>OY728120.1:1590461703-1593437855 GCA_963277665.1 Viscum album
TGAAACCCTAAATACCCTATAACACCATAAAACCCCTAAAACTCTAAATGGAACAAAAAACCTAAAATCATTAAAATCCCTACAATCTTAAAACACTAAAAACTCCAAAACCCTATAAAAACCATAAAACCGTAGAAACCACTAGAAACACCTAAACCCCATAATACCCTGATAGGGATGGCTTGCTGCAGCTGGTTTGGTAGTGGGAATCCGCTAGTGATGGCTGTTGGTAGGAGAGAAGAGATGCTGGGGTCTGGAGGCTAGTTGGTGTTATGGGATGCTTGCTCTAATTGGTCGGGTGATGCTTGTTCTATATGGCAGGGTGATGCTATTGGAGATGCTATTGGTGTGAAGGTGATGGATGCTGGTATATGTGAGGTTGGAAGCTGGTGTTTTCTTGGTAGTTGGTTGCTGGATGCTGGATACTGCTGGATGTTGGGGATGGATGTTGTTTGGACCTGGGTGTACTTGTTTGGTTTTTTTTCTTTTCTTTTTTGCTTTTTTTTTTGCGTGGGTTATAAGGGGTTTTTGGGTGTGGGTCGTTTGACCCCTCCCCTCCCTTGTCTGTTGTGTCTCTATTTTTCATTCAAATAAATTGGGGGGGGGGGGGGTCGGGAATAGCCTGACCCTCGCATCTTCCTTGCCCTAATACACTGAAATCACTAAAAAAACCAAAAAATCTCCGAAAAGACATTAAAACCCATAAAACCACTAAACACTTTAAAACCGAAAATCCCTAAAAGATCATATAACCCCAAAACCATAAAATTCCCGTAAAACCCTAAATTACCTTAAAAAAATATAAACACAATAAAAACAAAAACATGAAAATAAAACCCTATAAAAACCCTAAAAGACTATAAAAACCATAAAACAAAAAAAATCAACAAAACCGTAAAAACTCCACATAAATCCTAAAAGCCTATAATTTCCTAAAAACACACAAAACCCTAAAACACCCTAATACCCTAATAAGTAATCTAAAACCTGTAGAACCCAAAAAAACCGTAAGAACCAAAAAAAATCATGAATCAATATAAATCAATGAAAAATATAAAAACACTAAAAACAATTTAAAACCATAAAATTCATAAAATACCCTAAAAACCCCAAAACCACTGAAACCCTAAAAAGCATAAAACCCTAAGAATACCCTAAAACCAATAAAACCCTTAAAATCATAAAACCTATAAAAACCCTAAAAACCCTAAAACCCCTAAGCAATCTAGAAAACCCAAAAATCCCCTAAAAGTATTTCAAAAACAATATAAAACTGCATAAATCCCCAAAACCCTATATAACCCCAAAAAGAAAATAAATCATAAAACCCTAAAAGAACCCTTAATGAAATCGAAAAATAATAAATGAACCATAAAACCACTAAAACCATAAAAACTATAAAAATAATAAAAACCCTAAGAAAAAATAAAAAGTAATGAAAACACTTTAAAACAATATAAAACCCTAAAAACCCAAAAAACCATTAAAAAAATCTAAAAACTCTAAATACAAAAAAACACTAAAACCCATAAAAACCATAAAACACCTAAACAACCCCTAAAAGACCCTAAAACCACCAAAATAATAATAACCTGTAAACTCCTAAAAACCATTAAAAATCCTAAAAACAATAAAAACTCTAAATATCCTTTAAACCCCTAAAACCCTAAAAACCATAAAATATTCTAAAACCCCTAAAAATCCTAAAAAACCCAAAAAATCCGAAAACCATAAAACACCAAAAATTCCCTAAAAATATTGAAAATTCCAAAAACCATAAAACCCACGAAAAAAACTGAAAGCCTTATAAAACCCCAAAAACCCCCTAAATCCCACAAACCCCATAATAACACAAAACAACCCTAAAACCCCTAATAATCCCTTAAAATCATAAACCGATAAAAACAAAATAAACATAAAATCCAAAAAAACCAAGACACCTTAAAACCTGTAAATTTCCCTAAAAACCCTAAAAACCAATAAAACCTAACAATCCTGAAAAAACCCATGAAATATCATATAAAATCTTATAAACCCCTAAAGGACTATAAATCCCCATAAAGACCCTAAAATCCAATAAAACCCATAAAACCCGAGAAAACACTAAATACACTAAAAATCCAAAAACACAAAAAACCCAAATAATCCAAGGAACACTAACAACCCAGAAATTTATAAAATCCCTCAAAACCAGAAAAAAACATCAAAAAATATTAAATAAACTCCAAAAACCATGAAAATCCAAGAACCCCCAAAACCCTAAAAAAACATGAAAACCCTCTAGTCACTAGAAACCCTACCCCCCCCCCCTAATTCCTAAACACAATAAAAAGTTTAAAACCAAAAAAACCCCAAAACCTGAAGACCCCTAAAAACAGCTAAATACCCTAAAACACCAAAAAACCGCAAAACCCATAAAAAACGTTAAAACCAAAAAATCTCTAAAACCTCTTAAACACCAAAAAACCCCCAAACCAAAAAAAAAACACCCAAGAAACACTATGAACCATTAAAACCCTAAAACCCATAAAACCCCCTAAAATCCTATACAACACTAAAAACCTAAAAAATCTTTATGACGAGAAAACCCTAAAAACTCTAACATCTGTAAAACCCATAAATACCTTAAAATACATAATAAATCCTAAAACCCCTAAAACCCTAAAACCCTAACACTGTTAAAAACTGTAAAACCCCTAATCACACAAAATTCAATGAAAACACAAAAAACCCTAAAAAATCAAAAACCCATGAAAACCCCAAATACTAAAAAACATAAAAACACTAAAACCACTAAAAACTATGAAACCCCCTAAAAATCTTAAATGACCATAAGAGCCTAAAAACCACTAAAACATCATTAAACCCCCTAAATCCCCTAAATGACCATAAACAATAAAAAACCCTAAAAGATAATAAAATCAATCGTTTAATCATAAAAAACATTAATACCCACATAAAAACACTAAAACAATTATAGTACCATAAAACCCTTAAAATCCGATAAAAACCCCTAAAACCCATAAAGGATAGTAAAAAACATAAAATTTATAAAATCCTCCAAATTCCGTAAAAACCCTAAAGGACCCTAAAAACCATAAAAAACCCTAAGGAACCCAAAAACCCAAAAAAATATAATGTGACCCTAAAAACCTAGAAAACCCTAAATGACCCTAAAACCCATGCTAACCCCAAAAGACCCCAAAAGATGACACCTAATCCTTGAAAACCCCTAAAACCCTAAAAACACCAGAAAAACCATAAACCCCTAAAAATAGTAAAAGACCCTAAAACACCCTAAAAGACCCTATAAACACCTAAATAGCCTAAAATACCCTAAAATACCTCAAATTACACTAAAAACACTAAAAAAATTAACAGTACCTACAAACCATAAAACCCTAGAAGACCTTAAATGACCCTAAAAAAATTAAACACCCAGAAATTAGAAAAAATCATAAAAATACATAAATAACCTAAAACCCCCCTCAAAAACCCATCAAAAACCATAAAACCATAAATAATCAGAATATACCTAAAACCGTACAAAATCCCATTAAAGACCCACCAACACCCTAAACCGTAAAATACTCTAAAACCACTTAAACTCATAAAAGGACCTAAAACCTGTAAAAATTCTAAAGGAACCTAAAACCCCTAAACGCTATTAGATCCTAAAACCCCTAAAACCCCAAAATAACCCAAATACACAAAAAACCCTAAGAAGATTAAAAGACACTAAATCAATATAAACACTAAAACCTAAAAACCCTAAAATCCTAAAAACCAAAATACCCTAAACCACATAAAACCCTTAAGAATCTTTAAACACCAAAAAACCTAAAACGTGTAGAACACCTAAATACCCTAAAATCCATAAAACAATAACCCACCCCCCCCCATCCTAAAGACCATAAATAACCCCCATAACACCCCTAAAACACCAAAAATCTAAAATCCTTCAATCCCAAAAAACCCTTGGCCCCACCCCACCCCCATAAATTTCTCTTTAAAAAACCAAATATTAATAAATACTGTAAAACCACCTAAAAACCCTAACAAATCCGTAAAACCTAAAAAACTCCAAATACCCTAAAACCACTCAAATGCCCTAAAAAGACTAAAACTCTAATTCCCTAAAAACACTAAAACACTATAAACCATAAAAACCATATATCGCACTCAAACCCAAAAATATCCTAAAACGGTAAACAAATCCATAAAACCTTGAATTCCCTAAAAACAATAAAAATGATGAAACAAAATGAATCCAAATTAACCATAATCCCAAAACACCATAACAAACCCTAAAACACTAAAACCCCATAAAATATTAAAAAATCAAAAGAAAACCCCCAAAACACATAAAAACCTCTATAATCCTAAAACACTAAAAATACCTAAAAACAATGCAACCAAAACACCCGTAAACCACCTAAATGCCATAAAATCCCCTAGAACACAATAAAAACCCTAATGACCCAAAAACCCATAAAATACACTAAAACCCTTAAAGAACCACAAAACCATTAAAACTCCTTCAACACTCTCAAAAACCTAAAAACCATAAAATTCATAAAGATACGTAAAAAATATAAAAACCCCATAAAACCATAAAACCCCCCAAAACCCCTGTAACACCCAAAAACCCCAAAAAACCCATAAAACTCTAAAAATACTAAGACATCCCTAAAAATCATAAAACCTCTATTGACCATAAAACACCAAAAAAAATTAGAATAAACCCCTACCTCGAGCGTAGCTTGAACGGAGGTTCGTCGAACGCGGATTCATTGCGGGAAAACCCATCGCGGAAAGAGACTTCGTGAAGGAAGACGTCGGCGGCGTCGTGGTACACGACGTCGCGTAATCGGTTTCCAAGAACTCGGCATTCTTCGTCAAAGACCGATGTGTTATTCATGTTCTTCATCGAAGACGAAGAAGTTCCTTAATCCTTAGTCTTTTATCCCAAAAACTCCACCACAAGGTTCCAACCCCAAATAAAATAATCTCGCCTCTTATTTTATTAACATAACATAACTTTTGAATTTCAAGAGTTTGAAATTCAAAAATTCACACTTAACTAACTTAATTAATAACATAAGTTGTCAAAAATTAATGGTGAGTTGAGGGGGTTTAAGAATATGAAGGGGTGGGGTTCGTGTGGGCCCCACCACCCTTATATCCTCTCTTGGTAAGTTGGGTAGTAACCCAACTTCCACCCAAATCCTTAAACCACTTAATGGAAAATAAAAAAAATTGTTGTTAAATTATAAATTAAACTTCCACAATTTTTATCATCTTCTCTCATGAAAACGCAACTCCGGAATAGGTGTTCCTAAGCAATTATCGGTGCTGCGGTTCCATCGGTGCCCTGGAAATTCGATTAGGAGCACTGTTTCAAAAGTTAGAAATTCTCGCTCGTTCGTTCACTGAACGTACTTGAGCTAAACTTAAGATAGTAATTCCGGGCACACCGGGCATTGGAATCAAGTGCCGTCAGAAACTGCGTTCTTGTAAAATCAAAAATAAAATTAAGAAAAAAAATTCCTTGAATTTTAAGGGTCTTTACATTACTCCCACCTCAGGACTTTACGTCCCCGTAAAGATACATCGAAGACTACGGAAACAAATGTGGGTACTGAGAACGTATCTGAGCCTCCAGCTCCCAATTGGTTTCCTGGATATTCCCGTGTTTCCATCTGATGCGCAATAGAGGAATCGACCATCCACGCAGGACCCTCTTGTGTCGATCCACGATCTCCACTGGGACCTCCGAAAAAGACGCAACAACATCAACGTCTAGCTCCCCATGGTCAATGATATGCATCGGGTCGTACACGTATCTCCTCAGCTGAGATACGTGGAAGAATTCGTGCACTCGGTGCAACTCAGGTGGTAGAGCCAGGCGATAAGCTACCTCGCCAATCCTACTGAGGACCTAGAACGGTCCGATGAAGCATGGAGACAACTTGTCGCCTCGGCCAAATCTCCGTAATCCACATCTAGTTGAGACACGCAAGAAGACATGGTCGCCATCCTCGAACTCTAGTGGCATCTCTCTCCTGTCAGCATAAGACTTATGCCAACTCTGAGTTGTCCTCATCTGCTCCTGGATGACCTGGACCTTCCCTGTTGTGGCCTGGACCATCTTCGGTCCCACAAGTGCTGACTCCCCAATGTCTGTCCATCACAAAGGAGATCTGCAAGGTCGGCCGTAAATCGCCTCACATGGTGTCATCCTGATGGTGGAGAGGTAGTTTTTGTTGTACGCGAACTCCACCAAGGGTAGGTGGTCCTCCCATCTACGACCATAGTCGAGGACACATGCGCGGAGCATGTCCTCGAGACTCTGAATGGTCCTCTCCGTCTGACCATCCTTCTGAGGGTGAAAGGTTGTCCTCAGACGTAGCTGTGTCCCGAACGCCTCCTGTAACCCCTTCCAAATCCGGGAAGTAAAGCGATCATCTCGATCGGAGACGATAGATGATGGCACACCATGAAGCCGCACAATCTCCTGAATGTAAAGTCATCCCATGATCTCCAATGAGCCCTGCTCTCTGATGGGTATGATGTGTCCCTACTTGGTGAGTCGGTCGACAATCACCCAAATGGAGTCGTGACCTCTGGAAGTGCATGGAAGTCCAGTCATAAAGTCCATAAATATTCCATCCCACTTCCACTCCGGGACCTCCAAGGCCTATACCAAGCCTGCTGGTACCTGATGCTCTGCCTTCACCTGCTGGCAGGTGAGGCATCGAGAAACGAACTCTTCCACAACCTTCTTCAAGCACGACCATCAGTGTTGTCGTATGAGATTCTCATACATCTTCGCCACTCCAGGATGTACCGCCAAAGGAGATGTGTGAAACTCTCTCAGAACATCCTCCCATAAGGCAACTGGTACCAAGGTACGTCCTATGAAAAGGATGCCATCCTCTACTCCAAAGTAGAAACCATTAGGTGCATGTCCCGAGGATATATGTGCACTCCGCGTCTCACAGTCAGCATCCCCACGCTGTGCCTCTCTGACCCGCTGCAGTAGTGGGGGGTGACTGTGAGAGACTGGAGGAAGGCTGCTCCATCTTTATCCATGAAGGATATCCGCAATGAGGCTTACTGCTCTGTCTCCTCTTCAAGTATCTGAATGCCCGTCCTCCTGCTAAGAGCATCAGCTACCACATTCCCCTTCCCATGAGTATAGACTATCTCAAATTCATAGTCCTGGAGGAACTCGAGCCATCGTTGCTGTCTCAGATTCAGGTCCTTCTGAGAGAAGATGTATCTGAGACTCTGATGGTCAGAAAAGACTATAAAGCGCTCGCCCAATAGGTAGTGTCACCATGTATTCAGATTGAATACTACTACTGCTAACTCCACGTCATGGGTAGCGTAGTTCTGCTCATGCGGCCTCAACTGACGTGATCCATAGGCGATCACGGCCCGCTCCTGCAATAGGACACATCTGAGTCCGGTCCTTGATGCATCACAGTAGACTACGTACCCTACTCTCTCCTCAGGCAACCTCAAGATAGGTGCGCTGGTCAATCTCTGTCTCATCTCTTGGAAGATATGCTGAAAACTGTCAGACCAGACAAAGGGTTTCCCCTTCTTTGTCAAAGCTGAGAGTGGTGCCGCAACTCTAGAGAAATCTGGCACAAATATTCGGTAGTATCCAGCTAGTCCCAAGAAACTCTGCACCTCCGTCACGCTCCTAGGTGGCTCCCAAGCTAGCACTGCCTCGATCTTCGCAGGATCCACCGCAACTCCCACCTCAGAGATGATGTGTCCCAAGAAGTGGACCCCGCGTATCCAGAACTAACACTTCGAGAGCTTGCCATAAAGCTGGAGCTCTCGGAGTGTGTCTAGCACGACCCGCAAGTGGTAGGCGTGCTCTTCCTCAGTCGTCGAGTAAATCAAAATGTTGTCGATGAAGACCATGAAAAATCGATCGAGGTATGGCTGAAAGATCCTGTTTATGAGGGCCATAAACACTGCTGGAGCATTGGTTACGCCGAATGGCATAACCAAGAACTCATAGTGGCCAGACCGACACCTGAATGCTGTCTTCGGCACGTCCTCGTCTCAAACTCTGAGCTGATGATAGCCTGACCTGAGGTCTATCTTCGAGAACCATCGTGCTCCCTTGAGCTGATCGAAGAGGTCATCAATCCTCGGTATCGGATACTTATTCCTCACTGTCACCTAGTTCAAACGACGATAGTCGACACAAATTCGCAAGCTCCCCTCCGCCTTCTTGGCGAACAAAATCGGGGAAGCCCAGTGTGAAACACTGGGTCGGATGAACCCCTTTCCCTGCAAGTCCTCCAACTGTACCCGTAGCCCTCGAAGCTTGGTGGGGGCCATTTGATATGCTGGAGTGGATATCTGGGCTGTCCCGGGGTACATGTCAATATAAAAGTCTACCTATCTATGAGGAGGTAGCCCTGGAACATCATCGGGAAAGATGTTCGCATACTGATCCACCACTGCAGGAAAACCAGGACTCCACACGTCAACTGCTCCTAGGATGAGGCTAGACAACTGATGAGTGATGGGATGTCCTCTCCTCTACGAGATTCCATCCTGTACTGCAAAGGCTCCCTTTTCACCGGTGATGGTGAACCTTCTCCCGTCGGTGCGTACACATCGCACCTTGCGCCTAAAACAGTCAATCTGTGCATGGACTATAGACAACCAATCCATGCCCAGGATGTCGTCATAAGGCCTCGACGCTGCTACAAGAAGATCCCAGCTGAAGCTCTCTCCTCCTAGAGTAAGCTCACACTGCCGGAACCAGTGCGTAATCGTCGAGTCTGCTCCTGTAGGAGTCTCTTGCCATAAGGATTGAGCCAACGGATCTGTCGGAATCTCCGAGCTCCGAACAAGGGAATCGGCTATGAAAGAGTGACTCTCTCCTGTGTCTATAAGAACTGCATAAAGGGTGGAATAAACACAGATAATACCTCGAATCATCTCGGGCGCACCGTGGTTGTAGGCCTCTGCTGCCTGGAGTTGTGCCTGTCTCTGCCCGCGAGCTCCCTGTGGCCGGGGTGGACCTCCTAGTGGTGGTGATGGTAGAGCCTCAAAGCGTCGCCCACCACCTGCTGCTCGGCCTCCTCCTCTGCCTCATCTGCCTTCTCCCTGCGGACTGCCACAGTCGACCCTTTGCCTCTGCCTCGGTGGTCCCTCAACCATCTGTTGCTCCTCTGCACGGCGGGTCGGGCAATCACGAGCCATGTGGCCCTGCCCGCCGCACGAGTGGCACAACCTGCCTCTCAAAAGACTTACTCTGCGCAGTGTGCCGCGCACTGTTGAGCCAGTGTCCCGAGGTCGTCTGCCTGAGGGTCTGGTCTACCTAGACCCATGAGTCATCCGTCGACTGCCTGCTGCAGAAGACTCTGCTACGTGCCGCCCTGTGGTGGGTCTCGGTGCTGGTGTAGACTCAACAACAAATCTCTCGATCAAAAGGGCTCGCTCCAGTACTCCTTCCTGAGTCGGAATGCTGAGGGTGATCAACGATGCCATGATCTCATGCCTCAATCCCTGCTCAATGGTCCGGTCCCGGAAGAATGGGTCACGTACCATGTCGGTCGATTACGCGAGAGATCGGTAAATCCCGCCGAGTATTGGGCGACTGTCAAGCTGCCCTGCCGCAGCTGAAGAAGCTCCTGGATGCGCACCGCACGGAGGGTGGCTAGGACAAACTCTGAGTGGAAGAGGCTCTCAAAGTCCGTCCAGAGAAGAGATGCCTCAACATGCTGTAGGATCGCTGCGAGGATCACCATGAGGTCTGCCGGTGTCCTCACTAACCGAAAAACTCGTACCACTGCCTCCAGCCAGTCCTCGACCGCCTGGGGGTCCGTCTCCCCGCGGAACCTGGGCGGTCGCTGGCGCTGGAACTCATGCAGTGCACTAAGGCGACGTGCATCGTCAGCGGCTGGGGCTGGAAGCATCGATGGCTCAGCGGGTAAAGGTACCGCCGATGCCTCAGCTGTCAAAGGGCCCTACACCGAGGCCTTGTCGCTCGGTGGGCTGTCTTCACGCTCAACTCTCGGAACCCTAGCTGGATTCTATCGTGGGGCCATCCTGAAAAGAAACAGGTGTGCCACGGTCAAACAGTTTACCTGGTGAGCTGACATAAAGTAATCACAATGAAAACTTGAAACACACATGCAATCAATGTTCTCGTGCATTAAGTCGGAAATCAGATGTCAGGGTCCTGGTGTGCGGATACGTTGGCCGCCGCACCAACACTAGACTCCCTGGACTGATAACCACACCCAATACGCTTAACACTATTTCTTCACATAGGAAATGATCAGAGTCCCATGTTCTGTGGTAGAACCGAACTCCTCTGATACCAATTTGTCACGAACCATCCTCAGGGCCCGTGTCGTGACTACCCCAAGCCCGCCTCCCATAGGACAGGGGCTGGCGACTAGCACCAAGGCATATATCCCGCTAAAAAGGGAATACATTGCCTTTGTAAAGTAAACAAACACCACAGAGCAAGATTGCAGAAGAAGTAAACACTAAGTAAAAACTGAGTACAACAGTAAGTGCAGAAAAATAAGTCGGCCAGTATACAAACCCAAACTGAAAGTAAAGTAAAAATGGAAGGAAAAACAACAACTGAAAAGAAAAGCCACAACGTCGAGCTGTCCACTGGATACCCCACCTGAAGGGTTGGTACAGATAGCCACCACTGCTCTTCGGGTCCAGCCGACCGCTCCGAGTACGTCCCGCCCAGTGGTCCACCTCCAGGTACCGTCCTACTCCGCAAATCTCAACCATGATCAGCGTTGTCTGTCGTCTGCAACCAACACATCGTAGTGCGGGCATAGCCCGTGCAAGGGTGAGTATAAGCTACTCAGTAGGGACCCCGAGACTGCCGGAGGTCTCCCAGAATCCACAAAGGATAATCCAAAAAGGACAGATACAATCATGAAGTAACATCCGACACTGATTAGATATATGCCCATACATATATCTAAGTCATCAATTCTCGTTTGGCTCCAACATCCGAACCCAAGTACAACCCAGTCCACACAGGAAAACAAAACGTAAATCCACACAAGATAGCACAACACAATCAATATAGGAATGTAAAACAGGATTCATCTCACATAGGTATACTTCTTCGTATGATGATGGAGTTGATCAGATATATCCACTGATTCATCTAAGTCGTCGGACCCACAAAGGATCGATAGGTACTAACCCCCGCAATGAACCACATAGTATCTGACCCAAAAAGGTTCGATAGGTAACTAACCCCCGCAAAGACCCACACAGGATCAGACCCACACAGGATCGGTAGCATTGATCCACGTAGGATTGCTGAGTGTTGTAGTCGTCGCCGTCGAATCCACTGAGGATCTCTGCACAGTCGTAGTCGTCACAGTTGCAAACGCAGCCAGCTCTAGGGTTCCCACACACAGCAAGCTCGTTCGGGAGGGTCCGCTCCACGATCCGAGAGGCTATTACATCAACTGACACATAGTCCAGAGTTGATGTATCCAAAAGTTCTGTATCGTCAACAGGAACTCAACGTCGAAGACGGCGCGTCAATCGGACGCCCGGTCTGAGAGTTATTGGCTTTTTCGTGCCAGGGGCCCTGTTGGAATTTAAGGAAATACCAACCTGACCGTACTCCACCTGCATCCAATCCTCGGGCTGAGTAATCCAAAAGATCTGTCTCACTTAGAGGAAACCAACAAAGTCGATGGCACGTCAATCAGACGTCCGGAGCTTAAGATATTAGCATTTCTGCTCCGAGGGCCCGGTTGGTTTCGTGTACGAACCAACCCGGCTGAACCCAAAGTATTCCGAAACCTTGAGCGCGATATTCCAAAACGCCCGTATCGATCCAAGGATTGCATCGCTGCTGACAGCGCATCGATCGGAGGTCCGTAGCCCGAGATATGGGTAAAAGACCAAAAAGGTTCCGAAAACGGGGGTTTCGGGCCCGGACCGACCCGGCCCGAGACCCCCTGGGTCGGCCCGGTAGGGCGCGGCCCTGCCCAGCGCACTGGCATGCGGCGCTAGCGGGCTCGGCCGAACGGCCGAGCCGTTCGGTTTTTTTGGGGGGGGGGGGGGCGCTGCCCCCCGCGTTTTGTAACCGCGGCCCCCCTTAATGGGGGCCGCTAGCTCGTCGGCCGGGGGTTTGAACCCCCGGCTCCTCTCCTGCCCGGCCGGCCTGCCCCGGCCGGCCTGTTTCTGCCACCACGGGACCAGCAACAGCCGGTCCCCTCCCTACTCCGACACCGGCATCCCGGAACTGGCCACCAGTCACCCTGATCCGCGCGACGGCGCCGCACATTACTTGCTCCACGATCCCGCGCGGTGCGACGACACCGCACCATTCCCATTCCAACACATTAGAAACAATAATATGGATAAGGGAGGTGGTCCGGCCGTGTTTGTGCGGTCCAGCCCCCTCTGGTTAATCGATTTCCATTGGTCGTAATTTCACGAAGAACGACAAGGTAGTAATCACCAACAAAATAAATAAATAAACCCCTACCTCGAGCGTAGCTTGAATGGATGTTCGTCAAATGAGGATTCGTCGCGGGAAAAACTGCCGCGGAATGAGACGTCGTGAAGGAAGACGTCGTCGGCGTCGCAGTACACGGTGTCGCGTAACAGGTTTTCGAGAACTCGGCGTTCTTCTTCGGAGACCGATGTGTTCTTCGCGTTCTTCGTCGAAGACGAAGAAGTTCCTCAATCCTTAGTCATTTCTCCCAAAAACTCCACCACAAGTTTCCAACCCCAAATAAAATAAGCTCACCTCTTATTTTATTAACATAACATAACTTTTGAATTTCAAGAGTTTGAAATTCAAACATCCACACTTAACTCACTTAATTAATAACATAAGTTGTCAAAAATTAATGTTGAGTTGAGGGGGTTTAATATTATGAAGGGGTGGGGTTCATGTGGGCCCCACCACCCTCATAACCTCTCTTGGGAAGTTGGGTAGTTACCCAACTTACACACAAAGCTTTAAACCACTTAATGAAAAATAAAAAAAAATTGTAGTTAAATTATAAATTAAACTTCCCCAATTTTTATCATCTTCTCTCGTGAAAACGCAACTCCGGAACATGTGTTCCTATGAAATTACCGGCACTGCGGTTCCATCGGTGCCCTTGGAATTTGATTCCGAGCACCGGTTCAAAAGTTAGAAATTCCCGCTCGTTTGTTCACTGAACATACCCGAGCTAAACTTCGGATAGTAATTCCGGGCACACCGGGCATCGGAATCAAGTGCCGTCAGAAACTGCGTTCTTGTAAAATCTCAAAGAAAATTAAGAAAAAAAATTCCTTGAATTTTACGGGTCTTTACAAAAACCTCTAAAACCCTAAAAATCCCTAAAACTGCCAAAAGGCCTTAAAACCAATAAATACCATAAAAGATCCTAAAAACAATAAAACCAGTAAAATCCATTAAAACCCATTAAAACCCCAAAAATATAATAATATACTCATAAAAACCTCTGAGTACCATTAAAATACTTGAAACACTATTAAAACCCCCAAAACTCAAAAACCCAAAATCCCAAAAAAATTATAGAAACCCCTAAAATCCAAATAAAACAGTTATTTCAATAAAATAACAATAAACATGACTTTTTGTAGGATCATTAAACCACATTGGAGGGGGGGGTGAATTATTTTTTTTGTTTTTTATAAATTTCTATCTTTCTAAAATTTAACCCCACTACTTGTTAGAGTTAAATTCAATTTCAACCATTTAAAACATTCTAACTGGAATTAAAATATATGAAACTAAACGAGGCATAAATTGTTAACAAGGTTTGGCCACAATGTTTTTACCAACATCAATTCCATGTTGACCCCCATTTTATATGGAAATTTACTATTAGAAATTTGTGAATTCAACTTTGATTCAAATGCCATTAGAGTCCTTCTATCTCCTGATAGGTATGATAATACTTACTCCGGTCTATATGTAATGTTTTATCTAAAAAAATGAGAAATAAAAAATTATTTAAAGCTTAGTAGATCACCTCCAAAAAGGTTCTTTCTAGAAATCATACTCTGGTTTTCCCTATTTGAATGTGTCCATCCACTGCACTCATGCATATGAATACTAAATGTCTATCCGGCGGACATCAATGAAATTGGGCCTAATTTATAATTTTCAATTTTTTCTATTATCAAAATAATTGTTCCTCAAAATATATATAAAAACATTGTCATATTATCTTTTTTAGAATCTCAGAACTGAAAACTCTGTCTGATGTTTTGATTAAAACCTAGATCTGATTATTTTCATAAACCAGAAATAAATCCGAGTTGAACAATTTCATAGACATAAAATTTGTATCATTTCATCTTTTTCATGGTTGAACGGTGTTCTCAACTACATCACATATGATAATTTCATCCCCTTTATATAGTTTCTCCCAAATTTGTAATGGTGGGAATCCAATTTCACTTTCCCTGTCACCAAAATTCAAAAAATTAATTATTTTTTCTTAAATGAAATTCACATGGATTCTTATAAACTGTTATATAATACTCAATATCATTCATTAAGAGTCATTATTTCACTATCCACTAAAAATTATTCAATATTCCTTAACATTATACTTCAAGGAACTCACCCATACATCTATTAATTTTTTCCAGATAATAAATCACTTGGAAAAGACCATAACATCTTCATTATTAAAGAATTTACAATTTTATGTAAAGCTCTTGAAAAAGATCCATCTGGTGGAATGTTTGTCTAGGTCTTGTTTAAGACCTCTATGTATTCTTTTTTATTAATCCCGTCTTCTTTTTTCATTTGACATTGTTAAATGAATAAATCTATACATTCTTCATCAGTATAATCTTTACTCAAAAAAACTTCATAGAAACATTTATATGAAGATATCGTATTGTTGTACCTACTATTCATATATTCATTGAATGATCACCAGATGTATCATCCAAAAATCTACTTGATTAGATATATTTATTACATATAATTCTTCATAACATCAAACTCCGTAAATACTATAAAAAATATTATCCATTTGAACAATGTAGAAATTATGAATCTAAAAACCTAAACATTCAATTTTAATTTCCCATGACCCAGAAAATATGTATGTTTATATTGTTGAAACTTCTAAACACTCCAATCACATTGAATATATGTTTATAATTGTAATGTTAACTTTTTTAATCTTCTTACACCATTTATTTTATCCCATTTTTTCACAAAATAAAACATGAATCTTGACTTCTCATTTGTGGGTTTCTTTCCTCTATACATACTCTTCCAAAATGGCTTCATATAGTTCTTTTTTTTGAAATCTATGTCTTCTCTAGATTATCTAAATGATAAAAAAAATCCTTCATCTATCCACCTTCCTTATAGAAAGATATGTACAGAACTTTGTTTCCGATGATATTTTTTTTGTAAATTTTTTTTTGGAGTACTATTCCCATGAACAAAGTAGATATCTTCCTTTGAATTCCCACATATTGTCTCATCTTATTGGATGATGAATTTTATTGATGTTAGAAACTTTTATAAATATCTTAACATCATATGAACTGGTATGTAATGTTTCATAATAATGTCCACAAAGGTTCGTAACTTCCCTACTACCTCCAATAATTCCATAACATGACAGTATTACCAAATTTTTTAAAAAAAATATAAAATGAAAAATTCTAATAAATATTTAATAAAAACATTCATAAGAAATCAGTAATAGTTTTATATGCCACACAAAAGTTTTCACACTCATCATTTTTTTAATTTTCATCAAAGCACATCCTCTCTCAAGAGAGTGTACAGAAAACACACTACTAGATAATGTATTGTTTTTTATGGAATTGCATCCCTTAACGAAAATAGTATTCTTACATGTTAATATAAAACATCATCCCACATTTTACCTTTTCATTTTTCACACTACATTTTTTAGTCTCCATATATTCTATATTTTTCTTCACTCGCTCATTTTATGATATGCATGACTTAAGATTCATTTTATATAATTTTAACTCACTCTACCACTTTTTGATAATTTTTTTACTTAATCTCCCCATTTTTCATCATAATCGAAATCAGGATGGGGGAATTCCATAAGAGATTCAGGAATGCATTGGCGGAGGATCACCATGATTTTTCAACCTCAATTCCATAAGACTTTCTATTAAAATAAATTTTGTGAAAACATCAAAAATTTGATAATTTTTTAAAACGTAACACAAAATTACATTCCCACTAGAAATATTACCTTTTATATAGTGAAACCTTATATTAATGTATTTTTATCATGAATATATTATATGTTATATGTAAGGAGGAATGGAAAATTTATTATAAAAAATAATATACAATGGTTTGTAAACATTCACTCTCAAATATTCCAACTATACATATATCCAAATCATTTTTTAAAAGAATGGGTGGCAGAATCATATTCATTATCCATTGTTATCAAGGTAAATGAACACTATTTATTACTATTTACACACAAAAAACATTCTCTATATAATTATTTTCCACCTAAATTTTATTTTATATCGTAGAAATCTTCATCCTAGTTAGATCTAGTATATCAATAAACATTTATATCACACATGCTATTATACAACAACCCTTGGAAAAATATTCCTTTTATATTTCTCAACATTATTTTTTCATCTAACATATGTGATTATTTTGGATTGATCTAATAACATGAACATGGAGTAATAACATAAACTATATTAGACCTTAAGGCTACATGATAGATCTAAATTCCTATCGGCTTTCAAAAATCAGTAGGAATCACTATTTTATTAGCATCATCATTATTCATCATGGTGAAAAAAATAGTATTAGATATTTATGTGGAATATTCTGTTCCAATATTTTGTAACAGTTTCCTAACATTTTTATTTTTTGATATAAAACCATATCTTTCCAACTATTCCACTTGATATACTAGAAATAAAGTTAATTCTATGAGCATTTAAATTATTAAAAATTCATTATATCTTCAAAAAACTATTTACAATTTTTTCTATCCCCTTATAAAAATTATGTCAACAACATAAATCATCACATTTAGGGTACCTGAGTTTATCACATTCACATATAAGTTGTTTTCAACTTTTTCTTCTGAAAAGATCAATTTCTTCATTAGTTTATCATGTTTTCTATACTCATAAAACAAAGGTTGTTTCAAACTATATAAATCATTATCTAATTTACACACCGTGGCTCCATCTCTATCATATAATTATAATCATGGTTGTTCAATGTATATTTATTCACCATTCTCAACATTTATGAAATCTAAATTTACATTCATTGGATAATCATTGTATCAATGATGTGAATCCACTGATAGGAGCGTTATTATAATTTCTAATATTCAAATAGGATAAAATGATTCTTAAAAATTATCACCTTCCACTTAGGTATAAGCTTTTCCATCAGGTCATACATTATTTATTCAAGCGTCTACATGTCCATTCCACTTGTTTATATACACCCACACTTTCCCAAAAATATTATTTCCCATAGGACATGGATCAAGGTCAATATTGTCATTCATTTAAATAAAACCTAAAACTTCATTAATAGATTAAACCCAACATTTTTATTCAATTGACACTAAAAATAATTTCAATTATCCTTGTGAGATAAGTGATTTATTATCTTCTAATTTGAAAATACTTTTGGTTTGAATTGGAGCTATATAGAATCCAATAATGTTATTAGAATATACAAGTTTCAATAGGGTATGAAATTTATGAATTTTTCATATTATTTCACTTTACACATCACATGATTCATCTTAATATACATGCACCAATTTTGGATCATAATCATCTGAAGTATTGAAATTTTAATTTTATTACATTAATTTATCTTCCATAATAATTTCAACAACTATTTTTAAGTAATTTTTATTTTTAATAACATTAACATAATTAGAATCCACATGAATTTTCCCATTCTTTATTCCAACGTTTATAAATACTTATATTGAGTGAATATACCTTGAAAATTCCTTCACCGTCTTTTTCTTCAAATTTTCTGAGATCTACATATTCTAGTAGGCATCTACTTCCAAAAACCAAGAAATATTTCACCGATGGTTTTTTATTATACCAAATCTCATAGGAAGTCATGTAAGACTATGACCATAAAAAAATATATTGTTCATGTATAGTGTACTATCAACTTATCTAAAAAAATGGTAATTTTATACTCATCCAGCATACATCATCAAATTTCAAACAAACATATATTTTTCCTTTAAGTCACTACATTTTTTGAGTCGTGTATGGAGTGCTATATTGATTTTTTATTCCATGATTATTCAAATAGTATTTGAAATTATTAAATTCAAAATAATTTAAATTTTTTGTTCTAAACATCATTATATAAACTCTAACTACACATTCAAATTCACTTTAGAAAATCTAAACATTTCTATAACCTTTTATTGGTGTTTCCTAAACATTATGTTTTTATCCAATTATAGTCTTAAAAAATTGATAATGTATAAATATATTTTCTTGATTAACGTCTCATAATACCAAAAATATTAGTTTGTATATGATCAAGATGTCTCCAATATTTATTATCTATATTTTGTTCCCATTTACGAGTCATCTTAACTTTCTAACAAGTTAAACAAAAAACATCATATTTAATATTTAGTTTTGGTATGTTTCTAAAAAAACTTCTTTGGAATATGTAATCAGAATTTTATGGAAGAAATTTATAATTATTCAATGCTACAACTTGATTTTATCCTCAACACTCATGTTATTGGAGTTATAATTCTCTATAATCTAGAAGAGATTCCCCCTAATTCTTTATCTCATAGTAATGACATTATAATCTTCTACACTTCTAATGATACATGAATAATTCATAAATTTCAATTTTGTATCATCATCACTACAATTTCTTACACATTTTATGTCTACTTTGAGCCCATAAATATATAAAACTTCCTCATATTTCAGTTTCTCAACATCAATCATAGTTTTTTCACATTCATTTAATTTTATTGAACTATATTTTCCAAAAGTAACTGCTAATTCATCATGGTTTTCAACAAATTTAAATATTTTTAAATAAAATATCATATATAAGGAATAACCACTATCAAGAATTTATATATTATCCCTTTTTATAACATTCTGAGCTGTCTTAACAAAAAAAATATTTCTTAAACATTATTTTTTCCATCGACTTTATCTATTTTTGCAGAAGTTGTTTTTCCTAAAACTGTTATTAAACATTATTCACCAAAGTAACATGGTTGGTCCCATCATCGAAAAAATTTATTTATATACCCAAATTAATTTTTCATTGGAAACTTTATAGCATCTTATGATTTTTCATTTCATTCATCTTGTGTCTTATGAAAGTTTCTATCCTTTGTTATTCAATTTCACCAACAAAATTCATACCTAATTCTAAAGAGATATCTTACATGCCAATAATTATATTCTTTGTGGACATAAAATTTAGAGAACTATTAATATCAATTTAATATTGGACTTATATGAAATATAATATTTTTTAATAATCAGTTTGTTATTGTTTATAACATTATTAGTTTTTTGTTTCCAAATTTCCTAGGATAACATTAATATATAGGTTGTGGTCAAATTTTTTTATGTGATATATTATTCTAATACTTTTTTTAATAAAATAGATTCCAACAATTTTTTATTTCACCATTATTAATCTAATTTATATCTTTAGTTTATTATTTTTCTCAATACATTCCACAAGTTCTGATCGGAGCTGATATTTTCTACAAGTTTCTTCACCACCATCTTCTTTAGTAATTATTGAATATTATTCCCAGGATATTTATACCATGATATATGAATGTATAATCCAACAGTACTTTTCATTTTTTAGGCAATCTGTGATGATTCTAAAAGGATGATATTAGGGATACAACAACAATTGTTTCAGTTAGGTAGACTTATCTAGTTCGTTGGAGGTGATTTCAACACAGTCTTGGATGCTTCTGAGAAAAGACGGGGTGTTGATATCTATTATCACTCCCTTAATGAATTAAAATATGTTTCAGACGCTTCAAGTCTTATGTATATGGGGTTATTGGGATAAAAATATATGTGGTATAACAATGAGATATGAACTAGCAGAATTTGGAGTAGAGTTGACCATTCTGTCTCAAATCTCCATATTCATGATTTTTTATGCCAAGACTATGTTACTCACCTCCCTAGGTAATTGTTTTATCATGTTCCCATTTTTTTATGTTGATAAATGAGGAAATGGGGTCTAGACTCCTCTTCTACACTACAAATTGGAATCAGCATTAGTGATTCTTACAGATGATCAATTTTTTTGAGAATAACCAATGTGGGGATCATATTGGTTCAGGCTTCTGAACCAAATTCAATGTCTTAGGAAGGACATTCAAAATTGGATCTCCCTAATAAAAGATGATAAAAATATTTTGGACTATATTAAGAGGGACATATAAAAAATGGAATTCAACCTTATTAGAGTGTGGGAAGATAATTGTTTTACCCTGTTGGTTGACAATCAAAACATTCTTGAGGAGTGTTTACTGCACATAGAATGGTCCTTCAAGAAATTCTCTTAGGACTGATGGATTAATGATGGGTCCTCTTACTTTCAGGACTAACTGAAAGATAAAAGGGTGCATAGTAGTATCAAACTCAAGCTTGAAGATGGATCCTTATCCTCAGACGTGGAAGTGGTTGGGAAGATGGCGCTGGATCATTTTAAAATCCAATTACGGGGCCCAAATTCCACCAATGTTGGTATCTATAATAGAAAAGTTGAGGAGGAGTCCATTCTAAACTGTATTCCCATATTGATTAATTACATAGGTAATAATTTCTTGACCAAGATACCCAATGAGGATGAGATAAAAAATACAATTTTCAACATGAATAAGAAATGTGCTCTAGGTCCTGATGGATTATTGGATATTTCTTCATTGAGGCTTGGGAAATTATTAAGACTAATGTTAGGGAGTCCATTATTGACTTCTTCAAAAGTGTTCCCATAACCCGAACTACTTGTGCATCCAGTTTATCCTCATTCCTAAAGTGAAGGACCCATCAACCATCAATCAATTCAGACCAATTTTCTTCTATTGCATCCTGTATAAAATCCATACAACTCTTCTAAATGGTAGGCCATATAATGTTATTCCATGAAAAAATTCAAATGATTAACATGGGAATTGTTAAGGGAAAAAATATTAAGGGTGATATTGGTATTTCGCAAGAGATGGTAGGAGACATGAACAAAAATATTTTTGGTTCTAATATCATGGCAATGATTGATATTGAAAATGCCTATGAAAAATTAGAACATAGATTCATTTTGAAGGTTATGAAAATTATGGGATTTCAAGAATGGTTATGTTACCTATGCATTAGATGTTATGCTTCTTCATGGATCACCATTTATCTCATGGGCATGACCTTTGGTTTCTTTTAACCAGTTCATTGAGTTAGGAAATGAAACCCACTCCACCCTATGATTGTTCATCCTTACAAAAGTAGCCTTTTAAATGAAAATTCAGAAATTTATTGATGATGGGAATATCCTCCCATTTAGAAATATATTTGGGAATGGTCTAATTTCCAACATCATATTTGTTGATGACATGATAATTTTCATTAATGGTAGGTAGATCTAAATAAATGGTTTCTCTAATATCATGTATTTTTATGGAATGTTGAATGGTCAGAACATCAAATCAATAAAATGAATTTTTTTCTTTTCCAGCATGTTCTTGAGATGTCATTCCAATTTTATTCAATTCAAGGGTAACATTCAATGTCATCATCTCCCAATGTTTTTTCACAGTTCTCATATATCTAATGGGAGACTAAAAAAATTCGTTTTAAATATATCCCAAATAGGATCACGGGGAGGATCTGAAATTGGAATAAAAAATTCCACTCATTCATAGGGAGAATAAATCTTATCAATAGTCTCCTCACCTCATTCCAAATGCATTTCCTATCCATCATGAGGGCCCCAAAAGGAACATTGAGGAGACTGGAAAAGGTTATGGTAGCATTTATCCAGGTTGCCAACCAAGCTAGGCATTTTCACTAGGAATCTTGGAAGTGAATGAAAAAACCTATCAAGGAAGGAGTTATTTTCTTACATGACTTGGAAGATTACATGCATTCCATGGAAGAAAATTTGGAATGGTATGTTGTTGAAGGGAACTCCCTCTATTATAAATTTATTATTAACACATATGGTGAAAAATTTTATAGCTATAATTCTCAACCCTAGATGTTGTTAGGATTGGATCATTTCATGCTTAATCATGTAGAGGATTTGGATGGTTACCATCATTGGATTGTTGATCATGATTACATCAAACATAGGAAGACAAACTTGAAAGATTCATTTCATAGATTTTTAGGATATCTAGTTACTTTAATATCCTTTAAATAATCCATTCATTATTTGACATTATTGGATACAATTTCGGTTCAGGACCAACATCTCATTTATGATAGTATTAATATTGATAACCAGTAGTATATATTCTCTTTCAAGGGATCTAGTTTGTGGAGATTATCTAGTCGAGACATCAGGAAAATGATTCCCTCTTCCACTGTCATGGATGCATGGTCTCCCATGTCATGATTCACGGAAATACCATGTAAACTTAATTTCCTATTATTTCATCCACAAAATCACACAATTCTTACTGATGATAATGGTAAAAAAGATGAGTCCCCATGGATTCTCATTTTCACATTTTCTCAATCCCTCAACCAGATACAACGACTCATATTTTTATTCATAGTGATTGGGTGTTGGGAGTCTGGAATTTTCTATAGTAGGGTATGAATATCCTTTTCATGGGTGATTCCATCCAAATCTTCATTGAGTTCTAGTTTTTGGGTGTCAGTCATCACGAGTTGGATTTAAATGTCTAGGGTATGTTATTTGCAGCTTCTTTTTGTTATATATAGAAAGAGAGAAAAAAATCCATTTTTGGTGTGTCAGAATAGGGGATATTACTTAAATAATTAATTAATATTATAGTGGAAGATTCCAGAGGTCTAATAAAAAAGTACATGCAATTTGGCTAATCTCAAGAGATTTCTCCTAAGGGATTTTATGTCATCCTTTATCAGCAACTCTAATCAGAATTGATGGTTCAACTATAGGCCACCTCACATAGGTCTAAAGATCAATGAAGACAGTTGTTATGTCCCCATGATCATGAGGGGAGGAGGTCTGATCAGGGACTATATAGGTTATTTGTTGTTATGATTCAGCTCATTCTTAGTTCCGTGTAATTCTATTGGTGTAGAAACTGAAGCTTCAGTGCAAGGACTTTCTCTATGTAAGAAATTAAACCTCCCACTTTCAAAATTTGAATCCAACTGGGTGGTGCTTTTAAATTTACTCAAACAGAATGATGATGTTCCCTAGAACCTAGTGTATTCTATTAGGTACTATAGAATCTGTATAAACCATAATGTTCGGGTCGGCCGCACCTAGAAAGATAGGAACTTTACAAATGACTCACTTGAAAGACAAGGAGAGCCTAGAGATACCTTGACTCTATACTATAGCTTAGGGAATCTACCAAATGATTACAAACCTTTTTTAAATATTTATGTGTTAGGCCTCCACTATCCCCCCTGAGTTTGTTTGCTATTGTTTTTGTACTTATTTTTGTTTACTATGACTAAAAATTTACATTTCAGCACAATTTAGAGAATCTCCCATCTTCTAAAAATTTTAATACAGTGATCTAATATTTTTTGAAATTTCTTCTTATGATGATTTTTTGTCAATAATGTCAGATTTTAATTTCTTATTCAATATAATTATTCTATTTCTAGTTATATTTTTCATTAAACTAGTGTACTTATCTTATCGGGACGTTTTATTATAATTCTTACAATGGATGCCTTCATCAGAATGATCTTAATATTATTCTACATTCATCAAGGGGAAATTCATATAAAAATACACAAATCCACTATCCGTAAAAAAAATTAGTTGTATTTTTCTCCAAAATTTCACTTAACTCTTCAATAATTATTGGAGATAAGAGACAAGCTATTTTCATTCATTTCATTATCATCTATATCTTAAGTATTACAATGGTCAAAATTCTTAGTATCTCATATTTTCATCATTATCATCGATTCAATGTCCATTTCATCATTTATATTATTTTTAAATGTTATATATTTTCTCATCTCATATTAAAAAATAATGTATTATAGTTAATGATGATATAATTCAATGTTATTATAAAAAAAATTAATCTCAAACCTTTTAGGAATGATTCGAAAGAGTTTCTTAGAAATGATTTAATTTTATATAAAATATCCAAATACATTAATGTTTCACAAAACATCATTAACACTGGTGAAATACTCATAAATACATTCTTCCTTTATCAGTCCAATTTCTATTAACCAGCATCAATGGATTTATATCTTCGGTTCCCTCACATTGGTGTTTCGCTAAATGATACTTTTGATCTTGTCCAAAATTTAATTAGCTAGTCTGTGAGTCATTTCCATCATGATTTTTTTTGATAAATATGTAATAATGTAGTTTCTAGATTTCTTATCAACCTCAATATTTCTCTTATCATAAAAAGTTATTGAGTCATTTTTCTCAATGGGTGGAAACCTGATTTTTGCTTTATCAAAAATCTCATGAAAAATTGACAGAAGATAGTTTATAACTATGTTTTTCTATCCATTATAATTTTTTTTCATAAAATGTATAAATACACCTATTATTGAATGAATTTATATTTTCTATGATAAGGATTAAACAAGGGAACCTTCACACTGATACAACTTATTATCCAATATGATCTTTGGACCACTAAGGATGGGAGGGGGAGAGGGTTTAATCAGTCATTGTCTTTTTAAAAATATCATATCTTATGAAATTTTTCCTCTGTATCTTTTTATTTTTATTTTACATATGAACCATTTATAAAAATATCTCTAGTATGAGAATATAACAATGTAATCAACGTACATGTGATTTATAAGGGTCAACCACTGTTTGAGAACCATAATTCTTTTTATGACGACTACTTTCAATCCAATGAAATTAATTTTTATAATGAAGTGAATATTACAAAATGGTAACTCTCATTAGAATCCTTCTATCTCTTGAAAATTACGACTATAAGGATTCATGTCTTCTTACAATTTTTTCCTTTCAAAAATTTCCTACATCAAAATATATGAATCTTTGTAAATTAGCTCCATAATGTTCATATAGAAACAAGTATATAGTTTTCTCTGTCCAAAAGTTTTCATATAGTGAACTCTTTTCTATATCCTTGGAATGTTCAATTGTTATGCCTCACTAAAGCAACACATGATTTTGAAACCAAGATCTATCTAATTATCCAAACCACTACTCCTCATATTGTACATGTAAAATCTACTTAATTTTTTCTATTTTAAATCATAAAAATTGAAAACTCTATCTATTTCTATGATTGAATCCTCTGTCTAGTAAATTTATTCATCCATAAATAAATATCAATTAGAAACCCACACTAAAAAAAACTCTACATAATTTCAAACTTTTTCCTTTGTGGAAAGTGTTCTCAACAATATCAATTACTATACTATCATATCCCTTTATATAGGTGCTCCCAAAGTAGTAATGGTGGGAAATTGATTTAACTTTCCCAAACATTTAAATTCAAAAAATTAACTATTATCACATAAATGAAATTACAATGGATTCCTCTCAACTACTCATGAGTATTCAGGAACTTTATTGAAGCATTATGATTTCTCAACTGACCGCACATTCATTAATATTCCATAATATCATACTCTATGGAACTCACCCAATCATTCTTTAATTTTGGATAGATGATAAATCTCTCTAAAAATAATAGAACATAATCATTATTTTCAAATTTAAAAATTTATGTAATGTTGTATTTTTTTGAGATGAATGCTTTTTTAGAACATGTTTATAAACACTCTATCATTCACCCTCAGCACAATCTTTACTAAAAAAACTTCTCAGAAACATATTTATGATGATATTAAATTATTCAATTTTATGTTCATCCATTCTTTGAAAGTTCATTTATTGGATCTTATTTGGATGGACTCGATCCATTTTCATAATAAGTCATAATTCTTCATTACTCCAAACTCCAAAAATCTAGTAACAAATATTTTTCATTCAAGCATTTAGAATTTTTTTTCCATAAAACCTCTATTTTCTTTATACATTACTCTAGACCCACTAAATATGGTTGACTACATTTTTGTAACTTCTAAATAATTTTGAAACATGAATCATCTCTTTATGGTAGAATCTTAATATTTTATTAAACTTCTCACACAATTTATTTTCACCCCTTTTCATTTTTCACAAAATAAAACTCAAATCCTGACTTCTAATTTTTTTGGTTATTAAACTATTACAATCTCAGTATAAATAACTATTTATATTTCATTTTCCTAAAATCACTATCGACACATTAATGTTAGATGGCTCATTAAATGATGCATCTGATCATCGTCCATCATGAGAGTTGTGTCCTGTACAGTTCATCAAATGATCTTAGTATGGAAATTAATTTCTAGAGGAAGGTGTTCAGAAACAAATTCGATCTCCCCCTTGGACATCTCACATCTTTTTAATGTTTGTATACATCATCATGGATCATGAAGGTGCATGTTGTTTGGAACTTTCAGGAATGAGTTAGCGTTGTTTGAAATATTAATGAATTATTCTTAACAGTGGTATGGAAACATCTAAGCTTCCCGACTTCCCCCAAAAAGTTAATAACAATACATTCTTACAAAGAAATCTTATAAATGTTTCATAATAAATTATTTTCAACCTATTTAACAAAAATAGTCATACCTAAATCATGTTGAAAAATACTAATCTTTTTTTTATAAATAATCAAAATATGTCTTAAATACCCTAGAAACCCATTAAATCCCAAAAAAACACATAAGATATTATGAACCCAATAATACCCCAATAACCCTAAAAATCCCAGAAACCATGAAAACCCTATAAACACATAAAACCATAACACCAATAAAAGTCCCTAAAAACTTTAATAATTCTAAAAGTATTTAACACCCCTAAAACCCTTATAAATACCCTAAACATCATTTAATACCCCTAAGAACATTATGAACCTAAAACCCATAAAACACCTTAACAATCATAAAGACCTGAAAATCCCTCAAAAACCCTTAGACACCATAAAAACCCTAAAAAATAAAAAATCACTAAAAAAATTAAAATTATAAAACCATTAAAAAACCTAAAAGACCCTAAAAAACCTAAAAACCCTTAAAACTATATAGTCCCTAAATCCATTTTAGACCGTAAAAATGATAAAAAAATATAAAATAACCCCAAAACCCTAAAATACCCTAAAAACCATTAAACTACCCTAAAAACCAAAAAACCAACAAACCAAAAAAACCCACCAAATCCAAAAACACCAAAGAACCCTAAACCCCTAAAATCCAAAAAATACTAAACCAATAAATACCTACAAAACATAAAAATAACATAAAATTAAAATAATATTAAAACCATTAAAATTCCTAAAAACGTGAAAACCCCAATAAAAACTAAAAAAAGCATTAAAAACCATAAAACATGAAAGGCCTAAAAACCAAAATATCCTTAAAAACCATAAAACTGTAAACCCTAATAACCATAAAACATCTATAAACACATAAATACGCTATGAACAATAAAAACCCATATAATCCCAAAACACCCAAAAAATCCCAAAACCCATAAAAAACCATAAACCCCTATCGGACTAAAAAACCCTAAATCCCCTAAAAACCATAATAACATAATACCCTAAAAACAATAATAACCATGAAAACCCCTAAAAACACATAAACCATAAACACCATTTATAAATCCTAAAAATTCTAACGACCCCAAAAGACCCAAAAAAACCTTAGAAACCATAAAAGGCCCCAAATCCTTTTACCACCATGTGGTGTTCAAAAAACCATAAAACACCTAAAAGACCCCAAAACCTTGAAATGCATAATACCCCCTAAAAACCAAAAATGAATCCCAAAACCCTAAAACCACAAGAATACAATGAAACCCAAGAAAATCCTAAAACACAATAGAATACAATAAAAACCAAATAGACTAGAAAATTGATAAAAACCCTAAAGGACTCTAAAGAACCTAAAACCCCCTTAAATACCCTAAAAATAATGAAAAAAATAAAAGACAATAAAACTATAAATATAAAAAAAAAACTCTAAAACACCTTAAAAGCATCGAACACCCCAAAATCACAAAAAACCATTAAAACCCCAATAACCATCCAAAATATTAGAAGACCGTAACATATGAAAAAATCCCTAAATGACCCATAATAATGCTAAAACCCTTAAATCCCTACAAATCTTAACATACCATAGAGTACAACAAAAAACCCATAAGACCCTAAAAGACTCTAGAAACCTTAAAAGACCCTAAACCCCCTAAAAACACTTAACCCCCTAAATAGACCTAAAATACACCAAAACCCTAAAACACCTATAAAACCCCATAAGGGACCCTAAAAAAGTAAAAAACGTTCGATAACCAAAAATCTATAAAACCCAAAAATTTATAAAATACCTTAAAACCACTAATAATATAATAGTTCATAAAACCATTAAAACCTAAAAAACACAAAAAACCATAAGAAACCATAAAACACCCTAAAAACCAAAAATCCACTAAAACCCTAATACCCTAATAACCCAAAACACTAGAAAACCTAATCCCCCTAAAAACCTAAAAAACCACTAAAAACTAGAAAAACCCACAATATCCTAAAACATAAAACCACAAAAACCCTAAAATACCCTAAATCACCTCAAAAATATACAATAAAATTAAATAAAATACCCATGAAAGATTATAAAACCCCTTAAAACTAGTAATGGACCCTAAAACTTGATAAATCCCCTTCAATTCCCTTAAGACCCCTAACACTCGTAAAACCACAAAAAAATTAAAATACAAGATAAGTTATTTATCCCTTAAATATATAAAAAACCATTAATCCTAATTAACCAAAAAAACCCCTAGAACCCCAAAAGTGTATAAGACCCTTAAATCCCCTAAAAACCATAAAAACCAAAGAAACCCCTAAACCCCCACAAAATATCTAAAAAACCCTTAACCCTGAAATCCCCAAGAACCCAAAAATCCGTAAAATCCATGAAAACTCAAAAAATTCTAAAACCAATAATTCACACTAAAAACATTAAACCATTTAAAAGACCATAAAACATCTAAAAATTGTAAAAAATGAAAACCCCCATAAAACCCCAAAATCATAAAAACACTTAAAGTCCCTAAAAACCCTAAAATTCATAAAAATCCTAAACCCACTATAATAACCTTGCAACCTAAAAGCACCTAAACGACTCTAAAAATCTATAAAACACTACAAGACCCTAAAACCCTCAAAATCTATAAAACCCTCAAAGGACACTAAAAACCCCATAAAACCCATATCAGACCCTAAAATACACAAAAGCCCATAAAATATGTTAAAACAAATAATAACCTAATGGACCCAAAACACCAAAAAATACCTAAAATGACCACTATAATACTAAACCACTTTAAATACCCTAAAACAACTAATCCTCGAAAAGTACCCAAAAAAACCTAAACCACCAAAAATCCATAAAACACCTAAAAATTTCTAGAACCCCTTAAAACTATTAAAACCCCAAAAAACACACAATAAGACCAAGAAACATCGATGAAATAAAAAAAATATCATAAAAGACAATAAAAACCCTAAAACCCATATAATAACCTAAAACCATAACAACCCATAATAGAACCTAAAACCAATAAAAAAACATAAAACCCACTTAATACCCATAATGACCCTAAACCCCTAAAAACACTAAACCCCAAAAAAATCGTAAAAGTACCTAAAACCCCCCAATTGCATAAAAAATGTAAACCCATAAAATACTATAAGAACCATAAAACAATTAAAATAACATAATATACAAAAAATAAATAAAACCCAAAAAACCTAAAAGATCCTAAAAACATAAAATCCTAAAAACCCAAATATAAAAATAATTATAAGAATCCCTAAACCCCTAAAACCCTAAAATCCCGAAAAAGAAAAAAATCCCTAAAACTACTAAAAAAATAAAAGGTCTTAAAACCCATAGAAGATAAAAAAACCAAAAAGCATAGAAACCCCAAAAGACCCTCAAACCCCATGAAAATACTATATGAAACATAAAACCCATTAAAACCCATTAAATCCCCTCAAAACCTCAGAAAATCCTAAAAACACAAAAATAATAACAACCATAAAAACCTAAAAAATTATGAACCTTAAAACCCCTAAATTGAAACCCTCATAAGCCAAAATAAGCATAGAACACAAAAAAACATCTAAAGACCCAAATACCCTAAAACCCATAAAGACATAAAACTCATAAAAACCCTAAAAACATTAAAACCTATAAAACCCCTACAACCCATAAACCCCATAAAATATCCTAAAATCACTAAAAGAACCGTAAAACCCATAAACACCCTAAATCCATAACGTCCCTAATGAAGCATAAAATCATCCTAAAAACTCCCCAAAGCCACAAAACCCAGAAAAATCCTTTAAAATCCAAAAAAATATAAAAAATTCAAAACCCATAAATAAAATTTCAATAACACTAAATACCATAAAACAACCATAAAACCTCAAAAACCCCAAAAACACTAAAAACACAAAAAATATGAAACAACCATAAATCCCTATAAAACACCTAATAAACCCAAATAACCTAAAATACCTAAATACCTTAAAAAATACTAATCTTCCTTAAAACCATATAATTCCATAAAACCCAGAAAAACACTAAGAAACCCCTAAATCACCTAAAACATCCAAAACCATAAAACCAAAAAAAACCATAAAAACCCTTACACCCCTTAATAATCTAAAAACATAAGAAAACTAATACCCTTAAAAATAGTTAAAAAACAAATAAAAATAAATTAAAAACCTAAAAACTAAGAATCCAAAAAAAAATTCATCGCTCCCCCTAAAAAAACTAAAACCCCTAAAAATATAAATCTTCTTAAAACCCCAAAAAAACCAAAAATTCCCAAAACCCCTAAAAACACATAAACCATAAAACGTGAAATGACCCTTAAAGCAACTATAAATAAAAAATCCCTGAAAATATCTAATAACTATAAAACCCAAAAAACCACTAAAAACACCGAAAAACTCAGAGAACCAACAATTTTTTTTGAAAACAATAAAAAACTAAAAAATCCTAAAAACCCGTAAAACCCATAAAAAATTACTAAAACACTAAAAAACCAAAAAAACCTAAATACCCAAAAACTATAAAAATATGAAATGGCGCCAAGATACCTTAAAAGTCCATATAAACCCTAATATCCCTAAAAGCATTAAAACCCATAAACCCGTAAAAATTCCCAAATGACTAAAAACACATAAAATAACATAAAACCCATAAAAATCAAAATATAACTTAAAACACTAAAACCCCTAAATGATCTTCTAAACCCATAAAGACCATAAATACCCCCAAAAACCCTAAATGTCCCTAAATCCCCCAAAAGACACTAAAACTCTATAAAATTCACTAAATCTTGAAAAATAACTAGAATCCATAAAAGTATTAAAAAATATAATACCGTAAAAACCCTAAAGGAACCATAGATCGAAAAAAACATAAAGGACACTAAAAATCCTTTAAACCCTAAAAACATAGATCCGTAAAATAACCCAAAACCCTTAAATTTCCAAAATGACTACAGAAATTCCAACAACCCCTAGATGTCCCTAAATAACCCTAATTACCCAAAACACCATAAAACAATAAATAAACCATAAAAATCAAAAAGACCCTAAAAATAAAAAAGGACCATCAATCCCACAATAACTGAAATCTATAAAACCCCCATAAAAACCTATAAACACTAATAAACACTTAAATAACCTAAAACCCATAAAAACCCTAAAACACATAAAACCCCATAACCCCCTAAAAACCTTTAGAAACACTAAATGACCATAACACCCCTTAAATGCCTCAACAGACACTAAAAATAATAAAACCAGAAAATATAATTAAACACCATAAAAGACCATTAAACCTGAAAAATATACTAAAAACATTAAACTTATAAAACCCCTAAAACACTAAAAACCACTAAAATCCAATAATAATAAAAATTTTAAATAACATAGAAACTAATATAATCTATTATAATTGGTTAAAATCCATAAAACCATATAATCATAACATTACTAAAAACTCAAAAAACGTATAAGAGCCCAAAAACCCAAAAATATATAAAAACCTTAAAAAATATTATATGTAGAAAACAGTAAAACCGTAAAAATCATAAAAACCCAAAAATTCCTAAAACCCCTAAAAACCCTAAAATCCATAGAAAATTCCAAAACCATGAAAAACCTAAATTCCCCTAAAATACATTAAAACCCCTAATAACCTTAAACCCCTAGAAAACTATAAATCCCCAAAATACTCAACATACATGAAACTCCCTCTAAAACCCTAAAAACATAAATTACATTAAAAACCATAAAACACTGTATATAATTATATAATCCCATATTTTACTAGGTAAGTCCCACTTTGAGTTTTTTATTTTTTCCATGGGGCTCGAGTTGTGTTTAGAGATAGAGAGCCTTTGTTTCATAAAATGACATAAAAAAGGATATATGCTTCTTCAATTAATGGAGTCAAATTTGTAATGTGTTAAGTTGGTTGAAGATGATTTTCAGTATTTGTATAGATTCAGATGTTTTTTGGTTTGTTCTATGGGAAACATGAATGAAACTATCTATATAGAAATTCCACGATGTGTAATGCAATTATCTAACACTTACCTATTTTATGGCTCATTCCATTAGCATGATTCATGAAGTGAAGTGAATAAATGATGTGAAATCATTGCTCAACATGAAATGTTAGAGTAGTGTAAAAAATATCTTGAGGAAAAGAGTTGTTTAGTGTATCCATCTAAATCAAATACCAGCCGTGTAACTGCAATACATGTCATCAAATTTCCCAAGAATAATTTTTTAATGTTGATGTGAAGATTATTTTTCCACATTACTTCACTCTGCCTCTTCTCTCAATCCAAAAGAAGCTTACAGGTTTTTTAGAGCACCTCTTTCGATTTTTAACATCCTAATACTGCATGTGTTCCCTAATATGTTTTCTGTTTAGGATTTCCCTTCTATTTGTTCATTCTACAACACTTGTGGTGTAATTTCTTGACCTTGAGAATTGTGGATTTGTATCATGATTAGTTGGGATATAGGAACCTTATTGTAATCTATCGTCCCTTCGTTGTCAGGGGACTTTTCCTTTGGAAGTGTTGGTTGATCATCAATTAAGGGGAGGGGTTTAAACCTTAACCCTATCATTTGATAATTTTCAAATATATGAAACACTACAATTTTACCATCATATCATGCACTGAATATAATAACTTATTGAATTTTATTATTCCCTATATCCCCTTTAGATCCAATTGGTTATTAAGGTAGCTTGTTGCAACAATTTAGGTGAGAGAACCCTTTATTATAAATTAAATATTTATTGGATTAAAGTGTGATTTTGACAACATTAATTTTCAGTAATTGCATGAAATAATTTCACCATGAATTTTTTTTTGAGATAACAATAATGATATTGGTTATGACCAAATGATAAGTGAAATTTTTAATTGAATGATAAATAGAAATTTTTTTAATTAACCATTGAGCCTTATGTGGTTATATTGTGATATCATTTTTCCCATACATGTGTTGTGATTTCTATGTTATAATTATTATATGGGGAATTAGACCTATTTGATTATTGAAATTATTACATAGGGATTTACCAAGTTTAAATGATGAAAAATATTATATACCATTTTATTCCCTGAGACATGCTAAAATAATTATATAGAAGGCTATGACCAGTGACACATGCTGGAATTATAATATATTGGGATTAGACATTGGACATGTTAAAATTTTTATATACCAGGGTTATCCCTCATTAAATTTCCTTGGAATATCATCATGATATCCTTACATATCAGATCTAGATATTATTTTATCTCTTAAGTATTATGTGGATGTTCATCTTCATGGTAGCTTCCTAAGGGTCATGTGATCCATGGAAAATGAGAACATTCACACCATTCCTTTAATGTATGAGCTTAAAAGAGTGTTCCAGGTATAGAATCTACCAATTATTACTTGACAGGGAGGCACATAGGTATCCATGTACTGTTTTGAATCATTTCATCCCATATTTAACCATATTTCAACATTCGCAGATAGAATGTTGAATATTTCTACATATATGCATCATGGACCAGCCTTGTTTTTGTGGGATATTATTTTCAAGGCATGGAAGCATCAAGAGTTATTTTTTAAGGATATCATTATGATGTTCCTAGGAAATTTTAGTCCTGAGAAATTATGGGATGGAAAGTGTAATAGCCTGGTGTTTGTCTATAAAGGACATTGGAATATGCTTGATGTTATTCCAGAGCAGCGCCCTCAGACGGCGTGCGATTCCAATCCCCGGAGTGGCTGAAATTAAATTTTCAGTGCTTTCACATTGGACACACCAAATAAATGGGTTAACTCCTAAACGGTGATCCGTATCAGAGATCCAAGTGTACAGATGGGTCCGGAATGGGGTGTTTACTCTAGGAATGACATAGAACATGTCGGTGCGGGACGTTTGGACCCCTCGCTCACTTTCGGAACGTTGAACGAATAAATTAATTAATTAATTAATTCGTTCAATGTCTTAACTCAGGTATCTATTAAACGGTGGCTCAGATTGGAAAACTGAGGGAACCGTTGAGTTCAGAGCATGTCGTTTACCCTAGGAGGGGTATAAGTTTCACAGGCGCGGGCCGTTTGTGAAAAATGGCCCAGGGGGCTTTTCGTAATTTGGCAGCCTCGGACGTTCAGTTTTATAACTTTTGAATGGGATCTCGGATTAAAATTATGAGATTGTCGTTGTGCTTAGGAGATGGTGTTTACCTATGTGGGAGCTTAATCTTGACCGCGCCAGATGTTTTGGACGCTGGTGTTTTCGGGGGACGAGTCTTTTAATTAGAGTTTATTTGTTTAAACTCTCCCCTTCTCCCCTTCCTCCCCATTGAACCCCCTTGCGAAACCCACCTCCTCTCATACTCCTCCTCTCCTCCACATCTCCGATGAGGAGGCTCTGGTGAGGCGGCTCCAGCGAACCTTGCGTGAAGCTTCGGTCTATGCCCTTCGAGGTAGGGGGTTTTGGTTGCGTTTTCATTTCCGAATCTTCCTTTGAATTCAATTTTATACATCGATTTGCTGTTAAATATTCAAAAAAATCCCATGGTTGTATAGTATACATTCTTCTCTTTCTGACGTTCATTTTGGATTTGATATCCGGGTTTGGATGGTGTCGCGGTTGTTCGTCGATGTTAGCGGGAATTTCCGGTGTTGTGGGTGTTTTCCGGCTGCTCGCGCAGTGGTCCGGCTGGCTTCCGCAGGGCGGCGCGGTGGTTCGGCTGAGCTTCTGGTGGCCGGGGCTCATGGTGGAAGTAGGGGGCGTCGGCAGGATTCTGAGGGCGTGCGGTGCAGGCGGCCGCGGTAGACGGGCGGAGGTCGAGCGGCCGGGCGAGGGTCGGCCGAGGGCGCTGGCCGAGAGGGCTGATGAGGGGGATAATCAGGGTCGTAGGCGCGCGACCCCATGGGGAGACCAGGACCCGCCGATGGCGGGTCTTTGCGTGGACACGACCGACCAGCTGGCCTGTCGGTGGAGGAGGCTGCGCAGGCCTCAAGGGAGGAGGCAGGCCATGGTGCGGCAGCCCGTGGATTCGGCCGGACCAGGCCCAGTGGCTGGCCCAGGGGTAATCCTCCTGAAAATTTTGGACACCCGTATTTTGAGCTACGAGTGTATGTTTTGTGCGTCGTCTGCGGAGTCACAGACATGAAGTCGAGGCAGAATTGTTGAGATGGTTTCAGGAAGTTTTAATTCCAGAAACGAGGGGCCTCCGCGGCACGACGCGTCTTTTTGTGAATTGACGTTTTTTCGGGGGGGGGGGTCTTGTTTTCGACGGCGTGGACGCGTCTAACGTTCATTTTGAGTTCCATCAGTGGCATTGGGAACCTGGCGCCGGGGCGAAGCTTTCCAGGGTGGTTTCGGGCATTGAAACCGGAGTTGGGGAGTGGCCCCCACGGCCCTTCTTTTGAGCTACGTGCAACATTTTTAACTTTTTTATCATACGACTATTCAGGGCATACGAACAGTTGATGTTGGGTATTTTTCCGAGGGTATCGCTCTGGAACAGTCTGGTTGCTCTAATTCGGCACGATGGTGCGGGCCCCATGAGGGCCGTTTGGGCGTTGACGGTGAATTTCCATCTTTATCATCGGGCGACTGTTTTGGAAAAGGGAATAGTCCATTTTGTGTGCTTTTTTGAGAGTTTATCAACGGTATGATCCATTCGTTGTGTTTCGGGACCGAGATACGGGTCCCACGAAGCGCCGCTTGTGTGCGGTGCGTCGGAATGCATTTTTTTCTCCGGATATCCATTGCGATCAAGTGAGTAGTCTTTTTGACGTGTTTTCCCGAGGGGATCGCAACGGTGCGATGCGCCCGACTATTTTCGGGGCCGAGGCTCAGGATCACGGGACGTCGTTCGGGCGTGAGGCGGTGTTGCTGACTTTTCCGTCGGATATCCTTTTGAGGCGAGTAAGTAGTCCATCTCGCATGTTTTTCCACAAGGATTACACGGTGTAATCTGTTCAGGCGAACATAGGCTCATACACGATCTTATTAAATGTGGAAATTTGAAGGGTGCCCCGGTGGCTGTTCTTCTACCGTGTTTGTAGCGGATCCATGGCGAGTGATTGCGTGCACTCCCATGTGAGTGATGTAAGTTCTTGAAGAGAGTTGTTTGGCCATTCCTAGGACTTTGAGGTGGGTTGTTATGTTCACGCCTTCGTGTTGACGCTGGGTTCCATGTGCACGATAACCTTTGGGCTGGAACGTTGTATACTCTGGGAGTATACGAGAATTCTTGGAGGTATATGTGGTTGTTTGTACCTGAGAAAGTTTGTACGTTCAGTTGGGGTTGACTTGGGGTCACACGTCATGTGGGCCTCATGTGCCTGCCGTGTTATGCTTTACGTACTTTTGGCCTCTCGCGACGTAGAGGGTTCCCCTGGCTCTGTGCTCTTTTGTTTGACCAGCAGGGTTGATTTTTCCCCTGGATCCGTTCTTGTTTTGCCGACAGAGATGGTTTGGTTCCACTGTTCCTTTATCTGTGAGTGGTTTCAGTACCGTGCCCCTTTCATCGGGCTGCTGCACCGTTTGCGACTACGGTTGTTCGTACAACGTGGGTTTTTTCCCCACTTTTTGGGATGAGTTATCTCACTCCACTTTGACAGTGACTCAGCGGATTGGAGTATGATATCCCTGAGAGGCCTGGGGAGTTTATCTCGTTGCTTTTTGTTCCCTAGTTGAGTTCTTGTGGATTCGGTGTAACCAACACTTTATGCGGGCAACAATCCACTACCCAGGAGGTTGTTTCCAGCAGGGCTGAGGTTGTTTCCAGTAGGGCTGAGGTTGTTTCCAGCAGGGCTGAGGTTGTTTCCAACAGGGATGAGGTTGTATCGAGCAGGGCTTGCAAGTGGGTTACCATCTAGCAGGGATGGCCAGTACATTAGTGTTCACCGAGCAATACCATCCAGCAGGGATGGCGAGAGCAGTTCCGAGTTTACCTCCAGCGGGGATGGGAAATGGTCCCCGATGCCGGGCTTACCTCCATCTGGGCTGGGCTGTGGTCCCCGATGCTGGGCTTACCTCTAGCTGGGCTGGGAGGTGGTTCCCGATGCCGGGTTACCTCCAGCTGGGCTGGGCAGTGGTCCCGTGTCAGACTTTAGTCGGGTCTCCCTCTAGTGGATTACCCTGTTATGGGACTAGGCAGTGTGGCACCCGTCGACTCTTACCAGGTCTCCCTATAATGGGAACCCGTCGACTTCTAGGGACCCTCCAGTGGGGCTGGGCAGGGGGTCACCTGTCGACTTTGAGGAGACCTCTCGACTGTGGGGCAGTGACAAGGTGTGGTTTGATGTACCCCCAGAACTCTTGAGTATGAGGGGCGATTTCCCCACCGAGACGCGTCCTTGTGACGCGACATAAAACCATATGGCCGAGTCAGTGCCTCCCAAAGCGGATAGTGTCAAGGTGTAGTGATTTGAGCCCTTTGACTTGTGGTTTGGAGAAGACGTTAGGGATGTTGGGCATCGATGGTGTTTACTTATGGGACTGTTGGCTACACACTTTTCTTGGGCTGAGCTACAAGATGGAGATCCCTTTGAGATCTTGTTCGGGCTTCTTGATTGAGAATATGTAGATGTATATACCTTGTTATAGTACCCACTTCTTGGGTTTGGTTACTCTCCTTCCAGGAGAGGCGAAGACACGCAGGGTATGCCACATGCTTCTCGTGTTTAGCTTCTCGTGGTTAGACGAGTCTAATATCCTGCTATAGGTAGCTAAGACTCGACGGGAAGTTCATCTTCTCACCATTTCCAGCTCCTTTTTTCGGGATGAGCCTACATTCTTTCATCTTGTTGGGTTGAGATGGACTCTTTATTGTAATCTTTACTTCACTCTCAGTTGTACTTCTTTACTTTCCACTTTTCAATCTACATCTCACCCTTCGGTACCTCCTTTGTTGCTCCCTCGAGCCTTGGGGGTATCCTACTGAGTATTTTTATACTCACCCCTGCTTGGTCTTTTCCCACACTTGTTGTGCCCTTGCAGACGATGGACAGGTTGGTCATGAATTCAGTGGATCTTAGGATTTCAGGAGCGTGGACTGTGTGCGGTGGTCCGAGGAGGGTTCTAGGTGGGGGACCCTTCCAGATGTTTTCCTTTTTGTTTACCTGTTTATAGGTTGTGGCACTTTTCTGGTTGGGCGTGTGTTTTTCCCCTTTTCTTTTCAGTTTACTTTCAGTACTTACTTTTTACATTTAGAGGTTGATGCACATTGTGGTTTATTTATAGCAGCTGGTACTTTTCTTTTCTTTTTACTCTTCACTTTTTCATTGAGTGTGTTGCGTGTGTGTGTGTACAGGTACTTTGGCAAAGGCCTCCCCAAGTTATTGTGCCTTTGGTGATGGTCGCCAGCCCCTGGCCTATGGAGGCGGGCTTGTGGTAGTTGCGGCTCGAGCCTGGGTAGGGTTGGGTCGTGAAAAAGTGGTATCATAGGTGGTTCGTTCCATGGGACGTTGTTCAGATATCCCTAAAAGAGTAATTGGTTGGGATTTAGGTCAATAGTGTTAACGTGTCTCGAGAGCGGCTCTCAGGCCAGGGAGTCCAGTGATAGTGCGGCGGCTGAGGTATCCATTCACCAGGACCTTGATAACCCTCTTTTCGACTTGGCATGCTGAGACACTTGTTGCAGAGAAAATTGGTTTGTGTAGCACATAGGATTGAGTCTTTGACTGTCCTTCTTGAGTCATCTCCCCATTTTTATTATTGGTATATACATATATGCTCATATGACTGCAGCGCTCCTTGATAAAATTCAGGATGTTTCCGCGAAGACAGCCAACCAGGATACCGTCTTTGCTTCGTGACGATGACCCTGTGAGCTACGAGGCCATAGTCTAGGACCCATTATGTGAGCCCCTTTCTTTGGGTGGGCCAGTAGTAGCACCCCCCCTGTTGAGCAGCAGACAGCTTTAGCAGAGTAGACGGGGCTTGAGTGCAGGTTGAGCATGCTCCGTGAGTTCCAGCAGCAGAGACCGCTGAGGTTCAGTGGTGAGCAAGACCCTCAGGCAGAAAAGGTTTGGCTAGAGATACTGGTTCGCCTTTTTAGTCTTGTGCAGATGCCAACAGATCTTATGGTGGCTTTGGCTGTCAACCTTTTCTCTGGTTCAGCTTGGCATTGGTGGAGTCTGGTGACTCAGTTTCATGAATAGTCAATGCTTTCATGGGGAGACTTTCATTTGTTGTTCTGTGAGGAGTTTTCCCCTCCTTCTTGCACTCCGTTCGGATTCATGAGTTCCCGCAGTTTCAGCCGGGAGGGATGACGGTGGCCGAGTACACGGCTAGTTTTACAGACCGTGCACACATCTACCCAGACTTGGTCCATGAAGACAACATCCGAGTGCAGAAGTTTGAGCAGGGTCTCAGCCGAGAGATTTGTGATGTCATAGTACCCTTGGGAATTTCCACATATGCTGGGGTGCTAGAGCAGGCGCTGGTGACAGACAGCTTCCTGTCACGTTCTAGAGTTGGTGGTGGCAGCAGGCACGTCGGAGCCGAGACGTCTGCTGCAACTAGCGGGCGTCGGCAAGCAGAACCTCGACGCAGGTGGCTTTCTGACAATCGGACATAGGGGCATGGTCATACACCATAGTGGTGTCGGAGGGCACCAGTGTATCCTAGAGAGAGTCCGTTCTATTCTTGCGATGGACGAGGTCACCTGGAAAGGGATAGCCCGACCAGGAATGCAGAGAGATTCGGGCAAGCATCAGGTGCACCACCACAATGGAGGCAGCGCCATGATCGGTGTAGCGCCCAGAGAGGTGGTGCTAGCAGAGGAGCGGGAGGATCTAGAAGTGGAGGATGAACTTACGAGGTCTTCCCATCCCCACTAGGCGGTCCACTTTAGGCTCTAGGAGCTGACATTTGGGACCGCGGATAGCCGCGAGCTTTGGATTTCTACGACCCTGCAGAGCATGAGGTGGAAACACGTACGCTCTACAGCTCTTCAATTTTTTGTTGTAGAATTGTTAGACTCTGGGTGTGAAATTCTTTTATCCCTGCTCCTTTCTTTAGATGTTACCGGGGTGACGCGAGGCGTCGGTATGGACCTGTGTCGGAAAGGTAGAAGGCATGGAACCTTTCTCTTTCTTCGATGGTAGAGACTCCTTCGCCTTTTGAGTGCGTAAGAGTGTCTTGGTCGTGGGACATCGACTGTGAAACCTTGCGTGACCAGATATTCGTGGGTGTTTCACCATATGGATATTCTGATGGAGGGAATCACCGGGCCTTGTTCTAGGTGCGGACGGTGATTCCAGTCGCGAAGTGCGACGTAGAGGTTCGATCGGGGAGGTGAAATACCCCTGAGGTCCTTTGGGCCATTCGAGACCGTGCAAAGGGATGGCGAGGTTCCCTACCTCCTTTCCCTAACCCCAAAGTCTAGAGGGGGTGCACGACGTCTCCCGAGTGGCTTACCTGAGAAGAAGTGTGCGTGCTCCAATGCATGTTATCAGCAAGGGCAGACCTCGCATGAAACAGACCAATCCTTTGGTCTGTGTTTGGTGACGCAGAACTGTGCATGAGTTCTTCTGGATAAGGGAGAGCTAGGTACATTCTTAGTACCCTGAGTTATTCCCTAGTTTTTCTTTTCGGGGATGAAAAGATTGAAGGAGGTAATGATGTAAGAACCCGGTTTTTGACTATAAATGAATTTGGAATATTCTTGATGTTATTCTAGAGCAGCGCCCTCATACGGCGTGCAATTCCGATCCCCGGAGTGGCCGGAATTAAATTTTCAGTGCGTTCACACTGGACGTGCCAAATAAATGGTATAACTCCTAAATGGTGATCCGGAATAGAGATATGAGTGTACTGATGTGTCCATAATGAGGTGTTTACCGTAGGAACGACATAGAACTTGCCGGCGTTGGACGTTTGGACCCCTCGCTCTCTTTCAGAACGTTAAACGAATTAATTAATTAATTAATTTATTCGTTCAACGGATTAACTCAGGTATATCTTAAACGGTGGCTCGTATTGGAAAACCAAGGGAAACCTTGAGTTCAGAGCATGTCGTTTACCCTAGTAGGGGTATACGTTTCGCGGGCATGGGCCATTTGTAAAAAATGGCCCAGGGGGCATTTTCGTAATTTGGATGCCTCAGACGTTCAGTTTTATAAATTTTAAACAGGGGGATCTTAAACTTGACCGCGCTAGATGTTTTGGACACGAGTGTTTTCAGGGGACGAGTCTTTTAATTAGAGTTTATTTATTTAAACTATTCCCTTTTCCCCTTCCTCCCCATTGAACCCCCCTGGAAAAACCCACCTCCTATCATACTCCTCCTCTCCTCCACATCTCCGACGAGGCGGCACTGGCGAGGCAGATCCGGTGATCCCCACGTGAAGCTTCAGGCTAAGCCCTTCGAGGTAGGAGGTTATGGTTGCGTTTTCATTTCTGAACCTTCTGTGAATTCAATTTTATACGTCAATTTCCTGTTAAATCTTCGAACAAATCCCATGGTTGTATTGTATAAATTACTCTCTTTCTGACGCTCATTTAGGATTTGAAATCCAGTTTTGGGTGGTGTCGCAGTCGTTCGTCGAAGTTTACAAGAATTTCCGGTGTTGTGGGTGTTTTCTGGCGGCTCGCACAGTGGTTCGGCGGTCATCGGCATGGCAGCGCAGTGGTTCGGCCGAGCATCAGGCGGTCGGGGCTCACGACGGCAGCGGTGTGCATCTGCGGGCTTCTAAGGGCGTGCGGCACAGGCGGCTGCGGTAGCTGGGCGGAGGTCGAGCGGCCGGCCGAGGGCCGGGCCAGGGCACTGGCCGAGAGCGCCGACGAGGGGTACTGTCGGGGTCGCAGGTGCGCGACCCCACGGGGAGACCAGGACCCGCCGATGGCAGGTCTTCTTGTGGACGCGATCGGCCAGCAGGCCGGTCGGTGGAGGAGGCCATGCCGATGCCTGGGCCTCACGGGAGGCGGCGGGCCGCGGTGCGGTGGCCTGTGTATTCGGCTGGACCAGGCCCATCAGCTGGGCCACGGTTCAGCGGGCCGGCCGGACCGGGCCGGTCCGGCCCTGGGGTAATCCCCCTTAAAATTTTGGAGGCCCGTATTTTGAGCTACGGGCATCCGTTTTGCGCGCCGTCTGCGGCAGCGCGGACCCAACATCGAGTAAGACATTTTTTGGATGGTTTCAGGAATTTTTAATTTCTGAAACGAGGGTCCTCGGAGCCGCGACGCATCATTAAGTGAATTGACATTTTTCTGGGGGGGTCTTGTTTTGGACGGCGCAGACGCGTCTGACGTCTATTTTGAGTGCTGTCAGTGGCATTGGGACCTTGGCGCCGAGGCGAAGCATTCCAGGGTGGTTTCAGGCAATGAAGCCGGAGTTGAGGTGTGGGCCCCATGGCCCGTCTTTTGAGCTGCGTGCAACGTTTTGTAACTTTTTCATCAGATGTCTATTCGGGGCCTACGAGTAGTCGATGTTGGGTGTTTTTATGAGGGCATCGCTATGGCGCAGTCTTCTCGCTCTAATTCAGCACGATGGTGCGGGCCCCATGAGAGTCGTTTGGGCGTTGACGGTGATTTTCCATCTCTATCACCAGGCGTCTCTTTTGGACAAATGAATAGTCTATTTAGTGTGTTTTTTGAGAGGATCGCGACGGTGCGATCCGTTCATTGTGTTTCGGGACAGAGATACGGGTCCCACAAAGCGCCGCTCATGTGCGGTGCGCCGGAATGAATCTTTTTCTCTGGATATCCATTGCGCTCAAGTGAGTAGTATTTTTGACGTGTTTTTTCGAGGGGATCGCAATGGTGCTTTGCGCCCGACTGTTTTCGGGGCTGAGGCTCAGGATCACAGGACGCCGTTTGGGCGTGAGGTGGTGTTGGTGACTTTTCCGTCGGATATCCATTTGAGGCGAGTAAGTAGTCCATCTCTCATGTTTTTCCACAAGGATTACAATGGTGTAATTTTTTCAGGAGAGTGGAGGCTCATACATGATCTTATTAAATGTGGAAATATGAAGGGTGCCCCGGTGGCAGTTCTTCTACCGTGTTTGTAGCGGACCCTTGGTGTGTGATCGCGTGCACTCCCATGTGAGTGATGTAAGTGCTTGAAAAGGTGTGGTTGTCCGTGCCTGGGCCTTTGACGTGGGTTGTTATGTTCACGCCTTTGCGTTGATGTTGGGTGCCATGTGCATGATAGCCTTTGGGATTGAACCTGGTATACTCTGGGATTATACGGGAATGCTTGGAGGTACATGTGGTTGTTTGTACCTAAGAACATTTGTCCATTCGGTTGGGGTTGACTTGGGGTCACACATCGTGTGGGCCCCATGTGCGTGTCATGTTCTGCTTTACGTACTTTTGACCTCTCGTGACGTAGAGGGTTCCCTTGGCTCTGTGCTCTTTGTTTGACGAGTAGGGTTGAGTTTTCCCCTGGTTCCATTCTCGTTTGGCCGACAGAGACGGTTTGGTTCCTCTATTCCTTCAGCTGTGAGGGGATTCAGTACCGTGCCCCTTTTATCAGACTGCGGCACCATTTGCGACTACGGGTGTTCGTACAACGTGGGTGTTTTTTTCCAACTTTATGGGATGAGTTGTCTCAGTCCGCTTCGACAGTGACTCAGTGGATTGGAGCGTGATTGCCCTGAGAGGCCTGGGGAGTTTCTCCCGATGCTTTGTGTTCCCTTGTTGAGTTATTGTGGATTTGGTGTGACCAACACTTCACGCGGGCACCAATCCTCTACCCAGGAGGTTGTTTCCAGCAGGGCTAAGGTTGTTTCCAGTAGGGCTGAGGTTGTTTCCAGCTGGGCTAAGGTTGTTTCCAGCAGGGCTGAGGTTGTATCGAGCAGGGCTCTCCAGTGGGTTACAATCCAGTAGGGACGACCAATACAACGGTGATCACCGAGCAGTACCATCCAGCAGGGATGGCCAGAGCAGTTCTGGGTTTACCTCCAGCGGGGCTGGGCAGTGGTCCCCGATGCCGAGCTTACCTCTAGCTGGGCTGGGCCGTGGTCCCCAGTGCCGGTCTTACCTCTAGCTGGGCTGGGAAGTGGTCCCCGATGCCGGGTTACCTCCAGCTGGGATGGGTAGTGGTCCCGTCGCCGACTTTAGCGGGGTCTCCCTCCAGTGGATTACCCTGTTACGGGACTGGGTAGTGTGGCACCAGTCGACTCTTACCAGGTCTCCCTATAGTGGTAACCAGTCGACTTCCAGGGACCCTCCAGTGGGGATTGGGAGGGGGTCTCTTGTCGACTTTGAGGAGACCTCTTGACTGCGGGGCAGTGACGAGGTGTGGTTTGACATACCCCCATAACTCTCGAGTATGAGGGGATCTTTCCCCACCGAGACGCGTCCTTGTGATGCGACCTAAAACCGTGTGGGCGAGTCAGTGCCGCCCAATGCGGATAGTGTCAAGGTGCGGTGATTTGAGCCCTTTGACTTGCGGTTTGGGACAGACGTGAGGGATGCTGGGCATCGATGGTGTTTACTTCTAGGACTATTGGCAACTCACTTTTCTTGGGCTGAGCTACGGGATGGAGATCCCCTTGCGATCTTGTTCGGGCTTCTTGATTGAGAATATGTATATGTATATACCTTGTTCTAGTACCCACTTCTTGGGTTTGGTTACTCTCCTTCCAAGAGATGCGATGACGCGAGGGGTATGCCACGTGCTTTCCGTGTTTAGCTTCTCGTGTTAGATGAGTCTACTCTCCAGCTATAGGTAGAGAATACACGATGGGAAGTTCATCTTCTCACCATTTTCAGCTCCTTATGTCTGGAAGATCCTACCTTCTTTCCTCTTGTTGGGTTGAGATGGACTCTTTACTGTACTCTTTACTGTACTCTTTACTGCACTCTCAGTTGTACTCCTTTACTTTCCCCTTTTCGATCTACTTCTCACCCTTCGGTACCTCCTTTGTTACTCCCTCGAGGATTCGGGGTATCCTACTGAGTATTTTTATACTCACCCCTGCTTGGGCTTTGCCCGCAATTGGTGTGCCCTTGCAGACGACTAACATGTTGGTCATGACTTTAGTGATGATTAGGAGTTAATGAGCGTGGACCGCCTGCAATGTTCGGAGTCGGGTTCCCGGTGGGGGACCCTTCCAGCTATTTTCCTTTTTGTTTACCTATTTCCAGGTTGTGGCACTTTTCTGGTTGGGTGCGTGTTTTTCCCATTTTCTTTTCAGTTTACTTTTATTGCTTGCTTTTTACTTTTAGAGGTCGATACACATTGTGGTTTATTTATAGCAGTTAGTACATTGATTTTCTTTTTACTCTGCATTGTTGCATTGAGTGTGCTGCATGTGTGTGTACAGGTACTTAGGCAAAGGCCTCCCAATGTTATTGTGCCTTCGGTGCTGGTTGCCAGCCCCTGCCCATGGAGGCAGGCTTGTGGTAGTTGCGGATCGAGCCTGGGTTGGGTCGGGTCATGACAGGAAGGATCATGAGTTCATGAAAATAACACATGAGGGTATTTCAGTGTTGGACTATGACAAATATTTCTCTAACATTTAGTACTTTTCGACATATTTAGTTTCTAATGAAATATCTAGGGATACATTTTTTTGGATGGTCATGTCATTTAGACTAGGTTGTAGGTGAATGTATTCAGTCTAAGTAGTTTTTAAGAAATGACAAATCAGGCACTCCTCATAGAATGGAATCTAAGAGAGGCCTCAAATAATGGCCATGCTGTTTTGGTTGGGAAAACTGTGAATTCTAATTCTAGTTGAACGAAGTGTCTCTATGAATGTTTTTCAATATAACTATAGTATTCACTACATCCAAGGTTGTGGGTATCCATCTTAGAATAATGTTCTGTTGTAGTGAGTTTAGTGTGGCATGATGGTGCAAAGATGGCCTCAGTGTCCCAAACCCACTCTAGAGTGTTTCTTTTAATGTTATCTGGGCCAACAACATCTGTTTTGTAGTAGAATAAAATATTAGTGAATGTGAAAGGGATCATTGAATTTTTCTGAGTTTGGGATGGACTTAGATAATCCTAAGTATATAGGTAGTTGGAAATCCAATAACATTAATGTCGAGGTTGGGGACATGGTTCCCCAGTTGAGGAATTACAATACTAGATGGAGGGTATTTCTCAAGGAGTTAGGCTAGAGCCCATGGATGATGGTCCAGTCAGCTAAACATTACACAAAAAACGTCGGCCTAAGTGGATGTAATATTTTCTAAATTTAGAGGTATGATTCTTGAATCATCTACCCTTTATTATGTTTTTTTATAAAAGATCATAACATTAATTTTTATCCACAATTTTTTTAAAAGGATTATTCATTGATTTTGAAATTTTGGATGGTTTTTTGACCATTGATACCCTGTTGGGAGTGAGGTTATTGGATACTAAATGTTACATGGAATGTTCTCAAGAGATTTGTGGTTATTGTTTATTTCCGGTTCCTTTTGAAATGGAAATGATAGGTTTCAATTTGACTCTTGGTATGGATTGGTTATTTCTATAAAAGGATCATATTGATTGTTTCCAAATGATAGTAACATTTTTATCTCTGAAAGGAGGAATCTATTCTCATCAAGGTAAGGGGATATTCAGGCTAGACATGATGTTTCAATTCATTGCAGGTAGTATTTTCTCACATCTCAAACAACTGTTCATGGTATACATAATGTGGTAATGTGGAAAGATTATTGTACTACTACGATTGACATTTTTTTGGATGTTTTTTCCGGATGAGTTCTACTGATTTCCGCCAGAGGGAGAGATCAAGATTACAATAAATTTGGGACTGGGAGAAGAGATATTTTCTATACATCCATATTGAAAGGAACCCATATAACGTCAAGAGTATAATGCTCATTTGGATGAACTATAATCTAATGGATTCATATAACCTTGTACAACTCTCCTGGGATCTCCAGTTCTCTTCACCTAGAAGGTTGATGGGATTATATTACTATGTGTGGATTATATGGGGTTGAACTAGATGATGGTCAAGAAATGAAATCATCTTCAATGTATTGAAGATATCTTTCATCAGCTGAGATGTTCTATGATAATTTCCAAGAACAATTTGAGATCATGGAACCTTTATGTTATTTTAAGACCATCATACATACCTAATTTTTTTTGGAGATTGTATGGTTTGTATGAATTCATTGTGATGTGATTTGGTTTGACCAATGAATCAAAGATATTAATGGCCCTGAAGAATATGATATTTCATCCTATTCGTGACCAGTTTTTGGTGGGTTTTTTGAAAACATCTAAGTGTACTCCCAATGATCAGAAGATAATTCTAAACATCTTGACATATTCCCGAGCAATTTAAAAGGTCATCTTCATTATTCCTAGCAAACCAAATTCAGTATTTGTTTTCATAAATAGAAATTTTTAGGCCATTTCCATCTTAGAGGCATGAGTGATAGTGGGCCCAAAAATGTTGCAGTCATGGTATCATCATAGAAACCAATTAATTTATTTAAAAATAAAATATTTTTGGGTTTGGTAGGTTGATATCAATGCTTAATCTAATAATTTTATCATTTTCAAAACCAATGTTAGGGCAGGCCAAAAAGGGAGTGATGTTTGTTTAGTCAGATGCTTTTGATAGATATTTGTAGGAGTTTAAAGGAAATTTGACCTAAAAACCTATCCTCACATTATCTATTCCTTTTAAATCATATACCATGAACTATGATGAATCTGGAGATAGACTCAGAGTAGTTGTATTATAGGGGGACAGAGTGGTTTCTTATGGATCTAGACGGTTGAGACTACATGATAGGAATTTTCTTACTTATGATTTGGAGTTAGAAGCAGTGGTAAATGCCCTGAGATATAGCAGGAATTATCTCATGGGTGAGAGGTTTGTGGTATACATAGACCATAAGAGCCCCATGTATATATTTTCAATGTGGGACCTAAACCTTCATCAAAGGAGGCGGATCGAGTATCCTGCAGTCTTTTGAAATCGAGTTATCTTATACACTTTGAAAGGGAAATATCATTGCTTATTACCAGAGATGAAAGGAATATAAAGAGGCATTAAAGGTTTTGGATAATGTCCATCTTTGTAGAAATACTTCTAGACATTCATGAGTCTGTATGATAGATACCTATGGGTTTGATATATGTTACACCTAGGATTTTGGAATAGATCATGAAAAATAATTCATCTGACACAAAGGGCATAGTTCTGAGAGATATAATATATGGTGGGGATATTCAATTACAATGGTATCTTAGAAGTGAGAATTCCCTTAATTTCCATGGATTATTATTAGATCTTGTAGGCTTGGATGATGAGAAAATGAGATAGTTTCATGATTTTGGATGTGTGATACATCTTGATTTGAAAAAGTTGTATCATTATCTCTATAGAGAATACTAGTGGACATGAATGATAATGTATGTAGTATTATTTTTGGTGAGATTCTTCACTTTTAAACAGGTGATAGTCAAACATTAGTTATGACCACATATTTTTTTTACGTTTTCCATTCTTAAGTGGAAATGGGATGATGTAACTATGGATTTTGTGATAGTATTTCTCAGAAAAAACTATAAGAATGATTTTTAAAGGTATTTTGGATAAATTGATGAAGTTAAAACCTTTTTCCAATAATGGAGACCATCATTTTAGATGATCTGGGTAGTCTTTAAGTGAGTGAGGTAGTTCAAATTATCAGTTTTTTGAGGTGTTTCTTTTTTGATAGAGATCCGTTTTTTTATCACATCACGGTTCTTGAATGATGTGGGATTTTATGTTATTTATAGTATGAACCATCATCCTCATACTAACAAATTATTTTATTAGTCTATTCTAGTTCTTGAGGATATATTACAAGCATGTGTCTTTCATTTTGGTGGTTCATGGGAGTATTATATGGAACTCGTTGATTTTTTATATAACAAAATATTTCATGAATCAATCTAGAGGGTTTCTTTTTTGGAATTATATGTTATATTGTTACTTAAACTATTTTTTGGTTTATGGCATGTGAGTTCTTTCTTGTTTGGCCAAGTCTCTGGTAGGAGATTTATGAACAAGTTTTGTTTATTAGGAAGTGGTTAATGACTACATAATGTAGGTATAAATATTATATTGACCATCGGAGATTACCATTTGAGTTCATGTTTAGCCTCCATGTTTCACTTAGGTAAGGGAAAATTCATATCAAGAAATATTGAAAGACATCAACGAGGGTTGTATGGAAATTTGAGATAGTGGATATGGTCAGTCTAGTTCCATTTTGAATTTCCATTCTATAGTGATATAGTTCCATGCATGGCGTGTTTTACACGACTAAGTAATACATATATTATTGTGACCCATGTATTGTGATATATGTAGTATACATCTATATTAGTGATGTTTCTTCTTTTGAGGAGTATCCAATATGGATTTTGGATAGAAGTGATAATTTTCTCTGTAGTAGGGTGATTCCTTTTTGTTGAGTGTAGTGGAAACATGGGAGAATTTAGGAGGAGACCTACAAGAGGGGGCCTAATATGCAAGCATAGTTTCAAAAAAATTCACTTAGGCCCTACATTATTTCATGGATCAACACGAGGACACGCTATTATATAATGGGGATATTGAAAGATAATCTCTTTTTCCATGCATGCCCCTCTTCAAAATTTTCATTTGAGATTTTTTCGATGAGTCTTGTTCAGAGATGGAGACCCTTTTTTGGGGAACATGGCCTAAAAATAGCATTTTTTTGTTTGAATTAATGGATTCTTTGTATAAATATGTTAAATGGGGTTATACGGGTTTTCCTACCTTTGGATAGTTTCAGAGGTGGTTCATTCCCTCTCAACGAGAAATAGGATAAAGCCTATATGCTGAGAAATTACATTCCATGTAATAAATTACACGTCATATAACTTTTTTCAGGAACATTTCATGATCCATGTTCATGAAGAGAAATGGATACTTGTCAGGGAGGAATTTTTCATTGTGTAATGTTTGAGGAGTGTTAAAAATCACCTGAGGTAATGTTTTTTTTCGGTAAATCCATCTAAAAATAATTATACAATGTGTAACCACATTATACACCACGTAATTTACCAGGAATAAATTTTTAATGGTGTTGGGAAGATGATTTATTTCTTTTTCTTTATGTATCCTCTTCCTATCAACCCTATAGAGGTGTCAATTTTTTTGGAGTTCCTCTCATGATTCAAAATGTCCAGATCACATAATTGGTCCCTAGTAAGTTAATTTGGTTAGGGTTTTCCTTCACTTCCATTGTTTTCTTTCCATTTAAATATAATCTCTTGACAGTGAGAATTGTTGGATTTAATCTTGATTAATTTTTAACTAGTAACCTTCTTCTGATCATATGAAAAATCATTCTTATGGATTGTTTCAATTGGGAGTGTTGGTTGATCGTCAATTATAAGTAGGGGGTCTAATCCTTTACCCTATGGTATGATAATTATTAAGAATGTGGTATGTTGAAATTTCATTAACATATGAGGAAAAATATATATTATATTATGAATTTTATTATTCCATAGTGTCCCTTTGGATTGAAATGGTTATTAATCCAGTTTTTGGATACCATTTTATTGAAGAAACCCTTGATTAGAAATGAATTTTTAATATGTTAAAGTCTATTTACCCTGATATGAATTGTGGGGGATTTATTAATATAAATCACATTCAATTGTACTTATTATTGACATAACTATCATGTTATTTGTTATAAAAATGAAATTGGTAGTCGAATATTAAATTATAATTTTCATAGTCGACCATTGATTTTTATACGGTGATATTTTGAAATCATTGTTTCCATAAAAAGTGGTCTGATTTATATGTTGTAATGTTCTATACAGAGATTCCCTAGTCTTACTGTTGAAATGATTATATAGGTCATTGGCCTAGTTTATATGGAAACATCATTATACACCAGGCTATTCCCTAAGAAATATTGAAATACTTATATAATAGGTTATGCCCAATAATACATGATTAAATGACTATATATTGGTCTTGGAACTGAGACATGATGAAATTCTCATATACCGGGATCAACCTTGATTAAATACTACAATGATTATATACATGGCTAGGTCCTGACCCATTATCACATTCTTATATACCGACCATGAGATTGATTAAATGATCAAATGATTATATAGTGGGGTTTGACCTAGATTTGTGTGATTTATACCATGGTTATATGGTCATGGTTGACATGGTTATGAGACATGCCCATACACATTCTGGAATGGTGTCGAGACATGTTTTGTTTTATAGTGGTTATATGGTTATGGTTTGACAGATTATTAAACATGAAGAGATTCATTCAGTCATGGTGCCAAAATAGGTTGATGTGGTTTAATTTAATTGTTTTATTAGTTAATAAAGTTGTTTATTTCATTATTGCATTATCTTTTTATCATACTGGTTCAGTTTTGACATGGTGGGGTCGACATACTGATTAATACTCCGACCTTAATTGGGCCACCATTTAGTACCTTAGAAGAATAAATGGATATAGAATGGGGAAAAGGAAAAGAACAATGTTGTTTAGTACTGCTTTCTAGATGGGGTTGAGATTGGAGGTGGGACCGACATGGGGTTCCGGAATGGGGTCTTCTGAGTCTGGAAGTATTCTATTTGTATTAATTCTATGATGAAATTTTTTATATTCTATCATATCCTCAAATTATCCCTTTATTGTTTATTAGATTACTAAATTGTAATCTATTATTTTCTTTCCACTGTTTTATATTATTTCCATAATATCTACACTCTGATATTTATTTGATGTTACTAGATTATCTCATTGTGTTGTAACTCTATAACCAGAGGTTATAGTCATCCCACCATACTTATCACACCCCCTATTCTAGTCTACAACCATTGGCATACGACGAGGTTCACCTTTGGTCATTTAACAAACCTGTTTCATCCAAATGAGAGATTTCTGGATCTGGGGACATTACACCCATATAAACATAAAACTCATAAAAATTGAAAAAAACCTAAAGGCCATTAAACCCCAAAAAATATCAATATCCTTAAAAACCCAAATAACATAAAAAACCCAAAAACACATAAAAACTCGTAAAACCTTAAAATCCCTAAAACATTCAAGGACCATAAAACCCCTAAAAGACCCTAAAACCCCTAAATCCACCTAAAAGACATAAAAACCCCTAAAACCTCTCCAAACACCCGAAAATCCCCAATAAAAACATGAAACATCCATAATAAACATACAAACCTCAAAAAAACCCCATGAAACACCATGAAACCCTAAATACCCATAAAAATTATAAATCACTAAATATTGTATCACCATATCTTTTTTGAAAAAACCCTAAAACTAATAAAAACCCTAATACCCCTAAAACAAGCTAAACCCCCTAAAAAAATTAACACTCTAAAAATACTCAAAATCCTTAAAAACAGTAAAACACCGAAGAAAACCTTAAAAACCCACAAAACAACTAAAACCCTAAAAAAATAAACACATAAAAAAAACCATAAAAACACTAAAACCCCTAAACCCATAAATTACTTTATGACAACTATAAAAACTTCAAACAATAAAAAAACAAAATTGCATTAAAACCCTAAAATAACCTATCCCAAAATAACCCCCAAACCCATTAAATTACCTTAAAAACCACTAAAGCACATAAAAATACTAAGAATCCATAAAATTTCCATTAAATTCATCAAAATTTATTAAATTCCTAACAACTCAAAAAAAACTCAAATAACATAAAATCTATAAAATAATATAAATACTACAAAACCTCTAAAACCGTTAAATCCTTAAAATTCCTAAAAATAATTAAAAACAGTTTACAACCCTAAAACCCCATAGTTATAACAATTATATAAGCCCATTAAACCCCTAAAAATCATAAAATAACACAAAAACCCTATGTAACATTAAAACTCCCAAAACCCAAAAAAACATTACAACCCATGAAAATATTAAAACCTCAAGACCATAATAAAAAACCCTTAAAACACTTAAAACCCATAAAAACACCAAAAATATATAAACTCTAAATATCTAAAAACATAAACCATCAAAAAACCCAAAAAACACAAAAAATCACTAAAACCCTAACAACCCTAAAAACAAAAAAATTCCCTAAAATCCAAAAATACCCATGAAAAAACCTAAAATCCAAAAAACCCATAAACATATTCAAAAAACTGACAAATAATCTATAAATACAATTAAAAATCATAAAAAATCCTAACTCCTATACCTTTCACCCTGTACCCTATATCATACACCATAAAACATATACACTACACCATAAACCCTAAACCCTAAAAACCCTAAAATAACCCCATGAAGCCCTAAAACCATGTATAAATATGATATATATCTAAAAACCCTAAACCCTTAAAAAATATAACATACCCTAAACCCCCTATAAAAATTAGAAAACTATCAAAACACAAAAAACTCAAAAATCCCTTAAAATCCTAAGAGGCCCTAAAACCCCATAAAATCTCTAAACCCCATAAAACAGTAACCCCCCAACCCAAAAAACCCCTAGACTCACTAAAACCCTAGGAAAACCTTACAAACACTATGAAAAATTATAATATCTTAAAAACCATAAATTTCTCCAAAACATAAAAACCCTCAAAAACATTAGAACCCCTAAAAACCCATAAAACACCAAAACCCCTAAGAACAATTAAAACCAAATAAAAACCCAAATAACAAACTAAAATATATAATATCCCTCATAAAACTAATGATATAAAAAACCCTAACACATATTAAAACCCTTAAAAACATTAAAAACTAATAAAATTCTCAAAAAAACCCCTAAAATAATTAAAACTATAAAATTAAAAAAACCCTAAAACCTCTAAAAACCTAAATAAAAAAATCCCCCCCCAAACACTTAAAACCTATAAACAATCCTAGAGACCATAGTCGAACATAAAACCACTAAAACCATAAAACGAATAAAACCTATAATAACCCCCAAACCCCTAAAATCACTACGGACGCTAAAAACCCCAAACCTCGTAAATGATCATAAAATACCAAAAACCACTAGAGGCCCCAAAAATCACATAAAGACCCTAAAAACATAAAGACCCTAAAATCACCTTGAAATACTAAAATATCAAATAACACACTAAAATCCTAAAAGTCTCTAAAACCCCTAAAATACCCCAAGGAATAATAAACACCGAAAACCCCCTAAATAAATCCAAAAACATTAAAAACAATAATAGACCCAGTAAATATAAAAACCCTAATATACCTGAAAAAATATTATCAGCGAGAAAAATATACTAAATCTCTTATAAGGCCCTAAAAACTCTAACATTCCCTAGCGGACTATAAAAAAAATCCCAAAACACTTAATGGATCCAAATGACCCTTTAAGCACTAGATGACCCAAAATAACACAAAACCCTCTAAAATACACTGTAACCGTTAAAATACAAAAGGACCATAAAAAACCCTTTAAATGATTCAAAACCTAATATGTCCCTAATAACACTAAAAAGCAATAAATGGACTTAAAAATAGAAAAACCAAAATACTGAGTAAATTCTTTATAAAACCCTAAAAACGAATAAAAACTGTTACATCCATTTAAAATGCTTAAAATACAGAAAACCGCATAACCCCTAAAAACAAAAAAAAACCATATTTAAACACTAAAAACCATTAAAAACCACTGAAACCCTAAAAACTCAAAAAACCCATAAAGACCATAAACCACCTAACCCAGTAAAATGAAAAAAAACCCCAATGAACACCAAAAAACCTAAAAAACCCATTAAAAAAATAATCCTAAAACACTATAATTCACCGAATCCCTAAAACACCTAAAAACCCCAAAATACCCACCCTGAAACAATAAACACCAATAATACCCATTAATACTGTAAAACCCCCTAAAAATTATAAAACCTAAAATAACCATAAAAACCCATAAACCCTAATAAACAATGAAGACCCTTAAACCCCAAAAATCACTTAAAATCTCCAAATGAGGTAAAAACCGAAAACCTCCAAAAAACCTAAAAACCCCAAATTCTATAAAAACCTAAGAAACAGAAAAAATACTTGAAACCTAAACCCCCCAATGATCCTAAATCCTCTACAAATTCACAAAAACTCATGAACACTGAAATCCCACGATAACCCCTAAAATCCCTAAAAATGTTAATAACCCTAAAAACCCTAAAACCCAATAAAAACCCCATATAACCATAAAAATGTGAAAATTACAAAAAATCCAAATAATTCATAGTACAGTAAATTCATAAAACCCTAATAAACTCTTAAAATCATAAAAAACTTATGAAATACCAAAACCTCAAAAATTCCATTTGAGTATCCAAAAATCATAAATCCCGAAAACCCTAAGACCATTAAAACCCCTAAAACCCTAACTAACAATCCCCTAAAATCCCTAAAAACTGTAAAACCACATAAAGCCCTAAATATCCTAAAAACTAGGTAAACCCCGAACCACTAAAAACCCTAAAAACCCTAAAAACCAAATATCCCTAAAAACCTAAAATAATGAAAAAATTAAAATAATAATATAAAATAAAAAATCCCCAAAAAACATTAAAACCATAAAAACCAAAAATAAATTAAAATCCTAAAAACCCTAAAAAACCAAAAATCCAAAACCATACAAAATTACCCTAAACCACTAGAAAACCGAATACACCTAAGAGATTAAAAAAACTAAAAATTCTAAACAACCTTTACAACCTAAGAGCCATATGATATCATAAAAACCTTAAAATCCAATAAAACCCCTAAAACACCCTAAACCCCTAGAAGACCTTAAAACACTATAGAAAACCCAATGTAAAAATACCCTAAACACCTAAAAAACAAAAATCCCCCTTCAAAAACCAAAAAACCATAAAATCCCCTAAAAATACACCCAAACCCTTAAATCCCCTAAATACAATAATTAAAAAGTCTAAAACCCCTAAAAACCAAAAATTGCACTAAAAGAACAAAAACCTAAAAGCTCATAAAAAATACATGGAAAACACTATAAACCCTAAATCCATACACATCCTAAAACTCATAAATCCCCTATTATTGCATAAAACCATAATAAACATTGATAAGACCTAAAAAAACATACAACTATAATAACTATAAAAAAAGATAAAAATACTAAAAACCCAAAAAACCTAAAAAACAATATAGACCCTAAAACCCCTAAAACCCATAAAATCAATAAAAACCATAAAACCCTAGAACCGCAGAAAACATAAAAATCTAAAACCCCAAATAATCCTAATAATTGTTTAAAACCTCCAAAACCAATAAATCCCTTTAAACCCTAATAACCATAAAATACCTACTACACTAAAAACTACAAAAACCACTAAACCCCTAAATATTATAAAAATCACTAATCCACTGAAATCAATAAAATCACCAAATCCCTAAAAACGCTTAAGATTTCAAAAAACCCCCAAAACCCATATAAGAACAAAAAACCCTAATACCCCTAAAAAGAACCTAATATACCGAAAGTCACGAAAAACACTAAAAAGATAAGAAAAAAAACCCTTAAAACCTAAAAACCCTAATAAAAAAAATAATTTATACCCCTAAAAAAGATATAAGGTGAAAAATATCCTAAAACCACAAAAGACTCTAAAAGACATTAAAACCCCTAAAACACCCTATAAATCCAAAAGACCCAAAGCCTGTAAAATCCAAAAGATCCCTAAAAATCTTAAATACCCATTAAGGAATGAAAAAACCTAAAACAAAAAATACCCTAGAATACCTTAAAACCCAAAACCCCTAAAATACACTAAAACCCCAAAAGTCCATAAAATCTCCAACAACCCCTCAACCTCCAAAAAAACCAAACCCCCCTAAAAGACCCTAAAAATATCTTGAAAACCCATTAACCCCAAAAAATCCCCTAAAAACCTAAAAACATTTTTTGTTCATTAAAAACTCATATGAACCCTAAAAATCATATAAGACCATGAAAACCCTAAAAATATTAAAATACAAGAAATCATTAAAAAACCCAGAAATCCCAAATGTCCCAAAAAACACAAAAACCATTCAAAATCCTGAAATAACTATCATGAAAAAACACTTAAATACCATTTCAAAACCCTAAACACATAATAATGGAAGACCCCTAAAAAACCTAGAACCCCTTAATAACCTAATGATCAACTAAATAACCCCAAAATCCATGAAAACCCAAAAAAACCCATAAAAATCCTAGAAAACCCAAAACTATTAAAATGTACTAGAAAACTAAAACCTAAAAAAGACCCTAAAACCGAAAAATAAACCCAATAAACCCCTTAACAAAACTAAAATTAACTAATAAACCCCATATAAAACCTAAAAACACTAAAAACCCCTAATACCCCCAAAAACATATCAACCCAAATACATTAAAATACCATAAAAATTAAAAAACAGTGAAAAATATTTAGTACTCTAAATTCCTAAAACATTTTAAACCGTAAAAACATTTAAATAACTAAAACCCCCTTGAAACCCTCAAAACCTATAAAAGGCCATAAAAACCATAAAACTCTAAATAATCCATACCCCTAAATTCAATAAAAGTCTTGTGAAGTCCCTAAAACCCCTTAATATATGTAAAAAATTGTAAAAACAAAAAAATAATAGCTTAAAATTCATATAATCATAGTGCAATGCAAAAAAAACTAAATCCCTTACAACCCTAAGAATCCCTAAAAATCGAAAAACCCCAAAACCCCCAGAAATAATAAATACCCGTAAAACCCAACAAACCAATCAAAAGAACATAAAACCCCTATAAAACCAAAAGAAACCTTAAAAATCCTTAAAAATAAAAAGTATGCAAAAAATAAAAGAGTCACTAAAACCTCAGAAATATTCCCAATGAACTAAAAAAGCTAAAAACCATAAAACCCAAAAAAATCCTAAAACCGAAAAGCACAACAAAACCTTTAAACTCCCAAATTTGCTAAAACACATAAAAACTACAACAATAGTAAGACATATAAAAACCATAAGTCTTCCTAAAACTCTAAAATTCCAAAAAACCATACAATCACTAAATAAACCGTAAAAAATTAAATCTCTAAAAATACCCTAAACCAAACCCTAAACCCCATACCCTACACCCTAAACCAAAAAGACTACATTCTATACACCATACCCAACACCATAAAACACAAACCCTAAACCCGAAAACCTAGGACATACACCCCAATCCCTAAAATGTAAACAATACACCATAATCCCTAAAACAATATAACTGACGCCCAAAAACCTACACTATAAACCCTACACCCCAAAGCCTATACCCTATACCGTAAATCCTAAACCCTAATACATGAACTGTAAAACCGAAACCCAATATCGTAATCTGAAACCCTGACAAGCTAAACCCTAAACCCTACAACTTGATCCCCATCCTATACCCTAAACCCTACTCCTGAAACCCTATACCATGCACACTAGACACTAATCCCATCAATGAAAAACTGATATCTAACGCCCTAAACCCTATTACCTACACAATAGACCGTAAACCCTATATCCTAAAACATATACCATACACCCTAAACCCTATACACTTTAACCTGAACCCAATACCATACACCCTAAACCCTAAACCCTACAACCTAAACCCTACAAGTTACCCTCAAAACCAAAAACTATGTACCCTAAACCCTATAAACAACACCCTAGACCCTACCCTAAACCCTAAAACCTATACCCAATAACCTATACCCTATACCCTATACCATGTACCCTAAAACCAAAACCATCTTCCGTAAAACATAAACCTGATACCCAAAACCCTATACCTACCACCTAAACCCTAAACCGTAAACTATAAATCGTAAACCCTATACCATATATCCTAGACCTTATATCCTAGCCCATAAAAACTATACCCTGCACCCTAAACTGAAAACACTTCACACTAAAACCTATTCCTTACTCCCTAAACCCTATGCCCCAAACCCTATACCAAAATCCAAAAACCAAAAACCCTAAACACAAAACACAATACCCTAAACACTATACCCTACACCATAAACCCTAAACACTAAACCCCAAACCCTATACCCAAAACCCTAACACCAGAACCAAACACCATAACCCCAATACACAACACCCTAAATCACAAAACCTTAACACTGATCCTTATACCCTACACCCTAAACACTTTCCCTACACTATAATCCCAAACCATACACCCAAATCCATATACCCCACACCATAAACCCTAAACCCTAAACATTAATCCCTAAACCCCAAACCCCAAACCCCAAACCCTAAACCCTACACCCTAAACCATATTCCCAAAACCAAAAAACCTATACAGAACACCCAAAACCGAAAACCCTACACCCCAAACCCTATTTAGTGCTCTTTAAAACCTGAACCCTACAACCTAATCCCCCTACACAACACCCTAAACACTATATCATTCACCAAAAACCTTATTCCCTCCACCGTAATCCCAAAACACTACACCCATAAACATATACAGTACACCTAAAATATGAAACCCTACACCCTAAACCCTATGACCTACACTATATACCTTATACCCTAACCATATAACATATAATCTAAACGATATACAATAAAACATAATCCCTATACTATACACTATAAACCATAAACGAAACACCATAAACAGTACACCATATATACTAAAACTTAAATTCTATACCCTAAACCATATACACTACATCTAAAACCTTGAACCCTAAACGCTATTCCCAACACTAAAAACCCTTTACTCAATACCCGAAACCATATACCATACTCCCAAAAAAATATAATATACCCCAACACATTAAACCAAAAAATTATGAAAATAACCCTAATAACCATAAAACCCCTTAAAACCCTAAAACCCCAAAAGCCCTAAAACCCCTAAAAACCCAAAATCCGCTTTTAAAAGAAAAAAACACACCAAAAAACTATATAAAACTCTAAAACCCCAAAAACACTGAGAAAACCCAAACTCCCATTGAAAACATTAAAATTTCCCTAAAATCCCAAAACTCCCAAAATATCCAAAAACACCTAAAAAAATTTAAAACCTATGATAACCCTCAAAACCCAATGAAAACCCCAAACACCCTAAAAACTGAAAAAACATTAAAAGCTATAAAATAAATAAAAATCATAAATACCGTGAATACCTAATAACCCTAAAAATACCTAGAACCCTCAAACCCTAAAAACCCCTAAAATGTAAAATCAAAATAAAAACTAAAAGTCAAAGAATCCTAAAACCCCTAAAATACCATAAAAGCCTAAAAACTACGAAAAAAACTAAAATTCAAACCCCCCCCCTAAAACCCTTAATACACTTAAATCACCTAACAGAAACAAAAGAACCATTAAAATACTAAACCCGCAAAATCCATGATTATACTCAAAAACTATAAAGAACCTAAAAACCCAAAATACCCTAAGAACCATAAGAAAACCCCTCAAAACCCTAAAAACCAAAAATATAAAATATGTAAAAAAACATAAACCATAAAACCACTAAAAACACTAAAACCCTGAAAAATAATAAAAAACAATAAAACACCTACTAATACCTAAAAAAACCCTAAAAAACCCTACCAATAAAAAAAAGTAACCCCCAAACCCCCAAAAAACAATAAAAACTGCTAAATACATAAAAAACCTAACCCCCTAAAAAAATTAAAATACCCAAAACCCCCAATGATACATAAAAAGATTTAAAACCATAAAACCCCACAAAACTTAAAATATTAAAACTCAAAAAAACCCTAACAATCCTAAACATTCCTAAAAACCACTTAAACTCCTTGAAAACCCATTAAAACCCTTAAATCCATATAACCCCCAAAAATACCATAAAAACATTAAATCCCCTAAAATATCCTAACCCCCCCCCCCCTAAAGAACCCAAAAGGCCCTAAAATTCTAAAACCCTAAATAAACTGGAAACCACATAAAACCCCATAAATGGACATAAAAACCCTAGAAAACCTAAAAGACTCTAAAAAAATTAAACCCATAATGGAACCTAATAAAAACAAAAAACCCAAAGATCATTAAAACCATAATTGATCATATATACCTTAAACACCCTAAAGGACACATAAAAACATAGAGACCCTAAATAACATAAATACACTAAATGATACTAAAAAAACAAAATGATATAGGAGAAAATTAAATACATAATGTAAAATAAACCCTAAATGACCCTCAAAACCATAAAATACCTAAAATATGCTATAATTACCAAAAAAATTAAAAACCAAATACCCCTAAATGAAACTATAAAACCCTAAAAACACCAAAACCATAAAAAATCCTTAAAAATTTTAAAATACCCTAAAAAATTGGAGAATCCATTAAAACCCTAATAGAACATAAAACACAAAAAATATTAATATTTCTTAAAAACAGTACAATCAATAAAAATCCTTAAAACACATAAATGACCCTAGACCCCTAAAATCTCAAAAAAAAAACCAAAACCCCTAAAAACAAAAAACCTCTAAATACCCAAAAAAATACCTTAAAAACCCAAAATCCACTGAAATCCCAAACCCCCACCCCATTAAAAAATCTAAAAACATTGAAAACCATTAAAAATTAAAACTAATTAAACTCCCTATAAACCATGAATCCCCTAAAAGGCATAAAAACCCCATAATGACATAAAATACCCCCAAAACACTAAAAGACTCCAACAACCCTAAAAAACACGGAGGGACCTAAAAATCCTTTAAACATTTAATAACCCCCAAAACCCAAAACCCCTATAGAGGACCCTAAAAATCCCAAAGAACCCTAAAGGGCCCTAACACACAAAATATCCATAAAAGATCCTAAAAACCCAAATAACCCTAAACAACCCCAAAATCTCAACAAACCCCAAGAGGGACCTAAAAACCTAAGGGGCCATAAAAATACTATAAACCATACGAGACTCTTATAAATACTAAACCCCCTAAAGAGACTTAAAACCCCTAAACACCCGTATAAGTCCCTACAAAAGAAAAACCCTTACCCCCACCCCCGAAAAGAAACTCTAAAGGACCCTAGAATACCCGAAAATCATAAATAACACCAAAACCGTAATTCACCGTAAAAAATGGAATGCATAAACTAGAGAAAACCCCAAAATCCATAAAAGGATGTTAAAACCCATAAAAATTTAAAAGAACCTAATAACAATAAAGACCCCTAAAATCTCTAAATAATAATAAAATCATGTAAAACCATAAAATCCCCATTAAAAATCATAATAACCCAAAAAACCCAAAAAAACCCCAAAACCCTAAAAACTATAAAAACATAACAAAAAATAAATAAATAAATAAATAAAACATCGTAAAACCATGAAAAAACAAAAAAAAAATTAATAACCCTAAAAAAAGAGCCCTAAAACCACTAATGGAAATAAAAACCATTAAACCCCTAAAGGACCATAAAACCCCTAAAATACCATAAAACAAAAAATATCATAGAAGACCATAAAACCCCCCAAAAAACCATAAACGCCTATAGACACCTAAAAAACTATATAAAAACTCTATAATACCCCCAAAACTCATTAAACCCACTAAAAACCGAAAAAATAGAAAACCCCAAAAAACTCCACAAAACACAAAAAAAACATAAAACCATTAAAACCCAAAAACAAAGAAACACATATAAACCCCTGAAAACCATAATAAATTTCCAATGCCCTAAAAGCACATAAAACCACATATGCTTTGAAAACCCCCTAAAAACCTCAACCCCCCCCCCCCAAAACCCCAAAACACTAAAACAAATAAAATCATAAAACTATTAAAAAATCATCATAAAACCAAAATAAACCCTAATAACCTGAAAAAACAAAAACCATCGAAGCCCACAATAAAACCCATGAATACCCTAAAAATAATAAAAACATAAAAAATCCTAAAAAACTATGATATTCCATAAAAAAATCTACTAAACGTAATGACCTAAAAAATAAAAAAAATAACACCCCATAAGACCCTAAAATAAGAAAACCCGCCAGAAAACATAAAAATAAATTAAAATACCAAAAAACCATAAAATCTTAAAACCCAAAAAACCCAAAAACCTGTAAAAATTTTAAAACACTAAAAAACTACAAAAATTATTATATATAATTTCAATTTAAAATTGATTTCAATTACCTAAATTGGATTTATAGATATAAAATTGAACTAATTTTACTCTACAAACAATTTATAATATAATTTTACTCTTTAAATAATTTATATGAGAAGGAATGTTTAAATTAATATTCTGTATCTATCTTTATTTTTCAGAAAAATACGTTCAAAAATTTATCTAAAAAGAAAATTAAAATTACATTTAAATTATGGTTTCAATAATAAATATTTTTATGTAATATAAATTCTTTAATGATTTTAAAAAGAAAATTTAAAATGAAATTTGCGTAGATAACTAAAAAATGTTTTCAAGTAGTGTAAATTTTGATTCAAGTATAAGATGATTTTACATCACCTATATGTCTAATAATAATAATTTTATGAATATGAATTAAAATTTATTGATATATTGTCTATAAACTTAATTTAATAAATTACTAAATATATATTATTTTAATTAATTAAAATATTAAAATAGTATGCACCTTAAAACAATTTTCTGAAAAACCCTTTTAAAACCCAAAAAATATTTTATACTATAATACAATGTAATATTGATTAAAAAGATATTAAGTGGATTAAGTATAAATAAAGTGCAATTATTTTAATTTAAATAATAATTGGGCATTTAAATATCTTATTTTTTAAATAAATGATAGATTTAAAAAATTATCATTTTTAACTATTCAATTAAAATTTAATAATTTCTAAAAATTCTGAAAATTTAACAATAAGTTATTTTCGATATGATGATTGAAAAAATAATGGTCATTTTAAAAAAATGTTTCTAAAACCTTTCTAAATTAATAATAATATTTTTTTCTTAAAAATCAATAAAAATCATTTTTGATGGAAACATATTTTTTAAATATAATAAATTTTCTAAATATTAATTGTTTATTTAATGTGAAATTATAAATTTTTACTTAGAATTAAATTTATATTTATATTTCAAAAAGTTATTAATATTAATCATAACATTATATTTAAAATCTAGATTATAAAGATCATAATTATGATATTATTATTTCCCGGTTAGCTAAAGCTCAGTGTTGCGTGTCATGCACACTATCGAAGAAACTAATTTTTTCATGTGACACAAGAAAAAATCAGTGTTTCTTAAATTAAATATATCAAAGAATTTAATTTAATTTTAAAAAAGACCATAAAATATCAGTATGTTACACTAGACCTATAATATTTCGGGATAGATCATTATGTTATTTAATAAATATTCAACTACTAAGTATTAATATTTATGTTTAAAAATCCTATGTACCAATAATTGGCATCAGAGAATGGTTTAGTTATCCATTGGAAACTAGGTAGGAAAACAATAGTGATAAGTATAAGGATAAGTCTATGTATGTGAAATTATACTGGAATTTTTGTTAAGGATAGAGAAAGTGCCTTCAATGAAATTAAATCCCTTTCTAGAAACTATAAGTCGATGTTGATCTGGAATTTTTTTTACCTAGGAGTAATCATTCAAAAAATCGGGCATTTGTATTTGACTCGAACTTCACATATGACATGATAAAAGAATTTTTTTCAAGCCAGTTTTAACACTTCCAAAAAATAGGTTTTCAAAATTAATAAAACTATTAATGAACCATCATGAAGGATTTAAATAGATACTGAGAATGAATGACCAAGTTAAAACCTATAGTTTAAATGATTGAAAAGAATATATAATGATTTAGAAATCATAAAACTAAATTTTCATGAATATGTTGATTCTATACTATGATTATTGTATCTCAAACTATAATTTATTTTAGTCAGTGGTTGGTACCTGAACAAATAATATTTATATTGAATATATCACACAGCGCAATGATTGTCCCCCAATGAAACCCAATGTTATGGGAGTTTGAAATATCATTGTTATTCTCCAACAAATTTTTAAGATATGAATCATGATGAAGGAAGTGATGGGTGTTGAGGATGACATAATTCTGTGGTTTTGTTGGGTTAGTTGGATCTTGTTGTAGTGTGTGGTTTTGAATGCAGTGCCGGGATTGCGGTCCAGTTTTGTGGTGGGTTTTTTTTCATTCCATGGTCTATGTTTTATTGGTTTTTGTTGTGAGATATGGATGCATTTCTGGTTTTTGGTTTGGATCTGGATTTGTGTTTTGTGATTGGTCTCCCCAAGAACTATGGTGACAACATGGTTTCAACAATGGCTATTATTTTCATTGGGGTTTGTGATTCCAACAATGGTGGAGTGGAATGATATTTGATTGGTTTTGTGATTATTCTACGGTATATATGGAGGAGATGCATACGTTTTTGTGTGGTTGATGGTTGGATGCATTGAATTGGTGGAATGTTTTCATGGAATTGAGAATCCTTATATCTGGTTCGAGGTGAGGGAGTTGTTTCATTGTGTTAACACTACAGGAAAATTGGCCTATACCCACGGTTTTTCAAAAAACCGTGGGTATATGGATAATATGGGGACCTATACCCACAGTTTCGGAAAAACGTGTGTATAGGTCACCTATACCCACAGTATCAGAAAAAACCATGGATATAGATTAATTTTAAATACCAATACCCACAGTTTTGAAAAACCGTGGGTATAAGTGTTTTTCTTGAAGATTTATACCCACGATTTTGGCCAAACCGTGGATACAATGTTTTTTCAAATGACCTATACCCATGGTTCTTAAAAACTGTGGGTATTGGTGAATTTGTTTTTGAAGACCTATACCCACGGTTTTTAAGAACCATGGGTATAGATTTTCCGCCATAAGGTAGAAATAAATTACACGGGATAGTGAAAAAAAATTAGCGGGAAGACGATCTGGATTAATATAATTAGACGGATAGAAATAACAAATAACAAAAATACTGAAGCCGAGTCGGTTAAGCAGCCATTTGTTATGTCTGTCATTCCTTGGATCAAATCTCGGCATCGTTTTATTTTCTAATATATAAATATTATTAATATAAGTATATTAATATATATAAATTCAACAAAATGCTCCACAACTTGGTTGGTTTGGTTCTTCCTTTCCGTTCGGCAGGTTACCGGTTCGATTCCCAGCATGTATAATTTTCAATCCCACGTCTTAAATTTTAAAATCTTGTGTCTTCCATTTTCAAATATGCACGTGGATCCTATTAATATATATAAATAAATATATGTATATATTAAAACTGAAGTCGATAGGTCCACTGGTTCTTTGGTGAGGGGCAGTCAGGAGGCAGTTTCTGAGGTGTGGGTTCGAACCCCAGCAACACCAGTTTTTTGAATTTTAATACCCCACGGTTTGAAAACCGTGGGGACTGTAGTGTGCCAAGCTAGAACAGCTTTCTGTGCACTTCCCGAATCCTATATCCACGGTTCATCAAAATCGTGGGTATAGGTTGAGACCCCTATACTGACACATTTCCATCCCACAGTTCCCGAAATCGTGGGTATAGGTTATTCCCATGGTTTTGGGGGCTATACCCACAGTTTTGAACCATGGGTATAGGCTGGTTTCCAGTAGTGTGAATTGGTGGAATTATTTCTTTGCATTGTGAACCCTTGTAGCCCTACGGTTTTAGGTTTTTGGGTCACTGCATCTGTCACACTTGGGGTTGATTTAAATGGGGTTTAGAGAAGAGGGTTTTCTCCTGGTCTTATCTTTATATTTAGATGCTTGGGGGTGTATGGATTTTCCATTGGATCCAGGCCTGTGCATTTATGCACAAGACATTTTTCCAGTAGCAAGGAGTATGAGTAAGATAATCTTATCGTTTTTATACTGGTTATGGGATCTCCTATATTGGCTTGATGTTGTTTGGCCTTAAACTATAGTACCATGGTGGATTGGTGGTTTTAAGTCATGAAGTCATGTTTGGTTTCTCACTTATTCCTCAAAAGTGTTTGAATAATAAAAATTTAATTTTCAGTCATCCAATGGTAGTTACTGATAATGGACTTTAATAACTATGAATAAATCACTTGATATGCTTTGAAGGTTGAAATAGATACTGGTTTTACCCATCAATCTCAAGGTTTTGATAAGAAAAGATCAATTTAATTCATTTAAAAATCTAAAACCATGGATTGAAGAAGGTTTTATTTCCTTCATTCCTAATGTGTGTAAGGAATCATAGTGTAAATTGACTTAAAGGGACCGATAAATGTTTTAACATTGTAAAGGATGGACATCATGAAATCAAATACTGAAGTTACGAGATTAAGATATGTAATAATTTTAATAGAGAGAAATATCCATAGAAATAACATCCTAAACACATGGGTTTAATATGAAATGAAATTGAGATTTATGTTATCCAGTTCCCAAATATAATTATTAATGATGATGATAAAAGTTTTCGACGTCTTAAACCAAGTGAAAACAGGAAATCTCAGGCAATCAATATTTCTAATGAGGATCTTGATAATGACCTGGTGAAAGGTAAACATTATATCCACTATAGAACTACTAATGAATTATTTTAAATTTTATTTACAAACTCTTTTAAATTAAAATAATTTCCTATGAGTAATATATTACCACCATAATAATTTGATGATGAATTAGTATTAAAGACCGATAATGGTATGATGATCCCATCTAATGTCTATGATTCTTTTATCCTGGAAGTGTGTGGTAATACGATTCCTCTAAATATTTTTTTATCCATTTGATTGAATTTGATGTTATATTAGGAAATTATTGGATTTATTTATATAAATCCCCCATCAATTTCTGAGAAAGGGGTGTAAAATTTGATATTCTAGTCAAAATGATGAACATCATTCAGTGTGAAGATCAATATAAAAATCTGATGGAAATATAATATATTGTGTGTGTCTTGATTACTATTAAAATGGGGTGTTTATCTTACATCATTGGGGAGAAACTAAACATTGCTGATATTCTTATCGAGTAATAGTTTTTAAGGCTTTCTGAAATAATTTTATAGTATTCTACCAAGTTGTGATGTTGTATTCTCAATAAAACTCACATATGGTTCCTCAAATATTTTAAACACTCCCTATAGAGTGGGACTAATTGAGTAATATGAATTTATTATTAAAGCATAGTATGATATTGAAAATATATTTATGTTTCCATGTGTTCCACATTATTGTGCACTTGTTCTATTTTTTACAAAGTGGAATGGATCGATGGATCTCTTCATTGATTGTCTTGAGATGAATAAGTACACAATCAATAACCTGAATCACCAACCCCTTATTGATGAATTGTCTCATAAATAACATATACCTAAATTCTTTACCAATATTAACCTTTTTAGGATATCATCAATTGACGGTCACAAAGAAGGGAATACTCATGATAGCATTTCATTCATGGTAGGGAGAATATGAATATATTGTGATTCCATTTTCTCTTACAAATTCCCCCACAATAATCATAGATTTAATTAATATAGTCATTAGATATTATAATTCTCATTTTATGAATGTATTTAATGTAACACCCCAATATTTTATGGTATGATTCTTTCTAAATAAATTTATTCTCATTTATAGCATATGTCTCATGGAATATTAATTCTTAAACAAACTCCAAAAATATTTTTGTTTTTACATGAGAATAATAAAGTAGTTTTAAATGCAGCGATTGTGAATATAATTTATATTATTGTTCAATATATAATTTTCTAACTCATTTTTTATATATTAATCAATTATTTATGAATATGCACATAATTTTTATAAATTTCATTTTTTTCTACAAATATATGTCTTCTTTAGAAAATAGAATGAATTTCTTTGAATGAGAAAATAAATGAATTGAATTGTGGGATATTAAAAAAATGAATTGAATAAAATTAAAATTGGTTTTAGATTTATCTTATAAAAAAAATCTTAAGATGATTTTTTTATAAATTTCTTAAAACTGATTTTTTTTTGTGGTTAATAAAAATGATATTTTTTATACAAAACTAATTTTATTTATATTTAAAAGTGATATTATGATTTTAAGCTGATATAAATGTAACATAAGTACATTATATAAAATTTTAATCTAATTAATTATGTTTGAAAAATCATTATATGTTATTTTTATATAAGTATATTTTTGTCTTATAAAGTCATTTTCCAAAAAAAAGTTTTTCTTTGTCATTTAATAGTTTAAATTTAAATTAAATTTTTAAACACTCGGGTTTTTTATTTTTTAAAAAATGATTAGATATTTGGAATTAGTTACTATATTTTTTTTATAATATCACTTTAATTTTTATGCATACAACATCTACCGTGATAAATAAGATTTACCACAATATAGGTTGAATAATGTTGATGGTAAATGATAAAAGGTAAAAAACTTAAAATACATGAAAACTAAAAGATTCAATGTGTGGTTGAGGTGATTATAAAAATTAAAAATCATTTTAAATTTTAACTATAATCTAATTTTTTTTTGAATTTATGCCTCCAAAATGTGTTTGGACTTAAATATATAATAATCATTACATAATAACATAAAACTACCCCTCCTCAAGTCAAATTATCATCCCTCACCACACCCTTTATCCTCACAAGCCTCGAATATTTTAAAATCTAATTCAAAACCTCTCATAACTACCCTAAGCAATATCAACATGAGTCTAGTATCACCAAAATAATGATTGTATGTTTCTTTAGGGGCCCTTTTAGTAGGTTATATTCAATAAGAAACCTTCTCAAACAACCCCCTTGATTTCTTTTATTTTTTAACCTTCTATTAAATACTTTCAAATATAAAATATTTAAAAATTAATTATCATGTATATATTTGAATTTTATCTTTATAAATACTTTTTTTTCTGTTTATCCCTTTTCTAATCTTCTACATTTAAATAAAAATAGTCTATTTTCCAAATTATAGCAGTCAACCATCTCTATGGTTAATGATTTTTCATTTTTCATTTCCACCATCAAGGATGGTCATAAAGGATTTATTATGGGTAAATCATACTTTAATTGGTCTATTATACCAATTTCATGTTCTATAACTAGTATATAGATATAATATTAAATTAAATTAATGTTGTTTGGGAAGTTCATAAAAGCACCAAATTGAAGTAAACAATTATCATTAACATTTTATAAAATTAATCATAATAATGTTAGAAAGAAAAATGATATAAGAGAAGATTTAAAAATAAATAAGTTCATAAATACCATTTAATTTCACCTTTCTGGTTTTATTTCCATTTTACAACAAAATCCATGATTATAATAAATTTAGTAGACCATGAATCCATGAAGTGAACACATCGAAAACAATGAAAACAATGAAATTTTATTAATTAAAGGGTGGAATTATTTTAAAACAGTATCATATAAGGTATTTTAAAAATTATTTCAGTTTCATAATTAATTAATATCATTCATTAAAACATTATATGGAAGGTTAATGTGTGGAAAACTAAAGGGAAGTATGTGGTAAGGTTTTCTCATATATCATTTTCATCAATGAGATATATTCCATATTCATATCTTAATTCTATTGGTGGTGTATATAATTCCATTTGATATTTTGTATCATGAATCCAATTATCATCATGGTATTAAATATTTAATTTTATAGTTATTACTTTTATAGAGTATTCTATTCGACTGACTACGACATGATAAGGGATTTCATAACTTAATTACAATCCATTGGGTTAAAAATCTACATCATTGATTATACCATGTTATATTATGTGTGAAATTACTTTTTATTACCATATTTTTTTATTTAAAACATTTTATAGGGATTTTAAGATAATACACATAATTGATTCATTTTATTATTACTCATTTCAATGATTTGATATTTATAAGGGATTATCTTTTAAGAAATGTATCTTTTAAAAATCTCACTTAAATCACACCTTTTCATTCTTTTACATGTTCCCTAAATTTATTTCATAATTTTTATAAATTATATTTTTAATTTTTAAAGTAATTTTTACTCATGTTTAAATTTTTACAAAACATTTTGAAATTTTTATTTTTCTCATTATCTAAATGAGTTTTTTGTGAATTTTCTGAAAAAAACATACAATTTTTTTTAACATATACAATAAGATATTATTTTTCTATTCTCAGGAGGAATTTGTGATTTCATATTTCCATTAAAATACTAAAAGGTTATTTTCGAATTAAAAATTTTCAATTTTAATTTCATGTCTCTTTAATAAAATATTTAAAAGTGGAAATGTTTTTTCATCAATGAAATATTCAGTATATTATTTCAAAATTATTTTCCATCTAAGGTAACATAATTTGTTGTTAATTAAGACTTGTATATTACTCAAGGAAACTATCATTATTCCAATTTATTTTTTATTATGTATATAATGGAATGATATTTATGAAACCCAATTTTTTTAGATTTGTTATGCTTTGATTACATTTTTATGAAACCCAATTTTTCATAGGTTTTGATAAGATGAATGATTTATCTTATTGTGGAACACAAATGTATAGTTTTAATTATGTTATGGGTGATACATATTTATATCTACAATTCATTTTGTGAAGATTTATATGTCATGAGATAAAAATGGGAAACATATTGATGGGTTTATCCACTAAAGGAAATAGGTGTCTCCTAATCCTCTTTGGGAAACATGTGTGACCTAGTCCACTATGTTGATGGAATATTTTTTAATCATGAAATATAATATGGTTTTCTCTATTTAGTATAGTGTCACACATTTATGAAAATATCTTATATATCATGATAAATTTATAATTATTTTTTAGTCTTATGGTCCGTGTTTTCTGAAAGGATAATGGTTATTCCATGAATCACGTTTATGATATATGACTATTTTGGAATGATCTTTGTATGTTATGATCATGAGCACATAACCTTATTCTTTTCATAGGATTTAATATGACATTAATTGGTACCTCATATGTTTATCCTTACTGAGAATGATATCTCACCCATTATTATATTTCCTTTCCAAAAAATGAGAAATGGTTTTAAGTATGATATGTAAAAAATGGATATAGTTATGATCAAATAAGTAGTAGATGATTTTGATGTTTTATTAATTTAAAACCAAATACTTTTCTAGATATGTATTGTGATCTTTTATAGGTACTCTTGTTTTACTTATGTTGAGTACATTCCATTTTGGTTTTTCCTGAGGGTGTATTTGGTTAAAAATTTGTGAAAAATGTGAGAAAGAGGGAAGTGCATGGTTGTGGGCATGGTTTTACCGAACCATGAAAAATATACCATAAAATCATAAAACCTTAAATAGAGAGTATTTATAGGAATGGTTCATGGTTAGGGGAAATCAGGTTCCTCTTCCTAACAAATCATGCACAAGATTTATTCTAACACTAAAATTAATTATTTTACTTAACAAAGCCCCATATTAATTAAAAATCGACCCCCAATCAATGCCTAATATTATTTCATTATTTTTGATCTTCCCAAACATATTCCCATCCATTCCATCCACTGCTCATTGTGATTTGAAACCGAGATCGAATATATGAACCCCTCCCAGTTAGAGTATCTAATACTTTGTGGTTTACTTTAGCAATAATGTTCTTGGACCATACATCATAAAATAGATCTTCTCTATTTATCAGTGGATATATATAATATATCATGGATATAGATCTAGAATTTTGGGATCATGGTTCATGTGATCTTGAATTTCAGTATAATATAAAGACTTTATTCTTCATCATTATCCCGTTGAAAATAGAGATTTCCATTGGGTGATTGTTCATCAATTAATTGAGGTCGGTGGACTATTATTCAAATACCATAGTCATGATTTCAACTACATGTATGTAATTGTTTAATTGTATGATTTTTTTGAAATTGAATTTACTTATTGAATTAATTAATTTTTTTAATTAATTAATTAAGGAATTTTGAATTGGGGTTAATTAATTGTTGAATTAATTATTATAATATTGAACAGTGATTTGGGGATAATAAATTGCTTAGTTAATTATTAGAATATTTAATTGAAAATGGGAGAACATGAGTTGTTGAATTAATTATGGTATAAATAGATTGTTTATTGAATAATTAATTACCAACTTAATTATGGGATAATGATATTGATAACTACAATATTAATTTTGGAATTAATTATGGTATAATGAGATTTATAATTGAATAATTAATTTTTGAAATAATTTTGGGATATTGAGTTTGTGGACATTGATTAATTAATTGGTGAATTAATTAAATGTGATTAATGTGTTTAATTTATTGGGGAATTAAGTAAGGGGATTGATGTGATGAACTAATTATTGAATTAGTAATGATTTTGATACGATTAATTAATTATTGAGTTAATTAAGGATATTGATATGATTAATTAATTATTGAGATAATTAATATGATTATGGTGGATAATTATTGTTTCAATAAATTAAAGGGATTAATTTGAAATAAGGAATGGTGATAGTGACATTCTTGTGTTAATTGAGACAATGAATGGTAACAATGAAATTCATGATTCAATTTAGATAATTAAGGGAAATAATTAAATTAATGTGTTTATTGAGACAATTAATCGTAACAATGGCATTCATATGATGATTGAGAAGAAAAATGGTACCAATGCCATTCTGAGGCATGATATCCATTTGGGATTTTTCAAAAATACGGAATGAGCAGAAGTAGGTGTTGAGGTATGGGTTTTCGTAGAAACTCTATAGTTTATGCTATTATAGAATGAGAAGTGTTTAATATTATACTACTTATTTTTACATTTTTCATTATTATTTATACAACCGTATTGACTTTTATTTGACTGGATATTGTTTTATAACATTGGTGGTGGCCTATCGAGTTGTAATCACACCATCCTATGGCTGCCAGATTGTTACTTAAATAGATTTCATGTTTATAGGATAGGATAATGGAAAAGGCTCTATGCTAGATAGATGAGTCTAGAGAGGGCATAGATGAGGGGACAACACGTTGTTTGGGACCCACATTGGAGTTGAGAGTGTATTTACTTTTGAGTTTCATTTTGACACATGGCACATACATTATAATGACATACATTACTATTCAGCTTAGTTATTTTACTTCCATTTGTGGACATCATGTGGTACTTGTATTATCCTCGTTATGATTATATGTAATTTAGTCATTGTTTATTTATTTCCTCTGGTGTATTGCAAAATAAAGAGGGTATCTTCTCCATATGACTGATATTATACCCTTATTTCTAGTTGGTAGGCTTTGGTATATAGGGGCATGCATGAGGTCATGTTGCATTCCGACATGGGGAGTCGGTGTGTGTCACCTAGGTCGATACATCACAAATGGATTCAGAGGGTTTTTATTTTATATTTATTTTTTCCTTCTATTTGGGAATGGTATAACGGTGACCAGGAAGAGTTGTCCCTTGGACATGTGCTCCTCCACGGGAATTTAATACACATGTAAAGTGGAAATCCCATGTACCTAGGGTAGGATTTTTGTTATTTATGTGTGTTGTTGTGGTGGGATGTTATTTTACCTTGGGTGATGCTGTAGATATGTGATGTGAAACTTTTGGTTTATATTTAATGATATTTGAATCATCTTCTAGTATGTCAGACTATTTGATTATACATGAATCAATAAAAACATATTGGATTATTTTATGACATGAAACATTTTAGGCATGCACTGGAAAACAGGTTTTGGGTAAAATTTTGAACATAACCAATTTTTCCTTGCTTGAGTAATTGAATGGAAAAAAATGTTCCTAATGTGTAATTAGAAGTTGTAAACAAATGGAACTTGAAAATAAATTGTTTTCTAAATGAGGAAAATGAATAATGGGAATGTGTTAACACATTTTTATCTATGATCATGATGTAGGATGGTTAAGGGTGGTGATAGCACCACAATTTTTACCTTGTGGTGGGGTTTGGGAAAATGGGATGTTGTAGATTTTTATGCTTTACTATTATTTAAATGTGATAATGTGGTCTTATGGGTCCTAACATGGATGTTTGGAATTATATATATATATTCCTCTATGATTATGAATGTTGAGAGGATGATATGAGGTTATGGATTGAGATGATATACCAACACAAGAACCTGAGGAACTGATACTTTCGAGTGGGTAAGTAGGGGATTAGTTCCTTAGAAAACTTTCTCACTTTATGAAATTCATGGAATCATACCCAAGGAGGTGGTTAGAAGTATGGTTGGCCTCATGAAGAAGTTTCATTTATAGCACCCTCTACCTTTTAACAGAGAGGGTGAACCTAAAGGAGTTGATTTTTGGATTGATTCCATCAAGACTATGATGTACTGTTTAGATAATCATGTTCAAAGGAGGGTGAAGATGGATGGTTACATGATATAAGAAGTATAGAATCCTTGTTTGGACTTCTAGGACCAACAATTATAAGATGATGGTATGTTAGGGAAGGAAATATTGCAGATTTTCTTGGATCACTTCATCCCAATGTCACTGAATTATGAGATAGCTACTAAGTTCATGAGGATGACTCGGGAGAGTATGTTCATGATAGACTATGATAGAAACATTATAAACCTGAAACACAGTGATCAAAATTATTAGGGGATCAGACAACCAATACGGGGAATTTACAGGATTGACATAAGTGTGTGATTAAGTACTAGGTTAACCTCTTTCTGTTAAAGAAGATTACTTAAGTGGGGGGGGATCAGCCACTGATTCTGAGTGGATAATGGAGGAGGATTCCAATATAGGACATGTGGTTTCTTCATGACTAATAGGATGTACATATTCTAAGAGAAGGAAGCATTGCTATGAGGGTGTTTTCTAAGGGTTATAGGTAGAATGGATAGGGGAAGGTATCGTTACATAGGACATTACCTAGATCATATGTAACTAGTGTGGTAGGAATGGATACATTTGTGGATACTATACCCAGAAACTAGTTGAGTGAATATCATGTGATAGGATGGGACATTTAAAGAAGCTCTATAAGAAACCATGATAGAGAGAAAGTAATAGAGGAGGTATATGGGATCAGGGTGCAGGAAGGGGATCTTCTTCGACATATTAGTATGGTAGCATGAGTTTTTATTGGGTTAGTAGATGTAGTGTTTGATGTGTTTCTGGAGAAGAGTGCCCATATCAGCCAATTGGTGTCTCTTAGGGACATTAAACTACATCACATTGAAGTGGGGAACGAAATTTTCATGCAGTTAAACCTACTCATATGGATAGAAAGGTTAGACCATTGACTGTAAGAGAAACTATTCCTGTAGTTTTATGATAGCAAGTACACACCTTGATTCTAGTGCCTCACATTCCATTATGTCAGTAAAATTTATAAATTTTTTCAGCATGGTGGTGGAGTATGTGAGATGAGTGTTGATGATAGATACCCATTGGGAGTATGGTCTAGAGAAATATAGTTGTACAAGGGATGTTCTCTTAAATGTGGAGAGTATCTCTTTATGTGGTATATTTACATTCTATAGATATTATTCCTTGACTTCATTATGGGTATAGAGTAGTTAGTATAATAATAAGCCCACATTTATTATTACCATAGGATAGTGACTTTTACGTTGCCTAAGGGTAAAAACTATATTCATTTTGGATAGTGGGATGTCTAGGAAGGTCAAGAATGGCCAATTACTTTGCAACTGGGAGAGCATACAACTCACATTTCTAGTCTATTACTGGATGACATAGGTGTAATGAGATATGTATTTCCACCCATAGTGGAAATGTTTTAGGACGTGTTTCCCAAAAACATCCTAGGGATTCCACCTAAGATTGATGTAGGATTTATAATTGATCTCATACTGGGGGATGAACTAGTTTTTATTCAACTATAAAGAATTGGACCAATAGATCCTAACTATCTCTAGACTCACCAATATGATTTTTGGGATAATGGGTTTATCCATCAAAGTACATCGCCTTGGGGTTGTCCAACTTTTATTGAAAATAATTATGATGGGACTCTGCACATTTTGTTGACAATTACCTTAAGTTGAACTAGATGAATATGAAAATCAAGTATCCTCTTCCATATATCAATGATATATTTGACCAGTTGAGAGGAGCTTTTTTTACAAGATCAATTTGAGATCAAGGTATCATCAGTTTAGATTTTGAACACATGATATATATCAGAATTTTTTAATATCATGTATTTCCTATATGATATCATTGTAATGTCGTTTGGGTTGAAAAAAACACTAGCAGTCATTGTGGACATGATGAAAAAAATATTCCACTCATACCTAGAAAATATTTTTATTAGTTCTTATGGATGATGTCTTGTTGTACTCAAACTCTCATGAAGATCATGAATAATACCTTAACATCATTTTGAGTTCTCTAAGAGTGAATCATATATACATCATGCTATCTAACTATTAGTTTTGGAATGGTCATGTACACTTCATGGGATACATCATCTTGGAGGAAGGTGTGTTAGTGGACCCATAGAAGGTTTAGGAAGTTTTTTCTTGGGAGCATCCCAAGTATTTATTAATATTTTCATCTTTTTGGGATTTGTTGTATATTATCAGAGATTAATTTTGTTCTTTTATCATTGGGAAGTACCACTTACCATCGTGAACATGAAGGGGGAAAATTTTGATTGGTAAGAATCATATGATAATGCCTTCCAAGAGTTGATGAATCATTTTACATTGGCACCAATATTGATCCTACCCGATCTAAGTGAGGAGTATACATTATATTGTGACACTTCTAAAATAGGGATGTTTTGATGTAGGGTGATCTATTTGTGAAATATGGGACTCATAATTTGGTGAAACATGAATAGAATTACCATATGCAAGTCCTCATGTTAGAACTATTCATTTATTATTTGAAGGTTTTGTGACATTATCGATTTAGTGAGATGTTTACTATGTATATTTATCACAAGATCTTAATGTATATCTTATACTAATGATATTTGAATATCTAGCAGAGAAGATGAATTGAGTATATGTAGCCATTTTATTTTGAGCTATATTATACTCTGGGGAAGGTTAATAGTGTTGTTGATGATTTTAGCATGAAAACTCTGACTCATGTTATTCAGGAGTCTAGTGTTGAATGGAAGGTGATGACCTTCCTAGCACATCATAATGTTGTAGGTCAAGAGAGTCAGTACCAGATGAATCTCGTATCAATTGAAGTAGAGAATATTATTTTTATACAGCTCATTGAGATATGTTGTATCATTATTTATAATATTTATCCTTAAAATAAATCCTTGAAGGTGGGGAGTCACCATCCGATTGGAGCATATGTGAGGATGAGGTGATCTATGTCAGAAATTGGGTTGTTGTTCCTTTGATTTTGTGGGATTATCTGATGAATGATTTTCATTCCTTGATGTGGGAGGTACATCCAAGAGCCACCAAAATGCACCTTGACCTAAGATGATAGTTTTGGGGGTCAGGCATGAAACAAATACAGCTTGGTTTATGACACAATTCTACACCAGTCAGTAGGTGAAGGTTGATCATCATCGACCTGATGGTTTACTACAACCATTTCACAATACAGAATGGATGTGGGATGAATTGAACACAAATTTTTTGGTAGGTTTCATGTGTATTCCTCAAAATAATGAAACTATTTGGGATATTGTTGACCGTTTGACAATGGTATCACATTTCCTTCTTGTACGAGAGACTTTTTCAGGGGAGCATATAGGACAGTTGTATATTCAGGTGATAGTCCATCTATATGGGGTTCCATGGATTATTATTTTAGATCATGTTTATTGTTTTAATTTGTTCTTATATCATGGTTTTCATAGGGTTCTTTTTATTTAGTTTTTTAGTACAACTTTCCACCCATAGAAAAATGGGTAGTTGGAGCATACTATACATATTCTTGAGTATCTGGTGTGAGCATGTGATCTTGACATAAGTGGTTCTTGGGAGAATAACATGGAACTAGTAAAGTTTTCCTATGATAAGTGTTATTAGGGAAATATTCATATGGAACTATATGTGTTACTTTATAGTAGTCCATGAAAATCACCTCTATGCTGAACAAAGGAAAGTTAGTGAGTGTTTTTGGGATCGAGTCTCATGAAGGAGATGTCAAAGTAGGTACAATTGATTTGAAAGCATATGGATATGTATGAAGGAGATAAAATTCATATGATTATAGAAGATGATGACCCCTAGAGGTCATAGTGGGTGATCATGTATTCCTTAGGGTGTCCCCTAGATTTGTTCCCCACAGGATATAGAGACCGGGAAAATTGGAACCCAAGATTATTGGACCATTTGGGGTGGTGGAGAAACTCAGTCTAGTGGTATTTTTATTAGATCTTCCATAGAGATATTTTGAATTAATTATGTTTTATATGGGTCAAAACTTTAGCAGTATCACCCAAACCATTTTAATGTGTTCGAGGTGAATAGTTTTGAGCTTGAGAAAGATGCATACATTGAGGAGCATCCAATACGCGTGTTGGATTGTAGTAAGAGAGTGTTCTAGGGGAAGAACATGTGAATAGTTTGTGTATTGTATTATCATGGATGTGTTTAGGAGGAAACATGAGATATAGAATAACTTATTAGGGCATAGTGGTCTTCTATTTTTTACTCGGATTTGTAGAGATGCTTGTGTGTAAAACTGAAGGATGAGCTGTTATAAGGTGGTGAGATTGTAAAACCCAGTCCTCTTATAGATTTTTATTAAGATCATTTAAAGGTAATATTTTTAAATTTATTTGGTATATTCAATTTTGGGGTTTCCTTGGGGTGGATTTGGGTTAAAATTTGATAAAATGGGTAAAATACGGTAGTACATTGTTGTCACATTTTTTCCCTAACTCTACGCCCAGGCCCCGCAAACTGTGCAACCCTGGACAGAGAGGTTTTGTATGGATGGTAATGGGTTTATCAAACCACATATCCTAAAAGGAGAAACTACACATTAATGAACAATAGGTGAATTATTAAGTCCCACAATTAGGGGAAACCATGTTCCTCTACCATGAAAATAGTGTGTGAGATTTAAAATAACCCAATAATTATTTTTTAATTTCTTGAACCCCCATATTAAACCAAAATTGACCCCAAATTTAATCCTACTATTATTTCAAAATATTGGATCCCCTTATAGAGATTCCATGACATTATGACCTCTGTTCATCATGATATATAGACTATATTGAAGATCTACACCCCTCACGGTATGAGGAGCTAATCCTGTGTAGTTTACTTTCCCTTTCCCAATCTTATCCCATCTGTTGGAGGGTTGTTCTTCTCTATTTTTGGTTGGATCTAGAACTAGGATTGAGGATACATATCTAGAACTATGGGATCTTAATTCGTAAGATATTTAATTTAGGTTTAAGATCTATATCTCATTCCACGTCTTTATTCTAATCAATTTGGGGATTTCCTTTAGGTGATTGTTCATCAATGAATTGAGGTTAGTGATCTATCATTCAAATCCGATAGCCATAATTCCAATTATGTGTATGTAATTGTAGAATTAAAATATTTTGTTTTTCAATTGAATTTCATAATTGAGATAATTTATTTAGTGAATTAATTAATTAATGAATTGTGATTTAGAGATAATTAATTATTTAGTTAATTATCATAATATTGAATAGTGATTTGGGGATAATTAACTATTGAGTTAATTATCAAAAAATTTAATTTTGATTTGGGGATAATTAGTTGTTCAATTAATTATGGGATAATGAGATTTTGAATTGAATAACTCCTTAACGAATTAATTATGTGATAATAATATTTAGAATTGAATAATTAATTGTTGAATTTTTTATGGGGTAATGATATTGAGAATTGAATAATTAATTATATTATTGATTATGGGATATTGAGTTTGTGGATATTTATTAATTAATTGGATAATTAATTAAATAGGATTGAAGTTCTTAATTATTTGGTGAATTAATTATGTGAATCTATGTGATAGACTAATTGATGAATTAGAAATGAGATTTAGATGATTAATTAATTGTTGTGTTTATTAATGAAATTGATATGTTTAATTAATTTTTGTGTTAATTAATGGAAATGAGGTGATTAATTAATTATTAAATTAATTAAGTGGATGAATTTAAAAATTAAATTTAGCAATGAAATTCTTGTTTTAATTGATACAAGAAATGGTAACAATGGAATTCATGTTCTAATTGGAACAATAAATGCTAAAAATGGAAATCAATTTTTTGATAGAGACAATGAATTGTAAAAATTGAATTCATGAGTTGATTAAGATTAAGAATAGTTATGATCTCATTTTGAGACATGTTATCCTTTGGGGATAATTCAAACTCCATCCCAAGACAAATAATGTGTTGAGGTAATGGTGACCATGGGAACCCGAGTGCTTATTAGGTTAAATACATAATAATTGGTAATTTGATAATATTTATTTATGAATTTTTCTTTATTATTTATACAACTAAATAAATTTTTATTTGACTAGATACTATTTTATATGCTATTGGTGGTGGCATACTAAGTTTTACAAAGACCCTACTCAGGATGGATTATCAGTACCCGAATAGATGTCATGGTTATAGTATAGGATAGGGGGAAGGCCCTATGTTTGATGGCTGAATCGGGATGATGCCTTGGTGAGGGGACCATACATGGATTCGGACCTGGATGTGATTTTTCATTGTATTTACATTTTAGTTTCATTTTGACACATGGTACGTACATTTTCATGACTTTAATTATTATTATGTTTTGATATTTTACATCCCATTTTGTCCGTATAGGGATAATTTTCATATCCTATTTATAATTATATGTTAATTATTTATTTTTTATTTATTTACACTAGTTTATTACTCTAAAAAATAGAGTATATTCTCTCCATGACTGATATTAGACCCCCACTACTAATATAAAACATTTGACATATGAGTAGGCACACTTAAGGCCATTTTGCCTATCATCTTAGGGAACCGATGTGTGGAACCAGTGTCAGGATATCATAATGAACCAGTTTTTTATAGTTCCATGTCTATAAAGACACAAACCCGTACAATTATGGAATGGATTTGTTATGTAATGTAATTAATATTATTCTAATGAGATGAAATATCATTGAATGAAATGTATATGTTGATATAGTTGGTATTAGAGAAAGGTATAATCATCCTTTATAATCTAGGAATAGAAAACCTTATTAAGAACCATATGGGATTGTCTAGTTAACAATCCTAGAGTTTTGGTAATGATCATAATTAACCTATGTTAAAACTAAAGGTTCATATATTTAAATTTTATAAGTTAATTCCATTATTATTATTTTTCCCCACTACAGTTAGTATTGCTCCCACAATGATTTTTGGGTTTTAGAAAATGGATTGAACTAAGAGGATTCATATCAATGGTGTATGTGATGGACATTAAAATGATCTTTCTTCAGAAGAACCAAATGAAATGTGAGTTGTATGGGAAACCTTGTTATTATTTTAAATCTATAATCTCATAACATGTTCAATAATCATAACATTGGTGAGTTTCCTGGACCATCTAAAAAGAGAAATATGGAGTTTCATGGTGACCATAGGGAAATGAATTTCTATTTTCCTCTTGTGAATAATTTGTGAATAGGAATCAAGGAGAAAGTTTCAATTGAACTAGAAGATGCTTTGGTTGTGGAAAATAAGGAAAAAAATAAAATAATTGTAATGGAAAGGTTAAAGTTTTAGTTAACACAATGGATGATAATATTAATGTTCCTAAGACATAATCAATAGTTAAATGTTTTAAATGTGGTCTGTATTGACATTATGGAAATAGATACCCTATAGGGGTAGAAAATGATGTGAATTGGGAAATTTGAATGAGAAATGGTTATATTTATGAAGACTAAGATTCTCTGATTGACATATGAGATGGAAGAAGAGTTAAGGAATAAAAAATGAAGCATAGTTAATGGTTTAAGAAGTAAGTATAATGATTAAGTATTTTTCTATTGGAATCCTTGAATAATGTTCTAGAAGTTCTTTTATGATACTATGGAGTAATGAAACATTTATGGATTGTTACACAATAGTTTTTTCCTTATGTATTTGAAAGTATATTCTGAATGTTCCTCGTAACTATGAAAAGTGATTGAGGCATTAAGGTGGTAATTTCAGATACCACAAGACTAATGGAAAGATAACCCTTAATATATGCATGTTGTTATTATAATAATTTAATAAAGTGATTATTTATTATGAAAATATAAATGGAATAGTGTTAATGACCGTAGAATTGATTATTAATATGAAGAAATATTGTTTTATGGATAAAGTATATAGAATATTAAGTTTTTATGTATGAGGAAAGAGTTAATTTTGGAAATCATGCTTGTTTTCACAATGTTATTATCATGATTCTGGTTATTACCAAGTTTCAAGATATTACTTGATAATGATCTTCAGTTTTTGGTTTGTGAAAATTAAGAGCAACATCATGTTGCTTTTTTGGATAAATGCTAAGTTCATTATGAAAATTGAATGACCTTCATTCAATTATTTTGTATTTGTATTTTTTTGGATGGTTCATAAGGGGTCCTTTTATGAAATTATTTACACTGGAAATTAATCATGGTTTTAGATATTAATGTATTAATTAACCATATGAAGAATTTTTTGTATTGGACAACCTATTCTAACAATTCATTCTGATAACTATATATAGATGGATTGAATTTTCATCCCACTATGAATCTTATGATCCACTGGTTCATCGATCATTACAATATCAAATATATTTCCTAGAAAATGAAATGAAGTATAAATTAATAAAGGAATTACCAGAGAGTAATATTATACTTATGATAAATCATGTATATATATATAATCAATGGATTCAGAGTTAAAATGTTTCATATTATAATAATTTATAATGATATTAGTGATATTTTCTTACGTTTTTTCATAATTTTTTTTATCATTATCCTTATAGTTTCCATGTTATTTATCATTATAAATCAATAATTTATAGTTATATTTCTGTTCCATGTATATATTTTTACATTCCACTAATATTTCCCTAACTTGAATACTTGTTTTGTGGTGAACTTCACCGCTTATTTTCCATATTTTTATGAGGCTGTTTTACTAAACTTTTTACAATGTGGGTTTCCCAAAAATAAATTTTCAAACATATAAATTTTATTTTAAAAGAGAAATTTTAAATTGGTAGGAAGTTTTTTTATTAAATTATTGATCATATTTTGAAGTCATCCTACAAATTGGTGATTCCACAAAATCCCTCTCATGTTCATGATTTGTTCCTTGTATCACTCCTATGGATGTACATACATTATCCTTCAAATTTAGTAATCTTATAGGTTGTACCACTAGATAATGATATTTCATATGAACAAAAAACCATTACATATTATGAATTGTAGAGATAAATTTCTATAATACAGGACCACTCTCTTGGTTAAGGTTTTGTGGTGAAACTGACAATTTAAGGATGCTGCGTAGGAACCTATGGATGTGATGAGGAAGTGGTATCATCACATGTTTTTATCCAAGTGTCGAATTACAAGGGAGAAATTATTTTTAATTCAAGTAGAATGTAACATCCTTATATTTTAAGTTATGACTCATTTTAATTAAATTTCATTTAATTGATATATTATGTTGCACGGATCATAAAGCTTAATCAAAATTAAAAAATATAATTATTTTAAGATGACCATTATAAACTTGCTGTTATATTTTTATATGTGAACACAATTAACTATATTATGAAATATATAATTTCCATACTAATTTTTAATTTATTAAATAATCATTTGTGAATATGCACTTATTTTTTAATAATGTTATTTTTTTCTAAAAATATATGTCTTCTTTAAAAAACCATTTTTATTTATTTGTATGATAAATTAAAAATAATTTTTTTAAAAAAAATTTAGAAATTATATTTTATTAAATTGAAATAAATTTTTGATTCATCATGTCTAAATTATCTTAGGATGATGTTTTTTAATTTTTTTAGAAGATAGTTTTTTTAGTGAATAGTAAAAACACATAATTTTATAAAGCCCTCATTGTATTTATAATTAATTTTAATTTAATGAATTTATAGTGATATGAATGGATATTAATTCTGTATTTGTAATATATAATTAAAATAATTAAATTTTATCAATATTTGTATTTTATTTTTGTATAAGTACAATTTTATATTAAAAATAATTTTTTCCTAAAAAGACTATCCTCTATTGCATTTTGATGGTCTAATATTAAATTTAATTTTTCAACATCTCTGATTTTGATTTTAAAAAAAGTATGTATTATTTTTAATTAGGTGTTAAAAATTAGTTTATAAGGTTATCTTAATTTTTTATCATAAAAATTTACCATGGTAAAAAAAAATTTACCACATTATATGTAATATAATTTAGCGAAGTAAATTTAAATGGTAAAATGTTAAAATACCTACAAAATATGGCCTTAAATGGATGGTTGATGTATTTATAGACCAAAAAATCATTTAAATCATGACCTATCATCCAAATTCATGAGAATTAATTCCACCCAAATGTGGTTGGGTTTGAATATAAAATAATCATTATTTAATCACATAAAACCACTAAATAGAAACTATAAATACAACACCATGTCACCCATATTTTTCATCGCAACCCATGAATAATTTCAAATATCTTCCAAAAAATATCCACTCACTCTACCCCACTTCTATGTTCTCCTTGTCTCACCTAAATAACAATTCTATGTTCTTGAAGGATTATATCAAAGAGGTGATATTAAATATGTAACTTTATCAAACAAAAAATTTTAATTTCTTTTTTTTGTCTAACATCTCTTAACCTCCTTAACCCATAATATAATAATAACACCCATATCATGTATATAATGGATTTTTATATTTATAAAGGAATTTATTATATCAACCCCTTTTAATATATCCTCATATTTAGTTAAACAAAACCATTGTCTAAATTACGGCGGTTAAACATCTCAGTAGATAATGATTTTTAGTTTTCCATTACAACAATTATGGATTGTAACAAAAGTCTTATTATGGTTAAAAAAAATTAATAGGTATATTATAATGTATGTAATATTATGGAACTACTATATAGAAATAATATTAAATATATTTAATCTCGTTTGTGATGGTTGGAAAACATATAAAATTAAACTAATGATTTAAAATTAAAATTTTATCAAATTAATAATTATCATGTTAGTTTGAATAATGATATATTGGACAATTATAACATATGTAATTCCATGAGTACCATTTAATTTGACTTATGGACTTTTATTTTCATTTAAAAATAAAATCTATAATTATACTCTAATTAACCAATAATGAAACCATGAATGAAACACACATGAGACAATGAAGATAATGAAAAATTATTAATGAATGGGTGGTATGATTTTATTAAAGTATCATATATAGAATAAGAAATACTTTAATAGTTCTAAAATGAATTAGTAACTTTGATTAAGTGTTTATATAGTATCCTAATGTATTCCAAACATTAGGGTAGCATGAAGTATGATTTTCTCCTCTCAATTTTACTTCGGTGAGTTATATTCCATATTCACCACTTATTTATTTTTTTAGGTGTATATACTAAAAATAGATATATTTTATCATGAATCATATTATATTTATTGAAATAAATGTTTTTATCAAAAATTACTAATTTTATGGGACATACCATTGGACTAATTAAAAATGTTAAGGGATTTTTTAACTCAATTTCCATTCATTGGGTTAAACATATACTTCATTGATAATTCCAATATAAGATTAACCGAGAAATGAATTTTTATTATCATATGTTATATTATTTTTTTGTTGATTTTAGGCTAATAAACATAATAGATTCATTTGATTAATGCTCAATACAAATGATATAATATTTATAAGGGACACTTGTTTAAAATTTTATATTTTTAATATTTCTGTTAAAAATAGATTTTCATTTCCTATTCATGTTTTCTAACATTAATTCATGAAATTTTTGACATTTATATTGTATTTTTTAAAGAATTATTTTATTCTTTTTTTACTTTTTTTTACAAAAAGGTTTGAAAGAATAATTTTAGTCGTATTCAATAAGAGGCAATTTCTGTCTTTTTGACAAAATACATACCTAATATTTTTTTAACATATATTACATGAGTATCTTTTCAAACTATCATGATCCCTTAATTATTTTAATTTAACTTTTCATGATTATAAATTTCTTCTTGAATACATTTTTTTCCTTATTAATTTTCTGACTCCTTAAAAAGAAATTACTTAAAAAAATAGCAATGATATTTTTTTAGGAATTATTTCAAGTGATCATTCAAAATTATTTTACTCCTAGAATATCACTATATGATTTTATTTATTCTCAATTGGGGATATTATTCAATTATACTATAATTATTCTATTTATGATTGACTCATATTTATAATCGCATAGTATTTATAAAATCCAATTATTTTCCATGGGTTATGATTTGATAAAATGTTTATGAAACACATTTATTTTAATGGTTTTTGATAAGATAGTTTTTTTCATGTGGAACACATATTTATGGTTGTCATTATGTTTGGGGTGGGATATATATCCTCCTCAGATGTGTTGTGTAAATATTTATATATTATTAGATAACAATGGGGAAAAAAGATGATGGGCTTGATCCACTATGGGAAACATGTTCATCCTGATCCAATATGGGAAACATATGTTTCTTTATCAAATATATTGATGGTATTGGCAGTTAAAATTGACATAAGAAATGGATTTCTATATTTATGTTTGTGCCACACCTTTATTGAAATATATTATGTATCTTGATTGATATATGAATATTTAGAACTCTTATAATATATGTTTTCTTAAATAATAATGTTTATTATATGAATAATAATTATGATCTAAGATAGGTTGGGTATGAACATTATAAGATATGATCATGATAACATTCCCATAATATTACCTTATTATTTTATATGATCATATTTTGAAATATCTTATGTTTATCCTTATTGAGAATCTAAGATTCCTTATGTTTCATTTACCAGTATAGGAATATTCGTTTTAAGTACGATATGTAAAAATTGATCTACTTATAAAGAAATAAGTGGTAGATGATGAAGATTTATTATAAAACAATGGTTTATGATTTCTTGATTATAAGTACACTAAAACCATATGGTTATGGTCTGGTTTTTAATATTATGTAATGAATATTCAACTATTTAGATGTAATTTTATTTTATGAAATGTTTGTGTCATTACATTTATTGATGATGTTATTATACATTCTAGGAGTTATTAAGAGAATGGAGATCACATGATAATTTTTCTGGAGACCCTAATGAAGGAGGAAAACTATTGAAAATTTAAAATGTGTGAACATTGGATACAAAAAAATTCATTTTTGCGTTATTTAATTTCAAGGTGTGGTATGTTGGTAGATACATCAAATACTAAACCTATTAAACATTAGTCCTGAAAACCCATTTTGACTAACATCCAATGTTTTACGGTTTTTATTGTACATTATCGATTGTTAATGGATAATTTATCATAGATATCTAATACACTAATAATTTTATCTAGTAAGGGATCCATGTTCCTATAGATAAATTAATGTGTGAAAAAAATTAAAAGATATAAAGTGAATGCTAGTTTGTTCTCATGTGGTTAAATTACCCTTCAATTGATAAGTTTTTGTAATCAATTGTGATTCATTAGTGATGGTATTGAGATGAGTTCCTGTGTATAATTTGATTTTTATTCTTTATTCCTCATGAATATTGATGGTTTGTGTGAGAAATTACCAAAATGATGATTTAGAGTTAGTTGTGGAAATGTTTTCATTAAAGAAATATATTTATTACCATTATATAGAATGTTTTGATATTTATAATGATTTTAAGAGTTTAAATTATATGTTCGACCATAAATTGCTGAATATGCACTGGATAATATGGTTAGAGAAGAATAAATATTATGAATTCCTAATAAATTATCTTCTGATGAAATTGACTATGGTAGATGATTCTTGGAGTCAAAAGGATCATGTTAGCTTTTATATTATGAGGATCATAAAAGATCCAAATTTTTTGGATTTCAAAAGAATGGATCGAGAAATCCAAACGAATGTGGTAAAATATTATCTTTATTAAATGAGTGTTTGGCCGTATATCCCTATGAAGATTAATGTTGAATCGAATAACGATTTAGAGTTGCAGAATAAGGATATAAATGATCATAATTTTAATCATGATTATGCTGTTATGATAATGATTATGAACCATGTATGTTTTCCTTCCATACCCAACATAAACAATGAGTAATTAGACTAAGTTCATAGTTTTCCATTCTTTATTCACCCTTGATGTAAAATGATGTATAGTGATTTAAAAGAGTATTTCTTGTGGGATTACATGAAGATAAATGTTGAATTGATTTTATCATGGTAAGTGGTATGTAATCAAGTTAATGTTGAGAATCAAAAATCTATGGGGATAGTACAACCATAAAAAATTCCATAATAGACATGGGAAAACATCACTATTTATTTTTTTCATTAGCCTCCCCAAAATGCCTAAATGGAATATTTTCATGTGGCTTATAGTTGATATCATTACAAATTCATCACACAACATCACTACTGAAGAATATTAAATCTATATTAGGTTTCCAGTATATTCATTAATGAAGTGGTAATGTGTCATGGAGTACCACCTTATATTTTATCTAATCTGGATATGAGGTTTACCGAAAAGTTTAATTAATGTCTTCAATAAGATCTCTTTATAGGGTTGAGTTTCAGTATGACATATCATCATAAAATACATTTTCAGCATGATAGGACCATTAAATCCCAAGAGGATAAGTAGAGATAGTTTTCTATAGATTTCGATGGTTTTTTAGTTCGTCAAATTCATCCAGTCGATATTTAATTCGTGAATTCATATGGTTCATTATAAATACCTATATAAAAAATTTGGTCAACTCTAATATTCTAGGATGATGCTAGAGAAAGGAAACTATTGGGAGATGATCTACCCAGTGAAATGGAATAACGAGTCAGAGCCATTAAACAACACATCAATGAATCTTAAAGTCAACAAAAAAGTTATATGCATAATCATCATAATGATTTGGGGTTGGAAGATAGTGAAAATGTGATTTTGTGATTTTATCAATAGAATAAGTTTATGAAATTATGAAATAATGGAAACTTTTCCTTATGTATATTGTCCCATTAAATGTTATTGATCATGTAAGGAATGTTTCCTATATCTTGTCTCTTACACTGATGATCTCTAAAGTTCATGATGTGTTCCATGTATCTCTCTTATGGAGGTACATAAATTGTTGACCTCACCTGTTTTGATAATCCCAATTATGCTTTCATATACTTTGATAATCTAAATCAAATGTTTTTCTATATATTAATTCCTTCAATCTGTGATCAAGATGATAATAATATTAAAATAATCCCTGAGATAGGTCAATCTTTGTTTATCCATGTTTACATAAGTCTGAAGTAATTCTAACCCATTCGGATATGTTGTGTATGAAACAGATAAGTATTTAGTCACTAATCTGCGTTTAATCTACCGGTACTCAGTCTACCAATAGGCAGTCACCGATACACTAAGGTCACTGATATGTACAGAGCTATTGACAGAAAATCAGAGCTACCGAGACAGAACAGACCCGAGCTACCGATAGACAGAAGTCTACCGATAGAGCCAGTTCACAGATAGTTACTGATAAAAGTATAGTCACTGATATATCGAGCTACCGATAGAAGTCTACTCGTAGTGTAAGTCTACTGATACGTGCAAATAGCTACCGATGAATAAATATCTACTGATGAAGAGAAAACAACCAATGAAGAGACAATTACCGATGAAGAGACAGCTAACGATAACAAGAGCGACCGATAGAACTAAAGTCACTAGTATATGAGCTACCGATGCAAGTACAAAAGAGATACCGATCGAAGGTCCTGCGATTCAAAGTCCAACGTGCACGTCGACCAATAGAACACTACTAATTCTTGACCAACCAGTCAAACCCTATATATTTATTTATTTAGCTAACAGTTACATTTTATTGTTTTAATGCAGTTAATGTAATTTAGTGATTTCTGTTTCATGTCAGGGATCCGTACCAAGTACCCATGCAAAAGGTGATTGTTCTTTTCTGCCGAAGAAAAACCCTAAAGTGATGAAAAGAGAACACTTATATATAGTGAAAAAGAAAGAGCTGAACAAGAACACTGAGATGCATAAGACACTCCTTGAAAGCACAAAGAAGATACATGAAGGAGTGAAAGAGAAAGAGCTGAACAAGTATTCAAGTGTGGAGCATTTTGTCTTCTTTATACATCCATACTCCAAGAATCTTGGACATACATGAAGAAACTTATTCTAGAAGAGAACACAAGTTGCATCTTGAGTGGAGAGCTACAAAAAACATTTCATGCACTCAAGCTACTAAGAAGGACCAAGAATCAAAGAAGAAATCGACACTCTGTTTTCTAATAAAAACCATAGAAGGACTCAGAAGATTTTCTGATAAACCAAAAGAGTCCAGAGCTGCACTGCTAATCACTAAAGTATTTCTAAACTCCATCATACTTCTCTTAGTGATTCTTTCTTTACATTTTGAGCAGTGTGTGTATCCTGTTTACTTTATAAACACACTATCTCGTGTGCTAAACTAAAGGATTCTTAAATCCTCACTCATACTCCATAACTCTTTTGTTTCCCACTTTAAATTGTGGTAGAGGTCGAGTAAGACCTGAAAAGCATGTGAGCTGTTGTTTGTTTTTCCCACGATGAACTGTGGTAGAGGTCTTTGTACCTAGAAAGTAGTGTACTGTTGTTTACCTCTGATCCAGGGTGTGGATCAATTTATATAAATTGTTGAGAGGACTAAGTCTCGGCTCGAGACTGAACCTCTTGGTAAACTTTACTGTGCTTTTATTTTAAGTCTATGTACTACATATATATATTCTGCTGCTTATTACATTGAAATAAAAAACTATTTTAAAGCTACATTGATAGTTAAATGCGCATGTGTTTATACTTATTGTAAACCAATAAGTTAGTTCGAAAAGTTAATTTAATCTTCAAATTAGGTTAACTGAGACCTAATAAATCTTTGAGAAACTAATTGAACCTTTACACCCTGTATAGATTCACTACAGTTTAACTTTGTATTTAAATTGGGGGATTTTAAGAGAAATATTTTTAACAGAAATTTAAATTTGAACTCAATTCACCCCCCTCTTGAATATCCACTCCGACCAACATTTGGTATCAGAGGAATGTTTTTGTTTAATTATTTTTGAAATACTCTATTTTTCAACAGTGATTTTATTTGCATCATTAATGATCTTAAATTTATATTAGTTCTAAATTTTTATCTCTTTAAAACTATTTTCTAAAATCTAGTCATGGATAATAGAGTAGAGGGTGCTGCTACTAACTGGACCCCTTTCTTCAATGGAACAAACTATGTCCAGTGGAAAATGAAAATGAAAATTCATTTAGAAAGTATGGGTTTTGATATTTAGACTGCTATAGAGTCTCAATATAAAATTCCAGAAACTGAATGAACAACTTGGGATGAACCTACAAAGACTACTTACAATAATAATTGTAATGCTATGAATGCCCTGTACTTTGATTTAGGAGATGAAGATATTAACAGAATTTTTTCTTGTAAAACTGACCTTGAAATTTGGGTACCTTGGGTGTTTCTCATGAAGGAACAACAAATGTTAAAGAAATGAGATTGAATACTTATAATATTAAATATGAAAATTTTAAAATGAAAACTGATCAACCCATTTCTGATATGTATCTATGATTTATTGAGATAGTCAATAAAATGAGTTCTCTTGGTAAAGTTGTTCCAGCAAAGGAACAAATTATGAGGATACTGAGATGTCTGCCAGACCGATGGAGAGGCACATCTGTTTCAATCAGAGAATCATGTGACATTGGAGCTCTTCCTGTCAAAGAACTTATTGGTAAGCTTATGATGTATGAGGAAGAACTAAAGGTAAATAAATAAGAAGATTATGAACCTAAAAGGAAATCAGTGGCTTTCAAGACTACTGCTTCAATGAACAAAGAAAAAGAAAAGGCTCAAATACAGACTAACAGTTCAACTAGTGAAAGCTCAGACTCTGATAGTGATGTTGAGATGGCTCAAATAGCCAGGAGATTCAAGAAGTTTTATAGGAAGAAGAAATTATTCAAGAAATATAACTACAAAGGAATGTATGAAAACAAGGGACACTGGAAGAAGAATTGGAAGAAAGCTGACAAGAATGATGAAATAGTCTGCTATGAGTGTAATAGGAAAGGACACATCAAGGATGATTGAACAAAGATAAAACTCAAAAAGAAATATGATTTTAAGGACAGTACGTACAAGAAAGATATGAAGGATACCTGGAGTGCATCTAAAAATAGCACAAGTGAATCTGAAGTTTCTGATTCTAAGAAGAATCATGCCAACATGAGTTTCATGACCAACCCATCTGAGGTAACCTTAGATACTCCTGTTTTAAATTCTTATTATTTTGAAGATGATGCAGAATCTAATTCTGATTCAGAAAACATGAATAGTGAGGAATTATTTGAATACTAAAATATGATGGAAGAAACATGCAATGAACTTATGGATAAATAAAAATCATTAAAGAAATAACATGCTCTAACTACTACTGTTAAAACCAAACTTACTATTGAAAAAAGAATAATTCTCTAGTGTTAAAGGAAAATATAGAACTGAAAATGTCAAATGAGCAACTTATAAAATACTTAGAGAAGTTTACAAATGGAAAAGACACACTTACTCAAATGTTAGGTAAACAGGTTACACCGAAATACACTACAAGTTTGGGATATCAACCTGGATAGAGATTGTTCACTAAAACACGATTTATTCCTAAGTCTGGACAAAATTCTGCTTATTCTAGTTCTGGAAATTCATATTCATTAACCAGTTATTCATACGGTTATAGGTCAAATAAAGTTTGTCTTTCAAAATCCATTTATTCTATAAATTTTATGAGACCCATAAAACAAATATGAGTACCTAAAGTTTTGATTGCTAACCTTTCTGGACCCAAGAAGATCTGGGTACCAAATTCATTTTCTATCTAAATATGTTTTGTAGGAAACATGCTTAATGAGTTCTCACAAGAAGGTATGGTACCTGGACAGTGGATGTTCAAGACATATGCCTAGAGATTATTCATGTTTCAGAAATTTAATAAAGGTTTGTGTAGGAAATGTCACCTTTGGTGATAATTCTAAAGGAAAGATCATCGGCCTAGGTCAAATTGGTAACACTGATTCAGTATTAATCTGTAAAGTTTTATTTGTTGATAGACTTAAGTATAACATGTTAAGTATTTCTAAATTATGTGATGATGGATTTAATTTGAAATTGGAAAATGATTCTTGCAACGTTTTTAATTCTAAAAATGTTTTAGTATTTTCTTCTTTATGAAATGAAAATGATTATGTTGTTGATTTAAATTCTTTAGCTAAGAAAAATGTTACTTGTTTAAATGATTTTCATAGAGAGTCTTGGCTTTGGAATAGAAGATTAGGACACTGAAACATCTATTCACTTAGAAAACTAACTAGAAAGAACATAGTTAGATACCTACCCAAACTTGAATTCCCAAATGATAAAGTGTGTTATCCCTATCAAAAGGGAAATCAACATAATGTTTTTTTTAAATCAAAGAAAGAAGTTTCAACTTCTCAACCTCTCGAGTTGGTTCACATATACTTTTTTGGACCATCAAGAGTTTCTAGTTTTAATGGGAAGCACTATGTCTATGTTCTAGTAGATGAGTTTTTTTGATATACTTGGGTATACTTCTAAGCTCACAAAAGTGAATCTTGTTCTTACTTTGTTAAGTACACCAAATCTGTAGAAAATCTTAGTGGTCTTACGATTAAAACTCTACGAAGTGATCATGGCTGTGAGTTTTAAAATCATGAATTTGAATCTTATTGCTCACACAATGTCTATAGTCACAACTTCTCTGCTCCTAGGACACCTCAACAGAATGGTGTAGTAGAAAGAAGGAATAGAAACCTTCAAGAAATATCTAGAACCATGATTAATGAATTTGACATACCTATTTACTTTTGGACTGAAGCTGTCAATATATCTTGATATATTATTAATAGAGTCTTAATTAGACCAGTTCTTAAGAAGACCCTTGATGATTTTTGGAATGATAGAAAACCTAAAGTTAGTTACTTTAGAGTTTTTGGCTGTACAGTTTTTATTCTTAATACAAAGGATAATCTGGACAAGTTTTCTTCTAAGAGTGATGAAGAAATTTTTATTGGTTATTGTTTAACTAGAAAAGCCTGTAGATTATTTAATAAAATAAACAAATGTGTGGAAGAATCTGTTCACATCAAGTTTGATGAAACAGATCCACATGAGCCTAAAACCACTCCTGAAAATTTTGAGGAAGAATTAAGTATTCTGGACCTTAATAATAAATCTAATGAACATGTTGTAAAAACATCCAGTTCTGAAAATATTCTAAAATCTGTTACTATAGAACCCAAACCTATAGATGAACCTGAAATTTCTAGTCCTACCTTTACTAGATCAACAATGATTCTAAAGAATCATCCTTTGGATGATGTTGTTGGTAATCTTGATAGAGGGACACAGACTAGAGCTTCTCTAAGAAATCGGGTTGAACATCAAACCTTTCTTTCACAGCTAGAACCTAAAAATATCAATGATTCTACCAATGATGAATTTTGGGTAATGGCTATGCAAGAAGAGTTAAATCAATTTGAAAGAACCAAAGTCAAGGAATTAGTTGACAGACCTAAGGACACATTAACAATAGGCACAAAATGGGTTTTTAGAAACAATGTTGATGAGTCTAGAAACATAGTTCGAAACAAAGATAGACTAGTTGCACAAGGATATAGTCAAGAAGAAGGTATAGACAATGAGGAAACATTTTCACATGTAGCCAGATTAGAAGCCATTAGGATCTTACTTGCATATTATGCTAATCTGAATTTCAAGTTATATCAAAGGTATGTCAAATGTTATTTTCTAAATGGTTTTATTGTTGAAGATGTTTTTGTTGAACAACCACTTGGATTTATTAATCCTAATTTTCCAAATCAAGTTTTTAAACATTCTAAAGATTTATATGGTTTAAAATAGGCTCAAAGAGCTTGGTATGATAGACTTAGTAATTTTATTATTTCAAAAAGTTTTACTAAAGGGATTGCAGATCCAATTCTCTTTAATAAAATAATTTCTAAAGATGATTTAATAGTTCAAATCTATGTTGATGATATTATTTTTGGATCTTATAAATGTTCTTTATGTACTGATTTTTCAAAGAGTATGCAAAATGAATTTGAAATGAGTTTAATGGGAGAACTTAAATATTTTCTTGGATTTCAAGTGTTTCAAAATGAAAATGGTATTGTCTTGAATCAAAGTAAATATACAAAGGATCTTTTAAAACGTTTTGGTTTGGATAGTATTAAGGAAAGTGATACTCCTATGAGTACTATTTGTAAATTGGATGCAGATGAAACTGGGAAATCAGTGGATCAAACCAATTATAGAGGTATGATTGGAAGCTTACTTTACCTTACTGCTAGTGGACTAGATATTATGCTTAGTGTGTGTATGTGTGAAAGATTTCAAGATAATCAAAAAGAATATCATTTACTTGCTATTAAAAGAATTTCTAAATATCTTAAACACACTGTAAACTTTGGTTTATTTTACCTAAATGGACATCCCTTTGAGTTAAAGAGTTATTCAGATGCTGACTTCACTGGTTGCATGTTGGATAGAAAGAGCACTTCAGGAACATGTCATTTATTAGGAAATTCCTTAGTATCTTGGTGTAGTAAGAAGCGGAATTCTGTAGCATTATCCACTACCGAAGCAGAGTACATAGCTGCTGGTAGTTGCTGTGCACAAATTCTGTGGATGAAACACACTGTTTTGGACTATGGATATGACTTTAGGCACGTGACAATCAACAGTGACAATACTAGTGCAATAAATATCTCGAATAACCCTGTGTCTCACTCTAGGACCAAACACATTGATGTAAGGCACCATTTATTGAGAGATCATTACCAAAAGGGTGATATTACTCTCGAGTTTATAGGCACTGAACATCAATTAGCCTACATTTTCACTACACCTTTGAGTTCGGATAGATTAAGTTACATTAGACACGAGTTAGGAATGTTTAATCTCAATCAGTAGCTAACCTCACCGATGTATCCTCACCGATGTAACATCACCGATGTAACCTCACTGATGTAACCTCAATGATGTAACCTCACTAATAGAAATTCTCATCGATGTGAACACTGTTATAAAACCTCTGCCTCCAGAATCTAAATCATTTAAATTATTTCATTTTGTTTATTTATTTTATAATTCCTAAATGATAAAACTAAAGTCCGAGCTACTTCAATATCCACTGAATATCAAACCTTAACCCTCGAACCTTAGCTCCCGAACCCATAGAGTACCCTATATCCTTCGAACCAATGATGGAAAAGACCAAAATTCCTACCATCAGAGATGACTCCGTTGAGCCGAAATCGAAGAAGCAAAGGGCTGAGCAAGATGCAAGTTGTAGTGGAAGTGTTGCTAGAACGAGGTCTGGGAGACGACCAGTGAATCCTCGTCTGCAAAACCAAGTTATTGTGATTGAAAAAGAACTGTGTGTTGAATGGATGATGCCTAGAAATTCCTTACTGCTCAAAGTTCTTGAAGATCATAAATGGGTAGAGTGTTTTTCGAATTACAATGGTCCTTACTTTCCAAAATTAGTGAAACAGTTTTCCGCTTTTGTAACCTTTGAAGAATCGGAGAATGAAAATCGAGTAACTTCTTTTGTAAATGGAAAGGAGACGTCGTTCTCTTCTGTTGAATGGGATGAGTGCTTGAAAGTTCCACATAAAGGAGTATATGGATATGTTGCGAGAGCCATGCCACCTACCAGTGAAATTTTCGATTATGAGACTTCTTTGGAAGAGGTGATTGGTGATAGAAGTCAAAGACAAGTAGTTGCTGCAGAGATGGATGAAGAGAATAGATTGTTGTTTATGTTTTCTCAACATTTCCTGATATCGAGGAGAGGAGACTTTTCCAATTTGAGAAATCAGGATATCTATCTCCTTCACCTCTTAAGAAATTGTGTAAAAGTTAATTTATGCAGATTGATGATGCTCCAGATGGAAGATATGAAAAGACCGAAATCAAAGACAAATGCCCTATTCTTTGCTAAATTAATCTCTGTGATGATCAAGGTGAAAGAGATTGCTGAGTCTCAAGATGAGACAGTGGTAGTGAAGAATAACTTCTATATCACAACCACAGTTTGTAATTACATGAAAATAAATTGGAACCCTTGGAAAGGAGAATGGGTCAATGATGACCAGAGGATGTATGACAAGTTTAATCCTATGACTCATCCTTCAAGACCAAAGGATATGAGGGATCCAGGTCTGGGATCTGATGAAGAGGAGCCAGAATATAGTGATGATTCAGAAGAGGAATATTCCTCTACTGATGAAGGAGGAGACCCTGACTTGCCTCCTAGCCCAGTTCCTGAAAATCTAGTTCAACATATACCAGATAATGAAGAAGCTGTTGAAATGGCTGCTGTAGAGAATGAAGAAGATGTTCATGAGAGTGAAACATCTATGAAAGCTAAGTTGAGCTTGAGTCCAGTGATTGGACAATCTTTAGTCCCTACTGAGGAAGAAAATGAAGTTGACATACCCTTACCTAATCCAGAAGACCCTCCTGCTACTGCAGTAATGGAATTGATAGTGGAAGATTCTCCTCAGGATGAAAGTCCTGCTGAATACGATGATGTGAATGATGTTGAGAATGCTGTTATTCTAATTGAGGATGCACCCATTGAGGGGAGCATCGATCTAATATTGTATGTGTCATAGTGGATGTTTGTTTTAATTATTGGACAGAAGACCCTGGTTTTATAGTCTGTGGTTTAGACTATTCAGATCCAGATAATGATGCATCTCACAATAGACCTAAAATTGCTTATGATGTTGAGACTGAATTGCTACCTGAAGATGTGGTCAGAATGCATGACATGGATACTTTAAAGAAAAATCTTAAGGAATGTTTTGTGGAAGAGATAATGAAAATGTAATTTTCTATGGTATCTTCAATTCAATCAGTTATGACTGATGTTGTAGTTAATTTAGATTCTAAGAGAGCATCTGCAGTAGTTGCACCTGCTGATTTGGTTACCAATGCTGATATGGATATCTTAAGGGATGAGCTGAAAGAATATTTTCATGCCTCAGTTGCTAAGATGAAGCAATGTTTTTCTGAATAAATGGTTATGCTGGAAAGATCTTTTGAACTATCTCTTGGAAGCAATTTATCAACTTTTATGGGTGAAATAGTTGAAGAAGTTAAAGAATTCCAGGATCAAGTTTGATGACTTGAAGCAGATCTTGAAGCATTAAAGGAATCAGTTTTTTCTTTAGACTCTTACATGAGCTCAAAATCCCAAGAAGATAAGGACATAGCTTATGTGAAGAGTGTTGTAAGTTAGATGGTTTCAGTATCTGATGGTTTCAAAACTTCTATGGAAGATCATATTAAAACCCAGGAATCCGATTTTCAAAATCTTATCAGTGGTTTGACCAAAAGCTTCAAAGAGACCATATCATTCTCTGTTGGTTCTCTAGAATCTAAACCATCGATGGACTTGACTCAAATTCGAACTGTGATGAAAGAGGAGCATGGTTCTGCCTCAACCAGTGGCTCTATGGACTCATATGAACTAAGCATAGTTGTTCTCTCTACCAGAGATTCAACTAGAGAAATTAGGAAGATATTCGAAGACTACATGAGAGAAGCCTCTGCCTCTCAAAAGAAAATGAAAGAAAAGGTGGACTCCTATTTCTCCACGATTTACACAAAGACCCAAATGACCTGTCATTTTGAGCTTCTGATTGAGAATATGAAACTGCCTCATGTCAATCAAGCATTTAGAGAACAAGTTAGCAAGCTAAGAGAATTGACTCCAGATTAGGACAAGTTTATGGAGAACAAGGATAAATTCCTATCCGCAATGGAGAGAGAATGAGGAATCATTGTGGATTTCAGGAATCTTTTGCTGCCCTTTCTGCATATTGATGCCCGGCCTGTAATTTTCCCTCTTGCTTTTCCTGCTTCTGCCTCCACTGCTTCTCCCATTCAGTTGACTCCTGTTCAAGCCATTCGAAGCCTCACACCTGTGATCACACAAAGGACTCCTCAATATAGTCTAGGCAAAATGTCAGTTGCTCAGCCTCCTGTGGTCCTTTTAGGAATTCCTAAGCCTTTACCAAAATCCTTATCTCCCGCATCCTCTTCTGACCCCAAGGGAAAATCTCACATTGAGAATGTGGATTGATCCAGTCGTTGGACTATTTGATAGGAATCCTATGTATTTTCTTTTCTGTATTTGTACCTATTTTTCACATTTAATACAATTTATTTTCTTCTATTCCTATTATTTCACCTCTTTTTCTTATTTCCCACTTTTTTATTATCACAAAGGGGGAGAAATATTTTACATGAGGGGAGAAATACTCTCTATGTATCAAAAAAGGGAGATTTACTAATGAATGGGGGAGTAATTTTATACCATACTCTGATGTTCTATGATATCCCTAAATTTTACCTTTGATATCGTGTTTTTTTCGATTTTCTTTTATCTATGACACATTTAATTCTATCTATGATAGAGTATGTTTTATACCATACTGTTTTCTCTGAGAAAATTGAGCTAAATTATATATCCTCTGATTTTTTTTTTAAATGATAATATCATAAAGTTGTGATTATCAAAAAGGGGGAGATTGTTGACCTCACCTGTTTTGATAATCCCAATTATGCTTTCATATACTTTGATAATCTCAATATAATCTTTTTCTATATATTAATTCTTTAAATATGTGCTCAATATGATAATAATATTAAAATAATCCATGAGATAGGTTAATCTTTGTTTATCCATGTTTATATATGTCTGAAGTAATTCTAACCCATTCGGATATGTTGTGTATGAAATAGATAAGTATTTAGTAACTAATATACATTTAAGCTACCGGAACTCAGTCTACCGATAGGTAGTCACCGATACACTAAGTTCACCGATATGTATAGAGCTATTGACAGACAATCAGAGCCACCGATACAGAATAGACCAGTGCTACCGATAGACAAAAGTCTACCGATAGAGCCAGTTCACATATAGTTACTGATAAAAGTATAGTCACTGATATATCGAGATACCGATATAAGTCTACTCATAGTGTAAGTCTACCGATACGTGCAAATAGGTACCGATGAAAAAATAGCTACCAATGAAGAGTCAACTACCCATGAAGAGACAGATACCGATAAAGAGATAGCTACCGATGAAGAGACATCAACCGATAACAAGAGCGACCGATAGAACTAAAGTCATCGGTATATGAGCTACCGATGCAAGTTCAAAAGAGCTATCGATGGAAGGTCATGTGATACAAAGTCCAACGTGCATGTAGACCAATAGAATGCTACTAATGCTTGACCAACAAGTCAAACCCTATATATTTATTTATTTAGCTAACAGTTACATTTGACTGTTTTAATGCAGTTAATGATATTTAATGATTTCTGCTGCATGTCAGGGAACCATACCTAGTACCCATGCAAATTGATATTGTTTTTTTCTGCCGAAGCAAAAACCTAAAGTGATGAAAAGAGAACACTTATATATAGTGACTGAGAAAGAGCTGAACAAGAACACTGAGATGCATAAGACACTCCATGAAAGCACATATAAGATACATGAAGGAGTAAAAGAGAAAGAGCTGAACAAGCATTCAAGTGTGGAGCATTTTGTCTTCTTTCTACATCCATACTCCAAGAATCTTGGACATACACGAAGAAACTTATTCTAGAAGAGAACAGAAGTTCCATATTTAGTGAAGAGCTACAACAAACATTTCATGCACTCAAGCTGCTAAGCTAGACCAAGAATCAAAGAAGAAATCAACACTCTGTTTTCTGAGAAAAACCAGAGAAGGACTCAAGAGCTTTTCTGCTAAACCAAACGAGTCCAGAGCTGCACTGCTAATCAATAAAGAATTTCTAAACTCAATCATACTTATCTTAGTGATTCTTTATTTCAATTTTGAGCAGTGTGTGTATCCTGTTTACTTTACACACACACTATCTCATGTGCTAAACTGGAGGATTATTAAATCCTCACTCATACTCCATAACGGTTTTGTTTCCCACTTTCAATTGTGGTAGAGGTCGAGTAAGACCTGAACAGCCTATGATCTGTTGTTTGTTTTCCCACGAAGAACTGTGGTAGAGGTATTTGTACCTGGACAGTAGTGTACTATTGTCTAACTATGATCCAAGGTGTGGATCAATTTATATAGATTGTTGAGAGGACTAAGTCTCTCCTCGAGACTGAACCTCTTGGTTAACATTTCTGTGATTTTATTTCAAGTCTATGTACTACATATATATATTCCGCTGCTTATTACTTTAAAATACTAAACAATTTTAAAGCTACTTTGATAGTTATATGAGCAAGTGTTTATACTTATTGTAAACGAGTGAGTTAGTTTCAAAAGTTAATTTAATCTTCAAATTAAGTTAACTGAGACCTAATCAATCTTTGAGAAACTAATTGAACCTTTACACTCTATATAGATTCACTACAGGTTAACATTTTTTTTAAATTGGGGGATTTTATAAAAAATATTTTTAACAGAAATTTTAATTGGAACTCAATTCACCCCCCTCTTGAGTATCCACTCCGACCAATATAAATAATCAATAAGATGCACTTAAATAATTGGACATATCTCTAGTCCATGATATTTCAAATGGAGAATAGCCTATGGATGTTTTGGTTTTTTAAGACAATGTGATAAAAAATAAGACCACCCACACAGTGAATATTTTACTGCAAAACCACTAGCTCAATGAAGCAACATAAAAACCTAAGGATATGATGATGATTAAGTTTCATTAGTTTTTTTAATAAAAGTGATTTAATTTCATGGAAAAATTAATTTTATGGGGGGATAATATAACACCAGAAATATTATGTTTTTTTAAAAATATATTTAATTTCGATAGCTGTTGATACAAACATCATTGATCATTAATAAACAAATATACTATTAATATTATTATTTAAACCTAAAAAATATAATATATCCCTTAAATTTGGTTGTATTAATTGGAATAACCACATCATTAAAATTATGTATAATTTTTTTATATAATGAAAACATATCGATAAAAAAATAATTTTATTTGTAATATATTTATAGGCTTCAAAATTACATTTATCTATACAACCATTTTAATGGATATTTGGAATAAAAAAAAATAAAAAATTTTAAAAAAATTAAAAATTCATTTATTAGAATAATAATTAATTTCTGAATAAAAATTTCATAATTATTTTAGAGTGAATTTATAATAATTTTCAGAAAATATTACCTTTTCGACAACTTTAGAAAAATGCAGATTTTTTAAAAGCATCTTTTTTGTTTAATAAATTTACATGTTAAAGTTTTATTACTTTTGTTTAAAAGAAAAAATATTTCAATTATTTTATTATTAATAAAATATAGGTCACTGGAATCAATTTCCTATTTATTATTGGTACAGAAACATTAAATACATATGTAACCGTTTTCATAGGAAAATAACTTTTTCATCACGTTTGTGGGTTTACTTTTAAATTTTATTATCCAAATTGTATGAATTGAATTTGGATAAATGTATTAAATTTTTTAAATAATAGTAATTCGTAATATATATAAATGTGAACATAATTTTTCCCTAATTAATAATTCAAACTGAAAAGATTAATTACCCCATTTATGTTAAAATAGATTTACCATGGGTTAAACTAAAAATGTTATGGTCTAAAATAACACGAATGTTTGTAAAAAAACATATTTTATGACCATATTTAGACCATATATCTTCAAATATTCTATAATTATCCATTTTTTATCCTTACAACCTATATAAAACATGGAAATAACATTTTCATTAAAAAATACCCGAGTGTGTCCTCTCCCCCTTATAAATGGGAACCCACTATCCTCTCAACATCACATTCCCAAATGACTTTGGATAGGCCAATACCTACCCAATTATATTATGTAATTCCCTAAAAATGTGTATATATAAATTATTTTTATTTGAAATTGACTTTATTAGTGATATTTGTTCTAACCAAAGGTGGCTACCTAAAGAAGAGGAATCATTAATAACTAAGAATTTTTAATTTATTTATTATTCAAACGACTTAAAATATTAATGAAATATCATTATATAATAACGGTGGTATATACCGTATAATTATATTTTACTATTTTAATTTAATTTCCTATATAAATCTCCTACTCCATCAAATGGGAAATGAAACTGTCGATCCTGTGTATAAGCGACTACCACCTCACGAACCGATGTAAATTATTTTCCATAAATTACATTAAAAGAAATATATAATGATGGATTAAACATATTTGAATGATTTATATCACATAATTATATTTATTTATCTATAATATCACATATACCTTCTTTACTTCTAATCAGTTGGTAAATGATAATGACACTCATCGTTGTTCTTGACTATTTCCTCTATGAAGCGATGTGATATATTTTTATTTTTTATTTTAATGGATTATAATAAGGTAATATTTAATTAATATATGTGACATATATGGAAAAAAATTAGGTTTTATGGTGATATATTATTTAACTTTCTTCTATTTCTTCCTTCAAGAATATATAATCGATTTTTATTTATACATACAACCTACCATCTCAATAAATAGTGTAATTAATTTTATATCACTAACTTTAATGGATTACACTAAATAAATGTAAAATGGATATATATTATATTTATAACATGGTTACCATTATGGATATTTTTCAATCATTATCAATGTAAATGTATAGAAACTAACAAACCAAATCATACAAGATAAAATGATGCAGTCATTGCCTAAAATGTGATTTTAATAATGAATTGTTAATAAATAGGTGAGAAAATGTTTTAATTAAATAATATATGATATGATAAAATGTTTTATGAATTTCCAATAGTCTTATAATAAAATATATTTATTATATTGGAGGTTTCAACATATATGAATAAATTTATTACCCAAGGTAAGGGATTTTCATCAAACATTTATTTCCAGGAGATACATTCCATAATCACCACATGTTTCTTATATTATATTATATATATATATATATATATAACCCATGTAATTATTATATTTTTATTATCATGAAAATATGGGATATACATATTAATAAAATTATTATTTCATTTATGGGTATTATGATTCAAAATTTTCCAATGTGGTAAAGGTTTTACGTCATAATCTCATTTTATATCATGGTTGATTATGATTATGTTCTGATAATGAAATATTATGATATATTCCTCATGAAACACATAAATTTTATTTTACTCTATTTTTAAATAAATAAAATTCTTTCATTTTATTTTCCCCTATATATGTACTTTATAGGTAAAAATAATGTTTTATAGAAAACATAATTTATATCTCCCTTTTGTTGAAAATAATTCTTATTACATGTACTTTATTTATATTGATTCATCAAAGATAATATGTAACATTATAAAATAATTTTCAAAAAAAAATTTAGACATGTATGATTTGTTAAAAAATATTAAAATGTAATCTTCATTTCAGTTTTTCAAATCAGGTACTTCTGACTTTTTAAGGGAAATGTGAAAAGAATAATTTATTTAATGTGTATGATAGTAGTGTTATTTTCTTCTATCATTACCAATCAATAATTTTTATTTATCTTTCAAAATATTAATGGCTCCATTAAAAGAAATTATTCTTTTAATATTTTGGAAATAAATATATTTTAAATTATTTTTTAATTTTTAAAGGTCATCTTTCTCGTGAAATGTTCCATGTGATATTTAAAAATTATTTTCTACTAATATGACATACTTTGATGTATCGTAAGATTAAATGGGGTTATGATTCAATGATAAAATCATTATAATTTCTCTGTTTGGTTTATTAATATATAGATAGGATGAATATAAAACCTTTTACTTTTTAATGTGTTATGATATTATATACAAGTGAATTGGTTAGGAATCATGTTTCTTTCAAGGAGTTATGAAAAGATGAATGTTTCAAGATATTTTGTAACACATATGTATTATTTTCAATATTTCATGGGTGGTACAAATATCTCTCTTGAATACAATAGGTAATTATTAATGTTCTCTGAACTCAAATGGTACACTAGAGCTTCTCTGAAGCCCAAAAGAGGGTATACAGGATATTATCCCAGTTCAAAAAGTGGGAAATAGGAGGTTATCATAGTAGCATATTAGTTACATGGATGGTTATTCCAATACAAACATGTTGTAAATATCTTGGTGGGTAAACATGATAAAATATTTTTTACGCTTACGTGTATTCTAAAAATCTATTTCTTATTCCAATGTTATGTTCACATAAATCATTCTCTTTGATCCAATTATGATTCATGTCTTATGAAATGAAATTATTTATGCCATGACACAAGTTTATTACCCATGACATGAAGGGTATAGTTTTAAAATTTCATTCTCTTGTTCTTATAACCTTAGGATCATGTTATGTTGCTATCTCCATGGTTTTCCATTACCGAGCATCCGAGTTCACCCTTTTATACATTTATTTTACATAGAATATGAAGTAAGGTATAATATATGATATACCTATGAAGGGTTCTAGTTATGAATAACATAGTGGGAGATTATATATTTAACTTATGAAACATTTTTCTATGTATCCTCAATTCTAGAAACACATTACCTATATGCTTCTAGAATTGATTTTTATGTTTTTAATGAATATTCATATACTAAGGTGTAATATCTATGTATGAAAAGGCTGGTTCTATTTAATGATAGTTCTTAAATAGAGTAAACATGAATTTAGGTATCCTAAACTAATTATTCAATATTTTAAGAAGCCACCAAAATGGTATGATAATTAATTAGAATTAAAAAGACCATATGTTAATAAAATATCCATTATTAAAATGGATATATAGATTAAACCTTGAGGGTGGTTGTTCATGAGGTGTTCTCAGTGTCGGTAATTCATAAAAATACTAATTTTAGAATGTGGCTGAGAAGTATTAATTAAAATAATATATATTTATAATCTATAATCCTTGGATAAAAATATTTATATCCGATAATAAGGGGGCATATTATTTTCATCAATGAAATATAGTGAATGAATTTTTTGATGTGATTCCAAGGGGTTTGATATCAAGAAATTCTGGTTTCACATGAATATTTTTAATATTTTTATTGATTGAGAGTAAAAAATTTAGTTTCAAAATATTTAAGAATATTTGATAAATTGACATCAACATGCAGCATAAGTCTGGGTACATGTTAAAATCCCAAGGGGAAAATAATTGAAAAATGTAACCATTGATATAATATTCTGTTAATTACTGGGTAACCATGATGTGTAAAATAAAACGTCATATTTTCTATGAAAATCATGGATAAAGTATACATATATTTGAATGGTTAATGGAAAATTGATTCAGAATGATGTGATACCATCCTCTATCATATGTTTTTAATTATTTTCAATATGGGGAGAGATAATAAAATGATATTGGTTATTGAAAAAAATACAATGTGGTAGAATACTAATCCCATTTTTTATTTATGCATTAATTTTTTTCAATGTAAAAAAATTATCAATATTTCTTGATGTCAATATTTTAAGGTAGAATTTGAAGAAAATGAATTTTTTTTGAGAACCCAAACATTAATAATGACATCACAAGAGAGTACAACATTTATTTAGTGAATATAAAATTGATTTAATGTATTATAAATTGAAATTTGATATTTTATGTCATATTTATAAGAGAAAATTAAAAATTACTTATTAGAGTAAGCAATGGGAGATTTATTTATATTGGATGAAAATGTTGATTTATGTCTTAAACTAGATGATATTATTGGTTGTCTATAAAGTACTTATACAATGTGATATTATACTATGTTTTAAGAAATGGAATATGTGTTTAATATGATTATAAAAGAAATTTCATGTGACATTTGAGTTTTTGAGAATTGAAAAATAAAATTTCTTGTTACTTCTGGAATTGATACTAAGATGAGTTTCAAGAATCCATAGTATAAATAATTTCAAAAAATGTTGAACTATTGGCTAAGTTAACTAGCCAAGAACTAGAGCTACCATTGGAATGCAACCAATAATAAATACTAGATAGAACCATAAATTATATTATAGGGTATATAGCATGCATGGGTAGGTGCATGTTTGAGTGCACAAGTTATGAATGCATTTCAGTGAAGGGTGCTTAGCCTTCACATGTTCATGATGGCATGGTGTTCTATGAGAGATAATTGGCTTCCATTGGAATTTATTATTCTACTTATGAACCCTGATTTATGATTTAGGATCTTCATACCAAATGAAAAATAGATACAGGATGCATATCATGTGGACAATGTTCAACAATTAAGATATTACTAGTGCATGTATAATAAATTTGAAAACATTGTCTTTGTTTTCCTCAACATTGTTTCTAAGAAGAAGTATGCTTCGAAAAAATTAATACATCACTGCAATAAATGATTAATTTTCATATTCTATAGACATATTCACACAATGATAGCTAATTGAAATATTGAGGAATCATGATGAACCTCCATCACAAACTATTGATAATTCAATATGAAGTTTACCAGGAATTGATAAGTATATGAAGAAGATAATTCAAGGTAATTATGAAATCCAAGAGGATATATAAAAAACATGAACAATTTTTGTAATGGTATAGTGGAAATAAAAATTACTACATAAGTTTTATATCATTCTAGATATAGGTTATTCTAGAGTTACATAAATTCAATATAGTACCTATGTGATGGTAATTTCCGTGGTGATATGAGCTATATATCTGTAAGAACTAATTTCAAAATGTCAATTAATTCTTACACAAAACTATGTAAATTTTATTTATGAGTTGTTTGTAGTCAAATTGGACATATATAAGACCATGATGAAATTCAATAATAACGAACATTTATATTCCAAGGAATGAATTTAATATTTCAATTCTCCTTGATCCATTATTATAATTCTTAATATCTAAACTATTTTATCATCATTGCTGTGTTATTTTTAATATGAAATTATGAATATTTTCTATGATTCTTGTGGAAAAAATAAATTATACACCACTGAAAATGTTGGTGCATGAATTGATATAGCTGTGAATATATTATACAATGAGGATTTAATCTAGTTTCGGAAGAGAAAAAGAATTGATAGAAGGCCCTGAGTTTTTTAAATGTCATTAGTAAAAAATATGTGTTAATAATATTTACAAAAAGCGTTTGAATGAATTATGTTTGTAGTTTTTATGATATTATAATGAGATATGAACCCTCCATGAATAAAAGAGATTCTATATATCATATAGAAATAATATTCACATGACATCTGTGAATATATAAAATGTGGCGATGAAGAAGAAATTTGTGGTGGTGAGAATGAATAATTTATCAATAGTAAATATTCATTAAGTTCGATAGAAAAATTATAGCTAATACTATACCTATTTAATATTTTAAAGTACCAAAGAAAATATTTCCACTATTGAAGTTAGAGTTCTTATGAACTGAAGAAGAAATGAAGAGAGATATGAGATTGTAGTCATAAGTTAATCCTTTATTGTTTAAGAGAGAATAAGTTTTTTTTGATATAGCATAAATGATAATATAATTACATGGTGTGTATAGAGAATAAAGTTTTGGGTGTGTTAAATTGTGCATATAATGATAATATTCCATACTTTTATGATGAGAGAACCAATATTAAAACCTTCATCTATTGTAAATGTATTATGAAGTCTGAGGAATCCCATATGATCAATGAATTTTTGGGAAAACCTATGATTTATTTTTTGGGAGATGCAACCTACCTGATTTTAGATATAGAGGAATAAAATTACATCTAATCTATCTAGGAGGGAAATTTCCATTCCATTTTGGATCTAAATCAACAATGTACAAGTTGAATACTATAATCAACAAGGAATCACCAAAAAGTAATATGTTTTTTTCCTTATACCTGGTTGGTTGCAGGAAAATGATTTCATAGTCATTCACATTCTCATTATTTATTTGATAATAAGAATATAGTTGTGCACATGGGATAACAACCAAAATGTAATGATGATATAGACATCCTCAATGTCAAAAATCGTATGATAAATATTTTATTCCTTTATCATGATTCTTTACTATTTATATTTCTATACAACCTGACAAAATAAGAGATAATAATTAATATAATTATACCTACTTATATGTTACTATGTAATAAGGGATTAATGTTAATAAAATTAGATGTTTACTGGCACTGATTTACCCCCACCCCACATTGTCCTAGATCATCCCTTTGTGACCAAAACAAAAACATTGCTAGTGATGTAGTGAATGCTAAATTATAAGAATATTGGAGTATATATAGGGATTAATAGGACATGTGACTCTTACGGTCTGACTGTTACATGACCGTTAGGTGATAGTTGTGATGTTATAATTATATGACTTCTCGAATATAAATAACACATAATAGATTAGTTAAATACATGTTTGAAAAGAAATTAATAAGTATTATATACTAAAATTAAAATTTAAAAATATTATTATATGTCATTATGTTTATAAAGAATAAATATGCACGATACTATAAAATTTAGAACTCTATATTGTAAAGAAATTACATAGTTCCCATTAAAAATGTAATTTTATAAAGAAATATATAATTTTTTTAAAATAATTATTTCTCATGAATATTAATTTATTTTAATAAAATATAAAGAATACAACAAATCATCATGTTAAAATTATTTTAATGTGAATTATTGATAATTTTCTAAAACATATTTTTTCTTATGAATAGTAAAAATATAGTTTTTTTGTTTTTAATCTATTTTTTTACATCAAAATTTATATATTAATGATTTTATATTATAAATTACATTTTTACACTCTAGATATGTTTAATTAAGTAATTTTTTAATTTATAACTATTAAAATAATTTTTAAAAATCTGTTGAGAAAATCCAAATTCTAAAAATACAATTTTCCCTCTTAAAAATCATTTTAATGAGATAAGGATCCTTTTACTAGTAAAATTAATATATAACATTGGAATAATGTTATAAAATTGTAACTTCTCAAATCCAATTTTAATAATTTACTAAACCATGATCCAAAACCATTGGTTCCCCATGTAAAACATATTTTAGAAATCCTATAATTCCAAAGGCTATATTTGGAAAATAATAAATAATTCAACTCATTTGGATATTCATATCCACATATCCACCCCATTTCAACAATTACCAAGATCATTATCACATAACACTATCCCTTGAACTCTAATAATGTCATTTAGTGAAACCCAAATCTCATATTGAATATCCCCACTATGAATGGAAATTGGTACTAAACTATGTTTTTCTCTTCCACTTTCCCACATTTCATTGAAGTAAAACCTTTGTATAAAAAAATTTCATTTTAAGGTTAACATGGTTTTAGGTATTTATTATCATTACATTACAGTAAAAATTATGTTCTATTAATGGGAGACATTTTTTACCTCTCATTAATTTCATTTTATAATCCATTTTTATACCTATTATGCTTTAGAAGTCACTCATTGATTCTATATTCTGTATTTTTATATTGTGATTACCCATCCATATTTCTATTCATGAGTGATCATATTGATATAATTAAACATCATTTATTTTGGATTTCTATTTTTGAATCCCACATTCCATATCAATGGGGTAATAATGATGAAAATTTCAATTCTACAATTCTTATAAACTCAATGATTTTATAGGAATGAAAATCATTATTTTCCACATGTAAATGATGAAATTATTTATTATGGAATTTTATCTATGCCTCACATATTAATTTAATCAGTTGAATGGTGTTAAATAAATGAACTCCAATTCATGGTTTAAAGAAGTTTCGCTGTGATAACATGTAATGATACCTTTGAAGAAATCCCCAGGAATGTTTCCAGGTACCTTGTTAAATAACCATCATAATACGTTTAATGACACCATGGTGATATGATTATGATGGTATTATTTTTAAATTATTGCCAAATTTTCTTGTAATGCCATCTTTACTTATATTCAGCCAATTATACAACGACCCATAATTTATTGATGATGATAAAAAACATTCCATTCTCCTCATTTATCCCCTTATTAGGAATTATTCTCACTCATTCCTTTTGATGTTTGAAAATATGTAATTATATGAACTATTCATGGATAATATGGAATGATAAATTTGGATTTCAAGAGGATAAGATAAATTTTATGTTTTTATTTGTACCATGGAGTTCATGTATTATGTGCCTAGTTTTAAAGACACTAAAAATCATATGATCCAATGGAATTTATAAATGAAATATTTAGATATGTAATTATGTTTAATATTATTTATGAATAAAAAAGTCAATATACTACTGGATTAAAAATATTATATGTAATACAATGATGACCGATTAGGTCTATTATAGTCATTTATCCCATGCTCACCAAAATAATGGTCAGGTTGATGGGATAAATTATAATTACCCAGTGAAAAGTTTTAGTTACACTCATAAGTGGAAATAACTATTCATTCAAATGTCTCAAAACTCTCAAAATGCTGTTTTGGGTGTACTTGGTGCAAACTCCCATCCCTGTATACCAAAATTCACAAAAAATATACAATGTACAAATTAACAATTTAGGTTCCACCTATATGTATTCATAGAGTTAGCATCTTGTATTATCACATATTATCTCATTAATATGTGAACTCCTTAACATATCATGTAATAGGAAACTGGCTAGAGACTTGTTTTTAGAAATCTATATAATCTATTGAGAGAAAATTATTGTAAATGTAATATCTCTCAATTTTCAATGAAATATAATGACCTAAGAGCTTCTATAGTAAATTTTATTCAAAATATAAGTCTCTAAATAAGTCACACGCACCATATAAAAAATGACCAATATTTTATCACATTAACATAAAAATTACTTATGTATTATAAACAAACTCAATAAAGTTAACTACATTTTAAAAGGATAACAAAACAAAAGTAAAAAACTACAATATAATATTCGGGTGCATCAAGTTCTACTAGAATTGTCCCCAATATCACTAATACTGTCAAAAAACTATTTGATAAGGTTAAAAAAAATTTAATCATAGAAATAACATTGATTATAAATTGGTGGAATGTAAATTTTTTGAATTTAAATTTATTTATAATATATAAAAAATTATTTTACCATTGTAAATAGAACCTCTATAATAATTACATAGCCATTTTAATTTTAACAATGTCATTGGAATATTAATATGATTGTAACAATATAAAACCTTAAAATAATGTGTCCCATTAATATATATAATTATAATTATCAAATTACTATGAAATAATAAACTAATAAATGTAACAAATTGTAATTATATGTAGACATTTCCAGTGAAATATTTTTTAAATTATTTAAAAATAATAATAATTTTTATTATAAAAATAAATATAGAAATTACATAATACATAATTATATTTTATAAAAAAGTATTTCATTTTTAGAGTATTAATTTTGAAAAATTGTATGTATAATGTTTTTCTAATGTTCATAAGTAGTAAAATACGAATATGAATATAGAAATGAAATAAAATATAATATTTTAAGATTTATGATAAAAAAGAATAATTTACTAGTAAATGATGTCAGAAAGAATAATATGTATCAAATTTATAAATTAGTATACATAGTCATAATAATATATTCTATAAAAATTATTGAGTAAAATAATAATTTTACCAATATTTTTTCATAAACCTCACTCCCCATGAATGATTAATACACTATCATTCAACTTGTTTATTCTCACACATAAATAATATTTCTTAAAATACTAATAAATAGTACATAAACTCTCTTATCTATTTTTTTATGCTTTGGTGTTTCTAAAAGATCAATCTAAGAAAGCATAAAGTGAATTCTAAAGGAGGTATGTCAAAGAAAAGAATAAAGTATTTAATTTCATACATGCATTGATTTCTTTAAATTATTCCATCAAGTCAATCCTTCTAATATTTAAGAACTAATATTTCAACAAATTATAAATGATATAATGATATTATAATATTTATTATATAAACATATAATCCAAAAAATCCAGTTCTTAGACATTTTTAACATTCATTCCATCAAAGCCAGTTGCAATACCCTCTAAATATGATGTTATCAATTGAATATAACAAAATTATATAGATGTATTTAAAAAATTTATTTGATGAATATATATAAATATTTTTATTTGATTTCTATATTATAATTATTAAATTGGAGTTATATATAATATTAATACATAACTATCATTATCATTTTAGTATCCCTAAAACTGTGTACAGAGATGTGTTTCTTATCTTAAAATCATTTTGGACTATCCATTGAAATTTGGAGATTATATAATAATATAAATATAGGTAATACATACCTTTACACTAATTAATATTATGGAACTATTTTAAAATAGTTTTTACTATTACCCACGTTTTGATGTTGTTTTGGAGTAGCTGACCAAACAACCCAAAAAATCGGCATAAGAAACATAAATCTATTAAATGAATTGAAAATGAAAATAAATGTATTATTAAAGAATTAATAAAAATTATTAAAATTCCCTAAAATGAAATTAACATTTCTTAATCAATTACCTATGATGTTTGATGAGTGTTTATCACGATTCAAGACCCGAGATATTTAATCTCCCAAACCACATTTCTTCTGTTGGGTTAGGCACTATCATTGATTACATATATTAATATATCTCTTATTAATATATAATAATTTTATTTCTTATATATATATATATATATATGTTTCCCTAATATATATAGAGTTTATTTTCCGTTTATTTTCTTAGAATATTCCTTTTTCTCATGTTTCATCCCAATGTCTTTATAAAGAAAAAAAAGCTTATGAGAAATTTATATTTCATATAAATTTTAATGTATCATTATTTTAAATGATTTTATTATTTAGGATTAAAAAATTTTCAAATATTATCGTTCATTTCAATTTTTTAGGATACCCTTATACTCTTAAACACTTTAAAGGTTCTTCACACATATATTAAATCACCTTCTAATTATTTCATTATCTGAAATAATTATTGAACCCATTTTTTGTTTTCCTCCACCTGATATTTATATTATGGACCTACTATTATACATTATAATATGAATATAAAAAAATTCTTAGTCCCTTCATTTATTTGGATTAATTATGATTTATCATTTAGTTATTATTTGGGCAATGATTATATAATCAATTTATTTATAATGGTTTCTTTTCATGTTCATTATTTATTTATAACTTGTCTCTATAATGAACACATATATATGAAATATTATGATTTTATGGGTGTACACATAATTATATCTCTCCCATAATAATTTTGTTAATTCATTATATATCATGATATCCTTATGAAAGGAATTTTTTTATTTAGTTGTGTCTGCATTGTTATGGAAGAATACAATAAAATTGATTAATGTTATTGTATTTTCATTCAAACATGAGATTGAAATATTTTAAGGAGGTTCCATTTCTTGAGTTGAGATTGTTTAAATTGATAAAGTAAATGGACATGAAATAACTTGAGTGGATATGTAAAAGTTTCAAATGTTATGTAATAAATTATATTGAGAAGAGTGGGGAATTTTTATGAGGGGAAAATATTTTGTTGTACATAATAGGATTTAGAAGATGATATATAACATTTTTTTAGCATACAAAATATGTTCTATAGTGTTCAATGGAGATTATGAAAATAGAATTATCTTTTGTAGTTTTTGTGATGTATGATTCTCACAGAGGCGATATAGAGGAATATTAACAGAAAATATCTATTTTTATACACTGAGAAATATGATATTTCAAGAATAATATTAAAAATAAACTTGGTTGAAATTTTTATAATATTAAATGAATAGAAATAATTTTTATCTTGACAGTTTGTGATTCAACTAAGAATGAATAAAATGTAGAAAAATATTCAAGGAAATGAGGGGATGATTCATTGAAAAATGTGTTTCATGATGCAATGCTTAATATATATGAGAATTCATGATCCTGTGGAATTATTTTCAAATAACCGTCTATATCAGTTATTTCTTTTGAGAAAATATAATTCAACTCCTTATGGTTAGTAGAATTAAGAATCATTTACCAATATTTAATGATAATTAAACTAGAGGATAATGGGGAACACTTCAGAAAATTAGATTACATATCACTGAAAAAAATCATTGGATACATCTATTTTTAAAAAATGATAAATTTTATTCACAAAAATATATGAATTAAAAAATACAAAATTAATAAAAAAAAGAACCAATATAGAAGACTGAGTATTTAGAAGTCTATGCCATGTGTGATCACACAACTATTATATTGAGGTAATGGTTGAGTAGTTATATAAACGATGACACTACATTTACAATTTGTATCAATTAAATAATTTTTTCATATAATATTATAGTTACATTTTTTAGAAGTAAGAAGTTATATGTGCGTGTTTGGGTTCTCTAATGCTCTCTTTTATCATTCTAAATTCATTATATGTAATTCTAAAGTGCATGATTATTTTGATATTTCTATGGTACATGAAGAACTATCCTGAGGAAGAATATCTCATATATTGTAATCTGTACATCCAATCAATTATAAGACATATTGTTAAAATCTATGCTCAAAATAAAATAAATTGAAGATAGATGGTTCTAGTATAAAAACCTACCTTTTTTTGGAAATGGGATGTCATGTTCCCTTGGAATTTGACAATAAATTTCCAACTCTAGTGAATGAATTTTTAGAACATGTAATCATTTAATATTTAAATAATGATATAATCTTTGTCATAGTACCAAATAAAACATATTTATACTAGTTTTCTTCATTGGATCTATTCATTGTAAAATTTTAGTGCGCTTTAAATATTTAGTACAATTGCATACAGGTGAGTAAGTGAGAAATTAAGAAACATCAAAAATTTATGCATGATAATTTATTGAAAAAATATATAAAATCATATATCATTTATTCACATGCAGTGGTATATCAAATTTCATGAGATCTTCTAGTGGTATTAGAGATTTCCATGCTGTGAATAATTATATAACATTGGGTTTTCACCCATTGTGAGAGTTTCTTCCATAAAATTTATAAAAAATAAATATAGTAATGTATTTGTAAAATATATAAATTTGATTATGAAATAATTGTTATATATATTTTATAGAAAAATAATACAAATCAATTTATCAATGTAAATGTGGGATATGATTCTGAATATAGATGAGAGAGATGTTAATGTCTAGGAATAAAAAATGTAAATTTGGATAGATAAGTGTAATATACCAAAACATATTGGATATGTCTCGAGATCCTTTTTAGGTTTTATTTTTCTTTGATTGGGGTATAATTTTGTTTTTTTTATATTTGGAATTTTTTAGCTGAAAAAATATAATTACGGATGTTTTGGAAGGATTTTGGGCAGTGCCCAGTAGCTGAAGGATTTCCCAAACTGTGTGCACTGACCCAACATATTGTGCATTCACAATTAGTGGGGAATTGTTTTGTTGGACCATGGTCTATACAGATGTGCACCCTCTTAGTATAAACTACTCAACCATATGAAAAGGCACTCAATAAATGTGCACTATTTTGAAAACCATTATCCTCTTAATAAAAAACTATTCATATTGTTTTTAATCCCATAAGGATTTATTTTCAAATTCCAAAACCCCCTAGTTTTAGCCACATTTTGGCCCAGCTCGAACCTTATGTTTTACTCCATTTTTTGGATCTTATAGATAGATTCTGGGGCCCCTTGAACTTTGATACAAATTAATTAAAGATCCATTTGATGTATCTTCACCTCTTTTAGTACGTAATCACTCCACCTTTGGATTACCATCTTTATTTCATGTATTTCTTGATGTAGTGGAATGTGTTCCCACCATTAGAAATGGATTAGATCTTGGTTTTTATACATCTAAACCACTTGACCATAATCTAGGAATTTGTTCCATGTCTTTCACACCATCGTGATATAGATAATTCTAATTCAGTTTGGGGATTTCCAATTTCTCGAAGGTCCATTGATGATCTTATGGTGGGTTGTCGAAATGGAAATTCCCATAGACATGAATTATTGTTTCTTCTATATATTCATGGAATTGATATTTCAGCATAAGTAATAACTTTTTTAATTTGATTAATGGATAGGTTAATTGATTAATGGAACTGTGATATGGATGTGATGAGGTGATTATGAAATTAGTTGAGATTGTGATTATGAAATTTGTGAATAATGGGATATTTAATTTATTGATTAATGTAAATTATGATTTAATGATGATAAATGTTTTAATGGTGAATTGTTCATATTATTCCATGTGATTAATGTGATGTAGCATTATTTCACTGATAAATTGGAATGGTACTCGATGATGTGAATGTTTGGTAAGAAGAATAAATATGATTAATGGTGATAAATGTTATATATATGATGGTTGTGATATATGAGATATATGACATTGATTGATAAAAAAGTGTGTGGCATAGACTAACGCTCTAAAATCCCATATGTGATTGACTGATACACGATTGTGGGACATGGACTAATGATTCAAAATCCAATACGTGATAACAATTAATTGTGAGATTGTGACTAATACTTTAAATACACATGGGGATTTAGACATGGAATTCTAATCCCAAAATATAGGCATTGAACTATAGTTACAAGTAGTCAGAATTTCAAATTGTGTAAAACAGATAATGAAATCCCATCTTAGAATGAATTATGTATTTTATATATGATAGTTTGAACTCTGTCATGATCTAGAGTAGGAATTGATGGTTTAGTTTCCATAGAGAAGCTATGGATTTACATGGTAAAATAAATAATAACAGAATATGTAAAAAATTTACATTATCAACTTTATTTAATTATTTATACAACTTCATACACTATTATAGACTGAATATAGTTTTAGATGATGTTGGTGGTGGAATACAGAATTGTAGACACACCCTACTCAGGATATAAGATCGATACCTGAATAGACAGCTTGTTTTCATGAAAGGATAAGGCACAGAGCCCTAGGGAAGAAGGCTGAGTTTGGATAGAGCTTTTCTGAAGGAACCGAACATGATAATGGGACCCACTTGGTAGTTGCTAGTGTGTTTTTTATTTTTATTTTTTTATTCTAACACATGGAACATATCTACCCTAAAATATATACAACATTATATTGGATAATTGTTTTATTTTTTTGGTTTATAATTTTATGGTTTTCTAAATTGGTTTTGGTATGATTTTTGTTACTAGTTATATAATTTAGTTGTTGATCCATTATTTGTGTTATTATGATGCTTTTAAAAAAGAGGTTATTAGATCCCCATGATATATATTACTACATTGACACTAGTTGGAATCCATTGGTGTATGGGGAGGTATGCTTGAGGTTATATAGTGAACTAACTCGGGGTATCACCCTGCTTCACCAGTGTCAGGATATTAAAAAGTGGAATCGGGGTAGTTTTCTTTGCATTTATTTTTTATTACTCTTTGCGAAAGGTATACAAGATACTAGGAGGAATTATAACTTATTCTAGAGATCATTCATGAGAGTATCTAACATGTGTACCGTGGTAAAACCATGTTCCAAGGGTGTGATTTTTATTATTGGTGTTTTTTCATACAGTTGGATATTATTTCACCTCAAGTGATTCACATGTTGTGTGATGTTATTATGTTTTATAATATTTTGGATGATTTGACTAATGGAACATTATGGAATGATATTTTAGTGTAAATGAATCCTTATAGGAACACATGATTTTTTGAGACATTTATCATTTTAGGAATGTATGGTAATGAATGTCTTGAATAAGTTTTTTAAAAGAAAATTCATTACATTAAATGGGTATAATTAAATGAAAATGGATCCAAATTATAGAAATGGTAATGAATGAAAACTGTGATATTTCGAAATGGGTAAATGGGTTTGTAATGAGAAACATGAATTCTGAATCTGTTCTACACTATGTGATCCATGAACTGTGTGAGGGATTGATAAGGGTAGTGATAATGCCTCGATTTTGAATATCTGGTGGGATATGGGGGATGACTTGTTTGGATTTATGTGAGTACATATTGTTAAATGTATTAATAATTCCTTATATTTCCTAATATGAGTTCTTGGATTTGTAGATATATTACTCCAGGATGTTGGTTGTCAATAGTATTAAAGGAAGATATAACTCTAAATGTGAACCAAGTGGTGGAACCATAGGCTTTAATAGACCTAGATTATGTTATGGGGAATCATCTTTCTATGTAATTTTCTCACTTTATATAGTTTATAGAATTTTTCCCATGGAGGGTGGTGAAGAGTATGTCTGACATGACATAAGAGTTCCATTTGAAGAACCCAATTACATTCATGATAGTGGATGGAGATGAGGTAGTTATGTTCTAGATTGAGTGTATCTAGAAAATTCATGACCACACAGAGACGCCTATTGAGAATAGATCCAATCTATATGCTTATATGATACATGGTGAAGACAAGAAATGGTGGTAAATCCAGAATTGGGATGGATATATAGAGAATATGTAGTAGAAGTACTTTCAAGAGAAGTTCTTGGATCACTTTTACACTAATAAACATTGTAAGTATATGGAAAAATATATCTGGAGGTATGTCTAAGAGAATATGTCTATATTGGACTATACCAGTTTCTTTATAGACATATAGTGCTTTATTATAACATACATAGAAGATAATGAGACTATGGAGAAATGTTTTCAGGATGATCTTAAATGTGAGATTCACTACCACATGAACATAATCTAGTTAATGGTGTTATTTGAAGTCGTAAATCAATATCTCATAATTTAGGTGAACCTAAAGAAGATTCCAATGGAATTCAAGTGTCTTTATTGAAAAAATAGACGGGACTATTTCTGATAGAACGAAGCATCGCTATAATAATTTCAACCAATGAGATATCAAGAAGAGGTTCCAGGGTGAGGATCCATTACCTCAAACATTACTTGAGTGACCTACCAACAATATTATATGAAATTTCCAGATCATACAAAATTACCCTACCAATGTTATAGTTTCATGATTTTGGTTGGATTTGGAATCTACAACATCTTTACGAGAACCCAAGATCTTTGGGTAATGATGGAAGATCTATGAAGAATCAGTGGGTCTGAAGGGGGACTTATAACCAATATCAGTTTGGATGTTTGGATTTTTTATAGCATTGTTGGATATGTTAGGGGATTTGGAACTTCTTGTAATGATTTCCCATATCAATATAGTGATTTTCAATAGGGGACTCATAGTGTAATATGGGGAGGATGGGTTACTCTATTACATGCAGTTCATCCTGCCCTTGTGGATAGTGAAGTTGGACCCTTGACAGTATGTGGAACTATTTTTATAGATTCTACAATTTATATCTCCTTATGTTATAATAGTACCTCTATTTAATTTATTTCTTCAAAACATATGAATGTATTGAGTTTGATAGTGGAGTTTGTTAGTGGGGTTATGATGATTGATACACCATTATGAGTACCATCGAGATACATCTTTTTTTTTCAGGGGGTATTCTCTTGAGGATGAAGAGTATTGTTTTATATGGGACATTTACACCTTTGATATGATAGGATTTGAATTAATTTTGGGAATTTATTGGTTATTATCATACCAAGAAAGCATAGATTGATAACACAAGAGGGTGACTTTTATATCTCCAATGAGTGTTAATTATATCCATCGTGGACAGTGGGATATATAGGCAGGGATTTCAAGGAAAGTTCATTAGTAACTAGGGGAGTTCACAGACCATGTTTGAACACATTTTCTAGATGATGGGGGTGTGACATATGATGTCTTTCCAGCCATTGTGGAAAACTTTTCAGATTTCTTTACTAAATACTTCTCAGGGATACAATCCGAGAGAGATGTGAAACATAAAATTTCACTCAGGCTGGGGGATGAGCCAGTTCCTATTCCATAATAAAAAATTACACCAGAAGAGCATTAATATCTTAATTATCAACTAGAATATTTGATGTATAATCAATTTATCTATCTAAATATGCCACCTTGTGTTTCTCAAGTTTTCTATTTGGAATTAATGCTAGTGGGAACATATTCTTTGGTTTTGATTGCAGTTAACTAAATCAAATGACCATGAAGAATAGGTACCCTCTTCTTCTTATTAATGATCTATTTTTCTAGTTGAGAGGAGATTGTGTCTTCCCCAATTTTTACATGATATCTAAATATTAGATATTGGGATTTAGAGGTTATGATATACCTTGAATATCATAAAACAATTCTATCGACCTTATGAGTTCTTCATGATGTAGTTTGGGTTTAAAAATTATCATTCCATGTTTATGGACTCAATTAATAAAAAAATTACATCCATACCTGGATCAATTTTTTGTTGGTTTTTTTTTGGATGAAATCTTAGTGTACTCTAAGACTCATGACTATCATCTCCAATATCATGATATCAATTAGAGTACATTGATATATCATTGGAAAAACACTAAACTGTATATGAGTAAATTCTAGATTAACCAGAAACATTTCATAGGATACATCATCCTAGAGGAAGGTGTGCTAGTAGATTCGGGGAATGTTCAAGAAGTTGTTTTAAATGATTATCCCAAGAATGTTTTTCATATTTATAGATTTCTATGATATGAAGGCTACAATCAGGGGTTCATCTAAGACATGTACTTATTGGAAGTACATATTCTGGGGTTTACTGATAAGGGATATATATTTTATTAGTATAGACCTTATGATAATTCTGACAAAAAAACTGAAGAAGTGTTTGAAAACCACTCCAAAACTGATTCTACCTAAGCATGGAGAGGACAATATAACGTTTTGTGACACAGATGGTTTTTGAAATGGAGCATTTCTATTCGGGTTGGGGGATCTGTTTCTGTTATATGGGTCACAAATGGTGAGAATACATATAAAAAGCATCCCAACACACAACCCCTAGTTGACTACAGTGGTTTATTGCTAGATATGATTTCAAAATTATCTATTAGGGAAAAGATTACTATGTATAATCACCACAAGAGCATAAAGTACGTATTTTCGCATTGATAATTGAATCTTTGATTGAGTATATGGGTTAAGCATATGAAATAATTTTATTTTGAGAAAGAGCATATTCCCAGAAATAGAAACATTGTTGTCAATGATTTTAGTAGGGAAACTCTATCTCAGGGAGTTGAGGGGACTAATTCTGAGTGGAAGATGATAAATTTTATATCAGAGATGCATATTATGGATCCATAGGACTAGTAACTGATGAATATTGTATTGATATCAGTGGATTCTATGATTTGGTGTCTGTCATGGGAGAGGTAGTATAAGGATTTGGTGTGTCTGACCTTGAGGAAAATCCATGAAGGTGGGGAGGCATCTTTCGATCGGATAATATACGAGGATGTGATAATATATGTCTGGGGATATTTTGTTCTACCTACATGTAAGCATGAAGACCTAATCCCTGAGTTTCATTCCTCAATCTGAGTTGTACATTCTAGTGTGAAAAAATGTATTGTTACCTACATCAATAATATTATTAGTCGAGCATGAAAAAGGAGATTGTAAGGTTAATGAAATTATGTTGCACATGTCAACAAGGTAACACAAAATATCAATGACCTGGTGGTTCACTATTGATGTTTCCCATTTTGAATGGAAATGTTATTACATTACTATGGGAATTATGGTGTGTCATCTGAGTAAAAAATAGAAGGAAAATGTTATATGGTTGGTTTTTGACACAATAATGAAAGTATCACATTTATTTGCTCTATAGGAGTCTTTCTTAGTCGAATAGTTGGGATAAATGTATGTTCATGAGATAATCCATCTGACTGGGGTTCCACATAGTATTGTTCCATATGGTGAATCATGGTTGACATGATGTGTTTGGAATGGATAGTAGAAGAATCTTGTTATAACTATATTTATGTTTACAGATTTCCACCCACATAAGGATGGGTATTTAGGATATACCATATAGGTCAAGGAGGATATTAAATGAATGTGTTTTCATGGCTATAGTGGGCCAGTGGAGATGTACTTGGTGCTCATTGAGTTCATGTATAACAACATTTATCATTATACAATTCAGATGTCACCATATGAGGCTCTTTTTGGTAAGCCATGCAGACCACCTCATTGAAAGATGGAGGATGGAGAGTTAGATTTTTTAAGACTGATTATCATTCAAGATAAATGAGATTAGGATCAGGTAATTAAGAAACAAATGCATATGTCTCAAATTAAGAAAAAGTTATATGCTTAAAGACGTTGATAACCCCTTGACTATATTGTGTGATATCATGTGTTCCTTAATGTGTCTCCTATATTGAATCACCAAAGAATTTAGAGATATGGAATGTTGGCACCCAGGTTTTTTGGACCTTTGGAGATTGTGGAGAGAATGAGAATGTGGGTGTACTGATTTGGTCTTCTATGGAGCTATAGTGTTATGCCTGATGTTTTTCATGTGAAATTGCTATGGTGGAATCACCCTGTTCTTTTTAATTTTATCGATATAGATAATTTTGATCTTAAGACTAATGTTTCATTTTATGATAATCTGATACGTGTTATTGATCATAGATATAGAGTGTTGTGGGGAATTATTGTACTAATAGTTCGAATATTGTGGAAACATGTCGATGTTTAATATGAAACATATAAGACAAAATCATATATGTGGGATTAGTAGCCCTATATTTTAAACTCTAAATCATATATATACTATGGAGTATATCTCGAGGATGAGTTATTATAAGGATGAGAGATTGTAAGATCATGACCCCCTCTGAAAATGTATTTGGATTTTTAGGTACCCTTCTATAGTAATTTGGTTATAACATGGTTGGATTTTACTTTGGTAATGTTTTGGGAGAAAGGGGAAACTTCTGGAAGTATTTTTTGGTATTTTGGGTGGTTCATGATTGGAAAAAAAATGTACCAAACCATGCACCCTTCCCCTACAAACTTTACTTTCCAAAATAGAGGGGAATCACATGGTTGGGCCATTATTTTTCAAAACATTCCCCAACATCCGGGAAACTATTCATGTATTTTTTAATCCCTAGAGAAATTATGTTAAAATTATTGAACCCACGTTGTAACCAAAATTCGACATGGATCGACCCTATAGATTTTCCTCCAATATTTTGGAGATCCCGTAAAGATATCAAGGCCCATAAAACATCAGTCTTGATGATTTTATGACCTAATTGATGGATATGCACCATTTTTAGTATGTAATATCATCATGATTTGATTCCTCCCCTGTCTCTCATTCTGGATGAAGATGAATTTTTTTCCTCCACTTGATGTGGGTTTAGATATAGGTTTTGATAGATCTTAATCCTCTTTATATTCATAATTATATTGGATCTAAGTCTCTACCATCATTGTGAAAATTATTCATTCAACATCAATTTAGGGATTTGTGATTTGAATAATGTGTACCAAAAATCCTTTTGTTGGTGGTATAAATTTCAATGACCATAATACTGAATTATTATTTCATGAATTTCATTATGAAATTTCCATTTCAACATTGGTAAATCCAGTCATAAATTTGAGTAATCAGTTAGTAATTAAATAATTAAACTATGGAATTGATTGAATGAGGGTATTATGAAATTGGCTGAGATTGTGATAATGAAATTGGTGAATAATGGGATATTGAATTGACTTATGAATTGGTATTATGATTCAATTTTGATAAATGTTTTAATAGTAAAATTATCATATTATTCTATGTCATTAATTTATTATCCATGATTATTTGATATATTTAATTTGTAAGTAATGATTTGAATGTTTGGTAAGAATATAAATGATGAATAACCATGATAAATGTAATATATGTGATGTTTATGATATATGTTATATATGTTATTGATTGATAAACTAATGTGGCACATGGACTGATGATTCAAAAGACTATATTTGATTGAATGATATAAGAGTTTCGGACATGAACTAATGCTCTAGAATCTAATTTGGGAAAACATTGACTTTTGGTATAGGTAATGATGGTTCAAATACCAATAGGGTGCTATATATTCCATTCTAGTCCAAAATATTAGGATTGGAGTATGGTTACAAATATTCATAATATGAAATTTAATTAAGTTGATACTGAAACACCATGTTATAATGAAGTTTTAATTACATATATGATAGTTTAGACTCTATAATGAGACATAACAGTTATTAATGGTTCAGAAGTCATCATGAACCTCCGGATTTATAAGGTAAAATAAAGAATAATTGATTATATAATGTTTTTTACTTTATAACATGTTTATTAGTCTTTATACAAAAATATACACTTTTTGGGAATATATAATATTTTATTTTTTTGCTGGTGGCCTACTAAGTTGTATTCATAACCTACTCAAGCTATATGATCAGTACTCGAATAGGCATCATGATTACAAGACAAGATAAAGGATAGATACCTTGGTAAGATGGATGAGTTTGGGTGGATCATGGATGGGTGTATCAGACATGATTTTGGGACCATGTTGAGCATTTTTAGTGTGTCCTTGTTTTGAGTTTTTCATACTGACACCTGAAACATTTCTGGAATGAAATATCTAATAATTCAGTTTGTATATTGTTTCTTAGTTTTGTTTTATCTTGTGATTCTAGTATGTATTGGTTTTGGCATTATTGTTTTTATTTTAGACAACTCTTGGGTATTGTTCATTTATTTCCATTTTGGTGCTACTTTTATAAAGAGTGAACAATATCTCTATCTTATATATTATACCCTTGATACTAGTCGATAATATCTTGAATATGTGGAGGAATGCCTGAGGTCATGTAACAAACCAGATCGGGGCACCTGCATCTGGAACTCGAGATAGGATGTCAGAATATCTATGAAGACACTCAAATAGATGAAGAGGAGACAATATATGAATAATTCACCAGCATGAATAATATTTTTATTAACATGAAAATATTTGGATATTCTTTAGATGAATCGTGAAATTCTTATATATTAATGAGAATTTTTCTAGTAGGTTTGACCAGTATATATAAAATCTATATGATAAATAATCCATATCTGTATACATGTTTCATAATACTTCCCCAAAAAATGATATCAGGAAGAATCACATTATAAGGAAAATGGAGAAAGATGAAATAACACTGAAGTACATGAATAAACTCAAGATCATAGAGGAAGAGGATGAATACAGTAACGAGTGAGATAATGATGAGTAAAATGATACATACCATAAGGGGATAATATGACTTATCCCTAAAATATGATAAATTTTATTCACATAAATCTATGAATTAAAAAATACTAAATGAATAGGTAAAGAACCAATATAGAAGACTGAGTATTTAGAAGCCGATGCCATGTGTGATCACACAACTATTATATTGAGGTAATGGTAGAGTATTTATATAAATGATGACACTACATTTACAATCTGTATCAATTAAATAAAGTATTCATATAATATTACAGTTACATTTTTTAGAAGTAAGAATTTATAGGTGTGTGTTTGTATTCTCTAATGCTCTCTTTGATCAGTCTAAATTCATTAGATGTAATTCTAAAGTGCATGATTATTTTGATATATCTATGGTACTTGTAGAACTATCCTGAGGAAGAATATCTCATATATTGAAATCGGTACATCCAATAAAGTATAATACATATTGTTCAATTCTATGATCAAAATAAAATACATTGAAGATAGGTGGTTCTATTATAAAAAACTAACTTTTTTTGGAAATGGGATGTCATGTTCCCTTGAATTTGATGATAAATTTCCAACTCAAGTGTGTGAATTTTTAGAACATGTAATCACATAATATTTAAATAATGATATAATCTTTGTCATAGTACCAAATAAAACATATTTATACTAGTTTTCTTCACTGGATCTATTCATTGTAATATTTTAGTGCGCTTTAAATTTTTAGTACAAATGCATACAGGTGAGTAAGTGAGAAATTAAGAGTGGTTCAAAACATAAAAAAATTACGTATGATAATTTATTGAAAAAATATATAAAATCATATCTCATTTATTCACATCTAGTGTTATATCAAATTTCATGAGATCTTCTAGTGGTATTAGATATTTTCATGCTATGAATGATTCTATAACATTGGGTTTTCACCCATTGTGAGAGACGATTCCATAAAATTTATAAAAAATAAATATAGTAATGTATTTTCAAAATCTATAAATTTAATTATAAAATAATAGTTATATATATTTTACAGAAAAATAATACAAATCAATATATCCAAGGAAATGTGGGATATGATTCTCAACATAGATGAGTGAGATGTTAATGTCTACGAATTAAAAATGTAAATTTGGATAGATAAGTGTAATATACTAAACCATATTGGATATGTCTCGAGATCCTTTTTGGCTTTATTTTTCTTTTATTGGGGTATAATTTTTTTTGTTTTATATTTGGAATGTTTCAGGTGAAAAAATATAATTCTGTTTGTTTTGGAGTGATTTTGGGCAGTGCCTAGAAGCTGGAGGATTTCCCAAACCGTGTGCCCTGACCCAACATATTGTGCATTCACAATTAATGGGGAATTGTTTTGTTGTCCCATGGTCTATAAAAATGTGCACCCTCTTAGTAGAAACTACTCAACCATATGAAAAGGCACAAAATAAATGTGCACTATTTTGAAAACCATTCTCCTCTTACTAAAAAACTATTCATATTGTTTTTAATCCCACAAGGATTTATTTTAAAATTCCATAACCCCTAGTTTTAGACACATTTTGGACCAGCTCGAACCTTATGTTTTAATCCATTTTTTGGATCTTATAGATAGATTCCGGGGCCCCTTGAACTTTGATACAAATTAATTAAAGATCCATTTGATGTATCTTCACCTATTTCAGTATGTAATCGCTCCACCTTTGGATTACCATCTTTATTGTATGTATTTCTTGATGTAGTGGAATGTGTTCCCCCATTAGCAATGGATTAGATCTTGGTTTTTATACATCTAAACCACTTGACCATAATCTAGGAATTTGTTCCATGTCTTTCACACCGTCATGATATAGATCATTATAATTCAGTTTGGGGATTTCCAATTTGGCGAAGGTCCATTGATGATCTTATGGTGGGTTGTCGAAATGGAAATTCCCATAGACTTGAATTATTGATTCTTCTATATATTCATGGAATTGATATTTCCGCATAAGTAATAACCTTTTAGATTTGATTAATGGATAGGTTAATTGATTAATGGAACTGTGATATTGATGTGATGAGGTGATTATGAAATTAGTTGAGTTTGTGATTATGAAATTTGTGAATAATAGGATATTTAATTTATTGATTAATGTAAATTACGATTTAATGTTGATAAATGTTTTAATGGTGAAATGTTCATATTATTCCATGTGATTAAAGTGATGTAGCCTGATTTCACTGATAAATTGGAATGGTACTCGATGATGTGAATGTTTGGTAAGAAGAATAAATATGATTAATGATGATAGATGTCATATATATGATGGTTGTGATATATGTGATATATGATATTGATTGATAAAAAAGTGTGGGGCATAGACTAATGCTTTAAAATCCCATATGCGATTGACTGATACATCATTGTGGGACATGGACTAATGATTCAAAATCCCATACGTGATAAAAATTAATTGTGATATTGGGACTAATACATTAAATACCCATAGGGATTTATACATGGAATTATAATCCCAAAAAATTTGCATTGAACTATAGTTACAAGTAGTCAGAATTTCAAATTGTGTAAAATGGAAATGAAATCCCATCTTATAATGAATTATGTATTTTATATAAGATAGTTTGAACTCTGTCATGATCTAGAGTAGGAATTGATGGTTCAGTTTCCATAGAGAAGCTATGGATTTACATGGTAAAATAAATAATAACAGAATATGTAAAAAATTTACATTATTAACTATATTTAATTATTTATACAACTTCATACACTATTATAGACTAAATATCATTTTATATGATGTTGGTGGTGGAATACAGAATTGTAGACACACCCTACTCAGGCTACTAGATCGATACCTGAATAGAATGCTTGATTGCATGAAAGGATAAGGCTCATAGCCCTATGTTAGAAGGATGAGTTGGGATAGAGCTATTATGAAGGAACTGAAAATGATAATGGGACCCACTTGGTAGTTGTTATTGTGTTTTTTATTTTTATTTTTTTATACTAACACATGGAACATATCTACCCTGACATATATACAACATTATATTGGATATTTTTTTCCTTTTTTGGTTTATCATGTGATAGTTTTCTGAATTGCATTTGGTATTATTCTTATTACTGGTTATATAATTTAGTTATTGATCCAATATTTGTGTTATTATGATGATTTTAAAAAAGAGGTTATTGGATCCCCATGATATATATTACTACATTGATACTAGTTGGAAGCCATTGGTGTATGGGGAGGTAATATTGAGGTTATATAGTGAACTAGCTCAGAGTATCGCCCTGTGTCACCAGTGTCAGGATATTACAAATTGGAATCGGGGTAATTTTCTTTTCATTTATTTTTTATTACTATTTGGGAATGGTATTCAAGATACTTGGAGGAATTAGAACATATTCTAGAGATCATTCATGAGAGTAGCTAACATGTGTACAGGGGTAAAACCATGTTCCAAGGGTGGGATTGTTATTATTGGTGATTTCTTTCATACAGTTGTATATTATTCCACCTCAACTGATTCACATGTTGTGTGATGTTATTATGTTTTATAATATTTTGGATGATTTGACTAATGGAAAATTATGGAATGATATTTTAGAATAAATTAATCCTTATAAGAACAGATGATTTTTTGAGACATTCATCATTTTAGGAATGTATGGCAATGAATGTATTGATTATGTTTTTTAAATTAAAATTATTTACATTACATGGGTATATTTAAATGAAAATGGATCCAAATTATAGAAATGGTAATGAATGAAAACTGTGATATTTTGAAATGGGTAAATGGGTTTGTAATGAGAAACATGAATTCTGAATCTCTTCTACACTATGTAAGCCATGAACTGTGTGAAGGATTGATAAGGGTAGTGATAATGCCTCGACATTAACTATCTGGTGGGATATGGGGGATGACTTGTTTGGATTTATGTGAGCACATATTGTTAAATGTATTAATAATTCCTTATATTTCCTTATATGAGTTCTTGGATTTGTAGATATATTACTCCAGGATTTTGGTTGTCAATAGTATGAAAGGAGGAGATAACTCTAAATGTGAATCAAGTGGTGGAACCAGAGGCTCAAATAGACCTAGATTATGGGATGGGGAAGCATATATCTATGTAATTTTCTCACTTTATGTAGTTTATAGAATGTTTCCCATAGAGGGTGATGAAAAGTATGTCTGACTTGACATAATAGTTCCTTTTGTAGAACCCAATTAAATTCATGATGGTGGGTGGAGCTGAGGTAGTTATGTTCTAGATTGAGTGTATCTAGAAAATTCATGACCACACAGAGAAGCCTATTGAGAATAGATCCAATATATATTCTTATATGATACATGGTGAAGCGAAGCAATGGTGGTAATTCCAGAATCGGGATGGATATCTAAAGAATATGGAGTAGAAGGACTTTCAAGAGAAGTTCTTGGATCACTTTTACACTAATACACATTGGAAGGATATGGAAAAAGATTTTTGGAGGTAGGTATAAGATAATATGTCTACAATGGACTATAATGGTTTCTTTATAGACATATAGTTCTTTATTTTAGCTTTCATAGAAGATTAGGAGACTATAGAGAAATGTTTTCAGGATGAGATTAAATGTGAGATTCACTACCACATGATCATAATCTAGTAAATGGTGTTATTTGAAGTCATAAATCAATATCTCATAATTTAGGTGAACCTAAAGAGGCTTACAATGGAATTCAAGTGTTTTTATTGGAAAAATAGAAGGTACTATTTTTGAGAGAATGAAGCATCGCTATAATAATTTCAACCAATGAGATATCAAGAAGAGGTTCTAGGGTGAGGATCCATTACCTCAAACATTACTCGAGTGACCTACCACCAAGATTGTATGAAATTTCAAGATCAAACAAAATTACCCTACCAATGGTATTGTTTCATGATTTTGGTTGGATATGGAATCTACAACATCTCTACGGGAACCCAAGATCGTTGGGTAATGATGGAAGATCTATGAAGAATCGGTGTGTCTGAAGGGGGACTTATAACCAATAACAGTTTGGATTTTGGATTTTTTATAGCCATTTCTGATAAGTTAGTGGATGTGGAACTTCTTGTAATGATTTCCCATATCATTGTATTTTTTTTCAATAAGGGACTCAGACTGTAGTATGGGGACGATGGGTCACTCTATTACATGTAGTTCAGCCTACCCTTGTGGATAGTGAAGTTGGACCATTGATAGTATGTGGAACTGTTTTTATAGATTCTACAATTTATAGTTCCTTATTTTATACTAGTACCTCTATTTCATTTATTTCTTCAAAACATTTGAATGGATTGAGTTTGATAGTGGAGTTTGTGAGTGCGGTTATGATGATTAATACACCATTATGAGTACCCTCGAGATACAACTTTTTTTTCAGGGGGTATTCTCTTGAGGATGGAGAGTATTGTTTTATATGGGAAATTTACATCTTTGATATGATATGATTTGAATTAATTTTTGGAATTTATTGGATATTAGCATACCAATAAAACATAGATTTATAACACAAGAGGGTGACTTTTATATCTCCAATGAGTGTTAATTATATCCACCGTGGACAGTGGAATATATAGGCAGGGAATTCGTGGAAAGTTAATTAGTAACTAGGGGAGTTCACAGACTATGTTTTAACACTTTTCCTAAATGATGGGGGTGTGACAGATGATGTCCTTCCAACCATTGTGGAAAACTTTTCAGATTTCTTTACTCAATACTTCTCAGGGATACCATCCAAGAGAGATGTGAAACATAAAATTTCACTCATGCTGGGGCCTCAGCCAGTTTCAATTCCACAATAAAAAATTACACCAGAAGAGCATTAATATCTTAATTATCAACTAAATATTTGATGTATAATCAATTTATCTATCTAAATATGACACCTTGTGGTTCTCAGGTTTTCATTTTGAAATTAATGCTAGTGGGAACTTATTCTTGGGTGTTGATTGCAGTAAGCTAAATCAAATGACCATGAAGAATAGGTACCCTCTTCTTTGTATTAATGATATATTTTTCTAGTTGAGAGGAGATTGTGTTTTCTCTAATTTTAACATGATATAGAAATATTAGATATTGAGATTTAGAGGTTATTATATAACTTGAATATCATTAAAAAATTTTATAGAGCTTATGAGTTCTTCATTATGTATTTTGGGATTAAAAATTATCATGCCATGTTTATGGACTCAATTAATAATAAATTCCATCCATACCTGGATCAATTTTTTGTTGTTTTTTTGGATGAAATCTTAGTGTACTCTATGACTCATGAATATATCCACCAATATCATGATATCATCCTGTGTACGCTGATATAACATTGGAAAAACACTAAACTATATATGTGTCAGTTCTAGATTAACCGGAAACATTTCATAGGATATATCATCCTAGAGGAAGGTGTTCTAGTAGATTTGTGGAATGTTCAAGAAGTTGTTTTAAAGGATTATCCCAAGAATTTTTTTCATATTTATAGATTTCTATGATATGAAGGCTACAATCCGGGGTTCATCTATGACATGTACTTATTGGAAGTACCTCTTTTGGGGTTTACTGATAAGGGATATATATTTTAATGTTATAGATCTTGTGATAATTCTGACAAAAAAACTGAAGAAGTGTTTGAAAACCACTCCAAAATTGATTCTACCTAAGCATGGAGAGGATAATATAATGTTTTGTGACACATATGGTCTTTGAAATGGTTCATTTTTATTGGGGATGGGGGGATCCATTTGTGTTATATGGGTCACAAATGTTGAGTATACATATAAAAAACTGCCCAACACACAACCCCTAGTTGACTACAGTGGTTTATTGCTAGATATGATTTCAGAATTATCTGTTGGGGAAAAGATTACATTATATAACAACCACAAGAGCATAAAGTACGTATTTTCGCATTGATAATTTAATCTTTGATTGAGTATATGGGTTAAGCATATGAAATAATTTTATTTTGAGAAAGAGAATATTCCCAAAAATGGAAACATTGTTCTCAATGATTTTAGTAGGGAAACTATATCTCAGGGAGTTTAGGGGTCTAGTTCTGAGGGGAATATGATAAATTTTATATCAGAGATGCACATTATGGATCCAGATGACTAGTAACTGATTAATCTTGTATTGATATAAGTGGACTCTATGCTTTGGAGTCTGTCAAGGGAGATGCAGTATAAGGATTTGGTGCGTCTGACCTGGATGAAAATCCATGAAGGTGGGGAGGCATCTTCCGATAGGATAATATACGAGGATGTGATAATATATATCTGGGGCTATTTTGTTCTACCTACATGTAAGCATGAAGACCTAATCCCTGAGTTTCATTCCTCAATCTGGGTTGTACATTCTAGTGTGACATGTGTTGTTACCTACGTCAATAATATTATTAGTCGAGCATGAAAAAGGACATTGTAGGGTTCATGAAATTATGTTGCACATGTCAAAAAGGTAACACAAAATATCAATGACCTAGTGGTTCACTATAGATGTTGACCATTTTGAATGGAAGTGTTATTACATTACTATGGGAATTATGGTGTGTCAACTAAGGAAAACATAGAAGGAAAATGTTACATGGTTGGTTTTTGACTCAATAATGAATGTATCACATTTATTTTCTATATAGGAATCTTTCTCAGTGGAATAGTTGGGAGACATGAATGTTCATGAGATAATACATCTGACTAGGGTTCCACATAGTATTGTCTCATATGGTGAATCGTGGTTGACATCATGTGTTTGGTATGGATAGTAGAAGAATCTTGTTATAACTATATTTATGTGTACATATTTTCACCCGAATAAGTATGGGTATTTAGGATATACCATATAGGTTATGGAGGATATGAAATGAATGTGTTTTCATGGCTAAAGTGGGCCTGTGGAGATGTACTTGGTTCTCATTGAGTTCATGTATAACAACATTTATCATTATAGAATTCAGATGTCACCATATGATGCTCTTTATGGTAATCCATGCAGATTACCTCATTGATAGATGGAGGATGGAGAGTTAGAGTTTTTAAGACTGAGTATCATTCAAGATATATGAGATTAGGATCAGGTAATTCAGAAACAAATGCATATGTCTCAGATTAAGAAAAATCTATATGCTTAAAGACGTTGATATCCCCTTGATTATATTGTGTGATATCATGTGTTCCTTAGAGTGTCTCATATATTGAGTCACCATAGGATTTAGAGATATGGAATGTTGGTACCCAGGTTTTTTAGAACTTTGGAGAATGTGGAGAGAATGATAATGTGGGTGTGCTGATTAGGTCTTCTATGGAGCTATAGTGTTATGCCTGATGATTTTCATGTGAAATAGCTATGGTGGCATCACCCTATTATTTTTCATTTTATCGATATAGATTATTTTGATCTTAAGACTAATGTATCATTTTAGGATAATCTGATACGTGTTGTTGATAATAGATATAGAGTGTTGTGGGGAAATATTGTACTAATAGTTCGAATATTGTGGCAACATGTCGATGTTTAATATGAAACATATAAGACAATTTCATATATGTGGGATTAGTAGCCCTATATTTTTAACTCTAAATCATATATATACTATGGAATATATCTCGAGGATGAGCTATTATAAGGATGAGAGATTGTAAGATCATGACCCCCTCTGAAAATGTCTTTTGATTTTTAGGTACCCTTCTATAGTAATTTGGTTTAACAAGGTTGGATTTTACTTTGGTAATGTTTTTGGAGAAAAGGGATAATTCTGGAAGTTTTTTTTGGGTATTTTGGGAGGTTCATGATTGGAAAAAAATTTAACCAAACCATGCACCCTTCCCCTAAAAACTTTAATTTCCAAATTAGAGGGGAATCACATGGTTGGCACATTATTTTTCAAAACATTCTCCCACATCTGGGAAACTGTTAATGTAGTTTTTAATCCCTAAAGAAATTATGTAAAAATTCCCGAACCCATGTTGTATCCAAAATTCGACCTGGCTCGACCCTATAGATTTTCCTCCAATATTTTGGAGATCCCGTAAAGATATCAAGGCCCATAAAACATCGTTCTTGATGATTTTATGGCCTGATTGATGGATATGCACCATTTTTAGTATGTAATATCATCATGATTTGATTCCTCCCCTGTCTCTCATTCTGGATGAAGAGGAATTTTTTCCTCCACTTGAGGTTGGTTTAGATACAGGTTTTGATAGATATTAATCCTATTTATATTCATATTTATATTGGATCTAAGTCTCTACCATCATTGTGCAAATTATTCATTCAACTTCAATTTAGGGATTTGTGATTTGAATAATGTGTACAAAAAATCCTTATGTTGGTGTTATAAATTTCAATGACCATAATCTTGAATTATTATTTCATGTATGTCATTATGAAATTTCCATTTCAACATTGGGAAATACAATCATAAATTTGAGTAATCAGTTAGTAATTAATTAATTAAACTATGGAATTGATTCAATGAGGGGATTATGAAATTGGTTGAGATTGTGATTATTAAATTGGTGAATAATGGGATATTGAAATGATTTATGAATTGGTATTATGATTCAATTTTGATAAATGTGTTAATATTGAAATTATCATATTATTCTATGTCATTAATTTATTATCCATGATTATTTTATATATTTAATTAGTAAGTAATGATTTGAATGTTTGGTAAGAATATAAATGATGAATAATCATGATAAATGTAATATATGTGATGTTTATGATATATGTTATATATGTTATTGATTGATAAACTAATGTGGGACATGGACTAATGATTCAAAAGACTATATTTGATTGAATGATATAAGAGTTTGGGGCATGAACTAATGCTCTAGAATCTAATTTGGGAAAACAATGGCTTTTGGTATAGGTAATGATAGTTCAAATACCAATAGGGTGATATATATTCCATTCTAGTCCAAAATATTAGGATTGGAGTATAGTTACAAATATTCATAATATGAAATTTAATTAAGTTGATACTGAAACACCTTGTTATAATGAATTTTTAATTACATATATGATAGTTCAGACTCTATAATGAGACATAACTTTTATTAATGGTTCAGAAGTCATCGTGAACCTGAGGATTTATAAGGTAAAATAAAGAATAATTGATTATATAATTTTTTTACTTTATAACATGTGTATTAGTCTTTATACAAAAATATACACTTTTTGGGAATATATAATATTTTATTTTTATTGGTGGTGGCCTACTAAGTTGTATTCGCGACCTACTCAAGCTATATGATCAGTACTCGAATAGACATCATGATTACAAGACAAGATAAAGTATTGATACCTTGGTAAGATGGATGAGTTCGGGTGGATCATGGATGGGTGTATCAGACATGTTGTTGGGACCATGTTGAGCTTTTTTAGTGTGTCCTTGTTTTGAGTTTTTCATACTGACACTTGAAACATATCTGGAATGAAATATCTAATACATAAGTTTGTATATTGTTTCTTAGTTTTGTTTTATCTTGTGATTCTAGTATGTATTGGTTTTGGTATTATTCTTTTTATTTTAGACAACTCTTGGGTATTGTTCATTTATTTCCATTGTGGTGCTACTTTTATAAAGAGTGAACAATATCTCTATCTTATATATTATAACCTTGATACTTGTCGATAATATCTTGAATATGTGGAGGAATGTCTGAGGTCATGTAGCAAACCGGATCGGGGAACCTGCATCTGGAACTCGAGATAGGATGTCACAATATGTATGAAGACACTCAAATATATGAAGAGGAGAAAATATATGATTAATTCACCAGCATGAATAATATTTTTATTAATATGAAAATATTTGGATATTCTTTAGAAGAATCTTGAAATTATTATATATTAATGAGAATTTTTATAGTAGTTTTGACCTGTATATATAAAATCTATATGATAAATAAACCTTATCTGTATACATGTTTCATAATACTTCCCCCAAAAATGAGATCAGGAAGAATCACATTATAATAAAAAATGAGAAAGATGAAATAACACTGAAGAACATGAATAGACTCAAGATCATGGAGGAGGAGGATGAATACAGTAACAAGTGAGATAATGTTGAGTAAAATGATACATACCATAAGGGGATAATATGACTTATCCCTAAAATATGATAAATTTTATTCACATAAATCTATGAATTAAAAAATACAAAATAAATAAGTTAAGAACCAATATAGAAGACTGATTATTTAGAAGTCGATACCATGTGTGATCACACAACTATTATATTGAGGTAATGGTAGAGTAGTTATATAAATAATGACACTACATTTACAATCTGTATCAATTAAATAAATTATTCATATAATATTATAGTTACATTTTTTAGAAGTAAGAATTTATATGTGTGCGTTTGTGTTCTCTAATGCTCTCTTTGATCATTCTAAATTCATTAGATGTAATTTTGAAGTGCATGGTTATTTTGATATTTCAATGGTACTTGTAGAACTATCCTGAGGAAGAATATCTCATATATTGAAATCGGTACATCCAATCAAGTATAATACATATTGTCAAAATCTATGCTTAAAGTAAAATAAATTGAAGATAGGTGGTTCTAGTATAAAAAACTAACTTTTTTTAAAAATGGGATGGCACGTTCCCTTGGAATTTGACTATAAATTTCAAACTCTAGTGTGTGAATTTTTAGAACATGTAATCACTTAATATTTAAATAATGATATAATCTTTGTCATAGTACCAAATAAAACATATTTATACTATTTATCTTCATTGGATCTATTCATTGTAAAATTTTAGTGCGCTTTGAATTTTTAGTACAATTGCATACAGTTGAGTAAGTGAGAAATTAAGACTGGTTCAAAACATCAAAAATTTACGTATGATAATTTATTGAAAAAATATATAAAATCATATATCATTTATTCACATCCAGTGGTATATCGAATTTCATGAGATCTTCTAGTGGTATTCGATATTTCCATGATGTGAATGATTCTATAACATTGGGTTTTCACCCATTGTGAGAGATGCTTCCATAAAATTTATAAAAAATAAATATAGTAATGTATTTGTAAAATATATAAATTTAATTATGAAAGAATTGTTATATATATTTTAAAGAAAAATAATACAAATCAATATATCCAAGGAAATGTGGGATATGATTCTAAACATAGATGAGTGGGATGTTAATGTCTAGGAATCAAAAATGTAAATTTGGGTAGATAAGTGTAATATAACAAACAATATTGGATATGTCTCGAGATCCTTTTTAGGTTTTATTTTTCTTTGATTGGTGTATAATTGTTTTTTATTTGGAATGTTTCAGGTGAAAAAATATAATTCTGGATATTTTGGAGGGATTTTGGCCAGTGCCCTGTAGCCGGAGGATTTCCCAAACCGTGTGCCCTGACCCAATATATTGTGCATTCACAATTAGTGGGGAATTGTTTTATGGGCCCATGGTCTATAAAAATGTGCACCCTCTTTGTAGAAACTACTCAACCATATGAAAAGGCACACAATAAATGTGCGCTGTTTTGAAAACCATTCTCCCATTACTAAAAAAGTATTCATATTGTTTTTATTACCACAAGGATTTATTTTAAAATTACAATACCCCCTAGTTTTAGCCACATTTTGTCCCAGCTTGAACCTTATGTTTTACTCCATTTTCTGGATCTTATAGATAGATTCCTGGGCCTCTTGAACTTTGATAAAAATTAATTAAAGATCCATTTGATGTATCTTGACCTTTTTCAGTATGTAATCTCTCCACCATTGGATTACCATCTTTATTGTATGTATTTCCTGATGTTGTGGAATGTGTTCCCCCCATTATCAATGGATTAGATCTTGGTCTTTATACATCTACACAACTTGACCATAATCTAAGAATTTGTTCCATGTCTTTCACACCATCGTGATATAGATTATTCTAATTCAGTTTGGGGATTTCCAATTTGGCAAAGGTCCATTGATGATCTTATGGTGGGTTGTCGAAATGTCAATTCCCATAGACATAAATTATTGTTTCTTCTATATATTCATGGAATTGATATTTCAGGATAAGTAATAACTTTTTAAATTTGATTAATGGATAGGTTAACTGATTAATGGAACTGTGATATTTATGTGATGAGGTTATTATGATATTAGTTGAGATTATTATTTTGAAATTTGTGAGTAATGGGATATTTAATTTATTGATTAATGTAAATTTTGATTTAATGTTGATAAGTGTTTTAATGGTGAATTTTTCATATTATCCCATGTGATTAAAGTGATGTAGCATGATTTCACTGATAAATTGGAATGTTACTCGATGATGTGAATGTTTGGTAAGAAGAATAAAGATGATTAATGATGATAAATTTCATATATATGATGGTTTTGATATATGTGATATATGATATTGATTGATAAAAAAGTGTGGGGCATAGACTAATGCTCTAAAATCCCATATGTGATTGACTGATACAAGATTTTGGGACATGGACTAATGATTCAAAATCCCATACATGATAACAATTAATTGTGAGATTGGGACTAATACATTAAATACCCATAGAGATTTAGACATGGAATTCTAATCCCAAAATATTGGCATTGAACTATAGTTACAAATAGTCAGAATTTCAAATTGTGTAAAACAGATAATGAAATCCCATCTTATAATGAATTATGTATTCTATATATGATAGTTTGAACTCTGTCATGATCTAGAGTAGGAATTAATGGTTCAGTTTCCAGAGAGAAGCTATGGATTTACATGGTCAAATAAATAACAACAGAATATGAAAAAAATTTACATTATCAACTATATTTAATTATTTATACAAATTCATACACTATTATAGACTTAATATAGTTATAGATGATGTTGGTGGTGGAATACAGAATTGTAGACACACCCTACTCAGGCTACTAGATCGATACCTTAATAGACTGCTTGTTTGTATGAAAGGACAAGGCACAGAGCCCAATATTAGAAGGATGAGTTGGGATAGAGCTATTATGAAGGAACCGAACATGATAATGGGAACCACATGGTAGTTGTTAGTGTGTTTTTTATTTTTATTTTTTTATACTAACACATGGAACATATCTACCCTGAAATATATACAACATTATATTAGATATTGTTTTCCTTTTTTGGTTTATCATGTGATAGTTTTCTGAATTGGTTTTGGTATTATTCTTGTTACTGGTTATATAATTTAGTAATTTATCCATTATTTTTGTTATTATGATGCTTTTAAAAAAGAGGTTATTGGATCCCCATGATATATATTACTACATTGATACTTGTTGGAAGCCATTGGTGCATGGGGAGGTAAGCTTGAGGTTATATAGTGAACTAGCTCGGGGTATCGCCCTATGTCACCAGTGTCAGGATATTACAAAGTAGAATCGTGGTAGTTTTCTTTTCATTTTTTTTATTTCTATTTGGGATAGGTATTCATGATACTAGGAGGAATTAGAACATATTCTAGAGATCATTCATGAGAGTAGATAACATGTGTACAGGGGTAAAACCATGTTCCAAGGGTGGGATTGTTATTATTGGTGTTTTTTTCTTACGGTTGGCTATTATCTCACCTCAAGTGATTCACATGTTGTGTGATGTTATTATGTTTTATAATATTTTGGATTATTTGACTAATGGAACATTGTGGAATGATATTTTAATATAAATGGATCCTTATAGGAACACATGATTTGTTGAGACATTCATCATTTTAGGAATGTATGGTAATTAATGTCTTGATTATGTTTTTTAAATGAAAATTATTTACATTACATGGGTATATTTAAATGAAAATGGATCCAAATTATAAAAATTGTAATGAATGAAAACTGTGATATTTCGAAATGGGTAAATGGGTTTGTAATGAGAAACATGAATTCTGAATTTGTTCTACACTATGTGATCCATGAACTGTGTGAGGGATTGATAAGGGCAGTGATAATTCCTCGATTTTGAATATCTGGTGGGATATGGGGGATGAATTTTTTGGATTTATGTGAGTACATATTGTTAAATGTATTAATAATTCCTTATATTTCCTAATCTGAGTTCTTGGATTTGTAGATATATTACTCCAGTATGTTGGTTGTCAATAGTATGAAAGGAGGAGATAACTCTAAATGTGAATCAAGTGGTGGAACCAGAGGCTCTAATAGACCTAAATGATGGGATGGGGAAGCATCTGTCTATGTAATTTTCTCACATTATGTAGTATATAGAATGTTTCCCATGGAGGGTGGTGAAGTGTTTGTCTGACATGACATAAGAGTTCCATTTGTATAACCCATTTACATTCATGATAGTGGGTGAAGATGAGGTAGTTATGTTCTAGATTGACTGTATCTAGAGAATTCATGACCACAAAGAGACCCCTATTGAGAATAGATCCAATCTATATGCTTATATGATACATGGTGAAGCGAAGCAATGGTGAAAAATCCAGAATCGGGATGGATATCTAGAGAATATGGAGTAGAAGGACTTTCAAGAGAAGTTCGTGGATCACTTTTACACTAATACACATTGGAAGGATATGGAAAAAGATTTCTGGAGGTAGGTCTAAGAGAATATGTCTATAATGGACTATACTAGTTGCTTTATAGACATATAGTTCACTATTATATCATTCATATAATATTAGGAGACTATGGAGAAATGTTTTCAGGATGAGCTAAAATGTGAGATTCATTACCACATGAACATAATCTAGTAAATGGTGTTATTTGAAGACGTAAATAAATATCTCATAATTTAGGTGAACCAAAAGAGGCTTCCAATGGAATTCAAGTGTTCTTATTGGAAAAATAGAAGGTACTATTTCTGATAGAATGAAGCATCGCTATAATAATTTCAACCAATGAGATATCAAGAAGAGGTTCTAGGGTGAGGATCCATTACCTCAAAAATTACTCAAGTGACCTACCACCAAGATTGTCTGAAATTTCAAGATCATACAAAATTACCCTACCAATGGTATAGTTTCATGATTTTGGTTGGATTTGGAATCTATAACATCTCTATGGGAACCCAAGAACGTTGGGTAATGTTGGAAGATCTAGGAAGAATTAGTGTGTCTGAAGGGGGAATTATAACCAATATCAGATTGGATTTTGGATTTTTTATAGCCATGTTGGATAAGTTAGTGGATGTGGAACTTCCTGTAATGATTTCCCATATCATTATAGTGTTTTGCAATAGGGGACTCAGACTGTAGTATGGGGACGAGGGGTCACTCTATTACATGTAGTTCAGTCTGCCCTTGTGGATAGTGTAGTTGGACCCTTGACAGTATGTGGAACTATTTTTATAGATTCTACAATTTCTAGTTCCTTATTTTATACTAGTACATGTATTTCATTAATTTCTTCAAAACATCTGAATGGATTGAGTTTGATAGTGGAGTTTTTGAGTGGTGTTATGATGATTGATACACCATTATGAGTACTATTGAGATACATCTTTTTTAGGGGGTATTCTCTTGAGGATGAAGAGTATTGTTTTATATGGGATATTTAAATCTTTGATATGATAGGATTTGAATTAATTTTGGGAATTTATTGGTTTTTAGCATACCAAGAAAACATAGTTTTATAACACAAGAGGGTGAATTTTATATCTCCAATGAGTGTTAATTATATCCACCGTGGATAGTGGGATATATAGGTAGGGAATTCGTGGAAAGTTAATTAGAAACTAGGGGAGTTCATAGCCCATGTTTGAACAATTTTCCTAGATGATGGGGGTGTGATAGATGATTTCTTTCCAACAATTGTGGAACACTTTTCTTATTTCTTTACTAAATACTTATCAGGGATACCATCCGAGAGAGATGTGAAACATAAAATTTCACTCATGCTGGGGGCTGAGCCAGTTTCTATTCCACAATAAAAAATTACACCAAAAGAGCATTAATATCTTAATTATCATCTTGAATATTTGATGTATAATCAATTTATCTATCTAAATATGCCACCTTATGGTTCTCAGGTTTTATTTTTGAAATTAATGCCAGTTGTAACTTATTCGTGGGTGTTGATTGCAGTAAACTAAATCAAATGACCATGAAGAATATGGACCCTCTTCTTCATATTAATGATCTATTTTTCTAGTTGAGAGGAGATTGTGTTTTCTCCAATTTTATCATGATATCAAAATATTAGATATTGAGATTTAGAGGTTATGATATACCTTGAATAACATTAAAAAATTCTATAGACCTTATGAGTTCTTCATGATGTAGTTTGGGTTTAAAAATTATCAAGCAATGTTTATGGACTCAATTAATAAAAAATTCCATCCATACCTGGATCAATTTTTTGTTAGTTTCTTTGGATGAAATCTTAGTGTACTCTAAGACTCATGACTATCATCACCAATATTGTGATATCATCTTGAGTATGCTGATATAGCATTGGAAAAACACTAAACTATATACGTGTCAGTTCTAGATTAACCAGAAACATTTCATAGGATACATCATCCTAGTGGAAGGTGTGCTAGTAGATTCAGGGATTGTTGAAGAAGTTGTTTTAATGTATTATCCCAAGAATTTTTTTCATATTTATAGATTTCTATGATATGAAGGCTACAATCAGGGGTTCATCTATGACATGTACTTATTGGAAGTACCTCTTTTGGGGTTTACTGATAAGGGATATATATTTTAATTGTATAGATCTTGTGATTATTCCGACAAACAAACTGAAGAAGTGTTTGAAAACGACTCCAAAATTGATTTTACCTAACCCTGGAGAGGATAATATAATGTTTTGTGACACATATGGTTTTTGAAATAGGGAATTTTTATTGGGGTGGGGGATCCATTTGTGTTATATGGGTCACAAATGATGAGGATACATATAAAAAACTGCCCAATACACAACCCCTAGTTGACTGTAGTGGTTTATTGCTAGATATGATTTCAGAATTATCTGTTGGGGAAAAGATTACTCGGTATAATAACCACAAGATCATAAAGTACATATTTTCGCATTGATAATTGAATCTTTGATTGATTATATGGTTTAAGCATATAAAATAATTTTATTTGGAGAAAGAGCATATTCCCAGAAATGGAAACATTGTTGTAAATGCTTTTAGTAGGGAAACTATATCTCAGAGAGTTGAGGGGTCTAGTTATGAGTGGAAGATGAAACATTTTATATCAGAGATGCATATTATGGATCTAGTTGACTAGTAACTGATGAATCATGTATTGATATTAGTGGATTCTATGCTTTGGAGTCTATCAAGGGAGAGGTAGTATAAGGATTTGGTGTGTATGACCTTGAGGAAAATCCATGAAGGTGGGGAGGCATCATCCGATAGGATAATATATGAGTATGTGATAATATATGTATGGGGCTATTTTGTTCTACCTACATGTAAGCATGAAGACCTAATCCCTTAATTTCATTCCTCAATCTGGGTTGTACATTCTAGTGTGACAAAAATGTATTGTTACCTACGTCAATAATATTATTATTCGATCATGAAAAATGAGATTATAGGGTTCATGAAATTATGTTTCACATGTCAACAAGGTAACACAAAATATCAATGACCTGGTGGTTCGCTATAGATGTTGCCCATTTTGAATTGAAGTGTTATTACATTACTATGGGAATTATGGTGTGTCACCTGATGAAAACATAAAAGGAAAATGTTATATGGTTGGTTTTTGAACCAATAATGAAAGTATCACATTTATTTGCTATATATGATTATTTCTCAGTGGAATAGTTTGAAGACATGTATGTTCATGAGATAATCCATCTGACTGGGGTTCCACATAATATTGTCTCAGATGGTGAATCATGGTTGACAACATGTGTTTGGAATGGATAGCAGAATAATCTTGTTATAACTATATTTATGTGTACATATTTCCACCCACATAAGGATGGGTATTTAGGATATACCATATAGGTTATGGAGGATATGAAATGAATGTGTTTTCATGGCTATAATGGTCCTGTGGAGATGTACTTTGTGCTCATTGAGTTCATGTATAACAACATTTATCATTATAGAATTCAGATGTCACCATATGAGGATCTTTATGGTAAGCCATGCAGATCACCTCATTGATAGATGGAGGATGGAGAGTTAGAGTTTTTAAGACTGAGTATCGTTCAAGATATATGAGATTAGGATTAGGTAATTCAGAAACAAATTCATATGTCTCAGATTAAGAAAAAGTTATATGCTTAAAGATGTTGATAACCCCTTGATTATATTGTGTGATATCATGTGTTCCTTAGAGTGTCTCCTATATTGAGTCAACATAGGATTTAGAGATATGGAATGCTGGCACCCAGGTTTTTTGGACCTTTGGAGATTATGGAGAGAATTAGAATGTGGGTGTACAGATTAGGTCATCTATGGATCTATAATGTTATGCCTGATGTTTTTCATGTGAAATAGCTATGGTGGCATCACCCTGTTCTTTTTCATTTTATCAATATATATTATTTTTATCTTAAGACTAATGTTTCATTTTAGGATAATCTGATATGTTTTGTTGATCATAGATATAGAGTGTTGTGGGGAAACATTGTACTAATAGTTCGAATATTGTGGCAACATGTCGATGTTTAATATGAAACATATAAGACAAAATCATATATGTGGGATTAGTAGCCCAATATTTTTAACTCTAAATAATATATATACTATGGAGTATATCTCGAGGATGAGCTATTATAAGGACGATATATTGTAAGATCATGACCCTCTCTGTAAATGTCTATGGATTTTTTAGGTACCCTTCTATAGTAATTTGGTTATAACATGGTTGGATTTTACATTGGTAATGTTTTGGGAGAAAAAGGATAATTCTGGAAGTTTTTTTGGGTATTTTGGGTGGTTCATGATTGGAAACAAATTTAACAAAACCATTCACCCTTCCCTAGAAAACATTACTTTCCAAAATAGAGGGGAATTACATGGTTGGCACATTATTTTTCAAAACACTCTCCCACATCCAGGAAACTGTTCATGTAGTTTTTAATCCCTAGAGAAATTATGTTAAAATTATTGAACCCACATTGTAACCAAAATTCGACCCGTCTCGACCCTATAGATTTTCCTCAAATATTTTGGAGATCATGTAAAGATTTCAAGGCCCATAAAACATCGTTCTTGATGATTTTATGACCTGATTGATGGATATGAACCATTTTCAGTATGTAATATCATCATGATTTGATTCCTCCCATGTCTCTCATTTTGGATTAAGAGGAATGTTTTTCCTCCACCTGAGGTGGGTTTAGATACGGGTTTTGATAGATCTTAATCCTCTTTATATTCATCTTTATATTGGTTCTAAGTCTCTACCATCATTGTGCAAATTATTCATTCAACATCAATTTAGGGATTTGTGATTTGAATAACGTGTACCAAAAATACTTATGTAGGTGGTATAAATTTCAATTACCATAATCTTGAATTGTTATTTCATGTATGTCATTATGAAATTTCCATTTCAACATTGGGAAATCAAATCATAAATTTGAGTAATAAGTTAGTAATTAATTAATTGAACTATGGAATTGATTGAATGAGGGGATTATGAAATTGGTTGAGATTGTGATTATGAAATTGGTGAATAATGGGATATTTAATTGATTTATGAATTGGTATTATGATTCAATTTTGATAAATGTGTTAATAGTGAAATTATCATATTATTCTATGTCATTAGTTGATGATCCATGATTATTTGATATATTTAATTTGTAAGTAATGATTTGAATGTTTGGTACGAATATCAACGATGAATAATCATGATAAATGTAATATATGTGATGTTTATGATATATGTTATATATGTTATTGATTGATAAACTAAGGTGGGACATGGACTGATGATTCAAAATACTATATTTGATTGAATGATATAAGAGTTTGGGAGATGAACTAATGCTCTAGAATCTAATTTGGGAAAAAATGACTTTTGGTGTAGGTAATGATAGTTCAAATACCAATAGAATGATATATTTTCCATTCTAGTCCAAAATATTAAGATTGGAGTATGGTTCCAAATATTCATAATATGAAATTTAATTAAATTGATACTGAATGCCCATGTTATAATGAATTTTTAATTACATATATGATAGTTCAGACTCTATAATGATACATAACAGTTATTAATGGTTCAGAAGTCATCACGAACCTGCGGATTTATAAGGTAAAATAAAGAATAATTGATTATATAATGTTTTTAACTTTATCACCTGTGTATTAGTCTTTATATAAAAATATACACTTTTTTGGAATATATAATTTTTTATTTGTTTTTTCTGGTGGCCTACTAAGTTGTATTCACAACTTACACAAGATATATGATCAGTACTCGAATATACATCATGATTATAATACAAGATAAGGGATAGAGACCATGGTAAGATGGATGAGTTTGGGTGGATCATGGATGAGTGTATCAGATATGATGTTGGGACCATGTTGAGCATTTTTAGTGTGTCCTTGTTTTGAGTTTTTCATACTGACACATGTAACATATCTGGAATGACATATCTAATACTTCAGTTTGTATATTGTTTCTTAGTTTTGTTTTATCTTGTGATTCTAGTATGTATTGGTTTTGGTATTATTCTTTTTATTTGAGACAATGCTTGGGTATTGTTCATTTATTTCCATTTTGGTGCTACTTTTATAAAGAGGGAACAATATCTCTATATTATATATTATACCCTTGATACTATACGATAATATCTTGATTATGTGGAAGAATGCCTGAGGTCATGTAGCAAACTAGATCGGGGCACCAGCATGTGGAACTCGAGATAAGATGTCACAATATGTATGAAGACACTCGAATTGGTGAAGAGGAGACAATATATGATTAATTCACCACCATTAATAATGTTTTTATTAATATGAAAATATTTGGATATTCTTTAGAAGAATCATGAAATTCTTATATATTAATGAGAAATTTTTTTAGTAGGCTTGACCTGTATATATAAAATCTATATCCTAAATAATCCTTATCTGTATACATGTTTCATAATACTTCCCCTAAAAAAGAGATCAGGAAGAATCATATTTTAATGAAAATGGTGAAAGATGAAATAACACTAAAGTACATGAATAGACTCAAGATCATGGAGGAGGAGGATGAATATAGTAACGAGTGAGATAATGATGAGTAAAATGATACATACCATAAGGGGATAATATGATATATCCCTAAAAATAAAAAATGAAGATGGTATGTACATATAAATATTCTCACGTAATTTCATAATGTGTCGCGCAATTGGTCACTATATGACTAATTTTTTGAGAAAGAAAAATGTTAAATATAATGAAAAATAATATAGAGAAATTATATAATGAAATAAATATGTACTATTTTATAATGAAATAAATAAGACTTGTGATAATAATGAAAAGTATTAATGATGAAAAATGTTAAGCATGTGGACTAAGGAATAAGATGATGACACAACCTCAAATTGTTATTCTGAGGAATATTATGTTAGAATAGATATTAACGTCTGGGATCGAGAAGAATGTTCTTGTAATATGGGATCATAAGAAGAAAAATACATACAATATATACTAAAAACTAATTAGTTAGTGTTACTTTAGAGGAATGGACAACAATAGAAGAAAATAAAATCGCTGAAGAAAACGATTTAAATATTAAATTAAGAGAAAATTCATTTTCAAAAAAAGAACAATGTTATGAATAGGAAATTAGACTTCTTAATGTGAATGTTGTTGAAAAATAGAAAATGTTAATTATGATTTATAAGAATGTTTCTATAAAAAATAATAATTTAATGACACTCGGTCACGGTGTCCTGTTGATGATAAGACCATTGAAAAATTAGGTACGATTATGATCAAGTTGACTTATGAAAATATTCATTATTAAAAATATAAAGAATAATGTTGTATACAATCTCAGGTAAGAACTCCAACTATTATGAAAAAGTATGTTAACTATGTTTTATCTAATAAATTTCATCCAAATATCCAATAGAAGAAATATGGGGTTGACAAGAACATTGAAAATATCACTTCTGTAACTATATAAGTTGAAATATCCTTGATACATAAATATTCACAATATATAAATAAAATTAAGGCTTGAAATATACCAATAAAACATGATTGAATTAAAAAAGTGACTCAAATATTTCGAGTAGGATCTTTTATTGATGGATATTGTTGGTGATGTAGAGTATTTGGAAAAAATATAATGTTTTATAATATAAATTTCTCTCCCATTGAGTTAGTGAATGAATGAATTAAGGGGGTGATATCCATTGGAAAGAGAGATTATATATGGGGAGAAGAAATAAGATAATGTTTTTCACAATTACTCATCCAAAAATGACTTGAATGTTTAGAGGATATTTGAGGAAGGTTTATCCCCTATAGTTATAGTTCTGAGGAATTTATGAACATTAATTAATGACTAAATCAACATGATATTGTGAATAAGAATATTTATAACATAAATAATATTGATAAGTAAAGTCTTATTGAATTGGATCTCTAATCCATCAAGAAGAGTAAGATATGGATTCTTAATAGTGGTTAATCATCACATATGACTGGAAATGTAAATATCCTAAAGAACATTTAATACAATAATGGCTGTGTTTTCAATTTTTGAAATGGAAGAACCATGTTTATTAAATAAATTGGTTCATCATAATTTGATCCTAAAATGTTGAAATATGATGATATATTATATTTTTAGTGCTCAGAGACAACCTGTTGAGTGTGGGATTTCACTATGATGAATAAAATGATGTTAAATTTAAAATGAACACATTCCTAATCAGTGGAATAAGTTATTGAATAATCATAACCAAATTTGAAATTACAATTGAGAATCAATTTTTGATTGGAAATCCAGGAAATATATGATAACTCAATGAAAATTATAAAACATTCTCTAGCACAGAAATATTAAATAACTTGGTTTGAAAAGATTTATAAAACATTTAGAACAAAATTTTATGAGAGAATCGAGCAGAGAATTTATTTTGATGCATATAAAAAATTTGAGTATGGTAGAGGGAATACATAAAATAATGGAAATATAATCAAACAAGTCACATTATTTATTCCGATGGGATTTATGTGGGACAATGTGTAATTGAACTAATAAATGTTAATTTTACCATGGAAAATTCATTTGTTATATTAAAAGGTAGAAAATGAGTAATTTATGAATTATAAGTCCTAATATGGGGAAATTAAAATGATTTATAGGAGGTAAGATGAAACATATCATTGAGTTCACATATTAAAATTGTGAATATACAATTTATAGGTGTTTTATTAATTTTATTTGAATCATTCCTCATAAAAAATTGGATTAGTAACCAATATGGTCCTACTTACCCTTCACTTGGTAGATATTATTTGATGATAGAATGAATATTTATTATATTGAAATTAGATGAACAATGCCTACTGAGTTCATTAGGTAAAAGATTCTCTATAGAGAATAATTATTTACATTTTTAGAATGTGTTTTTATTGAGAGCTAATTAAAACATGAGTTATTATGAGATTTAGTATAATAGGGCACTAACTGTAAACCACTTTAGAGTATTTTATAGTCCATATTCGATATAGTTTTTAATTATCTTCCTAGTGTTCAATGAGAATGACAAGGAAGGTATATTTATAGGATGTAAAACCAATGGAAAGTGATTCATATGTAGGAGAAATAAGCATCATAATGTTTTTTGGAGTCATAATGTTAAGGTTACTAAAAATAAATCAGACCATAATGGTCAGGTTGAAATCTATTATTATGCTATGATGAAGAGATTGAAGATGTCTATTTGAAAACTAGTGATGAACTATCTTGGAATGAGACACAGGATTTAGATATTTGATCTGATCTAAAAAATGTTTATGAATAAAATACAGATAATGTGAAACTAAAATATCATAATTCGATGAATAATATGGAGAAGTGAAACATAATTATAAATCATTATGTACTAATTCAAACAATTAAAATATTACGGCCTGATAATCAAATGGCTCTTATCTCTGAACATTATCCACATTTAGTTACAGATTTTGTCAGTAAAAAATAATGGTATAATTCTATAAATGTTGAAATGTATTTTTTTACATTATTTAAACATGGGATATTTTCTAAAGGAAAAAGTACAAAAATGTTTTTGGAACCATGTGTGTATTTAGAAATGATCTCATATATAGTGGGGATAACTTAATGATCAAGGATATACATGTACACATGGTAAATTAATAGGATGATTTAATTGAAATTCAAGAGACATTTATAAATTTCATAATACTAGAGTTCATAATAATGTTCAAAGTATTTTTTACAGAAAGAAAGTGAAAAATATATATCAAATGGATATAATATATTATTTCTTGAGATAATATTATTAATAATAATTTCATATTTAGTAACCTAAAGTATTTATCATATAATGTGATGGAACAAATGTTTTAATTTTAAATAATGATTTTTAATTGATAAAGTAGTCCCCTAGAACTTGGAACACATAGAGAGATGAAATATTGAGAATAAAAAAACTCATTAAATAAAGGTTGAAAATAAACTATATCAGATATAGGAGGATGTAGAAAATCTTATTATAATTTTTATATAATATGATTTAATATTTTAATATTCAAAATTATATTACTTGTAATGAATTTTTTAGAAAAATGAAAAATTAGTTTTAGATGTGTATACTAAGAGAATTGAGATATTTTTTGTGATTTGAAGTATTATAAAAGGAAGTGTTTAATATTATTTACCATATAATGAAAAAATAAAAAATAAAAAATATGTTTTTATTTGAATAACATGAAGTAGTGTCTATGAGTATCTACTTAAGGATAAATAAAAAAAATTATAATGGATATAGTATAAATAAAATTTTTCTTAGAATACTGGTTTAGAGAATACATTATCTCACTTTTTAATGAAGATATATATATTTTCAATTGACCCATCTTGTCATGAACAAACTAGGGTACCTTGGTAACCTGATAACTGAGCTGGAGCAGACATAGCCAGAAGGACGTTCCTGATCCCACGGGTTGGCGACTAGTAGCTGACATCGTACAACATACAAGAGGGAACAATTTTTTCCACAAGATTATAGAAGAAAAAATAAACAATGTATTATTCCTAACAAAAGAAACTCCACTCGGAGTGATGTACCAGAATACAACATTGCATGAAAACCCAAATTAATACAACCCAAGTACTAAAATGGGAAAAAACAACCCCAAGGACCCTAAGGACACAACTAACCAAGTCCAAAACTCAATAGCTGGATCCACCTCCAAGAGATCCCTTCACTTTGCTATAACTTGGAAGAAGAAAGTCTACAAACACCTGAAATCAAAAGTAGGGTGTTAGCCTAAGCCCAGTAGGACACCACCAATGATTCTATAAAAGATTCCAAATATAGATTATCTAAATAAAAGCTTTCATTTTTAAACTAAACAGGTTTTTGAAATTCAAAAACATATATAAAAAAACATGTTATGCATCTTCAAATGATGGAAATAAATATTTTAAGAAATTATTTTACAAATGATGGAATGTTTCTAAAAAAATTTCATATGTAAAACAATTATATAAAACAGTTTATATAAATTTAGCAGGCATGTAAGTTGTCCAAACAAACATTGGAAAACATTTATATCTCAAATATGAATAAAAAAGTGAGCAACATGGTCATCTTCTAAAAGTTATGATTGTATTAACCAGATATAGGATTCTGAACTCTCTATGTGAACTCATCAAAAGGTGTGTACACACATCCCTATGACACTAGTCGAAGGATACTCGTCACCAGCCCATCGGGGATGTGACCCGCTGCAAGTATGTTATAGAATGTTTTCGTAGAGTATAGTTTATCCAAATAACTCACTATATACATAAGGATTGCATGCGTTATTACATGATGGGTGAACTATTTTAAGACTGCTTAAAATATGATCAATCCCATTCTTCCATTTTAAAGGTTCCAATTTCTTTCCATTTAAAACCAAACATGTTTCATTAAAAAATATGCATTTTTCATAGGATAAAACCACTAGGTTTCTATAAAATCATTTTAAACCATTTTCACCAGTTTGAAATCCATTCAAAACAAATTCCACCATTACACAATTTATTTCAACAATTAAATTCAAAAATTTAATTGAAATCATTTCTATAAATTCCACAATTCAAATTAAACAATTTAAATCATCCAATTTCAATAAACACAACCAATTCAATGGAATCGGGTTTTTTTTTAATTTTTCATTCCAAAACCATTTAAAATATCTCGATTCACTGAAATCTAGTTTTTCTCAATTTTATTGAAAGCAGATCAGGGAAACTGAATATAAATCAATATTTGAAAAAAAAATCATGAAATACAAGGATAATCAATTTGGCTAATTAGAATGGAACCACCTACCTTAAGATCGTCGATGTTAGCGGTGAAGATAAACCACCCTATGTGGTTCAATACACCTCCTCACAGCCTTATTATCAAATGTGTTGACACACCAATGGTCGATGTTCATCAAGGATTCCTAGAACCAATACCAGTTATTTTATTTCAATAGGAAATAAAATATCACATGTGATGATACACTTTCTCTCTTGAAAAAATCATCAAATTATTGATTAAAATATTACATGCGATAATATTTTATCTCTATTGTATAATTTTAAAATTATCATTTAAAATTTTACATATGATAATATTTTATCTCACTTGGATAATTTCAAATTATCAAATAAAATATTAAATGTGATAATATTTTATCTCTCTAGGATAATTTCCAAATTATCCTTTTGATTATCACATGCGATAATAGTTTCATCCTCCTTGATGAAATTACTAATTATCATTTTATGTCAATGAATATGTTCAAAAAATTATCCTCAGAATAATTATAAACCACATTTTATATTATAGTATCTTTAAAATAAAACAATAACACATGTTTCCGTCATTTATAATTATTCATATATAATTTAAATAAATATCCTTGGATAAATTCTTTTCATAATTATCATTTGGAAGTCTCACGATTATCTCACAATTATTCATTGTAATTACCATTTGGTAATTATTTATAATTATCCTTTAAAAAAGATAGGATATTATCATTTGGTGATTCTTCATAATTTTTATTCGACAATTTTATATAATTATATTTTGATAATACATGTAATTATTTATTTAAAATAGCCCATTTAAAATGTGTAAAAAAATTAATCAAATTCTTATTGCCTTCTAAACAAAAGTGTTATTTTTTTTCTGCTCATCGAGACGAATTCAACGACACTAATGGCGCATTAAACCGACTAATTTCATGAATGATATTCAAGAGAGAATATTGAGAGATTAAAAAAAATAAAAAAATAAACACTAAACGTCATACCCATTTTCATAGGCACCACCCACAAGGAGGAGAACCGCATCAATTATGGATCTTGAGGAGGAACCAAAATTGGTTCTATGGGGTGCAGGAAGATCTGATGTTATTTCAGCCCATCAGAAACAACATCCCTCAAATCTAAGATTCCTCGGGTATTCAAAACCCCAAAGATCATGCTCATTAAGTCAAAAATTGAAACTCATATTTTAATCCTCCATTTAAATTAAATGTTGATGGAGGAGGGTTTTAAGTGATCATATTAATGCATTGCAACAGGAACCATTCAAAATGGTCAAGAAACAGATTATTTTGATGGAGCATGGCATTAAAAATTGCTCTTGGCGTTAATGTTAGTGATAATGAACAATGCTGCATTTTTTTAACAATTAAATGAATTTAATAAAATTAATTATTTAATGTAAAAATTAAATGACACCAAATATCTGTTGTGAATGAAAGTACTCCTTCTAGGGTAAACATCCCATTCCGGACCTAACGGTGGTCCCAGATTTCTCAAACGATAAGCAGTTTGAGAGATATTAATGATTTATTAATGAAGACTCAGAATAATTAATTAATTAATATAAAAAGTGTTATTTTTTAGAGCGAGTCGTCCAAATGCCCAATACGAACAAATGTTATTCCTTTTCTAGCGTAAACACACTCATAAAATATTTAATAGAATATTCTGTAGTATTAATTGGAAGTTTAACCATTCCGCGATGTGTATAGAAAAAATGAATCTTTTCACTGATAAACCATTTTTCCTACTTATTACATTGATAATTTAACACAAGTGGAATTACGAATATTTTAATAGTAACAAGATGTTACAACCTCCCCACTATAGGAACTTTCTGTCCCTAGAAAGCCTACAATGAACCATATCAGATAGAAAAGACCATTGTTCTCTTATCAGTGCCTCCCTCTCTCATGTCTCATGAGAATTAGAACTATGTTTCAATATCATACAGACACAATGTATCATCCTCCCCTGAAGTACCTTGGTGTTAGAATCAACAATCGAGACTGATCGTTCAATCAAAGATAAAACAGGTTCCCTTCAAGATCACGCCAACTCATAACATGATATGGGTTAGATAAATTTTTTCGAAGAAGAGATACATGAAACTCATTATGTATAGATTTCAGTTACGGTGGTAACGATAATTGGTAAAAAAAATTCCCCACCTAATCAATAACCTCAAAAGATCCCACAAAACAAGGAGCAAGCTTCCCTTGCCTCCCAAGCCATTGATGACCCAACCGGGGTGAAACCTTTAAGAATACATGGTCACCAAAATTAATGCTTCAAGCTATAGAATGTCTTAGTGCTTAATGGGTGTAAAACCCATTAGAAATTATGGAAATCCCCCATTACAGTCTTCCTTTCCACTAAAAGTGCATCATTATGGTTCTGATAACACAGAACACCCTCTTTGGAGAATGACCAATGGGTATCAATATCCCCACCATAAAAAGAATCGCTAATACTTATGGAATTTTTCAATATGTTTATGTTCGTGAATAATCATCTCTAGAAGAGAAGATGTTAGAGAACCATTAGCTTTCATGGTGGATAGAACTGATGCCGCCCAAGGTGACACACATGGGTGAATAAAGGTTTTCTCAATAAAATCTTCTAACCGGGGCATTAGTTCTTAGAGTTTAGTTGGATCCATTTGGTACGATGGAAAAGAAACTGGTTGAGTACTGAGTATCAAGTTAGTGGAAAACTCAACCTCTATTACAAGCGGAAAACTATAAAAAATAATAAAGAAACATGATTGGAAACTCAAGGACAATTGGAGGGATATCACCCCCCAAAGTGTAACACCCCAAGCTTCCATGATACGCTTCTCTTTCAATAATTCAATAGCTTGCATTGTACGCAAGTTCAAGATTCTTACACACTACGACTAATAAAAATAGCCATTATGAATAGTAATACCCACTTTTTGAAATTATATATATTTTATATTTCACAATGGACTTCATTTTTGGATTCTTAATATCAAAATTATCCTATGTATAATTTTTGGTATTTTTCTAAGAACTTCCAATTTTTTATGAATAGTGAAAAATACTTAAAAACAACTTTTTTAATCAAAATAATTTATAGTGATAACTTATACTATTGAGTGGTTTTAATGTATAATTAGAATATATTTTTACTATTTTATCCAATGGTGGTCATTATAATTAATTTAACATTGAAATTGGACATAAACAAATGTCAATCTTTTGATATATATTGTTTCTTAAAAACATGCTATTTGTTGTGACAGTGGGAATTAATTATGAAATTAATTAATGAAACTTATATGTTTGGAATTTTGTAAAATAGACATCATTTTTTAATTTGGAATATCAATTATATCTTAGGGTGAAATTTTGGCATTGTTTTGAAAAACTTCAATTTTTGATTAATATTGAAACCACTAAGTTGTAGTTAAATAACTGATTTTTCGTTTAAATGAAATATTACCACTTCTGTGATTTGGTTTTTAAAAATACAACATACATGGTTTTCATTAGGAAGTAAAATGTGGTTCAATGGGATTAAAATAATTTGTTGGTGAATAGTAACTTTTATGTTTAATTAATCGCGATTAAAGGTAATTAGTGAAATTTAATGTAAAAATGGTATTATAAAAATACGAAATGACCTTTACACTTGTCCAACCTCTATTGGATGTGTCATGGCCGACCAATAAAATACATGGGTCAACTTGGGGACCCCATGGAGCCACTTTGGTTGGAAAATGACATAAATAACTTTTATTTAATGTTAAAATAAAAAGGTCTCAAACAAGAGTTGTTTTACTAAAACAATTTTTAAATGTGGTTATACAAGTCAAATTTTTAACTATAAAAATTCATTAGAAAGATAAAATGATTTCATACATAATGATATTTTTTTTATAATTTTTAGACATTAAATAAATTAAATGTTTTATTAACCAATGATGATTCAGCGATTACCTCATTAATTAACGATTTAAATAAAATGAAAGGATAATGTAAACTCTAAGGAATACACATTTTACAAACCTATTGGATGAGTATATTTCGAACCCTTATCACCTTAGCCTCTAATTATATAAGTGTGGGACCATTAAAATCAGAATCTCATTATATAATAAAGTAACATTTCATTACTTTCCAAAACTGCCCCTCCTCTCCACTTATAGAAGGCCCCCACCACTACCACCTTACTCACACATTCAAAGCCTTTTGGCTCGGCCACACTCTTATCAAATACTCTCCCAACTTCCCTCCCTTACTCCTAGATGCCTCACCTTGGGCAGAATTCTTCCCAAGGAAGCCTCTGACTCAAATTAAAAGAGTTACCCGATTTTAAGGTAATGTCTTCTCTAATGTAGTTTTGTTTTATTTTGCTTCTCAGACCCCTTAAACTCTTTTTATTACTTTATTTTGTAAAAACACCAGTATATAAAATATACTAGGATGATTTTATGATAAGTATATGGTTTACACTTACACACACCTTCGTCTAATGGTTAAAGAACATACTGTTTCTGTGGGTGGCGAAATACTGCCTCCCGAAACGATGATTGTTCAATATTCTTTTAACACGTCTAATGGTGTCCATTTTGATGAAAATATTTTAATATATGATATATATATTATGTTTATGTTTTCCTTATGATTCTTTATTTCTCATTTATGGCATACTTTATGATTTCCATTATTGGTCAAACGCGATAATTTCATTTTAGGAAGTGCGGACTACCGCCCCCTCAATGTGGTTTGAATCGTTAATGCCATATGTGGGATGTATAAAGGATGGAGTAAATGGTATTATATACGATATTATACTGGAATTATAATATACCTTTATATCATTATGATTTAATTAAATACGAAATATAAATGAAAGTTGCGTTCATGCGTACGTACGGCTTACCGTTTCCATGAACGGTGCATTTCATTTCTTACCTTTAAACGTTATGGAATATTATAAATTCCTGTATATACTGGATATATATGTGATATATGATATCTATATCATGAATATAATTCTTGATATAATGGATATTTCACCACATGAACAACTTGTAATTATAAGATGTTTATTTTTGACTCAAGTACCAAAGATCGACAAAACGACCATTATTAACTTAAATAATTTCATAATGTTCATAACATGGTAATAAGTGATATAAAAGGAATAAAAAACTTGAAAAAGGTTCTTCTGAAATTATAAATTAACTCTAGTTTATTATTCTGGAGATTAAATAACGGTCGAGTCAAGAAAGGATGCAAGGTAAGGGAACTTTTTAACCCAATTTCCATTGTTTGGGTTAATATCCTACTTTCAAATTACGTCATGATATTATTATGTCCTATCTTGTGTTTTTAATTTCTTTATGTGTAATTATAGTGAATACACATAATAGATCTATTTTATTTAAAAAAATGATCTTTGTATGGGACTTCGTCTGAATCTCCTTTCATTGAGACATATTTTGTTTTATACACAACCTTCTTTTATATGGTGTATAAACCCCATTGACTTTCACATTTATTCAAAAGGAATCTTTTTATACGAAGCATTTACTAAATGACAAAAGGGAATTTTTTTGTCTTATGTATGTGGTGACAATGACTTCTCCACCGCCGTGACCATTATTTGAGTGTCAGCTTCCTCTACAAGCCATACCTTTTTTTAAAAAATAAAAATAATTACAATTTTTACTTTTCTTTTTTTATGTTATTGAAAATGGTTTTGAAAGTGTTTTTATTATATCAATGTGTTGTATTTATATCTTGTGATTGAAATGTGGAAATGTTGTTTTTCCTTTATGCATGTTTTATGTGATACGATTATGTTATGGTTTATGGTATGTTTAAACCTGTTCTTATGAGGAATGCATTGGACTTAATAAGTGACGAGTGGAGCCTGATATAGCTCCTCAATGCATCAGAAGGTCTCATGAGACAAACTAGTGTTTTGGAACGAGGCCTTGACAAAATCTTATTTGTGGTCTTGGAACGAGGCATTTGACTATGTGGTTATGATAGTCTGGCATTATGCATTGCATCATTATGAAAGTGGTTATTGATATTTCATGTGATTATTCGACTAGTAGAATATCCATGTGAGTAATTAAATGGAATTATTTAATTTTATTTTTTCCATATCATGATGAAGTTCAATTTTAAAAAGGCTTTTTTTTAGTTATACATTGCCTTAAATGTTAATGTTTATTTATTAAATCTTCTGCAATATTGTTATCCTTACTATGTATCTGAGCTCACACCATTCAATGTTTTAATATTTTCCAGGATGTGAAGAAGTATTTTATGAATGACCTGAAGGGATATTCAGAAGAGGATATGAGTTTGGACTATGAAGACATTGTTATTAGTTTTTTGCATTATGATGTAATGTAGCATTTATGAATATATCTAGTGTTTCCAAGGCTACTAAACTAATCGGCCTTTCGAGACATGATCTTTTGTGATCATGCCAATGTTAAGAAGTAATGCACCGACTCTGTTTAGCTGGGGTCGGGGCATTACAGTTGGTATCAGAGGCAGTTTAGTACTAACCTTGGAATCTAGATTTAGATAAACTCTGATTAGAGCACATAGCCTAAAGGTAGACATTGAGGATTAGTATAGAAGAACTTCCTAGAATTTTGTTGTTGTATAGATTTTGTGAGTTTTCCGACCAATACATCCCTGTCTGGATACGAGTAGGTAGAGGCGGCTCTGGCATAGATGTACCTAGGGGTAAAACCCAAAAACACCGCTTTGAGCTAGACTCGAACGGGAACTGGTGCACGACAACATGCCTTTCTTCACTCTTGGTTACGACACTCCCGGGGGATATGCTTAGGATAATTCTCATTTTCGTTACAAACCACTATGAAGGGGTATGAGTATATACTTCCTCAAAGAAAACATTTTTTATGATTATGGATTATATCCATAAATATTTCAATTATTGTTAAGTGTTTCACAAGTATGGGATTATGTATTTTGATTTATAAACTAATCTAGTTTATGTCATTGTTTAGAAATGGCGCCTAGTGGAAGGAATGAATACCATATCAATGCACGCACTCCGTGTAGGGATTTCCCTCCTGCTCAAGACAATTATTGTGGAGCTGGAGATACAACTGGTGCTGATCACCTAATCACCATACTGGGACAACTCACTCAGGTTATGAATAATAACCTTACTCGTATGGAGCACCCTGATCCGCAACGTGGAGGATCAATGTTAGATCGTTTCATGAGGCAACAACCACCAACATTTAATGGGGGTACAAATCCATTAGTAGCTGAGCAATGGATAAACTCGTTAGAGAAAATATTCCACACCTTGGGGAGTAGTGAATGAGAAAAGGTTGTCATGGCAGTTTGCAGCCTCACTGGAGATGCTGATCAATGGTGGTCATTGATTCAAAACAAAAAGGAAGATTATGACGTATTGAATATGGAATGGAGGGAGTTCAAAGAGCTTTTCTTAGAAAAATACTTTCCTTATGACCATCGAGCAGATATGGAAAGGCAATTTCTGAGTCTGAGGTAGAAGGAGGATGAGAATGTAGTAAAGTATGAGGCTAACATTACAAGGTTAGAGAGGCATGCAGAAGATTATATACGTAACCCAAGAAATAAGATTGATAGTTTCATTGATGGGTTAAAACCATTCCTCTATCGAGATTTAGTATCACAATCCTTCTCATCGTACGAAGATATTGTCTCGTGTGCTATCAAGACAGAAAAGGAATTCTCTAAGTCTTATGACAACAAAGTAAATCAAGAGATGAATAGAACTGATGAACAAGATACAGATAAAGGGAAAAAGGGAAAGAAGGATTTTCCATTATGTGATAATTGTGGGAAGAATCACCCTCGTACTTGCCTAAAAAGAATGAGAGTTTTTTATAAATTTGGAGAAAAAGGTCACCAGGCTCGTGATTGCAAGGGAAAGAAAGAGGCTATCAATGTTGAATGCTACAATTGTAGATAAATGGGGAATTATGCAAATGATTGTCCTAAGCGTTAGGGAAACTTACCTTAGAAAATTCCAAGGGATCAAGGCCAATCTTATGATGTGACTACAGTTGAAGCGGAATAATTAATGTATTGGTGCTTTTGGACACATGGGTTATATTCTGGTTATTAGAATAATGTGATATATATATAAGGATTGTACTACAGTACTTGTTGATTTCATTAAGGTTTTAATATGATGAAGGTAATCATATTTTTTTATGTGACAATAAGAGAAACTTTACCTTGTTTGAGGAATTTGATGATACAATTGATTTTGGAATTTAGAGACCTTTTAGAGAAAGTCTCGACAGAGGTATTTTAGATAACTATAAAGGTTGGAATGGATTAATTTGACCTTTGGATAGTATTGTTTAAGGTTAAAACATTTATGAAGATTATTTTTACAATATTATAATACTATAGTTTTAGGAAAAGGACAACCAGCAGGGTGGGGCATAACCTGTCGCGTCGGACAAAGCTGCAGGAATCGAACCCACAACCATAGTGCGACAGGCCTTTATTACCTACCAATAGCCTACAGGAAGTCCCTTGTTATTACAAAATAATTTTACTAATCTAAATTGTATGTGTTAATATTTGGAACCTTATACAATTAGGATAAATAGAATATTTTTGATTTCTATTTCCTTTTAGAGTGAAAGATGGGTTTGTGGTAAAAATTTATTAAAGAATGAAAGCCTACATGACAAGTAAGTATATTTCCTTATGTTATTAGTAAATCTCCTAAATAAATTCCTCAACTTTATAAAAGGTTTCTTAAAACAAAAAACGTTTCCAGTTAACTTTTCCAACTGGGGATTCAATGACCATTAAACCAATCACAAGTTTGTGATTTTCTTATGGTTAACATTCTCCTGATCCAGTTTTCTACAACTCTCCATCAGACTATGATGGTTTATTTTTCTTCCATATCTATATTTTCATATAATCCTAGTATGGGCTATCTCGGGTGACCTTTGTACTTATCTGTCTTTCTTTTAAAGTTATATTTTTATTAACCTTATTTCCGATGTGGTTTTTCCACAAAGGTATTTTCTATTTTCAAAATTTTATTTTCAAAGAAAAATTTCAAACTGAGAGGACGCAATTTATTGAAGGAGGGGAGAATTTAACATCCCAAGCTTCCATGATACACTTCTCTTTCAATAATGCAATAGCTTGCATTGTACGCATGTTCGAGATTCTAACACACTACGACTAATCAAAATAGACATTATGAATAGTAAGACCCGCTTTTTGAAATTATATATATTTTATATTTCAAAATGGACTTCATTTTTGGATTTGTAATATCAACATTAGCCTATGTTGAATTTTTGGTATTTTTTTGATAACTTCCATTTTTTTATGAATAGTGAAAAATACTTAAAAACAAATTTTTTAATCAAAATAATTAATAGTGATAACTTATACTATTGAGTGGTTTTAAAGTATAATTAGAATATATTTTTACTATTTTATCCAATGGTGGTCATTAAAATTAATTTGACATTGAAATTGGACATAATCAATTGTCAATCTTTTGATATATATTGTGTCTTAAAAACACGCTATTTGTTGTGACCACGGGAATTAATTATGAAATTAATTAATGAAACTTATATGTTTCGAATTTTTTAAAATAGACGTCATTTTTTGAATTTGTAATAACAATTATAGCTTAGGGTGAAATTTTGGCATTGTTCTGGAAAACTTCAATTTTATAGGAATAGTGAAACCACTAACTGGTAGTTAAATAACTGATTTTTCATTTAAATGAAATATTATCACTTCTGTGATTTGATTTTCAAAAATCCGACATACATGCTTGTCATTAGGTAGTAATATGTGGTTCAATGGGATTAGAATAATTTTTTGGTGAATAGTAACTTTTAAGTTTAATTAATCGCGATTAAATGTAATTAGTGAAATTTAAGGTAAAAATGGTATTATAAAAATATCAAATGACCTTTAAACTTTTCCTACCTCTATTGGATGTGTCATGGCCGACCATGAAAATCCATGGGTAAACTTGGGGACCCCATGGAGCCACTTTGGTTGGAAAATGACATAAATAACTTTTATTTAACGTTAAAATAAAAAGGTCACAGACAAGAGTTGTTTTACTAAAACAATTTTTAGATGGGGTTATACAAGTCATATTTTGGACTATAAATGTTCATTAGAAAGCTAAAAAGATTTCATACATCATGATATTTTTTTATAATTTTTAGACATTAAATAAATTAAAAGTTTTATGACACAATGATGATGTAGCGATTACCTCATTAATTAACGATTTAAATAAAATGAAAGGATAATGTAAAATATAAGGCTTAAACTTGTCAAAAACCTATTGGATGAGTATATTTAGAACCCGTATCACCTTAGCCTCGAATTATATAAGTGTGGGACCTTTAAAATCCGAAACTCATTATATAATAAAGTAACATTTCATTACTTTCAAAAAGTGCCCCTCCTCTCCACTTATAAAAGGCCCCCACCACTACCACCTTAATCACACTTTTAAAGCCTTTTGGATCGGAAAACCTCTGAAAAATTACTCTCCCAACTTCCATCCCTTACTCCTAAAGCCTAACTTTGGGCAGAATTCTTCCCAAGGAAGCCTTTGGCTCAAATCAAAAGCGTTACCCGATTTTAAGGTAATGTCTTCTCTAATGTAGTTTTGTTTTATTTTGCTTCTCCAACCCCTTAAACTCTTTTTATTCCTTTCTTTTGTAAGAACATCAGTATCTAAAATATACTAGGATGTTTTTATGATATGTATTTTGTTTACACTTACACACACCTTCGTCTAATGGTTAAAGAACATACTGTTTCTGTGGGTGGTGAAATACTGCTTCACGAAACGATGATTGTTCAATATTCTTTTAACACCTCTAATGGTGGACATTTTGATGAAACTATATTCATATATGATATATATATTATGTTTATGTTTTCCTTATGCTTCTCTATTTCTCATTTATGGGATACTTTATGATTTCCATTATGGGTCAAACGCGATAATTTCATTTTAGGAAGTGCGGACTACCGCCCCCTCAAAGTGATTTGAATCATTAATGCCATATGTGGGATGTATAAAGGATTGAGTAAATGATATTATATAAGATATTATAGTGGAATTATAATATACCTTTATATCATTATGATTTAATTAAATATGAAATAGAAATGAAATTAGCGTTCATGCGTACGTACGTCTTACCATCACCATGAACGGTGCATTTCATTTCTTACCTCTAAACGTTATGGAATATTATAAATGCATGAATATAATGGATATATATGAGATATATGGTATCTATATCATGAATATAATTCTGGATATAATGGATATTTCACTACATGAACAACTTGTAATTATAAGATGTTTATTTTTGACTCAAGTACCAAAGATCGAAAAAACGACCGTTATTAACTTAAATAATTTCATAATGTTCATAACATGGTAATAAGTGATATAAAAGGAATAAAAAACTTGAAAAAGGTTCTTAAGAAATTATAAATTAACTCTAGTTTATTATTCAGGAGATTAAATAACGGTCGAGTCAAGACAGGACGCAAGGTAAGATAACTTCTTAACCCAATTTCCATTCTTTGGGTTAATCTCTGACTTTCAAATTACGTCATGATATTATTATGTCCTATCTTGTATTTGTAATTTATTTATGTGTAATTATAGTGAATACACATAATAGATCTATTTTATTTAAAAAAATGATCTTTGTATGGGACTTCGTCTCAAGCTCCTTTCATTGAGGCATATTTTGATTTATACACAACCTTTTTTATACGGTGTATAAACCCCTATGAATTTTAAGTTTATTCAGAAGGAATATTTTTATACGAAGCGTTACTAAATGACAAAAGGGAATTTTTTTGTCATACGTATGTGGCGACAACGACTTCTCCGCCGCCGTGACCATTATATGAGTTTTGGCTTCCTCTACAAGCCATTCCTTTTTTTAAAAAAGAAAAATAAATACCATGTTTTACTTTTCTTTTATTATGGTATTGAAAATGGTTTTGCAAGTGTTTTTATTATATAAATGTGTTTTATGTATATCTTGTGATTGAAATGTGGAAATGTTATGTTTCCTTTATGCATGTTTTATGTGATACGATTATGTTATGGTTTATGATATGTTTAAACCTGTTCATATGAGGAATGCATTGGACTTAATAAGTGACGGGTGGAGCCCGCTATAGCTCCTCGATTCATCAACAGGTCTCATAAGTCAATCTAGTGTCTTGGCACGAGGCCTTGACAAAATCGTATTTGTGGTCTTGGCATGAGGCCATGTCTACGTGGTTATGATAGTCTGGCATTATGCATTCCATCATTATGAAAGTGGTTATTGATATTTCATGTGATTATTCGACTAGTAGAATACCCATGTGAGTAAGTAAATGGCATTATTTAATTTTATTTTTGTCATATCATGTTGAAGTTAAATTTTAAAAAGGCTTTTGTTTTAGTCATACATTGCCTTAAATGTTAATGTTTATTTATGAAAACTTCCGCAATATTGTTATCCTTACTGAGCATCTGAGCTCACCCCTTTCAATGTTTTAATATTTTCCAGGATGTGAAGAAGTATTTTATGAATGGCCTGAAGGGATAGTCAGAAGAGGATATGAGTGTGGACTAGGAAGACTTTGTTATTATTTTTTTTCTTTACGATGTAATGTAACATTTATGAATGTATCTAGTGTTTCCGAGGCTACTAAACTAATCGGTCTTTCGAGACGTGAACTTTTGTGATCATGCCATACGAAGTAATGCACCAACTCTGGGTAGCTGGGGTCGGGGCATTACACAAAGAATATCGCTCAATATCAAAAGTATACACTAATATCTGTTTCCCCAACTCCAAATAAGAATGTATGACTCTGCTCGACCTTAGGTCTTATTATCCTTAAAAGAAAAGGGGCACACCACATGGTGTAGTAAGGTAAATACATCAAAGATAACAATCAATCAAGGATTTATTGGGAATAATCCAGTCCATCCAGAATGTGATGTCATGAGATTCCATGTTGAGTACAAGAAAACTCCAAGAAAACTCGACAACTGAAAGAGAGAAGACACAATCGGGGCTACGAAGACCCTTCTCTCTCTTTACACCAAGGGGTATAGTAATATTTATGACACAAGATAAAATCGCCATAGGTTGATTAAGAATATTAACGATATGGGTTGAAATAAATGAGTGAGATGCACCGATATCAAATAGAGAAGCCACTAATGACAAAGCTATAGTAATGATACCTATCATGGTCACTGGACCTATATCAGCATCCTTTGGAGACTCTTCCACAGCGTGAAGAAGTGTCGTTCCAGATTCCTGTGGATGAAACCATTTTGTATATGAAGCATTTGATTTCCGATTAGTTTATTGAAGGTTATGATGACCTCCTCTAGATATGTGGAGTGGACAAGTTGTGGTAGAACTTCTTCAAATTCCCCAAACATCCGCATGAGCCACAGTTATTTCAGCTTGCTCGGGCTGAAAAAAAACTCCACAGCTTTGGCCAACACCATTGACTATGGATAAAAATATTTAGTGAAAGAAACCTTGAAGACATTTCAATATAAGCCCTCATGTTTCTTTGTTACCGCTATCATATCCCACCATCTCCTTCTTGTTTCCTCCAACACAAAGGTGGCACACTTCACCTTGATCTCATCTGATGTCTACAAGAACTCAGACAAAAGTTCTATCCTACCCAACCATTCTTTAGCATGTTGAGGATTAGTGGAGCCTTTGAAAACTGGTGGTTTCTAGTGAAAGAACTCTTGAGAAAAATTTCGAAGATCACCCCTAGGTTCCACAGTATGATCCTAAATGTGGACTAGATGTGATGTCTATCCTAGATCATGGACAATGCAAAAAATCTCCTCAACTAGGCTCGGGTCCATTAGAGGATTTTCTCAATGAGGTTCAACAGTAGGCCCTTACTTTATCTGACTCGCACATCATCCCAAATGCATGATGTTACACAACATCATTAGACAACAAGGAAGATATTAGATTAACACTCAGACAATGTAACAAGAGAAAATATTCTAAACAGAAGGAACAAACAAGATTAGGATTTCACTCTATCCAAATCCCAATCGTGAAAATACTGGAACTATACCACATGATGTCTTTCCCTAACCACCCATGGTGACTTAAGGTTCATTACAGGGTGATATGGCTGGGTACTCAATCGAAATTACCACATAAGTCCTGACAAGAATACTGAAATTCATACTGTCATCAAAGAAAGATACTTAACCTACCTCTGATACCACTTTGTCATGAACCAACTCGGGTACCCTGGTAACCTAATAACCGTGCCTACCCTGACATAACCCGAAGGGAGTTCTCCACCCCCATGGGTCGGCGACTAGAACATGGAATCGTACACCTCATAAGGACAAATGGTTAAATGACTAAATGATATGACTCGTGTCAACAAGGTGCACCTTCCTTTTTAGAATCCTACCGGATTTGAACTCCACAGTTAAGCATTCTTGGCCTGGAGTAGTGATCAAGATGGGTGGACCTTCTGTGAAGTTTCCCAGGGTGTGTGTGAGTGGGGAAAAAGCACGCTAGAAAGGGCATGTGTTGTCATGTGGGGACTTTCATTAGTCAAATGACCAGTTCGGGCATATGGGTGGGCCCTAGGATGGGTACCACATGTCTGTAGGGTAACTGGTGTTACCTGGTGAGCCAGGACCTGACGACCATGTTAGGGCGGGGTGTTTGTGCTGTCACCGAGAGTAAGTTTTCATATTTGGTATCAAAGGTGTTACCCAGCCTTATGTGTGGTGCACTGCATGGGTTGAGTGTGGAAAAAGAAAGCTGGAAAGGACATGTGTTGGCCTGTGGGGATTGTCATTTGTTAGATGAACCATTCGTGCATGTGGGTGGGCCCTAGCATGGGGACCACATGTCGGCGAGGAAACTGGTGGTACCTAGCAAGCTAGGACCCAACGACCATGTTAGGGCGGGGCGTCTGTGTTGTCACTGGGACCCAGTTGTCACACATCATGCATGGTATACAATTTAACCTATATAAAATATTAACATGTTTCCAAAATATTTCACGGGTGCATCATAGGAATTTTATAAAAAGAGATTATTACAGATGATAAAAATCTAAAAATATGTCAATATTTGCTGATGCTGACTAGGAATTTGGTTACAATGATAGAAAATCATCTTCAGGTGGAATTTATTATTTTGGTTGTAAACCGTGTCACCCTACACTACAAGAAAAAAAACTATTAAATAATATCTATAGATGATCAATATGTGGTCATAACAAGTTTTGATACCCAAATGATATAGATAAAATAACATATTGATTAATTGAGGGTGAAGATTTAGATACCACTCATAATTTCTTGTAATAACCAAAGTGATAATAATATATCTAAAAATCAAGTAACACACACATTCTCTATGAACATTGATATAAGATTTCACATGGGTGGGTCCCAGGGTGGGGACCACGTGTCTGTGGGGAAACTGGTGGTACCTGGCGGGCTAGGACCTGATGACCATGTTAGGGCTGGGTGTATCTGCTATCACCGGGACCAAGTTGTAACATTTGTTATCAAAGGTGGTACCCAGCCTTAAGTGCGGTGCACTGCCTAGGTTGAGTGATGAAAAACCATGCCGGAAAGTAAATGTGTTGGCCTGTTGGGACTATCATTAGTTAGATGACCCAGTCAGGCATGTGGGTGGGCCCCAGGGTGGGGACCACGTTTCTGCGGGTCAACTGGTGGTACCTGGCGGGCCAGGACCCGACGACCATGTTAGGGCGGGGCGTCTATGCTGTCATCGGAACCCAGTTGTCACACATCATGCATGGTAGACAATTTAACCTATGTAAAAAATTAACATGTTTACAAAATAGTTCATGGGTGAATCATAGGAATTTTAAATAAATAGATTATTTACAGAAGATAAAAATAAATGAATATGTCAATATTTTCTGATGATGACTTGGAATTTGATTACAATGATAGAGAATCAACTTTAGGTGGAATTTTTTATTTTGGTTGGAAACTGTGTTACCCAACACTACAAGAAAAAAAACTATTACATAAATATCTATGGAAGATCAATATGTGGTAATAACAAGTATTGATACCCAAATGATATAGATAAAATAACATATTGATTAATTAAGGGTGAATATTGAGATACCACTCATAATTTCCTATAATAACCAAAGTGATACTGATATCACTAAAAATCATGTACCACACACTTTCCCTTTGAGCATTGATATAATATTTCACATAATCAAAGTGCAGGTTTCTTATAGGGGTATAAATTTATAATTAATTCATACTAGAGATTATCATGCTGATATCTTCCCTATGAAAATGCATAACGAATGATTTAAGACATTGATGATGAGCATGAATGTTCAAACCTTCCCTATCTCTCAAGGGACATTTGTTAAAACCGACACTATTATTTTTATAATTTTTTTAAAATAAGGGGAATTAGAACACAATACTGTATATTATTCCCTTTTAGATCCAGTTATTTTTCTATTAAAAAATGGTATAATTATTATTATTAATATCTCTATTTATGGGAAGAGGGTATAAGATATTAGGCCTATTTTTTCATTTAATTTAGGGATAAAATCATTAAAAAAATACATTATCCAGTGGTTTGGTGTCAATATTTTTCTCTTTTATAATGGTTATGATTTTGTGGTTATTTTAATAATTTGATGGGGTTGAGAATATATCCTATGTGGAAGATTGATGAATACAATGGAATTGTTCACGAATGTTGTAATTGTTATCAACCAATAGTTATAATCAAAGGAATGAGGCTCATATTTTTTTTATTTGAGATACTAAAAATTGAAAATGGTATTGGATACATTAGTTGTTTGGTTCTTTTAATGGAAACATGAACTGATATGTAATATATTCTCCAGATAAGTTCTATAAATATTGAATATTGAATTAGCTTTCAATGTAGATACGTTTATTTTAAAGATTATGCACAGTATATTTTAATCATTAATAAAATATTATTTTGATTTAATTTGATATTTTGAAAAGGTAATTATATTAAAAAGTATGTAATATGTTTGGTTCCCACATTAGTGATACATATAATGTTTAATATCTTATATATGTTTTTATAATTTTCAAAATGTCATATTCTGAGAATAAATTGAATACTCAACTGAGAAGATTGTCTATTGATATTTGTTGAATAATAATTATCATGGTCCAATTTTTTTGATTCAAACTATGGATGGAGAACAAGTATATTGTGTTTATTGAAATGAGAGGAAGTTTCATTGTGATAATTTTTTCACGATTCAATGATCTATGCATATGATTATTCATTCTAGTGTGGAATTATTCTGATATGCACATAGATTTTATATATGTTTTTTTGAATAAAGATAATCCAAATTATGTGGGGAATTAAAAGAATATGTTTTGATCAAAATTTTATGAGAATTAAACTGTAGATTTATATTAACTAGTTTATAGTATATCTCATTACTAATGTTCATGGGATATTTCCATATTCGAAATATTTGAAATATCATCCCCATAATTCAATGAATAGAAAAGAATAAAATACGGAATTAATGAAAAATGATATAGGATCGAGTAGTGGGAATTACATATATTGAGTGAAATAAAGTTAATTTCATATAGAGAATTTGATAAGATCAATATGGTTTGTTAATTCATTCGCCATCTATGACAAGGACATTATTTCATTTTTTTATCATAGTGTTTATTTATTTTGAGAATGTTGAATATCGTGGTGAGTGTGGTCACACTCTAATGCACACTCTAATCATTAAGAACATCTGATAATGAATTATAACATACATTAAATATTACAGATATTTCTCAAAAAAACAATGTCCTTTTCTATGGATACTTAATAATTTAGTATATATATATATATTACATAAAATAAATGGAAATTCAATACAATTCAAAACAAAACAGTCCCCAAAAAATTAAAGGATTAGTATATTTGGAGACTAGAAAAATAATAATCTAATTTGACTAATAATTTCTATCTTCTTCCAAAAATATATTCTCCCGTACTAAACTTCTTAGACGTGCCCTATATAAAATAATTCTCTATACAAAAGGGAAATAATACATAGGTAATTGTGACCTCAAATGCTCAGTAAGGGTAAAATATATATAAAATAATAAATGGTTATAGGTTAACATTATATAATCATAAGGGTATGAGACCATGATCATAATATATAAAAATCATAACCACTCAGTTAATGATCATTACTTATAAGTAATGGAATAAATATTTTTCACAATAAAAGAAAAAATTCATAACTGTTTGAAACCCTCAATGAGAAATCATGAGACATGAGAATATATCACATGAATAATGTATAATTTTATGAAATATATATAAGTATAGAAAACAATTTCCTTATTTAAGGAACACATCCATGAAAATCAATGATTATTGTGTTTACTTCCCTTTATATTATTTCCATAGTCATGGTTCTCTTTCAAGACTGTCTTATTTGATAATGAACCATACTAAACTACGTTAACTCTATATTCTTATCCATATTACGTCGCCAGATATCCATATTTACCCAATGAATTGGAGGGATATATACTTAAATCCCAACCCATAACATAATTAAATATATATATATGTGTGTGTGTGTGTGTGTTTGTGTTCTACAATATCATAAAACATTCATCATATCATAATATAATAGCCTGGTAAAGGAAATGTTTTTTCAAACATGTCATTATATCATCGTTGCATAATCCATGGAAATGAAACATGTTTAATAAAGGTTTCACCATAAAAAAATTTATCTATGGTAATGAAACAGGTTTCATATATTCATCCCTAAAAATAATCATTATAATAAATCCATATAAATAAATTTTATGGTATCATAAGATTATAACCCTATGGAAGGATAATAATACTCATAGGTTTTTGACATAAATGGAAAACACATTAGATAATTTCAATGAAAATATGAGAAGGAATCCTTTTACTTTTCTAATATTTTAAAAAAATCATATAATATTGTGAAAATACATTTATTTTAAAATAATCAAGGAAACATTGAAAATAATATTTCATGAAATGAACATTCATGACATTTTGGAAACCCATTCATGTCAAATACATTAAATGAAAACCTTATTTTCACGCATATGTATGAATTAAAAAAGTAATTATTTTGGAAAATATTATAAATATTAATTTTTAAAACATTGTAAATATTTTCATAGGTAGTGGAAACAAGTTTCATAAAATCATTGCTAAGTATTTCTACATGGATGAAATTGTTTGTTCGCTTGAAAGGAAATAAGCATAAGTTTTATATAAAAAATTTCTCTATGATTTTAATTAGTAAAGGGAGTAAAATGTTACTAATAAATAAAAACTCTAGAAATAACAATAGGAGAATAAATTCTATTTGGTTTTAACGGAAATACACATATATTTTCCCTCACATGTAATTAAACCATACATAATCCCTATAAAAATGAGATTAAAACAAAAATGACATACCTCAATTATTTTACTAATTTATATTTATTCCATAGTCCAATATAATAAATATATATATTATAAATCAATAATAATTTAATATTCATGCATGAAATAACATATATTATTTACTGATAAAATCCTATCACTCAATTATTCTTTATTAAAATCATTGTTCCAAGAGATAACTTTTTCATTTTTCATGCATGTTTCGATTTGATAGTTTTGAACCTTGTACATTAATCATGGTTACATCATCAATATGATATTAAAAATATCATAATTATCATATTCAATAACTATATATATCATTTTATAACAATTTATATAATGTGGTGTTTAGTAATTAATTACATCCATTCATGGAGATGGTAATCTGTATATAAACATGAGTGATTGTTCCATTTTTCGATGTATGAAAAAAAAGAAAGGTAAATAATTATTAACCATTATATAATTATAATTATATTAAAAATTATATTATATATTTGTTAAATATATAATTATTACTATGAATTTCATATAGAACATAAAAATGAAACACATCACTTTTTGGAGGATGTAATCCACATGTATACATGTGTGACATTATCATTTTATAGTAGATCAAAAGTTAAGAAGTTAGATAAGATACTATAATTAAAAAAAATATTCATTTCATAAATATCACATAGAAATATTATATCAACCATAATTAAAAAAAATCAATAAAGGTGATGGAAAATAAATCATATCTTTATGTGGAGGCTATAGTCCACTTGTACTCACAAGCGGTATGTTCAGTTCCTTTTTGGTAGAACGAAGATAGAAAATGGATTACACAAAATAATAATAAAAATTCTAGATTTTTTGGATAGTAAATTAATTATTTCATAATGGTTACCATCAATTTAGAGATGGAAAGAAAATAAAATAAAATTGAAAGTACTCTATTAATATTTGTACTGCTTTGATGAGAAACCAATATTTGGTTACCCCTTATCCCTTGAAAGGATGGTATTCTGATCAAAATAGAACCTCGATGACGCGGGGAGGGAAATAATTAACAGATTATGGAATTAATTTACTATTTTAGAAATCTCATTATGTTTTAGGTAGATAGGATATGTGATATCCTTTTATAAGTGAGGGAGATGACATAGTTATAATTTTTTAGGAGATTAAAATATTGTAATGTCTTACTAAAGTAAAGTGACTCCAAAATTACAAATCATAAATCATAGGAAATATAATGTAAAAATTATACCATAAAATAAAATTAATTCATGTTTTATTTTTATATTTTATTCCTTATCTCTTAGGTGAACCCCAATTAGACTCGTTTTAACTATAATAGTGTTAAGACTTTATTATTGTTTTCATTATTCATTATGAACAAAAATTAAGAAAAAATTAATAATTTTTTTATTATTTTTATTTCAAATTTGGAATCAAAGTTAAAATATTAAATTTATATGAATTTAAAAAAATCATTTTCAAATAAGTGTGCAAAAACCAATAAAATAGTTTTTAGAAAAATGAATAGTTAAGCATAAAACAACCCTAATTCCTTGAAATTTTAAATAACTATTAGATTATTATTAAATAATCTAATGGATATATTATATAGAACATTCCATCAAATAATTTATAAATTGATTTTAATTCATAATTATATGACAAAAGTACATTATGCGAATAAAAAAAATTCTTACAAAAATATCATATTACTTTTAAATGAATTTATCCTAATTTTTAACTGATAAAAAACAAATAAATTAATATTATTCATATATAAAAACTAATTTTAATTAAATTTCTTTTTTACTAATCATAACCATAAATCCATCATCTAGGAGACAATAATCACATTGAATAATAACATTTTTATAGTATATAACATTTCATTTAAACTATGTGTTGTGAGTAAATTAAACATTCACTGAAATAAAAATTATTCAAAGAAAAATATTTCTTAAAATAATAGGGTGTTAAATTATACACCATTATCATCATTTTCCACCCAATATTCAATCACATTTATACAAAGAACTGTGGATACCCATGCCTCATCACATCATCATGTTCTCATGTAGTTTCCTCATATTTATGGTTTTGGCCAAATAGATTGACCATGTCACTGGTCTTGTTTTTATGAACTATATTTATTCAATATTGAATCAAAAATGGCTATTCTTCATATGAGTGATCATACAGAAATGGTGTGACCTATGAATTTAGTACATTTTCAGGATTACTTATGTTCTTAGGTTAACTATTTACATGGAACACATCCTGAACATGAGGTAGATTCAGTAGAAGTGTAAACTGATAAGAAACTATCCTCATTTAAAAAAAATACAGAGGTACCAATATATATACGACTTAGTATTACCTAATTTAAAATTATAATAAAATTATTACACGGATAAATTCATACTAATTTCTTATCATCAACTTCCAAATCCAAATCTATCTCATTATTTTCTGAATATATTATTTTGACTATGAGTTGTACTGGTGTTTTATTGATTAACTGAAATTTAGATTTCATTTCATTATCTATATTTGGTTCCAATATCATTAATTATAAAAATTCATACCTTCATGTTGGTTTTTTTTAAAATCCTACAACAATGGGCTTCATAAAAAGTAATAATAATTCTCATGTGAATGCCACAATTCTAAAAAAATTTAAACCTAGAAAACTGTAGATCATAACCACCATTAAATTCCATAGAATATACCCTACAAATATCTTCTAGGATTATAATGGTCCTCCCAAGATGAAAATAATTATAAAGAAGATATAATTTAATTATCATCAACTCTATATAAACTACGTATTTAATAATAATGCACAACATTGAGTAAAGCATTTGATCTCGATCATATATAATTTAGAGTTGTTTATTGTGCAATATATCCACTACTTTAATATATATCAATCAAATATAATCAAGATAAAAATATTATCTGATTTAATTTATTTGTACTAACTTCTTATGATAATTGACTATAACCCATATAATATTATTCTAATTACATATATTGGGGGTTCTGATGAAAAATCCAAGGTAAAAATTTCCCATTTCCATCTTAGCGTGGGTAATGGTTGAAAAATACATATAGTTATGTCTCTCTGCCATATATTTTCATCACACTGGGAATCCAGATACAAGTAATGAATTATATCCTTTAATGTTATCTAACCATAAGTACTATTTTTGATCTCTATAAATCATCATATTTCATTGAGGAATAGAGTATGATGAACTCTTATATTTATCAAAAACATGCTTCTTCAATTCTGGTATTGGAGAAAAAAATACTCTATTTATGAACATTACCATCACAACACAATCATGGTTGAAAATAGTAACATTTCCCACCACCATATATAGTCACAAATCCTCATTTTAGGCTTCTTTAATCCTCACATTTATGGACAATTGAACATTTATCTTGGAAAGAAATGATATGTATCATTTCCACATAATTCCTAGATACATATTTAGTAAATCAATACATATTGGATATCTTGAAATCCTCATCAAGGAAATACGATAATGGTAACTATGACTTAGAGAATCATCCAACTTGTTTTCCTTCCCAGGGTGGTTGTGTATTGAGAAATAATAATAATTAATCAATTCTAGTAACCTCATTTGGAATATATTGAACACTTTTTATTAAAATATAATTAAAAATTTTATTATCAGTATATATATATATATCTATATATCACATGCCTTATCACGAACCATACCTCAAGGCTCGTGTCGTGACTACCCTAACCCTGCCTTTCATAGGCCATGGGCTGGGGACTTGCACATAAGGCGTATTCCCTAAAAGTGGGAAGGAATTGCCTTTATAATCAATAAACATAAGCAACCAAGCACACAATAAGATACCGATACGAGTAAACTGAATCGTAAAAATAGTATGTACAGTATGTAAAAAGGGGCCAGAATACAAGCCCAACTAGAAAGTACAAGAAAAATGAAAACTAAAAGTAAACCATAATATCTCATGTGAACACCTGCCAAGGATCCTACATAAAAGGTAGGTAATGCTATCGAATGTTGGTCTCTGTGGTACGCCTCATATAAGGACAACCTCTAGGCTACCTCCAGTCCTTGTACCCTCATCCTCAGTCAGTGATGTCCGTTATCTGCACCAAACACAACAAGGTGCGGGCATAGCCCGTACATGGGTGCATATAATGATACTTAGTAGGGACCTTGAGTCCCTCAAGGTCTCACAAAATCCATAAAGGATAAACCACAAAGCATGAAAACATTAGACAACCCTACTTAGGATACCTACGTTATCAAGTATACCCATCTCAATCATGAGGATACAAAAGGCCCAACTCAAAATCCCAAAGCTCAACTATTCCATGAATGAAAGAATACTACAAAGGTATCAGCACAAAGGTAAGTACCACAAAGGTATGCCACACAGAAGAATACCACAAAGGTATCTCCACAAACGTATGTACCACAATGATACGCCACATAAAAGAATACCACAATGGTATTACCATGAAGGTAAGGACTCATCTCACACCAGGTGTTCTTTGGTAAGGTAGTAAATATGATTAGATGCTACTACTGAATCATCTTACTCTGTTGAGAGGCAGACCCACATAGGATCTTAAATCATCAGACCCACGTGTGATCCTAAATCATCAGACCCACAAAGGATCCCAAAGGACACACCCACATAGGATCCTAGTATAGCATACCCACATATGATCCTAGAGTTGTCTCACGTGTATTCCTGGAGAGGATCCATTTGACACTCTCAAACATAGACCCACAAACTATCCCAAAGAACAGACCCACAGAAGATCCCTTTCTCATGTCAAAGCTAGCTACAGGGTTCCCACACTAAGCATGCTTGTCTCCGGAGGGGGGGGGGGGTCCACTACTCAAGCTACTGGTCGATACTCCAACTTTCACGAAGTGCCACAAATATGTATCCCAAAGTACCACCATGTAATAGGGGTCTCAACACAACAGAAGGTTCGTCAATTAGACGCCCGGTCTGTAAGTTATTGGCATTTTAGTCCTGAGGGACCATTTTGATTCATTCTCGATCCAAACCCAAAATACCCTAAAATTATCCAAATATCAAGTGGGGTATTCCAAAAGGACCATTTCACTCCACGGTTTCTGGCACCGCAGACGGTTCGTCAAACGGCCACCCGTAGCTCAAGATATCACCGAAAGAGAAAAAAGGGTTGATGTTGGTCCGGGTCCGGTAGGACTCGGTCGGACCGACCCGGTCAGGGCCGACCCGACATGGTCCGGGTCGACATGGACTGACCCGAGTCCGGACCTAGGTCCGACCCGGCCCACCGACGCGACCTAGCCCACTAGGAGGCCCGGCCCGCTGAGTGGGCTACGACGCGACGACCCGCTGTGGCTCGCAGTGCGGTGGCCTGTGGTGGTCACGGTACCACGGCAGGCCGGTCGGCCAGCCCTACTCCGCAATGCGCGGTCACGCACCACGCTGTCACTAGCGGTCGACAGCGAGTCGGCCGCTCTACGCTCGCCGCTGCGGCATAAGGTCACGACTCTTCTCCATCGGGCAGCATGGACGTGCGCCACTGCCCCTTCGCAAGGCTGACCGTGTAACATTCCCAACCTGGAAGCCACTAATATAGTGCTCTGAGCTGGGTGGTTACATGACCTTATGTTCTCCTCCCCATACACCAAAGGTATCCGACTATCAGTAGGGGTCTATGGAATCAAATGGGGAGACTATTCCCACTTTTTATCAGAGTAATCCACAAATGAGATAAAAAAAACAGAAACAATAACCAATAAACACAGAACATGTATAAGAACCAATTCCAACAATAAATATGTCGTTCCATACTACAAGTTCAAGAGTGAACAAAACCCAAAATAAATACAATGACCGAAATCCCCCAAAATGGTCCCGACTCTATGTCTGGATCCTCCGCCAAGTGCTACCCATTTCCACTCAACTACATAGAAAGGACCCTTTCCTTTCTCCTGACCTGAAAACATGATGTCTTCTCTGGTACCCATAGGCTGCCGGAGTAGGGTGCGAGTACCACTCAGTAGGCCACCACTAATGGTGTCTACAAAATATCCAGTATAAACAGATAGTGCTTGCAAAAGGAATCTGAATGATAATTGCCAAGTAATTATTCAAGGTGTCATTATCTAGTTCATAGCCAAAGCCATTGCCACATCCTCATCATCATCAAGCATGAGACATGCAACTTGAGCCATGAGTCCACTCACCTGTTGACAGAACGGCCCCGCATGCCCTGCTCGAACATCCCATTCGCCACTGTGGACATATGTGTCACCCTCAAGTGACCCGAACGATACTCTGCGGAGATTGTGGTCTATGTGCCCCCGATACAACACCAACCAATCCATTACCAAGATTATGTCAAACCCTGAAATCTCAAGAATGAACAAGTCCCATAGAAAATGATACCCACCAACTTCCAAGGCACATCCCTTGCACTGCTTGATATCCTCAACCCGCACTCCCAATGGTGTGTCAATTGACATAACTCCACACACTCCCTCCACAGGTAAACCCATCGCTAGCATAAGTTGAGCAGAAACCAAAGAGAGTGTCGAACCCATGTCAAACAACGCACTAGAAAATGTAGAAGCTACATGGATCGTACCTCGAACAGTTGACGGTCCGACCTCACCATCGCCATTCACAAACTAAACTGCATGAAGCTGACTTTCGCCTCTACCCTGGGCTCCAGCTTGAGCACCCTACGTCGCACTGCCCTGCTGGCATGTGCAATCATGCCCTGATGTTCCGTGTCCATCGCCCTTGCCATTACGGGCCATGGAGCTCCAACTACCTGCCTGATATGGGGAAACTGGTTCTCTTCCTGTACCCGGTACCTTCTTTTCCTCACCATGCTCACCCGTCTGTCGAGGGTTCCTGCAAAACCTCTGCACATGCCCCATCCTGTCACACGAACGACACACAACTGGAGGTCGAGGACACTGGCCACACATATGCCCCTACATACATCACTGATAACAGAACACCGGGTTCCCACTCTGAGAGGCTGACCCTCTCTTCTGACCACCTTGCTGGAAACTTTCAAAACGACGCTTCCGACCTTCGGAAGATGCACCACTTGTCCGCCCAGCTAGCGCAAAAATCCACTCACCTGAATCTCCCTTCAGGTTCCCTTCAGTGAAGAGTTCCAGATCCATCACCTCTACAAACCTCTTCTAGTGGAATTTTTTTACTTCAGACCTGATCTCATGTCTCAACCCATCCTGGAAACGCCTTGCTACTACTGCCTCATCCATTACTAACACTGGGACAAAGAGGAGAAAATTAGTGAAGTGAATTGCATAGCCCATCACCAATAGCGATCCCTGAGTCAAGCTCATAAACTCTACAGCCCACTCCAGCCTCAATGTCTCTGGGTAGAAATGCTCCAGAAACATCTCTTGGAAAACCTTCCACGACATCCCCTCAGCCTGCTCGGTATGATCCTGAATGTCCCACCAACACCTTTCTTGGCCCCACAACATATAAACAGCTAGCTTTACCCACTTTTCAAAAGGGGTCTCCAGATGATTCAGTATCATCTGGACATGCACTAATCATAACTACACTGCCTCTGGCCCACCCTCTCAAGTGAATGTCAGAGGGTGCTGCAGTTGGAACTCCCTGGTCAGCCCAAACATACTCGGTGCAACCCACCCTGGGTCCCAACCCGTAATCTACATAAAGAAAGCCACGTTCTCCCAAAACTGGTCTTCTCTACCTTCATTGATTGCCATATTTTCATGCTCTTCTACTGGAGGAGTGTTCTCAGTGACATCCTCCCATTGGCCAATTGGTAACCAACATCATGGTGGCATCTCTCTACATTGCCAAGCACGATATTTAGCTCGCATACCACAAAACATTCACGACTTCATCAAAAACTCTTTACTAGCTACAATAACCCATTTTCATATGATAATTCAACAACATTAACACCTCAGATTCACCGCCCCAACCATCCCTATTGCGGACATGGTCAACATGGGGTAAACAACAATGCACTACCACCAAAATCACACAACACATTGCAAAAAACATTCACCACATCATTTCAAACCTTATATTTCATTAAACATCATTTTCCCACTTGTTTTATTTCATTATCCTCATTTTTTCTTGGTTTCATTAAATGCATGATGCACCCTACATTCCTGCCTCACACTTCCGCCCTGTGCATGTGCCTAACACAATACATGTCACCTATCTCTCTAGGTTCCTACAATGAGTCATGAAATCAAATCCTCGTGCCCTTAAGGCCACAAGACAAATAGCATAAAACAATCACATCAAACCACATGTGCATCACCCAATGGTGAAATATCATCAACTGTAACAACACACAACCAAGAACAACATTTCCCACCCAGGGTGAGATGGGTTTTGCCTCGAACATGGGTTAGTTACTCCTAAGCCCGAGCTCATTACCATGGCCCGACTCATCTTAAACCTTGGCAACCTATCCGAAATAAAAAGACCTCAGAGAAGGATAATAAAGACCTCCGTTGATACCAATTTGTAACGTCCCCAACCTAGAAGACACTAAGACGGTGCTCCGATCTGGGTTGTTACATGACCTTAAGCATGCCTCCCCATATGCCAAAAGCTGCTGACTAGCAGTGGGGGTCTATGGAGTCAAATGGGGAGACTATACCCCCTTTTTTATCAGAGTAAGACACAACAGAAATAAACCAAATAGCAGAAAAAATAACCAATAATCAAGGAACATTTATAACAACCAATTCCAACAATAAATATGTCATGTCATACTACAAGTGCAAGAGTGAACAAAACCCAAAATAAAGAAAATGGCCAAAATCCCCCAAAATGTTCCCAACTCCAAGTCTAGATCCTCCACCAAGTGCTACCTATGTCCACTCAACTATCTACCAAGGACCCTTTCCCTTCTCCTGACCTGCAAACATGAAGTTTGCTCAGGTACACAAAGGTGGCCAGAGCAGGGTGTGAGTACCACTCAGTAGGACACCACCAACGGTGTCTAAAAAATATCCAGTATAAACAAATAGTGCATGAAATGGGAATATGAATGATAATTTCCACGAAATTATTCAAGGTTCTATTATCCAGTTCATAGCCAAATCCATTTCCGCTTCCATTACCATTAATTTCACACCAATCATCATCATTTGCCATTTTATTACATTTCCATGGTTTAATCACATACATTACCTTACATGGGTCTAAGGCCAACAATCACATGTAAGAGGGTAAACACCTTGTTATCCAATCTCACTAGGATTAACCTCCACAAAGCAACCATATCCTCACCTCGACGCCTCAGTCCGGTTCGATTTAACCGTTAGGAGAATAGGGCATCAATCCTCATTCATAACCTGTGCATTTAGGGTGGAGTTCATAGAATCAGTCTTCACTCGACCCGTGGGCATAGATCCTCAATTCATACCCCACACTACCAAGACATGTGCACATGCTTATATATATAAGTAACCATCAACCAACCACACGGTAAAACACATTATGCCTTAACCCATTAACAGATTACCATTTCACATCATTGAACCATTCACCCAATTCCAATGTGTTATGCCAATCTAACTAAGCATTCAACACTAGACCCATAACCTATCCCATTATGGACTTTTTGTCAGTTTACACATTAACCCATTTAACCCGTTCATCGCTCCCATGAATCAACCATTCATGCCAACATGTTCATCCAGCGCCCTACCATTTATTACAACAAGGTCACTTGTTTAATAACAGTACTAGAGTCCAAGGAAAGGAGGCACATCCCCTGGAAGGCCCTAATTAGATAAATTTATTCTCTACGCATCCCACAGGGATCATGAGAGTTCTCGTTTACCATTTTCAAGCATCATTTATAACTAAACACATCAAGGTTGATCAAATCTCACCAATGAAACCATAAGCAAAGAGACACATGCATAATCCACCATAAAACTATGGGATAACGTTTGTATACCACCTACCTTGAAACCGTAGTTGAACAGACACTCAATCAAGTTTTTAGACCTCAATCTGACTGTCCTTTGGAGCTTCAACCTAGAACTTACCCAAAAGATAGGGTTTTAGAGTTTCAGAACAAGAGGGAGTGAAGATACAAACCCTAAAACAAAAAGAGAAGAAAGGATGGGATTAGCCTTACCCGGAGCTTTGATCCACATCCAATGGAACCAAAAATGCCTTAGAAACAAGGGAGATCGATCTCTTGGAGATCTTGGGCGATTTGGTTCGTTCCTAGGGTGAAGAGGGAGGAATGGAGAGGAAATCATGAGTGGGTTCTTAAAATCCCGGAGTGGAAAACTCGTAATTTTTATAAACATTAAGAGGTCACACGGTTTAACCACATGGTTTGTCAAACCATGCACAAGATAATATATAGAGGAGGAGGGTTTCATGGTTTACCTGGGTAGGCCGCACGGTTTGCCCTGGCCGTGCGCAGGCCGTGCGCTCGGGCTTGTCTTGGCCAACTTTCCTTTCATTCATGCCCCGAGCCCCCACAACTCCCCCAAGACCTCTCATACTTTCGGAAGACATTACTTGATGCCTTAAATAAGGGATTAAACCAAAATAGAACAAAAAAATAACTTTCCAAAAACCGGGATCTTACAACCTCACCACCTTATAACACCTCGTCCTCGAGCCGAGTTTCCAATCCTCATTGATCCACCGAAGAGAAGAGTTCGGGCCACTGAGCCCGCATATCTAATTCCTACTCCCAAGTTTCTTCCTGAACCTTCCAATTCTGCCGTAGTTATTGCATTAATGGAACAACCATGCCTCTCAAGACCTTTTAACTATGATCTACCACATGAACCATATGCTCCTCAAAGGATGCATCAACCTCAAGCTCTACATCCTCAACATCAACCACGTGAGATGGGTCAGGGTGATACCGTCGAAGCTGCGACACATGAAACTCATCATGCATCCCACCATACTACTTTGGATGATCCAATCGGAAATTCACTAGTCCAATATATCATCCTGCCTTTTTATCACATAAACTTTCATTACAGTTTACAAAACCTAGGATCTTTAAGGTTTACTGTCTTGGAAACCAGGAACTTAAAACATGAAAACAAAATCTCTTAAACACTTGAAAGGATTATCCTCTTGTTCAACCTAGGTTCATTACTACATCTCATAACCTGGGGACATACATCAAAAGAAAGGGTGACCAGAAGGCCCAGTAAGGGAAACAAGGGAAACATTTAACATGTGAACTTGAGATACATCAATAAAGTCATGAAAAGAACTTTAAGGAATGAGAATGAAATCCTGAGGCATATCAAAATAAAAATAAATTTTTTCATAACATGAGGATGTGGCTACAACATTTAATATTGAAAATAATTTTGTTTCACCAAGGTCCATTCCCAAGGTGTCATTAAAAATTACCATGGTTATTCACCAAGATATCAGTCTAAAAGGTCATCTCAAGAGATTAAGTCTTTACCCAATGCATTGAAGTTCTATCTGGGCGCACCCTTGACGTGTCTTTATTATCATTTGAGCCACATATATCATCATCAATCATTTCATAAACAACCCATATAGCATAAAATAAATGGGATTCATTTCATAATCATAACATTTTAAAAACTGCTTTAATGACATGATCATTATGTCACTTTAAACCCACGGAAAGGGAAAGAGGGTTTCATGTATGTAAATCCCAGAATTTAAAATAGAACATTTTGATATATATGTGAATACCACTATATAAATAAGCACTTTGAGTATTAACATAATAACATAAAAGAATTTTGAGAAAAAGAGAGAGGACTTTTGAGATGAAAATTATGCAGCATAACAGCTATGTTACAAGGTTTTAGAAAACATTGAAAAGAGAGGGGACATGGGTCACCCACTCATAAATGATCCATAAAACAGTAGATGGACATAATATAAAGGATATATGAACATGGTAATGAAATTTTAAGGATGTACCATATGAAATGAAGAACATGAAAGGAAGAGAAATATTAGATTTCTCTTATAAATATTCGGCATCCTAACAGCGTCACTTAAACTTCAAAAAATGAATTGACGAGATCAAATATGGTCTCTCATAATATGACCATAAAATATCAGTAAGATAGTTATAGAGATCATACCCCAACGTAGTAAAAAGGAACTTGAATTACTTGACATGAAAGTAGATCTTGAAAACGAGAAGGGTGAAAGAACCCCTAAGAAATTCGGCATCCTAACAACGCCACTTAAACTTCAACAAAAATGAATTGATGAGATCAAATCGGGTCTCTCATCATATGAACATAAAATATCAGTATGATAGATTTAGATATCATACCCCAACATAATAAAAAGTAACTTGAAAGACTTGACATGGAATTAGAACTTTGAAAAGGGAGAAAGGTGAAAGAACCACTTAAAAATTCGGCAGCCTAACGGCGCCACTTAAAACATCAAAATACTGAATTGAAGAGATCAAATGGGGTCTCTCATCATATTATCATAAAATATAAGTATGATATATATATATATAATTCCCCAACATAATAAAAAGGATCTTTAAAGACTTTAAATGAAAGTAGAAATCGAAAACGAGAAGGGTGAAAGAACCACTTAAAAATTCGGCAGCCTAACGACGTCACTTAAACATTCATTAAAAGAAAAGATGAGAGTAAGAGGGGATCTCTCATCATATAAACATGAAAAGGGAAGTAAGAGGAATATAAAAGAACATCCTCTAACATAATAAAATGGAGCATAAAAGGAATGACATAAAAGATATTACATGAAAAGAAGGAGAGAGGTCGGATCCCTTACCTTAAAACGTAACTCTTCAAACTCAAAGGTTGCGACCTTGAGGGATTTGGGTAACCATGGGATGACTTCTTGGGAGGTAATGAGACCAGAAATTAGTTGGGGGAGATTGGGGAGTCGAAATGGATGAGAGGATGGCTTGGTATTTATAGGGAATGTGAGGGGACAAGGCATTAATGGCCAAGGGACACCTCAAAAGTGGTTTTCTCAAAACCATGTGCTCTCCCATGGTATTTCCCATGGAGTTAGGCCACATGGGGCCCCCATAAAATAATTCATCACCTTTGGTCTGCCAAACCATAAAATCTCTCATGATATCATTATGACACAGTTATGATGTCATTAAACATACCGAAACCTTAAAACTGTATTTTTACTATTTACTGAAAATTCAACTTTCTCCGAAAGATCCCTAAATTTCACCTTAACCAAATATCAATTCTCTGATTTGAAAAATGAACTCCATTTTATAAAATTATTTTTCTAAATATATTTAATTTATTTTTTAAATGAATACACTATTCACCGAAAATTCATTTTTTTCAGAAAAAACCCCAAAAATTATCTTAACATAATATCGATGCTCTGAGTTCAAAAATGATATCCATTTTATAAAAATATTTTTATAATTATTTTTAATTTAATTTTTAATTAAAAAACACTATTCACCCGAAAAAACTAATACTTGAATAATAATATATGAAACAGTTATTTAACCACTTTATTGAATCACATTACTTAATCAAGGTGCCTAGATTATATTAATACTTTCATTAAGTGAGATTACTAATCCATTTTGTCACATTACTAATCTGAAGCATAAAATCACTATTCATAATTTACTATTCATCAAAAACCAATTTGATCTTATTAGACTCTAAATTTCGTACTGAACATAATTGTAGAAGATCATTTTTTGAAAATCATTACACATTTTTAATTATTTAAGGTTTACCTAAACATTTTTAAAATATCCTTTTTTTAAAATTAATCAAAAATATGCATACTATATTTATCCGGACATTTGAAAATTTATAAACTTCATCATAAGAATAAATCAAAATTTTTATTTAAAACAAAGGGTTACACCAGGTAGTTATGGTCTCCTTACATAGCCCGTTATCACACCAGCATAGGACCTAAGTGTAAGGTGTGCTAAGGTGAGAGAATCCGAGGGAGGCTCGTCCAACATCGCACGAGTTGTAATTTCTATTATGTTGAACTTCTCCCGAAGGCGATTTCGTTCTAGCTTCACACGATGAAGTTCGGTTTGGGTTTGGCCTAGAGCAAAGCCCAGTGGTGCTACCTCATTCCCAAGTTATGTTAGATGGGATTCGATCGGTCCAAGACTACTGGGTGAGGCCATCGAATCTTCTTTCTATAATAATTAACCAAGATTACTTGTATTTAGAGACAATAATCAAAACTTATAGTTTCTAGCGGTCATATTGACCAATGGTCATATACCAGTCAAAACCCAACGGTCTCATTTTAATTATACTCATGTTATCAAATGAAACATTTTTGTTGAGTATAAAAATAAAATAAAATAACACAAAAAATTAGGAAACAAGATTTATTCAAAATTTCGGGTCGTTACAATCTTCCCCCCTTAAGAAATTGCGTCCTCGCAATTTTTAAAATTGGGTTTTGAAATTTCATTGAAAGTACCACATCGAAAAAGGAGTTAGTAAAACTATTACTTAAAAAAATTAATGGGATGTGCAAAGGTCAGCCGAGTTAACCCACACTAGGATTCCATGTAGGAAAACATGGACATGGAAGAAAAGCAAAGGGTCAAGTTCCAAGAGAGAGTGATAGAGAACATGATTAGGAGAAAGTTAACCATAAGAAAATCCCAAACTTATGATGTGTGTAAACGGTATTTGATTACCTAGTAGGAAACATAAACCAACAACGTTTTTGTTTCACGTTCCTTTTCATAACATTGAGGAATTCATTTACTACATAGAATAAAAACATAATAAAATATACCTACCTTCATGTAGAGTTTCATCCTTTAATAAGTTTCTACCAAAACTAATCTTTACTCCAAACGATGAGCATTCAAAACTACTTGGTCTCATCAAAACACAAGAATCATCATCTAGAGAATCACATAATCCCCAAAAGATTAACTATCTATTTCTTCTATCTTTAAAAATTATCCCAAAAACAGAAAGGGTAAGGTAAAACAACTCTTCAAAAAGAAGGAATCCTATAGGGATAGAAACTACTTTTAAATCTTCAATGTTCCATGGTAATACTCAAAGTTCATCATAGAACATTCCATAAATAACGGTCCTTAAAATTCCTTACAATAAACCAAACTAAGATTGAAACCCAAATACAAGAGGGATTTGACAACATAGTCTTCCAAAATAAAATTCATTGTTCATCTCCAAACAACATGAACCACTCCTAACATCTTATAAAAAATGTAGCTAACCTAAACATATTTTATCCAAGATAGTTTAATCATTCCCATAAGTAACATAAATTACTATAAGTCCACCTTAAATTCATCGATTCTTCAAAATATAAGTCAAACTTACTTCTTCATGAAAATACCGTAGTAATATATTTACCTCGATCATATAGGGTCCCCAAAATAGTGAATGTCTTCCAAAATAATAATCATCTTTTAATCCCCTAATCATCTCTTTCATATTAATACGGAAATTGTTGCATTTCCTATCGCATTGGTTGTTGGGACATGTTCTTCCATTTCCCACCATTAACTACGAAGAGAAAGTATAATTTAGGGGCTTAAATACTTAGCCAATAATCACGAAAAGGAACTTAAAGCATATAAGGATAACTTTTAGAAGTAAAGTATACCCTATGTTGTGATCCCCTAGGTTCCCATCTAGGTTATCCATGATCATTGTTGACACTCCTTTCCATCACAGAGTCTAACGACTGAAAAAAAGGAAATACCTTAGTCCAAAGTGATTCATCCTTTGAAGAAACATCAAAAATCAACAAAGGGAAGAACAAGGAGACATTGCCCATAGGTCGCGCAAGTTCCCTCATGGTCGCGCAAGTACACATGCGCGCCGCCTAGTGGTCATGCAAGTCTACTTGCGCGACGCCTTATGGTCGTGCAAGTGACTTGCGCGACCTAAAGTGATAACCGCCCGATAACCGCCCAGGTTCTTCTCCTGCCTATAAATAGACCCTGTGGGCCCCCCATTCGAGGAGGATCTTTTTCCAGAAACTCGGATTGAAGCTCCCGACGCCCAAGTCTTTTCTCAAAGCTTCCGAAACACTTCTAAGGTAATTTCTTACCTAGAACAGAAGATCTAAAGAGAGGAAGGATGGCCTAAGTGTTGAAACTCATCATCACTTGCGCGCCTGAGTGGCCAGCCCATAAGGGAAGTGGTCCCACTTGCGCTCCGCCTTATTCCTTCGATAGAAATTGTGCGTCCCTTTTCTGGAAGAACCTCAGGAGAATTCTAAAGGCTTTAAGAAAGAGTCGCTCAAGTATTTCAAATGTTGGTTGACCATCGTGCAAGTACACCACAAGTCGCGCAGGTATACCTGCGAGACCAATACTTGCGCGCCCCTGCAATACTTGCGTGCCTTCCAAGACTTGCACGCCCCTTCCTTTTTGGGTGTCTTTCTTGCCCATTTCATCCCTCTTAAGCCATTACACCATTTCTTTTCAAGAATTAGTCTTCAAGAAACTCTTCAAATCCATTTATGGCAAGATTTCTTGATTTGACTTCCTTATCTGAAAGGAATCCGGTGGAATATCTCTCAAAACCTAGTGATTTAAATATCTTTATGTCACTAAATATGGATATTTCATTAATTCAACCTCATCCTTTAAGATGAGAGAATCCTTAACCTGGGTCTCCTATTCATGAATAATCCCCAGTCCTAAGTCCTCTAATTTTGGGCATCCTCCTCAGGAGTAAGCCCCAAATTCTTAAAATTCCCAAACCTGGGCATCCTCCTTAGGAGTAAGCCCCAAACTTTAATCCCTTAACCTATTCCATCTTTTCAGGAATAAGTCCCAGTCATAATTTTGGGCTTCCTTTTCAGGAGTAAGCCCCAAGTCCCCTAACCTGGGCTTCCCTTTCAGGAATAAGTCCCAAGTCCCATAAATTCTCATTAACCAGTCCTAATTTACGTTTGATCTGGGATTCCTTCTCAGGAGTAAAACCCAGTTATCAATTCTCTCTCGATTTGGGTTTCCTTTTCAGGAATAATTCCCAAGTTAGAGTATTCAAATCTCCATGAAGCACATATACCTTTATGGACCCTGTTCCTAGATTTTCTCCCTAAAGTAAAATCCTAACCTTCATTTATCTGGGCAGTCATATATACATAAGCCCCAAACCATTTCTTATGATTGCCTCTTTCATGGCAGAAATGTCTAATTTTTACCAATACCTCTTGTTTCTCACACCGAGCATGACTCACGTGAGCTTAGAGTGTAAAAGTAATTGTGACATCCTTCTTTGAGCCAGCAATCATAAACATATACTCCTTTACTCGAACTACGTGGGTTTTGATTCCTTTTCCAAAACAAAGGATATGTAGGTAGCCCATCTATGGGTTCGATCCCAACTCTGAAATAATTCATGTCCTTCTGAATGACAATAAACTTCAAGTGCCCCACTGAGTGGCTTTAAAACCAGCCTCCTCATCATAATGACCAAAAGACTTTTATATGAATGTTTTGAAGGTTACCATTGACAAAGAATCTCTAAATAGATATATATGAGTCTATATTGATGAAGAACCTCAAATACATAGAAATGTTTCTCTAAATTTCTTACATATTTAATCATTGATTTTCAAAACTGACGGAAAAGCTAATTTTATACTTGGTAATGTAATAAGGATTCACGAACATAACATAAATCTATAAAGAGAGTCCCGTAATAGACAATAATTCCCCTCAAAATGGTGTGATGAGTCCGACCTCCCATCCTCTCGACCAATGCAAATTCCTAAGCCTCATCAGTCCAAAAGCTAATGAGCGCCTAACTTCGGAACGTAGTTCCAAATGGATGTTGAATCATTGGAAATTTCTGGTTCTACGAACAAAACCGCTAGAAACTGATCAGAACATTTGAATCTCCCATCCAGGAGGTCATCCTCGAATTCCGAGGGAAACAAAAAATGGTGAACCCGACGTGAATCCTTAACCAAGTTAAAATGATGTTTTACCTATTTGTTAAGCCCCTATTTAAAACATAATAATAGGGATAACAAAAACAATCATTGACATGTGTGCTCATCCAAAGGATGAAGTGGCTGAATTTTATCTTCATTACGTCTGTTATATCAATAAGGCACTCTTTTCCAAGATATTCTGTATTTCCATAATGGCTGCTCTCAAATTCACATCTGTGAATACTGCTGCTGCAAATACCACTACTGCTATTCCAACTGGATCATCATCTTCTCTGAGGATGACATCACCTACTCAGCGTCTTCAACGCTGGGTATCAAATGCGCTGGTTAAGGAGTACCGTCAACACAGTACCATCCCAACTTTGGAGGCTGCCCGACAGGCCCTCCATGTGAAAAACTCACATAGGTTTCCCGGACAATGACGACCAGTGATCAAGAGGCAGGAGGTGCTGACTACCGTCTCCAACTATTTCGGGTCGTTATCCCCGGAACACAATTTACATTCGCTCCCTTACTCTGAGGAATTGAATGAGCAGGTCCCTCAGGGAATTAATTCAAAAAGACAGGAGTCCTTCCCGAGGGCTCCCATCAATAATCGCCGCCAAACTCATGCGGCAGTGCGCCCTCAACATGATGAGGGTACCGACTCCAGGCATTCAGATCAGGTTCCTCGAACCTGAGCAGGAAAGACGAACCGCCAGAGATGGAATCCGGTTATCAATGGGTAGGTTTTAATCCCTACCATCTCCGGAGAATTCCACCAACCTAACTTGGTGGCGGACAATGAACATGCACACACACCTGTCCGTTTTAATTCTGATGTCCAGCAGACTCGTCTGGCAGCATCATGCCAATCCTGCAAGGAAATTCCGGTGGAGAACTATAGGAAGGAACATACACCTGCTTATGCATCATCAGTTAGTCAGAAGGATCACCTGACTACATATGATGGAGTCCACCAACCTAACTTGGTGGCAAACAAAGAACAGGCACACACACCTGTCCGTTTTAATTCCGCTGTCCAGCAGACTCGTCTGGCAGCATCAAGCCAATCCCGCCAGGCAAATCTCGCGCAGCACTATAGGCAGGAACATACACCTGCTTATGAATCATCAGTTAGTCAGCAGGCTCGCCTGACTAAATATGATGGAGTCCACCAACCTAACTTGGTGGCGAACAATGAACAGGCACACACACCTGTCCATTTTAATTCGGCTGTCCAGCAGACTCGTCTGGCAGCATCACGCCAATCCCCCCAGGCAATTCCAGTGGAGTACTATAGGCAGGAACATACACCTTCTTATACATCATCAGTTAGTCAGCAAGCTCTCCTGACTAAATATGATGGATCTCGTCAACCACGTTTGGCGAAGTGTAATCAGCAGGCACATACACCTGCTATTACTAATCAAGCCTACCAACAGTCTCTCTTGGTAGCACACGGAGAAGTCAGTCAGAAAGCTCCGACGACAAACAGGAGGCAGACTCAACTCTCTGCCTCCACACTTGAGTACTGTTAGGATTCACAGACAGGAAAAGGAGGACAGGAGCAGGCACATACACCTACTCCAAGCCCAGAATGGACGTATATCCCCGTTCTGGTGGCTGAAGTCACCAAGCATATTTTTTCAATGGTGAAAGAGGAGAAGCAAATTCATGCTCATATTCTGGATGCTTTCCAGGATATCATAACAGCTTCAGCATCATCTCAGGGAAAGACACATAAATCTATCCCTATCAGTGGAGTGACACATCAACGATTCACCTGATTTGAGTGGAGATCGTCAGCCTAACCTGACCATCTTTCCTGATCAGGCACATACACCTGCTCAGAGTAACCACTTTCGTCCACAAGTGGTTTCCAAAGTGAGTAAGAAGGCATCTAAGAAAAAGATCTGCCCAGCACAGTCAGGAGATCAAAGTCCAATCTGTAACAAGGCCTTGCTCGATGCTGGAGTTCTTGATGCTCTCAGACATTTATCTATTGGAATTCAAGATTCTACTCCCTCAGTTCCCAATAACGAGAACATTAATTCTGAAAGACTTCAACAGACACATCCTCATGAAGGCTTTCTTCATGAAAATTCGGTCAATCTTGAAGTTTCTTCATCAGATGAGAGCCACAGGAACCCTCTGTGTGGTCAGAAGACCAAGGAGCAAGAGATCTCATCTTTTGTTGTAACCCATTATGGTGGTCCTCCCCATGATGATGAATTTCACTGCGAAAGTCCTCTCCACAGTAGTGATTCACATTGCCTGGAAAATACTCCAGTCGACAATGTAGTGCCGAGAAAGCCCTCTTCTCTTGAGGCACTTTCAAATGCGAAACCATTCATGTCTGATGATTTATCGCTAGGAAGTGAAATACTTTCTCAATCAGAAGATATCCCAGGGTGTAGGTCATTCTCCGAACCACCCATAAGTCTTGCATCTTCTAGTTTGATCAATGATATCTCTACCAATATTGTTGAATCTGATGAAGCAACATGGAAACACCAACATTGGTCAAAACAGGTAGAATAATCTTCATTTAATGATAAAGAGGAAATGCTGAAAATGAGGAAAAAACTGGCGAAAAGTGAGGTACCAGTCATGTTTTGGACTTTGGATGACTCCATGTATGATATTCCAAAGATGTTGACGGAAGATGGAGTCCATGATATTCATCTCAACATATGGAAAACTCTTTGTCAATTGAAGAAGAAGGTATTATCTTATGATGAATATGAATAACATCTTAAGATAATAGAAGGGCTACAACGTCAGATTGATTTGGCATCTCTATCAGTCTCTCGGTATCTGAAGGATGAAAAGCAACAGAGAACCCTTCAACGTTCATGCCTTGGCGCACTAAGAAAATTGCGTCAGTTAATTGCTAATGCACCATCTGGTGTTCATATCATAGGATGGGGTGTTCACGGAGCACTACATTTCACAGTGCTTTCTAGTCAGCAATGCCTTCCGAAAATGGTCTCATGCAATGTTATTGCCCATGGCCGGCCACAGTCAATGGGCTTTGTTCATAATCAAATGCTTGCTCAAGAACAGGCTTCAACTATTTCCTCTCAAAATGAAGCATATAGAGAAAAAGTTGTTGAATTGCTCCTACATCAAGAAGGCGAGAATATTGCACAAGCCTCTCGTAGGGAGCAAAAACATCATCAAATTATAGAAGTCTCGGAAATCATCCAACGGTCTATTGAACCAGGTGATAAATGTGGATACAGGTTAATGCATCCAGCTAATTTCCGAACTAAGATTCGCAAGATCAAGAGAGATTTTAAAAAGGTCTCAGACATAGCATGTCAAGAGCCACCCCAGCTTGCCAGACTGGGGACTCCTTTAACCCAACCCTTAGAGTCAACAAATGGGATTCGAGGAGTTGAGCGGAAGCAACAGGAACATCCCCAGTTCACGAGACTGGGGACTCTTTCAAATCATCATTCCCCTTCTTAGAGAATGTCTGTCTTTTCTCGATTGGGGAAGATGCCCCAAGAGGAATGAAGAGCCAAATTATCCGGAGATTCCCTCTAAGTTATAGATCGTCAAGAAGTTCCAAAAAGATTGAATCAACAAAAAGAAATGTCTCATCAAAGACATGAATGATGAAAATATCACAGAAATGTTGATAGAAGGGATGTGATGCATTATACATCAATCAATGCCATCAATGCCATTGTTGCTACTCCACCAGAATAGACTCACTCAGGGGACTTAGATGAAGAGCATCCTACTCAAGAAAATGTATGCGCCGATACAAATGAAGAAGGTGTGCGTACACGAAGTCAAAGGATTACTCAGAACCTAGGTAATCCACTTCCTTCTCTCCAAAAAGTATCCAACAAAGGGAGGGGAAAGAATCATGTTACACATACTTCCTCTAGAGAAGGTAATTAGATCTCGTTAGTGCAATGGATTGCACAACAAGAGGATGAAATGAAAGAATTAAGAAGGTTGAATGCAGAACTACTTCAGAGTAGTCTTCTTCATAAGAATGCTGAAGTCCGATAGCTGAAGGAATTTGTTGCAGTTACTGAGATGGATCAAGAATATCCTCCTTTATCAGTACATCCTCAGAGGTCTAATCCTGTGGGTCAAGAGCAACAACGGTTGGCAGTGCTACCATTAGTTGCAGCATCAACCACCACATCTATCCAAGCTCCATTCATTGCACCTACTCAAGACCAAATTCAACCAGAGGTTTCCCAAAAGTTAATAAATACTATCGAGTCATTAACAGCTCGGTTAGAAACTATGGAAGGGAAACGGGCACAAGTTCAACCAGAAAATAAAGTTTATCCTGAATGGGTAGATTCAATTTCTCCTCCATCTAGTTTTGGAAACCATGTTTTCCCTACTTTCAATGGATCAGGAGACCCTGAACAACATTTGATGCATTACGTGTCTTGTTGTGATCCTATGATGGGAACTCTAGAGCAGCAAGAAGCAGTTAATCTCAGATGCTTTGTGCAAACCATGCAAGGACCAGCTTTTGTCTGGTATACAAGCTTGCAATCCCGGTCAATCATCAGATGGGAGGATCTTCGTCAAAAATTCCTTCTTCAGTTCATCTCAACTTTTCCAAAAATGATAGTTTTCGATCTTACAAACTGCAAGCAAAGAGATAATGAAAGTGTCTCTGATTTCATTGCTCGCTGGAAGGGATTAACGTATTCCCTGAGTTTAGCACTCCCTCAAGAAGAGCTGTTGCCAATCTGTGTGGCAAATTTGTGTGAAGAATTACGCACGCCATTGACCCTGTGAAATACACAGGAGGGTTTCGAGACCTTACTTCAATCGCTCAGCAGATTGAAGATTCCCTTATACAGGCTAAGGTTAAAACTCGTGTAATTCCATCAGCTTCAGGAAGGAGAATGGGTAAAGAAGAAACTGCTACAGTTATGCTTAAACAAGCACCTATACCTATTTCTACTTCAAAACCTTGATCTTCTCGAAGGGCTCCACCTCCTGAATGCCAACAACAAAGGCCGTTTCGTCCAAATGATCAAAGAGATCAACGACTAAAACAATTTTAGTATATGAAGAGTAAAACATACTCTTTCCGAAGTGATAAAGTTCCTGGTTACTTCATTTCAGCTCTAGAAAATAATTTGGTTCAATTACCAGTTCCCAAGAGGCCAAACAAGGAAGGATATGAATATCGTCCCAATTATTTTCCCCTTCATCAAATATTGGGGCATCCCATCCAGGAGTGTTTTGTCTTTAAAGACCTCCTGCAAAAGATGGTCGATTTGGGACAAGTCATGTTGAAAGGTTCTTTGACTCAGGTAGCATGTGTTACTGCTACAGTTCCAAAGGAGGAAGGTGAATGGAAAGAAGTCAAAAGCGGAAATACACAGAAATATAATGATTGGATGGTCAGAAAGACAATCAATCAGACTCATTCCATTTTGCGAACACAATTAAAAAAACCAGTTGTGTCTTCTACCATGAATACTACGGTAAAACCCTCTTTGACAGAGGGAAAGTCCTCAAAGAAATGTTTTCATTCAATGAAGGAGAAAGAATCAGAAGAAGATGAGTATGTGTCAAAGACTAAATTGTCTTTGACTCTGGAGAATTTATGCCATCTACTTCAAAACAACGGGCACCTTCCCATCAAACGGCACAGCCTAAATAGGCTAGTCAGGCAGAGTCCTTATTAGACGAAGAGTTAATCTTCGGTTCTGTTAATATGATTCAATTGACAGATCCGTATTCCTGTCGTAATTTCAATTTTGATAAGTCTGAATTCCCTATATCAAATAAGGGAATCCGAGGAAGTTCCAGAGGTTCAGGATACAGGGGACGACGTGGATCTTTCCGAAGCCACTACTCCAATTCTACCCCTGCTAGCACTGTGTATGTAGCAGAAACTCGTGGTAGAGCCCTTTAGCGAGCTCAAAAAGAACAAGCAAGTTCTTCTGCCAATAGTCAACTCAATCTTTGCACAGTTATTTTGGAAGACCGATTGAAAATTCCATCTTCTTTATCTCAGCATGTAAATGGACCTAATCGGTCTAATCTTCCAAAACCAAGGATGTTGCCAACTTCTATCCCAATACAAGATGCATCAGCTTCCAAAGCACCAGCTTCCAAGGTACCAGCTAAACTGCATATTCCTGTTGGGAAAAACAGACCTTTAGATCAAAAGTATGATATATTGAAACACTTGGCCCAAGTACCAGCCAAGTTATCAATTTTGGATTCTTTGAATCTGTCAAAAGATCTTCGGGAAGCACTCATCGAAGCTTTGTCAAGTCCTCCAGAGTTCGAAGCTCAAATTGCAGCAGCTGAAGTCTATCACATAGAGAATAATCCTGCAGAATGCCATGCAGTGATATCTTTTACTGATAAAGATGAAGATGATGTTGTGCATGGGCACATAAAACCTCTGTACTTATCTGGAAAATTCAATGGTGTAGATATCCGAAGAGCTTTCATTGACAATGGTTCAGGATTCAACCTCATGCCCATCCGTACAGTTCGTCGATTGGGCCTCACAGAATCTGATTTATCTCCTTCTACCATGATTTTACAAGGATACGATAAAAATTAACAAAAACCACTAGGCGAAGTTACACTCAGAACTCAGTTTGGAGATCTTGTATCCAATTCGGATTTCATGATTGTTGATCAAGACTCAGCTTTCAACGTCTTGCTTGGAAGACCATGGCTACATCAGCATGCGGCTATCCCTTCATCATACCATCAATGTCTCAAATACTTTTTCAATGGTCAAGTTGGAACATTATATGGTGATAAGACCACATTCAAGACATGTCAGTCTCAATACATTGAGGCAGAATTTTATCACATGAAGGGAAGAGAAAAATCTACAATGAAGGAAATTACCAAAGTTAATGTTCCATATGGTTTGGGGAAAATTACAATAAATCCATTTACACATGTGAGTAAAAATTATGTGTTACCTATCAGTCAAATTGAAAAAATAGGCCCAAATCAAAATACTCTTATGGAAAGATCCATAATGTCAATTACGGCAATTGAGCCAGATAACATGGGAGAAATTGGTAACCTACCAAATAGTGATGAAAGCACAAGTGGTGACGTCTTCATTTCATCTGCTGAAATCCAACAGGTCTATACTTCACCAATCAGGCCAGAAGAAGTTATAGCAACATCATAGGTGAATAATGATGTCAATTCTCAATCCATCATCTCCTCTTTATTTCACAAAGAAGGCCCTTTATCATCAATAGGGTCAGAAATAGAAGCTTCTTCTTCAAAATGTGCAAATGTTGACATCCCTTATGATCATGAAAATTTCGTTTTGTCATCTACTATGCAAGTAGAAACGAAAGAAATAGCACATGATGAAGAGGAAGAGGATGATCTTAGAGATGCTCCTCCAGCATTTGAAGAGGGTATCTCTACCACTGTGGATGAACTCAGAGAAATAAATCTGGGTTCAAGGAAAGATCCACGCCCCACTTTAATTAGTGCGGCCATGACCCTTGAAGATCAAGAGATGTATATTTCGTTTCTAAAGCAAAATAAAGATATTTTCTCTTGGAACTATACAGAATGGCCTGGGCTTGATCCTGATATTTCTACTCATCATTTGGGTTTACCAAAAAACATCGATGATTTAAGAAAGCCGCAAGAAGAACACACCCAACTTATGCTTCCAAAATTGAAGCTGAAGTGGATAAGCTGATCAAAGCTAAATTCATCAGAGAAGTTCAATATCCCATGTTGTTGGCTAATATTGTCCCCGTAAAGAAGAATAACGGACAAATTAGGGTTTGCATCGATTTCAGAGATCATAATCGGTATTGTCCTAAAGATGATTTTCCAGTTCTGATTACAGAACTCTTAATTGATGCGATGGCTAGCTATGAAGTACATTCCTTCATGGATGGATATTTTGGATATAATCAGATCTGAATGGCCCCAGAAGATGAGGAATCTACAGCCTTCAGAGCCCCTCAAGGTGTGTATTTTTACTAGGTGATGCCCTTTGGTTTAAAGAATATAGGTGCAACATATCAACGCGCCATGCATCGTATCTTCAAACCTTTCTTAGGAATGTTTTTTGAATTCTATGTAGACGATTTGGTGGTTAAATCCAAACAACGTTCTAATCACTTGGATGATTTGGAAGTCATATTCCACAAGCTTCAACAACATAATTTGAAGATGAATCCCTTAAAATGTGCTTTTGGGGTAACCTCAGGAAAATTCCTCGGCTTTGTTGTACGCCATCGTGGTATTGAAGTCGATCCTGAGAAGACCAAGTCAATCCTTGGTATGTCACCTCCTCAGAATTTGAAATAATTAAGAGGACTTCAAGGACACTTAGCCTATATTCGGCGTTTCATCGCCACTTTGGCAGGCAAAAGATTACCCTTTACCAAATTATTGAAAAAATGAGTCACTTACCAGTGGACTGAAGAATGTCAAGAAGCGTTTGATGTTCTCAATAAATACCTCTTGAGTCCACCAGTACTCATGCCACCTGTTGAAGGTAGACCACTTATCCTCTTTGAGACATCTCTAGAGTGATTATTGGGTGCCTTTCTGGCTCAAAAGAATGACGCTGGGAATGAAAATAGCCTCTACTATCTCAGTAGAACTATGCTTGAAGCAGAAACCCGTTATTCAAGTATTGAGAAGTGCTGCCTGGCATTAATCTTTGCAGTTTAGAAACTGAGACACTACCTGCAACATCACGAGGTCCAATTGGTATCTCACAATAATCCGCTCAAATTCATCCTTAGTCGTCCAATGCTCACAGGACATCTTGCAAGGTGGGCAGTTATTTTGCAGCAGTTTGACATTCAGTATGTATCTCAAAAGGCAATAAAGGGCCAAGCTCTGGCTGATTGCCTGGCTGAACATCCTTCAGTGGAAGACACGTCTTCAGATATTGAACTCCCTGATGAGGAAGTTTTCTCTATTCAACAGAGTCCTCAAACATGGGAAATGTATTTTGATGGTGCTTCCAGAAGTCCAACAGGGAAGAAAATGGAAAATCCTAAATTCAACAAAGTTGGTTTAGGAATTTTACTCATTTATCCAGATAAGGAATTGTTACCTTATTCCTTTTTATTGTGGGAAGGTGGTACCAATAATGAAGTCGAATACCAAGATCTTATCACAGGATTGGAGTTAGTGCTTCAAGAACAAGTGAATCACTTAAAGGTGAAAGGCGATTCAGACTTGGTAATCAAACAAGTCAATGGAGATTATGCCATCAGAAAAGAAGATTTAATCCCTTTGTATGATTACGTCAGAAAGTTAATGACGGAATTCCCTTCAGAACCGACATTTTCTTATGTCCCAAGATCACAAAATGCTCAAGATGATGCACTGGCTAATATAGCCACAACTCTAGCAGATCCAAATCGGGACAAGACAACCATCAGTATTGCCCACTGTCGTGCAATTTCACATTATGTTCAAGCCAGAACAGAGGAAATTAATGAAATTAGTCCCATTCCTAAACTGTATGGTCAAACTACAGGATGGATGCCACCTATCAAGGAATACCTTCAAAATGGAACACTTCCACCTGATAGAGCCGAGAAAGAACAAATCCGACGACGTGTGGTCAATTTTACCCTTTATGATGGCCCAAACCACATAGAGAAAATTCTCTACAAACGTGGTTTTGATGGAGTTCTCTTCAGATGCATTGATGGAGAAGAGACAATGGCTATCATAAAAGAAGTGCATGCAGGAGTCTGTGGTGCTCACCAGTCTTGACATAGATTGTATGATCAAATTCTAAGGCTTGGATACTTTTGGCCTTCAATGATACAAGATTGTGTTGATTTCACAAAGAAGTTTCATTCATGTCAAGTACATGCCAACATCATTCATCAACCTCCAGAGTTGCTTCATACAGCTAAATACTCATGGACATTTTCCACATGGCGAATGGATGTGGTGGGACCTTACCCTTCAGCTACGGCCAAGCAGTTTAAGTACATTATTACCTCTACTGATTTCTTTTCCAAATGGGCAGAGGTAGTACCTCTCAAAGAAGTCAGTTATAAATGCATTGTTAGCTTCATCAAGTCTAACATCAATACTGGATTTGGTGTCCCTCATACCATATTGACGGACAATGGCACCAACTTCTGTTCTTCTAATGTGAAGAAATTGTATCAAGAATACAACATTAAATCCAACCATTCATCTCGGAATCATGCGGCAGCCAATGGCTAAATAGAAGCCTTTAACAAGACTCTTTAAAATATACTGCAAATGATGGTGGATAAAGATAAGAGGTCATGGCCTGATAAACTATTTCATGCTTTATGGGATTATCGACTACCACCCACAATGTAACGCGGTCAACTCCATATTCGTTGGTATATGGAACAGAAGCAGCTTGCCAATTGAAGTTCAATTTCCCTCACACAGAGTAGCCATTTGTGATCAGTTATCTACAGATGAGCAATCCCAAAAGCGATTGAATGAATTGGAACGGTTAGATGAGAAAAGATTGTGCACTTTGCACCACTTGGAAATCTATCAGAATCAAATAGCACGAGCTTTTAACAAAAAAGTTCGTCTTCGATCATTCATTCAGGGAGAATTGGTATTAGTTGTAAGAACTCCAATGATACCAGGAAAGAAACCTCCCAAGATTGAACCAAAATGATAAGGACCTTATTCAATACATAGGGTCTACTCCAATGGAGCTTATTCATTAATCTTGATGGATGGAGAACTCATTACTACTCCAACTAATGCCATATTTTTGAAGAAATATTTTGTATAAAATACAAAGTATTCATAGATGTCCCCGCAACATGACACTAAACTGTACGGCACCAGTTCGTCCTTGATATATGACGTTATACTATACAGCAATGGTCTAAGCATATGACCCTAAACTATTTGCACATATGTCCAACATGACATTAAACTGTGTCACCTTCAATGTCCCCGCAACATGACACTAAACTGTGCGGGACCAGTTCGTCCTTGATATATGACATTAAACTATACAGCAATGGTCTAAGCATATGACCTTAAAATATTTGCACATACGTCCAACGTGACGTTAAACTTTGTCACCTTCAATGTCCCCGCAACATGACACTAAACTGTGCGGCACCATTTCGTCCTTGATATATGACGTTAAACTATACAGAAATGGTCTAAGCATATGACCCTAAACTATTTGCACATACGTCCAACATGACGTTATACTGTGTCACCTTCAATGTCCCCGCAACGTGATACTAAACTGTGCAGCACAAGTTTGTCCTTGATATATGACGTTAAACTATACAGCAATGGTCTAAGCATATGACCATAAACTATTTTCACATACGTCCAACATGACGTTAAACTGTGTCACCTTCAATGTCCTCGCAACATGACACTAAACTCTGCGGCACCATTTCGTTCTTGCTATATGACGTTAAACTATACAGCAACGGTCTAAGCATATGACCCTAAACTATTTGCACATACGTCCCACACGACGTTAAACCGTGAAAAGGTTCCCTAAATGGTCCTATATGACCTTAAACTGCATCACCAATAGTCCATTCATATGACCCTAAACTATTTTGCGAGTCCCTTACGTCCAGCAAGACGTTAAACTGTGAAGTCCTAACTACATGATGCTAAACTGTATAAAAGTCCCTTACGTCCGGAAAGACGTTAAACTACATAATCAACAAAGGTCCTGTATGACTTTAAACTACTCCACCGTCCAGCATGACATTAAACTGAACCATCCACGGTCCATGCATATGACCTTAAACTATTCTCCCATTCGTCCAACATGACGTTAAACTGTGGGAAAAAAATCCCCAATGCATCCAACATGACGTAAATGGTGTGTTATTTTGTCCTTACTGCATGACATTAAACTGCGCAGTCCCCCTTTCGTCCAACATGACGTTAAACTCTATTGTCCCCATCATCCTGACTACATGACGCTAAACTGTATAGAAAATTCATGATATGTCCTATATGAAATTAAACTGTATTTTGTCCCTGCTACATGACACTAAATTGTGCAGCACCAATAGTCCTAACTGCCAGACATTAAACTGCATAGTCCCTTTATATGTCCTACATGACATTAAACTATGCATCGTTAAAGTTGTTGTTACCTCTTGTTTCTCACACCGAGTATGTCTCACGTGAGCTTAGTGAAAACCTCAACCGTAACACTCTCTTTGTTCCGCTAACCATGTATAAGTCCCAACAACATTTTTTTATTAGATCGTTGTCCTCAAGAACAACTTGATCATTAATTCATTCTTTAATTGAACTACGTGGACTTTGATCCTTGCCCTCCAGCCTGGGTATGTAGGAAACCTCCCAGGGTTAAAGCCCAAGAACAATCTCTTCACATCGGTTCACCACCATCTCATATGATGTTGATTCGTGAAACCACCCCTAGAATCAATATCTTTACATTGATTCACTTTCTTCCTTGTTATATGACGTTAAACTATGCAACACTTTTGTCCGGTACGACAATAAACTACAATACTCTTTGATTTCCTCATTTGAGAGAGAACTATTATTCACATTGATTTTTCAATCATGTTTCATTTCAAAAGACTACGTGCATACATGGTAATGCCTAAACTTTTTATCTCAGGTTAAACCATCATTCCACTAAAGTTCCCTTTCACCCTTCACATGTACGAACCAAATTTGTACAAAGGGTAGTTCTAGAACTACGTGGGCTTGATTCCCATCCTTATGGGATACGTAGGAACGTTCTAGTATCCCTCGAATCCAGCCCCATGTCTTTTGGGCCTAACCCCAAATTTCACTTTCAGTCCCTTGGCTGAAAAGACCTCATGAAAACACACACTGTGTATTCATTATTATGGTCTGAACTCTATGACACTAAACTAAGATCTCTCATACTTTCGTCCTGCACGACGATAAACTGCATTTCAAGAACTACGTATGGCTTGATTCTCATTCTTATGAGATACGTAGTGAAGTCCAAAATCTCAATTCAGGACCCAGCCACAACATGATTATGGTTATCATTGACCTATGTATCTCTATATACATTGGACAATACCCATCTTTATGTGTTATAATCATAACCTTAAATATTTTCAGATCTTCATAACCCTTTTCATGACTTTTAGTCACAAAAATGTGAAACATCTGAGAATTAATTTTCCTGACTATGTAGTATGTTCCCATAGGTGGCCTTGCATAAACAGTCCACATAACAGACTTGTCAGCCGAAAGATTCTATTTATTTGACCATGCAGCCAATGCCCTTAGGTGGCCCTGCATAATTCAACCCCCTAACGGGTTTTTTAGATAGTGGTAACTTCATTCTTAGGAAGAATGCCTCTTTTGTCTTTATTTGTCTTAAACGACAGTATGTAGGGATCCGCAAAAAAATATCCATGCTTAAAGTATTTTTCTCATATCATTTTTCATGATCTGAAAGTATTCAAGTCTATGGTTTAATCTTCTTCCCTACGTTTGGGTCAGACCTTCGTAGGAGTGATATTCATCCAGTTCTTCGATAATCTTGTCTGGAAATATCATCTCCATATTCAAGTACCTCTTTCCATACAAAAAACTCTATACTTTAGAGAATTTGAATCTCCATAAACTTTCACTGGATTTTAGCACTAGGAAAGTAAATTTCTGAGAGTTCTTTTTTCCTGACTATGCAGCACGTGCCCATAGGTGGCCTTGCATAAACAGTCCACAAAACAGACTTGTCAGCCGAAAGATGCTATTTATTTGACCATGCAGCCAATTCCCTTAGGTGGACCTGCATAATTCAACCCCCTAACGGGTTTTTGTCATATAATAGTAACTTCATTCTTGGAAACTACTACTTCTAATGCCTTTTTGGTCTTTTTCATATCATTCCTCAGATTCAAAAATTCTTAAGTCATAGCTTACATATTTTCCCTCCTAATTGAGTATGGTAATATGTTTTCAGATAAATTGTCAAGGAATTGAATCAATTTTAATCCATTTTGGTCAAAGCTATTTTGACCTTAAATATTAACCCCTTTATGTCTGGCATGCATGACTTTAAACTGCCAGATTTCTTGTTTTTCTTTTCACCTCAGAGTCAAATCCTCTTTTCTCTCAGGATCCAACTCTGAGGGGGGAGTTTTGTTGACACTCCTTTCCGTCACAGAGTCTAACGACTAAAAAAAAGGAAATAACTTAGTCCAAAGTGATTCATCCTTTGAAGAAACATCAAAAATAGACAAAGGGATGAACAAGGAGAAAATTGACCATAGGTCGCGCAAGTTCCCTCATGGTCGCGCAAGTACACTTGCACGCCGCCTAGTGGTCATGCAAGTCTACTTGCGCGACGCCATATGGTCGTGCAAGTGACTTGCACGACCTAAAGTGATAACCGCCCGGTAACCGCCCAGGGTCTTCTCCTACCTATAAATAGACCATGTGGGCCCCCCATTCGAGGAGGATCTTTTTCCAGAAACTCAGATTGAAGCTCCCGATGCCCAAGTATCTTCTCAAAGCTTCCAGAACACTTATAAGGTAATTTCTTACCTAGAACAGAATATCTAAAGAGAGGAAGGAAGGCCCAAGTGTTGAAACTCATCAACACTTGCGCGCCTGAGTGGCCAGCCCTTAAGGGAAGTGGTCCCACTTGCGCGCCGCCTTATTCCTTCGATAGAACTTGCGTGTCCCTTTTCTGGAAGAACCTCAAGAGAATTCAAAAGGCTTTAAAAAAGTGTCGCTCAAGTATTTCAAATGCTGGTTGACCATCGTGCAAGTACACCACAGGTCGCGCAGGTATACCTACGTGACCAATACTTGCGCGCCCCCGCAATACTTGCGCGCCTTCCGAGACTTGCGCGCCCCTTCCTTTTTGGGTGCCTTTCTTTCCCATTTCATCCCTCTTATGCCATTACACCTTTTCCTTTCAAGATTCAGTCTTCAAGACACTCTTCAAATACATTTATTTCAAGATTTCTTGATTTGACATCCTTATCTGAAAGGAATTCAGTGGAATATCTCTCAGGACCTAGTGATTTAAATATCTTTATGTCACTAAATAGGGAGATTTCATTCATTCAACCTCATCCTTTCAGATGAGAGAATCCTTAACCTGGGTCTCCTTTTAAGGAATAATCCCCAGTCCTAGGTCCTCTAATTTTGGGCATCCTTCTCAGGAGTAAGCCCCAAATTCTTAAAATTCCCAAACCTGGGCATCCTCCTCAGGAGTAAGCCCCAAACATTAATCCCTTAACCTGGGCCTTCTTTTCAGGAATAAGTCCCAGTCATAATTTTGGGATTCCTTTTCAGGAGTAATCCCCAAGTCCCCTAACCTGAGCTTCCCTTTCAGGAATAAGTCCCAAGTCCCATAAATTCTCTTTAACCAGTCCTAATTTACATTTGATCTGGGATTCCTTCTCAGGAGTAAAACCCAGTTATCAATTCTCTCCTGATTTGGGATTCCATTTCAGGAATAAGTCCCAAGTTAGAGTATTCAAATCTCCATGAAGCACATATACCTTTATGGACCCTGTTCCTGGATTTTCTCCCTAATGTAAAATCCTAAACTTCATTTATCTGGGCAGTCATATATACATAAGCCCCAAACCATTTCTTATGATTGCCTCTTTCATGGCACAATTGTCTAATTTTTACCAATACCTCTTGTTTCTCACACCGAGCAAGACTCACGTGAGCTTAGAGTGTAAAAGTAATTGTGACATCCTTCTTTGAGCCATCAATAATAAACATCATTATCCTTTACTCGAACTACGTGGGTTCTGATTCCTTTTCCAAAACAAAGGATACGTAGGTAGCCCATCTATGAGTTCGATCCCAACTCTGAAATAATTCATGTCCTTCTGAATGACAATAAACTTCAGGTGCCCCACTGAGTGGCTTTAAAACCAGCTTGGTCATCATAATGACCAAGATACTTTTATATGAATGTTTTGAAGGTTACCATTGACCAAGAATCACTAAATAGATATAGATGATTCTCTATTGATGAAGAACCTTGAATACATATAAAAGATACTCTATATTTCTTACATATGGAATAATTGATTGTCAAAACTGAGGGAAAAGCTCGTTTTATACTTGGTAATGTAATAAGGATTCACGAACATAACTTAAATCTATAAAGAGAGTCCCATAATAGACAATAATTCCCCTAAAAAATGTGTGATGAGTCCGACCTCCCATCCTCTCGACCAATGCAAATTCCTAAGCCTCATCAGTCCACAAGCTAATGAGCGCCTACCTTTGGAAAGTATGTCCAAATGGATGTGAAATCATTGGATGTTTCCGGTTTTACGAACAAAACCACTAGAAACCGATCGTAACATTTGAATCTCCCATCCAGGAGGTTATCCCCGAATTCCGAGGGAAAAAATCATATATTCTTATGTAAATCTTTATTTTATTTTATCTTTGTTCCTTTAACAATGGTTCATACTAAGCTTATAGCTTTACCAAAGAATATCCCATGGGAGTGTCGCAACCAAGAGTGCAGCAAGGCCCGTTGTTGTTTACCAGTTCCTGTTCGAGTCTAGATCAAAGTGGTGTTTTTGGGTTTTACCCCTATATACATCTGTGCCAGAGCCACCTCTACCTGCTTGTATCCAGACAGGGATGTATTTGCTTGGAAACCCCTTACTAAATACTTACCAAAATACCAGGAAGATTTCCTATATTTAAACTTTTATATAGGTTTCTTCCAAAAGTTTTCATATCCTAATTTCCACAAATAACTAAACCATCCTTTGATACCAACTATAGCATCCCTCCTTTTTATCACATAAACTTGCAGTACATTTTACAAAACCGAGGATCTTTAAGGTTTAGTGTCTTGGAAACCAGGAACATAAAACATGAAAAAAAACATTCTTCTTAAACACTTGAAAGGCTTCTCCTCATGTTCACCCTAGGTTCATTACTACATCTCATAACCTGGGGACATACGTCAAAAGAAAGGGTGAGCAGAAGGCCCAGTAAGGGAAACAAGGGAAACATTTAACATGTGAACTTGAGATACATCAATAAAGTCATGAAAAGAACTTTAAGGAATGAGAATGAAATCATGAGGAATATCATAATAAAAATAAAATTTTTCATTACTTGAATATGTGGCTACAACATTTAATATTGACAATAATTGCATTTCACCAAGGTCCATCCCCAAGGTGTCATTAAAAATTACCAAGGTTATTCACCAAGGTATCAGTCTAAAAGGTCATCTCTAGAGATCAAGTCTTTACCCAATGCATTGGAGCGCTATTTGGGTGAACCCTTGAAATGTCTTTATTATCATGTGATCCACATATATCATCATAAATAATTTCATAAACAATCCATATAGCATAAAATAAATGGTTTTAATTTCATAATCATAACATTTTAAAAACTGCTTTAATGACATGATCATTATGTCACTTTAAACCCACGGAAAGGGAAAGCGGGTTTCATGTATGTAAATCCCAGAATTTAAAATAGAACATTTTGATATATATGTGAATACCCCTATATAAATAAGAGATTTTATTATTCAGATAATAACTTAAAATAATTTTGAGAAAAAGAGAGAGGCCTTTTGAGACGAAAATTCTGCAGCATAACGACTATGTTACAAGGTTTTAGAAAACATTGAAAAGAGAGGGGACATGGGTCACCCACTCATAAATGATCCATAAAACAGTAGAGGGATAGAATATAAAGGATATATGAACATGGTAATGAAATTTTAAAGATTTTCCATATGAAATGAAGAACATGAAAGGAAGACAAAAATAAGATTTCTCTTATGAAAATTCGGCAGCATAACGACATCACTTAAACTTCAAAAAATGAATTGACGAGATCAAATAGGGTATCTCATAATATGAACTTAAAAGATCAGTATGATAGATATAGATATCATACCCCAACATAATAAAAAGTAACTTGAAAGACTTGACATGAAAGTTGATCTTGAAAACGAGAAGGGTGAAAGAACCCCTTAGAAATTCGGCAGCCTAACGACACAACTTAAACTTCAACAAAAATGAATTGATGAGATCAAATAGGGTCTCTAATCATATGAACATAAAAGATCATTATGATAGATTTAGAGATCATACCACAACATAATAAAAAGTAACTTGCAAGACTTGACATGGAATTAGAACTTGGAAAAGGGGGAAAGGTGAAAGAAGCAATTAAAAATTCGGCAGCCTAACGATGCCACTTAAAACTTAAAAATACTGAATTGAAGAGATCAAATGGGGTATCTCATCATATGATCATAAAATATAAGTATGATAGATATAGATATCATACCCCCACATAATAAAAAGGAACTTGAAAGACTTGACATGAATGTAGAACATGAAAACGAGAAGGGTGAAAGAACCACTTCAAAATTCGGCAGCCTTACAGCGTCACTTAAACTTTCATAAAACGAAATGATGAGAGTAATAGGGGATATATCATCATATAAAAATGAAAAGGGAATTAAGAGGAATATAAAATAACATCCTCTCACATAAGAACATGGAGCATAAAAGGAATGACATAAAAGAGATTACATGAAAAGAAAGAGAGAGGTCGGATCCCTTACCTTAAAACGTAACTCTTAAAACTCAATGGTTGGGACCTTGAGGGCTTGGGGAACCTTGGGAGGACTCCTTGGGAGGTAATGGGGCCAGAAAGTAGTTGGGGGAGAGTGGGGAGTCGAAAAGGATGAGAGGATGGCTTGGTATTTATAGGGAAAGTGAGGGTACAAGGCATTAATGGCCAAGAGACACCTCAAAAGTGGTTTTCTCAAAACATTGTGCTCTCCCATGGTATTTCCCATGGAGTTAGCCCACATGGTTCCCCCATACAATAATTCATCACCTTTGGTCGTCCAACCCATAAAATATCTCATGATATCATCATGACATAGTTATGATGTCATTAAACAAACCGAAACCCTAAAACTGTATTTTTACTATTCACTAAAAATTCAACATTCCCAGAAAGATCCCAAAATTTCACATTAAACAAATATCAATGCTATGATTTCAAAAATTAACTCCATTTTATAAAAATAATTTTCTAAATAATTTTAATTTATTTTTTAAATGAATACACTATTCACCGAAAATTCATTTTTTCAGAAAAAACCCCAAAAATTACCTTAACATAATATCGATGATCTGATTTCAAAAATGAAATCCATTTTATAAAAATAATTTTCTAAATATTTTTAATTTAATTTTTAATTAAAAAAACTATTCACCTGAAAAAAACTAATATTTGAATAATAATTTATGAAACCATTATTTAACCATTTTATTGAATCACGTTACTTAATCAAGGTGCCTAGATTATATTAATACTTTCATTAAGTGAGATTACTAATCCATTTGGTCAGATTACTAATCCTAAGCGTAAAATCACTATTCATAATTTACTATTCATCAAAAATCAATTTTATCTTATTAGGCTCTAAATTTCGTACTGAACATAATTGTAGAAGAACATTTTTTGAAATTCATTACACATTTTTAATTATTTAAGGTTTACCTAAATTTTTTTAAAATATCATTTTTCTAAAATTCATCAAAAATATGCATACTATATTTATCCAGACATTTGAAAATTTAAAAACTTCATCATAAGAAGAAATCAAAATTTTTATTTAAAACAAAGGGTTACACAAGCAGTTATTGTCTCCTTACATAGCCCCTTATCACACCACTATAGGAACTAAGTGTAATGTGTGCTAAGGTGAGAGAATCCAAGGGAGGCTCGGCCAACATCGCACGAGTATTAATTTCTATCAGGTTGAACTTCTCGCGAAGGCGATTCCGTTCTAGCTTCACACGATGAAGTTCGGCTTGGGTTTGGTCTAGAGCAAAGCCCAGTGATGCTACCTCCTTCCCAAGTTCTGTTAGATGGGCTTCGATCGGTCCAAGACTAATGGGTGAGGCCATCAAATCTTCTTTCTATAATAATTAACCAAGATTACTTGTATTTAGAGACAATAATCAAAACGTTTAGTTTCCAGCGATCATATTGACCAATGGTCATATACCATTCAAAACCCAACAGTCTCATTTTAACTATACTCATGTTATCAAATGAAACATTTTTGTTGAGTATAAAAATAAAATAAAATAACACATCAAATTAGGAAACAAGATTTATTCAAAATTTCGGGTCGTTACATCCGATCCTCTCCACAATCTCAAAAGGTCCCACATACCTGGGTGCTAACTTACCCTGCTTTGGAATCCGACAATGACCCAACCATAGCAACACCCGAATGAACACTTTATCACCCATCACAAACTCAAGAGGTCTACGAATCTAATATGCATACGACTTCTACCTACTATGAGCCATAACAATCCGCTTCCTGATCAACTTAACTATTTCGGCAGTCTCCTGAACTAGACTTGGCCCCAAAAACTCATATTCACCAGCCTCTACCAAACACAACGGAGATCTACATGGCCTCCAGTATAGTGCCTCAAACAGTTCCATCTGAATCGTAGCCTGAAAACTGTTGTTGTAGGAAAAATCAACTAATGATAGGTTCCTCTCCCAAGAACCACCAATGTCCAAGACACAAGCTCTTAACATGTCTTCCCACACTTGGATCGTATGCTCTGACTTCCCGTCTGTCTGTGGGTGGAAAGACGTATTCAAAAACACATTCGTAGAATGTACTTCTACAACCCTTTCCTGAAATGTGATGTGAAACATGGATATTGGTCCGAAACATTGGTCCGAGGAACACCATGCAACTGCACTATTTCCCAAACATACTACTCACCCAACTTTTTGACTGTAAAGGTCTCCTGAGTCGGTAAAAAATGAGCCACTTTTGTTAACCGATACTCAACCACACAAATTGCATCATTCATCTGTGGCATCCTTGGAAGACCCATGACAAAATACATTGTTACATCATCCTACTTCCATTCCAGAATGGGCAGTGGATGCAACAAACCAGCTGGGCGTTGATGCTCAGCCTTCACCTACTGACAGGAAAGGCACCATGCCACAAAGCCTGCAACTTCCTTATTCATTCTAGGCCACCAAAACTACATTAGGAGATCACGGTACATCTTGGTCAAACTAGGATACACTTCCCACTTTGATGCATGGAATTTAGACATCAACTCTTTCTGCACACACTTCGACACAACCAAACGATCATGGGCACGAACAACACCATCCACGCCGACGGACCAAACAGAAGGTAGCTACCCACCTTTAAGAATTTTCATCATGATAAAACACCCATGATCATCTATCTGACCTTCCTTAACTCAACTCAAAATCCTCGACTCCATCGTTAAATAATTAAGAGTGACCTCACAATGCTCCTCCTGCACCTCTAGGTGCATCTACGAAAACAAGGTCATCACCTTCCACTCGGTGTTAGACTTATGAACCACCTGATTATGAACATTCCTGCTCAGAGCATCAACAACACTATTTCCCTTCCACGATGTGTAAACCAACTCAAATTCAAAATACTGGAGGTATTCAACCCATATTCGCTGCCGGAGGTTCTGATCCCATTGTAAGAAGATGTACTTTAAACTCTTATGGTTGGTAAACACATTAAATCGTTCTCCCAACAGATAGTGCCTCCAACACTTCAAGACATACACCACTGCATCCAACTCAAGGTTATGATTGGGATAGTTCTGCTCATGGGGTCTCATCTTCCTTGACCAATAATCCACAACCCGATCATCCTGCATCAACACAGCCCCATGCCCGACTTCGGATGCATCAAAAAACACGATGTACTTCTTACCCGGTTCAGTTAATGTCAAGATAGGTGTAGTCGTCCCCCGCTTCTTCAACTCTTGGAAGGCATTCTCAAAAGCCTCAAACCACTCAAACCTGATTCCCTTCTGGTTGAAGCACGAGAGTGGTGCTTCCAAGCGATAGAAATCTTGAAAGAACCTCCAGTAATTCCCAACCAAAACCAAAAAACTCCAAACATCAGAAACACTCTTGGGCTGCTCCCATGATACAACTGCATGTACTTTCTCTAGATCCACTAAGACACATTCCCTTGAGATGATGTGACCTAGAAAATGCACCACACCAATCGATAATTGACACTTTGATATCTTGGCGTATAGTTGATGCTCTATTAGCGTACCCAAGACAATTTAATGATGTTGGCATGATAGTCATGAGTTTTTGAGTACACTACAATATCGTCAAGAAATACAATCACATATAGATCCAGATAGGGATGAATTATTTGGTTCATCAAATACATAAACACCGTCGGTGAATTGGTCAAGCCGAAAGGTATTACCACAAACTCAAAAAACTTGTACCGGCTCTAGAATGTTGTCCGCAGTACATTAGAAGACCTCACCCTCATCTGGTGATAACCTGACCTCATATCAATCTTAGAAAACAATAATTCACCCCTCACCTAATCAAATAGGACATCGATTCTAGGAAGAGGGTACCGATTTTTCACATTCGTCTGATTCAACCTTTGATATTCAACACACAGCCTCAACGACCCATCTACCTTCTTTAAAAAAAGCACAGGAGATCCCTAATGAGACGTACTAGGATGGATAAACTCCTTATGGTCCAACTCCTCAAGCTGATCCTTCAGTTCCTAGAGTTCTGCCGGTGCCATTTGGTATGGCAAAATAGAAACTGGCTCTGCTCCCGATAGCAACTCGATCATGAGCTCGACATCCCTCTTAGGTGGTAACCCCGAGAAATTATCAGGAAACACATCCTAAAACCGATCCACCACGGGAGGAAAATTAGATTATTCCACTCCCTAATCATCACCAAGCATGAGACATGCCACTTGAGCCGTGAGTCCACTCGCCTGTTGACAAATCAGGCCCGTACGCCCTACTCGAACATCCCATTCTCCACAGTGGACATAAGCATCACCCTCAAGTGACCTGAACGATAATCTTTGGTGATAACAGTCTATGTGAACCCGATACAACACCAACCAATCCATTCCAAATATTAGTTCAAACCATAACATCTCGAGAATGAACAAGTCCCACAGAAAATGAGACCCACCAAATTCTAAGGAACATCCCTAGAAATTCTTAATATCCTCATCCCGCACTCCCAACATGGTGTCCATTGACATAATACCACACACTCCCTCCACAAGTAAACCCATCTCTACCACAAGTTGAGTAGAAACAAAAGAGTTTGGGGCACCCGTTTCAAACAACACACTAGAAAATGTAGAATCTACATGGATTGTACATCAAATAGTTGACGGTCCGGCTTTCCATTAACAGGGGAAAACCGAACTGACTGAATATGACTTTCCCATATACCCTGGGCTCCAGCCTAAGAACCCTATGCCGCACTGCCCTGATGGAGTGAGCGATCTCACCCTGGAGTTCCACGTCCACTGCCCCTACCAGTACGGCCCGTGGAGCTCCAACTTCCTGCATGATACAGGGAATCTGATTCCCTTCCCATACCCAGTACCTGCTTTTCATCACCATCTTCACTTGTCTACTGAGGGTTATTGAAAAACCTCTGCACATGCCCCATCCTGCCGCATGAACGACACTCAACTGGAGTTCAAGGACACTGTCCACACATATGCCCCGACCTACCGCATTGATAACAGAACACTGGGTTCCCACTCTGAGAGGCGGATCCTCTCTTCTGACCACCATGCTGGAAACTTTCCAAACAGCACTTCCGACCATCGGAAGATGCACCACTTGTCCGCCCTTTTAGCACGTCAAGCCCACTACCCGATGCTCCCTTCAGGTTCCCTTCAGATTTGAGTGCCTAATCCATCACCTCTACAAACCTCTTCAAGCGGAAGATATTTACATGAGACCTGATCCCATGTCTCAACCCATCTCTAGAAATACCTTTATACTACTACCTCATCCACTGCTAACACTGGGAAAAAGCCGTGCAAATCTGTGAAGCGACTCGCATAGTCCATCACCGATAGAGATCCCTGAGTCAGGATCATAAACTGTACAACCAACTCTTGCCTCAAAGTGTTTGGGTAGAAATCCTCCAGAAACATCTCTTGGAAAACCTTCCACGAAATCACCTCAGCCTGCTCGGTCTGCACCTGAATGTACCACCAACGCCTTGTCTGGCCCCACAACATATAAACGGCCAGCTTTACCCTCTTTTCAACAGGGGTCTCCAGATGATCCAATATCATCTGGACAGACTCTATCTATAACGCTGCTACCTCTAGCCCACCCGCTCCAATGAAAGTCAGAGGGTGCTTTAGCTCGAGCTTCCTGGTCAGCTGAAACATACTTGGTGCAACCCGCCCTGGGTCCTGATCCATCATCTGCATAAGGCAATCCATGTTCTCTCAGAACTGGCCTTCTATACCTTCATTGAATGCCACATTTTCATGCTCTTCTACCAGAGGAGTGTTCTAAGTGACATCCTCTCATTTCCCAACTAGTAACTTACGTCGTGGTGGCATCTCTCTACATTGCCAAGCACAAGATTTAGCTCACATACCACAAAACTTTCACAGCTTCATCAGTAGCTCTTTACTAGCTACAACAACCCATTTTCATAAACTAATTCAACAGCATTAACACCTCAAATTCACCACCCCGACCATCCCTTCTGCGGCCATGGTCCACATGGGGTAAACAACCATGCACTACCTCCAATATCACCCAACACGTTGCAAAAACATTTTCCACTTCATTTCAACAGTTATATTTCATTAAACATCATTTACCCACTTGTTTTATTTCATTCTCCCCATTTTTTCTTGGTTTCATTAAATGCATGATTTACCAATCTTTCCTGCCTCACACATCCACCCTGTGCATGTCCCTAACACAATACATGTCAAATATCTCCCTAGGTGCCTACAATGATGCATGAAAGTAAATCCTTGGGCCGTTAAGGCCACGAGCCAAATAGCATAAAACAATCACATCAAACCACACGTGCATCACCCAATGGTGAAATATCTTCAAATGTTACAAAACAAAACCAAGAACAACATTTACCACCCAAGGTGACTTGGGTTTTCCCTCGTACATGGGTTAGCTACTCCAAAGAACAAGCTCATTACCATGGACCGACTCATCTTAACCTTTGGCAACATATCCCAAATAACAAGACCTTAGAGAAGGAGAAGAAATACCTCCTCAGATACCACTTTGTAATGTCTCCAACCCGAAATCCACTAAGCCGGTGCTACGAGCCGGGTGGTTACATGACCTTAAGCGCGACTTCCCATATGCCAAAGGCTGCCGACTAGCAGCGGGGGCCTATGGAGTCAAATGGGGAGACTATACCCCCTTTTTATCAGAGTAAGCCACAACAGAAATAAACCAAATAGCTGAAAAAATAACCAACAAACAAGGAACATGTATAACAACCAATTCCAACAATAAATATTCCATGTCATACTACAAGTTCAATAGTAAACAAAACCCAAAATAAATACAACGACCAAAATCCCCCAAAATGGTCCTGAATCCATGTCCGAATCCTCCACCAAGTGCTACCCATTTCCACTCATCTATCTAGCAAGGACCCTTTCCCTTCTCCTGACCTGCAAACATGAAGTCTACATGGGTACCCAATGGCGGCCCGAGTAGGGTGTGAGTACCTCTTAGTAGGCCACCACCAACAGTATCCACAAAATATCCAGAATAAATCGATAGTGCATGAAAAAGGAATATGAATGATAATTTCCAAGTAATTATTCAAGGTTCTATTATCCAGTTCATATCCGAAGCCATTTCCACTTCTATTACCATTCATTTCACACAAATCATCATCATTTACCATTTCAAAACATTTCTATGGTTCAACAATTTCCCATTTCTATCCTAGCGTGGGTAATGGATGATAAATCCTTATAACAACGTCTCTCAGCCTTATCTTTTCAACACACTAGGAATCCGAATAAAAGTTATGAAATATATATTTTCATGTTATCCAACCAGAAGTACTATTTTTGATCTCTATAAATCATCATATTTCTATGGCGAATAGAGTATGATGAACTTTTATATTTACTAAAAATTTCCTTCTTCAATTCTAGTATTGAAGAGAAACATACTCTATTTATGAACATTACCATCATGACACAAGAATGTTTGAAAATTATAACATTTCCCACAACGATATATAGTCACAAATCCTCATTTTATGCTTCTTTAATCCTCACATTGATGGACGGTTGAACATTTATCTAGGAAAGAAATGATACGTATCATTTCCACATAATTCCTAGATCCATCTTTAGTAAATCAATACATATTAGATATCTTGAAATCCTCATCATGGAAATATGATCAGGGAAATCCAGACTTAGAGAATCATCCAACATGTTTTCCTTCCTAGGGTGTTTGTGTATTGAGAAATAATAATCATTAATCAACTCTAGTAACCTCATTTGGAACATATTGAACACTTTTTATTAAAATATAATTAAAAATTTTATTATCAGTATATATATATATATATCACATGTCCTGTCACATACCATCCCCTGAGGCTCGTGTCGTGACTACCCCAAGCTTTCCGTTCATTGTCCAGGGGCGGGTGACTAGCACCAAAGGCGTATTCCCTAAAAATAGAAAGGAATTTCCTTTATAATCTATAAACTCAAGAAACCAAGCACACATCATGATACGGGCACTAGTAAATTGAATAGTAAAAAGAGTGTGTACAATATGTAAAAAGGGGCCAGAAAACAATCCCAACTAGAAAGTTCAAGAAAATATAAAAGTAAAAGTAAAATAGAACAGCTTATGGGAACACGCACCAAGGATCCAACCTGAAGGGTAGGTAAAGATCTCGAACGGTTGTCTCTGCGGTATGCCTTGTATAAGGTCCACCTCTAGGCTAACTCCAGTCCTGGTACCCTCATCCTCAGTCAGTGATGTCCGCCGTCTGCACCAAACACCACAAGGTGTGGGCATACCCCGTGCTTGGGTGAGTATAATGATACATAATAGGGACCTCGAGTCCCTCACTGTCTCACAAAATCCACAAAGGATAAACCACAAAGCATGAATGCATCAGACAACCCTACTTAAGTATATGCCTATACATATACCTAAGTTATCAAATATACCAATCTCAATCACGTGGAAATAAAATGCCCAACTCAAAAGCCCAAATCACAACTGTTCCATGAAGGAAAGAATACTACAAAGATATCACCCCAAAGGTAACTGCCACAAAGGTACGCCACAAATAAGAATAACACAATGGTATCACCGCAAAGGTATGTACCACAATGATATGCAACATAGAAGAATACCAAAATGGTATTACCATGAAGGTAGGGACTCAGCTCACACCAGGTTTTCTTTGGTAAGGTAGTAAAGATGATTAGATCTACTGTTGAATCATCTTACTCTGTTGAGAGGCAGACCCATGTAGGATCCTAAATCATCTGAACCACGGAGGATCTTAAATCATCAGACCCACAAAGGATCCCAAAGCACACGCCCAAATAGGATCCTTGTATAGTAGACCCACGTAGGATCCTAGAGTAGTCTCATGTGTATTCCTAGATAGGATCCATGTGAAAATCTCAAAAACAGACCCACAAAGTATCCCAAAGCACAGACCCACAGAGGATCACTTTCTCATGTCATAGCCAGCTACAAGGTTCCCGCACTAAGCTTGCTTGTCTCTAGGAGGGTCCACTACAGAAGATACTAGTTGATAATCAAACTTCAAATAAGTCCCATGAAGAAGTATTCCAGAGGACCACCATGTAATAGGGGTATCAATGAAACAGATGGTGCATCAATAGGACGCCCGTTCTGTATGTTATTGGCCTTTTAATACCAAGGGACCAGTTGGATTCATGCTTGATCCAACCCAAACATACCCAAAAATTATCCAAATCACATTTGGGATATACCAAAAGGACCATCTCACTCAAAGGTTTCTGGCACTGTAGAAGGTTCGTCAAACGGACACCGGTAGCTCAAGATATCACCGAAAGAGAAAAAAGGGTTGAAGTTGGTCCGGGTCATGTAGGACCTGGTCTGGCTGACCCGATCTGGGAAGACCCAAACTGGTCTAGGTTGACCTATCCTAACCCGAGTCCGGACCTGGGTCCGGCCCTACCCACCGACACGACCCGACACGCAGGGTGGCCCGGCCCGCGGAGCGGCCTGCGGTGCGGCGGCCCGCGGTGGCTCACAGTTTGTTGGGCCACGGTGGTCATAGTACCGCGGCTAGACGATCGACCTACCATCCTCCACATGGTGTGGTCATGCACCACGCCGTCATCAGCAGTCGACAGTGAGCCGGACGCTCTACGCTCGCCGCTGCGGCATAAGGTCGCAACTCTACTCCTTTGGGAGGCGTGGATGCACGCCGCCGCCCCTTCTCAGGGCTGGCCACCTCTGGCCGCCACCATGACCGACGGGCTACGACCCTTCTCTGATTGCGTGGTCGCGCCGCCACCTACGTCGCGACCGACTGGAGTGTCATCTTCCATTCTCGAGCCCCACTGTTGACATTCCTCAGGTCACTGGGCGCGCCTCGATGGCCCGTTCATCATTCTGAAGATCTCACACTTGTCTCAGGTTGCCGCCATCATTTCAAGACCATAAAAACTCACAAAGGTTGCAGAGATGTCAGGTCTTTTCATTTGGCCCACTCTCTCTCCAGGTTTGAACAATAACAAGCGCCTTGTTTATTCTTGAATCATGAAGTACGTCAAGAATGGGGTAAGGGGTAAACAAATAACAACCCTACCTCTAAGGTTCGTTAAAGTCGGTGATGAGGGAAGGACAGACATTGGTTCATTGTTGTTGAAGATGTTCCTCATCAGAGAGCACATTCTTCATTGGAGAGTCCATTCTTCGATGGAGGAAGAGTTCCTCCAAGTTCTCCATTTTTCCAACACTTCCCCAATTCCACTAAAAATGAATGGCCATCAATTCCCCCAAAATCCCAAGGGTTTGACTATTATTTATTTAATTAAAGAGGTTTATTAATTTTTGGAATTAATGAGACTCATTAATCATAAAATGGGTGGTTAAACCTTTTGCGTAACCTAACATTTAATGTCCATCATTAAATGCCTGCCCTCCCTTGGGTGGTCCCTGCCACCAGAATTTAAAATTGAGGTTTCAACTCTGGTGGTCCCCATCACCATTAATCCAAAAACAGGTTTCAAAAGGAAAAATAAAATATTAATTATTTTATTTTATTCTACCTCCACAGAAATCAAAAAAAAAACTAACATTCATCCTCGACCTACTACGGTTGAGGTGAGGTTCTCCTTATGCGAATATCAACGCTGTGAGTTCAACGGTTTCCTCAGATTTCAGTTCTGAGCACCATCTCTAATGTTAGAAAAGCTATCTCGCACGTTTACTGAAGGTACTCAAAAAAATGTTCAGAAATTGATTCTGGGAAAACAGGGCCTCAGAATCATGCGCCGTCAATTTTGGCGGACTCATAAAATTTCCATATAATTAACAAAAAATTACATGGAATTGATGAGTCTTTACATTCTCCCCACATTAGTGATTTTTATCCCCATAAGCCAAAATATAAACTAGAGAAACAAGTGGGGGTACTGAGCAAGTATTTGAGCCTCCTGCTCACATTTTCACTCCTAGAGGTTCCCGTGCTGCCAGCAAATGTGCACTAGAGGTATCGACCCCCACAAAGGTCCTTCTCCTGTCGATCCTAAATTTCTATTAGAACGTCCGTAAACGTCACCCCATCATCAATGTACAACTCTCTATGGTCGATGTCATGGGTAGGATCATGCACGTATCTTCTCAGCTAGGATACATGGATGATGTCATGAACCCGGTTCAATTGAGGGGGAAGTGCTAGGTGGTAAGCCACCTCACCAACTTTGCTGAGGACCTGGAAGGGTCTGATGAATCTCGAATATAACTTGCCTCCCTAGCCAAATCTCCTCAAACCACATTGTGGTGAGACCCATAGAAATACGTGGTCACCATCGTTGAACTCCAGAGGTCTTCATCTCCTATCATCAAAAGACTTTTTTCTGCTCTGTGTAGTCTTCATCCGCTCCTGGATGATCTGCACCTTCTCCATGGTAGCCCATACCATATCTGGTCCCATGGGTGTTGACTTCCTTAGGTCAGTCCTGAACAATGGTGAACTACAAGGTCAACCATACAATGCCTTGAAAGGTGCCATCCCAATGGTGGAGTGATAACTATTGTTGTAAGAAAACTACACCAAGGGAATGTGATCATCCTAGTTGCGACCGAAGTCGAGGATGCAAGCACGTAACATGTCATCATGGGATTGAATGGTCCGCTCAGTCTGGCCATCCGTTTGAGGATGGAAGGCAGTGCTCAAAAAAAGCTGCCACCTGAAAACCTCATGCAACCCCTTCCATAGCCAGTAAGTGAAACATGTATCACGATTGGAGTAAATAATTAGGGGCACTCCATGTAGCCGCACAATATCTTACACATGGAGGCATCCCAAGCTCTCTACTGAACCCTGCTCTCTGATCGGTTGGAAGTAGAATGACTTGGTGAGTCGGTTGACAATCACAAAGATAGAATCATGACCCCTAGATGTACATGGATGTCCTATAATGAATTCCATGGACATAACGCCCACTTCCACTCTGGGACCTCTAAAGTTTGAACTAATCCTCCTCTTACTTGATGCCCCACCTTCACTTGTTGACAAGTGAGGCACCCAAAGACAAACTCTTCTACTTCTTTCTTCATTCCTGGCCACCTGTGCTGTCATCGAAGGTCCTAGTACATCTTCTCCACTATTGGATGTTCCGCTAGTGGGGACCTAAGGAACTCCCTCAATACATCCTCTCGAAGTGACACTGGTACCATGGTACATCCTTTGCCGGGGATGACGTGCTCCCCACCTTTAGAAAATCCATCAGGTTCCTGTCCTATGGATATCTGAGAACGTCGATCCTCGCTGTTAGTGTCCCCATGCTGCACCTCCCTGAATCACTAAAGAAGTGGGGGAGTGACTATAATAGATGGAAGAAAAGCTGCTCCATCGCATTCCACAAAGGATATCTGTAAAGTGGCCAACTGCTATGTCACCTCACCAAGAAGCTGTATACAAGATCTCCTGCTGAGTGCATCTGCTACAATGTTCCCCATACCAGGAGTATAGAATATCTCTAAGTCATAGTCCTAGTGGAACTCAAGCCAATGTTGCTGTCTCAGGGTTAGGTTCTTCTGAGATAAGATATATCTGTGACTCTTGTGATCAGAGTTGACTATAAAACATTCGCCTATCATGTAATGTCTCAACATATTCAAGGTGAAGACCAGTACTGCTAACTCTAGGTCATGGGTATGGTAGCTATTCTCTTGTTTTCCCAGTTGTTGAGAACCATATGTAATCAATGCTCTCTCCGAAAATAGGACACATCCGAGCCTGATCCCTGAAGCGTCGTAGTAGACTACGTACTCAACGTCCTCCTCTAGAAGCATGAAGATTTGGTCACTAGTCAGCCTTTGCCTCATCTCCTAAAAACTCCGCTGGCATCTCTCTTACCACACGAAGGGTTTCCCCTTCTTGGTCAACACTGATAAAGGTGCTGCAACTCTGGTGAAATCTGGCATAAATCTCCAGTAGTTTTCAGCCAAACCCATGAAACTCCGTACCCCCGTCACACTCCTAGGTGGATCCCAAGAATGTACCGCCTAATCTTCATCGAATCCACCGCAACTCCAGCCTCTGATATGACATGTCCCGGAAAGTGAACCTCTCAAATCAATAACAGGAACTTTGAGAGATTATCATAAATCTGGTGCCCTCAAAGTGTGTCCAAAACTATCTACAAATGATAGGAATGCTACTCTTCAGTAGCTGAGTAGATCAGAATGTAATCAAGGAATACCACCACAAAGTGATCAAGATATGGCTAAAAGATCCTGTTTATGAGTCCCATGAACACTAATAGATCATTGGTCATGCTGAACGACATAACCAAAAACCCATAATGAACATACCGACATCTAAAATCCATATTATATACATCCTCATATCATACTCTATGCTTGTGATAGCCTGAACTAAGGTCTATCTTCGAGAACCACTGTGCTCCCTTCAGTTGATCAAAGAGGTCGTCAATCCTTGGGAGTGGGTACATGTTCTTCATAGTAACCTGGTTCAGGAACCTATAGTCAACATAAAGTCTCAATCTCCCATTTTACTTCTTGGAGAACAAAATCGGGGCTGCCCATGGATAAACAATGGGCTGAATGAACCCCTTCTTCTATAAGTCCTCCATCTGTACCTGCAGCTCATGAAGCTCTGCGGGAGCCATCTGATATGTTAGTCTAGATATCGGTGCCATCCCAGGGTACAAATAAATGTAAAAGTACACCTATATATGAGGAGGTAGACCCAAAACATCATCATTCAATACATATGCGTACTGATCCACCACTATAGGATAGCTCGGTCTCTCCACAACAACAGCTCTGAGGGTAAGGCTGGCCAACTAATGAGTGGTCGGCTAAACTCCCCTCTGGGAAAGTCCATCCTATGCTACAAAGGCTCCTTTCTCACCGGTGGTGGTAAAACTAGTCCCATCCACGTGGACACACTGCACTTTGCGCCTAATACAGTCAATCTAAGTACTAAATGTAAATAACCAGTCCATACCCATGAATACATTGTAAGGCCTCGACACCGCTACTTGGAGATCCTAGCTGAAGCTCTCGCCACCTAGAGTATTCTAACACTACCGGTACCAGTGTGTAATTGTCGAATCCTATCCCGTAGAAGTATCTAGCCATAAGGATTGAGCCAACGGCTCCATCGGAATCTCCGAGCTCTGAACGAGGGAAGTGGAAATAAAAGAATCATTGGAACTTGTGTCTATAAGTACTAAAGCTAAGGTGGGGTTGACAAAATCGTACCTTGTATCATATCCAGAGCACCATGGTCATAGGACTCAACTGCTTGGAGCTGAGCTCACCCTTGGCCTCCTACTCCCTGTGGTCGGGGTGGACCACCTAGTGGTGGTGGCGGTAACACCTCGAATCGTCACCCACCGCAAAATACATAACCAGCTCCTCTACCACGTCCGCCTACTCACTACAAAACTCCTTGGTCGAACCTATATCTCTGCCTGGGTGGTTCTTTGATCATCTTCTAATCATCCGCACAGCGGGTCAGATAGTCACGAGCCATGTGACCCTACCCAGTGCATTTGTAAAACTGCCTTTTCCTCACAAGACTGGCTCTGTCTCCAGTGCCCTACACAACCGACCCAGAATCCTGCGGTCATCCACCTGTTTGTCTGGTCCTCTTGGACCACTATGACATCTGTCTACTTCCTGCTGTAGAAGACTCCACTATGTGATGCCCAGTGTGGGTCTTACTACTGGAGACTGCTCAGCAAGAAAACAATCCATGAAGAGGGATTGCTCTAACACCCTCGCCTACGTTGGGATGTTGAGAGAAATCATTGAAGGCATGGTCTCCCGCATGAGTCCCTACTCGAAGGTCCAATCCCTGAAGAATGAGTCCCAAACCATATCAGTGGAGAATCGTGATAGGTTAGTGAACCTCGTTGAGTACTAATCCATAGTCATGCTATCCTGCAGCAGATGAAGAAGCTTCTGTTTGCGCACTACACGAAGGGTCGCTGGAAAAAAATCATCCTGAAATAGGCTCTCAAATTCTGCCCCAAAGAAGTGTCACCTCTTCGTGAACATTGTGAATCAAGCTCCACCATCTGCCTACTACTGGCTGTAGAAGACCGACATCAAGTATCACCATGAGATCAGCTGGTGAACCTACCAGTCAGAAGACACTCACCATGGCTTCCAGCCAATCCTCAGCTGCCTGTGGGTCTATCTATCACCTAAACCTATGGGGCCTCTAGTGCTGGAATTCGTTCAATGAACTCAAGCGGAGTGAACCCTCTACTGCTGGGGCTGGTGGCATCGGTGGACCAACGGGTAATGGTACAGCTGGTACCTTCGACGGGGCCTCTACTGCAAGATGGCCCTACACCGAGGCCTCTTTGCTTTGTGGGCCATCCTCTCATACTATACGTGGAACCCTAGCTGGCTATCTGTGTGGAGGCATCCTGAAAAGAAACTGATGTGTCACGTTCAATAAGTTATACCTGGTGAGATGACTCAAAGAGATAATAAAGAAAAATCATCAAAACACACACACAATCACTATTTTCGTGCACTAAGTCAGAAATCAGAAGTCATGGTCCTGGGTTTTGGATACGTCGGCCACCACACCAACACTAGATTCCCTAAAATGATAACCACACTTAATACACATAACACTATTGATATTAAAAGATAAGAGTAAAATGTTCTATGATAAAACCGACTCCTCTGATACCAATTTTTCACGAACCATCCCCCAAGTCTTGTGTTGTGACTACCCCAAGCCCTCCTTCCATAGTACAGGGGCTGATGACTAGAACTGAAGGCGTATTACCTAAAACTAGGAAGGAATTGCCTTTCAAACATTTAAACTCACGCATCCAAGAACACAACAAGATACGAACACGAGTAAACTAAATAGTAAAAAGAGTGTGTACAGTAAGTAAAAGGGGGGGGGGAAGAATACAAGCGCAGCTGGAAAGTACAAGAAAAATGAAAAGTACAATTAAAAAGGAACAACTCCTATGAACACCCACCAAGGATCCAACCTAAAGGGTAGGTATAGCTCTCAAGCGGTTGTCTCTACAGTATGCCTCGTCTAAGGTCCACCTTTGAGCTTCCTCCAGTCCGGGTACCCTCATCCTCAGTCAGCGATTTCTATCATCTACACCAAACACAACAAGGTGCGGGCATAGCTTGTGTAGGGGTGAGTATAACAATACTCAGTAGGGACCCTGAGACCCTGATGGTCTTACAAAATCCACAAAGGATCCACAAAGCATGAATACATCTGACAACACTACTTAGGTATATGCCCATGCATATACCAAATTTATCGAGTATACCCATCTCAATCATGAGGAAACACAAGGACAAACTCAAAAGCACAAATCTGAACTGTTTCAATGATGAAATAATACTAAAATGGAATCACCATGAAGTTAATTACCAGAAAGGTACACCACACAAAAGAATACCAGAAAGGTATCACCCCGAAGGTGTGTACCACAAAGGTATGCCACACAGAAGAATACCACAACGGTATTACCACGAAGGTAAGGACTCAGCTCACACCAGGTTTTCTTTGGAAAGGAAATAAATATGATTAGATGCTACTACTGATTCATATTACTCTGTTGAGAGGCAGACCCACATAGGATCCTAAATCATCAAACCCACATAGGATCCAAAACCATCAGACCCACAAAGGAACCCAAAGCACAGACCCACATAGGATCCTACTATAAAAGACCCACGTTGGATACTAGAGTAGTCTCACATGGATTCATAGAGAGGATTCATGTGAGACTCTCAAACACAAACCCACAATGGATCCCGAATCATAGACCCATAGAAGATCCCTTTCTCATGTAACAGCTAGCTACTGGGTTCCCTCGCTAAGAATGCTTATCTCTGGGAGGGTCCACTCTTAATGATACTTGTAGATACTCAAACTACCACGAATTCCCAAGAATAATTATCCCAAAGTACCACCATGCAATAGGGGTCTCAACACAATAGACGGTGCATCATTCAGACGCCCGGTCTGAAAGTTATTTTCCTTTTAGTCTTGAGGGCCCGATTGGATTTCTACTCAATCATACACAAACATACCACCAATTTATCCAAATCTCTAGTGGGGTATACCAAAATGACATTCTTTATCTAAGGATTACGGCACCGCAGACTGTTCGTCAAACGGACAGCCGTAGCTCAAGATATGGCTGAATGAGCGAAAAGGGTCGAAGTTGGTCTGAGTCATGTCGGACCCGACATGGGTCCAGACATAGATCTGACCCATCATGCTAGGTCCGGCCTGGACCACTAGGTCCGACCCAGCCTTCTGGGTCCATCCTGGCCCACCAGCGTGACCCGGCACGCTGGGCGCCCCACAGTGCGGCCCGCATTTGGCGGTCCACTAGGCGGCCCGCTGGGAGGCCAGCAGTACAGTAGCTCGCAGTGAGGTGGTCGGCGGTGCGGTGGCCTGCGGTGGATCGCGGTGCGGCGGCCCACAGTGGCTCATGGTGCTGCAGATGGCTGGTCGGCCAGCCTTCCGCTACGCGGTGTGGTCTCACGATGTGCCTTCTCCGGGGGCTGGCAGCGAGCTGGCCACCCCCTTTGCTCCACCATGGCCGATGGGCCGCGCCCCTTCTCCCGCAACACGGTCTCTCTGCCGCCTTCTTCATGGCCAACCGGAGTTCCGAACCCCATTCCCGAGCCCCACCAGTGAAATTCCTCATGTCACCGGGCGCGCCCTAGTGGCCCGTTCATCATTATGTAAATCTTTAGACTTGGCTTGTCTTATTGCCATCATTTCAAGAACATCAAAGCTCACAAAGGTTGCAGAGAGGTTGGGTCGTGTTTGTTTGGACCTCTCTCTCTCCTCGTTATAATGATAACAAGTGGCTTATTTATTCTTGAATCATGAAGTACGTCATGAATGAGGTAAGGGGTATATAAATAACTACCCTACCTCGAAGGTTCATTGACGTCGATGAGGAGGGAAGGACAAACATTGGTTCATTGTCATTGAAGATGTTCCTCATTGAAGAGAATGTTCTTCATTGGAGAGCATGTTCTTTGTTGGAGGAAGAGTATCTCCATGTTCTCCCTTTTTACAAGACTTCTTCAATTCCACTAAAAATTAATAGCCAACAATTCCCCCAAAATCCCAAGGGTTTATCTCTTCTTCCTTTAATTAAATAGGTTCATTAATTTGTTGAATTAATGAGCCTAATTAATCCTATATAGGATGGTTAAAAATTTTGTGTAACCCATAATTTAATGTGCATCATTAAATTCCAGACCTTCCTTGAGTGGTCCCCGACACGAGAATTTAAAATGGAGGTCTCAACTCTGTTGGTACCCATCTCTATAAAACTAAAAGGAGGATTCGAAAGGAAAAATAAAATATTAATTTTTTTTGTTTTATTCTTCCTCGATGAATAGAACAAATTCTAACTTCCACCCTCGACCTTCTGCGGTCAAAGTTAAGGTCTCCTTAAGCGAATATCGGTGTTGAGAGTTCAACGGTGTCCTCTAATTTCAATTTCGAGCACCGGTTCAAATGATAAAAAAATCTTCTCACACGTTTACATAGCATATCTAAAAAAAGTTCAGATATTCATTCAGGGCACACCGGGCCTCAGAATCACATGCCGTAAATTTTTTCAGACTCTTAAATTTCACATATAATTCAATAAAAAATTACATGGAATTTTATGGTCTTTATATGTCCACCCTAAAGATAATTCCTATACATTTTTAGATTAAAAATTATTATTCCCAACAACAAATCCCAATTCAGATATTTTTTCTCATGGATTTTCAATCAGGGTAAGGCATATTAAATCAACATATTATTCATTAAAAGGACACATCATATTATGTTATATGATTAATCTGTAACGATTACAAACCCATTTCCACTAAAGTGTAGTGTATGTACATGCCCGCAGACAAAAATTTTTCTTATCTAGTTGAATTTTTCCTCACATTCATCTATCTAAATGAACATGGATCCATTCAAAGTAATAATGATTAGTTTATTAGATAACTGTAATTAATCTATCAAAATGCATCAGTAATATCCTAAAAACCTTATAAAAAATATATCTAGGTTACCATGGTTGTTCTATTACTTTTTTTAAATAAATTTTATATTTGATGGTTCTGCTAGTATACCATAAATTTATATTACATGACCCAAGAATGAGACTTTATATATAAAAAACTAAAACATAATTTATTTTCCATACAACTTATCCATTATTAGGGTCTTCATAAAAATCCTCAAATGATTTTCATACTCTTAATTACTCTTTCTATATATATGAATATTATCTAAAAATAAAAAAATGTTAATCTCTAATGATTTTATTCATCAAATAAAAGATGATAGAGGGGGAATTCATCAGTCCAAATGGAATCACTATATATAAATAATGAACTTTCCTCACATGGAAGGTTATCATAGATATATCATTCTTCTTGACCCTCAATTGTAAATATACAGAGTGAATTCTATTTCTGAAAAAGTGTTGAAGAATATGAATTTGATCAATCTAGTCTTAAATTAATGGAACATGATTCATTTAATGATAGTATCCTTGTTTGGTTCCTAATAATTATGGAAAAAATATATTAACTGATCATTTTTCAGAACCAAATAAACTGGTGCACCCCATAAAGATGAACTATGGTGTATGAATCCATTATAAATATTCTAATTTTGTTATTTATTTAATTCATGTAACTATTATAGGTCCATTCTATAGGGATTCATTGAAATTAGAGTATAATTAGGTATAAGTTCTATTGAAAACTCAACATCACAATTTAAGGGAATACTATGAGAGTATTGAAGATATACATCTGCATAATCACAAAATATATGCATATAATCGACATTGAGTTTCTACCTAAATTTTTTTGATTAATATACATCCTTAATAGGTAGTTAAAACCATGTAGTGGATTTATCTTCTATTGGAAATTCATATTCATCTTCACATGGAAAGAAAATCATTGGTTGATTCATTATATCAAATGTGACTTTTATTCCTCAGAAATTGACATTGGATGTATATAAAAAGAACCAATCAATTCTGAAATCACATAAAATTAATCTAATGGGCGAATAAAAATATTATCCAAAAGTATATTTACACAAACATATATTAAATAGGATAAATATAATGGTGGGAAAATCATCATACCATTATGAGTTTTTTTAACTAAAATATTATTTAGACATTTAGGTTATAAATGAATATCTTGAGATACCGTTAATTGTATAGAGGAATACATATGACTAATCCCAAATAATATAATTCAATATTTGAGAAATCCTCTCATGTCCATGAAACCATTATTATATCAACAATCTCTTACTAAAAGAAAAATGTATAACATGTGAATCAAAAATATTAATCATGAAAACCTATTAATAGGATACCTAAATCATGAAAACTTATTTTCAATTTATATAACCATAGTCTTATCCTATGTAATCCATTGTATCATCTATTCAAATACTTAATAATTGTTCAAAATTAAAATGAGAATTAATCCAATCATATAACCTAGGATTTTCTAGAAAATCGTCTGGTCTTGGCCACACTCATCATGCACCAGTGATGATCAAGTTAATACCAAATATTTACCTTTTAGAGTTATTTCTTATAGGCGAGTCACTGTAACAACCACATCCCAATTCAAGTATCCATATATGGATTTATTTAGTATTAAAATCCAGAAATATATACATTAATGAAACAATTGGATGATATTATACACATATAACATTCTCCCAGGTTTAAACCAATGTTCTCCAATATTAATATCCTAAAATAACATAACCCTACTCCAATACCAACAATGGAAACCCATTAATTTCATAATTTTTTTAATAATTTTTTTTAATATTTAATACATCTTCTAATAATAATCTCCCATGAACCATAATGGTTCAGTTTCTTTGACGACAATATTTATAATCCACTTATTTCATAAAATATCTTCAAAATATCTAAAAAAATATCTCCTCACAAAGGTCAATTCTTAGACATACCATACATAATTTTATTTCAGAACCTTTTGAAAGAAACCATATTAAAGGATTGTCAAAGATACTCTGTAAGGGTATACCTAATAGATACTAAAAATGGTCATATGTGAGCATATGTTAAGAATAAGGTAATGAGAACATTCTCATAACATACAAAAACCATTTATAATTATTCAATGATAAGTAATAATAAATCATGGTACAATGATTTATTATAACAAAATATGTAACTTATAAGGTTTTGGATTCATCAATAATCAATCATGATCCCTGAAAACTTATCAAATGAATATTACATCATCTTTTTGAATATAGATCTGACTAAAAAATCATTTCTTTAGTCAAGGATCACTACTAATTCTAATGTAGTTGAATGGTTTCACTCCTCATTCCATATTTTCCTTAATAAATGTTCACTCCTAAGTGTATATAAGTGGATATATTTCCTTACTAAAATGGGTTCAATCAATATTACATTCCTTTTTATTTCATGAGATATCCATTTTACCGAATGAATTGGAGGGCTATGAAAAATCACATGTTTTCTATAAGGCATTGAACCGTTTTATTTTTGTTTAATTCATTTGTTTTTACCTATGTGGATTCCTAATGAAGATATGGAGGAAAAAAAGGTGTGTGGGTCTTCTTTAGAGGTATATATCAAGATTTTGAAGGTCGAAATTAGATCATATAATTAGTAGAAAGTGTTTGTCCCAGGCCGCTTGTTTTAAGTAAAACATACTTGGTGGTCATGCCCACTAACTAGGGATGCATGGTTTTGTTAAACCATGAAACCATGGGTTCAGGACTCTGCATGGTTGTGGATGTTTTTAATGATCCTAAATTCATGTTCACTTCTTGGTTTGTATAACTATGTTATATAACCATGTGAGGGGGTATTGAGGTTATTAGGTGCACACAGTAGGCACACGGTATGCCCAATCATGTGGCCAAACCGTGCGACCTAATTTTTTGAATAAAAAATGTCCTTTTTCGCTTATATACTCTGAAATGATAAAACATATCCCTTTTCAATTTTTTCTCCAGTCAGGGAAAGACTCTCATATCCAATTTGATATCCCTTGAATCCTAATAAATTCATTTCCATAACTATCTTATACAGATTCTGATTAAAACAACATTTGTCTCATTGGATTCACATTAATGAGTTCTATATTCATCTTATACGTTTCTATGGTTTCCTTAGGACAAGAAATGTTAATTTGTTGCAGGATCTTATGTCCTATTTTATGGAGTCCTTATATCCAACAAATTTAATATGATCTATAGAAAATCATATGATGAGACTGGAAGATTTTTCCTCTACAATTCTATGGTTGGTGGTCTCATGGTTTTCATCTATTGTCGCGGTGTTTGCATATATGATGTTGTGATGTGGACCAAGAATCTGAGAATCACTAATTTAAATGAATTATTTTTTGAATTAAATCAGGAAATCATGACTTATAAGACCTATAAGGGCCATTGGGGTTCAATTATAGGTTAATGACCTTGAATTTGAACAACACTTTTGGTCCATCATTGAATTAGGTTAAACCACCATTTGTGGATCTTTTTTTGATTTGTCATTGAGGTGATTCCTTTTTCCCCATCCCTTTGGGTTGTTATTGAAATGATTAAATTATAAATTTAAATGAATAAATATGGTAATAGAAGAATAATTCCATTAACATTTTAAAATTATCATTAATTTCTTATGATTAATTCATCTTTCATAATTAAAATGGCCAAGAAAATTAAATAGGACGATTCTTGTGATTCTAGGCCTTCTAATCCTATTTATTTTTATGAACCACCTTTTGAAGTGAGTTAATTTATACAATAGATATGATAAATTTAATTAAAGTATAATCTTCTATGGTATGGTAAAAATATGTTATTTTGACTAATATTATTGACATGTCAATAGTGAGAGGTAGTTTCTAGTTTAGGATCTCTATAAATAGACTATTCTAGTTTGAATAATTAGATGATAATTAATGAAAGAATATTGTTCAGACTAGGATATATACTGGTTATCATATGAATTTCATTGATGGACTCATTTGGTAGCTCGATTATATATAAATCGTTGATACATGGACTCCTTTATGGACTATAATGGATGGACTCAAGAGGAGATTTATAACATTCCACGACTGATACTTAGAATCCTTATAGGCTTCCAAGACTGGAATCAGAGGGAATATTATCATTTATGCCATGAGTTACACATAGGATCCCATTCATAGACTTCCAAGGATATACAATATGAGAGGTTCCTTTATACGACACCTAGAGAGATACGAGGATTCCATTGATAAATGGTTGAGATGGTATTTTAGGGTGTTTGGTTCATGTTAAAGCTAGAGCAATACCTTGGTTGAAACATAGGAACGAAAAGTATGGGAATATGATAGATTTATTTGAATAATTATTTAATGATTATTATAACGCTTCCTCCAAGATAAAGAAGAAGCATAGATTCTATTAGATAATTACACCTTACTAATGTCCTTATTATACATATCATATTGGATACGATAAAGGGGAGATTCTTGGGAAAGTTGATAGATCCATAAAATTATTATTAAAATGAAATAATTATTGATTGATTGATTACTCATAGACAGTCAAAATTAGTTTGAAGATGGTAGGAGATGATGGGTGTTCCTTGGGAACCCAGACCTATGTGGGTTATTATATATCACATATATTTTCCTAGTTAATTATTACCTTCAAACTATTTATTATATATATACCCTGACTTAATCTCATTAGAAAATGTTGTGTGTGGACAAATAATTTTATCTCACACCATGCTCATGCCGTTATTATGGTACCCCAAAATACATCATGGATGTACGTAGGTAGTGTGTAAATTTCCCTCTTAATGATGCTTTATTTATTATTTCATAAAGAGATCTTAACCAAGATTTTTATCATGATTCTATTTTGAGGATAGTTCCTATTTGTATTTTTTTACTAATAGTACATCAATTTAACTAAATTTATGTACCATGTATTATTTTCTTTTGTATATAATTCCATGATCAAAATCTATACATGAAATTTTTAGATGTGTTTACTCAGATATTTTAATGATGGATATATTTCATTTAATACACATTATTTATATACTTCCACTATTAATTGATGTTATTATACTAATGTTCTACACTTTTATTGTAATTACCAAGACCACAATATCATAGAGCCAATGCCTTACTTTATTACATTGGCATACATACAAGATTAGAATCCATAAGGACCGATCTGTTTAGTAGATTTGGAAATATGAAACATACATCATTCACATTTTAAATTTTGAATTGAAAATTAATTATAATACATAAAAAATCATAAAAACTACATCCTTGAAAACCAATTCAAAGATATATTCTTCATATCATAGGGAATAAAAACAAATAAGGGTGATCTGAATTGACCAGTAAGGGTTATGTATAGATAAATATATCATAAAACAATAGAAAATAATCATCATGTAATAGATAGTGACTGAAACTCATTCCAAACAATCAATAACAAGTGCATAATACGGAAGGAATAAAAGATGATAAAATAATTCCATATAAATAATCACATGAGATTGAAACATGACCATTTATATTCTAACTAATCATATACTCACATGTAATAAAAATAATTATGGGATGAATAATGATGTATGTCTAAAAAATTAATATATGTCCCCAATATTGTTACTGTGATGATCTTACCTCAAGATTATTTTACTATGTATGTAGAAAGGTGTCTGATTTGGCCAACTGATTCATCTTAAGAGACTATCGATGTTTTGAGGGGTTTGAATTAATCAATTCCAAAACTGTCTCTTGTATTTCAAAATAATTCCTTATATAACATATAATTGATTTAATATGTAAATAATGTTCATTATTAAATATTAATATTGATTAAAGGATACAACCTTATCATTATCTCCCAACTCAATCAAATTGTTTTCAATGTAAACACTATATATAAAATGGTATACTATTTTTTCCATAATCATATATATAAAATAATTATTTGGATATTTAAGTGAAATTTAATTACCTCTAAAAAATTATTACAATAAAGAGTTGGTTTCAAGATAATGTTAAAAGTCACAAAACAAAGTGAGACTTCACAATAACTTATTCCACTTGATAATTTCAAATCAAATCCCATTGGGTGAAATAATTCAAATTGATTAATAAAATACCATAAACAATTAATTATTCATGATATTACATGTAAAAGAGGTAGTATATACCCCACATAAATGTGAATTTGTTAATAATAACAAATATTTCTAATTGAATGTAAATTAAGATGAAATCCATTGCCTCAAACATTCCATTTGGTTGAAATTGATTTTATCTCTTTTATAGTGGTTTCAAACATGTTTATAACTTATTCTAGAACAATTTTAATTTTTATTATATAATTTATGATTATTTTATAAATAAAAATAATCATTTTGTTAATAATCATTAAATTTTTCATTAATTAGGTTTTCAATTTATAAAGACCTAGAAATTCTATGGATTTGTTTTTAAATACACGAGAATTTTATGAGTCCGTAGTTTTTGACAGTGCTTGATTCTGAGGCCTGGTGTGCCCGGAATCAAATTCTGAATTTTTGTTCGGCTATGTTCAGTAAACGTATGTGAGGGATTTTATATCTTTTGAATCAGAGCGTAGAATTTAAATCTGAGGGCACCGTTGAACTTGCAACGCCGATTATCACTTAAGGAGACATTTACCACAGTTGCCTTTCAACGTGAATGGAAGTTATTAATTGGGGTTCCTAAATAAATTAGATAAAAATATTTGTGACATATTGTTATTTTAAAGGAAGTTAAAACCTCCAAAGGGAGGTGATAGGTGGGACCCATCACACCCTAACCACCCTTGGGAGGATGTTTTAGGGTGGGGCCCACCGAAACCCTTTAACTCCTCTAAACCCCCTTAAACCCTTGAGCCCCCCATTAATAGGGGAAACTCATGGACTTCTCATTAATGTTCCAACACTCCCTTGTAAATAATTAATTGAGTACCTTGAAATTCATCCCAACTCCATTAATTTAATTAAGTGAACCAACAAAATTAATTTGAATTATTTTCAACTCATGACAACCATTAAAATAAGGGATAAGCTTATTTTATTTTGGGTTGGCATAATCGTTGGAGAGTTAGGTTGGAAGAACATCATCCTCTCAATGAAGAATGCTCCTCATCTCTGAAGAACGATGATACCGTCTATGATATTTGTCCAAGATGCAAGAGAAGGAGCCACCCACGAGCAACGTAGACAGTAGTTCATACTCGGAATTTTCCTAACATTAACGAATCGACGTTCCATATCTTTCTTCAACTTCGACAACATACTTCGAATTGAGGTAGGAGAAATTGGATTATTTTTTACATATGAAATATACCCCCGTACTTTGACATTTATTTTTGGATTGACGGGGGCCAAATTGTTATCACCTAACGCGGAGGGCGCAGGCCGGACAATCACAGCCCAACGTCCCTCCATTTGAAACTTTTTTGGTTGACGTTAGAGGTGGAGTCGAAAGGGCGTGGTGTCGTCGCACCGCGTCGGAGAAGAACCACGGTGGATGAAGAAGCACGACGCTGATGTGCCACGCGGTGGAGATGAAGGTTGTGGCCAGGTCGAGATGCGGCGGTGGTGGCGTGGTTCCCGCATGCGCCGCGTGGGAAGTACCGCGGCCGGCAGCGCGGTCCATGTGCACCGGGCTGAACTGACCGACTACGGCTCGACGTACAGAGGAGGAGGCGGCGCCGTTGGGCGCCGACGGGCGAATCAGACCTACCCGCAGTGGGGGCCGGGTCCGTGGGTGGGCGGCACCCCACCAGGCCTGGCTGACCCCCAGCTAAGTCATACCCGCCGAGTTGGGTCGGGCCGACACGCCATCCCACTGGGCTTGATGGGCCAGACCCATCTTCGTTTAAAGGCAAATAACACCTAGACCGCAAGTCCGATTGACACGCCATCTTCGGAACTGGGACCCTCGCAACGGGGTGGTCCTGTTGGGATTCTTTAAGTGAGTTTCAGACAAATTTGGAAAACGGATGAGTTTGGATCAAGCGTAAATCCAACTGGGCCCCTCGAACGGAAATTCCAATAACATTCAAACCAGGCGTACGATTAACGCGCTGTATGTCGCGTTGAGTTCCTTATGATGAGACGAAACTATGAGATAGATAAACTCAGAACTTCATGATACTTGATGTATTAATACTTGGCTCGAGGAGTGGACCCTACTGGAATCGAGCATACTGTGTGTGGGAACCCTAGGGTTGTCTGCGATTGTGATGACTACTATACCAGCATCCTACATGGGTTCGATAATGATGACTACTGAACCAGAATCATCCGTGGGTTTGACAGTGATGACTACTTTACCGGGATCCTCTATGGGTCTATCAGTTCTTACTTCTGTTCTTGTATCATGTGTTGGTCCGACAGAATAGGTGGTCCTGTATCCTGTGTGGGTCTGACAGCTTAGCTGGTCCTGTATCCTATCTGGGTCCGACAACTTAGATGTATTAGTGACTACATCTGATAATCTCTATCACACTATGAAAGATGTATACCTGTGTGAGATAAGTCTTTTCTTTCAATCATTATCATCAATGTGATTGACTTTACTTCCTTTGTGGACTGGGTTGTGTTTGGGCTCGAGAGTTAGAGTCGGACTGTGACTGGTAACTTAGGTATATGTATGGGCATATACCTAAGTAGGGTTGGTTGATACTTCATAATACTATATTTCTTCTATGTTTTATCCTTTTTGGATTTTGGGAGACCTTTAGGGGTCTTGGGGTCCCCTACTGAGTATTGTTATACTCTCCCCTACATGGGCTCCACCCGCACCTTATTGTGTTCTGTGTAGATGATAGACAACAGTGATCGAGGCTGAGGGTGATAGACGGGAGGCTAATTGGAGTTGGACTAGACGAGACGTACCACAAGCCCCGGACCTTCGAGCAGGGGCTCAGGAATGAGATTAGGGCTTCGACGATTCCGCTCAACATTACGACGCAGGCGGGGGTGTTGGAGAGAGCCCTTCTAGTAGAGAGTTTTCTCGTTGAGCAGTCACCAGTAGTGAGACCCACCTCAAGGCGACACGTAGCAGAGTCCTTTGCAGCCGGAAGTAGACAGATGACACAGAGGTCCACGTGGACCAGGCAATCAGGTGGGAAAACCCAGGATATAGGTTCGGTTGTGTGGGGTACATGAGACAGAACCAATTATATGAGTAGCAGACAATGCTATGCATGCGGCGAGCATGGCCACATGGCTCATGACTACCTGAATTTCCATACATATGAGCAAAAGATAGTAGAGGGACCTCCCAGGAAGAGGCAGAGGTTTGACCGTGGTGGTCCGCCGGGAGCAGGTGGGCATAGAAGAGGAGCTGGCGGAGCAACAGGTGGTGGACGACATTTCAGGGATCTACCACCACCACCACCAGGAGGTCCACCCCGACCACAGGGAGATGGAAGACAGAGGAGGGCTCAGCTCCTGGAAGTCGAGGCCTACGACCATGGCGCACATGAGATGACTCGAGGTTCTATATGTGTCTACTCCGCCCATGCTGCTGTACTTATAGACACAGGTATGAGTAATTATTTTATTGACACTGCCCTCGTTTGGAGCTCAGAGATTTTGACGGAGCCGTTGGCTCAATCCTTACAGCTTGAGACTCTTACAAGAGTAGACTCGACGATTACACACTGGTGCCGGCATTGTGATCTTACTCTAGGAGGCGAGATATTCGGCAGTGATCTTTTTGTAGTGGTGTCGAGGCCTTACGATGCCATCTTGTGTATGGACTGGTTATCCACAGGTCATGATCAGATTGACTATATTTTGTGAAAAGTGTGGTGTATCCACATGGATGAGACCAGGTTCACATTCACCGGCGATAAGGGAGCATTTGCAGTACAAGATGGACTTAAACAGAGGAGGGGGAGGCTAATAACACATCAGTTGGCTAGTCTCATCCTTGGAGCAGCTGATGTGAGGAATCCAAGTTTTTTCTGTTGTGGTGGATCAGTACATGAATGTTTTTTCTTGATGACATTCTAGGACTAACTCCTTGCAGAGAGGTATACTTCTATATTGAATTGTAGCCTGGGATGGCACCAATATCTACTCCATCATATCGGATGGCACCAACTGAGCTTCGTGAACTGCACGTACAACTGGTGGACTAGTAGGGAAAGGAATTTATCGGACCCACTGTTTCACCCAGGGCATCTCCAATTTTGTTCTCCAAGAAGGCGGATGGGAGCTTGAGACTGTGTGTCGACTACCATCACCTGAATCACTTGACTGTGAAGAACAAGTACCCACTCCTGAGGATTGAAGACCTCTATGATCAGCTCAAGGGAGCACGACGGTTCTCGAAGATAGACCTCAGGTCAGGCTATCACCAACACATAGTTCGAGATTAGCATGTGAAGAAGACGGAATTCAGGTGTCGGTATGGCCACTATGAGTTTTTGGTTTTTCCCTTCAGCATAACCAACGCACCAGCAGTGTTCATGAGTCTGATGAACAGGATATTCCAGCCTTACCTCGATCGGTTTTTCGTATTCTTCATCGATGACATACTGATATACTCGACTACTGAGGAGGAGCATTCCTACCATTTGCGGGTAGTACTAGACACACTCTGAGAGCACCAGCTTTATGGAAAGCTCCCGAAGTTCAAGTTCTGTATTTGAGAGGTTCACTTTCTCGGACACGTCATCTCAGAGGCTATAGTTGCAGTGGATCTAGCAAAGATCGATGAAATACATTATTGGGAGCCACCTAGGAGTGTGACAGAGGAACGAAGTTTTTTGGGACTAGATGGGTACTATCAGAGATTTTTTCCAGACTTCTCCAGAGTTGCAGCACTGCTTTTAGCAATGATGAAGAAGGGGAAACCCTTCGTGCGGTCATATAGATGCTAGAAGAGATTTCAGGAGATGAGGTAGAGGATGACCAGTGTGCCCATCTTGAGGCTACTAGAGGAGGGAATAGGGTACGTAGTTTACTACGACACATCAGGGACCAGATTTGGGTGTGTCCTGATGCAGGAGTGAGTAGTGATCACGTATGGTTCACCAAATATGAGAAAACACGAGTAGAACTACGCTACCCATGACCTAGTGTTATCAGTAGTGGTCTTCTCCTTGAAGATGTGGTAGCACTATCTGATGGGGAAGCGTTTTACAGTCTACTCTGACCACCAGAGTCTTAGGTACAGCTTCTCGCAGAAGGACCTGAACCTGAGACAACGAAGATGGATTGAGTTCCTCCACGACTATGACTTCGAGATAGTCTATATACCTAGGAAAGAGAACGTTGTAGAAGATGATCTTAGCAGGAGATCATGCATTCAGCTGCTAGGAGAGGTGACATAGCAGCTGGCCGCATTGCAGATATCCTTTGTGGTTAGATATGGAGTAGCCTTTATGCAGTCTCTCACAGTCACTCCTCCACTTCTTCAGCAAGTTAGAGAGGCACATCGTGGGGACGTTGGCGGTGAGATGCAACGTGCTCATATATCCTCAGGGCAGGAACCTGATGGGTTTATGAATGTGGGGAGAATGTCATCCTTTTTAGAGGATGTACCATGGTACCAGTTGCACTACAGGAGGAGGTGTTGAGGGAGGTCCACACTTCCTCTCTAGTGGTAAATCCAGGAGTGGTGAAGATGTATCAGGACCTTAGATGATAACACTGGTGGCTGGGTATGAAGATGTCGGTTGCAGGGCTTGTCTTGTGATGCCACACTTTTCAGCAAGTGAAGGTGGAGCACCAGGTTCCTGTAGGATTATTTCAGCCCTTAGAGGTCCCAGAGTGGAAGTGGGATGGGATATCCATGGATTTCATGACAGGACTTCCATGTACTTCCAGAGGACACGACTCTATCTAGGAGATTGTCGACTGACTCACCAAGTTGGCCCACTTCCTACCGATCAGAGAGCAGGGCTCGGTAGATATATTGGGATGCCTCTATGTAAAAGATATCATATGGCTACATGGTGTTCCATCAATGATCATCTCCAATCGAGATGATCATTTGACATCCCGGCTATGGAAGGGGTTTTAGGAGGCTTTTGGGACGTAGCTTCGCTTGATCACTGCCTTCCATCCTCGGATGGATGACCATACTGAGAGGAAAATTCAGACTATCGAGGACATGCTCCGTGAATATGTCCTCGACTTTGGTCATAGCTGGGAGGATCACTTGATCTTGGTAGAGTTTGCGTATAACAACAGATACCACTCTACCATCAGGATGGAACCTTGTGAGGCACTGTATGACCGAACTTGCAGATCGCCACTGTGTTGTACTGAACCAGGAGAGTCATCACTTTTAGAACTAGAGATGGTGTAGGCTATGATAGAGAAGGTTCAGATCATCCAGGAGCGGATGAAGACTGCAAAGACCAGACAGAAGTCCTATGCTGATTGGAGACAGAGACCACTGGAGTTCGAGTATGGCGACCACATCTTCCTACGGGTCCCACCTCGACGAGGTCAGTGATGATTTGGGGAGGTGGAAAGTTGTCTCCACAATTCATTGGACCATTCCAGGTCCTCAGAAAAGTAGGCGAGGTGGCTTACCGCCTGGCCCTTCCACCTTTGTTGCACCGGGTACAAGACGTCTTCCACATATCTCAGTTGAGGAGATACGTGCACAACCCATCCCACATCATCGACCATGGGGAGATTGACATTGATGATGGGGAGACATTCACAAAGGTTTCAGTCGAGATTGAGGATCGACAGGAGCATGTCCTATGTGGACGGCCTATTCCTCTATTGTGTATTCGCTAGTAGCACAAGAACCTCCAGGAGACCACATGGGAGAGGGAGGCTCAGATGTGTTCTTAGTACCCACATTTGTTCCCTTAGTGTGTGTTGTAGCTTATGGGGATGCAAATCCCAGAGGCAAGGAAAATGTAAACACCTAGAAATTCCATGTAATTTTTTTAAATACACAGGAATTTTTCAAGTCCGTATTTTATGACAGCGCTTGATTCTGAGGCTCAGTGTGACCAGAATCAAATTCTGATGTTTTGTTTTGGGTACGTTCAGTGAACCTACGTGCGAGATTATATATATATTGAACCAGTGCTCGGAATTGAAATCCGAGGGCACAGTTGAACTCGCAGCGCCATTATTCGCTTAAGGAGACCTTTACCGCAGTTGCGTTTCAACGTGAATGAAAGTTATTAATTGGGGTTCCTAAATAAATTAGATAAAAATATGTGTGAAATATTTTTATTTAAAAGGTAGTTAAAACAACAAAAGGGAGGTCGGAGGTGGGACCCATCACACCCTAACCACACTTGGGAGGATGTTTTATGGTGGGTCCCACCAGAACCCTTTAACTCCTCCAAACCCCCCTTTAAACCCTTGAGCTCCCCATTAATTGGGGAACTCTTGGACTTCCCATTAATGTGACAACACTCCCTTGTAAGTAATTAATTGAGTCCCTTAAAATTATTGCCAACTCCATTCATTTAATTATGTGAACCATCTTATTTAATTTGAATTATTTTGAACTCATGCCAACCATTAAAATATGGTATAAGAATATTTTATTTTTGGTTGGCATAATCGTTTGAGAGCTTGGTTGGAAGAACATCATCCTCTCGACGAAGAATGCGCATAATCTCCGAAGAATGATGATACCGTCTACGATATTCAGCTAAGCCCCAAGAGAAGGATCTGACCATGTGGAACGTTGATGACACTTCATACTCGAATGTTTCCTGACATCAATGAATCATTGCCCACCCACTTTCCATGACTTCGACAACATACTTCGAATCGAGGTAGGGGGAAATTGGATTATTTTGTATGTATGAAATATACCCACGTACTTTGACATTTATTTTGTGATTGACGGTGGCCAAATTGTTATCACCTAACACAGTGGGAAAAGGTCGAACAAACACGACCCGTCATCACTCCATTGAATCTTGTTTGGTTGATGTCAGAGGCAAATTCTAAAGGGTGAGGTGTCGTCACACCGCACCAGACAGGAACCACAGTGGATGAAGAAGAGCGGTGATGATGCGCCGCTTGGTGGAGCCAAAGGCCGCGGCGAGGTCGGGCCGCAGCAGTGGTGGAAGGGTGCAATCGTGCCATGTAGAAGGAAGCAGGATCGTGGCGCCGTCACGCCGTGGTGGAGGTGCGAAGGTGGCTTGCCGAGCCAGCCGCCGGGGAGCAGGACCGCGGGACGACAGGCCGACCTCCTAGTGGACCGCGACGCCCGCAGGTGCGGTGTGGAGGAGGAGGCGGCTCACGTATATGGGCCGCTCGGTAGGATGAACCAGCCGGCTACATGCTGGATGAACTGGAGAACCACGACGCCCGCAGGCGCCACTTGAGAAGAACCGCGGCCCGCAGTGCGGGCCATGTGCATCGGGTCAAACCGGGCAGCTACGAACGACCAGGAAGAGGAGGAGGCAGCGTTGGGCGAAGAAAACCGGCCCACAATGTGGGCCGGGTCCGTCGGTGGGCTGTTCCCGACCGGTCCGGACTAACCCCCAGCCGGGTCGGACCCGCCGAGCCGGGTCGGGCTGATCCGCCATCCCACTGGGCTTGACGGGCCGGGCATGTCTTCGCTTAAATGCAAATAACACCTAGACCTCATGTCCGATTGATGTGCCGTCTATGGCACTAGGACCCTCGCAACAAGGCTTTACTTTTGGGATACTCTATGTGAGTTTCAAAAAAATTTGGTAAACGGCCGGGTTGGATCGAGTGTAAATCCAACTAGGCCCCAGGAATGGAAATGCCAATAACTCTCAGACCAGGCAACCGATTAATGCGCAGTTTGTCGCATTGAGTTCATTATGATGAGAAGGAACTACGAGATTCATCAACTCAGAACATCATGATAGTTGGTGTATTGACACTTGGATCAAGGAGCGGACCCTCCTGGAATCGAGCGTGCTATGTACGTGAACACTAGGGCTGGCTGTGACTGCGATGACTACTGTACTGGAATTATCCGTGGGTTCGACACCGATGACTACTGAACCAGAATCCTCTGTGGGTTCGACAACGATGACTACTGTATCGGGATCCTCCATGGGTCCGACAATTCTGACTTCTATTCCTGTATCCTAGGTGGGTCCAACAGAACAGTTTTTCCTATATCTTGTGTGGGTCTGACAGCTTTACTGATCATGTATCCTATGTGGGTCCGACAACTTAGATGAATCAATGACTACATCTGATCATATCTATCACTCTACGAATGATTTATACCTGTGTGAGCTGATTCTTTTATTTCAATAATTATTATCGATGTGATTTACTTTACTTCCTTTGTGGACTGGGTTGTGTTTGGGCTCAAGAGATGGAGCCAGACTGTGACTGGTAACTTAGGTATATGTATGGGCATATACCTACGTATGGTTGGTTGATACTTCATGATTGTATATTTATTCCGTGGTTTATCCTTTGTGGATTCTGGGAGACCTTTTGGGGTCTCGGGGTCCCCTACGGAGTATTGTTATACTCACCCCTGCACAGGCTCCACCCACATCTTGTTGTGTTCTGTGCAGATGACAGACAGTAGTGATCGAGGCTAAGGGTGACGAACGAGAGGCTGATCGAAGCTGGACAAGATGGGACGTACCGTAGGGACGAGTTGTTCGAGTAATATACCTACCCTTTATGTAGGATTCCCCGATGGATGATCCAAGAGCTGTTTTCCCTTTTTACCTGTACTTGTTGTTCAGTTGGGTTTGTATACTGGACCACTTACTTTCAGCACACCTTACTTCTCTATTTTAGTACTTGTTGCCTTTACTTCTTGTGTTTTGACTATGTGTGTTACAGGTTTAAAGTCAATGCCTTCCCTTTTTATCATGGATTCGCCTTTGGTGCTAGTCGCCAGCCCCTGGCCTATGGAAGGCGGGCTTGGGGTAGTCACGACACGGGCCCCGATGACGGGTCATGACACAATAGCTATAATTTTTAACTATGTTTTGTCTTTATTATTTTTATTTATCTAAAATAGATCATGATTTTATCATCTTCATAATATAAATAATTATTTAAATGTCATATATATTAATTATAAATTTATTTAGAGTTACCCATAAAATTTTGTGGTAGGTAATGATATGCACTTTTCATGAAGATGATAGGCCATATGAATGCATAAACACTAGTTCAATTTTCATATCATATAAAAGAAAAAAAATATAATGATATATAGGTATATTACCTATCCAGTATCATATTTATGTCTTATATATTACATATTTTTTTTTCAAAAATCATCTTTAATACATTCAATTAATGTGGGAATGAATCACAACACTTCGCAAGGCGATAGTTCATTTTACTGACGAATGACGTTATTTTTTTCTCAAAAAATGGAATTAATGAGGGTATGTGCTAAAAAATTTATAAAAGAATATATTCATTATAAATAACATTGAAACAATATATAAATCTTATTTACATCATTATGACCTACCTTAAATGTTGGTAATGGAAAAACAAATGACATCGGTTCGTGAGGTGGTAGTCCACCATACACACGAACGATGATTTAATAATCCATTTGATGGAAGTGTGTAATGATATTGGTCATAACCTTATCATAACAACATCAAATTATATGAAAGATAATTATTTTACCATATGACCATGTTATAATAATAATTTGAGGAGTTGGAGAAGGAAATATTATAAAAATGCAATAATAAGAACAATACCTCTTATTCATGATTACCCCATAGTTTTGAACTAAAAAATTATAGGTTTGATTTTTGACGAATCTTATTGATCTAGGATTAGTGGAAAAATTATGGGGAGGGATTATTTCAGTTAATGTTTTATAATAATTCCTTGTGATGTGTGTATATGTGGTGGAGTGAGTGAGATTTTATAGTTGATGATGAGTTGTATTATTATAAATACTTAAATATATTCATTATTTGGAGGTAAATATATCCTACAGAGGATCCAAGATTGATTAATAATGGTTTTTATGGAATATTTTTTTGATCCAAAAATCATATACACCTTAGAAAATATTTCGTAATCATTTTGTTCCATAACACCAAAGATTCCTAATTGTATCACTTTTGTTTTTTCAATATGGTAACTTGTTTTCAAACCTAAGTATTTTATACATTAGGAAAAAAATAAAATGATCTTATCTATATAGTTTTTAACAAAAAAAATAGGAATACTATATCTATGTTAGGTAATAAAAATAATATGTGTTTTGGAAATTAAATTTAACACAAGCATCAGTAACCTGAAAAAAAAACACCGCTTAAACAGTAATGGTGATAACTGAGTTTTCTAAAATTTTACGGTCAATATATTTATTATAATAGATAAAATGGTATATTAATAGAAAATATTATATATCTATATATATATATATATTTAAATTTAAAAATAATTTTATAGATGATAGTATTTTTTATAATATTGAATCAATAAATACAATATCATTTATTATAATAAAGAATTAATGTAAATTATGACATTATTAATATAAATTGAATTAAAAAATATAAAAACAATGATTGAATTATAATATATATTTTTATAATAATTTTTAAATGATATATCATTCTAATTAAATAATATAATAGAACATTTCATTAAATTTACTTCACTTTCAATATTTTAATATCATTTATTTAATTCAATTGTGTACTAAAAACATAGATTTTTGGAGAATCAGAAGAATTTTATGTAACTGACTCAACTATAAAAATTTAATATAAATTATTATCATGAAAATAGAATATTTATCATTAAAATAATGTAAATAATGGGGAATTTTTATTTTTCCTCCCTTTACCAAGGAATTATATAAATGGAATGTTATAAAATAATATTTTTCCATTTATATTTACATAACTCATTATATGGATTACATTTATGTAAATTCATCCCCAATATTATGAATTTATATCCTAATTAAGTGTGTGTAAAAATAGTTATAGAAAGTGGGTTTTGGATAAGTGTTGATTCACTTTTACATCATATATTTTATATTTAATCAATTTGTAAACTCCTTTTCTCTTTAATCAATGTAATTATTTTTATATTTTTCACTAATACTTTTGGTAAAAAAATAAATTTTAACAAAATAGAAATAAAAAATTATTCCTTTTACAAATATGCTATCCTTTTTACCAAATTAAATTCATATTAGTGGAAAATATTAGATTAAAATTATTTATGTATATGGGATGAAGAAGCATGTTTTTAATGTGAAAATGTTCAAATGTATAAAATGATTTCATATCCAATCTCAATATAAAATTGATTCCAATGAAAATAATTGGATTACTATATTTTGAATTAGACAATTTTAACTTTAAAGAAATTTAATATATTATTTATCTTCATAAATAATTTATCAGAAACAAATTTTTCATTTAATATATATTATTTTCTATATTAATTAATAATTTTAACACCAAAAAGAAATATACAAAAAAAAAACACCAAAGGCTAATTTTGACATACCACTTAAAAAAATGAATTTTATTTTTTCATATAAAATTTATATTTTAGGAAACATTTAAATTTAAAAAATCGATCCAATAAAAGGATAAAAACATCCTTTATAAAAAACACATCTTTTAATGCATAAATATTTATTTGTTATTTTGTAATTCCAATAAAATATATAGGATTAATGTAAAAAATATTATTGAATATAAAATAAAAAATTTCATTAATATCATGAAACTATAGAAATTTATTTAATTTATCATCATAAATCTCATTTGATGAATAATAATTTTTTTATAGTTTTTTTCTTTGTATTGAATTATTTTTTATATTCATTTCTAATTAAATGGAAAACACTTTATTTGACCATATATTTTCGTAATTTTTAATTTTCTATTCATAACCGTCAATTTAAATTCTAGGAGATAGTTTTAATTTTAAATAATAATAGTAATATTATTTGGTAAAACTCATTAATGCTTGTAACACTTGCTATTGATAAAAGCCATTGTTGCATGAATCATATGCAAACTCATTATTGTGTGTATTGAGAGATATATCATATATTGAATATATTTTAAAAAGTAAAAATATTTTAATATATTAGGATGTAATATTCCCTTATAATATTGTTGTTTCATGTCATACATGCAGTTGATTAAAATTTCTTCCATTGTGATGTTTGGGGTGTCACATTCTCCCAACCTTAAATAAAAATTTTCCTCAAAATTTATATGTGATCACGGTAATACATGGATTGATATTTGAAAATTACATTGTTTGAAAAACCCAAATCATTGAAGGGTTAATAAAATGACCTATTAATACTATAGGAAAGGGAGTATAATGTTTATTTTGAATAATAACAAATTATGGTTTTTAGAAAGGAATACATAGGTGGTAAATGAAAACATGGACATGGAGGCGAAAATTAAAACTGAAAAACCAAGGGAGGGTGATGGAGAAAATTATTAGTATAATGTTAATGACAAAAAATAAATAATCTAGAAGTGTGAAAAAGGAAATTGAAATCATCAAAAATAATTATAATAGGACAAATTTTTTCTTTTAGGGCGCAGTTCTTAGTATTCAGATATTATTTAAATCTCTAAAAATATTAGAAAATATATGTAATTAATACGTTTCCTTTTTATAAGCATAATAATATCATTTTTTGTGGCATGAAAAATTCATAATTACTTTATTATCACATTTTTCATCATATGGTGAATTAATAAAATATTCTATAAATCCTCATCCAAACCCCCTAATTACACTTCCAATATATTATGTTGAAAAAATTATAGTCTATTCCATGGTACTTTGTGGTATCTAATTTAATTTATCCATATCAATTATTTATTTATACAAATATCATTTTCTCATTATTAGTAACATATTAATGATTATCTTTTCCACTATAATATATTCCAAATAAGTTCATCTTTTAATATAATATTTTTTATTATTTATCAACAACATTCAACACATTATTTGAATTCCTTATTGAAAAAGTACTATAGTACAATCCTTATATATTTATTCATTCATATGATGGTAAAATCATCAATAATATACTTTTAAATAATATTTATTAGTAACAAATAAATATTAACATTAATCATTCTAATTTGATTATATCAACAACACAATGTTGAACATGATACCTAAGATTCATTTGATGTATATTTCCTTCAATATAAGAGAATTTGTTTTCATAATTCCCCATTTTACTATATTTTAAACATTGAATTGAAGTATTTTATTCCTTAACTTTTTATATTTTCCCTAGTGACCCTTTTCACCTTAGTTATGAAAAACTACAAACCCTATCAAACATTTATTAGGTAGATGCTTTCCACTATTATCTCATGTGGGAAAATACCTCTTTACAATATTTCCTTTATCCGTGATTTATTCATATGTTATCTATTATCTTGCTTCCCTTTGAAGCCATAGTACATGGATAATTCCCTCTACATATTAATAGAATACATAACCAATTAATTCTAAGATGAAAGATTTGAGACACCAGTTCCATTCCGATACATGGAATGACCCCTTTAATGAAATGGCCAATCATGAATATTGTGTTGCATATGAAATTTTTGCATACCTTTATAATCATATAAATATATAATCACACATCTCAACATGTTCTTCCTAATTTTACATTAATCTAATGAAATTAATATTTATCTCAATTTGTTTCTCATGGTGTAATTATTTTTCAAATAATTTATCCATAAAATCATTCCATTACATGAGTACTATTTCTACTTCCTAAATTGAAATCTGTATTAAAAATCACCATTTATTATCATCCCCATTTATATAATATAATTCAAGTGTATAAATTTCCATTTCACCAATTGTCAATCCAATAGATATATTATTAAAATACTTAATCCATTGCTAATATGGAACTAGATTTGTAGTCCCACTAAATATATGGCCTCTATCACATTAAGTGATCTAGAATCAAAGAATATCTCTATGGAAAATGATTCTCAATCCAAGAAAGATTATATTTCATTATCATATTAATCATCCCTAAAATATCCATAACTTTCTCACAGATAATACTAGTTATATCAGCTTCCTCGACATGAAAACCTTTACCTTGGTTAGGAGTCTCGATACCCATATTCCTTACAACATCCATTTCATAAAAATTTCATACATTATATTAGATCATAAAACATTTTCACCAAATGTCTAGTCCCAAATCTAGTGAAATACCTATAATAAATTGAAAATTTTATTCATGGATAATCTCTTAATCATAAGCATGGGTTCTTTCGGATATCATCAATTTCCAATCCTTCATTATGGTTTGTATTGAATTTTTTTTATTATCCTAAGAATATACCTCAGGTTCCTATTAAAGAAAATTTTTGTTTACTTAGTTACACACCAGTCAGGTGAGACATTCCTTTTTCAGAGTTACTACCCCAAAGTACATCAGTTTTAGAACCACACCCACTTGTTATATCCAGATAGGCACTCATTTCTAGGAATGACCACATAATATATACCTTACTAAAAAATTAGGAAATATTTCTATACATATCCAAAAAATCTATATTATGTTTATGTTCTCTAGTATATGATTCATAAAATGTAGTTTGTATGGTTTCTAATGAACATGCTCTAATACCAACTGTAATGACCCCGAACCCAATAGTCTAAAGATGGTGAATTACATTATTACATTGGAATAGCCATTGGATTCAAATCCCTAAGGTCAGACTAGTAAATTTGTTTTTAAATCCATATGTGTACATGATACCCATTTTATAATGGGAATAGAAAATAGAACAAAATACATATCAAAAGCTAATAAACTTCTTCCTTGAAAACCCAATAAAATATATCTTATTCATAACCATGGGAAATGAAACAAACCAAGGGTGAGAATATATGCCCAATAAGGTTTAAGTACAATTAAATATATCTCAAATTAAAAAATATTAATCATCATGGAAAGATAAATTACTGAAACACTTACGAACCAATCAATTACATTAATATAATGTGGTGGGAATAAAATATGATAAGATAATGCAACGTAAATAATTTCATGGGTTTAAAACGAGGAAATTTATATTATGACTAATTGAATATTCACATAGAATTATTTTTTTATGGAATTAATAATTATAGATGTCTGAAATATTATAATGTATACTAAACATATTTACTATCACGATATATTCTCCCGACAGTTTGTCTGAGGGAAGAAACATCTCAAATTGGCCTACTGATTCGCCTCGTGAGACAACCGATGCTTCAAGGGGCTAGGACTAATTGATCCACAACTAATTTATTTCATGTCCAAATCAGTCCTCATATATCTAATAGTCTATTTAATTCATAAAAAATATTCCTTATCAAATATTCATAATTAGTAAAGGATTATGATTTACCAATATCTACCTAGTTAATCAGACATCATTCAAAGGAAACACCGTATGATAAAATGGTATAATGATTACTAATTAATAACATCCATCTTAAAAGAATATGGATATTTGAGATCAATTTAACACTTAATGAAAATGATACCATACTTTTATTGTTTCAATAGAATGTTCACATTCACAATAGAATATGAGATTTCACAATAAATTTTATCACCTGTTAATTTCAAATAAAATCCTATTAGATTAAATAATCATGATTTAAGAATAAAATACCAAAAATAACGAATTATTAATGATATTACATCTCAAAGGGATAGTATGTACACCTAATAATTTTTAATTGGTGCATAATAACAAATACGTCCTAATGGAATGTAAATTTAGACAAAATCTGTTACCGTAAAATTTACTTTGGGACGTACTTGATTCAATGTCTTCTGTAGGGGTATTAAAAAATTTACCAACTTATAAAAATTCCAAATTAATATGTATCATATCATATAATATTTCATTATAACATGTTATCAACTATTTGTTAATAATGCTTAATTAATTTCATTTTCTCCAGTGATAATTGTAATGGATTTCGAGTACATTATGAGATGTTATTTTTTGTTCCTATTACATATATCTTGATTTGATAATCTAAAAGTTATAATTCATGATTTAAATATCATATATATTCATTATATATTAATTTTAGTTAACAATAAAATTTAGTGATAGGAAATGAAATGCACCATTCATGGAGGTGGTAGGCTATACGTATGTATAAATGCAGCTTCCATTTTCATATCTTGTTAATGAAATTAAATTAAATAATATATACATATATATATTATCACTGAAGAATCATATTCATTTCATATATGTTAAATATTATTATTAATACCATCCTTAATACAATTCATGTAATGTTTGAATAAATCAAATTGCTTCACGAAGTGGCAGTCCTCCATATACATGAACTACAATATTGCATTCTCAAAAAATGGAATGTACAATGTTATGTGTTATATAATAATTTTATAAGCATAAATACATCATAAATATCATAAATATAATATATAAATAGTATTTCGTTCATTCATCCCAACCATGAATGGTGGTAATGAAATAAATGAACGACATCAGTTTGGGAGGTGGTAGTCTGTCGTACAAACAAACGACTATTTTGTATCCCATTTTATGGAATTTTTTGAAGTTATAGGTCATATCCTTAACATAAAAAATCTATGTATATGGAATATTCTATGTCTATTATAATATCGTATTATAATAATAATTAGAGGGGTATAGATGGTAATAAAATAAAAATTCCTTTAGAAAAACATTAACACTTCATGAGGTTTCCTCCTTAGGATTTCACTAAATCCATGAAATCATTAATTTATGGCCAATATAAGGCCTCTAGAATGATGTTATGAATGTTTTGGAGTTATTTGGGAAGATATTAGTCCTGAAAATGTCTTGATAGGTTTGTATAAGTTGGGTGAGTGGGTTCCCTTTTATTTTTGAGGATGAGTGACATTCTTATAAATATACAAAATATTCTTATTTGGGAGGTCAATATTACCCCAAATAGAACCAAGATAGATAATTAATTGGTTGGATTAATTATTTTTTATAGGTCCACCTCAAACATTTAATTTTACTTATTATTTATCAATTTGTTTCTTTAACATCTAGGATTCCTTGTTTTATATTTTTTTCCTCACGGTAACAAGTTTTTTAATATAAATATTTAATACATTATGAATCAAATAAAATGATAAATTCTATATAATTTTTAAACAAAAATTAAAGATATTATATGTAATTTATAGAATAAAAATAATATGTCTCTTGGAAATTAATTTTAACATAAGCATAAGTAACATTTAAAAACATCGCATAATCAATAACCACACTAATCAAGTCTTTTACTCTTTAATGATCAATATTGATTTTATAATAGTCTAGTTGGTCCATTAATGAATAAAATTTTGTATTTATTAAAATTTGAAAAATAATTTTCATGATGTTTTATTTTTATAAATTTTGAATCAATTAATAGAATATCATTTAATATAAAATAGAAATATTGTAAATTTAGACATTATTAATTTAATTTGAATTTAAAAATATCAAGAAAATTATTGAATTAAATATTTTAAGTGAAAATATGTGTGTCATGGTATATTATTGTACAAAAATAATGGAACAAAATAATTTATTCAATTTACTCCACATTAAATATTTTTAGAATCATTAATTTTATTCAAATTGAAAGTAAATAATTTTTTTGTTGGCATCTCATAAGAGTTTTAAATAACTAAATCATATTTAGAAAGTAAAAATATACTATTATGATAGAATAAAATTTTTTATATTTCAAAAAAAAATTTTAACCACACCTATGCAGTTTTTTTCCATTTATAATAGCATTATGAATATTATAAGTATGTAAAGAATATATTCTATCTATTTCTGTAATTGAATTAATTTATGGATCATTTTCAAAAAAAAGTGTCCCAGAACTCATATATTTCTATATTAATGTCCAAGGTGTCAATATAAATCATTATAATTCATTTTGGATAAGTTTTTGTGTAATTTTACACCTAATATTATGTGTTTAATAACAAAGTAAACTTGGTTTCTATTTAATCAGTATAATTAATTTTAACTATTTTCAGTAATAATTTTGGTCAAAAATTATTTTTATATCATTATAATGTATATATTATTCTAATTTATAATATTGAATATATTTTTAAAAACTCAATTCACATAATTGGGAAAAATAATTTAAAATTATTCCAACTGATGGGATGAGGAAGTGGGTATTTAATGTGAAAAATTTCGAAAGATTGAAATGTTCTTATATACAATTTCAATATGAAAACTATTAAAATGAAATAAACTTGATAGAGAGAAATATAATTTATCTATTTTAACTTTAAAAGAAATTAAAATTATTATTTATCATTATAAGTTAAGTTTTTTTTGAAAATGTTGTTTTCAATTAAAATTTATAATTTTTCACTATTCAATAAAAAATAAATCTTCTCAAAAAATTCCAAAAATTTCCCAAAATATAACATTGACATAACTATTTAAAAAATGAAATTTATTTTGGATAATACAATTTTTAAATTTGAAATAATTTATTTTTAAAATATGTGTCGTTTAGAAGGATGAAAACCCACCTTTAGAAAAATACATTTTTTATTCGTAAAATTGGATTTTTCCTTATCTTATTCCTATCAAATCTATTGGATAAATTTTCCAGAAAAATTATTGAATATATGATATATAAATTTCATTATTTTAATTCATTAATTGTAATTAAAATAATTTATTTTTATAAAATTCCTTTGGTTCACAAAAATAGTTTTTATAAAAACATATCCTTTATATTCAAATGGTATTAATATTAAATTTAAATTAATTGATAACCAATGAATTCAATAATATATTTTTCTATGTTAGTTAATCCTATTCATAAAAATCAATCTAAATATTAGAATATAATATTCATTTTAAATAATAATATTAATAGTATTCATTAAAACTCATTCCTACATGTAATGAATGTTTTTGAGGAAAGTAATTATTTCATTTAACATAAACTAACTTAGTATTGTGTGCGTTATGAGCTATATCATAGATTGAATTTTTGAAAAATAGTAAATATATTTTAAGGAATCTAGCTGTTATATTCCATTCAATGCATGGTATTTCATTTAATCCATTCTATTGAATAAAATGTTTTTCATTCTGAATTTTGGGGTGTTACACTGATTATGAGGGAATAATCTCTCTACCAATCCTTCATAGAGCCTTATTTCCAGTCAGTAACCACAAGTATTTGGGGAGATGTGATTAAGGCCATGTGGCCAACCAGGATCAATTAATATTGTGTGCACTAGGTCCAGGGCCTCAAAACCTGTATAAGGGCGCCCTTTACTTTTTTATTTTCTATTTCATTTTGGAATATCAGATAAGATATTAGGAATGATTCAGTGTTTACTAATGATCAGTGACAGGGATTAGTAACCCTCGAATAGGTAATTAATAAATTTCCAAGGATGGAATTTTATTTTTGATTAATTCCAAGTATAGCTGATTTTAATTCACCATTGGGTTACACACTTGATGTTTTATGAACTTTATCATTACAGTTTTGTTTTAGAGACATGTGAGGGTTTGGAAATATTTCATCATTCATCATTATAGGAACTTTAGGATATATATTTCATTCATTATTCCATTAAATGATTATATTTACTGTATTAATTGCATGTAGGATATTTTGGCGATTTATTTTATTTTCCCTGATATTCTATTAAAATTTCACATAGGGAGTTGATATATTACTAGTTGGAATAAAATGGAGGGCACAAATCGATGTATAATGTCTATGGGACATTATAAATCCTATGTTACGATCTATATAGTTCAAAAATTGAAGATAATTTAAATATAAATGAAAATTAATTTAAATTAAATGGGATTCTAAAATGAAATGGTCACCATTAAATAAGATACAAATTGAAATTCAAATGGAGTTTTCCACTATAGATTTCAATTGAAACACTTTTTAATAGGATGTATGAGTTATAGGAAAGAACATGACCCTGAGACAACTTTAATTGTGGATATTAGGTACCTTCTCTTACTTTTATTTATTATTTGTATGTCTCCACATCTAGGATTGAGTTGAAGGAATAGGGGTGTGATACTTACATAATTTGGCTTATATCTATCCAATTATTATAAATATTCTTTTAAAGGTGGGTGAATCTAGTATTGAGGAATGAATTCAAAATTTAAATAGATAATTCACCATGAATTCCTTGAGTTGGGAACCATGATGGTGGAGATGACCACACTATGGAGATGGTGTCCCTTGATTCACAACTAAGACATCCAGTAGTTCCTTATGTGGAAATTCCAGTTTTACCTCATATGAGTGTCGATGCCTAGTTTTGAGACAGGTTCTTATGATTTATGTAGATAGTTCTAGGAGAATCATGGCATTCCCTTGTAATAAAAAAGTTTACGTGTGAGTTTTAGTTACTGCATCAACCAAATGTTTTGGGGTATGGTGGAACATAGGCTATAGGGTCATCGCTAGAGGCCATGTATTCACTTTTTGAGCTTCTTGAGACACCTCTTGAGTGAAAATTGAATCTCACCAAATATATGCTATAAGATTCAACAAAATGATTATGAAATTTTAATATATATATATATATGGACTATCCTATAGATAGTGATCAAATGAGTTATTATATGGCCTTAGACGATTCTTTCCATCACGAGTGGTTGAGTATCAATAAATCCCAAGTGTTTATGCCTCAAGAGAAGGGTTCTTTACCAGTCATGGATTATTCTTCCTCGTTCACAATGTTCCAATGTTTCAAACCTATCATATTAGTTTATGATTTATCTATAACTAGGTGTTTCTATGATGGTCTCAGTTATGAAATCTGATCACTATGGAATGTCTTTCATTTTACTATCATATCTAGAATAGTGAATCAGTTTCCTATCATACAACATAACCTAAGAGAGGATGGAGGTGTGAGAGAGGGTGGTTCAACACCTACACCTTGAGAACATAGACCAATAGTATGATGATTCTTCTAGAGATACTTTATTTTTATTTTTTAATACATGGTACATATTTAGGTATCCAGGTGGGTTTCTATAAATGCAGTAGACATGGATATATGAGACTTTAGTCTACGAGGTGGCTAGTTAAGTTCCAATCATGTGCCAAGAAGGTAACCTATAGTTCTTTTGTAGAGGTTTCCCTCTATTATCTAGTGTCACAGGGTATATATTTACTCTATTAAGAGAAGAAATATTAGTGGTTTCTTTTCATGAAGGGATCTTGAGTACTGATATCCAATCAGGAAGAGGATTTGGTTGTGTATGTGGAATCTATAAACCCATTTACAATGAAAGTAGAGTGGAATCACTCAGTGTAGTTAGACTATGTCTCATGGACTTATTTATAGACAGATATATATAATACAATCAATATCTAATGGAAAGAGTTTCAGAACTTCTACCATTATAGGTACTCTTCTGGTAGCCTCTAGGTTTGTATCTGATATTTTCTATAGTCGTTATTTACAATGATATATATCTATGCCAATTTTAAAGAGCATTTGTCTTGATTTTCATTTTTCTAGTGCTGTGATGCATCTTGATACTCTCTTGGGGATACTTTTAGATAGTGTACATTAGATTAGGTGGTGCCCCGGGATAGTGGTTGTTAACACTTCACATGGGACCTCTTTTTTCTGAATATGGGAGGGTTTGACATCATTCTTATGATGTAAGGGTTTGTTCCCTATAATTATTTATTTTCATCATATTGATGATGGGTGACTTTGAAATCACTAAAGATAAGGGTTTTTATTCACTAGTGAAAATTTTATGTTCAGGAGAGTTGAGGTAGACTTGATAATTGTGGTATGGTTAGGATGAAAACCCATATTTCTAGTTTATATCTAAATGATCAAGTAATTAGCCATGAGGATTTACATAAGTGGTTGGATTTTTTAGTGATATTTTCCCATAAAATCTTTTAGGACTACCTTCTAAGAGAGTGGTAAAATTTTACATCAATTTCATTAAAAAAGCTGTAGTGATATCCACTCATCCTTATAGAATTACTACTACTGAGTTAACGATGCTCAAGATGAAACTAGATGATTTTGATAAAAATGGGTTTATAAGATCCAGTACATCTCACTAGGGTTCACCAGTACTTCTCACGAAGAAGGAAGATGACACCCTCAAACTATGTATATAATGCTGCAAATTGAACCAACTAATCATTAGGAACCCGTATCCCTTTCCCCAGAAAGATGATATCTTTGAGCATCTTTAAGGTGGTCAGGTTTTGTCAAATATTTATGAGATATCCGGTTATCAACATTTTTTTGTTCAACAAAAGTACATACATCATATATATTTTCATAGAAAGTATGGACTATTTGAGTATCTTGTCATATTGTTTAGTCTCATGAATTATCAAGTAGTTTTTATTGTACTGAGTTACCGGGTTTTCCATCCTTATTTGGATTCATTTTTTTTGGGTTTTTACGGATGATATCTTGGTGTATTCTCACACAATACAAGAACATGACAAACATGAGAGATCACATTTTATACACTTCAAGACAATTGATTATATGTTATGATAACAATGCTCCACTTCTGGATGGGTAAAATTCACATAATGGGTCATATTATCATATAGATAGAAGTATCAGTTAACCCAAAGTTGGTGAGAGTCGTAGTTTCCTACGAAAATACAAAAAATCATCCTTGATAATTAGAGTTTCATGGGGATAACTTTATATTATATGAGATTTTGAGATGAATTATCACACATATAAGGAACACATAAAAGCATTAACAAGATGTTTGTGACGTTTATATGTTTAGAAACCTGTGAGACATCCTTTTAGGAGCTGAAAGGGAGACTATCTTCAGGGATGATCCAGATTTGGGGTAGGTATACATTATATTGTGATGCATCAGAGATAAGGGTAGGAGGAACATTCATGTTGTGGGAGTGATTCATACTTTTTGGATCTTTTTCGTTGAGTGCACATGAGTTGAATGACTTAATACACAGTCCCAAGTTAGCAGATATGGTTTATGCCTTTTAGTGTTGGTGCAATTAATTACATAGGGAGAATTATGTGGTGTACACTGACCACAAAATCCTCAAGTATTTATTTATACATTGTGATTTATATCTCATAAAAATATTTGTTGAATAACTATATACCTTTTACTTATGGCATGAAAATATCCTCAAAAAAATTAATTTAGTTATCAATGCACTGAGTATGCGTACTTAGATATAGTTAGTTCAGAAAACTACCAATGACTGGTAGCATATGCCTTCTTTTTACAGATGCACATAGAGGTTCACGACACACATTAATTATTCTATCTCATATTTAGCAGTGACATTCACTCTTTTAGAAATATTGAGGATGTTATAGTTATCACATTATGATGGATTAATCCTATGGTAGAGCGTTCTAGGTGATGACCGACCACCGATTTGGATCAGTGGTGATGATGCAATCTTGCACATCCATGGACATGTCTAGGTTCCAGAAGACATCTGGGAGGAGTTGATGTGAGAGTTTTATTCCTCTATTTGGATTGTTCATCTTAGTATTATGACAATATATCAGGAATTATTCCATAAAAACTGGGGTCCATGGATGAAGTGGGGGAGAGATGGGTTCATGACTCTATGTGCCACCTATGAGTAGGTGAAGGAGGAACAACATTTACCAGAAATGATTTTACATCCATTACCAATTAATGAGTGGAAATAGGATGACCATGCCATTAATTTCATTATGGGATATCCAATATCACCTTGGATAAGTGACACCATATGGGCGATCCAAGAAATGTTGATAAAGGTCCACTATTATTGGCCTATTTAGGAAGCTATTTGTGTGGATGAGCTCAGGATTGTCATGATTTAATATCTCGTACAGTTATAAGAGGTTCCAAATTATATCAAATAAGGAAAACAGTACCATATCATGTCATGGTTATGGAAGGGGTTGTCGAGGGAACAAGGTTTACAGGTACTGCTGAGTATAGCCAATCACCCACAGACTGAAGGTTAGTTAGAGAATACGATACATGTTTTCAAGAAAATTATCTAAGAATGAATCCATGATTTTAGTGGTTCATAGGAGAAATAATTACATCTGATTGAGTTATACTATAAGATGAAATTATAGACTACTATACAGATGGATCCTTTTGAGGCCCTATATATTAAGATATTTAGTTCACCCCTATACTGGTTAGATGTAGGAAAATTAGCTATATTGGGTCCTCATATCAGGAAGGAGACATTATAGAAGGTTCATCATATAAATATGAATATTTCTATAAATCATTCTAGATAGAAGTCATATTCCAATCATTATAGTGGAGCACATGATTCTGATGTGGGGATTCATTTATTCTAGCTGGTTTCACCTAGGTTGGGAAATATATAGATTCAAAAACTTAGAATATATAATCTCATTACATCCAGACCTTTGATATTTGAGAGAGAGTAAGGGAGGTATCCTATTGATTTTAGTTACCTCTTAGGTGCCGATCAATTCACAATGTATTCCACATATATCATTTCACTGATTACATTCAAATACATCATATACTCATCACCCGATGAGGTTGATTATGATTTTGATGAAACCTTTGAGGATAATCCTATAACTATTTTTGATCATTGAATAATGGATAATTTATTTTGGTCAGTTCCTTTGGTATGGGTTCTATTTTATCACAACCAAGTGTGGGATGAGACTAGGGAGCAGGAGGATGATGTTTGCGCATAGTGGCCAATGTTATTCTTAGAAGATGATTGACCATCCTTGTAAGGGAAATTCAGGGATTAATTTATTTTAAGGGTAAGACTTTAAGATCACTAATTTTATATAACATATGAAACCATTTTATATATCATCTAATTACTTTTTATTGACCTAATTTGGATTACACGTGAGGTTATAGAGGGAAATTGGGGTTTTGAGTCTTGTTCAGGCCTTAGAGAACGATACTTTAGATGAAGAAGTTGGGATGAATGGATATTATAAACTATACATATCAGGATGAACCATGTGAGTAAACCATACTAGGTGGTCCATCCTACATTCCAAGGACACATGGTTTGAGGAATTTGTGCAACCAAATCTATATTCTCATTACTGGTTGCTATAGTTTTCTTATAGATTCTAAATGAAAGGTTGGAACATAGTTTCAGTAACTATTGACCATGTCCATGTGAGGGATTTATTAAGGAAGCTAGGTTTACATATTTATCACATGTTTTATACAACCATGAATCCAAAACATGCGACTCATCGATTATAGGAAAATGAACATTTTTCCCTTATTTACTTTTAAATGTTATTCCCTCTCTATTTTTTATTTTTCTATAGATATGGATAGACTCTCTCCTCCTAGGTGAGATGTCATGAAGCCTAAGACTTGTATTTTCAATAAATTTCCTAAATGGAAATCAATTATAACATCAGTCATCTCATTAGATGTGTTTTTTGAGTTCCCTATTAATATTTCACCATTCTTTATTTGGTTTGTCATTAATGAAATAATTTAGGAGTGGGATCATTTTCTATATTCTCTGGGATTTTTTCGAATAATACTTTTTATTATGATCTAGAGAAAATTAGTGGTTGAGACTAGATTAGTGATCCTCTACGAACCTAAGATAGGTGGTATTATACTTTTTCCACTAATCATGGGGGGTTTATATATGTGAAATTATCCCATTCTTCGAGATTCAAAGTTTCAATTTAATAAATGAATTGATTATTTAATTAAATTGAGTATGTTTGACCTGTAGGTAAGAAAATACCCATTGAGGATTAATTGCAAAATGTGTTCATTAATTAAAACCAACCCTTAGGTGTGATGTTGAATTTGACTAAAAATCATTTGTGGTTCTTTATATTTGAATCACTATTATGGTTTGGCATTTCCCCCCTTGCATTTCGGAAGATAATGCATTGTTCAAATTGTTAACTAAATTGAATAATGTTGGTAATTTAATACATTGTCCCTTATCCCTTTTCCATTATTCATTCTCACTTATGCTTGTGTTATCTTCCATAGTTGAAATGTATATCTGAAATGAATTGGTCGATTAATTTGATTATAAGAATTTTATGCCTATTCATTAATTTAAACCATATCATCTGTTTATTGAAATTATATAATTGTGAATTAAAATTTATTTAATGCATAATATTATATGGTATACTCACACTACATGCCCATGACAATTCGTATTGAAATGATGAGAGTAGGAGGCATGTTTATGTTTAAGATCTATTTGTATAGAAACTTATATCTTGTATACTTAAATGATTATTAATGAATGATTATTATATTCCATGGGTGATACTGAGGTTCTCCAATGAACTCCTTGAATAGACACATTTTGAACCTAGACCATATATGCCATTATGATACTTGATCTCCTTTACGGACTACCAAGGGCATACTCATGGTGTAGACTCTTATCATTACATGAGAGAAACATGAACTCCATATGTACTACCATGGATAGACTAAGAGGGTAGCTTTTTAGGAATATCACGAGTGACACATAGGCTCCCATTCATGGGATTCCCTGGATGGACACACAAAATGGAAATTTTATACCACACCTAGAGAGATTATAGGATTCTATTAAGGAATCCCTACGTGGGTCTTATAGGGAGTTTGGACCACACTATATCTAGAATGATATCTAGGATCCAATATTGGAATACAAAGTATGGGATTGGGATATACTAATATTAATATTGGTTGAATCATCATTACAATGTGTCTTGTAAAACAAAGAAAAAACATATATTCTTTCCTCGCCTTACACTTTACAGATTGATGTATTATACACATCCTATTAGATATAATACATAGGGGATTATTGGGCTATGATCTAGGTCCTAATACTTCTTATTTAAATTAAATCCAGATTGATTGATTTTTAATATAGATATAATCTACATTTGGGAGAATTAGGTTATAGAGGAATTTTACACTGTATTATTGTCTTCTGTATCAAATTCAACGATCAACATACGTATATAACATTTATGGATATGTTTACATAGTTATTTTCATTATGGATTTTATTATTCCTCATCTATATTTTCCAAATGATTCCTTCGTTAATTGATGTTATTATACCTTTGTGCTACACTTAGATCATGAGGGTATAGTCCCCCATTATTCCACCACAAAGAATCACTACTATTTGGTATTATCTAGAATATGGGTATGTACACTTGAGCCCTTATTGCCATATGGGTATGGTTACTATTGAGTGAATCATGTCTGGGATGTCACATGATATATACTTCTGACCCCACTCATCACATAATAAAATCCATGCATATATATCAAAAAATATCATTAAACATTAATTTTACCATCATATAATAAAACGTAGAGAGAAAATGAGTATCATAATAGTATGATCATTTCATTATAGCATAACTGATTGATATGAAATGGGTTTGAGAATGGTTTCATCATAACATAACTAACCCAATAGAAAGAATTGTGTCTTATAGAATAATCCATAAATAAACATCACTATACCAAATTAGGGGAATGAATGTGGATGGTATCATAATATCATATCTCCATTAAAGAATAAAAATACTGAAATGATTTTTACAAAGATGATAAACACATATAAAAGGGAATTTAAAGACTTATTTGAAAAAAATATGTAAATATCACTTTCCTTTAACAAAATTTTTACTAAATATTCTTTAAATATGTAGAATATAATTTTATTTGAAAATTAACAAATAAAAATGTAATGGAATATTCAAATAAATGATTCTTATGAAAGTGGAAAATTTGGGAAGGTTGTATACATTATAAGAAAAAAATTACTTTAACACCTTTGTAGAGAGTAAAAAAAGACTTGTTATTATCAATTTTAGAAATATGCATAATTATATAATTGTAAATCAATTTAAATTTTATTTAAATTATTATTTCAAAAAATTAAATATATTGGTAACAAATCTCATAAAATAATCTCTTTGTGTATAATCACGAAAGAAAATGTTTATCGATAAAAGCAGAAGTAAGGTACACTTTTAATTAATATCATTTTTTGGATTATTTAATGTAACGATGATATGAAAATCAAACTAAAGAATAAAATATCCAAAAATAACTACATGAAAAATAAATATACATGTTTTCAAGTACAATCTCTATATATTTTCTCTTAGTAGAAACTAATTCAAAAAAAATTATAATTAAAATGATATCGAAACATAAATCCCTTACCTTATGTATTATCTGGTTTGTTATGCATTCAAACATCCTTTAAAAATATAGATTTTTATATATATCATAATGAACCATATTCATACATATAATACAATATTATATTTAATTATAAAAACCTATCAATAATTTATTGACAAATCATTATTAGAATAACTATTTTGGGTGATAACTATTTCAGTTTTCCTACACGTTTTGATTCAAAAGTTTTGGTCCATGCACATTAATCAATGATATATAATCACAAAAAATATGTTAATATTATAATTATCCAATTTGATCACTGTAAACAGCATGTAATCCCATTATTTTAACAAAATTATCATCTTAAATAAATTCAATTTCTTGGATAGCTGAAGTTATACAGAACATCGAGCTTAAATAAAAAAATCATATACTATTATTTAATTCTGATAGTTATCCCCTAGAAGTAATAATAGAGTGAATAAATGAGAATAAATAAATTATGAAAATATTATTTACAATTGTATATACAATTAATTCATTTGTTATTAATTATTTATAAATAATAACGAAAACCAATTGATCATAAATTTTGTGCTTTTATGAAAAAAATAATTTTATTCCAATGATGAAATTTTATCATAATAAAATAAATTAATATCTATTAATGAGTTAAATTAATTAAATCTATAAGTTATATGTTCAATCAAATTTCTCTAAAATTCCTTCAATATTTTTATAGTCTTAAGACAATAATAATTCCAATTTTAAATAAAAATGTATTTATTGTAAAGGAAGTATTTCCTCCTTTTGATGGTGCCCCAATTTTAAATATAAAATTTTGAACTTTTATCATTTATATTTTATAAAATAATTTTTCTTTTGAAAATTTTAATTTTAATTTTTTTTATATTGAAATTTTGGTATTTTTAGGGAAGTTTCATTTTTTGATGAATAGTGAAAATATTGAATTTTATTTGGAAATTGTTTTTTCATATATATTATTTTTAAAGGTAACTTATATTTCAAATTTATTTAGATAATAATTTATTCAATTATAAAAAAAATAATAGCAGTTTGTATCACAATAATAAATTTCACCTTGATATTGGATGTAAAAACATTTCAAACCTTTGAGCTATTCACTTTAAAACACCACATTTACATTGTGTATGAGGAATTAATTTTAAATCTAATTTTACAATTTTGGGGATTTATTTATGAAAAATGGATTACATATTTTTAATAATAATTTCCAAATTAAATTTTATGGTTATGTTAATTTTATTTCCTATTAATGTTAACATTATTAAAAAAATTACCACAATATACGTAAAATAATGAAAAGGGATAAAGATAAATGCTAAAATCTTGAACTAGATAAAAAATAAATCATTTAATCAGATTTTTTGGTATTTATGAAACCTATCTAGAATCTAAAACATTAATTAACTATCTAATTTATTGAAATAAATTCCACCTCAATGTTTTTGGCATTAAATATAAAATATTCATTATTTAACTACTTAAGCCAACGTTTCGTCAAGTATAAATACAACCCTGACCAACCCATTTCGACCCAAAATCCATAATTATTCTATAATATATTTCAAAACCACTAATAATCACTCTCTCCATTATGAAGTGTAGTTTGTCTCACCATAATACAAAATCCAATGTCCTAAAGGGTTGCTTAAGGAGGTGATATTCAAGATTTAATTTTCTCAAAGTACATATCTTAATTTATTTTATTTTTTAAATTTCTTCCCATCTCATTCATCCATAAATTCATGATAACACATGAATAATTAATATACTAGAGTTTTATGTTTATAATGAAATATATTATATACATCCTTTTATTACAACATGATTTCAATGAAACTAACCCATTGTATAATTTATGGCGATTAATTGCCTCAGTGAATAATGTTTTTGTGATTTTTCCAAAACTACCTTAATGGATGATCATATAAATATTTTACTTGTCAAATAATAATATTATAAATATAATATAACCTATTTCATGTTTTAAAAAAAAATACTCAAAATAGTTATTAAAATGAAACTAGTTCATGGTGTTTGGAAAAACTGCCAAAATTAACAAAATAATTATCATTAAGATTTTGTTAGATTAATAATTCCCACACACTAAAGAAAACATATATATGGGACCATGTATACTTATAAATGTTTATTAATACTATTTCATTCCACTTATGTATTTTAAATATATTTTTACAATAACAACCTTAATTTTACACAAATGAACCGATCATGAAACATTGAAACGAACACACCTAAAACCATGAAAACAATGAAATATTATTAAATAAGGGGTCATAAGGTGTTATAAAAGATCATATAAGTTATTATAAATATTAATAATGATCTACAATGATTTAATAACTTTTTTAACCCATTATAAAAGAGGATAAAGAAAGCTACACTAAAGGGAAGCGTGGGGTAAGGATGTTCTCATCTCACTTTTTTGTTTTGTGGGATATGTAGATTATTCAACAAAAATATATTTTTGGTTCTGTATATATATACTCCTAGTTGATTTTAAATTTCATAAATCTCATTATATACATGGTTTTAAATGTCTCATAGGATAATTTTTACTTTTATGGTGCATTCGATCTGACAGATTACAAGTAGTAATATATTTCATGACTCGATTTTCATTAATTGGGTTAACATATAATTCATTGATTATAAAAATATGAGTTTATGTAAGAATATAATATTTATTATATCATGTTTTAATTACAATTTTTTATTTATATTTTCATATAATACATTATATATATTCAATTTTAAGGTATATTATATCATTAACAATTCACCGAGGTGTATTTTGATATGACACACCCACTGTCTTTTATGAGGCATGTATACAGACCATTTGATATATGATATAATAAATCTAACATTATTTACGGTATTAATATGTTTCAATGTGTTGTGGTATATTAGGATTTAGAAATTTATTTTTAAATTGGTTATTCAATATTGGAGGAATTATTTGGGATTGTAGTGATGGGTGGGGAATGACATTATCTAAACCCTTGATGCATCAACAAGGCTAATAAAAAAAATCAGTTGGAGACATACCTTTCATGTTTGTTTCCAATAAGAATCAGATGGGTTTATACCAAAATACATAATCTTTCTAGATAAAAGGTCTTGATGATATAATTGTTTATTTTCTAGATACGTGATGTCCAAAAATTATGCATTTACTTCATTCAGTAATTTTTTTATTGTCCAATAGATTTTCAATGTGAAAAAAATTTATGGATGAATTTTCATTCTCAATTTATTGATTACATGGAATGTGGGTTCATTTATTTACCTTTCTATATTTATTACTATCATTAATTAATTAATTATTCTAATTTAAAAAAACAATACAGATCAATTTATCTTACTATTATTTTTTTCAATTCCACAAATTATGAATAAGTTATATTAAAATTATTTTCAAGGATTTAGTTTTTTCCATTTTTGTTCTCTATTTTATATTTTTAGAATGGGAAGTGTGTATCATGTATCTCTCTATTATACCAAAACTTATAAACTATTTGGTATGTTGGGATGTGATTACTTATATATGTTTAAATTTATAAAAGTAAGGTTCCCAATCTGGGATACTAGGGTCGAGGTTGTTATAGTTTGTATTAAGGAAAATATAGTAGAAACATTGAGAACTAGATTTGGGAAAACATCGATTAGTAAATATTACTATATGATTGGCATTGAGGATAAGTCTATGTATAAGATACCATACTATCAAATATTTAATTGTATTTGATAACCATGGTTAATCCTAAGGATTAAGTTCATTGAGATTGTGTCCTGATTTAGACATCCTATAAATTATTATGTATCACCTGGTGATTCATCACATAGGTTAGTGTTTCACACACTATGATTTTATTTTTATCAGTGGATAGAACGAGAAGGAACTAGTTTAATCATAAATGTTATACCAAATGAGATAAGGACTGGAATGAATAATAATGTGATTATTCTTACCCACTTAACATGATATATGATTAACAACATGCATTATGAATAGCACTCAGACTCACCAATAGATGGGGAAGATAAGGTTTGATGACATCTCAGGTGGTGGACACCATAAAGGAAATATGATTCAGTTTTATATATGTTGTGAATTTCAGAATAATAAATAAATAGGATATCATAGAAGAATGTCATGGTGTTTTTCGTTCTATAGATGAAGGTAACAATGAAAAAATTTCCTATAAAAAATTAAATGTTTTATTAGGGAAATGAGATGAGAATAATGATATTACAAGGGTATCATAGATGGTTGAATGTATAAAATGTTAAATGTATGGAATTTGTTAAAATATATGTCATAAGCGGAAAACTCATGAGGAAAATTAGGAATTTTACCCAAAAAATGGTTATATAGCTAATGATGAAGGGAAAACAATTGGAAAGAATTAGGTATTAACGAATAAGATGATAAAGAGTATAATGGAGTATAATTAATAATGTTTTTTAGTATTTTTATTCGTGAATTAATTTATCAATGATACTCTAATTATAATAATTATGAGATATATAAATATTATACTTCATTTCATGTTCTATAAGGATTTGGAGGGGTGCGATGAAATGTATCGATAACCAAGAGAAGTGATTTTTTTGTATATTTATCTATAATAAAACATTTTATTTTGAGAAAACAAACATAATATGTGATCTATATTGAGATAAAAATAATAAATATTTTTTTATGGGATAGTACTAGTGACTATGAAATTGGTTAGTGATTTGTTGGTTTATACTGGATTTACTATATTTTTGGATTTATGAAATATATTCAATAACCTATGACCTTATTTTAAAAAAAATATTGGTTCCATTAAGACATAATTATTATAAAGGTATTAATATAATTTTTATGTGGTACTAATATTTTCATTCTGTTGTTTGTGGAATCTAATATTGATTTTATAAATATTACAACCTTCCTTCAATATTTTTGAAATGTGAATTTTAATTAATTTTTTGGATGGTTTTTTAGGATATCTGCTTACGGAATAGATTATGTAAAACAATGGATATTATTATTTTAATTAAATGTATGATTTATCATATTGGATATCATGTTCTAAAAATTTTTGTTTTGAAAAATATATATAGTCTGGAGAAATTTTATATGGATCTTATGATTCATTATATGTGAATTGGGAAAAAATCACATTGAATATCCATTTCATGGTGTAAGAGGTGAAGTAAGAATAGATCAAAGAACAACCAAAGGGTTTGATCATGTGTATGAAATGGAATTAAGTCAGGTAAGTTTATTTTATCATCTTCTTATCTTGATATTAAAATAATCCATCAATCCTGGGAAAATAATTTTAGAATAAAAAAGTAATATGTTTACCTTTCTTAATAAAATATTAATTGTCTTTTGAACAATCCGAATATTTATGTTGTTTTGATGGTTAAAATATTAAATTTGATATACCATTATCCATTAGAAATTTATGGTTATATTTCGTTACAATTTCATAGTTTTCACTTCAATATAATGTTATCCTATTATAAATCCTAATTGTGTGGAAAAATTTTAATTTCATATTCACACTTTTTAGGGGGTATTTTATTAACCCAATTTATGAGATGAGTTTACCAAAAAATGTAATTTCATGTAAAAATATTATTTTTAAATGTAAAATATCAAATTACGAGGAAGAGACTTACTGAAGTTGGGGAAAACATAAAACCCCATGATTTTATAGTATGCATCTTCTAATATAAATTCAATTTTATTCGGTAGGATTTGTTACATAGAAAACTAATCTGAAACAGACGATTTAATATTATTATTCAATAATGATAGTTATCAAATTTCCAGTGGAATGGTGGGAATGGAAGAGATTAAAAAGTTATGGAAATATAGTTTACACATGTATATAAAAATAAATCATTAGTTACTAATTAATTAAAAATAAAAATTAAATCCAATTTTAAAGAAACTAATTTGTTTTTATAAAAACATATTTTTATGCCCAGAATAACATTTTATCATAATAAAATAAATTAATAACTATTATTGAAATATATCAATGAAAATTATATATTACTTATTTAATTTTTTTGTAACTAATTTTATTTTTTATAGTCTTAATACACAATCAAATCCAAATTTAAGCATAAAAGATACTTTTTTCTAAAGCTATATTTGTAACCTTTTGATGGCACACCGATTATAAAAATTAATTTTGTAACTTTTAGATTTTTTATTTGAAAAAATAATGTTAAAATGTTTAATAAAAATTTAAAAATTATCAGTGGGAAATATTTTGTAAATTTTAATAGAAGATTCATTTTTGGATGAATAGTTTAAAATATTGAATTTTAATTGAAAAATTCTTTTTTTCCAATTTTTTTATATATTTATATTATATATTAAACTATTTTTAAAGAATAATTAGTTCAAATAAAATTCATAAAAACCAAATTAGGTAATTGCAATCAATTTTTCACCTAAATTGGATGTAATTTCATTTCATTCTTTTCAACGTTTCACATTAAACCTCGACTTTTTTGTTGTCTCTATAGGATTAAATGTAAATATAATTTTTCCAATTATTTGTACTGAATTAATTAAAATTTATTCCATACATTGAAACAGAAGTCCCAAAATATGTTGAAACATAATTTAAAATTTTATACATAAAAAAGTTACCGTGTTGAACTAATTATTTTCTGCAATATAGGAAAAATAATGAAAACAGTTAATGATAAAAGGTAAAATCATAAACTATATAAAAAATTTAATAGGTGGTTGAGGTTTTTATCTTCCCTAACCATCCATGAAAACATTAATTAACAATAAAATTCATTAAAATTAATTCAAAATCAATGTGGTTGGATTTAATTATATAATATTCATTATTTAATCAATAAAACTCATCAATCATCAAGTATAAATACCACCCATCACCACCCATTTCATCCAACAAGCCTTGAAGATTATAAAAATATCAGCCACAACCTCTCTTCCTCACATTCTCAATATCCATGTGCTACTTCTCTCATCGAAATACCAAATCAATGGTCTTTAATGGTCTCTCAATGAGTTGATATTCAAGAGGTAATTTTCTCAAAGTACCACCCTTAATTAATTTTCTTTTTCCATTATCTCCCCATATCCTTCATAAATAAATAATTGATACCTCTATAATCATGTATATAATATTATTTTATGTTTCAAGTTTAATAATATATATATATATATATAATTTTTATCGCCTCCTATTATTCAATGAAAGGAAACCATTTCTCATGTTATGGCCATTTACTGCCTCCATGAATAATGTTTTTGTTATTTTTCCATTTCCACATTCACGGATGGTCTAAAATATATTTATTTAGTTAAATAAGAAAAAAATATTTTTATTACCACCAATTTATTGATCATGATTTACTATATACTCATAATAGTAAATTAAATGAAACTAGTCTATGATGTTTCGAAAACCCACCAAACATAACAAAACAATTATCATTAACATTTTTTCAAATTAATATTCTTTGTAAAAGAAAAAAAATGATCTATAGAACCATTTAAAAATTTGGAAGTGAATTTATAAAATATAAATTGACTTATGTGTTTGTAATCCCATTTAATATGATCATCCATAATTTTACACAAATGAATCGATCATGAAACAATGAAACGAATGCACCTAAAACCATGAAAATAATGAAATATTATAAATGACTGGGACATAAGATATTATAAAAGGATCATATAAGGAATTATCAATACGAATATTGTTCTATAATGATTTAATAAAATTCATTAAACCATTATTAAAGAAGATAAATAATGATATACTAAAGGGTAGCATGCAGTAATTATTTTCTCATCTCACTTTTCTACTTTAATGAGACATATACCTTATTCAACAATAAATTATTTCGTGTGGTGTATGTATACCCTTTTATATGAAATATCATTTATAATATTATATTCATGTTTTTAATGTTTCATTTTATATTTATTACATTAATGGGAAAAAATATTTGACTGATTACAAGTGAAAAATATTTCTTATTTCAATTATTATTAATTAGTTAAAACTTATATTTCATTAATTATGTAATGATATGGTTATTTTAGAAATAAATTTTGATTATCTCTTGTTTTATTTCTAATTATTTATGTGTATTTACATCAATTACACATAATCAATTAATTTGTAAAGCTCTTTGTCACAATCTCATTTTATTAAGGCATATTTTGATGTCATACAACCACATTCAATTATGAGGTGTATATACTACATATTTGATATATTATAACATAAATATAATTTCCTTCGTGGTATTAAAATATTTCATTCATTTGTGGGACACAACTATTTAAGAATATCTTTTTAAATCGATTATTTGGTATATGAAGAATTACTTGGACATGTCGTGATGGGTGATACCTAGAATTATATAACCCAATAATGCATCGATAGGTCTAATTAGAAAAATCAGTTGGAGACAATCACTTAAAGTTATTTCCAATAAAAATCAAATTGATTTTGTAATAACTTGGGCCCTGGTGACATCACAGACCTTACATTTTAACATGGTCGCTGGGTCATAGGCTTCCTGGTACAACTAGTTTTCCCATAGACATGTGGTACATGCCCTAGTTCCAACCCATGTTTCCATAAGTGTCATCTAACTAATGAATATTCACAAGAAGTCAACACATGTTCATTCCAGTGTGTTTTTTCCACACTCATACACACGCTAAGAAACATACCAAGGGGTTACCCATCCTTATCAATACCCCTATCCATGTACACATAACAATGGAGTTATAACCAAACAGGATCTAAAAAAGAAAGTTTCTTCTTAAGAACACGAGTCATATCATATAGTCATTTAACCCTTTATCATTTTTGGGTGTTACATTCACCCCCCTTAGACCAGAACACCCTCATTGCGGGCCCTACATCTCAACCCAAGCAGTGCACCACACTTGAGGTGGGGTACCACCTTTGATACCCAATGTAACATCGAGGCCTCGCTAACAACATAGAAACTTTTCCTTCACATGAAATTCAAGTCTTGGCATTCCAGGTACCACTAATTTCCCTAAAGACATGTGGTACCCACATTGGGCCCACGCATGTGCCCACATGGGCCATGTGACTAATGAATTTCCCCACATGTCAACATATGTTCCTTCCAGTGTTATTTATCCTCTCTCACACACACTATAGGAAACATCCCAAAAGGTCACCCATCTTGATCACTACTCATGGCCAAACACGCTTGACTGTGGAGTTCTAACCAAGAAGTCTCCCAAAAAGAAAGGTGCATCATGTTGACATGAGTCATATCATTTATTAATTTAACCCTTTATCATTCTGGGGGTGTTACATGTTTAAACCCAAATACTAAAATGTCATTAGGATAGGGATTGATGGTCTAGTGGTTCAGGTGATAGATACATGGCTTCAAATAATTAAGAATTTCCATCATTCAAAAATTAGTTATGATTATCCTTGATATTTTCAAAATAAAAATATCTATGGAGGAATTTTTATTCTCAATATATCAATTACCTGTAATGTATGTTCAATTATTTATTATTCCATATTGACTATTCTCAATGATTCATTATTTTTTCCATTATACATAACCCTTACTGAGAATTTGAGCACACAATTATTTTGTTTCCTTTGAAATGGTTATGAAGAAGAGATCATTGAATGAGTTTTCAATAATACAGTTTACTATTTTTTATTATGTATTATGGTTTATTTCTAATGTAAAATTGGTATCATGTATATAACTAGTACACCAAGACTACTAAACTACTCAGTACCTTCGGTTGTTATTCCTTATATATATATTCTAATATAATAAAGTAAGGAACTATATCTATTAAACATGGGTATATATCCTTACAAACACTATTATGTCTTCTTATATAAGGTTGTGATGAAAAATAAATTATGTAACTTCATGGAGACAATAATCCATACATACACATGCGTGATGTATCCATTTTCTTAGGGATGGATTGAAAGGATGGAAAATTGTAACACAATATTTTTTATAAAAGGAATGAACTAGATGATTTAACGTTTCAATGTTCTATATTGTTCTTATAAAAGTTCATTACAGTTTATGGAAGTGTTTGGGATGAACTAGGGCTCATTCGGAGCATGGATATTCGAATATTGGAGAAGCTATATGTGGCACACAATTGGTTCAAATTTAGTAGTAACTGTAGGGATCAACTATGTGGATCATATATATTCAGGAACTGTTTGAAAATGGTGGGAGGGAATATGCATGGCCATTATAAAAGTTATAGACACGTTACATAAGCGATTCACTTGGAAAACACATAGTTTGGTAAACCATGTTCCTTTCCCACACCCTTAATGGCACTTAGGAAGTAACCCCACATAGTTGGAGAATGGGTTTTCAAGACTGTGTGGAAAATTTATGTGTGGGGTACCATGAGAGAGTTTGTGTCCTATTTTTGGAACACTGTTAACCATGAAGAAAAACCAAGTGACCTCTTAGACTATGGTATATTTTTAATTTTCCCTTATTTATTTTTAAAAAATAATCCACCTTTTTCCCCTTCTGACACTGAACAACCCGTTCTACCATTGAATCCCCCTATATGCCTAAATCTATGATATGATGTATCTCTTAAATCCATACTCTGATCGAGCCACCATTGATCTCATAGGATCCCTCTCGGTATGATATTTTATCAACTTCATTCCATTCATGGGTTATCTCTCCAACAATGGTGCTAAATTTGTGTGAGCTAACATTACCTATTTTAAGGGAATTTTCCATTTCTTCCATTTTCATTGAACTCAAACCAAACCAATGGATGGTATTGGATATGAATTACCGTAAAGTAGTAATTTTTCTGGTCGATGAGTTTTCCCTCAAGTCTTGTAAATTTTTAATTGTCACCATTTTCCACATGTTGGTATCCATTGTGATTTTCCCCTAAAATAATTTTTAATTAAATTCAATTTTTAATATGGAATATCAACACCCTACAACGACATCATATTATGGTTGGATGACATGTTACTCAACATGAGATACCCTTTTTTGTGTTCCATACATATACCAATTTCCCCTTTTTATATTAACAAAAAAAATCATCTTGGTGTGTTTAGATTGAATTACTCAATGATTTATTTATTATAAAGGTATTAATTGACACTTTATTATTGGTAATGCATGATTAGCATTTCTAATATTAAAATTTAATCCAATGATTAATGGTTTACTCCTTCAATAAACCATTTTCAATATTGAATGAAATTGGTATGGAATTAAATTATATAAGGTGAATTAAATGAAATGGTTATCACATGGACATTATATAAAAAAACATAATGTGTCTATTACTGTAATGGATATTTTTATTATTAAAGGAGTGGTAATAGATGAGGTATACATAGATTGTTGAGGCAATTACTTGAATACTTATAGAATTCCACCCCTATTCATTAGGCCAGTTTCCAAGAGAGATACCCCCATGGAATTTTCATACATGTATTATTATAAGTTAAGTCATCAACATAGTACTAATGATTTCATTAATTCATTTCCCAATATTATAATTCCTCATATCATCTCCTTGGATTCAGCTGATATCTTATGATAAGAGGAACTATAGATTTTCCCTTAGGCCCTATTCATTATTAGATTATGTGTGACTACCCATGTACATTGATATACAATTTTCTAGGGGAATTTCTTATGTAGAACCATTATATTAAACTTAGTCCATTATATCTAGGCTGTATGGTTTTTTGTACTATGAGTTGGTTTGACCCTCTTAGGTAATGGATTCATTGATTATTCATGGAACTTTATTCACTATTATTATGACTTTGACACTATAGATTCACCTTGGGTCCTAATTTATGATAAAATAAATTGAAACACATTGGTTACACATGATAAAAAAAATTAATGTAGGTCACTTTTTTCAAATATTTTTGATAAAATAAAAATCGGCTATGGTTAATTGGGCTTCCTATAAGGATTCCAAGCCCAAATAAAATATTATTCCTGGAATGCTATCATACTACCTAACATTAAATATTCTCACTGATTCTTTTATATTCAAGGATTGGATTTATATAGATACCATTGGGAGTGGCATACTGAGTATACCTAACACCCTATTCTAGTTGTCGTTTTGTACCTAAATAGACATCTTGGATGCATGTAGGGATGTTATGATGCACCTAGTGTTGGATAAATGATTTTAGAATGGAATCATTAGAGAATGTGACAAAGCCTTTGATTTTTTATACTATTAGATATGAACTTTTTGGCCTTTTGGATTCTTTTTGTTATACATTTATATATTCAATTCATGCTTCCATATATGAATAATTTTTCTACAACTCTATTTAACACTCAAAATTTTGTATATGAATACAGAGTGGTGTTTATTATTATACCTAGATGGATTATCTACCTTCATCACCCTATTAAAATTATTATTCTCCCAATATTAAATTTTTATCTTACCATGGTGCTACTATGCTTTTTAGGGTTTAGTATCCCCACCATATCACCATGAAGTATCATTGTTATTCAGTATTCTCTATTATATAGGGAGGTGCACACATGTTTTGTGGATTATCATATTTAGTTACATATGAGTGAATTGGTTCTGGAACATTTCAAATTGGATTCAGATAATTTTTTCCTTTTGAATATATATATAGGTTTTCAGAAAGGATTTTAGGAAGAATCAAATTTTTTTAATAAGAATAATCTGAGGAGTATCTAATCAACATATAGGTAAAATGAAAAATATAATGGGATATGATATGTTGCTTCAGATTATGCCTCTTGTGGTTGTAATGGATTCAACATTGGATGCTGAAAATATATTTTTGATCTTATTATAATTGTGGAATTTATTTTTTAACCTTTTATATATATGTTGAGGATATAGTGTCTATGAATAATTACATGCACTTGTGGATTTTTATTTCATGAATTATCCATTGAATTTTTTAAATTCATTATGTATCATATATTTAATTTTCCTTATTCCATGCTGCTTAAATTTGAGATTGTTCCAACATTTCATACAGGAATATATTATTAGAATAATTAATATCTCTACATCAAACTAAATTTTTTTACCATATAATGTGATGATGGAACCTTAATTAGGAAATTATATTGATTTTGAGATATGGACCATTGTTCATAAGATCTAAAACAATAGTTAGTCACAATTACATGTCTTCTAATTTAAATTTAATGATTGTAGGTGACACTCTAAATTGTGAATGATGATCCATCTAATTGAACCATTTAAATATATTAGTTTCTGTAACATGTAGTCCCATTTAAAATTTAAAAAGTGTAGTACATTATAACATTGGAACGATAGACTCATTTAACTAGACCATGAGATATATATATATGTATAAGGATTTACATAATTTCATATTTAAGAAGGGATTAAATTGAAATTTTTGTTGTTAGATATTGATACCAATTGCAACGTAATGGAAATTTTACCATGTAACATGAAAATGTAACGAAATATAGCATGACCCATAATATTAAATATTGAACCAAACCAATGGTCGAATATATTAGTAGGCACTAGGTAGTATCTCTATTAATTATTCTTAGTATTATATAACGTCATGTCCTAGTTTTACTTGCATTCATAGAATTATGACTATTATATAATATGGATTGTACCTATCATATTCATGTATATGTGATGTTATCATTATAAATGTTATTTGAGGTTTTTTTTGGGTATTTGAGAGATATTCCACTAGGACATCCCATGTAATGTTCCCAAATTGTATTGATGACCATTTTTCTGAAATTGTGGCACCTAAATTCTAGTAGGTCCTCCTGCGACACCTGCAGTTATACCTATCGTGGTATCAGATGAAAAATTTTGAGAGGTTATCCTCCTATTTATATATATTTTCCATTGAGCATGATTTCATTCCTCTACCATGGAATAGTTTACTTGATAATTTTAGCAGTAGAATCCATCCATGTTTCTGGGGGATGGTAGCCCATAGGTAGATGAAACATGGATGGAGGCCATTCTATCTATATCCAGGCACATAGAGACTCATACAGAGTGGAGGTCTATGATAAATTCTTATATTCCTCATGGTTATTCCATATATTTGTGGGACATTATTTCTCTGGAAGACTAGAATCAAGATCTCATCTGGATGAAATTTCATACTTTCTTCTATGACTATTTCAGTCTAGAGACACTGAGAATTGTCAGAGGTATGTGATTCATGAATCTAGATCAATGATCTCTATTAGTGATGGATTGTTCAGGTAAAATTACTAAAATATTATTTTTCACCTTCCAATGACGTTGATGATATTTTGAGAGTGATACATTTTGAGGATGGTCTCATGTATTCCATTCAGTGTCAAGTAAATGTTTTCTGTTTGACTAATATCTGATTAATTAGGAACCATGTCCTTATTTGTGATTAAATTTTGAGGGAGTATTTAATTAAGTGTAATGGTAGTTACGTTACTATAGAGGATAACAATTTAACCAACAACAGGAAATATCATCTAGAGAGTTCATAATGGAGTATTAGAAGCCAGAGAATCCACACTAGTAGTTCTATTATATAACATGAGTGTGGGATATATGGTTACATAAATCCTTAATGTGACTGAAACCCAATTGACTTCCATCATTTCAAAATAAAGGGGAATTATTAGAGGGTTTTTCAGACCTTTCCATTTTTCCCTAGAAGAATAGGAACTAGATTATCTCCTCTTTCTGAAATAGTATCAGTACCTATGTGTCTGGCTAAAAATTAGACTACTAATAGCCAAAAAAAGTGAGTAGGTGGATGTGGTCATCGAGTCTAGATTCATGATATGTAGTTCCATAAGATCGGAACTACCCTAGATATTCTGGGTTAAGTTTATGGTTTTGAATCTAGCTAGATGTTTAGTGTTTAGCTTCTACCTGAGGAGTGGGCTTTCAATATATATATAGTTAGAGGAATAATATTAATTTCATCTACTATAATATCTTATCCTTTTGATATAGGCATATTAAATTAATTTTCACATGTGGCTATCATGGAATGAATTAATCTTGAGATTCATCATTTTAGTTGTATTGTGAAACTTGACACAATGTTGGTAATTCGATGAGAGAGTGTTCACTTGTGTGTGTAATTCTTCATTGAATTACATAGTTATCATTCCATAGAGGAACTATTATTCCTCAAGAATATGAGATTCAATTTCATTCTCAAGATGGACTAGTTGGTCACCTATCATGAATATTTGGACTAATACTTCTATATGGTATCATTTACATCACTGGAGGGCTGTAGCTATATTCACAAGGGTGAATGAGATGTACATGAAAGTAGTGATTTACCAATGCATTGTGTGTTATATGTTTTGATAGCCTAGATTAATACCCTTTTATCGATGATTAGGGAACTCAATAGGATAATTTACATCCTATACTAAATAAATTTATGGATTTATATTTGAATGAATTTTTATGATTACCTTCAGATAGATAGGTAGATTTATTTATCAAGCTAGTCCCATGAGTGGTACCTATGTCCATTCCTCATTACAGAATTTCTACTACTGATTTATAGGAGATTAAGAGGAACTTACATGACATGTAATCTAAGGGTTTTATATTTCCTAACACATCAACATTGGGTTAACCTATCCTTTTATCGAATAATTTGTATGTTACCCTCATGAATTTCGGGGATTAAATACAATTGAACTATCTTACCGTTAAAAAAAATATTGTATTGCCGCATATAGAAAACAACTTCGACTAGCTCCGAATAGTGAGAGTTTTACCCAAGATAATGTTTAGCTCAATATAACACCAGGTATATGTTTTAAATTATAAAATAACTCATACAACATTCTTTAATATTTGTAACACAACATGCTTCCATGATATGCTTCTATTTAAATAATACAACAGCGCCCGACATACACAACACCGAGTTCAAGTGCACCAAGACCTATCCAAATAGCCGTTTAAAAAGCTGTTATGAAGAGTAATAACCAAATTTTGAATTATATATATATATATATCCCATATAATTTTAAAATTAATCTATTGTGTTTCTAAGAGATAATATAAGGACAAAGTCAAAATTTCAAATAAAAGTTGTATTTTTCAAAAAATGCATTTTCTTCCTTTTAATGGAGAAACCTTTGTAATCCAATATTTGAAACTTTTATATATTCAATTTTATGAAATTAAATTAATCCTTTGAAGTAGGACATAAAAATTTAGTTTGTATAATTATTTGGTGTTTTTTGATAACATTCATATTTTGATGAATAGTGAAAGATACTAAATTTTAATTGAAAACAACTTTTTTAATGAAAATAATTTATAGTTTTAAATTATAAATTTGAATTATTTTAAGTATATTAGATTATATTTTTATCATTTAAAAAAATTTTGTTCATCGGAGATAATTTGAATTTTAAATTGGACATAAACACAAATCAATCATTTGATAGTTTTTACTTTTCAAAAACCCGGTTTCTGGTTTTGAAAATGGGAATTAATTTTAAATTAATTTATTAAACTTCTATGATTTTAATTTTATAAAATATACATCATTTTTGGAGTTGGAATATTAAAATTATCTTATGGTTATTTTTTGTTATTTTTCTGAAAACATTCAATTTTTGATGAATAGTGAAAATTTATGTGTTATTGTTTAATAACTAACTTTTTATTTAAATAATTATTTATTGTATTTAATGTAATTTCAAGACAAAATAGATTCATAATACCTATAATTGTTTAATGTAATTCATTGGAGAAATTTTATAATAAAATTTGATGTATAAAATTTTATTGAATTTTTTTTAACGTTTTTTACCAACTTTCTAGGCATGTTAGAAAATTTGCATAAAACAAAATTTTCTGCTAATGTCAATTGAATTTCAAGAATCAAAGAGACATGATTGACATGAGTAAGCTAAATTTGGTTCAATAAGATGAAAATAATTTTTGGTGAATAGTGACTTTTGACTTTTATTTACCACAGTTAAAAGTAAATAGGGTAATTAAAGGTAAAAGTGATATTATAATTAACCTAAAACATGTCCTAATTCTATTGGATAAGTGTTTTTTGACCCAAATCAACCTTATGAATCAAATACGATCCTATTTGGTCCACTTGGATTAGATTAGGACATTTATTATAATTTTATTTAAAGAAGAGTTAAAAGTGTTAAATTAAAATTTTCATGACTAAAACATTTTTAATTTAGGGTTTTACATAAGATAAATTAGACTATAAATATTAATTATAATTAGAGGAATATTTACTATTTCTTTGTATTTTATTTATAATTTTTAGACATTAAATAATTAAATTTATTTATGACAGAATGATGATGCAGAAATTATCTTATTTATGAAAGATTAAAATAATTGATACTATATATATCAAAAGAAATGTAAATTGGTACTTTTGATGCAATAAAAAAATTTATATATTAATATTAAATGTCAAGGTTTATTCAATGAATTTTTTTCGATGTAATCATGCTGTTATATATTTCAAAAAAGCCAAATACTAAATAGTGTCAAAATTGAAATAAATTAGTTTTTTAAAAAAAATTATATTAATAAATGATATAATATTCCTAAAAATCTAAGGTTCAGACAAAGGACTTATATAACAATAGATATATCATTAATTAACAACTTGAGGTTCAATTGGTAGTTTATTGTATGTTTATTAACCATATAGTGTAAGAATACAAGAATACAATGTAAAAGATAAAGTAATCAATGAAGAGTCAAATCTAAAACATAAGATTAATATGGTGACCTAAACTAGTCTAAAATCTATTGAATGAAGGGATTTGGACCTATCCCCACCTTATCTTAAAAATATATCCATTTGGCTCCATTATAAACTGAAACTTATTATATAATAAAATAATATTTCAAGTCTTTCCTAAAGTGACCCTCACCTCTCTTATAAAAGGGTACTTATCCTTCTCTTAATTTCACACCACCATAGATATTTCTATCAGACAACCCTTGCTCATATATCCTCCCAACTACCCTAAATTAATCCTAGATTCATTACTTTGATCATAAAGCCAACCTAATGATCCCTTTTGATCAAATCAAAAGGAAGCACCCAAAGAAGAGGTAATCATTTTTCCACCTCTTGCAAAGTTATTTTCTTCATCCACTTCCTCTTTATTTATTGTTTACATACCAAAATAATAACTCCAGTTCCTTATACATACTATGAAATTCTTATAAATACTGTACAATCATATTCATTATTCTATGAATCCTATGAATGAAAAGTCATTATACGTGCGTACGCATGACTTACTGTCTCCACGTCATGGTTTAGTTTGTTATTCAACAAATCATTATTTGGATGGGTATAATAATGAGTAAAATTGATGTAAATAATAAATAAAACATGTTAATGATTCTTTATATGTTATATAAAATCCAATTACATAATATTTTATCATCAATTGAATGATATTGTCGCTCGTGCGTATGTACAGATTACCGTCTCCAATAACAAGATAAGATTCATTCCCCATCGTAATCATTCAATAATAATATACATTTGATGATTTAAAAATAATTTTTTAGAACATACTATCATTCTGGATATGAATAAAATAAATCCGATACATAACAAACATGGCTTACGTAACAAAACATATAAAGGAAAACAAATCAGTTAACAAGAAAAACAATGATACTACTGAAATATCATTTACAATGAAATATTAAAAGATCATATCTGATATCATATTTATGTTTTTAGTTCTTTTATAATTTAATAACAATGATTAAACGATTATAAATGAGGTTAACTTACCCTATACTAAAGAAAATCACAAGGTAAGGGGTTTTCATCTCACTTTTATTCCCCTGAAATTCATGCTATATTTTCCAATATTACCATTTGTGTGGTGTATGTACTGCACATGATTGTATTATTTGTGTAATATAAATTAATTTATGGGTATTTATATCATTATTGTATGATATTTCTTTCATGGTGTGTATGATTCATAATTTACCAAATCGGTAAGAGAATTTCATATTTTAATTTCCACTCATTCGGTTTTACGCAAACTTCATTGATTATTTTACTCCAAGATTATGTGGCAAGTAACTATTTATTTAAATATGTAGTTATTTACACTCTCATTTTTTTGGATATAAATTTGATACACATAATAACTCCATTGATAAAGTCTCAAGTCATCGATATGAACTTGATAAGAGTAATTTTAACCCAATTTCTATTTATTGAGTTAAACATCCAGGTCATTAGTGTTGTTTTTACAGGAATTTGTGTGAATGTCCAAAAATTTATTTACACTGAATATCCAATCATATTGAGTGTATTTATATTTTTCTCATATAATTATGAAATTTATTTATCCTAAACCTAATGATACAATCTTGATAAGGGATTTCATCTCAACTTACATTCCATTGAGACTTCTTTGTTGTTATGCGCCAATTCACTTTTATATGGTGTATATAATATACATTGACATAGTATATCATTAATCCCTTTATTTTCATGATATTATTAGGTTTTTATTTTCTCAATTATTTTTATTCATGCATCTCTCATTTGGTTAGTAACTCTAACTAAAATATCATTTTAAATGTTTTAAATATTTATTCTTCTAAAAATTTATCATTAATGTCCTTATTTTAAAAATGGGTTTATGTATTTATTTATATGGAAATTAATGTTTTAAAATTTAAATTCTTTTTAAAAGATTTGAATTGGTATGGGAAACATTTATTGAAAAATCTATTTTAAACTGCTTCTTGATAAATAGTGAGAATTTTAAATGTTTTCAAGATAAAGGGGGATATTTATCTCAAATAGTTTTGATGATTATTTTCTTCTATGTCAATATCCTTCATAATTACTGATTGAGGTTAATTTATTATGATAAAATCTTTCATATTGCATTGAATGTGTTATGTTGGACTGTTGATGTGCTATTTTTATACCATTCATGGTTTGTGGTTAAAAAATTGACATTTCATATTATAGTTTTAATATGAATGTTTAGATTATGTATCAAACATTTCATATGAGTTATTAATTGGACAAAGTGACAGGTGGTGCCTGATATAGCTCCTTAATGAATCGGTAGTTCTCATGAGACAAACTAGTGACTTGGCATAAGGACTTGTAAAAATATTATTTGTAGTCCGGGCATGAGGCCTTGACTATGTGGTTATGATGTCCGAAATTATGCTTTCCATCATTATGAAATTGGTTATTGATATTGTATGTTATTATTTGACTAGTAGAATATCAATGTGAATATGTAAGTGGAATTATTCATTTCTTCTTTTCCATATTATGCTGATGTTTATGTTTAAAAGGCTTGTCTTTTAGTATTATACATTCCCTTAAATGTTTATGATTATTTACAATAGTTTTTTCTATATTGTTATCCCTACTGATCATATGAGCTCACCTATTTTTTAATTTTTATTTTCCCAAAATTTGAAGAAGTATGTTATTTTTAACCTGCTGGTATAGGCCAAAAAATATGACTGTGTTCAAAGGGTGCACAATTATGTTTTTATTTATTTCATGATGTAATTAAAAATTTATGAATGTATCTAGTACTTACAAGGATAATAAACTAATTGGTCATTCGAGACTTGATCTCTTGAGATCATGACAATATTCTGTAATAATGCACTAACTATGGGTATCTAGGTTTATGGAATAACTGTTGGTATCCGAGGAAATTTAGTAAAAACCATGGAAACTATAATTTGAAAAAATATAATTAGATAAATTTACCCTAAGTTAGACTTTGGGGATTATTATAGAAGAACATCCATAATTTTTGGTAACGTAAGTATTGTGTCGGTTTTCCAATAAATACATCTCTGTCCCGATACAACAATGTAGAGCAGGCTCTGGCATAGATTTACCTAGGGGTTATAACTGAAAACACCACTTTGATATAGACTCGAACGATAACTGGTGCATGACAACGGTCCTTTCTAGCCTCTTGGTTATGACACTCCTGGAGGATATGCTTAGGTTAATTCAAATTTTCATTACAAACTGATTTTGAGGATTTTAATATAAGATTAGAATAAATAACCTTGGTTAATCCTAAGATGTTTTATATTGAAAATAATGTATCATGATATTCTATAAATGATTTCTATGACTATTTTTACTCAAAAAATGATTTCTGGTTTTTTTCAATGGTTGGATTCCAAAGAAGAGATAGTAACATTGGACATGATGTACAAGGTGGGGACGACGGTGGGAATGAGAAATGAAATGGAATGTTGATATGCGTAAAAGATATCGTGTTTATGAAGAATCAGTTTTCCAAAAATATTATCTACAACATATATATTAACCAAACTCTCAGAATCAATAATGAAGGTAAAGGCTGTGAATGATAAGATCTCCCGCAGTGGAGACCATGGAGAAAATAAAGCTCAATTTCTATCATGCAGGAAATGTGGAAGGAGACCCTTAGGAAAGTGTCTCAATGGAATAAAGAAATTCTTTATGTGTGGTAAATAAGTACATAATGTAAATAATTACTAAGGAAAAATAATGAGTACAATGGAAGAAAATAAAAATTATCCCAAGAATCCATTTACACTCATTTGCCATAAATTTAGGGGACCCGAACATTACCAAGTGAATTCCAAATTCTGTTGGATAACCTCTTTGTCAAGGAACAACCTATGTGAAAATTAATGGATGGAGAAATGTTTAAAATTATTAGTGCTCTTTGTTGATGGGATTACTTTGGAAGACTTTTCTCTTGTATGTGTAACCTAGCAGTTTGTTATGTGAAAATGCTATTTGAGGAATAATTATCTTTTCCATTGTGTATATAGTTTTAAATAACCATTTGGATTTATATGATCATTTAATTTGAGGTAATTACATGTCATTAAATTATGGGTTGAAAATGCGAGGTATGAGATAACATTTTTTGTAAAATTATGTTATGGTAATTTTGAAGAATTTATATCATTTGGGGAATGTTATAAAATATAGTTTTTGAAAAACGACAACACACAGACCATTTGACAACCCATCGCGTTGGACAAAGCTACGGGAATCAAACCCACAACCAAATTGAAAATGCAATTTATCGTCTACCACTGGACAACGTGAATTCCATTGTTATTGTGAATAATTATTTTTAGTCAAATGATTTTATTGATCGATAATATGTTGATTTAGGATCTAATGTTTATCAAATAGATATCATTATTATAGGAAAATGATTTTGTGATAAAGTGATTAATGTTATTTTGGAAGACATTCACTCTATTGGGAACACTATATGCCTACGGAAAATATAATACTACGGGATTTCATTTGATAATTAATGGTGGATTTTTATCTCTTTTTTTATTATGGACTTATATATATTTAGATTATTTATGGAAATTATTAACCTATCACAGATAATATGTGATTAGTTTAATTACTTTTAAGTATGTGACTTTAAGAGTAGTTGATGTTATTTGGAAATAAAATTAAATGTGGAAGACTACGTAATAAAATTGTTTTGTGTTTTGGGTTTAAATATTTGTTTAGATTATATTATAGGATTTAAAGTACAATTGTTTATTGAATGGTATATAATGAACATTGGGTATTGTTGGTTTAATTTTAGAAATTAAGATTAGTATTTCTTTTTCAAAAGGATTATACTTTTTAAGGATCATCTGATCTTGTACTAACCATTTTGGTTTTGATTAATCTCTTAAGATAGGGGAAATATATAGTTCATCATTCTAGAATTATGTGATTCTATGTACGTTGATTATAGAGTGTTAGGTGTGACAAAGTCATCTTAAAAACTCATCGTTTGGAGTAAATGATGAGTTTGTGGTAGAAATTAGTTAAACAATGGAACTATACTTATCAAGTATTTTTTTCTTATTCTACGAAGAAATTAGTTCATAATCTTTAGGGAAAAGATTTTAAACCCAAAAATTGTGTTATCCAAATAACTTACGTTATTCGTCATAGGTTTATGGGTTTGTGGCCCTAAATTTTACGTTAACTTGTTTGTGATTGATGACCTCATTCGCTCTTTATAACTATTTACTTTTTGCCTCCAATTATCTTTTTTAGCAATTTTCACCTATTTTAAATCCTAATTTTGAGGTGACTTTTTCATTTCCCTTTCACTCTTATTAAGACTAAAATTTATGAACCCTATTTCTGATGTGTGTTTTTCACAAAGGTATTTTTTAATTTTTTACATTTTATTTCTTAAGAACAATTTAAAATTGCGAGGATGCAATTTATTGAAGGAGGGATGAATGTAACAACACAAGCGTCCACAGTTCGCTAGTCTTTGAATAATACAATAGCATGTGATGTACGTAACACAGAGTTCTAGCACACCATGAACTTTCAAACTAACAGTTTAAAAACTAGTTATGAGTAGTAATATCCAGATTTTTAATTTTATATATATCCATATAATTTTAGCATTCATCTATTGTGTTTCATAGACATAATATAAGGAAAATTCAATTTTTTCGATAAAAGAAGTATTTTTTTTAAAATGTAGTTTTATCCCTTTTAATGGAAAACCCTTTCAAATCCAATATTTGACACTTTTATATATCCAATTTTATGAAATTAAATTCTTATTTAGAAGCGGGATATAAATATTTATTTTGGATAATGTTTTGGTGTTTCTTTGTTAACCTTCATATTTTGATGAATAGTGAATGATACTAAATTTTAATTCAAAAGAACATTTTTAATAAATATAATTTATAGTGTTAAATTATACATTTGAATAGTTTTTAAGTGTAATTAGATTATATTTTAATCATTTAATCCAATATTGGTCATTGGAAGTAATTTCACCTTTAAATTGGATATAAACACATATTAATCTTTTGATAGTTTTTACTTCTCAAAAACCCACATTTAGGTTTTGACAATGGTAATTAATTTTAAATTAATTACTTAAAATTATATTTTTTTAATTTGATAAAATATACATCATTTTTGGATTTGTAATATCAAAATTATATTAGGGTGTATTTTCGGTATTTTTTTGAAGACATTCAATTTTTGATGAATAGTGAAAAAGACTATGTTATTATTTAAAAACTGAATTTTTATTTAATTAATTATTTATATTATTTAAAATAATTTTAAGTCAATATAGATACATAATACCTATATTTGTTCAGTGTAATTCATTGGAGTAATTTTATAATAAAAATAGATGTATAAAATTTTATTGAATTTTTTTAACATTTTTAACCCACCATTTAGGAACATTACCAAATTTGCATACAACATAATTTTACCGGTTCTGTAAATTGAATTTAATGAATCCAAGAAACAAGGTTGACATCAGTAAGTAATATGTGGTTTAATAAGATGAAAATAATTTTTGGTGAATAGTATTTTTCGACTTTTATTTACCATCGTTAAAATTGATTAGGGTAATTAATGGTAAAAATGATATTATAATTACCCTAAAACATGTCCTAATTCTATTGGATAAGTGATTTAGAACAAAATAAACCATATGAAAAAAATATGATCCTCTTTGGTCCACTTGGATTAGATTAGGACATTTATTATTTTTTTATTTAAAGAATAGTTAAAAGTGTTAAATTCAAATTTTCTTAAATAAATCATTTTTAATATTGGGTTATACATAATATAAATTAGACTATAAATATTAATTATAAATATAAAAAGACTTATTATATCATGTTATTTTATTTATTTTTTTTAGAAATTAAATAATTAAATTTATTCATGACACAATGATGATGCAGTAATTACCTTATTAATGAATGATTAAAATAATTGACATTATAAATATCCAAATAAATGTAAATTGATAATTTTAATGCATTCCAAGAATTTTATAGATTAATCTAACATGTTAGGGCTGATTCAATGAATTTTTTTTCGAAGTAATCATGCTGTTATAATTTTCACAAAAACCAAATACTAAATAGTGTCAATATTGACACAAATGTGTTTTTTTAAAAAAATTATATTATTAAATGATATAATATTCCAAAAAATCTAATTTTCAGCCAAATGACTTATATAATGATATATATCATTAATTAACCAATTTAGGTTTTCTTGGTAGTTTATAGCATGTTTATTAACCACATAGTGTAAGAATACAAGAATACATGGTAAGAGTAAAACTAATTAACTAAAAGTAAAATCTTAAATATAAGGTTAATATGGTGACCTAAACATGTATGGAACCTATTTTTTGAGGGGATGTAGATCCATAACCACCTTATCCTAGAAATTAATCCATTTTGAGCCATTATAAACCGAAATTGACTATATAATAAAATAATATTTCAAGCTTTTCGTAAAGTGAGACTCACCTATCTTATAAAAGGGTACTTCCACTTCTCTTAATTTCACAAATCCAAATCTATTTGGCTTGGCCAATCCCTACTCAGATATCCTCCAATCTACCCTCAATTCATCCTAGTGGTCTTACTTTGATCTGAATGCCAACCTATGATGCCATTTTGATCCAATGAAAATGAAGCACCCGAAGAAGAGGTAATAATTTCACCACCTTTTTCAAAGTTCTTTTCTTCTTCCACTTCCTCTTTCTTTGTTGTTTCCATACCAAAATAATAACTCCAGTACCTTATACAAAATGTAATGTTATTATAAATATGGTACAACCATATTCATTATTCTATACATCCTATTAATGATAAAGTCACCATACGTGCGTACGTACGGCTTACCGTCTCCACGTCGTGGTGTAGTTTGTTATTCAACACTTTATTATTTGGATGGGTATAATAATGAGTAAAATTGATTTAATAAAAAAATAAAACATGTTAATTATTTTGTATATATTACATACCATCCATCTATATTTTATTTTACCATCAATTGAATGATATTGTCACTCGTGCGTATGTACTAATTACCGTCTCCAAAAACGTGATAAGATTCATTCCCCATCATAATAATTCATGAATTATATTCATTTTATGATTTAAAAATAATTTTTAAGAACATAATATCATTATTTATATGAATAAAATACATCCTATACATAACAAACAAGACTTACATAACAAAACATATAAAGGAAAACGAAGCAGTTAACAACCGAAACAATAATACTTCTAAAATATCCTTAACAAAGTAATATTAGAAGATCATATATGATATCATATTTTTGTATTTGGTTCTTTTATAATTTAATAACAATTATCTTAACATTATACAGGAGGTTAAATTTTCCTATACTAAGGAAAAGTACAAGGTAATAGGTTTTAATCTCCATTTTTTTCCCATGAGATTCATGCTATATTTTCCACGATTACATTTTTTGTTGTGTATGTAATGTCCATGATGGTATTATTTGTGTAATATAATTTAATTTATGTTTATTTAAATCATCATTTTATGATACTTCTTTCATGGGTTGTATGTTTTGTATGTTACCAAGTCGGTAAGGGAATTTCATTTTTCAATATTCACTCATTCGGTTTTACCCAACCTTCATTGATTATTTCACTCCTTGATTATGTGTGAAATCACTATTTATTTAAATATGTAGTAATTTACACACCCCTTTGTGCACGTGAGCCTCATCCCAGTTGGTGAGGACTCGCTAGGTGCATCCAAGAGACCTGAGATCAAATCCGGGTGGAGGCATATTTCGGGTACTATAGCAGTACTGTAGCATTACTGTAACAAGCACTATAGCAGGAAATATAACAGGCACTGTAGTAGCTAGAACTATTCATCCATCTGGGCCTTTGGGCCACCAGTTTGGTCTTTGGGTCCTGCAAGGATTTTGGGCAACCCAAGGCCTTCGGGCCAGTTGATTATCAAGGCATTTGGGTCACCTAAAGGCCTTAGGGCCACCCCAAGGACTTCGGGCCAAATGAATGTAGGACCCAGACGTACTACAAAAAGGATCATCCCTAGAAGAGGATTCAGAGTAGGTGCACTAACTAGAGAATATCCAAATGGATTGTCAGAATGAGAGGGTATATCTTTTCCATCGGTACCAGCATGTACTTGCACGAGAAGCCTAGCCAGATGGTAATGCAAAGGTGGAGAGATAATATTAGGTTGTAGATGTTGGGGAGGGGAAGTTCCATGTATATATTCTGGTTGAATTCCCTAAGACCATTGGGTCATGTAATCTCTTAATCCTACGTGCCATGTAATCTCTGACCCAACAGACCTTGTAAGGGTTCCCCCTCATCCCTTGAAAGGGGGGTTATCAAAAATCAATAAAAATGAAGGCCTTTGGACCATTCAGGCACACACACCCTTTGTGTGGATATACTTTTGATACACATAATCACTCAATGGATAAATTCTCATGTCATCGACATGAAATTGATAAGAGTAATTCTAAGTCAATTTATATTCGTTGAGTTAAAAATCCACGTCATTGGTGTTGTTTTTTACAAGAATATGAGTGAATGTCCTCTAATTGATTTAAAATGAATATCCAATCATAAAGAGTGTATTTATATTTTTCACAAATAATCATGTCATTGATATATCCTTAACCTAAGGATACAGTCTTTATAAGGGGTTTCATATCAACTTACATTAATTTGATACTTCTTTGTTGTTATGCGCCAATTCACTATTCTATGGTTTATATACTGTACTTTGACATAATATATCATGAATACATTTATTCTTATGATATTAAAAAAAAAATTTTACCTCAATTATTTTTATTCACGCATCTCTCATTTGGTTAGGAACTATAACTATAATATCATTTTAAATATTTTAAGGATTTATTCTTCTAAATCTTAATTATTAATGTCCATGTTTTAAAAATGGATTTAAGGATTTACTTATATGGACATTAATGTTTTAAAATTAAAAATCCTTTTAAAAGTTTCAAAGTGGTGTGGGAAACATCGATTCAAAAATCTATTTTAAATGGATTCTACATAAGTAGTGAGACATTAAAATGTTTTTAAGAAAAATGCGATATTTATCTCAAATATGTTTTATGTTTATTTTCATCTATGTTAATATCCTTCAATATTCCCGATTGATGTTAATTTATTATAATAAAATCTTCAATATTGTATTGAGTGAGTTATGTTTGAATTTGGATGCGCTATTTTTATACCATTCATGGTTTGTGGTTAAAAATATTTACATTTCATACGCTAGTTTTAATACTAATATTTATATTATGTCTTAATCTTTTTCAGATGAGGAATGAATTGGACTTATTAAGTGATGGGTGGTTCCATCTATAGCTTCTCGATGAATCGGTACGTCTCATAATATAAACTAGTGTTTTGGCACAAGGCCTTGAAAAAATTGTATTTTTAGTCTTGGCATAAGGCCTTGACTACGTGGTTATGATGTCTGACATTATCCATTCTGTCAATATGAAATTTTATATTTATTTTGTTTGTGATTATTCGACTAGTATAATATTCATGTGAATATGTAAATGGAATTATTCGATTTTTTTCCATATTATACAGATGTTTATGTTTTAAAGGCATGTGTTTTAGTCTTATACATTTCTATAAATTTTTATGATTATTTATGATTGTTGGTGCTAAATTGGTATCCCTATTGATCATCTGATCTCACCCCTTTCATATGTTTGCTTCTCCCAGGATGTGAAGATATATATTATGTTTAACCTGTAGGGATATGCCAACATATATGACTGTGTTCAAAGGGGGAACAATTTTTTATTTATTTATTTCATGACGTAATGTAAAATTTTTGTATGTATCTTGTACTTTCAAGGAAACTAAACTAATCGGTCTTTCTAGACTTGATATCTTGAGATCAGGTCAATGTTATGTAATAATGCACCGACATTGGGTAACTAGGGTTGGGGAATTACAATATTCATGGTCTTTATGACTATATAGTTATGTAATTAACTTTCATGAATGAACAAGCCATATCCATGGGTTTGATGAGTAACATTTTCAGCAAATATCAATATTCATTTTTGTGATTCTTGAAGGATGATATAATATTTTTTTCTCGTAACAGACATAGTAATTACAAAAAACACATGACTGTGTTGAATAAACTAAGAGAGAACTACCCATATTATATGCTCACAACATTCCACTTTTGGATCAACGATGTTCAAATCCAAGGTCACATAATCTCGGAGAAAAGTGAATCTATTGACCTTGAGATTGTAATAGATATTACTTATAAGGATTATTACATGGTAGTAATTGACATATGAAATTTTTTAAGTATATATAGATATTAGAAGTGCGGATTTTAGGAAATTTCACACATAACAGTGCCCATCATGGGATTGACTAAAAAGGGTGTTCTGTTTCTATGGACAAATGTGTGAGAGAAGGCATTTTAGGAGATAAAAGGGAGAGTTACTTCTATTTCAATACTGATTCTTCTAGAGGTAGATTGAATATATAATGTTTATTGTTATGTTTAAGGAATTAGGTTAGGATCAATTCTGATAAAAAATAACAGGTCATGGTGTATGTGTCTTCTCAATTTATGCCACCCCAAAAGAATTACATGACATATGATTTTGATCCTATAGCTATAGTTCATGACATGCATTCATGGATGAATTATTTTCTCGGAATGTTATTTGTGGTGTCTATGGACCAAAAAATAATCATGTATATCTTTATGCATAGTGACTTTAACCTCAAGAAGAGAATGTGGGTTTGACATTGATCTTTCCTACACATAATGTAATGGAAATACTATAGTAGATTCTCTGGCTTGAAGAAAATAGACACATGCAGTTCAGGAGGCTAGTATTGGTTGGAAGTTGATGGAATTCATTTTTTGAATGAACTTTTACGTCTAGAGGAACCATGAGTTGTATATCCATATTTCTATGATAGTGAACACTTCACTTCTAGATATAGTGATGATGAGGGAATTATCAAATATCAAGGTTCTAGTCTAATGGGAGAATGTTTCATTTGATCAATCAATGATGTGATAAATAATTGATGTTGATGAGGTTATATGAATCCATTGATGTATCCAGGATTCTAAAAAATCTTGGAGAAATTAATTTAGGAGTCTCATTACTCTACTAGGGTGGTACACCAAGGGAATAAAAATATTTATCATTATATATGTTGCTAATACTGATGGACTAGTATAAAAAGGGAGATGTATGATTTTATCCTTTAGTGTTACACTTATTAGTTATAAAAGGCTTAACATTTGTAATAAGAAGGCCTTTTATATCAATTTCCCTTTCTTGAGATGAAATGGAATGACATCACCATAGAAATTTTTATTGGTTTATTGAGATCCCCTGGAAGGAATGATGGATTATGGGTTATCATCCACATGATCTTGAAGGTTGGTAAATTATTACCTATTAAGGAGACATTTTCTATGGATGAGCATAGTAGTATTGATGAATATGATATTATCTAACTTCCTATAGTCCCACATACTATTTTATTAGAATGGTACAGTCCTTTAACTCCTTGTTTCATGAATGGGGTGTAGAGGGAATTTGGTATAAAGGTAATTTTGTGTAGAGAATACCACCCTCATAGCGATTATCATTCTAACCACATAATAATTGTTTTGGAGGAAATTACTAGAGTAATAAAACATGATTTTGGAGGTTCTTGGGAGACACATATCCCCCTATAATAATTCTCAAAAAATAAAATCATTTAGGATATGTAACCTAAGACTCATAATGAGGTCGTATATGGTAGGTCATCGTGACCACTTATGTGTTTTTTAGAGGTAGGGGAGGCTATGAGACATAGACCTCAACTCATGGAGGAGACACTAGAGAATGATTAGCTAATATGGAATTTAATGGCTACATCCTAGTCTAGGGAGAAATCTTATATTGGCTACCATTGATGACCACTAACATTTTACGTATAGGATCAAGTCTTCTTGTGAGTCATGACTAGAATGGCGAATCTATGGATTGGATGGAAAGTTAAGTTATCAACCAGTATTGTTGGATATTTTTACGTTTTGGAAATGTTCATATCAATTTCTTATCATATATCAATCCCTAATTGATATAAAATTGTGCATGATGTGTTTTACATTTCTTAGCTACATCATTTCTATTAAGACCCATATCAAATCATTCATATTTGTGAAATTGAGTTAGTGTTATATGCATACTTTGAAGAGCATCATGTATGCATCATGGAACAAAGAATGGGGGATCTTCCATTAAGGTTAGTATCTTTATTATGACTCATATGGAAGCATGAGAAAATGAAGGATGACATATGGGTGGGAGAGGCCAACATACATTCATTGTGGCTTGGGATTTTCTATGATGGTGTTATATTACAGTTGAAATGAAAACATGGGGACGAGTTTCCATTATTTGGGAAGGCTATAAACCCCCTATTTTTTGAGGCATGAACATGTTAATTTTCAGTTTTAACCATTAGTATTGTACTTATATATGCCCCTATGAATTTAGGGAAGGCTTCAGGAGTTTCCAGATCTTTTTAGAAGGCCATATCTCTTAATTTTGGAGAAGTTATATTGGGTGAAATTTTATTACATACTATGTGGCCCAATAATATGTATAAGGGAGAAAAATTTTAAAAAAAATGCGAGGGAAACGGTATGGACTTGTGAAAATCTATAGACATGTTCCTGATGGTATTTTCAATAGATGTTCATGACTCGGTTAACCATATTCCCATCCCACTTCCTTTGTGCCACTTTTATTGTTAAAACACATGGTTAAATCATAGTTTGTACAAACCATGAGGTATATCCAAGCATGGAGTGCATTTGGATAGTGTTAATTGCATATTTGGAGAATATTTTGACTAATCATGTGGCCAAACCATGTGACCTCTCATAGTTTGGATAATTTTCCCTCTTCAACATATTAATTTTAAAATAATCACCCTTAATTTCTCCTGTCTCCATGTACAACACCACAGTATCCCGTTGATGAATCTCCAAAGCCAAAATCATGGATGTATATTTCCTCCCCTATCCATACACTGATCGAGCCACAATTTGACTCATTAGATACCTCTCAGCTATGGAATCAATCCAATTCCTTCAAATCATGATTTATCTCTCCACCTTTGGAACTATTTTGATGTGCTAAAATATTACCAATTTCCACGTTTTTTTCTTTATTTTACTTCCAGGTCAGTCCAAACCACTAGTCGATACTAGATAAGTGTTCCTCTAACTCTATAAATTAGGTTTTCTATGAATTTCCCTCATGACTCATAAATATATAATTTTCTTCTTTGTACTGTACACTGATTTCACCCAAAAATTCCAATAAAATATTTTTCATCAAATTAAATGTTTAATTTGTATTTCAACATTTTATTATTGTGGGGGGATAAGGACCTAGTCATATGACTTACTATTTTATATTAATAACCTAAATGACCATTTTTATGTTTTTATTGAGTTACTCAATGATTTAACTATTTTAATGGGATGGATTTAAAAATTATTATTCATCATGAATGGATACATTGGATCATATTAAATATGAATCGAAGGATTAATTGTATGACTCAATCTATAGTATGTTATCAATGATGAATGAAAAGGGTATGGAATTTAATTATATAATATGAATTAATTGGCATTTTTATCACATGGACATGATTATTTAATTATACATAATGTTTATATTTCATATATGAATCATTTTCTTGCAATAATAGTGGTCATACTTGATCCAACCTTGCATTCCTGAGGGAATTCCTTGATCATTCAGATGACACCATCCCGATTAATTGTGCAAGTTTCCAATGGATATACCCACAATAGAATTTTTTCAATGTCTTATTCTACAAAAATTCATTTATGTAGTACTATAGATTTGATTGACTCATATTCAGATATTATATTTCCTCATAAAAACTCATTGGATTCAGTTGATGTCTTTGGACATGAGGTATCATGGATTATTCCATTGGCCCTAATTGATGCTTTACTTTGGAATTTCTATTGAAATTCTTCATGTAATTGGTTAGAAACTTTTACAGTGTAACTACTTTATTGATCCCCTGGGATTACAATTATTATAATATAGCGAAGATGCATGGTTTATATAGTATGAGCTAGCCCGGTCCACTATTTTTATGTTTTCCATGATTCATATGGATCCATAATTACCATTATTATGACATATAAACCCTAGATTCAAATTGGGTCATATTTATGGTTTAATTAAATTTGTAAACTTTTTTTTATACATTCAAGTCACTAAATTAATTTATGAAACATGTTCAGAAATTATAAGAATGAGCTAAAAACGTTATAGTTGATCGGGTATTCTAACATGAGTCTTTTCCTGGCCTATTTATTATTTCCCACATGTTATTCCACTTCATATCATTAAAAACACACAATTTTTATTTTAAATTAATGGAACTTATTTTTATTGATGTTGTGTATGGTAGCTAGTTGAGTATATCTAACACCATGTATGGGCCACATTTTGTTTCTACAAAAGACATCATGGATATTGTTTGGTATAATGGAAAGTGCATGATATAGGATTCTTGAGTATAACATTAGAGCTTGGGATCACATGACCGATCTTTGGCTCATGATTCTATTAATAATGGTATTTTTGGTATTTTGGTTACTTTTTGTTATACATATATGTATTCTATGACTTCATCTATGTATTACTTATTTTTATATAACTCCATTTCATACTCAAATTTTTTTTATGTTGTCAAAATAGGCTTCGTTATTAGTACTATATATATGATTTACCATCTTGGATTTGATGTCACTATTATGGATCTTATATTTAAATTTTATATCAAATATTTTTTTACAATTATTATGATGGTATAGTCTCCCAACCATACCACCATGGATCATCATTTTTAGTCGATAGCCTATAGAAAAAGGGGATGCATTCGTGTTGGATTGTGACCAAACAAGTTCGGTTACATATGAGTGATTCAGGTATGGGACATTACATAATGAATTATTCACATTTATGGATTAATTAATATTTCATATATAACAGATACATTCATTAAATTTTTTATTATTAGAATCCATGTTAATGATAAATGAAATATGAATCAAATCCCTTCATTTAGGTGGTAATCCACACTTAGGCACTAGGGTCATTATTGTTGGAAAATGGATTAGAATGTAAGAAGTTATATTATATATTATAATTATAGATGAATAATTATTTCGTAAAAATAATATGTATAAATTTTATCTATCGTAATAAAAAACTGTGAAAGATGATTATGGAAAATGAATCATATTTCAATGTGGAGGCTATTTTACACACATACACATAAGTGATAAATTCATTTCCCATTTAATGGAAAGTAGGTGGAAAATGGTTGATCAATTATCCTAAATAATTGTATTGATGAAACATAATTAATTATTTTGGAAGAGATACCATAGATTAATATGTGGTATACAATGAAATAAAATTGAATTTTCTCAGTTAAGAGTTATACCTCTTCATTATCAAACTTCAATTATACACCGTAAGCATTGAGTGGATGACATTATGATCAAATTAGGATGTTGATGAAGTGGTTTGGGAATTTTGGAGGGTAGTAGGGAATGTTATTTCTGATAGATAAGGATAATTATGTTTTATGAATAATGGATAAGTGGAATCCTTTTATGAAAAATGGGGAGGACAAAATTGTAATTTCCCAAAGGATTAAAATACAATAATGATTTACTCAATTAAAATAACTCCAAAATTTCAAATCAACCTAGGTAGAAAGGAAAAGATCTAAATACAATAAAACAATCAATATAAAGTTAGTTTTTTAATATTTTATGAATTATATAATAGGTTAATCCCGCCCAGCATCCCCTTTTTAACCTTAACCATGTTAACTAATTTTAATTATTTTCACTATTAATTAGGACCAAACAATTACGTCATCATTAATAATTTTAATTGATTATACTGACTCTAACTATTAAATCCATTTTAAAATATTTAATTTTTAATAGTGTAAGAAACTCAATTTAAAATATCCTTGGAAAACAGAACATATATTTTTTTATCCAAATGCATTTTTAGGCATAAAACTAAGTTTATGCTCATTTTTTTCAATGTAAAAAATAGATCAATATTAAAATAATTTAATGAATATATTATTTAGTTGTTTTATGAAAATAATACATTAATAGAAAATAATTTAATTTATTATCATAGGATTTGATTGTGGGAAAAAAGTAGTTTTCTAGAAAAACATTTATTTCTAACTTCACATGTTTTTATATTAATTTCTACCAAATTAAATATTTTTTAAATAAATTTATTCTAATTAAAAAAATATTTTTTTATAATTTATTTTGTCATATTCATTCCCTCTAAATCAAGAACTAGGTTATAATTGTAGAGACCCGTATCTTAACATACATGAACATTACATTACTTTTTCGGAATACTTAGTACATAACAAAAACACACACACAAGGACTGTAATAGTTTAGTGTCTTTGGAATCTCAGAATATAATCTTCTAATCATGGTGAAAGTTCTTCAACATCTCCCATAAAGATCTTCCTTTATTTAATACCTAAAACCATTCTTTATATCCTGGGGAAAAGAAAACATAAAAGGGTGAGCTCAAATGCTCAGTAAAGGTAAACAAAAGAAATATCAATCACATCATATACATAAGAACATAGCTTTTGGAAATCATAACCTGCAAAAGAGCTCATAATATCATAACATGGAATAAATCATAGAAGTGAAAATGATATCCCCATAAAACTTGAATCTTTGTGGCATGCACACATAATCATGGAAAATCATTTCTTGTTAGTCATGACTCATTGCCAAGACTATCTTAGCGGACAAAGTCCATTTCTGAACCGAGTTCACTCCTCGTTTCAGTCCTGTATCACTGAACCAAAATAACCTTCCGTTCCAGACATGTCTATCTCATGAGATATAAATATTTACCCAATGCATTGGAGGGAGATATAGGTCCACCCATCTTATAATGAATCCTTTCTTATGTGTGCCACATAATCATAAACCATACATCATTACATAACCCATATAGTAAAAATGGGATTCTTAAACAACATGACATCATAAAACAATTCATCTAAGATAAAGGAATTCATAAAAATAATTCCATCACAACATAATCAAATCAATTTAATAATAGGGATAAAAAAATAACCCTTTATTATCTTAGATTGAAAATAATTTTGATAAAACAGTTGAACTCCATTCTTGAGGAAAATATCATTTCTTGTTCAAAAACATTTTTCCTTTCATAACATGTCATCTGACATTAAAATAAAATAAGTTGATTAAAAATAAACTTGAAAACTTGTAAAGGAAGTTTCTTGGAAATAATGTTTTAAAAATCCATTCATGCCGTATAATTTTAAAAAAACATTCTTCGTACTTTTGTCGGAATAGTCAAAATGTACCTCGTATGAAAAACAAAAAAAGATTTCTTTCATACATATTACTAAAAAATCACAGAAGGGTAAAAATGGATTTAAACAATTGTAGGTAGATGTAAATAATATTACATATTGATGAAACATGGATGTGGATGATAAAATACACCCCAGTAAATACTTACGAATAAACAATCTCAGATAAAAATTAGATTGTGATATTTCCCTCACCTTAGGTATGATTTGCTTTGTACGTGTCCGAAGCTCCTGTATAATGGTTTAAATAATGTTATTGACTTATTCCGGAATCATACATATTGATATGATATCATATATGGTCATATTCTTAGCTTCTTGTCAGTAATATTTCATTGTTACTTGTTACTCGGGTCTTTATTGCCTTTTGTTCTTATGCGTGTTTTGCCGAATAAATTCTTATTCTTATTTTAAGGTTATAGATAACTTATATCCAGAATGGTATTAGTGTAACATATATCATATTTATTCATTCAATTCATTTATATAATTACTATGTAATGATGATCATGTAGAATGAGTCGCATCACATCGTGGAGACGGTATTCCGTACGTACGCACGAGTGATGATATCGTTCCTATGATCGTGGAATTGTATTGGAGTATATATATATTATTTCAGTATCAAAATTACTTTATAATAATCATAAATAGTTACTCATTACACCATTATACCCATCCTTGTAAGGTGATGGTGGAAAATAGATTACACCACGGCGTGGAGACGGTATTCCGTACGTACGCACGCGCGGTGATTTCATTTTTCCGTAGGATGGATAAAAGGTGAATTAGGGTTGTTTCATAATTATAATAACATATCAGTATGTAAGTAATACTGATGTTATTACTTTATCATGAAACAACTAAATAAGAAGAAGTTGAAGAAGAAAGAAATTGAAAAGATTGGTAATGGATATTACCTCTTCTTTGGAACGCATCTTTGTATCCTCCACATAGGGAATTAAGATTGGTCTTTGAAGAAGACCAGGACCTCTAGGATTATTCTAGGGAAGTGGATAGGAGAAAATGGAAGGGGTTGGCCGAGCTTGAGGGCTCAAATTGGTGTGAGGAGGAGGGGGAGGAGGTGCCCTTTTATAAGGGAGGAGAGGGGCACCTTAGGAATATCTCAAAATATTATTTTATATTAAAGTCAAAATTGCTTTATAATGGTTCCAAAGGGTCTTATTTCGAAGATAAAGTGGGGATGGGTCGAAATCCTATCATCCAATATGATTTAGACAAGTGTAGGGTATTATTTTAACCTTATAAATTAGATTTAACTCTAAGTTAAATAATTTAACTTTTACCGTGTCTTTTTGTTTTCTTTCACTATATGGTTAATACACTTACTATAACATGCCAAACGAACCCCAAATTGTATATTATTAATACATATATCCTTATCTAAGTCATTTGGACGATCCTTAGATTTTTAGGAATAAAATAACAATTAATAATATAATATTTGATTTAAAAACTATTTTGTGTCAATTTTGACACTATTTGATATATGATTTTTGAGAAAGTCATAACAGAATTATATGTTCAAAACAAGTTGATTAAATAAACACTAATATATCATATTAACCTAGAAAATTAGTTGAATTCATAAAAAGTCTTAAATTACATTTATTTTGGTATTTATAATATCAATTATGTCAATATTTCATTAATAAGATAATTACTGCATCATCTTTGTGTCATAAATAAATTAAATTATTTGATGTCTAAAAATTACAAATAAACTACCATAATGTAGGAAATCTTTTTATCTTTCTAATTAATATTTAAAATAGAATTTATATTATGTAAAACCCTATATTAAAAATGTTTTAGTAAATATAATTTGATATTAACCATTTTAACTCTTCTTTGAATTAAATAATAATAAATGTCCTAATCTAATCCAAGTGGGCCTAAATGATAATATTTTACACATAAGGTTGTTTTTGGTCGAGATAAACTTGTCCAATAGAATTAGGACATGTGTTAGGGTAATATTAATATCATTCTTACACTTAATTACCCTATTTACATTTAAACGTGGTAAATAAAAGTAAAAAGCTACTATTCAGCAAAAATTATTTTCATCTCATTGAACCACATTTTACATACTGACATCAACCATGTTTCTCGGATTTTTGAAATTCCATTCACAGAAGTGGTAAAATTAAGTTTTATGAAAAATTCAGTTTTTTTGACTACCACTTAGTAGTTTCACTATTCATCAAAAATTGATGTTTTTCAAAACAATGCCAAAATTTCATCCTAAGCTATATTTCATATTCCGAATTCAAAAATGAATTCTATTTTACCAAATTCATAACATAGAAGTTGTATTAATTAATTTTATAATTAATTCCCACTGTTAAAACAAATAGCGTGTTTTTAAGAAACAATATCTATCAGAAGATTGACACTTGATTATGTCTGGTTTAAATGTAAAATTACATTCAATGACCAAAATTGTATTAAATTTTAAAAATATATTCTAAATATACTTTAAAACCACTCAAATTAATAATTTATCACTATTAATTATTTCGATTAAAAAAGTTGTTTTTAATTATAATTTAGTAATTTGCACTATTAATCAGAATATGAAAGTTATCCGAAAAGTACCAAAATTTTACCTTATGCTAAATTCGATACTCCGAATCCAAAAATTAAGTCCATTTTGAGAGCTAAAATTTCTATAATTTAAAAAGTGGTTATTACTATTCATAACGGCTAGTTTTAATAATATTTTTATAGCATATCGTTGTTTCGTGAAACTCAGTATTGCATACTACACACGCTATCGAGGAAGGTTGTGATTGCGTGTAATGCAAGGCAAGTCAAAGATGTGTGTTGTGCAAGCTACTTTTGGTGTAGCGTACAACACAATAAAATTAAAAAGAATATTTTTCATAAAATCTCGGGCTGTTACATTCTACCCCCCTTAAAATGAATTTCGCCCTCGAAATTCGTCGGGGTTATAAATGGTTTACTATTCGAAAGTTTCTTTAATAGAAACCCACATCGTAAAAAGGAATATCAAAACCAATCTTTAAAAACAAAAGTATGAAACGTAACGGTTACCCAAATAAACTAATCACTGGGTTTCCACATAGGTGAAAATATGGATATGGAAGAGAAATATAACCATTATGTTCTGATGGAGAGTGGTAGAGAACATGGCTATGGAAAATCCAGCAATCACAAAGCCATAAATTTGTGACGATCTAAGGTACCATCTGATTCATCAGATATAAGATCACTAGGACAACATTTTTGGTTTTCAAGATTGTTTCCCTAAAGTTAAAGAATTTGAATTAGAATAAATACTTACTTTATTTTGGTACAATATCACTGTTGTTCGTGCCTTTAACAATTTCTACTTCATCTCTTAAATAAACGAAGTTGAATTTGTTATTCGTGAAGTGTTAGCAGATCATGTGATAGAATGATGGGTCATTCCATCTGTCTCAAACAAAAGGTTAGCAAAAAATTATATACATAAGTCGATCTATAGTGAGATTAATCATATATGGTTCCTAAAATGGACTTAAACATCATATTTCATAAATCTGAATATAATAAAACTAGTTTCTACTAAACCGGGACTTCATGTAGGCCAGTGGTAGGCGATAAAGGCCAGTCACACTTCGGTTGTGGGTTTGATTTCCACAGCCTTGTCTGATGCGATGGGATGTCGCCCGTCCTGCAGGTTGTCCTTTTTCTAAAACTATATTACTATAACATCCCATTAATAATATCGAGAAAACTTCTATCCTTAAACAATACTAACTTATGTCAAACATAATCCATTCCAATCTTTAGGCTTATCCATAATACTGCAGTCCACTCTCATAATATAGTGAAAACGATTACCAGAGATTTAACACCATCGTCGATCCCCATATATCATAAGATATGTTTTGTTGGTCACATTCCAAACATTCAAAGTCCTTAATCATGTATTCTCTTGAATACCTTAGTGAAAACATGAATGCAGTTAAATTTAACACTTTCCACATACCAAAATCCACAAAATTCTATATACAATGATATCACTTAGTCCTTATATCAATCATGAGCTCCTAAATACTGTTAAACATTTCGTTTTCTCATTTTCCCATCATTATGCTCATATCATCTTATTTCCAAAAATATCTCAACCACTTTGAATACCACATTAGACCAATACATAAATATTCCAATACTTTATGATACAACATTATTTTGGAATCACATTACATAAACACTTAATCATTCCACCACATCGTTATCATATTCAACATTGCCAATGGTGATCACATGTGACTTCCCTTTGTCCATTTCCTTTAGCGGTTGCTCATGTGGATCATCACTAACCCTTGGATTAGGGCATTTATTAGCATAATGCCCCATTTCCTTACACTTGAAGCATTGAAGTGCTGGTGGTGCGTTCTCTGCAGTGTGTGCTTTATTCACATCATTAGAATCCCTTTTTCCATTACTTTGACACTCAGCTGCTCGATGACCTTCTTTTCCACACTTAAAACATTTTCTAGTCCCTTTAAGACAATCTCGACCATGCTTATTTCCACACTTTGTGCATAAGGAAACATTCATCTTCTTTTCACCATTATTCTGAGATTTCTCCTTGAACTCCATCTTTCGTTTCTTGTCAAAACCATGAGATGGATATGTAACACCAACTTCCATTTCTACCTTGATAGCACAATGAACAATTTCTTCATAGCTACTAAAGTCTCTTATAGCTAATTCCCATCGAAGACTTGGTTTTAAGCCACTGAAAAATCGATCAACTTTACTTTCAGGTTGGATGATAATTCCAGATGCATACCTTGCAAGTCTTGTAAAATTTGCTTCGTATATACCAACAAATTCATCATCCTTCTGCTTCAGCTCAAGAAACTCCTTTTCCATCTTTGTTCGAAGAATACGAGGGAAGTACTTACTGAAAAAAAAAGTTCTTGAACTCGTCCCATTCCATGGACTCAATTTCATCTCTTTGCCTCGTATTATTGATAAGATTCCACCATTGATTAGCTTCACCTTCCAAACGATATACTGCTAAGATGACTTTATCATGCTCAGAACATTGAATAACTGAAAATATCTTTTCAGTGGTACTGATCCATTGTTCAGCAACAAGTGGATCATAAGACCCACTGAAAGAAGGTGGACGTTGCCTCATGAAGGACTCAATAGAATATTGTTCCCTTCTCTTCTCATTTGGAAGTCTAGAATGATTCATAGCTTGTGTAATTATAGAAATAAGATTTTTCACTCCATATCCCATAACATGTGTTTGTTCAGGAGGGCAATCATTGCATTGTCCATTGCATTGATCAACACGGTTCCTTCAGGTTCCAGCCATCGTCTAAAACCCAAAAAGAATAGTGTGAGAGGAAAAAATCATGCTAGGGAAAAAAACATAATAAAGGGGGAGTACCTTCAATATCTAACATCTTAGGTTTAATTCTATGATCGTTAGCATAATTCTAGTACTATAACCTATACGTATACTTAACCTTAGGGACATCCCTAGACATACCATAGAAATATCTCTAGGGATCTCACTAATGTTCTCGCATCCTAGTTTCCAAAGGTTGACTAAACATTTACTCTGATACCAACTGTAGAGACCCCTAACTTAACGTACATGAACATTACATTACTTTTGCGGAATACTTAGTACATAACAAAAACACACACACAAGGATCGTAATAGTTTAGTGTCTTTGGAAACTCAGAATATAATATTCTAATCGTGGTGAAAGATCTTCAACATCTCCCATAAAGATCTTCCTTTTTTTAATACCTAAAACCATTCTTTATATCCTGGGGAAAAGAAAACATAAAAGGGTGATCTCAAATGCTCAGTAAGGGTAAACAAAAGAAATATCAATCACATCATATACATAAGAACATATATTTTGGAAATCTTAACCTGCAAAAGAGCTCATAATATCATAACATGGAATAAATCATAGAAGTGAAAATGAGATCCCCATAAAACTTGAAACATTGTGGCATGCACACATAATCATGGAAAATCATTTCTTGTTAGTCATGACTCATTTCCAAGACTATCTTAGCAGACAAAGTCCATTTCTGAACTGAGTTCACTCCTCGTTTCAGTCCTGTATAACTAAACCGAAATAACCTTTCGTTCCAGCCATGTCTATCTCATGAGATATAAATCTTTACCCAATGCATTGGAGGGAGATATAGGTCCCACCCATCTTATAATGAATCCTTTATTATGTGTGCCACATAATCATAAACCATACATCATTACATAACCCATGTAGTAAAAATGGGATTCTTAAACAACATGACATCATAAAACAATTCATATAAGATAAAGGAATTCATAAAAATAATTCCATCACAACATAATCAAATAAATTTAATAATAGGGATAAAAACAGAACCCTTTATTATCTTAGATGGAAAATAATTTTGATAAAACACTTGAACTCCATTCTTGAGGAAAATATATTTTCTTCTTCAAAAACATTTTTCCTTTCATAACATGTTATACGGCTTTAAAATAAATGAAGTTGATTAAAACTAAACTTGAAAACTTGTAAAGGAAGTTTCTTGGAAATAATGTTTTAAAAATCCATTCATGCCGTATAAGTTAAAAAAACATTCTTTGTACTTTTGTCGGAAAAGTCAAAAAGTACCTTGTACAAAAAACGACAAAAGATTTCTTTCATACATATTACTAAAAACTCACTGAAGGGTAAAAATGTATTTAAAAAATTGTAGGTGGACGGAAATAATATTACATATTGATGAAACATGGATGTGGATGATAAAATACAGCCCAGTAAATACTTACGAATAAACAATCTCGGATAAAAATGAGATTGTGATATTTCCCTTACCTTAGGTCCGATTTGCTTTGTACGTGTCCGAAGATCCTGTATAATGGTTTAAATAATGTTATTGACTTATTCCATAATCATACATATTGATATGATATCATATATGGTCATATTCTTAGCTTCTTGTTAGTAATATTTCATTGTTACTTGTTACTTGGGTCTTTATTGCCTTTTGTTCTTATGCGTGTTTTGCCGAATAAATTCTTATTCTTCTTTAAAGGTTATAGATACCTTATATCCATAATGGTATTAGTGTAACATATATCATATATATTCATTAAATTCATTTATATAATTACTATGTAATTATGATCATGTAGAACGAGTCGCATCACATCGTGGAGACGGTATTCCGTACGTACGCACGAGTGATGATATCGTTCCTATGATCGTGGAATTGTATTGGAGTATATATATATTATTTCAGTATCAATATTACATTATAATAATCATAAATAGTTACTCATTACACCATTATACCCATCCTTGTAAGGTGATGGTGGAAAATAGATTACACCACGGCGTGGAGACGGTATTCCGTACGTACGCACGCGCGGTGATTTCATTTTTCCGTAGGATGGATAAAAGGTGAATTAGGGTTGTTTCATATTTATAATAACATATCAGTATGTAAGTAATACTGATGTTATTACTTTATCATGAAACAACTAATGAATAAGAAGTTGAAGAAGAAAGGAATTGAAAAGATCGGTAATGGATATTACATCTTCTTTGAACGCCTCTTTGAATCCTCCACTTAGGGAAATAAGATTGGTCTTTGAAGAAGACCAGGACCTCTAGGATTATTCTAGGGAAGTGTAGAGGAGAAAATGGCAAGGGTTGGACGAGCATGAGTGCTCAAATTGGTGTGAGGAGGAGGGGGAGGAGGTTCCCTTTTATAATGGAGGAGAGGGGCACCTTAGGAATATCTCAATATATTATTTTATATTAAAGTCAAAATCGGTTTATAATGGTTCCAAAGGGTCTTATTTCGAAGTAAAAGTGGGTATGGGTCGAAATCCTATCATCCAATAGGATTTAGACATGTTTAGGGTATTATTTTAACCTTATCAATTAGATTTAACTCTAAGTTAAATAATTTAACTTTTACCGTGTCTTTTTGTTTTCTTTCACTATATGGTTAATACACTTACTATAACATGCCAAAAGAACCCCAAATTGTATATTATTAATACATATATCCTTATCTAGGTCATTGGGCCGAACCTTAGATTTTTAGGAATAAAATAACAATCAATAATATAATATTTCATTTAAAAACTATTTTGTGTCAATTTTGACACTATTTGATATATGATTTTTGTGAAAGTCATAATAGAATTATATGTCCTAAAAAAGTTGATTCAATCAACACTAATATATCATAGTAACCTAGAAAATTACTGTAATTAATAAAAAGTCTTAAATTACATTTATTTTGGTATTTATAATATCAATTATGTCAATATTTAATTAATAAGATAATTACTGCATCATCTTTTTGTCATAAATAAATTAAATTATTTGATGTCTAAATATTACAAATAAAATACCATCATGTAGGAAATCTTTTTAGCTTTATAATTAATATTTACAATCGAATTTATCTTATGTAAAACCCTATATTAAAAAGGTTTTAGTAAAGATACTTTGATTTTAACTCTTTTAACTCTTCTTTGAATTATATAATAATAAATTTCCTAATCTAATCCAAGTGGACCTAAATGATAATATTTTACACTTGAAGTTGTTTTTGGTCGAGATACACTTGTCCAATAGAATTAGGACATGTGTTAAGGTAATATTAATATCATTTTTACCCTTTATTACCCTATTTACTTTTAACTGTGGTAAATAAAAGTAAAAAGTTACTATTCACCAAAAATTATTTTCATCTCATTGAACCACATTTTACTTACTGACATCAACCGTGTCTCTCGGATTTTTGAAATTCCATTTACAGAAGCGGTAAAATTATGTTTTATGAAAAATTCAGTTTTTTTAACTACCACCTAGTAGTTTCACTATTCATAAAAAATTGATGTTTTTCCGAACAATGCCAAAATTGCATCCTAATCTATATTTCATATTCCGAATTCAAAAATGAAGTTTATTTTACCAAATTCATAACATAGAAATTTCTTTAATTAATTTTATAATTAAATCCCGCTATTAAAACAAATAGCGTGTTTTTAAGAAACAATATCTATCAAAAGATTGACACTTGATTATGTCTGGTTTAAATGTGAAATTACATTCAATGACCAACATTGTATTAAATTGTAAAAATATATTCTAAATATACATTAAAACCACTCAAATTAATAATTTATCACTATTAATTATTTTGATTAAAAAATTTGTTTTTAATTATAATTTAGTAATTTTCACTATTCATCAGAATATGAAAGTTATCCGAAAAGTTCCAAAATTTCACCTTAGGCTAAATTCGATACTCCGAATCCAAAAATGAAGTCCATTTTGAGAGCTAAAATTTCAAAAATTTAAAAAGTGGTTATTACTATTCATAACGGCTAGTTTTAATAATATTTTAATAGCATATCGTTGTTTTGTGAAACTCACTATTGCGTACTACACATGCTATCGAGGAAGGTTGCGATTGCGTGTAATGAAAGGCAAGTCAAAGATGTGTGTTGTGCATGCTCCTTTTGGTGTAGCGTACAACACAATAAAATTAAAAAGAATATTTTTCATAAAATCTCGTGCTGTTACATAATTGTATCATTATATAACACTAATTTAATAGTATATCACTATTCGTTTTAATTCGAGGTTTCTTGTAATAAAAGGTATGAAAAAAATAAACATCGTAAAAAGATAAATACAGAATAAAATCATTGTGTGTTACATTTCATAATGACAAAATTATAAACTTTTTATGTTCAAAAATATTATAGAGTACTGGATAACGGTTTCAACTTGAAGGGAATAATGAAATCTCTAGAATATTTGTGATTACAATATAAACACTACCACATTTGGTTAATAAAGTGGTTGTGAATTTCACATGAATGTGTATGATAACTTCTAAAACATTTCCGGTGATCTGTAATATTTTTAATCATTAAATATTTAAATAGTTATACAATCTATGTCTTAATAAAAAACCAAGCACAACAATGTGTATTTCCACATTGGCCATGAACCTTGAAAAATTTATGTGTGATATTCAATTCCATTTTAGTTTTATTTGCGTGAGTATTATAGTAATTAAGAGTGGATAATGACCATAAAAGTAAATAAAGGTTAATTTAATGGGATTTTTTTGAATCATTGTACTACTAGTTCACCCAACCTATTTATGTATTATTAATTTATTTGGTTTATTCTATAATTCATAGGTATTACATGGTTAGATATGTCCCTAATGCTATGATGGATTAGTGATGATTATTTCCTTATATTTAATAAAACATTTGCAATGAACCCTGTATTATAAACAAGATATTACATCATTTTTTATAAATATATATAAAATACCCCATAACTCCAGAGATCTAGTTTCATTGGATAATTATTTTGATAATGATTCAACATAAATTCAATCAACATCATTATTAATATAAATATTTATACTATGATCCCAGATCACCAATTCCTTCTCTAAATTGGATGTCTTGGGTACATCCTTATAAATTGGTACATGGAAACATGGTTTACAGGAAAAAATTATCATGACAATCATAAAATGATGCACTATGACAAGGTTTGTTATCTCTATCATAAGTCTAGGTTCACTAAAAAGACATAATATCATTATAAAAATTGAAATAAAATAAATAACATGAATAAAACTATAGAAAATTTTAACTACACGTGGCCCATGAAGAGTGATCACAAGAGAAATGAGGTGGTGAAGGTTTGTATTTATAAGGGGATGATTTTTATTTTTGAAAATAAAATAAAATAAAATAAAATTATTTCTCCAAGTACATATCAATCACGTGATTCAATAGTTAGTTTCATGTGAATTAAATGTAAATTAGATATTTATATTTCATAATACCTTCAAAAGGCATATATGATTTATTCATATACACTTTAATAGTATACATTATGAATAATATATTTTACTATAGACCTACATATTTTAAAATTCACGGAATGCACCAAAACCAATCCATTTCAAAATTTTAATGTTTTTATTTTTTTAAAATTCATTTGTTCAAAATAATATTTTAAAATTTGCCTTTATAGTATTTAGTCTTACTATAAAAATTTTCATTTTATTAAATAATATAAATCATGATATACTAAAAATGTATAATTTTTCATACACTATGTTATGTTGAGAGGCTAATTGTTTAATTTGTTTTGAAAATCATGAAATTATTTAATAGATTGAAATGGTTATTTGGAGTTTTAATTAGAAATTAATCATAATTGTCATATTTTTATTCAAATTATATGGTTATGAGTTCAATGGTTATGTTTGTATTCTAATGATCATATTTCTAATGAGTATATGATTTTACACTTCCAATAAATACATATTATTCACATCATTCATTGTTCTCTCAATTTCTACTCACAGTTTGTCATATATAATTTAAAATAATAAAATTTTATGACTAATTTTTTTTTCTTTTAGTAGTTTTTTTGTATCTTTTTTTAAGAGATTGAAATATACTAAACTCTCAACATCAAAATTTGATATTTTCCTATCAATATTATTCCATAGCACTGTATTTAATATTTTTTTAAAATTATTTACACATTATATATATAATATTTTTATGTTAATAGAATAAAATAATTCTACTTTTTTATGGGATGCATGTGATTTATTTATAGATACATATATTTGGTAGGGAATTCTTGAAATAAAATTGGGTTGTTTCACTATTCTCGTTTTTGAAATTTCTCCATCAAAATTTAAACACAATCTATATAATGAAAATAGTACAGTTTTATTCAATTTTATTATGTCCATTGTTTCCCATGATTCAAAATTCAACATATAGTGTCTTTAGAGTTAATTTACAATATGATTTTTCCTTTTGAATATAACATTATCTCTATGATCAATTATATTTACAAATTTCTCATTGTAAAAGATATCTTTTCGTAGGAACACAACCTACTGATTCAATACATGTTTGGGAGATAGTCTGTTTTTTCACATGTGGAATCTTATATATACATTATCTTCCAATTTTTGAATATTTTTGTTCCTAATAGTATAATATCTCTAATTTTATCATAACTTTTTTAGTTTTTACACATCACAAAAATTCAGGATTCGTAAGGATCAATATGAATTATAGATAGGATTAAATTATTGGATGTGAACTTGACCAGAAGAAGGTTTTGGTCTCATCAACCCATAAAGTCCATTGAGTTTGATCTGATCATATATTTGATATGTCTAAAGTGAATTTTATCATGAAAGTATAATTGAGGGTGATAAGACATACATAAGTTCAACCTTATGATTAAGGAATTATGAAAAATATTCCAAAAAATTAATTTTATCCTCAAATCATGATCGTATATAATTAATAGTGGTGTTCTACACAAACTCACCACTTCTCTGATGTATATCATTACATGTTGATCAACTGAGAGGTCTAATCAAATTATGATAAAGTGGTTATTATTTATTGGATGAACCACTGAAACACATATGATAGTTCTTACATTAGATGTATTATAATGACCTTTTATAATGTCCATCATTATATTATCCAATTTTAATAATGTAATGGGAAATTTTTTTCTAATCACTTTAGACTATTATTATTAAACCATAACATGTTAGTATAACAAACACTATGACGCAATTTGATAAATTTCCATTATATTATCCCAAAATATTTTCTTCATAGATATCATTAAAACATTTTTCTATTAGGAAGGATAATGAATATTGACCTATGAGGATAATCTAACAGTGCCTTCTTTATCTTCAACCCAAATTGTAACTAAATTTATTTCGAAAACATTTCAACTAAATATTTAACAATTTGGACATTGATGGATTTCATCATCCCTATAATGTTATATTTTTAATATATATATAAATTATTTGTGAATTTATAATTACTTCATATATATATGGTTAAGGAATCATTTGATAAATGTGGGTTATTATCCATAAATTTATGATTCCCATTTCCATCTTGTAAATATAGGAGAATATTGGATCTTTTTCAATCCAAATCATGTATTAGAATACATGGTACTTTCTATATAGATTATATACCACTTTTTTTCTTATTGAATGAGTGGAAATTGATTGATAAGCCATAGTTTTTGATAATCTCTAATCATCTACATTGGCGTATTTTGATCTCAATTTGTATGAATTCCAGTTTAGAATTTTATGCTCAATATATATGTCACACATGTCACTATAATTATAATTCCTTTAAATCAATAATGAGATGATTAAGAAACCAACTCTTAACAATGGATTGGTCTTTTGTGCTAATTTAACTTCAATATTATTGATTCATAGGATATAAATTTATCTTTTTTTTCCAATTAAAAACCCCAATCCTTCTTTAATGTGATAATATGTATCACATATCTATCCCTACATGAGGGTTATGTGAATAAAAATATAATTATGGTCATTTTCATTGAATCATTAAGGAGGTCTTCATATGTCTTTATCTAAAAAACATCAATCCTTTCCATGCTTACATGTTTAGTGTGTTTGAAAAAAATGGTATATTTCTTAAAAACCATCAGAAATACCACTATAATAATTTAAACTATGAATGTTAACTATAGATATGGGTATTCAAAAATACACTATTTATTTTTCCATCGAAGGATTAATTGATATCCCCATATTTTAAGAAAAATCCCCAATAATGTCATTGTCTCCATCCAATGGAAAAATTATTTTCCAATCCCTAAACCATATCACTTATATATTTCATTATCATTGAACTCAAATTATTCTAATGTTATACCTTAATATTGATGTGTATAATTATATCATATATAAATACTTCCACTAATTTTTCAATGCAATATCATTGAATCTATTTATTAATTCCATTTCAAATTTTAGTGTATTTATGAGTCCAAATATCATATCTATGAAATCATTGTGTTTATATAATATATTAAAGTTATTTAGGGAGATATCTACATCTTACACATTGAATTGATGATATCCAAAAAGAGGATCCACATTTTAGATGTATTGATACCCAAATAGATAATAGAATAAATCATAAATATGTTTTACATGAGACTTATTCAATATAATGATTTTATTAAGATCATGATAATCAATACAAAGATATATTTTCCCATACATTTTTATGATAAATAAGGCAATGAAATCCTATAGAGAATAATTAAGGAGTATAAACCCTTTTCCCTTGTTTTCCTATAATTAGTTAAAAATTGTATATTCTAGAATTTGAAAATAACATGTGATGCATTTTGGTTGGTATATCATTGAGATTACATTTCCACTGATAAAATGTAAATCATAAATTTAGAATAAGATTCTACCAATTTACTCTTATGAAATGGATACGTGATACATTAACACAATGTATGGTAGTCTTATGGTAGGAATTCGATGAAATGGATTCCTTTAGTCATCTAGTAGAAAATACTGGATTAATATAGTATTGATACTCCAATAAAATATATCATTAATGGATGTCATTTACGAGATGTAATGAAATTATTGAGTTTCATTCATGCATATGATTCATGTGTTGATTGAGGCATTAACAATGTTTTACAATAAGTTAGATATTTCTCTCACTATTAAAGATTTCCCTTGATCTTTTATGAATCATAATGACATATTTTTGTAGGTGGATCATTGTGTGATTCTTGATAGAATTTACTATATTCTTTTTTCAAGTCAAGGAGACTTTTATTATTCCTTATATTAAATATGAGGTCCTGGAATAGATTAAGGAAGAAAATATCCAATTTTGAGAAACAAAATGTTTTAGTTTTTCCTAAAGATATGTCCTAGAGAGGGGATGTATTTTGGATTCAATATTTTTTAGTTTAATCAACAATTAATGAATAATTTTGATAAATTTATTAATAATTGATATAAGTTTGACATAACGTAACATGTTCTTCATTTAGTGTAATATTTTCTATTTATACAATATAGCATGATGATCTTGGGATTCTGGTTTTTAATAATTTGTTTTCTATAAAACGGTGTCTATCACCCCCGTTTGAAACATAATGATTTCTCAAATTCAATAACATAATTGAAGGAAATTATTTATAGATTCAGTGATTTGGAAAAATATTTAGTTATAAGTTCTATAGAGAACTCAACCACTCAATCAGAAGGAAGACCATGCACCTCTTTCGGGTATACATTAGCATATTCCATTATGATGAGAAGTTTTTTAGGGAAATAATTTCCTTGGAATCAGTCATATGAGCTAGATATACATTCCCATAATGAAATAATATCATGTCTTGATAAGGATTTTGAAAATTATATTCTTGATCAATTGTTTTTTGAATATGTTGTCATTGGTTATCCTTAAAGACTATTGATTTGTTAATTATATTTCAATGTTTCTTTTTTTATTATATTTGAATCATTAGACCATGGGGATAGGATTGAGAAAAAAATTATTCACTTCTAGTATATTTATTTGATTCTAAGGGAGATATTCTATAATGACTATATGAGTGTTATTTACTAATACTATATAGTATTGTACGACATTCCATATCATAAGTTCTTGATATGGGAAAAGATTTTTGTTACCTATAAAAGTCAAATTAGACAAATAGTCATATCCTACTACCACTCATATGAATTTTTTATGATTCATTTGGGAAACTAGATATTACATTCAAATAATCAGATGTGTATTCCATATAATATTTCATTAATTTGATCATCTAATTTAATGAAATTCATTCGAGGTTCAATGGTGTATTAATTAGATGGATGGATAAATATTGAGAACCACTTACCCATGAATTTTAATGTACGAGTAATTTCATAGATCGTAATGAATATCCATGATAGATTATATTAAAAAGGGACATGATATGTTTGTGAGTCCTCATTGATAATATTCTTTCTCAATATATTTCTCTCTCTACCAAAATATAGTTCCACTCTTCTTTGATCCATTGAGATAATGTATAATTCCATGAGAATTGAGAATAATTACACCCAGAAATTCATTTATTCATCAATATGATGGATACTTTGTAGAGTATGATGTTTTTTGGATGCCTCATAGTGATCCATATCAGAAAAATGTGTAGAAAATTCTAGAAACAAAAAATCCATGAAAAATTCACACACTATTATTCATTTTAAAATAGATGGATTCAATTTCAAACAAGGAATATTATCATTTATAATTTAAAATTTAATTTTAATATTCTAATCATGGGTTGTTTTATCCTCAGAAACTCAACACTGTATCAAATATTTTCCATGTTTTTTAATTCATGACATCAAGTTAAAAAATGTTGTAATTTGATAATTTATTATACATTATACTATTTAAAATAAAAGTTTATTTATTTATTATCAATTTTAGGTTATATTCAATTTTATATTATATTCAATGAAGGTAATCATTATGTATGATATAGGATATCAAAATAGATTGTAATGACTAATAACCCTGAAAAAATGTTTCAAAACAAATCATTATATCAAATTAGTGATATCAATGTGTATCGTAGGCAATGATTTTCATAGAACTTTGTCATTTATTCTTACATAGATCACATTTCATAAGATAAATTTTTTGTTTGTTAGGTTTATTCTACACCGGACCATCACAAGATATGATCATCCAGAAAACAATATTATATCATAGCAATGATTTATCATCCACAATTTATGATTGATTGTGGTATAATGTGGTTTCAAAGGCTATACTATCAATAAAATATTTCGAATCACATTTTAAAATAAAATACAACTTACAATAAAATATTAATTTTCATAAAATAAAATTTATGAATTCAATTATATAATTTATAAATTATTTATAGTTTTTAGAAGATGTTATTTTGAGACACTAATTATATTTTGAAATATTTTATTAATTAATTTTGTAGAATTATTTAATAATTAATTACCTAAATGGTTTTCAACCGTATATTAAAAAAATATTCCATAATAATAATCATGTTTTTGAAAATAATTTTTTCAAATAATATGTCAAGACATATAATTTAGATATACTTTTTTATGTGAATTATATGTATAATTCAGAAATTTTATATAAATTATATAGTGAGTACAAACTATAAATATTTTTTATTTAAAATTATGACCTTTTAATTTTTATTAATTTGAATTATTAGGAATAAATTACCTTATTTGAGAAATTATTTAATCCATACCAAAAATTGTTTCGAGAATTGATATGATCAATGATTAAATTATGTTTCATGTTTTATATTTAGATTATAAAAATTATTTACAAAAATAGAATTATAATATATAATATTTATATATTATTTAATATCATATATTTAATGAAAATTTTATGTAAATTAATAATATTAAATAGTTCATATTGTGAATAAATATAACAAATCTATAATTATTTAAATTATTGAATATGCACAATATATGGGTAAATTTTAATGTGTTTATAATTATATTTATTTATGAAGTATTGATAAATTATTTATCTCATGTTTATATTTATGAATTGTTCATTTTTTTTGAATTATTCATAACATTTTAAATAATTATATATTTTAGTATCATGAATGGTTGTATGCTTTAGGTAATGATGTAAAATTTAATCTATGATAACATAAAATAATCTATGGAGTTACAGTTAAGGAATGATAATTTATTTAGTTTTATTATACATTTACAATGTGATGAACTAGGTTATGAGCTTGATTCTTATAGTATGTTATAGTTTATACATATTAGGTGTCTGAATTATGATGACATTAAAATCTCTCTTTAGTAACGCATTTTTATGTAGAGGAACTTTGGATCAAATTAATCCCCAGCTTATTGGTTTATACATTGTCTAGAAATTTGAGGTTTGCTTATCCATCACTTATGGATTACACTCATAGGGATTTTTGATTTCATATGATTATAATAAAATTCATGAAATAATTTCTTGTATTTTTTCACAAGATGATGTTCTATATGTATAAATAATATTGGATTATAATTAGGATTAGTAACACGTGTTTTTTGTTTTATAATGTGTTTCATATCAATATAGATTAAAAATATTTATTGGGTTGATGGAATATGATTCAAGACTAAATAATTAGAAGCGTTCCTATATGTTTAGTGAATACATGAGATAATATAGTGATATTAAATCCCCCTTTAAAATAATTTTTATTAGGTTCATTCCAAATGAAAAAACATTTCAATGACACAATAATATCACTACGTACATGAACACCAAAAGGGGTACCCCTTGATTATCTAGTGTAAGGAATGTACGTAATGAAGCTTCCATATGAGATAGGTGACTCATCCATTTTTTATTATTTTGGTTATAATTATTTTGGAAACCCAAAGAGTTTTGATATGTATGGAATGGGAAATATTTTATCTATATGATTGTTTGGAAGGATGTGTCTGCTCAAATATAAATGAGTCATATATATGATATAATTGGTATAATGGACTACCAAAATTGATAAGAGATGAGGTTACTTCCAAATAGGGGTCATTTCGTAGTGAAATATATGTTTTTACCCACTCATTGATATGATATGTTTAAAATTGGTTATCATTTTAAAGAAAGAACATTTAATAAAGTCCCATATTAAATGAATGTAAAACATTAAACTCATTTGATAAAAGAATCTATTGTAGATAAATGTTATCACCATAATTAACAATAACATTGAGATAAATCCTTATAAAGGACGATATTAATTTAAGGAACATCATAAATTTCAAAAAAAAACATTAGAATCATTCCTAAGAGGAAAAAATTCAATGTTTTAGAGAAACCCCTACCTGAGTAACTAATAATTAATGTCTCTCAAAAAATGAATTTATATTTTTTTGAGTACCTTTCATTGATCCTATAAATGATTCAAAATAATCAATGGAATTTCAATATCAGAATATATATTTAATATATGGGAGAGAGTAGAGTATTCCTTATTACTGGATCTTGTTATGGAATTCATCTGATAAATATCATTGGAAATGATTCAACAATTTAAATGATTTCTATAAAACAAATCCCTATTTTTTCAAATAGTAGAGAGTTTTTGAATAGGGAATCCAACATCCATATATTATAGATGTATATATATTATTAGTGGAAAAATGATAATATGAAAACAAAAAAGGAAAGTTAGTAAATATAATAATGATTCCACAAATAGCTAGTCAAGGATATTAAAAACATAATGAAAATGATTTTAATTAATAGAGATGTTACACTAATATGAAATTTTATGAAAAAAATGAAGGGGTTTTAGATACTCCATGAAATTCTAATTGAATCTATTAGTGTTATAGAAATGGGTAATTTTATTTTATATATCTATTATACAAAGTTGATTTTGTATAAATATTTTAAATATATTGGTGATCAAAATCTATAAATAGATTTATGTTGATTAAATTAAATATTATAATAAAGAAGAAAAGGGTTTTTGAATTATGATTTTGAATTCAATGGAATATATCAGGGTCATAAATACTTAAATAAAGGGTAAATAAAATTATGACATTTCTACTATATAACGAGAGATGTTTTTTTAAAAATGATTTCTTATAAAAAAAATTTTATGATGACGTTATTACACATGGTTTATGATTAATCTGAACCGATAAAATGAGAATTTCTTAAAAACATATAATACCATATATGATATGGTTATAACAATTTGTCATATATTATCTTCACACATAATGAAATAAGTGTTATTTAAAAATGTTATTTTATATATCCATGATTAATATAATTGAGAAAATATATTGTTTAAGTATATATATGGAATGTTATTGGAGAAAAATAGTTTATATAAAACAAATAAAAGATTGTCATGGTGAATATTCAAGGTGAATTTCACTTAATATCGTAATGGGGTTTATGGTATTTTGAGAGAATGTAATTTAAATAGTTGCATTAGTTACTAAAAGTATTTCAATGAAAACGTTTGGGGATTTATATTTTATTCATTAAATTTATGAAAAAATATAATGATTTATAACTAGATAAAAAAATTATTAGCTTTATCTCATTTTATATTATTATGTTAAGGATTATGAATTATATATTCATGGATTTTACTATTTGGAATATGATTGCTCTGTCTCACAATAATTCTAAATATATTTTATCATATATATTATTTAATAAAGGATATTAGTATGAGGGAATTATTATAAGGTCCCAGGGAGATGTGATAAAAATTACATTTAGATATAAAGAGCTTAAAAAACCAAAAATTGAAATAGTCATAGGGATGATATATAATTTTATCATATATGATATGTTAAATAGGATATATGTTATGTTTTGATTATATATTATTTAAGTAGTTTATGAATATAAAATGATTCATTTTATTCAAAATGAAATCATCTATTTATTATTATTTATATTTTCTTCAAATATATATGTATGAATATATATATATATATATATTATAATGTGAAATCATAATTTCCCCTGCTATTATTAAATCAAGTTATCATTAATAAAGGATAATCACTATGTATTATATTTGATTACAAAATGGTAAGTTTGGCATCAGTAGGATTCTTTTATAAAAATTTAAAATACATCCATGAGGAAAAAAATTAATTTTTTATGCGGCATTGCGTGGTATGTATATTACATGGACTGCTAAACACTATGTCATTTTTATACTAGGGGTCCATGATTCATATTTGGAGTCTTAAAAAACTAATGATGGAGGGAATCCTTTTATAAGTACCCTCATACTTATATACCATTACTTTAAATGACCAAGAATTTTGAATTATTAGTTAAATTTGGCATGTTATTAATCATGAAATCATTCAGAAATTACAAAGGAATATATTTATCCTCGCATGACATGAGTATGGAATTTGGGACCTGAATTTAAATTAACTAGTTGTAGAAATATACATTAATATCACATAAAATGTTATAATCAATTTGGTGAGGGAAATTTGAAGAGGTCTACCATAAATGGGAAATAGCTGTGATATATTCATTAAACATTTAATTATTTACTAGGAGAATAAATAAATTTTTTGGAATTTATATATGATGGATATTTTAATTTCTATATGGTTACCCATTATCTTATATAAAGAGATCATTTGAAAAAATTTACTGGAATATGATGTTGTTGGTGGAAAAAGGTTTATTGATACTTGTGTTTAATGGATATAATAGTTGAAACCTAAAAATATTGAGTAGTATTTAGGTTTTTTAGAGGATTATATTTTAATAATTTTATGTATTTATGAATCCATATTTTTAACAATGTAAAAAATGTATATGTGGTCACAAATTATAGTTTCTTGAACAATGATTGAGTTTGACTCAGGGATAATCTCTACAACTATTGTAGTGTTTATCCAGAAGGATTTTCAAATGGTTTTTCATAATTCAATTTAATATGATTTAATATAAGGTGAAAAAATCATTAATTTAAAAAATTGTTTATGGTGATATTTAAAAGAATTTAGGGATATTATTTTTCATGTAATTAGTTTATGAGATATCAAAATTTGCAATAGATCTAGTTCTATGAGTTTGTAGTAAATTTTAATGATTTAAGGATACACTCCCTAAATAATAAATTCATATGATTTACTATGTCAATATCATACGTTATGAAAGGGAACACCACAATAGAATGATATAATATATCATGTATGCTACAAATGAAAGTTATATTTTATATCAAGTTATAAAATAATAACAACTAATATAGAACTATAGTTATTAATCTTTGAAACAAAATATTATGTGCTAGAAATGAAATGTATATTCTTTATAATCCATCATTATTATCAATGATGAATATTATTAAATAAATGGAAGGTTTGATAATTTATTCATTATATTAATGAATGAACATAAAAAACCATTTACTTATACATTACAATGCATGAGTAAACACATAGAGAATATGTAATATCCCAATTAGATTATATTAATCAGGTTATCACAATGATATGTGTGTGTGAACTCCTTTCAACGTTACTAGGTTAATATATCTCTATCTCACTACCCCTATCAATATTTCTTCTATTCTATAATACACAAAGAGTCACATTCATGATATGATATGTGGGGAGAATTCCACCCAATTTTTGGGTGATTGATGAAGCTCATGGATTCACTATGGAGGATATTGTTTGAGGGATACTACTTAGTGATCATCATAAAACCAATTGGAATATAGTTGAAGCATTATATATACATAGTGAAATTCAAATTTTCATTATTTTCTTATGCATTGTTTCATTTTAAATAATGGTAGATAATTTTTTTAAATTTTCTATATATTTCAAATATGACGAACATGTGTTGGTTAATCCTAAAAAACCGAACATCTTCTTCTAGTCCCTTCATTACCCTGTATCATTATTCCCTTAATTTACACACTTGAAGCTTATCTTAGTTTATTTGAGGCTGATTCTAGGTTTTTCCTTCCAATATTTATGACATGTGGGTAGTTGCATCTTCTTCCCCATATGAGACTTATCATTTTAAAATATAATTTTATTCCCCTATAATCATTCTTATCTCCATACCCATGGGATCATTATGATTCACTATTATTTTTCTATACCTTAAATGTAAATTATTATATTTATTTATAACTATCATATTTTTCAATTTAAAAGTATTTTTGAAGAATTCTCATTAATCTATTAAAAAGTGTAAAACCTATTATTTAAGGTCAATGTCAATTATAGTGGCATACCTTACAATCTAGGTTTATTTTTCTTCATATTACATTACTGAGGTGTTCTCCTTTTTATTGATCATAATAATTTAACACTCTATTTTTATTTGTATAATATAAGGAAAATATTAAAAAAATATATATTTTTTTTAATTAAACCCAATACATCGAGTCAATATCTTCATTAAGAAGGGTATTTTTGATTATTTCACACCATTGATTAACATATCCCTTTATGTGATAAATATTCAAGATCGAATTATATTACATTGATCATTTGTGGTTATATAATATTTTCTCAATGGATTTTATCCATTAATCTATCATTGAAGGATTGAAAGATCCACCATATTGTGGTGGTTAGTGTCACATAAAGTACTCAATTATAAGATGATCCTTATTGGGGGGATTTAGACCCAATATAGGGTTAAAGATATTTTTCATAACTTTATTGAATTTATAATGTATGACTATGAGGTTTTCAACTGATTTCCTCATCATATTGGGTATCTTATTTTTGAAATTATTTCATTTCCTATCACATATGTTGTTAACTTGATTTTGTCCAATTTTCAACCTTTCGATAAAATAATTGAGAGTTGGGGAAGATAAAAATTGAATTTATAGGAATATATGAGATAAATTATTATGATAGGAAGAATAATTCTTATATTAAATTTATAATTTATATTATAACATTACCAGTCTCAACTATGGTTATTTAGGGTATATTTCATATTATTTTCGATACCATAATCCCCAAAAATAACTAAATATTGATTTGAAATGAACTATAATGATCCAAATATTCTATACATAATATTACATCATTGTTTATATAAATATTAATAAAAACCATAAATATTAATGTGTAATGTCTTTGTAAGATTAGCTACATAAAATCTCAACATAAAATAAAACAACATAAATAATTATTTCCACATCAATATTATGATTCAAGATATATTTAAAATTTTATCACGTCCAATGATATATTATGGACCTAAATATTATAAATTGGGAGTCATAAATCCATGTAAAGGGTTAAAATGGGGTTATCATATGATCAGATATTGTAAAAGTAACAAACCATCACATGGAAACATAAAATAAAATGATCATAAACTATCAAATTGAAACATTTCATACAAATTAAAAATAACATGAAAAACATAAAATAATTACCAAACATAATTAACATAATCATAAATATTATACATGTATAATCTATGATATGTCATAATATTGGGGATGAAGCCACCTACACATGTCCCAAGCATAACATAATGGGAAAATCTAACTACATTATCCCCACACATATTTTTATGATGAGATATAAAGACATATCCAACCAATTAAGTAGATATATAATTCTAGTTTGAAAAATTATATCATAATATGTCATTGATATGATTTCCACAGAATTTATAGACATATATAAAGCATAAATGTGAATGAAACCTATAAAAGAAAATTAATAACATAATATATCCATTAATATTTAAACATATATGTATTATATAGGATCATAATAAAATATGTGAATTTATATCCATAGACATTAATTATAAAATAAAGTACTATTACTTATGAAAAATGTTCGGAATGTGAAGACGAAATCACAAATAAATTGGGAGAATAATTCATAAAATCGAATATTTTGATAAATATATCTAAAAAGAGAAAAGAATAATTAAAAAGGATAAGATCATAAGGGTATCCAAAAACCATAAAAAACAAACATTTTATTTATATTAAAAGGGTTTATACTTGTAAATCAAAGAAATAAATTAATCCATTATAACTGTAATATGAAAAGCCTAAAAAAGGAGAGTTATTACATTTTCTCATTTTAATATAATAAAAATAATATAATTTGAAATAGAGATAAATGAATATACTTAGAAAAGAAAAGATAAAACCACTTGGTATATATAAGGAAAACATATATTCATAATATAGACTATGTATATGATATTAATGATGAAGAAATAGAGGCATATGTATATAAAGAGAATAAAAAATGAATTAAGTTGAGTAAATTTAACTCTATTACCTTAGGTACTAGCATTATTTCACACATGTTCCTAACCTACCAATTCATTAATTAACTTTATAAAATTGTTATTTTGAAAATAAAATTTTATTTACTATATATATATATATTACTTTTATATTACTTTTATTTTAATTTCATTAGTAAAACATGATGTCGTGATCATCATCAAATGGATGTTTGTTTCTTAGTACCTAGGGTGCATTGATATATGAATAATGGTCTAGATCATGTTTAAAGAGTTCATATATACAGAAGTGTAATTTTACAGATTTAATGCATTTATATAATTTTATATTATTCTAAATATCAAATTACCTTCTACTATGTACATGATTCCATTTATATAACTGTTATTTTATATCTGTGTGTTCAATTAAGTGGTTTTACCACCCTTAATTAACATTGATAGTTTAATTTATTTTTATGACCATGTTTGAATTCTTGAATATTAACCACATTATAATATCACTTTGATTCTTATTTTTAAAAATAATATGGATTATTTCAACCATTAATTATGGATATGATAATTGTTAAAAAATATCTGAATAGGTTGATTTACCGACCATATATGCTTGTATATTTTAAAAAAACATCTATCAGGTTCAATATATGGTTTTACAATTTTTATTATAGAATATTAATCCCATTTTAATTAATACATTTATACAATAATTATACATGATTAACATATTACATTCTAACATGGATACGGTGAAAAAAAAATTAAATACACCACCCATAGAGGTTCTGAATTGACCGTCATAAAAGAAAAGTTCTCAGTAAATAATAATTTGAATGATTTTGATAATGGATTCAAAATTAATATAATAATATAATATAATACATATCATAATTATTTCATTATATAATTAGTTTATAAGTGATTTGGAGTAGGTATAAGAATAAAAAACCCCAAAATAGTTTAGTCGATATAGTTTAACTCTTTCTTCTGAAAACATCCTTTGATATGCTACATGGGATAATAGAATGATATAATGTGAGGAAAAGATCCTCTAAAACATGGATATGGGAGTTGGGAATAGGTTTTTTTGGAAATTTAAAAATTATATAGTTATAAGTGAAGAAATATTAGTTGGCTAAGAGTTGTAGTTTTTAGTGTATGTGTGACTTTTTGAATAAAATATAAAAATATGAAATTATTTCTCAAAAGAGATATCAAAATTATGATTCCACAGTATGGTGATTCTCATTTAATATTAAATGTGACATTAATATATATCTCTAAATTATATAAATGTAAAAATTTATTTCATATAATATATTATAACATATGGTACTTATACTATACTGACAAAAATTTTATAATTCACCAATGTATTATAATATTAATTAAAACAGAAAATTATCACCCTTACCGTATTTGGACATGTAGATTATGAATATGAATTTGATTTTTAGAAAATAAAATATTAAATTTTTTAATTTTAATATTTATTATTCCTATATGAATTCTTGTTTTATAGAATAATTTTATTGAAGATTTACTAAAAAATTACATGTTCACTTATATTATTCTAAATTTATTATGTTTTTGGTACTTGGAATCATATATTTACCACTATAATTTTTGAAAAATTATTTAAAATTTTAATAATTAATTTGATTTAATAGTTATATTTTTATTCTAATGGTTACATTAATACTCCATCATTCGTGTTATTATTCTAATAGTAAAATTTGTAATGGTCATATAATTTTCCACCTCTAATAAGTAACTTTTATATATATTCGTTATTAATAAATATATTTTATGTCATGGTTATTAAAATTTCATTTAAAAAATTTATGCATAGTTTATATATGTTATTAATTTATTTATAGTTTTTATTAAATATTTGATAATATAAGGATATCAAAACTCTTATGAAACATAACATCATGTTATTTTTATCAAATGTTTGAGGGAGCCAAACAAATATAAAGTAAAGTACTATGGAAAATTGTTATCTATTTTAACCCTTTTTATTACATTTTATCCTATGAAGGTTATTGATTATCAAACTCCATTTTCTCAACTAGTTTATATAAATTAAATATAAATTAAAATAATGAAAATAAGTAGATATATTTTTATAAGGTTTACTCCCATTGTGTGAGATAATCCTTGAGGCATGGTGGTTGTCATTCCACTCAATCATGGATGATATCTTATAATAAAAATAAACCTAAAGTAATTTTGGTAGTCATTAACCCTTAAACATAATGTTAAACATGATTTATACATGACACTAACCCAATACAACAATCACCAACACCATGATATAAATAAATAAGAACCAAACAGTTGTTATTCAATTACAGAATTCAGTCAGATCCTCCTTAATGTATTATTTACATGGAATCTGATTCCCCATTGGACAATATTAGGAAATATCACCTTCCCCAATGATATAAATATCAAATAGTTTCATCTCCATGTTTTTCACAACAATTTTTATGGATTTAACACTTCTTATTCTTATGGGTGTACAAAACATAGAATATTTGATAGTTTTAGTGTTGGTCTCCCATTTTTATTTTAATTGAACAATATTATATATATAATTCATTGGCTGATTGTATCTCTCTTTATCTATCCACGATACTTAATAATAATAATCCAAGATCAACAATCTTACATACTTATTCGTAAACTGATATTTCATACGTTAACACAAATTATATCACACATATATTATTACATAAATTTATTTTTCTAATATGAAAACATCTATCAATGCTAGAAAAATGATAATATCATTGAAAAATCATTCTTATTTCGTATTTAAATTATTCAACGATATCTCATTTAATATCCAATATTGATCTTCAAAAAATTAGCCAAAAAATTATATTTTAATTTTGAGAATTATTGAGTAGATTCCTTCTAGAATCCCTATTTTTTACTTCATGAAAAATTCTTGTTAAATTAATTTGATGTTTTATATTACTTTTTCCTCAGAGATTTAAAAAAACAAAATTATTTCTATACATTTTTGAATGATATAATTCAAGAAATAATTTATTTAAATGTCTCTTAATATGTCAAAATAATTTAATTTTTATCTAATTATGAAAAACAACTTAATAATCATTATGATATTAGAATTCACAAATAACATAAAAGACAACATCTAGATTTTGGGTATATAATTCACATATAAATCCCATTTAATCATACATAATACATTATTTAGTCTTGTGTGTCCTTTTTATTCACTTAATTAGTATTAAATTTTTTTTAAATTAATGTAATGTTGCTTTTTAATGACCTTTGTTTTACATCCATAGATTATTATTCAGATTGATCACAACTTTGAAACCAAACAAATATACACCACTGTATGATTATTATAGAATTAAGTGTTACAAACATATGTAATAGAATTATGGTATATTTATATATTTAATACATAAAATGATAATATTTTTTAAAGCATTAACCCAATAGTACATCTAATAAACTAATGAAATAAAATTTTATGATTACACTTTATTTTATAAATTTTACATTCAACCATGTTTTATATATTTATTATTATCATTAATTTTAGAATAATTTATCATATAAAAAAATATTTCCTATAAAAAATGATATTTAGGATATTTAATAATATTATTTTATATAAAAATTTATGAAGTTTTGGATGAAAATATAATAAAAATACCATAATTTTTCGATTTATCATTAAAAAATTATCTTAGGATGATTTTTTGATATTTTCCTAAAAATATTGATATTATGTGAATATTGAAAAATAAAATTTTCTGCATGTAACATTACTTTATGACATTTTTAGTATATTAGTATGAAATTAAAATTTATGAAACCATTATATAATAATAAATATATATATTTTTTGGTAATTAAAAATTATAAAAAGATTTATTTATTTTATGAACACAAATTTTTAATTATATAATTTATGTTCAAAGTATTTAAAACATTGTTCTTCAATATAGTATACATTAATTTTTTAAAATTATTGTTATTACTTTAAAAAAAATTTAAATCAAAATGCGTTACAAATTTGGAATAAATATTTATAAATTAGATAATATGGACCTTTTTATTTTTGGTCTTAATTATAAATTACCTTGGTAAAAACTAATAAACTCAGTGAAAATTAAAAGGATAAAAATGAGTAACCATAGAGGTAAAAGAGATAACATTTTTAAAACATGATTCTACTTGAATATTAGAGGTTCATAGAAACCTTTTATCCTCTAAAAAACTTTTTTTATCAATTTTGGCATCACTTGACTTGTGGGTGACTTCCCATTATAGAAATTTTTTAATTTACAAAAATGCGACTCATTTTCACTTATGAATGGTGCACCAAATTTCCCAATTCCTCTCACAAATAAACTTCTTATCTTTGGTCCAAAATAAACCCAAATGTATCATCAACACTCATATACTCCTTATTGAGGTTATTTAATTATTATAAGAGAATCCCTAAAACATTAAAAATTCTTCTTAATGGAGATAATCCATGATGTGAAGTATAATATCCAAACCTATCCTGTTTTATATATTTTTATATATTTTTCATCTTCTATAAATTAAATTTCACCTTCATAAATTTAAATCATTATAATAATTTTACAATGGAATGTTATTATAATTTGTTAAATTCCTTATCTACGAACTAATTTTTCCATTATTAAAAATGAATGTATAAACAAGGTGTGGTATAGACTATAACTGCTATGAATAAATAGGTTTTGGTTTTCACTTCTATACATGGATATATTTAGTTTATATTTGATGATTATATAATATTTATATAATTAATATATATAATTCTTATATTTCTTGTTTGATAAATGAAATTAATGTTTATTATAATGGAAACCACTAATATCGGTATGTAACCCAAAAGTAGTTTATCGCTATTTTCAATTTTACAAAACCTGGCCGAAAAAAAACTTCTAACAAAATTATAAGCATATATGACTTTATAAAAAATCAATTCCAATAAATATAATGTATTTTCTAAATGACTATCTTTTTTAGAAAATGGATGATTCACACTTCTTTTATGAATATTTTTCAAAATATCCAATATTATTTACAACTGATGTTGAAAAGAGATTAAAAAAATATAATATATTCATAGAATTTTTATTAATGATGAGTGAAAACGATATGAAAATAAATATGGTTTTGAAATATCTAATTACGTCTTATATCATTAAGATACAAGAGGATAAAAAAATTCCCTTGAAATCATGTGTAATGGTAAGGGACTTGGTTACATAAAATCTTTTTATTTAGTTACAGAAATTATTAAAGGAACTTATTTATTTCATGAACATACATTTTAAATAATGCTATATTTTTATTTATGTGGAAAACGAGCTTCATTATGAAATAAATTTTAGTTTTTTGTTTTCTTTTTATTCTTCATAATAATAAAGGATTATTTCTAAAATGAGAAACATAATAATTAATATTACAATTATTAAAACAATTTTTTTTTGAAAAATATATCTTCATGGTTTGGTTTTCATTATGATCTATTAATATTGGGGTTTAGTTTCATGTTTCATAAATATAATTTTGTGAATCATGTATTTATATTTAGGGATCAAGTTGTTGTTATAAAATTATTTCCTTCATGAAGATATTTTATTCCACTATGAATCCCATTTTGTTTTCATGGTATTATTATGATATGTGAATTAACTCTGCATGGATATTTTTTTTAAAAAAATTCCATGGGTTCTTTATAAAAATTGAATGATTACAATATTTTTTTTATGAAAATCATTTTATTTTTATGGGTTATTTGATATGTAAAATTTAGATCTTTATTATATGGAACACATTTGTATAGTTTTTGGTGGAGAAATTCATATAAAATTTAATTATATTCTCTTGACAAGTTCTTCATGCCTCTCGAATTTCTGATGGCTCTCAATTTTATGAGTTTCTTACCTTACTATAGGGTTTTCAAACCTACCTCTTCTTCACTATCGTCATCTACTCACTATGAGAGTTCTCATGTGTTCTTCTTATTCATTCCTCACTAATCAACCCCTTGCTCGGAGACTTATATTGAGCTTCCCCGTTTCTCTACCGGATCTCTCCACCTATCATCCCTAGAACTGTCGTTCTACTACTTCCTCATATATTTTATCCTCTTCCTTTATTATGGAACCTCCCACATGGTTTCTATGGAAATATGGTCCCATTTTGTGTCATCTTATATTATTTTCAAGATGGTTCCTTGTTCCTGATGACGATTTTGTGCTAAAGATATCCTTGGATGCTTAACCTTCTCTAACTGCAAGTGTCTATATGACTCCCCTAGTTGGATTCGTCACCAAGGTAACAACATAGTTTTTGGATTTTTGGTTCAGATAATGAAGAACTAAAATGTGCTTCTTGATTTGGGTTTTTGTTTTTTTGGATTCAGTTTATTTTCACTATTTCTATAGTGTCATTCTATGATTTTTGGGCTTAGTCCTTGCGTCTACTGGGTTATGGAGCTATAGTTTAGTTTTGTGTCGTCAATGACTATTTTAAAGAAGGATTGATAGGCCTAATATTGGTAATGTGTTGAAGATATAATTGGATGCATAACCTTGTATAAACCCAATTATCTATGTACATATCCTAGTTAGATCTGGTGTAGTATTAGGTACATGGTTTTGGAATTTTTGTTTCATTATTCGAAGGTATTCAAGGAACATTTAGAGTTGGAGTTATTTCAATTTTTTTTCTACAGTTTTATTTATCTATTTACATGGTATTATATTGTGGTTTTTCTAGACTATGATGATGGTTTTTAATGATTTCTTGTCCCTATCATTGATAATAAATTGGTGAAAATGACGACGTTGTTGGAATGTGATGCTGTTTTGGTGCTATTTGATGTGGCTGGTTGGGGTGGACGCCAGTGATGATGGAGAGATGATTGGATGATGATGATGAAGTGCAGATAGTATGTGAATTTCCTTGATGCAGTCATTTCAATATCCACATCCTACTTGAGGGATTTTCATATGATTTCCTATGATGATGGTTTGAATTTTTAAACTGGGTGAGTGATGGCGGACTTGGTGGGGTGTTTTGGTTCTATTTTATTTTTTGATATTTTAATTCTACAATCTATGATTTATGATTGTTTAATGATGATGGAATGGTTATATAGGTTCCCACACACCCGATTCTTTTTTAATAAAATATTAAACTGGATTTTTACGGAGTGATTAATGGTTCCATTATAATCCATGGACATGTGGTAAAATTTTAAAACATGTAGGGGTGGTTTTGATAGAAACCGAGGATACATGGTTACATTTTAGTAATGAAATGTGTGTGTCCATTATAGATCTTACGATATTATTTATGTGTTTATATCTCATGTGATAGGTATTCAGGACTACATATATGTTTATCCAATGTATGGTCACTAATAGTGTGGATCTTGAATGTAATGTATCCCTATGTTAATTATTATGAAATAATAAAAGTATATTATTCTTTATTTTATTATTATCTCATGATTCATTGTTTGTGATAATTTATTTTAATCTCTTATATAGATAATATATTTCCATTTTTTTTAAATAATGTTTTTATTCCCTATACTTTGATGTTCACATATTTTTTATTTTTATGTATCATGATGTTAGGATATTTCTCAATTGATTTTTAGTTTACAAATTTTTATGAACCCATCCAAAATGAAATTTTAATTTACCCATTACTTATAGTTTGAGAACACCCCATTCTAATGGTTCATTCCTAATATTATTAGAACGAGTCTTACAAATTAGATATCTAGATGATGGTCTAGTATGGTTCATTTGAGTAAATTTTATCTAAATTATAGTCCTGTAATATTATTATGCATCTTTCCTCGAAAGAAAATTAACCACTATGTCCTTGGATATTTTCATTTTTTAAATGTAATGATAATAATATTTAAAATATATAAATTAATTAATTGTGTCATTATAATTCTAGTGCTACATTAGGTAAAAACTGAATATATTCCATATTACTTATAAATAACCTTCCAAATAATTAAGTTTCTCTTATACATAGTTAATATTATTATTTTTAAACATTGAAATAAATCTATTTAATCTAACATTGCTTCAATTTAATCCTTCTCTACCTTGAAATATTATTATTCATCTCCAACATAATCATTCACAACTCATTTTTCTTGTATAACTATGAAAATATCCCAGATTTTCCAACATATCCTGAAACATACTATTATATAGAAAAACAACCATATATTTATTCTTACAATATTTCTTTCTATTCACATGTATCCCAAATTTCATTCCATTGTAAAGACCTGGAAATTTCAATGAATTTTTTTTCTTAATTTTCATTAGAATTTTACAAGAACGCAGTTTCTGACGGCGCCTGATTCCGAGGCCCGGTGTGCCCGGAATTAATTTCCGAAGTTTGACTCGGGTACGTTCAGTGAACGAACGATCGGGAATTTCTAACTTTTGAACCGGTGCCCAGAATCGAATTCTGAGGGCACTGATGAACTTGTAGCGCCGATATTCTCTTAAGAAGACCTTTTCCGAGGTTGCATTTTATGCGGGTTGAGAGTTAGTTTTGGGGGAATTAAAAAGAAGTTAAATAAAAAGTGGAAACACATTTTTTTATCCATGTTGGTTATATCCTCTCAAAGGGAGTTAGAGGTGGGACCCACATCCACTTAAACTCCCTTGAGAGGATTAAGTGTGGTGGGGCCCACACGAACCCTAACTCCTCAACTCCCCTTTAAACCCCCCACAACTCCCACTTTAATGTTGACAACTTGTTTACTTAATGAGGTGAGTTAAGTGTGGTTTAATTGAATTTCAAACTTTTGAAATTCTTGCCAACACTTTGCATTTAATTATTTAAACCAACTTAATTAATTATTTTGGGTGTTTGTTTTCTTTTGAAAACATTTTTTCCAACATTAAAATGATAGATTCTATTCTTCTATTTGGGTTGGAATAACTTTGTGGGGAGAACTAAGGAGAGGAGAAGAACTTTTGGAAGACCTTCAACCTCTCGAAGAAGAATGTTCCCCATATCCGAAGAACGTGAAGCAACATCTTCTTCATAGTTCTTCAACTTAGGTAAGGAAAGGGAAGCGACGCCCGCGATATCTTCAACGACCTTCATCCGTGTCAATGGAGAAAACATCGCCTGCGAAGAACGTCGAAAATGACGACGTCACCTCCGAACGCTCGTCCACCAACGATGTGTATTCTTCTTCCTTTCTGACGCATGAGCGTGAGAATTGGGAGTGTGTGACAAACACGACAATTACGAGGTAGGGGATTGTTGTTGTTTTATTTAATTATTTCCATTATTGATTCTAGAATGTCGAACTTCAAGGATAACGAATAAATGTTATCGTTTAACGAGAGGGGGACCGGACCGCACAAACATGGCCGAACACCCATCCTAAGTTCATATTTGTTTCCTTGCGAATGGAACGGGATGGCGTGGTGCCGTCGAACCATGCGGGAATCGCACGGAAATTATTGTGTGGCACCGTCGCGCCGCACCGAGGAATGAAATTCAAGAACTCGACGTTGTTGCGCCGCGTCAAAAGAAATCGAAGGCACCGCGGTCGGAGCGGGGACTCGGCGGAGGGGCGCGGTGCCATCACACCGCGTCGGATGATGAAGGCTGCGACCGGTTCCGGGCCGCAGTAGAACAAGATGACCGGCGGCCAGCCGGGCCGCCGGTGTCAGAAGCCGGAAGGGGACTGGCCTTTGTCGGTCCCGTTGAGGAAGAACCGGCCGGCCAGGTCGGGCCGGCCGGAAGGGAGAAGAACCCGGGGAATTTAATTCCCCCGGCCAGCAAACTGGTCCCCCATAATGAGGGGGGGCGTGGGTTCACAAAGGGGTGGGGGGGGGGGGGGGGCTTTGCCCCCCGCGCGCGGCGCACACGCGGCGCCCAGGCCGCGCCGCCGGCCGGGCCGGATTTTCCAAACCGGGCCGGGTCGTCGGGCCGGGTCACCGCCCGGGCCTGGTCGACCCAGTTTGGCCGACCCATGGGGGGTCGGGCCGGGTCGGCCCGGGCCCAGACACCCCAGTTTCGGACCACTTTCGGTCAAATGCCCGAAACATGGGCTACAGGCCTCCAAACTACTCTCTGTCAGCGGCAACACGGTCCTTGGATCAAGACGGTCGTTTCTGCATATCGCACTCAAGGTTTCGGATTACTTTGAGTTCGACCAGGTTGGTTCGTACATGAAACCAATCGGGCCCTCGGAGCGGAAACACTCATATTTTGAGCTACGGACGTCCGATTGACGTGCCGTCAGCTTTGTTGAGTTCCTCTTAGTGAGACATATCTTCTGGCATACTCCGCCCGAGGTTTGGACACAGGTGGAGTACGATCGGGTTGGTTTTGCCTTAAAAACCAACCGGGCCCCTGGAACGAAAAAGCCAATAACTCTCAGACCGGGCTTCCGATTGACGCGCCGACTGTTGTGTTGCGTTCCAGTTGACTATAAGGAACTTTTTCCATCCTTCACCCGAGTTTTGGATGCAGATGGATAGTGGCCAGGTTGGATCGCACCGAAATCCAATCGGGCCCCTGGAACGGAAAAGCTGATACCTTTCTGACAGAACGTCCGTTTGACGAACCATCAGTGAAGATGGTGATCTCGTTGAGAAACTGTCCCTATGAGTATACCCTATGAGATTTCGGGGTACAGTTGAGATACGGCCGGGTTTGGTTCGCTCACGAAACCAACCGGGCCCCTAGGACGAAAAGGCTAAATAACTCACAGACCGGACGTCCGATTGACGCGCCGTCTGTTGCATTGAGACCCCTATGACGAGGCGATCCCTTGAGATACTTCTTCGTGGGACTTTGAGATACTTGGAGTATCAAACTGTAGCTCATGGAGCGGACCCACCCAGTGACGAGCGTGCAGAGTACGGAGACCGTGTAGCTGGCTGAGACCTGACGACTGCTTGACCGACTCGACTTGGGGTGAGTCGACTAGCCTAGTGGATGAAACACTAATTTCTGAGGTTCAGACCCATGGTGGACGAAGCACTAACTGTGTGACAGTGCAGACCCACGGTACTCGTCCAGAGAGTACCTCAGCATGCTACTAGGGGGTGTGCACTACTGTGTTTGGGTGACATACCTCGGTGGGAAGCACTACTGTGTCTGAGTGGCTTACCCATGGTACTCGACAGAAGGGGTACTTCAGCAGTCTTAGGTTAGTGAGCAGTACCTCGGAGTCGTGACAGGACCACTGTACACTCCAGAGACGGAGCTCTTCAGCAGTTACGGTTTCGATAATGAAAATCCTGGTTTGAGCTGAGACTTTTGACCTTTGTGTATACCTCATGATTGAGATTAGTCACTTGATAACTTAGGTATATGTATGGGCATATACTTGGGTAGTGGTTATCCGTTTATTTCATGATCCTTGTGTTTCCTAATGGTTGAGATGGGTTACTTGATAACTTAGGTATATGTATACCTAAGTAGAGGTTATCTATTGAGATCTTCTTTGTGGTTATCCTTGTTGGTTTTAGAGATACCTTGAGGGTCTCGGGGTCCCTACTGAGTATTGTTATACTCACCCCTGCACGGGCTATGCCCACACCTCGTTGTGTTGGTTTCCGACGACAGGCAGTGCTGACGGAGGCCGAGTGTTCGAGGACTGGATGGTACCCGGAGCTGGACTACACGACAAGTCAGTACCCGGAGGTGGACTACACGACAAGACGACTCACGGAGGAGGTTGGCGGACGAGAGCGTTGAGGAGGCTATCTGTACCTGCCCTTCAGGTAGGATCTGTGGCGGACGATCCAGGAGCTGCGCTATCTGTACCTATGCTTCAGGTAGGATCCGAGGAGGACGAACCAAGAGCTGCTTCCTTCCTCCAGTTGATTGTCTTTTTTTGTTGTACTTTTGTTTAGTTGTAGTTGTACTTTCTTTTGGGTTTGTATTCTGTCCCATTTACTTTTCAGCACTTTCCTTTGTACTTAGTGTTTTGCTTCCGCTTGTACTTTGTGGTGATTGTTTTCTTTTATAAAGGAAATGCCTTCCCAGTTATCGGGATTTTACGCCTTTGGTGCTAGTCCCCAGCCCCTGGCCTATGGAAGGAGGGCTTGGTGTAGTCACGACATGGGCCCCGAGGACGGGTCGTGACAAATTGGTATCAGAGGATTCGATTCTACTGCAGAACTTATAACTCTGATATTTTCTTTCTGTGAAGCAATAGTGTTAAGGGTACCGAGTGTGGTCTTCAGTTCAGGGAGTCCAGTGTTGGTGCAGAAGGCCGATGTATCCAAACACCAGGACCTTGACAACTGATTTCCTACTTTGTGCACGAAAACACTGATTGCGTGTGTGTTTTCAAAGGTTTTCCCTTAAAACAGCTCAAACTAGGTCTGCTCACCAGGTATAAACGTTTGATTGTGTCACAATGTTTCTATCAGGATTCCTTTTCACGGACGACCAGCTAGAGCCCAGAGGGATGTGTGTGCTGACAGCCAGTCGAGCGACGAGGCTTCGATACAGGGCCCTCTTGCAGTTGAGGCACCAGCGAAGGAACCAGCGGTACTGCTACCCGTTTGGCCACCGATTCCACCAGCCCCAGCAGTAGGCGATGCACGATGCTTGAGTGCACTACACGAGTTCCAGTGCCAGAGTCCACCTAGGTTCCAGGGAGAGACGGACCCTCAGGCGGCTGAGGTTTGGCTGGAGGATGTGGTGAGAGTCTTCAGGCTAGTGGGGATGCCGACAGACTTCATGGTGATCTTTGCTTCCAGCCTCCTTTAGGCAGCAGCAGGCAGGTGGTGGAGCCACTTGTTTCAGTTTGGCGACGGGAAGACCTTCGCATGGGAAGACTTCGAGACCTTCTTCAGGGTGGAGTTTGTGCCAGTAGCTCTACACCCTGAGCGTGTACAGGAGATTCTGCCTTTGCCGCGTGTTTTTCGATTAGTAGCCGAGCCATCTGTGGGCAGTAGAAAGATGATGCGGAGGTCCAGGAGGACCAGACCAGAATTTGGACGATCTCGGGATTTTACGCCTTTGGTTCTAGTCTCAATCCCTTGTCCTATGGAAGGTGGGATTGGGGTAGTCACGACACGAGCCCCGAGGACGGGTCATGACAAATTGGTATCAGAGTATCGATAGGAGTGGATCCTATGAGGACGATCGATTTCTCGGGTGGTGTAGGGAACCCGGGGTGGAAACAGAGCAAGGCGTGCCAGAAGCAGGTTGTGTTACTCATGTGGCGGAAAGGGTCACCTGGAACGTGACTATCTGACTCCTCGTGCAGTTGATCCGCTGGTTTTGGAGGAGCCAACAAGGCAGTAGAGCTCTGAGACCAGGTGGACAGGAGCGGAACTAGTGGATATGTCCCTTATACTTCTAGTTCCATGATGCTGTTGTATTCGTGTCTTTATACTATGAGCTGCAATAATAAAAAGACACTTATCTTTGATTTCTTTCCCATCCTTTTGTTTTGTTGATGCTGAGTGGTCCCGGTTAAAACTGTTGACTTGACCCTCACTTTCGAGATTTCTACTGGAGGAGACCCAGTGACCTCACACTGATGTCGACAGTGTGACTCGACCCTTGGAGGCGAGAGTGACAGTTGGATCTCTTAGTAGTTACGTCGAGGCCTTACGACGTCATCCATGTCTTGAATGCGTCATTCATGTCAGGACTGACTGTATTAGGCAATGGGCGTGGTTCATCCAGGAGATGAGACCGAGTTTCTCTTTTCGTCAAAAGAGAAATTTTAGTAGCTCTTTCATATCATAGGCAAAGTAGGTGCAGTTCATCCAGGAGCGGATGAAGACTGCACAATTCAGTAATGAAACTAGTGCCAGTCTTAGAGACTCGGGCGTGTTAAATGTTTCTGGAAGAGGAAGTTTTAAATAGAGATGAGTCTGCGAAGCGGAAGACGTGGAGGCAGAGCTATGAGAGCAGCATTAGGTGGTGTACATCTTTACATGCTACAACCACCCGCCTTAGTAATCCCCGCCAAGTTCAGGGAGCTGGGAGGCGGTGGAATAATGCGGCTACATGCGGTCAAGGAGTGTGACCCAATGGCTCTAGAAATGATTCAAGGGACAGTCTGTGTCCACTACTAGTTGCTGTAGTAACAGACATCGACATGAATCATTCCCTGCTTTCACAAATCTTGTTCCAGACCTAGAGTTTCCGGTAAGCCGTGGACATGACCCTCACGTCTGGAGATGCCTTGGGAGGAGACTCGATAATCACACTTACGCCGACAGTGTGGTCAGACCCTTGAGGCGAGAGTTTCGGTTGGAATATCGTGGTGGCAGCGTCGAGTCCTTACGACGTTAGTTTGAGTATGGAATGGGCAATAACTGTTCATACTCAAATTGACGGTTTTAGGCCAACGTCGGGATGGGTTTTCCTTGTTCGGAGAAAAGGAAACCGCAGGAAGCACATGATAAACTCTTTCACAGGAGGGTGTGACCGATCGCTCTTGTTTCAGTCAACCTTACCCTCATAGTGGAAGTCGTTTTGAGTTTCAGTTCTAACAGAAAATGGAGACCTCTGGAGTTCGAGGATGATGATCACGTCCTTATATGGGTCTCACCTCGACGAGGTTTACGGAGAAGTGTCCAAGGCGGCATGTTATATCTGAGGTTCAGCAGACCTTCATAGGTCCTCAGCTGGTTAGGCGGGGTGGTTTACCGCTTGACTATTCACCGCAGTTGCACCAGGTGCACGATGACTTCAACGTATCTCAACTGAGGAGATACGTGCTCGACCCTCTGCATATCATCGACCATGAGGAGCTAGACGATGGCGATGGGGTGTCTTTCACGGAGGTTCCAGTGGTGATTGAGGATCGACAGGTGTGGATCCTACGAGGACGATCGATTCCTCGGGTGAGCTTTCTTTGGTAGTACGGGAACCTCCAGGTGTGCACATGGGAGCTGAAGGCTCAGATGCATGCTCAGTATCGCCTTTGTTTCCCTAAGTTTGTGGTGAAGCTTTATGGGGACGTAAAGCCCTGTGGTGGGAGTAATGTAAAGCCCCGGAAATTTCAAGGAAAAATTTTTCTTAATTTTCTTTGAAATTTTACAAGAACGCAGTTTCTGACGGTGCCTGATTCCGAGGCCCAGTGTACCCGGAATTAATTTCTGAAGTTTGACTCTGGTACGTTCAGTGAACGAACGAGCGAGAATTTCTAACATTTTAACTGGTGCCCGGAATCTAACTCTGAGGGCACCGATGAACTCGCAGCGCCGATATTCGCTTAAAGAGACCTTTTCTGAGGTTGCGTTTTATGGGGGTTTAGAGTTAGTTTTGGGGGAATTAAAAAGAAGTTAAATAAAAAGTGGAAACACATTTTATTTTTATCCATGATGGTTATATCCTCCCAAAGGGAGTTAGAGGTGGGACCCACATCCACTTAACCTCCCTTGAGAGGATTAAGTGTGGTGGGCCCACACAAACCCTAACTCCTCAACTCCCCTCTAAACCCCCCACAACTCCCACTTTAATGTTGACAACTTGTTTACTTAATGTGGTGAGTTAAGTGTGGTTTAATTGAATTTCAAACTTTTGAAATTCTTCCCAACACTTTGCATTTAATTATTTAAACCAACTTAATTAATAATTTTGGGTGTTTGTTTTCTTTTGAAAACATTTTTTCCAACATTAAAATGAGAGATTCTATTCTTCTCTTTGGGTTGGCATAACTTTGTGGGGAGAACTAAGGAGAGGAGAAGAACTTTTGGAAGACCTTCAACCTCTCGAAGAAGAACGTTCCCCATATCTGAAGAACGTGAAGCAACATATTCTTCTTCGTTCTTCAACCGAGGTAAGGAAAGGGAAGCGACGCCCGCGACATCTCCGACGACCTTCATCCGTATCAAAGGACAAAACGTCGCCTGCGAAGAACATCGACAACGACGACGTCACCTCCGAATGCTCGTCCACCAACGACGAGTATTATTCTTCCTTTCCGATGCATGAGCATGAGAATTGGGAGTGTGTGACGAACACGACAATTACGAAGTAGGCGATTGATGTTGTTTTATTTAATTATTTCCATTCTTGATTCCAGAATGTCGAACTTCGAGGATAACGAATAAATGTTATCGTTTAACGAGAGGGGGGCCAGACCGCACAAACACGGCCGAACACCCCTCCTATGTTCATATTTGTTTCCTTGCAGATGGAACGGGATGGCGTGGTGCCGTCTCACCACGCAGGAATCGCACGTCAATTATTGTGGGGCACCGTCGCGCCGCACCGAGGAATGAAATTCAAGAACGCGACGCCGTCGCGCCGCGTCAAAAGAAATCGAAGGCACCGCGACCAGAGAGGGGCCACTGCGGAGGGGCGCGGTGCCATCGCACCGTGACGGATGACGAAGGCCGCGACCGGTTCCGGGCCGCGGCGGAACAAGACGATCGGCGACCAGCAGGGCCGCTGGTGTCGGAAGACGGAAGGGGACCGGCCTTTGCCGGTCCCGTTGAGGAAGAACCAGCCGGCCAGGTCGGGCCGGCCGCAATGGAGAAGAACCGGGGGAATTTAATTCCCCCGTCCAGCAAACCGGCCCCCCATAATTCGGGGGGGGGGGGGGTGGGTTCACAAGGGGGGGGGACTTTTCCCCCTGCGTGCGGCGCACACGTGGCGCCCAGGCCGCGCCGCCGTACCGGACCGCGCCGTCGGCCGGGCCGGATTTTCCGAGCCGGGCCGGGTCGTCGGGCCGGGTCGCCGCCCGGGCCGGGTCGACCCGGTTCAGCGGACCCAGGGGGGTCGGGCCGGGTCAGCCCGGGCCCAAACACCCCAGTTTCGGACCACTTTCGGTCAAATGCCCGAAACATGGGCTACGGGCCTCCAAACGACTCTCCGTCAGTGGCAACGCGATCCTTGGATTGGGACGGTCGTTTCGGTATATCGCACTCAAGGATTCAGATTACTTTGAGTTCGGCCAGGTTGGTTCGTACACGAATCCAACCGGGCCCTCGGAGCGGAAACACTCATATTTTGAGCTACGGACGTCCGATTGACGTGTTGTCAGCTTTGATGAGTTCCACTTAGTGAGACGAATCTTTTGGCATACTCCGCCCGAGGTTTGGACGCAGGTGGACTACGGTCAGGTTGGTTTTGCCTTAATAACCAACCGGGCCCCTGGAACGAAAAAGCCAATAACTCTCAGACCGAGCGTCCGATTGAGGCGCCGTCTATTGCGTTGTGTTCCTGTTGACGATACGGAACTCTTGGAATCCTTCTCCATAGTTTTGGATGCAGATGGATAGTGGTCAGGTTGGATTGCACCGAAATCCAATCGGGCCCCTAGAACGGAAAAGCTGATACCTTTCTGACAGAACGTCCATTTGACGAACAATCAGTGGCGTTGGTGATCTCGTTGAGAAACGGTCCATATGAGTAAACCCTACGAAAGTTCGGGGTAAAGTTGAGATACGGCCGGGATTGGTTCGCTCACAAAACCAACCGGGCCCCTGGGATGAAAAAGCTAAATAACTCACAGACCGGGCGTCCGATTGATTCGCCGTCTGTTGTGTTGAAACCCCTATGACGAGGCGGTCCTTTGAGATACTTCTTCGTGGTACTTTGAGATACTTGGAGTATCGACCTGTAGCTCATTGAGCGGAACCTCCCAGTGACGAGCGTGCAGAGTACAGAGACCGTGTAGCTGGCTGAGACCTGACGACTGCTTGACCGACTCGACTTGGAGTGAGTCGACTAGCCCAGTGGACGGAGCACTACTTTCTGAGGTGCAGACCCATGGCGGACGGAGCACTACCTGTGTGACAGTGCAGACCCGTGGTACTCATCCGGGGAGTACCTCAGAAGGCTACTAGGGGGTGTGCACTACTGTGTTTGGGTGACATACCTCGGTGGGAAGCACTACTGTGTCTGGGTGGCTGACCCGCGATACTCGACAGGAGGAGTATTTCAGCAGTCTTAGGTTAGTGATCAGTACCTCAGAGTCGTGACAGGACCACTGTATACTCCAGAGACGGAGCTCTTCAGCAGTTACAATTTCGATAATGAAAATCCGGGTTTGAGCTGAGACTTTTGACCTTTTTTTATACGTCATGATTGAGATGGGTCACTTGATAACTTAGGTATATGTATGGGAATATACCTGGGTATTGGTTATCCGTTGGTTTCAAGATCCTTGTGTTTTCTCATGGTTGAGATGGGTTACTTGATAACTTAGGTATATGTATGGACATATACCTAAGTAGAGGTTATCTATTGAGATATTATTTGTGGTTATCCTTGTTGGTTTTAGAGAGACCTTGAGGGTCTCGGGGTCCCTACTGAGTATCGTTATACTCAACCCTGCATGGGCTATGCCCGCACCTCGTTGTGTTGGTTGCAAACGACAGGCAGTGCTGACGGAGGTCGAGTGTTCGAGGACTGGACGGTACCCGGAGGTGGACTACACGACGAGTCAGTACCCAAAGGTGGACTACACGACGAGACGACACACGGAGGAGGTTGGAGGACGAGAGCGTTGAGGAGGCTATCTGTACCTACCCTTCAGGTAGGATCTGTGGCGGACGATCCAGGAGCTGCGCTATCTGTACCTACCCTTCAGGTAGGATCCGAGGAGGACGACCCAGGAGCAGCTTCCTTCTTCCAGTTGTTTGTCTTTTTCTGTTGTACATCCGTTCAGTTGTAGTTGTACTTTCTTTTGGGTTTGTATTCTGGCCCATTTACTTTTCATCACTTTCTATTGTACTTAGTGTTTTGCTTCCGCTTGTACTCTATGGTGCTTGTTTTCTTTTATAAAGGTAATGCATTCCCAGTTATCGGGATTTTACGCCTTTAGTGCTAGTCTCCAGCCCCTGGCCTATGGAAGGCGGGCTTGTGGTAGTCACGGCACGAGCCCCAAGGACGGGTCGTGACATCCATAAACATTTATAATGTATATAATTAACATTTATGTTGCTAGTTTCCATGTATCTGTGATAACCCAGACCCCCCTTGGTCCCTTCCTTTGCCAAAAATCCGGATTCCTTGCGGGTACCGATCGGTGAGACCGACCGGTGAGACCGATCGGTGAGACCGACCGGTGAGACCGATCGGTGAGACCGAACGGTGAGACCGATCGGTGAGACCGATCGGTGAGATCGGCCGACGTCGCCCGGCCTTGCCAAGTTGTTCCAGTAACGTTCCTTTTTCACAAATAGGGTTTTAAACCCTATTCTGCCTTGTTAAAAATATCTTGGGAATCCGAAACGTGCACAAAGGTTTTAATTAAATGCTTCATTAATTCATGGGTCGGTTAAAACCACCCAGTGCAATTAATGATGAGTCAAGCCACGTGGTCAACCCACGACTCCCTCGTCTTCCGTGGTTTTGTATTTTCATCTCAGCCGTCCCCAGCCCTTATAAATTAAGGGTTAGGCCGTGGCTCCCCCCCCTTCTTCGATCGTGGCTCTTCTGGTGCATCGGGACCGCCACGTCGTTATCCGTAAAGTTCCGCGCCCCCGGCCTAAACGTCGATCATCTATCAACAAGTAGGGAATTTATCTCGTCTCTCACTTTTGTGTATCATGCGGGGTGGGCGTTACTTTTGTTCCTATGGAATTGGTTGAACCAAACCCTAATGAAGATAATAAACGAAGTTCTAAAGGAAGAAGGGGAAAGGGGTTGTGATCGTTGTTATGCTTTATCTTGAATCATCCTTTTTGTTGTGCTGGTTCATGTTTTCTGAAAAATTGAGGCCGTTGGTGGTCGTTGTGTGTGCACTGTTGAATCCCCTTGTGATGTTTTAAATGGGTTGCTGAAATTGTGAACTCCTGCTGTAAAAAAAATTGGTTAACCACTATATCCGGCTGAATAATTGAAAGCACCAGGATCGGCCCTTCTGTGATAACTCCCGGTTAGAACATACGGAGTTTTGAAATCATGGAGTGTGTTAAGTCGTTTAAACCTGAAAATTTCTGACTTGTGCTGGTAGCGGTAGTTGGCTGGAAATGTGGGAGGGGATGGGATCCCCTGTTCTTTTTATACTCTCGGTGGCTGTGTGAATTTGGGGGATGGGATCTCCTGTTGGTATGGTTTCAGTGGTTGTGAGTTTTTATCACAAATTGGGGAGAGATCCTCTGTTGGCAGAACTGGGTGTGAGTGTTTTGGTTGATCTATGCTTTGACGTTTTCCTTGGTTATGCTTATGGTAGTTTCCCAGTAGTGCTTAAAATTAATTGAACATTTTGACTGAACGTGAAACAAGAATGGGAAAAATGGTTTGTGGGCAAGGGTCGTGAATTTTGACTCGGACGTTGTGGTGTTGTGTTCTGTAGGTTGGCTAAGAAAACCTAAGTTTTGGGTGAGTGTTTGTTACCTATATCTATACTTGTAGCTTTGTGTTTCTTATTCGCGCCCCACCCAAGTTGAGCACTTAGTGCCGAACACCCCCATTTATGGGGGAAGGGTGTTTTTCCCAACACTATCCTTAGTGGCTGGTTATTAGCTCCTTTTCTGCTCCTTTTCCCGGATAGCCCAAGTACCTTCAGGCAGGCTGTGATAGCCTAAAGTCCATTATTAGCCCAAGAATCATCGGGAAGGGTGTTGTGGTGGTTGGCCAGGTGTGTGCGGCAGGTGGTTTCCCAAGTGTCTTCGGGATGAGGCCTAGGTGTCTTCGGGCGTGGCAGTGGATCCTTTAGCCCAGGTGTCTTCGGGCGTAGCGGTGGTTGTTCTGGCCTAGGTGTTTGCGGGCATGGTTACATGTGACAGTTGAGGCCCAGGTGTGTGCGGGCGGGATTTGGCAGTGGGACTGCGTGGGGTTGTGGCCCAGGTGTGTGCGGGCGGGATTTGGCAGTGGGACTCCGTGTGGTTGTGGCCCAGGTGTGTGCAGGCGGGTGTGGCAGTGGGACTGCGGTGAGAATGGCGGGACTGGTCTGATGCGTAGGATGTCTCAATAACCAGTGGGAAAGTGGCGCGGGGTACCCAAACATCGATGTGCTCTTATATATATATTACCTGACTTGCGTTATTTGGGGAGCGAGCCATGGTGAGGCCTGGGATGGATAGTTTGCCTTGTAAGGTGTTGGTTTACTCTTTTCTCACGGGACTTTAGTACGTTCCCCCACTTGTCCACGAGAGTCTTGGTTTTTCCTACTGAGTGTACTCGTATGCTCACCCTACGTATATAAAACTGCTTTCAGGTTTCCAGGAGGACTTCGGGGATCACGCAGGACCTTACTAGCTCGGACTTTTGGAGCAGTTGCAGTTGTTTCTCTCTTCTTTTTTTTGTACTTACCTTGTAGTCATCTTTTTTCACTTTGTGGCTTTCACTTTTGAAACATGCATGTGGGAATGGTTTACTTTTGGCTTTACTTTTCTTTCTACCTTGGTGTTGTTGGGTTTTCTCCTCCTTATCTTTCGATCCTATAAAAAAAGGGTAATGCCTTCCATTTGCGAGAATTTCCTATACCCTTGGTGCTAGTCGCCACTCTGGGACCTATTGAAGGCGGGTTTCGGGGGTCATTATCTCTCCTTCAACTTGAAGAAGGAAGGGCCTGGCAATCTGCTGACCTTTCCCTCCTTTTGGTGAAGGCGGGTCGTGACAGTATCATATTCATACAAGCCATTTAGAAGCTCAAATATATTCACAAAATTGAAAATAATAAAAGTAAACATTCATACATATGAACTCATGTCTTCATAAATCACATAAAATCAAATCTAAGCCCTTAGAAACAACTCCAACCACATAAATCACTTAAATAAATGATGAAATTAATTTCATAATTTATATCTATCACAATTCTGTATGGAATATTATTATATTTACATTACCCAACATAGAATACAATCTAAAATATTATAGTTTTTAATAATTTAATATTCATTATTTATTTCAATATAATAAAAAATATTTCATTAATTATTTGAATCACTAAATTTCAAAAATTCTTCTTAAAACATTATTAAATTATTTAATGTTACATATTATCATTTTATAATAAATTGATGCACCCATTATAGATACAACTAAGATTTTATGATCCTTATAATATTACTATAACATTAATATGAATATCATCCTTTAAAAATTATGATCACAATGATGACCTCTCATGGATATCATTCAGTAAAAAAATCAATAGAAAGCTTCCAACGAATTAAACAACTCATAAAAAATTATATAATTAACCATTGTAACTAGAGTCCACATATGAGATGTTATCAATTGATTTCACATATCAATTATATTTACCAATTAAAATATATGAACAATATCCATTAAATTCAACCATTTATATAATGAAATAAAGACCATATACTCAATAATCTATATATTCCCTCTTATAGAAAATATGTCTTTATTATTGAACATACTTGAGTTTACATAAATATTTGATCTCGAATGTGTTACCTAGTATAGTCAACTCAACAGATGTTGGAATTCATTCCCGGTAACATAATACATCATATTATAATATACTCTACTTAAAACACTCTTACATTATTGAATATTTAGGGAAGACCAAATAAAGACCAAAAGTGATAAAAAATCACCTTTTTCAATTTTATCTATATACATATAAGAAGTTAATAACAATATATATTCAATAATTTTCTCCTTCAATCCCCTTAGTGAAAATACGTAAAAATTATGATACCAAATTTCTAATAATTAATTTACCTACACTATGTATACATGAGAAATAAACATTGTTGAAAACAATAGTGATTAATGAACTTCCTATGACCTATTTTTGTAGCCACGTATTCCTCAAAAAAATATAATATGTTATGTAATTATGTAATATACATTCAACGACATTAACATTGAAATTTATTAAACCAAAAATAGGTTATGTGAATATAAAGGAGATTTAGTTTCTATTTAATTCACATGATCTTTCTAGAAATTCCAGATTCACTAAAAATAATAAATTCGGACAACATTCTGAAATATTCACCACACAATGGGTACACATTAACACCTCTTCCTCGTGTTTGATATCTGAAATAGATAATATATAATAATCTAATTATTGTTATCATATACATGCTTGATAATTCATCTAATTGTTTAACCCAAAATGAATGAAACTAGACCTCGCTTCACTTGAACCAACATTAATTCATTACAACAAACCAACATAATAGATATGGGTATTAGATGATATCTCTAATAACCTTTTTTGAGAGTGAAAATGTTTAGTTTTACTTATCAACCAAAAAATACTTTTTTCTCCTATAATGATGAAATAAATTTTCATGGTGACTCCCTTGGTTTATAAAATAGCATTCTTCTTGGAATTTATAGTTTCCTTTAATTTGAGGTATACACATGTTAGTAATTTATTTATTTATTTAATCCATTTAGGCACATAGGATTTTTGATTCTCGATGTGTTTTCAATAATATCACTTCATGAGTTGGTTGTATAATAATTCATTTCATTAATACATAAAAATAATTCTTACACCTTTCAAATAACTTCTCTTAAAAATTAGAGTTACCAGTTATTATAAACATCTCATGAAATTGTAACTATTCATTATTCAATCAAATGTTTTCGAATAAAAATGTAATTTTATTTTATTCATGAATTGATACAAATATTTTTATCTTGATCCATCATCCTCCAACACCAATACTCATGGAATATTGTAATATTCTATTGTGTTTCCTATCAATACAAAATTTATGTAATTCATTTTGTCTTTTTTTGGTGAGAAATCTTTATTAGGATTCTAGGGTATGATTTATTCAACATTTTTTAATTCCATATATCATTGTTAAAATAATTATATTTATTCTATTGATCCCTTAATTTATTTTTTTCTATTCGCTATTTTAGTGGATTTGGAATATTATTGTATTACTTAAAGAAAAAAAGTTATTCAAAAAAACAACAATGTTTGAAATTTTTAAAAATATTATCTAATTATTTAATGTTATTAAAGAAAAAAATATATTTAATTTTTTTGTGCACTTTAATTTACTCATATTTTATAAACATCAATGTAGGACTTCCTTATCTTCCATTGAATAACCTATTATGGAAACAATAAAAATAATTGTTCATAAATTATTAATAGCCCCAATATTTGCCAACTTACCTTGATCTTTTCCATTGAATATTTTTCTTTATATCATTTATATCGTTCTATTTATTGTGGGAGTATATAATTTTATTGGAAGATTTCTAGGATCCAAATTTCATGAACATATTTCCATTAACCGTATATATAATTTTGGTTTTCTCATAATTTGAATACACCCATAAATCTTTAGATTATTAATTATTTCATGTATGGTTCATAAAAGTATCATTTAAAAAATTATTTCTAGAATAATTTTTATTTTTTACTTTACAATTTTTAATAGTTTTATCATTATAAGATTTTATTCTATCCCAGTAATAATATATAGGTACATTATATTTTTTATAATCCATTGAAATATGTTTGGAAAAAACTCTTCTCCTAACATTATGTGATGAATGATCTTGCATCACTTCAATATTTTAAATTATGACTTCAAAATATTAAAACATCTTATTTAAATTGAATTGTTTATGTAAAATAGAATTCAATATATCTTAAAATTACATTCTGGTCATCATAGTATTCTTCTCATGTTCTTCATGTGTTTTGTTCATCTCTAGGATGACTTTTAAATCAATTTTATCTTTTTTATTTTATTAATGTTAATCATTATTAAAATTAATGTCAACCTTTTTTTTATTATAGTTCATGGAAGATACCCGAAATCCATTTCAATGACACATAATTCTCCTAGATTTATTTAAGAAATTAATTCTCAGTTTTGGGGAATAAATATTCTCAAACTATATTCATTAAAAAATTGAACACATATGTTATGGTGAGTTTATACATGAAAATATTTATTTTTAACCATTGATTCTATATTATACCAACAACTACTTGAATTTGAAGGATATGATCCTAATAGTTTCCAAAAGATACATAAATAAATGTAAAAAAATATTTTGAAATTTATTTTGGATATTTTAAAAAATACATATGAATTATTATATATATCCTTTGGTACATGTTATTCTACAATTATGCTTGGTTTATCCATTTGAAAGTCTTGTAATGAAATACTTATTACCTTAAATTCAAATAAAGGATTTATAACTTATGATTTAGAATTATTTTTCATATATCAGATGTTCGTTTTTCACCAAGTATTATTCATCCATGGTTTGTCTGATTTCTTCACGATTAAAGACTATGGAATTCATGATTTATTCATATTTATAGAAGATGGATTAATTATTATTATATATAATATATTTATTATTTGTATCCTTTAGTGTCATGGGAGTGATTTTATTATAACTATCAGTATTCATAAATTATCCAAGTATTGAATTTATAATTTATTTTGAATAAATACTCAAAATGTAAAATTGTCAAATTGGAGAGAGACCAATAAGACGCAGATCCATGGTATATGATACTTAATATTTTTCCCATGGGATAATTGAATCAATTCTGTGGAGTGTGGAGAATTATTATGGCATAATTTTAATGATTTATTCTATTTTTTTTCCTCAATAATTTTTTGACGAATGGTTCTCACACTATATTTTTCACTTACTCAACGTGAAAAAAATTTACAAAAAAACAAAAAATAACAATGAAACATATATTATAAAGAGGTTATCCCACAATGAGTGAGAAAATACTCAGTGTATATTGGTTATTATCAAACTGACAAACAATTGATCTGTTATTGTCAAAATAATCATATGGGAAACCTGATAACCCAGAACCTATAAAATAGGTAGAAACGAAGTTACATACAAAACAACTAACAACTATATTAAGAAGAAATTCAATACTATTAAAAACCCACCACCAACCACATCATTATTTAGTACTATATTTGAAAATCACCTCATTTATATATGGTCTACAGGATGAATATATTATCATTTCGAATAAAATAGACAACATATCAAACCTCATTTATATAAATCCCAAAAAACATCCTCTTTAATTATATTTCACTATAATTTGTTAATATACCTTCCTTCCTCCTCTAAACGATCCTCAACACATATAATATTGGATATAAAATAATTTGGCCTTTACATTTCATTGTATTCGACACATATTATATATATATGTAGTTGACCAATCTATTCCCTCTCTAAATCGTCCTGATGTTCAATAGTAATAATAGTATCTCTACTATATTAACTTCATATTTTTCATCTCATAATCTATTTATAATTTCATTAACATTTCATGTGGGAATTATTCCATTCTAGAAATAATGAATATAAAAAAGTCCTTCAATCTCATCCTTATGATAATATGAATAAAACGTCAATAATTTTCTTTTTAAAACACTAAAAAGATACCTCATAAAATCATTAGTTTTAAAATTATAAATTGAGTAAAATATTCTATTTTAATATCTGCAATTATCGATGACAAACCTTCTCAAATACCTAATTAAAACTCCATGAATTCATCTAATTAATATCATTGATATCCTCATTTTATTTTTTCTTCAAGAACTCATGAAAATATATAAGAATTTTCTCTATGTAAGAATGGTCACATGAATATTATATTTCAGTTATGTGTAACACAAATTGTCACATATTTGGGGGATATTACTCATTTACATGTTTACATGACTTAGGTAGTTAATTTTTGTGGATACATACTTTAGCATCTACACATCACTCTATTACACTAAAAAATTTTACTCTTAGATTGAATTATTTCATGCCATATATTAATGCAGAACATTTAGAAAGTAATATATATTAATATTTTGAAAATAAAACATAAAAATTCCTATGTATAAAATTTAAGCTTATTATATATCTCAAAATCAACTTATACCCTTTTCAAAACATATATATAATGTTGAAACACATTAAATAACTCCAAAACCCATTTATAAATATATCAATAATCTTAAATTACAATCTGATATATTAAAATATTATTTAGAAAAATTATATTAACCCCATATGTCATTACATCATATACTAACTTTTTTTCATTATTCCATTTGAATGAAAAATATTCAATCAATTAGTTGACTACCTAAATTTATTCAAATCTTTATTAAATATAATCAAATGATATAATTATAGTTCCAGTCAATTTAATTATTATTATATTTAAATTATGTGTAACAACCAAATATTTTCTGAAATATATATTTTCCAATAAATTCAATCTTTTCATTATTTTACATTACATGAAACAATGATTTGAACTTGTGTTACATGAAACTCTGAGTTTAAATGAATGTAACTTGATATTGATGTTAAATTATTTATATGATAGTTATCACCTAGAAATTAGAATAAGGGATTTTAATAAGATTAACTATATAATGAAAAAACTGGTTTTCACATGTATTTAAAATAAATTATTTGGTTTCAAATTAAATTGAAATATATATAAAATCAAATTTAATATAATCCAAAAGTTTTTAGAAAAAAGAATTTTATTTGGAATAAATATTTTCTACATTAATAAATTAATAATAACAATTTTTTAATGATTTAAATTAAATTTATATATTATATATTCAATAAAATTTTTCAAATCCATCATATGTGTTTTTTTTGGAATCAAATAAGTATAAATCCAATTTTCGACTTTAAAATTGAATTTTTATAAAAGGTAGTTTTGTCTTGTTTTTTCACACTTATTTTAGAATTTTGTTTTAAATTTTTGAAAATTTATTTTTTAAAATAAACACCACCTTTAAAATCACCATACTAAAATTATTTTAGGGTGGATCTTTGAACATTTCCAAAAAGATTAATTTTTTGATAAAAAGGAATAATACCGAATTTTAATTGACAAATTAGTTTTGTTTTAATTATATAAATTTTTTAAATATATTTATACCTGGTTTGATGAAAATTTAGTTCAATTATTAATCTATTAATCCAAATAAGGTCAATATAATCATTTTAAAATTTAAATGTGATATAAAAACTCTGTAATGTTTTATATTTTTCTCTTTGAAATGCCAATTCCTTATCATATTTATAGGATTCGCTTTAAATAAAAATTTTCCACTTATATTAAATGAATTTTGAAAAAATGCATTCAAACCTTCCAATCAGAATAATTTATATTATCTAATAATATAAAAATAACATTTTATAAAAAACAAATTTGAAAAGAGTATAAATTAATTACTATGGTTTAGTTAATGATGGGTATTCTAAAGGTAATCTAAAAAAAAGTAAAATTGAACTAAATAAGTGTATAGAATATAATTTATGTCCATAATTTGATAGTATAATATATAATCATCTAGATAACACCATTTTTATCCTTGTTCCATTAGATAAATGTGGGTATACATTTTTCTCTTAAAACATCCATTTGTGCCACTCACCTCACTTATTATAGCCCCCCTCCAATATCTTCTTCACACCATAAAAAATTCTGTTCTACCATTATCATGAAAAATCACTTCCCAAATTCCTTCATATCAACCTATTAGCATTAGTTTTTCCATAAATCCATCATAGAAATAATTTTTTTCCAAACCTAAGGAGGTTTCCCGATGAAGAAGTAACATAATTAAACGAGTGCCTTTATTTTATTTAGTCCTCCACCTCCTACAATTCATACTGAAACATAATTATAATATATATATATATATATATATTTAAAATACTATGTTTTTTATGTAAATTTAATAATCTAAAAACATATAAACTTCCATCAAATGGGTTATTAATCATCATTTATGTGTAAGGTGGACTACCACCTCACGAACTGATTTCATTCATTTTTCCATTAAAACCTATCATGGTTTGGTATGATGGTTGATATAAAGTATATATTAGATATTTACAAAGTAATTATACCTATATAGTCATTATAAAATTTATACTTCATTTACATTCAATTCAGTAGGGGAAATGATCACATTATTTAGGTATATGGCGGCCAACCACATCATGAACTCATGTTATTAAATTTCATTAACGCTTTATATGGAATAAATAAGGGGATATTTAATGAATATATTTGATATTAATGAAATAATAATGATATTACTGAAATATTTGTTATTCTTAAAAGATAATACCTTGTGATCTTTCTCACCTTTTCAACCACTGAATGATGCTAACGCCATTCATGTATGCGTGGACTATTGAATTCATGGATCTTTATGACTCACCCTTTTCATCCAAATCCACATGGAAGTTATGATTAATTATACATAAATAAATAATATTGTATCTATGATATTATTATAATTCCTTAAAGATAATATATTACTAATTTAATTTTCCAAAATGATCATTGAAAAATTGAAACATTACTCATGCAGACATATGGAGTACCATTTCCATGATCATAACATACATCATTTCATATAACCATATATCATGATTAGTACTAAAATAATAATTTATTTCTAAATATTATAATTATTTCATAATTATTATTCTCGAGATGATGGAATAATGATCATTGTTAGTGGAAAACAATTAATAAATCAAAACGTATAATGAAAATAAAGTGGTTATTACCCAAAACAATATATTAACAAGGAATTGTTAATATAAGGTAAATTAATGGTAATAAGTAAATAAAAATGGTATTAAATAAATAATTATTGTGCTATAATATATTTATAATATACATGTATTTATTAAATAGGTATTTTGAAAGAGCATGAAGGAATTTGAGAATTATAGAATGATATTTATAATCACTCTATTATTTAATAGAGACATATAAAAAATCACAAATTCTTTTTATTTAGTGGTTTATGTTCCTCACATGTATATATTTTATGATAGTTTTTATTATATCAAAAAATTTAAAATACATTTTTTTTAAATTTCACAACATGGATAGTATTTTTCTACAGATAAGATCACTGAATGATTTAAATATTCATATCAAATTCCTAAAATGAAATATCAATGTTTTTTTCGTAAAATTTGTTATATTTTTATATTATAAAAAAATTATTTGAAAGAGAATATAATTTTTAAAATGTTTTAAAATAAAATTTTCAAATTACAACATATATTTTCCTCAAGGACTAATTTAAATGATTTCTAAAATATCCTTAATATTATTTCAGGATTATCATAAATTAAAATGATTTAAATAATATCTTATAGTTTTTTATGAGAAATGTAATTTCAATGAATGGTTATTTTCCTCAATATTTTTTCCAAGATATTTTCATTAAATGTAAATCTATATAGAAGATGAAAAACAATGAGGTCTAATATTAATTACTAGGGATAATATCCATGGAATCAAATTTTTGTTATTTATTTAAATGGTTTGTTTTTTTACATGATGTTTATTAATACCATTTCTATTACATAAGATAATCCATCCTAGAACTCTTATGAAAACCAATTATTTTCATGGGTAATACTATGATCAAATAATGAACAGATTATGAAACCTCTCTCTTTTCCATGTGTTATGATATGTTAAAATGTTTATGAAACCCATTTCATTTCACGAGTTATGATACAATGAATGTTGAATGATCTTATGAGAAACATACATTTTATTTTCATTATAGGATTAGTGGGACCCATATACCCATCCAATAAATTGGGTAAATATGTAAATCTCATGTGTAAAAAGGTCATTCAAGAACCTGATTAAAAGTTGACAATGTTATGTGTGATCATAATTATTTTTTCCCAATGTTATTTGACAAACTATTAAAATGTTTACAATGTTATGTGTGAATATAATTATAGTTTCATAATGTTATATATGGATGTGTCTTTTATGTCCATAAAATTATGTATGGACCTAGTTGTATGTCAATAATATTATGAGATGAACTTATTCATGTAAATAAAATAATTAGTTAACCTATTTCTATTTTTACATTTTCACATTATTATAAACAAATTTTATAGAAAAAATATATGTCTTCATCCAATGTTTTTTACTCATTGATCATGTCCATTTATTCCTTTATTATTTATTTCATCTGAACTACCAATATTTATGTCATGAGTTAGGATTATAATCATTGATATTAAGGGTATGGTTTTTAAATGATAATATTATGTTCTCATATAAGCATTCATAGTTTATACTTAGGTATCCCCCATGATTACCGTTTACTATGCTTCCTTTAACAAGGTCACAAAGAATGGTTTTATGCAGGGCATGTATGTGAAGAGTAGTAATGTGATGATACTAATGAGATATTTTGAAGATTGTTTACAAAGTTACAACATTTTTTACTTAGTATCCAAATTCAGAAAACAATTATTGTCTTTTAGAGGCTATTTGTGTAATATAATGAATATTAATTTCAAATGATGTAACTTACATGCATGAAAAGCATATTTCTCTATATTTGGTATTAGAGGAAGGGTTTAGTTAACCTTTAGAAACAATGGTAATAAAACATTAGTGATATACCTAGGTATTTATATATATATATATGTCTAGAGATTTATTTTATGAAAAGTCTATAAATTAAACAAAATATAGGATAAAAATTCAAGAATGATGGTAAAGGATAGATCATGTGGTAAACAATTAATAACATATATATCTAGAAACTATAAGTTGATGTGGATTAGGAACAATGGTACCTTGGGTTAATAAATCTAAAATAAAAGCACTGGGATGGAATCAATCATTACCTAGTTCACGACAAAAAACATTTCTACAGACCTATTTTGAGACTCCCGATGGATATTCCAGGGAAATTCCAAAACTCATTATGATCGATCATGATTTATTTTAACAGATGATGAATATGAATGAACAAGGATATAAATAAAGTTTATTGGAATAAAATATAAGTTTTCAAAATTATATATCATATAAGTGATTTTTATTAACGGCATGTGTTTCCACTATGATTAGTGTTTATAACACTAATCATTATGGTTTTATTTAATGTAGGGGAATTGAAAGATCTGGAATAATCATGAAGGTGATAGAAAATATATTGATGGGAAACTAAATTAGATGAAGAATAGAGTGATGCATATTATGATTATTCTTATTCCTTTATAATGATTTATGATTAACAATGTGCATGTTAACTAATGCTAAATCTCACCAAAGAAAAAAATTATAGATTACAATTTGAGTTTAGGTAATGATGACTAAATATTAAGGAAAATGTACTTTCCTTTATTTTTAGATTGTAGTAAGTAGTTCCTTTGTTTATGACTTATAGAAACATGAAGCTATTTTTATTGTGGTAAATAATTACACCAAGTAACTAAAACGTTTAAATGAAATATTTTATTAACACAATGTATGAGTGTAATGTACTCAATAAGGTATCATCAACTGTTGAATGATTTATATGTGGAATATATAGGAATTATAACAATAAATGTACTAAGTGTAATTTTTATGATGTTAATCATCAAGGTTGTTTGATTAATGTTTTTTCTATTGATGATGACAAGACTATGAATGACATGTGAAATGAAGAAGTTATCAAGGAAGAAGATGATGATGGAAAGTTAATTTATTAAGGATGATGTGGGATAATTGATGTTTTCAAATAATGAAATTCAAGAATTATATTAAATTAGTAATAAAATATATAATAATTTCTTAGTATAATTTTTTCATTATAGGTTCAAAAAATGTGTTAAATGGGACAGATGAAATATAAATGTGATTTTATCGAAAATCAATATTTTTATTATGGGAATATAACCCATAATATGTTCTTGATATGGAGTAAATTTGTTTAGTTTCGATAAATATATGATTTATATTAATAAATTAAATTGGATAATATTGATTTCTTTGGGATTGATGAATGGTTCATAGACAAGGTGGATTATTTTATCAGTGAGGATGTTTAAAAATTAAAGGATTTACGAGATATAATAAATAATATATTGTTTTATTCATGAAATGCGGAGGTTTGTATGTTTTCATTATGATTTTATGTTAATTCATGTTATTACCATGTTTCATGAGAATACATGGTGAAGTTTTTCACATGTTTTGGAATGTTTCAATCATGATCCACAATATGAAATGTTGGGGATTAATGATAGTTAATTTTTGGGAAATTTAGTGACCTTATATATATATTTTTAATTTTTGATTGGTTTTCAGCATAACCATTTATGGAATGTATTATGTTTATCTTTTGATGAGGACATAGAGATTAAAATTTTACTTCATTGTATAATGATTTATCAATATTGGATACCAGTGTTAACATTACTTTAATTAGATATATAAAAAATGAAATATCATTATTTAATGGATATTATTTATTAATTTATAAATGAAAAAAATTAACTCTTATAATAAGAGTTAATGAGTGATTTGGTCAAGAGATAATCAAAGGATTAAATTATGTCTGTTAAATAAAAATATATCACATACATTTTCTAACTATAGTAGAAAAAAGAGTTCCCAAACATTAGTAAAATGAAAATGAATTAATTTATTTTCCATTATCATAATTGTTGACGATATTGATGATTATTTTCAAGCATCATTGGTTTATGGGGTGTTTTTGTTAACGTTGCTTCATACCATGTTCTCTATCACTCTCCATTAGTATATAGGTTTTAGTTTTATATTAAATGTATATGTTAAAAGCTCCCACACATGTTATCCAATTTGGAACCCCATTTATGATTTACATTAGGTAACCTTTATGATTAAAACATTCCCTTTCTAAGTCATGTTTTATTTTATATTTTTATGACGGGGGTTTCTATAAAGGATTTTTAGAATGATAAACCTTTGTTGAATGGGGAAAATTTCTATCAAGAAATTCATTTTGAGGGGGAGAGAATGTGACACCATGATATTTTTTGAATTAAATATTTTTTTAATATTAATATCAATCATCTGGATATATTTCATTATAATCTACAAAGAGATTATCTTGTGATACACATAACACTGAGTTTATCTTGTGTTATATGCAACAATAAGTTTAAATAGAACATGACATATTATTAAAATAATATTATTAATATGATAGTTATCATCAAGATTTTTGAATGGTGGGTATGAATAGGATTAACTAAATTATGGAAATATACGGTTTAAAAAGGTATATAAGATTAATTATTTTGTAGAAAACTATTTAAAAATAAAAAGAAAACACTTTTTAAAATAAAGGAAATCTAATTCTAAAAAACTATTTTTATGAAAACAACTGTGTTCTACCTTAATATATTAATAAATACAATTTTTGTTAATTATTTTAATGAAAATTTTATATTATATATTAAATAAAATGGTTAAAATTCAGCAAACGTGTTATATATATAGGATATAATATAAAATCTAATTTTATAATAAAATACTGCATTTTATTAAAAAACTATTTTGTCTAATTTGTTCACAGAAATTTCAATATATATATTGAATATTTTGAAATATTATTCAAAATAATTATTATATTTTGTTAAATATTAATTTCAATACTATATTAGGGTGAATATTTTATAATTTTATAAAAATATTTATATATTTTTTAATAATGAAAGATACTGAATTTTAATTGAAAAATATATTATCATTTAAATTATTTATAAATATAAATTGAATTTTGTATTTTTTTAGAAGTATAATTCATTAAATAATGTATTTATATACAATTTAGTTCATTTTATTCATTTTCAAAGTGAATGGTGATATAAAATTATTGTAAAAATTTTAAAAAAATTTCATTGAAAATCCGATTTCTCATCACATCTGTGGGATTCATTTTAAAATAAACTTTTCATCATATATGAATTTAATACTGTAAAAATGGATTAAATATTTATAATTATAATAATTTATTTTCTCTATTATGTTTAACATAATTTTTTTCCAAAATGAATAGTAGAAACTGTACAAATTAACTATTACAGTTAAGCAAAAAATGGTTTAAAAAGGGATAAACTAAAAAGATATTAAAATCAATATTAAATATATTTTATTTCTATATATTGACCATTTAATGTCTTATTATCAATAATAATGTCCTTTTTATCCTTTTTTCATGAGATAAAGTGGTTAAATGTTTTTCTTCTCAAATAAATACAGGTGTGCCACTAACCTCCCTTATAAAATGAAACCCCTATCCTATATTCTTCACACCATCAAACCATTTTATTTTAAATAATTAAAAAAATAACTTTCCAAAATCCAATGCTCATTATATAGGCCTTATGTTTGATATAAATCTATCAATGGAATGATTTTAGTGCCAACCAATAGAGGTTACCTGAAGAAGAGTTAATATTCTTCAATGTGTTTTTTATTTTATATCTTCCTCCACAACCTTAAATTTATATTAAACCTTGAATATATTATAAAATTAGTTTATTTAATATAATTATATGTATTTTTGTTAATGTATTGACCTAAAAAATATCCACTTCTATAAAATGGGTTACTAAACCACCATTCATGTGCAAGGAACACTACCAATGTGCTGACCAATGTCCTTCATTTTTCCATTACTACATCTTAGGGTTGGTTATGAAGATGTATATTATCTATATATATATAATATTAATTACATAATTTATAATATGAAGTAATTATATCATATATTTTTTTCCCTTACATTCTATAGGGTATACAATATCATCATTTGTGTATACAACAGACTACCGCCTCATGAGACGATGTGATTAATTGTCCATAACACATCAATTTGAATATAAAAAGGATACATTTAATGAAATTTCATTATTTAGATAAAAAATTAGGGTATCTATAGAATATTTTTCATTAATAAAATATAATAGATAATTTCTTTTTATATTTACACTCACTAAAAGATGATAATTTCGATCAGGTATATGTGGAAAACTCACTTCATTAATTGAACCAAATGGATTATATGTATAGGTATACATAATTTTTTTGGTATTATTATTATTCTAGAAAGGTAAAATATTACATACCTTATAACAACCATGTTCTATTATTAAATTTAAACCTAATTCAATGACATAAAATTACACTTAATACAACTAGAATGACTTATTATTCTAGTGTCCTAGGAAATTAGGAACATTACATAACAACATAAAACATTTAATACAACATCATTGTTGAAAACATTCTTTACATGACCACAACATTCCTTTGTACATAAAATTGCATGGGATAACATAAGCACATACTTAATAAAGGGGTGATCTATAAATACTAGTATATAAATAAACATTTAATAACATAAGGAAGACAATACATGTTATAAAATAGACATATAAATGGAGAATAAAAGAAACAAGAACATAAAGGCATGATATAACATGATAATTATAACACGAAAATGGGGCAACAACAGAAAACATTGCATAATTGGTCAAGGTTAAACATCCAAGACACCATTGATAAAAAATTCACAAAATGGAATTAGTTAAACCCCTCTCTCAACATTAAATATCCTGATATTTAACATTACCAAATAGATAGGAGCACTATGTAATTCAGTGTGCACCTGTCACTTTAATTTCATTCTCATGCTTATGTGTTCCACATTGATAATAAAACATGGATCCATTATTCATCATAATCAATTCTTCGATCAGTGATTAGGGAATACAGACATGTACATCCTAAATAAAAAAGTTATATGTGCATAATTGAGAATACCCATCATAGATAATTGGGTATGGTATTCACTACATGATGATTTTCACATGGAAAATCACGGTGCAATTTCGACAGCACAAATACGTTGCATAAAAATTCATAAAAATGGTTTATGAGATTGAATGGGGTATCTCCTCATATATACATGAAATAAAAAGTAATAGGTTCATATAAATACATGAACCAACATAAAAATTTAAGAAAATAAAATGCATAACATAATAAAGAAACTTGAAAAACAGAGGATGAATGAAAAAACTCTTATGAAATTTCAGCATGGTAGCGGGTATACATGGGAGAGATTAATGAGAGATAAAGGGGTCCCTCATCATTAAAAAATAATAAGGGAAGTATGGTGTACGTGAAAAAACATACCTCTTAATTTTTAATATAAAATAAACTGGTGTAATAATATTGGGATACATGGACAAAAATGAGAATGATGGAAACCATCACTTGAATGTGTGACTTGAAATGATTGAATAGGGGATTATTAAGAGCTTGGGGAGCCATCATTGGATTATATAAAGGTTATAATATAGTATGGACGTTCTCCAAGTATTTTGAGTGAATAAAAGTGGGATCTTCAGTGGGTTTATGTTGGAAATGAGAGAGGAATTCTTTAATATTTCACAAACTTAGGTGTTTGAATCTATATAATTAAATATTCAAAACGACAAACCGTGAAATGGTTTTTCACATCGTTTTTTCAAACTAGGAGTGGATAAATTATTGATTAAGTCCATTGGAATAATATTTTAAAATATTATCCTTTCTGTTGTGGTGATGAGTCTCATTATTAAAGAAATGGACTAAAAATCATAAATATATTATACATTTTGTAGGAATCACTAAGGATTTATAAAATAATTCAAACAAATATAAAGTAACATTATTTATAATATAAATAATATAAGTGACAGAATTTACATTATATTGTTTTTATTTCATCATTATTGGGACCTTCTGATGTCATAGAACACACTATATATTTATATGGTATTTAATTTTTTCCCAAAAAATTAAGTGTCTCAGAATATTATGAAAAACTCATTGTTAGATATTTTTTACATCATCAATAAAAAATTAATATACATTTTATCCAAAAAAATATTCTGAAAACATTAATTTTCACATTCAAAATAAAAACTGACATTTATTGAAAAATTATGGGTTCTGGCAGAAGTAGTTTTTAAACCATAATAAAAATTAATATTTTCCTCCTACAAATTAAATTATAATTTCTATTTAATAAAATTAATATAATAATAATATTTTATTAAAATATAATTTATAAATTCATAAAAATATATTTCATAATTCAATTTGAATGTTATCCAAAAAATAGCATATGTGATTTGAAAACAATAATAAAATGAAAGTATATTCATTATTCTATAAAAAATAATGTACAAGTCATAAATCTAGTGTACTGGTACATATCCATTTATTTCACCAAAATATTCCCTTATATTAAGCTGTACAATGGGTGGAGGGGGGCTTTCATGGGGCCATTCGGTGAACACAGTTTGGGCCTTGATCACGATGAGCTTGAACTTCTCCCACAAATGATTTCGCTCGTGATTAAGTTGTTGGATCTTGGCTTGGTTTAGGAAAATCCCAAAAATTATATCTCCCTCAGAAACATAATAAAATGTGCTTCATAGGGAATGATGCTACTAGTTTAGGTCATCACCTAGTTTATCTATGTTGATAGTTTTTGTTAAAACCATATTTGTAATAGTTATGTGATCACTATTAAATAGCTATATTATCAATGGTAAGGATACATAATGGTAATTTAAGTCCAATTAGATATAATTAAAAATGGGGTGCATGTGTTTTATATATCAATTTTAAAAAATAATACATATAATTAAATCAAAAGGGAAATTTCACTTATAATAGTTCAATTTGTTGTAATAATCCCCCCAAATAAGAAATTTCACCCTATAAATTTTCATTTCCCACATTAAAATAGGTGAGGGTATCTCTCCTTCATTGCCTAATTTTGTTACCACATTTTTTATTCAGTATTTTTTTTTCTCTATAAGACTTTGTCTAGGTGCATTATCTTATTCTGTAGAATTTTATCTCTACAATATAAGATCTTCCTTGAGTTATCCTCATAAGAGAGGTCCATCCATAATGGTATAACCTCTGCATTGATTACATGAGAGGGGTCTTGTATTGAAATTCTAAAAAGAGATACTTGGAATACAAAATGTACATGTGATAGGTTAGGTGGAGTTCTAGTCAGTAGGTGACAACTTCGATTCATTCAAGGATATCAAAAGGGCCAATATACCTTAGATTAATCTTTCCCTTATTCCAAAATCTCATTACTCTCATCCATGAAGATATACAGAGGAATACCATATATCCAACATAAATCTTCAGGTCTTGTCAATGATTATCAACATAGATATTATGTCAGCTTTGAGTATCCCTGATATGCAACTAAATGGTCTAAACCTTCCCCGTAATTTCCTTGACCATTTCAGGACCTAGTAATTTTCATTCCCCAACATAATCTCAGTGTGTAGGTGTTCTTCACATCTTCCCATAAATGTCTTCATAGGGAGACATTTGGATGCTTGACTTGAAACTGTTTTTTTTTAAGATAACTCAACTAAAGGAATATGTAGATCCAATCCTCCTTTACATTCCAATGAGGATGTTCTCAACATGTACTCAAGTGTCTATATAGTCAACATAGATTGGCCATTTGTTTGAGGGTGATAGGTCATGCTGATTTTTTAATAGTATTCAAAGCATGTTAGAGACTCTTCCTGAACATAGAGGTGAATATTGGAGATCAATCGGATAGAATCAATATTGGTAAACCATACGGACTCATCACTTCTCTGATTTATATCTTTGAAAACTGATCAAATAAGAAATCCTCTCACATTTCAATGAAGTGTCTAGTCTTTATATGATGATCCTTCACAACCGAGATATCATTGATTCCTTTATATTTTTTTCGGAATCCCCATGAGAATGTCCATGGTAATGTTTTCCAATTTACATGTAGGTATGAGCAATGTTTTCTTCATCCCCTTTTATTTTTCCCTATTCTCCTTCACTTTCTGACACACAAGACATAATGATGTATATTCTGTGATCTCCATCTTCATATTGTCCCACCAAAAGTGTTCAATGGGATCTCACTACATCTTTGTACTTCCAGGATCGATAAAGAAGGATGATATATGTGTATCTTCCAATAACTCATTATTTAATTTAGTATTTGATGGTGCACATAGTTTTGACCCAAATCATACAACACCTTATTCATTAACATTATACTAGAGGATTTCCCTTTTCTAATATTTTAATCTGAATTCCCACAACATCTCATTGGTCGTCCATTGACCTCTTCAGAAGAGTAAGTTGATCAATAATTTTTAAAGGATTGATTATGTTCATTCTAATATGATTTTGATGACTATACACATCACTTCTAAGAAGACCAGATCCTTCTAAATTTTCATCAGTGAAATAGTTGATGGATCCTTTAAATATAGAGAATCTCCCACATTATTTGGTTTCCCTAGATGGTAGTGATTTGGGGATTCATATTAAATGATCTTTTCTGACCATCTTAATTAGCAAATTTTCAACTCTTTCTATGTGAATATATACATGAGTATTTTGTGATCTGTATATATTTCACACTTATCCAAAAATAGATAATGTCACCAAATTTTCTATGTGAAGATCACTAAAGCCAACTCCAGATCCTATGTTGGGTAGTTCTACTCATCGAATATCAACTTCCTTGAAGCATAGGGAATAACATTTTCATTTTGTATCAATACATAGCAGAGGCCCTTCTTCAACGATTCACTGAATAAAACTAAAACATATCCACTCGTGGGATGTTTAAGAATGATCACATTGATAATCCTCCATTTATACACCTTGAATCTGGATTTTCATTCATCATTCCATGAAAACATGACTCTATTCCTATTTGCCTTGATTAGAGGGTATGCCAATATTTGGAAATTTCACACTAATCGATTATAATAACGAAAAAATCCAAGGAAACTACGAATATCATTCATAGATGTTGGAATCATCAATCCATCAATTTCCTTAGTGTTTTATGGGTCTATAGATATCACAATTCTTGTGATTATATTCCCTAAGAAAGTGATGTCCTTTAACTAGAACTAAAATTTGTTGTACATGGCATAAATCATTTCCTTTTTCAAGGTCCTTTGAACACGAATTAAACTAACCTAAAGAACAAAAAAATCCATTCTATATATAGTATTTGATATTGGAAATTCCCCAGGTATGATATCAATTGATAATCAATATCTCTTCTAGGAGGGACACTAGATAATTCTTTGGGAAACAAACAAGTGAATTCCATAACTATAGGCATATCTTTAAGTATGGTTCATTCCTTTGACTTAGTTATCTGAGAATGATATGCATGCTCATATGGAATTAATATCCATCCATGGGATTATTATTCTAAAGAACATCCATCCTCCTCCTTTCAATTTTATAGAATTGTGGGTCCATTAACCATATGGAGAGTTATTTTCTTCTTGTGGAAATTTATGTTGCCTATGTATAGGGAAAACTAATCCATGATAAGAATTTCTTCAAATTCCACCAAGGGATGTATAATGAGGTTCATTGGGAATTTGAAACCACAAATTTTGAAAGGGGAGGAGTTATATACATGCAATTGTATAATTTTTCAATTTTGAATTTTCACCGAAATCTCTACATCAATGATTTGTGGTGGTGTTTGGATTGTTCTACTAAAAGTTTTAGTTATAAAAGAATGCATAGAACTAGAATAAAAAAGTTCCTTCAATATTCATAAATGAATATATATATTACCTATCACCACTTCATTTTCAAGATTCACTACGGATGTGGTGATGGAGAAATCTCCCCCTTATTTCCTTGGAGGTTATTGGTTTCCTCTAAAAACCCTTTAAATAACAACCATGCTCTTTATTACACACTTAAACATTATTTATTACTTGAAATCTTCACTTGATAAAAAATGGAAGATAAAGAGGTCTAGTGTTTTTGGGGATTATGAACATTACATAATGACTTAAAACATAAAACACAACATATTTATTGAAAACATCCTTTTTGTGACCACTAAATTCCCTTGTACTTAGCATTGCATGGGATAACCTGAGGACATACATAAAAAAAGGGCGAGCTATAAAGCCTAATAAGGGAATAAATATGGAATAACATGAAGAATACAATAAATTTTAGGCAACATGAATATCGATGGATCATAAAATAACATGAATATAAATGCATGATAAAGCATGATCATCATAACATGGAGATTTAACAACACCACTTTACATAGATTTAGAATGAGATAAGGCTCATTGAACATGGAGCATGAGTAAACCCTCATTGCACATGAAGCACAAGTAAAACCTCATTGAAATTTAATTAGCATAAGTAAACAACCAGTGCACATGATGTATCATGATACTACACATTACCCAATGCATTGGAGTGCTATCAGGGCACACCCTTCTCAAACATTTCATTTCATGCATAAGTGTGCCACATGGATCATACAACATGAAGTCATTACAGGTAAAAATTTATTCCATGATAAAGGAATGTGAAATTCATAAAAGAAACACTATAATATATAAGTATATATGCATAAAGGTGAATACCCTTGATAGTGAAATGGGCATGGTATTGACGACAGAGTGATTTTGATTTGGAAAATCATGGTGCAATTTCGGCAGATTAACGGGATGAGGTTTATAATTTTGACAGTAAAAGAACATATTACATGTGGAGGGAGAAGTTTCCTGTCAACCTCAACACACAAATGAAATGAAAATTGAGGAAGATGAGCGGTCAATTACATTTTTTTCTATTCATTGATTGATTAACCACCAGACCTATATGCATATCTGCACATTTCTAATTAGAAACATAATTAGTAATATAATTAGTAACATAAATAGTAACGTAAATAGTAACATAATATAAAATATTATATTACTCTAATATTAATAGTTAAATAATACTTATAATATAATTATTTTATTATTATATGTTTAATATTTATAAAAAAATATTAATATTATTAAAATAATAAAAAAATTATAAAATATTACAATTATCAATATTTTCAACAAGTTTTGCTTTATTCTCAACAATTAAAATTTTAAAGGGTCACCAATTTTCAGGTCATGCCCAATAAAAAGTTTGTGTCAACCGTGTCCAATGTAAACTCTATAATTGTTCATGCTTGGTTGATCACCTCACAAGTAGCATTGTAATAGGACAACCCAAGTCATGTCTTTCTCATTACTTGTGTCGTCCTATTGCAACACTACTTGCGAGATGATCAACCTTGTAAGAACAACTATAGAGTTTAAATTGGACAAGGTTGACGCAAACTTTTTATTTGGAATGACTTGAAAATTGATGACTCATTATGATTTGAACATGTTAAGGAAAGAGAAAAATCTATTGGAAATATTGAGATTTGTAATAATTAGTAATAATTAGTAATAATTAATCAAAAATCAAATAAATTCAAGTACATGGTTATAATTTGGCACAATTTCCACGGGATTTATGGCTACCTTTTTTTCAAAGCTTCATATCTTTGCTACTTTCTCCCACTGAAATCAGTATGAAAAAAGTGCTCTAACGTATGTCAGAGAAAGTTTTTCATTCTGATTTCAGTCGAGAGAAAGTTAAAAAGAGATGAGCCATCAGAAAAATCAGAATAATTAGTAATATAATCTCCAAAACGATGATTACAAAATTTTATTTCATTATTCAAGCATATTTCATTTTTCCATGTATTGCTAAGTATTGCTAAATTACTAATAATTAGCGAGGATGATTACAAACTAACTGTGTCACCTATAATTATTGGTAATTACTAATAAATAACTGTAATTATGTATCTTCTTTTATTAGGATATTTTTTTTTCTTATATCAAATTATTTAACAACCGTAATGGTTTTAAATTTTTTAGAAACATATATATGAATATGGAACAAGGAAATCGACATCAATAATTATTAGATGATCGTGCTTGGATAAATCAGCGTAGAAATCCAAACGGTTCTAGTTTAAATCATGTATATGTTGATGGTGTGGAAGCTTTCTTATCATTTTCATCATCAAACACGGAATTTGTTTCAGAAGGGACAATTAAGTGTCCTTGTAAAAAATGTGCTCTCAGAACGTTTGAGACATTTGACATCGTTGGGCAAAATATCTTGCGTTACGGTTTTCAATCAGATTATATTTTTTGGTATCAACATGGTAAACACAGTTCCAGAGAAGATACTAATAATTTGATTTAGGATCCATCACGGTTTCGGAATTTAGTACATGATGTTGCAGGGTCAACCGTTCAACAAATAGAAATCGAGGATGATGTTGATTTACCTCCCGAGTTGGCACCATCTGAATTTACTGAGTTGTTCAGGTCTGCTGAGGATGCATTATATCCTGGTTGCAAGACAAGAAAATTAGAAGAAGTTTCAAAATTTATGGCTATTAAATCAGATAATGAAATGTCAAATAACTGTTTTGATCAGATATTTTCTTTGGTTAAAGCACTGTTACCTGAAGGAAATATGCTGCCTCCTAATTATTATGAGAGAAAGAGACTTGTTTCGTAATCTGTGCCTTAGTTATCATAAGATCCATGCATGTTCAAACGATTGCATCTTATATTCTGGTGAAAATGAGTTGTTGGATAGTTGTCCCACATGTGGACAATCGAGGTATAAGGAAGCTCAATTAGGGAAGTCTGGATTTATTCCTGTAAAACATTTGAGATATTTCCCGCTTACACCCAGGTTGCAGCATTTATTTATGTCTCAGAACACAACGATAATGATGTCAGGGCAGAAAACCAATATTTCAAATGGTAAAAGCCTGATTCATCAATCTGATGTTGATTAATGGAATAATTTTGATCAAGTGCATCCATATTTTTCTTTAGAATACTATAACGTGCGATTGGGTATTTCTACTAACGGTTTTTGTCCATTTGGATCTTTTGGTAGTCAGTATTCCTGTTGGCCTATATTTATAACTCCGTACAATTTTCCTCCATTGATGTTGATGAAATAGCCTTATATCTTTTTGACATTGCTAATCCCAGGACATCCGAAAAAGAATATTTATGTTTACTTGAAACCATTGATTGATGAATTAAATTAATTGTGGAGTCATGGTGTTGGTACATATGATACTGCTGTGAAACAAAAGTTTGTAATGAAAGATGCTTTGATGTGGACAATTAGTGACTTCCCGGCATATGGTTGAAGGACCCTGGGACACCCTGAGAGGGGAGGGGTGAATCAGGGTGACATCTTTTTCTTCTAATGTGATAGATCTTGTTCCCACGTTGGTAGGAACTTGTTGAACCTGTATGATGAAAAAGATCAGAAAGCAAACATGCACATGCACAGAGAAGACACAACCCTTTTTACTTGGTTCACCACTAAGGGATACGTCCAAGGAGCATACACCGACAAGTTGTCGGTCGTACCAAAATCAACTATGATTCCCTAGCTCGAGAAAACAAAAGGTCGGGAACAGTCACTCTGTCCCAGGCTCACTGCCTTTACAAAGGTTCAGGGAAAGCTCACTGCTTCCCTTGGGTCACTCCCGTTGACTCCCCCTGTCTCACTACCGTTGGTGAAGTGACACTCAGTTTATAGACGTGAAGTTCTCTTCAATTGATAGTCATGAAGTTCATTGTCTCCTATTCAGCATGAGACTTTGCTTGTATCAGAGTCCAGAATTTAATGCTCTATTAAGATCCAAATTCCAACCACTGATGAAAACTCCATTTTCCCTTGTCCACAGGGCAATCAACCTTTGGAAAGGGCTTCGCAAAGTACAATACTTCGCGAGGCTCCCAATATTGAAAAGCTCAGACAAGCCTTCGCGGAGCCCCTGCCATTCCGCGAATCTCAATCGCGAAGCTCAATCGCGAAGAACTTTTGCGATGCTCCAGCCTTCACAATACTTGGCAATCGCGATGCTCCTGCCTCTTCACGAAGCTCACTGAGCCAACGCGGGGCAAACGTCTTTCGCGGAGCTATAATAGCCACCACGAAGCTCCTCTTTCGCGAAGCCCACAGCCTTCGCGAGAGACATTTGCGAACCGAGAGCAAAGGACATTCTCGGAAATTCTCTCTCTCATTCTCTTGAGGGGGTTGGCCTCTATTTATAGGTGTTTCCACCGACCCTCGACCCTTCCTCGTGATGTCAATGCCACGTCATCTCAAATCGCGAAGCTCCAAAGATTCTTCCAGAATTCTGTTCATATCGCGAAGCACCACGACACTTTTCCGATCGTGAAGCTTGACGTTGTCACGAAGAATCACCATCAACATACCTTCGTGCCTTCACCACAAAGCTCCATCGCAAAGCCCTGCATCGCCGCGAAGCTCTCCAGCCTCTGCCGTTCGCGAAGCTTGATGTAATCGCGAAGACTCACCACCTCCATTCTTCTGGTCTTCACGATTTCCAAACCATGAATCCTATCTTTGCGAAACTCATTCCTTTTCCATATTAAATTATGATCTTCCTGGAAATCCACTTTTCGCGATGCTCACCAACCTCCAAATTTTGGACCCCAAAAATTTGTCAAACACTGGGAAATGGCGCCACCTTCAATATTGTTGTGTGCTTGAACTGTATGATCTCTTTGCTGGTACACGATCCGAACTTCCATTAATGATTGACAACAAACAGAAAGCACACTCCAAATCATGCATAGAAGACCATGGTTCCAACAATCTCCCCCTTTGGGTTTGTTGGAAATCAGAAGAAAAATTCAATAGATCTCCATATATGTGAAAACCAAAAAACGCAGGAATCAACCCAGCCAACACTCTAAGTCTACATGAGAAATGCTTGGTGTAGAAAACAAGAGAGGAGGATTGAATTGGGTTCCACTGTTTTCCTTCTCATTCTTCTCATCAGAGAAGTGGCCTGAATTTATTCCTTCTCCTTTCTCCCCCATTGACAATAAATCCAAAGACCAGTAAATTTTTTCACGATCAGCTCAAACCATACTCCCCCTGGATAGTATCTCCCCCATAAACCTGCATCATATCCAAAAACAGATTAAAAAATTTAAAACAAATGGGGATTGGGGTACTCTGTATCCTCATTATGCACTGGGAGGTGGTCGAACACCGATGTTCAACCGATGCTTCTCAAACACAGCCGCTGATAGTGGCTTTGTCAGGATATTAGCCACTTGTTCATCTATTCCCACATGATCCAATTTAATCACGCTTTGCTCAACTTTCTCTTTGATAAAGTGATACCTGATTTCAATTTGTTTTGTACGAGAATGCTGAACATGATTCTTCGTAAGATCAATTGCGCTCTTATTGTCACAGTAAGTCACCATTGGTTGCGTCACCTCATCGCCAATGTCAGTTAATTGCCGCTTCATCCATAGCAGTTGAGTGCATGCCTTTGTGGCGGAGATATACTCAGCTTTAGCAGTACTAAGAGAAGTACATTCTTGTTTCTTGCTCAACCAGCCAACACATTTCTGCCCAATATCGAAAGCTCCACCACTAGTGGACTTTCTTTCTACTACATCACCAGCCCAGTCAGCATCAGAAAACGCTGATAATTCATTGTCCCTGCCTGCAGCAAAAAATAAACCGAAGTTATGTGTACCTTGAATGTACCTCGTGATTCTTTTTACTACCGCCATATGTTCCTCCTTTGGATTACTCTAAAATCGGGCCGCAAGGCATGTTGAAAAGACAATATCTGGCCTTGTCACTGTCAGGTATAGTAGGCTTCCAATGATCCTCCTATACATGGTAGGATCAACAGATTTCCCATCCTTATGCTTTCCAAGTTTAGTTCCGACTGCAATGGGAGTTGACATTGGTTTGGAGTCTTGCATATTGAACTTCTTTAGCAACTCTCTTGCATATTTTTCTTGAGAAATGAAAGTGTGTTCCTTCTTTTGAATCACTTGCAGCCCCACGAAATATGTGAGCTCCCCAATCATAGACATTTCAAATTCTGATTTCATGTGGTTCGCAAATTCATCCACTGATTTCTGCCTACAGCCACCAAATATGATATCATCAATGTAGACAAGAACCATGAAATGATCTTTTGGAGAATTCTTCACATAGAGATTGTGATCAACTCCTCCTCTTTTGAATTCCAACTTCTTGAGATATGAGTCCAACTGTGAGTACCATGCCTGTGGTGCCTGCTTCAAACCATATAGAGCTTTCTTCAGTTTACAGACCTTTGTTTCATCAATACCCAAAACAAAGCCCACTTGTTGTTCAATGTAGACTTCTTCTTCGAGTACACCATTCAAGAATGCTGTGTTGACATCCATTTGATATACTTTATATCCTCTTTGGAGTTCCATGGCAAGGAAAATCCTGATTGACTCCAGTCTAGCCACTGGAGCAAAGGTTTCTTCAACATCAATGCCTTCAATCTGGGAGTATCCTTTACATACTATTCGTGCCTTGTTTCTGATGACACTTCCATGCTAATCAAACTTATTTTTGAAGATCCATTTGGTACCAATCACATTGTGACCTTCGGGTCTCTGGACAAGATCCCATGTCTGATTCTTGTCAATCTGATCTAATTCATCATTCATGGCTTTCACCCAAGATATATCTTTTACAGCTTCTTCAAATGAGGATGGCTCTACAACTGATAGAAATGTAGATTGCGTGGTATTCCTCATCCTTCTTGTTTCAGTGGGTGCACTCCTGTCCCCAATTATGTTGGATGGATCAATCTCAGCTCTTTGATTTCTCCTGCGAGGTTCAGTAGTATTCTCTTCAGCCATAGTTTCTTCTTCAGATTCTTCTTCTGATTCAACATCTTGATGTGACTGCTGAGTGTTTTGAACAACTTCTTCTATTTCTGCATTTGTATTTTCTTCACATCCACATTCTTCCTGACTTTCTATGACATCAGCATATGACGTCCTTGAAGCATTTGTGGTTTTCTCTTCAATTATCTTAACATCACAACTTTGCACAATCCTTCCCAAACGCTTTTTGAAACATATGTAGGCCTTGCTCTTCATTGAGTAACTAAGGAAAATTCCTTCATCTGCATTGTCGCCATATTTCCCTTGATTTCATTCTTTGTTCCTGATGAAGAATTAACTTCCAAAGACACGAAAGTATTTTAAAGAAGGCTTCCGTCCATGCCACAATTCATATGGTGTCTTCGTCTCACCCATATAAAGTCCTGTTCGATTCTGAATTTACACTGCAGCTTGAACAGCCTCTTTCCAGTAATTTTGTGGAATACGACTCTCAATCACCATAGTTCATGCCATGTTGTTCACCAGTCGATTCCTACATTCAACAACTCCATTTTGTTGTGAGGTTCTCACAGCAGCTACCTCATGGTGTATCCCATGCTTCTCCAGATAATTCTCAAATTCAATGGACGTGTATTCTCCTCCACTGTCAGATCGCAACACTTTGATTGTTCGTCCAGTATCAATCTCGGCGATTCGACGATATGTTTTCATGCAGTCAAGTACTTGTCGTTTCCTGTGAATGACCATCACACATGCCATTCTACTATAATCATCTATGAAAAGGACAATGTACCTTTCTCCATGAGTTCCGACAACATTTATTGCCCCAAAAACATCTGTATGAATCAGATCAAGATGGTGAGACGCTCTTTTCTTATTTGGCCGATATGAACTGAAGACCAGCTTCCCACGAATAAAAGCATCACAAGATTTTTCACGCTCACGCTTCAGGTTGGGAATGTCCATGACAATTCTAAATTTTGATATTTTCTCCATGTCTTGTTGATTGATGTGTCCCAGTCTCTGATGCCACAAATTGTTTTCCTCTTCAATAGTCATGTAACGTTCATTTTATTCACTATCTACATGATACAAGTTGCCTTCTGTTCTGCATCCCTTCATAAGAGAATTTTCAGTCTTTCCCTTGATAGTGCAGCCTTTCTGATTAAACGTGACTATAAGTCCTGAGTCACAGAGTTGACCCACGCTATGGAGATTATGACGTAGGCCATCTACATAATGGACTTCAGTCTTCATTAGCTCTCTATTAGCTAATTCTGTATTTCCACTCCCTTTGATTTTCAGAGCCCCATAATTACCAAATATTACTTTACCATCAGCATTCCTTATGATATTTGTTAGTAGGTCAGCATTACATGTCTTATGAGATGAACAACCGCTATCCAGAATCCAGGTACTGTTGTTCTTTGTAGCTTTGAGGGCCACCTCTGCCAGGTTGTATTTCTCAATTATCTGCCTTTCCTTCCAAGGGACATTAGATCGAGTATAAAGAACTGATGGTCTTTCAATTATCTCTTCCGCATACCTAGGTTCTTCATAGTCAAAGTCTTCTTTGAGAGGTGAAAAACTTTTTGAAAGAGCAACACTGTCTTGCTGACGAGACTTGACTTGTCTTGAACTTCGGTATGAGGTGTCCATGTCCCTTCTCTACCTGCAATTAGCGGCCTTATGACCAATGTTAGAACAACAAAAATAATATCCATAGAAATTATTTCTTCTATAAGAATTAGGATATGAAATTTTTTTCCTTTGTTGAGCTTCTATATCTTCTCCATTCAGATAGCTTCTTGCCTCTTCACAATATGACATGGTATGGCCCAGATAGCCACAGAACTGACACTTCATGAGAGGAAATGTATTCTCAATTGAATTTCTCCCCATACCTTCTTCCTTGGGAGAATACTAAGACGTTCTGTAATTTCTGACTGTTTGAGGATAATTTTTAGGTCCCCTTTCAGTTTGGATTGAGGGTTCCTTTTTCGGAACTCTAGGCAACGTTTCAACATGTTCAACTTTCATTTTATCTTTTTTTTGGGTCTTATCACTTCCAGCAGTTGACGTCTCAGCCTCACATCCAATTCCACTCTTTCCAATGCAAGCGGGTCTTTGATTACTCAAGATTATTCCAACCCCATCGGAACCACACTTGGATCTTTCTAGTAATTCTACCTCTGAGAATCTTCAAAACATTATTTTCTTCTTCGATTCTTTTGGAACTGATTCAATATCCAGTTTTCTACTTAGAGTAACTACTTCCTGATCAAGACCATCAGTAGTCTTGGATTTTTCATCCAGTCTGGAGGTGAGGTCATTGATTACCTTAGCCTTCTCTTCAATTCTCAGCTTTATATCTAGTACATCATCATTTCCTTCAAATATTTTAGACTGTACCTTCACAAATTATTCAAGTCTTTCAATTTCAGCTTCAAGTTGATCAACATATTCAGTTGATTCTTCTATAATTGATTTCCACTTATTGCAGCTCTTACATTTAATCTTGAGCTTACTAACCGCAAGATTAAGTTGTATCTCAGGATCTACACAAGTTCTCAGTTTCTTTTCTCCTTCGGTATCTTCTGGCTTATCAATAGTGGCCATCATAGAAGCATGGTTCCCAGTTTTGAATTCCGGTTCTTCTTCGTCACAGAATTCATTATCATCTTCTTCCTTTTCATAGACAAAACTCTTCCATTGCATTTTCTTACCAGATTTGAAGTCTCCCTTTTTGAAGAACCTTCTCTGAGGCTTCTTGAGGCTTTCATCCTCACTGTCTTCATCATTGATCATTTTTAAGCACTGAGAGGCAGTGTGCCCAACTTTTCCACAACAGAAACACGCGAGAGGTAACTTCCCTTTGAATTTCCCTTTCCCCTTCTGGAACTTCTTTGCAATGAGAGAAAGAATTTCTTTTCTTCGTCATCTTCACCACTACTGTCCTTTGAGATTTCCAGTTTATAAATGGCCTTGAATGCCATTTCCTTTCTCACCCGAGTCGTAGCATCTTCTAGTTTGACTCTCATTTCATATAGTACTAAGCTGCTCAGTAGATCATCAAGAGAATGTTTGGAAAGATCTCTTTCCTCAAGGGCTGACACCTTCGCATTATACAGAGGTGGAAGTCTTCTCAATATTTTATTTACAATATCAATGTCTTTGATTTCATTACCTAGACCTATAATTTCTCCAACTACTTCAGTAATTCGATTGAAGAATGAGTCTGCATTCTCGTCTGGATGCATCTTCAAATCATCAAACCGATTGTGCAGCACTTGTAGTTTCACCTCCTTCACTTTGCTATCTCCTTCATAAATATTCTCAAGTTTATCCCACATAGATTTTGCTGAGGTGCAATTCATCACCTTTAGGTAGATCTGATCAGACATGGCTGTAGTGAGTGCATTATGTGCTTTTGCATCTGCATCAAGAAGTTTCCTATCTGTTTCAGTCATAGCTAGGCCTGTTGAATCAGTGAATTTTATTCCTTGCACAGTAGAAAAGAGAACTTCCATTCCAAGAGTTCTTAGATGAGATCTCATTCTGTTCTTCCAGATCTGGATATTTTTTCCATCGAAGGGAGGGACTCCCCTGACATTGAACTCATTTTCCATTACGAAAAAAGGTCATATTCAACACCAGCAACCTCCTTCTGATACCACTTGAAGGACCCCGGGACACCCTGAGATGGGAAGGGGTGAATCAGGGTGAAAATTTTTTCTTCTAATGTGATAGATCTTGTTCCCACGTTGGACGGAACATGTTGAACCTGTATGATGAAAAAGATCAGAAAGAAAACATGCACATTCATAGAGAAGACACAGCCCTTTTTACTTAGTTCACCACTAAGGGCTACGTCCAAGGAGCATACGCCGACAAGTTGTCGGTCGTACCAAAATCAACTATGCTTCAGTAGCTGGAGAAAACAAAAGGTCGGGCACAATCACTCTATCCCAGGCTCATTGCCTTTACAAAGGTTCAGGGAAAGCTCACTGCTTCCCTTGGGTCACTCTCGTTGACTCCCCCTGGCTCACTACCGTTTGTGAAGTCACACTCAGTTTATAGAAGTGAAGTTCTCTTCAATTGATAGTCATGAAGTTCATTTTCTCCTGTTCAGCATGAGACTTTGCTTGAATCATAGTCCTGAATTTAATGGTCTATTAAGATCCAAATTCCAACCACTGATGAAAACTCCCTTTTCCCTTGTCCACAAGGCAATCAACCTTTGGAAAGGTCTTCGCAAAGTACCCTACTTCACAAGGCTCCCAATATTGCAAAGCTCAGACAAGCCTTCGCGGAGCCCCTACCATTCCGCGAATCTCAATCGCGAAGCTCAATCGTGAAGCACTTTCGTGATACTCTAGCCTTCACAATACTTGGCAATCGCGAAGCTCCTGCATCTTCGCGAAGCTCACTGAGCCAACGCGGGGCGCACGTATTTCGCAGAGCTAGAATAGCTGCCGCGAAGCTCCTATTTCGTGAATCCCACTGCCTTCGTGAGAGACCTTTGTGAAACCGAGAGAAAAGGACTTTCTCTGAAATTATCTCTCTAATTCTCTTGAGGGGTCGGCCTCTATTTATAGGTGTTTCCACCGACCCTCGACCCTTCCGCGTGAAGTCAATGCCACGTCATCTCAAATCGCGAAGCTCCAAAGATTCTGCCGGAATTCTGTTCAAATCGAGAAGCACCACGACACATTGTCGTTTGCAAATCTTGACGTAGTTGCGATGAATCACCATCAAAATACCTTCGTGCCTTCACCGAGAATCTCCCTCGCAAAGCCCTGCATTGCCGCGAAGCTCTCCAGCCTCTGCCGTTCGCGAAGCTTGACGTAATCGTGAAGACTCACCACCTCCATTCTTCTGGTCTTCGTGATTTCAAAACCATGAATCCTATCTTCGCGAAAATCTTGCCTTTGCCATATTAAATTATGATCTTCCTGAAAATCCACTTTTCGCGATGCTCACCAACCTCCAAATTTTGGACCACAAAAATTTGGCAAACACTGGGAAACGGTGCCACCTTCAATACTGTTGTGTGCTTGAACTGTATGATCTCTTTGCTGGTACACGATTTGAACTTCCATTAATGATTGACAACAAACACAAACCACACTCCAAATCATGCATAGAAGACCATGGTTCCAACAATGGTATGTTATCTGGCTGGAGTACACATGGTCAAAAATCATGTCCTTACTGTATGGGACACAACAAAGCATTTATGCTCATGAATGGAAAAAAACCTTGCTATTGTGACTATCATCGCAGATTTCTTCCAATAGATCATCCTTTTCAGAGGAATAAATATCATTTTAGAAAAGGAAGAATTGAAAGATATGAACCTCCAAAAATGATCTCAGTTACAGAGTTACAATCAGTTGTATTTTCATTACCTTCCATCACTTTTGGACCGACAATAAACCAATAGAAAATTAATGGTTTTGGGAAAGAACACAATTGGACAAAACAGAGCATTTTTTGGAATCTTCCATATTGGTCTGATTTTTTGGTCCGACCCATGTTGGATGTCATGCATATTGAGAAGAACTGTTTTGATAATTTATTTCATACAGTTTTTGATACACCAGGTAAAACCAAAGATAATGTAAAGGCACGATTAGATCTTGCCCAAATTTGCAGGGAACCAGAACATGAATTGTTTGAAAATGTCAGATCACAGTGATTAATGAAGCCAAAAGTAGCTTATACACTGACCAAAGAGATTTGCTTATTATTTTCTCAGTGGATTTCAGATTTGAGACTTCCAGATGGCTATGCTTCCAACTTGGGCAGATGTGTTAAAAATGGTCATATTACCGAATTTAAAAGTCTTGAATGTCATGTTATAATGGAAAGACTTATGCCTATTGGATTAAGAGGTTTGTTGAATTCTATGATTTTGGATTCAATGACAGATATATCATATTTTTTCTAAGACATGTGTGCGGCGACAACAGACTACGATACACTGAACAAACTGGAAGAAGCTTTTGTTGTAATTATATGCGAATTGGAAAAATCTTTTTGCAAGCTTTATTTGACTCGATGGAACATTGGATATTACATTTTACATATGAAGAAAAATGTGGAGGTCCGGTTCAGCTTCGATGGATATACCCATTTGAGAGATGCATGCAGAAATTGAAGGAAAAAGTCCGTAACAAAGCATCAGTTGAAGGATTAATTCGTGAAGCTTATTTGCAACAAGAAATTTCTTTATTCTGCTCCCATTATCTTGAATCTGAATATCCCTCAAAATTGAACTGCATGGGCCGGAATGAGGGGAATGTTGATGATGATATGAACAATCAATTATCAGTAGTCAATCAGCCCGAACTTGGCTTTGGTGGAGTTCATGATTGATGGATTTCAGATGATGAACATCATAGAGATCATACATATGTTCTACTCAACTGTGAAGAAATGTCACCAATTTTACAGTGAGTGCTCTTATCCCTTATTCTATAGATTCTGTTACAGTAAATTAATCATATTGTAATTGTAGGTTATATGATGATCATATCAAGAAACAATTTCCACAAATTACAACTGCTGGCTTAGAAGAACGTCGGCAAAAAAATTTGCCTACTGGTTACAAAAACTGGTAACATACATTCTTTTTTGGTTTTACATATAAAATCAATTTATTACTTGTAATAGTGATAAATGTTTTACAAATTTTCAGGTATCTGTACTTACTGATAATATTGATAGTCGATTGCGTATATTGAGTATCCCACCATCCAAAATGGTTAAATCTTATAATTCATATGTGGTGAATGGTTATTTCTTTCATACACGTACATATGGGGAATCAAAGAAAAAAATGAATAGTGGTGTTTTTTTGAATGGATCACATCATAGAGATATTGAAGTTGACTTTTACGGAATGCTTGAAGAAATTATTGAACTGTGTTATTTGGGATAGAATTATGTAACAATGTTTAAATGTCGATGGATGGATACCGAGAGAGGCTTGCGTATTCATCCGACTCATGGAATTGTTGATATTAAAAATAAAAGTATTCTTCATGTAAATGAAGCATTTTTATTGGCTCATCAGGCACATCATAATTATTATGCAAAATACTGTGCTACTGCAAAAGAGTTGGATGATTGGTGGAGTATAATAAAAGTTAAATCTCGAGAAAACCAGTTTACTCAAACTGAATGTGGTTCCACTGAAGTGAAAGGAAATGATATTTTTCAGGACACTCCTCAAAACAGATCTTTTTCACAAAGAGACGTGAATATCGAGGATGACACCCCATAATTAATTGTCGATGGTGACGATGTTGTCAATGATGTTACAACTGAATTTGAAATGACAAGAGATGATGAAAGTGAAATTAATATGGAAATTGATGATGTTGATGAGGAAGATGGAGATATTGACATTGAAAACTAGGAAGATTATGATGATGATGAACATTGACACAGTAAAATGATGGTTAGAATCATAACAAATATATAGTTGTACATAATAGTTATTTTCAACTGTTTGCTAATAACAATCATTTCATGTTTGAGAAGGACTCGGAAACGTATCGTCAGTTGCTGGAGACTGATCTACCTATGGATGATGAGGTTTTTGAGTCATCTGACCCTCAAGCTGTTGGCACTATAGGGAGCACTCAGAGGGGGCGTGGTCTTTCCAGACTGATGATTCTAGATCCTATCACGGAGCGATGTCCGTCTCTTAGATTCGATGCGCACATGCGGTGGTATGGTAACATATGTCTTTTAGTTATATTTCATTATAATTTATTAATATTCTAATTGTTTTATTATTTGTTCTTTTTCCACAGTTTTCCGCATATAGCTATTGGACAGGGGAGTGCTATCTTGCACAATTATTTTTCTCACCCCAAGCTCACGTGGGATCAGATTCCCGCTGATGTGTAAGCCGCCATGTTCGATCATTGGCTGGTACGTAATTAAATATTAATTATTTTGAAATTTAATTTATTAATAACTTTATATTAGGTTTTATGGTATCCCATCAATGAGATCATGCGTTCCACTATCCACGCGGCATGGGTGGTGTCTATGCATGACCATTTCCGTCAGTTTTTGCATAATTTGACAAAGACAGCTATGAAGAAAGCCAGAGTGAAACAATTTTTTGAGTCCTATAGAGCCCACCGAATAGAGTAAATTTCATCTCACATTTGGGATGGATTATGTACACAATAGTTGGGTGGTGGCTTTCAGAGGAGATCTGTATTGGGTCGACAAAATTAGGGGAGATAAGAGGTGACACATCGATCTGGTAGTCGTACATTCAGTGCACATAGAGAGAATCTGGTACATACTTTTTTTTAATATTTTACACAACTCTAAATATAAACAGTTTATTTTATATTCATATAGGAAGCCGAGCATCCCGGTATTTCGACATACCGCGTTTATCGGAGGATGTACACTGACCCGGCTACTGGACAGATTAGAGGTGACCACCAGCATCAGATTGTGGTCAGTATTATTTCCTTTTCCGTTTTCAAATTAAATGTATATAATATTTTCATTATTTTAATTTATAATTGAATCTTAAGGAGTCATATGAGGCCGCGACCTCTCAGACATAGGCTGAGAGTCAAGACGAGATGGGTGATCAGACTAGTGCCCACCATTTTGATGGGACAGCATGGATGCAGGCGACCCAATATGGCTTCGAAAAGGGCCGAGTAGTTGGTATCAGCTCTCATTTGACTCCTGCAGCTTATTATGGTACTGCTCCGATGTCGGCGTCTAGCTCGAGAGGAGCTCATGGAGAGACATCATCTTCTACCTCACAGTATCAGGATCAACTGCATGCTCAGAGTCAGATTATAGAGGATTTGCGTTAGGGGCAGGAGAAGATGCGTCAGCAGCACGATGAGGAGATGTGTCGATGGCAGGAGCAGATGCATCAGTAGGAGGATGGGGATAGACGTCGATATGATGAGCAAAATCAGGAGTATATGGAGTATATGCGTCCTCTAACTCATTGTTTAGGGATGGAGTTTCCTCCACCACCTCGTCTAGGTCCTCCAGGTCCCCCAGATTATCCACCCCCCAGATAGTTTTTTAGATGTAATAATCATTTGAGTTTGTAGTTTATTGTCATATTAACTATTTACAAATCCTATTTCATATTGGTACAAATATTACATGATTTAATTTGTTTTTATTTTTTTAATATTTTATTACTTATTAGTATTATTTTTAATGTCTGCTTATTTTAGTAATATCTCTTTTAATATTTTATATTTATTGTTAATATTGAGAAGTTTATAATTTTATAATTTTATTAATATTAATAATAATAATAATATTTTTTCATAAATATGTATGTTTATTTTAATAATAATATTATTATATTAATTTTTTAAAATAATAATATTAGTACTATTATTATTTTTTTTGATATTAATATTTCATAATTATAATATATATATTTTTTATTATTAATATTATAATAATATAATTTATTTATATTATTAATATTAATATTATTATTATATAGATAGTTTAATAATAATAATATTATATTAAATTTTTATATTATTAATATTAGTATTATTATTTTATATTATATTATTTATATTCATATTATTATTGTTTTATATTAATATTTCATAATTATATTTTTTATATTTTTTTATTTATATTATAATAATATAATTTTTTTATATTATTAATATTATTATTATTTTTATATAATATTATACGATATGTAATAATTATTTTATTATTTTTTGTTAATATTTGCGATGGGAACATTTGCGACGAGATTTCCCGTCGTAAATATTTTTTTGCTGTACGCTTTTCGACGGGACGAATACCCATCGGGAAAACCTTTCTGCGACGGTCTGTCGCAAATACCTTTTTCGCAAGTTTTTTTTAAATTTCGCATTTGCGACGGGATTCATGACCCGTCACAACTAATATATCTGCGACGGCTCGTCGCACATAACTTTTTTATATATAAACGAAAACTCAATTGCGGCAGGGGAAAAATACCATCACCAATGCTCTTTTTGCGACGAGACTGCCACAAAAACACATATTTGCGACGCCGTTTTCGGCAACGGGCGATTTGAAATAGAGCCCCGTCGCAAATGACCTTTTGCGACGAGATCTCGTCGCAAATCGCCCGTTGCGAATATTCAGTTTTCCTGTAGTGTCCCTTATAAAAGGGAACCGCCTCCCACTCCTATTTACACCCTTTTGAGCCTTGAAGCTCTGCCAACCCCTACCAATTACTCTTTTCAACCTCTATAGTTATATCATAGAGGTTCTGGTCTTCTCAAAAGACCAACTCTAGTGCACTAAGAAGATGTTTAAAGGAGGTGTGTCGAGGAAGAAGAGTCTCAGACACATACAGAAGAAATTGGACATAAGGTAAGGGATAAATTTGAAAATCTCATTTTTCTTCCGAGATTGCTTATACGTAAGTATTTACTGGGGTTATATTATTCATCCATGTCCATAAAAATGTTTTTTATAAAGTGTTTAATATTTTTCCATGTGTTTTTAATGTCATTTTTACCCCTCTTTGACTTTTACATTGTGTATGGAAGGAATATTTCCTTTGTTTACCATACGAGGAACTTTTTCACTTTTTTGGAAAAAGTAAGAGAACAATGTTTTTTAACTTATATGACATGAACAGATTTTTATGGTTTCATAATGCCTTATTTTCATGAATCGTACTCTATAAGATTTAATGACTATTTTCATCAAAATCCTTTTTTTTAAATTGCATGGAATTTTGTGAAAAGAAAATGATTTTTAGGAAGAAAGGATATTTTCCTCAAGAATTCATTTCAAGTGTTTTATTAAAACCATTTTCCATATAAGACGACATTATTTCATATGTGTATGTTTCAAGTATAATTTCTCTATGATTTACATGGTTACACTTTTCTTATGATGAAATCATATCCATTTTTGTGTATGGATTATGTTCTGCTGAGATGATGATTATGAAACCCATTTTATACTTTGGGTAATGATGAATGATTTATGTTCATGTTTTGGAACAAGTAAGAATGATTTCATTATGAGATGTGTGGGACCTATATCTCCCTCTAATTCATTGGGTAATGATTTATATCTCATGAAATAGACATGGCTGGAACGGTAAGTTAATCTGGTTCAGTGTAACAGGACTGGAACGAGGAGTGAACTCGATTCAGAAAGGGACATTGTCCACTAAGATGCTCTTGGCAGCAATGCCTTTGCTAATATGGAAATAATATCTTGTGATTAATGTTCTTCCAAAATTAAATGTTTTATTACCTTGCTATTTTATCATGGTTTATGTTCCATTATGATTTATGCCTTACATACTGCCATGTTTTATGTCATTGCTCAAGATTGTGATGTTAAAACATTATCTTCATGTTTTTAAGATCAAATGTATATGGTTTGTTTTATTTTCACCATGCTTACCATTACATAGCATTTTAGCTCACCATTTATATGTTTTCTTTTCCCCAGGATATAAATAAAGGTGTTAGGTATGGAAAAAAGGAAGATCTGTATGGGAGATGTTGAAGATCATTCACCAAGATTAGAAGATTATATTCCGAGTTTCCAAAGACACTAAACTATTATGGTCCTTTGGTATCTATTTTTGTTATGTATTAGATATTCCAAAAAAGTAATGTAATGCCTATGTAAGTCAATATTTGGGTCTCTACATCAATTCTAGATCCACCTCTACTTGTTTGTATCCAGACTGGTATGTATTTCCATGATAAACAACTTACTCAATAGTCACAAAAATTTTGGGAATCTTTTCTTATCCAAATTCTTATCCTCAAGGCTTTCACTAGAGTTTTCTAATCATAATCCAAAAATAACTAAACATTCCAATAATACCAACAATAACTACCCTATTATTTTCTTACATTCATATATGATTTAATGACCTAAAATTATAATTCATAAATACTGAAATTTCAATATGTCTAATGTCTTGGTAAATTATGAACATTACATAACATCATAAAACATGAAATACATTATCATTATTGAAAGAATATTTTATAATGACCACAAAATTCTTTCGTACTTAACATTTCATGGGATAACCTAAGGACATACATAAGAAAGGCGTTTGAGAAAAATCCCAATAAGGGAATAAACATGGAATCCCATGATGAAGAAAAGGCATGTCAGACAATATTAATATCAATATAGCATAAAATAAATATGAACATAAAGTCATGATATATAATGATAATCCCAAAATGGAAATACGGAGACAACATAAAACATTGCATCATAGGTCATGGATAAACAAACATGAAATCATAGTGGACAACGTCCCATAAAGGAATCAGGTAAAACCATGACCCAAAATGACATATCATGATACTAAAAATTACCAAATGTTTTGTGGCACTATATAATTTCAGGTGTACCCATCACATTCATTTCATTATCATTCTTAAATGTTCCATATAGATCACAAAACATGGATTCATTCTTAAGCATAAATCATTCCACAATCAATGTTTGGGGAATAAGAACATTTAATCCCTAAAAAAAGGTATATGTTCATAAATGTGAATACTCTATATATTGGGATCGGTATGTTATTCAATACATGATGAATTTGGCATGAAAAATCAGGATGCAATTTTGGCAGTATAACTACGTGGCATAAAAATTCAAAAATAAAAGGTTGATGAGAGAGAATGGGGTATCTCATCATATATACATGAAACAAAAAGTAATAAAGAAATTAAATATATCTCCCAACATAATGAATTTCTAAAATATAAGGCATAACAAAATAATGAAACTAGAAAAAATAGGAGGAATGAAATAACTCTTACTAAATATAAGCATGATAATATGATTACATGGGAAAGATTGATGAGAGATAAAGGGCTATATCATCCTTCAAAAATAATAATGGATGTATGGGGGAGGTGAAAAATAAAACCATATCATTTTTAATTGATAATAAAATAGTGTATCATTATATGGAAACATGGATAAAAATGACAATGGAAGGAAACCCTTACTTGAGTGTGTGACTTCAATAGCATAAAGAATGGATTTTTGAAAGCTTGGGATTCCTTTGGAGGATTATATAGAGGCTATGAAAGAGTAATTAAGTGATAAAAGTATTTTTAGTGAAGTAATGTGGGATATTGGGGTGGTTTATATTGGACATGAGAGTGTAATTCTTTAATATTTCACAAACAAAGGTCTTGGAATCTATATAATTAAATATTAAAAACGACATATCATACCATAGTTTTTCTCATGAATTTATTCAATGAGTATTGGAAGAAATATTTTCTAATTACAAGGTCCAAAATATATTAAAACATTATCATTTCTTATTTGGAGGTATATCACATTATTAAAGAAATGATCTTAAACTCCTAAAATATATATTACATTTTGGAGGATTAACTTACGATTTATAAAATATGTCAAAAAATCTAGAATCACATTTTTCTAAAGGTAATGAGTTTATTTATATCAATAAAATATTTATAGTGTTTATTACATCACTATCGTTCCATTATGATGTCATAAAACACATTATATAATTAGATGATATTTAATTTTTACCCAAAAATTCGATTGTTTGATAAAATTATGAAAAATTAACCATTAGATAAATTTGATGTCATTTTTCCAAAAATAATGTTCATTTTATCGCAACAATTATATTAATATATAAACATTAAATTTTAAAATAAAATTCATTATTTATAGAAAATTAATGGTTTTTGATAAAAAAATGTTTTTAAACATTAATAAAAATTACATTTCGCCCCATAAAATTATATAAAAATTTATATTTAATATAATTAATTGACAAATATTATTTTTTAAAATATTATTTATTAATTCAACAAAACTATTTCATAACCGAATTTGAATATTGACTAAAATACTATTTTTTCTTTAGAAACATTCATATATTTAATGTATATTAATTATTCAATAAAAAAATAATGTATATAATAATAAATCTATTGTATGGATACATAGCCATTTATTACACCATCATACATGCTATGAGTGAGGTGTGTGATTTTAGGGATTTCATGGGGCTATTCAGTGAACATGGTATGGGTTGTGATATTGATGACCTTGAAAATCTCCCGTAAACGGTTTCACTTATGCTTAAGTTGATGGAACTCGGCTAGGGATTGGTATAGGGAAATGCCCACACAAGATATCTCACTCAGAAGCTATGATAAATGGGATTCATAGGGAATGATCATACTAGTTGTGGCCATAACTTCTTTTTAATTTATCGAAAGTAATTGATAAACCCCTATTTTTACTAGTCATGTGATCATTGTTCAACATATACATTATCAATAGTAATGATACTTAACAATCATTTAAATCCAATCAGATATAATAAAACAAAATGAGTCCATGTGTTTTCTATGTCCATTTTACAAAATAATACTTTTCATTAAATATAAAGATAAATTTCACTTATTACAGTTCAGGTTGTTACATACCTCACTTCCATAGTGATCATTGAAAACTGGAAATGTTACTCATGAATTCATACAACCTACCATCCTCATGATCATACCATACTTAATTTCTCAAAAAAATAATTTATGAATGGTCAAAAAATTATAATTGATTAATAGGAATTATAATTTTTTCATTGTTTTATTATTCTAGATATGGTATAACCATGATAAATGTATGAGGACTGAAAATAAAAATCCAAACACATACGAAAAACAAAGCAGTTATCACATAACACATGATATTAACATGGAACTGTTTTTAAATAGTTAATATATGATCATAAATAAATCATATTTGGAATGAAATATATAATTATGGTTTTATAAAATATTTCTAATAAAATTAAATTTATTATAAAATATTTTTGAATTGGTACAAATGAAGTTGAGATGTATGATAATAGATTTCGATTCAGTCTTTTATTTCATAGAGACATATGACACTTCACCATTTATTTATTTATTTGGTGTATATACTACCGATGAATGTATTTAATGATGATTCAGCTAAAAATAATTTGGATTTAATTATACAATTCAATATAACACCTTCATGTGCTTTACACTTCAAAAGTATGCAAAGTGGAAAGGGATTTTTGTCTCAATTTTCCTTCTTGGAGGAATATGTTATATTATATACTACAATTATTTTAGGAGGTGTATATACAAAACCATTGAAATTTAATAACATGGATATATTTATTCTCCTTAACATTTATTTTTTTCAATGTTTTTACAGGGATTATGATTCAGTTTTACGAATGGGTTAATATGTTTTATAAAATAACTTCATTTTTTCAAATTATTTATGATTTTATTTCCAATGATAAAATATTAAGAAATATATATCATTAAAATCAGGAATTTTCTTATTCTATTTTAATTTAAGGAGAATAAATGATTTCCCTTTATTTTCTCTATTTATGTAATCATCAGTTGAAAAATAGTTTTTTTATGAAAAATACTACATTTTTATCTTTATTCAGAAATACATTTTATTCCAAAACATTATTTTAAAAATCTATTTTAAATGAGTTAAAATTATTCTATGATTTTAAAAATTATTTGTCACCAATAAATGAATTTTTAAAAAATTTCACAAAAATTTTATGTTGTTTTCAAAAAAATGTCATTTGGCTTTTACCGAAAATGTAAAAAGAAGAATATTTTTAACATGCATTATATGAAAAGTATTTACTACTACCAAGACAACTTTAGGATTTCATGAATCCCTTATATGTTTTTAATTTTCATTTTAATATAAATTATCTTTTTAATATATATTAAATATCATGATTTAAAATAAATTCTTTCAATGTGAAATGTATTTTGAAAATGTTTTATGTAGAGTTTTTTCAAAGTGGAAAGGATATATTACTCATGAAATGATTACATTATTTTTAAATAATCCTTTTTATTTTTTCATGTTTTTTATAGAAAATTATTTCCCAAATTTTTTATATATTTTATCTTTATTCTTTTTAGAGAATGTTTATTTTCCTCAACAAACGTTCCATGAATTTTTCAATGAAAATAATTCTCCATCAATGATGTCATCTTTTGATGTTACATATTATTTAATGGGGATATGATCCAAGGATACCGTTGTTATTCTCTATTTGAATTTTTTATTTTCATGATGAAATTATAGTCATGAAAATTTTATCTCTTCCATGGGTTATAAATTGATATAATAGTTCTGAAACCTGCTTCTTTTTACATGTTATTCTACGAGGAAATGATTAAATGGTTATGAAACATATGTATGTACCACATGTTATGATATGATAAAATTATAATGAAACTCATTTAATTTCATGGTATGTTATATAATCATATTTCTTTTGGACTTTTTTCACACATAATTTTTAATGTCATTATGTGATGGGTGGGACCTATATCTCCATCTAAAGCATTTAGTATAGATAAATAACTATTGATTAAATGTTTTAGGTGTGAACCTGATTATATTTTCACAATGTTCTGTGTGAACCATATTACATGTTAAAAAATATACATTTCGACCTAATTACATGTTTAAAATGTTATGTATGAGATTTATTACAAGCTCATAGTGTTATTCATGGACCTATCTTTCATGATAATAATGTCATGGATACACCTCCTTGCATGCCCATGAGTTTTTTCGAGTGCCTGATTTCATGTCCCAAAGATAATTATTAAAATTATTTATATTTATAAATATTCCCAATGTATTAATAAGATATTTATTCCACAATTCTATGTCTTATGAAAATTTTATGCCCCTATGGATTGTGTTCTTTGGTTTCCTTACCATTCTTGTCTTATGAACTGTCAATAATCATTCCATTAATCATGATTATGATCTTTGATATGAATCGAATTGTTTTATAATGTTATTATTATGTTCTCATACCCTTATTCTCATTTTATGATGGGGTACCTCCCTTGTTTAACTTTATTGAGAATTTGAGATAACCCCTTCATACCTTAAATTTCCTCAGGCTAAGAAGAAATTTATTATGTAGATTATTTTTATGATGAGTAATAAAGGAGAAGATCATTGTTATATATGATTTATATCTTTCACAAATTAAAATACTTCATACCTATTCTCAAATGAAACTAAACTATTATGGTTACCATGCATGCATTTATGGAATGTAATGATCATTCATGTAGAAAGATGTAAAACCCATGTATTAAAATCATTGATCCCTCTATTATGAGCATATCTATATGTGAGGTTTTATTATATATATATATATGTGTGTGTGTGTGTATTAAAATTATAGGTTACACCCATCATTGAGGCCATTTGTTGTTTGTGTTCCTAAGAACATGTCATTGTCAATGAATTGTGCACGATTCAGGCATAACTATACTTGTTGTACTTCAACAGCTCAGTTTAGAACCCATTTAATTCACTCAAAAAATACTATACCCCCACATCCATATGTGAAATTCAATCACCCGAAGCTTATGGAATCATTCCATAATATATTATAACCCACTCATACTGACCCACATTGAATTCCACGATCATTGATGCCATCACCCACATTGCATATCCCACAATTGTTAACCTTTATACAGCTTCCCAAAATTTACCTTAATAACATGTGTCCCATTGACAAGGGATTCTCTCCAAATCTGCACTTCTTTTAAACCAAAATACATTTCTCATATAAAAATGAGTGTTGGTAAAATAATCTTCCCAAATAATTTTGGGAAGCTATAGTTTAGGGGTATCAAACCTCCGATGATATATAAAACCAGAAGATCACACACCACTCAAACAGATACACATTCATAGTCATGATTCCAACAAATTTATCAATAAATGAATATCTTTTTACATATATGACATAAGATCAAAATTATGAACCATCTATTTGATTATTCTATATAAATACCATCATCTATTTATGATTATCACATGGATTTTATCTAATAGTTAAATTCCTTTTTCAATATTCAATACCATATTCTAATCATCTTAACAAATCATCAAAAAAATCATCAACCCTTTTAACTATATTTTACAAATGAAATATCAAGTACTTGTCTCACACTTCAGTTATGTTTTCTAATTAGTAATATATATATACTATCCACATAATATAATAATTTTTTGTATCTCAAAACCAAAAATACATCAACAATATCATTATTCCACTACATTGAAAATATATATTTTTATTGAATCAAACCTGAGGGTACTTAATTATTCATGATCCAAGGTATTATTCAATCCATAAAACTCATAATATTTGGAAATACTTGATTTGGGGATTCATCCTTCACCATCTCATCATGTCTTCTCAATACATATTGAAATAATTTAATAATTATAATGAATAAACAACATAACTAGTCGTTTTAACAGTACTTATATTAATTTATTATATTAATTTTCCATTTTATTTTTTTTATAGTATAAATATAACATATTTAATCACCAGTAGAATGAAACCCATTTATCATCAATTAATTTTCAATTTTAATATGGATTGAAAATAGATGGGAATGAAGCTTCTGTTATAAGTATCATTTTAATATAAATTATAAAAAATCAACTGTGATAATTACATTCATTGTTAGTTGTTATAAAAGGAGAAATTAAAATATGTACTTAAAATAAATAGAGTGATATTTTTATATATATTATTCATAAAAACATACATTTAATGTCACATTAAATATCCATTTTTATCATAATGAATGTCCAAAGTAACTTTTGATATCAGTTTATATGAAAAAATGATGTTGAAACCAAAATATTTATTTTAAAAATATATTTAAATTAAATAACCCATTATTTGCAACTAGTTTTATAGTAGTAAATAAAAAAATAAAATAAAATAATATATACAAACTCACCATAAAAATTACTACCCCATCATTTTCATAGATACCACAAATACATGAAAATTTTAGTTATACATATTTTAATTGATTGAGAACATAAATTACTCCAAAAAATTCCTTAAAGGTGGATTTAGTATATTGATAAATAAGATGAAACATAATAAATAATCTATAAAAAATTAATCATTTAATGTCAACAATACACAATATTATTAAAAATATTCCATTTAAAATGTAACTAAAATTATGAAAATCAGTTATCATTGCATTGATTATAATATAAAAAATAAATCATAAAAAATAATAACGAAATTAAAAATTTCATCATTTAATGATGTAACAATGGTTATGAAACAACACATTCTAGAAAAGACATATTATATCAATATACAAGAAAAAAAAATATGAAATAATAGAAATTTTATTTACCATAATTAGAATATATTTAATTTCATTTTGTTTCTTTATTAATAAGTGAACCCTCAAAAAAATTTACACAAATTGTTGTACTTTCTTATAATAATTATCAAATCGTATATAATATGAAATTTTTATGAGTATATAAATAAAATAATAATAAAAATTATGAATTCAAAAATTTTCAAAAATATTCATGATGTAACTCTAGTGAAGGGAATAACCAATATAATGTGTGCATACGGGTGATGAAAACATAGAACATCCAATGTATATAAATATATACCACACCCTTAGACATATTTATCTTTTTTTAATTGAATAATTTTTAGACAGTAATAAAAATATCAATCCATCCACAACTATGAAAAAGTAGAATAGGAGGGTTAGAGATAATTCCATGGAAAGGTAGTGTGATCCTTGAGTGATGATGAATTATATTGATTACATTGTTTTCTACTACAGTTTTAGATGAAAAATAATTAATACTAAATTTACTATAATGAAAAAATTCAATGGAAATCGGATTTTGGGATCAATTTTAAGGGATTAATCTAAATGCTAATAACTATAGAAATCATATATTAATCATTTTTATTTGTATAAAATCATTTTAATGTGACTAAATTATTGCGATCATGTTATTTGTTGGTATCAAAACTAGTAAAATTTTTTTTGGATAAATACTCTTACATATATTCATTAATTTTTACACATAAATAAAATTATTACATTCTAATATACATAACTCATTTCACTCAACTTATTGGGACTTCCATCCTCAAACTTTTTCCTAGTTAATGTCATGATAGGTAATATTAATAAATTATGTGAAAAACCTAATTTATAAAAAATTTATTTCCATTAATTATATTATTAATGATGTTACAAATATATACTTTTACTCTCTATACATTATCACAAAATTTAACTAGCCAAACATGATAGAAAATAGACCAATCACACATGACTTATTCTCATTCAGATGGCATTAGAAGAATATTATTATTTAACATAATAGGAGAATAATAGAGAATAAATGGAATTTAATTAACCAATTATTTCGATCAAGATAAAAGTGAACCAGAATGGAAGGAAGAAACAATGATGTAAACTAATCAAAAATGAGAGAAAAAAAGATAATTGAAATAATATCCCCTGTAAAATTGAGCTATTGATTTGTTAATAGAAAATATAATTTTATAATGTCATAATAGGTGTGAAGATGTGAACAATGAAGACCCACACAAAATCATCTGGAATTATTTCCACCATTATATAGGAAAACACATGGAACATTGATTAAAATTTACAGTAGTTTACTTAATTTTTTTCAATATTTGGAATCCTCATGATGCCCATAATGTGATATGATAATAATTTAATTATGATATTTATCATACATATTATATCAGCTGTGTCAATGATATGAAGGAAATTTTCATGCATATGATGGATGAACACTTAAATATATTTTCTAGATTCTCTATCATATGCCATGATAACCCTAAACTATGGTTAGGTCTTCCTTAATAATCCTTTGAATACGCTACAAGAACTCCCACAATAGTTTGTCTACATTAATCATGGAATGGGTTGGAATTTTTTTTCTAGAAAAGTTTTATAAAATATTACATTCTACATGGATTACCAACAACATATATAACACCATGGTCCCCTATGGGGTGGTCTTAAAAAATTCCATGGTTCTTATGTCATTAAATGACTACATCTCTTATGATGAAAATAAACTATTCAATTAATTGTTAATCTTTTACGCATTCCATCAATGTATTTCAAATTTCTTCTCAAAATATTATTAGTGAACTGAATGCATCTTTCAATTCCCCTAAAATTACTTTGAATTATTTATTCACTTGTCAGGGTTTGAGAAATGTGGTTGTAGTGTAAATGGCATATTTCAAAATACTGAAGACTCTTATTGTTTTCTCTAATTATGCATTGAAATTTTATATAAATTGGTATTTCTCATTTTGATAGGAAATATAAAATTCCATTTTTCAGTAATCAGGAAATAATTATTCTAATTATTCACCTCTACTTGAAACTCCAACACGGTACATATATCAATGTCATTGCAATGACTATATGGTTCCTTGTACTTCAGCATATCATTAATATTGTAGAACCAAAATCATACCTATCATGGGATAAACTATGTTCAATTCCCTGTATATACTTCAAAGGAATCAAAATCTATCCAAAATACCAAAACATCAATAAATCATTATAATTATGCCACAGAAATGAAATATAACTCTAATTCCACTATCATACCTTTAAAATTGTGAAACATTTTTATTAAAAACCCATGTAAAATATGTGATCTACCTTTCTAAAAAATCATTACTCAATAGTAAAGAAAATTTATATACTTTATTTATGCTTATTCTCAAGCACCAAACCCTAGCCATCAAAATACAACACTTTGAATCACTTCATTAGAAGAAATAAATCAACATCAATCTAGTTGCCTTATCAATAGGATTCTAATGATTTTATTACTTGTGGTGGATGGTTCATCATGTAATGATAAATATTCATACTAGTGAAAGAATGATCAAATATTTTTATCAAAATGTATGATATTATTTACCGACTCCATAAAAAAATATCTCATCATTCTTAAAAGTGAAGAAATCCCCCATAAATCTTATCTTAATGAATCTCATAATGATCACGAATTAATAAAAAAGAAAAATATTCTTTTCTATTTTTCTATATTTTCATTTAATTTTTTAATTATTTAATTTTTCATATTTTAAATTTTATGTTACATGAATTGAACCATGTGCACATAAAACTAAAATTATTTGATCTCAACCTTATTCAGATAAATATATTTTAAAAAAAAATATCATTGGTTGAGTGAAATAGATCGTCAATTGGAATATTTTACAACTAACCGAGGTAATTTTTCATCCACAATGTTATAATAATCTTGTAGCTATAGTGTAATGTATCTTTTAAAAAAAACCCCATACAAATTGAAATATCATATAGTCCCCCATTGAGAATTCTCAATTGAAATATCAATGATCTCCCAATATCACCCATGAATATCCTTTGAAAAATCATGTAATTATAACCAATGAATTAGGTTAGGAAGGGTTAATTTTAATATATTGGGGATTCCTATCAAGTTAGTTCATGGATTATATGGGAAAAAATTTTAGATGTATGGTAGGTCCAACCATCTATCCATGTGGTGGCCAAACACCTCTTTGCATGACACATGGAAGGTATTTCCCCCTTCCATATGGTGTTTTTATTCTACCTCCCTCGTATCTCAAACATGTGACCTGTAACATAACATCCCACCATGGATCATTGTGAGTAATACCAAGCCAATGGACTAATGGTACTCATAATTCTCCTTGGCGTGGTGTTATTATAGAGGTACCAAGTTTATGTTATGGGGGAGGTAGAATAAAATCCCTATATAGATGTGGATGATACCTACCATTTGGAAATGTGGATAGGAATTTAGCCACCACATTACTGGTCGACGTAGCCAACTGCGGTGTGGTGAGGGGACCCCTGAGGACCGTTATATTAAAATTAGAATATCTATAAACATTTTGATGTTTTTTTAAAAATTCATCATTCATTTATTTGATAAAAGTGAATGTTGAGGTAGTGTTTCATTTCCCAAGTTCTCCCAGTAATTAGGTTCTGTGAAAAGATATAAAAAAATTGATCAAATATCAATTAGTAGTAGAATATAAAAATATTATGAAATAATTGAAGACATAAATTCATTGTAATCATTCAATCAATAAAAACATCTTAAATTTAAATTAAGGTGGAAAATTAAATTACCTAACTATTATAGATTTCAAAATAAAAGTAAATAATAAAATTATTATAAAATTATTCCACTAAAAACTATTGTTTTATTTCTATTATTTTATGAAATTAAAAATTAAAAATAAATTTTCTAACATAAAATATCTCAAAGATCAATTATTACACGATAACATTCATGTGTGTTACATTAATGTTACCCCCAAAGTTAAAAATAAAATTGGTTCCCCACTATTTTAAATTTCAGTGAGAAATTACCAATTAAAATCTCAATGAAATCAGGAAATAAATGGAATAATTACTAAGAGGGAATGGAAAATAATCTGAGGAAACTATTTCAGATACTTTACGGGGTTTGGTTAATCTGAAAAACAGATATATATTAGATATTTAGAGTGATGCACTTAATGAAAGAATTTCATTTGTAATATGGTTATTCAAAGGAAATAAAAAACAATCCCTAAAAATAAGTGTTGAACAAAATCATTTCCATTGTAATATTCTAAAAATTTTATTTTACAATGATATAAAGATCATTATAATAAAGAAATCATGGGAAACATTGTTAAAAAAAATATATACAATGAACTAGAAAAAAAGGAGAGGGTGAAATATCATAAGGCATTGTGTGCACATCCATTGGATCGCAATTAAGGTCTTCTTAAAGTGTACTACACTAACTCTAATCAATTATTACAATTATCTTAAGTGTACCGAGACTTATTTTACTAGAACCCAGTGAATGTTCTTTCTTTGCCTTTATAGTGTTTTGATATTGGATATTATTATTACATTCAAGGGAAACATGTGGTAATTAAGACGATTTAAAAGTTATCTATTTATATTGAAAACAAGAGGAAATAGTGATCAAGAAATAGGTTATCTGTAGAGTTGATTTATCAGTAAACCGAATCATCTCCGTTTTCTCTATAGAGGGGACCATTCCATTACATTGGTCCTTAGATACATAAGCCTTCCATTCTCCCAAATTATTAATGATATCTCAGACCAAAGAAAACTATTAGTCAATGAGTGGATAATAAGAAATAGTAATGGAATTTTTTGGATAATAAGATGTCACTATAGAGGGATGCATCATCCATTATGGATATAGTGGACCATTAAATGGTAGTATATGATTCCAAAAAACATGGAGCTTCATTCATTGAAATTGATCGTGCAGATTCTCCATGAAAAAACTTGGAAAGTGTAAAAATAATCAAATCCCTCCTCTAATGTGGTAAAAGGGGAATATGTTTAATCCTGTTTTTCATTCTCCCTCCCTCTTGAATGCATAGATACTAACTGAGACAATGAATAATTTGTTCATGGTCTCTTCATGGCCACATCCCCACTATAAAGGTTGGCATACTAATCATCCCATTAATTTTTAATTATCCCATTTTTCAAAAGTCCCAACATAAATAGACATTGAATGTCTATTAGTTTCCAACACACTATGTTTTAGAGGGTTATTTGTGTCTTGATAACCTAAAATGTAGTCATACTCAACTACCCCCCAATAATTCATTACCATTATTTTTAAAAATTACTATGTTGATGAGAATGTGTAGATCAATTAGTTTATATATAAGGATCCAACCCTTTTTCAATATATAATTCCATATTTAAGAAAGATTTCATTTTATGTAATTCAAAAATATCTTTTAGGTTTATATTTTTAGATAATTTGTTTCTATCTCTTAAATTAAAGTCTCATATATTGTGAAGTGAAGAATTCTTGTCAAAATACTTTTTACACAATAAAATTTATTTAAAATGAATCATGTTTAACATTTATGAAAACCCATTATTAAATCATAATTTACTTCTTTATTGTTCTTACTCATCCTTAATCACAATGAAAATTGTATAAAATTTTCTATGAGTAAAAATATCACAGTAATAGAATAAAATAATGAAATATATTAGAATGGTTAAAACCATGAAACCCCTAAAATATTATCCTTTATCACATTATTTAAATAAGAATATATATACTATCCATGTTATACAATGATGGAAAATGAATCACATTACGTCATGGAGATGATAATACACATATATGCACGAATGCTTCTATAATTCTTCAATGGTTGGATATGTAATAAAATAGTTTATATATTATCATTAATAAATTTTTGTTACATAATGAATAATATATATATATATAATCATTATTACTGTCTATTAGAGGTATTGATGGAAAAAAGAATAACATTGGTTAGTAAGGTGGTAGTTTATCTTACACACAAATGAGAGTTTCATTTCCCAATTGATAAAAGAGGATATGGATATTGGTAATTACATTTAAATGAAATCATGTCATTATATTTATTTTCAGGAGATATTATTTTGAAATTTATGTAAAGTATTTGAAGAAGGTAAAGAAAGAAATAAAATGAAAAATCATTTTTCTGAACTATACCTCTTCTTCGGACATCTTCTTTAGGTTTATACCTAAATCATTACATGGATATATTCCTGATAAAAAATACTAATAGAGGATATGTAAATGGATATTAGGAAGTTATTTATGTTGGGATTAGATTAACCATAATGAACTTTAAATGTTGATAGAAGAATAGTGGGCATTTACTTTTTATAAATGGGGGGAGAGAACCCCCTTGGTTTTTTTAAAAGTTTCAAAATATATTTATTCCTTATTAATTGAATATGGCTCCAAAATTATCCATTTATAAATTTTAGATGATAATTTTCTTTAAAAGGACAGAAAATAAAATGTATACAAGGTTTTATTTCATTTATATATCTGTCAATTTAATTTAATCCATCAGTGTCCTATTTTATGTTTAATTGTGGAAACTGATTTTTATAATTATTCCAATTCATTAACACCAAAAATTGTTTTATCCATAGTAAATAATTTTAATTATTATTATTATTAAAAATATGTATTTCATTTAGTAAAAATTCAGTTAAAATAATTTGAATAAATTAATTTAAAAATAAACCAAATAAAAACTGATAAAATAGGTTTTTAGAAAAATTAGTTTTAAATATAATACTATTTTGTACCAAATAAAAACATAATATTTATTAAAATGAGCATAATTTTATTATTAATACAATAAATTAACTAAATTTACCTAGATTCCATTTTAACATAAAAATTATCAGTCTCTAAATGTGAACCAAAAAGATAATTGCTAATAAAAATCATTATTTTTCACTATTCATTGAAAAAGAAAACCTTTCCATAAATTCTATAAAATTGATATTAAGCTATTTATGTAATGGTTAATTCCAAAAATGATTTTAATTTTATCAAATTATAATTCTATAATTTCTGAAATCTTGAAATTAAATAAAAAAATTTGATGAATGAAAACATGTGTAGGTTAATAATTAAGAGTTTAGTTTATAAGTGAACAATAACCAAATAATATTATAGAGAATATAAAATTAAAATATAATTAATTAATATTAATAAGACATGAAAGTTATTTATGATAATGTTTACTTGGTTATTATAGTCACACCCATTTAAGAAATTTCATCCCCACAATTTTCTTCATTACATTAACCACTGTTGATATTTTCCCATCATATAATTTTTAAAATAACATGATTCTTATTCAATCATTTTTTTATAAGAAACATAACCTTATGAATCACCAAATTCCATAATAAATTTTTTATTATTTAAGAATATCAACACGTTTTTCATCATAATTGATGTTTTCATCCAACTAAAATTATTCGTGGATCAAATCATGACATGTACATATAACATATTTTTGTACAAAAAAAACATTAACTATGTAATTTGACTATGATAAACTCCATGAAAAGTACTCTTTTAAAGAAAATGATCCAAAATTTTTGTGGGTATTTATATAGTCTAGTTAACTGTGTATATAACATAAATTTTTTATAAAAATGAAATAAAATTTTTCTTTAAGATACATTTAGATAAAATTATCACCTTTCTCAAAATAATGACCATCCCTCCTGTTATACATAATACATTTATGCATATTCTGAATCAGCTCTATATTTCAATGAATAATCATCACCTTTTCAACCATTTATCCAACAAACTATGGTTCCAAAAAGGTCCTTTCATTAGTTTATACCAACATGATAGATTCTAATACCACTATCAATATAATGACCCAAAATGTACCATCTATATATACGAATGAAAAATGTTATTATAAAAATAATCAACTAATGAATGATTTTAATACCCAAATCCATAGTAATATATTGAATAATCATAAATATTACCCCCTAGTGTGCGAATAATTATTTTTAACTTTATATCATAGGAGGATCAAACATTGTACTCAAATTTAAAATAGTACCCAATTATATTTGATGGTAGATAAAAAAATTTATGTGAACCTATGATAATGTTCAGATACAATTGAGAGATAAACTCCATGAATCCTTCTAAAACCTGTGAAATATATGAATGAAATTTTATATAAATACATTATATCTTGAATGATAAATAAATGTGTTGAATTTTTTATATAATTAATAGTAATGTAAATAAAATTTTTTCCATGAGGTGTCGTTGCTAATATCACCATGAAATACATGAAAATATTCCCAACTTTCTATTCTGGAATTATAAAATGAATAATCATCCCCTTTAGTAATTTTTATTATTCATTAACATATTTTTAAGTAAAACATTTGATGGGAAAGAAAATAATATCAATTTTGAAATGATGCCATGAGTGATAGATCCATATATATCGATACAAATTAGTGCTTCCTAGATTAATGTAAATAGTTGAATAATGATCATTAAAAAAAATTCTCTCTTCATCTAAGAATCATGAGACACCCATAATCATTTTAAAAATCTAATAACAACTTTTTTATCAATATTAAACACTAGAAACTTATCCTCCTTAACATATTCATCATTTTCTTATAAAATATAATCCTCTTTACAAGAATTAATAAATCATTAAAATAGATAAGATTCTACCAACACCTAAAAAATATAGGATGTTCCCGCATTCACAATATCCAAGAACATATTCATCAAATCATTTTGGAAATGAAAATTCTTAAAATATAACATGATTAAATCTTCATTTTCATTCTAACTCAACTCATTGGATTTATCTATCCTGTAACATCATCATGGGAAAATCCTCCTACACTATAAACTAATGATATTCTATCCTATTATTAGTTATTGAAAAATATTTTTCTCTCGAGATATAATAAAAAATCATTGATAATTGGAAAAATATACTTGTTCTTAATAGTTATTTCATTCAGGTTTCTATAATTAATGAAATTTATCAACGAACTATCATTTTTATCATTTGAAAAATTGGATCATTCCATCATAAAGTGATATGAACGACAAATACTTTGTCAAGAAACTATGAAAAATATAATTTTCAATTTTATAAGTTCTTATTGAATCATTTGATAAAGGAGTTTTTGAAATTGGATTAACATCAGGAAATAATTCAATATTTATCTCTATTTATCAATCCAGAATAAAGTGTGAAAAATTATAAGGAAATACATGTATATATTCATTAAATATTTAAACATCCTAAATATAAATTATTTCTTTAATTTCATCAGCATGAGTTATGAATCAATCACCACTATCTTTAATCAATTTCATAATATCTTTATATGATATTAAATATATGAAATCATTTAATATAACATTATTATCTGTAAAATATTTCCTAACATGATAAATTGAAATCTAATAAATTCCCAAAAATGATTTCATATTTTACTGTGGTTGTTAAAAATATTTTATAGAAATACTATTCAATTAATAGAAATTAGAAGATTATAATAAATCGTAGAATCTTTGATACATCAAAAAGAATTGTTCACCAAAAGTTTTATCATATTCTTAGGAGGTGATATTAAAATTTTAAATTAAAATGTCTCATAAATAATGGTATGCAAAGTTAAAAAGAAAACAAGGCATGTAAATAATAAAAATTAAAAAGTAAAGTAGTCATACCACTCTCATTAGATGTCTCGACATCAACAATAGTTGTATAAAATTACGTTTAAAAAAATGTTTTCTTTGGATATTTTTAATTTACATCATGATTAATTAACTCTGGATAGACACTAGAATAATTATATAACACATTGAAATTAAAACATCTCAAAACTGTCTGACTATTGGATACCAAATGTTTAGACATTTCATGAAAATTTTATTTGCAGTCATGAGACATATGACCAAAAATCACTCACTTATAGCATATTATATATCCAATATAACATTCCATAAATTTTATATACCACCCTTGGAACACGTTACTAGATTACCTTGAGAAATTTTAGTAGAGTACTTCTATATTTTATTGACCCCTGACCTATTAAAACTGTTATCATGTCGAGAAATATATTTTTCCACAAACTCTATCGAAACATTCTCATCACAAAAAATAAATTTATAATCGGATTTAAATTATCGTGAGACCAATTCTCTTTGTAAACATTGTTTCAATCTTGATTAAAATATATTAATTTAACTATAAAGGTATTGAAGACAATTCTAAGCATACCTAGAAAATCTTGTATTTTTTTTAATATGTGGCAATTGAAGATTCGAATTTCTTGAATTACATGAATTATTTCTCTATAATTAGTTGTAAAACATTAAGTAAATATCATTATTATTCCCACTTTCCCTTTTTTAGAAGTTGTTTTCTAACCCCTTTTTATGTTGTGGGTTTCAATAGGGTAATTCTATAAAAACTAATACATAGATAACTATGATGCATTTCAAAGGAGAAATTCCTTTTAAGGGGGGTTTGATGTATCATATAAGTTTATATTAAGATATATATTCTCTAAAATTTGAATATTTTGTCATTCACTGTATGAAAAACTAATTTATTCTTGGGTTTCACATCATATTGTGTTTATTGTAATAAATCTGTTACATGTAAGGCCATGTCTTTCCGGACAAAAATATACTATTAATATTATTTGTAAGTATCTAAACCTAGTTTCCTAGATCCTGTGCCTTATTTTATTACATTAGAATATAAAAGAGGAAGTCATATCATGAAGGAACTAATAGTTTAATAGAATTGTAAAAACAATACAATCAAAAGTTAAACATTACAGATTGAAAGGAAATACATCATATTAACTTCTTTTGAATCACACATAATATCCTAGATTATCCTTGAAATTCAATTATAATATACTTCTTCCAAACCTAAGGAAAATAAAACATTTGAAATGGATGAGATTAAATGATCAGTAAGGGTAAATAATACAGTAGAATAAAATATAATCATAAACAGTTGGCATGATGAATAGGTAAAATTCTTTCCTTTAAAAATATACTTGAGAAAAATATGAAACGAATAAAAACTGATGAAAAAATTAAATAAAATATAAGCATTGATATTATACTAGTCGTATAATCTAATGGACTATCAATCTCTTGTCTCAAAATGAAGGAATACCTAATTTCGGATGACATCATATCATTGAGGCCTCAACCAAGACGTATAAAAACACTAGGGTAAGGCATAGGCTAAAACACAATTCTATATTGTCTGATGAGAAATAATGATTCATCATGGGAATATATTAGGCCCCACCATTTACATTATGATTCAAAATTATTCCTCATATGAAATGGTATAATCATAAACAACATGAAATATATTTCCCCAATCTATACACATAAATATTAACCACTATGAGCAGTATGGTGAATGGTATCAAGATAGCACATCCACAGTAAAACTTATCACAAAAAATTTAATAACATATGTTATATGATAAAAATAATATATTTATTCCAATTAATTATAAGAATAAACATTAGTATTGCTAGATATGAAAATATCCATATAGAATCATCGACTTATTCCTGAGATAAAGACTCTTTTACTTTGAAAAGAAGAGTTCCATTGGAAAAAGATTTGTATAATATGAGAAGGGGATTAATGTCATTTTTATATAATAAAATAAGTTATTTTTTAAATTTAATTTTTGCTAAAAATAGATTATAGTGTGCCGTTCAATATAGGAATTAATTAAAAATATTCCCATAAACTAGGGCTGTATTTCAGGAAGCATTTTTGATAGATCATTTTAAACAATGAATCTCTCTATAAAATAAAGAATGATTCTTGTTGGTACACATATATAGAAAATTGAAACTTAATTTATGATGAGTACATAAAAATAAATAATAATTTAATTGGGATTAATAGAGACAAAGAGTAACCCGAAATAAAATAGAGGTTTGCGTAGAAAACGCTTACCTTATATATGAATACGTATCAATTTTGAACATAAGGTTCAGGAATATGAAATTAGACCTATTATTAACTTAAATAATTACCTAAAATACGTGTATTTGATTTATTATAAATTTATTAATTTCATTTATGGTCGTTTTTATGGGTTAAGAGATTCCATATAATCATTTGTGAGTGATCACTTCATTAGTTTTCAAGATTAGTTCATTTGTACATATTGTAATTTAAAATAATAATTGATCATTAAAACTTATTTTATATGTTATTAATTTTAATAAATAAGTTTAAATGATCATATAAGTCATTTGGTTACTTTTTGTGAGGATGCATCATTTTAATGATAAAAGCTGTGATTAATTTAGTGGTTTTTTGTTCTCCATGAACTCATTTCATTTTATAAATTAACACCATGTGTAAAAAAATGATTATATAACATTAAATATGATATATAAAATATATTATGATCCAGTTAAATAATAAAAATTCTTCCATGGATAAAATTGAGGACATTAATAGAATTTGAACACACATTGTCCTTGAAGGTTATAAATTAACACATCTCAGATGGTGTTTTCATTTCTAGTATAAAATCAGTGGAAAAGAGAAATGATAATGAATTATTCAATTATATTAACAATGTTAATGTATATTTATGGTAAAATAGTTGTCATAACTTTTGGAGGAAATGAGTTGAGTAAAGAAAAAAGAAAGAAAGGAACTTGAATGAAAATAAAAAAAATGAAATGAGGAATTTACCTCTTGAATTCATCTTCCTGAAGAGCCTCTTTAGGGGTGAGGATTTGGTATTATGAAGAGAACAAGTGATACTATATGTGGGTTGGAGTTTAAAGGTTATTTTAGAATAATGAAGATAAGGATCAAGTCTTGAGAGGAGCGACGATAAGAGGGAGTGATATGTGGTGTTTCAACTGGAAGAGAGGAGTTATTTCCCATTATTTTAGTCATTATTATATTATTTCAGTGCAAGAATATGAACAATGTTGGTTCTTATGACTCAAATATTAATAATTTCATCTGAGCTCGAACCTGTGTGTTTACATTACACTTACATCACCAATTACTGAATAAATCATGTTTTTATCAATTATTTTAAATTCATATTTTTTCTATTCACTAGATATTCCAGTATTTTAGAAAAATCCTAGAAATTCACCCCAAACACTTTTCGATATTAGGAATTCAGAAATTAAATCCACTTTATGAAAATAATATTTATAATAAGAGAAATTTAGTATTTTAAAAAAAATATTTATTTAAGTGAAAATTACAGATATTAAATATATAACTAATTTTATAATAAATTCAAAAATTAACTGAGGTCTCATAAAATTATACTAAAATCATAGGTAAAAATATTTATTAAGGAATACATTTCCTGAAAATACATTTTATTAATTTATTAATTTAGAAGTGTAATTAAATATTTTCTACTCATAAAAATACCAGCACTTTATTATTGATTTATAAAATATTCTATCTCATTTATAAGGTTCCTAAATTTTATTTATACATTAATGGGTGTCGATACAATTCATAAGGGTCATATTACTATTTATAATGTTATATTACTACTCATAAGGGTCATGTTACTATTCACCAAAAAATGTTAGTTAATCCTATCATACTCTAAAAATAATATAGAAAGCAATAGTGTATATCAAGTTATCAAAATTAAAAACAAAGTGGTGGAAAGTTATATTTACTCGCTTGGTTTTAACAAAGTGGTGTTTTGTATAGACTCATCTCTTCATGAATTCAATATTAAATTTATTTATTATTCCTTGGGGTGGTACATTATCTATTTTATATAATAGAAATATCCTAGATAATATAATGTCATGAATGAATATTATTAAGTATATTATGAATATATGGTTTAAATTTGTTTGTATTATGAAACCTATGATGACTAATTAATTATAAATGAAAATAAAAACAAATGTATTATAAAGACCGTGTTTTTATGAAAAAATATTTTTATGCCCAAAATGTAATTGTATCTTAATAAATTAAATTAATCACTATTAGTTAAGGACATTAATTAAATTTATATGTTATATGTTTAAAGAAAAGTTTATAATATCATATGATATGTTTTATAGATATATGGAAAGAACAAATCCAATTTTAGCATTAAAAATGTGTATTTTTCTAAATTGATCTTTTGTCTCCTTTTAATGGAAGAATTGTTTGAAAACTATGCTTTGAAACTATTATTATTTATATATGAAAATATAAACATCATTTTTGGAATAGGAAGATAATTTTTTTAATTTTCAGGTATTTTTCTGAGATCATTCATATTTTCATGAATAATGAATAACACCAGATATTAATTGAAAAATGATTTTTCATCTAAATAATTTAATGTGAAAAAAATTAATTTTATTTTATTTAATGTATAAACAGAAAAGTTCTATATTATTAAAAATAATTTAGTTCAATTGAATAAATTTCACAATGAAATTTGATATAAAAACATTTCAATCTTTTTAACGTTTATCATTAAAAACATGTTTTGTCTTCCTGCCTATGAGGGAAATTTTAAATAATCTTCTCCAATTATGTGATATGAAACTAGAAAAAAGGATTAAATATTTTTAATAATCATAATTTATAATTTATAATATATTAAACTTATTTTTTACGAAAAATTATAATTAATTTAATTAAAATTAGTTACAATGATTTCAGAAAAATGAGTTCCATTATGGTTAAACATTAATCTCAGGTGAAAAAGAATGATCTAGAAGCATGTAAAAAAACCCATATTATGGACCCAATTCAAATATATACTCAATTTTATTGATTTTTTATCATTATTAGAGGAAAAATATGTAAGGGAAACCTCCAAATGGTTTCCCCATTTTATATTTACAAGAATTCCACTCCTCCTCCAATATAAAAAGGCACTTACCCTCCCCCATTCTTCACATCAATATAGCCCTATCAGATCTTCCAAAAACTGACCAAATAATCTCCCAAAATCCATCATATAATATAAATTAATTTACATCTAACAAAATTAAATCCATATTTGTCCTTTGGTGTAATCTAACTTGAGTTACCCAAGAAAAGTGGTAACATTATTCAACAATCACTTTTGTTTTTTTTCCTTTCTCTTCCACATAAATATTTCTTATTACATTATTATATAATATAATTAGTATAACTTATATTTTAACATGTTTTTATTTTGAGAGATTGACCTAAACCTGCATACGCATTCATCAAATCGATAATGAAATAATCGTTTGTGTATATGGGGAACTACCGCCTCGAGAAAAAAAGTTATTCATTTTTTAACCACCTCATTTCTTATAATGTTATGATGGGAATATTTATTTCTAAATTATATATATGATATTAATAATTTCTTAATACTTTATTAATTATTAAATAACTCATACCTTCTTTCTTTCCTTTTTTAGAATACGATAACATTGTTTGAGAATGTGTGGACTGCTGCCTCCTCAAAGTGACGTGACACATTCACCCTTTATAGGGAATTTATTAAGGATGGTTTTAATAGAAATATTTTATATAAATGAAATATTTCTTATATTCATGAAATAATTTTCTATCTTTACTTATAAATACTTATTTTCTTCATTACATTTCACATAGTGAAATGGTGATAACATCATTCATGGACATGTGGATTACCACCTCCTAGAAGCGATGTGATTCTTCCTTTTTCATATCCACATAACAACAATGATATATATATATATATAAGTATATGTATTTATATATAATTAAATAATATTTTTTTTAAATGTTAAATTTTGGATGATAATCATTACATACCTTCAATCCTTAACAATCATTGAAAATTGTGAATGTTACTCATGTGTTCATATGGCCAACCATCCCCAAGATCTTAGTACTGGTTCATTTTTCATAACCATACATCATTGATGATTTTAAAATCATATTTTATCTAAAAATATGATAATTATATTGTTTTTATTATATTTTAGATATTTAAATAATGTCCACATTTTCCATAGTCAACCTGTCAATGTGAGTTTTGACACATAAGCCGAATATAGTCAAAACATCTGACATAAACAATTCTAATTACGTAATTTTATATAAAATGTTTAGAAGTTAAATATATGTAATATTAAACTTTGAAAAATATATTTAGAAATTAAATAATTAACATAGATGTATTATTTAGTAAGATGGAGGACAATAATGAAAAATCACACTAAAGGTAAGGGATTCATGTCTCACTTCGACTTTCGTGAGGTAGAGAAAATAATCACCAATAATATTTTTTTCATTGAATACAGAAAACCTGTTATATTTAATATCATTAATACATTTATCTTCATGGTATTTACCTGTTTTACATGATTATTTTTACTTTTTTGTTTTCAGATTCAGGTGTTGCAATAATTCAAATGGATTATTCAACTCAATTTCCATTCATCGTGTTAAACTACTATGTAATTATTTTTTCTCATATTATGTGTGAAATGGACTCTAAATGTAATATTTTTTATTTCCACTTTTATTGTATGTATTTACTATTTTCACACATAGTAATTTCATTTATTTGATCTCACTCTAACGATTCGATCATTGCGATGGATTTTCGACCCAAATTTTACATCTTTGAAATATATAACATATTCACCCAATACATATTTTATGTGGGGTATCTAATTCCATTCTATACATTTTATATTAATAATTATTCTATATTCGTGGTATTTATATTTTTCTTTTGATGATTATTACATTTGGAGTTTCCAATTCAGTTGTTACCATAGTTCTAAGGGGGTTTGTCTCATTTTTCATTACATTGAGGAATATTTTTTATTATTCACCTAGTTAATTTTATATGGTGAATCTATTTCTCTATTATATATTAAATAATTTGTTTCATTTATTTAATGATATTCAATGTTTAAATTTATGTTATTATTTAAAAAATCTCACAATTCGAAATTTTCTAATTTATTAAGGGATTTGTTAACTCTCTTTCCATTCATTGGGTAAAACTACCATTTTATTGTTTTTTTCATGTAATGAATATGTGTGGAATGAAATCTAATTTTATAATCTTTATTTACAATTTAATTTTCTGGATATAAAATTTTCACACTTAATTTTTTGATTACTTTATTCTCACTCTAATTATATGATATTTGTAAGGGTTTTTCTCGTCTCACTTTTATTTCTATGCGATATATTCAATATTAACAAATAATTATTGTTTTATGGTGTATTTACTACTCATGAATGTATTAGAGGACTTTTATCCTTAAATTTATGGGGTTTTACATATCCTTTGGATGGTATATCTTTTTTGGGGTTTATGATTTCAATATTTCATAGCTGTAATAAACATTTTTTCCAAATTTACCTTCTTTGAGACATTTGTTATATTATACACCTATCTTCTTTAATGAGGTGTGTATAATTATCCATTGACATGATATATCAACAAAACCATATTCTAAAGATATTATATGTTTCATTTTATTTTATTCTTTTATGGGTCTTATGACTCAAATGCTTGAAAGTGGTATGTGACACATTAGAATGTTTATAAACTATTTTCCTCATTAATTTTTTTAATGACCTTGTAATGGTATTTTCTTCTTCAACATAAAAAACATTTTTTTTATCCTCTGTCACAGATATTTCATACTGCCGCCATCCTTATTCATTTATAGATTTATTAGGATTGTATTAATTTGTTTTTATTGAATCCATATATTTTCGACTATATAACCAGATTTAGAAGAGATTTTTATGGAACCCATTTATTTTCTAAGGGATAATCATGGTTCAATTTGATTATTTTATGAACCCATTTCTCAGACACATGTTAATCATGTTTTAAATATATTTTTATGAAACCCATTTCATTTAAATGGGTTAATATTATTTTAAATATTTTTTTATTGGAACAATTTATTTTCCCTTGGTTAATCATATTTCAATGAGACTGTTTTGGACCAGTTTCCTTTCCTTAGGTTGATGATCTTCTAAGAAAATTGCAGAACCCATATATTTTTCATTAGTTAATCTTTTTTCAAATAGATTGTCATTTAAACTAATTCATTTCCAAGGGTGAATCATGTTTCATAGATATTTTTATAGATCATAATTCTTTTCCATAGGTTAATTGTGTTATGAAAGGGGTTATTGGATTCATTAATGAGTTTATCATAGATTTTATGTGTAATTATTTTTCAACGGTATTGGGAAAGTTAATGGGTGATTATACAATAAAATAATGATAGGTGGATCTGTGATAGATAACGGATTGGTCTGTCCATGATAGACCTCCAATTCATTAGATATAGAAGTTGGCCATATATATATTCCATTTTTAAGAGTGTCATGTATGGAATTAAACCATTTGGTTATTCCATTTATGATAATCAAAAGTAAAATTCTGTCACAATATAAAATTATTTGTTTTCTATGGGAGTTTATTCCCTAGAAACAGATTCTATGTTTTTTATGATAAAATGTTTTCATGGTTTTGAATATTAATAAAATTATTATCACATCATGATTGTTCTTATGTTTAATATTCTATGTGATAATTTCCTAAGGGTTGTAATCAAACAAAAATATCATGGTTGTTCCTCGATATGATGAGAACCTAGAAGTTCCCTAACAATATTCAGGAATATAAGTCATATAGCCAAATGATATTATTTTAGGGATGAAAATGATATATTCTATCTGGGGTTAGGATATATAGGAATTTGAGTAACCTTATAATGTTGTACACCCATGGTAATATCTTTTAGAATATTATAAAAGCAAGACCCATCAGTAGAAAATAAACATTTCTATTTATAATTAGACTTTCCTCTTTATGGATAACTATATTGGTCCTTAGAATTTAAGATAATTACTAATGAGTATTATCAGTTGTGTACTCTTATGTATTGATGAAAACCATGAAAACAATGTCCATAGTGTGGTAGGATATGTTTGATGTGTCATTAGTAATAATGAATTAATGAATATTGTGGTAAATGATATGTCCCTTATATTCCTCAAATTAATTTTATATCTCATGTACTTTTATGGAAATGATATATCCTAAATAAATCCCTATGCATGGTTCTCTAAAGGATTTTTCTATTTCTAATAATTTAATGAAAGGGTAATCATGCGTATAGGTTGATGGAACCAGCAGAAACCCGACTTGATTTGAGATATCATGATAGTGGGAGTATATTACACAGTAAGAGTCTATATGAGGTAACATGAAGTTGTGGGAATAAATTCATTCTCTATGGATACCTTGGCTTGTTTCTAGTTTTTATCCTTGGACATAGGTTACTTATCCTAATGGAATTGATAAATAGGCCTATAGGGTAACACACTAAGGGTATCATTATTTGTAGTCAAACAATATATTATTATTTATTTTTTGAAAAGATGAATTAATATTATTCTTAGTCATGGTTTAATAATTATTCATTAAATATTGATCAAAAATAAATATTTATTTTCAATTTAGTAAATATGAAATTAATTTATTTATATGAAAAAATAGTTTGAAATTTATCAAAAAAATAAACAATCATTATTAATGGTCTGATAAATATTATGGAGGAACAACAGACCGTTTTTATGTCTAATGAGAAATAAATAATATTCAATATTAACATATTAAATAATACTTAATTATAATTATCATGTTAAGAGTATGTTGGGATATAATGATATTACTATTTTTATTTGAAATGGGGGTTTTACTAGGATTATATATATAATTAAGGGAAATTGTACCCTTATATTCTTTTATCCCAATATATACATATGTAGTTATATTATTTTTATGGATATTCGATTCATTTTTTTTGGTTTTCCATAATGGAGTTGGAGTATCCTCTCTAGCCCTAGAGTGATCCATTCTTCATGAACGCTCCAAAGAATAGAGAGGAACCTTCCTGCACCGAATATTGGATAATGCATTTGAATTAGTTATCTATGGGATCAAAGGTAGAATACACATGTGCAAGGATATTGCAACATATTCATCAACGAATATTGAATTTCAATAATGGAATTATTTATTTTGTTAAATTAATTATAAATAATTTTATGATGTTATCTCTAGGTCTTCCATAATTAGGAATTGTATATTTCATCGATTCAATTCCGTGGATGATAATGTTAATCATCGTATATATCTCAGATTGATCATTGATTATGGAAAAAACAAAAGTTAGGAACCACCGATCACATGCTTACCCTACGCTGAGATCCTACATGTGGTTCCAGAGTGGTTAATAAATTTTTTATAATTATGTTTTGATCTTTTATTGATTTACACATATTTTTTTTGAATTTGAGTTCATGTATATTCATTATTTAAATCCAAATTTCAAGATCTATTTCTCCCTCCTCTATTTCTCGTAAGTCTAATTGAAATGATTTATTATTGATTACTATAAAATTGAGGAACTTATCCGGATGTTCCAAGGTTTATAGATGGAAAACACAAGACTACAGGTTGTGTAACTAGAGTTACATGTTGTGTAGTAATGTTCAATAAATTATAATTGATTTAGAAATTAATTCAATTATATGAATGAATTTCATTATTTAAATGCACTGCATGTTGAAAAAAACATAATAGTGCATGTTCAGTCATGTTACACTCCATTGTAGGTCCTTCATGATAGTGAATTCATTTATTTAAACCCCTTTTACCCTCAAGTACATTTTTTTAAAGGAACTTCAAAAGGATGGAGATCAAAATCTAGTAGATGTGCTTCATATTCAGATCTGAGGTGCTTCCAATCCATGAGTATACATAGGTGTCTATATGGAATGATGCAACATGAACCATAATATGTTCAAGGTGTTTTCCCCATGGTCAACAGTTAGTATATCAACCACTAGCTAAACTAACCACTAGTATAATTTCAAATTCAAACCAAATTATTATTTTATTTCTATAATGTTTCACGGTTATTTCATTATTGATGTTTTTTCGAGATCATTTAATTTAATGAAATTAATGAGAATGAAAGATTCAACTAAATAAAGTTCTCTTATGTGTAAATATTATCTAATACATGGTTAATCACTTAACTGAATCAACTTAATATTAATAAGAATGAGATAATGATAACAATTGGAAATTCACATATAAAATGATAAAATCTCTCGATAAAATTTTATGTCTGTACTGCCTTCTTCTACATTGGTTAAAATGAAACAATAGTTTATAGTTGTTGACCAACCCTTGATGGGGTACTTTCAATTACTATATAATTTTAACATTAGTTTTTAGGTTGATATATGTTATTCCACATGAGGGGTTGACTTTCAATTGACAACTTTCTATAACTGAGAGAAAAATGTTGAGGATATCCAATTTAAGGATTTCAAGATTGGGGAGTGCACTCAGTAGAACAAGGAACCATGTGTTAATGTAGTTAGGATTTGGAATGCTTAACTAATACCCATCAAGTATCTTGGAAAACCCATTTTATGTTAATAATAATGGGAATATGGATCCTTGCCACTAGGATTTCCAAACAACATGACATTTCAAATCCAATAGTGAGGGTTATTGGGTTTTGATAAAATAGTGGGAGACTAATTAATATATTATTTATCTTTTTTCTAAATTTTTTCAGATAAAGTACTTATACTTTTCTTATATTATTTTTTAGAATGAAAATAAAAATTAATTTTAATATATTATTGTGATAGGTAATTGAGAAGGAAAACCTTCTCACTATCACAAATATTCTTGAGTGTCAAATGATCTTATGTTTCATCCTTCTCCATGAAAAGAAATTATATATTCTGGAAGAACCATTTCCAGTTGTGCCAAGTCATAAATAATGTGATGACGATCTATCTCTCTCTGAGAAACATCATAATGATGCTACATATTTTCAATGTTTCTTACTATCATCTATTTAAAATGTGCTTTGGAAGCACTATATGGATATATTTTCCTTTATCATGTTGTCTCAACTTTAGGGTATCTATCAATATATGGTAAGAAAAGGTATGTATGAGTTCTCCAACAAATTTTTCACAATTATCATTTCAGATTCTGAAAAAGATGGTCCTCTTGTAGTCATGTTTCTTAGACATAGTGAACACCTAGAAATTATAGGGATTAAATTCCAGAATGAGTTGCATACATATCACACACTTTCATCATTTCCCTAGACCTAATCCAGTTTTATTATTAATTATAATATGAGAAATAATGATAATAGTCTTTCAAAACATTGAACATTATTTTTTCATCTAGATAAGTAAATTGGGAGTAATAAATTTGTGTTGTTATGTTTATTAATAAAAAAGAGAAAAATATAAAGGTGTAGAAGACTTATAAGCATTCTAATGATCCCAATCACTTTCCTTCCATGAAGAGAAAGATCTGGAGGCATGGAAAAGAAAAGGAGGTAGTATGTTTTTCATGTGGAAAGCCCGGCCACTGGAATAGGTACTGCCCCAAAAAAATAAGGAAAGATAATGTTTTGTTCTTGATCGAGTGTAGTATTTATATATCCACACATTGGGTATTAAATACAGCTTATGGGGCTCACATCTGTATCCAAATCTTGGAACGAAGTAGATTCAGAATGATCACTAGAGGAGATGTGAATATGAGAGCTTCTAATGGTGAAAGGATAGCTTCCCTATCCATTGGTGACTACCACATCTCATTTAAAACAAGAATTATTTTGGGATTAAAATATTCTTATTATCTACCTATACTTACCAAGAACATTATTTTTTTATCAGGACTAGATACAGATGGGATTATTTTGAAATTAAGAAAAAAAGTTATTTACTTTACAAGGATAACATATGTTTATGTATGACACAATTAAATAATTGAATTTTTGTATTCAATTAAGAAAAAAAATGTTTTTTAAATCAATAATGAATCATGTTCACAACACTCATATAACCTAAAATAATGGAATCACATTCATTGTCATTTAAATGATAAGTTTTTTTGGAAATGCGCTATCAAGATGGTTATTTAGACTATTCTATGCTAAAACCACATGATAAATTTCATTCTTTTTTACATGGTAAAATGACCAAACCAATATTTAGTGGATACTGCGAAAGGGCCATAGATACTGTAGTATTGGTACACACTAATGTTTGTGGAAAATTTCAATAGGAATCTATAGGTGGATATTCATATATCATAACTTTTACTGAAGGCTTTATTATATATTTATTTGTCTACTTAATGAGGTATAAGTTCGATTCCACTGAGAAATTAATGGAATTACATAATGAAGTACATAACCAATTTGGTATGAAGATAAAGATACATTGATTGGATCGAGGTGGTGAATATCTTAACCAAGAGTTCATTGAATTTTATTGGTGTTTGGGAATATATTTCAACTAACAACACCTTATACACCCTAGTGGAATAATGTTAGAGATTATAGAAACCTTACCTTGATAGACATGGTATGGTCTATGATGAGTCATGTAGATCTTCCATTATCTTATTGGTGATATTATATACAAAACACAACATACACATTAATATGAGTTCCAACTAAAGTGAAAAATGGAATTCCCTTTCGGTTATGGAGTGTAATAAAACTTTTTTTTGTCTCGTACACATGTATGGGGTTAGAAGGAATATTTTGAGGCTTTTTCGGGAAACTATTTAACACCCTGCGGAATGAACTGTATATTTTTAGGTTATCCCATGTAAACATGGGGATACTACCTATACCAACCCTTAGATAAGAAAGTAAATATCATAAGAAAATCCATCTCTCATAAGAGATATCACATCCTCAAAAAGGATTGTGGGAGAAGTATTAACTTCGATGAAGTTTATGGTCAAGATAAAAAAAGATTTGGTACATGAACAGATTCTACATGTCCCCATGGAAGAAATAGTTCATGAAACACAAGTACTCAGTTGGATCTGAAGAGAGTTTAGATAACAAGAGTGATATGGGTTTCTAGTCACCGAAGATAATAAATCATTATTGGATAATAAGGATGAACCACTCTCTTACATTGAGGCAGTAGAGAGCACAAATGTTTTAATACGAAATGATGCCATGGATTCTAAAATGGATTCTATATATCATATAAATATTTGGATTTTGTTATATGTTCAAGTTGATGTAAATATTGTTTGGTACAAATGGTTATTCAAGAGAAAACTAAACATAGAAGCTAAAGTAAATACCTATAAATCAAGGCTAGTGGAAAAGGGTTTAAATTTCATTAAGGAATAGACTATTATGAAACATTTTCACTAGTTTCCATGATAAAATCAATCAGAATATGACTATCTATAATATGTTACCATGATTAAGTTATTTGGAAGATGGATTTAAGAACTTCATTCCTTAGTGGGAACCATTATTAATATTCCTATATAAAAAATCAGAATTGTTTTTGATTCTATTTAATTACAAAAATATTTTATAGTTTCATTGAATGATTGATATATTTAAGGAAGATTCCAGGCCCCAGAACATTTGATTTTTGGAATCCATCAATGAATTGGGGTGCATTAAGAATGATTGTGCATCATGTATTTAAAAGTGGTTTAGTTGAAATGTTGTCATTTTCCTTGTAGTATATTATGATTAAAAACTACATATTGGAAATGACATGATAGTCTTATAGTCTATTAAGGGCTAGTTAAAAAAAAATTTCTCCATGAAATAATTCGGTGAAAAAACCTATATTCTCGGTATTAAGATCATTCATGATATATCCAAGAGGATTCTCAGAATAATTAAAAGTACATATATTGTCTACATAATAAATTTACTTATTATGTAACAATCCAGTAGGGGATTGGTACAAATTTCACATGGAATAAATCATTCAAAGAAAATGTTTCCTCAAACACAACATGAGAAATAGGGAATGAGTACAATCCCATAGGCTTTAATGATTGGATTAATCATGTATTCCAAGTTTTTTACTAGACTATGTGTTTCCAATGAATTAAGAATTGAATGAGGATATCAACCAGATCGAGGAGAACAACATTAGAATACTATTTAGGTATTCCCAAATTATTTGAGAAGAAATAAAGATCTGTCCCTGGTGTGTGGAGGTGATGAAGAGTTGGGCATTTGGGTTCATACTTATTCTAGTTTTTAGAAATATCATAATGATTTGAAATCACAATTTGAACATGTTTTAAATCTCAAAGAAGGATTCGTGAGCTGGATAAGTTTAAAGTAGATGGTTTTCCAATATTATATAGCAGATTATGTATATATAGCACTATATGATGTATCCAAGGTTGGTGTTTAGATTCCGAACATTTTCCAAGATCATGATGTGGTACCAAGTATTAAATTCCTAATCAGATTGTTTTGTGATAATTCTATAGTAGTGGCTCTTGTAAAAGAGACTAGGTCACACCAATGGAAAAATAATACACTCTAGATGTATCACCACATGAGGTATTTCTATCAGAGGGGTAATGTCTTATTAATCATAGAAGCCATGGAAGTTAATGTGGAAAACCCCTTAAATAAATGCATATATCAGTAGAATTATGATAATCAAATGAGAGCTAGAGGGCTGAAGGATGATTGTTTTTGGCACTAGTGTAGGTTGGTGTGTTTTTTAGTTTGTGGCCTAGAAAAAAATTATATATACTGTATGATAACATGTATTCATGTTTTTTAATATTAGTAAAATATATATCACACCATTTTTGTTCTTTTGAATAACATATTATGTGGTAGTTTCCAATGAGTAGCTTTCACACTATGTGGTCATAGATGTTCCCCACTATGATGAGATCCCAAAAGTGCTATGAAAGTATTCTAGTATATATGTTCTATACCTCGATTTTATCAATTTATGGACCCTATATGAAAAAAGATATTAGGGATGGAGGCTCATATTATGTTGAGGCACCTTCTCATGGTGTACTCCCTTGGAAATATCAAGTAGAATATTATGAGAACGAGACATGCCAATAACAAATACACATTTCAATTTGTCATTTAATGTTCATATATGTAGAAATATATATTGTACATTAACATTAATATTATAATTAATGAGTATTATGTGTCACATACATTGATGTATTGATGAAAACCATGATAAATGATGTTTACGATGAGGTTAGATATACTGGGTGCATCATGATTAATATTTAATCCATGAATATTGTGAGAAAGGATTTGTACAATATATACATTAATAGAAGTTGATATCACATTCCCTTTTATATAGATGATAGAGCATAAATTAATCAATGTCCATGGTGTTCTATATGCGAGGTCAATTTTTGAGAAATCAATGAAAGATACATCATGCATATAGGTTGATGGAACCAACATGCAACCAACATGATTTGAGATACCATGACAAAGGGATTATAAAACATAGTAAGCATCTGTATGAGGTAACATGTCTTTTTATCCTTATCTTCATTCTCTGTGGGTTCCTTGAGATGCTTCTAGATGTTATATATGGACTTTATGCTTCTTCACCTAATTCCACGGAGAAAGAGGCCTATAGGAAAACACACTAATTGTTTCCCGAATAATAGTTAAATAATATATTATTATTTATTATTAAACAAGTTTAATAAGAAGTATTCACGATGGTGGTTTAATATTTATTCATTTATGCTTGATTTCATATATACATTTTATTTATACTCAGTAAATATAATATTTATTTATTTATTGGTGAATAATTTAGTTAAATTAAATTAATAAATAAATAGTAATTAATCGAGGACTGATACATATAATGGAGGAAAGAAATATCATGTTTTTAGGTTCGGTAAGAAATAATAAATATTGAATATTATTTGATTAAATATTATTTAATTATAATTTTCATGTTAAGCGCATGCCAATAAATAACTATATTACAATTATTATTCGACATGGGGTTTCACTAGGGTTATATAAATAATTAATGGCACTTTCTTAATTATTCTATTTTACCCTATAATTATATTAACACATTAATTTTATTTTCTAAGAGAGTAATTTCATTTTTGTGGTTGTGCACCCAAAATTTGGATAATACTCTGAAGCCCAAGAGAGATCCATTCTCCAAGAATGCTCCTAATAATAGAGAGTAATGTTTCTCCACCAAATCAAGGAGAATTATTTAGAATAAGTTTCCTGAAGTGATCAATGGAGGATGACTCAAGCACAAGTATCTATCATTATAAACTCCATGATTCCTTCGGAGACATCTAGAGATTCATCCAAAAAGATTAGATCCCTCCTAGAGGAAATCTACCCACGTTTTTTACAATGAAACAATGGTGGAATTTTGATCAATCAAAAGATTCATCAATAAAAAAAGAATGTATTAAAGGATATAAATTTTTAAATAAATTATTTATAAATAATATGTGATTATTCTCTATCTACATAAGTTGTAATTATCCATTTTCTATTTCTTTTTATTTAAATTCTATGGATGGTGACATTTATCATCGTATAGATATGAGATTGATAATAAATTAGGAAAAGAATTCAGAACCACCCATCACATGTTTCCGCTACTCCCATGTATTACATTATAAATGCTTACAATGGGTTCATAATGTTTCAAATAATTGAGATTGAGATCACATGCCTCATGATTCTTAATTCTTATGACTATTTTTTTTCCATATTTTCATATTTGGTTATCTATGTTTTGATGGGTATTAATTCCTTTACGATTGACTAATGCACTTCGATTATGTCAACACCCCAATATGAATATTTATGCGCATTGATGACATTTAATTGTTAATGCTTAGGGTTACACATACATAGAATATGATATCACCCTTGTTATGTTTCATTTTCCCTAGTCTTAAAGAATGTTTTTTACCTAGTTATGTCTATAAATTACTTCAAATGGATGATGTTGGATACCTATTGTGAAATAATATAATTCCTGTGTAATGAGAGATGAAGTTCAAGATTATCAACTGGTTATTTATCCATCCATGTTTATATGAATATTTTATGTAGGAGTGTGTTCTCAATCACTAAAACAGCAATCCTAATAGTTACTCTAGAATATACATGATCGATGTTTTCCAATTGATTTTTTAATGTTTTGATAAAAAATTTTGGGTCAAAAATATCAGCATTATAGTCGAAAACGTACGGTTACTTATTTCTGCATAGGATTAGGGATTATGGGTCTTTATAAGTTATAATGTTAGATATATAAATAGAGTTTATTAAACATAAGAAATTGAATACAAATAGAATTAAAAATGGAAATTCCTCTAAAAATATAGTTATATATTCAGCTATAGTGGTATGATATTTATATATGATGACCCATATATTTGAGATGGGACTTTGACTATAAATTTGATCATATTTTTTCTGTTAATGATCACATCATATACATATTTTATTGATAGAACATTGATGGTAGAAATTTTCTTAATAAGGAATTCAAGGATAATAGTGGATCTTCTTACTCCTCAAGGATATTTTAGTTTTCACTTTAAATAAATGAGGAAACTGGATTACTATCATAGTAAAAATAGTGTTGGAGGATCTCAGTATTTGAAAACAAAAACATAATATATAATATTTATAAAATTACCACCCACATTATTTTAGTGTGAAAAAATTGGATACATGAAGCATGTTTTCATAGAGGAACTAAATAATCATAGCTCTTGTGGACTCTCAGGACATCTACATTGTGTCTTCCATTATGTTAATAATATATGTAGTTGTACACTATTTTCAATATTGAGGGCTCTAAAATGTATTAAATGACTCAAAAAATGGGCTCCTAGCCACATACCTTAGGAATGAGGATTCTTCATGTTTTGGATGAGTGTCTAGTGGAATCTGATGGAATTCCTATATTAGTGAGAGGTATAATTACCATTGATTCATATTTGGATACTAATTTATTTGATAATGGTTCTTCATATTACATAATATGTATCTACATCATTGAATTGTTAAATCTTCTTATGGATCTTAAGACTTATATTATGGATATTACTACACCTCTAAATATGAAGATAAAACAAGTTATGTAATACCCTTCTTACACATTGTATTTATCTAAATTGAAGCGTAGTTGGGAATTTTTAGTCATGAATTTGAAACCATTGTATTTCAGTTTTCAGGTGGACTGGGTAATTGAATATCAACATCATGTCAAATTTTGTATTTAGAGAATTTCCTTTACCAGACCTGATGGAGCGATTCATATCCGTTTTGTGGAATGTGACATATGTTTGAAATGACTTGCACAATGTCCATTAGAGTTGGGTAATATGATACCTATGTTTGAATTTGAACTGTAATAGGATCCTTTGAATGGTGAAATCCATCCAGTGGTCATTGAGATTCCATGTTTTTCTATATAAATTTTCTTGTTTTCCACTATTCAAAGTGGTATAAATTTCCATATCCTTAGTATGAGGTACATAGTCTATTTCTATTTATAATTAATTCATGGAAACATCTAAACTAAAGGAGTTGAAATCTCATTAGATGATCTATTGAAAAACTATTTATCTAATATAATGTGTCCCATATAGAAATTCATATTCTCTTTTCGAAATGATATTATGGGGACCTTCCCCTTAATATTGTCGATACAAATTTTAAGTGGAACACAGTTAAGAATATGTGTATTTTTCGTATAATTGCTGATTTTTTGTGACCATTTTAATTATGATAATTGTTCCAAAATCATTGTTCTTTATTTGGGATATCACTATCATTTGATCACGGGTTCTAAAATTCCTAATTATTCCCTAATTAGATGTTTTTTTATTATGAGTAATTTTTATGCCTTTTTGTATAACCAATTCTTCTATAATGTTCATGGAACCGATGAACAAAATTTTCCATGATATCCATGATTCCATTGTAGTGGTATTTTTGGATGAAATATTGATATTATCTATGACTAAGGATTACCATATATGTCATCTATGATTAGTGTTCGATATCATTAGAAATAAAAAACAATTTTCCAATATTTTCTAATGAAAATTATTTTTGTAGGATGTAAAATTATTATTACACATGTTTTCTAGAAATATTGTATTTGATGATTCTAGGATGGTAAAAGCTGTCATGACTGAGGAGAAACCCCAAAATGTATTGGATATTTATTGATTCTTGGGATATGTAGGATTTTATTTAAATATTGTGAAATATTTCCCTATGTTAGAATCTACATTTAATTCTATTACAAGGAAGAGGATAAATTTTGTATCCGATTTGATATTTGAAAATTCCTTTGATGAGTTGTGGTTTTAGTTGGATTCAACTCATTTTTTATCTCATTAATGTGACCTGAAGGTATATGTGGTTGTCTATGATACCTCAGGTTCATGTGTGGGGTGTGTTCTTATGATTTGTTTTCCTATGATATTCTATGGTAATTATAGACTTTTACCCCATGTAGATAATTATCAAACACATGATATTGAACACATATATAACATGCATGATTATGATATTTGAAGGAATTAACTTATGGGTGATTGGTTTACCATGTACTATGATAATAAAAGTATGACATATATCTTCATAGAAAGTGATTTTAACCATAATTTGTAATAGTGGTTATAGTAATGGAAAACTTTTTATTTCCACATTACCTACAATCATGATAATGTAAAATTAATTGTTCATTGTTTGAAAATGAATCATATATCCCAGTATATGATATAATCCTTTTTGGAGAGGAAATTTATGTTACTTCTTTATTTGATGAAATTGGGAGTTTGGGATGATTAGATCTTCATTACATTATTATGTTTTCAGTTGTTTTCGTCATTTCAATAAATGATTCTTAGAAAATAGTATCTTGTTTAAAGGTTTGAAGTATTTAGAGATTAATTAAATTGTGGGGAGACCATGGAATAGTCTTCTATATCATATGATGGTAACATATGCTTTCAAAATTGGTTTCCCAAACATATAACTTTGAGTAAGGCGGTGATACATAATGTCCATAATTCCTAGTTGTTAGTACACCATAAAACTATAAAGATGATTTACAATATGTGGTGGAATTTATATTGTAAATTTCTGAAACAATATACTTTTTATTTTCCATCTGATTGTTATACATTCCAAAATGTTGTGGACAAGCATCTATAACCTTCTGGTTTTCATCATCCCCTTTTAGTGAAAACATGGATATGGGATGCGACTTGTACAGACATTGTGGTCATATTTCCATGTTCCACTCATAAAATCAATGAAATATTTATGTTGATTCATAAATGAGATAAATTAATATAGATAATTACCATTTTTGATACAACTAATGTTTCTGAACCTGAGAAATCATTATATCTAGGATAAAATTAGATTTAATGGAGTTTGGTTTGTTATAATTTTCAATATGGATCCCCACCATACATATATGTGTTTAATAAGCCTCAATGAGGCAATGGGATACCAGGTAAAGTTGAGAATGAAATTCCATCCACAAAATTTTGTCAGATGGAACAAGAAATTCATATTCTTGGGGATATCCAACGTTCTTATATCCGTGAAATTTTGGAACTTGGGATAGCCATCTAATTTTTTTTAGTTATTTTATAATAAAATCATTTAGTCTTTCATCAAGATGTTTCCCTTTTGGGCTTCGAATGGATGACCGTGTAAAGAATTTCAATATTGGATCGAGGTTGATAAGGTTTACATAGTAGAACTCAGTTTTTTCTAGGATATGACAATAGATATCCTATTGAGTCTTCACAGAATGGTGACGGTATAGACCTATTTAGAATATTATACTGATCTTCCTCAATACCTTTTGGAGTATGGAAAATGGTACAAATTTTTTCCAATATTTTCACTATGGTAAGATCACTAATGTCACAAGAAACATGTAATGTAAGCACCAAGAGACGTTGGGCCAGTTATGGCAGTCAAGAAGATAGGTATTTCAATTAAAATTTGTATTTTCCACCACATATAACTTCTATCCACAATGTCTTCAACAATTAATTTATCAAAAAGTATCTCTTTGATCCATATTTTATCTAGAGATATGTATATCATAATATATAACTTGATTTCTCTTTGACTAACCATCACGATTGAATATTCAATTGTCAAATAATGATTCATTAACGAAGATACATATCCTCAGTTTTTGCGTTACAAGAACATGGATATGATTCACATGTGACATGGTAGAATAAGTCACTTATTATAGTATAGTTACCTCATCTCATTTATATGGAATCTTCTTCATAGGATTCATAGTGACAGGAATAATTTATGATGGTGTGATTTATAATATAATGATATTTTATTTAATGTATGTCATGTGATTTGTGATGTTTATTTTGGTTTTGGATGTGTTGATGGATTTTCCTGATTTTTTTAATAATTTTTTTAATTAGTTAAATATATTAAAGGAAATATAATTTTGATAATCATTATAAACTAAATCTAAACAGTTTTTTAATGAGCCAAGAAGATTCTCAACACATCTAAAACCCAATGAAACATAAAAAACCATAGAAAATAAATGAATTAAATGGACAAGAAGTTACTTAATTAGAAAACAAATAAATGTTTTTTGATATATTTATTATTTAATTAATGTTATTGGAGGAATCTAACTAATAATTGGAGAGGATTGAATAGCAATTTGATATTGAAGCTATTTTTTATTCCACATTGTATTTAAATGTTTTCCCTCTTCTTTAACAAAACTATATCACCAGACAATACAATGATAATAAGTTTTTAATGAAATAATTATACGGTTTAATCCTAGAAGATTAATCTCATTATATTTTTTATTTATAAGGTTATTCAAATTGTTTATTAAACCTATAAGGGGGTGTTTTAAAAGAATTAAATTTGATATATGTATATCAGTAATTAACTGATCTCTATTTAAAAAATTTGTATTTAATTTTATATGGTTTTTAAAAAGAAATTTTATTTGGAATCATGATTCATCACCGTCTTTAGTTATTGACTCCAACCAACACGACCAAACCAAATTTCATATAAAAATGAAACAAATAACAATCTAGGAACTATATTATAATAAGTAATTATTTATACAGAGGTCTTGAATTTTATTATGTTGAGCATATATGATATTACAAGTATGTAAATGGTAATGGTATAAATATATAATAAATTTTAATTTATTGTATATAATGTTAAAATTAATTTTGAAGCATGTTGTACAAGATATATTTATTTATTTTCAAATCTTATACATATTCTGTATTATTTATAGTAGAGTTACAATTGAAGGAATTTTATAATAGTTCCATCCCAAACCCATAAATTTTATTCTCCTTTGGTAATTTTTTGAAATTATATTTTTTCTTTTCATTTTCCTCTATATATTTTCCATAAATATTAATGATTTTTTTATTGAAACATACATTTTATTTATATTCTGAAATTAGTTTTCTTTATTTCATGTCCATATTTTTTTAAAATGATTTTAGCAATTTTTTTAATCTTCTAAATTGATTTATTGAATTCAATTTTTACACAAGTTTTACATTTTCTAAAAAATATATTGATTTTTTTTTCATTTTCTAATCAATCATATTTTTATCGATGTTTTGAAAAAAATTATTTTACACAATGAATACAAATAAAACACAATTTTCTAAGCATCATTAGTATTATAGTTTTAGCATCATTTAATAGATTCCATGTTCCTCTCCAATTTGTTTTTCATAATATTCCTTATATTTTAAAATTTTAAATAAGTGATTTCAATATGAAAATGGTATTTTTATCAAGATTTTTTCTATTGATCATCTAAAAGTATTTTCATCTATGTAAAAATACATTAATAAATGTTATGATTTGTAGAGAAAAAAATCTATGGATATCATCCATCATATTTCTATATATTAACTATTTTCATGTTGAAGGAGGAATGCAGTCACATTTTGTATTCATGTTCGTCCAATACAGATAGTTTTGGATTATGATGTCTTGTTGATTATGATTCATTTTTATTGCTATGATGAAGCCATTTGAATTATTAATTTATGGGTGGGGAAAAAATTAAATATACGTTAGATTCATTGGTAGGTCACATGAGACAAAATAGGGTGGGTATGTGTCATATTGCAAACCCATTTTTGTATGATTCCCTGTAACAGGGCCTTAATGGTATGTTAAAGATACTTAAAATTATAGATTCCTTCATTATGGAATCTTTTATTGATGCCCATATAATTATTCAAACTCTTATGAAATTTTTACATATGGTTCAATCTCCAATGAATATTTTTATTCCATTATTGGATAATTTTTATTCCATCTATATTATTTATTCATTACTTATAATATTATAGATTTTATTGTACATATTTCTTTACTAATCAAATGGGAGACCCCTTTTTTTATTTCATTATGATTCTAATATGTTGGATTAGATTTATATAAAATGATATGCTCAATGTAATAATAAAGATATTAAAATTAAGTAATATGTTGAACGTTATGTTTTCATATTAAATTTGAGAATGTGCCATATATATAAAATTTGGATATTAAAAAACTATTCAATCCATTCAAATCGGATCTCTTATAACAACTTAAAACATATTAAAATGAACACTAGTTTTTTGATACTTGGGTTGGGTTTTCTAGTGGTTTTATTAGAGAAATATTAGTAAGAACCTTTATAAATGTATTAGTAAAACATATATTATATAAAAAAACTATTATATAATCTAGGGATAAGTCTATGTATATGATAATATCACGACGTTTTTGTTTGGTAGAGAATATTTGGCATACTATAAAATCAATCCATATTTGGATATGGGAATGTTGACAAGGCTCTAGAATATATTCACTTAGGGGAAATAACTCTATAATGGGAGAATTTGTTGAAAAATTGAAAATCATCCATGCATGTTGAGTAGGCCTAAGGGTTAACACCATTTTAATCACATATAGAGGATATGTTACTATTTATTCACACACTCATTAAAAGAACCTAAAACAATTTTAAATTTTTTCTTATTTCTAAATACACACAAAGACTCTAATCATATGATTCTGAGACTAATTATGGAAAATTTCTATTTTATTATATATTGCAGCATATTTAGAATTATATACTACAATACATATTTTTATGAGATAATATATTGTATTCCATTTTTTATAAGTGAATCTTAATAGAATTAGTCTAATCATTTAAACACAAGTCACATATATGTATTTTCATCCTAATAAAGTTAATAAGGCTATATTTGGAGTTAGGATGATTAAAAACATCGGGGGAGTTTATGACTAGAAAATTTAGATATATGGTGAAACATATTTCATCACTATATGATAAAATGATGTTGGAATACTTATCACAATATAATCCCCATTACACAAATAGAACTATTAATATGTTAGTAGCTGGGCTATTTATCGATTCTCTAGAAATGATATTTCAAGATTGTGGATGTAGTGAAATGTAAAATGTTATTTTCACTATGTTTTATTTAAAGGTATATGATAATAAATGGTGTATGAGGAATGAAAATAATAAAGTGGATAAGGAAATAGAGGGTATGGAATGAGATCATTTTATAGAAATATTATTTGAAAAATAATTTCCCCCTGAGAAATGATATGAAATGGAAATAATGTTTCAAAAATTTTATACAATGAGATGAGGATGATATTGTTAATTATGAATCATGCATTATAATATTACTAATTATTTATATGGACTATATATATAATATGGATATTATGTTTGATTATCTATTATATGGGATAAATATAAGCTTTTGAAGGGTGTTACTCTCTAAAAATTATTCATTATATGATGGTATGATATCAAGTTCCCATAAGGAAGAGAATGAAATCCCCAGGTGTTATATTTTTAAAAGAAAGAAATAGGAAAAGATAAATTTGATCTATTTTTTAAGGTAAATATATAAATAAATGAAAAGTGGAGACAAGATTTTCCACCATGTAAATATTATGGAAATAATGAGCCTTGTTCTTTCATCAAGGGAATGTGTGTTTTCATTAGGTGAAGAGATAAAGGCTATCAAGAATGTTAGTGTAAGGGAAATAATGAATCTACTAGTGCCTACTATTTCAAATATAATGATATTATAAACAATGAAATCAATTTCCCAGGTTTCAGAGGAATTTACCTAAAAAAGGATAAAAGAGAAAGGTCAAGATTATGAATTTACAACAATTGTTGGTCAAATCCATTATGTTTTGACAAGAGGTAATTTATCCCAAACTCCAAGATAGGTAATTAATTACTTAATATCAAATATATGAATTCATATTTAATCTTGTATGAGTATTTAATCAACCCCTAATTTTGTATGTAATGAGTTTCTAATAATCACACATAGATAAAATTTGATTGTAATGATAATATAAAGTGTGGTCTCTAAAAAGATTCACATACATTCTCAATTGAAAATATTGTTTTTAGAATGTTTTTATACCTTGATATATTCTTAAAATTTTTGGATTAATAATCCTTTTATAATTATGAATTAGTAGATAATTCATAAAATAATATGTATTTACCAAGTGGTATATTAATTTAATAATTAATGTGTAGTAAAATGTCTTTGGGTGTTATCAATTATGTTTTAAGAATTAATGTATTTTTTATTATCAAAAAGGAATATTCATATTGAGTATTATATTCACTTTTTATAATACATTTTATATATAGTTTAAATAAAAATCTAATCTTTTTTGGATCTTATGATCAATTAAAATATTATTTTTTTCCTTTATGTGTGAATAATTCCTTTTAGTCTTTTACCAATAGAATCATTAGTGCAACCTGATTATGATATTCAAACAAAAAATTATCCTAGAATGTTAAAAGAAGAAAAATAAGAATAATTTTTCATGTTCTATAACAATATAGTAAAATAATACCAAAAATCTAATAGAAGGATCATCAAATAAAAAAAATTTAAACATTGAACATCATTTCAATTGAATTGAATGTATTCTTTATCCCTTACTAAATTATTTTTTTGTTGATAATAAATTTCACACTTTCATTTATTTTATCACTGTATAATATTACTTGTATTCTTCTCATTCATATATATATCAACATTTTCAATTCCCACTAATTTTATATTTATCTTTGAACATAATAATCTTTTATTTTGGGAAAAAATAAATAATTAAGTGAACTATGATATAATATAAATGAAACCATTTTAACTAAAAAATTAAATTTTTTATGAATATGAATATTAGAATTATAAAATATTTATACCATGGTTTTACATTATGGGAATTTATTGATTGATTCATGATAAAAAATATAGAATTTTCAGTGAGGTAATTTTATGATTCAAAATTTTGTTTTTCAAAAATAATTTTCACTCCATTTTCTGTAAGAAAAGTTTAATTTATGTATACTGGAATTAGAAATAATATTTTTTAAAAATATTTACCATATTTTATATTATGTTTTCAATATAAAATTTGTGAGAATTGTTTTTTTTTTCTGAATTTTTTTTATTTGGATGTTGGAAGATATAGATTACTTTAATACTATCATATTCTTCCCAAAATTGGGTAATTATAAATTATAATTAGGTTTTTAATTTTATCCTAATGTAATTTAATTATACATTAAAATAAAATAATTTAATTAATTACATATGAAAATTATTTTACTTGTCTTCGATATAGTTTCATTTCTAGGATATAAAACTTATTTTTCTAAAACATATATTTCATCTCGTATTGTTGTTTTTGTTTTCAATTTAAATTTAACACTTATAGATATTGGATTTCCGAAAATTTTAACTATAATTATAATAATAATTTAATTTTTTTAATTATTTCACTTTCAATTTGGTCATTTTGAAATGTAACCAGGGTTAAAACTCATTATCATTATAAATTTTAAAAAAACTTTCTACTAGGGTGGGTGGTAAAACAAAAAATTTTTGTGTTAAAATTACATAAAATCTATTTATGTAAAATATTAAATATATATTTACATCATTAGAATTCATAATTTTAAAAAATTTCAAATTTTTAGTTTCTTGGCTTGAGAAAGACAATAATAAAGATTAATATTTAAAAAAAATTGGAGATGTGTCTTCTTCCCACCTTATAAAAGGAAACCACAACCCATTTCTTCAACATACTTAATTAACATTCTATATATACAAATACATAATAAAACCCATTACTGAAATCCATCACCATGTTTATAAGTTCTCATTTGATACAAATACCAATTTTATAAGGATGACTGTGTAAACTCAAGGATATTTTCCAAAGAAGATGTATTACTCTTAACCAATTGTTTTAATTTTATTACTTCTTATACCTCGATAAATTATATTAAATACATTATTATTTAATAGAATCATAATATAACATATATTGAGTTGTTATTATGTTTAGATTGAAATCAGTATTCATCTTCTTCTCTGGAAAATGGGAAATAAAAGTGCCATTCATGTCCATATTCATAATATCATCTTGCAATGTCATGTAATTAATTTTTCTTCACCACAACTATTGAACAGTTAAAATGAAAGAAATAATATTTAAATATAATATTTTTAATAATATTTTTTCTATAAATTTATTATACCAATTAACTTCTTACCCTTCATCCTTTTAAAAAATTATAATGTCGATCTGAGTATTTATAGAGTACCACCTCCATGAAGTAATGCGATTTAATTTATGTTTAAAAAATTATAGAATTATTTTAATAGTGTAAATAATTAATATATATGAAATTCATATCTTGAGTAACATTATGAAGATTAATCATCTATGATAATACTGTAAGAACCAAAACTACCTAATAGAAACACACCTAAACAACCAAATAGTTAACACTCAAAAATAGTGATTTTAATAAGAACATTTTAATAAAAAGATGTTGAAATGTTTTATGTTCATAATGTATGATATTTTAGGAATTTATATGGTTCTAGTATATAATTAGAGTAAATTTAAATTTATTAAACATTGTGTTAAAAGATATCATGATAAACTTCAGACATGAGGTAAGTGTTTATTTCAACATATCAATATTATTTACGAGTATTGATGTTTAAGTCTCCAGTTGTTTAATTATATAATAATTATATGATAAAAACATTTTCCAATGGTTAGATCAAAAAATTAAATAATTTAATGTCTTTTTCCACTATCTATTTACTCAAAAGTATAAATAATTGTTTTAAGAAAAACCAATTTTTTTGTCTAGTAAGTTAGTATTTTTTTCATTAATGTAAATATTTTATTTAAAAAGTATTTATTAATGTTAGTTCAATTATAAAATTATTTATTATAACATTATTATCAATTTTCTACATTATAAAAATAATTAAATGAAGTCATCATTTTTTTAAACAAGTAAAATATTGCAAAAAGCGTGAAGAAAATCATTGTTTTATCATACATCTCATGAAAAAAATTTCACATCATCATGAATAATAATTTTTTTTGAAAATTACCTTATTCCATTCCAAGGTTCATTGAAATTTAAATATTTTCATAATATTCTAAAAATTATTACATTTTAAATATATTAATTCAAAATGAAAGTGTTATTTTCTTTTATAAATATCTTGGTGATCTATTAAAATAATTTTCATCCATAACAATGTTCTTTTATGCATCATATCTTATAAAATAGGTATATAAATTTTATGATTTTCAGTATTTCTTTAGAAGAATTATGAACATTTTGAATAAGGAATGTATTAAGATTCTATGATCTAGTTATTCCAATATGGATAGTAATTGATTATTGACACATTTAGATTATTATTATTTTATTCAAATTATGAAGGCGTTGGATTAATTATGTGATAGATGGGGGCCTAAAGTTCATAATTATACTATGAATTGATACTCTTCATGGGGAAAATAGGTTGGATATTTAGAATATGCCTTACCCATTTTTGTATGATATCTTGGAATGAGTCCTCGACATTAAGATTTAGATGTATGAAATTATACACTCCATCATTATAAAATTGGATATTGATATTAATGAGATTGTTCAAGTATTTATTATATCCATCTATTAATTTTAAGATCATGTGGTTATTTATATGGAATTATTTGATCTTTATTTATTCCCTATATATTATGAATTCCATACCAATTTTAAGATTTATTTCATTATTTACATTTCATTAATGATAGTCTGATATCACCCATTAGTTAATTTCAATTCCTTTGGATACCAAGAAGTGTACAATGATTGATATGTATAGACATTATGTGGTGAATAAAAATATTCCCAAGGATATAAATATTTTTCATTCTCTGTTCTAAAATCTGTTATGATATTCAACCACATACATAGTTATCCAATAATAAAAAACTATATAGAAGTAGCCCAGGTCGACTAGACACACCAACATATATGTTTCACTACATGGAGTGATGTGATCCTGAATTCCAAAGGCTTCTGACTAGAAGTTAGGAACTAAATGATACCGTGGGGATACTATAACCTCTTTTCAAAAATCAATAATTTTAGAAATTAGAAAACTCTTAAAAAAGTTCAAACATGTATGTATCCATAATAAATTACCTGAATCAGGAATGATATTATAAATTAAATTAAGAATACAATAATACAGTCAAAAATCATGTGGATAATATAATATAATATCACCCACTAAGCTAATAGCATATAAAAAATAACTAAAAAATATAGTAGTCTCTACCCCGTACATTGATCCAAACCTTATACCTTGTTTCCAGGACCCTCGAGCAGCACCATCCTAATTCTAAGACTCCACACGAGTGGATCCACATTATCATGAAACACTAGGAATGGGCCCTATAAGTCATTCATCCTATGATTGAACCTGAAAAAAGACATTAGGTCTACACACACACTCAAACCATGGTGCACATACAAGGTTTGGTAAATAAATCTAAGTTGGATACCCCCAATGATGAAACAATAAACTACTCCCATAAAAAGATCATGCATATAAGATATTCCCAACATAGATGAAGAATAATAATTATTCAAATAAATTAACAAATACATAAGAATAATGCATGGAAAAAATAAAAATAAAAAACAAAACCTCATGTTTTAGTATGAAACTTGAGGAAAGATTAACCCCACATTAGCCCCTAATAGAGGTTTTACAGAATATTTTAACCCAAAAAAATGATAATTAGTGTGTTTTCTAGATAAATATGGGATCTAAAAGTTAATTAAATTAAAAGGGAAGAATGATGGATCCCATGGAATAACCAGAGGAATCCATACAATAAAAGAAAATATAATGACCTCTAGGACAATAATAACATGTTCTAAACTGGAGGAAAAATAATATAGTTCGACACAACTAGAGAACCATTCCGTCCCTAAAGTCCAAAAAAGGAATTGGCAAACATCTATGGATAAAAAATAGGTGGGAACCACAGATGAACCTAGGATAACACATTATCCTTGGTTATGGGAAAAATGACTTCCACACATAGTAAAACACACTCTATGAGTGGCTCGGCACCTAATGAGCCAAAATGTACTATAGTCAGGGTGCACTTTCAAGTAGAGGGGGGTTATTCTCATCTAGGTCAACAATTATCTCCCTAATCCTATCTAACAATATCAATATAATGTAATATATAATTTGATCTAAACATAGGGCCAACACCCAATTTAAAATATCCCATGGGTCTCCTCCTCAATCTAATGTTCTGAGTAGAAACTGCCTTAAATGTCATGACCAATGGCCAACCCAACATGGGATGACCCAACTTCAAATAGACTATCCAGAAAAATAAAAAATAAATGATGATGAAATCATATACAACAATGAATGGGACCTCTCTCAAACCGTGAGATATTTACATCCAATAAAAAGGTAACCATATGCTCTCCATGTCCATCGCAATTCAATACCAAAACATAGGGATCCCAAATTCCATGAGGTGATAACATAAAGTGATGTCACCCAAAGGAATCCCCTACTGCACCCATTCAATTAGGCCGAACCAATGAAATGATCATCAAATGGCCCTAATACCAGTAAATTTTTAGCACACCCTATGAGGGGTTCCCCTTGATCATCTAAATAAATGGTACATTGTCGCTGTGGAATCATCCGAAATAGATCCTAGTGACCCACAAATTATTTCCAATTAGTATTTCCCCCAAATGGGTATTGAAAATATAAAAGAACCCTAATAATAAAATTCACAAAGATCCTCATGACAACCTAAAATTAGGATTCTAAAAGGAATCCTAAACACAATCCAGATCGAAATGAAAATACCACCATATCAAAACCCCAGTCAATATTACCAACAAAAAACTCATTTATGGGTACCAAACTAAAAAGGAATAGAAGAAATTCCATCCCACTGATGCACTCTGAAATTCTAAAAATATATTCCTTTGATCATTTTATTAGTTTCCATCTGATAAGGGAATCCCCAATAGTACCTTAGACTAATCTCAATAGCTCAACTACACTCATCTATAACTACCACCTCACAGTATCAACCCAGGTGAAAGTATCCAACATGTCTAATCAAGAAACATAGGACGAAAACCATAGATACTCAAAACATGATCATCTAATACCCACACATAGGTACAATCCATTATATCCTCAGAGATACTAATTAATCATTCTTCATTGGATATCTCTGAAGGAGCCTCAAACATGACTATTTTAGAATCTAAAATCGGTTCCCTATAATAAGATCTTATCCCTCAATTGAGCCTAGTATATCATTGTAGAGACTCGAAGCATGACCTTCATGAACATTACATTACTTTTGTGGAATATCTAATACATAAAAAAAACAGACACACAAGTACCGTAATAGTTTAGTGTCTTTGGAAACTTGGAATATAAACTTATAATCATGTTGAAAGATCTTCAACATCTCCCATAATGATCCTCCCCTTTTTGTTTCCTTACCTAAAACATTTATTTTAATCATGGGTGAAATGAAAACATGAAAAGGGTGAGCTAAAATGCTCAGTAAGGGTAAGCATGGAGAAAATAAAACAAACCATATACATTTGAACTTAAAAACATGAACATAATATTTAAACATCAAACTCTTGAGCAATGACATCAAACATGGCAGTACGTAAGGAATAGATCATAATGTATCATCAATCATGATAAAATAGCATATGAATAAAGCATGTAATTGTGGCATCCATTAAGCACATGTAATGATTTCCATAGTATCCAAGGCATTACTTCCATAACCATCTTAGTGGACAAAGTCCCTTTCTGAATCGAGTTCACTCCTCGTTTCAGTCCTGTAACACTGAACCAGATTAACATACCATTCCAGCCATGTCTATCTCATGAGATATAAATCTTTACCCAATAAATTGGAGGGAGATATAGGTCCCACCAATCTAATAATGAAATCATTCTTACTTGTGCCACAAAATCAACATACATCATTCATAATAACCCAACGAATAAAATGGGTTTCATAAACATCATCCCATCATCAAATAATCCATATAAAATAAATAGATATCATTTCATATTAATAAATGTGAAACCATTTAAATCATAGAGACTTTATACTTGAAACATACACATATGAAATAATTTCATCTTATATGCAAAATGGTTTTGATAAAGCACTTGAAATGAATTCTTGAGGAAAATATCCTTTCTTCATGAAAATCATTTTCTTTTCACAAAACATCATGAAATTTTAAAAGCAAGAGATTTTATTGAAAATATTCATGAAATATTTTGGAGGAAACTTCATGAAAATAAGGCTTTATAAAACTGTAAAAAATCCTTTCATACTGTATATAATAAAAAAACATTTTTATCGTACTTTTGTTAGAAAAGTCAAAAAGTACCTTGTAGGGTAAATAAAAGAAAGATTACTTCCATACCATGGAGTAAAAGTCAAATGGGTAAAAAGGAATTTAAACATACATGAATACACTTTTATAAAACATGGGCATGGATGATAGAAATAACCCCAGTAAATACTTACGAATAAGCAATATCGGATAAAAATGAGATTTGCACAATTATCCCTTTCCTTAGGTCCGATATGCTTCGTATGGATCCAAACCTCCCGTATAATGATTTAAATAATTTCATTGACTTATTAAAGAATCATATTCATTGTTATGATATCATATATGGTTCACTTATGACTTTATATTACCCATTCTTTTGTAAATTAATGTTAAAGTAGCGTTTTGGGTAAAATTGTTTCATTTGTCATTCGTGTTTTAACTTGTAATTATTCATATGATTACTTAGATCATGGTTACATACATCAATAATGTATAACATGATTTATATATATTATATATTCAGAATATACATATATATAATAGATAGATAAATGGAAAGAAATACACCATTCATGGAGACGGTAGGTCGTACGTATCAATGAACGCTGTTTTCGTTTCCTTATTGAATTGAATGAAATTAAGTTGATTACATACATATATATATATATACATAAATCCAGTATCATTAATATTTAATATATTTCATTATTACTTATTATATATACTTTATAATAATTCATGAATGGTTAATCATTGAGAATGAATCTCGTCGCGTCGTGGAGACGGTAGTCCGTACGTACGCACAAGCGATGATATCATTCCAATGATAATGGAATTGTATTTAAGTATATGTATAATATTTAGTAATCAATATCACTTTACAATAATAATATATAGCCATTATTTACACCATTATACCTATCCATGTAAGGTGGTGGTGGAAAATAGATTACACCACGGCGTGGAGATGGTATTTCGTACGTACGCACGCGCGGTGATTTCGTTTTCCGTAGGATGGATAAATGATAAAATAGGGTTGTTTACTATGTATAATAACATACCAGTATATGAGTGATACTGATGTTATTAATTCATAATGAAACAACTAAATAAGAAGAAGTGGAAGAAGAAATAAAGTTGAATGAATCGGTAACGAACATTACCTCTTCCTTGAAGCTCTTCTTTGAGACCTCCTCTTAGGGAACTAAAATTGGTCTTTGAAGAATACCAAGACCTCTAGGATGTTTCTAGGTAAGTGTAGAAGAGAATTTGGCAGGGTTTGGCCGAGCATGAAGGCTCAAATTGGTGTGGAGAGAAGAGGGAGGAGGTGCCCTTTTATAAGGGAGGGGTGGGGCACCTTTGGAAATCTTAGAAATATTAATTTATAATAAATCTAAACACACTTAAAAATCTCCAAAAATGACTCATATTCGAATATTAGATGAGATAGGGTTGTAATATTATCAACCAATAAAATTTAGACATTTTAGGAAATTATTTTAAACATTATCAACTTGATTTATCCTTACTTAATCAGTTTAATTTTATTTGTGGTAATAATATTCTAAATTTTAAATTATAACAAATAATTACTTATTTGTTGTGAATTTTCCATAATTGGATACTTTATAAAGTTTTAGACCATATAAAATGAAATTTATAGTTTTTATATATTTTTGTGATTTTTAAACAACTTTATCATATGTTATTTTTATAAAATAACAATAGTGTCAATTTTGACACTATTCATTTATTTGAATTTAAATAAAATATATACAGACGATATGTTAAAAATAAAAGCATTAATAGATTCATAAAAGGTCATATGTATCTATAAAATTAGTGTAGAACATTAAATAGTTCATATAATATTTATTTTATTCTTTTTAAAACCACTTATTTGGTTTATCTCTTAATAAATTAATTACTACAACATTTTTGTATAATTATTTCATATACTTATTTGTTGAATAAAAATTATAAATAAAATCCTATGATAAAGATAAATATATTAAATTTCAAAATAATACTTGTACTCGAATTTATCATCTTAAAATCACAATATTTAAATTTTTATATTTATTAAATTATGAAGGTGACAACTTTGGAATCATTTAAAATAAAATAATATAAGTGTCATAATCACTTTTACAAGACTCCAAACGGTTATTTTTTAGGAAATTGGATGATTAATGTGTATATATACACTATAAATAAGTTTTGGTCAGGTTTTTGTGCCTTTTAATGGGTATTATTATTTCAATAAAAACTATATTACTGATTTTTCACTTAATAAATAATTTCTACATCATTAATGTATCACCATTAATGACAATTATTTAATCCATAAAAATTCTAAATAAATTATTATGATGTATATAATTTTATTAGCTTTCTGGATACTATTCATGTTCGAAGTTTTATTATGTTTATCACTAAATTAAAATTATTATACTTATAAGATTTAAGAGAGTGACTTGTTGTCACTTTCTTTGGTTTTAATAATAATTAAATTATTTTCATGGTCAAAAGTCCATAAAATGAATCTAATCCGACCCTTAGGTGATATGGGTACACTTTCAGCCATCCAATAGAATTTTTTCATGTGTTAGGGTAATATTATAATATTATATTTTCCCTTAATTACATGATTTACCTTGAACTATGATAAGCAAAATTTACCGTAGTTACTATTCATAATTCCGTAAAATAAAAAGTAGCCTATTAACATAATTTGGACCCACTGATTCCAAATATGGAATCAATTTTTTCAAATTCAATACAACGAAGTTTCAGAAATTAAATTAAAATTAATCCCGTTGTCGAATGAAAATGCGTTTTTGATTAAAACATTGCAAAATATTGAATTGATTTAACCGATGAATTCAATGTAAAATCAATGCTAATGACATACATTATATTAAATGGTAAAAATATATTCTATTTATACTTTAAAAACATTCAATATTATAATTTAACCACATAATTTATTATGATGAAAAAAGTTGTTTTTAATTAAAATAGAGCGTGTTTTTACTATTCATTAAAATATGAAAGTTATCAGAAAAATATCAAAACTTTATCCAATGTAATTTTTTATATCCTGATTCAAAAGAAGAATTTTATTTTGTCAAATTGAATTTATAAACATGTTAACAACAATATTTAAAGTGGGTGCGCCATCAAAAGGCGGCAAAACTGCATTTTTTGAAAAATAGTTATCTTAACCGAAAAAATTTATTTTGTTCTTATACCATGTTCTAGATAATGTGTAAGATGAATAATAATGTTATAAAATAAAAAATTTAGTTAATAATATTCATAACGGCTAGTTCATAAAAATATTATATTAATATACCATTTTTTAGTAAAACCCGGTATTGCGTACAACACACGCTATCGAGCAAGGTCACGAATGTGTGTAATGAAAGCCAAGTTAGGGTTGCGTGTTGTGAAAGCCTCATTTGTTGTTTAATATAATAGAATCCAACCATATTTCATTTATACATTGAATACATATATATATATATACACTCAATGTGGCGTAGAATGACTATTATCAAACGAACTTGAAATTGTGTGTTACACAATCTAAGAATAGTGTTGCGTATACTGCAAGCTAATACGGTGTTGCGTATATCACAAGATAATAATATTGTAGCATAAAACACATGACATCAAATAAATTAAAAAGAATACTTATCATAAAATATCAGGTTGTTACATTTTACCCCCCTTAAAATGAATTTCTCCCTCGAAATTCGTCGGGGTTATGCATGGTTTTATACTTGAAATATTATTTAATTAAAACCCACATCGTAAAATGAAATACCAAAACTTAACATTAAAAACTAAAGTATGAAACGTAACAGTTACCCAAATTAATTAATCACCTGGTTTCCACTTAGGAGAACATAGGTGAAAATATGGATATGGAAGAGAAATCTAACCATCATGTTCTGATGGAGAGTGGTAGAGAACATGGCTTTGAAAAAGCCAACAATCACAAAGCCATATATTTGTGATGATTTAAGGTACCATATGATTCATCAGATATAAGGGCACTAGGACAACATTTTTGGTTTTCAAGATCATTTCCCAAAAGATGAAGAATTTGAATTAGAAGAAATACTTGCTTGATTTTGGTACAATCTCACTGTTGTTCGTTCTATGAAGAATTTCTACTTCATATATTAAATAAATGAAGTTGAATTTGTTATTCGTGAAGTGTTAGCAGATCATGTGATAGAATGATGGGTCATTCCATCTGTTTCAAACAAAAGGTTAGCGAAAGATATAAGTCCATCTTATGGTTAGATTAATCGTATATGGTTCCAAAAATCAACTTATACTTCCTATATCATAACGCTTAATAAAATTAAAACTAGTTTTTATTAACCAGGGACATCCTGTAGGCTAGTGGTAGGCGATAAAGGCCCGTCACACTTTGGTTGTGGGTTCGATTTCCACAGCCTTGTCCGACACGACGGGTTGTCGCCCGTCCTGCAGGTTGTCCTTTTTCTAAAACTACATTACTATAACATCCCATAAATAATATCGAAAAAAAGTTCTATCCTTAAACAATACTAACTTATGTCTAACATAATCCATTCCAATCTTTAGGCTTATCTAAAATACTTCGGTCCAAGCTCATAGTATAAAGAAAACAAACACTAGAAAGGTTATCTACCAAGAATGTGAATACAAGCATTTATCCCACATATATCATAAGATATATCTTATTGGTTGCATTCCCATCACATGAATAACATAGTAATATATTCTCTTGAAACATAAATTACCATATAACCTTACTGAAAACATGAATACTGTCAAAAGATTACTCTTTCCACATACCAAAATCCCAAAAAATCTATATAATCAAACCATAATATCACTTAGTCCTTATATAAGTCATGAGCTCATGAATACAATCAAAAATCTCATTATCATCTTATCCCTTCATTATGTGCATATCAACTACTTTCCAAAAGTATCTGAATAACCTTCTATGGTTACCGGTACCATTCAACATATACTTTCATATACTTTAGGAAAAACAATAGTGTAACAATACTTAGATGAATCTTTATTCCATAGTACCATACATTATTCTTTATAAACATACAATCATTACACTAACTTCTTAAACCATTAGCTGAGCTTCATCATTTATTTCATCTCATATATCATTTGTATTCTCTTCATCATCATCCACATAAATACTACCCGTATGACCATGCTGATTCTTTTCATGAGATTTTCCATTAGGGAATTGGTTTTCATAATGCCCATACATTCCACATTTAAAACATCTAATTATTGTTGATGACGTAGCAATACCATTATCCTTTTCCATGGTGTTAACTTAACCTTTTCGTTTGCACTTACTAGCTTTGTGTCCTTCTTTTCCACACCCAAAGCATCTTCCAGTTCCTTTGAAACAATCTCCCTGATGCCTCTTCCCACATGATTTACATGAGGGAAATTGAACTTTCTTTCCTCTATGATCATCATGAAACTCCATCTTTCTCTTATTATCTGAGTCGGGAAACATACAAAAGTTGAGATTATTGATCATATTATGAGATTGCTAATTAGGAATAATAACGATGTTTGGACTTCCAAATCCCATTTCATTTGGTTGCTCATGATGAATATCATTCCATTGTCTATCATATCATCCATTATCGTGAATCTTCCTGTTTCCAGCCATTTTCTAAAACCCAAAAATAATAGTGTGAGAGGCAAAAATCATGCTAGGGAAAACAACATAGTAAAGGGGGAGTACCCTCAATATCTAACATCTTAGGTTAAATTCTATGATTTTTACTGTAGTTCTAGGACTATATCCTATACGTATACTTATCCTTAGGGATATCCCTAGACAAACCTTAGAAATATCTCTAGGGATCTCACTATTGTTTTCACATCCTAGTTTCTAAAGGTTGACTAAACCATTCCTCTGATACCAACTATAGAGACCCGAAGCATGACGTTCATGGACATTACATTACTTTTGAGGAATATCTAATACATAACAAAAACAGACACACAAGGACCGTAATAGATTAGTGTCTTTGGAAACGTGGAATATAAACTTCTAATCATGTTGAAAGATCTTCAACATCTCCCATAACGATCCTACCCTTTTTGTTTCCTTAACTAAAACCTTTCTTTTATTCCTGTTGGAAAAGAAAACATAAAAAGTGTGAGCTCAAATGCTCAATAAGGGTAATCCTGGAGAAAATTAAACAAACCATATACATTTGAACTTAAAAATATGAACATAATATTTAAACATAAAAATCGTGAGCAATGACATAAAACATGGCAGTACATAAGGCATAGATCATAATGGATCATCAATCATGATAAAATAGTATAGGAATAAAGCACTTAGTTGTGGTATCCATTAAGCACATGTAATTATTTCCATAGTAGACAAGGCATTACATCCATGACCATCTTAGTGGACAAAGTCCCTTTCTGAATCGAGTACACTCCTCGTTTCAGTCCTGTAACACTAAACCAGATTAACTTACCATTCTAGCCATGTCTATCTCATGAGATATAAATCTTTACCCAATTCATCGGAGGGAGATATAGGTCCCACCCATCTAATAATGAAATCATTCATACTAGTTCAACAAAATAAACATAAATCATTCATAATATCCCAACGAATAAAATGGGTTTGATAAACTTCATCCCATCATCACATAATCCATATAAAAGAAATGGATATCATTTCATAATAAGAAAAGTGAAACCATGTAAATCATAGAGACTTTATACTTTAAACATACACATATGAAATAATTTCATCATAGATGGAAAATGGTTTTGATAAAGCACTTGAATGAATTCGTGAGGACAATATCCTTTCTTCTTGAAAATCATTTTCTTTTCAAAAAACATCATGCAATTTTAAAAGAAAGATATTTTTTTGAAAATAGTCATGAAATATTTTGGAGGAAGCTTCATGAAAATAAGGATTTATAAAACTGTAAAAAATCCTTTCATGCTGTATACGTTAAAAAAACATTTTTCTCGTACTTTTGTCGGAAATGTCAAAAAGTACCTTGTAGGGTAAATAAGAGAAAGATTACTTCCATAACATGGGGTAAAATTCAAATGGGTAAAAAGTAATTTAAACATACATGAATACACTTTTATAAAACATGGACATGGATTATAACAATAACCCCAGTAAATACTGACGAATAAGCAATCTCGAATAAAAATGAGATTTGCACAATTACCCCTTACATTAGGTCGGATATGCTTTGTATTGATCCGAACCTCCTGTATAATGATTTAAATAATGTCATTGACATTTTACAGAATCATATTCATTGTTATGATATCATATATGGTTCACTTATGACGTTATATTACCCATTCTTTTGTAAATTAATGTTAAAGTAGAGTTTTGGGTAAAATTGTTTCATTTTTCATTTGTGTTTTAACTTGTAATTATTCATATGATTACGTAGATCGTGGTTACTTACATACAGAATGTAAAACATGATTTATATATAATATATATTCATAATATACATATATATAATAGATCGATAAAAGGAAAGAAATACACCATTCATGGAGATGGTAGGTCGTACGTACGCATTAACGTTGTTTTCGTTTCCTTATTGAATTGAATGGAATTAAGTAGATTACATAAATATATATATACATAAATACACTATCATTATTATGTAATATATTCCATGATTACTTATTATATATACTTTATAATCATTAATGAATGGTTAATCATTGAGAATGAATCTCATCGCGTCGTGGAGACGGTAGTCCGTACATATGCATGAACGATGATATAATTCCCATGATCGTGGAATTGTATTGAAGTATATGTACAATATTTAAGAATCAATATCACTTTACAATAATAATGTATAGTCATTATTTACACCATTATACTCATCCAAGTAATGTGGTGGTGGACAATAGATTACACCACGGCGTGGAGACGGTATTAAGTACATACGCACGCGTGGTGATTTTGTTTTCCGTTGGATGGATAAATGGTGAAATAGGGTTTTTTGCTACTTATAATAAAATATCAGTATATTAGTGATACTGATGTTATTACTTCATAATGAAACAACTAAAGAAGAAGACGTGGAAGAAAAAATAAAGTTGAATGAATCGGTAATGAACATTACCTCTTCTTTGAAGCACCTCTTTGAGACCTCCTCTTAGGGCACTACAATTGGTCATTGAAGAAGACCAGGACCTCTAGGATGTTTCTTGGGAAATGGAGAAGAGAATTTTTCAGGTTTTGGCCGAGCTTGAAGGCTCAAATTGGTGTGGGGAAGAGAGGGAGGAAGTGCCCTTTTATAAGGGAGGGGAGGGAACCTTTGGAAATCTTAAAAATATTAATTTATAATAAATCTAACCCCACTTAAAAACCTCCAAAAATGACTAATATTAGGATATTAGATGAGATAGGGTTGTAATCATATAAACCAATAAAATTTAGACATGTTATGAAATAATTTTGACATTATCAACTTGATTTATACTTACTTAATCAATTTAATTTTATTTGTGGTAATAATATTCTAAATTTAAAATTATAACCAACAATTACTTATTTGTTTTGAATTGTCCATAATTGGATACTTTATAAAATTTTAGATCATAAAATTTAAATTTATAATTTGTATATATTTTTGTGATTTTTAAACAATTTTATCATATGTTATTTTTATAAAATAACAATAGTGTCAATTTTGACACTATTCATTTATTTGAATTTAAAGAAAATATATACAGAAGATATTTTCGAAATAAAAGCTGTAATAGATTCATAAAAGGTCATATGTATCTATATAATTAGTTGAGAACATTAAATAGTTCATATAATATTTATTTTATTATTTTTAATACCATTTATTTGGTTTATCTCTTAATAAAATAATTACTACAACATTTTTGTATAATTATATCATATACTTATTTGTTGCATAAAAATTAAAAATAAAATTCTATGATGAAGATAAATCTATTAAATTTAAAAAAAATGCTTTTAATCGAATTTATCATCTTAAAATAACAATATTTAAATTGTTATATTTATTAAATTATGAAGGTGACAACTTTGGCATCATTGAAAATAAAATAACATAAGTTTCATAATCACTTTTACAAGACTCAAAACGGTTTTCTATTAGGTAATTGGATTATTAAGGTATAGATATACACTACCAATAAGTTTTGTTCAGGTTTTTGGGCCTTTTAATTGGTATTATTATTTAAATAAAAATTATATTACTGATTTTTCACTTAATAAATAATTCCTGATTCATTAATGTATCACCATTAATGACAATTATTTAATCCCTAAAAATTCTAAATAAATTATCATGATGTAGATAATTTTATTAGATTTCTGTATACTATTCATTTTCTAAGTTTTATTACGTTTATCACTAAATTAAAATTATTATACTTATAAGATTTAAGAGAGTGACTTGTTGTCACTTTCATTGGTTTTAATAATAATTAAATTATTTTCCTAGTAAAAAGTCCATAAAATGAATCTAATCCGAACCTTAGGTGATATGGGTACAATTTCAGCCATACAATAGAATTTTTTCATTTATTAGGGTAATTTTATAATATTATATTTACCCTTAATTACCAGATTTACCTTTAACTATGGTAAATAAAATTTACCGTAGTTACTATTCATAATTCCCAAAAATAAAAAGTAGCCTATTAACATAATTTGGACCCACTGATTCCAAATATGGAATCAAGTTTTTCAAATTCAATACACATAAGTTGTAGAAATTAAATTAAAATTAATGACGTTGTCGAATGAAAACGGGTTTTTTATTAAAACATTGCAAAAGATTGAATTGATTTAACCTACGAATTCAATGTAAAATCAATGCTAATGACATAAATTATATTAAATGATAAAAATATATTCTATTTATACTTTAAATACATTCAGTATTATAATTTAACCACATAAGTTACTACGATGAAAAAAATTGTTTTTAATTAAAATATAGCGTGTTTGTACTATTCATTAAAAGATGAATGTTATCAGAAAAATATCAAAACATTATCCAATGTTAATTTTTTTATCCTGATTCAAATAAAGAATTTTATTTTGTCAAGTTGAACTTATAAACATGTCAACAACTAGATATAAAGTGGGTGTGCCATCAAAAGGCAGCAAAACTGCATTTTTTGAAAAATACTTATTTTACACAAAAAATTTATTTTGTTCTTATATTATGTTCTAGAAAATGTGTACGATGAATAATAATGTTATAAAGTTAAAATTTTAGTTAATACTATTCATAACGGCTAGTTCATAATAATATTATAATAATATACCATTGTTTAGTAAAGTCCAGTATTGCGTACAACACACGCTATCGAGGAAGGTTGCGATTGCGTGTAAAGAAAGCCAAGTTAGGGTTGCGTGTTGTGCAATACTACTTTGTTGTTTAATATAGAAGAATCCAACCATATTTCATTTATACATTGAATATTTATATATATATATATATACACTCAATGTTGCATAGAATGACTATTATCAAACGAATGTGAAATTGTGTGTAACACAATCTATGAATAGTGTTGTGTATACTGCAAGCTAATACGGTGTTGCATATAGAACAAGATAATCTTTATGTAGCATAAAACACATTAAATCAAATAAATTAAAAAGAATACTTATCATAAAATATCAGGTTGTTACAATCACAACCCAACCCATATGAAGATTCTTAAAAAGAACCTCAGATAAATCATCATATTGATCTTTGTTAATCTAAAATACCATCATGATGGCCATTAAAATCCCAAATAATTTCACCATCATGATCTATTTTAAAAAAACTATCAAAATGGACTACATAGAAATATAATTCTGAAGCTAATACAAAACATATGTTAGAATGAACCAAGTTAAGAAGATGTACACATTTTTTACTTTAGGTTTACAGCTGGCACTCCGAAAAGGTGCTCCAAAGCTAGGTTCAATAGGCCACTTTGTGTGTAATTTGATAAATTACATGGAGTGTTAACTCAGTACATTGTGTATACTTCCATAACATTCCCTTATAATTATGACCCAAATAGCATGTACAATGAAAAATACATGAAGTGTTTAACCCACGAAAATAGCATGCACCCCATATTGGGCCTACATACATATACCTAGCCTTTTCCCCACACATGGTGTGTATAATAATAGTACATGTCTACAGGCTCGGTACCTCACATGGGATCTGGCTAAGTACCCTAAAGGATCATGTTCCCATGACACGACATGAGACCCCATAGTGGGTGTGTACTCTCAACAAATAGTGTGCAGTAACAAAACCCAATATTCCTCAAATAGTAATAAAACAACATGTGTGTTATCTAAACTACACACATTGTACACAAGTTTTTCTAAACTAAACAAATATATGGTTTGAAACCCCAATTTCCCCCCAATTAAATTATTACCATCCCTCAAGTGGCCCCCAATAGCCCATAACAATAATTTAAAATAGGGAATGACTATACTTTGGGGATTTATGGAAAAAATATATATGGACCTACCACTGAGTGGAAAACGTTGATGCTTTCACCAAATCCAAACCACACACCCATTGTTCCTTAAGCTTAATCTAGACAAGTATTTCATGAAAATACCCCTTCTCCATATCCCTCTTCTCTCCATATCCCACACATGGTTAAATCCCCAAAGTGAGGAATCCCCACAATCATGGACAAGGAATGGAAAAGGATATAATGAAAAAGAAAAAATGTAAATGGCAGAAAAAATAAAATGAAAACTAAAATAAAAGGATTCCATGCATGACCCTAATCCTCATAGATGATTTCTACCTTTTGTTGGAATTTCACCCATTCAGGACTCAACCATAATGAATGAATCTCAATTCAAATATCTATTTAAATTATATGACAAAACCGACACACACAAATAATTTAATATTTTATTTATTAAATATTAAATATTCCTTGAATATATTAACGGATCATATTTCCACCCAAATCAGGTCATATGGTCAACACCCAAATCTATAATAAATAGAGTGGTCAAAACATTTATTGAAGATTATTTAAATTTAAAAATTACCATTTTCACAATGAAAACTAAATAGAATAAAAAGAAGAAAATTTACCAATATTTTGATAACCCATGATGATATAGATCATCATAAACCTCCCACCAAAAACACTTCTCAGCCGAGATAAGCCTTTTTGGATAACATGTAGCCATGTTACCATTCAAATAAATAGTTGTGTAAATACTATCTTGATCATCCAGTGAGTATTCTTATAGAATAATAAAATATCTATGAACATGAGAGACATTCAGAAATGATGAAAATGATGATCTCCACCATAATATTATCTTTATTTTTTGTCCTTTCCCCAAATGTAAATCCACATTCCATTTCTATGTCCATAACTATAAGAATTGTATAGATCTGGTCAAGAATCTCATACCTCAGCACAATCAAAACACTTACAAACACTGAACGCAACAAACCAATTAAATAATTAACAAAACCTCAAATATCATATGGGTCACATGACATAATATTGGTGTCCTTAAATATTTCCCAAATGATCCATGGGATAAACTTTCATAATGGGAAATCTCTAAAAAATAATTCCAATATTCATAAATCCTCAAAATATACTCCATAGATAGGATAGTTTTGAAAACCAAGGTCAACCTCAACACTCCTCTAAAAAATACTAAATCTCCCCCATTCTTAGAACCAACATGCATCCACCCCCACTCTAGCATCGATCCAAAACCACAATCATTCATCCATTATTGCACTATGATACCCAAAGTACAACCAAAACAAGTAGGGTCAAGAGTATAACAGACATTTCATATTGTGCCAACCACATGAGAAGAATATATCACGAGGATCTACTTCTCAAACACCAATCGTCCTTATTTCTAACAACATACTAGGTATTTAAGGCCTTAATGGCCCTACTATGGGAGAATAGTAATGCCCACCAAATTCATCAGTGGTAATAGGCACAACAGCACAACTACAATACCGAGAAGAAAACATGTGGAAGGAAAACCTCCCTACCAAAGAATAATTTTTTTTACCTTTTTAACCACCACATTAGGGAATGTTGAGTTGAATCCAAAGATCTATCATGTGTCATTATTCTCATCAAACCATTAACAAGGCTCGTAGAGACCATTACTAACCCAAAATGGTCTCTATGAATCTTCTATTGAAGGGACTACATCTATATCACTAGAGAACATCTACCCACATTGTCCACATGAAATTTCATTAGAAAAAATACGTTTGTAGTGCATTTGAGTAAAATTATGCCAGTTAGGTATAAGTGAAGAAATTGTATGAGAAGTTACAGGAATGTTTAAGAACTAAACCTGTATCTTCATTTTAATCACCACATAATTTAATATACCATGTCAATCCAACGTTCCATGAATGCTTTAGGAATATTTGCCTCTTTCCCTTGATGTAAAAGCGAAAAAATTTTAATATACACTAAATCCACAAACACTAGTTCATTACACTCGTTTAAATCACACGACCATAATACATGTATATAGGAACATCAATCCAATTCCCTCATACCATAGAATCCCTATCGATAAAGTTGTTCAGGACATTGTAGTCATATTTCTATCCCATGTTCTAAAACATTCCTTGACCACATATCCAAGAATTCCAAAAATAAAACAACCGGACATCTCAAATAATATTTTGTAATAAACTAGCCCGAGTCGACCAGACACATCACTAATTTTTCTCTCCAAGTCCCTCAATAATACCATCTAAAAGTGGATATATTATTAACTACAAATGAGGTTCTGAAATATAGAATGGGGAAACTATACTATAATTACCTATTAAAATTATGGTGGAAATAACCAAAATCATAAACAATGGTAAACCTCAGAGTATGTAAAATAAATAAACTGAAACAAGAATTAACTAATAAGTGAAATGAAACATTCAGTCTTATTCACTAAATGAAAGAAATAAATACAGTAGAAATTCACCCAGTGGGCATACCATATATGAAAAATAAATAAATTCAAAAGAAAAAACATTAATATTTACAAAAAAAACTGATCAAACAATAGAATTGGTATCCATGATGATCAAGATGAACTAAACCAATAAATAGAATCCATAAGAGAGAATCTATTTGACCAAGAAACTCTAGGACCCAGACATATATATGATGAATCCTATTCTACAACATTATAGAAGTCATCTAGTCTGTATAAAAATTGATGAAAATATACAGGGGATAAGAAATAAATATCAGTTTCCCACCCCCAATGATGAAACTTTTATCTGATATAATAACAAGTAAATGAAGATATGATATCCTTATCCTAGATAAAAAATAATAAGAGTTTGTATATATAAAAAAATACATAAAAATATATTGTGAAAAAAACAAGTAAACCATCCAACCATGAGTTCTAGTTTGATACCAGAGGTATGTCTACCTCCACTATATCCCCATATAGAGGATTTACAGTAGGTGGTTCACCATTTAAGAGAAAAATTGGAATTCCCACCCTATCTAGATTCTATCTCCATGATAAATAAATTCATATATAGGAATGCCAAACCCCATGGTGTAATAATAGGAATCCACATGATAATATGCATCTATTGGGATCTTAGAGTCTAAAAACATTAACTAAACTTTTTTCGGGAACATCAGCATAAAATCAACTAGATAAAATTTCAGTCTCTAATTTCCTACAATATGAATCAGTCACAATAGGTCCAAAAATATATGTGATTTGTAAATTATCCGGGGAGAGAAAAACATCACCATGATAGGATGACCAATAGAATCAACGGCTAATAAAACCCACTTTGTGAGTGCCTTAGTACCTCATGAGTGTTATTACACTCTACCCTGGGTGAAAACTCAACTAAAGTGGGGAATAATTGTCCATATCAACCATTAACATCCTAGACCAATCTAACTATAAATCGCCAATGAATGATAGAACCATATAAAAAATCTCGGACACTGTCTGATTTAATATTTCACAAGGGGTCCTCCTCAATCCCAAGGACTAAGTAGAAACTAGCTCTAAACTTCATCAAAAAATTCAATCTGAACATGGGATGATCCAAAAAAAATCCCACCATCCAAATTTCTAAACTACTACCACTGACTAACTATAATCAAATAATGCATGAGGCCTTTCTTGGACCCTAAGATCTTAGTATCCAACAAAATAACCACCATGAGGACTCCATATCCATCATTAGGGCCATACCAAACACCATTCCATGTATAGTACCTAGGGTCATGTAATAAATTGATGTCCTACCTAAGACTCACCTACTTCCCCCATGCTCTTGGGCCACAACCGTTAAAAGATTCATAAATGGACTAACGACTAGTGAAAATGAATGAAAACTTATGAGATATTCTACTATATCATAAATAATCATGGTATATTCTTAGTGTCGAAACATTCCAAATATACCTCACTGGACTCCAATCTATCTTTGAGAAATGACACAACCAATGGGTTATCCAAAAGAAAAGCATTCCTACTATGGTGTTCACAATTTTCTGTGTGACTACCTTAAAAGAACGACCGTATGAGGGACTCTCAAAATAACACAAACCTAGAGGAAAATCCTATTGAAAGAAAATTTCATTCATCCTTCCAATTAAAAAACCCTTCAATTGGAACTATACTTTTAATTGATTCAAAACTACACCATGCCTCTTGAACATTACCAATAGCATACAATGTCATTGGCTGATGACTTCAGTAAATCCCTTCCCACAATGGAGTAATCAAATGTCCATTATACTCATAATAATAGATCAATAACACCCAATAATATCAATGATTTCATGAAATGATTCTATCCAAAAGGATATAATATCTCTAATCTTAAAACACGAGAGATAATCCTGAACTACTATAACCCTAGTCAACTAGCCCAGAAAGACAAGAAAAAACCATGATGTTATTTTAGATAATAATTTATCCCATATCCTAATATCCATCCTAAAGAACCTCTAATATAACTATCCTTGAATCCAAAACTCCTTCATTAAAAAATATGACAACCCTCACTGAGGCCACACAACTCCCAAACCAACCCATATGAGGATTATAGAACTAATCCTCAACAACACCCCCACTACATATTTTTATATATTAAAAACAATTTACAAGTTGACTATAATTGTAGAAAGTATTTTTCAATCTCAATATACATGAAAAATTCATATAATGGACTCCTAACAATTTTTGTATTGAATTAGGGCCATAAACTAAGTATAAAAATACAAGGAAAAATTTTATTGAATATACTTTGTGTATATGGTATTTACCCCCAATGATCCTATATAGCCGTGTGCCACATGACACTCAACAAGTAATTTTATAAAGTACATTGATTTTACTCTCTATATTCTTTGTGTACCCCGACATGAATCTATACTCTTTCACCCGATCCCCACATGGAATGTATAATTCCATTTAAACTTCAGACACTACAAAAGTACACAATGTGTACCACACATAGGGTCCCCATACTTTTACCAAGACATGTTAACCCCATGGGTCCTTTAAGGCCTTCAGGGCACCCAGGCCTCTGAGTCAGTTAGGCCTTCTGGACACCTCATGGCCTTCGTGCCACCTTAAGGACATTAGGAAACCTTTAGGCTTTCAGGCCACCTTCAGTGCATATGCAAACGAGACAACCAATAAGGAATAATCTCTAGAAGTAGGATGAGAAAGGTTCATTCCCCATAGTAGAAGCTAAATGGATTTAAATAAAGAGACGTTATAGAACCTTCCATCGGGACAAGCATGTGCATGCACAGGAAAGCCTAGTCAAACAGCCATGTGAAGGCGGAGAGTAGATTTCACAATGAAGATGGTGGGGAGGATAAATTTCAAATAGTTAGTTGGGGTTGTATATAATGTATGAATCGTATAGGAAATGAATTACACTAAGGCCTGTGGTCTAGGTAATACTTTTTCCTATGGGACTTTTAGGGGTTCCACCTCACCCCTTGAATGGTGGATTATCAAAATCATTAAGAAATGAAGGCCTTTGGGCTTTTGGAGGAAAACCACTAAATGAAACCCCCCCATTACTCCCTAAAGAAAACATGATTGACCGTTTTCGGGTCTGAAAAACACCATAACATGATTTAATAAATTTAACGAACTATGGAATGGGGATCTAAAATAAAATATATATAAAAAATTTCCCACATCAACGTTGAAACCCTGATGCATTGCATCAGATTCCCACCACAGAGTTGCTGATCCGTGTTCCAGGTCTTGGTGAAATTCATAGGTACCTCCACCACCTCCCTCTCCAGTTTATATCTGTCTACATATCTCAGAAGAAGTACCTGATGAGATAATATCCATTATTGTGTTCATGGAATTAAAATGAAGAGAATAAAAAAAGAAAAGGGAAAAAAGAAAATTGTTGAAAAATTAAAATGTCTATATAAAAGAACTATGGGCCAATCCTTGCTCCGGCAACTGTAGTGGGTTTATGAATCCCCAAGGAACCCCCCATTCTGGGCCAACCACGAAGATGGAATCTCAATTCAATTCTCTAAATTGAAAATATTACTTAAAAACACACATAAATAAAATAGTAATTATGTAACTAAATATTAAACATTCAACAAAAATTTTAATGTCTCATAATTACACCAAATTTAAATAATATTGTAAAAACCATAATTCTAGTTCAAAGGAGTTGTTATAAAGAGTTTAAATAACAATAAAAGAAGATAAATTACCATTTTGCCATATAAATATTCATAAGAACAAAAAGGATCATTTTTTTGATGATTTTAAAAATATATAATGACACATTTCGTCACATAAACTATTCGATCTCATCTAATGTTATCTCTTATATCTTCTTCCCATTGAATAATGTAAACCTTATCCATGAATTACATTGGTTGATTATGTTACTCCAACTTTTAGATAATGTTTGGTTTGTACCTTGTAGATTAGATTTATGAAAAATTAGATTAGATAACATTACCTTTTGACAGAATCTAGTGATAATTCTATGAATTAGATAATATCATGATTTTAAGGTATATAATATATGGTTTACTAGAATATATATCCATGTATAGGTACTATAACGTGGATGTGGCTATGGAAGAAAAGGTCTAGTGGTAGAAACATTGAATGGTTAGGATTTGGAATTAACTCAACCATCACCATTTCATGATTAGGGGGCCTAACAGTACACAATTAGATAGACACTCTTACGGGGTATACTGTGGTTGATACACACTTTGATTAAAAACCAATATTAATTATTTGAAAGTATTTATATTATTTATAGACATTCTCAATGATAGTATGGATAGGATTGGGAGGTAATCAATACATATATTTTCTACTTACATTAGGCATTTCACAAGATTAGTATTTATACACTATAATTCATAATGTTATTAGATAATATATTTTAAGCCATTATTTATAAATATTGCCTAATGGATGTAATGGAAAATTTATCCCCACCCATAATCTACATAGGAATTTAAATCCAATAAATGTATATAAAACTCGAGTTATATCTAACTAGTTTATAAAAATATCCAGAATGTTGTGACTTGTAATCAAGGATATAAAGAGAAACATATCTCTTCATCTCATGGTTATATGATGTTAGAGTACATAAAAAATAGAAACCCACATATTTCAACAGAATAGTTTAACATCTAGTAGCTAAATAATGCCTTGGCTTTCATGAAATGATATTTTTAGCTTTATAATGTAATGAGATTATAGATTTTGTTTTGTAAGTATGTAGTTTAATGGGAGATTCTAATTACTAGTGGATGTTGATTAAAAATAAATTGAGGAAGAGTAAATTTAAGATATAGAATGTGAGTTATTTTGAGTGATTTTTTTGAAAAGTACTATCTCTATGAAAATTTTGTTGTTTTGGAATGGTTTTAAAAAAAATAATATGGAGAGGAATTTAATGTAAATATGGATCAAACATTTCAATATATGAAAGGAATATTGTTTACTACCTATGTACTCTAGAGAGTAATATTTATTATAATTTTTTGGGAATAATTGAATAATGTAATGGATGTTACTCTTTCAAACCATTTAAATATAAGATTGTATGGAATAAGAATACCTAATTTCAGAGAAAGTAATTTTCATGTCATATATTTTCATAGGAATGCAATATAAAAAAGAACGGTTCACCTCTATATAATGGAAATGACTAGGAAAATGAAAAAACGGAAGACTATAATTTCTAGTGTTGAATAATTTTTAAAAGAAAAACCTTTTACATTCATTATGGGAATGATATTTTTATATATAAGTGGAGAGAACAGAAACTAGGGGCTTGCGTGTAATGTAAATAATGAATTTTACAATATGTAGTGTTTCAAGTGAAATCAAATAGGGAACATTGAAAATTAATTCCACAATGATAATAGTAATTTACCTTTAAAATAGTTATGGGATATTGGAAATGATTATGAAATTACTACAACTGAATTTGAAATCCCTTTGGTTGTGTTAGAAAGAAGATTTATCGTAAACACAAAATTAAATAATTATAAATTATAAATTAAATATATATTTTCTTTAATGTTTTGTAGGAATATTGAATCATAACTTATTATAACAAGGAATTACATTACAATAAAAAGACCTATAATTAACATGCTTGTAGTGAGAATATAACATGTTGTCTATAATACAAATCATAGACATTCTCAAGTTACAAACATGGTTGTTATATTGATGTTTTAAATTGACATAATCCATTTTCTGTATAATTTGTTTTAAATAATACAAATTATTAGATTAATCATAAACTAATATATGTTTAATTATTGGTTTTAAAATTTAATGGTTAAAGTAGAGTAGAATTTATATGGATTTTATTACTAATGTTTTCATAATTATTGTATTACTTCATCATTAGAATGTTTATTCCCATTGAGTATTATATCAACTTATTCTTATCATTTTTTGATATTTGATACAAAATTTCATTATTTTTTGGTTTTCATGATCAAATAATGGATTTTTTATTATCCTAGAGAATGAAAAATTCCTCTTATACTTCATTCATTATTGTTAAACATAGAATATGATTAAAATATTTAATTAAAAAATCATATAATATTTAATGAATTAAATTACTTGATCCTATATTCTCTATAATAATAGCAAACTAAATCCTAAACCCTAGGAAAAAAACTTTAAATAAAACATTTATCCCATTATATTAAATTTTGTTGAATTGGTGGTTTTTTATCCATGAAGATTTTATTGTATTTTGGTCATTAAAATTTCCATGATCGTGTTCAATATAGATATTTATTATTCCATGTAAGATATTCATTATCATACATATCCATATATTCACGTCCTTATAATTTTTCCATAGATAATAACCTAGTTATGTGTGATTTCATCTATCCATTACGTTTCCCACTTCCCCTTTTCAAATGAATTATTATTATTAATTTTTATGATGTGTGTTTTAAACCAAAGTAACATAAAATATAAAATCCAATTTTAAAAAGATATAATATTACTCAGATTAAATTTATTCATTATTGGGATAATGTAACAACTTGAAAACATTGTTTAATAGAATAAAAATGTAGATAACTTTGCTGACATGCAACACCGTGCTTTGGGAAAAATTTTATATATGATAAATGTGAAAATTATAATATATCTACAAAATTTGGTAGATTGAATAATAATAACCCAAATATTAAAATTGTATAATAATTTTTTATACATCCTATGTAATGATTAAAGTAGAATAAATATATACCAAATTTTTAGAAATGCCATTTTACGTTTTAAAACACTTTTTTATTTCATTTTTAGGTTTGATTTTCAATTAAATTATTACTATTTTATAAATCATATTCCTTGTAATGAATATCATTTCTAAATTTATCATGTTAATATTATCTTATGGCGAGGTTTTTCTATTATTTTGAGAAAAATTATTTTAATTTAACAGTGAAAAAAAATCATTTTTGTAAAACATACATTATTACATTAAATAATTTCATTTCAGTGTATCATTATGTTTTTAATTTTATAATAATGAATCAAAATTATTTATAATTTATAAATAATTAAATAAATTTAAAAGGAATAATCATTATACTTTTTTATTTCATATGTTCATTTTTTTTAAAAACAAAATTTTTAAACTATTTTTCATCTTGTTTTACATGTTTGTTTTTACATTTAAATCTTACACTTAAAAAATTTAATTTTATATAATTGAATCCATAATTTTAATCATAATTTCCACATTTTTTAAGGATACCTCTTTCATTTTTAATTATGAATATAAACTATGGTATAAAATTCAATAAAATAGTAATGGACAAAATATATTAACAGGGGTTAAAACTAAATGATAACAATAAATATTTCATAAAATCATTTTTATATCTAATTATCACTCTATTTTTTAAATATACATAATTTTGAAAATTTTATAGTTTGATCCACATTACCCAATAAATTTATTAATATATTGTAATGTTTTAAAAATTTCTAAGCGGGTTATCTCCCTTATAAAAGGATTCCACATATCCTCTATTCATCACACTTTATGAGAAATCAATGTCAGAAAACACCTACAATAAAAAATTCTTAAAACCATTAATTATGATCTAGAGTTCATTTTTGTGTTCAAAATAACAAATATACGTGTCAAAGGGTGTATAAAAAATATGGTTCTCAAATGAAAAGATATAGATCTTAATAGCGTGTTTTCGTTTTTTATTATAACTCCATAAATATTATGATAATGAATAATTCATAATATCATAATTATATCCCATAAAATGATATATTATTTTCTCAAATTATGAAGCCTTTATTTATATTATTCTATAAAAAATGTGAAACAAAATTAATGTTTGTGCGTAAATGTAGACTAGCGCCTCAAAATGTTGTGTATTAATTTTTTCAATAACAATATTCATTTATTATTATTATGACAGATAAAATGTTTTTCATTTTTATTTATAAAATAATTGTTAATTATCTAATAATATATACCATTTAACATTTAATCCTTTAGCGCTTTAAAAAATGATAACGTTGCTCGTGCATACTTGTGGACTATAAGATCCAAGTAGTAATGTTATTCATTATTCAATTAATCATTTTATAAATTATAATATAAATGTATATAATTATTATATATAATTTTATTTCTTTATTAACATTCTGTAGATTATTTACCCATGAAAATGATGAAAGGAATGAATATAAAAAATACTAACAAAAATGAAAAACAACATAGTTAAAACTCAAAAACAATGAATTTAAAAATAAATTATTAATAAATGGTAGGTGAGATGTTATAAGTGAATCATATATAATAAAATATGTATTTATTTCATTAAGTAATATACTTATATTAAATTTGTATTTATATTATAGGGGTTAGAATTTTTTTTAAAGAAAGACAGATCAGAGTGAAGTGTTTATTCAACAATCTCATCATCATTCTGGATTGATAATGATTAACATTGTATTTGGGGAATTATTTTATAATTTTTTTAAACCCCATTAATTTAATTTTAAACTAGTAATTCATTATTATTTAAATTTCTTCATTTCCCTCTATCTATTTAACAAAAATATAGAAATAATGTTTTTTAATGAAAATAAACATTGTTTTTCTATTCGGTCGGAAATAATTTCTTTTAATGTCCATATTTTCTAAAAATGGTATAATAAATGTTTTTATTATTATATAATTATTTATTATATTCATATTATCACATTTTATTATTTAAACTAAATTATTTAGAAGGAAATTGTTTTTATTTTCTGAATAAGTCACTTTTTTCGATGTTGGGAACAAAATAAAACTATCAATTTATACCATTGGTTCCTCTTTTACCACCATAATAAATATTAATGGTTTTGAAAATTTCTTTATAATTTTACAAGGTAATTTAATAAGGAAATGTTTTATCCTAATATTCTAAGTAGAATTTATTTTAGATAATTGAGTTCAAAATCAAAAGGATATTTTTCTAAATAAATATCTAGGTGATATTTTTAAATTATTTCAATCCATATAATCATCCATTAATGAATAATATGGTTGAAAAGGGATATAAAATATTGATACTTTCCACCATATTTCCTTGGAGTTCTAATGATCATTTTCATAGAGGAAATTAATTGAATTATTTAATCTAGTTCTTTCTTTAAAAATATTTATTTATTGTTAGTGATTGTAAATTAATATTCATTATTTATAAATTTTAACAATTCATGGAAATAATTATCTAACAGGTGGTTCCAAAAGTTATATATCCCCTCCATACATCGATATGTGTCTGGAAAAAATATAAGTTGGTTATTTAGTATATTACTTACCCATTTTTGTATGATGGCATGACAGATGACCTCAACGATATATTTATTATGTATTCTATTATGAATTCCATCATTTTGAAATCAGTTAATGATGTACATGTGATTATTATAATAGTTATGAAATCAATGGATGTTTTTCAATCTCATACGATTATCTATATGGAAATATTTGACCATTATTGACTCCTATATTATTAATGCCTTACTTATTCTATAATAGTATCCACTATATGCTTTCACTTGGTATTCATCTTATCTCGCTAATTTATTTATTCCTTTTAATAGGAATATAAGTTGTTTAATATGATGGATATATAATGATATTTTTGATTGAAAATTAATTTTCATTGAGAATAAACAATATCTAATTTTAAACTTTGAATGGTAATTTGAGATTCAATCATGTATCTAGTTTTCCATGTCTATAATCTATATGATCTGTTGAGATGTGATCACTTTTATTAAGATAAAAATTTATCAATTAACCACCTTCGCAATTATACTAGGGTAGGGGTTGTTACCAAAAAGGGTTGTTCTAAAATAAAGGGAGTCAGATAATCCTTATCCAATTGGCGTTTTGGATATATTCATATATAATTTTGAGTGTTATAATAAAGTTCATGTTTATTGTAGTGTAAGTTACTTATTTTAGGATGTGTAATAAATTGACATTAATATGATACATATGAACTAAGGATTGGTTGGTCAAAATATATCTATAATTTTAATCCTAATAATTTATTACTTCTAATGTAGTTTGGCAGGCTTACGATGCCTCTCAGGAATATATGTCACCAAAAATTGTGTCTACATTTAGTTGGAACTACCATCACATAATCTATATTAATGGTAATCCGATGTAATACATAATGAATGGATAGAACATTTCTTGGAAAATTCATTAAATTTTTTTATTTAAGAAACCTAATTGTATCTAACATGATTGCTCCATGAGATGGAACCTGATATATTTCATTTGGAAATTACGTCTCATTAAGTGAAGTTCATATAAGATGTATATATAATGTGATGTGATCCATACTATTTTTTCATATTAGTTCCATGAAATTTTTAAGGAACTATACATCCTTAATATAACATCATTAATCATGAGGAGTCAAGGCTCTTAAACACTTTATGGCTTATGGGAATCCTGAAGTTTTAAATAGGGATCATTGACCTCTTGTAATTCCCTAGGATGATAGAAGCCTATATTGGTTTATTCAATGATCCTCATCAACAATAATCTATCCAATAACAATATAAAGGGTATTGTTACTACATTATAGGCACTCTTAAGGAAATGTGCGCTTCATTTCCAAGCATGTTTCATTCCTTGATAATAGTGTGGTAATTTTTTTGATTGTTTATATTGCTATTGATCATTAAATAATCCCCTAAACCCATAATTTTTTTATGTTAATTATTTTTTCGTATCCAAAAATTCATAAATTTATACAAAAATTCATAATAATCAATATTATATGTATGAAAAATAAGAAATTAAAATAAAATCATCTTTTTATTCAGAACCCCATTCCCTTTACCAATAAATACACCTAATTTAACTCATGTATCTTAATATTATAAAATCTCCATTTTCCAAAAAATGAAAAATATACCTCACCAACAATAATAGAAAAAATTTTAATTCAATTTCATAACCAAAATATGAATGTAATAATGATTATGGTGTTGTGTAAAAGAGTTCCACCCAACAGAGGAACTCCTTAACCATTCAATTTCTTTTATTTATTCCTTCCACAAAATACTTAAAATTTCAATATGATAGTACATAATCTTATTATAAAATATATAATTTTACATTAATTTATATTATATAATAATATAATTTATACAAATATATTTCATAGTCCATTTTAATATTCGTTCACTAGTGTATAAAACATTTACCACGTCGGTATTTTTTAAGTCGGTTATAAAAAACCGACATGTAAAGCTTTAGAAGTATATTTATCACATCATATATAATATAACTGATGAAAAAAATGTATATATTTTATTTTTGAACTCAGTTATATTATAACCAACTTGAAAATTAACTATCTCAATTTATCACATAGGTAATTTTATAACTACTTTGAAAAAGCTGATTTATCACATCAGTTATTATATAACTAATGTCAAAGATTGGATTTTTAACGTCAGTTATAAAATAATTGATGTAAAAATATTGTCATAACATCAATTATTATATATCCAATGTCATAAATGTAATAAAAAAATAATTTATCACATTGGTTATTAAATAACTGACCTGACAACACTAAAAAATCATTTATCATGTTCTGTATTATGTGAGTTTTTATTTTTTGATCAGGTGACCTACAACTCATCTCTCTCACACAGAAAACCTAGAAAAATTTCGTCAAACTCATTCCCTCAAATATTATTTTTCCTTAATCTATCTACATATTTATTATCACTAGATATATCAGATATACTCACAAGTAAGCCTCACATAACTCGATATCATTCTTTATTTTTTGCGGATAACCTAAATTTATGTTTTGCAATTTTTTTAAAAATATTTTGATATCTTGTATTATTTCCTAATGTTATCATTATTTGACATGTTTTTTCTTATCCATGATCTGAAATCATTATACATTAAGATCTACGTTACTTTTGTAAACTGTTTCCTTATTTAAATATGAAATCTCTATATAGATTTCATAGAGACATTAAATAGATAAAATAGGACCTTTTTCATTTTATATAACACATTATGTTTTTTGGATATTCCAGCTTAGAAAAAGAGAAGGTATATTTTCCTAATGGTTTTTTGATGAATATGTACTCATTCTTCCTATAGGAGTTGGGTCATTTGTCTATTTAATTATTTTATTATATGGCCTGTTTGTATGTAACACGTATTTTATGCTTACTTCATGTAAATATTATAACATAGTATGTTGATGCATGGTTGCATATTTATTTATCAATAAATTCGTTTATTATTTATTATTAGATTTGTATCCCCCCAAAAAACCTACCAATAAACCTTGAATAACATATTCTCACCACCTTCCTATGATAATCTAGGTTCCTCTCAATGCCTACACATTGAGTCTAATATAAATAAATTCCAAAAAGTGGATCAGAACCTAACAATATCAACTTAGCAATAAAATCTATTTCGACCATACACAATACCATTTTACATAAAAAACTCAATATGAATGATAAAACTCATATATATGACCATAAAATGTACATGAAATGAAGAATATATTTTATTGATCAAAAAAATATCTTTATAATTTTCAAATACACATTTATTTTTTTATTGTATTTTAAAATTGTGTTACTTTCAAATTATGTCATGTTTCATATAAATATAAAAATATTATATCTAACTATATATTCTTTTTAAAATTATTTCAAGGAATAACATTTTCAAAAATGAATATAATTGTTTAATTTTTTAAAAAAAATTACATTCAAATTATGATATATTTAATATAAATGTAAAAATGGATTATCTTAAAAAGTAGTATAATTTTGATATTTGTTATGGGTAATAATGAGTCAATGTTGGATTATGGAAAATTTAATGAGTTATGAATATGAGGAATTTTTAGAAGCCATTTTGGAATTTTCTAAATGAAATGTTCCATGCAAAGACATGTTTTTCTATCAATGCCTGAAATATTTGAATATAGAGTAGTTGAAAAGTAGAGAGATAAAAGATGTTCTGATATGTTATTGTTTTAATCTGAGTTAAAACCCTTGGATTTGGTATGGTTAAACTAGAAAGAATTTCAAATCTACTAATGATGATGATTTTCAATATGGTAACTCCAATAAAATTGATGAAATGACTCAAGATATTGGAGTCGCACAAACTGATATAGAACCGAATGTTGAGCGTCTGTGTGTTGATGTTGAAATTTTTTTATCTTGGTTGTATGGATTTTACGGTTCTATAAGTGGTGTTAATATTGATTAACCTGAAGGTGAATCATGGATTGAGTGATGGGAGTTTTACTGAGCTGCAGAAACTGTTGAAAGACATTGTTCTAAAAGACAATGATCTTCCAAATTCACATTATAAGGAAAATAAAATATTATGCCTAATGGGATTGAGATACTTGAAAATAGATGCATGTTTCAATTACTATGTAACATATAATAAGTAATATTAATTTCTATTAGAGTGTCCTAAATGTGGGACATCACGGTATATGTTGAATTAAAAATCACAGGTTGATGTAGAGATTACAGAAATTCCTACCAAGGTATTTTCGTATCTTCCTATAATTAGTTATTTTAAATGATTATTTGATAATTATTATGATGAAAAAGGATAAGATATCATTCCGATGAGAATATATGTGATGGATCATTCGTCATCTAGTTGATTTTTCACAATATATGAAAATTGATGAGCAGTATTCTACAGTTGAAAATGAAATTAGAAATCTCAGACATGGGTTCTGTATATATGGAATGAATCCATATCAAGGCCACAATAGGACACATAGTTCATGACCTATTTTATTGATAATTTACATCCTATATCCTAAAGTTTGTATGAGTAAAAAATATTTCATGTTGAGTATAATGATCTCTGGCCCAAAGAAACCCAGAAATGATGTTGATTTTTTCTTGTCGCCATTGATTGATGATTTAAATCTATTATTGGAGGATGGTATTATGGTCTATGATTTTTATAAAATGGAACATTTTCATATGCATTCAGTGCATATTTTCACTATAAATTACATACTAGTGTATGAAAATATTTCTGGATACATTTTAATGGGGCATAATGCATGTCTAATTTGTGAAAATAGACATCATATTGTCAATTGCATCATGGGAGGAAAACTATATACATGGGTCATCTAAAGTGGTTGCCTATGGATAACTCTTAGAAAAGAATAAAAAATGAATTTAATGGATCACAAGATTTTGATATTATTCTAGGACCTTAATCCACTGATTATTATTTTGAGAGGGTACAAAACCAGGACGTGACACTAGGAAGGACACATAAATCTTGTAATGATAGACATATTATGATGAGAAGGTCAATATTGTTTGAGCTACCATATCGAAGATATCATGAAGTGAAACATTATATTGATGTCATGAATGTAGAGAAGAATATATGTGACATTTTTATTGGAATATTATTAGATATTAAATAAATGAATAAATATGGGTTTAATGTAATATTAGATATATTATCAATGGGAATATGTTCGGATAAATCTCCCACTCCTAATGGAAGGTGAACAATTATTCCCTGGCTTATCATACATTATCCAAGAGCGATAAAATTATCTTTTTTTCAGTGTCTTCATGATATCAATGTTCCTCAAGTATATTCTTCAAATGTAAAAAATTCGGTCTCTTTGATTGATTTGATGTTTCTAGGTATGAAATCTCATTATTTTCACATCATGATTCAACAACATCTAATAGATACATTGCATGGAATATTTTCCATCTATTGGAGAAAGACTATCATGAAGGTGTGCTATTTTTTTAATTCATTCTCTAATAATATTATTATTGTGGATTCTTTGAATATTTTGGAAAAGGATTAGATTTATTTACTTTTTAATTTGGAAAGGTATTTTCCTCTATATTTTTTTTATATAATTGTGAAATTAATGGTTCACCTGGTTTGAGAAAAAATGATTTGTAGACCTGTATATATTATATGGTTGTATCATTTTTAAAGTAATTTGAACATATTGATGGGGTATGTTAATAATCCATATCAACCAGAAGCCACTACTATTGAGAGATATATTTCTGAGGAGGTTGAGGTGTTTTGTAAGAGCTACCTATTTGTGGTGGAGCACATTGGTTTGCCTCCATCTATCCATGAATGATTTAATAATTAAGGAAAAGAGATTAGTGGAATAAAAATAAAATCATTGTCAATTGAATAGATGAAGAAGGAACATTTATGAATCATGAATAACATTACTAATGCCCAACCGTATTTCAAATTGCATATTAATGTGTTCAAAAATATATCATCCTAAGAAGAATAAAAATGTTGATATTGAATGAGAATTAGTAAACATTTTTCCATGGTTTAAAAACTACTTTCTTGGTAGATCATATTCCTAAGAGACATTAAGATGGTTAGTGGGTGGTCCAAGTTTAAATGTGATAACATGGTCCAGGTATGACCTTAATGGCTATACATTTCATATGAAAGGTCTGGAAAACAAAAGTGCAATTTAGAATAGTGGGGTATTAGTTTTTGCAAAAGTAATTCATTTTTAGAGTTCTAAAGGAAATAAACCAATTTATGCATTAGGTTCATATTATGGAGTCATTGAATAAATATAGGAGGCTAATTACTTTAAAATTATAGTTTCGTTTTTTAACTACAAATGTTTTTTTGGTTATAACAGTGTCAGACATGATGAATTTGGAATAATAGTTGTTAATCTAAATAGATTAGAAGACACATATGATTATTTTATAATGGAAACACATGATGATAAATTTCTATGTTGTTGATCAATCAGATATGTAGTGGTATATTGTTTTAAAAGGAAGAAAACAATATGTTGGTTGGGATCAACTTGATGAAGATATTGATTTATGTGAGATCCCTACTTCCATTTTAAGATTTTCTGAATATAATGATGATCAGGTTGTTAACATGGTATGTTCCATTTGGAACGATGATGATGAAGGAATTTGGGAAAATAATCCATTTGTACATTCCAAATATTATAGGTAACAAATGTTTATTTCTCATTTCAATTTATTAATTTCATAGAATGTTAGATATTATAAATTTTTTTCACTATTAAAAAGCGTATTAAAACTAATAAGTAGTAATGGTTGTTTATTTTAATTTTTTTGGTTTATTTTACCCTGTTTACCATTATGTAACTAATATATTTATTGATTTTGTTAAACAACAATTACATTACGTTGTTTTCCATGTTTACCATGCTTACCATGTTTACCATAGTTTACCATGTTTACCATTACGTAAATTATATATTTTTTAATTTTATGAATTAAAATTACATTACGATGTTTACCATTTAACATGATTTACCATGATTACCATGCTTACCATGTTTACTATTGTATAACATAGATCAGTTTTTCATTTTTTCTTTACATGAGTATTGTAATATTTGAATTTGAATATTTTTTAACTAATGTTTTATTTTTTGATTTTAAGGATAATGAAAGAGCAATCAGTTGATCAACCTTATAATTCTGGATACGAGCATCATGATCATACGTCTAGGGAGGAACATCCACACACTGTTGCTGATGTTTCCCAATATTCTTCATGTTCTCCCACAATGGAAAAAATAGTTCAATATTTGGTAAACATGGTAGCACATGTTTACCAAAATTATCACCTGATCGTTGCAAGGACTAGAGGTAGTCATAGAGTTTGATGAGAATGTTATTCCTAGAGGTCCAAATGCAGTAGACTTTATGAGTATTGTATCAATATGGGGAAAACCAATGTATAAATTTTGTATGATGATTTGAAAAGAGTGGAAAAAGACACACTATATCTATTGTGGGAGATAATTTTGTTAATATCTTTTTCTATTTTGAATAATCTTTAAATTTTTATAGTATTATATGTTTTCATTCTTTTTATCATATGAAATTTGATATTCCTGACACTAGAAGAGTCAGGAAGAAATGTTTGTTGATGGCCACTAGTAGATGGAGAGATTCCAAATAAATGCTCAAACTTGATTTCATTTTTGGTTATAGAAAACGTGAAAATATATTTCATATATTTACTTTTATAGATGAAGAAACAGGGAAAGAATTTGTTGAATATAGAAGAAATGAATCATTTTTGGTATGTTTAATGTAAAATTTTATAATTATTATTATATTAATGATCTTTTTAATGATTTATTATTATTAAATTATAGCAAAAAAGGAGATCACATCAGAAGATCCAATATAAAAATGTATACCCTCATAATTTATCTTGGGGAGGGTTTACTTTATTAGAAGAACAAATAATGGTGGAAAAATTACCAAAACATAGAACTAAGTCTTCAATCTCTTGAGAGGTTGACTATCCATCCCCTCCGTATAGACATGAAAAATGGAAGAGTTCGCAGATGGGAAAAAAGGGGAAATATATTACGGATGAATCGAGGATTATAGTTGAGAAGATTATAAGATATTTATTTTATTTATTTAAATTAATTCACTCTTTTTATTCTTGGAAACATTTACGAATTTTTCAATTAATTCATATAGTATTATCTTGAGGAGAAGAGCACACAGTGGGTATTTATAGATGATGGGAGGAAAGATACTTTATATGAAGTATTGGGAAAGCCCAAACACCTAGGTCATGTACGAGGATACCTGATAGGTGTGTTGGTAAGAATAGTGTTTCTACATTCTTCATCTTTTTCCATTGAGGGTATTTATAAAAAATAGAATCTTTAGAGGTTGAATTTCATAATATTAATGCAAAGATGAAGGAAAAGATCAGATCATCGGTATAGTCTATGTTTGCAGACATGCACAGACAATTTCAGACTCCATGCTCCCACCCCTACACCTCCACCTGTAGACTCCATTTTTTATCCTGCACCTCAGCTTGTGGACCTAATTTTTTATCCTACTCCTACACCCATCCTCCATAACTTCTAATTATCGTATGGTGTATGTTGATGTTCCACACAATCCCATAGTTTTATATGTGATTATATATTATATAGGAAAAATAGTATATCATCAACAATTAGAGGTAGAACCACATATGTTTACTGTAAAATATTATATATATATATATATCAGCTCAAGTACTATTACCCATAGATGTGGTGAAGAATGTTGGAAAAAGTATCAAACACTTTTTAGTTTGGCAATTTGGACTTCTCCGAAACATTACTATAGAGGTATATGTATGTAATATCTTTCATTTTATTTTTGTATTAATTTTTTTATCATTTGAAAGTTAATATATTTATCTATTTATTTACATGAATAAATTAAAGGTAATGAAATAATGTGTAGGAAACAACAACGACAAATGTATATGACATCAAATACAGATTCTAGCAGTCTTGATAGATTTCCAAGATATTCAAATTTGTTGGTGGCTCATTATATGTTCCTAATGGAAGCTCATGTTTGTTAATGTGAAATAGATATGGGGATTATGAAAAATGATATCATGGTTATTTTTAATAGAGATAAGTTGGGCATCAATGTGGTGATTTTCTTCCATGTAAGTCTTAACATAAATCATTCCTGACATTAGATTTATTAAAAATGCATATTTATGTTCGTTTTGGTTTAGGTATCTTTATAAAATTTGTGATAATAATGAGGGGATAGATGTATATGGATTCATGGAAACACAATTGATTTCCCCTTAAGTGCATGCATTGGATTAGGAACAAAGAATAAATATATTGTTGAATTATTTGAACATTATATAATCACACATTATTAGTTGATTCCTTTCTGTGAGAGGTATGAAAAATATATCTCACAAAGTGTTATTTTTCTTTTATCATAAATTCCACTAACCATAAATTTTATTTTATATCAGATCCCATTGGATGTTAGGCGATTTTTGTCTATGGGAGAATTTTTTTATTGTATATGTTGTATCCATGGTGATGTGCAAAAAAAATTTACGATTTATTTTGGAAAAGTAGGTTTTAATCTCTGAATAGTTTTTATATTATAATTAATTATAAATTTATATCATTAATATTAATTTAAAATAGGGGATGGGCCTAATTTATAAAAAACAAAGATAAAAATAATTCCATGATAAAATATCTAAAGGTAAAGGTAAATATCCATTTATAATTACTACATTTTGGATGTATTACATAAAAATGATATTGTGAATTGAAAAACTCATTTAAACATAAATCTCATAATCAACAAGTCATCATCGAATGCTGATATTATATGTTTTGATTTATGTATGAAATAGTTACAAATGGAACAATTTTGAAGTTTGACGAGGTTTGATTTCCTAATAAACTATTCCTAAATATTTCATTTGATTTATTCATTATACATGTAAAATAAATTCCTTTTACTTTTTATTTATCTGATGACCCACATCCTTGTAGTTCTCAAGAGTTAAATCACATACAATTGGAATGGTCAAATTATTTTATAGATTTGATTGGATCTTAGTTTGTTTGTAGTGTAAAATTTAATTTTGAATGATGTAATTATAAATATGTATATGGGAATTTTTTGGTTGGATTTAGGTTTCCTTTTAGTTGATATTTTATGTTTTAAATTTTATAAATGTGAATATTTTACTTTGTTGATGGTTCTTCTTATTTCGGTCTAGTTCAAATAGTTTTTCTGTCCTGATTCTTGTTTGGTTCATCTTGTTTTAGGTCTGCTTTAGCAGTGGAGAGGAATGGTTTCAAATTTTTTTTTAAAATGTTTTTATGTTAGTTATTTTATAACCAATGTGAAAAATGATTGGGATAATGGTTTTCCATGTCGGTTATCTATAAAATGACGTGGTATAATGTTTTTTATGGCCGTTATTAAATAACTAATTTTAAAAATGATTTGGAAACGTGGTTTTTTTACATAAGTTATTATATAAATGATGGGGTATATTTCTTTTTACGTCGGTTATTTAATAACCAAAATATTGTTTTTTGGAATCTTGGTTTTTTACATCATTTATATAATAACCGATGCATACAATCTAATTCTGAAACTATTTTTAACATCAGTTTTTTAATAACTGACGTAATAAACTATATACCACATTAGTTATTAAATAACTGAAGTAAAAAATTGGTTCCATTATAGATTTACAACATCAGTTTTTATAACCGATGTAAAAAACCGTATTTATAATGTCTCCTTTAATAACGTCGGATAAAAACAGATGTAAAAAAACAAAAAAATGACTGTAACAATGTTTTCTATAGTAGTGATTCCCTCATGTATTATTTTAACAAAATATATTGATTTTATTATGAATCAAATACTAATTCCTAATATGTATGTTTTTAAAAACATAATTCCATAACACTTATTCTATTTATTCAATGATAAATATAAAATAATTATTAATCATTTACTATATTAATAATATTAAAAATATAAAATTATGATCATTTAAATATATAAAAGATGGGGTTTTGAGATGAGTTGCATAATTTATAACAAATTTTGAAAATCTGTTCAACTATTAAGATTATTTTAATATTTCATGAAAAATAATACATAAATATAAATTTTTGTTTCTAATTAAACTATTGTATGGAAACATTGATCGTTATTATCATACTGAAGTAGTTTTTGAGCAGTTGACTATACAACCCCAAATAATCGACATGAGTAACATAATTCTCATAAACAAATTACATATGATATTAAATAGAAAATTTAAATTAATTTAATAATATTATGGTATCATATAGTTCAATAAATATATATAATTAAACTATAAATAATGTTAGAGTTGAATTTATGCTGATTCAGGAATCAAGCATATGGAACTCCCAAACCACCTTTTCTTATTTTTGATTGTTCTATCTCTCAATTTTCCTCTATTTAACTTCTTCATTATCAAATTTTCTTGTCACATATTATATTTTTTTTTCTTCCTTATATATCTAGCTTGTTTCTGTTTTCTTTATCTTGATATGCATTGCATTTCATGTTCCCTTCTTGATACCATCATTAATGAAATCATAGTTAAGGGAATGTTTTCAATTTATCATTAATTTTAATTTATAAATATTTGAAATGATTTTAACTCAAATGATTTATTAAAATAATCAATGTTTTATTAAAAATATATTTGTTATTATTTATGATTTTGAGGAAGAACTTATTCCATTATCTCCTTTAAATGTCATCTACCCATTTCATAAAACATCATTTAAAGTGTTGATTGTTAGAAAACATATTAAGACATGTCTGATGAATTTTTATTCCATTAAACATTATATTCATAAAATATTCTTATTTATTAAATTATAAATATATACATTTTTTGGGGATTATTTATGATATATAATTCTGTTATAATTTGAGAATTGATTATATAATACAATTTTTTAAAATGAATTTAAGACATAGTTATACATTTTATATGATTTTTTTATGAAGATTACATTTGAAGTAAATATTATGATGTTATGGGTGGGAACATATTTATATATCCCTTTAATTGATTTATCAATTCACTATATATCAAGAGACACTTCTACATGTGCATGATATAGTTAATATTAATGTAACATTATTTCAATTCTAGTAAAATAGTAGGTATTATTTTATGGAACCATAACATCCATACTGTTCATCTAAATTAGTATTTCAGGCTACATATCTTGGCCTTCAGGTGATCTATGTGTCCCATTCTACCTTAAATGGGAATTTTTGTGAGGTCTCGGCCCTAAACATTACCAATTCTAATTAAATTAAAGTAAAACCCATGTTCGTTCACTAACTATGATCCTTAAGGATTAGAGATTTTGGGAATTTATAAATGATCTAACAATTTAAACCCATACATTACATGTGGACACATATACTTGGTATCCCTTTTTACCACAAAAAATTATTTTACATGAAACATGATTTCCTAAAAAAATTCATCTGGACCTCATTATTGTCCATACACTTTATTAATTCTTGTGAAAATATATTTTAAAATTTGATATGCAAACAAAAAGAAATGTAAGGGATAAAAAAGTAATAAATGATGAATTTGACCATAAATACTTATAAAAATATTCCCCTTCCTCAATAAAATATATTCTTATAATAAAAATCTTCTTATCCAGGAAATCCCGTATTGTTAAAAAATATTTCCAAAAAATATTTCTTATTAAATGTCAAAGGAAAAAATAAAACCCATAGAGGTTTAATTTAATATTATATAAACACATGAATACTTTATAACAAATTTATACGTCTTCACCCTTAAAATGTAGCATATTATTTTATTTGTACATAAATTCAACAACATACCCCGAGAAAATATGATATATCATTAAAAAGATTTGCAACATCCTAAATCAGGTTCCATGCACTTATGACATAAGCTGGTTCCTCACATAATAAAAATCATGCCTCCATGTATGCCAAAGGCTGTCGACCAGAAGAGAGGATCCAATGTTGATTCTGGGGAGACTATACCATCATTATAAAATTATCTCATCAACATAATCCAATAAGAATAACTAATTCATATAACATAACCAGAAAATACTAGTATCCCATGATGGCCAAAACTGGAAATAAAATATCAAAACGAAACAGTATGAATTCCATGCAAATGTACATTCCCACTTTGAAATTGAAAATATAAAAATAAATATACTATCAACTCCCAAGTGGGTCATAACCCACATTTGATACCTCATACATGCTTCATCCCAAATTATACATCTAACATAGGGCCTTTTCTCTTATCAAGTCCTAAATACATGAAGTGCATTTCAGTAATTATCAGGCATCCCGAGAAGGTTTTGAGTACAACTCATTAGGACTCCTGAAATGAAATCTAAAAAAATATTTATTCTATTGCAGTTTATGCATTTTTATTAAGAATATTATAAAATAAATAATGTAAATAGTTTTCATTTACATAAATACCCTTTATCTAACTACATAAAACATTGAGATCCCTAGGACACCCGAACCATAATACCTGCTTCAGATCATTCTAGAGTCTAAACTATCTTCAAGGAATATCACATATCTGAATGTTATTGTTACTATATTCATCATTTCATATCACATCATGTCCAATTCGAACCATAGTCTAATGCCAAATTATGGGCATAGAACATCATGTTTCACTCCCTTTGGGTATTTGGTGCTATTATCCCTATCTCACACCTCAATGTCTCATGGGTATTTAGAGCCTTTATCCATGTACCATACTCAGTATCTGATATGTGTATTTGGAGACTCATTCTTTTTCCTATAATCATTAACACATATGTGTATTAGGACCCTCATTCATTATCCCACACACATTTAACACATATATAGGTATATGGAGTCTTAGTCCATATCACACACACACATAACACATATAAGGGTAATTGGAGCCTTAGTCCCTATCCCACACACATTAACAACATATATAAAAATAAAAAAAAATCACATGTTTCACAATATCAAATTAGATAATTCATCAATATATTAATCAAAATCATAAATTCTATATTCGCATCAATCCATTAATTTATTTAAAAAAATTTAATCACAAAAAATTGAATAAATAATTGAATAATTAATTAATCCCTTAAATTTCATTAATAATTTTATAAATATATTCATCACTTCAATTTTATTAATTAATTAAAAAAATTATTTAACTACATTGAAAACCTCTCTATCTTGATAACTAATTCAATAATTAATTATTACATTAAATTATACAATCTCATTATCTCATCAATTTATACAATCAAACATTACATTAAATAATAAAAAAGTTAAATAATCTGATTTCTCATTCAATTTCACAATCCATATACCTCATTAATTAATTAAATAATTAATTAATTCGATTATAGTATTAAATTTCAATAGTTAACCTAAACCATTAGTGCATGGATATTTAAAAAAACAAATCAATCATCGATTCAATTACGCAATCATAGAAATTGAAATTCTATAAATTACATGTATAAAATTAAATCAATTATATGGGATTGAAATTTAGATGAACTACATTTAACTGATGCTCCAATAACACTTTTACATCTATCTACCATAAGGTTGAAGGTGAAGATGACTGCAATGAATTTCCAAGATCAAAACCGATCATGATCAAAACCAACAATGCAATTGGTCAAATTACTTCACTAAAATTGTGGGAGAAGATGGTCGATAAAGATTAATACTACCCAAAAATACTTACTAGGGATATTTCATAGAAATGGGACATCCAGAAGGTATGTTGGAACCCTAAAATAACATTGATAAAGCCCTAGGGTTGGGAGGAGAAGATTTTTAGCCGAAAAAAATGAGAATTCAGTTGTACAACCTGTTTAAATTAGTAGCTCAGGAATATATATGGGATGTAATGTGATTAGACATCATGTACATTATTTTATTGTATCTATCAAACAACTCATTAAATCCTATTTATTTCATTAAAACCCTTGAACAATTACACGACATGAAATTACATTACATGCCACATAATGGTTCATCATTTTATTTTTGACCACATTTTTCTTTAAAATAATCTGAAAAACTTTTAAGTATTATCACGTCACCAAGAACCCATTAATCACTTAACCCGTTTATACTAAGATTCTTTTAAGAGAGGCATACCTGAAAAATGGTGTTACCTTAAAATCTCCCCACCATATAATATATCAACCTCACGCTACACTACCAATTTACTATATGATCCTGAGTAAAAAAAATTGACCCATTGAGACATTATATCTTCTTCGCCCTCCCATGTTTACTCATAAACCCTCCCTTGATTCCACAACACATGAACTATCAAAACAGTCATTCACCACAAATTTTTTTCATTACAATCCAAAACATATATTAGATAGTCCTCAAAGGACATATATATATCCATCACTAAATTATCAACATTGAACACATGGGAAGGGTTGAGGTGATACCATAAATGTTGTGACAAAATTAAAAAAATCATGCATAACGCTGTGTCTCTATGGAAAAGGTGATCATAATTACACATGCCCAATTTTCTCTACAATCTCAAATGTTATAATGAACCTTGGTGTTAGATTTCCCTACCTCCATATCACATGGTTTCCAAATCAAGGAAATACCTAGAGGAATAAATGGTTAACATCTATAAACTCTAGGGGACATAAAAATCTACCAGTATATGGATTATATATACTATGATTCATATCCACACTCTTGAAAATTAGTTGATCCTACTCCAATGTCTCCAACACGAGACTCGATCCCAACATCTCTGACTCACCTACCTCCATCCCCCATAGAGGTGATCTGAATGGAATACCATCAAGTGTCTCATATAGTTCCATCTATATCATACATTTATAATAGTTTTTATACATAAATTCTTCTAAATATAGTTTTTTCTCTAAAGACCCACCAAACTCATTAACACATTCTATTAGAATATCGATAAGAACTAGTATAATATGCTCTGACTAGACACTTATCTGAGGGTCAAATGTATTACATAACAGAAACATTATACCAAGTTCCTTATGTAATTATTTATATAAGTGTAATGTAAAACACGTGTCACAGCGTGAAAAAATTGTCAAGACCCATCCAAGTGGGGCCTGTGTTGCGACTCCCAAAGCCTGCCTCTAATAGTCCATGATATGGTCACTAGCACCGAGTAGGCATATCACTAACATGGGAGGCATTTCTTATGTTCATGTAGACACACACACATCCCTAATCCTAAAAATTTGAAAAATGTAAAAATAAATAAATAATACATGTATTTATATATATATATCCCACAACTAGAGTGCATAATAAATTAATGAAGGGAAAACATGGCCATGTTCATTCCGACCACAAAAAAAGGATGTAATAATGCCCATCACAATTATAATGGTACTAGAAATACTGAATGAAATTCGTGGAAACGAACCACAGTCTATCATGTATGACTAAGTATGGAATGGTCTTGGTATGCCTAGGACTCTATCATAAGGCTGATTATTTGCACAAGACATGACACATTTTGGAGAATACCCCACAAGGGTGCGTAAAAAAAAATTCAGTAGGACACCCCAAAACTAAAAATAATATAACAACATAGATACAATAATCTCTACATAGTTACATATCTACAAAACATATAAGAATAATATATAAATATTCTCAATAAAAAATAAATTCTAGATGTAGTCTGATACAATAGTATACCAGCCAAGGATTCTGTCTCAAATATTCAATGAACCACTCATCTAGAAGAACACACTCTAGTGTCTGATAGCACTGCTAACATTCATTTAAGATGTACTACTTATTAGGTGTCGTCATGAGAAAGATACAAACTGAAAGATATGGAAATAATATTATACATTGACTAGGATCAAAGCAAGGTCCAGGGGTGAAAAGAATAACTCCATCTAGATTACCATGATATGTAGAGGATTGGCTCAAGGTATGATTAGTCACACAGATTCTCAAATCTCTACCAAGGTCACTATAATGAATAGAAGATCCTATTTCGGGCCTCTTGGGGGGATTCCACATACTCTATCTCCTAAGTATTGCTAGATGGATTGTAGTACAAGGAGTAGGAATTTATTAGTACCAAACTTTATGGATACAATAATGGTAACAACCCCTAATGAAGCATGTCAACAATATGTAGAAAAAGATTTCTAATCAATGTAAGAAAATGTACACATCATATAGAGGGGTTATATCACATGTAACATGACCACAAGTTGTTGCTATATAAAAGTCCTATGTTATTCAAGCCATGTATGTATAGAATAGTAGACTCCATGTGGGAATTTCATGTACTATAACCATGCTCCAATAAACAGCTCAAGCCATGTACTCAAAATATCCCTGTCCATGTACACCAATGAACATGTCATATTAATATCGAATGGCCCATAAACCATGTGGGCCTAGCCACATGACGTGTAATACCATTCTCTAACCCAAAACCCTAGCCTCTACTTAGGGGTCCCACAGATTGTATAAACCTGGATTACATTCGTTGCAGATTGGGATTTTCCAAAAATCTTGCTTCTTCCTACCGCTCGAGAGTTATATATCATTGTCGTGAAATTTGGCTCCAAATGCATTGAAACTCAGGGATCTCCTATGGTTGGATACTTCCACAACCATTTTCATGAATCTAGTTTTTGAATATATTTGAAAAAAAAATTCATATTCATTCTATTCACCTTTTTTCTTCTCCGCTCAAAATATTTGGTTTTGAAATTAGTAAGATTCATTAACTACCACAACAGTCACACCTCTATTTCAACATAATGAGTCCATATCTACAATATCGTATGGATGTGCTAATAAATTTATGAGTGGAAATAGATTCATCAATGTTCATCTAACCACAGACTAAGGAGTCACCCACGATGAAATATAATGGATGAAGAAATCCACAAATAACAGCCCTGTGGAAAAAACCTTTATCGATGTTCATCTTGTCCTAGATTCATTTCCAAAATAATGATAAATGAAGATGAATAGAAAAAACACAATAAATATCCCACATAAATCCCATAATTATACCTATCCCGCAAGATGATCGAATTGATGATCATTTTGTCTGTTGATTGAACTATTTATTTCATAGATTTCATGAATGGAGAATAAAAAATTTAAAACATATTCCCTTCCCTGGTTTATATGGATCACTGATGAAGATGGATTTTTGTGTTATTGTCATTGGAATAATCCATTATATCAGATGATCATCAAGCATTGATCCCAAAATTCGTTTTTGTAATTCTAAGAGGATTCTAGAGAGCTCTCTAAAACGTCCCCCCATAATCTCCAGGGTTATGAGGCTAACCCTCGGATTTCCCCATAATTTTTTATATACAGATGATTAAGTCGATGTTCTGGAAAAATGAAATGAAATAATTTGTTTTAATTACTTTATTCATTTCCACACCCGCGGCGATTTTCTTCACAAAATAATAATGTTGACTAATGTTAAGTCACTAAAATGGTAATACTGATGCTCAAAATTCAATGGTTCACTCATATTTCTGATCCAGACACTCTTATAGAATTTATTCAACTTTCCTAGGAAAAACATGCTTATGCGTGCTATTTAATATATTTAATATATATGAAACATTTATTCTAGGGAAAAAGTCCTCAGAATCATACACCATATAACAACCTAGTCTCAAAAAACCCATATAATATTTAAAAAAATACATGTAAAATACGAGTCATTACATTCTCCCGGCCTTGGAGATTTACATCCATAAAATTAAAAACAAGGGCTATTCAAAAAGATGTGGGTAGTGGCTATAAATTTGTGCCACCCACCCCATGATTCTTTTGTAGATTATCATGCTACCACTAGACACTCACCAAAGGAATTGGTCATCAATGACATATCCTCTCCTACTGATCCTATATCTCTACTAGGTTATTATAAATGTTTGATCCATCCTTGATGTCAGGCTCTCCATAGTTGATTATGTGCATTGGGTAAAGCATGCACCTACTCAACTTTGACTTGTGGAAGATAATGTGTACCCAATCTAACTGTGGAGGTAGATCTAAGACATACTTCACATCTCCATTTCTACGATGTGTAGGGAACGGGATGATGAACCTCATGGATAGCATGTCATTATGACCAAATCACTATAATCGACATCGAGATGCAACCCATAGGAAAACATAGTCTCCTTTCTCTATATCCAATGACCTTTTTTAACTGTCATCATAAGACATCTCAATGATCTGTGTAGTCTTCATCCACTCCCGGATGATCGAAACATTATTTGTTGTAGCTTTTAACAACTTGGGTCCCATGAGTGCTGACACTCCTTAGTTTGTCCCACAATGTGGTGACCTACAAGGACACCCATAGAAAGAATTTAATGGTTCCATACTGATGGTGGAATGGTAGATGTTATTTTAAGAAAACTCCACTGGTGGTAGGTGATCCATCCAACTACTGAATAAGACCAATAAGAAAGAATGCAACATGTACTATAGAACCTGAATGGTCCACCAAGTATAGCCATCAGTTTGGGGGTGAAACACTGTGCTTAAGAGTAAATGTGTCCCAAACACATCGTATAATCCCTTCAATAGTCAGGATGTGAAGAGAGTACCATCATAAGAAAACACCAGTTGAAATCAATTGATTCATTCAATGTCCTACACCTAGAGGCATCCAAAACAATATAATGAAATCTATTTTGGGATATCTATGAAGTTGGATGACATGGTGATCAGTGTATGATCACCTAGATGGAATCATGTCCCATATATGTACATGGTAATCTTGGCATGAATTCCATAGATATCCCTCCCACTTCCACTCCAGAACCAGATGGGGTTTATCTAATCATTCTAGAACATGGTGACTATTCGTCACAAACATTCCAGTAAGGCATTGAGATATAATCTCTAAAACTCATTTCTTCATCCCTAGATAGAAAAACAAACATCAGGGGTCCTGTTAAATCATTTCCACACTTGGATGTACAGAAAATGTATACGTGTGAAACTCTCTATAAACAATTTCCCATAGCATCCCAGGTACCATTGTCTATTCATTTAAAATAATGACATTCTCTCTAGCTTTTGAAAATCCATCAGGAGAATACCCTAGGGATATTTAATAATGAATAGTCTCATTGTTGGAATACCCAAGATGTTACTCCATGTCTTGATGTAAGAGTGGAGTGGTGAAAACCATCGACAAGAGGTAAGATGTTCCATCTCAATTCAAAATGGACATCTGCAATGAGGCAAACTATTATAACACCACATTCAGTAACTGAGAATAAGATCTCCTACTGAGAGAATCTTCTACCTTGTTCCTCTTCCATGGTGTATAGAAAATTACGAAGTCATAAAGCTAGTGGAACTCTAGAAATAATTTCTGTATCATGCATAGATCCTTATTAGATAAGGTATACTTGAGACTCTTGTTATCATAATAGATGACAGACCGCTCTCCAATAAGTTGGAATTACCACATTGTCAAAGCGATTTATAAAAAATCATACTCCAGATCGTGGGTTATATTATTCTTCTCATATTGTTTCAACTGGAACAAACCATAGAAACTCACCTCCTACCTCTTCATTAGAAAACAACCAAACCTGGTTCATAATGCATCACTTAACACAACATACTCGATGCCATCCACCGAAAATCTCAAGAAGGAAGTGCTCATAAAACTCTACCTAAACTGTTAAAATTCATATCAAAAGTATTCTATACACATGAAAGGCTACCCCTTCCATGTCAAAGCTTTCATGGGTTCTGATATCCTAGATAAATAAAGTATGAATATCCAGAAAAATCCAATAAAACCATGGATGCTTTGCAACTCTATTAATCCCTTTGGTGGACCCATGTTAACACTGCCTTTACCATGGTCATGTCCACTACCACATCATTATAAGATATAATATATCCCATAATGTGGAACACATGAATCTAGAATTCAAACTTTTAGATCTTTCTATAAAGCTGGTTCTCCTGGATTACATCCTGCACTATCCATAACTGTCTCATGTGATTCTCCTTGGATGTCGATTAAAAATGAATATCATTGATAAATATTAACATGAAATAGTCCATGTATAGTTTAAAATCAGGTTCATGAGTCCCATGAACACTCATATGGAATTATTCATGCCAAAGAGTATCACCAAATACTTATACTGACAATAGTGACATCTGAATTCCACCCTTAGTATATCCTCATGACTTACTCATAGCAGTTGAATGATATATCTGATTTCAATTTTGGAGGACCATCAAAACCCTCTTAAAGGACCAAATAGTTCATCAATCGACAAATTTTGATAGTTTTCTTCAAGATCACTTGATTAAAGCTATAGTATTCACCAAAAAACCTCAATATCATTTCTTCCTTTTTTGAAAAAAGAAATGGGAATTCCTCTAGTGAAATGCTATGTCTGTCAATTCCATCCCCCTCTAAATCCTCCAATTGTACCATCATCTCATGAAGCTATGTGGGAGACATTAGATATGTTGGAATACATATCAGTACCTTCTCAGGGTGTATATCAATGCATATTCCTATCTCTCAATGGGGAGGAAAACCTGTAATATCACTGAGAAATGCATCCTCGTACGTTTTCACCACTATAGAAAATTAGAAAATCAAAACATCCACTACAACAAGTGTTAGGACTGATAACTAATTCATAATTAGATACACCCTTTTATGCACAAGTCAATCCTATTCTGCTCTGGTTTCCTTTTCCCCAAAAAAGAAAACAAGGTCCCATCATTTTTGAAAAGCCACACCCTTCACCTAAAATAGGAAATTTGGGCATGCATTGGAGATAACCAGTACAAACCATGAATTAATTTATAAGGGATTAATTCTACATCCCATATATCCTTATTAAAAATCACCCCTCCAATAATAAGGTCACACTATCGATTCAACTGTGGGATCACTGAGTCTTCACCAGTAGGTGTAATGAAGATTAAATTTCGAGTCAATGGTTCAATCAAAATCTCTAAGTCTCAAAAAAGATATGTGGTGGAAATGTAATGACTAGAAATGATAACTATTAGAAATAAAGATAAATTATAGAAGTCAGATATCTTACCTCGCATAATTTTTAGAGATCTAGGGTTATAATCCTGACCACATGGAGTTGTCCCCTACCATGTCCTCCAGCTCTCCAAGCCTTGTGTGGACCACCTAGTGATGGTGGTGGTAACAAGTTGAAACATAGACCTCATCATCCTACTCTCTATGATCCTATTACATATCTTCCATCATTCGGGCATACCTGATCCTATAATTATCTCTTTTTTATTGGACCACCCATGGGGTCTCTATCAGCTATACGACAGGTCAGACAATCTTGGGTGAGATGTCCTATAAAGTCACATGAGAAATATTGCTTCTCTCTGTGATAAATGAACAAACCTTGTGATCCATTTACTCTAGATCTTGTTTCCCAATACCTTCATTTTAAATATCTCCCACCTATAGTACTCTGAAATTGACATTGGATCCTTACTCCCAATGTTTCTTCTCATGCTTTTCCACTAATGACAATCTCTGATTGTATCATATAACCCAAAAACTATGAACCATTCAATATACCACTAGAACCCTTGAAAATGTAGTAATAAACATAAGAATAACATTATCTTTGATATCTCTACATAGACCTCTCTCAATGTTATGGTCCCTAAAAAATTGATCTCGAATCATATCCATCGAGTACATGTAAAGGTTAGTAAACATAGATGAATACTCAGCTACAGTACTAGCACCATATAAGAGCTGTAGAATATCTTCGACATGTACATCTATGAGAATAGTATCTGCGAACTCCACAAAGAAGAGATGATGGAAATCATCACATTAATGAGTCACCTCGTCACGGGAAATGGTAACTAAACCCCTACATCACCCTACCAAGACAAGAAGAAGGCTCACTATCAGGACCACCATTTGATCTCCTAGTGTCCTAACTAGATGGAAAACATGGGTCAATAACTAAATACAATCCTCAAATACCAGTGGGTTGGGATCATATCAAATCCTAAGGGGCCTATGTCAATGAAACCCATGAAGCATGCTCTTCCAATTCTCCTTGTTCGCTAGTACTACGGGTACCAGATGCACTTCTATAGTTTGTGGTAAGGCTGGTGAATAGAGAGAAGGTAACATATTAGGAATTAGTACATAAATAATAGCCTCATCACTAAGGGGATCAACATTTTTATCTTTATTTTGAATCCTATCAGGAATAATTCATGGGTGAAAAAAGAAATAAACATGAGGTTCCACAATCAATGAGAATATCTGGAGAACTGAATCAAGAAGGAAATGTAAACCACAATGCATTCCAATGTGATCCATGTACCATTATTTTCCCTACAATAAATTTTCTCATGTATCAAGTTGAAAATCATGTTATCAGAGTCCTTGTGTATAAATATGTCAGTTTTCGCACAAATATTGGAGTCCCCATCTTGAAATCCGAACTCAAATCAAATAACACTATTATACCAACACAATCTGACAAACTCCCTATACTAAAGATGAACCGATATCCATAATACCACTATGTCATGAACCATCCTAGTGGGGCCATGCAGCCATTCCCTAAGCACCCATTCAAAATACTAGGGCTTGGTTACTAGCACTGAGTATGAATATCAGTAACATTGGAGTCATTTACTATGTACTTATACAGATGCACACATATACAATCCCAAAAAATTTTGAAGTGAAAAAAGTAAAAAACTAAACAAATAATGATTGAATAAGTCTATATCCCAAGACCATAGTATTAATGGAAATAATGAAATTAAACTGGTCCAAGTACAATCCCACAAAAAACTGGTCTGTAACACTTGTCTGACCATATTGTAAGGGGATTTGTATTGTTGTCGGAAAGTCGCATTAACAAACCTCAGTCTGTTTGGTCTCATTAAGAACCACTTAGTTTTGTTCTACCTTAGACTCCATCAAAAGTTCAATTTACTTCCCATGACATAACATGGCTTGGAAAATACCCATTAGGGGGAGTATAACAATAGTCATTTGGACACCCTGAAACCACAAAACATATAACAAAGGAAATGATGTCCCCTCCACAATAGTGTATTTAGAAAATACATATAACAATAATATCTTGATATATTAAAAAATACACACAGTCTAGAGGTGATCTAAAATTGAATTATACTAGACTTTTATTTTAATTGGATGATTCAAAAAAGCAATAATATGTGGGAACACCCTCATAAGTCAGATAGAACTAATACCATCCATCCAAGAGCTACTACTCATGTGTTCTCATAATGACAATGATACATGTTGAAATATCTAAATATAATATGATACAAAGATGAGGATCGCAGTTAGGGCCATGGGGTGCTACCAACAACTCCATCTAGAGTAACCTACTAAGTAGAAGATCAGTGCCTAGTAGGATTTGTCATGTCGATACCCAGAACTCCACCTTGGTAATAAAGATGAATAGAGGATCCCACTTTGGGGCTCTTAGGGGAATTCCTTCAACTCTATCCCAGAATTCATAATGAAGTTATCACAATCCTAAGAGTAGAAAATAATTCATAAAAACCATCATAGAAATTATATGGGGAAAGAAACCTAATGAAACATGTCCATGATACGACTATCAAGATTCTAAGATATTTAAGAAAAACCACACGACTTATAGAGGATTTAGAGGCCAAGTCCCTTTACCCCGATTTCTGTATGTTTTAATGGACCATGTAAATAAAAATGTGTATATGTGTAATTGTCAATTCCATGTTGGCATCCCGTGTACTCTACCCACATTCCTTTATGCGATTTGTCCCATGTACTCATCCAACCCATGTATATGTACTCCTATATACATAACAATTTCTTCAGGGACGGACCACATGTGATGTAGGTCTGGCCACACACTGTGTGATTCCATTCACCATCATGAAACAATAGACACCAATTAGAGGGACCACATTCCATGAAACCCCAAATTACATGTCGTGTGGATCACAATTTTCCATAAACCCTTCTTCGTCGTCCCATGAACATCTACACCACCTCCTCCTTGAAATCCAACTCTAGTCACACTCATAATGATGGATCTACTCTAGCCCAACCCTTCCAAATATTATTTTATAAAATCTAGGGTTCCAATCCGTTCCAAATAACATATCTTTTTTTCTTGTTCATCATTTTTCCATTCATGATGTTGTGGATTTCCAAACTAGTATTATTTGTTCATGACTTCAACCATCACTCCTCTATTGTATGCACTAATTTCATATCTAAAATCTATGATCGATGCACCAATAAATGTATTTTTATAGAATGATTTATCATAGTTGGTCAAACTATGGGCCAATGGGTCACCCACAATGACTGATAAAAGAGGGAGAAAAGAATAACTAACTACCATAACGAACAAACGTCGACTACGTTTCATGTGGACCTCAATTCATTTCGAGTATAATGATAAATGAAGAGGAATAAAACAAATATAATAAATCTCTCAATAAAATCCATCAATTATACCAATACCAGGAGACAATCGAACCACAAATTTGTCTTTTTGTTTATTTGTTTGTGTTCATCGTAGAATTCAAGAACTAGTAAACAAAAAATCAAAACATACACCCTACCGCGATTTGGATCGATTGCTAATGAGGAATGACTACTATGTAGTTACCATTTCTATATCCATTTAATCAAAGAAGTGTTGATCATCAATTTGAAAATGCATTTTGTTCCTCATAGAGGATTCTACAGAGATCTCTCCAATGGTATTATGACATATTTAGGGTTATAAGACTAACCCTGGGATTTCCCTATAATCTTCTATTTAAATTTGATTAAATTAATCACATTGAAAAAAACAATAAAAACAATTTATTTTATTCATGTTATTCATTTTTGTGCCCATGATTACTTTTCCTCAAATGATCCATGCCAACTAATGTTCAGTTGTGGGTAGGGAAAACCATTGGAAATGAGTTCACTGGCGCCCTCAGGTTTCTGATATGAGTACCCACATAGATATTATTCAACTTTTTAAGGAAATATACACTTGTTTATGTTATTTAATATATTTAATATATTTTAAATATTCATTATAGACACACTGGGTCTCTGATTTACACACCATATCATTTCTTATTGTCAAAAATAATTCATGTAAGATTTAATTGTAATACATGGAAATCTAGGTCATTAAAAAAATAGTCCATGACACCCTATGTTGATGGACGATATCTCAAACATAAAAGACCCCTAACTACTCCACTGAGAGTGTCTACCATAATGGTAAGAAATGTTATAACATTGTCAAATGTTCTCCAATAACTCAAATTTTATCATTCTTTTGAGGTTTCCCCAAGAGACAACCCACAAATTCCATAGTAATTTCATCCCACCTCTATTGGGGAATGGGAAATGGTTGTGGAAAACCACCTAGTCATTGATTCATGGAAATCACCTACTAATATGTGTATCATTATGTCATAAACCCTACTATAGTCTTTTTAATGTATGGCCACCAAAACTATTGTTGTTGGTCATAGTACATTTTGGTCACATGTGGATACACCACCAAAATCAAAGCATGAAATTAAAAAATAAAATCCTACCTCATAATTTTGGCCTCAAAAAAATAATCATTGAAAATGATTAACTCATCCTCATATATATTGAAATATAAGGGGGAAAACCCACATGAAAGGATTTCCCTCGATGATTATCATTCTAGATCCTCATACTCTGAATTTCTAATCCAACTCAAGAGTGTACACTCCACTGAATCAAATATGAGATTCTTCTTCTCCAGACTCTCCAAAACCATAACATGTATATCTGTTAGCAAAGGAATCATCTTCCACTCAAAACTAGATTACTGAACCACCTGGGTCATAGTTTTACTTCTTAGAGAAACATCAATAATATTTACCTTATTGAACATTTTTACTAGATAAAAGTATAATGAATTCATATATTCAACCCATAAAATCATTAGGATATTCGAATCCCATAGTGAAAAGATATTCATCAAGCTCTTATGATCCGTACACATAGTAAACATTTCGACCAATATATAATATTGCCAACATGATAAATCATATCTCACTTAATCTAACTTGACTTTGTGAGTAAGGTAGTTCTGTTCATGTGTCCACAACTGTCGAGACCTATAATCCACAACTCGATCTCCATGTATCAACATTAATCTGTTCCTGGTCCCAAAAGTGTCCCAAAACACTATATAATCCTTAAATCTCTCAGGTAGGAACAATATTAGTGCTGATGAGAAATTTTATCTCAGCTCTTGGAAGGCATTATCAAATGATTAATTCCATAAAAATTAAATCCATTCTTAGTGAAACCTAATAGTGATGCTTCCAAGTTGGAAAATTCATGGAAGCGCCTTTGATAATATCTTAACTACCCTAAGAGGCTATGAATATCAAAAAAATTTGGTATTCTCCCAAGATATGACTTCCTAAACCTTCTTTAGGTCCACTGACACACATTATTCTGAGATTATGTGACCCAATAAGTATACCTGATCAAACCAAAACTAGAAAATAGATAACATGTCTTATAGAAGATTCTCTCTCAGTGTACTCAGGATGATGTCAATATTTTGGGCATGATTGTCATGTGTCTTGCAGAACACCATGTTTTTTTCCAAAAAGAGTAGCCCAAAATGATCTAGGTAAGAATGGAATATTCTTTTCAAAATATCCATAAATACTGCTACTGCATTTATCAAACCAAATTACATTATGAAAAACTCATAAAGATTATACCTTCTTGTGAAAGTAGTCCTAGGTGTATCAAAATAAAAAACATTCAAATGATAATAATAAAATCTAAATTAAATCGTTGAGAAAACACATTCTCCCATAAAATGATGAAATTCATTTTTAATTTGTGGAAGACGATATCTATTCTATATAGTCATCTGGTTTTCTGCCTCATAATCAAAAAATAAGGGTAGAGTCCAATCATTATTCTTAGAATTCAAAACTGGGGAACCCCAAGGTAACATACTCAGAAAGAGAAAATACTTATCCACCAACTCTTATAGTTGAATCATAAGATATTGAAGCCCTTTTAGTGTCATTCTATATGGTGGAATGGAAACTTGTTCATCCCTTAATATTATTTAAATTCTTAATTCCACATGTATCTTAGGTGGAATCCATAAGAAGTGTTCAGGAAACACATCTTGAAACCTATCCACTATGGGTGGAATGAAATCATGATTCACACCGGTATCATCCTATAACAGACTATAAACCAAGGTCATGAGCTCCACTAGTTGTTAATGAACAAACATTGCATGACCATCCTTGATGTTCCACTCTCTATATTGAACATATTTTCATTCTTAAGAGACTTAAAATCACTATCTGATAGTATTAATCAATGTGGGATTAATATGATACTAACCAATCAATTCACAATTTTTTTTAAAAGACTGATATATCAATAATATAAATATCCCATAGAAAAAGATACTCCCCATACATGAGAGGAAATAATTTTCACAAGCAGTTGTCTGTCTACCGTTCTTCCAATAATGTATCTATTATCAGAAACCTTCTCATGAACTCCACCACTAGGCTATAACAATTAACATGTATTGAATAAAAAAAGGAATGAGACAGAAAAGTTTAAAATATGGAACGAAATAATATAAAATCTACAAGAATATAACCTCTCACTTTCGATGGTCCATCCTCATATACATAACTATAGGACGAATAAAAAGTTACTTTCATACCCCTCATCCTTGTGATGCAACCTGAGTCCTTTGAGATGCGCCACTCTGTTGACACTGGAACTCTCTCCCAGAAACTCCATGTCTACTTACTCTATAAATATTTCTAGTATAACTCATGTTGCGAGACTAATACGGTGAAGAAGAACCCCTTTCCATACTCATGGTTGGTAAAGAACAACCATAACTACTTACATGTCATGGGCCCATAAATAACCTCTTTATATGTCCCTTTTTTTGAAAACTAGTATCTATACCAGCAATTCGATACAATGTTTATAAATGCCTAATATACTATTATATTGATGGAAAATAACTCAGGATAGATCCTATGTAATTGATCCTTCCCCCTGACTACTCTACCATTTATCCCCCTGGGATACATTCTCATAGTGATTCTTCTAGACCTCAGAGGACATACCACCTAATTTTCTAGTGGAAACCATCTATCCTGTATTAGATAACTAAATTTGGTTCTAATATATATATAATGATATCCTGATCAACCACCTCTACAAAGTTCCATAACCTAAATAGGATAAATTGAGAATTAATATCAAATTTAAGCCCATCCTGTAAATGACTTGTCGTAGTTGTCTCATCCCCTGCCTGCATTAGAGAAAAGCACCAAATGTCTATAAAGAGACTAGAATAGTCCATGATGGACATTCTCCCCTAAGTCTACCCCATGAAATCAAATTTTCTATCTTGTCTCAGCGTATCTGGATAAAAGTTTTATAGGATCTTTTCCAAAACATCCATCCATGCCATCCAATCTTTCTTCCCTATTCAAGCATAAACATCCCATCTGGGATTCACTAATCCTCACAACATATATTATGACATCATGGACCTTTTATGGTAGGAATCTATAAATTTTAAAGTATAGTATGAATGGAATCAATCTATAACTCAACCACCTTAGGTGCACCCTTTGTATTAAATTTCATAGTTTTTTTAACTGAAACTTCCTCATCATGTTGATTTTTTTTCATAACCCTCCATGGGGTTCTTTTCCTAAACTGTAAGAGGCGATCATTTTTCTCTTAGTACTACTATCTGAATTCCTTTCCCAGCACTATCGGTGCCTCCTTTTCCATTGCTGTAAATCCTCTCCACCCAAAGCCTCTTGCCGGCTTCTCAATAAACATCATTATTTAGTCATATCTATAAAATTTAAAACATGTACCTTAGAACACATAAAACACCAGTAACACATTTATGGAAAATCAAAATAATCCATAACAAGTAATTTCCCCCTTTTCCATCCACATGTCACAACCAAGGTTTTATTATAACCCTTAACCATCCTATATCTTGGTCGTGCTTGAGAATGGGAAAAGTCATTATTAATGTTTATGTTTCATAATATAAAACCAATTTACATTTCATAATTTTTAATCCCTTAAAATTTTTCAATTTTTCTTTCAAAACCATTTTCAGTTCAATTTCAAAATCAAGGATAAACACATCATCTTAAATAACTTACAAAAACCCCATTTTTAATGCATGTCTAAAATGATGAATTTTCAAAAAATAATCCTATGTGAAAAAAATTATTCATGAAAAAAAACTCTCATCCCATTAGTTAATATGAGGTAGACCTTATGAAATATCAAAAAAATAATCACATCAGAAAACAGGTCCATCACCCAAGGTGAAATTTCATCAAATGTAACAACACATATCAACAACAGAACTACCACCATGGATACTGATCTTTTTCCCCCATACATGGGATATATACTCCTAGGAACATGTTTTCATCCATTACCCAACTCATAATATTATCCTTTCTCTATTTCCAAAATTTAAATAAAAAATAAAAAAAATCTCTTTTGATATCACTTTGTAACTTCCCAACCGGGGTGCCACACACTGGTTCCCCGCGCCAGTCAGTCACATGATATCAGGGATGCCTTCCCATACAATAGAGGCTACTGATAAGTTGCGAGGGTATAAATTGAATATTGGGGAGACTATAATCTATTTATCAAAGTATCTCATTTGTGTAAATAAATAATATTATCCAAGAGATAGAACATAAATGGGAAATTACCAGTATCACATGATGACCCAAAATGAAAATAAAATATCAAAAATGAACAATATACATTCTTTTCTAAAGTTTTTTCGAAATTTCAAAATGAAAAAAAGAATGTAAGGACCCTACTTAATCATAAAATATTCTAGAACAATATCTGATTCCATAATACATGCTCTATCCAAAATTATCCATCCAACAAGGGGTATTTTCCCCTATCCTGTGATGCGTTAGTCAATTCTATTCAGGTAAAACTTATGTTTCTTGAGTAGGCTATGAGTACAACATAGTCGGGAACAAAAAATGGTGTCTACGAAAATATATAGTCTATAACAATGTATGAAGTTGTAAAAATAATAAAATACAATAATAAATTAAAGAATTTATATTTATTCAATTACTCTTTATTTAACCACATAAACCCAGGGTTCCCTAGGACATCCGAACATCAATACATCCTTCAGCCTATGATAGAGTCTAAACAATGCCAGTGGATTTTTTTTATCTTAATTCCATTATTTCCATTAATCATCCCATTTCACATCATATAAAATTGAGGTCATAAACCAGTGCCAACTCATGGGAATAGAATTTTGTGTCTAACAACCCATGGGTATTTGTATCCCATATCACTCCCCCACAACTCAATATCACATTGGTATTTAGAGAACCATTCCCTATCCCATACTCAATATCTCAAATTTGTATTTGGATCCTCCAGCCATGCCGCACACAAATTTTTTAAATTTCATGTATTTAAAGCATATTTCACATTTCCCAAACATGTTTACCACATATATGATTATTTGGAGCATCAGTCCATATCTCACACAGATTTAACACATATATTGATATTTGGAGTCTCAGTCCCTATCCCCCACACATTTATGAAATATATCACAATATCAAAAATTTCACACGTGCCATAATATCACATTAATTAATTCATTAATAAATTAATCAATCATAAAAATTTTATATTCACATCAATCCTTTACATAATTCCATAATTAATTAATCACACCAATTACATTAATTAATTAAATAACAAATTAATCCCCAATATTTAATTAATTAATTACACAATTAATTAATAACATCAATTTCATTAATTAATTAACCAATTTATTAATTACATACACAACCGCAATATCAAAATGACTTATTTAACAATTAATTATTCCATTAAATTACAAAATCTCAATATCTCATCATTTTCTATGATGATTGAATTTTTTGAATTCTCCATAAATAATTTAATATGATTTATCATTCAATTTATCAATACCCATACCTCATTAACAATCTCAGTAAATAATTAATTAGATTACACCGTTCTACTACACCAATTAACGTAAAATATTAACGTGTGAAAATTAAAACAAATCAAACCAATCATTGATGCAATGATCCAATCATGGAAATTGAAATTTTAAATATTAAAAACACTATAGAATTGAAATTTACACCACCTATCATTAAACGATGGTCCAATAACAATTACATGGCCAATTTTCACAAGGAAGAAGGTGAAAATGACTTCAATGAGGTTCCTCGATCAAAATAAATATAAATCATATCCCAAAATGCATCAGTTAAATGATTCTCTACAATAGTTAGAAAATATGGAAGGTAAGGAAGAAAACAGACTAAAAAAGACATACTAGGGATCATTCACACAAAAGGGATGTTCATAAAGGATTTTGTAACACCAAAATCACTTGCTGAAATCCCTAGAGTTAATAGGGGATGATTTGTAGCAGAAAAAATTAGAATGCAGTCACTAAACATTTTTAAAATAGATGGTTAGGATTTACATGGTGTGTAATTTGATTTTATGTCATTTAAATTTTTTAATGGAATATTCCAAATAACATGTCGCCTACAATTTAGTTCATTTAAACCACCTAAACAATTACATGACATTTAATCCATTAAAAAAGTGTAAATGTTATGTAGTTTATTTTAAAGTCCATTTAAATTTTAAATAATCTAATAACCTTTTAATTTTTCTCATCTCACTATGATCCCATGAATTATTCATACCATTTATACCCTATCTCTGTTAAGAGAGACGTACTAGAAAAAAGACAGGATATTACAACATATAAACTATAAATAAATCATATAGCTTTCATGGTGAATTATTTTATTATCATAATTATGTATGATGTAACACTCATGGATACCATGAAATGAACCTCACATTGACACTTGACATAACCAACATGGTTATACTTGGATGTAATAATCATTTTTACACTTGGAATAACCATAATGGTCAACAAATTACATATGCAATTCATTGGAGGGATATTATTGACCCACCAATATTTAGCTTATAAAGGAACCATCCATTGTTACAGATAATTCTAAAGAACCATAACATAATCATACAACATGAATTTATACACCATTTTAAAAAACCTAGTGGATACTATATTATTTTTTAAAAGGAAATTATTTACATAATATGGGAAAACTTTTCTCTGAAAGTAATCATGTAATATTATAAAGGAAGAATCAAAAAATTAAGGAATCATGAACTTTATATTATCTTCTCATGCTATAAAATATAAAAAACAATCCTTTCACATTGGTTTAAGTGAAAGAAAGATTACATTACAAGATAATTTTTAAAAAGAATGTGCCTCACATAAAAATATAAAAAGAATAGTTTTTAAAAAAAGGTGAGATAAAGTCGAAACCTAAATTTTGAAAACATTAATTTTCACTTATTACATTAATTAAAGTCCTTAATAACGTAAACATTAAAGAAAATGATTCCGAAAATAAATCATTTAAACTTTTAAAATTAGGGTTTTTAGTTAAATATTATATGACCATGAGTATGAAACATCATGTATGTTCTTTTTATTCATGAATAATTAACATTTATAGTTTTATACATTATTAAGAACCTTTATCATGTTCATTATTCATTTTATATCACTTATTTGAAAATAATATACAATTAGTTAATTGATGAAGTTCAGTGAAAATATTTTTATGATATTTGGTTTATATGTCCAAAATGACATCAATAATTTGACTATGGTAAGAGTTGTATTTATTCAACTATATTTAGAAAATATTAATTTCTGAATTATCATTTTTATACATCAATTTTATATTTAAATTAAAATATTAAATATATTTTTGAAAAATGAACTTCGTTACAATCATGGAGATGGTAGGTCAGACTTACGCAAGAGTAACATTTTCATCTTCATCGATCATTATGGAAAGAGGGTATCTAATAATTATATTTCGAGAATGATAATATTATAATATATGACAAATTATTTCTTCGAATATACTTTCACTTTTCTTCATAGAGATGTTTGTCCACTCGTATGCACGAATGACATTATCATTATTCTATGCATGGATATAAAAGAAAATTAACGATATATTAGATTTAAAAAACTATAATCACATCCTGAATATCATATATAATAAATAATTCCATAATTATAACAATTCATTAGAAATGGTGATTGAAAGTAAATTATATCTGTTCTCGAGGCGATAGTATTCAGTACACACGGACGATAAAATCTTACCCATTTGAATGATATAGAGATGGAAATGGTTCATGAAACTAGCATAATAACATATAAGTATATGAATTATAATTTTTTTATTTTATCTTGGTTGAATATGTTTTGATTGATGTGACCGAATAATCAAAACATAAATGATTTTTTTTTAAAATCACTCCCCTTATCTATAAAATCCCTCTACATAACATCTTAAGAGCACTAAGGTTGGTATTATACCTAAAATAATAGCTCTAGAACGTGTTTAGGGATTTTAAGAATGGATTTTGGTAGTAATTAGCTGAACCGATTTTTTTTATATGTTTTGAAATGAGTAGAAGATGTGTTCTTTTAGGAGTGAGTGGAGGGACCCTAATGGAATTTCTCAAAATATTAAAATATGATAATAATATTATAGATTAAAATTATTAAAATGGATTATAAATTAATAGGTTATTATTGGAGACCATATAATACCCCCATTTGTCTTACATAATATTTTCAACTTTTATTAATAATTAAATAAAATTTTAATTCCATAAACTGTCATTATTGTAAAATTTGAAACAATTAATTACATTGAATTTTAGAAAATAAAATAAAAATAGAAATTAAATCCATGTATTTTTTTATTTCATAAAAATTTCATATTAATATATAAAATTAAGGTTTCATGTTAATTAATTAGAATCATATTTATTTAAATATTTTGAATATCATTTTATTTTATTTTTCCAATAATTCAATAATTATTTTATATGTGTTGGGAGAAAATATAAGACAATTATTACTTACCTAAAAATTAAAAATAAATTATAATGATGAATATTAATATATTTTATTTCTAAATAGTATTTATAGTTGAAAAAATAATCTAGATAAAACCTTATTAATAATATAACACTTATTAAAAAAAAGTGGGGCATGATTGAAATTTCCTTTAAAAAATACAATAAAGGTCATCATCATATCCAATTGGATATAAATGATAATATATTAAACCTTGGGATGATAGTTATTCTGATATATTAAAAAGAATATTGTTTCAAGTTGTTGGATAATTTAATTGTTGTTATAATTTTAATGAAATTTTTTATTGATTTTTGGTCAACATTCAAGATCATTTCCTTAGTGTTTCATAAGCATTAAAGGTAACTAATTCATAAAAAAAGTTTAAAATAAATTACTATAATAAAAATAAATAAATTTTTATCCAAATAATGATTTATATTCATTCACTATGTATATTTATTCATCTCCATGTTAAGAAAACATATTTAATTTCTTAATTTGAATTTTCCTACCTAGCACAGTTATTAAACAATCATTTGTATATTCTTCTTGTCATATAACTCAAAAATTTGAAATTATCATTATAAATAATATATTTTTTATTATATTTAGTAATAAGGTCATTCAAATACATTATAACTCTCAATTTTTATCTATATGAAACCAAATTTTACTTTTCTAGTGCTGCACAAGCACTGCGTTATTACTAAAAATATAGTTTTCATAATTAACATTTAATAAAATTAAATTTAAATTTTATGACCTATTTTAGTGATATTTATTTTAAAATTCAATATTTTAGTGATTAAACATGTTTAATAAAATTTTATATCATAAAAATGCATTGAAGATATCACAAACGATACTATATTTTTAAAAACATTATTTTTTACTATTCCAAAAATTTTTATCTTTTTTAGAGTATTCTCAAAATTTCACCATAATATAATTTGGGTATATTATTTTTAAAAATGAATTTTACTTTTTAATAAAAATCATAAAAACTGTGAAATTAATAATAATATTCACCAATAAAAAGAAAGAAAACTCATTTTTTATGAAACCTTATTTATGAAGATTAAAACGACTTCAGTAACTGATTATATTATTATATTATAATTATTTACCAATACATTTTTATTTATTAAGATTTAATTTTTATTTCATAAATAATTTATTCAATTTTATACCCGTCAAATTAATTTCTATGTTATAAGAACCACATTAAAATAATATAATTTATTTTTTCATTCAATAACAATGTGGTTTATCTTTTATTTTATCAAACATAGTTTTTCATTTCAAAATATTTTCTTGTCACAATCTCCAACATTAATAAATTCGTTCCCTAGAAATTGAACTCAATCTTTATACACAGGGATCAAATATTCCAAATGCCTTTATTGGTATCCCCCACATTAAGAAGCATTAATAAAAAATCTACATGATAAGAGGGAAGAGAAAGTCTGATGGTAAATTGAGATAATAAAAACTAGGTTTACATGTATTAAAATTGGACATTGAAGAGAAACTAACTCCCAATGACTGGTAGGAGTGATTGAGAACAAGGTCAAGATAATGTTTACAATAACTAAATGTATAATTTTTGATGCGTTAAATTTTCATTGAATTATCATTATGAAATATAAATGGATTACTAATTATTTCCTGATTCTTTTATTCATGTTTAGTAATTCCAATGCAATCTATAAAATAAATATTGTGAAATATACTTAATTGAAAATTTTAATTTCATTCTTAATAAACTTCTACCTCCATCTCATCTTCTTCTCCTAATGATTAGAATTCGTGATGAAATTTTCATACCATAATTTATTGAATTATCTTTTACAGATCAAGTAAATTTATAAAAGGTTTAATATATATTCCTCTTTCCATTAGAAAAACCATGTTTCTTTTATCACGAGGTAATATAATTCAAAAATATATAAATCCATTATGTGCTGAAAAATATATTTAATCCCCAAATATATAACTATAATTATGAAAGTTCAACCTAGATCACTAAACTAATAAATAATTTTAGATTCCTCAAAACTATTATGGATAAATATTGAAACCCAAAAATATGATGTATTTGAACACATAGTCTTCAATGTAAAATTTATAATTTATCTACAAATCCAATTAATGACTCTAAAATTTAATAACTAAATTTAATTTCACTAATTATATATTCAACAAGATATGATAATAATTCAAATAAATAAGCCCAATAATAATAAACCAACAATAATTTAATTTATTCCTCAAAAAGTTAATTCAACCTTTATTTTCTGAAAAGAAAATAACATTGAATTCTATTTACCTTAATCAAATAGGGATCATAAAATAGTGAACTTATTTTGAACAAATCATTATTATACAAATCAATCTCGAACCCCATTTTTATCTATTTCAAAAATATATGTTCGAAAAATGAAAATAACCATTATCCATCATATTATATAAATAATTGAAATATATTTTATTATAAATATGACATCACATATTTTAGTGGTAGGTGATGCACCCTTACAGACCATCGGTTACAGGTTCAATCCGTATGGCCTTTCAGAACACAATAGGTTATCACATGGTCGGCGTGGTCTTTTTTTAAAACTATATAATTAAAAAAACATTACAAAAAAAATATGATAAAAACCAGAAAAATAAATTAATATATTTATAAAATGAAAATAAATATCTTCAAAGGATATCTCATAACATTCATTCTGCATCCCAAAATGCAATAACACATAATTACCCCCCAAAATTAATGTGTCAAAAAATACCATTAGTCAAGATCAAAATTCATAACATCAGTCCAAAATTTGTTTTCATAGAAATTGATCTTAAGATAAACCTTAAACATTTAAAATCATGATGATATCCAACTCTTATGAAAATCTCGCAAGAAAAAATATTATTCTCTAGTAATGTCTAAATCATTATCTAATACTAACTTTATGGAATCATACATAAAATTTATATACTATAAATACCTTAGAAAATAATTCACATTTGATTATTCAAATATATATTCCATTTTTATATTTTTATATAATTTATAAATACACTTACATATTAAAACCATAAATTACATGTGGGCACATAAATTCAATATCATGTACTTCCACCAGAAAATTGTTTCAAATAAAACATGGTTTCTTCAATATTTTCATCTTGACCACATAATTTTTACTAATTTTCTATAAACCATTAAAAAATTTCAAAATAATATATTAGAAAAAAATATAATTAAGGAACAAAAAAATATACCATTATTCTATAAATAGTCATAATTTGTTTTTCAAAATAGCAATTATGCTCAATGTAAATATTTTTTTACCCCAGAATTAAAATTATCCTCATAAATAATTTTATAAAAAATTTCTTAATAAAAAATAATGGATAAAATAATAACCATATAGGTTTATTTAAATCCATGATAAAATCATGAAAACATTTTCATGAAGTTATATTTTTCATGGTTAAGAAGTTAGACAATATTTCATTTGAACATAAACTCAAAATATTTCCTTCTGAAAAAAATTATATATCTCTAAAAATTATATATAATATAAATAAATGATATATGTAACTTGGAGAATCATTTTCATATCAAAACTATGTATGATGTAACTCTCATGGATACTATGATATAACCCACATGGTAATACTTGACATAAACCACACAGTTATTCTTTGATGTGACCATTGTAGTTACACATTGAATAACTATCATGGTAAACTTCTAACATATATAATTTGTGGGTCAAATATCAATGTCCCCCCTTATTTGGTATATAATGGAAAAAATCATCATCCTAAAAAATTTCAATAAACTATAATTTAATCCTAAAACATTAATGCTTGGATCATAAAAACATACCGTGAGGGTAATAACTTAATTTAAATTAATTATTTATACATACAAAGGAAGTTGTTTTTTAAAAAAAATTAATATTATAAAGGATTCATGATAAAATTAAGGAATCATGAATGTGGTAAAATCCTCCCATGATGTATAAGTTAAAAAATTCCTTTATTGACTTTAAAAAACATAAAAGAAGCGATAAATGATTATTTTGAAAAATAAATTCTCTTATATAAAACAATAGTAATATTCCTTTATGAAAACATTTGAGTGAAATTTGAAAATTACCATCAGTAATCATTCTTGTACATATAAATACATTTTAGAAAATAAATTTTAAAAATATTTTCTAGAAATATAAGGACTTAAAAAAGAAATACTTACAAAAATTAAAATGAAATTTTTTTGTTGAATATTCCCTTACCAATAATAAAACACATCATATATGTTCTTTATACTCATGAATAATAATCTTATTTTATTTTTATAAAATAATAATAACATTTTAGTAATCATTATTCCTTATATATGACATATTTAAATGTTATAAAACATTATATAATTAATTATCTTTCTATCAAATATTTTAATGATATTCAGTTCATAAGTGAAAAATGAATTTAGAAATTTGATTATGGTTATAGAGCTCATTATTAAACCATATTTAGAAAAATTCTACAGATATAAGTATAACTTTTACACATAAATTATACTTTTATATTCAACAATGACATATAGTTATGAAAAATGAACTGTGTTACAATAATGAGGACATTAGGTCGTACGTACACATGTGTAATGTTTCCATTTTTAAATGGTCATTATATTAAGAATGAATATATTATATTACCCTTAAATAATGATCATATTATAATATTTGACATATTATATATCTATATATATCTATAAATATCATCAATATGATTTTGTGATGAAAAACGAGTCACATCGCAATGTGGAGGTGGTAGTCCACATGTACGGACGAACTATGTTATCTTTTTTTGGAATATATGGATAAGAAAATAAATGATATACAATCATTCAATAATGATTTTTTAAAGAATATATAATACAAATATTAATTCTATCATTATAACTAGTATTGAGATATAGTGGTGGATAACAAATTACATTGGTTTGGGAGGAAGTAGTCCACCTTATAGAGGAATGATAAACTATTTTCCTATTAGTTGAATGTGTAGATGGATAAAGGTCATTAAACTAATAAAATTAAACCACATTATATGGTGGTTAAATTATTTGTTATTTTATCATGGTTGAAAAATGTTTTATGGATGTTTGAGATCAAACAAAACTATCATTCTTGATTTAAAATGATACTCTTTCCTTGGACCATCCCTTTTCTTAACACATTAAGAACTCTATGGTGGGTATTTTTTACAAAAAACAAAACTATAATTTGGGGAGGGATTTTATTAAGGAATTTGGTAATGTTAAGGATGAACTAAATATGTTTATATGTGTTTTTAAATCAATATAATTGCTGCGCATTTATAAGAGAGGGGATTTGGACTCATTGAGTTTCTCTTAATATTAAAATAAGATATTACTATTATGTGGGAATCTTCATCAAAATGTAATATAAATGAATAGAGAAAGAAATTGGAGACCTTATATTATTCCATTTATCCTTTTAAAATATTTTTATGATTTAATATAATTTAATAAAATAATAATTCTATAAAATTTTATTATTGTCAAATTCAATACTATTCATTACATTGACTTTAAAAATATTATTAAAAAGATAAAATTAGAAAAACATATTTTATAATATTCTATAAATGTAACGATATTCTATAAAAAACTTATATATCACATTAATTTTGTAATATTATATTAATTTTAAAAATATTAATATCATTTGTTTGATTTCTTCCAATAAAAGAATATTTACTGCATTAGTGTTGTGAAGGAATAACTGGTAAATATTTCACCAGTAAAAATTAAAAGTAAATTAACATGATGATTATAATATTTTTTATTTAAAATTTTCAATGTAGCTTACAAAATCCCGTAGATAACAACATATTAAAAAATAAAACTTGTTATAAATAAGTGTAATAGGATTTACCTTTGTTTAAAAAATACTATAAAGGTCATAATATTATCCATGTAGCTCCAAATGAACCTAAATTAGACCATTTTAGTATTAAAGTTAAATTATAATCATAAAATAAGATTTATTAATGATTTAATATCATTTAATAGTTTATATATATTTAAATAAAATCATTTTATTTATTTTTCTTACACTTTCAGAAGCATAATGTCATTGTCTCATAAGAATTAGAAGTAATAATTTCATATATAAAAATAAAAATAAAAATAATCTTAAAAATAAATAAATTATTCCTAATGGAATTCTTTATATTCATTTTTCATGAATATTTACTCATACCTATGTCAAGATAATATATTAAATTTGATAAATTTACTTTTCATTCCTTGTACTGGCATTTCACAGTGAATTGTATATGATTCATTTTATACAACTCACAAATTTGACCATTCGATGATTTTGGTAAATAATTAATCATAAAATATGATTTATTCAATTTTGCAGGCCATCTAATGATTCTTATAATTTCAAATAAAATCATTTTATTGATTTTTCATTTGCTTTCACAAGCACTATGTTAGTGTTTCATAAGCAATACAAGTAATTATTCCATATATAAAAATATTAATTAAATTTATCACATAAAAATAATTAAATTCTTCTCAATGAAATTAATTATACTCAATATTCATGTCTATTTTCTCATATCCGTATATTGAAAGTATATTTAATTTGATAAATTGACCTTTCATACCTTTTATAGGCATTACACAAAAATTTGTATATGAATATTTTATACAAGTTTATAACTCATCATTATAATTATTAATAATAACTTATTAATGTTATTTAAAAAAAATGATGCAGGAATACATTATACTTCTCATTTTTTATTTATAAGACAATAAATTTTACTTTCCCAAAGCTATGAAAGCACTACATCAGCAATAAAAATGATATTTAGTTTTATCATGAAATAAACTAGAATTTACATGATCTGAAATATTTTTTATAATATTTATATTAAAATATAATAAATGAATAATTAATAAAAATTTAAATAATTTTTATTCCATAATTTTTTTAATGATATTATAATAGATATATTATTAAAAACACTATATTTTACTTTTCATGAAAAATTGTATATTATTATAAAATTCTCAAAATATCATCATTGGATTATTTTGATATGATAATTTTAAAAGTGAATATAAATTTTTAAAATACATTATCTAATACTTTTTGAAATTAATTTTAATAATCACCCATTAAATGAAAAAACCATTTATAATGAAAACATATTTCTAAAGATTAAAATGAAATTACTAAATAATTTTGATATAATGTAATAATAATTTAGAAATAAATTTTAATTTATTAGTTCCTACATATATATTTCATAAATTATTTATTCATATTTAATCCCTCCAAATTAACAACTAGGTTATAATGGAAACATTTAGAAAATAAAAATTATGTTTATCATTTAAGCTCGATGTGGTCTATCGTTTAAATTATCAAACATTGTGTTTCCTCTTAAATTATAAGGATGTAACATTATATCATAAGTAATAAATTTCATCTCCCAAAAGTTAAAATCGGTATTTGTAACAATGTTTAACAATTTGAAATACCATTATTGATATCCCACAACATAAAAAGTATTAATGAAATGTGAAAATGAAAAGGGAGAAATAAATTTTTTAGGTTCACCTAACATAAAACATACTTGGTTTTTGTTTAGGAAAACATAGACATATAAGAGAAAAAAATCTCTCAAGGACTGATAGGGAGTGATAAACAACACATTCATGAGAAATTGAACCACCGAGGAATCCATAATCTGGGATGGGTTAAAATGGAATTGAAATATCAGTTGTAAAAGTAATCAGATAATAAATTATTTCAAGATAATTTCCATCAAGTTACAGAAAAAAATTTCTATATATATTAATAAAATAGAGAAATATAGTTAAATAGAAATTATAACTTCATACTTTAATCAAAATTCACCATCAATCTCATATTTTTCATTAAATTATGAGTATTCAAGACGAATATTACCTACCGCAGTCACATGAATAAACATCCACATATCAAAAAAAATATGTAAATTATTATAAATATATTAATTCTATATTTATACAATATCCACGAATAAAATGGTGAGTAAAGATTAAGAAAATTAAAAAAATTAATAAACTTTTATATGATGAAAAAAAAATTTAATCATAAAAAATATCACTCTAATACTAAATTTTCAACAAAGATAATTCAAAAAATAACAAGGTAAAAAATACTCAAAATTATTCTAGACTGTTATTAAAACCCAAAAATTAGAATTATTTTATTACATAGTATTCCAATGTAAATTTAGTATTTATCTCTAAATCACATCAATGACTCTTAAATTCAAATACCAAAATAAAATTTCTCTAATCATATATTCTCCATGATATTCATTTCATTATTAAAAATAAACTGAATGAGCATAAATCAAAAATAAAATCATATATGCAAGAATAATATAAATCATCCATTATTACTAAAAAATAATGACATATTATTATTTTACCTTAATCGTATAGGGTTACAAAAAATGGTGAACATCTTTGAAAATTTCAATAATCACAGAACCAGTTTCCAATAACCAAGTTATCTCTATGATAAAACATACATTCCCTAAATAAACATAAAAATTATTAATAATAGTATTTAAATATGTGAAGATAATGTCATAATATCCCAAACAAAATGTATTAAAATCATTGGTGATGCACACATGTAACAATTCAGTTAGGGGTTTAATCCCCATGACATTGTTCGATGTGATGGGATGTCACACAGACTACATGTTGTCATTTTATAACATTAATATATTAAAAATAAATAAAAATCATAATCTCAATGGATACTAAATACCATTCATTCTTCATCCTAAAATGTATTAAAACAAAATTACTTAAAAAATAAATGTCTCCATTAATATCATTAGTTACCTTGACATTTCATAACATGTAGCCTAAATGTTTTTTCAATGAAATATAACTTAATATAATGAATAAAAAGTAAACCAATGTTGATATTCATAAATCTTAAGAAAACATAACATTAAAACATCACAATATTCATAGTTCTCTAAACACTAATCTGATATAAATAGTAAGGACCCAGAATGAAATCATTCATTCACAATGATCGTCTAATTTTAGGTTGTTAATGAATTAGGAAAAACTATTAAATAGAAAACCCAATCATTACTAATTTATGTATATACTAAATATTTTTTTCCACGTAAATTTTTTTTTTGAATAAAACATTGTTTTCCCAAATTTTCTTCATAACATTATAATTTACCCTACTCGTACTTAAGACCTTTTAAAAACATTTTAAAACAGTGTTATTATCTAAAAAATATCACTAAGTGATAAAAATAAATGAAATAAACCTGTAGAGTATAAATACACATAAAAATATTCCATTTTCAAAATAAACATTAGCATCAAAAGAAACCGTTTGTTACCCAAGAAACTACTTTTTCTCCCAAAGTAATTTTTTATTAAAAATTAAAGGTAAAATTAAAACCCTATAGGTTTATTTGAAAACAATATAAAATCCTGACATATTTTCACAAAGTTATACATTTCACCCTTAATATGTTCATATTCTTTCTTTTGGACATAAACTAAACAATGTTGTAAAAATTCTGGATATCTATAATAAAATGAAATCATAAATAAATAATATATGTATATGGGGGAATAATTTAATTTTCCTAATTACTTATGATGTAACCCTCAAAGCTACAATAAAATAACCCTCACGGTTATAGGTGACAAAACCATCATAGTTATACTTGCATGTAACCATCACAATTACACTTGGAATAACCATCATGGAAAACTAACATTGTACCAAATTAATTTTATGGATATCATGGAAACAACCATATTGGGATTATAGGGTAACCACCGTTCATCAAAAATAATTCCCATGAACCATAACAAAATCATAACACATAAATTCTTGCATCATAAAAACTAGATATTATGAAAATCAATTATTTTAAAAGAAAAAGGTGCACCAATAAAGGTAATAAATTTAATGAAAAATAAACATAAAATCATAGAAAGGAATTGTAAAAAATTAGTTTCTCATGAAAGAGGTAGAATATTCCAATATCTAAAAGTTAAAAGAATGATAATTTTTGGCTCAATAAAATAAATAAGGAATATTAAATGAAATTATTAAAAACAATTTCCATTACATAAAATATTAAAAATATTCCTTTTGGAAAAAATATGATGAAAATTAGAAAATTAACATTTAAAAACATTAATTTTCAAAGGAATAAATTCATAAAAAACATTTTTTAAAACATCATCATAAAAGAGACAGATTTTTAATGTAAATCTTTTAAAAATTTAAAATTATGTTTTTTAGATAATGAGTCCCTTACCTCGAGTATAAAATGTAAAATATGTTTATTTTCATTTATAATAATAAAATTATTTTAGTTTTATAGTTTAGTCATAATCATTTCTATTTTTATTATACCATTTATATCACTTATTTAACTCTTATAAGTTGTTACATATGTAATTATGTTCATTTTATATATAATGATGATTTTCGGTTAATAAGTCTAAAATGAATTTAGAAATTTTACTATAGTCATAGAGGCCATTATTCCACCAAATATTTAATAATAATATTTAAATTAATATAATTAAATTATTATAAATTTTTTTCACAAATTATACTTTTGTTTCAATAGTTTTATATAATTATGAAAAATAAACTATGTTACAATCATGGAGATTGTAGGACGTACAAACGCTTGAAAAACGTTTCAATTTATCAATAATCAATATGGAAAGAAGATAAATATTATTTTATCACTACATAATCATAAACTATAAATATATAACATATTATGTGTTTATATATACTTATATATATATATATTATCTTTGTGATGTGGCGATGAGAAACAAATCACATCTCTTTATGGAGGTGGTAGTCCACACATACTAATTAATGACATTATCATTTATCTATGAATGGATAGATATTAAAATAAATTATATTTTATATTTTATGAATGATAAATATTTCATTAAAAAATCCCATATAAAAATCAATTCAATCAATCACACTATTCATGTGAGGTGTAGATGGAAACCATATTATATCGGTTCGCAAGGTGGGATTCTTCCCTACAAAGTAATGATTAATTAATTTAACAACTAATATGTGCGGACACAAATATAGGTCATGAAAATAAAAAACCATCATCTCAATATGTGGTGGATATTGGATTTATTATTTTATCATGGTTGAATATGTATTGAGGGATGTGAAAGAATATAAAAATAGAAATGCATCATTAAAAATGATACTCTTCTTCAAACATTGCCTTTTCAAAACTCCTTAATATCACTAAGGATTATTCTCTACCAAAACTAATACTTATATAGTTATCTGTTGGATTCTATTAAGGGTTTTTTCAAGAGTTTGATATAGGTAAATATGATTTAAATTGTGTTTAATTGATAATAAGATCTTACCTTTTATAAGGGAGTGGTGGGGAACTCATTGAATTTATCAATAAATTAAAATATAATAAGAATATTCTTGAACCATATAATTATAAATGGAAAATAAATTAATAGGGTATGAAATTGGAGATTATATATTTTTTTCCTTATTATTTTATAAAAAATTTATGATTTTTATTTAATTTAATAAAATATTAATTCCCTAAACTATTTTTATTTCAGAACTCGATAATATTAATTACATTGACAGTAAAAACAACAGAAAAAATTTAAATTAAAATAACCACTTATTTATCTTCTCATAATGAAATTTTCATCTAAAATATTCACGGATCACATTAGTTATATAAATTTATATTTATTTTTAATATTTTAAATATCATTTATTTCGTTTATCTAGTAATTAAAAAAATTATTAAATCAGTGTTTTGGAAGAATTTAAGTTAGTTATTTCATCCATAAAAATTATAAAAAAAATAAAATGATGAAAATAAATAGTTTATATTACAAAATAATTTTTATAGAAGATAATATTCTATATATATTATAATATTTATAGAATAAAAGTTATTAAAAAACATTTTTTCCATGATTGAATTGTATTTAGAAAATAATATAGTGGTATTAATATTTTTAAAGTGTATAAAATGATCATAAATTATTGATTTTGATTATTATGGTCGATACATAATCAAAAAATAATATTTAAGAATGTCTTTTGTGTTTTTTAATGATGCTTGTAATAATGATTATAATAATTTTATTGATTTATCTTTTTATTACACATGTATTGGTTCAGTGTTGCATTATCCATAAATGTAATTAATTCATATCAAAAAGTGGATAAAAATTATATTTCAAAAAAAAATTAATTATGCTCAAAATATTCTTTTATATTCATTAATTATTTATATTTTATCATATCCATGTCATGAAAACTTATCTAATTAGTTAATTCTACTTTTATTGCCTTGCACAAGATTTGCCCAGTTATTTATATATAATTTTTGTTATAAAAAAAACAAAATCCAAATTTGGAGTCCAAATAATAATTTATATATTATACTTAATAAAAATATCTTTAAAAGACACTTTACCATGCAATTTTTATCTATAAGATACCAACATTGAAATTTCTCATTTTGTGAATGTACTACGTAAGCACTAGAAATGATTTCCAAATTTATCATGAATGAAATTATAATTTACATGTTATGAATTATTTTTGAAAAATATTTATATTAAAATTTCATATATAATTCATTAAATAATTTAAATATCTTTTTATATCATAATTAAATCTTAATGCTATCAAAAAATATACCATATTAAAAAAATTATTTACTATTCATAAAACATTTATCATTTTTATAAAATTCTCCAAATTTAACCATAGAATAATATTTGTTTTCTGAATTTATAGATTTATATAATTTTTTCAAATATAATTTATAAAAAATTACAAAAATTAATTATATTACTCTCCCTTAAAAAGTATGAAATCCATTTTTGATGATAAAATATTTCCAAATATTAAAATGACTTTACTAAACAAGGATGTTACTTTTTCTATTCATTTACAAATAAATTTTAATTTAAATGAAACTATATATTTTTTTCTTAATTTATTTATTCATATTCATACCATCCAAATTAATTAATTGGTTATAACAATCACATTTAAATATTAAAATTTCTTTGTTCATTTAAGCTCGATGTTTCATATCTTATACGTTATCGAAGATAGTATTTCCATTTAAAATATCTAGATGTTACTATAATAAAGGAGAAACTCAGGTGTAGTATATTTGTGGTTATCTAGATATTAAACTAAAGGTAGTGCATTGATGGCGATGAGGTGGTTCCATCGATCATTGGTAGAAAAAATTTCATATACACAACACCCACAATATTGATAGATGTAATAGTGGGTTTGTGGATGTGGAAATCATGCAAGCAAAGACACCTGAATTATAGGATGGTTATTTAAGTTTATTATTATGTTGATGGATTTTTTTCCAAAGGGTATTTGGAACATGTTTCATAATCATGGTGACACCAAGTCTCCGGGTAATGTAATTTCCATTTTATCCCATTTAAAATGTTGTATTATCATGATAATTGAAAAATAATACGACTCTGGTCCTAAGAAATTTATTATCTTCAACATATAGAATCCTATGTTATTATTATGAAATCATATATTATCCGAACATCATGTTTAAATATATTATTACCTACTAGAATTTATAAATCTCTCTTTTATTTTCTGTATGACCACAAGATACCCAATATTTGATAGATGTTTGATGAAATCTCTGGGCCTAAAAATGATTGAATAAATAAAAGAATGTGTAGTTTAATTTTTCGATCATGTAAATTGTTAAAATCTGAAATAGCCATTGGACCGTTAGATTTTTGGTTTTATAATATATGATTATGTTTTAAAACGAGTTATTAATTTTTTTACAAGATAGAGGTTATTATATATAACATAAACTTCCATGGTACGAATGAATATTCCACAATATGATATAAATCATTCAAAAATAGTCAATACATATACAATATAATACAATGTAATCAAATAAAGATACAGATAAAAAAAACACATTTTTCTGGAATAAAATAAATCATCAAATAGAATATAATGATACCAATGTGTTCACCCTAATAATGATTCAAAGACATCAACTACCATATCAATAAATAGTCTAGACCCTCTAAAATCATCCACCTTCTACACATAAAGATATTCTTGACCCAATGAGAATAAAACACATGAGTGTGTATATATGAGTTAATAATAGTACTCAGTAGATTCATCCCAAATAGTTAGTTATATCATATAATGTAATAATGTATAAGTGTTATTGACATATATATTTTTGAGTAAAATAAAACACATCAACGCATGAAATCAATGAATTTAATAATATATGTGATTAATTTAAAATAACTAATTCCCATTAATTACAAAAATAAATATCATAAAATAATAATAAAATTATTGAAATATATACTCACTAGTTGTTATATAAAAATAATAAATTACACAGATAAATTTGTACTATTATGGGAACATGAAATCCAAGGCCTCAACCCATGACTTCATTTAGTCAACTAAATTAGTGAGGGGTATCATTTGTAACAACTTTATATATCTAGAGAATATACATAATCCAATGTCAATATATTTGGTAACCCCCCAATTATGAATAAAATTCATGTAAAATATAATATTTTAGGAAATAGAAATATTTACATTCATCCTATCAAAAATTACATGTGTAATAAGTCATTTTTGTTATATGAGGTCCCACAATACATCCTAAGAGGGTGTGGGTGAATTAGTGTGAATAAAAATTTCATCATATAAATTATATAAATGAATAACGTTAATCAATATTAAATGGAATTTGGTATCTATCACACTATTTACTAAATAACACACCAAAAAGTTGATATAGATCTGTATAAACACTAAACATTTACTATGTTCACCTACAGATTTCCATATTAAAGGATAACCTATCAATGAAGCATTGATATTAAAAATCACCAATACATCAGTAGTGAGTGATTAAAATATTTAGTATATTGTCACTATTAATACTTGGTGCACTATCTCTTCCTCAATTACACTCATTTCCATTTAATTAGGTAATAGACTAATATTTTATTATCTTTTAGATCAAACACAAAAAGTGAACACTTTATGATATATCACCAATCAACCATGGGTGTTCTCCATAATGATATAATATACATTTCAGGATTATCAAATGTATAAATCATAAATCTTTCAATAAAAACCTATTATTTAATGGAATTCAATTCATCCACAACCCATTCATTAATTCTATATATTCAATGACATCCAAAGTCTAATATCATATAGTTTCTCTATTATTTCTCTATTTGTATATTCCCTCTATTTAATCCAGAAAATTTATCATCTATTTTTTATCCATCGCTATCCATTACCCGTCATGATTTAGGAAATTCATATTCAAATTTCAAAAATTGACTACCTCGAACATCCACTACATCAAATACATCACTTAGATCATATTCAAGTAGATCTCCACCATTCAATTATATTTTTTCTAATGACGATTATTACATGTAACACTTTGATATATTGGGAAATATTTTTTTCAAATAAATACAAAATTTTCTATAATTTTTGTTCAAAATAGGATTGTGTTTATCTGATTTTACACAAAACAGTAAGTGTAGATTTCATTACATTCAATATTGAGTTTGAACAAAATGTGACATACTATGAAAATATTATTATTTAAAATGATAGTTATCACCTTATCATTAGAAATGTAGTTATTAATAAGATTAAATAAATTATAAATATATATGGTATCAATATTAATTTTTTCAAAATTATTTGGTAACCAATAAATTACAAATTAAAACAAAAAATAATTTGAAAATATAGGAAATCTTCTTCAGAAAAACTATTTTTTACGTATAAACATGATTTACCAAAATAAATTAAAGAAATCACTTTTAGTGAAAGATAATAAAGAAATATATATTTTATAAATTAAATCATGTTTTTTACATTCATATTAGGTGTTATCTAGTGAATATAAAAGAATAAACCCAATATTAGGATTAAAAATGTATTTTTGTAAAGAAATGTTTTGTCATATTTTTGACAATTATTATAAAATAAAATTTTAGAAATATTATAATATTTATTAGTGAAAATTAAAATCATTTTTCAAATCTAATTTTCAAAATTATCACTAAGTTATTTTATTGATTTTTTTTAAATTATAATTTTTGTAGCTAATAGTGAATAATACTCGTTTTTATTAAAAATATCCACTTATTTCATAGAATTTAGATGATGGTTTTTATTTTAATATGGTTTAAAATGTCAAATTATTTAATTTATATATATATATATATTAATAATATTTAGTTCATTATAATAATATTAATATTGAATTCTTATATAAAAAATATTTATTCTTTAAAATCATTTCTCTTTGGAAAATTATATTCTCATCTTGTTTAGAGTATTAATTTTTAATTAAACTATCATGTATCTATAAATGGAATTTTTAAAAATATATTAAATACTTTTAATGGGTATATTTTTTGTTTCCAAAAATTTTATAAATAATTCTTTACCATAATTAATAGTAAAAATGATAAAAAAAATAATTACTGTTTTTATGGTGAAAATTGTTTTCTGCGGGTTGAACAAAAAATAAAATGCTAAAATGACCTAGAAAATTTTAAATAAAATATTTAATGGAAATATGACAACCCTATGACATATAATTATTTATAATTTCCAATTTCTATTCTTGTTTCATGTTAAAAATATGGTCACAAATTTTTCATTTAATAAACTATAAGTGTGATACTCACATAATGAATAAAATTCACCCCCTATCATCTCCTCATCACAATTCCAAAACCAATTGGATAAGAATTTTAATACACAAATAAATTCATTTATTCCCTTAAATCTTATTCAAGGAATTATTTTTGTTATAAATACATCGAAAAAATATTTTGGGGGAAAACCAAAAATACTTTTAAAAATCAGAGATAACATCAACAACCAAGCGTTTTAATTTATTTCATCATAGAACTCCATAAATTTCCATTAAAAATTGTTTATATAATATAATATTTAGATAAAATATAATTATTTTTTATGTTTATTGAATCAAAAAAATAATTCCCCTCTTCCATCAAATGAGATAGAAAATAAAAAATCTTGTTTATAGAAGACAACCGCATCATGAACCGATGTCATTAATTTTTTAATTACCACCTCTCATAGATGTATACAATGATGAATTAAATATTTATATATGTTATTTAAGATATTTTAATACATTGGGAATTATTATATCACATATTCCTTTTATTTGATCCATTCTGTCGTAATATGAAAACGTCACACCAATGTACGAAGGACTATTTCCTCACAGAGCAATGTGATTCACTCATGCTTCACATAAATGTTAATAAGTACGGTTTTAATGAAAATAATTAATATATAGAAAATAATAGTTATTATGGAATATTAATACATTATTTAAATTTATTTTCTCAATCTATTGAGGAAATGGAAACAACAGTCATGCGTTAGTATGGGATACTGTCTCCATGAACGATGTATTTTATTATTGATCTCAAAATTTTATTGAGAACCCTAATTAACTTTTTAATGAGTTTATATCATATTTATATCACGTATAAAATTATTTATATTATATAAACATGATCAAATTAAGATGACCAAAAAATAACATATCAATACATACATGATAAAGTATTTTTTTTCCAGAAACGTGAATTTAAAATAGAATTATTAATAAATTGAAAAATAAAGGTAACATGTAAATAATATAAGATATGAAATATATTATTAATATTCTATAATTTATCTATAATTAAGTTATATTTGTTATAAAGGATGATTTAATGTGTCTGGTGAATGTCATGATTTAAATTAAGAGATTCTCGTATCACATTTAACTTCAGAGAGGCACATGCCATATTCACACATATTTCTCGTATGTGGTATATATACTACCCATGAATGTATATTATTATTATTCTCTATAATATTATTTGGATTTAAATATATATATAGGATATCTATTTCATGTTGTTTATGGATTGATGTTTTCCAATGTGGTGAGGGATTTTTTTCTCAATTTTTTTCATTTAGACATATGTTGTGTTATGCATTGAAAATTTTTATGAGGTGTATATACATCCCAATTGAATTATAATATCAATAGAAAAATTTATTCTAAGGAAATTTTATGTTCAATTTAATGTTTTTTATTCTTCGGTATCATGATTCAATGTCCATGAAGTGGTAATGGTTTTATGATACATTCCCATCATTAATCAGGACTGTTTATCTTTATTATTTCGATGATGACATATTGTGATCCATATCTCACTAAAATTATGAATATTATTATACTATAGTTATGTAATGATTACAAATGTTTTCCCATAATTCTCAACACATTTTTTACTGAATTGTTCAAAATTGGTTTTTCAATAAAAATTGTATTTATTTCTCTCTTCGTTCAAAAAAATAATGGTTGAAAAATAATTATTTCTTAAAATTGGTTAAAGTTTTTTTAAAATTTATCCAAATTGTTTATTATGGATAAATTTACAATTTTTTTAATTTTTAAATTTTTTAAACGTAATATTCATGTAATATTCCAAAAAATTGTTATTTGGATTTTACTAAAATTGTTAAGTGAATCATTATTTTTTAACTGATATGATATGAATAAATTTTTTGTCATGAATAGAAATTTTTTAATATATTTTTTTATATGTTTCAATCTCTATTTTAAAAGAAAATTATTTCCAAAATATTTCATAAATATTTAGAGATTTAAATAATAGAAAGCTTATTTTTAGAATATATATCCTTGTATTATTTTTAATGCTGACTTTATATGTTTTCAATTTTATTTTAAAATAAAATTATTTTGCAAAACATTTATATTATATTTTTTGCTAATTTTGTAGGTTTTTTTAATAAAGAAGTTTTCAAAAGTGACCATTCTATATAATTTTACATATCTCTTGAAATCCATTTATGTTAAGTATGCATTATTTTGGATAATATTTATTGATTCCATCCATATTCATTATGTAAATGGTAAATGTTTATTTTGATGAAATGTTTATGAAACCCAATTATTTTTCATGGGTTATGCTATGGTGAATTGATTAAAATTTTTTAAACCCCATTTTATATTCATGGAATATAAAATGATGAATTCTTTATTATCGTATGGAAAACATATATATGGTTTACCTGATGGGTGGGATATCTCTCTCTCTCTAACACATTGGGTAACGATGGATATGTCAAGAGTAAATATTTTATGTGGGAACCTGATAACATTATAATAATGTTTTGTGTGAACCTAATTACATTTTCAATGTTTTATCTGTGAACCTACTTATATTTTCACGATGTTATGCATGAATCAAATTATATGTTCATATTTTTATATGTGGACAAGGATTCTATGTCCATATGGTGATCTGTGGACCAAGTGAAATATACATTCATTTATTCAAGGGCCAAATTTCTTTTCCTTAACTTATTTATTGAACATTTTTCTAACTATTCATATTTATAATGTTATTTTTTTTGTATTCCACAACTCTATGTATTATGGTAATATTAACCTATAATGTTTCATGTAAATTATTATTGTGGTCTTATAAACTTACTTAATTAATTCCAAGACACATGTTCATGTTCTACGAATTTTTGGGTGTGGTTTTCAAATGTTATTAAAATTTTCCCATACCCTTATTCTCAAAATATGTTGAAATATTCTTGGTTTACACTTATCGATCTTCAAACCTCACCCTTTCTAATGTTACCCTTTTAAAGGTCATTGTGAATGTTATTGTGTATAATATATCAAATAAAGGTTTTAGTAATGAATAAAATGCATTGAGAAATTGTATCTCAATTTTCATCTAGTTATATATGTGTCTCAAAATGAATTATACCATTAAAATCCTTTGGAATAAGTCTGTGAAACATAATGAAAAATCATTTAAAGATAAGTAATATCTATATATGATAAGTTTTGGTCTCTATATTTGGTATCATATGAAATATTTTCATAACCTTTAGAAATGATAATGGGAAAGCATTAGTAAGATAAATTAGGATATTTGTAAGAATGTGTCCATATATATATAAGGGTAATTATAAAGATGAGTCAAAATATCAGAAAACATATTGAAATTTTAGTAATGTATAGATTAAGTTGTTTCAAAAATATTAAATCCCAACCTAGAAACTAAAAGATGATGTGGCTCTAGAATAAAGGCAATTAGTGGTCATACATCAAAACATGGTGAATTGAGCTTGACTCGATCGTCACTTGGAGCATGAAAATGGGCCTTGATACCCACATCGTTTGAAACTCCATGATGAAATGCCTTGAAAATTCACAAAACCTTACGAAATATCATCAAGGATTTTAAATATTGACCATTATTGACCCACCTTAAGGCAATGATGTCATATAATAAAAACGATTCTTATTTTCTACACCCTATACATAATTTTTCATGATTATGTGGTTTTTTACTATGATTATTATTAATCACAATATTTTATTTGATTTTATTCAATTGTGGGAAATAAAAGGATCTAGATTAATGGTCATTGTGATAGAAAACATTTTGAGATAGAACTAGATGGGATGATGACTCGAGGATATTATATTTTTATTATAGTTAATGTGATTTCATGATAAAAGATTAATAGTATATAGATTAACCATCTCTTAGACTCACCAATGAAGGAAATAGTAGAGGTTGTTGAGATCTCTAGTGGCGGAGTCCATGGAGAAAAGAATAGTCTATTTCATATATGTTAATTATGATGTATGGAACACTATATATTATATATCATAGTTAATAGGTGAATATTTATGTATGGACAAGAAGGAAAAAGAGTAAGCGATTTCGAAGGAAAAATACATAGATTAGTTAGTGAAAGGGATGTGAATAAATTTTTTCCCAAATACATCATCAATGAATGAATGTTATAAATGTGTAATGTATGGAAATTATAAAAAAAAATCTATAGAAAAATATAAAAAATAGGATCTTCAAGGTGGTAAAATTATAGGTTTTTTGAAGATTAAGATACTACAAATGAAATATAAAAAGAAATATATATTATGGGAAATGATGATGAATCCTAGTAATTGTTTAAGAATGCAGTAGAATTATTTAAGTGTTTATGTATTGGAATTCAAGAATTTTGAAATGCATAATGATGTATCGTTATAAGATTTAATTAAGGATTTTAACAAATCTATTAAATGATGATGATGAGATGGAAACATAATTAATTTAAAGGGGATCATTTTTTAAATAAAACCTTATTAATGTATGATAAACCCTATTATGTTATACATGTCGAGATAATGATGTTTAGATGAAGATATGATGGATGAAAATAATGTAAACCCCATATTATTGATAACCTTGAAACTTATTAACGATTTTTTTACAAAGTTGATTATGTTATCAATCATGGAAATTATAGAATTATTTGATTTATATAATATAGTCCATAATCTATGGTTTTATTCATGGAATGAGGAATTATGAATGATTTAAATATATTATTATCATAATAATTATTATTAACAAGTTTTAAGAAAATATATGCTAAATTTGTTAATATATTTGGTATGTGACAGTAATAACTACTTCATGTTGTTTGTGGGATTAATGATTAATTGATATTAAAAATTTTGTGATATTATTTATATATGTTGGGATTTTAATTTTGGACAAAAGTGGAAAATCCTTTTGTTTAACCATTCATTAAATGTATTATGTTAAATTTTGGATGTTATTGGATGACCTATGAAAAATCATCATACTAAAAAAATATCTACAGAAGGAATAATGGAATTATAAATCATTTATGGATCTTATGATAAAATAATGAATTAGGAAAAAATATCATCATTTATTAATGAAAGAGACAATGTGTAAATTAATCTTATTAAAACCAATTTATTTCATTATGCATATGAAATGGATCGAAATCAGGTAATTATATGTTCTAGTGATAATCTGAAAACATTAGGAAAATGATCTCGAAATATAATTTTATTTTGTTATTTTAATTTTTGATGATATCCATAACCTTTTTCACCCCACATGGGCTTATGGTTTTGTGGTTCTTTGTTTTCACATGATCATTCATATTACTGTGATTAATGATAATTTTCATTATCCATCATTATTTAGACACAATGATTTTCTTTCGTTCCCAAATCATTACTTAAAAACATTTTTCATCAATTTGAAACCTATTATATGTTATTTTATGTATCATTCACATATCATTTTATCTTATTTGAACACAAATTTTTTAAACCATTTTTGTGATTTCATTTTATCACAAATATAATTTTAAAAATTAAATCAATGTTTATCGATCCCATGTTCATATTATAAGTGAAAATATATTTTATTGATGTAGAATATCACACACTAATATTTTTTCAAGAGTTTTTTTCAAATAAATTTATTCCTTTTTATATTTTTGTCTCCATGCAACACTGATTTTAGCATGAGTTACACACAACAAAGATGGTATCTTGTGTTACACTAAACGCTGAGTTTATATGAAACATGTTATAAAATTATATTTTTATTATTTAATATGATTGTTATCACATAGCTTTTAGAATGTAATATAAAAATATTATTAAATAAATTAAAAAAATATTGTATTTTTACATGTATATATAATTAATTATTTTATTTCTATTTAATTAGAAATTGAAATTAAAAAAATACGAAATCAATTAACATATTTTTGAGTTAATATATTTTTGAGCACACAAACATGGTTTACTTATTTATGTTTCAAAACATTCACTTTTATTGAATGATTATAATGATATTTATATATTATATATTCAACAAAATTTTCACAATTATTTTTCTATGTTTTCTGTACTAGATATAATAAAAATTCCAACATTACAATAAAATAATGTATTTTTACAAAAGTAGGATTGTTGCATAATTTCACATACTTTAAAATTATTACTTGAAAGTTTTAGAAATTTTATATAAAAATATTAATTTAAATTTGAAATAAGGTAGAAAATGTTATCTTAGAATGATTTTTTTGATAATTTTATGAAATGAAAAAAAAATTATTCAATAGAAAAAATTAGTGTTATTTTAAACTACTTTTCATTACAATTATTTAGGAGTTTTTTTAGTTGGTTGAAAATTTAAAATATGTTCAATAATAAATAAAATAAAATTATTTAGATTATTTTAATCATTTACATCTTGGTTTTTTAAATAAATACATTTTTTTATATTTATTCCATTATCTTTAGAATAATTATTTTTCATCGTGTTTGTTGTATTAATTTATATTAAAATTTTCAACTAATTTGAATGTAATTTGGAAAAATATATTCCACATTTTTAATAAGAATAATTATTGTTATATAATAATTTTAACACAATTTTTGACAATAATGATTTTTAAAGAGTAAAAATATATATACAGTAATTGAGGTGAATATGGGTTTACAAAATGTCAAGTTAAAATGATAGAGGGTTAAATGATTTATAAATATTCCAAGCACATTTTATGGACATAGTTAGACATTTTCACATATTAGGTTCTCTAATAAAGAAAAATATTATCAGTGTTTTCTTTAAATTTATAGGAACATGTTATTAGTTTCAAAAATTACAAGTGTTCCATTCAACTCACTTATAAAAAGAAACCCACTATCCACTCCTCTTCAAACTTAAAAACAAATTATATTGGATAATTCATTCCTAAATCACTCTTATTTCATCAACCACCTCATTTAATTATTATTAAATAATGAAGATATAATATCCTCAGTATATTCCATATAATTATATCTTTTTCTTGTGAATATAAAAAACTAAATCATTCACATCTTCTATCAAATGGGATAAAAAGTCGTTTTTTTGTGTACAATAGACTACAACATAGATAAAAACTACATTATTTTTCACATTATCACTTCCCACAGATGGATATAATGAAAGATTACATTTTTACGTATGTTATTTATGAAATTATTAAAATATGTATTTATTTTATCACATATATATATCCTTAAATTACATTCTTTTGTAAAATAATAACATCACTCGTTTCTACGACAGACTGCCACTTAATGAAGTGAAGTGATTATTTCATGAATTAAATGGAAAGTAGTAACAACCAGTTTAAGGAAAATATTTTATATACTGGACATAAATAATATTTAATAATTATGTTATTTTAATTAACTATTCCTTTTTAAATCCATAGAGAAACCATAAATAACATTCACGCGTACGTATGACCAACCATCACCATGAAAGGTCTATTTCATTTTCTAAGAATAAAATTAATGAAAAATAATAAATACCTTTATAATGACATTATATTATATTTATATCATTTTAACATTATGTATATTATTAAACCATGTTCAATTTTATATTAGAAAAAACATAAAAATTCAAAACAAACAAAAAAAATCATGTAGTTATTTTCTAAAAGGTGACTTGAACATTGAATTAAAATAAACGATAATATAAGGTGATGTGTAAATTTTATATGGTATGATATATATATATATATATGGTTATTTAATAGATGTAAAATAAAATTATATTTATTTTACAGGATTTTTTAATATGTATTAAGAAATTTTAGACTTAAGGTAAGGTATTTCAGTTAACTTTTTACTTCTTAGAAACACATTCAATATTAACTAACTATTTGTTTTATATTTTTGTATATACATCCCCTAAATTTATTTTATAATTATTCCATATATTTTTATTATGATTTACATATCAATTTAAGGATATTTATTTAATTTTGGTTATGGTTCTAAATTTACTATAGTGTAAATGGATTGATTCCTAATTTTTCTTCTTTCATAAAAATGATTTTTATTCATCTATATTCATTTATGATGTTTTTAATAAACTCCTATAACATATAATATCATTAAACTTTTTATTATCATGATATTTTATGTTTCATTTAATGATATTATTTCACGGTTCTTTTGATTCAGTGTTACAAAAGTGGTAAGGGTTCAATGACACAATCCAATCATTTATCAGAATTGAAAATGATTAAGATTCCAATGATGAAATCATATGATCCATATCGTAATAAACTCATAAATTTTCCTATTCTCTGGTTATTCCATGATAATACATTTCTTTATTTTTTCCACTTTTTTATGTTCTCATGATTTCAAAAGAAACTTCCTTTATAAAAAAACCGTTATTATTTTTCTCTTAGATTGAAAATAATTTTTCTTCCAAAATCATTTTTTCTAAATAATAATTTAAAAAATGTTTATATGATTAAAAATTATTTATTAGTGAAAATTTTACACAGGCTTGGATTTAGAAAATGTTTTAATTGAATATTCATGTTGTTTTTCAAACAATTCCCATTATTATTTCACCTAAAATTAAAAGTGAATATTTATTTTAACATATACGGAATGAATGGAACATCCCATAATCAGATCACTCAATGTTTTAAAAATTATTTAATACTTTTTATATATTGATTCCAAATGATAGGATATAAAAAATATTTTAGGAATTTATATAGGTTTTCAAATTTAAAGGGTTATCTTCCTCAATATATGTTTTAATTTTTTTAGAGATTAATTTATATGTTTCCAATTTTATTTTTAAATAAAAAGGATTTTTATAATATTTTAATAATTAAAGGAATTTTTAAAACGGAAAGGCTATTTTCTATAAAAATATCCAATGTTATATTGAAAATCATTTTCCATTTAAGATGTCATCATATGATATTACTTATACTATACTATGTATGTGATTGAACTATACCATCCTTATTATTTCTCAATATCGTAAATATATATTTTGATGAAATTTTAATGAAACTAATTTATATTTCATGGGTTATTATATGGTGAATTGATGTAGTGGTTACGAATCCAATTTTATTTTTATAGGTTAGTATATGTTATGTTCATTATAATCTCATTCCACAAAAATGCATGGATTATGTGACATGTGGGACCAATATCACCCTCCAAAGGAATGGGTAAATATAGATATATTGTGAGAAAATATGATATGAGTAAACATGTTTATATGTTCGAAATATTATGCATGAACCTGATTACATATTAAGAGAGTTATGGGTGAACCTAATGAAATTTTCACATTGGTATGTGTGAACATAATTTCATTTTTATAGTATTATGCATATACCTGGCTTTCAGGTCTATATAGTGGTGCATGGAATTGTACTCAAAATAATATAATATAATCAAAATTTTGGTTCTGATATACAGAATAGGATGTCCATGGTCTTGTAAACCATTTACGATGACATATTTATTCTTTTAGAAAATAATAATCCCAAATGGATAGATCAAAACATGGATACAATTTTCCACTTTAGGTATAGAAAACCTAAAACTGACCATATATTCTTCCATGGTGGGCTACATCTATGGGATCTCAATTCAACTAACTATAGATTATTCCTCAATATTTTCAATGATTCATATATATATATATACGTTTTATTCTCATTGTATGTTTAAGACAACTTATGTCAGGTAAAATTGGCTTATATCATAGAGTTGTAACTATATACTCTTTTACACAGTGACCATTCAATAAAAAAACCAACATTCTATAGTACAAAATGAATTATTTCCACTATTAATTTTTTCCATGGATCAACGTTGTAACATCCCAATTTTATTTAATAAAGAAACACTATGTTCAATAGAATACATGATACAACTCATCGAGTTTAAACGAACAACTAAATATTATTATTTAATTTTTAGAAGGATGACCCAAATGTTGGAAGGATAGGAATGAATAGTAACAAATGAATTATAAAAATATGTTTTAAAATTTTTTAAACAATTATTCATTTGTTACCAAATTTCATAGAAATGAAAATAAATACCAATTAAATAAAAAGGATGTGTTTTTAATAAAACCTATTTAAAAAAGAATAATTATGTTTATAAAATTATATCACTATTTATGGATTTTTTATTAAATGATAAACATATTTTATATATTTATTTTAATGTTTTAAATTAATCTTCTATGTTTTAATTATATGATATAATAAAAAATTCAATTTTTCGGATAAAAGAATGTTTTTTCAAAAAAATACAATTTTATCACCTTTTTATGGAAAAATGATTTTAAAAATTGTTTTTGAAATTTTTATTAGTTCTGTTTGGCATAATAAACTTCTCCTTTGGATGAGGGACATAAAAATTTACCTTGTATATAATTTTGGTATTTTTATGATGAAATTTCTATTTTAATAAATACTGAAAAATACTACATTTTAATACAAAATTGACTTTTCATATAATTTATGTGTATAGTTTGATTATAATTTCAATTGGTCTTAAAGTGTAATGGGATTATGTTTTTATAATTTAATCTAAATTTTTTATTGGATTTAATTTCACATCAAAATTATATATACATGCACTTCGATCTTTTGATGGTTATTACTTTTTAAAAACCAATTTTATGAGTATGATAAAAGTAATTAATTTCATATTTTTTAAGGCATCTTATGTGTTATGAATTTGGAAAAACATATTACATATTTTAAATAAAAACTTCTAAATTATATAAATAGGTCCCTTTTAGTATTGGACATTTTGAATAGAAACTTTAATAATTATTTTTATTTACCATGGATAAAGGGTAAATTAGGTTAATAAGGGTAAAAAATACTATAATAATATAAAACTACCCTAAAACATGTCCAAATACTATTGAATGAGATATGGTCAACTATGATTATCCTTTATTCTATTTTAGGACCCCATGGAGCCACTTGTATGTGATAATGATATGTTATATTAATTTATTTAACATAAAAAGAAATATTACACAAACATGTATCATTTAATAAAACATTTTTAATATATGGTTATATAACTAATAAAATTGACTATAAATAGCCTTTAAAAATACAAAATGATATCCTAAATTTTATTTATTTATAATTTTTATACATTTTAAAAATAAATTTAATTATGACACAATGACGATTCTGTGATTACCTTATTAATAGAAGAGTAAAATAAAAGACATTATAAAGAGTAAATAAAATTAATTTGAAGATTTTGATTCCATAAACGAATTTTATGTTTCCTTATTACATTTAATATTTTATTTAATTTAGTATTTTTTAATTAATAATTTTCATTTAATTTTAAACAATCAATTACTATATAGTGTCAAAATTGACATAAATTTGTTTTTAAAGAAAATAAAATTTTATTAAATGATATAATAGTCAGAAAAATTTAATATTCATACAAGAGATATATATAGTGATAAATATTTAATTAATTATATAGTTTAGTTTCTTTTGTTATTTTATAGTTACTATATTAACCATACAGTATTTAAATTCAAGAAGACATGGTAAGAGTTTATTTATTTAACTAACGGTTAAATGCAAAATATATGGTTAAATTTATGACCAAAACTTGTCTTAAAGATATTGGTTGAGAGGGTTTAAACCCATCCCCATCCAAACCTTGAAATATATCACCTTTGAGCTATTATAATTCAAAAACACAATTATAATAAAATAATTTTTAAAGACAATCCTAAAGGGCCCCTCCTCCCTCTTATAAAATGCAAACACCTCTATCGACTGACTCACACCTCTAAATAACCTTGTCTCACACAAACTCTTCTCAAATAAGATTACAACATCCTTAAATTAATCCCATAATCCTTACCTTGTGAATATTTCCACTCTAGTAAGCCTTTTGGATCAAATCAAAAGGAGTTACCCGATTTAGAGGTAGCATCATGTCTCAAGTTCCATTAATTAATATTCATTCTTCTATCCCTATGATTATCTTATTATATGAATAAATAAAAAAATATTATCCTATATATAATAGTATTATTTTATATCATGTATTTTAAATACACTTACACACTCCTCCATCTAATGGATAAGAACATACTGTTTCCATGTACGTCAAACTACTACCTCACGAAACGAAGATTGTTTAATTTTTTCCAACCACATCTCATTGTGCCGATTACGATGGAACTATATTTATATATGATATATATTATACTTATGTTGACTTTATTCTTCTTTAATTTTTATTTAAATAATACTTTTATGCTAACCATAATATGTAAAAACTATAATTTCATTTGAGGAAGTGTGGACTACTGCCCCCTTAAAGTGATATTACTCATTCCTACCAAACATGGAAACTATAAAGGATGTTGTTAATGAAATTATGTAACGTATATAACATATATTTTATAATTAAATTATTATATAACCTTGTATCAGTTAGTTTTCATTCTGTTAATATGACATTGAAATTATTGTAGCGTTCATGAGTACGTACGACCAACTGTATCCATGAACCGTGTATTTCATTTTATATCACCAAATTATCTAGACTATTATAAAAACATTTATACCGAATATATATGATATTTAAATCATGAATAATATTATGGATATGATGTACTTTTGACTACATGGTATATTTATATCAAAACCATGTTCATTTTTTGACTTATGTACCATACATCGACAAAAAATCCAATATGAACATAAATAATTATGTAATTTTTATAACATGGTAATATGATATTTAAAAGGAATAATTAAATTGAAAATGGTAGTAAAGAATTTTTAAAATAAACAATGTTTTTTTGTTTAGAAACATAATGATTTTACGTGGTGAATCAGACTCAATGTAAGGGAAATATTAACTCAATTTCCATTCATTGACTTACACATCCATTTCATTTGTTTTGATTTTACAAGAATATTTTTTAATGGCCTCTAATTGAATTACACTGAATAACCACATAACATGGGTGTATTTATATTTTCCACATATAATTATTTCGTTGATTTATCCTTGATATAATGATAGAATCTTTGTAAGGGACTTTGTCTCAATTTCCATTCATTGAGGAATATTTTGATAATATACACGCCCATATTTTGTACGTTTTATAATTATACCATTTTACTTTTAAATTAAATAAATAGTTTTGAAAAGCAATATTTTTATAAGAATGATTTTACTAAACGACAGAAGGAGTTTTTTTAACATATGTGACATCAATGACATTTCTACTAACATGATCATTATTTGGTATTTGTATTCCTCTATCTAGTGTATTGTTTTTAAAATAAAATTAAATACAATAATCTATTTTTGGGTATTTTGGTATTGAAAATGGTTATGATAATGAATGGATTAAATCAATATCTTTAAATTATGTATTATTATGTCATTGTGGAAATTTTATTTTTTTGTTATGCTTGTTCATGTGTTATGATTATGTTAGGATTCTGGGGAATTACATATGATAAGGGTGGCTCCATGATAAACTAAGGGAGGGTGAGCCCGTGATTTCTCTCCAATTTATTGGGTAACATGATGGAGGTAAAAATTACTATTTCTCCTAAGAGAATTATGGAATATATGGTTGTGGGTATTCCAAACGTAACAATGAAGGTTACTCCATATGTATCTGTAGAAACTACACTGAAAGAATGATATGGATGACACAAATTACCTTTATTATTTATTAATTTTTTAGTTTTTCAATAATCTTATTATTTCATGATGTATGTTAAAGACATTCTATTTTATGGGTGGAAAGTATGATTTCATGGGTTTATATGATTTCAAGGACTAATGTATTGATGACTTATTTTATGTCCCTTACTGAGATTTTTGTGATAATCCAATATTTTTTAACTTTTCAGGGAAAAAGTTTGGGTTAGAGGAATGACGAATTCCTTACGATTTCTATCAATAAAAGAATCCATTTTAAGGAGTTTTATTTTGGTCATAAAATATCATAGTGAGTAGAAGAGTATGCTTTGTAATAGTTAAGTTGTTATTTTTTATTTTTGAAATAATTCTATAAATCTATAAATGTAAAATGATCCCCAATGTAAATTAAAGTCAAATTATTGACTTATCTCAAGAATATGTTATGTTTATGGTTGGGGCATTAGAGTTTGTATCTGATGATGGTTTAGACAAATTTTTAAATTATGATGTTTTATTAAGGGTTAGGTATATCTTCATGGTTTTATAATTTTAAGGAATATCCTATGTTCAGTTTCTTGGAAACCCCTTTTGAGGATTTCTGATATGGGTTTTTAAGGTGACTAATTGTATTTTTGGAGGCATTCACCTTTGAGAAAATTATGGTTTATTAATTTTTGCGATGAAAAATGTAAGGTATGAGATAAAAATGGAGGTGAAAATAAGATATGGCTATTTTTTAGGATTTTATCTCATTTTAGGAATGTTATAAAATTATATTGTTTTTTAAAAAGGACTACCCACATGAATGGTGACAACCTGTTCCGTCTGGAAAGGCTGTAGGAATCGAAACCAAAACTGAAGGGTGATAAGGACACATTACCTAATATTGTACTACATAAATTCCCTAGTTTTTATGGATTATTCTTTTTAGATAAATGATTTTTTGGATTAATAATAAGTTGATTTAGGGAACTAATGTTTTATCAAATTGATATCCTTAGCATATGAAAATGATTTTACGATTAAGTGATAAATGTTATTTTAAAAGATGTTCACTATTTTGGAAAAACTATATGCCTACGGAAAATAGAATAATATGGGATTTAAATTGAGTCTTAATGGTTGAATTTCATTTGGGAATAATCTCTGTTTTTGTAGTGGACTTCTGGTGTCTTGGGTTATTAATGGAAGTGGTTAACCTATCATGGAGAATATGTGATTTGGTTAATTCATTTTTAGTATGAGACTTTAAGAGTAGATGATATTATTTGGAGATAATATATAACATTTATTATGGAAGACTATGTGATAATATGCTACATAATTATGGGTTTTAATTTTAGTTGGGATGGTTTTGAGTAATTTTAATGTCATTTGTTTATTGAATGGTCTATGTAGAACATGGGTATTACTGTTAAATTTTAGAGTATAAAAGTAGTCTTTATCCTTATAAAGGATTATTCATTTTATGGGGATTATATAATTTTTCTCTACCTTTTTTTGTTTGGGTTATTTTCTATAGGTAAAAAAATAGATAGTTAACCATTTTTTGGATGATATGTGCTTTTATAATTTGAACGTAGTGCTTCATGGGTGAAAACATCATCTATGATAATTATCATTTGAAGAAAAAGATGAGTGTTTTGTGGAAATTGATTGAATGATGACAATATATCTTTAAATTATGTATATTTATTCTGGATATTATTCTATTTAGTAAAATAATTCTTCAACGTTAGTAAAAGAATCTTCAAACACATATCTTTTCCATTTACTTTACCTATTAAGAAATTAATAACCTTTAACAAATCAAATATTTATACTTTTGTGATTTTTAACTTTCTCTTAATCATGTTTTATATCACTCTCTATCAGAACAAGACACTTAGTTTTGGTATCCATATCTATGTTATCCAAGATGGAAACCTAGTATGTGTAATCTCATGTTACCTTTGTACTTCACATTCTATCTTTTAAAGATGATGCTTTATTATCCGTTTTTCTGTTATGGGTTTTCAATAAATGTATTTTGAAAATTCATACCATAGTTTCCCAACCAAAATTAAAATTTTTAGGATGAAATTTATATAATGGCGGAGAATGTAACATCCCAAATTTTTTTAAGAAACACACACTATGTTTAATAGTGTACATGATACGCTACATCGAGCTTAAACAAACAACAAAAAAATATTATTTAAATGTTATCATTATATCCAATCCATCAGAATGAAAATAATAAATAGTTTCAACTAAATTATGAAAATATTGTTCACACATGTTTAACTAATTATTAATTATTTACCCAATTTATTAGAAATGGAAATAAATACCAATTGATTATAAAGGATGTCATTTTATGAAATCATATTTAAAATATAATAATTGTGTACATAAAATCATATCAATCTATATGTTTTTTTTATTTAATGAAAAATATATGATATATATTCAATTTAATTTTTTTATTCATCTTATATGTTTTCCAGATATGATATAATAAAAATTCAATTTTTTAGATTTCTTTTTTCCAAAAAATTATAGTTTTAAAAGATTTTGAGGGTGAAAAATTTTTAAATCTAGTTTTTAAAATTTTATAAGTTCATATTTGACATAATAAACTTATTATTTGCAATATGGACATCAATATTTACCTTAGATCAAATTTTGGTATTTTTCTAATGAAATTTATATTTTAATGAATAGTGAAAAATACTGCATTTTAATTAAAAACTACCTATTAGTCTCATTTATTTATATAGTTCGATTATATTCATAATACGTTTTAAAGTTTAATTGGATTATTTTTTTTTCATTTAATACAATTTTTTTCATGGGATGTAATTTAACATTTAAATTAGATATAAATGCATGTCAATATATTTATGGTAGTTACTTTAAAAAAACTCATTTTATGGTTTCGAAATATGAAATTAATTTTAAATTAAATACTGCAACTTTTTTGTTTAGAATTTGGAAAAATAGAATCCATAATTGGATTTAGAAGGGTCAAATTATGTAAATTGGTCCATTTTATTTATGGATATTATGAAATGTAACTTCATTAATTATTATTATTTACCATGGTTAAAGGTTAAATCAGGTAAATAACGGAAAAAATAATATTATAATAATATAAAACTACCCTAACATGTGTTATAATCCTATTGGATGAGATATGGCCGATCATGATCATCCTTGGGTCAATTTTAGGACCCCATGGATCCACTTGTGTGTGAAATGATATGTTGTAATAATTAATTTAAAGTAAGGAGAAATATGAGAAAAACATTTATCTTTAAAAAAACATTTTAAATGTAGGGTTATATAACTGATAACTTTATCTATAAATATTTATTATATATATGAAATTATATCCTACATAATGGTAATTTGTTTACATTTTTTATTCATAAAATAAATTAATTTATTTTTGAAACAATAATGATGTTGTGATTACCTTATTAATAATGGATTCAAATAAATGATATAATTAATATTAAAAAAAATATTATATGAACCTTTTTATGACATCAACGAATTTTATGGAATATTATGACATGTTATATTTAATTTAATGTTATTTATTATAATTAATCTACTTGTTATGACTATAAAAAAATAATTTAGCAAATAGTGTCAAAAATCACATAAATGAGTTTTTTAAAAAATACCATTTTATTAAATTATATAAATTTAATAAAAATTTATGATCAGTACAAATAAAATATATAGTGTTGTAAATTTCATTAATGATCTACTTGAGGTTATATTTTCATTTTATAGTAACTATGTTAACCTTATTGTGTAAAAATACAAGAAGACATGGTCCATGTTAATTTATTTATCTAAGGGTTGAATTCAAAATATAACATTATATTTTGGACCTAAAGATTTATCAAACCTATTTTTTCTTTTTTTTTGACCCATTAAACTTCTTATCCACGAAATAAATCACTTTGGATCTATTACAATTTGAAAATTTATTTATAATAAAAGAATATTTGAAGACATTCTTAATGTGCCTCTCCTCGCTCTTATAAAAGGAAACCACCTCTACACAGATACTCACACCTCTCAATCCCATTGTATAACCCACATTATACTCAAATAAGCTCCCAATATCTATGAATTAATCTTATAATCCTTACGTTAGGAATATTCCCACTTAAGGAAGCCATTGGCTCAAATAAAAAGGTGTTATCCATTTTAAAGGCAGTGTCTTCTCTCAAGTATGTTTCATAAATTTCCTTCTCCACTCCCTATTCTATTCCTATTCAATGACTACATAACAAAAAAATTATCCTAAATATAACACAATGATTTTATTATAATTATTATAATCACACTTACACACACCTCAATCTTATGGATACAAACATGCGATTTCATTGAATGACGAACTACTCCCTCACGAAATGATGATTACAAAATTTTCCCCTACCACATCTCATGGTGGACATTATGATAGAGCAGTATTTATATGTAAATTATATTATATTTATATTCTCTCTATGATTTGGAAAATTTTATATATAACATACATGTATGATTTCTATAATATGTAAATATGTTAATTTCATTAGACGAAGTGTGGACTTCCACCACCTCAATGTGATATGACTCATTCATGCCATACATGGAACATATAAAGGATGATGTTATTGAAATTATGTAAAATATATAACATCTATATTATAATATATTTATAATATACATATTTATCATTTATTTTTCATTCCATTAATATGACAAAGAAATAAAAGTTTCATTCATGTGTATGAATGACCTACCGTAACCATGAATTCTGAAATTCATTTCTTATCTCCAAATGTTGTAGACTATAATATATATATAAATATATATGATATATTTGATATTAAAACAATTAATAATATTCTAGAGATGATGAAATTATGACCACATGGACTAGTGACAACAAAACCATGTTCATTTTTGACTAAAGTACAGAACATTGACAAAACAACTAATATGAACATAAATAATTATGTAATTTTTATAACATGGAAATAAGTGATATAAAAGAAATAATAAACATGAAAAAGGTTCTCATGAAAGTAGATATTAACCAAATTTTATTATTCAGGAATTAAACTATTGTATGTGATGAGTCTAACTCAAGGTAAAGGAAATATTAACTCAATCTCCATTCATTGAGTTAAATATACATGCCATTGGGTTTTTTTCCGTGAATATTTTCAAATGACATATATATTTTTTACACTGAATATCCACTTATATTAGTATATTTATATTTTTCATGTATAATTATTTCATTGATTTATCCTTCATATAGTTATACAATCTATGTAGGAAACTTTTTCTCAGTCTCCTTTCATTCAGTCATATTTTGATAATATACACCTTATTCTTTTGTATAGTGTATAATTAAACCCCTATACTTTTAATATAATTCAATGGGTTTCAAGAGGAATATTTTTCTATGAAATATATTACTAAATGACAATATGAATTTTTTTTAACATATGTAGTGGCAATGACATTTCTGCCGTCGTGGACATTATTTTGTATTTGGATTCCTCTACAAGATTTGATTTCTTTAAAATAATAGTGGACACAATATTAATTTTTTTGGTATTTCTATATAGAAAATGTATTTATGAATAAATTTATTGTATCAATATCTTTAAATGATGTCTTGTGATTTTATTATAGAAATGCTATTTTTCCTTTGTCCTTGTTCACATGTTATGATTATATTATGGTTCTTTGGAATTGATTCTGTATATTGGTGGTTCGTTGACAATCTAAGTGTGGGTGAGCCAGTGATATCTCTCTAATGAATTAGGTAATGTTATGGAGGTAAATGTTACTATTTATCCTTTGAGATTTAGGGAATATATTGTGATGGGTATTCCAAATGTAAATATGAATGTTACTCGATATGTATCTTTGAAAGTTACAATTTATGTGTGATATGGATTCCAAAAGTCACCATTATGATTTATTTTTTTTAATAGTTTTTCACGAATCTTATGATATCATGATGTATGATAAAGAGTTTGTTTTTTTGGATGAAAAGTATTATTTCATGGGTTTATAAGTATTCAAGGACTAATGTTTTCTCTACTTATTTTATATCCCTTAGTGATATTTTTGTGCTCATCCCATGTTTTTAAATTTTTTTAGGGTATAAGGATGGGTAATAGAAATTAATAGTTCCAGAAGATTTTTTTCAAGAAATGAATCCTTTTTTTTAAAGAATTTTATTTTTTGAAAGAAATTTATTGTGAGTAGAATAGTCTAAAATGAAATATTTGACTTTTAATATATGTGTTATGACCTAATTATTTAAAGTTATATAATTGAAAATATCCTCAATGTAAATTAATTCCAAATTATTTACTAATCTCAAGACTAAGTAATGATTATATCAAGGGCCTTATAAATGTAATCACCTAAACAAGTAGTAAACCAGCTATCATGGTGTTTAAAACAATACAATTTTTCATGAATTTATTATTACAATCGAACACCTTATTCCTTTGAAACACCTTTAACCATGAGATGGGTAGACATGATGCCTCAAACTAAAATCACTTATGTTTTGAATGAAATCCAAAATACTGATATCTTTGTTATGATCACAATCATATGATTCACAATTTTGTATCTGGGTTTACAATGTAATAGTAAGTTATTTCTTTATAAAACTAGCAACAAAATGACCCTAAATTCATACCACATCAAATATTAATATTCAACTGGCATTTATTGACCAGAAATTCAATAATACAACATTTTTATAAAACAATATCTTCATTTGATTCTTTTTTTAGTCCATCAAGATGTAATCTATTTCAATCTATCCATATTACATTCTAAACCATCATTTCTACACATATTGTTTGTCTCTAAGAAATAGATATTATATCCCATTAACAATAAAATTTAATGGTTTAATCCTGATTGAGTTATTATCACTTATGAATATTCATAATACTTCCACATTTATAAATATATGAAAACATCTATTAAAAAATTTTCAAATCAAATGCATGTAAAATATCATTATTCCAAAAAATTGAATATGATAATTTTTAAATTTTAAACTATCTGTTCAGATTATAAATTCTTTATTGATTTTAATTCATCATTGATTGTGTCTCCCAGTAACTTCATAGAATAAAATATTTGACTACCCAAAAAATTATACAACATAAAATTAATTAATTATATGAAATTTCGAGAGAGATTTTTGATCTTCATCAATATTAATAAATTGTTTTAACTTCAAGGTACAACTGATTCTTCTTGAAAACTTTTTTCTACCAATGGATTTCGTATATATACTCACCACAATATGTGAATACAAATGAAATACAAATTGAAATGGTGTTTCTCGGAATCCCCCATAATAAATTATTATGAAATCATGATATGTTTTTTTCTGAGAGTGTTGTAGCAGGTTCATTGTTAACTAAATGGAACTATTTTTATCATAATGAATTAAAATTTGGTTTCATAAACTTCTTCATGATCATCAATATATTTCTTCATCCATGTCAACTATGTATAGTCCTTCCAAACTATGATATAGTCTTTAATAGTTATGATGAAGGATTTAATCACCTGCTTCATAATTAGTCATCCAAAAAACATTCATCCAATGTTGAATGCTTCATGACATGTCTATTTTACATCAATAACATCAGTTTCCCAATGCATACAATTATGTAGTATAAAATATATCAATAATTTTTGTGATATATTTTATTATTCTAATAATTTTATTGACATAATTTTGAGCCGAATCACTTTTTATCCACATAATTTCTAGCTTTTCATTCAACTATTATTGGTGTTGAATCTAGGAGGAGATATTTTATTACAAAATTATCGAATTGAAATATTTCATATTTCACTTTTGAGGTGAATTTGTAACCTTTAAATTGTTGAGATTATAACATAATAATTTTTTATATCTATCCAATGATTGATATCGCAGATCATTAATATGATATATTTGTATGTTTATCAATAGAGATCTACTTGTTCCTATAAAATATGACATCACCCCAAAACACCATAACCAGGATCTATTATTCATTTTTTGACATTCACTTAGAAGTAATTATCAAAAAATCTTATATTGAACTCCATATTTTATATATACATATCCATCCTTTCATAAAAATAAAAAATGTATTATTTTTGGACATTAAAATCCTTTTTCAACCTAAAACCCATTAAATAATGAAATATAATAACAAATCCTAATTTTTGATCAATGTGGACTTATTCTTTGATGAATCCATTATTAAATTTCATATTTATATCAATTTAATGGACTCTATAATTTCATTTATCAACAAATTCATAGAATAGTTTTATTTATTCCATCCATTATAAGGGAGAAACTTTTCATCAATATTAACTTTATCACATTAAGCATATCATTTACATAATATACTCACATTATAATTGAAAACTATTCAATGTTTTAGGAACATTTTTTAATAATCCATTTTTATTAATCATGTTGGGATTTCTAGATAGATATAAATGTTCTCATTCTTTATTTTTATCATTTATTTCTAACACATCATTCATTTTATTAACCCTGATTCATTATCTCATTATTACTCAAATATTGTTGGAACTACCATTGATATTAGATAAATGTGATTCATCCTTCTCATTATTCATGCCCGCATTGGATTATATTTATCATTAAAAAGTATTATTCGGTTATCTTAAAATATTATACAACTTATTTGGGTCATGTTTTGATTGTAGTTGTCACTATACTCAAGAATTATATAAAAAACTAGAAAATGTTCTACTTTTATTAATGAATCACTTATCTCCAAAAAAACTTAATTTGTTTTAAAATAAAAGCACATAAAAAGACATTTACATTCTATGATAACTTCTTACATTATGATAAAATTTTAAACAGTGAAACTATGGATAAAAATGGTATATACCCATTAAATAACACGTCACTCAATCAAAAAAATCCCTAGGCCTAAAATTCCCCAAGTGGATTATGCCTCCAATAATGATCGTAAGAAGAAAAAGAAGCATTTGGAAAACAATAGACATTATTTATGGTTCTGAAAGAACAATTATTACAGAAGTGTAGTGTAATGTCAAATGATTTATAGGATATTTGTAAATATATATGACCATTATAAAATAGAATAATTGGATAATATGATATATGGGAAATATGAAAATTAATTACGAATATGTTTAGTCAATAATATTTTTTATAGAACAACAATGTGACCATTAAGATTAATTAATAGAAAATATTTAGATGTATAGTTTTCAAAAATGTATATAAAAAAATTTATATATTTTAAATATATTATATTTAAATAATGTTATCTTATAAAATCATTTTATATGATAGTATAATTTAGGGAAGTTATAATTAATTTTTATAGTGGTAAAAAATATATTTATGTCAAAAAAAGTGTTAAAATGAAAAAGAATATTAATTTTTATTTAAAATAAAACATTATGATATTTAGAGTACTATTTTCATAAATTAATTTTCTTTTTAATTTCATCGCATTATAATTAACTTATGGAGAATTTATAGAAATTTTAAAAAAAGTCAATTTTTGGGTTAAAAACATAAAATACTATTTTTATGAAATATGATAAGTATTAAGATTTAATTAGGATATTACAAATATTAAAAATTATTTAATCAAAATTACTAATAAAAAATCATTTAATTAAAAATAACATAAAAAATTTCTTATATTAGAAACACATTAATACAATTTTCCAAATCCATGATTTTGACAGTTTAAAAAATCATTTTTATGAGTTATACAAATATCACATTATAATTTAATTATTCTTATTTTATAAATTGAATTAATTAAAATTTATTACATTTTTTAATCATAAGGTAAAAATTAATTAATAAGGTCAAATTTTCATTTTTAAACATAAAAAATTGTTGTAAAATGTGTGTTACCGGTCTATCTATAAAATATTTTTGGAGGTAAAAGTTATAAGGAAAAAGATTAAAATACCCAAAAACAAAAAAAAAATTGGTGCTTACTGTTTTATTCAGAATTAAACCACAATTTTACCATTAATTATATATCCAAAAATTTTGATTTAATTTTTCACAATATTGATTTTGCATAAATAAAAAAATCATCATTTTTATTCAATTAAAGAGACTTATACACAAGTATGAGGAACCCATTTTCTCACCCAATATCCAAAAAAACAATCCCTAAACATATTCCCTTTACCACCCCAAAGAGTCCCTCCATGGTTTCCCCATGTTTTCCCTAAGGTCTTATCGTTTCCCACTCCATTATTTTAAAATAAATGGTTCAAGGTAATGGATTTCTTCTCCCCTTCTTTCCATTTAATATTATTCATTTATTATATATTATATAATACGAAAATAAATTCTTTATGGGATTTTTTTGATAATTTTTATACTGAAAAGTTTATATATTTTCAGTAGGATGTATTAGTTTTCTACCATTATGCATTTTCCATATTCCAAAATATACACTATTATGCGGTTTAAATTTTTTAAGGGAATTTTACTCTACATCATTCCAATTCATGAAATTCTTCTCTATTTTATAGTATAATTGTCAAAATACATCATTTAAATGAAATTTAGATCATTCCTCTACATCCAAAGGTATTTTAAATCATTGGGAGAACTTATTTCCCACCCCTCCTTCGCTTCCCATACTCCATAATATATACTATTATGATACCAAAATATTATAAGGGAATTATTCACCTCTTATTTTCCTTTAACATAATTCATTAAATATGTATATTATAGTTCTAAAATTTATTTATTTACATAAATTATTAATCTTAACTATACTATAAATGTTAGTTTTTATCAATGGGATACCTTAGTACCCGCACATTATTCCCATTCCATAAGCCAAAATGTATTAAATTATGCCACCAAATGTTTTAATGGAAATCCCATCCTCTCATATTTCATTCGAGTACTCTTATTTTGGAAGACAAGTATATGTATAAGGTTATTAAATTTTATTAATTTTATATATTTAATATATTACTAATGTTATATTTTTTATAAATTTCAAACCTTAGTTCCATCACATCTTTGTCCATTCCATATGCAATAACGTATTCCATTATGATACCAAATCTTTGTAAGGGATTCCTCCACACATCCTTTTTCATTCAAGTACATCCTCCTTTGGATTATTCTCTATTCCAAAATTCTCTATTCTTTTTAACTATCTTATTTCTAATCTATACTATGAAAATGGTGTTTTTAGAATACCTCTAACATCTCTCATTATGAATTTCATGTAATCCATTTTTTTCATTATTCTATTGAAACCATTTCATGAGTTTTTTCTATTTTAATGAATGTTTTTTATATTTGGAATGCCCAAACCTCTCACAATTACATAAGAACAAAAATATATGTCAAAATATATTAATGATTTTTCAATATACATATATGAAAACCATATTCTCATTTAATGGGTTAAAAATGATGTTTTGATAGTTTCTTTTAAGAAATTTGTATACATTTTTTTATGTGAAACTCGTTATTTTCTTCCATGTGTTATTAATGAAGTAAATTCTTTTATGATCAATGTAGATCACTTTATCTACAAATATTAAAGGTGCACCCTGATATCACTCTAATTAATTGGGTAAATAATTATTCTCTTTAGATGACATGTTAGGATACCTTGGTAATTGTGATTTATGACACTTTGGTGTTAAACCCTGGTGATATGCTAATAAATATCCTTTTTTTATGTTATATCCACATTTCGATGTTTTGATTCATGTCCTTTATATTAGGATGCTTCACATATAATTATGATCCTTCCATAGTTATATTACTCTTTCTCATATGCAATGTGTTTCCATTGTTTATTCCCTTTTTGGGATTTAGTTTCACCACATTTATTGATCTTTGTCCATAGGATATAAGATGTAGTAAGTGAAAACTAGGATGATCCTATCGATATGTATTGAAATTGGATTAGAATATTTTTCCTCTTTATTTTATCCTTATGTAATTCATGTAATAAAAACCTAATTTCCAAGACACTAAACCCAAAAATATACTTTGATTTCATTAGTGTAATTTTTTTAATGATTTATGTAAATGTTTTGTATTTGAAAGGCTAATATCAATGGATTGTATCAATTGATTTCTTAGTTATTTGTGGAAATTTTTAATATAAATCATTAGTAAAAATACACTAAGGATAAGTCTAATATTTGGATAACAATCTACTATTTTGGTGAGTTTTAAGTATGTGGTTTCCAATAAAATACATCCCAATCTGGATTCTACTTGTGGATATTTCAATAAACTAGATTTTCCTAGGGGTTAAAGTTTAATATAATTAATTGAGCTATATTTGGTCAGGAACTACTGTGTGATAATGGGGCTTACATCACACCTATATTGAAAAGCCTGTTGAATATGATTTTGGTAATCACATGCATGATCAAACCATTCTGAAGTATATAAAGATAATGAAAAACATTTATTATGATTTAAATAAATCATACGAGATGTGTACCGTTATAAAATTATAGGATCATTATTTAGATTATATTTATTATTATAAGATTCTAAATAGTATCAAATTTTTCACATGGGATCACTCTATAAGGAAATAAATTGTTAGAAATAAAAAAAATCATGAAAGAAACAGATCCAAAAGTCATTGTGAAGACAACAATTTAAATATAGTGGGACATAGAGTTGAAAAAATCATAATGATAATGATTCATTTAGAGCATGTTGTGAACAATAAATGAAACCAGGTGAATCATACTGCATCATTTTAGAAATAATAGCAATTTGTTAATTTTTTATGCATTAACAAACAAATTATATTAGTGTATCTACAAATCCATTGATTTAAAAAAATGGATTACTTCCATTAAAAATATATTTTCTGTATTCCACTATTCATGACTTTTGAAAGTTATCCTGTGTGTATAAAAAATAAAAGGAGAATATTATTTATTGGGGAAAATGATTAAAAACACAAATCCAAGAGGGGATATAGATGCTATAGAGTGGGAAGAGTTCATGGGAATCTCTTTCAAAAAACATTTTCCCCAATATATGTGGGAAAATAGATAAGGATTTATTAGTAATAAATTGTAAGGAACATAAATTAGTGGGAAGCTATCAAATAAACATTACCAGACTTTCTAGATACATCTCTAGTTTTTTTGGATATTAGGGTAAATGTTTATGGGTTGTTCATCGGACTGATACCCTATCTATTGAGAATTTAGCATGTTAACTTTATTAAATATATGAGTATATCGTATAGAGTGATATGATGGATTAGTCATTGTTTGGATAAATGTCGTGGTCACATAGGCCCAATTGAATGAAATAAGAAATATAGATAACCAAAAAGAATAATTTTTATCATGGAAAAGAAGGAAAGAAGGAACAACCACAAAATGAAATAATTATGGTATGAATAATTATTTGAACCACATTCGTGGGAGTGGGATGTGCTACATGTTAAGAAGTGATGGATACATGTCCTGGAACTTTTGTAATGAGGTAAACCCGCAAATTCTCCACACTATAGAAAATGGTAACAGGTTGAAGGCCAATCATGATATGAAATGCTCCAAATGTTGTGGTGGAAGTTACACTCATTATACTATGGAAGCTGGAAAATAAATTTTTTGTTCTTGTTCTATGGATAACATTATTTCATCCATGTTTACAAATAATATAGTTTCAATCACAAACCTTATTAAACAAGATTCATCATTCCATATTACTTGAGTGATTATCTATGGATCAAAATTATATATAATCTCTAGTGTTGTATTTAGAGATTAAAATCCCAGTGCAAATCTTATTTTAATTCCCATGGTAGAATTGTACACTGTCCGATGGATGGACTGGCTCTCAAAATATAATCGTAATTTAAACTACATGAATAAGGAAATTTAGTAGTCTTGAAAGGAAAAACTAAATTTATTTTTAATAGATATATATCACATCCATATATTTTTCTTTTATCTCCTCCAAAATCAATATTTATGTATATTTCGAGTGAAATGGGAGAATGAAATGAATGTTTAAAGATAGAAAATTTACCAATAATTCAAGAATACATTTTCATGTTTCCAGAAGAGTTAAATGTACCACCCCCATAAAGAGACGTAGTGTTTTCCATTGAATTTATACCTTTCTCTAAGATTATATTATTGACCCTGTATAGTTTTTAATAAGTGGAGTTAAATGAATTAATGAAAAAACATGAATCTATTTTGGATAAGGGACAAATATGAATGGTCATGTCTCCTTAGGGAGAACATATCCTCTCTGTATAGAAGAATAATGGACCAAAAGAGATATGGATTGATTATAGAGAACAAAACAAGTCTATATGGAAAAATTATCCACTCCCATGGATTGATGGTTTATTTTAGAAGATCTATTACGATCAATTCATCTCCAAGATTGACCCCCAATATAGGTATCAAAAATTGAGAATAAAATATTTTTATATCCCAATTATAACCTTCTGAATATAATAAATTAATTATGTGTTTTTTATGACCTTCAACATAAATAATGATCCTTCCATATTTATGTATTTGATGAATAAATTCATAAAGTAATACATTGATAATTTTTTTCTTGCCCTTGTTGATGATATTATAATTTGTTCCAAAATCTATAAGGCGCTTGATGATAATATATGAGTCATATTATGAGATCTATGAAATGAGTTGTTATTTTGAGACTTCATCAAATTTTATTTATTGTTACAAAAATTAGCATTCAGGGGACACATCATTTCTGGTGAAGGAATCTCAGTTGATCTATCCAATACAACCACCATAGAGGAGATTATTTGTCCTATAACTATAATAGATATTTTTATTTTCCTTGGTCTATCAAGATTATATTGAATGTTTTTTATAAAAAATTCAAGGAATTCTAATCCTAGAACAATGTTGGCTAAAATGGGAGTGATGTTCTTCTACAAAGAGAAGTGTGAAGAAACATTCCATAAACTGAATACGATTGTGATTAGTGCACATATTCAATCATTATCTACTAATTTAGAATGCTTTTTCTACATTATATATGAATACAATAATGTATTTGGATTTTTACTAATAAAAAATGAAAAAGTGGTTTAATATTCTTCATAATAGTGAAATATTCATGAATAGAATTATCATATCCATTATCTACAATTATCTTCTATCATTTTTTCTCTGATTAATTGGAGACACTATCATAATGGGAAAATTTTGATATATACACAGACAACAAATTTTTAACGTATATATTCACATATAATGAACCAAACATGAAAAAAGGTGATGATTGTTGATTTTTAATGACTAAAACTATTCAAATAATTGTTACCATGGAAGAGAGAATACTTTTTTTATATGAATTTTGTAGACAAGATACTTCAATTATTTAAATGATGAGGATTTAATGACCTCCATTGATCACCAACCTTGTATGTTTGGACATAGAAATACTATGGGAGGGGAAATATTCAATCCTTTCTCAAATGATTTCTGAAATGATATTACTTTAAATGATCAAAAAATCATAAGGATAGGATCCATATATGGAATAGTAGATAGAGATTGTGAAGGATATTATGTTTCTTGAAGTTAATATTTACCAAGAATGTGTAATAAAACTTGGTACAATGATATCGATCTATTATTTTCCAAATATAAATGAGTTTATGGATAGAGATCATAGTTATGCATTACCATTTCAGCCTAGAGAATCTAAAATTTATGGGGACTCTACGGATCATTATTGGTCAGATAATTTAAAATGGGATAATTGTAATTGTACTATATGGTGTTTGGTATATCAATAAGAAAGGGAGGGTAAATAAATTCATAAATAGTTATTACTACCACTAATGATACCAATGTGGAATATGTGATTAAATCACAATAAAATTATTGATACACCATCTAAAGACAACAATGGGTAGAAATTCAATTGGTGTTATTTTCAATAGATTGAAAAATTATGCTCAAATCATTACCATAAGAGAGGATTTATCCCTGCAGAACCTAGAACACCATTATATCCATGATGTTGTAAGACTCTATGGTTCCTAGATGTCAATTGTTTCTAATAAAGATCAAATATTTACTTCTCAATCATATTGGATTATTCAAAAGGATATGAATAAACAAATAAACATGAGAACAATATACCATCTTCAAACGGATTGGTAGTTTTAGAGCACTATAAAAACATTAGAAGTTAAGTTATGCGCTAACTGGCATGATTTTTAAGGCATTTGGAACCAATATCTTCCACTTTTTGAATTATCCTATAACAATAGTTTCCATTCATGCATTCAAATTACACATTTTGAAGATCTTTAAGGAAAATCATGTATAAATACAATATTTTGTGTTGAATTTAGTGATCAAAAACATTTAAAATATGAAACTATTTTGGAAACTATATAATAGATTCATGTGATTTAGAAACACATCAAGGTTTCTCAAATTAAACAAAATGTTATTCAAAAAAATTCATCAAGGGATTATAGTTTCATGTATGTGATTAAATATTCTTTATGATTACTGTAGAAGGGGTTATGAGACCTATAAAGAAGGGGAAACTTAGTATCTTTTAAATTGGACTATTTGAGATTCAAGATAATGTAGGAAATGTTTACTTACATTTAACACTACCTCTAAATATTTCAAATATCAATAATGTTTTACATGGGCCCAACTAAGAAATTATATTTCTAAAAATCAGATATTTTTTATACAAATGGAGGAAAATTGGAATCTACCCTATCATATAAATAGGAACCAATACATATCCTTGACATAAGAGAACAAGTTTTGAGGAATAATAAAAAATGGTTTGTGAGGGTCTTGTGGTGTAATCACTGTTTGAAGTGGATACATTGGAAAAATAGGAGTCCATGAAGTAAAAGTACCCTCACCGTTTATGACATTACTGTGTAAAATTAAATTTAAAGGGAGAAATTTCATTAAGGGGGAAAAATGTAATGAACTGGAAAATGATCTTAAATTAATTGATCTCTTTAATACAATTTTTTTAATATGTTTTATAATGAAATAACATATGATTTCTTTTACAATTCATGAGAACTTCGTACATCACACATAACAGTAGACTAGTAAAACTATGAAAAATAAAGGAATATAAAAAATAATTAATAATAGATTCACTATAACAGTCTCAATAGGTCTGAAATTCCTCAAGATGTTCTCCCCTTCCATTAATATTGTAAATAGGAAAAGAAGCAGTATGAAAACAATATACATTAAGAAATGATGTGAAATAAACTTTTTAAGAAAAGTAAAAAAGTAAGGTTGTGAGTATGATGGGATATTTATATGGAGATATGACCATTCTTAAAGAGGATGGTTGACTAATATAATTGGTGGGAATTATCACAATTAATTAAGAAGACAGTTAGCCAATATTAATATTTCTAGCGAAATAAAGTCACCATTGGGATTATTTTATTAAATCAATTTAAATAATCAATTTCCATAACAATTATATAATATAATAATAATATATGTTTTATATAATTTATTTTAATTGAAATGATAATACAAAGAAAATTTAGATTATAATATAAATTATACATGTCTTAAGTATTGTTTATAATGGTCATAAAGTTCATTAAGTAATAAGGGCTATAAAAATTCAATAAAAATAATTTTCATTTAAAATTATAGATTATCATATTTAGGGAACAAATTTTCAGAAATAATTTTCATTTTTGATTTCATCACATAAAAATTATATTAGGGGGAATTTATTTTAATTTTTTTAAAAGTTACTTTTCTCTTAAAAAGTTAAAATATTATTATAATGAAATATGAATAATATTATGATTTAAATAGTACATGTACAAGATTTAAAATTATTTAATAAAAATTCTTAATTAAAAATAGTTTATGGAAAACATATTAAATAATTTTTACATTTAGAAACACATACTTAAATTTTTTGAAACCCATGATTTAAATATTTCAAATGAACTATTTTTATGAGTTATACATCTATCACATTAGAATTTATTTTTAAAAAATTTATCAGTTTAATTAAGTAAAATTGATTAGTATTTGGAATAATAAGGTCCAAATTAGGTAATAATATCAATTTATATTTTAGACATAAAAACGATACTGTTGTAAAAAATGAGTTATCACTACATAGGAAAAATAATGCTGCATGTTAATGGTTAATGGTAAAAGATTAAAATACCTAAAAAATATAACCTTAAATTTGTTTTTGATATTATAAAATTAATAACCATCCTTTTAAAACCTTAATTATAATCCATGGTCAGTGAAATTAATTCCACCCAATATTGGTTATACTTCAATAAAAATTAATCATCTCTTATTCACCTAATGGAACCCCCTCCTCATATATAAATACCACCTATCACTAATAATACCATATACAAATTTAAAGGACGTGAATTTACACTCTTTTACCCTTCAGAACATTCCCTCTAAGGGTTCTCAATGGTTTATATCTGGCCCTAGGGTTTCCCTTACATCATTTTCGAATAAATCCTTCAAGGTAAAGGAATTCTCCTCCTCTTATTTTGTATTCATACATTAATTTTATTTTATACCTTATAATTGTGAATATTATTTATTTAAATTAAAATTTATTCATCCCTATACATAGAAATATTATTCTATCTATTTTTTACCTAATTTACCTACAATTATTCCCTTTCCATAATCTACAATGTATACCATATTATTGCTAAAATTTTATATAGTAATTATCATTAATTTCATTCCCTTTCACATTCTTATTTACTTGTGTGTTATTTAATTGTAAAAATAAATTAATTACATTAAATTTTGATCTTCCACCAACTTCAAAATATATTATTTATCGTTTTTTGGCCTTAATTGCATACGATTATTCTTTTTTATAAGTCACAATGTATAATGATATCCTTCTGAGATTTGGTAAGGGATTATCCTCATCTTTATACCTTTCATTTACATATTTTCTATTGTATCTTCTAATAGTAAAAATAAATTATTTAAATAAAATTATAATAATACATATAATTACCATGTTTTTATTTTGAAAAGTGAGAAGTGACTTCACTTCTATTATTCCATTTCCATAATCCATAATGTATACCGTTAGGCTATCAAAATATTGTAATGGAATTATCCTCATATCTTTTTTCATTCAACTAATCATCTATTTTTTGAGTCTCTTAAATGAAAAATATATATAATTTCTATACATTTTATATAATTCCTCCACATTACATGCTATGTTTTTCATTATGTAATCATAATTTGATAAGGTAATCCTCCTACAATTTTTCATTCAAGATCAACTTTATTATCTATCTTCTTAGAATATATTTTCTATATTTTTATTAATTATCTATTTTTTACCTATAATGAAAAAATTGTATTTCTTCAATGAGACAAATCCAATATCTCGACATTTTTGTTTTCATGTAATCCATGTTGTATACCGTTATGCTTCCAAAATTGTATAATGAATATTTTCTCTTTTTTCATGTAATATTTTCATATTGTGAATGCCAAAACCTCTACTATTTTCAAGGGAATTCACATATATGTAAAATTATATTATTTAATTGGGGATATACATATATGAAACCTATATTACTTATCTGTGGTATAAAAAATATATTTTGATCATGAATTTTATGTACATTATACGCAATGATTTTTATATGAATCCTATTATTTATTTCCATGGGTTAGTAATGAAATTATTTCCTTTATGTTCAATGTAGCTCATATGATTTAATAAACATTAATGGCGCACCCTGATATATATCCAATGAAATGGGTAAATAAATAATCTCTAGATATTACATGATAATGATACCATGGTGAATATCCTCAGTATCTATGATTAATTACACATTATTGATAATCCAGGGTGATATTCTTAGGATTATAATATTTTTATGTTGGATCCACATTTCCATGTTATGACTCATGTTATTTATGTTATGATATACCTATTATTCATATTATCATTATATTTTAAGTAGGTTTTTATCAGATGAAATGTGTTTCGTTTTCTTACTCCCTTTTTGGTATTTATGCTCTCCCCTTTCATTGATTTATGCCCTCGGGATAAGAGATCAAATACGAGAAACCTAGAAAGAACCTTTGAAGGAGTCTAGAAATTAGGTTAGAATAATATTTTTTTTATATTATCCTTCTATCATTCTTGTAATATATACATAATTTCCAATAAAATATAAATAGAAAGATCCATATAGTCCATTAAATTAATATTTTGTTATCGATTTTTGTAAAAATTGTGTATTTTAAAAAATTATCACCATAATATTACATGAAAATAGAAATATAATTTTTTTGAATATTTTTCAATTCTCTAGAGTCCACAGCTACTTATTCGTCTTAATAAAAATCACAAGTAGCCTAATATATATGAGTTTCAATAGATTCATTTTCAATATCATTCACACCAATAATTCTTAAAATCTCATTGAGCCTTTTTTGAATCATTTTTATGATTTTATCTCTAATGACTATCCAAAAAATATATATTCATCTACAGAATCACCAAAAATTCCCAATTCATTCCATTTATTTCAAATGATGTATTTACTTAAAAGAACACTGATATGTCACAAAGAGTGTTTCCTTCCTTGAAATGATCACTAAGGTTGTTTCTCTTCTCTAGGATTGAGTAATTCATATTATTTCGTGTAAAAAACCATGTGCATAAAATCTTAACAATACTATAGGGATATTACACCTCAAATAAAAAATGATTGGTAATTTTATCTAAAATGATAATCATGCATTCCAATCCCCCTCATTATTGATGAATCCTTGGTATCAACACTTCATTCCTTACTCACTATTTTTCTAAAAAATTAAACATCAGTGGAAATTTATTCATTTCCATTATCACACTATAAAATTTTAATTATTATTTTATTTTAATTATCCCGTATTCGTAAAAATTATTTTATTGGGCCCATCATTCACTCTTAGACCACATAATAATTTCAAATCCCATCCTACCCTAAATAGTAATATATAAAATGGAATACTTATCACCTTAATTATCAAATTAATTGATTTGATATCACGAAACACTATAGAAAAAATTAGAGTATATTTATTTCTCACTTATAATCTAGATGGTGGGGGTTACCATTTGTATTTCCACTAAATCCTTCTTTATAGATAACTTATATATTCTTCTTGATACAAATATTATCAACGACATTGTTTTAATGTGTTAAATTATTTATACATTGTTATTGAAAATGAACATGACTCATATTTCACAACTTTTCTCCACTTCTATAGTAAAAAAGATAAGTATTCTCCTTTCCTTCTACATAATAAAAGTTCATATTCATTCTCCGTCACATTATAGGAGACGTCTAAATATTTCATTTGATATATATTCTTTTATGGTTTAATGTGAATTAAAATCCATATAATATAACTGAATCAAAATCAATAAATTGTATTATATACCATTAATATAATTACATTAGTTTTTTTAACTCATTTTTAGCTGAAACAGATTAAATACATCAATTGTTTTTTTAGATCTCAATAATTTCCATATCAAAAGATTACAAAAACTCTTCAATTCACATTATTTAAAAGATTCATGTTACCCAAGATATGGGATGAACTCACCCTATCATTAATACATGTAACAATATTATTCATAGAATTAATTGATATTATGATTTGAATAGATTTCTCCATCTCTATGTAATTATTACCTTTCCAGTAAGCTTCATAATTTTTGATAAAAATTCCATTCCATTCAAATTTTTATTATTTCAAGAAGGAATGATACATTATCCTTCATCCAAGAGATAAAATCTATTTTTTAAATGAATTTTAATAGATTAATTTTCATATATTCCACATATATTACAATAAATATATATTTCACTCTTTTCAAATAGAATGAATGTTTATTATAAATAAAAGTGAAAATTAAATAATGTCTATATAATGAATATATCTTCAACTGGGATGGCTTTGTCTTGAGTCCCCTATTTTGAAATCCAATTTATTTTACATTAAAATAACTCTCTAGTAAATCTTGACATGATATCATCTGGCCAAGGTACATATAAAATTATAACTTTATCAAAAAAATCTTATTTCTTCCATCCCTCCATATTTCCTCCTATTTTGAATTGTTCAATGATTTTTATAAGAACTCAATGATAGATGTATTTATCTAATATATTACTTCCCTATTCCAATCACATTTATTGACATAGTTTTTTATGTTTTAGAAAAAAAATCTGAGAGTACATTACTCATTCAATTGGATCTTTGAGAATTAATAATATCCCAAAATGATATTATTCCTTTTCAAACCCTTTTTATTATTACTCCTTCCGTGATAATTTAGAATTTTGGTTTCTTACATATTCCACCAGTATTTCTTTTTTATTAAGGTATAATTATCAATGAAATAACTTACAATTTAATTGTTTCAATATTAAAAATATTATATTTGAAGAACCTTTTTAGATAATCAATGTTCATAAATTTTTCATGTATTTCAATCTTATAGTTCACAATTCCATTATGTTCCCCATTATCATTTCTATAATCTTATGGGAATTCCACAACACGATTAGTATGTTCTAAAAGATCATCGACGTAGCAATATTATTCAATGAAAAATAATATATTATTAATCTTATTTGTTCTTTAAATGTTATGATTATCAATATATTTTTACAATAATGATTTTCTACCAACATCCCCATCAGATTAATAATCATATTCTAATTTATATATTTATTTCTATAATGTATCTATATTAACACATTTAATTTCTATGATAAACCAAGACTGATATCCTGATAATGATCTTCCTTAGAATCATCATCTTATTTTCTTACCAAAATCATTATCTAAATATTCATTCCACTTGTATTTCTTAAAATGATGTTCCAGCCAATTTAGAATTTATTTATTCAATTCTATGTGAATTCAATCGAACCATCATGTTAATAAGATAATTTTGTATTTTTATCAACATTATTCATAAACTTTTTATAATGAAATCAAGAAAAATGTATCCTACCCTCAAATCATCTTTTACTGTCATGAAAATCCATTCCACAAGAGATAAAATATCAACCCTAATATCTTATTCTTCATTTATAGTATCACATATCCAATACTTCCCAATTTTTTAGTATGAAATTCATTTTTTCGATTGTTCTGAAGAACATTCAATGTTCATTCACATTTCATATATGAATATTTTCTTAAAATGACAATCCATAAATGATTAACCATGATTTAAATCTTCACATGTTAACACTATTACAATTTTATTATGTGGTAATGTACATATTTTCGTCTTCATTATATCAACATCATTAATGTCATGAAAAATTCCATGAAAATATCCCACAATTTCAATAATATATCTGATGAAGCTATAAAAATAATTATTTGAACTCATCTTCTAATATTCTAATCTATAATCAACAACCAGGTAGTTCAACTCTTTTAATTTTCTTCCAGAATTGTGTATATTATAAATATAGTTCCAAATTCATTTGGATATAGTTAAACTCACTACTTACATGATAATTTTATTATAAAATTCTCCATGTAACAAATTTTTGAGTGTTTACATCAACACTCAACAATTTCATTTCAACATCTATCAATGACGACACTATATCCTTCACAAGTTGTTTTCCACGAAACATAGTATATAAAAAACCAATCCTCATATATCATCTATATGATAGAATATTTTTTTTCAACAAATGATATCTGTATAAAACAAATAATGGTACTCTGGTTTCATTAAAAACTTTTTTAATAATGAAAATTTTAATGGACATATTTACCATAAAATAAATTGTCACATTAAAAACACATATGGTAACATGAGGCCCCACTATATAACGTAAGAGTAGAGAGAAATCTGAGGAGATTTTACATTTCTTATTATCTCTAATTAAAATTAATATTTGAATTTTATTCATAAATACACTTGGTATCTATCACAATAATTTCATAACCACATACCCAAAATTAAAAATTTGAGATGTGTGGACCCCAGAATTTTTCATAGTTCACCCTTTCTAAGATACATCCATGGGGATCATATCAACAATTATCATATATTAATAATAATATATACATCACAAGTGAGTGATTATAATCAATATGATAAGATCACTACTCATGCAAGGAACCTGAGATCATCCTCTCTTATGCTCAATAAATTTGGAAATGGATAAGAAAATGGATTATATCAAAACCCTATTTCAAATAAAAAGTTTCAAATTAGAATATATATTTCCAAAAAATAATGGGTGTTCCCTATGATGTTATTATCACAATTACCTCATCTTCATAGGTATGCGTGGTATCTCATCACATAAAAACTCTATCATCCATGGACATAAATCAGTCCTTAACCCAATCCACAATTATAGATATTCGATGAAATAAATATCCTTCTCTCTTTTATTTCTCTTTTTTTATGATCTATATCTATAGTCTTCCTATTCTATTAATAAAATTCATCCCCTATTTGTTCCAGCTATATCCATATTTATTTTGGAAATAGGTTTGAAGTTAATATTTTAATTTCAATAATTTCAAATCCATGATATTTCTATACATCAAATTCGTCCCTTGGGTCATCCTTAAATATATCGCTACCATTTAACTCCATTTATTTTTATATATATCATTCCAATACAACTAAATATTTATAAGAGTTTTATGTCAATAAATATGGTTGTATCATATTATTAATCAAACTCCACTACATTTATTCTACTCAAAATTAATGTTTCAATTTATTTATTAAACTAATAATGGTTTGGTATAATAATTTCAATATAATTTTTCTTATCAAGGAAAAAATCATTCAAAATTTAGGGCTCCATACTTTTATGCATTTTCAAATTTAACTTCATACAACCTAACACCTAAAATATCATCCTCAATTAAATATTACTTCTTTGGAAACTCATTTAAAATAATAACACCTGATTATTTGTAATTTCCCAGACCTCTCTTATTTATTTAATTATGAAAATCAAGTGTTTGAGGTGTTCTGGGAGGTCATAGTGACTTGTGTCGGTAGGTCACATCTGTAGGTCGCATCGGTGGGTCGCATCATTGAGCTAATTTAGTGACTCATGTCAGTTGGTGGAAACAGTTAGTAAGGTATAAGAGGGTCACGTCGGTGAGTGTCATCAGTAAGTGGTGTTTGTGATTCGGGGGTCAATGGGTTACATCATTAGGTGGAATCAGTGAGTCTCACATCAGTCAGTCATATTGGTGACTCGTCCATCGCTGACTCGCATCGGCAACTCAGACATTAGTGACTCGCGTTATTGACTCATCCATCAGTGACTCGGTTCAGCGACTCATACATCCGTGAGTTTCATGGGTGACTTTACATTTGTGGGTGGTAATGGTGACTCACCCAATAGTGATTGATTTCTAGCATTTCCTAGTTTTTCTAGTTTCGACCCTCAAATGTTTTATTTTATGTAAATCGAGTTCAAAACCTTGTTTGACCATTTCAGAAGTAGTTTCAACGGGTATTAATTATATCGTTAATTTCATAACGGGCAAAATACATTTAACACTCTAACTGCATGGTCTTTATCACGATTATACGATATTCTCCCTTGAATCCATTTTCCCCATTGAATTAGGATCTGGACTATCTAAATGTGATACTCTATACTCCCTTGTATATTTCCTTTTTCTTTTACAAACTAGTATCCCAGGACCTCTCTACCCTGAGTGAATAGGAGTTTTTTGTTTCACCCATGGATCATGTCTCCCTAGAGGTTCCTCCTATTGCCTAAACACCCACTCTTGTAGTGCAGGAAGAGTTGTTGATCAAATATTGTTTCATGTTGAGATCCCATAGTCATTATTTTAATTTTGTGACATATAGGGTGGTAATCTTATGTATCAATGACAATTTCATTGAATCATAATATTTATTAATGCTGTTATGAATATGAAAAAACTTGTTAATAATATGGGTTTTTTCAGCTTAGTAATAAATGATGTCAAATGAAGTAGACAGTGTTGATGATAATTTGTTTTATCTATTATATTTGATCCATTTTGTGAATTTTGTGGGTTATAACCTTCTAAAAATCATGGTTGTATGTGGTCTATTTTTTCAACTATATTTATTTTGGATTACTATGGTAAATTTGAGAATCCATCTAATCACATATACCCAGTTGAAAAAATGTATGTTACAGTATTGAACATTTTCTATGATAACCCAATATTAATGAAAGCGGAATTATGGAAAGAGTGTTTGAGAAATTTCAATACCCTTTTGCTTGTTTGGTGTGGTTGTGTGCTCCGTGTGGTTTCATACTATTTTACGCCATGTGAGGTTGTGTTGTGCTATAGTTGAGTGCATTCCAACATTTGGGGCAATCCTAATAGTGTAATATAATCTCATGTTGATAGATTGATTTGATTGTGGAATGGATGAGAAGAGATTGAGAAGTGGGGATACAAGTATTGGTTGTGCTATGTTATCTTACCGGGAGTGGTGTTGTTATAATATATGGCTATTATGTTGGTTTAGATGAGTTGGGGAGTGGGGTTTGGCTATAAGTTGGTGGTTTTCTTGTTGAGATAAAGGACACTCCAAAAAAATATGAAGAATTATAATGGAAGTTGTTGGATTGGGTACCAAGTGGGGAATAATTGAGAAGTGGGTTTGTTTTATCAATGTATTCTTCCTCTTTTTCTCTTTATTGTAAGGTTGTTTGTGTTCTATGTTTATTATTTTCCCATATAGGTATGTAAAAACTAATAAATTCTTAATAACATCCAAATGATTCACTGTTAAGAAAATTTCTTTTATCAAATACAGATAAGACCTTCGTTCGTCCTAATACATTCTTTTTTGAGGTAGCATAAAATATTTTTATGTGGGATGGTTATTGTTTGGAACCCCGTAGGTGGGGATTAGTTTTTAAAAAATACATATATATAAATTTATATTCGTGTGAATTCTATACACACCCCACCCTAGTTGAGAGATTTGCGCCAAACTTCCCAAAAGTTATGGGGGAGGGTGTCTTTCGAAAACATCTTGGAAGAAGGATGGTTGGCTTGCCACCATCTCTTCACTGCTCCCTCTTCCAGTCAGTGATAACCCAATACACTTCCGGAAGGTTGTGGTATGTTAGTTCTAGGTTTCTTTGGGGAGTTGTGCTTCCCATGAGTCTTATGGATGATATGTTTGGTAGATCATAAGTGTCTTTGTGATGTGGTGTTGTTTGTGGACCATGTGTCTATAGGCAGGATGAGATGTGGTTTTGAGGCCCAGTTGTCAGTGGGAGTGATGTGGTGTGGTATGTTGAGAAGAGGTGGGAGTGCCCGAAAGTCTTCTGTTAGGCTGTGATAGAGGCTAATCGGTGGGAACATGTTGCATGGTACCCAATCATCAAGGTGAAATATACTATGTTAAATGAATTTCATTATATAGTGATCATGGAATTGGTGATGTTGGGGTGGCTAGTATACCTTTTAAGGTGCTTTGTGTATTTTTTCTATTTCCCAAAGTGTAATTAGTACTATTTTCTACTTATTCCTGGGAGACATTGGTTTTCCTACTGAGTATACGTGTATGCTCACCCTACATTATAAAACTGATTTATTGATGCCAAGAAGATTATGTGGACTATAAAAGGTTGTACTAGATCAAACATTGGGGATTTTTTTATGTACCTTCTTTGTTTTCCTTATGGTATTTACATGGGTGCATCATTATTTTGAAATAGACTCATTTTTAACATGCATGTGGGATGGTTTTGGATTTATTTTATTTATTTATATCTTTCTTTGAGTTGTTTGAGTCTAGTACATATTATCTCCCAATCATGGTTACTATAAAAAGAGAAATGAATCCCATTTTGTGATATTTCTATACCATTGGTGTTGGTCTCCACCACGGGGCCTATGGGAGATGGGACTTAGGGGGTCATTATCACTCTTCCTTCATTTCCATCTCCATAGGGGAATCTTTGGAGGGTGGGGGTCATGACATAATGTTATCATAGGTGATATTTGATAGATTGTATGGTGTTTGGTGTTATACACATTGAGTATTTTAGGGGTTCATCTAGAAATAGTATCTTATTAACTTAGTACATGACATAGGACTGGAAGGAATCCTTGGACACCGGATTTTAGCCCCCCCCCCCTGATCTGATGCAATGACTCTAATGTTACGGAATGACCAAGTGAGGATACACGGTAAACATGGTTGATAACATAAGAAATTTACATTCATCATGATTACTTGTCTAATATTTTTAATTTTTCATTTTAAGGAGTTAAATAAATAAACATATAAAAGGAATATTAAGTAAAATTCCATAGTTCTCAATATTAAGAGTTCCTTGTTTACTTTTTAGCTATGCCTCCTGGTCATCATCCATGAGTTGATTAAGAAGTGGAGGCTTATAATGCTTATTCAGATGATCGGGGGACTGTTCATCTAGAGGAGGAGGACAACCAGTGGCTGAGAAAGTTATGTGCTTTCTAGTGGTAGACGTTGGGAATGTATGAGGGTAGTGTCTCAGACACAGAGATGGAGAACTGGTTAGAAAATTTTGTGACAACCATAGCTTTATCTGACATCCAACGTAGTACTAGGTTTTATAGGTGGTTTTTTAGATGGGTGGATCTATGGGTCAGTTCTGGATGATGTACACTAGGAGATAAAGGGGGTTGTTTTTCTATGGTTCGATTTAGGGAAGGTGTTTCATGTAGATTTCCTTTCTTCAACCATGATGGTTGAGAAGTGACTGGAGATACTCTCCCTCTAGTAAGGGAGTATGTCAGTATGGGAGATGGGGATCAAATTCAAGGATACCCAATATTTTTATATAGAGATATTTCTCGATGAGGAGTCTCAGGTGAAATGCTTAGAGGAGGCACTTCATCCTTCTCCCTAGTACACAGTTACTCTCATCACCATACTAGCATACCTAGAGGACCAAAAAGAAGGTGTAGGTAGTTGAGAGAATACAATAATGAGAAGGTCTACCATGACAGGGTATCTATAAAGTTTCTTTAAATGGATATAATAGAAGCAGCATGTCCCAATCACTAGGACCTTCGAGGTTTCAACTGTTAGGGTGTCGAATTCATCAATTTCTATTTCAACCTTCTGGTCCTCATTCCTATCCTTTAGGCTTGGGGCTGGGGTTTTTTATATATGGAGTATTTGGGAACCATCGGTGTCATCGTAAAATTGTCGCTTAAGCTCAGTATGGTGGATGTGGATAGGTTATGTACCCACCATAGTAGCAGTTGTTGTCCAGGCCTTTTCAGCAATAGGGACAACATGATCCTTCTCCACTGAGGGGAGACAGAGCTGGTAGAGGATAAACACATGGCATTCCACATGGAAATTCACCTAGGTTTTCTCGAGGAGGAATTCGTTAGCTTAAATGAAGAGGATCTGGTAATAATCAGTTAGATTCCATAGAGGCAGTTTTTCTAGTTTGACTAGAGATCATTCTAGGTATGATTAGCATGTTTATTACTCTTTATTTTGGCATGTTCGATTATGTAGCTTCATAATCCTTTGTTTCCCACTCTCTAGACCTTGTCTGGGATCTATTTTTAGAGAATATTACCATTCCCCTAGTGTTTAGTATGCCATTTTGAGGCTAGAGCAGGTGGTTTGATATATAATGGGGATGCAGACTAGTGATTGGGCTGGATCAGTCCTGTGGGGATTAGTTCTTTCTAAAGATCTAGCAATACAATGTCATTATCTCTATAGAATTGTTTTTTCCATGCATTATGTTTTCAAATATTTCTTGTGGAGATTCTTGTTTTTATATGTAGATTGCTAATGTGTGGATTTCGTTAGAGAGAGGATTTTTTTTATGTGGGTAGTCGATGTGTATAGACTCTTCTCTCCTTATTGGATAAGTGGTTAGTGGGATCAGTAGATGCCGAGAAAGTGGAGGCTCCAAAAATTCTGGGGGAGTTTTTGGAATTTATCCCTGATAAGGTTTTGGCTCTACCCACTCGACATGACGTTGAGTTTAGGATAGACATACAACCATGTTCTAGGCTGATTTTGATTGATATCTGTCAGATTTCACTTTTTAAGTTGCAAGAGCTATGAATTTAGATCGATGACTTGATGAAGAGTGGATTTATCCAACCTTCAATGTCGTGTGTGTGGTGGAGGGGGTACTCCGGTCTTTTTTAAAAAGAAGATGGATGATAGTATGAGAATTTTCATAGAGTACCGAAGGTTTAACCAAGCGATGGTCAATAACTGTTACCCTCTCATAAGGATAGACTATCTTTTCTACTTGATCAGGGGAGAAAGTGGACTTTCAAAAATCGATCTATGGTGTGGGTATCCACAGTTGAGGGTGAAGGAGGCTGACATACCAAAGATTACATTCAGTTGAAGGTATGCGAACTTTGATTATATGGTTATTTCATTAATTGTAAATAAAACACATGTTGTTTTCATGGGACTTATGATCTATGTCATTCATGACTTCATAGACAGGTTATTCATTGTATTCATTAATGAAATTCTGATGTACAAGAAGTCATAGGAGGAGCAAACCAACAATCATAAGACTGTCTTGGAGCTTTTTTAATACCGCTGACTCCAAGGAAAGAAGTCCAAGTGCATGTTTTGGACATAGGAGGTCCACATACATGGAAAAGATGTGTCTCAAAAGGGATTAGTAATGGACATGTCGAAAGTTTAGGTAGTTGTTTCGTGTGAAACACCAGTGAACATAGTGGAGGCTCACCATTTCCTTAACCTAGAAGGCTATTATCAGAGATTTGTACTGGATTTATCTCGATTTTAAGCTCCATTTATGGCTCTGATAAGAATGAACTAGAATTTTTTTTGGAGTAATAAATGATAGTATGCTTTAATCTACGTAATTGGGATGTTCTTTAGTGCTCCAATACTCTAGTTTCTAGAGGAAAAGGTGATTTTCTAGGTGGTTTACAATGATTCCCGTATAGGATTGGGGTGTGAGAAAATGAAAAAGTGGGGAGTGATATCCTATTGGTCTATAAAATTATGTCCCCATGAACATAAATGTTCCACCTGCTCTGGATCTAGAAGCGACCATGTTCATCATATAGATATGGTGACATTACCACATTGGGGAGTGCTTTGTGGTTTTCACATATCATAAGTGGTTGATTTATATCTTTTACAACTATAATATGAAATTTTGATAGTAGAGGTGGGTTTTTTTCATTAGGACTATTATATTAGATCTCATACACCTTATGAAATGGGAATTTTTTAAGTGATTCCTTGGGAAGAGAGTCAAATAGAGAGGTAGTTTGAGAATATGTAGACGCTTGGAAGGTGACGGGGGAGTTGGTCACAAGGAACATAAAAGCATGAATTCGTGGATGTAGAGGTAATTTGTTTGATATGGAAATTCAATAGTATCTAATAGAGAATGTGGATGAGTTATAGTGGGTTGACTCAGAGGTAGAGGTTATTTTCAATCAAATTGACCATAGTGAAGCCCCAATATGATGTTTGATAGATGGATATAATCAGATGTTGTTTCATGGGAGGTTTTTTGTTCCAGTATCATAGAGTGAGGGAGTCCTCCAAAATTTAAATATCTCACATTTATCAGTGCATGTGGGGGTTTCAATGAATTATCATGGCTTGACAGAGTAGTTTTGGTGGCACATTATAATGTGGGTTGTGGAAAATTTTTTGGCGATGTGCTTAGAATGAATATAGGTGAAGGCTGAGAACCATGTTCCCTGTGGGGTTTTAAAGCCCATAAAATCCATTAAGTGGAAGTTGGATGACATATCAATGGATTTCTTCACATGGCTACCCAGGGCCTAGGGATGTTGAGATGCTATTGGGGTAGTAGTGGATCAACTGGAAAAATTGGCACAATTATTGGTAATCAAGGAATCAGGCACAATGGACGCCTTGGCCATGAGGTTTGGGGATGATGTGGTGTAGCTTCATGGAGATATGAGGTCCATTTTCTCGAATCAGGATACTATTTTTACTGTGTGATTCTATATGGGATTGTAGCAAGCCTTTAGCACTCAATCATTCCTTAGAAAAATGTTACACACACAAATAGATTGTAAGATAGAATAGAAAATCTAGACAATGGAGGAAATGATTCAATAATGTTTCTTGGACATTGGAGGATCTTTGGTACAACACATTCCCTTGGCAGAGTTCTCTTACACTAATAGCTATCACACTTCCATTGGCATGGATTCTTTAATTCTTTGTACACACGGATATTTTTATCACCTTTGTGTGGGACAGAGTTTGGGGAGATTACTGTTCTTGGCCCAAAGTTAGTGCAGAGAATGAAAGAGAGGGTTCATCATGATCATGAGAGGATGACGACAGCAAAGGATCATCATAATTTGTTTGTCGATCATAAGTGGATTCCATTAGAGTCCACCATTTGGGAACACATGTTCTTGAATGTTTTTTCTCAATGTTGGATGTTGTGGTTTGGAAGAGGGAATAATATTTCTTCGATGTTCATCAGACCCTTTGAGTTTTTGGTGATAATTGGGGAGGTGTTATACTAGTTGGAACTTCCATCATAGTTTGAGATGGTCCATGATGTCTTTCACGTCTCTTAACTTTATTAGTGTATTTATGATGATTCCATGTCAATTACTAGGGATATTTGGATATCGAGGATGTCAAAAAATTCATGGGGTGACCAATGGAGATATAGGATCATCGTGTAAAGATGTTTTTTTGGATAAACTGTAAACTTGTTTCTTCTGTTTTGGATGCACGTTTTCTTGAAGTAGAGTACATGTGATTGAGAACTGTATATCCATAACCCATACCCAGTGTTTTTTTTTGAGTTTTGAGTTTTCTAATTTTTCATGTACTGCTTGAACTTTATTTTATATGAGATCAGATGTTTCCTTATTCTATGATGAGTGATAAAGTCCTAACATATTAATAGGTGATGAAATAATCCCTAATCAAGAATCATTAATGTGGATGTGATTAACCCTGTTCGGGCAAGTTAGTGATGCCCAAAGAGGATAGTATGTTGACATGGAGGAAGAAATTCATTTAATCATGTGTTCGGGTAGTGTGGATTTCTGTACTTTTGTGAGGTTTTTTGTGGTCGGTTAGAGGATATATTCATGTATGTCAAGGTTTTACATAAGCTTTTGATCAGTATAGGGTTTTTTTATCCTTGAGAGGTATCTCAGGAGGTGGTTGTCCGTACCCCACTTTCTTATAGGTTTGGTTTTGAATTCTTGAGGGTGATAATAGTTTGAGAGGTATATGATGTAATGTCTAGGACCTCTCCAATCAATTTCATTGCTGAATTCTTGTGTATGAGGTATTTTCGGAGGTCATGATGGCTTGAGTTGGTGGACCGCGTTGGTGGGTCATGTTAGTGAGTTGTGTCGGAGAATCACATTGGAAGGTGGTGTCCGTGATTGAGGTGCCATTGGGTCACATCAGTGAGATGAATTGGTGAGTGGCATCGATAGGTGTCATTAGATAGTCAGGTATAGGTGGGTCATGTCAGTGAGGGGCATCGATGAGTCATGTTGGTGAGTCAGGTTTTGAAGGGTAACATTAGTGAGTGGAATTGGTGAGTAGACTCTGTGAGTCAGGTATCAGTATGTCTGATTGATGGTTCATCCATCAATGACTCGTGTTGGTGAATCAGTCATTAGTGACATCACGGGGGTGACTCAGCCATCAATGACTCATGATAGTGACTCAACCATCCGTGAGTCACGTCGGGGACCAACCATCGATGAATTGCGTTGGTGGCTCACCCAACAGTGTGTAATTTCCATCTTTTCCCAATTTTTTTTGTTTCTACCCTCTTCATATTATTTGATGTAAATTCAGTGTCAAACCTTGTCTGACCATTTCTACAGTAGTTTCAAAGGGTATTAATTATAACATTAATTTTGTAACACCCCGAATACTTTCAATAGTTAAACCATGTTTTATTTATCGTGATCCGGAATTAATGGCCTTTTGAAACCATTTTCCCCATCGAATTAGGATATCGCATATCTAAAGGAGAGACCCTTCCTCACCTAGGTATTTCCTTTTTTTCTTTCTACCAAGTGTCCCGAAACCTTTCTTTCATATGTGATCATGTGACTATAATTCACCATTGGATCACATCTTCTTGGGGGTTCCTCCTGCTACTTAGAAACCCATTATTTTAATGCGTGAAGACTTTTTTATCATCTTTTGTTCCAGGTAGGGTTTATTTATTCTTTATTTTATTTGTATATCATGAGGGGTGGAATGATTATGTCTTTTAGAGAATTCTGAAAATTCCCAATCTTAATTGAGGCTGTGATTAAGATGAAAAGACCTATTACGATAATAGTTTTTTCGCCTCAGTAATAAAAGAGGTGTCATGAAGAAGAAAAGGATGATAATCATTTGTTTTATCTATTATCATTAATCAATGTTATGAATTGTATGGGTTGTATCATTCTAAAAATTATTACTGTTTGTGGTCTCTATTTTTTGGCACTGGTATATCTCTTGGATAACTATTATAAATTTAGAATTCTGACTAATCACGTATAACTAACTAAATAAATGTATTCCATAGGATTGAACTTGTTATGTGATCATCCTTGAATAATGAAATTGGAATTAAATAAGGGGTGTTTTCTAAATTTTAATAATCATTTGCTTCTTTCGTGTGTCTATGTGATGTGTGTGGTTTTGTTTTGTTTTGTGAATTGTAAGGCTATGTAGTGCAGCTGCGGAGGGCATGACTGTAGTTGGGGTAGACCGGATGGTGTAGGGAATATCATGTTTAGAGATATATTTTATTTTGGAATGGATGGGAAGAGTTTGATTAACAGGGCTACAAGTTTAGGTTTTGCTATTCTTATCTTATTGGGTGTGGTGTTATTATATAACTGTGCTATTAGGTTGCTTATGACGAGGTGTGTTGTAGGGGTTGGCTGTAAGTTGAGGGTTTTCTTATTGAGGTAAAGGAAATGGAAACAAGACTTTGAAAAATAATAAGAGAAGTGGTTGTCATGGGTGCTATGTGGGGAGAAAGTGTGAAGTGGGGTATATTATCATATTTTTCATCCTTTGTTTGACTTGTTTTTTAGGCTGGTTATGTGTTGTGGTAGTTAGATTCCATGGTTCGGATGGAATAACTGATAAATTCATAATAACCAAAAAATTATTGGTTGTTAAGAGGATTTCATTTATAAACATTGGAGTTGAACATCGTTCGTACTGATACATGCATTTTTTGAGGTAGCAACAGATGTTATATTTTGGGATGGTTGTTTTTTAGAACCCCTTCGGTTGGGATGAGATTTTTATACCTATATATATACATGTATTTCATTGATAATTTTATACGCACCCCACCCTATTTAAGAGATATACACCGAACAACCAAATTGTTTTTGGGGAGGGTGTCATTCGAAACAACTAGAAGGGATGATGAATGGTTGGCCATCTGCTCTTCCCTATTCCCTCTTCCTGACAGTGGTGCCCTTGAATCCTCAGGCTGGTTGTGGTTTTCTGGTCCATGTGTGTACAAGTGAGTTGTGCTTGCCAGATGTCTTCTGGATGAGTTGTGTGGTGGTTCCCAAGTGTCTTCATGATGTGGTGTGGTATGTTTCCCATGTGACTGTAGGTTGGATGAGATGAGGTTGTGAAGCCCAAGTGTCTACAGACTGGATGTGGTGTGGTATGTTGAGAAGAGGTGGTAGTACTAGGATGCCAACTGTTAGGGTGTGAGAGAATGTAATACATGGGAAAGTGGGGTGGGGTGCTCTATCATTATTGTTCCCTATATTACAATAATTTACGTGAATTGTTTAGTGGGAGTGACATTGGCGAGGTTGTGGGGGATTTTATACCTTCTCAGGTGATTTTCGTTTCTTCTATTTTCTCACAGGGTCATTAGTACGTTTCTCCACTTGTGCATGAGAGACATTAGTTTCCCTACTAACTATAAATTTATTCTCACTCTGCATTATAAAAATACATTCATGTTTCATGAGGATTACATGGAATGTTCTAGATTGTAGTAGCTTAGACATTTTGGACAGTTTTTATGTCATAACATAGATTTTCTTTTGGTATTTACATCAGAGAATATTTCTTTTATAACAAATATAATTTGAACATGATTTTGGGATGGTTTGGATTTTATATTAGCTATATAAATCTTTTATGGAGGTTTTTGAGGTTGTTGTATCTTATCTCCCATCATGGTTACTATAAAAGGGTAATGGATCCAATTTAGTGATATTTCTATACGGTTTGAGCTGTTCTCCACCCCGAGGCTTATTGGAGGTGGGATGTGAGGGTAATTATCTCTCCTCTGTGATTACCCACTTAAGAGGGGCATCTATAGAGGGAGGGGGTCATGAAATTTCTACACTACTTCGATGGAACATATATGAAGTCCGATAATTCTCATGTGAGTTTTAATCATTATTATATAAGATCCAAAATGTATTCTCGGGTTCTATTTTCATTATAATACATTTTACATAAGGATTATTTTAATTTAATACCCCATATTCTATTGCATAGAATGAATCAAATACTTATTTCAGTCTATACTCGACCCAAAAATATCTTTGAACCATCTTGTAAAAAACCTTGCATTGAGTATCAATATATCTAGTTTGTCATGGTTTTTCCATGACTCTATAAAAATATGTCCCATTGAAATACCTTTAACCACTGTGTTGGAATCCATCCAATTTCTTGTCAAAATCAAAATATATTAATATGGTTTCCATAATCCCTAAAACACCTACATTATCACAATTGTTTTGGTCAATCATGGCATATCTAGTCTTGAAGGTCCAGAAACCCACAATCCCTAGTACAATGCTAATAACTAATAATTTAAAACTTGATTTAATACAATGTGATATTTTATTTTTCTAACCCTACATATATTTAAGTATTATAAATATTAAATCTCACAATAATCACACAATCCTCTACACAAAAGGTTTAGTGACTTCACAAACAATCCATATTAGTAACTTCTATTATATTGGGACCAGTAAATATGGAATGAGTGGTGGTGAATTTACTTTTAAAAAATTGTATATTTTTAAACTAAATTTGAATGAATTAATTCAAATATAGTTAAATATTAATATAGATAATTCAAAATATAATGGATTATAAGTTCAATAAATTAATTAAATATTTTAACATAGTGTAAATATAAATGAATGATAAATAATAATAAATTGATAAATGTGTTCAGTACCAATCCAAAAAGGGATCCCTATTTATCCTCCCTTTAATAAATATTGAGGGGATTTGGATTAAATATTTCTTTTTAATGGTTATATTACATAACCTAGTAGTTTTTGATTTAGTGTTTTTAGCAAGAAAACACTATAAAATTGTAAGACCATGAGTTTTTAGAGGTTTGTACCATGATACTGAAATACATGGCTAGCCTTCTCCTGGTTGTGGATAGTGACCAAAATCCCATTATTTTATTGTAGAAAGATTTTATTCACCCCCACCCCAAAAATTATAGTAACCAACCTAAAAATGAAAAAAAATATAATAGGATTTGTTAGAAAAAATCACATTGGGGAACATTTCCTAATACAAAATAAAATATAATAATGAAGGAGTGGGAAAAAGAGAGAAAATTTCAAAACTAAACAAGAATAAAACCAAGGTGGGAAAAATTTGGTTGTTAAATGAATCATCAATGTTTTGTGCCCTATGATAACCCTTTGGGTTTATATGTATCATCCAACATCCCTTGGAAATTTGTGGTGATGATGGTGGTTGAATAAATAAGTTAAGAGTCAATTTAATCCATGTAGAGGCCTCCAACAACATTAATGTTTTGTCTACCGAAATCCCACTAGGGATGTAGTGGATGTCACTAAATGGATGATGGAACTTAGAAATAAGTGTTTTTCTATCTATGTCCCTCATTTAACATATTTCTATACCACCAGGTTTCCGTTGGCTCTTTCTGGTGTTGGATTCTAAAAAATCCATTTACACTTTTTTTGAGACCACTTTTTAGTCTGGTACATTGTGGTAAATATTTATAAAATATAGAAAAATGAATCCTTTGAAAAAATATTTTAGAGACACAATTTTTTGTTGTTTTTATTATTAAAACAATATAATAGAATTACATATAAGATATTCTTCTCCATTTTTAGGATCACAAACACTTATACAATTAATAATACAAAGAATGACATGATGCATTATTCTTGAATATAACTATAAAAATTTCCAGAATTTCTTAATGAAATGAATCTAAGAAAAAAATTCAATGTTTTATATTAATATTAATATTTAAAAAAAATTAAAATATTATTTATTATTAATACCTTCTTTCTTTCCATTTTTTCAACCCAAAAAATGAAATTTCTAATTTTATATCCAGGGTTTTCTCCATCTCTGAAATTTTCAAAAATACAAAAGAACATGAAAAAAATCAATGAAATTGATTTTTTAAGATAAAATAGAATAAAACACTTAGTTTCAAAAACAATATATTTCATAAATTTAATATCATTAAACTCTTATCCACATTGAGATAATTAAAATTATCTTTGAAAAGGTATGGAGATAATATTGTAAATATATTCATAAAAAGAAACATGAGAAAAAAAATAGTTTTCTGGTTTTATTAATACCATCATTAATATTATCTTGATAGAAAAATAACACATCATTTTTTTGGAAATATAAAACCAATATTTCCATTAATGGAGACATTGTAATGAAATTTCAAAACACAATTTTTTTATTATTATTTCAAACAAGAGTTTTGAAAATTAAAACTACACAACACATGTTCCTTCACATAAATATGTATATTTTAATATTAAAGGTCATAAATATAATTTTAAAACTGGTCTCTCTATTGAAACATTTTAGTTCTAAAATGGTTATCTACCCCATAATTTTTTACAGTTTATTGGTAACTAAAATTATGTAAATCATGACATAAAAATTAATCGATAAAACAAAATAGATCACGTGATAGAGTGAACGGGAAAAACCATTCAATTTTGAATTTAAATTAAAGTAATAATATCAATACAACTCAAATAAAGAAAATAATTTAATATTTTTCATGGTTATAAATGAAATCAATTTTTTTTTATAAAGTGAAATGAACGAATCGTAAACCTTACATTTTTAACCCACATTAATAAAATTGAAATGATAAACTATAAGGTTTTTATTGAAGATATAATCCATTTTAATATTGGTGAAAATAAAATCTAGCATGATTTTTCCTTATTGGATATTTTTTCTAAACAAATGTGGCCCATTAATAATGTTCTTTTCTGCTATTGTGTTGAATTGGATTTTTGTAAATAGAGAAGAAATATTTTCTATCACACTTAATAAGATCATGATCATAATTTAAGACCTAATATAGTAAATTATTTTTCATCAAATTGATTTGGGAGAATACAATCCCAATGGAAATATATAATAAAAATTTAATAGAATGAAAAATTGCATTTTTATTCATAGAACAAAATGAGATATTGTATTTTCCTAGTCGATGGAAATTACCACTGTCACTCTGTAAATCAATTTGGACCTAACTAAAATCAATATATTAAATAAATTATGGTTATATTAAATGTATTTTGGATAAAATATGTGATATTTTGTTAATTTATTTTTATATATTTAAAATCGTATTACATTACATTGTCTGGAAACTCAACACAAATGCATACACTAAAGATGATGTCTGACCAAGTTATGGTATGATAGAGAATACTCACAATAATACATATATAATGATTATTATCCTTCATCTTCAACCAATGTAAGATTAATTGATGTACTTATTAGATTATAAATCACTATAACATGATCCCATCCAAAATTCATTAAAATAAAACTAATGTAATTTCTTTTTCTGATAATATTTCCATCCCATATTAGATAAATTTGAAAAAAAGAAATTATCTGAATTCTCCCATACGAAATATAATTTTTTACTAATTATGATGTATAATTCATTAATTTAAGATTCTAGAGTTGAAAAAAATTACACATGCAACCAAATTCTGAATAATCAATTATTATTTTGTTGATTTTTTTAAAATTAATTTTTAGTCAGCCTTTCCCATTTTAAATCCACTTTCTAATAGATATTTAGTTAACCTATTATACCATGAATGTAGTTCTTTTTCCAATATTTATATATAATTTTTTAGAAATAGAACATCATATTTACATTTTATATCCACTAAATAAGATAGTTTTTAATAAAATCTAATTAATAAATACATCTAGTTAAAAAATAAGCATTTTAAATCCATTTTCATAAGCCTTAATTTAAATTAGATATAGATTCCAGTACAATCCTAATGAATTTTATCCTAGGGACTGAGTAAAATATCTCACCATAATCAATCACATCCTCTCGTTTATATACATTAGATATATGTTGGGCCTCGTTATGAGAGATACTACCTTTCTCATCCAATGTATGTAAAAAGGATCAATTAGTTCCCATAATGTGGTGATAATTTATCCTTTCCAAATGTTTGCTAACATTATATCAGGTAATTTGATCATATTCCTCTTGATTCCAAAAACCCAATATATAAAATTAATGTCCTTATTAAGATTTTGGGTCTCTATGTGTGACCCAAAAACACGATGTTCTACATCATTTAAAAAGATCATCCTAGTATGAGTTCCATATTAAAAATAATTTATAATATACTCAAGAGGATGATTGTTAGATTTAAACAATTATTGGAAAAAAAGATGGGATTTTTCTCAATGTTGATTTATTTAGATGGTTGGGGTTCATTTAAGGTCAATTTATCTAGTTCTACCATAACAATATGAATCTGATTATAATGTATAGCAAAATTCAAAAAAAAATTTATGTGAATGGAATATTTAATTGTCTTGATCCATTAATATGAAACCCATTAATATTAACATGTGTTCATATACCCCTAAAGTATTCCTCCATCCCATTTCTGTTCATATTTACATATGTAATATTGGGTTTACTAATTAAAACATTTACATCCACACACCTTAAAATTAAAAAACATATGTAATTTAACGTACAAATATCATAATTGGTGTTTTTAAGAATAAAAATTAAATGAACATAGTAAATTGTATACAATCCCATATAGACCACAACATCTAAAAAATTGTTGAAATTAAATTCATTTATAGTATTTCAAGTAATTTCATATTATGTTCAATTCGATATTTAAACAGACTCATTTTTAGGACTTATAATGGTGGAAGAAATGAGGAAAACATTGTGAAATAAAAATATCATCAAAATAATAATTTTTAGACTCTCCCCTATGAACACTCCTATTGATAAATATCTAATATTCATTCTCTATTTTTAACATTGTTTATATAAATAATTATAAATTTATAACTCACAATTAGTGCCAAGAAATAAATGAATGAAAATCTTATATGATCATTGATAATTAAAAATTAGATATATCTACTTCTTACACAATCCACATTGGTTAGTCTATAAATAATTAGCTGAATATATTATGGGCCATATAGGTGAGAGCTTCAATTTTAGATTAGAAGAATGAATTGTGTTAATATCAATGTTTTCATGGTTGACCCAAAATGTCCTTTTCAATATGTAAATTTTAAATATCTCATCATGGATGTTTCTGTTTAAGTTTCAATAGTGATTAAGTGACATAGTTACCATGGATCCTTTTACATTAATATTAATCCCTATCTTCGAACTCAATAATTTAAAATTTTGGAATGGAAGGTATTTAAAATTAGAAACATAAAAAATTTAAAATCTATAATAATAAAATTAAATAATTCCATGTGAATTAAGAACTATACAGACATCATTTATAAAGGAAACTTTTAAATCAATATCACATAATTGATTAATGAAAAATAATATATTTTATAAAAAATTATTGTATAAAAATTCATTAATAATAGATTGTTTTGAATATAAAATTGTACCTAAACTAATGATCTCACTATGTGAGTTGCTCCCAAATGTGGCATGATCACCATAAAGCTCAATAATTTGGATTAACTCAGCGTAGACACCACACATATGCCATAATCACCCACTATAAATTTAATTATAACTAATTTGTAATTTAAAATAAGGTATATTTCTTTTAAAAGAATTAATAAAAAAAATTGGACCCAAAAATTTGGGTCTAAAATTAGCACACATAACACCCGTGTATTTTTCAAAATACTATTTTTTAAAAACATTACTATTTTCAAAATTATGTGTCACAAACAACACCGTGTTTAGGTTTAATTACATTAAAAACTTAATTTATCTAATCTTACATGTAAAATGTTTTTTCATAATTTATTACATGGAATATTGTGTTTAGCCAAATTTAGAAGAAACACTATGTTTAAATGAAATAAGAGATACTATAAAAATAATATTATTTAATATGATAGTTATCACCAATTAGTTGGAATGGTATCCATAAAGAGGAGTAACTATTTTAAAAAAATATTAGTTTTACCAGGGCATATATAGTTAATTCATTAGTGACAAATTAATTATTAATGGAATTAAAACCCATTTTAAAATAATGGAAATCTTTTCCTAATTTGATTTTGCATATAAAAATATTTTATCTAAATAAATTAAATAAATCACTATCTATGAATTATAGTTATGATATTTATATATTATATATTAAATAATTTTTTTAATATTATTCTAATATCTTTTCTAGATAAGAGATAAATATAAATCCCCTCTTATGCATAAATACAATATTTTTTGAAGAAAGTGTTTTTTTGTCTTTGGTGAACATATTGTAAAATTTATTTTTTCCCATTATATAAAAATTATTTGAAAAAATAAAATTAATTTTTGAGATCATAATTTCAAAATTATCTTACTTTAATATTTTGAGATTATTTTATAAAGAAAATTTTTCGATGAATATTTAAAAATACCGTTTAATCTTAAGAATTGTTATTTCTTATAATGAAATTAAAAAAATTAATTTTTTTAAGTTATTTCTAAGGTAAAAGAACTTAAATTAATTATTTATTAATTCCATTTATTTTATTTGAGTCAATTTTACATTTTATTTTTATAGATGAGCATTTTACACTTTTAATAATTTTTCCTTTGGAAAAATGCTTTATCATAATGACTATGGGATAAATTTTAAATTAAAATTTTCCAATTGTGGGAAATTAATTTATAAAAATATATTCCTTTTTAGGATAATATTAGTTTATTTTATATAATAATTTAATTTTTTTACTATATTGAATCTTAAAAATAATGAAAACTATTTATCGTAGATAAGATAACTATGGGTTTTGGGGGGTTAAATAAAAAGACATGGGTTAAAAATGATCCAAAATATGTCCAACACCCTTTGGAAGGATATATTTAGACATTTAATATTATAATATTTCCAATTTACAATTTTTTTGGGAATTAAGACTTTGTTAAAATATAGGAAAATCATTTTCATTTCAATAATTACAAGTGAGCCACTCAACTCACTTATAAAATTCCTCCCAACTCTTCTGCAATTAAAACATCCCCAAAAAAATTATTAGAAAATTAATTATCCAAATAAATTCCAAAAATCCCTCCTATATTCATATAATCCTTGGTTTGGTCAAAATCATTCCTATTAATATTTTTCATGCAATCAAAAAGAGGTTTTTTGAATCATGGGTAACAACCCGAAAAAAAAATTTATTTTATTCCATCCTTGAATTCCTTATATTATTATTTAACCATTGTTATATAAGATTTAAAGTATATTAAATATAAATATTTTTTAATAAATTAATTTAATAACATAATTTATTCTCATAAATCATCAAGTGGGTTGAAAAATCAACATTCATGCGTATGAATGTGGTGTGCGGCAACGGTGAGGAACGCCAGTGAATAGCGGCAATGGCGAGGAACACCAGTGAATGCTTTGTGTGGTCGATGGTTCGACGCTGATGTTGGAGACAGGGAAGCGGTGCGAGGAAGACTGGTTGGGTTCCTGTGTTCCAATTAGATTCATGATGACAATAGACGGTCCGGAGTCTCACCGACGACAAGATGTTGGATTTTGCGTTGAATGGTGGTGCATGGTGATGATTCTCGAATCGAGGTGTGGACTGTTGGTTGGTGCGTGGTCAGATGAGCGGACAGGTGGGTGGTACGGTGGATGGTGCGCGGCTCGAGGCCCTGCTTTGAACTTTTCAAATTTGAAATTTGAAATTTTTGGATGCTTTTGTGGTGTTTTGGATGCAGTTGTATCAGGTACAGGTAACCCTTAAACCGGCCATTAGAAATCAAAAAAAATTATTAGCGCGCGCATGATAATGCCATTCATGTGTATTGCAGACTGCTACCTCATGAAGTAATGTGATTTCATCATTCTACAAATCAATGTTAATAAGGATTTATTTCAGGAAAATATGTGATATATATGACATAAAGAGGCTTATATAGTGATAATAAAATATTTTCCTTCCATTATTTCCATCTATCAGGAAAATAGAAATAGTGTTTATGCGTTTGTATGGCCTACCGTCTCTATGAACAGTGTATTTCATTTTATATCTCTAAATTTTATATATTTATAGACAAAATATAAAAAAATGTATTTTATATTTATTGAATGCATATTAATATATATAATTTTTCACTATTAACAAATTAATAGTACCATAAAATATCAAATAAGAACCTATAAGAAAAACCTAGCAGTTATTGCCCGAACGAGACTATAACATGGATTTTTTGGGAAACAATATATAAAAAGTAGAAATTTAATCATATATTGTATGATATAATTAATAATAATTATTTTATATATTTATAATTATATTATATTTATTATTGATGAGGTATAAACTTTTATGAAAGATGTCAATACATAAGTTTTGGGATTCCAAGTCACTCTTTAATTTTTGGGAAACATATGAAAATTCACCACTTGATTATTTTGTTTGCGGTATATTCTTCTCATTGAAATTTTATATATTTATTAACCTTATTTTAATTATATTTAATGGTTTATTTTATGTTATTAAATTTTGGGTTTTATGATTAAAATGATTACTTCTACGGTAAGGTATTCTTGTCCCATTTTCCTTATTTGAGACATATAATATGTTATGAACCTATCTAAATTTATAAGGTGCATATAAAACCCCTTCGAAATGAAATATCATGAATTTATTTGTTTATAATTATATTTAATGTTTCATTTAATTTAATACTTTCATTGTTTATAGTATTTAATGTTTCAAAACTGTAAGGGTTTAATATTAAAATACCATCATTTATTAGGATTGTTCATGATTATGTTTCCTATATAAAAATATTATAATAAATCTCAAAAGAAACAATTGAAATTTATTATTATACTAGTTATGTATTGATAATACATATTTTCCATCCATTTACTCTATTTATTTACTTATGGGTTCAACAGAACTTTTTTTTATGAAAAATCCATTATATTTCTCTATTTCATCGAAATGATTTTTTTCATCCAAAACCAGCTTTTCTAAAACAAATTCATTTTTTTCCTTATCTAAATTATTTATCAAAAACATTTACCCAATATGGTTTTTTTAAAATGATTTGAATGAAATATTCATGTAATTTTTCAAAAAAAACATGTTTGTATTTTATCGAAAATATGAAAGGATCATTATTTTGACATGTATGATATGTAAAAGATTTCCCAAAATCATGAAAATTATTTTAATTGGAGTATCCATTATTATTTTTCATGATTATTTTTAATGACAGAAAAGTTTAAAAAAATTATTTTTTAAAAGCAATTATCAATGTGTAAATGATATTTTCCATGAGAAATGTAATAAATTATTTTTAAATATTTCTTTATAGGTTTTCAAGGATATTTTATAATAAAAGGATTTCAAAAATATTCTATGAAGATTTATTTTTAAAAATATTTTTTCACAAGAAATTTATTTTCCTTACAAAATGTTTTAAATGATATTTCAAAATCATTTTCCATCTAACATGAACTCTATTAATGTTACCTAAGCCTTAATATGGATATTTACTAAGGATATCATTCTTAATTATTCTACTAATGTCTTATGTTTATGATATCATGATTTTGGTTAAACCCATTTCTCTTACTTGGTTTAAAACAAGATTAAGTTCTTATGATACACAAATAATTTCACATGTTATCCTATGATCGAATGAAAAAATTATAATGAGGAATATCCCTTTTTAAGAAGTTATGATATGTTGAAATGTTTATGAAACCCATTAAATTAGAAGGGTTATGATATGAATAAATTTTTAGAATCTTTTGTCATAGAATATTAAATTTTAATTATGAGATGTGTTGTACCTATATAACCCTATAATGAACAAAATAAATATTTATATCTCATTAGCTAAATTAGACTATAATAGGGATTGAACCTTTTTAGTATAGGAATTTTTCCATTTTGATGCTGTTAGGAGTGAACATTGACTACAATTAAGGTTCAAGGAGTGAACCCATTACCCTATAATAGCCATAGTAGAAAGAATTTACCACAATGGAAAAGTTATATTATGCTTATGTTTATTACACAATCCCATATATTGTGCTTATATAATCTACTCATGGTTCATGTTATTTTATTTCCATATTATTTATTCCATGTCAACTATCAATCCTTATTTCATGACTCATGATTCTTATTATTGATATGTAGTTTTGGATTTTCAGATATTATTATAATATTCTCATACTGTAATTATTACATTATTTTTATGGGTTTCCCTTGTTTTCCCTTAAGTAACATATGATATCACCATTTTCAAAGTTTCTATTCCCGATGATATGAAGAAATTATTTTATCAGGGTATGTATATAAAGATTACAGAATGGGAAGATCAATGTGGTAGACATTGAAGAAATTTTATGAAATAAAAACATAGTGTATCATTAATCTAATGACCTAAACCAATATGTTCCTCAGGAATTTATTTTAAATTGTAATGAATTTTCATCTAATATTATTTAATATTTCTTTACAATAATCATATGTAATTACATTATCATGAAAATATATTTTATAGAAAATCAGTTATTTGACCTTTAATTTTTAATAATCATTTATTGAAACATTAATTGATTTGGTAATTTTGTAGGGATCATTTTTTTAATTTAATTTATAAATAATGTTTTAGGTCATTTTATAATGATTTCAAAACATATCTTCAATGATACCTTTACCAATGTGGTATTTTTGTAATTCTTATAAGTGATTTTTAGATAATAATAACCAATCCTTAAATGATCTATTCCTTGTTGTTGAGAACCCAAAAACGAATTTATGTTATTTTCACCTTAGATAAACTTTTAAATTGAATTTTTGATATCATTTATTGTATTTTATAATTTTTTGATATTATGTTAATATTCTAGAAAATCTCAGTTTCTATGAATTTTACCCAAAACTGATTTTAAACATTAATTTTCCTCTAATTATAAATTTAGTGATACATTTTTTTCTTAATCAATTTTTTGGATAAAATTTTTGGTCATTTAATATTCATATATTAGTTCCTAATTTTCATAAAAAGTATAATGAATTTAATGCTAAGAGAGATTCTATATCTTTTTAATCTCTTTGATCATTGTGGAAATCTCATAAAATCCCTCATGAAACTAATTTATCACACATCTTATATTATAATAATTCAAAATAGAAGATGAGTAATAATAAATGGAATAATTTTCTTCTTGAATTTCCTCAATTTCGTACAAGAGACACATAGGGATTTCATCACTAGAGTAGGATAAAAATAGGGAGTGTAACACCACAAGCTTCCACAGTACGCTTCTCTTTGAATAATACAGTAGCGTGTGTTGTACGCAACTTCGAGTTCTAACACACACCACAACCAATCAAACTAGACATTATGGATAGTAATACCCAATTTTGAAAATCTCATACATTTTATCATTCAAAATGGAATTCATTTTTAGATTTATAATATAGAAATTATCTTAGGGTGAATTTTTTGGATTTTTCTTAAAACATTCAATTTTTGATGAATAGTAAAAAAACACTGAGTTATAGTTTAAAACCAAATTTTTATTTAAATAATTATTTATCTTAATTCAATTTAATTAATGTCAAAATATATACATAATACATATATAAGTTCAATGTAATTCATAGGAGTTAGTTTAGAATAATTTTATATATATAAAAACTTTATTGAATTTTTCACAGTTTTTTACCCACCTCCTAGGATAATTTGGAAATTCACATAAAACATAATTTTACCGCTTCTGTGAGTGTAATTTCAAAATTACGAGAGACAAAATTAATATCAAGGAGTAAAATGTGGTTCAATAAGATAAAAATAATTTTTGGTGAATAGTAACTTTTTACTTTTATTTACCACAGATAAAAGTAAATAAGGTAATTAAGGGTAATAATGATATTAATATTACTATAAAACATGTCCTAATTCTATTTGACAAATTTATCTCCACCAAAAACAACCTTAGAAATAAAATATTATCATTTAGGTCCACTTGGATTAGATTAGGACATTTATTATTATTTAATTCAAAGAGGAGTTAAAAGAGTAAAAATAAATGATAATTAACTAAAACATTTTTTATATTGAGTTATACATAAGATAAATTAGATTTTAAATATTAATTAGAAATCTAAAAATATTTCCTACATAATGGTAATTTATTTATAATTTTTAGACATTAAAAAATGAAATTTATTTATTACACAATGGTGATGCAGTAATTACGTAATTAATTAAATATTTAAATAATTGATAATATAAATACACAAATAAATGTAATTTGAGACTTTTTATGAATTACACTAATTTTATAGGTTAATATGACATGTAATTATTTATTTAATTATGTTTTTTAGAAGTAATCATGCTGTTATAATTTTCAAAGGAATCAAATACCAAATAGTGTCAAAATTGACATAAAAGTGTTTTTAAAACAAATAGTATATTATTAATTGAAATTAAATTCCTAAAAATTTAATTATCATCTAAGAGACTTATATAATGTTATTTGTATCATTAATGAACCACTTGGGGTTCTCTTAGATGTATACGGTATGTTTGTCAGCCATATAATATAAAAATACAAAGAGACATGGTAAATGTCAAACTATTTAACTAAGAGTTAAATATAAATGATAAGGTTAATTTAGTAACTCAGACCTATCTAAAATCTATTGGAATAAAGTCATTCGAACCATCCCCACCTTATACTTTGAATAATACACTTTGGATCCATTAAAAACCGAATATTAATTTATTATAAATTAATTCTTTATGTTTTTCCAAAAGAGCCCCTCCCCCCCTTATAAAAAGACACCACTTCTAACCAATTCTTCATACCATAAAATCATTTTGGTTTGGCCAAACTCTACCCAAATACCGTCTCAACTATCCTACCTTTATCGTAGAGGCATTACCTTAGTCAGAAATCCAACCTACGGATCCCTTTTGATCAAATCAAAAGGAAGAACCTCAAAAAAAGGTAATGTTTTCACCACACTTTTCAAGTTCCTTTCTTCTTCAACTTCTTCATTCATTGTTTTTTCCATTCTAAAATAATAACTCCAGTATATTCTATATAGTTTTATGTTATTATAAATATGGTACAACCATATTCATTATTCTATCCATCATTTGAATGAAATGTCACCTTACGTGCTTATGTACGGCCTACCGTCTCCACGTCGTGGTGTAATTGTTATTCAATACATTCTTATATGGATGGGTATAATAATGATGCGTAATTCATGTAAATAATAAATATAACATGATAATGATTCAGTATATATTATGTACCATCCAATTACATATTATTTTAATATCAAAAGAATGATATGGTCGCTCGTGCATATGTATGGATTACCGTCTCCACGAACGTGATAACATTCATTCCACATCATATCAATTAAAGTATAATTCACATTTGATGATTACAAATAATGATTAAGGACGTGATATAATTCGGGATATGAATAAGATACAACCTATCCATAACAAACATGACTTATTTAACAAAACATATAAAAGAAAACGAGTAAGTTAACACCCGAAACAACGATAATACTAAGACATTATAACATATCAATGTTAAAAGATCTTATATGATATCATATTAATGTATATGATTCTTGTATAATTTAATAACAATTATCTCACCATTATAGAGGAGTTTAACCAACCCTCAACCAAGTAAAAGTAGAAGGTAAGGGTTTATTTCACAATCTTTTCATTATCTGAGGTTGTTTATATGTAATTATCTATTGGGACCTCTTTAACATCCACATCCATGTTCTTTAGAAATGTATTTCAAAATATTTTTACTATTTTAAAAAATATGGGTTAAAGATATTTATACACTTGTTTGACTTTTTATAAGATGTTTATAAAGAAATTTTTCTATCGTTTTCTAAACAAGGTCCTTTTTAACCTTTTTGACAAAATTAAGTTAAGAATGTCGTCTTTTAACTTATATGGAAGGTGCGACTATTTTCTACAGTTATAAACTCGTCGAAGATTCCCTTACAATCTTATAAGAATATTTTCAATGTAAATGTTTTATTTTATAATTATGTGACTCTTAAATGATTTCAAAATAGAAAGATATATTTCTCTAAAAATATTTTTGATTTCAACTATGTCAACATCCTTTGATGGATTTTATATTTATTTGGAGTTGATTTATTATGATACAAAACTTCCATATTGTATTGAAGTTTTTGTGATATGTTTGTCTATGGATTTTCTATTTTTATACCATTCATGATTTATGGTAAAAATATTGACATTTAGTATGCTAGTTTTAATAAAAAAAATTATCATAAGTTTAATCCATTTCATATGAGAAATGTATTGGACTTAGTAAGTGACTGGTGGAGCCTAAAATAGCACCTCGATTCATCGGTAGGTCTCATGAGAAAACTAGAAGTGGAATTGGATGAGGCCCTTTCCCAATTTGTTTTATGGTTTTGGTCGAGGCCTTAATCATTTTCAGACGTCTTAGCCGAGGAATTGACAAAATGTTTCAGAATGTTCGGCATTATACATTACATCATTATGGAAATAATATTGACAGTTCCTGTGGTCATTCGACTAGTAGAATACCCATGATTAATTTTTATTATTGAATTACTTACTCATATCATATTCTTTCCATAAAATTATTCATTTTTATTATTGGTAAAGTCTTATGGTTTCAATTATTGACCATTCTTAATATTTATGTCATTTTCTGATGTATTACTTACCCTTACTGAGCATTTGAGCTCACCCCTTTATTATGTTTCATTTTCCAGGATATGAAGAAGTTAGTTATGATGGACCTGCAAGCATAATCTAGGAGGCTTGGATGTTTTTAATGAAATATATTTGTGTTGTATTTCTCTTCAATATGTAAATTTTAACTTATGTATGAATCTTGTTTCTAATAATACAAAACTAATCGGCCTTTCGAGAAATGATTCCCTTGTGATCATGCCAATGTTATTTAATAATTCACTGACTCTGGGTAACGAGGTTTCGGGTGTTACATTTCATATTAGAGGAATTTTAGTATAATCCTTGGAAACTAGATTTAGATAAACTCTAATTAGAGCACATATCCCTAAGATAGACTTTGAGGATTGGTATAGAAGAACTTCCTAGAATTTTGGTATTGAAGATATTTTGTGAGTTTTCTGAGCAATACATCACGGCATGGATATTAGTAGGTAGAGGCGGCTCTTGAATAGATGTACCTAGGGGTAAAAATGGAAGACACCTCTTTGAGCTAGACTCGAATGGGAACTGGTGCAGAACAACGGGCCTTGCCGCACTCTAGTATATGACACTCCCATGGGATATTCTTAAGTTAATTCTCTTTTTCATTACAAACCATTATGAAGGGTTTATGAGTATATACTTCCTCAATGAAATTTTTTTTTTATGAATATGAGTTATATCTATAAACTGTTGAATTTATATTAAGTGTTTTGGAAGTTTAGAATTATATATTTCAATTCATAAATTGGTCTAGTTTATTCCATTGTTTAGAAATGGCGCCTAGTGGAATGAATGGAAACCGTAACAATGCACACACTCCATGTAGGGATTGACCTCCTTCTCATGATAATTATAGTGGAGCTAGTGATGCAACTAGTGCTGAACAGATAATCACCATACTAGGACAACTCACTCAGGTTATGAATAATGACCTTACCCGTATAGAGCACCTAGACCTACAATGTGGAGGATCAATGTTATATTTCTTCATGAGGCAACAAACAACAACATTAAATGGGAGTTCGAATCCATTAGTAGATGAGAAATGGATAAACTCCTTCAAGAAAATATTCCTTGCATTGGTGTGTGGTGAAAGGAAAAAAAATTTCATGGCAGTTTACCGCCTCACTAGAGATGCTGATCAATGGTAGTCCATGATTCGAAACACAAAGGATGACGAGGAAGTATCAAATATTGAATGGAGGAAATATAAAGAAATTTTCTTAGAAAAATAATTTCCTCCTGACCATCGAGCATATATGGAAAGACAATTTTTGAGTCTCAGCCAAAAAGAGGACGAGAATATTGAAACGTATGAGGATAACATTTCAAGGATAGTGAGGCATGCTGCAGATTATATACGTTACCCAATAAGTAAGATTGATCATTTCTTTGATTGGTTAAAACCATTTCTCCATCGATCATTAGTATCAAAATCCTTCTCATCATACGAAGATATTGACTTGTGTGTTATCAAGACCGAAAATGAATTCTATAAGTCTTATGACATTAAATCAAATAAAGTGAAGAAGAGAGTTGTTGAACACTCTGGGAAAGGAAATTAGGAAAAAGGGAAGAAGGGTATAATTGAATTTCCACCATGTGATAATTGTGGATGGAAGCACCCTGGTGCTTGTCTAAAAAATAATGGAGTATGCTACAAATGTGGATAGAAATACCATATTGGTGGTGATTGTAAAGGAAAGAAAGAAGCTACCAATGTTAAATGCTACAATTGCAAGGAGATGGAACATTATGAAAATGAATTTCCTAAGCGTCAGGGAAACACATCTCAGAAAAGGCCAAGGGATCAAGGCCAAGCTTATCCAATCACTACCGCTGAGGTTGAAGCCCCAAAAGACATGGTGGTAGGAAATATAATGTTTTCCTCATGTTTAAAAAATGCTTTATTTGATTCTGGATCATCACATTGATTCATATATTCCTAGTTTACTATGAAAATTAGATATTTCCAATTTGATTTAACAAAGGAGTTGTTAGTTAAAACTACTAAGGGAAGTATCATTTCTACAAAAGTCTATGGATCTGTTCCCAATAGGGCATATAAATGTTCTTTATCTGCTGATCTCATCATCATACACATGACTGAATTTTTTTATAATCCTTGGTAAGGATTGGATTTTGGACCATGATTCAAAAATATACTGTATGAATAAGGAGGTAACAATTTTTTTTTATGATGATAAAGAACACCTTATCTTTAGAGAAGAATCTTCACCACCAGATTCTTATCTAGATCCACCACCATTATCTCAACTAAATTCAATTATCATGGATGAAGCGAATGGAATAACAGTGGGCGAGGAAAGGAATGATCAAATAGAGGATGTACCTATTATAAGAGAATATGTTGATGTGATTCCAAAAGATTTACCTAGACATCCTCTAGAATGATAAATTGTGTTTTCCATTGATTTAATTCCTCGTTCAAGGCCTATATAGAATACCCCTAATATAATGGCCATAGTAGAATTAGTTTAACTAAAGAAACATCTAGATGTATTGATTAATAAGGGATTTATTCGCCCTAGTGTTTCTACATGGGGATCCTCTGTCCTTATTGTTAAGAATAAAGATGGATCTATGAGGTTATGTATTGACTTCAGGGAAATCAATGCTATAACAATAAATAACAAGTATCCCCTACCTCGCATTGATGATTTATTTGATCAACTGAATGTAGCTCAATAATTTTCAATGATTGACCTTCGATCTGGATACCATCAGTTGTGTGTGAAGAAGGAAGACATTCTGAAGACATCATTTCAAACCAGTTACGGGCATTACGAGTTTACAGTAATGAATTTTGGATTGACTAATGCACCATCTGTATTCATGGATCTAATGAATAGTTTTTCAAGGAATATCTCGATGATTTTTTTGTGGTATTTATTGATGATATTTTGGTATATTCCAAAAGCTACGAAGGTCACGAAAATCACTTGAGAATTATCCTGAAGCGTCTGAGAAGACATGAATTATATGGGATGTTTAGAAAGTGTGATTTCTAGCATCAGGATATTTTTTTCTTGGCCATATTTTCTCTAAAGATGGAATCTCTGGTGATCCTTCTAAGAACAAGGAAATCCAAGAATGGCCTGCACCAATTAATATAAACAAGGTACACAGTTTTCTTGGTTTAGAAGGTTATTATCGATGTTTCATCCAGAACATTTTCCGATTAGCAAACCCATTAATGAAGATCACATGTAAAGGGGTTAAATTTATTTGTAAAAAAGAGTGTGAAGAATGTTTTGAGGAACTAAAGAGAATATTAGTCAATGATTTCATTTTTAATCTACCATCGGGAAATGAAATGTTTGATATTTATAGTGATGCATCGGAGAAAGGACATAGTTGTGTCCTTATAAAGAATGATAGAGTTATTGCCTATGCATCACGCCAACTGAAAATTAATGAGAAAAACTATCCTACTCATGATATTGAGTTAGATACTCTAATATTTTATTTTATTATTTCGAGAAACAATCTCTATGGTGAAAAATGTGAGATTTTTACTAATCACAAGAGTTTGAAGTATATTTTCTCACAGAAATAACTCAACATGAGGCAAAGGAGATGGCTTGAACTACTCCAGGATTATGATTTTATGATACACTACCACCCAGGGAAAGAAAATAAGGGGGTAGATGCTTTGAGTAGAAATGATCATGGAGTTTTGAACAAGATGATAGTTGAAAGGGATCCTATATACATGGATCTAGTAAAGATGGATATGGGAATCACCATGGAAGGTGAAAAAACAAAACTTTTTCAAATGGTTGTCGAACCTTCTTTACTAGAAAGGATAAAGAGTTCTCAGAACTGTGATGAAGAGTTTCAAAATAAGATTAAAGCTGTGAATGATGGGAGATTGAGTGACATTGTGTATGAACATGGAATTTTGAAATTTGGGAAGAGACTTTGTGTTCCCAATATACCTGATCTAAAAATAGAGTTATTGGATGATGCTCATAGTTCCAATTTCTATACACCCTGGGAGAACCAAAATTTATAGATATTTGAAGGAACATTTTTGGTGGGACAACATGTAGAGGTAGATTGGTGATTTTGTGTCAAGATGTATTGTTTGTCCACAAGTGAACGATGGAAAGCAACAGCATGGAGGAGTCATGCCACCTCTTCCAATAGCTGAGTGGAAATGGGATAATATTACGATGGAATTTATCATGGGAATATAAAAGACTTCTAGAAAGAACGATGCAATATGGGTCACTGTTGATCATCTTACCAAGTCAGCACATTTTCTTGATATAAGGGAAGATTTACCACTCAAACGCCAAGCAAGACTATATATTAATGAAGTTGTGAGACTTCATGGAGTACCCCTATAGATTGTTTCTGATCTTGATCCCCGTTTTACTTCATGATTCTAGAAAAGTATTCAGAAATCAATGGATACTAAACATCATTTGAGCACTGCATACCAACCCCAAACTGATGGACAATCAGAATAGACTATTCAAACCATAGAAGACATGTTGAGATCTTTCTCACATGACTCTCAGGGTATGTGGTATCAATATTTACCTCTTGTAGAATTTTCCTACAACAATTGCTTTCATTACAGTATTCATATTGCACTATATGAAGTGTTATACGGAAAGAGATGTTGCACACCAACCTGTTGGGATGACGTTGGTGAAAAAAACTCCTAGGCCCAGAACTGGTGGAGGTAACGATGGAAAAGTTGAAGGTAATCCAAAACCACATCAAAGTAGCTAAAAGTAGGCCGAAGAGCTATGCCAATAACCAAAGGAAGGATTTGTAATTTCAGGTAGGAGATCATGTTTTCTTGAATGTATCTCCATGGAAGGGAGTTATACATTTTGGTTAGAAAGGTAAATTGAGTCCCAGGTACACAGGACATTTCAAAATTCTAGAATGAATTGGGGCTGTAGCTTACTGTTTGGCAATACCGCCAAGTCTCTTCAAAGTTCACGATGTGTTCCATGTATCACTATTGAGAAAATAAATGCCTGACCCAACGCATGTAATTACTTATGAGGAATTAGAACTGGAACCCGATCTGTCTTATTGTCAGGAGCCCGTCAGGATTCTTGATACAAGAGAACAAGTGCTGAGAAACCGGATGACTCATCTGGTAAATGTTCTAGGGAGAAACCATATGATGTAAGAGGCAACGTGGTAACCCAAGGAACTTATGAGGAAAAACCACCTGAGGCTTTATATGAAATAATATTCTAGAAATTTTGAGGAATAAATTATTTTAAGGAGAGGATAATATAGCACCTCAATCTTCCATAGTACGGTTCTCTTTGAATAATACAGTAGCTTGTGTTGTACACAACTTCGAGTTCTAACATACACCACAACCAATCAAACTAGCCATTATGAATAATAATACCCACCTTTTAAAAGTTTATACATTTTATCCTTCAAAATGGACTTCATTTTTTGATTCAGAATATCGAAATTATCTTAGGGTGAATTTTTGGAAATTTTATGAAAACATTCAATTTTTGATGAATAGTGAAAAAAACTTAGTTATAGTTTAACATAAAATTTTTATTTAAATAAAAATTTATTTTATTTAAATTTAAATAAGGTCAAAATAGATACATAATACATATATAAGTTCAATGTAATTCATTGGTGTTTGTTTATAATAATTTTAGATATATAAAAATTTTATTGAACTTTTCACCGTTTTTTACCCACCTCCTAGGAGAATTTGGAAATTAACATAAAACATAATTTTACCACTTCTGTGAGTAGAATTTAAAAAATCCGAGAGACACGGTTAATATCAAGTAGTAAAATGAGGTTCAATAAGATAAAAATAGTTTTTGGTGAATAGTAACATTTTACTTTTATTTATCACGGTTAAAAGTAAATAGGGTAATTAAGAGTAAAAAAGATATTAAGATTACCCTAACACATGTCCTAATTCTATTGGACAAGTGTATTTCGACCAAAAACAACATTAGGAATAAAATATTATCATTTAGGTCTAGTTGGATTAGATTAGGACTTTTATTATTACTTAATTCAAAGAAGAGTTTAAAGAGTTAAAATCAATGTTTATTAACTAAAACATTTTTAATATATGGTTATGCATAATATTAATTAGATTATAAATATTAATTAGAAATATGAAAATATTTCATACATAAAGGTATTTTATTAATAATTTTTTGACATTATATAATTTAATTTATTTATGACACAATGGTGATGCAGTAATTACCTAATTAATGAAATATTAAAATAAATGATAATATAAATACCCAAATAAATGTAATTTGTGACTTTTTATGAACTAAACTAATTTTTAGGTTAATATGATATGTTATAATTTATTTAATTATTTTTTTCTAAGTAATCATGCTATTATGATTTTCACAAAAATCAAATACCAAATAGTGTCAAAATTGACATAAAAGAGTTTTTAAAACAAATATTATATTATTAATTGATATTCAATTATTAAATACCTAAGGTTCAACCAAGAGACTTATATAATGATATTTGTATCATTAATTAACCACGTGGGGTTCTCTTGGATTTATATAGTATGTTTATTAACAATATAATATAAAAATACAAAGAGACATGGTAAATGTCAAACTATTTAACAAAGTGTTAAATATAAATGATAAGGTTAATTTAGTGAGCCAATGCTGTCTAAAATATATTGGTTGAAAGGATTTAGACCCATACCCACCTTATAACATGAATAATACACTTTGGAGCCATTATAAACTGAATAATAATTTATTATAAATTAATACTTTATGTTTTTTCCAAAGAGCCCCTCCTTCCCCTTATAAAAGGACACCACTTCCAACCAATTCTTCATACCATCAATGCCTTTTGGTTCGGAAATCCTCTGCCCAAATACCTCTCAACTATCCTCCCTTAATACTATAGGCCTTACTTTAGATATAAAGACAACCTAAGGATCCCTTTTGATCAAATCAAAAGGAAGAACCCGATGAAGAGGTAATGTTTTCACCACCTTTTTTCAAATTCCTTTCTTCTTCAACTTCTTCTTTCTTTGTTGTTTCAATTATAAAATAATAACTACAGTATCTTCTATATAATATGATGTTATTATAAATATGTTACAACCATATTCAGTATTATATCCATCCTTTGAATGACATGTCACCATAAGTGCGTACGTACGACCTACTGTCTCCACATCGTGGTGTAGTAGTTATTCAATACATTATTATTTGGATGGGAATAATAATGATGTGTAATTAATTTAAATAATAAATATAACATGATAATTATTCTTTATATATGATATACCATCCAATTAAATATTATTTTAATATCAAAAGAATGATATGGTCGCTCGTGCGTACGTACGGACTACCGTCTCCACGAACGAGATGAGATTCATTCCTCATCATATCCATTCAAGTCTAATTCTCATTTGATTATTAAACATAATTTTGAAAGACTATATATCATTATGTATATGAATAAGATACAACCTATCCATAAAAGACACGACTTATGTAACAAAAAATATAAAACAAAACGACTAATTTAACACCCAAAACAATGAAAATACTAAGATATTATTAACAAAGCAATGTTAAAAGATCATATATGATATCATATTAGTGTATATGATTCTTCTATAAATTAATAACAATTATTTCACCATTATAAAGGATTTTATCCTACCCTCAACCAAGGAAAAGGACAAGTTAATGGTTTATTTCACAATCTCTTTATTATTCGAGGTTTTTTATACGTAATTATCTACTAGGACCTCTTTATCATCCACATCCATGTTTCATAGAAATGTTTTTCAAAAAATTCTTACTATTTTACAGAATATGGGTTAAAGTCATTTATACACATGTTTTACTTTTTATAAGATGTTTATAAAGGAATCTTTCCTTCATTTTCCAAACAAGGTCCTTTTTTACCTTTTTGACAAAATTAAGTTATGAATGAATTTTTTATCTTATACGGCGGGTGCGACTATTTTCTACCATTATAAACTCGTCAAATCTTCCTATACAATATTATAAGAATATTTTCAAAGTAAATGTTTTATTTTATAATTATTTGACTCTTAAATTATATAAAAAATAGAAAGATATATTTCTCTAAAAAGAGTTTTCATTTCATCTATGTCCACATCCTTTGATGGATTTTAAGTTTATTTGGAGTTGATTTATTATGATGCAAAACTTCCATATTGTATTTAAGGTTTTGTGATATGTTTGACTATGTATGTGCTATTTTTATACCATTCATGATTTATGGTTAAAGTATTGACAATTTTAATGATATTTTTAATAAGAATGTTTATGATATGTTTAAAACCTTTTATATGAGGAATGTATTGGACTTAGTAAGTGACGGGTGGAGCCCGTTATAGCTCCTAAATAAATTGGTAGGTCTAATGAGACAACTAGACATGGAATTGGCCGAGACCCTTTCCCAATTTGATTTATGGTTTAGTCTGAGGCCTTAATAATTTTTAGATGTCTTGGCTGTGGCCTTGACAAAAGGTTTCAGAATGTCTAGCATTATAAATTCCCTCATTATGGAAATTATATTTATGGTTCATGGGGTAATTAGACTAGTAGAATACCCATCATTATGTTTTATTATGGAATTATTACCCATCTCATATTCTTTCCATAAAAGTAGTCATGTTTATTATTGGTAAAGGATTGTGGTTTCAATTATTTTCCATGCTTATTATTTATTTCATTTTCTGCTATATTATTTACACTTACTGAGTATTTGAGCTCTCCCCTTTCTTATGTTTCATTTTCCCAGGATATTAATAAGTTAGTTATGATTGACCTGCAGGCATATTCTAGGAGGCTTGGATGTTTCTAATGAAATATATTTGTGTTATATTTATATTAAACCTGTACTGTTGAACTTATGTATGAATCTTGTTTCTAATAATACTAAACTGATCGGTCATTCGAGACATGATTTCCTTGTGATCATGCCAATATTATGTAATAATGCACCAACTCTGGGTAACTAGGTTCAGGGCGTTATAGGGAGTCATCCCATTAAATCCATTTCAAAATCATGAAGAAATTTTTCATTAATTTATATCCTTTTTATTATTTTTGATATTGGGATACCCCAGATTTTTATGACCATTTTTTACCCTCATACTATCTTTTCTTTGGTTGACTTTGTATCTTCACCTTCATGTCATGATGTTAATCCATCTTCTTCTTGATGAACACGATCATCTTCATTGTATGAGGATAAATCTCATCTTAAGTTATATAAGATTTATTATTTATAGATTTTAAGGAAATTTTCATATTCTCCTTGAATTATTTGGATTCCTTCATGTATTTTATTTTCATTTTAATGTTTTTGGTTATGAGAGACCCTATTTTATCTACAACTAGTATATTTTTTATATCCATTGATTTATGTGTAATTTATAATTATGGTTCCCAATAATATGTAAAAACCAATGTATTATACTAAAAGGTAACTTCATAGGAATATTATCACATAAATACTTCCATCGATTATAGATGTGACACCACAATATTTTATAATTTTTTAAAAAATAAATTTAATTTCATTGATATCATGCGATACACATACCATCGAGCTTAAACGAATTGTGTTGTACTATTAAAATATTATTATCACCAAGACATTGGGTATGATGGTATGAATAAGATAAAATAAATTAGAAAAATTTATGGTTTACACATTCATATATTGAATTAATTAGTTATCTATTAATTAAGAAAGAATGTGAAAATCATTTAAAAATAATGGAGATTTATTTTTTGGAAGAAATTATGTGTGTAATGTATATTTATCAAAAAAACATCAATTGTTCGCTATTAATGAATTATTTCAAAAAAATAAATATTATATTTCCAATAAAATATTTTAACATTCATCTAATTTTTTACTATGTAAAAGATAATAATAAATCAGGTTTTATGCATAAAATATCATTTTAAATCGATTTTTGTTTCATTTATTCCACTTACTATGAAAACAATTTCATCAATATGTATGTAATGAATTATATCAAATTATTTAATATTTAATAATAAATAGGATAATATTTAAAAATATGACAATTATTTTTGGATAATATAAATAGTAACATTATTAATATTTTATCACCTCAATAATGTGTAAATTGGGTTAATCATTTTTAAAACTCAGTGGTAAAGGCCTAATATTTAATCCAAATACTCATTATATAAATAAAATTCATTTATTTATACCTTATCATCAATAATTATTAGTTTATTAGAAACCTTTTCAGGAAAATTACCTATATTATATTTAAATCAAAATAATTACAAAATGTCACTCTCTTTGTTTTTAATATCTCTTATGATTCAGCACTGGGTCTAAATAATGTTATGGATGAATATAGGATTCTATTTTTAGAGTAATGAAATTATTTTTCTGATGGGAATATATTTCTAATTTTCAGTACTATATATTGAGATTAATTTCTTTTTCAATGCTGATGTTGTATTTATTCATTTAAAAAAACAATAGAATAATAGTTTTTTAAAATATTATAAGTGATATAATTTGAAAGATTTAATGTGTCTTAATATATATATATATATATATATATATATATGAAATACTAGGATGGTTTTAAGCCATTTTATTAAAATTAAACCATTTTCATGTTGTAGTTAATGGTAAATTAAATGAATTGTGTCAAAACTAACATTACCAATATTTAAAATAAATTATATTTTATTAAATGATATAAAAAATAAGATAAATAATTGAATTGTAAAATTGTATTGAATATGGTTTTAAACATAAACCAAATTTAATTTATGGATAATGTTGGAATTTTAAAACAATATTATTAACCATTGAAATGTTTAAAAAATTAATATTATTGCAATTTTCAAAACAGTTAATGGATGTTAAAACTAAAACAAAAGGTGAAAATATGATCCAAACTTCTTAAAATATTATATGATTTAATTATTATGATTCATAATCATCATAAATAAAAAAATTATCTTTTTGGATAAAATTTTAGATGAAAAAAATTTATATTAGTTTAATATTTTAAAAATTACAGCAGCAACCCTCTCCTCAATTTTAAAAGGGAACCCCCATTTATGAATTTTTCACCAAATTGAGCATTCTATCTCACCCATATTTGGTTAATTTCTCTTATTAAAACATATAGACACATTATATAGTTTTTTTCTTCCCAAAATAACAACTCTAGAGCCCTTTAGAAGAGATCTATATGAGTTGTTTTAAAGAATAACTAATCAACATAACCAATCTCTTTTAGAATTTTATTTTAACCTATTTAAATATGTTATATTAATTGTGAAATTAAATATTTAGAATAAAAAATATATTTAAATATTATTATGATTATTATAACATCATTTACAGTAACACTAAATCATATGTATGAATTACCGTCTCCACATAGCTATATAATTCAATTTTCATTTCCATATTTATAAATGGGTATCAAGATCAGTTCAAAATTTATATGATATTTGTGACTAAATTATTTTTTATTTTATAATTTCATTTATAACTTCTGATTATCTAATCCACTAGGAAATGATAACATCACTCACACATGAGTGTGGACTACCACCTACATAAAATAATGTGATTCGTTTTTCATTTATATTTTAATTAGTTGGTAATAAAGAAGAATTTCTTAAATATATATTATATATAATAATAATTATGATTTTTAATGGTTAATTATTATTTACCATTATTTTTTCCATCAATTGAAATAAAAAAATGACTATTATGTGTATGTACAACTTATTGTCAAAATGAATGGAGTGATCTTAATTCAATCCCTAAATTTGATGGATGAGTACAAATATATATATACATACATACATACATACATATATATATAAAGAATATATATTATATTCACACCATGATCAACATTCTAGAGATTATGGAACTATGGTCAATGTATAATGACAAAAACCATGAAACTAAAACTCACATGAAGAAAAGAAATTATCAACCGTAATAGTGATTTTAATAAATAATTTTTAAAAAAATCATGAAAATATGATAAAAATATAACCTATACTTAATAAAATATATGATTATAGTTATGTAATGATATATAAAATAAGCCAATATTTAATATATTTTTGGCTCTAAAATCTATGATGGATGTTGAAAATGAGGAAAGGGGTTTTATGTGAGAATCTCATTGTTAATCAGGATTATTTATAATTACATTCCAATGATGAAATAATATGACTAAATGTTAAATATATTCATCAATAATATTATTCTATGGGTTTCTCTATAAAATTCACGTTTTCTTATATTCTCCTCACCTATTTTTATCAAGATACCAGAAACATGGTTTTAGGAAAAATCATCTTCAATTTTCCATTCGATCGAAATATAATTTCATTTCATATCCTTGATTTAAAAAATTATTTTAAAGAATGTTTTAAATATTCTCCTATGATTTCTTAAATACATTTTTATACATGAATTTTTATTTAGAAAATATTTTGAACAGAATCATCTTCTCATTTTGCAGATGAAGTGCATTGTTAATTTTCCAATAAAATAATAGAAATACTATTTTTTTCAATTATAAGGAATAAATGGAATTTCATGGTATCTTTGAAATGCAATGTTTTAAATCTTCCTTTATAGTAATAAATGGTTATTTTAATATAAAATATTTTCAAATATATTTTTTAAATTTTTATATTTTAAATAAGTAATTTCAAAATGGAAATATTATTTTCTCAAAATTGAATAACTGATATTTTAATGGTATTTCTACTCATAAAATACAACAACGGTGGATTTTAGTTTTGATTTATTTATGATACAATACAAGGAATTAATCCTTGTTATTTAATTGTATGGTTTATGTTATTTATGGATTAATTTTTATGAAACTCATTTTTTTTCAATGTTTTATGCATTGATAAAATGTTTATGAAACACATTTATTTTAAATGGGTTCTAATATAATGAATAGTTTGTTATCTTATATCACCCAAATGTATGAATTTAATTATATTATTAGATACACCTAAATCTCCATCCAATGAATTGTATAAATATTAATCTCTCCTGAGGTAAATAGGAGTATAATGGGGAGTGATTCAGTTTTAGTAATAGTATTTTTATGATATGCTAGTTTTAGGAGTGAACAATTACTAATACAGTGGTTTAATGAGAAAACACATTATCCTATGATTCTCAGGGAATATATCACCAAGTAAAAATGAAATTATTTTATCTTCTTTTGTGTATGAAAGAATTATATGGATTATGAATATATTATTATCTAATGTCAAATTTTCTTAATTACATAATGATTAATATCTTATGAACTAGCACTATTCATTCCAAGACTCAAGATTGTGATATATGATATGCAGTATATGTTTTTCAAATGTTATGCACAGGTCCACATACCTTTTTCCCCATGTTATTCTTATATTGTCATTTATATTGCCATTTTTACCCTTATGGTGCATCATAACATACCCATTATTATATTTCCATTACCGTGTTATAAATATATTTTTTACGTATGATATATCCAATGACGGTGATATTTATGAGGATTTATGTTGGAGACAATGTAGAAATATTATATACTAGTTATTTATGTTTCCATGTTTCCAAAGACACCAAACCTATAAGATTTTGGAGTGGATCACTATGTTAGTTAAGTAATAATAATCATTTTCAGGTAAAATATATGTATGAAAAATATGGGGTTATATATTCATATTAATATAATAGTTTAATTGAACATTTTAAACTAGTATTAAAAAAAATTAGTATGAACCCTAGGGATATTTCTAAGTATATGGTAAAATAAAAATCTTATAGTAATGATCACAAATGACCTAGGTTAAACAGGATATTCATGGATGAATGATTCATTATTAGGACATCATATAAATTATTTTTCAATATTATATGGTTTCCCACTATGATTATTTTTTTCTCAGACTATTCTTATAGTTTTAGTAAATGGATGGAATTTGATGGAATCATCTTAATGGTAACTGAGATGGACAATGAAATGATTCTCCTATGGAAAAAATATTTTTTTGGGATATGGAATTAAAAATCACATTACTATGCCAAAAAACATTTAACATCTATGAATCATGTTAAAAATATGTATTTAAAAATGAGGGAAGAAAATTTGGTTTTGTCCTTTATCAGTCAACTTACACTTTATTTTTGTGGATCCCCTGATCTACTAGACCCTTTGAAATAGATTAGTTCCACTGAAAATATTTTTCCACTGTCTGGTGTTCATAACATGATAATGCTATTATAGTTGTTAATCATTTCAAAGAATATGTAGATCAATGATGCACTTTTATCATGGACACTAGGAAATAGGAAGAAACTATCACTATAGATTGGGATTAGTTTACGAGGATATTTCTCCATAATAATTTTCCCTGAACTATTCATATTGAAATGGAGAAGGAACATCGTGAGTTTAAATATAAGGATAATGAATATTTTTGTAGATATAATGAAAATTTCTCAAGACTTGTGCGGCATTCTCATAGAATTATCATCCAACCTAAACATAAGTATCGTAAATTATTTATACATTTAAATCATAATTTTCAAAGGGTCTAAAACATATGGGTATTCAATATCTATAAGGAAATGTTTTTGATGTTCTATCATAGCAGAGATGGATATAAAAGTTACCCATCATTCTAGTGGATTAAATAATAAAAAATATAATTCAAAGAATATTTTATAATCCATGTATTGATGAAGTCAATACTTCCATTATCCTCAAAATTTTGAGTGAAATATAGGTTATAATATATTATGTGAACTTGAAAATATTTCATCTGTACATAGGATCTTCCTAGGGAAATTGAATTTGAATGAAATTGGAATATGTTAGATAATGATACAAATAATGAAAAAAATGATATAATGAACCTAAAACATTTCAATGTTTTAAATTAAATGATCATGGGAATTATGGTAACAAGTGATCAAATATTAATTTTAAGGATGATAATCAACATAACCGGCCACATACTCCTAGATAAAAAGAGAAATTTCACTCAAAAACTATATTTAATGTGGGTTATGATAATAAAGTGGTAAATAGCACACATTCCGTACAATATATAACTACTAATGTAATATTTTATTTTTTGATCTACACTATAAATTACACTGAAGACATTTATTAGGGTAACATAGTACACCTAAAAAATAAGAGTTATACATAGTAGTAAAACCCAATAACGGAACAATGATAACATATAATGTATATGATTCTACTCAAGATTTCTTTTGTGGGAATGTGTTTATTGTACATAGTTTTATTCGTACTATAGTTTAATTAGATATTATTTATGATATGGATTTTAATTCGTTATGTAAATCCAAAATCAATTGATGATGAAGGGAAGTTACATTTAGTATTCCAACACCTAATTTGATCATATATTATTGTGATGAAAAGTAATATATTCGGATGGAAATCATGTAAATTTTATGGGTCATGATTCAAATACAAAAGGGGTTTCTATCTCAGAAGGTTGGGGATAAACTCAACATCATATATATGTCTATTATGGGGGTCTTCGTGAGGTATTATTAAAATGATTTTATATTATTCCACTAAATAATGATTTTGATTTATCAAAAAAAACTCATAAATGGGAGCACACATATTTTCAAGACACTATATTGAATTCCCTTGATCGAGTTACAAGAAATATATTATCAACTCCATGATAATATTGAATGTTAATTTATTCAGCCATGTGCATCACCAAGGAGAGTACACATCCTTTTTTATTAGTAATAAATATTCAACGGTTTTACATTTCAATGATTATTGAGAATATAAATAAATAATTAAAAAGACCCATTATCCTATAACCCGTATCAATGACTTGTTTTATAAACTATGTAGAGTTCAATAAATTTATATGATTGAGAATTGTTATGAATATCATCAATTGAGTGACAATAAGTTGATATCCCCATGATAGCATTCCACTAATGTTATAGATACGTTGAAATGATAGTGATTCCATTTTTTTGTCCAACTCCCCTATATCATCAAGGATTTAATGAATATATTCATTAGAAGATATGTTGTTCAGTTCGATGTAGTCTTTATATATGAAATTATTACGTATTAAAAGAAGAATTAAGAGAACAAATATCACTTAGGATTGAGCAGAAGACCCTGGGGAAGGAAATTATTTATTAACAAATTTCCACCTGTCATTTTTGGCTTCAAAAAGTCTCATTCAGGGGTCATGTAATATCATGTGATGTTATATCGGTAGACCATTCAATGATATATGTTTTTGAACATTTTCCCTGAACAACCACTATTCTAGAGATCTAATGTTTTCGTTGTTTAGAATGATATTATTCAATCATTGTGGGGAATGTTTCTGATTAATAAATCTACAAAAAATGTTAGCAAATATGTCAGGAGAGTTCCTATGGAAAAAATAGTGCGTGAATTTTTTATGAAAATAATGATATTTCATGTCAGCATACCTATTCCTACACTACAGTAAAGCTGAAAAATGTTATTAATCTATAGTGATCTATCAAGGAAGGAATTGGGATGCATCCTCATGTTTAATGATATGGTTATAGATTAGTACTCATGAATTTTTAATTTCCATTTGATATATGACGTCATTTATATTATGGAGTTAGAATTAGTTTTTTCTAAATTAAAGGCATGGATGCATGATATCATCATAATATTATGTGATGTGAATACAGATCACATTTGTTAAATGTATACTTTTCACTCATAAATAGATGAACTTGCACCAAATAAGATGGTTAGAGACGCTAAAGGATTATAATTTCCCAAAAAATGACCACCTTGGGAATGATAACAATGTGTATGATGGTCTGAATTGAAAGGATCATGCTATCTTATATATGATAACAATCACAAAAAAATATCATATTTATGGATTTTCAAAGGATATATCTTGAAATCATGATAGATGGGGAGAAATCATATCTTTCCCAAGTTAGTGTTCAACCATATATCCATGTAAAGATTAAATAGGCATAGAGGGAAGATTTACAGATACAAAATAATGTTAGAAGTTTTCATTAGGTCCTTCTTGATTATGATGAAAAAATAATATTCAAGAACTATATCTGTCCATTAGGTAGAAGATTTAAACGTGCTATCGTATGAAGCTCATAGTTCATCATTTTCTATACATTTGGTAAATTTGGAGATGTATAATGACTAGAACGAGTATTTTTTGGTGGTTTGGAATGAGGATATAAATTTCAGAGTAAATTCCCTAGTCCTTGGTATGTTCTATTGTTAATTCTAGGAGATATAAGAATAAGTGTGTGTTTCAACAATTACCAACACCACAATTGAAATATGAAGACATCACCATGGATTTTTTTATTGAATTACTAAAAAAAATAATGTTATTAACTCTATATGGTTTTTTTATTATCTTATCATTTCAGATAAAATTATTTAAATTTTGGAATATGTATCCCTTAATCAACATACACCGTTATAAATTTTTGATGTGGAATGATTTTATGTTATACCATTAACAATTATATCAAACGATGATATGAGGTTTACCTTAATTTTTTTTGGAGAATCTTCTAAATTATCTATATAAAATTTTAAGTTTAAAAACCTCTTATCATCCTCAGATAGTTTTCCAATCTAAGAGGACCATTTATACTCTAAATGACTTGTTTATATCTTTTATTATGGATTACATAAGCGGTTGATATCAAAACCATATATTTGTGTTATTTTCATAAAAAATTATCTTTTACTAAAATATTTAGATGGATCAATATGAATCCATCTGTTATAGGATGTGTGGAAGTCCAATTTGATATAATGAAGTTGGGAAAAGAAATCTATTGGGACTAGATCTAGCTAAGGAAATGGTAGATAATTCTTGATCAATTAAAAAAACATAAGATAATTTTCTAGTCTATAAAAAATATGTGTTGAATATCTGGGGAAACGATTGTGTTTAAAGTTAGTGAAAATTAATTCTTATGAATATCTCTCGGGAAGAGGGTGATGATATTAATAATTAATGAAAACTAAGACCTATGAATATCCAAAATTTTGAAATTATAGATTGTATCGGGATAGTCGAATATTGATTATTTCTTCCACAATATTTCTCTCACATTCATGATATGTTCAATGTGCTAGTATAGAGAAGTAACTATATGTACCTTCACCTGTGTTGAAATAATAGGTTTTAGCCATATATAATTATCATTTTTCTGGGAATCTGTGAGTGATATTGTAGATATTAGAGAAAAAGTCATACATGAAAAAGACAACTCACATGTTATGATTTTTTGTATAGAAACCTCAAATTTGAGGAAGCTACATGGGATCCTGAGGAAATGATTATACAAAAGAATCCTCAGTTTATTTGATCAGGGTAAAAAAAATTAGAGGCTGAACTTATTTAATTTGGATAGAATGTAAAATATTGATATTTTGGGAAATATGTTTTAAAAGTCATTTAATTTATTTGATAGATTGTGTTACATGAAACAATGAGTATACAAGAATTGTGATATACATTTTAAAAAATTACTATCACCTATTGACTAGATTATAAGGTATGATTAGACTAACTAATTTACTAAAATATATGTTTTATAATTGTATATAATAAAATAATTAATTATCAATTAATTATATATGAAAAAAATCATTTGAAAATAAATGGTATTCTTTTCTAAAAAAACTATTTTTATTTTGGAAATGTATTTCTAACCTAATAAATTATATTGATCACTATTTATGAATCATTTAGATGAAAATTATACAATATATATTAAATATTTTCTTAACAATCATCAAATATGAATTTTAATATGCATAATAGAATATTAAAAAAAATTATACATAAAAGTTATTTTTGTTAAGAGTGGTTTTTGGTCATATTTGTGTCCCATAATATATAAATATTTTCTCCGATTTATAGGAATTTTAATAGATATAATTGGTTAATAATTTATAATTATTAGGAATAAATATGTTAATTAGGCCCCCATTATTTTCTGAATGTGAATATTTATCGTGGTAAAGTGTATCACCTTAGTAAAGGTTAAATTTGGTTAATCTGGGATAAAACTAACTATTAATGCCTATATTTTTCATCAAAATTCCTACTGATGGAAGCTTATTTAACCTATATCACCATAGGATCGAAATTTATTTGAATAATGGTCATTTTCCTTTAAAATGACATATGTGATATTTAAATCAAATAATGTTATAAAATCACAACCTTTTTATCTCTAATGATTCCACATGAGGATAAAAGATTGTTATTAAGAAATATACATGCCTATTTTGATATTAGTGAAATTATTTTATTGATAGAAATTTATTTTTAATTTTTGTAGATATATAATCACATTAATTTCTTATGCATCAACAATGCAATATTTTATGATTTAATAAAAAATATAATAAAAGTTTTTAAAAATAATTAAAATTATGTAATTTGAAAGATTAAATTTGTACCACTATTTCTATAGATCAATATGATTTATTTGTGATTTTTCATATCATTATATTATAATCCCCCATTTGTATAAATGTATGAAATGTTAAATTAAATGAATAGTGTCAAAAATGACATTAAGGATATTTTATAATAAATAATATATTATTAAATGTCATAAAATTAATAAAATCATATATATGAAAAAATCAATGTTTTATGATTTTAAACATTATACATGGTCCATTTATGGGTTGTTTTTCAATTTATTGTATCATTATTATCCGTTTATGTGTATAAAAAATTAATACCACTATAATTGTCAAAAGGATTATTATAGGTTTGAAAATAAAACACAAGGTTAAATTTATTATCCAAACTTTCCTACATTTTACATAATTAGATTTTTTTGGACTAATACACATATTATCATTAATTATTATCTATTTGGATACACACGGAGAACAAAAATAATTTATATTAATTTAATAAATTATGGAATTGAAAGAATTCCCCTCCCCTTAATTATAAAATGGAACAATAATTTCTCCCCATCACAACGCATTGAGCCTTCTAGAATCAAATATTTTTACACATTTATATTTTATAATTCCATAAATTTATCCTATATATTTTTTCCATCCACATATACCATCAATATACACCTTTATCGGAGAACTAATGTACCCATTTCAAAGTAGTGGAAATCACCCTAAAATTTCCATTTCATTTTAAAAAATACCTTTATATCTTGTTAATATATTAAATTATTAATTTAATTTTAAATAAATTATCGTAATTATACATAATTGTTTTACTATTAATGAACAACTATACAGCTTGTTTCCCTTAAAATGGAATGGGAATGTACCACATGTGGGAACGTTCGACTTACCGTCTCCATACACTGATACAAATAATTTATCATAACATTCATGTATAAATTGTTTTATGATGGATTTAATATTTATATATAATATTAACTACATAATTATACATTTATAATGGAAATATCATGTCCAAATTATTACTACCCAATCATTTGGGAAAAATAACATCGCTAGTGTGTACATGTTGACTACCAACTCCACGAAGTAAACTAATTTTATTTTCATTTATATTTTATTTGGATTCTAATGAAGGTGAATTTTATAGATATATATTATATATATGTTCTAATAATTTTATTGTAAAATTGAATTATTATTTTCCTTCATTTCATTCAATTCGTTGTAAAATGCAAACAACATTCTTGCGTATGAACAACATACCGTCTCCAATGTTGTTGAAATTCACTTTTCTATCTAAAACTTTTAAGGATGAATATTAATATATATAGATATATATAATCAATATATATTATATTTATTCGCTAATTGAAATTATGGATATGATGGAACTCTGATCAATATATTAGTACTGATGAAACCATACCAAAACAAATTGGAAAAATAAAGCAATAATCTTCTGGATTAGTGATTTAAAAAATAAAGAATAAATAAATTAGTTATTAAGGGTTAAAAGAAAATAAATTATGTTTTTATATTTATAATAATGGTAATTGAATAATATTTATAATTAACCTATATTTATTATACATGACTTCTAAAAATGTATGAAGGATATCTGAACTGAGGTAAGGGGTTTGCTAATAAAATCTTGTTGTCAATTGTTATTATTTAGAATTATGATATAAATATTAAATATTATGTTTAAACTTTCATTATAATCTATAATTTTGATATTCCCTATTTATTTATTTAAAATAGATTTGTTTCATTCATTTTACTCACCTTTCATACTCAAGAAACTAAAAATGTGTTTTGAAATAAAAGTGACTTTTTTCACACATCTTTAAAATAAATAGTTTTTCCGCATACATGTGTTCTAAAAATGTTCTATATAAGATTTTTTTATTATCATATGATTTATTAATGTAATTTTACCAATGTTTTAAATCTTAATTTTTTTGAATGAAAAATTTTCATTATTTTACAAAAGATATACATTGTGAGTTTTTCCACAAAAGTATGCAATGAATGTCTTTTTTAACATATAAAAAATTAAAATTATTAAAAAAATCATGGATTTGAAATTTTTTAGGCTTAATTTACATTCTCTATGGTTATATGAAAATAAAACATTTTCCATAATATTTTCTAAATTTATATTTTTCAATGAAGTGATTTCAAAATGGAACAGTTATATTACTCCAGAATGTTTTAGAAATCATGTAATTATATTAAAACTCAGTAAAGAAAACAAACCTATATTTAACTTATGAATTACTTGGTATATAATCCATGAATACCATCGTAATTATTTCTCAAAATTGTTTTTTATTATGATTGAATTATATTTGTGAATGTAGTTCCTTTTAAATGCTTTATGAAATGATGAAATTTTTAGGAAACCCATTTCTTTTCTTTGGTTATAATATGATCAATTAAATATGATCGGTTTACATACATATTTATTATTTTCATTATTTATTGGGTGTTACCAATATCTCCCTCATTTTAATTGGAAAAATATTGATATCTCATGTGATAAATAAGATTTTAATGGGGTGTAATCCTAGTTTTGTAAGGGAATTTTATCCACTATGATAGTCTTGGGATTCATCCATGATTATTGGGATGGTTTGGGTAGAAAAATATTTCTACAATGATTTTTTGGGAGAAGACCCTTGACTAGTAATGTAATTTTTTCTATAATTATGTGTATGTAGCAAATATATGTCTTCTTCCTATATTAAGATCTTATTGTAAATATTATTTTATTCCATTTTGATACATATATTATAAAATACACAAATTTATTTCATGATTACATATTATGATATATTATATATAGGATACAATTATTAAATTTTAATGTCATTTTATTGTACCATTTTTTAGATGTTGTGATTATATGATCATTGATATAACCTTTTTTACCCTTACTCAACTTTCGCAATCCTCATTTCTAATATTTCCTTAAATAGGTTATGAAAGAAGGTTTTTTTGTATTATATGCCTAATATTGGTTATAGTTAAGAAGATATTAGTTGGTAGTGAAGTAGAACTAATATGAAAATGTTTTTTATATTTCTATGTTTCCAAATATGTGATACTTATATTATTTTGGAGTGGAATGTTATCATATAAAAATAATAATCATCTATTTTGATTTAATATCTTTATATCAATAGTTTTGTTCTATATAACAAATATAATTCAAAACATAATATTTTTATTTCTAATCTCATTAATATGGATAAAAAATAATTTAATATGTTGATGGTGTAGATAAATACAAGTATCATTTACATTTTTGATACATTTATGGGTAACTTCTAAGAAAATTAATTATTTCAGCAGTGGTTTTAGATATGGTAACACTGTTAAATTCATTCCTATATATTTTTTTCCTAAACAAAATATGAATTTATTCTAAAAAAAGTAGTCATTCTTATTTTCTAATAACCGTAGTCCAATCTGTCAATGTATGGGGAACTGTATAATGACTGTTCTTATGGATCACCTTATACATTAGAGACAGAGACCATATTTTGATTTATCATTCCATAAACCACTTTTGGGTAAACAAATCATGGTTGAACTTGATTGCAATTTTTATTTCGATAAATGATATAATGTGGAGTGCTGTGTTTCAATTTCCAACATTTTAGTAATTAATACTAAATTTAATTGAAATATGGAAATTTGACTTAAAAATTAAATGTGATAATGCACAAAAAAATAATATATTTCAAATAAATTATTTAAATCATTTATCATATTATAAATATAATTTACTGATAAAATCAAAACAGATTTCCAATAGAGGTCAATTATAATCCTCAAATGTATCCCTAAGTCCCCTTCCATAATGATATATTTGGGAATTTTTTTTAAATATAAATTTTATTAGTCATAGAAATAAATAAAAACTCCAAATTTCTAGTGATTTTATTAAGAAAAAATTATACATGTTTACGATACTTGTATTTTTCTATTTGGTATAATCAAGCCTAGTTACATAACTTGACATTTTGTTTTTGTTTCTAGAATCCCAAATCCACTTATATATTATGTTATAAGAAACTATCCCCTTAACAATTATTTGTACCAAGAACCATTGAAAATAAAAGGTAAGATTAATTCTTATAATAGCCCCACCAAAGAACACTATCAATTAGAAAGTTATTACATAATACAAATAGATTTGGGGGAGAGAGAAAAATATAGGAGTGGAGAATAATGAAATCTAGCTGACATTAGTTGGCTCCAGAATGAAGATTTACGGCAACCAGTGCCTTATAAGAACCTATAGGGCAGTTTTTATAGCATCTAATGGATTTATGAATTCTTAGGATATGATCAGTTTAGAATATATATGTTAGTATTCTAATTAAGGTATGTGGATCCATCTACCAATGACTATTTTTATAAATTATGATTCCATCAGATAATCAGGGGTTTCACCTTCTAGATGGTGTAACCTGGATAGAATTGTTTTTCATCAAGTCCCACTAAGTATAAACTGAAATATAATAATGGGAGACTCTATAAAATCCCTCTACACACTTACTAATCCCTCATTTGGTACTAGTACCTTTATGGATAAAATTATAAAATATAATCACTGAAATCCAACAAAAAAAACATAAGAAAGTGAAATGTATTTGTTTATGATAAATAAAACCACCTATGTAAGTGAGATGTATATAATTTTTAAATATATGTAACAATTTCCCTATAATCTAAGCTCAGTAGAATCCCTTCTCGAAACCTAATTAGATATAATCATCATAGTGACTTGGGGATAGGATTGATAAAAAATAGGTGTGAAAAAATTCTATGTAAGGTAAAACATATCAACATATCATCAATTGTTAGATAATAATTATATAATAAAACATTATAATGTATGTTTTTTTTAAAAAATAACATGCAGCCATTACAATTTTATATAAGTCATCATAGTGGGATATGTAATCTCGAATCACCAAAAATGTATAATGGAAAATGATTGGGAGACAATAAACATTATACATGAAGCTTAATCATTGATATTTGATAGACAAAAATGTATTACAAGAATATACGACTCTAAAAATTGTGTAATAGGTAGAACATCCATCTACCCTAAGAGGATTAGGTGTCATATCCTATTTTATATTGTGTATTATAGATTAAATCAGGTTTACCCTCGTGTAATAGACAGTATATCCAATTTCCCATGGTGTGTTAAGCATGATTACTCATTTATATTTATTATATGATTAAATCTAATTCTTTATCCAAATAATTACATGGTTATATAGGACTCATCCGTCATATAATCATAACCCATAAATAATTATACTATATAAAATCATTCAAACCATATATAATGAAACACCCAAGGGAAGAAAATTGGATTTATTTCCTTTTTCAAATTTTATTATATAAAATAAATACAATATTTAAAAAAATTTATAAAAAAAGAAATCATGACAATATATTATCATATAAATTTATTTAGAGGGTTATTCATAAATGATAACTCCATTGAAGATAGATCATTTGATGATAAATAAGTAAATGGGTGTGAAATCATGAAAATGTTGTTAATAATAAAATCCTAACATAATCGACCGAATAAAGCAATGGGTCAAAACTAGAAGTAACTTTTTTTAAGTTCACAAGAAAAAATATCAATCATTATTTGTAATGAAATATAAATAAAATATTATTTGACAAATTAATTTTTTTCCAAAGTAAATTTTATGATAGGTTAAAATATTTTATTTGTAATGTAAAACCCTTTTAATCATTTTAAAAATAGTTTTATTAAAACCCAAATCATAAACATATTTATAGGGATTTAACTTTAAAAAGAATTAATGAAAAATTTTACTATCAACATAAATAAAAAATATATTTCAATATTAGAATTTTAAATTTTCTAGGAATAATGAATGTGGATATGATATAAAAGGAACTTATTTAGTGACAATGAAAATTATTCTTATCAATATGAAATTTTTTATGAATGAAATAAATAAAATTAATTACCATTAAAATGAGTATTATATTGAATACAATATCATAATAGGATAGTATAATACAATCTTTGACAATTATTTTCAATGTGGTTTCATTATGACTCACGAAAATAAATTTAATAATGAAAACCCCTTACAAGCATCATATTATTTAAGGAATAGTCAAATTAAATTGGTTCTATATGAAATAATTATAAATCCCCAAAAAAATAGTCTAAATACATAATTATAAATTTATTGATATAAATATTCTAATCATATAGAAACAATGTTAATGGAGAAGCATTATAACTCATTGAAAGGGTACTGAGTTTACAAATACCCTTACCATTACTCTCAACATCCATAAATTATATTTAATATCATGTATCATAAACATAAATATCATGATTAGATATTTCAAAACATTATTAATATATATATATATATATATTATTTTTAATCTTTAATTATAATCATTTACAATACATTTATTTTCTATTTAATTTTTAATTCTTTTATTGCTTGTTTGAAATTTCTATTGTTTTAAATATTTTTTATAACAGACAAATCAAAACCCATTATATGATATAACTTTAATATTTAAAAATATTACAAAATATAATAAAATAATTATTAATCAATTATTTATTCATCCACGTGATCATTTTATGAAATCTATAAGCATGTTTCATTAGATTTTAAATTGTGACGAGTCTGTTTCATATAATTTACTGATATAGGTGTATTCATTAATAATGACAATTAGTTTTTTTATAATCCTTTAATAAACATATTTATAACATATATTACCCCTAAGTATAATAAATATTAATCAAATATAATTTATAACTATACTTGAAATGTGGTGATGTAATACATAACACGTCTCCCAATATAGGCGATAGTATGCACATACACACAGACAACACTTTTAGTTCACAATTAAATGAAAATAATGTAGAAATTATTTTAACCATTCATAATAATAATAATGTAAAAATATAAAATTATATCATTGAATAAACTTTTTAATATATCAATTTGTGGTGGTTATTTGATATAAAACTTTTTTTTCATGGAAAATGTAGTATATATATACAAATGGTGACATTTTAATTTCTCTAAGGAAAAAGGATAAAATAAATGTATCTTTTCCAAAAATAAAAACAACATATCATTATGGATATAATATTAATGTAGTCACATTGTAATAGGATATATAGTTTTTTATGATAATGATAGACAAAAGAGAATATTAGAGACAAATTAGTACTTGTGTTAAGAAATTAAACATTCTCATGAAGTTCCTCTCCGAAATGGTGGACATAAGAAAACATTCTATTTCTATAGCCTTAGGGACATAGAAGAGGATTCTATGGATTGATAATTGGGAAGGGTTTCCGAAAAAAAATTAATAGTATCCTTGAAGGGGTGGTGGAAGGACCTTTTTTTATGTTAAAGGAATGATTTTTTTATAAATATAACATTTTAATATAAAACAAACACATGATTCACATTGAAAGTTGTTTCCAAAGTGGAAAATAATGGATTTGAGATAAAATATGCTCATTCCACATATAAATAATTCATTTTTAAAAAAATTAATATGTTTCTATTCATTTAAACTTATTACAACCCCTTTCTTTACTTTTCCTTGTGAACTAATATTTAAACTTTTTAAGTAATATTAATTATGAAAATCAAATTGTTGATTTAAATAAATTTGAAATTTATTATTTAAATTTTAAAAATAATTTTTCAACATAATTTTTTTTATGTGTAAGAGTAATTAATTTTGGTATTTAGTCATGTAAATATTAAAAAGTCTTTTTAGAAACAAAATTGAATTTTATGCATAAAAACAATATTTAGTAGAAAATCATAAATCATAATGATTTATGTGAAATTAATTTAATTAGGTTTAAAAAGATTATATGTATCTTTATTAAATTTAAATTTAATACTAAATGTCACAATTATAAAATTTAATTAATGTAAATGGATAAAATAGTTTTCAATAAAATTTTATATACGTTTCCAAATGTGAAACATGTGGTTTATAAAACCAACCTAGTATTTTGAAAATCCTAAATTTATTCCATACTAGTATAATTTAATAAATAAATATTTTAGGAACTAATACGTATTTATTATATAATGATAAGATCAGAAAATATAAAGTATTGGTAAAAAAATTTAAATTTCATTATTCACCTACAAAATAACTTTTCATAAAATTGAAAAAACTCATTTTAAGTCTTTTTTTATGATGAATAAAAAATATATGTTCACATTTTCAAATTTAATTCCTAAAGATTATTATTTTATCTTTTCAGTAAAATACAATATATAAAAAAACTTCTTTTTTACTAAAATATACTCTTAATAATAAATGTTTTTAATCTTATTTCGCATAAATTACTAATAAATTTATATATCATACTTACTACATTTACATATTACATATTAACAAATTTATATGTTAAAATTGATCAATTAAATTTATTAGGATGAAGTAAACAATACTTTTAAAGAAATAGTTTTTTGAGAAACATAATAATTTCTATCCTAAAACCATTATAATTATTTATCCACTTAATGTTAGAATTTATAATTGATTACTATTTTGTAATTATATGTGATTTTATTCAACATATATTTTACCGACTAATTTCTATATAATATGTCACCTCTTTTTGTACTTCTATATTGCATGTAAAGTAAGTTATTATGAATTATATTTATTTAATGATAAATAATTACTAAAATATCTGGGGTTTACATTCTCCCCTGAATATAAATTTTATAATCATATTTTTAATATTATCCAACTAATGAGGATCTATAAAGGTGTCTGAAAGATACAAAAAAAGGGTGAAATAATTTATAGCTATAAATCATACATTTAAACTTAGAAACATATCATTAACCTCAAAATAGTTGTATTTTTTATACATAGATTTTCAGTATCCATTTGATCAAAGGTTCTATCATTTTTTGAAATCAATACCGACATTGTAAACATTTATTATAAATGTTGTTCATAATTATTCATGAATTAATAGATTATCATAGGTCGATATGAAATATTATTTCAATATTCAAAAACATTGTATGTTTATAAATTTAGAGATAACCAATCCATTTCCAAATCTACATTAAATCCATAAAAAAATAATTAAGAAATGATTTTACAAGGGTTATTCCCTTAAACATCAACATTGAATATAGTAATAATATAACATTATATTTCCATTAATAATAATTTCATTAGAATGGGGATTTATTGATCTTAGAAAAAATTTAGATATACAAGATTTTCAATAATAGAACATCAACTTGTCATACACAACTCTAGTGTGGTGTAAAAGTGTTCTTTAATTAATAAGGTCCAATTTAGTTATAGTCATCAAATATGTTTTTCCTTATTTCCTTGTTCTATATGTTTAGGGATTCACATTATCCTAAGCAGTACACAGGGTGGGAATTTTTTTTAATAATTCCCAAACTAATTCATATTAAGCGATGAATAGTTTATGCTATATTAAATAATAAAAATATAAAATACATTTTGTTATATAAATTATTTATATCACTTCAATTAGTATGAGATTGATGGATAATCATTCCACTCATAATACATATTCTTGTTTATTTTAGATATTCTATTGGGTTATTCTCCGAATAATTTTTACACTTTAGAAATTGAATATTATTTACTTCTTCATACTTGTCACTCAAACACCCATGTGACTCCATATTTCTCTTATTTAGTTCGATTAGTATTCTACCTATTTTAATTTTTTAATAATAATTCATTTTATTTGGTTTCTCTTAATAATAGGATTCCCCACTTCAGATCTTTTCTCAATTGTTTTATCATTGGTAAAATATATTCATTATCTATGCCTCCATCCATTAACATGGTTCCTTAAGGATTCAACAACTAATAATTAAAAATTGGGTTAGCATGGGTGATGAATAATTTACATCATAATAGAATTAATATAAAAAAATCAGTCTTAATATATATTGATCTTTGTGAAATTCCTGCTAGTATATAGTTATTTTAGAGTTAAATAAATCTAATTTCATGCAATGTTTCATTAAGTTGATTTTTCTCATACATCTTATCCAAATTTAACCACAATATTAATGAATCAAATCATATAATGTATATTATAAAGAACATGTTAATGATTAACGTATATACCTCGGGACTGTCCATATATTTGTTAAATTAGGCCTCTTTGATGTGTATCAAGTGAAGATCATGTTAATACACAACCAACCACTTCAGTGTTATTACCCATAAATATAACTATTCCAAATCATGAATCCACTTATTTATATCCATATATGGATTTCATTTCTATGAACCCACTCATTCCCAATATAATAAAAACTATAGGACATTATCATATACATAGTCATTTTACTAGGGTTTCCACTAAATTCCTAACATATTATTCCAAAAAAATAAGTAAACTAGTCCCATGAAAGAAATAAACCCAATCGAATAAAAAACATAGATTCAAAAGACCACAACTCCATTTTTGGAAACAAAAAAATAATTTATATTTAGATATGATACTATGTGGGATGTCCCAAACTAAACGTAAATATATTTTTAATAATTTAAACAATACATCACAAAATAATCAAATAATCCCCAAAATTAAAGGTTTATTGTGTAAATATATGAAAATAATATTTTAAAATACCAGGGATTATTTTTCAATTACCATGACATACTATAAAACCATATATATTTGTTTTATAATAATGATATATTCAAAACCTAATAATTAGAAACATAATAAAGGAGGGAGCTCAAATCCACAACAACTGAAATTATATAAATATTTCATAAAATGGTTAAATCATAAGAATGTGAGGAAACATGACAATGGGAGAAATATATTAATAAAAATATCTATGAGTTATAAGATAATTATATAATTCATTATGTGGGACATTTAATCTAAAATGAATTAAATTATACCTTGGCATAAGAGTGTGGTAAAATAATCATGATCCATGAATCATAATCAATTGAATTTTCTATAGAAAAGTGGTACAAAAATAAAAATATAGGATCAGTAGATAATTATTGTTTCCTATAGATGATCAATAATCACAACTTAGTTCCCATAGTGGACTTGACATTAATTCCTGTTTCAAAGAATAGACTAGGAATTACATCATATTTCCCATAGTGGATTGACTGTTTTATATTCTTTCCATTTTTATCAACTAAGATGTATATATTAACCAAATTTATTGAAAGATAATATATAACATCCAAATCAAGTATTTATAATTCCTAGATTAGTGTGACACAAAAACTATTTAGACAAGATATCACGAAAATACATGTAATGAAAATTGGATTCATATCAGTTTTAAAATGGTATCACTTAAAATGAAAATAAATGTTAGATGGGTGGTTACCAAATTCTAATTACCCAAATGGTGTATCATATAACGGAATTTTGAGTGTGATTCATAAAATATAACTATAATTGGGATTGTTGATTTAGAGACAAATATAAAAAAGGAAGTGAAATAAAAAAATGTTTTAAAATAAAATAACATTAACCTTACCAAAAAATTGTATATGTGACATTAAAAATATAATTTTAAGCCATTAACATGAAAAAAAATTTACAACATAATTTTGTAAAAAAATAGTAGTATATCCTTGAAAATTTCATAATGGGTTTCTATAACGTCCCAGTTCTGGAAGCCACCTAGAGGCGCCCCATAACCGGTTGGTCAGATTGCCTCAAGAAAATTTCCCCAAACGCAAAAGCCAACCGACTAGCAGTGAGGGCCTTAGGTGTGATAGTGGGGAAAAAATTCCCTCATTAGAAGAGTAAAAAAATGAAGTAAAATAGATAACAACAGAAGTAGCAGTAAACAAACCATAGAACATTAAATAGCCAAACACTGAATGTAAGAAAAAAGTAGAGCACATATATAAATGATGCATGATACATATGTCTATGAAAGTAGCTAAACAAGTCACAATGATGGAATACAGAAATAACACAATTTAAAAAGAAAACAGATAGACTCCAGCAGCATCAAAATCCTCATCTTGGTCTTATGCTCTCAATCTCCTCAAAAATCAAGAACCTGAAATAGAAGGGCGATTGACCTTATTTATACCTTCAAAAATATAATCCATTTGGGCCCAAAAATGGTGACCCCAATAGGGTGTGATATTAATCCTAGTAAGAATCCACCAAAATATATATTCCTAACAATCAATGAATATATATGGTTGGTAATATGTAGAAAGAAGTAGTAAAAAAGGAAGTAATTAGCAGCAAACAATCCTACAGTTCGATTGCATTCAATTTAATATATAACGTAAGAATATAATCAAAGAAGGTAACCCTCTGGGAATAACTCTTAGCCTAAATCCTTTGGTTCAACCAAAATAACACAAGTAACCATCTAGGATGTACATACAGTCTAACACCTCGGGTCTATCTTAAGCATAGACTCTCTGAGGAAGCACCCGCCATCAATTCCCCCTATAGTCTCGTATAGGTAAATAGAAGGCACTATGGGGAAGCAATCTACATCCAATTCCCCCTGTGGCCCCCATAGAGTGACTAGAGACACTTTGGATAATTACTTACATCCAATCCCACTATGGTCTCACATTGTTAGCGTAAAACATACACTCTGGAGATTCCCTCAACTTCCAATCTCTCTAGACCCTACTACACCAGGTTCTCACGGCCCTGTGTAAGTCTATCAAGCACAATGATATATATCATCCAAAGTAAACCTCAATAACTACTTGGATAAATTTTATATAGTAACACAACATGATAGATAATAAAACACGCCATCCTACAATACTAGTAAGGGGATGTAAACAAAAACCTTACAAGAAATACTAGACAAATGGTCAAAATAATAAAACATAGGAAAACATATATAGATTAGAAAAAACAACCATAATCTCAATGATTAATCCACTATCAAATCAACTAGGCATAGAAGACAATAGAAAGGGATAAAACCATAAAAACGCAACACCTTGTTTCTGGGTATTTGGCACCTTTACACATATAACTCAATGAATAACTACAGAAATGCACAAACCACCTACCACGGTGTTGTAGGATCCTTATACGTGAACCTGAATCCTTGAATCTCCCAAAAGCACCGTAGATAAACCAAAAAACTACAAATTCTCAACCGAGTATATCACTTGAAAGAGGAGGAATCAGGAAACGAAGAACCAGGTTCTTACAAACATCCCCACATAATAAAATTCATCCCCAAATTTTCCTAGATAGGTGGCGTAGAATAAGAAACCCCAAATAGCTATGACCACTATAATAGTACATCGGCCTCCATCTCCTAAGTCTCGTATTTTACTCACCCATGCTTCCATTTCACTCGCACCAAAGGAACTAACCGGCCAACGAGAACCTTCGTACATCAATCAACAATTTGTATAGGATGATCCTCAAATGAGGAATCCTTCTCAAGCTCAACCTCTTCAGGATTGAAAAATGAGTCGGGTCTGAGAAGTAACATTGAAGCTACGAAACATGGAAGACGAAATGCATATCCCGGTACCTCTACGGTAACTTCAACCAATAGGAAACCGACCCAACTCTCTCCAAATCCACAAACGGCTCAACTAACCTCAGCGAAAGCTTACTCTATCTCCTAATCCTCATGTGTCCCAACCTCGGTCTGACACATTGGAAGACCTGATCTCTGACATCAAACTGCAGAGGTTGTCTCTATCGATCAGCATATGACTTATGTCGAGACTGTGTAGTAGCCATCCTCTTCCAAATCAACTATATCAGCTCTATGGTCTCCTGGACAAGATGATGTCTCATCATACCTTTGTCTCCCGCTTCCAGCCATCATAAGGTTGATTGGAATGGCCTACAATACAAAGCCTCATAAGGTGCCATCTAAATAGTTTTTTTGAAAACTATTATTGTAGGAGGACTCAATAAGAGGTATGTAATTCTCCCCAGAACCTCCAAAAGTAATGATGCATGCTCTAAGAATGTCCTCAATCACCTAAATCATACACTCAGACTGGCCATCTATCTAGGCATGGTAAGCTGTACTCAAAAGCACGTGTGTACCCAAAAACTTATGAAGCCCCTTCTAGACCCGAGAAGTAAAATGTGCATCCCTGTATGAAATAATGGAGTGTGGAACCCAGTATAGATATACAATCTCTTAGATTTATAGTCTTCCCAACACATCAACACTAAAAATTTCATTGATCGATAATAATTGGGAATCCTTTGTGAGTTTACAATGAAATCGCAAACCGAATCATTCCCGCGAGGAGACCTTGGCAATGCTGTCATGAAATCCACCGCAACATCATTCCACTTCCACTTGGGGATGGGTAACAACTACAGATGGCCTTCCATTCACTGAGGCTCCTCCATCACCTGCTAACAAGAAGAACACCTCATGAAGAAACCAACAACAACTGCTTTCATACCTGTCCACCTGTACTAATGGTGCAGATCTCCGTACATCTTCGTGACACCAAGATGAACTACTCAAACTAAGGAATGAATATCCATCATCAGCTCATTGTGTATGTCTGTTGACACCCATACACGCCAATGAAAACACAAGATCTTTTCCTCTTCTATGCTCCATCTAGGAATAGAGTCTCCTCCACACAAACTCTCCCATTGGTCTAGGCCTTCAGAATATGATAGCTTACTCATTCACACTAGATCAAGAATAGTAGAGTTGATAACTAGAGAAGAATAAATAGTCTTCCCCTGTCTGTCATGCACCTCCAAATTCATCTCAGAGAATAGAGACGTAAGCTTCCACTCGCTTATGGAATCCTAATTTACATGTATCTATGTCCTCTTTCTCAATAAATCAGGTATTGTGTTACCTTCACGAGGCATAAAAGCAACTTGAAAATCAAATCATTTAAGGTACCCAACCCACCTTCACTACCTCGAATTCAGGTCACGCTGAGTGGATATGTACTTGAGACTATTGGTGTCGGTGAACACCACAAAATGATCTCCCAAGAAGATAATGTCTCCGACAACGTAAAGCATGAACAATAACATCCAACTCGAGAATGTGTGTCGGGTAGTTACTCTCATGTGGCCTTAACTACTGAGGACCGAATGCAGTGGCTCCTTCCCCATGCATAAGAACAACTCAATGTATGATACTTGATACATCACAGTACACAGTATAGCTCTTGACCGACTCTAGAAATACTATTATTAGTGTTTAAGTCAACCTCCCTTTCAGCTCTTAAAAGGGCGACTCACAAGAATCTGACCACAATAAATTTTCACCCTTCTTAGTCAGACCATTCAGTGGCGCTGCTAAGAATGAAAAGTCTTGTATGAAATGATTGTATTTTCCATCCATCCCTAGAAAAATCCATTCCTCAATGACGTTCTTCAGATGCTCCTAGGAAACTACTACTTAGCCTTTCTCTAGGTCTACTGATACTCCTGTCTCTGAGATAACATGACCCATGAAGTGAATCTGATCCATCCAAAAGTTTCATTTTGAGAACATAGCATATAACTGATGATCTCTAAGTGTAGTCAAAATGATATCAAGATGTTTGGAATGGTCGTGTAGAGTTCTATAGTACACCAAGATATGATCCATGAAGACTACCATGAAAGAATCCAAGTATGGATGAAACACTTTTTTAATCAGTGCCATGAGAACTTTTGGGGCGTTCATGAGACCAAATGGCATAACCACATAATCTTATAGACCATACCTACTCCCGAAGGCTGTAAGAGGTATATCGGATGGTCCAACATGCAACTAATAGTAACCAAATGTCAAGTCAATCGTCGAGAACACCTAGCCTCCTCAAAGATTATCAAGGAGATCATCAATCCACAGCAAGGGATATCGGTTCTTGACCATCAACTGGGTTAGCTTTCAATAATCCACCCCAAGTCTGAGGGTACCATCCAAATTCTTCTATAATATGAAAGGAGAACCCCAAATAGAAGTACTGGGTCAAATGAAACCCTTTTCATGCAACTCCTCCAATTGAATCTTGAGACCCTACAACTCGGGTGCAGCCATCCTATAATCAGTAACAGACACCGGTTCCACTGCTGGCACCAAATCAATAGAGAATTCCAGTTATCATTCTAGAGGAAACCCTGAAAAGACCTATGGAATGACATCCCTAAAATGATCCACCACTAGAGGAATATCCAACATTGAAGTCCCCCGGTCGTCCAGATATTGACTAGAAATCTGGGTTGTAACTCCTCCCATCCCATGATGCTCAATTCTTTCTCGTCTCGCATAAACATCCCATTCCACCTTATGATGAAAAGATCTGCCTTTTGGTGATGGGAAACTCACCTTACGACAATAGCAGTTAACAACAACTCGGAAGGGAACTAACCTGTCCATTCTGAGAATGACATAAAAACATGTCATCTCTATGACATAGAGGTCCCATAATAAGTGAAACCCACCAATCTCTAGAGGGAACTCCATGAACTGACGTACACTAGCTAGTATAGTCCCCAACCAAGTGTCTAGAGTTATGATATTAGCAGAAGAAATAATACAGAGCCCAAGGCTCTCCATAATGGAAACATATATAATTCTAAGGGAATCCCCTGTATTGAAAAGACCAAAAGCTAAAACTTAAGCGACTATAATCGTACCTCAAACTGTAGAGATTTTGGGATCCTTATCTTTCTTGGTCTGCTCCATGCAAAAGTCTGACCTACACTGCGGCCCTGAGACCCTGCCTGATCACTCTATGATGATCCATCCATTTTTCACTGAAAGCCTCGACACTGGATACCACGGACATGACCTCCACCTCGGCCTAAATGTCCGTAAGAAATCCAGTTCCCAGACTGGTGAGAAAATGGTGGTGCTTCTCCAGAATGCGGAGTCATAGAAAAATCCCTGTCACCAGCTACTAGTGAGAAGAACTGAAAGAAACACTGAAGGTGACCCATCATTCTGTAATATCGACACTCCATTGGGTCTCTCAAGAAATGTGGCCTTGTTTTCCTAACCATTCCACATTGGTATCATACCTCCTAGCTACCAGAAGATTTTTTTCATCCCTTCAGATCTATACTCATAGACTCCCTAAGATGCTTCCTACTATCAGTAGGAGGGATACTAACTTTGGATGTCGAACCGCCCTGGCTCACAACTCCAGAATCTCTTAGATTGCACTCTTTGATCAACTACTGGTTGAATGTAGAAGTGTTGGAAATCATCTAGAATATTTTCACCTGAGATCGAATGTCGTGCCTGAGACTATCCTCAAAATTCCTTTCTAGGAATTACACATCACCTCTTAGGATGGTTTTGAATCACTACAACTCTGTAAAGTGAGAAGAATACACCATAACAGAAAGAGTGTCATTCTCCAAACTCGTGAAATCTCAGGCTCAATCAGCACTCATAGTCTCTGGATAAAAGTAGTCATAGAATTCACACTGGAACTCATTCCAATCTATAACCTGCTAGCATCCTGCCTCTGAGATCACATACCTCAATCTCTTGTTAGAGTCCCATAGAATGTACATAGCGAGCTTTACCCTCCACTCTTGATGCGTCTCTAGATTCTCGATGATATAAATCATGTATTCTAACCATGAATCTACAGCCTGAGGTCCTCCTTCCCCTATAATGGTGGGAGAATGCTGCTACTAGAAAACCCACATCAGCTATGCCTTAGAATGGGAAGGATGCAGTACACCTTAAAAGGTCCTCATGAACCTCATAAATCCCAATTAGAATTGTGCATCAACACCTCTCTTCGGAATGATAGTTTGTGCCAAGACTGGCACAAATAGAGGATATACTGGTAGTTCCTGATCAGCCATGTCCAATGTCGGATCACTACCTTACAACTGATGGAAAACCGAATGATATCTCAGTGACATGACTCTTCCAGGTCAAGTGCAAACCATAGAAAAATATTAACAGGGACTAAAACTTAGATTTTTAAGAAGGGAACAAGAGAAATAAAGAATTCATGTTATTCAAAACATACATACTCAGCGTGTATAATGCCTACATGATGTGTTCCCTTAATACTTCACGTGGGCATGTACCTCTGCCACAACTGGTCGTGTAACACCCCATACATGGAATGTTTCCTTGACACACGACATGTACATGAATCCTCCTCCCCTTCTCGAGTTCTTATACACGGTTAACCCACATTGTTCTCATTGAACAAGATTACATGTACTATTTATTCATGACATGATCTGTACATGAAAAGATTTAGTGATCCATGTTGTTATTGACACAACCAGTTACACGGCTGACATTACACGGCATGTACTTGGATGATTTTTACCGACCCGTGTTGTTCATTACACGGTAGGAATTGCGTTTTACACTACACGACATGTTCCAGGTGGACACGACATGTATTAGAAAGGACTCAACCAAATCGTGTTGTCAGTCACACAGCCTATTACACAGTTATATAACACGGCATGTACATTTGGCACATGACATGTTCTACCAAGATTTCCCAACCTCATGTATCTGCCCACACAGCTAGTAACACGTTTAGAAACTACACAGTGTGTACATACAATATACGGAGTGTACATAAGAAAAAAAGATCATTCCTAAACAAAAGGAAACATGGTGTGTATTCATCATTGAACACCATGTATTATAGAGTTTTTCGCACTGTAAGCCTCAGAAATTACTCTGAAACCCATGAAATCACTAAAACGATCATTAAAGTGCCAAATTCGGATCCATGAGGGTCCATAATTCCCACGATTTAAATCAACAGTAAAATTGTAGTAATCCACTCTATCAAGGAATATATCACAATAGAAATAGAACCTCAATAACATAAACAATAAAAACGCAAAACATGTGAATCACCAAACAGTGAAATCAAATCAACAGTAAAATTTCCAAACCGGAAAAATTGTAGTAAGCGAGGTAGATTGGCTTTTCCTTATACACGGCTTAGCTACTCCCAAAAAAAATTATTTCCATGTTACTATTAATTCTAATAACTGGATATAGGATCCAAACAGTAAGTCAAGAGGACAATAATTACCTCTTATACCACTTTGTAACATCATGGTTCCTGATGCCACCCAGAGGGGCCCCGTACCTGGTTGGTCACATGGCCTCAAGAACATTTCCCCAAATGCCAGAGGATGCTGACTAACAGCGAGATCCTTGGGTGTGATATTGGGTAAACAATTCCCTCATCGGTACAGTAACATAGAGGAAGTTAAATAGATAATAATCGAGGAAGCATTAAACATACCATACAATATTAAACAGCCAAAGACTGAAAGTAAGAAACAACTAGAGAACATATATCAATTATTCATGAAACATATGTCTAGTAAAGTAGACAAACAAGTCACAATGATAGAATAAAGACATAAATTATTTATAGAAAAAAATAGATAAACTCCAGCAGCATCGCAAGCCTCATCTCGGTGCATTGCTCTCCAACTCCTTAGTAATCAAGTACCTGAAGTAGATGGGTGCATGCCCTTATCTATACCTATAGAAATATAATCTGTTTGGGCCCAAAAGAATGACCCAAACAGGGTGTGAGACTAATCCCAGTAGGCATAAAGACAAATATTTGTTCCTAATAGTTAGTGAATATATATGGAAGACAATATGTAAAAAGAAGCAGTAAATGATGAAGTACTCAACATCAAAAATTCCTACAGTTAAATTTCATTCAATTTCATATATCAGGTAAGAATATAATAAATGTGGGTAACCCTATAGGATGTACACTCATCCTAACCCCTATGGTTCAACCAAAACAAAACAAAAAACCCACTTGGATGTACTCACAGTCTAACCCCTCTAGTTCATCTTAAGCATAGACTCTCTGAGAAAGCACTCACAATCAATTCACCATATAGTCTCATATCAGAAACTAAACAATGATCTAGGGAAGAAACTAATGTCTAATTCCCCCTATGGCCCACATCAAGGAACTACAGACACTCTGAGGAAGAACTTATGACCATTCACCATATCGACTCACAACATAACAATAAAACATACACTCTAGAGAATCCCTCAACGTCCATTCTCCCTATGGTCTTCTATTCCAGGTTCTCACGACCCTGTGTAAGTCAATAGAGCACAACAATATATAGAAGTCGAAGTAATCCTGAAGAACTAATTAGCCAACCAGTCTACACCAATACATCATTTCAGATTAAAAACACTCCATCCTATAATACCAGGCATGGGAAGCAAACAACAGCGTAACAGGAATGACTAGATGAACGATCAAAACATGTAAACATGGTCAAAACATCCATAGCATAATAAACCCCTAATATAAACAATTAATACTCCATAAAATCAACTAGGAATATAATTCCATAAAAGTTCTAAAACCATAAACATGCAATAAACCATTAATGGGTATTAAGCACTTTTTCACATATAACTCAAAGACTAACTATAGAAAGGCACAAAACACCTACCTCGGTGTTGTAGGATAATTATATGTGAACCTCAAGTCTTGAATAGCCTAAGAAAAATGTATATCTAAAAAAATGATAAAAACGCACAACCAAGGATATCTCTTGAAAGAGGATGAATCAGGAAACGAAGCTCTATAAGAAGAAAGAGCTTACTGTGGTGATCCAAATGAAATCGACGATGTTCGAATCAGAGAACAGACGCTCAATTAGGGGCTCAGGGAAGTATCATTTCCATACGGATACTCTCGGTCGAAGAAGGTGAAGAACAAGATGCTTCTTCCAATTAGACGCAACCTCGGTCTGTTTAATGAAAGAAAAATAAAGTATATGACGTGTACTTTAGAAGTACCGGGATTGTACTTGCCTTTATTGGCCCCCAAATTATGCGGTCTCCAGGCCACCACACACGGCTGTGTGCACGACCATTATACAGGCAACGCATGATTACACATGGTAACCGAGTGCATGACATGTACTTATAACTTACATGGTGTGTACATAAGAAATTTCCATAATTTCCTCGTTTTCTTAAAAGCACCAGAAAATGAAAAACATACCGGAAAAGAAGATTTGGGTTCTTACAGTTTCCAAGTGAAATGTGGAGTGGATGGAAACAATTTATGATTAGGAAAGTAAAAAATATTTCAATATTTTAAAAATAGTAATATAAAACCCCACATAATAAAAAGTGTGACAAATATTAAATTTAAAAAAAAGTTAAGAGTAATTTTAAGAGCCCTAAAAATAAAAAATATTGTCATTTCAAAATAATAACCTGATCATTGGCGGGAATAGTGTACATGTATATTGAAGAAAAATATATCACTTATAAGGGATGCGAATTATTAGTAACTTCATAAAATCCTATAAAAAAGAAATAAATTAATTTAGTTACCCCTAAGATAAAAACAAAATATAATATAATATCCTCATTGGATATTAGAAAATAATCATTAAAATATATAGTCCAAGGGGACTCATTTTGAATCAATAAAATATGTTCACTGTTGAAAACTCCTTAAAAGGATCATATTTTTGATGTATGACTTATTTTAAATGAATTTAGTAATAATTATATGTAAATCAATAGTAAAAATTAGTAAATACCTCTTAATAAAATATTAACGTAGATTGAACCCAAAATATAATAAGAAATTTTAAGTAGTAATATAACTCAACATATTGGTTTTGATTTTAAAAACACCTTTCCAATTAATCTCAATGTATTTTAAAGCATATAAATTTATTGTATCATAAAAATAAACTTTTTAATAACCTATTTAATAAACTTATATATATCTATTACCATTTATGCTCTTTAATTATAGATGTAACATATCAGGTAATTATAGAATAATAATTTTTCATATTGATTAATATGTATGAATTATATTTTATTTTAATGGGACCCTATCTTCAATATCATACCCAACAAACAATATTGAGTTTCTCTAAAATCTTATGTTTCACATAAGGATGAGTTATACTGAAAAATAAAATAATATTACTATTACTATTTTTGTTTTAGTTATGACATGGATGATTGAATGGATGCAATGGATGATATTAAATAAATTATTAAAATTGGGTTGAATTTTTTTATATCATTCATTGGTTAGAAAATTAATTAGAGATGAAAAAAACAAATTGAATATAAAGGATATGTTTTTCTAAAAAAATATTTTTAAATGAATAAAATTGACTTCATAACATAATAAAATCACACCTGATTCATTTTATTCGATAAATATATATGTAATATATTATATATAATGTTTAAAATTCATATTATAGATTTTATTGTAATGACATAAGACCAAATTCAATTTTTTAGTTAAAAGAAATATTTTTTCAAAAAATATATTTTAACACCTTTTGAAGGATAACCCCTTTTAAAGCTTGTTTTTGTCAAATATATATGTTATGTTTTACCAAGTAAACTTATTACTTTAATTGGGACATCAAAATTTACATCTTTTTAATTTTTTCCTATTTTTATAATTAAATTCATAAATTAATTAATAGATAAAAATACTGCATTTTTACTTCAAACTAAATTTTCATAAATGTTACTTATATTGTTCAATTATAATTTTAATTGGTATTAAAGTATAAATAGATTATATTTTTACCATTTAATCTAATAATATTTATTTTAATTATATTTTCATTGAAAATAGATATAAATACATGTGAATATTTTGATTCCTTTTACTTTTAACAAACCAGTTTTCTCGTTTTGACAATAAAGATTAATTTTATATTAATTAGTTAAACATTTTTTTTGGAATATAGAAAAATGGATTCCATATTTTGAATTATAAGGTTAAAATTATTTAAATAATAACCTTTTATGTTTGAAAATTATGATTTTTTAACTTTATTATCTATTTTTATTACCATGGTTAAAGATAAATCTGGAAATTAAAGGTAAAAATAATATTATAATAATATAATACTATATGAAAACATTTTCTATATTAATTTTATGAGTTTATTACAACCAGGAGATTCCTTTGGTCGATTTTTAGGCCACTTGGAGAAACTTGGGTGAATTTAATTCATTTATAATATTATATTCAATGAATAGTCATTTTTTTACACTTTTCTTTTTTAAAAAGTAATGTATTTTAATATGACATTATGCAGGGTATCACTCTTACTATAAATAGTAATTTGAGTTCTAAATATATTACCTACTTCATTGGAATTTATTTATAATTTTTATAAATGAAATAATTAAATTTAATTATGACACAACAATGATGTAATAATATAATAATTAATGAAAGAATCAAATAAATAATATCATAAATACTAAAATATATATTATATTACATAATTTATTCGATAAAAGAAATTTATGTTTATTTTTGACATGTTGGTGATGATTTAAATATTATTTATATATTATCTTACTGTTATGATATTTTTTAAAAGTCAACAAATAAATAGTGTCATAATTGACATAATTAGTATTTTAAAATATAAAATCATTTATTAAATTGTTATAAAATTTCTCAAAATATAATATAAGGAAAAATGGTTAGTATATGTAAAAATTTGACATTAATGACATATTTTTGTTTATTTTGACATGTTATCGTAATTAAATTAATCCACAATGTATAAATAACATGATATAACTGTAATATTAAAAAGGGTATAAAATGAGTTACCATAAAAAGATAATGATTAAAAAACATTAAAAACATGTCAAAATTTAATTGGGTGATGGGTATTAGACGCAAAATAAACATTTATTCTAAATAATTTTTTGGGACCATTTTTAATAGAAATTGAATTTATATTAATTTAATACTTTCTATAATTCCAATATTTCCTATCCCCTCTCCTATAAAAACAAACTCATTCCTCTTTTTTACTCACACTTCCAAAAAAATTTAGATTGTCCATGATCTACCAAATACCCTTCCTAGAATCTGTCCCCACATTATTGTGGCCTTATATTAGGCAAACCACCCTTTTTAGAGTTGGTAAGATTATCTTCATAGGTGATCAACTGAAGAAGAGGAAGATAAAGAACATACAAGACGATTCAGACATGTGGTTAGGGATTTTGCATTAATCTATTTTCACTTAATAATTTCATAATAATATGAAAAATTATTCTTTTATTATGTGTATTTAACCCCACTATGACATTTCATATCCATATATTATCTACATTAATGTTATTTATTGTTTTGGTAAATGTATTACCTCATGGTGATTAAGATTTAAATGTTCGGAGTGGTATGAGACTCCTTGAATGATTAAAGATTTTATTATAAATTATTTTCATCATAATATTAATTTAAATATTTATTTATATGAATATAAAAGGATTATGAAGGACATTTTAATTCTATCTCGAATTTCATGCATTGTTTTCAAAAGGACAATTTATAAACAAACTCTTTATGTTTCATTACAAAACAACAAAAGGAATTCCATTCTAGTATATGGTGATAATGACTTATCCAACACTATAACCATTATTAGATTCTTGGATTCATATAAAAGATATAATTTTTTAAAAGTAAAAGAAATTCCTTATTCTTTTTTGGTATCTTGGTATTGAAAATGGGTTCTTAAATTAAAATTATATTTTCTACGGAAATTGTTTTTTATATGGGATTAGAATAAGGTTTAAAAATAATTTTTTGATTATTGTGTTTTATTAATAAAATGTTAATTTATAATTATATGAAATGGTTGAGCACAATATAACTTATATGAATGTTTTATCCCCGTTATAGCACACAGGTCTGGCCTACACAGCTTATACGATATATTGAGACCCATTATAGCTCATGGGTGATCCCGTTATAGATTATACGAAGAGATGATCCCTATTATATCTCAAATGTGAGCCCAATACAACTTCTAAAAAGGGTGATCCCCATTATATGTCTCCATTTCATTAGGTAATAATGATATTTTATGTCGTCCATATGGTTATTCTTATTGAAAGGGGATTTAATGGTCTTATATATATGTTTCTCATATTCTCCTAAATATGTTTTAATTGCTCACTATTAGTTCTATATTTTTTCATTGAGAATAAAGTTTTAGTTTTATTCATTTGAAAATTATTTTTTTATCTAATAAAATAACATTAAATGGTTTATCATGTTTTAACAGAACTAATGGTTTTATTTTTTTTGTACCTTATTGATATTTTTTTACCCATCCATTGTTTTAAAATGTTTTCATAGAATTTAAGGATGAATAGAGTCAATGAAGGAATCATGAAATATTTATAATGATTAAAAATAAAAATAAATCATGTTTCTTTTTACAATTATTTTTGTTGTTGAAGAAATTGATAATGTTGGATGTTTCCACTTTTTATTTTGTTGGTTTTGATATGTAACAGTAGTGGACTAATTCACTAATTCTCTACACCTTAAAAGATACTCAATGTGAATTAACGAATTAACTCATGATTATGTAATGTTTAAAGTTGTGTCCTCATAATAATCATTTATCATATGATCCTTAACTAGTTAATGATTATTATAATTAATAGATATTTTTAATTTTGATCACATCAAATATATTTTATTATGATGACATCAGAACATATTAATTTATATAAATATTTTCATTATATAGTTTTTAAATGATATTTATATAATTATTATTCAATTACTAATGAACCATCATTTTTATTTGATTGAAATTATTCTCTTGGTTCATGAAAACAAAAACAGTAATGAGTTTGTATTGATAATGCACTATTTTGAACAACTTAATTTATAATGTTCTTAAATTTAAATTTTTCTTATTTATGAGACATATTACTGAAATATATTACAACATAATATTATTTATATTGATAAATTATATTTTATAACCTACCTTGTCTAGTGGTGGTGAAAAAAGGACATGTCTCTTCATATTAGAAGTTTTCCGGACATACACATTGAAGATATTTTGGTCTTATTATTGATTGGAAAGAACATAGAATTTGGTTTAACTATTATGAATGTTATTAATGTCATGAATATCCTATTATTTCATTAAAAATTAATATTTAAAAGTCTATATATGGAGGTGATGAAAAATATATACCGTCATTCATGGAGGTGGTAGTCTGCAAGTACGTATGAAAATGTTTTCATTTTTATAAGGAAAAGTAGTAAGAGGAAGTTTTTTTATCACATAAACATAAAATTATGTAATTATATATATTTCATTTTATCATATTTTAATGGTTAATATTGTTTTGGTGGATAAACACTAAAAAAAATATTATAGATTGATTAGTACTGACATTGAGTATTTAAAGTTTCTCTTAAAAAAATTCGTGTAAATAGACGACTTATCAAAACATGATATGAATATTTCTATATAGATTTGTAATAATATTTGAGGTAAATTGAATACATATGGTATCAAGAGGAAATTATATTTTTCATTTGGCCATGAATGTGTGGTGGAAGTCCCCTTTTAGAATTGAAGGGATTTTAATTTTATAAATATCACAACATTATATAAAAGTAATAAATGTTTAAAATTTAAAATGGAGTCCAATGAAGAAAAAAATGGAATTTAAATATGTTTTGGTGGATCACCTTCTCAAATATTTATTTTGAAAAAAATAACATGATTTCGGTCTCTTCCACTCATTAAATCAATTTTTACTTATTTGAATTTTACAATGGAAACTAATTCATTACCTCTATAATAATTTTAAATGAATGAAATTTTGTTTGCACATAAAATAAATATCAAAATTATTGTTTAAAATATGAAATTAAATTTATCTAATAAAATCTATAATTGTGAAAAAATAAATTTTACTTTTATCAAGCAAAACATTCAAAAATAATAATTAGAAACAAGTGTATTTTTAAATAAAAAAAATTTCATTTGGTTAAAAATATAAATGCTACTTATTTATATGAGATTAGTTTATTTTTAAAAAAAATATGTTTCATAAAAATTTAAATCAATCTAAACATAATTTTACCGTGAGAATATTTCGTTAAATTGAAATTCGAAAATATATATAAATATCATATAACATAAGTTTCAAAATGTTAATCATTAGTTTTATACGTCCAACGTAGTATTTTAAAATGCATAATATTATTCCGTAAATTCATACTTTTTCACTTAATATTATTTTATTAACCTCTATATTAAACATGTGTTTTATACTCTCTTTGAAATTTAAAAATGTTTTAAGTGGAATATTTCCTAAGATAATTGAAATGAATGTTTTCAAAATTCGTTTAATAAAGCAGAATAAATGTCTTTTAATAAATATAAATTGGTAAAGACCTACTTGAACACCATAAACATTTTAAAAAATATGTATTATTCTTCTAATTTTCAATGATTTTTCAAATAAAACACATAAATGAAACATTATTTTAATATTTATCTTCCATTTTCATTATAAATTCAATGGACCGGATTTTATTACAAACCTATAATCCCGATGAAATGATGGAAATATCTTATCATTAATTACTTTTTTTGTTATTAAATTATCATGAAAAATTTATTTTTTTTTTGTGATAATTAGTTATTATATTTCACATAAATATCCATACTTTTAATATGGATATTATTATTTCATAAAAAATATATCATTTCTATATATGTTGTTTTAAATTGAATTTTATTTGATTGAATATAGAAATATAAATAATCCAGAATAATTATTAAATATGGATATTTATTGAACATTCATATTGTTTTGGAATGAAATAGATCATTCTATATATTGTAAATTCATTGTATATGTAGTGACATGTGGGTATTATAATTATATATCCCCTTGATTCATCAAATTGTCACATGAGACAGATTTTTTTTCCAAAATAAGTGAACATAAATAATCTTTATAATATTTTTTAGTACAAGGTATGGATAGAATAGATATCATCATGTCTGATATCATTACATCCAATATTAATCATTTCAGTTGGTGAGAATTTAGTTATAATCATCCATGAGTTTTTTAATCGATTTTTTATGCAAGCCGTAAATGTTCATGTTATTGATTAAAAAGAATTTTTTTCAGTTATTTACCATTTTCTATTGATTATTGATTATTTACTCATGATTGATTCCAATTTAGATTACCCTAATAGATAAATCGATATGACCATTATTTAATTACAATTCCATAATATATGAGGAGAAAATATTTGATTTTTTCATGGAAACTAAATGTTATTAAATTTCCATGATTTTATTCTATAACCAATGTAATATTTGATTCATTTTTTTATTTAGTTATCTAATAATGAAAAACTGATTGACCATTCTGGATAATAACCCATTTCATTATGATAATGTAATAAAGCAACCACTATATCTAGGTTATTGTTGTCGTGGTTATTATAGTTGGTATTATAGAATGTTTAGTTGACTCTCTGGGAACTAGATTTACTAAAAAAATATATGATATACATACCCTTATTATATAAAATGAGGATATTTGATATTGAATAATTACATCTTAATTTTTTAAATGTAGAGATTATGGGGTTTTCCAAAAATACATCCATTTCTGGATACTACTAGAGGGTGGGGTTCTTTCAATATAGTACCTAGGGGTAATAACTCTGAAAAGGGAGAATTTTAATTTAGATTTATAAAAACCTAGTGAATAACTATTTTCATTAATTCATACCAAGATTGACACTACTGAGGGATATTATTTGGAAAATTAATATTTTCTTTACATACTATTATGATGAATTTGAAAATAAATTTATTATTTAACGTTATTTCCCAAGAAACAGAAATTAGGATTCTAAGACGACAAAATTTGAATATTTTCTATTTATGTTATCTGTTAATCCATATTTTGATTTATATATTATGATTTCAATATTATCATTTTTATCTAATATAATATGTTCTATTTTCTAAAATTGTGGATGAACAAATTAATGGTTTCAACAGTCATAGTCAATGTCAAAATTTCCCTTTTGAGAAATAAAATAAAAATGGTGTTGGATATGAGTAGATCTTGGCTATATTAGGGCATCTTCCCTAGGATATGACTAATAATGATTCCTAAATATATCAACAAGTTAGTCTATAATGTTATTTTCCTATAATTTATTTCACCATTTTACAAAAGACTCCATCATTTAGTGGAACTGCAAATCTCATAGTAGTTTATTAGGGGATTAAGTGCCTTGAAAGGATATTTCAATGCTCTAGATTTGATGAAAGTAAAATTTTATTTTAGAATTATATTGTATCAAGGATGAGCCATCATAATTTTCATGGTCGTTCAGAATACTAGGGAGGAATAATAAGTAGAGAACATGGAATAAATATCATTAAAAAATTCATTGAAAAAATATTCCACTTGCAAGTAGTGAACTGAACTAAAATGAAATATTATCATAATAAATAAAAAGGAAGAATAATATTTTTATGGAGTACAATGATAACATTATATGTTTATTAATTTTTTTGTATTTCTATGTAATAAGGATTTAATTGTTGAATATTTCATTGAAGGGGTTAATCCTTGTCTCTGAAGGGAAATAGTATCTCAACATTGTACATAATATAATGAAATAATATTACACACCATCTAATTAGAGAAGGATTTCACTATATCTTATATATTTAGTAGAATCATGAATATATGTTGTCTACTAGACACCTATAAAATTGGAATGGTTCAACGAATAAGAATAAAATGAAAAAAAATACCATTATATGGAATGGTTTATAAAAATCATCCTCGATATTTTTTGTGGGAAATTGGGGATTAATTCAAGTTAAGGGATAAGGGTTATCATTATAATGAATTCAAGGGGAAGAAATAAATAAATTATGTCCAATGATTTAACTATCGACCAGTGGGGAATATTTCACACAAATTCCATTGATCATTAAGGAAGATAATACAGAAGTGGTTTAGGGGGTACGACCGATAATATATGATTAGTAAATCCAATTTGGAAGTTCCAAATGATGTGGTGCAAGGTAATTTATTTGTGTCCGCAAATTCAGTTAATTCATTATTTGATTCTGGATCCCCACACTCATTTATATCTTCATTTTTTCCTATAAAATTTAAATATTTTATTAGAACCTTTACATGGGAATTTTCAGTCAATACTACTTGTGGAGACTCACTATGATAATGATATTCAAGTATTTTCGCATTATGAAACATAAAAATCACTATATTTAAACTATTTTATTTTACAGATTATTTCCTTTCATATAATCTTATGAATAAACTGCCTTTTAATATTTGTTAAAAAAATTATCACAATAGAATGTAAGTTATGATTATTGATGAATATGTGGGTTTCCATATCATTATAGTAGAGTCAGCATCATCTGAGAAATTTATAGATCCATTCCCAATGGGCACATGTACTATAGCAGTACTGTAGTGGTACTGTAGTAGTGATGGCACTTTAGCAGTAATGGGTTTCCCTCAACCCAGTTACAAAAGGTCATTTCATTGCTTTAATAATAAAATGAGGCTTCGGCCCTAACCTTTTAAAAAACAAATGGAAAAGGCAATCTTAACAATGAGCATATTCCTATTGTACAATAATGAATTGATATATTTTTGTGGATATACCTATAAAACCACCAATGTGTGAAGGTGAGTATTCAATTTAATTAATACATAATGAAATACTAATATAAGAGACTCAATAAAGAATAAAAAATATACAATTGGAATATATGATAAAATAACTATAGGATTTGTGTGATAAGGTCTTTAACCTCACATGTGGTTCACTGTGGGGAGGACCTATTTTTTTAATTAAGTAGAAATACAGATCCATTAGACTGTTAATTTATTAAAAATAATTAAATGATATTTTGTTAATGAAAATTTATTTATTTCCTCCCATTGATGGATTATTTGTTCAAAATTATGGAGATCTGTTGTTTTCAAATATTGACCATTTTTGGGTGTTATTTATTGTCATTAAAGAAGGAATATATTCCTAAGACTACATTTTTAATGAGGAATAGACATTATGATTTTACATTAATGCTATCTGAATTGAAAAATTTACCATATTTTTTTATAGATACTACAAATATAGTGTTAATGGAAAATACTGATAATTGAATTGTTTTTTTCGCTGATGATATATTTCATTATTTTAAAATATATGAGTACTATAAAAATAAATTTAAGATCATTCTTGATACTCTTATAGGATTGTAGTTATAAGAGGAATTTATAAACAATGAATTCATGTATCAAAAAGATTCTCTCATTGGCCATATTATCTTCAAGGATTTAATATCAGGTTATCCTATGAAAACAATAGAATTTAATGAAAAACATAAAATATTGAACATAATTTAGGCATGATGTTTCATTATTTTGGTAGTTTACAATATAAATTATTTTCAATACATTTCTAGATTTGTTAATCCATTAACTTATCTTACATTTAATGGGGTTAAGTTCATTTAGAAAAAGGAATGGGAATATTTTTTTGAATATAAAAGGATATTGATAAATTATCTGAGTTTTATTCTACCATTATGAAATTATGGGTTTGTGATAAATAGTTTTTCATCGAAGAAGGGACATGGTTTTTTTTCTTATAAATAATGATAATGTTATTTCCTACGCATCATTGATGTTATTGATTAATTTATAGTGCTAAAAAATTCTTAACTATGACTTGGTATCCATAGTATTTTATTTTATGAAGTGGTGTCATTATATTTATGGTGAAATTTGTAGTATATACACAAACTATAAGAGCCGATAATATGTATTTTTATATGATGATCACAATATAAGGAAAAATAAATGTCATTAATTACTCAATAATAATGATTTCAAAATATAATACCACCTAGGGAATGTAAATAAGGAACAATATGAATTAAGTAGGAAGGTTAATGGAGATTTAAACCAGGTGAGTACTGATAGGGATCCTAGTTTCAAGGATATAGGAAGGATTTTTATAAGAATATTTATGAATGGCGGACATAAATACTTTTTAAAATTACTTTGATACCATATTTCATAGAAAAGATCAGAAATTCACAATAGAATGATGATAATTTTCTGTATAAAATTATATCATTGATTTATTGGAGATTGGTATATTTTTTTGTAAATATTTAATTTTAAAATTTTGAACGAGACTATGTATTCCATTTATATATTACCTAAAAAGGTAATATTTCAATGAAACTCAATTGTAGAATTTCTCTATGCACCCTACTATCAAAAATATAAATGATTACTTTTGGGAAATTTTTTTATTATATAAGTTGAAGTGAGGGAATTATTTTTTATTTATCAATATTCTTTATTTCATAATAGGTGAAAGATGATATAAATTATCCGAGTAGAGTCATGTATCCTGGACCAATTCAAATGGAGAAATTGAATAAAATTATTGTATATTTTTTCTTATTACTATCAATAAATACTAAAGAAAATTTAGCAATTTGATTTATTATTCATCTCTTAACCAAATATGTGCATTACGATGATATTCTAGTACATTTTCCTCTTAATATTTTTTAGAACTCTATATTAATGTTTTTTAAGACATAATGGTGGTCACCTTCTGATATTAGAATATTTTTATTCCTTATTTACATAATATTATAGAATTTTTTAGAATACCTTTCATATTGAGATTCATTAAAGAAATTTATACAACCTCAAACTGGTGGACATTCTGAAAGAACTATTCAAACACTAGAAGATATGATTAGGTCCTGATCACGTGAATTTATAAATGTGTCGGACTATTATTTTCCATTGGAATTGTTTTATATAATAATGGTTTCCATTAAATATTTCAATTGGTGTCATATGAATAATTTTATCTCTAGTGATTTAATACTCCAACATGTTTGGATGAAGGTGGTGAAAGGAAAAATGTAGGACTAGAACATGTATAAGAGATATTGATAAAATAAAAAACTATATATAATCCAATTAAAATGGACAATATAGGAAAATTTTCATTCCAATAATAGAAGGAATGATTTGGTATTTAAACTTTAAGATCAAGTTTTCATGAAGTTATCTCCATGGAAGGGTTTTATAAGATTACGTCAAAAATGGTAACAAAACACTAGGTAAATTGGACCATTTGATATTCTAGGAAGAATTATTTCAAAATATTTTATATTATATTTTATATAATCCTATATAAGGAACATGATGGTTTCAATATATCATTGTTACAAAAGATTATTGTAGACCTGATGCACGTTCTCACCTTTGATGAAATAAATTTGGAGTTTGATCTATCTTCTCTTAAAGAACCCATCAAGAATCATGATAATAGATTGATAATTGAATAATAATATAACTTTATTGGATATTTTAATTATTGTAAAACATTAATTTGATGATTAAATGAAGGAAATTTCCGATGTTATAATGAAGAACCACAATCATTTTTATAGAAAATAATATCTGAAAAAATTTGAAGGAAAACACTTTTTAGGAGGAATTAATGTTAAAGACAAGCCAAAATTTTAGTTAGAGGACATTAAATTTTCATAAAATTATGATAATATTCACATTTTAATATTTTATGATTTAAAAATTATTATTTAAAATGTACAATATCTATTTGGAAGTTACTCGGTCAAAAAAGCCAATAATGATTTTTTGAAATTTTTACATTGTTGTTATCTTTTATAAGTAATAGAAAATGTAATATTTAACTATTAATCAATTTATTTATAATAATTATTTATAATTATTAAATTAAAGGATTTCTTGACTATAAATTTTATATAAATAATGACAATATGATTGGGTTGTAAATGGGATATTTTTTAAGAAATAGTTTTCCTAAATAACTATTTTGATTAAAAAATGCATAATATCTATCATTTTTAAATAATTAAAAATGTATATAATTATGGAATATTTAAATCAAATTTTTATATAATATATTAAACTATATTAATTTAAATATATAAAATTATTAGTAGTAGTTATATATTTCATATAATATCATATTTCTCTTGAAAAAGGCTCTTATTGAAAAATAGTTTTTCAACATGATTTCTCGTTTTATTTTTAAATTAAATTCATCCAATTATATTAACTAATTTAAATAAATTTTATTAAATATTTTGAATCATAATATATAATATTATTTAGTTAGTATATATTATTTTTTTAACAATGAATTGTAAAAATAATAAAATATATTTACCACAATTTAGGTAAAACAATGTTTACGAGGGGATTAATCAAAAATGATAAGGGTCAAAGATACTGATAAATTTCCAAAATCCCATTATTTGTTTTAGAATAACATTATACTTTTAGTATTTTAATACTAACTATTTGTTAGCCATATTTCCATTATATCGACTTGATATTATTGACAAATGTTGAAAAATTACAAGTGTTCCACTCACCTCAAGTAAAAAAGTTCACCTCCTATAAAAAATTATTCACAAATGTTAAGACATTTACCACTAAATAAAAATTTCTAAATATCTCGAAAATATCGTTATTTACATTATAGTTATTATTTTCTTCCCAAATGACCAACCATAGGGTCCTTAGTAAAAGAACCAAAGTGGGTTTCTCTAAACGAAGGAAATTATCTTTACCTAGGTATTTCATTTTTTAATTCTCTCTATACAACAATAATTTATTTATTAACACAAAATATATAATAAAAATATTATATAAGTTATAATGATATTTTATTCTATTTATGAAATAATATATATCCATCTCCCACTATAATAAATGGGAAACAAAACGATCATTCGTGTGTACGGTAAACTGCCTCCTTTTGAATGGATGTATTTTTTTCCATAAATGACTCACATAGATAATAATAATGAAGTAAATAAGGAATATATAGGATAAATATAACATGATTATAATCCATTTAAAATAATTTATCATTGAATCCCTTACCAATTCTCACCATTAAGACATGATATTATCACCCTTGTGTACTTATGACCTTCCTTCTTGACCAAGCGGTGCAATTAATTTTGAATGAATAACACTCAAGAATAATTATAAAATGGTTGAAAATGAATAAATTTGATATTTAAAATATTAATATAATTATTTATATTTTTATCTATATCTTATCTTCAAGAACCTGGTCTTCTATGAGAAAACATAATTGCAGAAACGAAGCAATTACACCCGAAAAGGGTTAACATGTAATAATATTAACGAGATGGGTGATATGATGTTATAATGGGATAAAATTAGATATTATAAATATTAATATTTTTATTTATTCAATTAATAACTTTCTTATTAACATTATATAGTACAATAAATAACACTAAACTACAGTTATGCGTGAGGTAAGTGATTTCATCTCTATTTCCACTCTATTGTGAAATATTTTCAATTATGAACCTATTAACTTATAAATAGTGTATATAATGCTAATTTAATGTAAATAACCAGAATAACTATTTATTAATTATTATTAATGTTTCAATTCATGTTAATTATTTCAATGGGTCTCAATTTTGAGGTTACCAATGTTGTATGAATCAATTTTCTAATCTCACTTTCTTTTGGGATTTTTATTATTTATGGAGAAGGAATATTATCATTAATCATACCTATTACACAATAATATTGTTATCCTTAGGATACCTAATGATTTTATAGTTTTTATTCTAGTATTTCATCGATTATTAACATAGATCATGAAAATAAATTTTTAAAAGAAAATCTGATTTAACATATCTTTTTATAGAATATATTTTACATCAATGTATATGATTTTAATTTTTTTTACAAAATACAATTAATTAAATAAAATTATATATTAAGGAAATTTGGATTTGACCTTTAAATTTTTATTGGTTTTGAATATTTAATTTCTATTGTTTCTTGAATGGTTTATTTTTTACCTTATTTTAAAAAAAATTGAAAATATTTTCTTTTCTAACTTATATTGATATAAATGACTTCCCTGGCACCATTACCATTTTATGAAATTTATTTTTTTATATATTTTTTTCAATGAAAAATATTAATCGGAATTTTATTTTAATATTTGTATTCTATTATTTTCTTCTTCTAATGTATACTATTTTTTTAAAAATCATATATTCCCATTGAACCAAAGAGAATATATTATCTCTAATTAATTTTTTGATTGTTATATTCTCACGAAACATTCACTTTGTTTTGATCAATTAAAATTAAATTTCCTTTAAATATCGATATTATTTATCATGGATATTAATATTTCCTAATCAACAAAGTCATTTCAATATATCCTGTTTTTTCATGAATATTATTTGATTCACTAGGGAAATATTATTATTTTTTATTACATATAATATATATATGTTTATTAATAATTGATTATATTGATCAATATGATCAATATTTAGATATAAATATAATTCATTAGACAATATATGATGTGTAGGGACCAGAATTTTATATCCCCTTGATGTATTGAATGACCTCAACAGTTAAATGAGTTTACCAAAATAAATGGGTTTTCCCCCATAATTTTAAATTGTCTTGGAACAAGGTCATGTGTGTATAGATTTAATTCTTTATGAGATACTAAAATATATTGTTTTGAATTTTCTAAATTGGGATTTTAGTCAGTATTGACCTTGTGATTTTTTTTTGATTTTATCCATTGATGAATTTCATTCTCATGTTATTGATTAATAATATTGGGGTTTTTGTTATTTACCATTCCATATTGATTATGCCTTATTTATTCATGGAATATTCGAATATACATTTTCTATACCAATATTTTGATAACAACCATATTGTTTTCTTCTTTTTCTAGGATTTTTTGGAACTATATTTGAATGAGTTCCAGGAATATGAATGTTTTTTTTCACTAATAAGTTTTTTATTCTAAATGTAAAATCAATATCGTGTATGTATCTAGTTCACTAATTCAATTAAACTAATCAGTCCTTTTGTATTTGGAGCCTTAAATATATTCTATTATATGAATTTAACCATTGGAACTTTTTTTCTTGTGTTGGGGTTTTTACAGTGTCTCTATAATTCACCATAATTCCATTATCAACTTTGGTGGGTTTAGAATAACCTATCTTAGAATTTATTTAAATTTTTTAGTTACCGATATAATTATGGTTAGTTGGACTAGGATTCATGACCAAAAGAATATCTACTTTTCTAAATCCTAAAATTGGATTTCCAACCACTTCCCCTATATAAAAAAAGGTGGAATAAATTCATACTCAAATTTTACATCAATTGTAAATCCAATTACAAGGATATTATTATATTTTGGTCAGGGGTTCATATGGTCTATATCAACCAAAAATCAATCATTGTAACAAAAATTATCTTTCTTTGGTGTCATCATATATTTTAAGAGATTCCTTAATAGAGGATTAAATAGTATCTCTAATGTGAATGTGACCAAATACCTAGATAATTCAATGAATGTGAACCCAGATCGAAGTATTTGTAAACATTTGATTGTGAGTATGGATGTTTAGTTACCACTAAAAAATCCTAATAAATCTTATATTCATATTTTAAATGATAAAATTTTAGCTATAAATTTGATTAAATTTAATATGAAAAATAAGACAAATGTTTCCCTTGACAATCATAATAATTTACAAATTATTGAATCCACATATTCCAAAAAACATCAGCTTCAACTCCTTCTAAAAAATAACATTTTTTCCTTTACAAAGTATCATATTTATAAAACGAGAAAATTTAAATAATTTTTTCCTCTTTTCAACAAAAAAACATAATCATATTTGTTAATAATATTTTCATCCTCATTCATAGATATTTTTTTCTCACTTTTGTCTTTTTCTGAGGTTCTCATTTTAAATTAAATCCTAATTCGTAAAACCTCAAAAAAGGATACACATTAATTTGGTGGTTGTGTGATGTTAAATTTTTTTAATATATAGTTGAATAAAATATGAATATGAGAGAATCATTGGATTCCATAATGATCAATGGGGATCAATCAGTGATAGAAATTAGAATCAACACCAATTTGTTTTGATTATGCACATTGTATGACTTTATCTTCTATTCAATTGTTTTTAAATATTAAAAAAACATAAAACATTTTATTTATTCAATTTAATAGTGTGTTATTATCATTCCAATATTTCAATATACTATTTAAATACATATGGAGAAAATCATAGTTCATTGATTGGGAAAATACATGGAAAACGTTTTTATTATGCTCTATCATTCATGTGTTGAATTTCATGGAGACATGACATATACAAAATTTTAAGAAGATATATGGTATGATTTATAATTATGTTGTTGACTTGTTTCTTCATATACCTTTTTCAGTAGGGTTTTTAATGTTGAATGTTGTCAAAAATAGATTTCGAATAAGGTGAATTTATGAATAATCCATCTATAGTTCCTTTCAAATAATGGACATGGTGAGGTAACCTTGTATGATTATTTATGTGATTAATGATGGTTGGATTCTATTTGAGGAAGGAATAATTAAATTTAATGGAATAAAAGTACAAATAGATTCAATATGATAAATTTAAAAGCCCATTAATGTAATTTTTTTCCATCTATGTGAACGACTTTGAGCATGAACATAGGGAACTGGTGTAAGGCATTAAGACGTTGAATATAGACATAAAATTCATGATGGTAAGATATTACATTATAATATTGAATATCTCTGATATATAATCTATTTAGTACCATGTCATTGATTATAAATTTTTATCCTTGTAAATATTCGTCCTTGGTATTTAGGGTCCATTATCAGTGTTTAACACTGATCATAAGGATTCCAGACATATGGATTTTTTTTGGGATTGTACGTGGTTAATAAAAGATATTCAATACTTAATATTATTATACAATAAAATATGAATTAAATCAAATTATGAAAGTCGAATGCTCTCCACAGTTTGTGTGTCATGATTAGACACATGATCACGATTCATGCTATGATAAAGATAGAATCAACTAAGGGATAAGAAGAAGATGTTGATGAAAATGAACCATCTAGTTGAAGAAGATATTTATGTTATGTGAGTGCCACACCACAGGATATAGTAGTAATCCAAACATGATTATGTATAAATATCACTCTATCTAAAATGATCATATTTCACGAATGGTGTAACTTTTGAGAATCTCATTTTAATTCAAATATCGGGTGAAGTAAATAAGCTCATGTAATTAGCCATGAGTTAAGGAAGAATTTGGCTACTTTCACGATCTCAACGATTATGAGAATGGATGAGTCTATTTTTGCAATGAATCAAGAATATTTCAATAATTATTATTGAAAAAAATTTGTGTTTTTATACAATTTGAAGAACCAAAGAAGAAGGAAAAATTGACATACTATTAACTGGGTGAGAATTGATGATATTAAAACTATTTAATGAATGGAATATAAGTAATAATATAAAAACCTATTGAATATAATGTGTATATAATAAAAAAAAATTAATGTGTCTGATAAATTTCATCTGTTGTTAATGATTTTATGGTAAATTATTTAATTATTTGTTAAGGGTTTTAATGTGATGATTGTAGAGACGGATTGTATATCCATTAAACTTATATTATAAGGTATTTGAGGTTGAAAAAATGAACAAATAATTTTTACAACATAAAATTAATTAGAATACATAATAAATAAGACTTGGATTTTAATTTGAATAATTAATAAGAGATATGGAAAAATCATTTGTCATGGTTAAAGAGTGTTTGAGAATGGTTGTGTTGGAGTATTTTTTTTTGGTTGTATTTGAATCTTATGGAATTTTTTTAATGATTTTTTTTACTAAAAAAATTATCCCTCCTATGGATAAGGCCCAACCTATATCAATTGTTCACTATTTGGGACCCTAGAGGGTCAACTACGGTTGAGGCAACAATCTCCTTTGATGATAGGATGTGGCATAGTGGGTTGAGTAGAGTTCCTACATAGAGGTAGTGAGGTGCCACCATGTAGGGTAGCATAGTGGTGGATAAGTGGCAGCACGACACTATTTGAAAGAGTTTATCCTCTAAAATATATAACAATTTTTTACATTCTTGGTTCATTTATTATAATATAAAGGGATATTTGAACTGAGTTTTTTTTGATGTGGGACACACTAATATAGTGCCAAATGAATATATGACATTTTATCAATACATCTAATACAATGGGGCATCTGGTGTCCCTAAAGCACTTACCTCTTAATCCTCTACCGTACTCTAGAGATATGCTTCATGGTGGAGATCCATTGTTACGTTCAATGAAGCTCAGGTCGACACCTCCAATCATCATTGGAGTATTTTGAGAATACAAAGATGAAAACATGATATGAAAAATCATTTCAATCATTAAATGAGGATCAAACCTCCTAAATATATTGTTTATAAATTTTAATTTTCATAATGATGGGGATTTCTCAAGATGTTCGGTAGTGTCATATGAGCTATTAAAATGAGCTACATTCGTGGAGTAATTTTCTTGTAAATATGGTTGAGCTGGTCATTTAATGACAAATAAATATACTAATTAATAATTCTTTTTCTCTTGAGTACAATTTTTTTCCATATAGTATATCCTTGTATATAATGCATATTATGATTCATGTTTTCCTATAGAATGGGAAAATTTAAGGGTGCACTCATATGCTCAATATGGGTATTGTATAGTGAAAGAAATAATGAATCAAGAAGAATAATACTTTTGGATTGGTAAATAACTAAACAGACATACAATGTAACAAAAACTGTGAAGGAAGATCATAAGCAATATAGAAATGAAATAACTGGAAATAAATTCCATTAAAATTAATAGATATGGAAAAATAATTATGGTAATGAAAGAAACATAAAAACATACCTTTTAATAAATGAATTCAGAATTAAATGCATCCCACAATATATCAAGGAACAATTTTAGGGATAAATAATAATTGAATCTATGTGAGGTAATAAATTAATTATTGGACATCATGTTTCCAACACATGAACCACTACCATAAAAACCATTCACAGGACGGTTTATGTTTGTGGGTAGAAATCCATTTATTCTTCTTTGAAAGAAACTTGATGGGTTTGGAGCTAACTAATTTAATCTCAGAAGACTATAAATGGATCATAAGGTCTTTTATAACTAGTACATAACCTATAGGGATTACCTTAAAAAGTATTTAACAATGTCATTCATGTCCTTGGGATTCCTTATATCAAATAAACAATATTCTTTATCAAATACATATATTGAATAAAATATATGTATTTATAAATATTTTCCAAAATAATAAAAAAATATAATCATTTTATACATAATAATATATATTTAAGTAAATAAACCTATCCCTAAAAATATTTTGGATATTTAGGGTAATTTCATGACCAAATGATCATAGAAAATCCAATATTACAAGTAGACTAAAAGGAATCAATTAAATGAATTTCAATACTATCCTAGCTCAAATAAATCATAAACTATCCTGAGGAAGAATAAGGATGCTATAAATAAAAAATATCCCAATATGAGTAAAAATAAATGGGTTTTCCATTTATTAATATAAATACAATAATAATATTTTTTTAATCTATTTTGAGTAAAATATCATTTTGTTTCAAAAATAATTTGGAAATCATTTTCATTGAAAAAAACATTTCTAAAATTTTTAATTAAAAAGTTTCATTTTATACCTTTATAGTAAGCTTGAAATAAATGTATTAGTGTAAATTAATACATACCATTTGAGGTTAAACTAACATTAATTTTTCATGGAAAAAAGGTTATAAAATTTAATCGTTTGGGAAATGACATGAATATTTCTTTAAAAACATTCAAAAAAGAATAAAAATGTATTTAATAAATAATTTTGGAAAGCTGAAAAATTTGATAACATTTTTAGAAAATAGTTGTAATGCCCCTACCCCAGTTACCCAGATTCAGTGCATTATTACGTAACGTTGGCATGATCACGAAAGATCAAGTCTCAAAAGAATGATTAGTTTAGTAGCCTTGGAAACACTAGATGCATTCATAAAAGTTACATTACATCATAAAGTAATAAAAAACTACAACAACATCTTGTCTTCATATCCTCTCATATTATCCCTTTAGGTCATTCCTAAAATACTTCTCCACATCCTGGAAAAATTAAAACATTGAAAGGGGTGAGCTCAGATGCTCAGTAAAGATAACAATATAGCGAAAGCTTTCATAAATAAACATAAACATTAAAGGCGATGTATAACTAAAAAAATCCTTTTAAACTTGAACTACAGAGTAATATGGAAAAAGTAAAATGAAATAATTCCATTTACTTATTCATATAGGTATTCTACTAGTCGAATAATCACATGCAATGTCAATAACCACTTTAATAATGATGGAATGCATAATGCCATATTATCATAACCACATAGCCAAGGTCTCATGCCAAGACACTAGTTTGTCTAATGAGACCTACTGATGTATCGAGGAGGTATAGCGGACTCCACCCGTCACTTATTATGCCCAATTAATTCCTCGTATGAATAGGTTTAAATATATCATAAACCATAACATAATCATATCACATAAAACATGCCTAAAGGAAACATAACATTTCAATATTTCAATCACAAGATATGAATACAACACATTTATATAATAAAAACATTATCAAAACCATTTTAAATACCAAAATAAAAGAAAATTAAAACATTGTATTTATTTTTCATTTAAAAAAAGTTATGGCTTGTAGAGGAATTCAAAACTCAAATATTGTTCACGATGGCGGAGAAGTCATTGTCGCCTCATACATACGACATGAAAAACATTCCTTTTTTCCATTTAGTAAAATGCTTCGTATAAAAGGATTATTTTTGAATAAACGTAAAAATTCAAAGGGACCGTATAAAAGAATGTTGTGTATAAAACAAAATATTCCTCAATGAAAGGAGATTGAGATGAAGTCCTTAAAAAGGTCATTTTTTTAAATAAAATAGATCTATTATGTGTATTCACTATAAGTACACATAAGTAAAATAAAAATACATGATAGGACATAATAATATCATGACATAATTTAAAGTAGGAGATCAACCCAAAGAATGAAAATTGGGTTAAGAAGTTCCCTTACCTCGTGTCTGAGTTGACTCAATCATTCTTTAACCTCTTGAATAATAAACTAGGGTTACTTTCAACTTGCATAAGAACCATTTTCATGTTCATTACTCATTTTATATCACTTATTACCATGTTATTAACATTATGTAATTATTTAAGTTAATAACAGTCGTTTTGTCGATCTTTGGTACTTGAGTCAAAAATAAACTTCTTATAATTACATGTTGTTCATGTGGTAAAATATAAATTATATACAAAAGTATATTCATGATTTAGATATCATATATATCATATATATCCAGAATATATATATTAATTTATAATATTACCCAACATTTAGAGGTAAGAAATGAAATTCACCGTTCACGGAGATGGTAACCCTTATGTACGCATGAACGCTACTTTCATTTCTATTTGGTATTTAATGGAATGAAATCATAATGATATAAATGTATATTATAATTCCAATATAATATCATATATAATATAATTTACTCCATCCTTTATACATCCCACATATTTCATTAACGATTCAAATCACTTTGAGGGGGCGGTAGTCCGCATTTCCTAAAATGAAATTATCGCGTTTACCCATAATGGAAATAATAAAGGTATCCCATAAATGATAAATACAGAAGCATAAGGAAAACATAAACATAATATATATCATATATAAATATAGTGACATCTTAATGGCCACCTTGAGAGGTGTTAAAAGAAGATTGAACAATCATCATTTCGTGATGCAGAAATTCACCAACCACAGAAACTTTATGTTCATTAATCATTAGATGAAGGTGTGTGTAATATTATATCAAATAATTCTAATAAAAACATCCTAGTATATTGAGGACACTTCCTTTGTTACAAAAGAAAGTAATAAAAATATTTTCAGGGGTTGGAGAAGAATAATAAAACAAAATAACATAAGAGAAGACATTACCTTAAAATCGAGTAACTCATTTTTAATTTGAGCCAAAGGTTTCTTTGGGAAGAATTCTTCCCAAAGTGAGGCTTCTAGGAGTAATATAGGGAATATTAGAGAGTATTTGGGCAGAGGTTGGCCGAGCCAAATGGATTGAAGGTGTGAATAAGGTTGTAGTGGTGGGGGCCTTTTATAAGAGAAGAAGAGGGTCACTCTTGGAAAGTAATGAAATATTACAATATTATGAAGTAAATTTCGGATTTCAAAGGTCCAAAAATTATATATTTCGTGGATAAGGTGATAAGGGTTCTATATATACCCATACAATAGGTTTTTGAAAAGTTTAAGTCTAATATTTTACATTATCTTTTCATTTTTTTAAATTGTTAATTAATGAGGTAATCGCTGCATCATCATTGTGTCATAAAAATTTTAATCTATTTAATGTCTAAAAATTAAAAAAAAACATCATGATGTAGGAAATATTTTTAGCTTTACAATTAATATTTATATTCAAAATGTTAACTTATATAACCCCATGTAATAATTGTTTTAGTAAAACAACACATGTTTGTGACAATTTTATTTTTACTTTAGATAAAAAGTAATTAATGTCATTTTCTTACCCAAGTGGCCCCATGGGGACCCCAAGTTGACACATTTATTTTATTGGTCTGCCATGACTCAACCAATAAGGGTAGGACAAGTTTCAAGCTATTTTCATTTTTTTATAATATCATTTTTACCTTAAATTTCACTAATTACCTTTAATCGGGATTAATAGAACTTAAAAGTTACTATTCACAAAAAATTATTTTAATCTCGCTGAACCAAATTTTACTTCCTAATGACAACCATTGATGTCGGATTTTTGAAATTCAAATCTTAGAGGTGGTAAATTTTCATTTTAAAAAAAAATCAGTTTTTTTAACTACCACTTAGTGGTATCACTATTCATCAAAAATAGAAGTTTTTCAGAACAACACCAAAAATCAACCCTGAGCTATATTTGATATTCCAAATTCAAATAAGATGTCTATTTTAAAAAATTTAAAAAATATAAGTTGAATTAATTAATTTAATAATTAATTCCCTCTGTCACAACAAATAGCTTGTTTTTAAGAAAGAATATCAATCAAAAGATTGACAATTTTTTATGTCAAATTTCAAAGTGAAATTAATTATAATGACCACCATTGGATAAAATTGTAAAAATAAATTATAATTACACTTTAGACCCACTAAATAGTATAATTTATCACTATATATTATATTTATTAAAAAACATTGTTTTTAAGTATTTTGCACTATTCATCAAAAATTGGATGTTCTCAGAAAAATACAAAAAATTAAACATAGGCTAATTTCGAAATTCCGAATCCAAAAATGAAGTCCATTTTGAAATATAAAATTTATATAATTTCAAAAAGTGGGTATTTCTATTCATAACTGCTACTTTTATTGGTCGTGGTGTGTTAGAACTCGATGTTGCGTACAACACACGTTGCTCTATTATTCAAAGAGGAGCATACCATGGAAGCTTGGGGTGTTTCATTCTCCCCTCCTTCAATAAATTTCAACATCGCGATTTAAAATTTTTCTTCGAAAATAAAAGGTTGAAAATAGAAAATACAATTGTGGAAAACCAACATCAGAAATAGGGTTAATAAAAATATAACTTTAAAAGAAAGAAAGGGAAGTACAAAGGTCACCCGAGATAGCCCATACTAGGATTCTATGAAAATATGGATATGGAGGAAAGACAAACCATCAAGGTCTGATGGAGGGTTTTATAAAACAGTATTAGATGAATGTTAACTACAAGAAAATCACAAAATTGTGATTATTTAAACGGTCATTGATTCCCCAATTGGAAAAGTTAACAGACAACATTTTTTTTAATTTACATTTCATAAAGTTGAGGAATTTATTTAAGAGATTTACTAAGAACGTAAGTAAATATACTTACTTGTCATGTAGACTTTCATTCTTTAATAAATTTTTACCACAAACACATCATTCACTCCAAAATGTATCATAATACAAAAAATATTCTATTTATCATAATTGTATAAGGTTCCAAATATTTACACATTCCATTTATATTAAGAAAAAATTTTTGTAATAACTAGGGACTTCCTGTAGGCTAGTGGTAGGTAATAAAGGCTTGTCACACTATGGTTGTGGGTTCGATTCCTACAGCTTTGTCTGACGCGACGGGTTATCCCCAAACCTGCAGGTTGTGCTTTTCCTAAAACTATAGTATTATAATATTCCAAAAATAATCTTTACAAATGTTTTAACCTTAAACAATACTACCCATAGTTCAACTTAATCCATTCCAACCTTTAAAGTTATCCAAAATACCTATGTCTAGACTTTCTCTCAAAGGTCTCTAAATTCCAAAATCAATTGTATCATCAGATTCCTCAAACAAAGTAAAGCTTCTCTTATTGTCACATACAATAATATGATTGCCTTCATCATATTAAAACCTTAATGAAAACAACAAGTACTGCAGTACAATCCTTATATATATCACATTATTCTTATAACCAGAATATAATCCATGAGTCCAAAAGCACCAATACATTAATTATTCCACTTCAACTATAGTAACAACATAATATTTTCCATGATCCCTTGGCCTTTTATGAGGTATTTTTCCTGAAGATTTGGACATTCATATGAATAATGCCCCATTTCCCTACAATTGTAACATTCAACATTGATAGCCTCTTTCTATCCCTTGCAATCACGAGCTTGGTGACCTTTTTCTCCACATTTATAACAATCTCCCATTCATTTTAGACAAGTACTGGGGTGATTCTTCCAACAATTATCACGTAATAGAAAATCCTTCTTACCCTTTTTCCCTTTATCTATCTCTTGTTCCATCATTCTCTTATTCTCTTGCTTTACATTGTTGTCATAAGACTTAGAGAATTCCTTTTCTGTCTTGATAGCACACCAGACTATATCTTCGTATGTTGAGAAAGATTGTGATACTAAAGATCGACGAAGAGACGGTTTTAACCCATCAAAGAAAGGATTAATATTACTTCTTGGGTTACGTATATAATCTGCAGCATGTCTTGCTAACCTTGTTAATTTAGCCTCATACATTGCGACATTCTCATCCTCCTTCTGCCTCAGACTCAGAAATTACCTTTCCATATCTACTCGATGGTCATGTGGAAATTATTTTTCTATGAAAATTTCCTTAAACTCCCTCCATTCCATACTTGATACTTATTCATCTTCCTTTGTGTTTTGAATCACAGAACACCATTGATTGGCATCTCCAGTGAGGCGGTAAACTTCCATGAAAACTTTCTCCATTTCGCTACTCCCCGAGGCGTGGAATATTTTCTCTAAGGTGTTTATCCATTGCTCAGATACTAAGGGATTTGTAACCCAATTAAATGTTGGTAGTTGTTGCCTCATGAAGCGGTCTAACATTGATCCTCCACGTTGCATATTAGGGTGCTCCATACGAGTAAAGTTATTATTCATGACTTGAGTGAGTTGTCACAGTATGGTGATAAGCTGATCAGCACCAGTTGTATCACCAGCTCCACTATAATTATTTTGAGCAGGAGGGAAATCCCCACATGGAGTGTGTGCATGGATACAGTTTTTATTCCTCCCACAAGGCGCCATTTCTAAACAATGGCATAAACTAGATTAGTTTATGAATCAAAATTCATAATTACAAACATGCAAGACTCTTATCATAAATTAGACTATTTATGGATATAATCAATCATCACAAAAATGCTTTCTTTGAGGAAGTATATACTCATAAACCTTTATAGTGGTTTGTAAAGAAAATGAGAATTATCCTAAGCATATCCCCTTGGAGTGTCGTAACCAAGAGTATAACAAGGCCCATTGTTGTGCACCATTTCCCATTCGAGTCTAGCTCAAAGCGGTGTTTTCAGGTTTTACCCCTAAGTACGTCTGTGCCAGAGCCTCCTCTACCTACTTGTATAGTATACAAATAGGGATGTATTCCTTGGAAAACTCACAAAGTCTCTATAATACCAGAATTCTAGGAAGTTCTTCAATATTAATCCTCAAATTTTATCTTAGGTCTATGTGCTCTAATCAGAGTTTATATAAATTTAGATTCCAAGGATAGTACTAAACTGCCTCTATACCAATTATAATGACCCGGCCCCATTTACCCATAGTTGGTGTATTATTACATAAAATTGGTATGATCACGAAAGATCAAGTCTCGAAAGAATGATTAGTTTAGTAGCCTTTGAAACACTAGATACATTCCTATAAGTAACATTAAATCATAAAGTAATACCAAACTACAACAACAGCTTGTCTTTATTTCCCCTCATATTATCCCTTAAAGTCATTCATAAAATATTTCATCACATCCAGGAAAAATTAAAACATTGAAAGGGGTGAGATCAGATGCTCAGTAAGGATAACAATATAGCAGAAGTATTCATAAATAAACATAAACATTTAAGGCAATATATAACTAAAACAAAAGCCTTTTAAACTTGAACTTCAGCGTAATATTGAAAAAGTAAAATTAAATAATGTCATTTACTTATTCACATGGATATTCTACTAGTCAAATAATCACATGCAATGTCAATAACCACTTTCATAATGATGGAATGCATAATTCCAGACTATCATAACCATGTTGTCAAGGCCTCGTTCCATGAAAAAGATTTGGTCAAGGCCCCGTGGAAAAAAAAACTAGTTTGTCTCATGAGACCTACTGATGCATCGAGGATCTATAGCGGGCTCCACCCATCACTTATTAATTCCAATTCATTCCTTATATGAAAAGGTTTAAACATATCATAAACCATAACATAATGGTATCACTTAAAACATGCATAAAGGAAACATAAAATTTCCACATTTCAATCACAAGATACCAATACAACACATTGATATAATAAAAACATTATCAAAACCATTTTCAATTCCAAAGTAAAAGAAAATTAAAAATTGGTATTTATTTTTCACTTAAAAAAAGTTATGGCTTGTAGAGGAAGCTGAAACTCAAATAATGGTCACGGTGGTGGAGAAGTCATTGTCGCCACATACGTACGATAAGAAAAACATTAATTTATGTCATTTATTAAAAATATTCATATAAAAAGATTTCTTTTGAATAAATGTAAAAGTCAAAGGTGTTTATACACTATATAATAGAATGTTTTGTATAAAACAAAATATGCCTCAATGAAAAGAGATTGAGACGAAGTCCTTGCAAAGATCATTTTTTTAAATAAAACAGATCTATTATGTTTATTCACTATAAGTAAACATAATTAAAGTACAAATACATGATTGGACATAATAATACCATGACATAATATGAAAGTATGAGATTAACCCAAAGAATGGAAATTGGGTTAAGAAGTCCCCTTACCTCGTGTCCGAGTTGAAACGATTTTTATTTAGCCTCCTGAATAATATACTAGAGTTAATTTCTTCGTGCATAAGAACATTTTTCGAGTTCATTATTGCTTTTATATAACTTATTACCATGTTATTAACATTATGTAATTATTTAAGTTAATAACAGTCGTTTTGTCGATCTTTGGTACTTGAGTCAAAAATAAACTTCTTATAATTACATGTTGTTCATGTGGTAAAATATCCATTTTATCCAGAAGTATATTCATGATTTAGATATCATATATATCATATATATCCAGTATATATATGCATTTATAATATTACATAACATTTGGAGGTAAGAACTGAAATTCACCGTTCATGGAGACGGTAAGTCGTACGTACGCATGAACGCTACTTTCATTTCTATTTTGTATTTAATGGAATGAAATCATAATTATATACAGTTATATTATAATTAAAGTATAATATCATATATAATATCATTTACACCATCCTTTATGCATCCCACATATCTCATTAATGATTCAAATCACTTTGAGTGGGAGGTAGTACGCACTTCCTAACATGAAATTATCGCGTTTACCCATAATGGAAATCATAAAGGTATGCCATAAATGAAAAATAAAGAATCATAAGAAAAACATAAACATAATATATATAATATATAAATTTAGTTACATCTTAATGGCCACCATTAGAGGTGTTAAAAGAATATTGAACAATCATCATTTCGTGAGGCATAAATTCACCAACCACAGAAGTAGTATGTTCTTTAACCATTAGACGAAGGTGTGTGTAAGTGTAAATAAAATACTTCTAATAAAAACATCCTATTATATTGAAGATACTGGTGTTTTTAAAAATGAAAGGAATAAAAAGAGTTTAAGGGGTTGGAGAAGCAAAATAAAACTCAATAACATAAGAGAATACATTACCTTAATATCGGGTATCTTTTTTTTTGATTTGAGCCGAAGTCTTCCTTAAGAAATGTTCTACCCAAAGTGAGGCTTCTATGAGTAATAGAGGGAAGTTGAGAGAGTATTTGGGTAGAGTTTGGCCGATCCAAATGGCTTGAAGGTGTGAATAAGGTGGTAGTGGTGGGGGGCTTTTATAAGAGGAGAAGAGGGGCACTCTTGGAAAGTAATGAAATGTTACATTATTATGAAGTAACATTCGGATTTCAAAGGTCCCACAATTACATATTTAGATGATAGGGTTATAAGGGTTCTAAATATACCCATCCAATAGGTTTTTTACAAGTTTATGTCTTATATTTTACATTATGTTATCATTTTTTTAAATCATTAATTAATGAGGTAATTGTTGCATCATCATAGTGTCCTAAAAATTTTAATTCATTTAATTTCTAAAAATTATAAAAAAATTTCATGATGTAGGAAATAGTTTTATCTTTACAATTAAGATTTATAGTCCAAAAGGTAACTTATATAACTCCATTTAATAATTGTTTTAGTAAAACAACACAGGTTTGTGACAATTTTATTTTTACTTTAAATAAAAAGTTATTAATGTCATTTTCTTACCCTAGTGGCTCCATGTGGTCCCCAAATTGACCCATGTATTTTCTTGGTCGTCCATGACTCATCCAATAAAGTTAGGACAAGTTTCATGTTATTTTCATATTTTTCTAATATCTTTTTTACCTTAAATTTCACTAATTAACTTTAATCGCGATTAATAGAACTTAAAAGTTACTATTCACCAAAAATTATTTTTATCCCATTGAACCAAATTTTACTTCCTAATGACAACCATGTATGTCAGATTTTTTAAATTCAAATAATAGAGGTGGTAAAATTTTATTTAAATGAAAAATCAATTTTTTTAACTACCTCATAGTGGTTTCATTACTCATAAAAATTTGATGTTTTTCAGAACAAAACCAAAAATTAACCCTAAGAAATATTTGATATTCCTAATTCAAAATTGATGAATATTTTAAAAAATTCAACACATATAAGTTCAAATAATTAATTTAATAATTAATTCCTGCTATCACAACAAATAGCGTGTTTTTAAGAAAGAATATCAATCAAAAGATTGACAATTGTTTATATCCAATTTCGAAGTGAAATTACTTCTAATTACCACCATTGGATAAAATGGTAAAAATATATTCTAATTAAACTTTATAACAACTCAATTGTATAATTTATCACTATAAATTATTTTGATTAAAAAAAAATTTAAGTATTTTTCATTATTCCTAAAAAATTGCGTGTTCTCAGAAAAATACCAAAAAATAAACATAGGCTAATTTCGATATTCCAAATCCAAAAATTAAGTCCATTTTGAAATATAAAATTTATATAATTTCAAAAAGTGGGTTTTTCTATTCATAACTGCTACTTTTATTTGTTGCGGTGTGTTAGAACTCGAGGTTGCGTACAACATACGCTGCTATATTATTCAAAGAGGAGCGTAACAAAGAAGCTTGGGGTGCTACAATAATAATTTTTTTAAAAAAATTGGTTCTCTGAAAAAATAGAGAAATGAATTCATGTTTTTGTAAAACATTTCCTAAAACATTTTTATTACCAAAAAGTGGGAAATTGTAATAATACAGGAAAACTTCCTGAATTACCATAGGAGTTAAAAATTACAGGGTTCATTGAATAGTGGTCCTATAAATACCTTAAGCATAAATACCTTTTAAATACCATTCTAATTATTTTTTAGGATAATAAACTTTAATCATCCCTAAGTGTCTAATACAAATTTGAAACTCTTTAAATAATAAACCTCCTGACAGAATAATATTAAATTAATGTTTTAAATTACATAAACATAATATTATTTATGAAATAATATATCAAAATATATAGTGGACACACCACAAAAAGATGTATGTTTTGAATAAAAAATATATCCCACATATGTAAAAATTGAGATGAAAATCCCTTACTGTGAGTCTTACTTATCTCTTGTGACTATATTTTCATGGATATTAAATATATGTAAATTTTTTTAACTATTCATAACAATTTATATATATATAAATAATTTTATTTAACCTATTAAAATTTTTATACAACTAACAAAATAATTATGTTTACATCCAGTGTTTTGACCAAATTCAGTTTATCTATGAAAACAACATTCGTATGTCAATAATGTTCAAAGGGTTTAGTATATAACTTCAAGAAAATATTAATCATGAAATAATTATCATATTTACATATGAAATAAATATTTAAAACTAGTCATTAAATATGGTTATGAATAATGAACCAACAATACAATCATTGAGACGGAAGGCTATAGGTATACATGAGTAACATTCGAATTTTTAAACGATTATTAAGAAAAGAAGTAACATTAATCATTCTATAATAATAATTCTCTCCTAAATGAAGTATTATTTAACCTTATGTAACTTTATATATAATTATTTTTACGAATAATGAATCACATCATGTTGGGGAGGTGGTAGTCCACATATCCACAAATGACGTTATCACTTTTTATGTGTGTGAAATGGTAATAAATAAAATGATATATATTATGTAACGCCCCGAACCCAGTTTCCCAGAGTCGGTGCATTATTACGTAACATTGGCATGATCACAAATGATCAAGTCTCAAAAGACCAAGTAGTTTAGTAACCTTGGAAACACTAGATACATACATAAAAGTTACATTACATAAAAAAGTGAAAAACAAGAATAACATGGTCTCTATAGACCACACTCATACTATAAGGCCCCAACCGTAAACATTACTTAATATTGAATTAAATGAATAATTCACATTAAGGATCTTTTCAGGTTTATAGTTTTAGATAATTACAACATAACTATTACATCTCAAAAGATTACAAAGTAGACACTTCTACTAAGTTTTCATAGAATATAAAAAAAGACTCTTAAAAAGAAACTTATTAAGTTCCATGTTTTATATAGCATGAATTTCCCTTGATCCCATCCTTGACCCTATTCCACATTATGTCCTATGAAAAAAATTTCAAAAAATACTTGGGGTGAGCATAAAACCTCAGTAAGGGATACACAAAGAATGAAATCTGTTAGTTTATCAAAACAACAAGTAAACCACGTATACTTTATCAAAGTAATACCTTCACCTTCATGATGTAGTAAAAACTCTTCACTGAATAAAATATCATTACATACCATTTTGTGACCAAAGTATTACCATAAAACCCATATAAATAACACATAACATATAAAGGTAACTTGGGACATAAACATACATATGTGGAATAACCATACGGTCGACTTCCACACATATCACTTAATGGAATATCCATACGGCCAACTTCCATTCATACTTAATGGAATTGCCATACGGACAAATTCCATACCCAATGCATTGGAGGTTATAACGTAACCACCCGTCCTAGAATTCATGGCACCACCCGTCATATGGTTTATCACGTAACCACCCGTCAAATGTCCAAGTACCATTATAATATCATAAGACATAAAACAAATATAATGGAAAGAAACATTTTTCACACTTTGATCAAAATATATCACTAAAATATATTGACATAACAAATCCATTATAAAAACCATTTTCAATACCAAAATACATAAAAGAGTATATGGTATTTATTTCATTTTAAAAACATCAAGGCTTGTTGAGGAAGCCAAAGACCAAATAATACTCGCGGCGGCGGAAATGGTCATTGTCACCGCATATGTTAAAATAAACATTCCATTTTGTCGTTTAGTAAAACGCTTTATAGAAAAAGATTCTTTTTTTATAAAAGTAAAAGTCAAAGGGGTTTATACACCGTATAAAATATAGTTGTGTATAAAATGAAATATGTCTCAATGAAAGGAGATTGAGATGAAGTCCCTTACCTCGGGTCCGTCTTGACTCGATCGTTCTTTAACCTCCTGAATAATAAAATTAAGTTAATTTATACTTGATTAAGAAACTTTTTCAAGTTCATTATTCCTTTTATATCACTTATTACCATGCCATGAACACTATGTAATTATTTAAGTTATTAACGGTCGTTTTAACGATCATTGGCACTTGAGTCAAATATATGCTCTTTATAATTACAAGTTGTTCATGTATCCATTATATCCAGAGTTATACTCATGATTTAGATATCATATATATCATATATATCCAGTATATAAATGAATTTATAATATTACATAATCATTTAGAGGTAAGAAATGAAATTCACCGTCCATGGAGACGGTAAGCCATACAGACGCATGAACGCTACTTTCATTTCTATGTCATATTAATGGAATTAAAACTAAATGAGAGATATGTATATTTTAATTCCAGAATTATATTAATCATTTATATGTAACATACATCATATATATCCATTATATATATGTACTTATAATATTACATTACATTTGGGTATAAGAAATGAAATGCACAATTCATGGAGACGGTAAGCCGTACGTACGCATAAACGCTACTTTCATTTCTATCTGATAATTTAATGGGAAGAAATAATAATTATATAGAGGTATATTATAATTCCAGTACAAAATCATATATAATAACTTTAAATCCATCCTTTATATGTCCTACTTATGGAATTAACGAATCAAATCACTTTGAGGGGGCGGTAGTCCACACTTCCTAAAATGAAATTATCGTGTTTACCCATAATGGAAGCCATAAAGGTATGCTCAAAATGAGAAACACAGAATCTTAAGGAAAACATAAAAATATTATATATCATATATTAATATAGTGTCATATTAATGGCCACCTTTGAAGGAGTTAAAATAATGTTGAACAATCGTCGTTTCGGGAGGCAGAAATTCGCCATCTACGGAAACAGTATGTTCTTTAACCATTAGATTTAGGTGTGTGTAAGCGTAGCTCTAATAATTATTATAACAAAATCCTAGTATATTTAATATACTGGAGTTGTTACAAAAGAAAAGAATAAAAAGAATTTAGGGGGTTGGAGAAGCAAAATAAAACAAAAGGACTCAAAAGAAGACATTACCTTGAAATCGGGTAACTCCCTTTGGTTTGAGCTCAAAGGCTTCCTTGGGAAGACTTCTGCCCAAAGTGAGGCTTCATGGAGTAATAGAGAGATGTGGAGAGAAAAAATGGGCAGGGTTGGTAGAGCCAAAGGCTTTGGAAGTGTGAGTAAAGAGGTAGAGGTGGGGGCCTTTTATAAGAGGAGAGGAGGGGCACTCTTGGAAAGTAAAGCACAGTTACTTTATTTTAAAATGATATTTGGATTTAAGAAGTCCCACATTGATATAATTCAAGTATTTGGTTATAAGGGTTCGAAATATACCCATCCAATAGGTTTTGGACATGTGTAAGTGATTGATTTTACATTATCTTTTCATTTTATTTTAATCCATTATTAATGAGGTAATTGGTGCATCATCATGATGTCATAAATAATTTAATTTATTTAATGTCTAAAAATTATCAAAAAACTATTATGATGTAGGAAATATTTTTATATTTCTAGTGAATATTTATAGTCAAAAATCTGACTTGTTTAACCCCATGTAAATATTGTTTTAGTAAAATAACTAATGTTTCTAACATTTTTATTTTAACATTAAATAAAAAGATATTAATGTCATTTTCCAACTAAAGTGGCTCCATGGGGTCCCCAAGTTGACCCATGGATTTTTTTGGTCGGCCATGAAACATCCAATAAAGGTAGGACATGTTTGAAGTTCATTTCATATTATTAAAACATTATTTTTACCTTAAACTACACTAATTACCTCTAATCGCGATTAAAAACAGAAAAGTTACTATTCACCAAGAAATTATTTTAATCTCATTGAACCAAATTTTACTTCTTAATGAAAACCATGTATGTCGGATTTTTGAAATTCAAAACACAGAAGTGGTAAAATTTCATTTAAACAAAAAATCAGTTTTTATAAGTACCACTTAGTGGTTTCACTATTCATCAAAAATTTACGTTTTTCAGAAAAATACCAACAATTCACCCTAATATATATTTGATATTCCAAATTCAAAAATGAAGCCTATTTTACAAAATTAAAAACATATAAGTTACATTAATTAATTTAACAATTAATTCCCGTTGTCATGACAAATAGCGTGTTTTTATGAAACAATAAGTATCAAAAGATTGACACTAGTTTATGTCCGATTTCAAAGTGAAATTAATTCCAACGACCACTATTGGATTTAATGGTAAAATTATTTTCTAATTTCACTTTAAAACCAATTCAAAATATAATCTAATCATGTAAATAAATTATATTAAAAAGAGGTTTTGAATTAAAATACAACATTTTAAACTATTCATTAAAAAACGAACTATATCAGAAAAATTCAAAAAATTTACACAACGTATTGTTTGATGTCCCAAATCTAAAAAAGGGTTTTATTTGGTCCAATAGAATATATAAAAGTGAGCAAAACTATATTTAATGACGGTTCGCTATCAAAAGGCAATAAGTGAACCTTTAGTGAAAATTAGGGTATAAATGCCTAAAATTGAATTCTTTTCGTATTTTAAGCCTTTATATTTTATTGGATAAATGTAAAAACATTTAAAAACATATATAATCATATTTTAGTTTTTTCTATCCATTACTGCCAATACAACGGCTATGCGTTAACTACCATTTAAAATAATATTATTTTATTACTCGAGTGAAACGTAAGATTTCAATGAAACTCTTTATTGCGTATCGGGTACGCTATCGAACATAGAAACCCCTTTAAAGTAAAATTAATATTTAATTTTTTAATATTATTAAATATGAAAATTCATTATTCTTTATTTACCTGGAAGTTTACATCCTTCCCCCCTTTTGGGAATTGCTTCCTCGCAATTTTATTCACTTATCAAAATAAGTGGGGGTGTTTATGCCTCATAGCATTTTCATATTCCCACATTGTCTCTTCAACCATATGGTTTTTCCACAAATCCTTTAGCCAGTGGATCACCTTATTTCACAACACTTTCTCTCTTCGGTCATGAATATGGACTGGTTGTTCTTCATAAAAGAGATTCTCTTCCAAATAAACTACCTCTGTGCTCAAAACATGTGATGAATCTGGAATATACTTTCTCAACATCGAAACATGAAAAAAAATGTGTACCTGAGATAAAATCGGAGGTAAAGCCACTCTGTATGCAACTGATCCAAATCTCTCCAGAATTTTATATGGTCCAATGAACCTTGGACTCAGCTTTCATTTCTTACCAAATCTCATCACACTTTTCCATAGAGAAACCTTGAGAAAAACATGATCACCTACCTCTAAAGATAGATCCTTCCTCCGATTATCCGCATAACTCTTTTGCCTGCTTTGAGCTGTTCTCATGTTTTTTTGAATCAACTAAACATTTTCTGCCATCTCTTCTACCAATTATGCTCCCATCAACTTCATTTCACCCACTTCATCCCAGAAAGATGGAGTTCGACACCGCTTCCCATATAATGCCTCAAATGGTTCCATCTCTATACTGGAATGAAAACTGTTATTATAAGAAAACTCAACCAAAGAAAGATGATGGTCCCAACTTCCCTGATAATCGATCGAACAAGCTCGTAGCATATCCTCCAAGGTCTGAATTGTTCGTTCTGACTGCCCATCTGATTGAGGATGAAAAGCTGTACTAAAATTTAATTCAGTACCCAACGACTTCTGAAGTCCTTTCCAAAAGATAGAAGTAAACCTGGGATCACGATCGGACACAATTGAGAGAGGAACTCCATGTAACCTGACTATCTCTTTAAGATACAAATGGGAAAGTTGATCTAGTGAAAAATTATCTCGTATAGAAAGGAAATGAGCAGATTTAGTCAAGTGATCAACAATAACCCAGATTGCATTATTACCTCGAGATTTCCTCGGTAATCCCACTACAAAGTCCATGGATATGTTTTCCCATTTCCACTCTGGAACTGGTACCGGCTGAAGCATCCCTTTCGGTAACCTCCTCTCTTCATTAACCTGCTGACAAGTCAAACACATCACAGTAAAATCAACAATATCCCTTTTCATTCCATCCCACCAGTAATACTCCCGCAGATCTCTATACATCTTAGTACTGCTAGGATGAACTGAAAATGGGGAACTATGAGCTTCACATAACAAGTCATTCTTCAACTGTGAATCACAAGGCACACATAATATCTTCCCAAACCTAAAAACACCATCATTATCAATGTTGAATTCATGCAACATACCCTTCTGAACCAGCTCTACCTTTTTCTGCAACTCACTGTCTTCCCTCTGTGTTTGCTTAATTATGTCTAATAGGGTTGATCTCACTGATACCTGAAACAAAATAGAATAACTTCCTGCACCAACAAATTCTATACCAAATTTCATCAAATCAAATACCAAAGGATCTCGTTCCAAACGTAGCATGGTTAATGAAGCATTACTTTTTCGACTCAAAGCATCAGCCACTTTATTTGCTTTTCCCGGATGGTAGTGAATTGTACAATCATAATCCTTGATTAATTCCAGCCATCTCCTCTGTATCATGTTCAATTCTTTCTGAGTGAATATATACGTTAAACATTTGTGGTCAGTATATATTTCACACTTTACTCCATACAAATGATGCCTCCAAATTTATAAAGAAAAAACAACAACAACTAATTCCAAATCATGTGTAGGGTAATTTACCTCACGAGTTTTCAACTGACGTGAAGCATAAGCAATTACCTGATCATTCTGCATAAGGACACAACCAAGTCCCTTCAACGAAGCATAATTGTATATAACAAACTCACCATTCCTGGAAGTGCCAAAACCTGATAATTCACCAATCTTCTTTTCAACTCCTGAAAACAATCATCACATTCTTTTTTCCAGATAAACATAACACCATTCCGAGTTAGCTTAGTCATTGGACTAGATAACCGTGAATCATTTTCAACAAACCTTCGGTAGTAACCTTCCAAACCATGAAAACTACAGATCTCAGTTACATTTGTGGGTCTTGACCATTCTTCAACAACTTTTGTTTTAGCAGGATCAACAGTTATGCCATCTTTTGAAACAATGTGACCCAGGAAAGAAATTTGTTGTAACCAAAACTCACACTTGCTGAATTTTCCATATAGTTTATTTTCTTTTATGGTTTGCAAGATAGCCCTTAAATGACTTTCATGCTCCTCTTTACATTTAGAAAACACAAAAATATCCTCAATGAAAACAACCACAAACTTATCCAAGAACTCATGGAAAATTATATTTATAAGGTCCATGAATACAGCAGGTGAATTTGTTAACCCAAAAGGAATAACTAGAAATTCATAATGGCCATATCAAGTACGGAACATAGTCTTCGGAACGTCTGCTTCTTTTACATTCAACTGATGGTACCCCGACCTCAAGTCAATCATCGAAAAATACTGAGCTCCCTGGAGCTGATCAAACAAATCATCGATATGGGGCAAAGGATACTTGTTCTTAACAGTAATATTCTTCAAGGCTGTATAATCAATGCAATGTCTCATTGGTCCATCTTTCTTTTTAACAAACAAGACAGGAGCACCCCATGGTGATGTGCTAGGTCGAATGAAACCTTTATCTAATATCTCCTACAATTTCTTCATTAACTCTAAAAGTTCAACTTGAGCCATTCGATAAGGGGGTTTTGAAATTGGCTTAGAATCAGGAACTAAGTCAATAGTAAATTCAACATCCCGATCATAAATAATACCAGGAAACTCATCCGGAAAAACATCAAGACCCTCATTTACCACCGGCACATCATTAATCTGAACAGTTCCTTTATTTTCAAAAATATGTGCAAGGTAACATTCATTTCCATCTTTTACTAGTTTCTCAATATCTTAATATGTTATCAAAATCAAGGGTTCATTCTTGTACACAAACTGAAAATCTTAATGAAAATAAACCATTTTAGCTCTACAGTCAATCTTAGCATGATAAACAGAAAGCCAATCCATGCCTAAAAATAACATCAAACTCTACTAGAGGCAAAACAATTAGGTTTTCTGGTAGATTCTTTCCACACACAAGGATAGGAAGGTTCTTATAATTCCTTTTTGTCTCAACATTCCCTAAGGGTGTTTTTACCATAAGTTCAGGATTCATATCATCAGATGGAATTTCCAATTTACTAGAAAGCTTATCAGAAATGAAAGAGTGTGTAGACCCTGAATCAAACAAAACATTGGCATAATCTGAACAAACAAACAATGTACTTGATACCACTTCAATCGATGGCCCAACATCTGCTGAGGTTGTTGCAAAGAATTTCACCACCCCTTTCTACATGTAGTCTGGCTGCTTTTTCTAAGTTGACTTCTTCGTTAGACACTCATTTGTGTAATGACCCATGTCATTACACTAAAAACATCTTATCGCTGGCTTTCCATTACCTTCTTGATCATCTTCCTTACAGTTATGAGCAATATGACCAGACTTACCACACCGAAAGCACTTAGCAGACTTGGATAAACATTCTCTATGATTCATTTTACCACACTTCTCACAGGATTGATATTTTGTTTTCTTACCTCCTTGCTTCTTTGATGAATTATTCCCTTTTTCCTTCCAAATGGACCTCTTATTCTGTTTTTTTGTCATAGAACACCTAATCATCGGAAAACTCCATTTCCATCTTCTCCGCACATCGAACAAGTTTTTCATAACTTTTGAACTCATGAGAAGCTAAAGCCCTTTTGTACTTTGGCTTTAACCCTGAGTAAAAACGGTTTATTTTACTATCAAGATCTCGTATGATGTTTGGAGAATACCTTGACAATCGAGTGAACTTTGCTTCATAAGTATCCACTGAGTCATCCTCCTGCCTCAATTCTAAGAACTGTTTTTCCATCCTAAGATGAACCACCTTAGGAAAATATTTCTCAAGAAACATACCTTTGAATTCGTCCCAGTGAAGATCCACAGTCTCATCACTATCACTGATATTTTTCACCATCGACCACCACTGATCAGCTTCACCTTCAAAACGGTAAACAGAAAGACTAACCTTTTGATGTTCCGAACACCCCATGACATCAAAAATCTTCTCGAGTGCTTTAATCCACCCTTCATCTTGGACGGGGTCAGATGATCCTCTGAATGATGGGGGATGTTGCCTCATGAAATGTTCCACCACTGACATGTTCCTCTGCGGTTGATCTGGCTGATCTCGTGCATGGATACCACAACCATTTATAGCCTGAGTCAACTATGCCATCACTGCAACTAACTGTTCAATTCCGATTCCAACTATCTCAGGTTGCTGATTAGGAAGGTTGTCTTCCTCCTGATGTCGTCCCAACATAGCTGCTTTGTTTCCTCTGTGGAAAACCATTCTGAACACAGAAATATCTTAGGCAAAGCAACATGGTTATCTTTAAATGCTATATCATTTCAATCATACCATAAATTAACTTATAATTTTACACTTTTTTAACTCCTAATGTTTTCTAAACCGACCTCTGATACCAACTATAAGGCCCCAGCCTTAAACATTACTTAATATTGAATTAAATGAATAATTCACATTGAGTATTTTTTTCAGTTTTAGAGTTTTAGAGAATTAGAACATAACTATTACACCTCAAAATATTAAAAAGTAGACACTTCTACTATGTTTCTATAGAATAAAAAAAGTCTCTTAAAAAGAAACATGTCTAGTTCCATGTTTTATATAGCATGACTTTCCCTTGATCCCATCCTTGACCCTATTCCACATTATGTCCTATGAAAAAAATTTCAAAAAAAAAAACATGGGGTGAGCATAAAAGCTCAGTAAGGGATACACAAAGAATGAAATCTATTAGTTTATCAAAACAACAAGTAAACCATGTATACTTTATCAAAGTAATACCTTCACCTTCATGAAGTAGTAAAAACTCTTCACTGAATAAAATATCATTACTTACCCTTTTGTAACCAATGGATTACCATAAAACCCATATAAAGAACACATAACATATAAAGGTAACTTGGGACATAAACATACTTAAGTGGAATAACCATAAGGTCGACTTCCACACATATCACTTAATGGAATAGCCATATGGCCAACTTCGATACATACTTAATATAATATCCATACAACCGACTTCTATACCCAATGCATTGGAGGTTATAACGTAACCACCCGTCCTGGTATTCACGGCCCCACCCGTCATATAGTTTATCACTTAACCACCTGTCAAATGTCCAAGTACGATTATAAAATCATAAGATATAAAACAAATATAATGTAAAGAAAACATTTCCAGACTTTGATCAAAATATATCACTCAAATATATTTACATAACAAATCCATTATAAAAACCATTTTCAATACCAAATTACATACAAGAGGATATGGTATTTATTTCATTTTAAAAACATCATGGCTTGTTGAGGAATCCAATGACCAAATAATACTCGCGGCGGCGGAAAAGGTCGTTGTCACCGCGTACGTTAAAAGAAACATTCCTTTTTGTTGTTTAGTAAAATGAATCATAGAAAAATGTTCCTTTTGTAAAAAAGTAAAATTCAATGGGGGTTTATACACCGTATAAAAGATCGTTGTGTATAAAATGAAATATGCCTCAATGAAAGGAGATTGGGACGAAGTCCCTTACCTCGGGTCCATCTTGACTTGATCGTTCTTTAACCTCCTGAATAATAAACTTAAGTTTATTTATACTTTATTAAGAACATTTTTCAAGTTCATTAATCCTTTTATATAACTTATTACTATGTCATGAACACTATTTAATTATTTAAGTTATTAACGGTCGTTTTAACGATCATTGGTAATTGAGTCAAAAATATGCTCTTTATAATTAAAAGTTGTTCATGTATCCATTATATATAGAGTTATACTCATGATCTAGATATCATATATATCATATATATCCAGTATATACATGCATTTATAATATTACATAATCATTTAGAGGTAACAAATGAAATGCATCGTTCATGGAGACGGTAAGTCGTACGTATGCATGAACGCTACTTTCATTTATTTGTCATATTAATGGAATTAAAACTAAAGGAGAGGTATGTATATTTTAATTCCAGAATTATATTAATCATTTATATGTAACATAAATCTTATATATCCATTATATATATGTACTTTTAATAGTACATTACATTTGGGGATAAGAAATGAAATGCACCGTTCATGGAGACGGTAAGTCGTGCGTACGCATGAATGCAAATTTCATTTCGCTATCATTCTTTAATGGGAAGAAATAATAATGATATAGAGGTATATTATAATTCCAGTATAACATCATATATAATAACTTTAAATCCATCTTTTATACGTCCCACATATGGCATTAACGAATGAAATCAATTTGAGGGGGCGGTAGTCCGCACTTCCTAAAATGAAATTATCGTGTTTACCCATAATGGAAGCCATAAAGGTATTCTAAAAATAAAAAATACATAAGCTTAAGGAAAACATAAAAATTTTATATATCATATATAAATATAGTGTCATCTTAATGGCCACCTTTGAAGGTGTTAAAAGAATGTTCAACAATCATCATTTCGTGAGGCAGAAATTCGCCATCCACGGAAACAGTATGTTCTTTAACCATTAGATTTAGGTGTGTGTAAGTGTAGCTCGAATACATCTTATAACAACATCCTAGTATATTGAATATACTGGAGGTGTTACAAAAGAAAAGAATAAAAAGATTTTAGGGGTTTGGAGAAGCAAAATAAAACAAAAGGACTCAAAAGAAGACATTACCTTGAAATCGGGTAACTCCCTTTGGTTTGAGCTCAACGGATTCCTTGGGAAGACATCTGCCCAAAGTGAGGCTACAAGGAGTAAGAGAGGGATGTGGAGAGCCACAATGGGAAGGGGTTGTCTAAGCCAGAGTCTTTGGAAGTGTGAGTAAAGAGGTAGATGTGGGGGGCTTTTATAAGAGGAGAGGAGGGGTACTCTTGGAAAGTAAAGAAAAGTTGCATTATTTTAAAATGATATTCGGATCCAAGATGTCCCACATTTATCTAATTAAAGGGTAAGGTGATAAGGGTTCTAAATATAACCATCCAATAGGTTTTGTACATGTTTAGGTCATAGATTTTACATTATCTTTTCATTTTTTTAAATCCATTGTTAATGAGGTAATCGCTGCATCATCATGATATCATAAATAATTTAATTTATTTAATGTCTAAAAATTATAAAAAAATATCAGGATAGAGGAAATCTTTTTATATTTATAATTAATATTTATAGTAAAAACTATGACCTGTTTAACCCCATGTAAAAATTATTTTAGTAAAACAACTCATGTTTGTGACATTTTTATTTTAACATTAAATAAAAAGATATTAATGTCATTTTCCAACTAAAGTGGCTACATGGAGTCCCCAAGTTGACCCATGGATTTTCTTTGTCATCCATGACACATCCAATAAGGGTAGGACATGTTTCATGTTCATTTCATATTATTAAAGTATTATTTTTACCTTAAACTACACTAATTACCTCTAATCGCGATTAAAAACATAAAAGTTACTATTCACCAAAAAATTATTTTAATCTCATTGAACCAAATTTTACTTCTTAATGAAAACCAAGTATGTAGGATTTTTGAAATTCAAAACACAGAAGTGGTAAAATTTCATTTAAACGAAAAATCAGTTTTTATAAATACCACTTAGTGGTTTCACTATTCATCAAAAATTGATGTTTTTCAGAAAAATACCAAAAATTCACCCTAAACTATAGTTGATATTCCGAATTCAGAAATGAATTATATTTTACAAAATTAAAAACATATAAGTCACATTAATTAATTTAATAATTAATTCTCGCTGTCATGACAAATAGCGTGTTTTGTTAAAACAATAAGTATCAAAAGATTGACACTAGTTTAAGTCCAATTTCAAAGTGAAATTAATTCCAACGACCACTATTGGATTTAATGGTAAAAATATTTTCTAATTTCACTTTAAAACCAATTAAAAAGATAATCTAATCATATAAATAAGTTATATTAAAAAGAGGTTTTGAATTAAAATACAACATTTTACACTATTCATTAAAAAAATGAACTTTATCGGAAAAATACCAAAAATTCACACAAAGTATATTTTGATGTCCCGATTCTAAAAAAGAGTTTTATTTGGTCCAATATAGTGTATAAAAGTGACCAAAACTATATTTAAGGACGATTCGCAATCAAAAGGCGATAAGTGAACCTTTAGTGAAAATTATGGTATAAATGCCTAAAATTGAATTCTTTTCGTATTTTAAGCCTTTATATTTTATTAGATAAATGTAAAAACATTCAAAAACATATATAATCATATTTTAGTTATTTCTATCCATTCTCTCCAAATACAACAGCTATGTGTTAACTACCATTTAAAATAATATTATTTTATTACTAGTGTGCAACGTAAGATTTCAATGAAACTCTTTGTTGCGTATCGGGTACGCTATCGAACATTGCAACCCCATTAAAGTAAAATTAATATTTAATTCGTAAATATTAATAAATATGAAAATTATTTATTCTTTATTTACCTGGGATGTTACACATAACGCCTTCTGACTATCCCTGCAGGTCATTTAAAAAATACTTTTCACATCCTGGAAAAATTAAAACATTGAAAGGGGTGAGCTCAGATTCTGAATAAGGATAACAATATAGCGGAATATTTTATAAATAAAAATAAACATTTAAGGCAATGTATAACTAAACAATAGCCTTTTAAACATGAACTTCATCATAATATGGAAAAATAAATTGAAATAATGTCATTTAATTATTCACAAGGATATTATACTGGTCGAATAATCACATGAAATATCAATAACCACTTTCATAATGATGGAACGCATAATGCCAGACTATCATAACCACGTATCCAAGGCCTCGTGCGAAGACTACAAATATGATTTTGTCAAGGCCTCCTTCCAAGACACATGATTGTCTCATGAGACGTACCGATGCATCGAGGAGCTATAGCGGGATCCACCCGTCACTTATTAAGTCCAATGCATTCCTCATATGAACAGGTTTAAACATATCATAAACCATAACATAATCGTATCACTTAAAACATACATAAAGGAAATATAACATTTCCACATTTCAATCACAAGATATCAATCCAACACATTGATATAATAAATAAATTATCAAAACCATTTTCAATACCAAAATAAAAGAAAATTAAAACTCAATATTTATTTTTCATTTAAAAAATGTTATGGCTTGTAGAGGAAACCGAAACTCAAATAATGGTCACGGCGGTGGAGAAGTTGTTATCGTCGCATATGTCTAACAAGAAAAACATCCCTTTTTTTCATTTACTAAAACACATCGTATAAAAAGATTCCTTTTGAATAAACGTAAAAGTCAAAGGGGTTTATACACCATATAGAAGAAATTTGTGTATAAAACAAAATATGCCTCAATGAAGGGACATTGAGAAGAAGTCCCTTAAAAATATCATTTTTTTAAATAAATTAGATCTATTAAGTGTATTCACTATAATTACACAAAAATAAATTACAAATACAAGATAGGAAATAATAATATCATGACATAATTTGAAATTAGGAGATCAACCCAAACTACAGATATTGGGTTAAGAAGTTCCCTTACCTCATGTCTGACTTGACTCGACCATTCTTTATCCTCCTGAATAATAAACTAGAGTTAATTTATAATTGCTTAAGAACCTTTTTCAAGTTTATTATTCCTTTTATATCACTTATTACCATGTTATGAACATTATGTAATTATTTATGTTAATAACGGTTGTTTTGTCGATCTTTGGTACTTGAGTCAAAAATATACTTCTTATAATTACATGTTGTTCATGTGGTAAAATATTCATTATATCCAAAATTATATTCAAGATGTAGATATAATATATATAATATATATCCAGTATATACATTCATTCATAATATTATGTAACATTTAGATATAAGAAATGAAATGCACCGTTCATGGAGACGGTAAGCCATACGTATGCATGAACGCTACTTTCATTTCTATTTCGTATTTAATGGATTGAAATAATAATGATATAAAGGTTTATTTTAATTCCAGTATAATATAATATATAATATCATTTAATCCATCCTTTATACGTCCTACATATTGCATTAACGATTCAAATCATTTTGAGGGGGCGGTAGTCCGCACTTCCTAAAATGAAATTATCGCGTTTACCCATAATGGAAATCATAAAGGTATGCCACAAATGATAAATACATAAGCATAAGGAAAACATTAACATAATATATATCATATATTGAAATATTGTCATCTTAATGTCCACCATTAGTGGTGTTAAAATAATATTGAACAATCATCGTTTTGTGAGGTAGTATTTCACCACCCACATAAACAGTATGTTCCTTAACCATTAGGCAGAGGTGTGTGTAAGTGTAAGAAAATACATATCATAAAAACATCCTAGTATATTTTATATACTGGTGTTTTTAAAAAATAAATCAATAAAAAGAGTTTAAGGGGTTGAAGAAGAAAAATAAAACAAAATAACATAAGAGAAAACATTACCTTAAATTCGGGTAACTCTTATTGATTTGAGACCAAGGCTTCCTTGAGAAGAATTATGCACAAATTTAGGATTATAGGAGTAATATAGAAAAGTTGAGAGAGTATTTGGGCAGAGGTTGGCCGAGCCAAATGGCATTGATGGTGTGAATAAGGTGGTAGAGGTGGGGGCCTTTTATAAGAGGAGAGGAGGGGCACTCATGGAATGTCATGAAATGTTACAATATTATGAATTGATTTTAGGATTTTAATGGTCCCAGAATGATATATTTCAAGGATAAGGTGATAATGGTTCGAAATATACTCATCCCATAGGTTTTTGACATGTTTAAGTCTTATATTTTACATTATCATTTCATTATATTTAAATCGTTAATTAATGAGGTAATCGATGCATCATCATGGTGTCATAAAAAATTTAATTTATTTAATGTCTAAAAATTATAAAAAAATATAATAATTTAGTAAATCGTTTTATATTTCCAATGAATACTTATAGTTGAAAAGTTAACTTATATAACCCCATGTAATAATTTATTTAGTAAAACAAGACTTTTTTATGACAATTTTATTTTTACTTTAAATAAAAAGTTATTAATGCCATTTTCTTACCCAAGTGGCTCCATGGGGTCCCCAAGTTGACCCATGGATTGTCTTGGTCGGCCATGACTCATCCAATAAGTGTAGGACAAGTGTCAAGATATTTTCATATTTTTATAATATCATTTTTACCATAAATTTCACTAATTACCTTTAATCGCGATTAATAAAAATTAAAAGCTACTATTCACCATAAAATTATTTTAATCCCATTGAACCACATTTTACTTTCTAATGACAACCATGTATGTCATATTTTTTAAAATTAAATCACATAAGTTGCAATGTTTCATTTACACGAAAAATTAGTTTCTAAACTACCACTTAGTAGTTTCACTATTCATCAAAATATAAAAGCTATTCTGAAAAGTTCCAAAATTTCATCCTAGGCTAAATTAGATATTCCGAATCCAAAAATGAAGTCTATTTAGAAATATAAAATTTATAAAATTTCAAAAAGTAGGTATTACTATTCATAACGGCTACTTTGAATGGTTGTGGTGTGTGTTAGAACTCAATGTTGCGTACAACACATGCTACTATATTATTCAAAGAGAAGCGTATCGTGGAAGCATGGTGTGTTACATTATCCCCTCCTTCAAATAATTTTATCCTTGAAATTTCATATAATAGCACTATATAAAAATACTCGGGTGATTCTTCATCATAAGTTCCTCTGGTTCCCACGTTGCCTCCTCTATCTTATGGTTTCTCCATAGAACTTTTACCAGACGAATCGTTCGGTTTCTGAGCACTTGTACTCTTGAATCAAGAATCCTTATGGACTCTTCGCAATAAGACAGATCGGGTTTCAGTTCTAATTCCTCATAGGTGATTACATGCGTTGGGTCAGGCTTGTATTTTCTCAACAGCGATATGTGGAATACATCTTGAACTTTGGAGAGACTTGGCGGCATTGCCAAACGGTAAGCTACAACCCCATTTTTTTATAGAATTTAGAAGGGTTCGATGTACCTGGGACTCAATTTACCCTTCTTACCGAAACGTATAACTCCCTTCCATGGTGATGCCTTCATGAAAAAATGAACTCCTACCTGAAATTCCAACTCCTTCCTTCGGTTGTCAGCATATCTCTTCTTCCTACTTTGAGCTGCATTGATGTGGTTTTGGATTACCTTCACCTTTTCCATCATTTCCTCCACTAGTTCTGGGCCTACAAGTTTTCTTTCACCAAGGTCATCCCAACAGGTTGGTGTGAGACATCTCTTTCCCTATAACGCTTCATATGGTGCCTTCCGAATACTTGAATGGAAGATATTGTTATAGGAAAATTATACCTGAGGTAAATATTGATCCCACTTACCCTGAAAGTCAAGTAAGCATAATCTCAACATGTCTTCTAAGGTTTTAATAGTTCATTCTGATTGCCCATCTGTTTGAGGGTGGTAAGTAGTGCTCAAATGAAGTTCAGTATCCAAAGCCTTCTGAAGTCTTTTCCAGAATCTTGATGTAAAATATGGATCATGATCCGAGACAATCGACAAGGGTACTCCATGAAGTCTCACAACTTCATTAATATATAGTCTTTCTAAACGTTCAAGTGGTATATCTTCTCTTATAGCAAGAAAATGTGTTGACTTCGTGAGACGATCAACAATGACCCATATTGCGTCATTCCTTCTAAGAGTTTTTGGTAGTCCCATGACAACGTACATCGTAATATTATCCCATTTCAACTCAGGTATGGGAAGAGGTTGCAATACTCCACCAGGAAGTTGCCTTCCAACTTTATCTTGTTGACAAACCATACATCTTGATGTAAAATCAGCAATCTCCCTCTTCATGTTGTCCCACAAAAAATGTCCCTTTAAATCTCTATACATTCTGGTGCTCTCAGGTTGTATAGAGAAATTGGAACTATGAGAATCATCCAACAATTCCCTCTTTAAATCTTGTATATCGGGAAAAAAAGTCTCCTCCCAAATTTCAAAATTCCATCTTCATACACAAAGTCACTCAATCACCAATCATTCATAGATTTAATATTCTTTTTCGACTCTTCATCATCGGCCTGAGAACACTTTATCCTTTCTAGTAAAGATGCTTTGTCAACCATTTGAAAAAGTTTTGATGTTTCACCCTCCATGGTGATTCCCATATCCATCTTTACTAGATCCATGAAAATATGATCCCTTTCCACTCTCATCATTCTCAAAACTCCATGATCTTATCTAATCAAAGCATATGCAGCCTTATTTTCCTTCCCCGGGTGGTAGTGTAATGTGCAATCATAATCCTTGAGTAGTTCTAGCCATTGCCTTTGCCTCATGTTGAGTTCTTTTTGTGAGAAAATATATTTCAAACTCTTGTGATCGGTATATATCTCTCATTTTTCACTATAGAGATAATGAATCCATATCTTCAAGCCAAAGATTACAACAACTAACTTGTGATCATGTGTAGGATAGTTCTGGTCATGAATTTTTAGCTGTCGTGATGCATAGGCAATAACCCTATCATTATGCATAAGGACACAACCAAGTCCTTTCATTGATGGATCACTATAAATAACGAACCCATCATTTCCTGATAGTAGATTCAATGTAGGAGAATTGACTAATCTTCTCTTCAGTTCTTCAAAACATTCTTCACACTCTTTTTTCCAGACAAATTTAACCCCTTTACATGTGAGCATCATTAATGGGTTAGCCAATTGGGAAAAATTATGGAAAAAACATTGATAATAACCTGCCAAACCAATAAATCTACAAACCTCAGTTATACTCGTCGGTGCTGGACATTCTTGGATTGCCTTGGTCTTAGAAGGATCATCAGAAATTACATCCTTAGAGACAATATGGCCAAGAAAAGAAATCTTCTGAAGCCAGAATTTACACTTTCTAAAATTCCCATATAATGCATGCCTTCTAAGAGTAATCAAGATAATGCCCAAGTGATTTTCATGATCTTCGTAGCTTTAAGAGTTTACGAAGATATTATCAATAAATACCACCAAAAAATCATCAAGATATTTCTTGAAAACTCTATTCATTTGATCCATGAATACATAGGGTGCATTAGTCAATCCAAAAGGCATTACTGTAAACTCATAATGCTCGTACCTTGTTCGAATTGCTATCTTCAGAATGTCTTCCTTCTTCACACACAACTGATGGTATCCAGATCGAAGGTCAATCTTTGTAAAGTATTTAGATCCATGCAGTTGGTCAAATAAATAATCAATGCGAGGTAGGGGATAAATGTTCTTTATTGTTATGGCATTGATATCCCTGTAGTCAATGCACAACCTCATAGATCCATCTTTCTTCTTAACAAAAAGGAAAAGGGATCCCCATAGAGAAACACTAGGGCTAATAAATCCCTTATTACTCAATTTCTCTTGTTGTTTCTTTAGTTCAACTAATTCCATGGTGTCCATTCTATAATGGGACTTCGATATAGGCCTTGATCAAGGAATTAAATCAATGGAAAACTGAACTTCTCATTCTGGAGGATGTACAAATAAATCTTCCGGAAACACATCTACATATTCTTTGACAATATGTACATCATCTTTTTGAACATTCCTTTCCTTGCCCTTAGTCATTTCATTCTATTCCTCCCTAATAATTGAATTTAGTTGAGAAACTGGGGGTGGATCTAAATAAGAATTAGGTGGTGATGATTCTGCTCTAAAAATAAGGTGTTCCATATCATCATCATTAAAAATTGTAAACTCCTTCTTCTTAAAATAAATATTTTCATCATAGTCCGAAATCCAATCCATACCGAGGATTATATCAAACTCAATCATAGGTATGACAATGAGATCAGCGGATAAGGAACATTTATGTGCTCTAATGGGGACTGATACACAAAACATTGTTACAATGATACTTCCCTTAGGAGTTTTGACTGAAAATTATCTTGTTAAATCAAATTGGAAATATCTAATTTTCTTATCAAACTGGGAAGATATGAAACAATGCGATGATCCAGAATCAAATAATTCATTTACTAATCTTGAGGAAACCATTAAATTACCTGCCACCATGTCTTTTGGAGCTTCAACCTGAGCGGGAGTAATATAATAATCTTGGACTTGATCCCTTGGACTCTTTTTAGGTAAGTTCCCTTGCTTCTTAGGACATTCATTTGAATAATGTCGCATCTCTCTCTAATTATAGCTTTCCACATTGACATCAACTTTATTTCCCTTGCAATCATGAGCTTGGTGGACTTTTTCACCACACTTGTATCAGACTCCAATTCCCTTCAAGAAAGTACCAGGGTGTTTCTTCCCACATTTACTGCAAGACTGATATTCAAATTTTCCCTTCTTCCCCTTATTTCCATTTCCAGATTGATCAGAAGATCTCTTTTTTTATTGCTTTTCTTCAAAGTCATAAGACTTAGAGAATTCGTTTTCTTTCTTGATAGCGCACAAGACAATATCTTCATACGACGAGATGGTTTGTGAGACTAATTCTTGACGGATAAATGGTTTTAACCCATCAAATAAATTATAATTCTTACTTCTTGGGTTACATATATAATCTGGAGCAGGCCTCACTACCCTTGTAAAGTCAGCCACATACATTGCGACATTCTCATCCTCCTTCTGCCTCAGACTCATAAATTGCCTTTCCATATCTGCTCGATGATCTTGTGGAATGTATTTTTCTAAGAAAATCTCTTTGAACTCCCTCCATTCCATACATGATACTTCTTCATCTTCCTTTGTGTTTTGAGTCAGTGACCACCATTGATCAGCCTCTCAAGTGAGGCGGTAAACTGCCATGACAACCTTCTCCCTTTCGCTACTCCCCAATACATGGAATATTTTATCTAAGGAGTTTATCCATTGCTCAGCTACAAATGGATTAGTACCCCCATTAATTATTGGTGGTTGTTGCCTCATGAAAAAATCTAACATTGATCCTCCACGTTGCAGATGAGGGTGCTCCATACGTGTATGGTTATTATTCATAACCTGAGTGAGTTGTCCCAGTATGGTGATAAGTTGATCAACACCAGTTGTATCACCATCTCCATTATAATTGTCTTGAGCAGGAGGGAAATCCTTACATGGAGTGCGTGCACTGATATAGTTTCCATTCCTTCCACTAGGTACCATTTCTAAACAATGGCATAAAATAGATTTGTTTATGAATCAAAATACATAATTCCATACTTATAAAACCCTTAACAGAAATTGAACTATTTATGGATATAATCCATAATCATAAAAATGTTTTCTTTGAGGAAATATATACTCATAACCCTTCATAGTGGTTTGTAAAGAAAATGAGAATTATCCTAAGAATATCTCCTGGGAGTGTCGTAACCAAGAGTGTAGCAAGGCCCATTGTCGGGCACCAGTTCCCGTTCGAGTCTAGATCAAAGAGGTGTTTTCAGGTTTTACCCCTAGGTATATTTGTGCCAGAGCCGCCTCTACCTTCTCGTATCCAGACATGGATTTATTGCTCGGAAAACTCACAAAATCTCTATAATAAAAAAATTACAGGAAGTTCTTCTATACTAATACTCAAATTTTATCTTAGGTCTATGTGCTCTAATTAGAGATTATCTAAAGCTAGCTTCCAAGGTTAGTACTAAACTGCCTCTCATACCAACTATAACACCCTGACCCCAGTTACCCAAAGTCGGTACATTATTACGTAACATTGGCAAGATCATGAAAGATCAAGTCTCGAAAGACCGATTAGATTAGTAGCCTTGGAAACACTAAATACATTCATAAATGTTACATTACATCATAAAGTGAAAAACTACAATAACATGGTCTCCATAGACCACATTCATATCCCCTTATGACTATCCCTGCATGTCATTCATAAAATACTTCTTCACATCCTGGAAAAATTAAAACATTGAAAGGGGTGAGCTCAGATGCTCAGTAAAGATAACAATATAGCGAAAGCTTTCATAAATAAACATAAACATTAAAGGCAATGTATAACTAAAAAAACCTTTTAAACTTGAACTTCAGCGTAATATGGAAAAAGTAAAATGAAATAACTCCATTTACTTATTCACATGGTTATTCTACTAGTCGAATAATCACATGCAATGTCAATAACCACTTTCATAATGATGGAATGCATAATGCCAGATTATCATAACCACATAGCCAAGGTCTCATGCCAAGACACTAGATTGTCTAATGAGACCTACTGATGTATCGAGGAGCTATAATGGACTCCACCAGTTACTTATTAAGTCCAATTCATTCCTCATATGAACAGGTTTAAACATATCATAAACCATAACATAATCATATCACAGAAAACATGCATAAAGGAAACATAACATTTCAAAATTTCAATCACAAGATATCAATACAACACATTGATATAATAAAAACATTATCAAAACCATTTTCAATACCAAAATAAAAGAAAAGTAAAACTTTGTATTTATTTTTAATTTAAAAAAAAAGTTATGGCTTGTAGAGGAATTAGAAACTCAAATAATGGTCACGGCGGCGGAGAAGTCATTGTCGCCGCATACGTATGACAAGAAAAACATTAATTTTTGTCGTTTAGTAAAACAAATCGTATAAAAAGCTTCCTTTTGAATAAAATTAATAGTCAAAGTGGTTTATACACCGTATAGAAGAAATTTGTGTATAAAACAAAATATGCCTCAATGAATGGAGACTGAGACGAAGTCCTTTAAAAAGATCATTTTTAAATAAATTAGATATATTATGTGTATTAAATATAATTATACAAAAAGAAAGTACAAATAAAAAAAGTACATAATAATATCATGACATAATTTGAAATTAGAAGATTAACCCAAAGAACAGATATTGGGTTAAAAAGTTCCCTTACCTCGTTTCTGACTTGACTCGACCATTATTTAACCTCATGAATAATAAACTAAAGTTAATTTATAATTTCTTAAGAACCTTTTTCAAGTTTATTATTCCTTTTATATCACTTATAACCATGTTATGAACATTATGTAATTATTTAGGTTAATAACGGTCGTTTTGTCGATCTTTGGTACTTGAGTCAAAAATAAACATCTTATAATTACAAGTTGTTCATGTGGTAAAATATCCATTATATCCAGAATTATATTCATGATGTAGATATCATATATATCATATATATCCATTATATACATTAATTCATAATATTACGTAACATTTAGAGGTAATAAATGAAATGCACCATTCATGGAGACGGTAAGCCGTTCGTACGCATGAACGCTACTTTCATTTCTATTTCATATTTAATGTAAGGAAATCATAATGATATAAAGGTGTATTATAATTACAGTATAATATCATATATAATATCATTTAATCCATCCTCTATACATCCCACATATGTCATTAACGATTCAAATGACTTTGAGGGGGCGGTAGTCCGCACTTCCTAAAATGAAATTATCGCATTGACCCATAATGGAAATCATAAAGGCATGCCATAAATGATAAATACAGAAGCATAAAGAAAACATAAACATAATATATCTCATATATTTGAATATTTTCATCTTAATGGACACCATTAGAGGTGTTAAAAGAATATTGAACAATCATTGTTTTGTGAGGCAGTATTTCGCCACCCACAGAAACAGTATGTTCTTTAACCATTAGACGGAGGTGTGTGTAAGTGTAAATCAAATACATATAATAAGAACATCCTAGTATATTTTAGATACTGGTTTTGTTACAAAATAAAGTAATAAAAAGTGTTTAAGGGGTTGGAGATTCAAAATAAAACAAAATAACATAAAAGAAAACATTACCATAAAATCGGGTAACCTTTTTTGATTTGAGCCAAAGGCTTCCTTAGGAAGAATTTTTCCCAAATTCAGGCTTCTAGGAGTAATATAGGAATGTTTAGAGAGTATTTGGGCAGAGGATGGTAGAGAAAAATGGCTTTTATGGTGTGAATAAGGTGGTAGAGGTGGGGGCCTTTTATAAGAGGATAGGAGGGGCACTCTTGGAAAGTCATGAAATGTTACATTATTATGAAATGTTTTTCGGATTTTAAAGGTCCCATAAGGATATATTTCGAGTATAAGGTGATAAGGGTTAGAAATCTACTCATCCAATATTTTTTTTAAATTTGTAAGTCTTAGAGTTTACTTTATCTTTTTATTATATTTAAATCGTTAATTAATGAGGTAATTGCTGCATCATCATGGTGTCATAACAAATTTAATTTATTTAATGTCTAAAAATTATAAAAATTTTTACTGATGTATTAAATATTTTTAGCATTACAATTAATATTTATAGTATAAAAGTTAACTTGTATAACCCCATGTAATAATTTTTTTAGTAAAACAACACATGTTTCTGACAATTTTATTTTTACTTCAAATAAAAAGTTATTAATGTCATTTTCTTACCCAAGTGGATCCATGGGGTCCCCATGTTGACCCATGGATTTTCGTGGTCAGCCATGACTCATCCAATACATGTAGGACAGGTTTCAAGATATTTTCATATTTTTATAATATCATTTTTACCTTAAATTTCACTAATTACCTTTAATCACGATTAATAAAACATAAAAGCTACTATTCACTAAAAACATATTTTAATCCCACTGAACCAAATTTTACTTCCTAATTAAAACCATGTATGTTAGATTTTTGAAAATAAAATAATAGAAGTGGTAATGTTTCATTTACATGAAAAACTAGTTTTTAAACTACAACTTAGTGGTTTCACTATTCATCAAAATATAAAAGTTATTCCGAAAAGTCCAAAAATTTCACCTTAGGCTAAATTCGATATTATGAATCCAAAAATAAAGTCCATTATGAAAGATAAAATTTATAAAATTTCAAAAATTAGGTATTACTATTCATAACGGCTACTTTGAATGGTTGTGGTGTGTGTTAGAACTCGATGTTGCGTACAACACACGCTACTGTATTATTCAAAGAGAAGCGTACCATGGAAGCGTGGGGTGTTAGATATTATATTTCCTAAAATGTAGTTATTTCATTAATATATAATTGACTTCAAATATGTCACATATTTTTAATTAAACCAATCATTTATACACTCCACATATTGTGTTAACAAATCACATCGGTTTTAGAAGGTGGTAGTCCACACTTCCTAGAACGATGCTATAATATTTACACTAAATGGAAAGAATAAATGTATTTCATATATAAAAATTATTGATTCATAAGTAAATTTTAAATATCATATATATCATATATAAATTTTTTTGATCATAATATCCACCAAGAATGGTGATAATGGGAAGATGAACAATTATGGTCTCATGAGGTGGTAGTTCATCATACACACAAACGGTATGTTCAAAACCCATTATATGGACGCGTGCGTATGTGTATGTAAAACACTTAGAATAAAAAAATAATTATATATTGGATAATATGTTAATTATATAAACATGTAATAATAATATTTTAGTGGGTATATAATGATAATAAACTAAAGAGCTCGAGGAATAACATTACCACCATTTCAGGTAACTCCATTTGGTTTTCCCCAAAGGGAGTCATTATCCTTTCATATGCCCAATGAGGGGATTTATTGATTTGGGAAGTTGTTTTAGGAATCTGTTTTGGTAGATCATTTTTGATAGAAACGTGGTTTATTGTGTTATGTTAGTTGGAGTGGTGAGTGCCTTTTTAGAGTGGAGAGGAGTGGAAAACTTGTATATTTTTTGAAAGGGAATTCCACCCAATTTTTTTCCATGTCATGTTTCTCTATTAATGGACCCAACTATATACCATTAAGGATAGATTATAAATATGAAAATAAAATATTTTTTTTATAAGTTTATAGTTTATTTTTTATCATAATTAAATGTTATAGTCATTTATTAATCTATTTATTATCTTAATCATTATTATTTGTTTCATTTTATTTCACTAATAATTTTACTAAAGAAAATAATTTGACCACATTAGATATTATAAATTATTATTATCATAAATTTAGAATCCATCTTTCCAAATTCCAATCATATAATTGGCATAAATAAATTTAAATTTAAAAATGGGACGACATTGTGGGTTTTTAAATTAAAAATGATCAAAAGATTGTTATGTTTTTATATCCAATTTAATAGTGGAATTTATTCCAATATCATTTTTTATATTAAATTATATATAATTTATCTATTTATTCTTTAAAACTAATGATAATATAATATAAAATTATAAAAAAATTATATGAAAAAGATGTTTTGAGTTAAAATTTAGTACTTTTCAATATTTATTAAAAATTGAAAGTTCATCAAAAAATACCAAAAATTTACCCTACGATATTTTTTATGTTAATATTTCAGATAATAAATTTAAATTGAATTATAATATTTATAATGGTTACAATACATGGATTTTAAATAACTTCACATTTAATAAGTGGTAAAATTTTCACTTTAGAACAATTTATTTTTAGGTGTAAAAATATATTTATTATTATTTTATTCCTACCAAATATAATTGATGAATATAAAAAACATTTTATTGAATATATAAAATATATAATACATTAATATCATTCAATAATCGTAAAAATTTTAATTTGTTAAGATAATACATTTTTGACCAAGAAAACATCTTATTTATATTAAATTAGTTTATATTTTCGCTTCTAATTACTTTTTAACTAATAAATTCATCTTATGTTTTTTGAAAATATATATTTTTATAATTTTATTAATACTATTTATTAAAACTAATTTTACATCTACATTATGTCTTATTATAATAAATAATAATATTTTACTTACATATTATTCTTTGGTAAAACATGGCCTTGCATATAATTTAAGATTTTGAGGAAAGTCACTTTTACTGTGACACAATCGAACTAAATATCACATGAGTTGGGATCTATCATGTATATTAAGTTTATTAAAAATATGTAATTTATCATAATGTCTCATGATATGAAATTCCCTTATTCTCTTGGTGTTTTTTGTCATACACAATATCAAATATAATTTTCTTACATTCTGATTTAGGGGTGTTACATTCCCCCCATTTACTAAATTATGTTATATCAATTTAAAAATTATTTTGATAAAATATTGTTTGATATTTTCTATGATTAAATCCCACATCATGATAATTGTTCGTAAATAATCCTATAGAACTTAGTGAATGAGATGTACAAATGTCACATGGAATAACATATGACTAGTTCTTTAAGTAGGAGAGTATTTGTGGCCCGTGGAGGAACATACATGGATGAAAATAGAAAATATTTATATGGAGTGAGCGAGGTCATCATTCAAAAAAACGTTAATTATTAATGGATGGATGAGGGCCTAAAATCCTTAAATATTCATTAATTTAAAAGATATCTGGTTTAATAAAAATTATGGCATTAGGACAACATGTATTATTTTTTTGATCACTTTCCTAATGTTTAGGGATTATTTAACATCCTATGTATAGAATAAAATATACAATCATTATATGTTTCTATAAATATATTTTTCATCCTTTTTTTGTGCTTCAATCAATGTTCTATTCATCCACTTATTCTTGAAATGTATATCTATAATTTACATTCATGTATACAACACTAAAATAAACTTAAGATGAATCCTAAGGCCCATAAAAGAGTATAAGTCAGATTCTTAGTCTCTAAATATTCTCCAAAAACTATATGGTTATGACATTAGTCTATAAAATCACTAGGTAATACTATATGTTCCCTATTAAAATTTATTCAAAAAATTGTTTCAACAGAAACAATAAAATATTAACCAGGACATTGCACATGTCATTGGTTGGCATGAAACATTTATCCTCCATAAATCATGGATTAATGTCTCGTGGCCTTGATGGAATCGACGGGCTATCACCCATCAAACATTTTTTCATTTTCTAATATCATATATATATATTTTGAATAATTAATATTAATTACATCCTTGAAAGAAGATAAATAACAATATATAATTTTAAAAAATATTTTTTATAAAACCTTGATACAAAAACACTTCATCTGTTCAGTTCTACATATGCCCTTCCATAGTCTATAATTTCAACTATGCTATTTATTATCACAATATTTTCAAGTCATTCATAATGTTTTGTAATGAATATATGAATTATATTAAAAATATCCCCTGAGAGTGTCAAACCAGCTGCGTAGTAAAACACATTGTCATGTACGATGTTACAGTATAGCAGACACGATGCACCTTGTCAAAGTTGTTACTCCTAGGTAAATATACACCAAAACCAAGCCCACTTTTATTATCCAAAAATGGATTTATTTCATGGAAAACTACATAATCTCTATATAATCATGACTTTAGGATTTTCGTCTACACTTATCCTAAAAAATCTACCTTAGGGTTATGTTATCACGCCTATGTTTTTAGAAATCATGTTCCCAAGGTTACGACTAAACATCATTTGATACCAAATTTTTCAAAACAACACTAGAGAGACCAGAATAGGTGTCAAAAACCATTCCATTAGCATTATTAAAATTAATAAAATCCCAAAAGATAGAAGAGTTTAGTAGTTATGGTAGACCATATAAATAAATTATTCTTGTATTAAAAATAAATACACTAATTACAATATTTTTTTTCAAGGATAAATTTATTCCATCATATATATCTATGCATCTCTTTAAAATTAATCATGTTGGATTCATAGTGAAAGGTAAAAAATAATTGTGAGATAAAATGATCAGTATGTCTAAAGTATATGGTAATTAATAATGAATCAATGATAACAATAATTATGGAATGATAAATAGGTAACCACATAAACCATGTGGTATAAAAAATTAAGAAGCAAGTTACTAAAAGAAAAGTAAATCTAATAACTGGAAACACATTCCATTAAAATAACATGATATGAATGAATAATTATGGAAAGGTAAGAAACTGAAAAACATGACATTTAATCAATGAAATTAAATTGAAATTCATCCATATATATGTTGATGAAAAATCTCATGGATAAACAATAACTAAATTAAAATAATGGAATTTTTAATTATTGGATGTTATATATAGGTCACATTAACCACTACAATAAAGAACATTCAAAATATGGTTTATGTCTATTTTTTGAAACCTGCATATCTACAAGGAATCTAATATGAAGTGTTTTCCACTAACTACTTTTTTCTCACTATACTATCGATGCATCTTGGGGATTTTATTTACTAGTACCTAACAGGTAGATCTCACCATAAATAGTCCCAAACTCTTTTATTTCATGCCCCAACCATTCGTTATATCAAATTAACAATATTACTTATCAAATATCTCTATTGAATAAACTATAAATATTTATCAATTTTTCCTCAAATTATAAAATAACATTTATAGTAAACAAAATATGAAAAATGGTATACAGTTTAGTCAATAATCATATATTTGAAAATTTATATAGATAGTTAGGGTAAATATAATGTCAATTTATCATTGGAAATTGAATATTTCAAGGGGACTGAATGGAATCTAGGAAGTGAATGTAAATACTATCCCCGTCCAAATCAATAATATACTATTATGATAAATAATAAGTATGGTATCAAAACAAAATATATTTTGTGGATTAAAATAAAATATTTTTGTCAACAACCAAAAGCAATACTAAAAAAATATTTTCTTTAAATATTCTTGATGAAAGTATCCATTTTTTAATAAAATATATGGAAAATCCATTTCATTGAAATTAACGTTTGAAAAAAAAATATTTAAAATCTAAACTTTTAATCATGTAAAATTATCTTTATTTAAATGAAGGAGGTTGCATTCTTACATTATATACGAGTTAAAAAATATTCCCTTTTCACTGAAAAAATGATACAAAAATGCCTTGTTTGTAATTAGAAGAGAAGATTACTTTGAAAAAATTTTCTAAAATAAAAAATTGTAATAATATAGGTAATAGATAATTTTTGATGTTTAGATACATTTTTTGAAGACGTTTTTAAAAACATGTTTTTAAGAAGAAAATATCTTCCTCGACTAAAGAGAGAAATGACGTTGGGTTTTTATAAAACCATTTTAAAAAACATTATGTGTATCAAAGAGTGGAAAAATGGTTCTAATACATGAAAAGGGTAATAAATAACCATATGAGAGTAAGGTTAAATTGTTCATTGATAATGGTCATATAATATCCATGAATGTAAATACCATTGAATGATCAATAATATTTTTCTTGTGTAAAATTATGTTTAAACATTTCATACTGTCCCATGCCACTTTAAAAATTTTAAATCATAAGCCTCATGATAGAAAAAATAAAAAAAACCATAAGTACAATGATGATAAATTAATTCATGATATAATATATCAAAATGGATAGTAGATACACGAGATAATGATTTATGTGCTGAATAAGACATTTATCTCTTATATGTAAAATTTGATATAAAAATACATTACCTTCAGTCCGACATGACTTGTGTGTCTTTATATTCCTAAATAATAAAATTATATTAATTATTTACTCTGTTAATAACATTTTCCATTTTTATCATTAATATAATTTCTCTAATTACTATTTTTTATACAACTACTTAAATAATTCTATTTATATCCGGTGTTTAGATAGTATTTGGTTTATATGTCAAAACAATGTTGGCAGGTCAACTATGGTCATAGAGGTCATTATATAGAATCTAAAAAATAAAAATTTTGAAAAAATTATCATATTAATACATCAATTATATATTTAAAACCAATAAATATACATGGTTATGAAAAATTAACCAATGATACAATCATGGAGACGGTTGGATGCATGTATGTGTAAGTAACGTTCCCATTTTTCAATGATTTTTATGGAAAGAAGGTTTGTAACATTAATAATTTGAAAAAAAAATATTATATTAAAAATAAAATATTATGTAATTTTATATACTTGTATATATAATTCTTTTTATGTAAAAAATAAATCACATCATGTTGAGGAGGCAGTAGTCCACACATCGACGATCAACTTTTTCACTTTTTAAGTCCCTGAAAGGGTTGTAAGGAAACAGATATATATATTATATTAATAGAAAGGTAATTATGTCATGAATATAATATAAATTTCATTTATTTCACATATTTATATTTAAAACTATCATTTATACGTTCCATGTATATTTGGAATGAATCAAAATCTCTTTTAGAAGGTAGTAGTCCACAATTCCACAAACGATGTTATCTTATTTAAAAAAAATGGAAAGAATAAAGGTATGTTCTTTATAAAAATTAGTTATGAATAATGAAATTATAAATATCACAAATACCATATATATATTTTTATATATTTTCCATCATAAATCCAAGCATGAATTTTGGAAATGGAAATACGAACAATCATCATTTCATGAAGGGTAGTTTGTCGTACGGAAAATAAGGTATGTTTATAACACATTAGATGGATGTGTGTGTATGTTTAGTTATAAAAATTAGAATAATAGAAATATATATATATGTAGGACACTTTTTTATTATATAATAATTGAAGAAGAATATTTTTGGTGCTGGAAAATGAATATAAAACAAGGATCTAGGGAAAGGATGTGGCCTCTTTTTTGAGTAACTCCTTGTGGTTCTCACCAAAGGGATTCCATGGTATTTCTACCACCCAAGGTAATTATTATAGGACTAAGGGATTGTATTAAATTATTTTTTACTGTATATCATGGTGGAGCCAATGTGGTTTGAGATATGTGATGATGTCGGAGGGATGCATGTCTTTCTATAATGAAGAGGAGTGACACTCTTGAATTTTTTGGGAATGGAATCCCACCAATGTCCCCCCATCAAGTGGATTACGTAACGAACCATATTTGATAAAAATTAGTATAGGGTAAAAATATTACCATCTAATGTAGTTTGGACAATTTTCTTGGTCATTTTGGCCCATTATTTTAAGGTTAAGTCCTTTATTAAGCTAGATTATCCCTAAATCAATGTAATCAATTTAAATTACATTCACTAATATTTTTGTAAAAAATATGTTTAACATATTATAAATTATAAATTATTATGATTCCAAATATTTTATCCATTTCTCAAATATAAATCACAAAAGTGGCAGATGTTAATTTTAATTTAATCTCATAGAGGGGATGATAATATTTGGTTTTAATGTAAAAATGTTCAAAAGTTTGCTAATTTATAATATCCAAATGAAATTTTAAATTTTTTATAATTAAATAAATTTAATAAAATGGTAAAAAAGTGACATAATTTATATTTAAGACCAATAAAAATTACAATTTAACATTATAAATATATTAGATGGAATGTTGATTTGGGATAAAGTTTAAAATTTTTCACTATTCCTTAAAAATTTCAACTTCGATGAAAAATACCAAAAAATAACAAAAGAAAAATTTCATGTTATAAAATCAATTTTGAATTTTATTTTTTCTTAAAATATATATAAATTTTCAAAAAAATGTATTTTAATTAGGACCTCCATTAAAAGGCTGTAAAATTGCCTCTTCAGAAAAATAAAAATTTTAAGCACAAATATTATAGTAAAATATTTTCTATTTATATAAAAAATAGTTTATTGAATATATAAAATATATAATTATTTATTCCATTCACTAACCATAATTAATTTAATTTATTAGGATAAAACACCTTAGTGAGCATAAAAACATTTTCTTTATATTCAAATGGTTTATGTTTTTGTTTCTAATTAATTGTCTGAAACTATGTTCATATTATATATTTATAAACCATATATTTTCAAAATTTAGATATTAATATTCACAAACACTAATTTAATATCTAGGTTATGTCTTATTATATTAAATTATAATAATTTACTAATATATTGTTGATCGATAAAACTCGGTCTTACGTGTAATGTATGTTTTTGATGAAATTAATTGTTGGATGTGACAAAAGATAAATAAATGTTTAATACAATGAAATATATCAAATATATTAAATATAATTAAAATAGTAAATATATTATAAATTCATGGGATATTTTATTCTCTTATTCACTTGGTGTTATGTGTCATACACATTATCGAATATAATGATCTTACATTAGAACTTCAGTGAGTTACTTTACAGGACCTGGAATATGAAATGTATATGAATAATATTCTTAATTAATTATTTAATAAACATATTTTTTTGTTTATTAATTTGATAAATTTTTACTAATGAATCAGGTACCTGACGTAATGGATCTTCACTACCTCTTTAATGTCTTTTTAATTAATTATTCTATTTATTTATCTCCATTTTATCTAATATTCTTCTCATGTTATTCTTCTATTTTTATATTTACCTTACATATATAACTATTCTACTATCCCATTCATTTTAATGTTATATTTTTTTAGTTACTTATAATACTCCATATTTTACGTAAACCTGGTTTTAGGGAATATTAATTTTCTCTTATGTTGATCATCACCCCAAAAAAATGTTCATAACCCATTAAGTTCTTCTCAAAACCAACATAATTTTATGGGGGAACAATCATGGTTAATTCTATATTTATTTAAAATAATAATTCCATTCCTTATTTAAATATATCCTTTAATTATTTAATAAATATTCTTCCACGTGATTTTTAATTTGTTATTTCCTCATGTAGATCCTTCTCCTAATAGTTTCTATATTGGAATACAATTTTGAAGGCCCACGTTTCAATATAAAATATTATTATCAAAATGTTTTTATTACTTATTAGAATGTGAATTCATATTGTTTATCCTTTCTTTATTTTAATTAAAATTATAAATCCCTATTCTTTATCATGAGTTTGATCATGCTTAATATTTATATATGGTTTTTTCCAATATATAGAATTCATATGTATTATTTTAGTTTATGGGATGAGTGGAACTTGAATAATATATCCCTATAATGAATTTTATAAACAATTGTATCTCATTATATTTTATAAATGGGATTAAGGAATTATCTAAATACACAATGGGATGTTTTTGCACTTTATGATGATGGAAATGGTAGTGACCACTAGCAAATGTTTATTATATCATGTTTTATATAAATTAAAAACTGTTATGATCATGTGAAATCATTTCCATAATCCACTTATCCATTTATAGGATAATACTCTTCTTGATATCATGTTATTCATCATAAACCTCAAGTTATGATTTATTTCCATGCTAATTCCCTTACTAGGACTTCTAGATAACCCTTCTCTTTATATATTCTACATCAGATATCCCGAGTAGTTTCATAATAACTATCCACTATAGGAGAAATATTTGGTGTTTTAAATAAATATTTTGTATTTATGATTAACATAATGAATTTTATGCCTAAAATTCTAAATACACTATAAATCATGATCATCTTCTAATATTTGTTGGAAAATTATGTAAGGGATTTTGAAATAATGTGTGCTTCACTATTAGGTTTATATAGTAGTTATCAATGGAATGTCTAGTTATTTTTGGAGAATATAATGAAATTACTATAGTGATGTCAATATTTAAGAGTCTAAATGATAATACTAAGTATTTTATAGCTTCTAAAAATTTTGGTAAGGAAGATATATTGTGGAATTCAATTCCATTTCAACCCTTCTTGGGTACTAGAATGTTGACGCAATCTTTGGCTCATTTTTAACTAGGAATTATAACCCTCGATATGTAATGTTTTTTAGTAAATAATCATTGACCCTTGGAATGACAAAGTGGCCTTACCACACACTTGGATAGACACTCTTGGTGGACATGCTTCAGTGAATTCACATTCTAGTTACTAAGTATTATAATGGTTTTGAAAGAAAAAAATTAGTTAAATTAATTATGTAATAAAACCTAATATGGAATTGGATCGAGATAGAATATATTGAAATATAATGATTCAAATTTAGGATCTTCATATCATGTATTAGTTACACCTTCTGGGATTATTTCTTACCTTTTACAAATTTATTCATCAAAGTATTCACATCCAGAAATGTATATTATATAAAAAGATGGATGGATGTTGGATGTATCATTTTAACAGCATGTTCAATGGGAGATGTGGGGACTTCTATATTTAAATTTTAACAATATGGGAGTATGATCGAAGATATTCATGGAAATATATGCACAAATAACTGAATTTATCATTAATTACATGAATAATTTGAAACACCCTGTAAGAGAGAATGTTATATTGGATTCCTTTATGTACCAAAGACATTTACTATTTAGTGGATCATATGATCCCATAATCACTAAATAATGGTTTAGATCAATTATGAGGATATTCATTTTCCTTCAATTATTTGAAAAATATAATTTCCTAGAAGATATTTACCACCTTAAGGGATCATCTGATGACATGAGGACACTAATAAAAAATATGAATCCTATGGAAGAAATAGAATCTATGGAGTGGTATGAATTCAACAGGTCATTGATAATTAAATATTTACCTCAAAATTTAAACCATAAAATTTAAAGGGGATTCCATTAACTAAAAAAATAAATATGATTCTATTTAATAACATGGGGAAAAATTCAAGAGGATTAATAATTGCTATCAGTTTTATCATTAACATTATATGTAAAATAATCCACTTCTTTTGTTGGATAAACCCAAGTCTATGACAGTATTTGGATACTTGAAAATTTTTGTAAAGACCTGGAAATTCCAAGGAATTTTTTTTTCTTTCATAAAAACTGTGGAATGTTATGAGACTGTGGCTTCTGATGGCACTTGATTCTGAGACCCGGTGTCCCCTAAATCAATTTCTGAAGTTTTTCTTGGGTACGTTCAGTGAACGAATGAGAAGGTTTCTCTATCTTTTGAACTGGTGCTCAGAATAGGGTTTCGATGGCACCGTTGATGTCACAGCATTAGAGATTTCTTAAGGGGACCATCATCTCGAATGCAGTTGGGGCGGTGTGGAAGTTAGATTTCTGGGCTTCATGAAATAAAAATAAAATTTATTTTATTTTTATTCTTTCTTTTGGAAATTCAAATTTGTTAGAATCAATGTGGGGGTCCACCACCCACAATAATTCAGTGAAAATCCTCCCTAAATTAAATAAGGGAGGAGCATAACATATGAGGGTCATCCACAAGAGAAAACCCCCTCGTCTCCTTCTCTCTTTATCTTCTCCTCTTCCACCATTATTGCACCACCAATAGACCACCTCCTCTGACGATCGAACGAGTGATGAACCTCCAAGGAAACGACGATGTCGTCTTCCGACGTCAACGAACGACGCTACCTCTCTGAAGATCCATCGAGTGATCACGTCATGAGGCAGGGGGTTATTTTTCTTTCAAGTATTATCATCATTATTTTTTTCTTAAGGTTTGGAAGCATGATATCTTCGTAACGAGAGGAGATCAGACCGCAAAACACGGCTAATTCGCCTCCCATATTCTTTGTTAATCTTTGTTGATGTTGGAGGCAGAGGCATGCAGTGATCCACAGGGAACCACAACTATGCAAGGCTGTGGAAAAGGCGGTGCGGTGTCATTGCACAACGCAGAGACATAGAGGGCCACGACCAGAGCGGGCAGCAGCGGTGGTGCGCGGTGCCGTCACGCCATGCCAGAGTGACCGAGGAAGGCCATGGCCAGAGTGGGCCTTAGCGGAGGGGCGTTGCACCGTCACGCCGCGCTGGTGAGATGAGCCATGGCGGACCAACATGGGCGGCCGGTCGAGCCGGCCGCCGACATCTCGAGGAGGCAGGACCCTTTCTGGGTCCTGCTGCAGCTCACAAACCAGCCGGCGTTAATGGCCGGCCATTACCTTGAAACAGGGGGGTGTAACCCCCCGACCAGCTGCTAGGGAAGACCCCACTGGGTCCGCTATTTCCAAAATTGGGGGTTTTTCCCCCTTTTCATCCCTCTCGGGCCGCAGGCCGCATGGGCCGGGCAAGCCACTTGCCCCACGGGCCGGGCCGGCCGTGCCCCACCGGGCTAGACCTGGGTCCGGGTCGGGTCGACCCGGTTCGGGCCGACCCTGGGTGTTGGGCCGGGTCGGACTGGGCCCAGACCCCCTATTTTCAGACCGTTTTCGGTTAAACGGTAATATATTGAGCTACGGACCTCCAGTCGATGCACCGTTAGTTGCATAGGATTCCTTGGATCTATTCGGTCGTTTTGGTATATTACACTCAATGTTTGGGCAATGTTTGGGTATGGCTGGGTTGGTTCGAACCTGAAACCAACCGGGCCCTCGGAGCGGAAACACTTTTAACATGAGCTCTGGACGTCTGATTGACGAGACTTCAACTTTTTTGGATTCATCTTGGTGAGACGGTTCTTTTTGTATACTTCAACTGAGGTTTGGATTCAGTTGGAGTGTGGCCTGGTTGGATTGTACCAGAAATCCAATCGGGCCCCTAGAACGGAAAAGCTAATAAATCTCAGACCGGACGTCTAATTAATGAACCGTCAGTGGAGTTGGTAATCACATTGTGAAACAGTTCCTTTGAGTATACCCCATGAGAGTTTAGGGTACAGTTGAGATACGGACGGGTTGGTTCGTACACGAAACCAACTGGGCCCCCGGGACTAAAAGGCTAATAACTCACAGAACGGGCGTCCGATAGACGCGCCGTCTGTTACGTTGAGACCCCTTTAATGAGGCGGTCCTTTGAGATACTTATTCCTAGGACTTCATGACAGTTGATATATAGACCCCTTGGCTCGTGGAACGGACCATCCCAAAATCGAGCGTGTTGTGTGCGGGAACCCCAGAGCTGGCTGCGTCTGCGACGACGATGATGACTGTACATGGATCATATGTGGGTTCGGTAGTGAGAATGATTGTACCTGGATCCTCCATCTGTTCGGCAGCGATGATGACTTTAGTTGGATCCTACGTGGTTTCAGCAGGGAGGACGACTGTACTTGGATCCTCCGTGGGTTCGGCAGCGAGGACGACTGTACTTGGATCCTCCATGGGTTCGGCAGCAATGCCGACAGTACTTGGATCCTTCGTGGGTTCAGCAGTGATGATTACTGTACTTGGATCCTACATGGGTTCAGCAGCAACAACTTCTGTACTAGGATCCTACGTGGGTTCGGCAGAGGAGATGATTCAGAGGCTACCTCTAATCATCTCTACCCCTCTTCGTGAGTAGTATAGCTGTGTGAGCTGAGTCTTGACTTTCAATCATTATCCTCAATGTGATTGACTAGTGATTTCCTGTGTGGACTAGGTTGTGATTTCCTATGTGGACTTGGTTGTGATTTCATGTGTGGACCGGGTTGTGATATCTTGTGTGGACTGGTTTGTGGTTTTCTGTGTGGACTGGTTGTGATTTTCTATGTGGACTAGGTTTTGATTTCCTCTATGGACTTATTGTGATTTCCTATGTGGACTGTGTTGTGATTTCTTGTGTGGACTGGTTTTTGATTTCATGTGTGGACTGGGTTGTTCTTTCATGTGTGGACTAGGTTGTACATGGGCTCGTGAGTTGGAGTCGAACTGGAATTGATCACTTAGGTATATGTATGGGAATATACCTAAGTAGAGTTGGTTGATACTTCATGTTTTTATCTTTTCTTGTCATTATCCTTGTCGGATTTAGTGATACCGTGAGGGTCTCTTGGTCCCTACTGAGTAACGTTATACTCACCCCTACACAGGCTATGCCCACACCTCGTTGTGTAGGATGCAGATGACGGACAACGCTAACAGAGACCGAGTGTACGAGAACTGGATGGTACCCGGAGATGGACCTCACGACGAGTCAGTACCCGGAGGTGGACTTCACGATGAGACGATACTCAGAGGAGGTTTCCAGGCGAGAGTTTTGAGGTGGCTATCTGTACCCACCCTTCAGGTTGGATCCGAGGTGGACGACCTAGGAGCTTCTTCTATCTTACATCTTTTTTCATTTTCGGTTGTACTTTCGTTTAGTTGTAGCTGTACATTTCAGTTTGGTTTGTATTCTGTCCCATCTACTTTTCAGCACATTCTTTTGTACTTAGTGTATTACTTTAACATGAACTCTGGTTGTATGTGTTTGTGTTTTATAAAGGCAATGTCTTCCCAGTTATCGGGATTTACGCCTTTGGTGCTAGATCCCAACCCCTGGCCTATGGAAGGAGGGCTTGGGGTAGTCATGACAGGGCCCCGAGGATGAGTCATTTCAAATTGGAATCAGAGGAGTCGGTTCTACCGCAGAACTCAGGACTCTGATAATTTCTTCTCTCCGATGAAATAGTGTTTACATTATTGAGTGTGGTTATCAGTCCAGGGAGTCTAGTGTTGGTGCAGCGGCCGACATATCCGTACACCAGGACCCTGACGTTTGATTTCTGACTCAGTACACAAAAACATTGATTGCATGTATGTTTCAAATGTTTTCATTGTGATTACTTTGTGTCAGCTCACCAGGTATGATGTATTAACCGTGGTACACCTGTTTCATTTTAGGATTTCCCCACGAATGTAGCCAGCTAGAGTTCTGTGAGAGTACTTGATGACGGTCCACTGAGCAACGAGGCTCCGGTGCAGGTCCTGCTTTCTATGTTGTCACCTTCGGATGGTGTATCAGCATCACCACCACCCATTAGGAAACATATGTCACAAACCTTACTAGTGGATGGTTCATGCTGATAGAGTGTGTTTCACGAGTTCTAGCAGAAGTGGCCTCCAAGGTTACAAGGCGAGACAGATTCTTAGGCAGCATTGGACTGGCTGGAGGTGATTTCTACAGTTCTACACCTAGTTTAGACACTAGTAGAGAATATGGTGATCTTGGCTACTAGTGTTTCCCAGTGAGTGACCATGAGGTTGGTCCACATAGTGATGAGGCTTTGGTACATGGACCAATGCCTGAGATAGTACATTCGGGTGGTGTGCTAGGAATATCATTACCTGTTGGTCAGCATTTTCAACCTGTGGTACCTATAAATGAAACATGTAGCCTTAGTGCCTTACATGAGTTTTAGCATCAAATACCCCTCAGGTTCCAAGGTGAGAACGACTCACAGGCGGCTGAGGACTGGCTTGAGAAAGTGGATGAGAGTTTTCTAGAGATCATAATTCTTCGGCAGGATGACATATTGGTAGTTGAATAATCATCGAGGCATACCTATCGTTCCTGGTACTTAATGACTACGATACAAACAATGCTTCAGGGATCAGACTTACGAGCGAGGTGTGTTTAAGGACATTCAGGACAGCACCTTTCCTCTATGCATTCCTAATTATGATAGGGTGCTAGAGAGAACCTTTTTGGTTGAATGTTCTTTGGCAGAATAGATATAGTCAGTGAATGTTAGTAGTTGGAAAACTGGAAACTGGCACTAGTCTTGGAGACTTAGGCGTTTAAAATGTTTCAAGAAGAGGGAGTGTTAAGGATAGAAGAATCTGTGGAGCAGCAGACGAGGAAGTAGTGTTGGGAGAGCAGCATGAGGTGGTGTACATTTCGACATGTTACAACCACCCTCCATTGAAGTCCCGACCAGGCACATGGAGCAGGAGGGTAGGGGAAGGGAGTAGCATCATGCTGTCAAGGAATGTGACCCAAGGTCTCTAGGAATGATTCGAGGTACGGTCTATGTCTACTGCGGGCTGTCGTAACAAAAAACATTGATACGAATCATTCCATCCTTCCACGAATCTTGTATCAGACCTAGAGTTTCAGGGTAAGCCTTTGACATGTCCCTCATGTCTGGAGATTCCTTTAGGAGGAGACTTGATAATCATGCTTACGCCGACGGTGTGATATGACCCTTGAGGCGATTGTTTCAGTTGGATCCTCTTGGTGGTAGTGTTGAGGCCTTACGACGTTAGTTTGGGTATGGATTGGGCAACTACAGTTCATACACATATTGGTTGTATTAGGCAAAAAGGTTATGGTTTACCTATAACGATGGGGTGGGCTTTCCTTGGTCAGTGAAATGGATACCCCATGCAGCAAATGACGGAATCATGCATAAGAGGGTGCATTCAATCACTCAAGAGATGGACAAACATGGACTTGTGTCAGACTTCTACAGAGTTGTTGCACAGGTTTTAACATTGACAGAGTAGAGGAAACCCTTCGTGTGGTCAGATAGATGCCAGCAGAACTTTTCAGGAGCTGAGGCAGAGGTTGACCAGTGCACTCATCTTGAGGATACCGGAGATGGTGGAGATCATCCAAGATCGGATGAAGAGAGCAAATAGAAAGTTGAAATCCTATGTTGATAGGAGACGGGACCACTGTAGTTCAAGGTTTGGGACCATGCTTTCTTATGGTTCTCACCTAGATGAGGTCAACAGAGATGTGGTCGAGTAGGCAAGTTAACTCTGAGGTTCATCGGACCCATCAATGTTCTTATCATGGAAGGTGAGGTGGCTTATCTCCTAGACCTTAAACCTCAGTTGCACCGGGTTCACAACGCCTTCCACATATCTCAGATGAGGAGATATGTGCAGGACCCGACACATATCATTGATCACGGGGAGCTGGACATCGATGATGGGGCGACATTTGCCGAGGTACCAGTGGAGATCGAGGATCGATTGGAGCGGGAACTACGTGGATGGTCGATTCCTCTGGTGCGCATTCGTTGGCAGCACGAGAAACTCCATGAGAGCACATGGGATCGGGAGGGTTAGATACGTGCATAGTACCCTCATTTTCCCCTAGTCTATGATGTTTCTTTTCGGGGACGTAAATCCCTGAGGTGGGAGTAATGTAATGACCCGGAAATTTCATTAAATGTTTTTCTTCTTTCATAAATACTTTGGAATTTTACGAGTCTGTGGCTTTTGACGGCACTTGATTCTGAGGCCCGGTGTTCCCGGAATCAAATTCAAATATTTATCTCGGGTACGTTCAGTGAACGAACAAACGGGTTATCTATCTTTGGAACGAGTGCTTGTAATCGGGTTTTGAGGGCACTGTTGCACTCGCAGCATCGACGATTGCTTAAGGGGAGCTTCACCTCGAACACAGTCAGGGCGGTGTGGATGTTAGATTTATGAGCTTCGTGAAATAAAAATAAAATTTATTTTATTTTTATTCTTTCTTTTTGAAATTTAAATTTGTTATAATTAATGTGGGGGGGGGTCCACCACCTACATTAATTCAATGAAACTCCTACCTTAGATAAATAAGGGATGAGCTTAATAGATGAGGGGGAATCCACTAGAGAAACCCCCCTCTTCTCCTTCTCTCTTCCTCTTATACTCTTCCACCATTTTTGCACCAGCAAGGGACCTCATCCTGCGATGATCAAACGTGCAAAGAACCTCCAAGGAAATGACGACTTCATCTTCTGACGTCAACGAAAGATGCTACCTCTCCGCAGATCCATCAAGTGACCACGTCACGAGGTAGGGGTTATTTTTTGTTCATGTATATCATAGTTCTTCATTGTGTATGGTTTGACAGCATGATATCATCATAACGAGAGGAGAATGGACTGCACAAACATGACTGATTCTCCACCCCTTGTATTTGGTAATCTTCGTTCATGTTGGAGGCAGAGGCGCATAGTGTCGTTACACCGTGCGGTGATCGGCAGGGAACCGTGGCCATGCAAGGTCGCGGAGAAGGCGGTGCGGTGCTGTTGCACCGAGCAGAGAGGTAGAGGGCCACAGTCGTAGCGGGCCGCAGTTATGGTGCGCGGAACCGTCGCGCCGCACCGGAGAGACCGAGGAAGGCCACGACCGGAGCGTGTCATGGCGGAGGGGCGCGGCGCCGGCGCACCGCCCCGGGGAGACGAGCCGCGGCCTAAGGCCACAACGGACCAATAGGGGCGGTTGCCCGAGCCGTCTGCCGGTGTCTCCAAGAGGCGGGACCCCTTCTGGGTCCTACGGCAGCTCACAAACCGGCCAGCATTAATGGTCGGCCATTACCCGATAACCGGGGGGTAACCCCCCGACTAGCTGCTAGGGCAGACCCCACTGGGTCCAACATTTCCCAAAACAGGGGGTCGCACCAGCCGGGCCAGGCCACGCCCAACCGAGCCAGACCGGAGCCCGGGTCAGATCGACCCGGTTCGGGCCGACCCAAGGGGTGTTGGGCCCGGTCGAACAGGGCCCAAAACCCCCATTTTCAGACAGTTTTCGGTTAAACGGACATATCTTTAGCTACATACCTACGATCTATGTACCGTTAGTTACATATGATTCCATGGATCGGGTCGGTCGTTTCGGTATATTACACTCATGGATTCGGTGAAGTTTTTGTATGGCTAGGTTGGTTCGAACCCGATACCAACCGGGCCCTCGGAGCAGAAACTCTTATAACATGAGCTCTAGACGTCCAATTTATGATCCGGTGACTTTTTTGGATTCCTCATGATGTGAAAGTTCTTTTGGTATACTTCACCTGAGGTTTGGATGGAGTTGGAGTATGTCCAGGTTGGATTGTACCTGAAATCCAACCGGGCCCTTGGAACGGAAAAGCTAATAACTCTCCGACTGGACGTCCGATTAAAGAACCGTCAGTGGAGTTGGTAATCAAATTATGAAACGGTTCCTTTGAGTATACCACATGAGATTTCAGGGTACAGTTGAGATACGTTCATGTTGGTTCTTACATGAAACCAACCGGGCCCTTGGGACTAAAAGGCTAATAACTAACAGACCAGGCGTCTGATAGACGCGCCGTCTATTGTGTTGATACCCCTTTAACGAGGTGGTCCATTGAGATAATTCTTCATGGTACTTTGTGACTTTTGATGTATTGACCCCTTGCCTCATGGAGTAGACCCTCCAGGAATAGAGCGTGCTGTGTGCGGGAACCCTAGAGCTGGCTGCGACTTTGATGACGATGACGACTGTACTTGGATCCTATGTGGATTCAGACGCGATGACGGCTGTACTTGGATCCTCTATGGGTTCGACAGCGAGGAAGAATGCACTTGGATCCTATGTGGGTTCGACAGCAAGGATGACTGTACTTGGATCCTCCGTGGGCTTGGTAGCGAGGATGACTATACTTGGATCCTCTGGGGGTTCCGCAGCGATGAAGACTGTACTTGGATCCTACGTGGGTTTAGAAGTGATGGTTATTGTACTTGGATCCTACGTGGGTTCGGCAGCGACGACTTATGTACTAGTATCCTACATGGTTTTGATAGAGGAGATGATTCAAGCGCTACATATAATCATATCCACCCCTCTTAGTGAGTAGTATACCTGTGTGAGACGAATCTTTACATTCAATCATTATCATCGATGGGATTGCCTTGTGATTTCCAGTGTGGACTGGGTTGTGATTTCCTGTGTGGACTGGGTTGTGATTTCCTGTGTGGATTGGGTTATGATTTCCTATGTGGACTGGGTTTTGATTTCTTGTGTGGACTGGGTTGTGATATCCTATGTGGACTGGTTGTGATTTCTTGTGTGGACTGGGATGTGATTTCCTGTGTGGACTGGTTGTGATTTCTTATGTGGACTGGGTGTGATTTCTTGTGTGGACTGTGTTTTTCTTTCTTGTGTGGACTTGGTTGTACTTGGGCTCCTGAGTTGAAGTCGAACTGGAAATGATGACTTAGGTATATGTATGGGAATATACCTAAGTTGAGTTTGTTGATACTTCATTTTTGTATCCTTTCATTGTAGTTATACTTGTTGGATTTAGTGAGAACATGAGGTTCTTAGGGTCCCTACTGAGTAACGTTATACTCACCCCTGCATGGTCTATGACTGCACCTCGTTGTGTAGGATGCAGACGATGGACATTGCTAACAGAGACCAAGTGTATGAGGACTAGACGGTACCCTGAGATAGACCTCACGACGAGTCATTACCCCGAGGTGGACTTCAAAACGAGACGATACTCGGAGGAGGCTCGCTGGCGAGAGCGTTGAGGTGACTATTTGTAGCTACCCACCAGGTAGGTTCCGAGGTTGACGAAACAGAAGCTGCTTCTATCTTCCAGCCTTTTGCCTTTTCTGTTGTACTTTCGTTCAGTTGTAGCTGTACTTTTCCGTTGGATTTGTATTCTGGCCCATCTACTTTTCAGCACTTTCTTCTGTACTTACAATATTACTTCCGCGTGTATTCTGGTTGGATGTATTTGTGTTTTATAAAGGCAATTATTTCCCAGTTATCAGGATTTATGCCTTTGGTGCTAGTGTCCATCCCCTGGCCTATGGAAGGCAGGCTTGGGGTAGTCACGACACGGGCCCCGAGGACAGTTCGTCCCAACTTTATACTTATAAGGATGTTTTATGATGTTCCCTCAACGCTTATATGGAAATGGATGACTCTTAGGGCTACCATGAGACTAGATATAAAATCTGGAAATGAATTATAAATGTAGTGGATCACTAGATAAAACACATGGAGGATATAAAATCAATCATCTCAAATGCTAAAAGTGTGGACAGAATCATCATGTAAACTATCTCAAGGGGACAAATAAATAATTCAGGTGTTGAAGGATGAACATCAGGCAAAATAATGTTTATATAAGATGAATAATCCCACTAATATGATCATATAAAAGAATGTTTAAATCAATCCTCATAATCTTTTCCATTCTTTCAACATCATGAAATGTTGTAAATATTCAAACAAATACACTATAAAAAGGATTCTACAAGTTAAAAAATGAAAATAACTCTCTAGTGAAAAAGATTAGGGGTGGGTTTATGTTTTTGATAATATATATTTGGATGAAGTAAATAATTAAATGACAAGAACGCTGCTTATTCTTTCAATATTAGTTAATTTACTATTTTCTTATTGTTCTCCAAACTATTTTATATCATCCTAGTTTAGAAGAACTATTCAAACACCTCTAAAAATCATGGTTGTTATGTTATTAGTGAAATTAGATAATAGAAAAATTGTTTCATCTCTAGTATATAAATCATAACCAATTTATATCTTCATGATGAATCTCCCGGAAACATTAGACATAATACTTTTTGTGGATGTCAATTATATTTTGAGTGAATAGTTATTGTCTCTATATAAGTCCCACATCACCTACTGGGAAATTTAAATCAACTTCTATATTATAAATTTCCCTCAAAATCTACCATAATTGAAGGGGGGGATGAATATTCTTTGGAATAAATTTTTGAATCCTATATATTGTTTCTTTGTATGATTTTATATATTAGTCAAAATATTGAGTCAAAGGAGAGGGCTACTCTTCAGGATTCCCATTGTAAGAGATTTTACTAATAAATCCCATGAATAACATCATGGTCTTCCTCCTGATCAAGATATTGAGTTGTCAATAGAAAATACAAATCAATCCCTCCCCATATCTAAGAAAAAAGAATCAAATAGACCCCAATGAATTTGATGAAATTAAGACACAAATACAAGAACATCTAAAAATGGATTTAACACACTTGAGAGATTCACCATGGGGTCCACCGATCCTCAATATTGGGAAGTGGTATTAGAATATTGGGATGAGTATATACTAAAATAATTAATGTAATATTTAAAATATGTGGATTTATGTCAATGAAGTTTCATTGATATTCCATTATGAATTATTTAAAATTCATTAATATTAATTTAATTTGAATCAATGAATTAATGAAAAATTTAATTAATGTAAATGGGTACATGAATTTGGACGATTTGTTTCATTAAATGAAATGTGTTAGGGGTGCCTATATAAAGGGATGAGGTAATTATTGTCATGAAAACCCAAATTTTGGTAAAGACTATCAAAGTCATATTCATTATTTTCTTTTGTCTACGACCCTCAGTGATGATTCTTGAACCGCCTCATGTTTATAAGAGTCCTCTATTTAAGATAATGGTCCATAAGACAATGTTTTAGTTTAGAGGCAGGATGATTTTTTTTCACTCCAACGATCATCATCAGGAAAAATAATTATATATTACAATATTTTCAATCCATATACACATTTTTTTGTTATTTAATTACTATATAATGATTCTATAATAGTTACATCTTATATATTTGGGTATTTTGTCATATACCAAGTTTAAATGATTGAAAATAAATACCTAATAGTTGCATCAGAATGTAGGATTCATTGAAGAACATTTCCAGTTTATTATTTTATGAAGAACACATTTTACAAATTATGAATTGGGAAATGTAAACCATAGAGAAAATATAAAATTTTATATTTATTTAAAATAATTAAATAAATTTTTTAAAATTATTTATTTTATATATATTTATATAATAATTTGTAAAATATGAATAACATTAGTAATATTGGCTTAATTAATATTCTTTTCTTAAAATGTTTGAAATATAAATATATTATATTTAATACTTATTCATTTGAAAATAAACAATATATTTATTTCAACTAGGATACATCAAGTTTTAATTGAATATTAGTATTTATAATTACTTTATAAATAGTAGAAAATATATTTTTGAAATATTTATAATATTTATAAATTTTTTTCTAAATAAATTGACTATAAAATGATTATAGTGGAATGAAAAAAATTTAAATATATATATTCTTTAAAAGTTTCATAAATCATAAATTTTCTTTTAAATATATTTTAATTTATAAAATAACTATAAATTAATTTATCATAAACTCTTTATAAATAAGTATCTACATTTTTCTTATATATTTATCTACAAAATTATTCAAATATTAAATGTTATTATATAAAACACCAATTACCAAATTAATTTCAATGACTTCAGGTCTAAATTTAAAATAATTATTTAAGATTCAAATGGGTAAATTTATGAATGTTTATATATTTTTAAAAAAATGAAAAATTAGAAAAATATAATATTTAATTTTTATAGATTTTTTATAAATAATTAATTTGAATATGTTAAAAATTAATGTGGGACTTATTTTGAGCAATTAATAAACATTTGTTGGTAAATAAATATATGGATTGTTTATAAAGAACATAAAATTGAGATTTTAATTATTTTTTTAATATTTTTTATATACATAATGAAACAGCTGTATGCAAAATTTATAGAATTTATAAAAGTATATTTGTAAATAAATTCACTAAAATGATTTATGGTTAATAGATTAATTTTTTTTCAACATTTATTTAAAAAATCATATAATATTAAAGTGTTGATATTATGAGTAACCTTTTATCAGAATAATATGATTCCTAAATGGTTTATATCATATTAAAGGACAATAATCCTTTTTTATCTAAAATTATGTAGAATCTTTATAATTTTATGTTGCGTTTTTTAAGGTTAATAGAAATTAATTATAAAATTGTTTATAAATCTTATAAATATTTCCAAATTATATATGGTGTTCATACTAACAATTTTGAATTTATCATAATTAATTAATCTTATTTTTTTAATTAATAGAAGATAGTATTTAAAGATATTATTTAAACTAAATCCAAAATTTTTTGATTGTTAATTTGATTAAAATTTTAAATAATAATTTTCCACTCCATATTTTATGTAATATGAAAAAAATATAATTGGATTGGTAGATTATATTACAAATTATGGAATGTCCAAAATGATAGACAATATATTAAAATGGGATATTATTTGTCTTTTAATTATGATTAGTTCATAAATGGTATCACCATAATTAAATATTTCAATGGATTATTTTTAAAAATATCAATATCAATTTTTTTCATTGTTATATAATGTTTTTATTATGAATTTATGGGATTTATTTTAAATATTAAAAATAGTCTACCAGATAGATCCGTTCATTATATTGAATTTACATCTATATAAAATTTGGTTTTCATCTACGATGACCATATTTTATCATTGAATTTATTATGTTGAATTGAGTTATTTGGGATAGTTTATTCGTATTAGGATTTAGATATATCACGAATTGAATTCTCACATGAGTAATCTATCCTCGGGTAGAGGGACGTGGGGATAGACAAGCTACCATCATGGAGGCTTATACCTTTTCCAGAATGGTGAATTTTGATGGTTATCAATAGCACTGGTTTTACTCATGTAGAGATTATCAATATCACATAACTCTATACCTTTACATTAAAATTTCATGTACCCTATGAATATGATTCATTTATATATGTATGAATATAGTTAAAATATATTTTAATGAAAATAACACAAACGTTTGGGTTCTGAAAATAGTTACGAATTAATGTGGCGTGGACATAATAATTTGGTCGTTGAAATTGGGATTTCAAAAATAAAACATTAGATGTAGACATACATAAAACAGAATAAAATATGAGAATATAATGATAACATAACAAGTAATAATTTGGAATTTAATATGAAAATTATGTATATAAATTTGGTGAAATTTTCAAATAAATCACACGAAAAAATATGTCAGATATTTATTCAAGGGAAATACTTGTCAAGGACTTAATCATTCAATAATTTATTATCGATCTCAGTATGAGTAACAATATATTTTATGGGTTAATGCAACAAGATTTAAATTATTCATTATTTTAATGTTGGATACTTTCTAGGTATGCATTATTTTCCCATGAATGTACATAGATAGTTTATTAATTGCACTTAATTTGGTTTATAATAGTTGGAAAGCAATAACGATTATGATTCCAGAGGAATATAGATTATTGATTTCATATGACGAACTTGGAAAAGATTTTATGCAATCAACTATCCCATAATTTTGATTGTATTAATTTGGATGATCCCCTACACAAATAACACTGGACTAATTTTGGGATAAACGATGTAATTAATAATGAAATATGGATCTGGGATCCCTAAATGTATATGACATATGTGGTAATAAATTTTATTTGGAGGAAATTAATTATAAGTCCCTAAAAATGATAAAATACTTTATATTCACATTGTTAAATGTGTTGTTGTCGATAATCTAATGATCAACATCATAATAAGCTTAAAATTAATAATTGAAATTAGAGTCTTAATGTAAATTATTCCAAATATTATTGATTATAATATTTTCTTAAGAAATAAGAATATTCTATTAATTAGGATAACTAATTACTGATTAAAATATTGTTGAATCCATTTAGTGTGATAATCATGATACTTAAGGAATCATTTAATGGTTAATATATTGTTTTAAAGGCATTATATATTAATTAAAATAAATAATTATATTCCATCGCACTCAATATAATGGTGTATGCCAAAATTTTTGAATATAACTGATTATTCTGGTGAGACTAATGGATTCCCTTAAATAACATTCTGTTTGGGAAATTCGTCAAACTATCACGGATGAAAATTTTCTTAAAATATTAGTGATTTAATATAATATTTACTGAATATTCACAATATTTAGGAATATATAAACTAAGAATATGATGTATGTGTTTTTCTATTGTACATATAATATAAATAGGTGGAGTTTAAAAGAGTAAGGTTAAAAGTTTAAAAATCCAGTAATATCTATTCAAGAATCCATTTATGTTTATTTGAAACCTAGTGTTATTATAATGAATGATTATTCATTCCTTTTTATTGAATTATGTGGAATACTAAATGGGGTTTGGGATAATAATGGAATGTCAATGTCAGGTTTTACTTTATAGAAATATATTAACTACTTTTAAAGGGTACGTTATATCATGTGTATGGTTACGAAGTGTTGTAAGTATATCAGAGTTCAAAATCATATAATCAACTGAAACAGAATACATTTTTCATTCAATTGATGAATTAAATAGTTTCTACATCATATATTTTATTATAAATATATTTATCTGGATTAGATGAATCTATGTAGTGGGTTTGTATCATTATATCAATTGTATTATATTATAAGATTGTTTAACAGTGATTTTTTATGAATATATTAAGATCATTATTAGCATGCACTTTTTTTGTTCATTGTATTCTACAAAAAAAATTGGAATAATTTAAGGATAATAATGACGTATCTATGATACTATGTTAATCCCATTTATTAAATTTTATGGATGATTTTACCACCACCAATCTATGGAATAATTTTATGGAGCATTGAATTGTGAATTAATAAATTTAAAAAACCATACGTATATTTAATCAATAGTTTATTTGAAACACATTACTTCAAAATGGAAATTAGTTTTATTTCCTAAAGCATAGATTAATTTTTGATGAGTATTATCAAGATATTTTGAAGATAATATATGTTCTATGATTCTAGTGGGATTATGTTTGATCATAATGAAGTTAAAATTTTAAAAATAAACTATTTTACTTTGTTTAGATTATATTATTTTTTTTAAAAATGTATTAAAGATTATTTATATGAGATAATAAATAAAAATGCACATATTTACATTTAGTTAATAAAATAAAGTTAATATAAGTATTAATTATAAAAATTATGAGTATAATCTTAAATTTAATAGAGAAATTAATGTTACAAAAATTTTATGAATTGTAAAGATAAAACAATTTAGCGATTTGTGTTTATTTATCAAGGGATATTGAATAAATTTGTATTCCATCATATTTAAAAAAGTGAAAACCACTTGATATCCTAATTCATTAGTGTATAATAGAAAAAAATTTGTAAATAGTTCCACGTTTTTATCATAATTATGTTAATGTGACTTTATACTAAAAGCGTTTAGGATATTATAGATAAAAATATTAAAGGAAACATTAACCTCAAGGGGAGTTATTTGTGGACTAATTTCATAATTGATAGTGGGGATGGACATAGAAATAGTTCTAAGTATAAATTAGGTGTTGAAAACATAAAATTTAATATTTTTATATAAAGGACAATGGATATATTTTTAAGGAGTTGTACATCATGAAATTGATTCCAAAGTCTCAAAATTATTATAATGATATTTAATCAGAAAATGTTACCCACTAAGTGGTTAGTGGGATTATTTTATCAGATGTTCACATTGGGATGATACATGAGTAACATATTTATAGAATATCAATAAACCATTACTATAGTAACAACATGAAATTAATTTAGAATATAATGATATTAAACTCATAAGATAATTTTTCATTAATAGTTTAAATCATATCTTGTAATTGTAATAAAGTAAATCTCCATTTATCAGTCATTCATCATTTCTAATACATTACTATACTTCAATGGTCAAATTAGAAATTTCCCCTCATAGTAAAAACGATGTGTTTTTCCTAATTGATGATCATCGTGGGGTATTACGGGTTATGGGGGATATGTTAAAATTATCTTGAATTTATTGTTGTAAAAATTTATAGATGTTATATATAAGTTACAAACAATATATTAGTTTTGAAATAAGTAGGTACTTATTACTTGGAAAAACCATCTATAATTAATCTCACAAAATTTTATATATTAATATATATACATAAGGGTTTATGACTATTACCATTATATCTTAAATGTGGTTTTTCAGAAACATAGCATTGAAAACATCATACATAGACACCCTACATGTTAATCGGAAAATATGAACATGGCTATTTGGGGGCTGGTAAGGGAAGTTGTCAACCATGTCATCTGTTGGACTGAAACTAAGATAGGAATCCTCCATATGTATGGAAAGAAAAGGAAATTGTATAATTATTTAATTAGACGATGTAAATTCATGGACACTCATAGTTGAGTCACAACTAATCTACTCAACTTCTATGATGAGGGGAATGTGATATGATTATCTCTATGATGAATGAAAAGATATATATATTCACCATAGTAGTTAATAAATGTCAAATAGTCATGAAAAAAATGAGATGGCTATACTAAATTCACATGTTTTATGTGTTATGGTCTGTTGATGTCATGAATAAAACGATTTAATGGATATATATTATGTCTAGGATACAAATATTGGTGGGATTTTTCATGTAGAGATATGAGAAAGTTTGATATAGATCACATGAAACAATTACTAGTATGAGTAGCCTTGATTCTCTCCATGAATCCCCAATTTTTGTAAATCTATAAAATATAGATTTAATAATAGTTTTCAATTCCCCAGAGAAGAACTATTCTATATGGTTGAACAAAAGGGGCCTTAAATTTTAGCAGCCGCTTGGGTGGTCTTTGAGAGCCGACCATGTTCATAACATAATACACATTGTTTTTGAAGTGACCATGTGAGTGTGCGATGAAGATATTTTCCAACACCCCAGCTGATTCCCTTGCCATACATAGGGATATTCATGATGCTGCAGCTGTGCAATATGGCACAATGAATAATTCTTTTGAAGGTCTGCGGACACTGCTACTGCTTGGTGTGGCAGGGAAGCCAAAACAACCTCTTGAATTCATGTTCTTCAGATGGATTCCATTGACCCCTCCTGGCATTAAAGTCATCATTTATGGTGCTACTTTTGTCTCTCATAGACCCTCAGGATGTGGAGGTGTGTTCCGTACATAACACGGTTTTGTCAAAGGTTTCTTCCACAAATTTATTGGGAAAATTACTATGTTTGAAGCGGAACATTGGGTTGTGATCTATGCTATAATATATGTTGTATATTACAACTGGTAACCTCTTTGGATTGAATTACACTCTCAACTTGTTGTGAAGGCTTTTGGAACATGCACTAGAGATGTTCCATGGGGACTACTTCCTCATTTGTTCGCATGTCTCAAACATGCCAGTCACCTTCAGATCTACATATCTCATGTTCACAGGGAGGCGAATCATATTATTAATCCCCTCTTGAAGGAGGCTATTGTGATGCTGATCACCTTATAGTCATTCAGGATCCCTAATGTCTGCGTTAGCAGGGTGTATGATGATATGTGGGGTGTGAATTATTCTCGTTCTTGTACGAACCCTTGTAAGGACTAATCTCTTGTACCTTACATTTTGATTAACAAATTTATGGTCGGCTTGCTCAGACCTTCGATCTTCATGGTAATAGTTTTCAATTATTATAAGGATAATAGGGTGACAATGTTAGGACCCTATATAAGAATTGTGTTTTGGGCAATGTTTCTGATTCATAGTGAATTGTGTATGCTAAATCTGTATCAAAATGGAGTTTATGATGGATTCAAATATTTTTTGGGAGTTTCTCATAACAGTAATTATGGTTTTAGTGTAATTTTTATATTTTTTGATATGAAATGAAATAATTAATGGATTAATTAAATTAGGTTCTTCTATCTTAAAAAACCATCCATAGATTTTCTATTATGAATTGATGAAAATAATTTAATAATAACTCAACAGGATTAAATAAATAATTATAAATTGGAAAAAACTTATATAGATATATTGAATATGTCTGATAAATTTCATTAAATAAAATACATCATTCATGTATATATAAAGGGATCAAATCCCTCTGATTATGTAAATCCAATATTTTTTCATGCCTATCAATGATCTTTTCCTTATCATAGCTTCTTATCACACTGGTTGAAGAGGATATAACCTACTAAAGTGTAAATGAGTAATCATATTTAGATCGGTATCAATAGGCTAGAGTAATCCCTCAGTGTTAGGAATCATTTTTTTCGTCTCCATTAATCATAATCATGAATTTATTTGGATATTATTACATTGTAAATACATGTATTTACATTTGTGTTATTCATTTATTACACATTGATTACATTAATGTTAGAATTTATTTATATGGTGTTTTATTCTAATAAAATGTCAATATGATAGACATAAAAATCAAAACATATGTGTCTCTGTATCTATTATCATAAAAATAAAAATATTATGATGAAGAAAAAAGTATCCTCTTCCATTAACTGATGACTTATTCTATCAGTTTTAGAGAGATTAATACATCTATAATGTTAGTATTTAGTCAACATATTAGCACTTAATGGGGAAGGTGGATACTCCCATGACCGGATTTTGTATATGCTATGTGAACTATGATATCAAAGTCAATCCATTTGGTCTCCCTAATTATCATCATACCATGATGGACATAATGAATATATTATTTTATAGACTAACATGATAAATGTTTTATAGTCATTATAGATTATTTTATTATGTAATCCTAAAAATTTTGGAACATAAAGAAAGTTTTAAAATTATGTTGAAGAATTTCATTAAGGGTATGTTGTGATGTCCAATATTTGGATGCAAATCAGTGGTACACCAAGTTTGGTTGGCCACATGCCCTAAAGCGCATCCTTCCAATATGTGAGAGGCTCTCGAATAACAGGGAGGGCCTAGGGTGTGTCCATGGTGAGACTTGGTTCTCATTAATAGAGTGTATAATATAATATACATATAATGAAATTTAAATAGAATAATCAATATAATAATCAATGGAAAGGTAGAGTAAGATGTAATAATAATCAAATGAAGCAGCTAATACACATATAAAAAAGAAGACGATGATATGTCAGGTATCTATAATGATTTAAAATAAGAATATAGTTAATATGACAATAAATACTATAAAAACATAAAAAATGGAATCCAAAAACTATCCCCAATTTCTCTAGCTACAACTCGTTCATCAGCTACCTGCTCCATCCTAAGGAATTAAATAATAAAGTGTTTGAATATGTATGCTTATCTTTTTCAATCCGTACATAAATGTAATCTGGTTGGGTGTTAATGGCGGCTCAGATAGGGTGTGCAATAAATCGCATTTGGCCACCACCAATGTTTTCTATAACATTCAGTCTGTTTAATATAAATTGAAATAGTGTGAAAGCAAGCATGTATAAATGTAAAGAAGTATAGTAATGTTAAATACCCAAGTACAAACTTCATCACTGGGATGGTGCCTAAACATGTAAGCAGTTCATTAATTAATTGTGTTCTTGTTTATATAATTATATCACGTGAGGTAAAACAAGAACAAACAACCTGACATGAAAATTATTTTGAAGGATCCAATACATAGAAGTGTATATGGAAATGATAATAATATGGAAGAGGTTTCAAGTTAATATCAAAGAAAATCATGACTTCAGGGATCACAAGCTTAGTAAAAACTACAACCTAGCTATGGTGTAAGAGTGTAATCCAAGGAGAAACATCCTTGGAATTATACAATAATTATTATAACCAAGTCCACAAAAAAACAACCATGGTATAATGGGATAAGAAATGGTTAGGACCAAGGATTTATGCAATGAACCTCTAGTCCATCGTGTCCATGATAGATACAAGGATTGTATCCAAGTAATCCTTTAATAGTTATTTAGGTATCCTACAGTTTCATACCGAGCATCCATAAATAGATATGGGTCAGTTTCCAAGGAGGTTCACACCCTTAGAAATTAGAATGCTTGAATTATAATGGTGTACATGAGATCTATATGCATTCCCTCTGGAATCCAAAAGAGAACATGGGTCATACCATTGTTATAATGATTTCAAGGTCATATACAATTAAGAACCTCATAATTGATTTTAAAAATGTATCCTTGTATTAATAATACCTTGTAAAAATTTCATTTGGTTCAATCATCCACTATCAGTTGTGTGACAAGGCCTACATGCATGCAACCATTATAGATATTTCATATTTAAATACATGGTTCCCTAATTTACCATTAATAAACATGATAAGTATGTATAAGTATGGGAAAACAAACACAATTAATTATAAAGAGCTAGGCCAAGTGATACCAAATATATACTTTTCAATTTAACATTCAAACATTTATTAACTAAGATGAAGAACATACCTTAGGCAGGTCCAGTGATGTATCATCACGTTAATATCAATTAATTAATTCAACATTCATTTAACTAAGGATGTATTACCATTAGAAGGTTCAATCCAAGGTACACCCGATCGGTGTCACAAACACACATGCCTAAGAACTATATCTAAATTATGGAAATCAACATATATGGGGTGGTTTTAATTGTAAAAATAACCATGAATTATGGGGATTTTTTTTAAAAGGGTATTAGAATAAGGTTCTAAAAATTATAATCATGGGAAAAAAATTAAACTAATCTTGACATATGAAATTGGCATGCATGAAAAATAATTTATAAAATGAAAAAACATGACAGATGAGTTATAGGCCACATATATTGTAAACATGTGACTATCCTCATCCAGTATCAGTATGTAGTTTGTGTTATATTAGAAGAGATCTGAATAATGGATCAATTCAATTTTATGTCTTATATTGGATGTTATCTATTTTGTCAACAATATATAGAAGAATTTCGAATAAATTAAAGGAATTGAGATCATACCAATATTAATAAAACATGACAAATGATGATTAAACCAAACATTATATTGGATCATAGGATCAAAAGATATAACAGACCATTAAAGGGATATCAGAATAGTAGGGGTGTCATTTTTTATGCTAGAGAGAAAAGTTATGGGGAGGGTGTTTAAAACATAATTTTAGGGAAAAAATGCAGAATAGAAAAAATGGGATTCACATGGGTTGGCCATTTGGTATTATAAACCATGTTATAACCTTGCATGATATGCTATAGTGAGGGCCATTCTTGATGGTTAGACCACACTGTGTGGGAAACTGTTCACCATGTATGTGGAACACCTATGCAAAATAGATTTCATTTTTCACACCATTATACGACCCCTTGTCTGCAGTTATGGGAAACTGTACACCCTACATGTACCCATTTTCTTTCCACTCATTATTTAATCTAGCATTGAGACATTCCCCACATGGTTTCCTATAAGTGTTCCATAGGCCATATTCTCCCAAAATCTATGTTTTGGACTCCAAACAATCATCAGGAATCCCTTAATCCTTTATAAAATCATTTGGAATTTTTATTAGGCCTAAAATAAAGAATTAATCCAAATTCATATAGATTCATTCCTAAGTCGAAAACTAGGTTCCTACAGTATTCCCCATATAAAGAAACTCATCTTCAAGTTCTCAATTAAAGGATTTTGAAACACTATTTGAGAACAACAACAGACACTAGGAACATATGTTTTACTCCTCTTACTATGTCTTATCTTTTACATTTCCATCATCCTATAGGAACCATAATAGAGGGAAAAAACAACATCAGAGAGACTTCATAATCTACTGAATGATGCATGTAAGATACTCCTCAAATGTTGAATTAGAATCTAGATCATCTTCCTCAGGATCAATATTATTAGATAGATCAGTATGATAATGGGGAAGCTGTGAATTGTGTAAGACTTCGTGCAAGCCATAGTAAATTTGATGTTTTAGGTACTGATAGGCTACTATCCCAACAATATATTGAATATAATATTCTCTGAAAAAAAGGTGGTGATAACTTCCATTTCAACAGTATAAATGTGTTCCCTATTGTGGGTGATACCTATAGGAATAAAATATTCTCAACCTCCTAATCCAAAGGTCATCGATAGCAATCACCATAATATTTCATTCATGAATGAGTTGTAAATATTTATTTTTGATCAGTTGAACCTACATTTAGGTCACCTACATGAGATGAGTACCTAGTTATTCTACCTCTCCTGTCTATAGAAATCACATAGCTGAATGGAACTACCTACTATACAAGGCATGAAAATGAGAAATTTGAATCATCTCATGAAAGCTACTATTATAGTTTAACATGAAAAGAGGGATATGATTCTACCAGGAACAACTAAAATCATATAATCGATCTTGAAGCATGTTTTCTAAAACATGTATTTTCCTTTAAAACTATCCATTGTTCTTATATTGAATGGTTATTATCAAAATCACTTACGCATTCATAGCTTTTTGTAACCCCTAGAAGAACAGTGACAAGAAACTAACATTCCTATCTAAAATGTTAGTACAACAAACCCTATATAATCATATGATATCATGAACATATAGTCTTCCAAACTCATTAAATGAGAATGTATATTAGATATGAAGGATGTATGATAATTTAAACATTCTACGAGTGAAAAACCATATAATGTAACTTCCACTAGGTGACCTTGGTATGCCAACTACAAAGTCTAACGAAACAGATTTTCCATGTCTATTCTGGTACTGGAAGTTGCTGAAACAATCATATATGTCACTAGTGATCCACCATAAACTGTAAAAATGTGGAACACCTAGTGAAAAATCCTATTATTTTATATTTATTCCTAGGCCACCAATACTAACATTTCTTATCTCAATGCATCTTGGTGATTCCCAAATGAACAATACACTATGAATCATGAGGATCACACATCAAATATCTCATATGTTTAGGAATCTAGAAGAATCCATGAATAATAATGATTTCGTCTCTATCAACAGGCTTATATGATGTTTTGTCACACCTTGAAATACTCTCATAAAGATGTAGGCCTTCTGGTTCTAAAAATTACCTTCTCTTCACCTTCTCAAGAAGAGAAGAGGTAACTATCATGTCTGAGAGGCAAAACTTCTCATGACTATCATGAAACTTTAGATACAAATCACGAAATTTGGGAATTGATTTTAATTCATCACTAAATTTATATATGATATGTTTTTGGGTTTTCAAGATTAGAAAATCCTATACCACAATGCATTTTCCTAGTGAATAGTAATTCTTGAAATTTATTAACTGAAGATATTCAAACCCTCTATATTCTTCAAGATTTTATGTCATTCTTTTAACTGAAATATTTTAGCATCTTGTTGTCCGTGTATAGTATAAGTCTCTAAACCAAATGGTATTGTCTCAAAAAATATAAAGTACGGACAACTAATTCTAACTCAAGGACATGTATAATGTAATTTCACTCAATATGCCTAAACTTCCAAGATCTATACACGATGAATCTATCCACAAACATCATCACTAGTCCTATGATATTTCTTGTTTCATCATAGAACACAATGTAACCTCTTCCATGATCTAGATTAATCTAATCATGTTTCGAGAGGATCCTTCCATTTAGCTCTAAAAAGGATTTATCACACACTTCTGACCATGGAAACAGCACACTGTTCGTTATATGACTAATAAGAGGTAATCCAAGGGGTGATAAGTCTTTTATGAAATTCATGTAATATCCATCCAGCCCTAAAAAATATTGTATTTCAAACACATTCTTCGGATTCCCCCTAGAAACCACATCACTCACCATCTTTGGGTCAATAAATACATCATATTCAAATATAATATGACCCACAAAGTAGATATTGTCAACCAATAAATGGACCTTATCTAGCTTCAAATAAATATGATGCTCTCTTAGTGTACATAGAATGATCTCAATGTTCTTAGAATGGTCTCTATGAGTGTGAGAATACAATAATAATTAGTACAAAAGATGGCATTAACAACACCAAAATAGGCCTTTATCAGTTCTAAACAATTTCTTTCAATAGGATCATGGTTAGAAGTCAAAGAATTATATCCGTTCAAAAAAGAACTATTAAAGGACCCTTTAAGAGTTCCAAAGGAGCACTATTAAATTGAACCATTTAATTGTGATTTTTAGTGCTGATATATGTTGTTATTTCAAAGGGGGTAAAATAATTATTTTTTAAATATCCACAAGCACGAACCATTTATTAGTGCTTCCATGAACCCTTTAATAAATCTCCCTCACCTTTATCAGGGCTTTTTACCCCACAACCCATTTTATCATCACTTTTCAAATTTCTAACCCCATGCATGCATGTCTAAAATTGAACTATGCACCTCTCCATTATAGATGGAATGTTGTTACCACTACACCATATTTTTTTCTATTTATTGATATTTTCATATATATATATATATTATTAAAAAATTGACATAATTATTTTTACATATATTTATAAAATATTTGTTGTGTGTGATATATATTTATATTACTATATTTATTTATGTATCTTATATATTATATTATTTAAAATATGCTATGAGATATTATTAATATATTTTTTTTATTACTACATAGACATCGGTATATATAAACAATATAAATATATTTGTATAATGTAATAAAAAGATAAATGTTTTATTAAATAAAATTTCATAACAATTATTTATTTAACTATATATTAAAATATATATTTATATATATATGTTTATATATATTTTTATTTTAGGGATTTATTATATGTTAAAATAACAAAACATGCTTATATTTAATTATAAATAAATTTATTTAGCAAAAATTTGATATAACTTAAAAACCATAATATCTATATGTATGTAAAACCTAGCAATAAATTCAGTCTCCACAAAAAATATTAATAATATCCACTTAAATGAGGATTAAAATACATTGAATGTAACAAAAATTGGGGCACCCTAAATAAAAACGGGGTTTTAGAGTCCTTTTTTGAATTTATAGCCTTGAAAAAATGTGGAAAGGGTTTGCCTCTATCACCAATGGAGTAAAGCTCATCATAATATTGGATTTTATGTTTTTAGAGTTTAAATTGACACCCACATGAAATTTAATTATACTTTTACATTCATGTAATTTTTTCAACTTATTCTAGATCTTTAACTAATTTTTTATTTTTTTAAATCTTAAAATTGTAATTAAATTAATATTATATAATAATAATTTGAAATTTTTTAAATAGAAATATATTTCTAAATTATTTTACAAGCCATTGTATCTAAATATCTTATATTTTATTTTTTAAATTCTTGTTTTTCCTTATTTAAACATATATATATATATATATTATTTTTAATGAAATATAATTTTTTTTGAAGAATACACATATAAGAGATGCTAAAAAATCACTGATAAAGGGGGTCTTTAGCAGCACTTCTATAAAAGCACTGCTACCCCCACCTTTATGAGTGCTTTTTTAAAGCACTGATAAAGACCCCATTTATCATCAACTTCTAAAAAGTTTTGATAAAGGGTGGGGCTTTATCATCCCTTGTAAAAATTACCTGATAAAGAACCCATTTAATAGCACTTCATAGCACTATTAAACCCCCCTTTAATAATTATTTTTTTCACTAACAATGTGGTTATTTAAAATCACTTTTAGCTAGTGATGTTAAATTTAGAGAACTAGATAAACCCATTTTTCTATTAGGGAAGACATCTTCCACAAATACTGTGAAAAAAGAATCCAAACAGAGGTGGAACATATTATTCATTAGAAATGAGAAAACTGAGGCTGCTTTCGTAAGACCGAATGGCATAATGAGATAATCATACAGATCATACCTTCTATGGAATATTGTAGAACATATGTTTGATGTTTTGACTCACACATGATGATATCCTAAACATAGATCAAACATGTAGAAAACCATATCTCCTTATATCATGTCAAAAATAACATCTATACGAGGTAGTGGAAATCGATTGATGACTGTTACATTGTTCAACACTCTATAATCCCTGGATTAACAATGAATCCTATCTTCCTTCTAGGAAAAAGCATTGTAAACACCATGAGAGACTAATGTTCCACATATATCATTTCTCCTATAAATCCCCAATTGTGGATTTTGATCCTTGAACTTCTAATGTTGCAACATTTATAGAGGCATGTAAATTGGATCTTCCTGTGGACCAATCTCAATCGCGAACTCTACCTATATCTAAGGAGGTAATCCATAAGAATCATTTAGACATATGTATCTCTGAAATGATATACTAATATGGGGAATTCATCCTAACAGAAACCCTGATCCCCCACAAAGAGAATGGAAATCGAGGCGGTCACCCCACCAAGACCATTATGCACTGGTCAAACTCGAATATCCTTGACATCCCACTCACCATTTGTTAGATAACTACTGCCCTTCTTCGATGCAAAAAAATATCTATGGTGATTTAATTCTACACCGGTGTGATATAGAACCAACAAATCCATCCCAATAATGACATTTAAGCTTTTAATATCATGGAAAATTCATTCCCATGAGGTAGGGTAACTACATTGCCCAAGGGGATAACCCCTACATTAACATATACCCTCTAACCATACTCCTAACAGGTTATTTTGGGAAATTACACCACATGAATACTGTAATTCCTGTTTGAGAATTTTCATGATAGATAAGGAGATGATGGTTGGTGAAGCAGCTATATCAAATAATGTAGATATTAATATGGAGGATACTAGAATAGTACCTCACCCTGTATATGACCCTACAACCTAATCCCTTCATGTTAGCCCTAGTTCATGAAACTAACATGATCAATGTCCCTGTGAAATTTTTGGACTACCGTGATCAAGATTTCTTTGTTAAAACTATTGGTAATCTGAAGTCTAGATACTATGGTCACAACCTCCTCCACATCCTATTCTTCTAGTTCTACTTCAACTCCCCACCTGGCACGGTGTAAATGGACATTCCCCTGAATGTGAAGCTAGAGCAGATCCTCCTACACTAGATGATGATGGAATTGTCTGATAGAATATCTAATGATTCCCAATAATGTTGAAACATTTTCACTATAGAGGGTCTATATCACATTATGGTTTCATATTCCCCAATATTCCACACTAGTGACACACTATAGTGCTACTAATATAGGTGGTCTGTACACCACTTCCCTAATGTGAAACCCTGATGTATCGCTTTCTGCTACTTCATGACGTACGGGCTGACATCAGTACTGATCCCCTATACACATTACTATCATCACCCCATGAGTTGTTATTAGTTGTAATATCCTAATTAACTATATTATAAAATTTATATAAGAAAAGGACAATGACCTATATATGGAAGGTAGATTGCAGCTCATCCTCAAAGTTTCCAACACATGAAAGCTTATCACCAACTATAAGTGGTTCAAATCATTGAAACTTTTTGAATCACACTCAATAATACCTAAATGTCATAGAACCCTTCCCAGGATGCATGAAATATATGGATTTGTCATCCCATATTTTCTTATGAAATAACTGATCATAGAAATCATTCTTGAAATCATCTTATATTATTCCCTAATTGTGACCAACCTATGTAATCACATCCTACTAGTTCATGGTCGAATCACATAGTATGCACACAAAAATAAAGAACCAATGATCTAGAGGGGTCTCCAACTTGTAAATGATTTAAAGGTTTTCCTATATCTAAGACTCAATAGCCAGTTGTCCATCTCCCACTAAAAAGGTGGGAGGATGATACTTCATGAACACATGGGTTAAATCATCCATCGTTGCTTCATGTATTTGTGAACCTTTGATGGATTGAATCAGATTTAAGAAAATTTGATGAATCTGATATTCATTTCCAAGATCATGAAAAATTGGAAATTCATCAAGTTTCACTACTAACTATAAGACCGACGGCATAGGTCCCACCACATCTAGATCATGGTCATCATTGCCCTCCCGGTGCATGACACTAGGACACCGTGGCGTCATTGGTGTAAAAAATTAAAGCACACACCTCAAATAATTCCTTAATAATATAGATAGTAGTAAATGATTATAAATGTAATAATGGCTCACTACCCTTGGAAGACTACCCTAGAAACCCACATATAAGGCCATGTATCTATAAGTTCACAAATATATATTTATAAGTGTTCTAGTAGGTGAAATTCAATCTATGCCTTGCCTCTCCATTTACTAACAAACATTTCACTTTATATGTCTAGTTCCACATTTATTGATCACATTTTCTTATTTTTCATATTTCTGTGCTCATTTACGATGGATCTACAATCATAAAAAATCAAGGACCAAAAACCTTATCACTAAAATTGATGTCAATTAAATTTTATTCTAACGGGTAGAATGATTAAGTTACCCAGACCATCCCATGAGGGAAATTGTAGCTGATAATTTGAAAATAGAAATCACTAAACTACATGTAAATCATATCACAAGAACATATTTATAAAAAAGGATCTCCAAACAGTCCCAAGAAAATCACATAAATGAATGTAGTGAAATGTACCAACATGGAATTGAAATATGTATGTCATTTAAATTCATGGTGCCTATGATGATAAATGTAATAATGATCCATTTCCTCATATAATCAGGAAAATGATTAATTAAGAACCTAAATAATAATAATAATAACAACTCCACTTTTCACGTGCATCACTCAATGGATAAATTATAAAAACTGTAATAAGAAGAATTGGAACAATAATTGTAATTTAGGAAACTCAGTATTTACCCTGAAGATGGATCAGATACTCCAATGATCAGTATATAACCAATTTCCATAGAATTATTATTATGCATTCTATTTTCTCCAAATAATAAACCATGAAATAAACTTAAATTGATGCCACACTGTGACATTCTAGACCAATATTCCACTCAGAGGTTCTGGAGGCCTAATTGGCCTCATGGCCTCAAGCGCATCTCCCTAAATGCCAAGAGATTTTTACTAGCAGCTAGGAACTAGGGTTATTCAATGGAGATAATATTACTTCATTAGAAGTGTGCATAACATTTAATAAATATAATAATAGGAAATATTATAATTAATATAATAACATAAGGAACTAATGAATAAGAAAGGAGAAATAAACAAACCAACCAAATGATACTCATATACAAAAGATGATGATAATATTTCATATATCAATAAATCTAGGAAACGTGAATATGAATAATCATACAATACATGTTATACAAATTTTGAAAAAATAAATCCAAAATCTATTATAAGAATCCTGAGATCTATCTTGGACATCATCCACCATCTTTATCATATGAAATTAAACAATGATGTGACCAATGTGGTATTATTCCCTTTGTTAACAAATTCATATGAGTTATCTTCCAAAGAACCAATGGAGGCCTGGATAGGGTGTGAGATAAATCATATAAGTCAACTACCAATTAGGTCTATAACATCTAGATCGGGTTATATATATTAAAATATTGTCCATGAAATCATATATAAATGTAAAGCAGTATGGTAATGTAAACTACCGAGGTAGATGCATCATCCCATGATAGGCGTATGAACATGTAACCAATTTATTTATTTATTAAATTCTTGTTCATATAGTTTATTCCACTAAAGTAAAAAACAACACCAAACAAGAATCCAAGCTATGGGGTAAGAGTGTAATCTATTAGGCGGCATCCAAGTCATTCTATATTAATGAATCTAATTGAGACAATGAGAAATATCGAACATATAATGGGATAAGTAATGGCTTGGCCCATGGATACATCCAAGGAACCTCAAATTTATAGAATACAAGGAACCTTATATTTGTAAAAGTAATGGTGGGAAACTATTGTTTCATACCAATTATCAACAGATAGGCATGGATTGGGTTCCAAAGTTGGTCCCAACCTTGAAAACTGGCATCCTTGAATCGAAATGTCATCGAAAAGTGCTCAAGGAATTCCCTCAGGATTCCAAAATCTAACCCTAGTACGACCATTCCAATAATGATTTCATGGTCCACATACGATTAAGAAGTTTTGGATTTTTTTATTTAATTAATTATCCCACATAGTAATCATACAATATAGAAAGTTTATTTTTATTCAAGACTTTCCATTCAATAGTATGACAAGGCCATGGTGCATGAAACAATTAAATTAATTTCATATTTAAATAATTGGTTCCCTCCTTTAACTTTCATGAACTATAAAAACCAGGCTAAGGGTTTGGATCCATGTTTAATTCTCTATAATGATCTAGGACAAGTAATATCAAATATATGCATTCCATTTAAACATTCAAATACTTATTAAATATGTTAAAGAACATGCCTTAAAATGGTCAAGTGATGTTTTTTACCTGGTACTAGAAATTCATCAATTCATCACTCAAATAATTATGGAAGGAATACCATAAATAGGTTCAAATACAAGGAACACCCATAAGGTTCCATAGGCATACATTTCATGGAAATAAAATCCAATAAATAGTAATTACCTTACATGCGGTGGTTGACATTGTGTGTGTAACCGACAATGATGAATAACACATTTATCAATGGTCATTGAACATGGTTATAAAAACTATAAGAAAGGTATATAAATTAAACAGGCCACTAATTAAGAAATAAGTGTACATGCAAGACAATTTTTAAAATTAAAAAACGTGAGGGATCAGTTATAGACCACCTACCTTTTACTCATTGGACTCTCCTCATGGAGTATCAGCCTAAAATTTGGTATGGATTAGAGGATATTTAAATAATGGATCAATGACATAAAAATGGGAATATGAGGTTTCATCTAAATACTGTCTTAAATAGAAAAAATAATGAAAAATTGATATAAAAATCTACATCATATGGATACACATCCAACGTGATGAACATAGATCATTTCTAAAAGTGGATCAGATCTCGGGAGCAAAAGTTATAATAGATCTTAAATGGTATATCAAAAGAGTAGGAGGAGGGATTTTTTTCTATAGAGAGAAAAATAAAGGAGTATTCAGTTTAAAAAACATAAGGAAAACATAGTCAGTTTGTTAACCTTGAACGATCTCTCATGTGTAAGGGAATTTTTCATTGTTAGATAGCAATGTTAGTGAAACCATGTTCCAACTATAAAAAACATTTTTGAAATTTTGTATACAATTTTCCAATGGTTATTCATCCCCTGGAGCACAGTTAGGGTAAATATATCACCTTTCTCCATCCAACTATCTTTTCTTTCATGATCATAACTAACCATATGAATTTCCACCCACATTTCTTCTAACTGTTTTACAAGCCAAATTCTACCAAAATCAAGGTTTTAGGCTCTGAAAAATCCCCAGACACTCCCTGAAACCATTATAGCCTCATTAGGAATCCTCACTACTCCCAAAATAAATAATTCTTAAAAATGAAAAATTATGTATACGTGATTCAGAAACTGAGTTCTTGCTGAAGTTACATAAAATGTACAGTAAATATGAGTTTTGGATGGAGTATGTGGGATTTTTGGGAAATGTCAATACATGTACGGGGATATCAATAGACCCATGAATGACTATGTTGAATGTGTATTGTACTAGACCATACTTTTTGAAATTTATGTATAGTTTACTAATATTAGCTGTGTATTATCGGTGATTTGTGAGAAAATTATCATGATTTTCAAACATAATAATCAATATTGCATAGAAGGGACGTATGTTTGTTTAGAAAGATAAGTGTGAATATTGATTCAATAATATAATGAATAGGATAACCATAAGAACATTACTACCCATACCCACAAGTAGGGAAGTTTTTATGATTGCATGGGTTGTGTACTCATGATGAATGAAAACCTAATACACTATATCTTAAGAAAGTTGAAGATTCATGAATAGAACTATTCAATGCATGATCGTGAGTTATAGATGATAATATTATCATATAATATTTATTTTCGTTTTCTCTATAGAGGGATGTGTGATATATATAAGGGCCACAATAGCTATAAATATATATTAACATAATATTTTCTCAACATGAACTAATGATGATGGTTAGTGCTGAAAAATATTTAGGATTTATCAGTCCACTACCATCTGGGGAAGGAAAATAAATTTTTGGGTTCTCTAACAATGAAATTTCATCCAACTATATTTATGATGATTATTGAGAAGGATATAATATTCTCAGTAAATAAAGGGATGAAAATTATAATTTTTGAGAAAGGATCATTATCCTACCTTTCTCAAATTATTTCTCAAAAACAACAACATTATATTATTATGAAATAAAATGGGATGATGTGGAGAAATTGAATAAGGTATATTCTATGGGTGTGGGTAAAACGTCTAAATTTGAAGTTGATGATTAAGGAGGTATGAGATTTATGAAATGAATTTTTATTCCATGACACATGGAGAAAATGAAGGATCTATTGAATGGTACACATTGATTTGAATTCTCCATCCACCTAGGAAACAAAAAAAATTATACTGATAAAAAACAACACTATTAATGGAAAAATATGAATAAGGAGATTACATATTATACATAAAAATTCTTAGTGTGTCAACAGTTAATGGATTAGAGGAAAAATTAAAAAATGATGATGCAACCATTGATCATACCTACATGGAAATGATAAATAATCTCTCTATATTCATTCATATTTATTGTGATGAATCAAATGGGAATAATCCTATATGATTTATGATGGATTGTTTTATAAAGATATGTCACTTAATTTACATTTAATAGTAATCATAACTTGATCACCTTGAAAATATACTCATTGGATAAGAGGTGAGGAAATATTGAACGCCATTATGAATTTTATCTCGTCGAGATATGAGGTTCACCATAATGTTTTGGATGCATCTATAACTAGTTATAAAAATTAACTTCTACTCCAGTATTTCCTATATTTCATGAATTTATTTTCCATAAAAAAACTATTATGATACTTGTTTATATGTAACGATATTTTTCAACAGACTTAAAGGTAGTCTTGGACCAACATCTACATCTAGACGTTTTATATTTTCATAATGTTCTCCACTCAATCATCGAAATAGAACCATGTGAAACCCTATATACGAATATAATTAAAACACTTTAGTGTTGGGATAATTTAGGTGAATGAATGGTCCATGTGATTGAGATGGTTAATGATGTGGTGAAATGCTCAAGACCATCACCACCACATCAAATTAGTGCATAGTCTATAGAAGTGTTATGATGATATCCTTCGATGTGTCCTAGAGTTTTTTATTGATCATAAATTGTTCTTTTTCATATATCTATGGAATAGAGTCCTGTATTTTTTGAAAATGGGTTAGTTATGAATAATATTTACTTTACCATTTCTGATTCCTGATCAGATCTGCTCTATTTCATATAGACTAGAACTCCCACAAAGCCTATAAAAAGTGCATCATGTGTTCCATGTATCTGTCCTGAGGATGTACATACCAGATCCCTCACATTTAATAAATGATGTGGTATTATTGTTGGATATTGATCTATAATATGATATGTAGTTAGTGAGGACCTATGAATATATAGAAAATGTTCTATGTAATAAAAAACTCACCTTTTCTATGTAAATTTGAGAAACCATATGTATGAAGAGGCATCATGGGTACCTAAACACACCATAATGAATTGTACCATTATTTTATTTCACCTATGTTTGTGAAATAAAATTTTAATGGTGAAATTTCATATAGTTGAAAAAATGAAATGACCCTATATATTGGTGATTATTTTCCTTTAATATGTATTGTATTAAATATCTTATATTAAACCTCATAATAGAATAACCCAAACCCATGAAAAATTAGTAAAAAATTATTTGAGATGTCCTTTATATCCATTAATATAGGAGGAATAGATATTAGTAAAATATTTTTGAATTATTAATTTTATAATAAATTTAGATTTTAAATTTTACCACCTTAACTTGTCTTTTTGATTTAATTTAACAATATTAAATTTAAAAGAAATTTTTGGTTTTTAATAAAATAATATATATTTAAGTGAATTGTAAAATGTCAATTTTAGTAGAAACTATATATCTTATAATATTAGAATGAAATAATATTTATGAAAAACTGTTTATATAAAAAATATAAAAATTTATTAACTAAACTAAATCATTTTAAAATACTATTTTTAATTTACTGAACACATACTTAACATTTTTTATGATAAAATAATATTTCATAGGAATACATAGTGTTTCTATTATAATAATAATAATAGAATTTACACATTTTGATTATTAAATATATAAAAATATATTTCAAAATTTAGTAATTTTTTAAATATTATTTATCAATTTCAAATTCATTTTTATTGAAAATGTTAATTTTACTATGAATAGTGTTCTTTATTACGATTATAGGAACCTTTTTTGAATAATTGTTTTATTAATTTCATTTAATTTTTATTTTATTAATATAATTGATATAATATATTTTAAGAATGTAATGATGTATTTAAATCTAATTATAATTATATTAACACCACTTAAATTGTTATCTAAAAAAAATTATATTAAGAACACAGAATGACAAAACCTAAATTTTTTAAAAATTAGTTTTATTTTAAGATATATTTTAATTTGAAAGTATATATTTTAATATTTATAAATTTCATAAGAATAATTGTACACTATATTTATGATAAAAGTGTAAAATTTTGGTAATAGGGTTAACATTATATTTTTAAATAAAATTGAAATTATTTAGTTAAAAACTGCTTTCAGAGGTAAAAATATAAAATGTAAAAATGTAAAATATTTAGTAAAAGACTTCAAAAGTGATTAAATATTATTTTTGAATTGATGGAAAGTGATTGAATGACCCAAGATCTCCCCACCCTCCATTTTTATTAAATTTTGGTGTCACTAATAGTGGAAAAAGTGTATTGATATCATGAATGTTTGAAGTATATTCCAAAAAGTACCTCTTTCTTCACAGAAAAAATAGGTTCACCTCCACCCCTACATAGGTATACTTAGTATTATAATTCCCATGAACCTCTAAAAAAATATTTATACATGTATTAATTTTATAAAAAATAATCCATTTTTGTCTACAAAATATATTAAGTAATTCCCTTCCATGAAAATCCTGAAGAGATGATCATGTTTCCAACTGAAGTATTTTCTTTTTTGTAATCAGTTATCCAAAATGATACTCTTCAAAAAATATTATATCCAAAAAAGTATACTTTCTTTTGTATAATAAATAATTATATTTTTTTTTATTTTTTTAATGAAATATTTTTTTATTCATCTCCATATACCAATTAAAACAAAATAGTTGTTAGTACAATGCATGGACTACCACCTACCAAAAGAGACATTATCTATTGTTTATGCATCCATTAATGGATGGTAAACATATTAATTGGATTAATAAATATGATACAAAAAATATAAATATGCTTCACAATTTTCATAATTATCATTTACCTTCATTAACTCTCATTACTAGTGAAATTAAACCATTAATTATGCATAAGTGAGAACTACTACTTCCATGATTAATGAGTTGAATTTTTCATTATCACCCATAATTTATGGATTTAAAAAAACTATAAAATTCCCTAAAATTACTCCCATAACACTATTAAGCTTTTTTAGGGTAGTAAATTAATTTATAAAGCTTGATACCTTGGTCAAAATACATAAGGAGTTACTAAAAAATATATTGAAAAACTTCAACTAACAAACATGGGAAATAAAAGTATATTATAAATAAATAATAAATTTATATTAACTACCACACAATATATTCTACAGTTTTATAGGTTCATAAGTATGTATTTAATGAATTATTTTTTTATTTAGTAATTTATCTAAATGCATGGAATTAATTAGGAACCTGAGGTAAGGGATATTTTGTATGACCTTCATGACTTATAATGGATAATTACTCTTTACTTTTACCCCATTTATTCAATACTATTATAATTTACCAATTATATATTTTTATAAATTTCCCACACATATCTAGATACATAAATATTCATTTTATATTTTTTTTATACATGTCTTTAGTTACCTTTAAAATTTTTACTATTATATAAACCAGGATTAAGGGATATTTCATATTTCATTTTATATATATTGAATATTCAAAAAAATTGGTTTTGAAGAATTAATAGCTTCTTAAAACCAAATTATTTTATTAAGAACCCACTTGGTTAATTTTTTTATTTTTTGGAAAATATACTCTTTCTTTCTCTAGAAATATCATTTATATATTTTATAAAGATTCACCTAAGTGGAACATTTATTATTCAATCTTCTCAAATATCCTTATTAGGATGTTATATTTATTAGAAATAAATATCCAAGTACACTTTTTATTTTATTAATATGAATATTAATTTAATTTAATTCCATCTTCTCGTGGAAGTCATTAATATTTATCATTCAGTTATACAATTAATCATAATAATGAAACTCCCATCGTTCTAATTGGTTTGAACATGCTTATTAATTGTGAATGGTTTATTTTACTTATGTGAAATTCATATGTATGATTCTAAATTTTGTTATGTGTGTTTCTAAAATTATATATCCCTCTAATTAACTGGTAGATTGTTTATATTTCATGGGATGTCACGTAAGAGATTAGGGGGTGAAATTAATTCACTACAGGTCATTGTCCACATTATGTTGATAGCCATGGGAGGGACCCATGTATTATGTTTATTATATAATATTTTATATTATACCTTCTTGTTTATAATCTTATAAAATCATTTCATTATTCTATATCATCAGGATTATGACCATCTATATTATGATATCTTTTTATTCTTGTTGAACCTCTAGTAAAACTTTATAATCCTGTTTATTACCATATATGGATGTCTAGATCACCCTTTTCCTTATGTAATTTCCCTGTTATTTGTTTTTTATTTTTCAGAATATATATTGGATTTATGTAAAATATGTGTATTTTTAACTAAATATGATATTTTTATGTTAAAAATTATCAATTTTTATGCCTAAATATTTGAAAAACTATTCCTACAGGTCATTGAATTTTTTTATTAGGAATGTATGTAAATAATTTTGGAAGTATATGTGTTGATGTATTGGGTCTCTGTAGTTTTTTCATGTTGGATTATGTTTACTGCAAAGTTATAGTTTCGAGGATACATAGTAAATAGAGGAATGGTATTATGATAGATTCCCATTCTTAATAAAATTTATATATTTCAGTTAAATATGATATGATAATAGAATTAATTATTTCCAAATCATCATGATCTATCCATTAAAAATTCATGTTCTATTTTCAAATGGTTGAAATTAATTGTTCATGTTTATTAATTGAATTAATGATGAAAATTATTTATTTCATTATTTTTTTATTATAAAATTGTGACATATCAATTCATCACACCTTAATTCCTCATATCTCTGTCAATGTAATGTTTGGATATATAAATTTAATTGTTAAAATACATATTTTCTTCTCTTGAAGTTGAATCATCTTTGATGTGAATTCATGGGGTTAATTTCTTATTATTGAAATAAAATTTACAGATGTAATAGTGTATTTTAGGTGAAAGATGTGTTTATGAAGATGTGATAACTAATGAGTGTGTAAATTTCATAAATTCTATATGACCCTTTTCACCTTCATTCTAGGGTGTTCAATAGATCTATAGTATTATGATTGATTTAAATAGTTCATTTAAATTCATTTCAAATTATTAATGTAATGTTAAATGTTTTTAATTTTTTTATTGATATTTATCCAAAATTTTTAAAATGATTCACTTATGTTTTTGTGTAATATAGAATTTTTGTGTTAAATGTTGTGATGTTTTATAATTTTAGAAGAATTTTGATATGGATAATTATATTCTTTTACAAAAATAAATCATATTTTTTGAATTTAATCATAAACATGGTAAACATTTTAATCATCCAAACATTTTATAGTAAACATTTCTTTTAAAAGATTTTGTATGAATTATATTAATTTTAACATAAAAATGATAATTATTTATAGATTTAAATAATTGAATATTTGTTTTGTAAAATGATATTATAATACTTAGGTCATATCCCATCAGTATGTTTTGGAAAGTCTTTTTGATGGTATCTTTGTGAGGTTAGATTTGATTTCAAAATACTAACATATGGGATGTTTATAAATTCATATTAATAACACTATATTTCAAATGTATGAAAAAAATCCCTTCTCAATAAACATATGGATCATATAAGGGTCCTCAATAGTATTTTAACTATACAAGGGTCATCTATTTTGAGATGTAATGGTTAATGAAATAATATAAATCTTTTTTCTGGGTGGTTTCATTATGTGTAAAATTTAGTTTCTGGTTTCTCTCACTATGTAAAGGTATTAATCACTGTGTAAAGGTAATAATGATTAACACTTTGTAAAGCATGGTGTTTAGGTGATACATTATGGTAAACTGGATAACCCTTTTTTCAGGACTTTGTAATTGTATTACTTAGGGTTTAACCAATTTACTATTACGTAGACTCCTCAAACCTATTTGATTGTAACCCGTTTTTAAAGTGCATTGTTTTCTTCTTCCTTATAACCCAAAATATTACATTAAATGATGATATGAGTATTTCATGAAAAAATAATGAGAAGACATAAATAAAATCATGGAATCATTATCTTACTTTTACAATAATTATTTGAAAGAATTACTAGAATATTCAATGTAAATAGAGGATATAATGCTGAATATTTAAATATATTCACATTACAATAAAATAAAATTAATGAGCTGGAGTATTTTATTCATTATACTAGTAGGTTTTATAGATAAAATACAATTAAACTGAATCCTAGAAAATTTAATCCCCATATTAATTCTTTTTTATCAACTTTTGATGTAGTGATGGTAATTTTGGCTACATTCATTTTTATGTGTGGGCCCTCTAGCTCAATCTCATGTATTATCTCATCAGGTTTACACCATCAATAAATTTATGACATTGATTGATTGTTTAAAGTTTATTTTAGTTTTTTGAAGATTATTCATCCATTTTTATCAAGAAATCATTAGTTTTAGTTGTCCTATGAAGAGATTAATGTGTACACCATCCCCCTCCTTATCATATTTTTTTAAAAAAAAAATACAATCGATATGTAAGGGATCTGAAGACTTATCCACTATTTATATTCATGTGTGTGGGGGTTGTGATTTATTTTCAAGGGTTAATGGTTGAATTTACCAAAAGAATACAATAATTATAAATTGAAATAGAATATGTAGATTGGCTGTAAATACAAGTATTGGTGCTTTACATTATGTTATATTCAATTGTGATTTACCAATTATCATGTGAGCCTCATTTCTAGGAGTATTATTACTTCCTTTGAAAGATTTATGTTCTATAATTAATTATAAAAATTAAACAATGTGTGATGAAGGTTGATAATAAATGACCTAATTCTGTGAATATTATAAATCCACCGTGAAGCTAATTTTATTGATTATAGTTGTAGAATGAATGTCTGATTGATATTTGAATATGATAATAAATTATATATATTTTGATAATAAATTTAATTAATATGGATTGAATAAAACAATAAATTAATTTATAAATGGAATTAAAATTTCACGTATTGTTTGAGCACATTATTTAATAAATGTAAAAACATAAACATTTTGTATGTATTTATTTGATTTTAGATAGGACTCATGATTTAAAATATGGAAACCGTAATTTTTTAATATTATTTTTGTATATTTAGTTGTGTTCTATAACTATTAAATATTTAGTGAATGATGAAATATTTTTAAATAAATAAATTAATTTATATATTTGAATAAACAATTATAATAATAATGGCGAGTTAAAAGACGATTGCTAGAATATATTTTAAATGAAATGATCTACCAGATTTGTAAATTATGTATGATGAAGAATAAAATATTTGATTTAATGGATGTATATATTCATTGGTATTGGTAATCAACATGAATAATTTATTTAGTACACTAATTTGATTGTTTATTCAAGGTTTATTTTGGTTCTTGAATACTAAACCATATCATAATAAATCATATATCAAAGATGTAAAATGACAAAATAAAACTTATTGCTAGAATTAAATATTTATGGTTGTTTTAGCCTAGTCTAGATTGTGATATACCTATGTGAATTCATTATATGGATTTTGTTTCCCCAATGAATTTTTGTAATAAATTATGCTTATTACAAGGATTTTATGTCAGACACCATGCTCTGATGTTTTAAAAAACATGGTGTAATTGTTTCCTTGGTGAGGGAAGGGATAAATTTCCCAAGTTAGGTAAGTTATTAGGATGTTGGGAATAAAAAAAGGATTGATGGTTTACGTTGATATTGTGAATTAACGATAGCCTTCTATGTGATGCGAATGATGTAGATATAGATGCAACTTTTCAGGAATTGGGACGTTATGTTTCAATGAACGATTTGTTGATTTTTATGATTATTACACTCTATCATGAAGTAATTATTTTACATTGGCAATACATCACCATGGGATTGTACAAGTCGATTCATAAAACACCTAGAATTTGGAATGATAAATAAATTGAACCCGAAACCCTGGGAACATTATTTTATTATCATAATTAAATGTCTATGTGGAAACCATCTGCTGGTTTGGTAAATTCATAATAGAATTGTTGTACTATTTGGAAAAAAAATTTGTTAATTATTAAATCATTGGGTTTTAAAAAATTATATAAATTTGAAATTATAAATTATTATGGATTTATGAATAAAGTGATAATTGGGGGATTAATCAATAAATATGATGAAGAAACACTAATTATTGTGTTCTTAAATCATTAGTAATTTAGTCCAAATGATGGTATACTAGAAGTAATATAGGATGGTAGATATATCTTGAGTCAAGGATACTTATTCACCCCTAGTTTAGATGTGTGTTTTTTATATCCTCATATTCTATAATTTCACATTCTCCACTACCACAGTCATTTTGGGTGTTTTTCCATAATGTACTTTGGTTTCAATTGTTTCCCAACATCTTGATTACTGAAAGAGAAAATTTCTAACTAACCCCCTTCTAAAACAAAATGTATTTGTAGTGTTTTTAATTATTGTTAGTTTCTAGAAAACAATATAATATTTATCTTAACATAAAATTTTTAATTAATAAAATAAAAACTATCATGTGTAGTTTTTTAATGATGGTTATATGCATAAAAAACATTAAAAATATGCCTTTAAATGTCGGTTACATGAATATACATTGTTCAAAATAAAACCCAGATATGATTATTTAACTTTATTCACATTGAACTAATGTACTTTTAGATCCTAGTGTATCAATTTACCCCACAACACATGAAAATTTCAATTAATCACAAAATTCTAAAAATGTCATTTAAACCAACAATTATATCACTTCAGGAAACAATTCTTCAACATCAATCTCTAACATTATTTTTTCGCTCACCATCATTTTTTTATCACTATCAAAAATTCATTTCTCTCCCTATTATTTAATCATGTATTGGAACTCAACAATGAATATCGATTTTAAATATGTATATTATGAAATTAGTGAGAGAAATTATTGATTTTTTTTTCAATATTGTAATCTATCATGGACCATTATATAGAGGTAAAATATGATTAATGATTTCATTTATTATTTTTTAATATAGTTATGATATTTTAATAAATATTTTTTTGTTATTATTTATATATATTTCGATGACCATTTTTAAGATATATGACTGGAAACAAAATATTTTATAATGAGAATCTATAATTGTTCTTGCTGATTCTGTAAGAAAATTCTGTGTTAGGTTAAATGGACACAAATATATGTTTACAAACATATAATTCATGTCAATTTTATTAAAATGAATGTCAAAATTGATCTTTGATATCATCTTTCTGAATGGCTACTTGAAAATGAGTTATTTAAATTGATTTTTTAAAAACAAAATTAAAATCAATTTTCACATCCAGTTTTAAAAATCAAATATGAAAAATAATGAATAATACGTTTATATTAATTTTTATAACTCAAATTAAATAGTTATTTACTATATCACATTCAATAATGTCTCATTAAAAATAAAATTTAAAACATAAAACCCATCATACCAATGATATTTTCATAATATTGACCGCCACATTCTATCATTTAGGAAGACTCTGTATGAAGACATACATGGGTTGTTGAGAATTACTATTATATGATATGGTCTCATATGGTCTGTGATGGCTCTAAATTACATATTATTTGTATATACAGACGTTTGTAGTTTGATTTTATAGCATAAACTACCACTCATTCTATAATTTCTTTGAATATTATAGGAATACTCATGAACAGGCTGTCATGACATGAGATGATGTGATGGGTGTATAGATAATAATTTTTTATAGTACATTAATATACTATTAATGTGATTTCCAAAAAAGGGTGCATGATATGATGATTTCATGGAAACATATTCTAATGCATATGGGAAATGTTGGTATTTTTTTATAATTGTGGTAGTTAGGCTTGAGCCCCAGGACACATCTTAGGATGACTTAGGATGTGATACGAGTTCCAAGATGTGATATTTTGGGGTTTAGTGGGACTAGTTAAGTGGTAATGTGGTTATAGTATATCCTTTTACATGTATTCTTCTTTTATGATGTCACCTTATACTACGTATTAATTTTTAAGAACCTTAGTGAGGATGGGAACTTTTTATACATGATTTATGTGAGGAGCCGACATCTTGGTTTATTCAATGGGTATTTAGTATTTTTCTTCACATTATCATGAGGCATTTTGGATTTTATACTAATTATATATTTTTATGCTCAACATACAATATGTAAACTATTTTTCATGTCCACTAAAGGGACTTAGTGATTGCACTAGGGGATACTATGTTTTGGATTAGGGATGAATGGTCATGGTCGTGTCACTATATAAAGGCTACAAAAAGGATCTTCTTTGTTCAATATTTACTTCCCCATTATATGAGAAATCATGTATCATGATTGTGAGGATGAAATGTTTATATATATATATATGGCTACATTGAAAAAAAATTATTCATGGGATTATTTATGGTATTTCATCCTATATTGTGTGTTTTATACCCATGGTTCTAGTTTCAAACTCATGGTTTGTTATATGTGGTCTTTGGGGATTCACTACATCCCTTTATTATCATAATAGGAGGGTTACCATTTGGGATTGGTCATGAGATATTTGTATCACAACCTTTGAATGATAGATAAGATATTATTTACTATTAAAAATTATTAAGGAATGGATGAATTGTTAGGGAGATAGTATAAGATATACTTAATATGTGATGTAAAAACGATATTTTATAGGATAAAAATGTTTATGGAAAATTGGGATTTGATGCAAGGACCTTAATGTTTACTGTATATATATTTATTTTGAATCTTCTTTTGGGGAAGGTATCCTTTCTGAGGATCCAAAATCATGAGTGTTGGCACCTGTGTTTTAGTTTAGAAAAAAATAGAAAATAAGATGAATTAATGTAAATAATTAACTATAAATAATATGTATATCCTATTAAGAGTAACTATCATTTTTATTATATAAGGATGGATTTTTGCTGACATCCCTCTGAGGTTTATTCTGAATAGGCTCAACATGATGTTATAGTAGATCACTATATACTTGAATTCAAATAATATTTTTGGATGATTACAACATGAGAATATCAGTACCATACTCTATTGAAGTATTATGGATCCATTTTATAATTTTCAATAGAGGGTTATTTATAGGAGGAATTGGAGAAATTCAATTATATTTCATCATGGATGATGAAATGGTTTTTTATTTTTTATGATGATGTTTTATAGGGAAGAATCATACTGGGGGTTATTGTTCATAAAACATGGTAACGATTTGTTGGTATTATGGGATATTCTTAAAAATTTATTTAAGGATGAGAACTTTTATTCAACTATGTTGGAAGATTATAGGAGTTATATGCATTACCACAATTAAGGTTATTTTGGTGTCCCACTCTAGAACTTTTTTACCCTATTTGTTTACATGATAAAACTGAATCATTTTATTTCTCATCCCCTAGAATAAATTGATTATAAACATCACAATTTACTAAATATTTACATCCCTTCAAAATGATTATATGGAAACCTCATCATTTTCTCAATTAATACCCTATTTGGAATCCTTGATATGTGATTATTATACAACTCCATGATTTTATTTCGAAGTAAAAAAAAAATTTCCTTCAGATATTATATGTTATTACTCTCTCCTCAGACTTAGTGGAGATAATTTTTCCTATGATACTTATTTCTATTTATCCACTCATTAACTATTCACGTGGGAATGGTATAAAGATGATTTGTTCTTGGGGAAATGATCTTTATATCTATTCTTTTATTCACATATTGATCACTTATATTAGGTCTAGTGTTTTGGAAATATTTTCCTTAGGGAGGGTATATTGTATGTTTTCTTATTTCATTTTTTGTTCACTGTCAAGTTATTTTATTCTTTATTGAGTGCTATATTTTTTATGTTATAATTTATACATGTTTCAATATTTGTGATGTTTTCATTTAATATTATATACCTATATTTTGGTTGAATTTATCTTGAATTCTTAACATATGTTACATAATTAATAATTTATGATGGGGGATAGTACAACCATTGTGATGGGATATTTTATATAATCAATTTCAAAACCATGAATGAAAGCAATGACTACCACAGAAGAACCATATCATGGTGTAGTGGATGGGTTCCCAGGAACTTTATTCTAGTGGATACTATATTTATACATATATTGTTGTTATATTTCTATTGGAATATAATGAGTTGTTAACATAAAAGTAATTTAAGTGATGACTATCATCAACTGTAATACTTTGTGATTCATTCATAACAACAATAATTTTTTATAATCGATTTTATTAAATAAATAAGTATTTGTTACTTCAGGAAAAAATCATCTATTTTAAAGGTAGTATTTCAAAATGAAATACGATTGTTTTGAAAAAATGTATTTTCAGGTCACATTGATATAAATATGGTTTTAAAAAATAATACTAATGTTTATCGAACACATTGTATTTCATATGTAAAATTATCAATGAATATTTTTTGGTTGTATGATTTAAAATTTAAAAAATCATTTATGTGAAATGATATTTAATGTGTTAAAAAAATTTATAAATAATAATGCCTAATATAATTTCATAGATGAGTGATATTTTATGAAAATAATCTTAATTTGTTAACTCCTCAATTTTCTTGACGTAATGTAATGTGGTGATGCATTTATAGAATGTAATTAATCAAAAATGAGACTGTTAAATAATAAATTAGAATGTAATGTAGTGTTCATGGAGAATAATGTTAAGTTTCATGTCATAAATTATTTTTATAATTTGGAGTGAAGATGCGAAGTCATGTTTCATGTTAGTTACAATTTAAATTATATGTGCAATTTGAGTAATTCCATTAATTATGTTTTAAATTGAAAATTAGGTACACAATGTTATGAATTAAATTATTTTAATTTATTATGTTATATATTTCATATGTGTGATGAATAAATGGGGGATAATTGATGGATGTGAAATATTAGATAGATTTTCTATGAAAATCCCCATGAATGTTATTATGATTGTTGTAGCTTTAATTGTGAATATATTCAAGGATGTGAACTCATTATCTTAATATATTTCTTGATTAATTTAACTTTTATGCTTGATTAATGTATTGATAAAATGAAATTAATTTATGGAATGTCAATTTCACTTGATTCTATGTAACCAAATTGATATTATTTTAATTTCTTTGAGACTTATACCATTAAAAAAATTATTTTTAGATATTGATGGAACATATCAAACTGTTTGGTTTCTATAAAATAAATATTTTATTCTTGATGTGGTGTGTTCTTTAATTGGTATCTTATAATGTGGTTGGTAGAAACCATTCTATATTATTCCCAGGTATGGTCTTGATTCTTCTGTTTTAGAATCATTCAAGATATATTTTATATAAAGGCCCGAATTCCCCCAAAAAATATCATTTTTCATTCTATGGGCTCCAGTGGTTCTGGAGAGAATTTTTAAATGTAATGAATTGTTTTAAATGATTATAGAAATTATGATAGTTAGATTAAATGTTTAAAAAATAACTATGGAACTCTACTGGGTTGTTTTAAAGTGATTCTAATATTTTTAGAATCATCATGAATTTTTTTAATAATAGTTGGAGTGGTTTTATTATTTTAGAATTAATTTTGCTATTGGAAATTATAATATAATTTAACACGAAAAAATATTTTGATGTTTAAAAATTAATTTATTTTAAATTTTAATCATTCTCATTTTTAATGTGTAATTTATATTAAAATTATTTAATAAGTGTTAAATCATTTTATATGTATAATACATATTAATTACAAATTTGTATAATTCAAAATTTATTTTTTATTGTTATTTTCAAACCTACAAAGGTCCCCATCAATATATATATATATATATATATATATGAGTATGGTTTTTTATTTTTATTTATGTAAAGGTCGTATTGATTTTGAACTACTCACATAATGATTGTTGGTATTTTATTGAGTGTAACACCTAATTTATTAAGGCTATGTAATGGTATCCATCTCATCTAAGGGTTATCCCATTTATGTGTCCTTATTAGATTTGTTTTTATATGTCTTAAATATTTTATTGAATAATGGTAACCAAGAAATTCTATATCTCGATATCTAGTAGTATCAATTTGTTTAATATTTTTCCACTTTTTTCTATCAATATATTACACTCTTTATCACTGTATAAGGGTAATACTGAATGGCCCATATTTAATGCAAGGGGTTCAAGATTAGTTTATTGGTAAATTATATTACCCTTTTGTAATATATTCCCTTTAGCATTGTGTAACGGAAAACAATTTTACCATTACACAGAACATCTGACCTTCATGACTATAGAAATTTTGTTCTAGGATATTGTTTTATTCTTCCAAATTAAATACAACTCGATTTTATGGTATGAAATAATGATTTCATACTTAAAATAAGGGGAAAATTTTCATTATATAATTTCATAAAAATTATATTTTTATAATAATTAAAAAATCAATAAATAGAAGATTTAAGAAAAAAATAGTTATAACTTTGAATATATATATATATATATATATGCTAGTAAAATATAATAGACTATAGTGAATATTTTAATTCTTTTATTGGTATTTGTACTTCCTATCAATGTTTTATACTATGAGGTGGATCTTTGAATCACAGTATAAATTCTTTGTTTGTATTGAGATATAATGGGTTGAAGAGACTTTTAGTTGTCTACCTTTTACATATAGGCCATATTCCTCTCTCTGGTCTATTATCTCCTTCTATATCATTATTTGAGAATTGTGTGACCAGAGATGTTTTTTTAGATTTTATGGGTATTTTTGGAATGATAATCATCACAACAGATTAAGAAATCATCCAATTTTAATATCTTGTGAAAAAACTGAATGTGGGATCCTTAAATCTCAATCACCTCTTGTGTGTAGTAAGAAAAAAAAAATATCTTGTTAGGGTATGAAAATAAATTTACTTTAATTATATGCATATTTATGGGTATTGTGTTATATCATCATTGGTAAATGGTTGAATTGTACCTATAAAACCAATTACAGTATGTGGAAATTGAATAAGTAATAGGTATATTGAATTAATGCATTGGTGCATTACATTATGTTTGGTTCCCTTGTGAATTACTAGAGTATATGAGTCTCCGTACTACGTGTATAACTTTTTCCATTCATCTATTTTTATACTAGAATTACATAATAAATAGAAATAATTTTATAGGAATGAAGATAATGAACGATAAAAATAAATAGATATTATAAATTTTCATACAATCTACTCAAATTACTGTCATTGCTAAAATAATTAATAATTAATTTTTCTAGTTGATAACATATAATATATATTGCTATAGTTAATTTCTAAAATCTAAATTAATGGAAAAACATGATTGAATGAATTAATAGAATAAAATATTTATGTATTTCTTGAGCATGTTATAAAATATATATAATTATATTTTTATAGTTAATTTAAATTGATTAATTTAGACTAGTTATGTGATTTATAATATGGAATTAACAACTTAGGAATAAGATATTTTTCAATATTTTGTGTTTTTATAACACAATTAAACATATCATGGTTGAAAAAATTATATTATTGTAAGATAAATAATTACAATAGTGAGATAACCTGTTATAACCATAATGGTGAGTTAAAAGTATATTGTTTAAGTTATTTAATCTGATTATTAAACATAGAAATATAAAAATATGAATTTAATGATATAATGGATATAATTTATCCTTGGTACTGATATGTTTGATGAAAAATTTGAAAAATTTGCTAATTTTATTTCTAAGGCTTTGTTATATGTTTTTTATTTATGGTCATTGTTACTGAACCCTTTAAAAATAAATATATATCAATGGATGATAAATTATAGAATAGTACTTTTTCTAGAATTAAATATTCAAAGTAAGATGTAACCTAGCATGGACTGTTATATTCTTATATTCATGATTGATATGGAAATAGTTTCCCATCACTATTGGTGTGATAAATTATTCTTTCTACAATTATTTAATGTTAAATCTCTTATATTTCTTCATAATGAAACATTGTGTGGTTTTTTTTGAGGCATCAGATTGGGTTGCATTGTAAGGGAAGTAATTGTGGTGTTGGTTATTTCCACATGATTGACTCAACTGGTTGAGTGTTGTGATTTTTGAGCAACATTTGGGTCATGAAATTATAGTTAGGATAAATGGTATGGGTAGATTATTGGGCATGACAATTGACTTGTTAGTGTTCTTTATTGGCTCTATAATGATTTTATTATGATTTAGTTTTTGGTTTACATAGGGTAAAAACACCCTAGAGGTTGTCTGGGTCCATTTATTGGGGTCTCGAAATTGTTGAATGATCAATAAAATATACTTGAACCCATGGAAATGGGAGTTAATTATGGTTATAATATGACTAAATGGAAATGATATGGTAGTTTAGAAAATTCCTAAGTGTATAAGTTATAAATAATGGAAATGTTGTATATTAAATGTTAAATAAAATTTCATAGAATAAATAGAAAATGGTTAAATATGAAATTATGATGGGTTTATGAAGGAAGATATAATTAATGGATTACTTAATAAATAAGCCAAGGAACCTGTTAATATGGTTTGATGATATATTTAGCATTTTTATCCTAGAGATGGATGTTTGGATATCATGTGGGGAAGTAGATATAGATAGATTCTATGGTTAGTAGTTTCACCCTGTGTGGAAGTATGATATTTGTATCATTTTTTATGATTTATTACACTCCACCATCTATGTTGATTGGGGTGTTCAATCCCCACAGTGGGCCTAGGTTTTTTTGTGTTTCCCAACATATAGGCTTCTATGGGAATAGTTGTATGACTACTCCCCATACCCCTCTTTCTACTCAATATATAATATGTATGTATAAATGATCATGATGTGGTGAGTTACTATTATATGCTATGGTGGTCAAATGTGTTGTTATGGATTGTGGATACTCTATACCTGTTTATGCAGTTTATAAAGGCTTGAGGTCTTAGTGCATTCTTGTATTCCAGATTTGATAACAATATTTTCCAATCGCATACTCAGGAATGGGATTTAATGTATTGTGGTGATGTCTAGGGTACGCATTATATATTAGCTTATGGAATTACTATCTAGGTACGCGATGTTATGATGACATGGATTAAATGAGAAGAAAAGTGTATGTGAGGAGTTGATGATATGGAAATGTGTTATAATTAATGTATGAGATTTTGGGATCTATACGGGACTGGGAAGGTAGTTATTAGGATTTACCCACATTATAGGATGACGTGGGAGGATATGGGATATCAATAACATGGGACCTTAGGGTATACGGTGACTAGTTCTATAGGAACATGGTAGTAGACTATACATATATATATACAATTCATTGATATAATGTTACCATATTATTTTCCTTATATGTTTATTGAGACTTGGGGAGTATGGGAACATATTATACCTTCTTAGGTGATGTGGTTTATTCTTTATTTATTTACTAGGAATTTAGTATAATGCTTCCAAATTTTTATGTGTCGTTCCATAGGGGTTCCAAATAAGAATACTTGTATAATAAAATAAAAAAATATTTTTTTTTATGTTCTCTAGTAGAATTTTATTATTGATTTATGAGATACCATCCCATGAATTGGTCATGAGTTTTCAGGGTTGTTATTACTCCCTCCAATGTCGAGAGTGGATGTTTTTGTCTCTGGTTTATATAATCAATGTATGAAATATCAGGTATTGAGAATATATGGATTTAATTTATATTTATATTTAGTTGGTTGGTGGATGTTCTTTTTTTTCTGTGGTATTTAAAGGTAATACCTATCATTGTGAGTTTTTGATACCCCTGTTGCAACTCTCCAACCTATGGAATCTTGGATTTGGTATTTGGGAGTTCGCTTACCAAATTTTATACCAACCCAAAGGAGGATCTAGTTGTTCTGAGTCATGAATTATATCAATGACATAATGAGTGGGATATCATAGTTGATGCGGAGAATGATATTGGTAATGATATTATTTATTAAGATGGATTAATTGGTGGGTTATGTAAATAATTTGTTTATGATTTAGATTAATTTATAAAAATACTAGAATTTTTAATTTATTTATATTTTCTCATTGATTATTAGTATCTAAAATTATTTTATACTATTACAGAATTTATTATGTGGAGTCATTTTCATGAGGCTAGTTGCATGAGTGACTGAACTTTTCTATTGTAAAATAATTTATAATGTAAGTTATATTTTTAGGACTTAATGACTCAGATATTTATATATTTTTTAATTACCATTTTATTTATCTTGATGGTGATGATTTTTATTGTTTTTATGATATGTAATTTCTTAAAAACCATTAATGGAATAATAAGTGTAGAAGGTGATATTGATGATTTGCTTATTTGCGATGATATTAATTGAGGTTTTGTTATTTTATTTATATTAATTATTATTTTTTCAAACAAAATTTCATTAGTGTGATATTTACACACCATTTTATTTAGATTTAGGGAAATAATCATAATTTTTAAGTATGGTTTTTAGCACTACATTGTTTGTTATGTTATTTAATTTGATGTTTCCATTATTTTTAAATGATATTTTTTGGGTATCTTGAGTGGATACAGAGTTTTTCATTTCTATTAGATGTGTTATAGAGGATACAATGGAAAGTTTCATGCAGAAATTTTTTTATATTTATTTATATGAATTTAATTTCATTATATTTTATAATTTTTTATTTGGGGTATCATATAGATTCTTTTATGGTATACATTTTTATATTATTGGTAATGACTCCAATATATATTAGAGGATACCATATGAGGAAATATTCGACCTTTGGCTAATTGGAGGTAGGAATTTTGGGTCACTTCTGGGTTTTTTTGGAAAAAATTGGGTCTATGTGAAATTTGGTTATAAAATAATTATATTATTATTGATTGTTAAGATGGAGTTCAGAGTATGATCATGTGAGGTTATTTTAGATCGGTAGGGTTATGGTTTTATTAAATGTTGAGTATATATTCTATATGATATGAATATATGTAAGGGTTAAAACATCCTATATATGTCACATAGTATATAATGATTTTTATGTTACTTTACTGTGATTTGTATATTATTTTTTTGATCTTGATGTTCTGATTGATGTCATGAAATCAATTCATCATTATCAATCTAATCATGTTACTGTAAAATAACATTCATGGAATGAGGTATTAAATTGTGTTTAGTAATAAAGTGTTCCAATGATTCTTAGTGAGGTATCAAGTCATGAAGATGAGTGAATAATAGAAGAAATTAATGAAATTTTCATTTTCTGAAAGACATTGATAGATAATGAGTACATTTTTAAATATGCATTCTTCTTAATTTGGATCATGGTGATAAGGATAAGATATTATACGATGAATTTCATGTAATTTTATGAAATAAATTTTTTCATATACACACATGGATGAATTTATATAAAGATAATATATAAATTCATTAGGGAGACATTATTATATAAAAACTCGTAGTTTGTTTTATGAGGTTCATAAAACAATTTTTTTTATTTTGAAAACAGATTATAAGTTGTGAAAATGATATTATTAGAATTATTGATTGAAAAATATTCAACGATGAATTTTTGAACTAGTATTGATGATGGTGAAGTTAGAAAAATGTAAAATATAACATATAAAAATAATTTTATCTATAGTCATAGCTTCTAATGAGACATTTCATAATGTTTTTTAGTGGGTTTTATTTAACAATATAAGTTGTAAAATTGTATGTTTTTTATTTTATTGGGTAACACATTTTCAAATTAACAGTTATTTAGTGATAAACCTAATTATTGATAAAAAAAGGTGTTGATAAATGTTGGAATATTATCAACAGAACACCATATATACGTATAAATGTGTCATTTATCTATGCTTAATAAGAACATATATATGGGAACCTTTTGTGTGTTATTTTATAACACAAATAAATGTATCCCATTATCAGTGCTTTTATTTTAAAGTGACAAAATCTACACCTTTAATGGTTAGGAATATCACTAATAATGGGAATGATGAATAATTTAATTTATATATACATTTTTAAATATTTGTAAATAATATTTATATAATAATAACTATATTTGTTTATAAAATATATAATTATAATCCATATTTCTATATTATTATAGAATATTATTATCAATATTATTTTAAAAATATTATATATTAGAATTTTAAACATTTATATCAATCAATAATTATTCTAATAATATATTTATATATGTTAATTATAAAATGTATAGATAAATATTAAATTGATATTTTATTTAAATAATTTATAAGTATATAAATTAATACATATTTATTAGAATTGTTTATCAGTGAATTTGTATATTTATATTCACTTTAAATAATTTCAATTATACGTATATTTGAATGGGTGTGTATGCATGTGTATATATGTGAAAGAATTTATACATCTGTATATATTTTCTTGTATGTGTATATGAATATTTTTGTATGTCGTGTATGTATGTGTATACATGTTTTCTATGTGTTTTTGTTTTCTGAATGTGTTTGTTTATATGGATGTTTATGTATGTATGTGAATGTATGTATGTATATATGTACATGTATGTATGTATGTGTGTATGTGTATGTGTATGTGTATGTGTATGTGAATGTGAGTGTGTGTAATAATGTGTATTTTTATGTGTTTAAAAGTTGATGTACAAGCATGTATGTGTATTTGTATGTGTATTTACAAGTGTATGTGTATGTGTATGTATATATGTATATATATGTATATGTGTATGTATGTGAATGTTTATGTGGGAGATGTATGTGTATGTATGAATATGTATGTATATGTATATGCAAACACATGCATGTATGTATATATATATGCAAACACATGCATGTAATTGAATGTATGTGTATGTGTATGTATATGCATATGCATGTATGCGTCGATATGTGTATGTGTGTCTATGTATGTGTGTGTGAAAGTGTTTGTATATATGTGTATGTGTTTGTATATATGTGTGTAATTTATTGTCTATGTGTATGTCTGTGTGTATACGTATATATGTTATATGTATAACTATTTATTAACTTAGTATTATTTAATAATTTTTATTATTTCTCTCTTTTTAAAATTTTATTTAACTTATGCAATTGAAATATTTCTTTATTTAATATTTTTGTAATATATTAAACTTTGGTAGTTAATTATATATTTTTAAATATTTATACATTTAATTAAATAAATTTATTTTTAATTATTATTAAACATCATAAACGTTAATAATTATTTTTAATTTATTATACAATAAATAAAATACAAAAATCAATAATTATAAATAATTTTGTTATTTATTCATTCAATTTTATTTATTTTATACGTGTTTTTAATTCATGTAATTAATGTTATGCATTTTTTTAATGTTATTTTAATTTATTCACTTTTATTTCATCAATTTTAAAGTTATTTATCTTAATATTATGTTTTATTTTTTTCTGATATATATAAATATTTTGTATTTCTGATCTTCATCATTTTTCAAAATTAATACTTATTTATATTCCTTTTTTTATATTTTCAATATGTTTTTAATTTATATGATTACAATTTATTCATTTTTAATTTTTATAACATAACATTTTTAATGTTATTGAATTTATATAATAGATTTATTTAAATGTATGTAATTTTTAATATTATGTATAGTAAATATAATTCATTTTTATTAATATTTTTATTTTCATAAATAATATTTTTTATTTATTCATTCGAATTCAATTTTATGTTATTTTGATTCATTTAATTAATAATTCGAATTTAGTTTTTGAAATATTTACATAATTTGATCTAATTTATTTATTCGTTTCTTGTGTTACTTCTTTTAATATAATTTTTTGATTTTTAGTTTTTTATAGAATTTTTTAATTTTTGGAATATATTTGGTATTATTTAATTACTATATTTTAATATTTTCAGTTTTTTATGTTTATATGATAAACTATTATTCAGTTATATTTTTTTATGTTTTAAGCTTTTTAAAATTATAGAAATTATTTATTGTAATGAATTTAATAATATTTTTTAATTTTAAAAATTGTTATAGTTATTTTAGTAATTCTGTTATATATATAATATATGTTATTTATTTATACATTTTCATAATTTTTTATGTCTTTATAATTACTGTAATCAATCATAAGAAATCATAATTTAATTTTTTTAGAATCTGTTAAATTTTATTTAATCATTGTTAATATTCATTCGTTTAAAATTATTTATTATTTTTTTAATATTTATTAGTTTTCATTATTGTTACAATATAAACATTTTTTTATAATTATTTATATATAGTTATTTACTATGTTTTAATATTTTCAATATTCCTTCCATTTATATGATTAATTTTTATTCAATTTATATTATGTTTTTATATTCTCAATATGATACAAATTTATATAAATAATTTTTTAAAATAATATTTAAATTTAAAATTTTAATATTAATCATTAATAATTATTATATTTATATAGTTATTATTATTTAATTTTCAATTTGTATTTACTTTTCTCGAGAATTGAAATTATTTAATTAATTTTAGGAATTCCCTTATTTAATATTGTTCTAAACTAGTAAAATTTAAAAATTTGTTTTTAATGTTCCATTTTTCAGTAATATTTATTAATTTTTATTTTTAATGATTTTTTAATATTTTAATTCGTTATTTAATTTTAAATATTTATTAAAACTAATTTATTCATTTTATTTAAATATTTTCAATTTCTTAATAAAATATATAATTATTTTATTTAAATTATTTTTTGTAAGACAAATTATTACTATAAATAATTTTAGAAAAATTATTATTTAATGAACTAATATTATTTATTTGTTCACTTTATTCAATTTCATATACATTTATGTGAGTTTTGGGTTAAGAAATGATAAAATTGACTTTAATCAGTACCAAAACATAAGTTTCTAGAAATACAACTTTTTCAATTCATTGTGGCGCTAAAAAGAGTAATGATTTATAAATGATAAGAAAGTGCTTACAAGATTTCTATTTCACAGTTCTTATATTTTTTTTGAATTTATACAATGGGTTTTATCATGGATTTTTAGTAATTGCTAATAAACCCCTTCACCCTTCTTCAAAAATAACCAATGTAGATTGCTTCTTCCTCATACCGTATTGATTATATTGCAGAACCAAAGCATTATGACTACCAATGTTGGATTTTTTCAAAAAATAAAACCTCAAAACCAAAGCAATGAAATTTGTAAGATTTGTTTAGTATTCTCAATACATCCTTTAAGCATTTTCATGATTTCACATAGTTTTTATTCAATTTCCCAAATATAGTAATGAACCTCATTTGTTTAAAAAAAATAAAACAACTAAATGGAATATATGATACACCAAACATGTTTTTATAGATATTCAGTTTTTTATATGTTTTTAATGATTTTATGGATATTTTCGTCCAAGATTTTTTTATTAATTCTTCCCCTCTGTGTTTTTTTATAGGGAGTCATTTGTATTTTTATTCCCTATTTTTTGTATGAATAGACACTTTTACAGTACTTTCCATTTGTTTTACTATCCTTCAATAAGTTTCCTTATTTTTCAGTTGTTATTCCTCATTTATATATAAATAATTCCTATAGATTAGTATTCCAAAAAAATTTAGATAATTTTTTTTATTTGATATAAATTGAAAATTTAAATAGGTTTTAGTAAAAATATATGATTTCGATTATATAGGTGGAGAATTAATATGTTTGGTAACTTTAAAATAAGAAATAAATATTTGCAATGTTATAAATAATTGATATCCTTTTAAATAATAATATATTCAATTTTGCTCATTGATTTTTGGTTTTGGACAAACTAGTAACTAAATATGAAACGAGAAAGACCGATGACTATGGTTAATGTTTTTATAGAATATGACATTATATATGATGTTTTATTTTAAATATATATATGTTTCTGTGAGGGTGTTTCATTATATTTTATATATACCTGTATAAAATTATATTATATTCTTTATGCGTGTTTGAGTATTTATATATCAATATGTGTCAATGTGTGTGTATTTATATTTATATATAAATATTTTATAATTTCTAATATTATTTAAATAACTATACTTACAAGAAAAAACATCACATTATATCATCACATTGTTCATAACTTTATCATCTCCAGCGTAGGAAAACAATCTGCACCAAGAGATATGACTTAATTCATTCCAAAACAAAGGCTTGGTTATATCTTCACATATGTTGATCCACAAGTACACAATCTAGTAGAGGTCTATGGTACATTGTTAAATTGATGAATGTTTTTTGTATTTATAAATATGTATTTCAAATGAATCATAAATATTTAATACTTAAAATGAACATAAATATCCATTAAAATTTTAAAAATAATAATAGTTGAAATATTATTAATTTTTTTACCATATTGATGGAGTGAAAACACAAGTGAATTGTTGACCAAATATTTAAGGGGGTTTTTCATTATACCATAACCCACTCACATGGAAATACAATAATATAATGTTGTATGAAACAAAAATAATATTTTTAAACATGGTTCAACAAATGATGATTTAAGATTTATATTTTACATTTTTTTGGTATTATTCCATAGAAATAATGTCATTTATAGTTAATTATGTTATATATCTAAAAACTCAACATACACCATATAAGATTTAGACATTAAAATGTTTAAAATTTTCAAATGTATTTTTTCTTCAGGGTGACCAACAACTACATTCAATGACATTGAAAACCTTTTATAAAGTGAACAAATTAATGATGATGGCTAGTATTTTAGTGTATTGAAATATTATATCATTTGATGAATCCACATAAAAATTGATTTTCGATAGGCGAATTCTTTTAATACAAATAAGTATTATAATACTTTAAATTTAGATAATTATTGGTCCTTATATGTATATTTTTCTGATTCAATGAAAATTTAATAAAATAGGATGACAATATGTTTGAATATATAAATATTATCTTTTAGGATTATAATATCATAGATTCATTATATATATATTTTTGGATAAATATGAATAATAACGATCAAATAGAATGTATATGAATCGAAAATGGATGATATCTTGTCGTATGTCACAGGTTTATGAAGAAGGGATCAAAGATATCATAAATTATATAAAAGGTCATGGGTATGAACCATATAAAATCAATTTTACATGTTTAAATTTTGGATAATAATGACTAAATTTTAATGAGGATTTGGAAGATTAGTTTAAATATATTTTAATACATTGTTGTTATAAATGTTGGAAAGATTGGAGGAAGCACTGAATGCATTTAGTGACTTGGATACCATTATTTTTTTATGGATCAGCTGATATGACTACACATATAAACGATGATGGTAAATGTATCAGGGATATGATTATTTTTCTACACAATTATTAAGATCATATTGAATAAATTAAAATTATAGTTGAAGTTTAACATTATAATTATCCAAAACTATTTTAAATGTTTTATAGTTATACTAATAGACAATGTTTTTCTAATTATACTATATATACAATATTTTGTAGAAATTCCAACGAAATATAACATGAATTTTTCAATAGATCGACTAACACCATCTTTACTAAAATACTTTCCCCTTGAATGATATACTTCTACAAGATAATGACATTTCTTTCCAAAAAAACTAATTCTAAATGAATGATATGATTTATGGGTATGATATCTAGTTGATTATATTATTATGAATTGAATTTATGTTTTTTCACAAGGACCATGAATTACATATAAATTCCTCAAATTTTGAATAATCTCAATATAAGAAAGTTGAATCAAGTACATGGACTATTTTTTTATACTTTCCAATCAATACATTACTTAGGAACCTATTTGGAAGTGATGAGACTCAAAATAAATTGACTTGGATTTCAAATAGAAGAATTATTTAATAGAATCATAATCACCCTACAACTCCCCTCATTAGAAAAAAATTTTACCATGAGTATCATGAATTTTGAAATGAGATGAAAAACCTTATATTTTAATTATCTATAGATGCAGTGAATCTTTTTGGTTTATAATGTAGCCATCATAGTACATGGCTAGTTATGATGGTATATTATAACATACGATTATAGTTATGCATGAAGAGAAATATATTATGTTTTCTCTGTATATAGTATTTCCAAAAGAACTCGGTAATTAGGTATAATTTTATTCGTTTCCATTTACAGATGATCTAAAATTAATATTATATTCACATGTTATGTTGTATGATTCTAACAATATTGAATTTTTGACACTGTGATACATGATGTATTGGTTGAAATATTTCATTCATTATTATTTAAATTTATCATAATATAGACTAAATGGAGTTCATGGGTTTCCCATTATCAAAAAACATACACACTCAAATTTGGATGAAATATTTTGTCAAGATTTTGTTTCTAGGACATTGAAAATTTCGACCCAGATGACACAAATATGTGTCAAGGATCACATATTTCGTAGGAAATTTATATGAAGATATAAAACTGTCTCTAAAAAAATTTGATAAACTATTTGATAATATAATGGATATGTCCACCACTTTTGAGATACCTTCTTCAAAACCCCTTAATAAAATTTATTGTAAAATGAGACTATTTTTTAATATACATATTGGAAATGTTTTTTACATCAATGATTTCCATGATTTAAAACATGCAGAATATAATATATATGATTGTATCGTTTTCCCAATACTATATGAACCTGAAAAAATATAGGATGCAATTAAATATTGGTTGGTCTTGATTGACAAGGGGATATAGGAAGTGTTTTCACTAGTGAAGGGAAAATAGATGAGCTTTTCTTCCACCAGCTTCTTACATAAAATCGAGATCAGATATATATCAATTTTGAAATATTTTAAGGTTTTAATGCTTCTTTAGGGGTAATCATCAAATATAAAAAATACTTTTTCAGTGATTTATGTATTGTTAAAGTCCTTAAAATTACTTTAATATCATAGTTTGATCCATTATCTAATGCATATAACATAACATTGTATTTTCCTAAAAATAATAAGTTATAAATTTATTAATATTTATCCATTTTTTCATGTTAATATATTGAAATGTTATAGACCCAATGAAATTTCAAAGTATGAAAAAAAATCCTATCATATTATATGAATTTTAATAAGTAATGGAATTATGTATTTTCTACCTATTTGATGTGGAAGGAATTGGTTTACCAAAATCTCATCATTTTATGTGACATTTGGGTTAAGGAAATTATAGAATAGATTACGCCTCAATTACTATTACATAGTGGGGGATGTCTAACCATTATGTTTTAAAATAAATTTTTTATGTTCCACCAAATTTTGATACACAAAAAGTAATTATTTGGTATATGAATCCATCATGACTAAAAATATAGATATCTAATAGACATAATTGATAGTATATAAGATGGTTGCGAGACAACTTTTCTAAGGAATCTACTGTAAATCCAAATTAAATTTTATAATTACTTTTATTGACAAAAAGAGGTCCAAATATTCTTGTATTGTCTTATAATTGTAATCCAAATATTTCTTATATGTTTTATTAAAAGAAACTTGGTGGATAGAGTACCATTAAAAATATTGGAGTTACACTTTTTGGATAAAGTGATGAATATAACTAGTACAATTGATAGAAATTAAATTCTGTTAAATAGTTCAAACTATTTAATAAATAAAAAAATTTGAAGTTTGAGCATACAACATTCAAATATTTGACTATTAAAATTCAGTGGTTGATTATAGGAGTGCATTTAATATTAATGAATCTGTATTCATAAATGTGTGTTCAAATAATGTAGGGTATTAAGATAATCAATTTCTACTAAAATTACTTGAATTATAAGTATTTTATGTCTTGGATCCAATAAATAAGAATAGGTCAATTGTTTTATTATCAAATAAAAATACAACAGGGTATGTTCTCAATCCAACTGAGGTTGTCCCTTTCAGTAGTATGTGAAAATAATTTCATTGAGGTTTTAATGTAGAATGGGTGTTGTATGTGATAGTATATGAAAATAAGGGAGTATTATACATCTTATAGGTGTAAAATCAATTAATTATTTTAAAATATAATATATTTCAATAATTAGGAAATATTTTTAATATATATTTTGTTGTCTTATAGTATTATTTATTAACTATAACTTTACATAATATAATATAAATATTCACAGACATTTTTAGATAATGGGATCTCCACATATATATTCTCCCAATCCTAAAGAATAAAAATATTGGAGACATGTGGATGAATCTAATCTAGAGGAACAACTTGTTTATTGAACTATATATGGTAGAATCATTTAGGAACAATATATTAATTATGCTAATACTATGGAAAATGTAGGAGGTGGACATCCATTGACCTGAAAAATATGATTGTAATAGCAATCCAATGCATATGAAAATTATTAATACAAGAACTAGTGGAATCAAATTTTAGGATTAATGGAATGCAAAATATCAACATATAATCCCCAAAAAGTCAATTTTCATTAGCTACATAGGGGTCAAAACTTGAATTCTTATGCTGATTTAGTATATACAAGGAACAACGTTGTTCTAGTGATTATGGAACTAATTTTCAAATATATTATGCTAAAATTATGATATATTTTCTATATTTTGTAAAAAATATTAAATAATGTATAATTTATTTACTCTTAATTACCCCTACAGATTACATTTGTTCTAGATGAATATAAAATAAATTTTTTTTTAACGATCTGAGGAAAGGCTCATAGTGGTTTTTGGAAAATTCTTATGAAACCTCATATCATGGATGTTGAGGTGAATGTAAACCCACTCCCACCATAGATACATGAACACATGAAAAATGAATAAATATGGAGTCAATTTATTTATTTTGTAAGGAGGAATAATTTTAGGTTCATTTTTAATTGTAATTATTTACTCTGAAATACTTGTTTTAATCAATTTAGTTAAGAATTTTATATTTCTGAAATAAAAATTAAGCGATGTAAATAGTTCATATGAATCAATGAAAATATACCATTTAAGAAAATTAAGGATGAAAAACGATTCACATGAAAAAAAGTATATATTTTAATTATAAATTAATAAATTTATATAGAATAAAACAAATACATAATTATTTTCGCTTGTTTATATTCAGATTTATCTATCAAAATGGAAAGCCTATTTCAACCAACATAATGAGATATGGAATTAGGATTGTGTAAACATAAACATGAAAATATTACATGAAAACACATAAATATAATTGGAATCATTTGTATATAGGACATAATATCTAATATTTATTATTTAAATCTGTCTTATGTTACAATGAATACATATTTACCTGTATTTTTTATCTATTCCAAACATTAAGAGGGTTATCATATTTACCAGATGAATGACTACATTTAGTGGACATGAAGTATAAATAATTATATGGACATATTAGAGGTGATGGTTTTATGATTTTATCTAGAAAAATATTTTGAGAAAGGAAATAAATAATAAGATAAATTTATGAAAATAGAGGAGATGCATCCATAAAAACATTCCCTAGAATAAAATCATAGCGAATATTCTGAGTTGTTAGAAAATGTTATGGGAATTGTGTAAAGAAAATATAAAACACACAAAAAACCCATACATGAATATACAACCCCCACCCCCAACACATAAGAACACATATTAATGTGAGCCATTACCCTAAATGATCAACCTTACTTGAGGTAATCAGTTTTTTCTTAAACATTTCAATATAATTCAAATTCGGAAGATACAAACAGCTATCATGTATTAATATTCTTCTGTGATAAATTACTTATGGTGTACATATGTAAGCACCCAACAATTCCTAGGATTTGTGGGTAACAATGTTTAATATATAATGATGTATTGTACATAAAAAACAACATCAAAAATATCATGGGAGTTTAGGGATTAGTGTAACAAATACAGAAATATCCGAGCTACCTATTCTCATTGATGAATTGTATACTAACACGGTTGAACATCTTATTGGAACTTTTAAATATTGTACTTTTCATCTTATAAAAATACATTTTATTAATCATGTATGTACTTTTGAATGTATTTTTTATGTAAAACAATTAACAATTATTTAAAAAATAATTAAAATAAATAATATTATTATCGATGATTAAAATGAAGAAAAATTTGAAACTTGAATCAGAATAATCTAAACAATCAACCAATAAATCAAAATGCACGTTAAAAGGAAGCTTTAACACACAAGTTCAATTAGAACATCTACTAATATTACTAGATAATGATAATATAATGTTCAAATATAGTGACATGAAAATCGTTGATTTTAAAGGGAAAATTTATAGATAGGTCATTGTAGTTTTTATTAGTCTTGGGTATGTACATGAGATCATAGGAAAGGATATCTGTGAGCCTCATCTTTAAATTTATAAATGTGGTGTGTTTTCATACTATGGTTTCCGAATAGATGGTATTATTAATTTTTTATAGTAAAGTATTTTTCATACTTTTTACAAGAATATATATCAATAAAATTTCAAGGAATATCTAATGAATAAACATTCTCAATCATTATTCCTCACATAAATTTTATGAAAAAATGGTTATTTGAAGAAGTGTGATATTTACAAAAAGTGGACCAACTACCTACAATTTTATAAAATAATCATATAGAACACACACTCTTCATAATTTCTATTTCGTATATTTAAAACTCTTCAATTTAATCATATAAAAAAATTAATACATTCATTTCATATTACTTTATTTTGGAACAATGGTTCCTCATTGAATTTTTTTTATTCTACATATTTAGTTTTTTTATTTAATTTATTGATTCATGATAAATGACCATAAATGATGAAAATATTTAATTTTTAATACCATAAAGTAATTATTTTATAAATAAATAACATCTTATATGTTTTATATTTTGTTTTAATGAAAAAAATGTGATATGGAAGTGTATAAATATCATCAAAAATCAATGCAGCATGACATTATGGGAGAAAAAAAATTCTGTTGGATTATACAACAATATATGTATTAGGTTATATAAAATAATAACTCAATATTAAAAAATTTATTAATTCAAATTAAATATGTTTTTAATGTTTTTAATTTTCCTAAATAAACAAATAGAAAAACAGGGGTTGGTATATTTCCAAATTTATGAAATATATTGTAATCTAGAAACACACTAGAATACTTGAATTAGTATTTCCAATGATTATTACAATTGAATGTAAAATATTTTTTAATAATTATTTATTTGTATTTTTTATTAAAACTAACAGTATCGATGGTATATGTTTTTCAATAAGGAAATAAATTTGTTTAGAAACAAATTGGTAGAATATATGTCATTACAATGTACATAGACATCATGAATATGTTAGTTCCACAATATATTTTTTAGTTTTTCACATCATATTATATAATTGTATAGTTTCTTTTCTTATAATTATGATCTATTGATTATTTCATTAATTTTCCTTGATTTCATGATGAACTGAATTCAAAATAAATTGATTTTTCTAAAACAATTATGCGTTCTATAATTATCTCAAAATTATTTGAGAAAAATTAAATCACAATAAATTATTCGATATGGATAATGTATTAAGGTACTATTTTTTCTCATTATATCATTATTTATATTTGTATGATCTATTTAAATTCATTAGTGGCTATTTTCAATTTTCAAATGTCCCAATGCTCATATTTTTTTGTTTAGAATAGAATTTTTGTTTATAACAGTAACAACTAACTAAAAACTAATAAAAAATAATAATTTTGTCTTGATTAATTTTTATAATTATCAATTTGTCATTTTTGACGTGAATGAATCATATACACATCAGTCTAACAAATTTATTGGCTAGAATTACAACATTTTCATGTTTTTATTTAAAATTTTAATTTATCTTCAAAACACACTTCATATATTAAAAACCAAGAAAATATTCTATTATTTTATTGGTAGTTTAGAAAAATTATCCATATATCATTTGTGAAATGTAGTAATTATTTGTATATCAATTAGAAATATGGAATGAATCATATGAATAAAATTTTTTGTTTTCAATTTAAATATACTTTTTTTTCTGAAAATGTGTCACCCTATTAAAACTAATAAAACACAGATATATTATCTTCATACATTAGGAAAATAATCAATAATTAATTTTATACATGTAGTAATCAACCACATATCAATCCAATACATGGGGTGATAGGTTTACCCCAAAGTTTGTGTTTTTATTTTAAAATTTGCAACGTAGATCATGACATGAGAATCTCAATGAAAAATGAAAAAACATCCTCATATTATAATGATAATTTAGGAAACATTTTCGGAAGCTGTTTTTTATATAGAATCCTCTATACAACAATCCAACACATGGTTTGGGTGGTAATACTCAATTTACGTGTTTTAATTTAAAATTAATGTTTTAGTTAAAAATACAAGTTCCATACTGAAAACCAAGAAATTGGATTCAGATTAATTTGATGAATGACAAAAATGTTCCAAAAGTCATTTATTCCATATAAAAATCAAGAATACCAATGTCTGATATTTTTTGAGATTGGAATGATTTTAAATGTGTGTTTTTTGTCAAGGAGATTCATATTAGTTCAAAACATGTGGTGATCACTAAAACCCATGAAAAAAGACATGAATGGTTTTGATATATCCAAAAAATGATACATACATTATTTATAGCATATATAAAACTATTAATAATAAATATGACAAATCATGTGACTGGTACAAGTCAATGGTCATGTGTTTAGTTTAAAATATTTTCTTTTATTAAAACACGTATAACTCAATAAATACCATGAAAACACACTCAAATTGTATTTATATTTTTTGAAATGATCCATAGATCATTTTTGATGATTAGGATCATCCATACATCAATACAACACATGATGTGGCCAATATGGCTAACATTGGTTTTTTATATAAATTTTACATTTTTTTCAACTACACATCACAAACTAAAAAATTAATAAATTTTACTAGATTTATCATGAAACATTTCTAAAATGACCAAAAAGTAATTTTTCATAAATAAGAATCAACTACACATAAATATATCACATGTTATCACTCGTATGAATCAATGTTTTCATTTTTATATAAAAATGTCAATTTACTTCAAAATAAACATGACATACTCAAAATAATGAAAAATAATTCATATTTTTTATATTTTAGGTTAATAATACATATGATATTTTATTTTAAAAAAAAACTCCACATCACATTATTATACATGTGGTGACTATTGTTCATTGAAATGTGCGTCTTTATGTTAAAATTGAAATTATAGTTGAAAATATCACTCAGTCATAGTTGATTTAGAAAACACCATCATATAGTCATTATAGATTAATAAAATAATCCATAATTTAATTTTAACATATAGGAAACTCCCATACATCAATTTGACAAATATTGTGGTTGGTATGAGTCAAATTGTTTGTTATCAATTTAAAATCAAATTTTAGATAAAAACACGTGTGACTCACTGAAAACCAAGAAAACTTACATGATTTATCTTAATACTTTTTGAAAATGATACTTATGTGCACACCAATAAAAAAATATATATGGAACATGTTGTGGCCTATATGATTCAAAGTACAAGTTTTCAGTTTAAAAATGACATATTAGTCTTACATCTCTAACCCTCATTGAATATAATGAAAAACAGCTTTGATTTTCTTGATTATTGAGGTAAAAGAACCATAATTCATTTTTCCCATTTAATCATCATCTTAAAATTTATCTGGAACATGGTGATGATAATTTTATTGAAACCAAATTTTTTTATGTACAATCTATATGTTATATCAAAAGGATTTTGACATTCTAAAACTGATAAAAATAATAGTAGTTTTTTTTGGAATATTTTTAAAATTATCCATGAGTTATTTGGATGTGTATTAAGATTACACACCCAAATCTAGTACAATTTCTGAAAATTATGACCAAATATTTGTGTATTCTATTTCAAAAAGAAATTTTATTTGAAAAAAATTTCACTCACTAAAAACTATGAAATGGAACTCATATTTTTTTGTGAACAAAGAAAAGTTTCCAAATTTATTTTCTATTGTTCATCAATTAGATGCACTTCAATATGACACATAGTGTGGCCAATATTACTCAATGTGTGTGATATCTATTTTTAAATAATCAATTTTAGTTATAATAATTTTTCATCCATTTAAATAATATTTTAGTATAATGATCCATAAATCAATTGTTTCATGTGTTCCAGTGGTCAATGGGTTCTCATTCTCTCCTTGAATTGGCCGACATTTCATCTCAATATTTCTAGTTTTCTTCTCCATAGGTTCATCATTTGAAGCCCCCACCTACTTAAACATAATCTAACATTGATTTCCTTAATCCCTCTCCCAGTCATATTTGGAGTGATGGAATCTATGAGGATCTAGGAACTGTGGTTAGGCGGCATTCATTTCTCTAGATGATTATTGATTCGGTTATATATTTTGTAGTTGGTTTCTTGTTTGATGAACTTTAGTTTTTTTTCTTCCTTAAATAAATTAGTGATGTTTTGGATGTTCAGATATGAGGTTTTTTTGAGTTTCTAGTTTCATTTATATTTGTTCTTAGTGGTGATGGATACTGGTGTTGATAGTGATAGTGGAGGTGAAGCGATGACACTATGGGTTTTCTGTCATGGTAGTTTTGATGCCACTATGCAGAAACATTAGGGGTGAGTCTAATGTTAGCGCACTTCTCATGATTCAGTGACCCATATTAATAAGATATGTGGACCTGATGGTTTTTTTAATTTATGTTTTTAGATGGTGGTTTTTTCTATTTTTTAGCATTTAATCGAGCTGGTGTTTTGGTTGTATCCCATTATAAGTGAGGTTACCTCTTATCCTTAAAGTGGATTATGAAAATACTAAAAAATTTTGCCATTGAAATTAAGGGTCCATTTATTCAATGTATTTTTAGGGTTCTTAATAGTCATTTTCTTTTAAAGGCGATTAAAAATTCCTCTATTTTTTTCTTTGATGAGGGATATTAATATCATTGATAAATCCCATATCTTTTGTAGTGTGACATAATATTCTTGATAATATAGGTTATTATGAGATATATTCCTAACCATTTGAAAATATATATATATATAATGTGATTTTATATTTTAAAATTATAATGGAGATTGAAACTAACAATATGTCTATATCTTATTTAAAAAAAGAAAAATTTGTGGAAGTGTTGAGAATAATCCATAAACATATATGGGTACATAATTTTGTATATATCATTTCCAATTCCTTTTTCCTGTATTGATTATTATTTTATTATCTTCTCTTTTGTAAGGATTATAATCATATAAATTCATTATCTTCTATCTAGTGAAATAGTGAATGCATGATGACTCGTATGAAAATAGTTTTTTTCATAAATTGAGTTTTCGTTAAGTCGATATGTTAATTACATAGAAATCATTGTTGAATTTTTAGAATGGAAACATTTCACAGTAATATAGATTAACATATATTAACTAATGATAATTTTTCCTATGAATAATAGTTATATTATAGTTATTATATGTATTGCTGTAGTTTTTTTATAAATCATTGAGGTAGATATTGACTGGAAACCCACATTGAATTTTTTGATTAATCATCTTGTAGGTCAGCAGATCATTTTTGTTATTCATGAATGTGAAAGGAACTATCGTATGATAACTGATCAGACATTTATGGGCCCTATTATAAGCCCCCAACCTTAAACCTAACTTAATCTTGAGTTATTACAAGATTACACATTTAGGATCTTTTCAGGTTTAGAGTTTTAGAGAATTAGGTCAAAACTGTTACATCTCAAAAGATTACATAGTAGACACTTCTACTAAGTTTCCATAACATAAAAAAACTTAAAAAGAAACATTTCTAGTTCCATGTTTTAGATAGCATGTCTTTCCATGATCCCATCCTTGACCCTAATCATCATTAGGTCCGGTGGAAAAAATTTCAGAAACTTGGTATGAGCATAAAAATCCCAATAAAGGATTCACAAAGAAAGAAAAACTGTTAGTTTTTCCAAAACAACAAGTAAACCATGAGTACTTTACCAAAGTAATACTTTTCACCTTTATGAAGTAGTAAAAACTCCTTACTGAATTAAAGAGCATTACTTACCCTTTTGTAACCAAATGATTACCATAAAACCCATATAAAGAACACATAACATATAAAGGTAACATGGGACATAAACATACTTAAATGGAATAACCATACGGTCGAATTCCACACATACATAATGGAATAGCCATACGGACGACTTCCATACCCAATGCATTGGAGGTTATAATATAACCACCCGTCCTGTTATTCATGGCACCACCCGTCATAATGTCCAAGTACCATTATAAAATCATAAGACAATAACCAAATATAATGGAAAGAAAACATTTCCACATTTCGATGACAATATATCACTTAAATATATCGACATAAAAAATCCTTTATAAAACCATTTTCAATACCAACATACATAAAAGAGTATTTGGTATTTATTTCATTTTAAAAACCATTACGGCTTGTTGAGGAAACCAAAGACCAAATAATAGTCGCAGCGGCGGAAAAGGTCGTTGTCACCACGTATGTTAAAAGAAACATTCCTTTTTGTCATTTAGTAAAACACTTAGTATAAAAAGATTCCTTCTGAATAAAATTAAATGTAAAAGGGGTTTATACACTGTATAAAAGAAAGTTGTGTGTAAAACCAAATATGCCCCAATGAAAGGAGATTGAGACGAAGTCCCTTACAAAGTCGGTATCCTTAGATTATGGATAATTCAATTACATGATTATGTGTGACAAATATGAATACACAAAATATAAGTGGAAATTAAGTGTAAAACAATCAGAGGTAATTCTCACATAATCATGGAAAAACAAAACCAATGACATAGATATTTAACTCAATGAAATGAGATTGAGTTATGATTTCCGATACATGTCCATCTAAATCACATAAGAATTTATCAATGAGATGATTATGTGTAGAAATAGTATATCCACACAATGGTTTTTGGAAACTACTACATAGATATTCCACACATAATCTTGGCATAATAAAATCAAGAATTAGATGTTTAACCCAAAGAGTTGAATGTGGGTTATGAAGTTCCCTTACAGAAATTCGACAGCCTAACGACGTCACTTCAAAACTCATAATATCAGTTGATGAGAGATAAAAAGGGTATCTAATCACTTGGACATAAAATTTACATTAATAAGGATATATAAAAACATATCCCAACATAATAGTATGTGAATTAAAAGACATAACAAAATAAGTCTTTTAAAAAGAGGAGGGTTAAAGGTTCCCTTACCGACTTGGGTAACTTTCGAAACGTACACCCCATTGAAGAAGGGTCATACAATGAATATGTAAGTACCCATAAATGAAATTATATTAAACAAAGAGTATAATAATGGGAAGTAAATACACCACTCAAAGGAAATGGTGTCAAATGTAGCATAAATCTCACGGGAATAAAAGTGAGATGAAAAAAACCCCTTACGAAAACTCGGCAGCCTAACGGCGCCACTTAAAACTTCCAAAATTGGATTTATGGGATCAAATAGGGTCTCTCATCATAATAACATAAAAATTACAGTAGTATTAATATAAAATAACATCCCAATCATAAGAAAGATGAGCATAAAAGGAATGACATAAAAGAGTGTACTTAAAAAAAAGAGAGGGGTAGGATCCCTTACCTCGGGTCCGAGTTGACTCGATCGTTCTTTAACGTCCTGAATAATAAACTTGAGTTAATTTATATTTACTTAAGGATCTTTTTCATGTTCATTCTTCCTTTTATATCACTTATTTCCAATTTATAAACATTATTTAATCATTTAAGTTAATAATGTTTGTTTTGTCGATATTTGGTTATTAAGTCGAAAGTGAACTTCTTACAATTACATGTTGTTCGTATGGTCAAAGGTTCATTATATCCAAAATGATATTCATGATTTGGATATCATTTATATCATATATATCCAGAATATACATGTATCTATAATATTATATAATCATTTAGAGGTAATAAATGAAATGCACCGTTCGTGGAGACGGTAAGCCGTACGTACGCAGGAACACTACATTCATTTCTTTGTCATATTAATGGAATTAAAACTAAATGAGAGGTATGTATATTTTAATTCCAGAATAATATTAATCATTTATATGTAACATACATTATATATATCCATTATAAATATGTACTTATAATAGTACATTACATTTGGGGATAAAAAATGAAATGCACCGTTCATGGAGACGGTAAGCCGTACGTACGCATGAACGCTACTTTCATTTCTATCTCATACATTAATGGAAATAAATAATAATGTTATAGAGGTATATTATACTTCCAGTACAAAATCATATATAATAAATTTAAATCCATCCTTTATACGTCCCACATATGGCATTAACGAATCACATCACTTTGAGGGGGCGGTAGTCCGCACTTCCTAAAATGAAATTATCGTGTTTACCCACAATGGAAACCATAAAGGTAAACCACAAATGAAAAATAAAGAAGAAAAAGGAACACATAAACATAATATATATCATATATAAATAGATTGACATCTTAATGGCCACCATTAAAGGTGTTTAAAAGAATATTGAACAATCATATTTCCGTGAGGCATAAATTCGCCAACCACAGAAACAGTATGTTCTTTAACCATTAGATGTAGATATGTGTAAGTTTAGCTCTAAATATTCTTATAAAAACATCCTAGTATATTTTATATACTGGAGTTGTTACAAAATAAATTAATAAAAAGAGTTTAGGGGGTTGGAGAAGCAAAATAAATCAAAAGGACTCAAGTGAAGACATTACCTTAAAATCGGGTAACTTCCTTTGATTTGAGATCAAAGGCTTCAATAGAAAGGATTATGCCCAAAGTTAGGCTTCAAGGAGTTATATAGGTATTTTAATGGATGAAATGGGTAGGGGTTGGATGAGCCAATGGCTTGAGAGGTGTGGGTAAGGTGGTAGAGGTGGGGGCCTTTTATAAGAGGAGAGGAGGGGCACTCTTGGAAAGTAAAGAAATGTTGCTTTATTTTAGAATGTGTTTCGGGTTTTAATGGTCAAAAATTAATGTGTTTAGAGGATAAGGTGATAAGGGTTTGAAATCCACCCATAAATAGGTTTTTGACATGTGTAGGTCTTATATTTTACATTATCCTTCCATTTTATTTAAATCGTTAAATAATGAGTTCATCGCTGCATCATCATGATGTCATAAATAATATAATTTATATAATGTCTAAAAATTATAAAAAAAATACTATGATGTAGTAAATATTTTTATCTTTCCAATGACTACTTATAGTCAAAAATATGACTTGTATAACCCAATGTATAAATTGTTTTAGTAAAACAACTCATGTTTGTGTCATTTTTCATTTTACATTAAATAAAAAGGTATTTATGTCATCTCCCAACCAAAGTGGCTTCATGGGGTCCCCATGTTGACCCATGGATTTTCCAGGTTTTCCATGACACATACAATAAGGGTAGGACATGTTTCAAGCTCATCTCATATTATTAAAATAATATTTTTACCTTAAACTACACTAATTACCTCTAATCGCGATTAAAAACTTAATAAGTTACTATTCACAAAAAATTTATTTTAATCCCATTGAACCACATTTTACTTCTTAATTACAACCATGTATGTCGGATTTTTGAAATTCAAAACACATAGGTGGAAAATTTTCATTAAAACGGAAAAATCAGTTTTTATAAGGACCACTTAGTGGTTTCACTATTCATCAAAAATTGTAGTTTTTCAGAAAATTACCAAAAATTCACCCTAAGCTATATTTAATATTCTGAATTCAAAAATGATGTCTATTTTACAAAATTCAAAACATATAAGTTGAATTAATTAATTTAATATTTAATTCCCGTTGTCAAAACAAATAGCGTGTTTTTTTTGAAACAAAATGTATCCAAAGATTGACACTAGTTTAAGATCGATTTCAAAGTGAAATTAATTACAACGAACACCATTGGATTAAATGGAATAAATATATTCTAATTTAACTTTAAAATCAATTCATAAGATAATCTAATCATATAAATAAATTAGATGAAAAATTTGTCTTGAATTAAAATACAACATTTTTCACTATTCATTAAAAAATGAACTTTTTCGGAAAAATACCAAAAAATTACACCAAGTAAATTTTGATGTCCCGATTCTAAAGAAGAATTTTATTTTGTCAAATACAACACATAAAATTTTCAAAAACTGGATTTAAAAGAGGTTCTCCATCAAAAGGAGGTTAATCAACCTTTTAAAGAATATTAGAATGTTTACGCTTAAAATTGGATTCATTCTCATTTTTAATACTCTAACATTTATTGTAAAAAGTAATATTTTTTGACAAACATATATAATAATTTTGTAGTTAGTTCTATTCATTCCCTCCATCACAATAGCTAGGCGTTAACTACCATTTAAAATAATATTATTTTATTATTAGAGTGCCACCTAAGATTTCAAAGGAACTCGTTATTGTGTATTGGGTAAGCCATCGAGCATAGTGTTCCATTTAAATTAATATTGACATTTTATTCACAAATAGGGATAAATATAAAATTTTCATATTCTTTATTTACCTAGGGTGTTACATCCTTCCCCCCTTTTGGGAATTCTGTCCTCGCAATTTTAAAATTGGGCGTGGAAACATCCTTGAAAGTCCCACATCAGAACAATAGTCGGTAAAACAATCACTTTAAAATAAAGAAAGATAAGTACAGAGGTCACCCGAGTTAACCCATACTAGGATACCAAGTATGAAATTATGGACATGGAGGAAAAAACAAACGGTCATGTTCTGATGGAGAGTGATAGTAAACATGTCTAGGAGAAAGTTAACCACAAGAAAATCACAAACTTGTGATGGGTTAAATGGTATTCAATTCCCCAGTAGGAAAAGTTAATAGAAAACGTTTTTGTTTTAAGTTACTTTTTATTGAGGAATTTATTCATAAGGAAAAACAATCACTTATCATGTTGACTTTCAACTTTTATTAGATTCCTTACACAAACTCATATTATCTCCAAAAGACAAGTATTTAGGAAGACTAGTTCATATTAAGTGTACTATAATAAAAATATAGAGAATCACCTAATCCAAAAAAGAGAACTATATACTTCCCATATCTTTATACTTTAACCAAAAACAAAACCAAAAAGGTTAGTACAAGATCAGATAATCCAGAAAAGGATAACCCTTTATAAAAAGAAAATCTATTCTTAATCTCCAAAATTTGTCCAACAAAACCCAAAGTTCAACGAGGACCATTTGATAAACAATTTGTCCATAAAATTCTTCAAGGTAAACCAAACTAAGATTGATACCCAAATATTTGAAGGACTTAGTCACATATTCTTCCAAGGTATAAATTAACTTTTATCTCCAAATAACATCATTTGCTCTTAAATTCTCATATTGAAAACTAATTAACCTAATCACATATCCTCAATGATAGGTTAATCATTTACATAGATAACCCAAAATAAACAAACTCTTGATTCCTAAAATCATATAACTAAAAATAATTAGTCAAACTAACCAGGGACTTCACGTAGTCTAGTGGTAGGTGATAAATACCAGTCGCACTTTGGTTGTGGGTTCGATTCCCACAGCTTTGTCCGACGCGACGGGTTGTCACACAGTCTTTGTGTTGTCCTTTTTCCAAAACTACATAAATCTTAAAACATTCCCCAAAACGAGATAAAATCTTCAAAAATAATCATAACATATTTTAACCTCAAGTTTATCTCATGCCTTTTATTTTCCATCATTACATATAATAACCCATAATTACCTCAAAAGTAAGGATCATATAAACTCTAATGGTTACCTTTATAATTATTACCTGAACTTCCACATCGATTGGTCATATTGTACATGATGCATTATAGATCATACCAAGGTTCAAGTGGTTGATCATAACTCCTTGATAGTTGGTTTAGAACAACCATGCATTTCCTCATGGAATCCCCCATTTTATCTAGTATCTTAATCCGAGAACTACCACAGTTTCCATCAAACCTGTTGTCTATTTGGTGCCTTCTAGATCCACCCATTCACTAAAAACAGAAATGTCAGTGTGAGTATATCAACAAAACCATCATGTACTAATGAAGAAGGTAAACACTAAGATATAATTACTCATTCACTTTATCTAAAAGTAGGACTCTTTCTAAAATCCTAACCATTATGGTAATGTTACTTATGCTTAGAGGATACCCTAACCTCTAAAGTTATCTAAACCGACCTCTGATACCAACTATAAGGCCCCATTCTTAAACCTTACTTAATCTTGAGTTATTACAAGTTTACACATTGAGGATCTTTTCAGGTTTAGAGTTTTAGATAATTAGGTCAAAACTACTACATCTCAAAAGATTACATAGTAGACACTTCTACTAAGTTTCCATAACATAAAGAAAAACATAAAAAGAAACATGTCTAGTTCCATGTTTTAGATAGCATGTCATTCCTTGATCCAATCCATGACCCTATTCATCTTTATGTCCTGTGGAAAACATTTCAAAAACTTGGAATGAGCATAAAAATCCTAGTAAAGGATACACAAAGAAGGAAAACTGTTAGTTTTTCCAAAACAACAAGTAAACCATGAGTACATTACCAATGTAATACTTATCACCTTTATAAAGTAGTAAAAACTCTTCACTGAATAAAATACCATTACTTACCCTTTTCTAACCAAAATATTACCATAAAACCCATGTAAATAACACAAAACATATAAAGGTAATGTAACGACCCGAAATTTTGAATAAATCTTGTTTCCTAATTTTATGTGTTATTTTATTTATTTTTATAATCAACAAAAATGTTTCGTTTGATAACATGATTATAATTAAAATGAGACCGTTGGGTTTAGATGGTTATATGACCATTGGTCAATATGACCGCTGGAAACTAAACATTTTGATTATTGTCCCTAAATACAAGTAATCTTGGTTAATTATTATAGAAAGAACATTTAATGTCCTCAACCAGTAGTCTTGGACCGATCGAAGCCCATATAACAGAACTTGGGAAGGAGGTAGCACCACTGGGCTTTTCTCTGGACCAAACCCAAGCCGAACATCATCGTGTGAAGCTAGAATGAGATCGCCTTCGTGAGAAGTTCAAACTGATAGAAATTACTACTCGTGCGATGTTGGCCGAGCCTCCCTCAGATTCTCTCACCTTAGCACAACTTACACTAAGGTCCTATGCTGGTGTGATAAGGGGCTATGTAAAGAGACCGTAACTGCCTTGTGTAATCAATTGTTTTAAATAAAAATTGGGATTTCTTCTTATGATGATGTTTATGAATTTTTAAATGACCGGATAAATATAGTATGCATATTTTTGATAAATATTAGAAAAAATATATTTTAGAAATGTTTATGTAAACCTTAAATAAATAAAAATTTGTAACGATTTTCAAAAAATTGTCTTCTTCAATTATGTTCAGTACGAAATTTAGTTTCTAATAAGATCAACAAGATTTTTGATGAATAGTAAATTATGAATATTGATTTTATGATTAGGATTAGTATTGTGTCCAAATGGATTAGTAATCTCACTTAACGAAAGTATTAATATAATCTAGGCACCTTGATTAAGTAATGTGATTCATTAAAATAGTTAAATAACGGTTTCATAAATTATTATTCAAGTATTAGTTTTTTTCGGGTGAATAATGTTTTTTTAATTAAAAATTTAATTAAAAATATTTATGAAATTATTTTTATAAAATGGATTTCATTTTTGAACTCAGAGCATCGATATTATGTTAAGGTAATTTTTGGGGATTTTTCTGAAAAAAATGAATTTTCCATGAATAGTGTGTTTAGTTAAAAATTGAATTAAAAATATTTAGAAAATTATTTTTTTAAAATAGAGTTCATTTTTGAAATCAGAGCATTGATATTTGGTTAATGTGAAATTTTGGGATTTTTCTAAGAAAGTTGAAATTTCAGTGAATAGTAAAAATACAGTTTTAGGGTTCCCATATGTTTAATGATCTCATAACCGTGTCATGATGATTTCATGAGATATTTTAAGGTATGGATGGCCAAAGGTGATGAATTATTGTATTGGGGGCCCCATGTGGCCTAACTCCATGGGAAGTACCATGGGAGGGCCCTTGTTTTTGAGAAAACCACTTTTGAGTTGTCCCTTGGCCATTAATGCCTTGTCCGCTCAGTTTCCCCATAAATACCAAGAAATCCTCTCATCCTTTCGACTCCCCAATCTCCCAAAACGAAGTTCTGGTCTCATTACCTCCCAAGGAGTCCTCCCAAGGTGCTCCCAATCCCTCAAGCTCCCAACCTTTGATTTTTAAGCGTTATGTTTTAAGGTAAGGGATCAGACCTCTCTCTTTCATTTCAGGTTATCTCTTTTATGTCTTTCCTTTTATGCTCCATTTTATTATGTTGTAGGATGTTATTTTATACTCCTATTACTTCCCTTTTCATGTTCATATAATGAGAGATCCCATCTTACTCTCATTATTTCGTTTTATGATGTTTTAAGTGGCGTCGTTAGGCTGCCGAAATTTTTGTAACGGATTCTTTCTCCCTTCTCATTTTTCAAGATCTATTTTCATGTAAAGTATTTCAAGTACCATTTTATTATGTTGGGGTATTATCTCTAAATTTATCATACAGATATTTTATGATAATATGATGAGATACCCCATTTGATATCTTCAATTCAGTATTTTTAAGTTTTAACTGGCGCCGTTAGGCTGCCGAATTTTTAAGTGGTTCTTCACCCTTCTCATTTTGAAGTTCTACTTTCATGTCAATCCTTTCAAGTTCCTTTTTGTTATGTTGGGGTATGACCTCTATATCTATAATACTGGACTCTTATTTTCATATTATGATATACCCCATTTTATCTCCTCAATTCAGTATTTTGATGTTTTAAGTGGCGCCGTTAGGCTGCCGAATTTTTTAGGGCATTCTTTCACCCTTCTCATTCTTTTCAAAGTTCTACATTCATGTCAAGTCTTTCAAGTAACTTTTTAATTATGTTGGGGAATTGTCTCTATATCTATTATACTTAACCCTTATTTTCACATGATGATGGACCCTATTTGATCTTTTCAAATCATTTATGTTGAAGTTTAAGTAACGCCGTTAGGCTGCCGAACTTTCATAAGAGAAATCTAATTTTTTTCTTCCTTCCATGTTTTTCATTTCAAATGGTATGTCCTTGAAATTTTATTACCATGATCATGTATCCTTCTTATTCTGTACATCTACTGTTTTATGGGTCATTTATGAATGTTTGACCCATTTTCCCTCTCTTTTTTAATGTCTTCTAAAACCTCATAACATAGCCGTTATGCTGCAGAATTTCCGTCTCAAAATGTCTCTCTCTTTTTCTAAAGTTCTTTTATATTATTAAGTTAATACTAAAAGCTCTTTCTTCTGAATGGTTATTCACATATATACCAAAATGTTCTATATTAAATTCTGGGATTTACATACATGATACCCACCTTCCTTTTCTTTGGGTTTTAAAGTGACGTAATGATCATGTCTTTAAAGTAGTTTTTAAAATGTTGTGATTATGAAATAAAACCCATTTATTTTATGCTATATGGGTTATTTATGAAATTTTTTATGATGATATATGTGGCTCACATGATAGTAAAGGCAAATTTAAGGGTGCGCCCTGATAGCGCTCCAATGCATTGGGTAATGATGTAACCACTAGAGATTACAATTTTCACGATACCTTGGTGAATAACCTTGGTAATTTTCAAATGACACCATGGGGATGGAACTTGGTGATATGTTCATGATAGTCTATGTTAAATGATGTTGCCAAATCTTAATGTTATGAAAAATTTTATTTTTATTATGATATGCCACATGATTTTTTTATCATGCCTTAATGTTCTTGTTCATGACATAGTTGATGTATCTCAAGTTCACATGTTAAATGTTTCCCTTGTTACCCTTACTGGGCCTTCTGCTCACCCTTTCTTTTGATGTATGTCCCCAGGTTATGAGATGCAGTAATGATCCTAGGAAGAACATGAGGAGAAGCCTTTCACGTGTTTAAGAAGAAGTTTTTATGTTTTTTTGTTTTAAGTTCCTGGTTTCCAAGACACTAAACCTTAAAGATCCTCAGTTTTGTATAATGTAATTAAAGTTTATGTGATAACAAGGAGGGATGCTATAGTTGGTATCAAAGGATGTTTTAGTTATTTGTGGAAATTAGGATATGAAAACTTTAGTAATAAGCCTATAGAAAAGTTTATATATATGAAATCATCCTGGTATTATGGTGAGTATTGAGTAATGGGTTGCCAAGAAAATACATCCATGTCTGGATACGAGCAGGTAGAGGTGGCTCTGGCACAGATGTACATATGGGTAAAACCCAAAAACACCGCTTTGAGCTAGACTCAAATGGGAACTGGTACACGACAACGAGCCTTGCTGCACTCTTGGTTACGACACTCCAGGGGATATGCTTTGGTAAATTCATAAGATTAGTATGAACCATTGTTAAAGAAACAAAGATAAAATAAAATAAAGATTCACATAATAATATATGATCATGGATAACCTAGATGAGAACCTAGGGGATCAAAAGTAAGGGTATACTTTTCGTCTACAAGTTATCCTTATATGCTTTAAGTTCCTTTTCATGATTATTAGATAAGTATTTAAGCCCCTAATTATACTTTCTATTCTTAGTTAATGGTGGGAAATGGAAGAACATGTCCCAACAACCAATGTGATAGGAAATGCGACGATTACCGTATTAATATGAATGAGATGATTAGGGGATTAAAAGATGATTATTATTTTGGAAGACGTTCACTATTTTGGGGACCCTATATGATCGAGGTAAATATATTACTACAGTATTTTCATTGAGGAGTAAGGTTGACTTATATTTTGATGAATCGATGAATTTAAGGTGGAATTATAGTAATTTAGGTTACTTATGGGAATGATTAACTTATCTTGGGTAAAATATGTTTAGGTTAGCTACTTTTTTTATAAGATGCTAGGAGTGGTTGATGTTGTTTATATATGAACAATGAAGTTTATTTTGGAAGACTATGTTATCAAATCCATCTTGTATTTGGGTTTCAATCTTAGTTTGGTTTATTTTGAGGAATCTTAAGGATCGTTATTTATGGAATGGTCTATGATGAACTTTGGGTAGTACCATGGAACTTTGAAGATTTAAAAATAGTTTCCATTCCTATGGGATTCTTTTTTTTTTGAAGAGTTGTTTTACCTTACCCTTTCTGTTTTTGGGATAATGTTTAATGATAGAAGAAATAGATAGCTAATCTTTTGTGGATTATGAAGATGAATCTTGTGTTTTGATGAGACCAAGTAGTTTTGAATGCTCATAACATGGAGAAAAGATTAGTTTTGGGTAGAAACTTAATAAAGGATGAAACTCTACATGATGATAGGTATATTTTCTTATGTTTTTGTTTTATGTTGTAAATGAATTCCTCAAAATTATGGAAAGAAATGCAAAACAAAAATGTTGTTTTTTTACGTTTCCTACTATGTAATCAAAGGCCGTTTACACACATCATAAGTTTGGGATTTTTTTATGGTTAAATTTCTCCTAATCAAGTTCTCTATCACTCTCCCTCAGAAATCGACCCTTTGTTTTCTCCTCCATATCCATGTTTTCCAACATGGAATCCTAGTGTGGTTAACTCGAGTGACCCTTGTACTTCCCTTTCTTTCTTTTAAATTAAGAGTTTTACTGACACCTTTTCCGATGTGGGACTTTCAATAAAATTTCAAAACCCAATTTTAAAAATTGCGAGGATGCATTTTCTTAAGGGGGAAGATTGTAACGACCCAAAATTATGAATTAATCTTGTTTCCTAATATTATGTGTTATTTTATTTATTTTTATACTCAACAAAAATGTTTCGTTTGATAACATGATTATAATTAAAATGAGACTGCTGGGTTTAGACGGTTATATGACCATTGGTCAACATGACCACTGGAAGCTAAACGTTTTGATTATTGTCTCTAAATACAAGTAATCTTGGTTAATTATTATAGAAAGAAGATTCGATGGCCTCACCTAGTAGTCTTGGACCGATCGAATCCCATCTAACAGAACTTGGGAAGGAGGTAGCACCACATGGCTTTGCTCTGGACCAAACACAAGCCGAACTTCATCGTGTGAAGCTAGAACAGGATCGCCTTCGCGAGAAGTTCAAACTGATAGAAATTACTACTCGTGCGATGTTGGCCGAGCCTCCCTCAAATTCTCTCACCTTAGCACACCTTACACTTAGTTCCTATGCTGGTGTGATAAGGGGATATATAAGGAGACCGTAACTGCCTTGTGTAATCCTTTGTCTTAAATAAAAATTGGGATTTATTCTTATGATGAAGTTTATGAATTTTTAAATGATAGGATAAATATAGTATGCATATTTTTGATATATTTTAGAAAAAATATATTTTAAAAATGATTATGTAAACCTTAAATAAATAAAAATGTGTAATGATTTTTAATAAATGGTCTTCTTCAATTATGTTCATTACGAAATTTAGAGTCTATTAAGATCAACTTGATTTTTGATGAATAGTAAAATATGAATAGTGATTTTATGATTAGGATTAGTAATGTGTCCAAATGGATTAGTAATCTCACTTAAAGAAAGTATTAATATAATCTAGGCACCTTGATTAAGTAATGTGATTCAATCAAATGGTTAAATAACAGTTTCATAAATTATTATTCAAGTATTAGTTTTTTTCTGGTGAATAGTGTTTTTTTAATTAAAATTTAAATTAAAAATATTTAGAAATTTATTTTTATAAAATGGATTTCATTTTTGAACTCAAAGCATCGATATAATGTTAAGGTAATTTTTGGGGATTTTTCTGAAAAAAATGAATTTTCAGTGAATAGTGTGTTTATTTATAAATTGAGTTAAAAATATTTAGAAAATTATTTTTATAAAATAGAGTTCATTTTTGAAATCAGAGCATTGATATTTGTTTAATGTGAAATTTTGGGATTTTTCTATGAAAGTTGTATTTTTAGTGAATAGTAAAAATACAGTTTTAGGGCTTCGGTATATTTAATGACCTCATAACTGTGTCATGATGATGTCATGAGATATTTTAAGGGATGGGCGGCCAAAGGTGATGAATTATTGTATTGGGGGCCCCATGTGGCCTAACTCCTTGGGAAGTACCATGGGAGGGCCCATGCTTTTGAGAAAACCACTTTTGAGGTGTCCCTTGGTCGTTAATGCCTTGTCCCCTCACTTTCCCTATAAATACCAAGTAATCCTCTCATCCTTTCGAATCCCCACTCTCCCCCCAACGAATTTATGGACTCATTACCTCCCAAGGAGTCCTCCCAAGGTTCCCCCAAGCCCTCAAGGTCCCAACCTTTGAGTTTTAAGAGTTACGTTTTAAGGTAATGGATCTGACCTCTCTCTTTCACTTCAAGTAATCTCTTTTATGTAATTCTTTTTATGCTCAATGTTCTTATGTTGGAGGATGTTATTTTATACTCATATTACTGACCTTTTCATGTTCATATAATGAGAGATCCCCTCTTACTCTCATTATTTCGTTTTATGAAGTTTTAAGTGGCGCCGTTAGGCTACCGAAATTTTTGTAACGGATTCTTTCTCCCTTCTCACTTTTCAAGATCTATTTTCATGTAAAGTGTTTCAAGTTTCTTTTTATTATGTTGGGGTATGATCTCTAAATTTATCATACTGATATTTTATGATCATATTATGAGACACCCCATTTGATCTCTACAATTCAGTATTTTGACGTTTTAAGTGGCGCCGTTAGGCTGGCGAATTTTTAAGTGGTTCTTCACCCTTCTCGTTTTGAAGTTATACTTTCATGTCAATCCTTTCAATTTCCTTTTTGTTATGTTGGGGTATGATCTCTATATCTATAATACTGGACTCTTATGTTCATATGATGAGAGACCCCATTTGATCTCTTCAATTCAGTATTTTGAAGTTTTAAGTGGCACCGTTAGGCTGCCGAATTTTTTAGGGGATTCATTCACCCTTCTCATTCTTTTCAAAGTTCTACTTTCATGTCAAGTCGTTCAAGTTCCTTTTTAATTATGTTGGGGAATTATCTCTATATCCATTATACTGAACTCTTATGTTCACATGATGAGAGACCCTATTTGATCTTTTCAAATCATGTTTTTTGAAGTTTAAGTAACACCGTTAGGCTGCTAAACATTCATAAGAGAAATCTAATTTTTGTCTTCCTTCCATGTTTTTTATTTCAAATGGTATGACCTTGAAATTTCATTTCCATGATCATTTATCCTTCTTATTCTGTCCATCTACTTTTTTATGGGTCATTTATGAATGTTTGACCCATTTTACCTCTCTTTTTAATGTCTTCTAAAACCTCGTAACATAGCCGTTATGCTGCAGAATTTCCGTCTCAAAATGACTCTCTCTTTTTCTAAAGTTCTTGTATATTATTAAGTGAATACTCAAATCTCTTTATTTTAAATGTGTATTCACATATATACCAAAATGTTCTATTTTAAATTCTGGGATTTACATACATGAGACTCACCTTCCTTTTCTGTGGGTTTTAAAGTGACGTAAAGATCATGTCTTTAAAGCAGTTTTTAAAATGTTGTGATTATTAAATGAATCCCATTTATTTTATGATATATGGGTTATTTATGAAATTTTTTATGATGATATATATTGATCACATGATAATGAAGGCAAATTTAAGGGTGCGCCCTGATAGCGCTCCAATGCATTTGGTAATGATGTAACCACTAGAGATTACAATTTTTACGATACCTTGGTGAATAACCTTGGTAATTTTCAAATGACACCATGGGGATGGAACGTGGTGATATGTTCATGATTTTCTATGTTAAATTATGTAGCCACATATTAAAGTTATGAAAAATTTTATTTTTATTATGATATGCCACATGATTTTTTTATCATGCCTTAATGTTCTTGTTCATGACATAGTTGATGTATCTCAAGTTCACATGTTAAATGTTTCCATTGTTTCCCTTACTAGGCCTTCTGCTCACCCTTTCATTTGATGTATGTCCCCAGGTTATGAGATGAAGTGAAGAACCTAGGATGAAGATGAGGAGAAGCCTTTCAAGTGTTTAAGAAGAATGTTTTATGTTTTCATGTTTTAAGTTCCTGGTTTCCAAGACACTAAACCTTAAAGATCCTCAGTTTTGTATAATGTAATGAAATTTTATGTTATAAAAAGGCGGGATGATATAGGTAACTTGGGACATAAACATAAATAAATGTAATAACCATATGGTTGACATCCACACATACTTAATGGAATAGCCATACGACCGACTTCCATACCCAATGCATTGGAGGTTATAACGTAACCACCCATCCTGGTATTCACGACACTACCCATCATAATGTCCAAGTACCACTATAAAATCATAAGACAATAACCAAATATAATGGAAAGAAACCATTTCCACATTTCGATCACAATATATCACTTAAATATATCGACATAACAAATCCTTTATAAAAACCATTTTCAATACCATATACATAAAAGATTAGATGGTATTTCTTTCATTTTAAAAAACATTACAGCTTGTTGAGGAAGCCAAAGACCAAATAATACTCACGGCGCCGGAAAAGTTCATTGTCTCCGCATACATTAAAAGAAACATTCCTTTTTTTCATTTAGTAAAACTCTTTGTATAAAAATATTCCTTTTGAATAAAATTAAAATTCAAAGAGGTTTATACACCGTATAAAAGAAAGTTGTGTGTAAAACCAAATATGCCTCAATTGAAGGAGATTGAGACGAAGTCCCTTACAATGTCAGTATCCTTAGATTAAGGATAAATCAATTACATGATTATGTGTGACAAATACGAATACACAAAATATAAGTGGATATTAATTGTAAAACAATCAGAGGTCATTCTAACATAATCATGGAAAAACAAAAGCAACGAAATATATATTTAACTCAATGTAATGAGACTGAGTTTTGATTTCTGATACATGTTCGTCTAAATGACATAATAATTTATCAATGAGATGATTATGTGTAGAAATAGTATATCCACACAAAGGTTTGTGGAAACTACAACATAGAGATTCCACACATAATCTTGGAATTATAAAATCAAGAATTAGAGGTTTAACCCAAAGAATTGAAAGTGGGTTAAGAAGTTCCCTTACAGAAATTCGACAACCTAACGACGTCACTTCAAAACTCATAAAATGAGTTGATGAGAGATAAAAAGGGTATCTCATCACTTGTAAATAAAATATACATTAATAAGGATATATATAAGGCCCCAGCCTTAAACCTTACTTAATCATGAGTTATTACAAGATTACATATTGAGGATCTTTTCAGGTTTAGAGTTTTAGAGAATTAGATCATGAAACTTGCATTACATTCCACATTTAGACAAAGTGGTTACATAAAAGACAGTATTCATTCTTCCCATCAACGGAAACATATTGAAAATAAAACATGGATTCTTTCTTGACACATACTTGACACTATCATCACATCATGTACCATTCCATTGACCTGTGAAAAAAATATCAAAAACTTGGGATGAGCATAAAATGCTCAGTAAGGGTTATAAAAATATGGAAAGGAAACATGAGTTCATATATACATAAGAATGAAATCATACTTTACCCATAAAACAAAGGCACATTAACATACCTCATCAAACCATGAATAAATCATAGAAATCATAAGACATAATGATAACTTGAGGCATTCATTACATTCTTACGTAGGGAGTAACCCTCTTGGTTAAGTTTGGAATACCCATCACAGTATATTCCCTAAATCTCTTCGGATAAACCATATCGTTTCACTCCTTCGCGTTACCCAATGCATTGGAGAGCTATATCGGGCTCACCCGCCCTTAGTTTATCACGGAACCACCCGTTTTCATAACAATGCCCAAGAACCATAACATAAATGTATCACATAAAACATGCATAAAGGAAACATAACATTTCCACATTTCAATCACAATATAACATTTTAGTATATTGAAATAATGAATCCATCCAAAAAGAAACCATTTCCAAAACCATTTAAAACATTTAATAAAGAGATTTTTGAATCAAAGTGTCCCATACCACCTTGAAGCTTTTAACATTTTAAACCATTAATATCCATATAAATAAATCCTTAAAACCATTTTGAAAACAAGGATATTAATAAGAAAAAATTATTAAAACATTTAAAGTGATATTTTGGTTAAAGGGGTTTTACCAAAATTAGAGACACTTGAATACAATAATTGAGGAATAACATTTAGTCAGAACTTTATAATATCATGACAATAAATGGATTCATGATATAATACTCCAAAGGACAGTATATACACCATATAAGAGTGAATTGGTGCATAACAACAATGGACCCTCAATAGAAATGTCAAATGTGATGAAATCCCTTATAAAGAAGGTATCCTTAAATTAAGGACAATTCAATCTCAAAAATATGTGTGAAAAATATGAATACAACCAATATAAGTGGATATTAAGTGTAAAACAATAAAAGGTCATTCACACATATTCAATGGATTACATATTCAATGACTACATGTTGAACCCAATGAAATCGAAATTGGGTTAAAAAGTTCCCTTGACAGCCTAACGGCATCACATCAAAAAGATTTGATGAGAGATAAAAAGAGTATCTCATTACTTGAACATAAAATTTACATCAATAAGGATATATGAGAACATATCCCAACATAAATATATGTAAATTAAAAGACTCAACAAAAGAAGTCTTTTAAAAAAGAGGAGGGTGAAAGGTTCCCTTACCGACCTGGGTATCTTTCAAAACATACACCCCATGAAAGCAGAACAATAGATCATTGATGTAAATACTCACAAATGAATGTATATTACACAAAGAGTGGAATAATGGGAATAACATACACCACTCAATGGAATTTGTGGCAAATGTAGCATAAATCTCACGGGAATAAAAGTGAGATGAAAAATCCCTTACGAAAACTCGGCAGCCTAACGACGCCACATAAAACATCCGAATATGGATTGATGAGATCAAATAGGGTATCCCATCACATTAAAATAAAATTTAAATCAAGAGGAATATAAAAGAACATCCCCCAACATTACAAATAGGAGCTTAAAAGAAGTTACATAAAGGAGAGTACTTAAAAAGAAAGAGAGTTGTAGGATCCCTTACCTCGGGTCCGACTTGACTCGATCGTTCTTTAATCTACTGAATAATAAACTTGAGTTAATTTCTACTTCCTTAAGAACCTTTTTCAAGTTCATTATTACTTTTATACCACTTATTACCATGTCATAAACATTATGTAATCATTTAAGTTAATAATATTTGTTTTGCCGATATTTGGTTCTTAAGTCGAAAATGGACTTCTTACAATTACATGTTGTTCGTGCGGCCAAATGTTTATTATATCCTGAATCATATTCATTATGTAGATATCATATATGTCATATATATCTAGTACATGCATGCATTTATAACATTACATAATCATTTAGAGGTAAGAAATGAAATGCACCGTTCATGGAGACGGTAAGCCGTACGTACGCATGAACGCTACTTTCATTTCTATTTCGTATTTTATAGGATGGAATAATAATGATATAAAGGTATATTATAATTACAGTATAAAATAATATATAATATCATAGTTCCATCCTTCATACGTCCCACATATGGTATTTAACGAATCAAATCACTTTAAGGGGGCGGTAGTCCGCACTTCCTTAAATGAAGATATCACGTTTACCCATAATGGAAACAATAAAGGTATGCCCAAAATGAAAAAAACAGAATCTTAAGGAATACATAAACATATTATATATCATATATAAAAATAGTGACATCATAATGGCCACCTTTGAAGGTGTTAAATGATTATTGAACAATCATCGTTTCGGGAGGCAGAATTTCGCCATCCACGGAAACCGTATGTTCTTTAACCATTTGATGTAGTTGTGTTAGAGTGTAGCTCGAATAAATCTTATAACAACATCCTAGTATATTGAAGATACTGGTGTTGTTACAAAATAAGTAAATAAAATGATTTTAGGGGGTTGGAGAAGCAAAATAAAACAAATGAACATGAGAGAATGAATTACCTTTAAAAGTGTATCTCCTTTTTATTTGAGCCTAAAGGATTCCTTTGAAAGGATTCTGCCCAAATGGAATCCTCTAGGATGAGGAGAGGGATGTGGAGAGAGTAAATGGGCAGGGTTTGGCCGAGCCAAAGGCTTGAGGAGTGTGTGAAATGAGGTAGAGGTGGGGGCCTTTTATAAGAGGAGAGGAGGGGCACTTTTGGAAAGTAAAGAAATATTACATTATTTGAAAATCTGTTTCGGTTTCAAAAGGTCCCAAATTGAAATAATTGGTGGATAAGGTGATATGGGTTCGAAATCCACCCATCCAATAAGTTTTTGACATGTGTAGTTCATAGATTTTACATTATCTTTCCATTTTATTTAAATCTTCAAATAAGGATGTCATCGCTGCATCATTATTATGTCATAAATAATTTAATTTAGTTAATGTCTAAAAATTATAAAAAAAATTACTAGTATGTAGGAAATCTCTTTATCTTTCCAATGACAATTTATATTCTACAATCTGATCATTATAACCCCATGTAAAAATTGTTTTCGTAAAACATATGATGTTTGTGTCATTTTGACTTTTACATTAAATAAAAAGTTATTTATGTCATTTCCCAACCAAAGTGTCTCCATGGGGTCTCCAAGTTGACCCATGGCTTTTCTTGGTCGGCCACGACACAAAAAATGAGGGTAGGACATGTTTCAAGCTCATCTTAGTTTATTAAAACATTATTTTTACCTTAAACTACACTAATTACCACTAATCGCGATTAAAAACTTAATAAGTTACTATTCACCAAAAAATTATTTTTATCCCATTGAACCACATTTTACTTCTTAATGACAACCATTTATGTCATATTTTTTAAATGCAAAACACAAAGATGGCAAAATTTCATTTAAATGGAAAAATCAGTTTTTATAAGTACCACTAAGTGGTTTCACTATTCATCAAATATTGAAGTTTTTCAGAAAAATCCCAAAAATTCACCATAAGATATATTTGATATTCTGAATTCAAAAGTGAAGTCTATTTTACAAAATTTAAAACATATAAGTCACATTAATTAATCTAATAATTAATTCCTGCTGTCAAAGCAAATAGCGTGTTTTTATGAAACAATAAGTATCAAAAGATTGACACTAGTTTAAGTCCGGATTCAAATTGAAATAAATTCCAACAACCACTATTGGATTTAATGGTAAAAATATTTTATAATTTCACTTTAAAACAATTAAAAAGATAATCTAATCATATAAATAAATTAGATTAAAAAGAGGTTTTGAATTAAAATACAACATTTTACACTATTCATTAAAAAATGAACTTTATCGGAAAAATACCAAAAATTTACAAAAAGTAAAATTTGATGTCCCGATTCTAAAGAAGAGTTTTATTTGGTCCAAAAGAATTTATAAGAGTGATCAAAACTATATTTAATGACATTTCGCCATCAGAAGGTGATAAGTGAACCTTTAGTGAAAATTAGGTTATAAAAACCTAAAATTGAATTCTTTCCGTATTTTAAGCCTTTGGATCGATGTAAAAACATTTAAAAAAACATATATATTCATATTTTAGTTATTTCTATCCATTCCCGCCAATACAACGGCTACATGTTAACTGCCATTTAAAATAATATTATTTTATAATTAGAGTGCAACGTAAGATTACCAAGAAACTCGTTATTACGTGTTGGGTACTCCATCGAGCATAACATCCCCTTTAAAGTCATATTAATATTTTATTCACAAATATGGATAAATATGAAAATTTCATATTCTTTATTTACCTTGGGTGTTACATCCTTCCCCCCTTTTGGGAATTGCGTCCTCGCAATTTTAAAATTGCGCTTGGAAACATCCTTGAACGTCCCACATCGGAACAAGAGTCGGTAAAAAATCACTTTAAAATAAAGAAAGATAAGTACAAAGGTCACCCGAGTTAACCCATACTAGGATTCCAAGTATGAAAATATGGACATGGAGGAAAAAACAAAGGGTCATGTTCTGATGGAGAGTGATAGAAAACATGTTTAGGAGAAAGTTAACCACGAGAAAATCACAAACTTGTGATGGGTTAAGCGGTATTCGATTCCCTAGTAGGAAAAGTTAATATACAACATTTTTGTTTTAAGTTACTTTTTATTGAGGAATTTATTCATAAGGAAGCATAATCACTTATCATGTTGACTTTCAACTTTTATTAGATTCCTTAGTCAAACTCATATTTTTTCCAAAAGACGAGTATTTAGGGAGACTTGTTCGCATTAAGAGTACTATAATCAACTTCTAGAGATTCACCTAATCCCCAAAAGAGAACTATATACATCCCATGTATTTAGGCTTTAACCAAAACCAAAACCAAAAAGGTTAGTACAAGATCAGATAATCTAGAAAAGGATAACCCCTTATAAAAAGAAAATCTATTCTTAATCTCCAAAATTTGTCCAACAAAACCCAAAGTTCAACGAGGACCATCCGATAAACAATTTGTCCATAAAATTCTTCAAAGTAAACCAATATAATATTTAAACCCAAATATTTGAAGGATTTAGTCACATAGTTAAATCGTAACATTTATCTCCAAACAACATTAGTCGCTCCTAAAGTCTCGCATTGAAAAGTAATTATCCTAATCACATATCCTCCAAAATCAACTTACTCTTAATTCATAAAATCATACAACTAAAAAGAATCAGTCAAACTAACCAAGGACTTCACGTAGTCCAGTGGTAGGCGATAAATACCAGTCGCACTTTGGTTGTGGGTTCGATTCCCACAGCATTGTCCGACGCGACGGGTTGTCACACAGTCTGCGTGTTGTCCTTTTTCCAAAACTATATAATTCTCAAATCATTACCCAAAAAGGGATAAAATCATCAAAAATAACCATAACATAATTTAACCTCAATTTTATCTCATGCCTTTCACTTCAATCATAACATATGGTAACCCATAATTACCTCAAATGTAAGGATCATATAAACCCAAATGGTTCTTTATAACTATGTCCACAAAAGAAAAGATAACTATTACTTGAATAAAATTTTCCTATATTAAACATCAGGGTTACACATAATATAAAAAGTCTTCTAATGTAACCCCATCATCAAAAGAGACAGAATACTCTTAAGAATTTCACCCTAACTCTTGAAGCCCTTATATGTTGACATATTACTCATTCAACATTCTTCATGATCCATTATCCATTCCTTTCCAACTTATTCCGAAATACCTCTTTCCTACAAACAAAATCATGAATCATGTCCTAAGATTCCAAAATAAGAAAACAGTAGTCATGAAATAGTACATAACTTTGATTGTTCATTGTCAGTTTCTTCATCCTCATTCGGAATGGCATTAGGTATTGGTAAACGAATATTGGTACGCTCTTGGTGACCCCATTCACAAAACTTCTTCATAGGACACGTGTTTGCATAATGACCATGGACACCACATTTAATACATTCAATTGATCCCTCAGAAAGAACTTCTTTCCCTTTCCTCGAGTCAACTGGATGCTTCCTTTTTCCATGGCAGGTTCTTTCTTTATGACCTTCATTTCCACATCTATAGCATATTTCTGTCCCTTTGAAACATTTTCCTAGGTGTTTCTTTCCACATCTTTGACACATAGGTTTTTGAACACACTTACCTTTATGATTATTACCTGAACTTCCGTAGGGATTTTTTTCTTGCATATATGATGCCTTAGAGAAATATCCAAGGTTTAGGTGGTCAATCATGACTCCAGATAGTTGGTTGAGGATAATCAAAAGAGTTCTCATTGCGGCTCCCATATCATTCAGTTGCTTTCTCAAAAAACTGTCACAGTTTCCTTCACATCCACTGTTACTTTGGTGCCTGCTAGTTCCAGCCATTTACTAAAACCAAAAAGGTCAGTGTGAGTATATCAACAAAACCATCATGTACTAATGAGTAAGATAAACACTAAGATATGCTTACTCATTCAATTTATCTAAAACTGGGACTCTTTCTGAAATCCTAACCATTATGGTAATGTCACTTATGCTTAATGAATACCCCAACCTCTAAAGTTACCTAAACCGACCTTTGATACCAACTATAAGTCCCCAACCTTAAACCTTACTTAATCTTGAGTTATTACAAGATTACATATTGAGGATCTTTTCAGCTTTAGAGTTTTAGAGAATTAGATCATTAAACTTGCATTACATTCCACATTTAGACAAATTGGTTACATAAAAGACAGTATTCATTCTTCCCATCAACGGAAACATATTGAAAATAAAACATGGATTCTTTCTTGACACATCATTGACACTATAATCACATCATGTACCTTTCCCTTGACCTGTGAAAAAAATTTCAAAAACTTGGGATGAGCATAAAAAGCTCAGTAAGGGTTATAAAAATATGGAAAGGAAACATGAGTTCATATATACATAAGAATGAAATCATACTTTACCCATAAAACAAAGGCACTTTAACATACCTCATCAAACCATGAATAAATCATAGAAATCATAAGACATAAAGATAACTTGAGCCATTCATTACATTCTTACATAGGGAGTAACCCTCTTGGTTACGTTTGGAATACCCATCACAGTATATTCCCTAAATCTCTTCGGAGAAGCCATATCGTTTCACTCCTTCACGTTACCCAATGCATTGGAGAGCTATATCGGGCTCACCCGCCCTTAGTTTATCATGGAACCACCCGTTTTCATAACAATTCCCAAGAACCATAACATAAATGTATCACATAAAACATGCATAAAGGAAACATAACATTTCCACATTTCAATCACAATATAACATTTTAATATATTGAAATAATGAATCCATTCAAAAAGAAACCATTTCCAAAACCATTTAAAACATTTAATAAAGAGATTTTTGAATCAAAGTGTCCCATACCACCTTGAATCTTTTAACATTTTAAACCATTAATATCCATATAAATAAATCCTTAAAACCTTTTTGAAAACATGGATATTAATAAGAAAAAATCATTAAAACATTTAAAGCGATATTTTGGTACAATGGGTTTTACCGAAATTAGAGACACTTTAATACAATAATTGAGGAATAACATTTAGTCAGAACTTTATAATATCATGAGAATAAATTAATTCATGATATAATACTCCAAAGGACAGTATATACACCATATAAGAGTTAATTGGTGCATAACAACAATGAACCCTCAATAGAAATGTCAAATGTGATGAAATCCCTTATAAAGAAGGTATCCTTAAATTAATGACAAGTCAATCTCAAAAATATGTGTGAAAAATATAAATACACCCAATATAAGTTGATATTAAGTGTAAAACAATAAAATTTAATTCACACATATTCCATGGATTACATATTCAATGACTACATGTTGAACCCAAAGAAATCGAAATTGGGTTAAAAAGTTCCCTTGACAGCCTAACGGCATCAGATCAAAAAGATTTGATGAGAGATAAAAAGAGTATCTCATCACTTGAACACAAAATTTACATCAATAAGGATATATTAGAACATATCCCAACATAACAATATGTAAATTAAAAGACCCAACAAAAGAAGTCTTTTAAAAAAGAGGAGGGTGAAAGGTTCCCTTACCGACTTGGGAATCTTTCAAAACATACACCCCATGAAAGAAGGAGAATAGATCATTGATTTAAATACTCATAAATGAAATTATATTACACAAAGAGTGGAATAATGGGAAGCACATACACCAATCAATGGAATTTGTGGCAAATGTAGCATAAATCTCACGGGAATAAAATTGAGATGAAAAATCCCTTACGAAAACTCGGCAGCCTAACGGCGCCACATAAAACTTCCGAATATGGATTGATGAGATCAAATAGGGTATCCCATCACATTAAAATAAAATGTAAATCAAGAGGAATATAAAATAACATCCCCCAACATTACAAAGAGGATCTTAAAAGAAGTTACATAAAGGAGAGTACTTAAAAAGAAAGAGAGTTGTAGGATCCCTTACCTCGGGTCCGAATTAACTCGATCGTTCTTTAATCTCCTGAATAATAAACATGAGTTAATTTATAATTCCTTAAGAACCTTTTTCAAGTTCATTATTACTTTTATACCACTTATTACCATGTCATAAACATTATGTAATCATTTAAGTTAATAATATTTGTTTTGCCGATATTTGGTTCTTAAGTCGAAAGTGGACTTCTTACAATTACATATTGTTCGTGCGGCCAAATGTTAATTATATCCAGAATTGTATTCATTATTTAGATATCATATATGTCATATATATCCAGTACATGCATGCATTTATAACATTACATAATCATTTAGAGGTAAGAAATGAAATGCACCGTTCATGGAGACGGTAAGCCGTACGTATGCATGAACGCTACTTTCATTTCTATTACTTATTTTATAGGATGGAAAAATAATGATATAAAGGTATATTATAATTACAGTATAATATAATATATAATATCATAGTTCCATCCTTTATACGTCCCACATATGGTATTTAACGAATCAAATCACTTTGAGGGGGCGGTAGTCCGCACTTCCTTAAATGAAGATATCGCGTTTACCCATAATGGAAACCATAAAGGTATGCCCAAAATGAAAAAAACAGAAGCTTAAGGAAAACATAAACATATTATATATCATATATAAAAATAGTTACATCATAATGGCCACCTTTGAAGGTGTTAAATGAGTATTGAACAATCATCGTTTCGGGAGGCAGAATTTCGCCATCCACAGAAACCGTATGTTCTTTAACCATTTGATGTAGTTGTGTGAGAGTGTAGCTCTAATAAATCTTATAACAACATCCTAGTATATTGAAGATACTGGTTTTGTTACAAAAGAAGTAAATAAAAAGAGTTTAGGGGGTTGGAGAAGCAAAATAAAACAAATGAACATGAGAGAATGAATTACCATTAAAAGTGTATCTCCTTTTTATTTGAGCCTAAAGGCTTCCTTTGAAAGGATTCTGCCCAAAGGGAATCCTCTAGGATGAGGAGAGGGATGTGGAGAGAGTAAATGGGCAGGGTTTGGCCGAGCCAAAGGCTTGAGGAGTGTGTGAAATGAGGTAGAGGTGGGGGCCTTTTATAAGAGGAGAGGAGGGGCACTTTTGGAAAGTAAAGAAATATTACATTATTTGAAAATATGTTTCGGTTTCAAAAGGTCCCAAATTGATATAATTCGTGGATAAGGTGCTATGGGTTCGAAATCCACCCATCCAATAAGTTTTTGACATGTGTAGTTAATAGATTTTACATTATCTTTCCATTTTATTTAAATCTTCAAATAATGATGTCATCGCTGCATCATTATTATGTCATAAATAATTTAATTTAGTTAATGTCTAAAAATTATAAAACAATTACTATGATGTAGGAAATCGTTTTAGCTTTCCAATGACTATTTATAATCAACAATATGATCATTATAACCCCATGTAAAAATTGTTTTCGTAAAACATATGATGTTTGTGTCATTTTGACTTTTACATTAAATAAAAAGTTATTTGTGTCATTTCCCAACAAAAGTGTCTCCATGGGGTCCCCAAGTTGACCCATGTCTTGTCTTGGTCGGCCATGACACAACCAATGAGGGTAGGACATGGTTCAAGCTCATCTTAGTTTATTAATGCATTATTTTTACCTTAAACTACACTAATTACCACTAATCGCGATTAAAAACTTAATAAGTTACTATTCACCAAAAAATTATTTTTATCCCATTGAACCACATTTTACTTCTTAATGACAACCATGTCTGTCAGATTTTTGAAATTCAAAACACAAAGATGGAAAAATTTCATTTAAACGGAAAAATCAGTTTTTATAAGTACCACTAAGTGGTTTCAGTATTCATAAAAAATTGAAGTTTTTCAGAAAAATCCCAAAATTCACCATAAGATATATTTGATATTCCGAATTCAAAAGTGAAGTCTATTTTACAAATTTCAAAACATATAAGTCACATTAATTAATCTAATAATTAATTCCCGCTGTCAGAGCAAATAGCGTGTTTTTATGAAATAATAAGTATCAAAAGATTGACACTAGTTTAAGTCCGATTTCAAAGTGAAATAAATTCCAACAACCACTATTGGATTTAATGGTAAAAATATTTTCTAATTTCACTTTAAAACAATTCAAATGATAATCTAATCATATAAATAAATTAGATTAAAAAGAGGTTTTGAATTAAAATACAACATTTTACACTATTCATTAAAAAAAGAACTTTATCGGAAAAATACCAAAAATTTACACAAAGTAAAATTTGATGTCCCGATTCTAAAGAAGAGTTTTATTTGGTACAAAAGAATGTATAAGAGAGATCAAAAGTATATTTAATGACATTTCTCCATCAGAAGGCGATAAGTGAACCTTTAGTGAAAATTAGGTTATAAAAACCTAAAATTGAATTCTTTCCGTATTTTAAGCCTTTGGATAGATGTAAAAACATTTAAAAAAACATATATATTCATATTTTAGTTATTTCTATCCATTCCCGCCAATACAACGGCTACATGTTAACTGCCATTTAAAATAATATTATTTTATTTTTAGAGTGCAACGTAAGATTCCCAAGAAACTCGTTGTTGCGTGTTGGGTACGCCATCGAGCATAGCATCCCCTTTAAAGTCATATTAATATTTTATTCACAAATATGGATAAATATGAAAATTTCATATTCTTTATTTACCTGGGGTGTTACAATATATAATAACATATCCCAACATAATAGTATTTGAATTAAAAGACATACCAAAATAAGTCTTTTAAAAAGAGGAGGGTGAATGGTTTCCTTACCGACTTGGGTAACTTCCGAAACGTACACCCCATTGAAGAAGGGTCATACAATTAATATGTAAGTACCCATAAATGAAATTATATTAAAAAAAGATTATAATAATGGGAATTACATACACCAATCAAAGGAAATGGTGTCAAATGTAGCATAAATCTCACGAGAATAAAAGTGAGATGAAAAAAATCCTTACGAAAACTCAGCAGCCTAACGACGCCACTTAAAACATCCAGAAATGGATTTATGCGATCAAATAGGGTCTCCCATCATATGAACATAAAAATTACAGTATTAGTAATATAAAAGAACATCCCAATAATTAGAAAGATTAACTTAAAAGGAATGACATAAAAGAGTGTACTTAAAAAGAAAGAGAGGGGTAGGATCCCTTACCTAGGGTCTGACTTGACTCGATCGTTTTTTAACGTCCTGAATAATAAACTTCAGTTAATTTATATTTTCTTAACAAAATTTTTTATGTTCATTATTCCTTTTATATCACTTATTTCCATTTTATAAACATTATGTAATCATTTAAGTTAATAATGTTTGTTTTGTCGTTATTTGGTTCTTAAGGCGAAAGTGAACTTCTTACAATTACATGTTGTTCGTGTGGTCAAAGGTTTATTATATCCAGAATGATATTCATGATTTGGATATCCTATATATCATATATATCCAGAATATACATGTATTTATAATATTACATAATCATTTAGAGGTAATAAATGAAATGCACCGTTCATGGAGACGGTAAGCCGTACGTACGCATGAACGCTACTTTCATTTCTTTGCCATATTAATGGAATTAAAACTATATGAGAGGTATGTATATTTTAATTACCGAATTATATTAATAATTTATATGTAACATACATTATATATATCCATTATAAATATGTACTTATAATAGTACATTACATTTGGGGATAAGAAATGAAATGCACCGTTCATGGAGACGGTAAGCCGTACGTACGCATGAACGCTGCTTTCATTTCTATCTCATACATTAATGGAAAGAAATAATCATGATATAGAGGTATATTATAATTCCAGTATAACATCATATATAATAACTTTAAATCCATCCTTTATACATCCCACATATGGCATTAACGAATCACATCACTTTGAGGGGGTGGTAGTCCGCACTTCCTAAAATGAAATTATCGTGTTTACCCACAATGGAAAACATAAAGGTAAACAACAAATGAAAAATAAATAAGAATAAGGAAAATATAAACATAAAATATATCATATATAAATAGAGTGACTTCTTAATGGCCACCATTAAAGGTGTTTAAAAGAATATTGAACAATCATCGTTTCGTGAGGCAGAAATTCGCCAACCACAGAAACAATATGTTCTTTAACCATTAGATGTATATGTGTGTAAGTTTATCTCTAAATATTCTTATAAAAAAAATAATAGCATATTTATGATAATGTATTTGTTACAAAAGAAATGAATAAAAAGAGTTTAGGGGGTTGGAGAAGCAAAATAAAACAAAAGGACTCAAGTGAAGACATTACCTTAAAATCGGGTCACTTCCTTTGATTTGAACTCAAAGGCTTCCTTGGAAAGGTTTCCTCCCAAAGTGAGGCTTAAAGGAGTTATAGAGGGATTTGTAGAGATGAAATGGGAAGTGGTTGGCCGAGCCAATGGCTTGAGAGGTGTGGGTAATGAGGTAGAGTTGGGGGCCTTTTATAAGAGGAGAGGAGGGGAACTCTTGGAAAGTAAAGAAATGTTTCTTTATTTTAGAATGATTTTAGGATTTTAAGGGTCCCACATTAATTTGTTTCTAGGATAAGGTGATAAGGGTTCTAAAGAAACCCATCAATTTGGTTTTTGAAATGTGTAGGTCTTATATTTTTCATTATCTTTACATTTTATTTAAATCGTTAAATAATGAGGTCATTGCTACATCATCATGATGTCATAAATAATATAATTTATTTAATGTATAAAAATTATAAAACAAATACTATGATGTATTAAATCTTTTTATATTTCCAATGACTATTTATAGTCAATAATATGACTTCTATATCCCCATGTAAAAATTGTTTTAGTAAAACAACTCATGGTTGTGTCAATTTTGATTTTACATTAAATAAAAAGTTATTTATGTCATTTCCCAACCAAAGTGGCTCCATGGGGTCCCTATGTTGACCCATGTATTTTAATGGTCGGCCATGACACATCCAATATGGTTAGGAAATGTGTCAAGCTCATCTCATATTATTACAACATTGTTTTACCTTAAACTACACTAATTACCTCTAATCGCGATTAAAAACTTAATAAGTTACTATTCACCCAAAAATTATTTTAATCCCATTTAACCACAATTTACTTCTTAATGACAACCATTTATGTCGTATTTTTGAAATTCAAAACACAAAGGTGGAAAAATTTCATTTAAACGGAAAAATCAGTTTTTATAAGTACCACTTAGTAGTTTCACTATTCATCAAAAATTGAAGTTCTTCAGAAAATTATCAAAAATTCATCCTAAGCTATATTTGATATTCCGAATTCAAAAATGATGTACATTTTACAAAATTCAAAACATATAAGTTTCATTAATTAATTTAATATTTATTTCCCATTGTCAAAACAAATAGCGTGTTTTTATGAAACTAAATGTATCAAAAGATTGACACTAGTTTAAGTCCGATTTCAAAGTGAAATTAATTTCAACGAACACCATTGGATTAAATGGTAAAAATATATTCTAATTTCACTTTAAAACCAAATCAAAAGATAATCTAATCCTATAAATAAATTAGAGTAAAAAGTGGTTTTGAATTAAAATACAACATTTTTCACTATTCATTAAAAATTGACCTTTTTCGGAAAAATACCAAAAATTTACACAAAGTAAATTTTTATGTCCCGATTCTAAAGAAAAATTTTATTTTGTCAAATATAACACATAAAATTGTCAAAAAGTGGATTTAAAAGAGGTTCTCCATCAAAAGGTGGTTAATCGGCCTTTTAATGAATATTAGAATGTTTACGCTTAAATTTGGATTCATTTTCATTTTTAATCCTCTAACATTTATTGTAAAAAGTAAAAATATTTGACAAACATATATAATAATTTTTTAGTTAGTTATATTCATTCCCTCCATCACAACAGCTAGGTGTTAACTACCATTTAAAATAATATTATTTTATTATTAGAGTGCAACGTAAGATTTCAAAGGAACTCGTTGATGTGTATTAGGTAAGCCATCGAGCATAGCGTTCCCTATAAATTAATATTGACATTTTATTCACAAATAGGGATAAATTTAAAAACTTCATATTCTTTTTTTACCTTGGGTGTTACACCTATAGGGTACTATTTTGGGATTCTGTGACAAAAAATACATTTTACCAAGAGTGAAATGGTAATTTTTGGATAAAAAGAAAAAAACTGTAAATACTATAGACACTCTATAAAACCCAATACAATAAAAGTGTAAAAACCCATAGGAAAATAAATTGATCACTATGGGTAAAATGAGGGAATAGGAACCCTTTTAGTATTACTAGTAGAATTCCCTAAATTGTTCTTATTCAATAATGGGGACTTATGCCTTACAAATTACCAATCAATAGTGGAATTGTTTGCTGATTTGATGATAAAATAATTATGGAAGATCCCTTTTTGAGCTAATTGCCCCATGACATGCTCCTCTCTAAGAGGTTTGTTGGTGAGGCTGGAAACCAATTTCTCACATACCTCCAAAAACCACCCTATGATATAACGTTTTGTGGGTGGGTTACCTCCCATGGATGAAATATATTTCTATCATATCTCTCACTAGTATATTTGACCTAGAAACAGCCACATATATACACAATCATTATAAATACCAAATCATTCAGCATATATAATTTCAAGAATAAATAATGATCTATGTCATCTGAGATTTTTATGGTTAATCAATTTCATTAGTAACTCTTCTAGATTTATATTGATAGAATTTTATTCTGATTCATAGGACATTTCACTTGAAAATCATTAAGAAAATTATATTGAACCAAAATGTTTTTCCTCATGGAATAATAATATGGATTACTTGCGATTTTCATGGAATATTATAGTAGAATTTAATCCTCTACAATATAAAGTAGCATCTAATATCTCTTGGATTTATATTAGTATCTGCTTTACAAAGATTGAATGATTCCCATATACGATTCTCTATGTACTAATTAACTAATTACATTGTATGTGTAATGTTTAGACTAGTACATATTATAAAGATCAATTGACACCCAATTTCTGATAAATATGGTACACAATATATTTTTATTATATATTCTTTACATTAATGGATCACCATATAGGATAACATGAACCTAAAATGATTGGTATGGGGTAAATATTTTCTTCTATTCATTCATGTTGAATAATTTCATAAATTATATTTTGTCACAATTCTATTACATGATACTCTTCCCATTATTTCAATAATGCTAAATATTTATCTCAAGAATCTTTTTTTGTCCCAAATAAATTACATAAAAATTACAATCCATCTATGACATTGGAGCCTGAATCATTTCATTGTCGCGGCTTGTAACCAATATTTTTCGTTCTTAAAATAGAATAATTGTGAATCCATTACCATATGAACCCATAATATAGGGAGAAATCTAAATGAATTCTTTTATATCTAATACTCATGATATATGAATTAAATCTATTATACAAAAACTTAAGTCCCTAATTGAGTTCATATATATTTTTTAAATACCTACGTACCATGTTCTCTTTTCTTGTTGTAAAAATATTTTCAGTTAGATCATAGAGATCATTTCATCATGCTCACAATTGAGAAAAAGTAGTCTTCGCATCCAACATCTTGTGTAGTGAACTGTATGTAACAAATATCACCAGAACTATCAAAATAGTTTCATGTCTAACAACTAGGGAAAATATTTCATTTGATATCAACACCTTCCATCTATGAAAATAAATTAAAAACTAGTATTTCATGATATATTTAAACTTTTTCAATTCCATTATATATTATTTTAAAACTGTATTGATTAAAGATATTATTCCTTCCCTGATGCAATGGTGATAGATCTGAAGCCTTTTTATTGTATAGAGCAGCATGTTATTCCAAAATCTCATATAGAAATGAGTATAAATTGAGACTCTTGGTCACCTCCACAAAATAATATGGCACTAAATCCATTGTAAAAAAATAGTACGAAATATTTTTATCTATAGAATATTATAAGTGACATACGGGTTCTCTTTTCTCCTGTATTTTTTTACATGGAAAAAACATAATGGGGAATTGATCACCATTCTATGGTAATGGATCATAGGAAATGGGTTGTTCCACTGATTATCCCTCTTCCACAACTATAGTTGTTCTTTATTCTCTTTATCCAGCTATCCATAATAATCATGCTCACATTTTCTTCTACAAAAATTACATATCTTCTAATGATAAATTTATGTGATGTGGGGTTCCACAAATGATATTACTTTGAACCATAAATTTATACCATGAAGATAAATTTACAATTATAGGAATCAATGTTTTATCTTTCTGGGTCTTTAAAGAGGGAATATATAGGACATCCCAATGCCTATAACCTATAGAAGTCAATAATCTTACGATTCCACATCTTCATAGGTGTCTAGATAAATATCTATTAAAGTAGAATAGTTGATCACATTTTAGGATGTATTCTCTACATATTCAATGAATGTTTTGGAAATCCCTATATCCTTTAACATCACCCTTATTATATCTAACATGGTTCTATTCATCCTCTCTTTCAATCTGATATATTGTGGAATGTATTACCTAGAGAAGTATCTATTGATTCTTTTTCGTTGAAAAAAGAATCAAACTCCACTTAGTATATTCTCGTCCATTTTCATCCATCAAATACATGATAATGCATTTATATTAAATCCCCATCCATGATTTAAATAATTTTAAGATATAAAAATATTCCACCTTCCTATATATTGGGTACCAAAAACATCACCAAGTATAATCATAAATTAATTATACAAATCAACATCCACATTTATTCCCCTAATAGGAATTTATGTTCTTCAAAACTTGTCACTCTACACTTTAACAAAATTCTAATACGTTTTTCACTTTCTTTGTCTCATCCTTAGCCTTATCCTTAGACATGCCATTAGGGATTTAATTGAAATTTTATTATGCTAATTTAAAAATGTTAATGAAACCATTACTCTGATACCAACTATAGAGACAATGTTTTCTCATACAAAGATATTCCACCTTTTATATGTATATTCATTACGTTAAAAAATGAATAACTGAGGATAGTAATGTTTTTTTCCATTAGAGACTAGACATAAAATCATTTGTCATGAAATATCTTCAACATATCACATAATGATTTTCATATATAGTACTCTTCCTAGACATACGTTATATAAAAAAATATCCATAACCTAGAAAATGAATTCTTTAGAAAATGTGATATTCGATTATCAGTAAGTAAATATAAGGGAGATATGTAAGACATAAATTAACATGAGGTTATTATAACATTAAAATAAAATTTGAAAACTATACCATGCTTATTGAAGATCATAATATATATTCATGGAATAAATATTGGCAGTTCATAGTACATGAATCATAGTGAAGTGAATGACCATGATCTGTGAGATCAAAATAATGGCATAAAAAATCTATTTGTGGAATATAAATATGAATATAAAATCATATCTCAATTCTACCGACCAAGACAATCCTCACATATTAGGATTGGGATGAAAACCCATTTACCTACTTTGGGAATGAGATAAACTACCATGTACCCACTTTTGGGATTGAGATAACATCCTCCATTTAACAACTTTTTGTCATGGTATAACCTATAATGTACACATTGAGTTGATATAGTATTAATAAATATCAAATTAATTCAACCTCTATCTAGGAACACACATTATATAAGCTATATTTTTCTCACCCAAAACTATATGTACACACAAATTATTTATCATTTTTGTGGAAAATAACATGAATAATGTATATAAAAAATTAATTTTATCATAAAACAAATAAGAAAATAATTATTTCATTCATAACAAGATTATACCATGGAAAATAAATGGGTTATATGATAGTCTCTTCGAAACATTATAAACTCGTCGAATGGAAGTGGGTTTACTAAGAATGTTTTTTCATGGTATAACCTGTGGATGATAAATTCGTTCATAAACATTATTTTCATTATAACGATAAACCATCCAAAAAATAATATGATCTATATACTTAGATCATATCCACAGTAAATAATAGGTAACATCAATAGGCTTTATCTTAAATGGAAAATGATTTTGAAAATATACATGGAAACTATATTGAGGAAAATAAATTTTCATGAAAATAAATTTTATTAATTTATAATTAATAAAGCATTTTGGAAATAATTTTCATCAAAAATAAACATTGAATATTATATAGAAATTTTAAAATACCATTTTAAGCAATTATTCTTTTAAATATCTATTCCAATTTGGAAACATTTAAAAAAACAATTTAAATATCATAATAATTGAATATAACCATGAAGGCATATAATTTATTCTTCAATGAAAATAATGTTTACAATGGTATTAAATTTAATTAATGTTGTACATGTCAAAACAATGATTCCTTCCACATTTTCAGTAAAATCCATATGGAAATTTTTTGGAAAATAAAATGAATATCCAATTAAATTATTTTAAATCAAATAAAACATGGGTAAAATTTTCATCAATAATAAATTTTATTAATGAAAATTTCATTTTTTAAAATAGTTTTGGAAAACATGGATTTGGATAAAAAAATAGTTTTTGGATCGATGAGAGAAATAGAGAATCATTTTTAAAACATTCATCTTAACTTTTGAGTACATAAACAGAGGAAAATGAATGAAAAATTTGTATTCTAATGAAATAAATATAGTATAATAAAATTAACGAGTTTTTTGATTTATGGATTATAAAAATTGTATCATCAGAAACATAATCAGGAAAAATCTCAAAATTTGATAATATTTTAACAGAAAATTGCTACAAATTTGGTAACATTGAATTGTATATTCTGTGAAGGAATAAAATTAAAATAATTCTAATATATAATTATAATAAATAAAATAATGGTATTAAATTTAAAATTTCATTATAAACTCTTCAAAAAACAAGATAGGTGCAAAATATAAATTATGTCTCATGGAAGGTAAATTGAGATAAAAATCCCATACCACATTTGAAACACTAAAACGTTGAACTATGTGAATGATAGATAACAAAATGTATATATAAATACAAATAGTATTCAATATAATAATCATTTAAAACATATATTGGTTGTTTATACACCACATAAAATAAATAGGATCTGAATATGTCATCTGTATCACAGAAGTAAAATATGAGAAAAACTCCATTTTTTATTTAGTAATCTTTTTGATCGTAATACCAAATAAAAATTAAACTAAAATGAGATTTTAAATTTATATTAAGGAATTATATTCATACTATAATATTTAAAATGGGTATTATGTACACCACAAAAAATAAATGTGCTGTTAATATGAATATGTCTACAAATAAAAGTGGGACTATAAATATCTTACCACAAGTATTGAATTCCTTCATACATGTTTAAACCTCATTTATTATAGATATAAGATTAAAATAAAATTATTATAAAACCACACACATATATATATAACCATATGTGGTATAAATTTGGTTATTTTATTATCATTTTATTAAAAATTCAACGTTAATGTTTCATTTCAGGCAATAACTCCACAGTTTTTGTTATATATTTTGAATTTTTTTTTCATAATTTTAAACTGATCATGATTATATAATATACATAATGTTAAAAATTATATAAATATCTTATATATTTTTTGTGTATATATATATATTTACTTTTTTCCATGAATGATGGAGATAGAAAATGGATACATTATTCATAGTGACAGTAGGTCATATGTACACATGAAAAATATTTTCATTTTAACGATGGAATGAAATAATGAAATATGACAATATATGAACATTATAGAATTGATTTCATTTAATATATTTTATCTATTTTTATATATTCATGTCCTCATTTCCTTCAATCTAAAGTGTATATGAAGAACAAATCACATTGCCTGGTGAGGCGGTAGTCCTCCTTACACACGGATGTCGTTATTGTATTCCCCAGAATTGAAAATTTAAGAATGAAAATTTGATATAATGGTTAAATAGGGTTTAAAATATAACAAATATAATATTTTAAATATAAATCCATCAATATATCCAGCCGTGAGAGGTTTTAATAGAAAAAAAATGACGTCAGTCCATGTAGTGGTAGTCCTCCGTAAACACGAATAAAAATTTCATACCACATTTGATAGAAGTTGTGATAGTTGAAACTTATAACCATAAAAAAATATAAATAAATTTATTTAAGATAATAAATATATATTATCGTGATGAAATAATAAAAATTTAAGGGGGTGGGGGAATAAGTAGTATATTAATGGTTGATGAAGAACATTACCTCTTCATTAGGTAACCTATTTAAGGACCAACAAAAAGACTTCTTAGGATGGATTTATAATCAAAATAATACTTCAAGGATGTTATTTGTGGAATATTTTTTTTTTGATTTTATTTTACTAACCAAATGAGTTTATAAATTTTCATGTGGAGTGGAGAAGGAATTTTCTTTTATAGGCGAGGGGAGTGGAACACTTGTAGTATTTTTAAAAAAACATGTAACAACGTTTTTCTCTACTCAAATGGATCCAATAAGGACCATTATAAATATTATAGTATATAAGTTCTATATATGTCCATATAAGTTGTTTTGGAAATGTTTTGGCTCATTTTTAAACCTTATAATTTTTATATTAACACCCCATGGTTGAACAAATTTTACCTTGACCGTACTAGATAATATTTATTCTTCATATTATTCAATCTGGTAAAATATTTAATTTAATGATATTAGATTATATAAATTTTAATTACTCCAATTATATATACAATTTAATCCAGTACCATTAATAGATGTGGAAAATTTATAATTAATAAACAATCCTGGAAATGTGATGAGAAAGAAGGTTTTCGAATAGATAAATGTAAAACTAATTTAAAAAATAAATATTATAATTCAAAAAGAAAATTATTCTATTAAACTAAATAATATTAATTGATATTTATTTGATTATATTTTACTTTTAAACAAGTTTTAAAGAAAATATTAACCTTATATATTCTTGAAATGAAAATCCATTTTTTATAAAAACAATTAATTGTCCCGATTTATGAAAAAATTAATATATTCTGAAAAATCCCAAACCAAAACCATAGGTTAATTTCGATATAATATCATAAAAAATATATTATATTTTTTAAAATAAATTTTCTAACTTAAAAAAATAATTTTAAAATATATGGGAAAGGTATTTAAAAAAATTTGATAGAAAAAATATATATTAAGCATAAAATGTGATTTATTATCATCTATTTCCTAGAAAACACAAAATATGAATTTTGAAAAATTATGTGAATATATAAAACATAAAATTCATTTAATCCATTATATCATAGTGACTTCATTAATTTATTGATATAAAATGAGTTTGTGTGTATAAAAATATTTTTTATAATGTGATTTCCATTACATCCAAATTTCAATATTCTAGTTTCTAATTAATTGGTCACTAAATAAATCATTTTATATTCATTTTAACCATAATTTTTTAATAATTTTTTAATCAAATTCATAAATTTCATTTCAAAAACACGGGGATAACTATACTATTAATAAACAATATATTAAAATTATTTTACCTTTTGTTTCAACAAGGTGTTGTGTGTGTCAAAAATGACACTTAGTATTGCATGTAATGAAGGGAAATCATAGTTTTACATTTAATGAACTCTAAAAATATTTTTTTCAGTTACAAGACTAAACTATGTGTTTTATGTAAAACAATATAAAATATAAATTAAAATTATTCAATGAAATATATGTCTCAACAAAATCAATGTGCGTTAAAATATTATTGTGAATTATTATATTTATAATTATTCAATGTTTTATAGTTGAGTGAGTATGTTATTAAGATATTATTAATTATATTATTTGTAACAACTCATAATTTTTTTATTGATTACTTTTTGTAAATGTATTAATTGAGTCTGTGGAACCCCCCATTTATAGGTACACCATAAAATTTCACTCTTTTTATCTATAGACTGAATGGGCTAGATTATAGAAGTTTAATAAGGTATAAAAGGGAAGACACTATTGTTAAATGTTGGATGAATTTATAGGAACATTTTACGCCATGACTTTTTGTTTTACAATTTATATAGTTTGATGAAAGGTTTCTTTGCGTAATAACCTCTTATACCATAAAACATTTATCTAGTTTAAAATGGGGAATCTTTGAAAAATGACAATAAAGATGGATTTTTTAGTGTATTTGACCCTCCATGAATTTATGACATAAATTCATAATTTTTATAATAAAATTTTAGGTAACATGAATTTTTATTATGGATAGTGGTTGAAAATAATAATTCGATGCCATTTTCTTTATCTTGATTTTTTTTGCTTAACATAGGAAATTTATAGTAATCTTATACAAATTTACTCTATAGAATATGAATGATTGAGATTTTTTGAATGAAAAAGAACGAAAAGATTTATTCTCTTCCTTCTAATTAGGGGTCTCCTAGTTTTGGATTTTTTAGCACCATAGATTAGTGTGTCTTACCCATACCTATGTTTATTTATTTTCCGCGGTGAGATCATTAGGGGATTTGATATAGGTATAATGGAAGTGGTTTATCCATGAAATATTTTATTTTAAATTCCACTAAATGTAATCAATGTTCATGGATTGTCTCAAACTCCACTATTCTGGATAGTGTTATCTTTAATAATCATAAATCATCCTTTTCATTGGATTATAAATTTAATGAGTAGATTATGTGGAACACCCTTGTTTTGAAATAATTTCAAAATGGAAATTTTTAAAGATTCTCATGAAAAACACTAATTAAATGATTTCAAGGGATCTAGTTTTCAAGAGAGATATTTTATTTGGAAAAATATTTTATATGGATTATGGTAATAGAAAACTTAGTGTCATGTGTTCACAATGCATGATAAAGGGCCTTGTTGAAACATTAATCATGCCTAGTGATGACTGGAATGGAAAAATGGGACATAATCTAGTGCGGAGTTGTTTAAGTTGTATTTCTACTCATGAGTATTGGGATTTACATTTCCATGAATATTTGTGTTACTATGGAAATATAATTAGAATCCCAAGGGGAAAATGGAAAAGAATTTTTAAGGATTTATTTGGATTATTTTCATTCACTAACTAATTTCCTTTGATAAAATGATTTGATTTTCTCACCCATTAGTTTATATAAAATATGATAACATGAACATGTCCTTGTGGAATTTGATTGGAATTTATTGGGTAAATACAATTGATTTTTTAATATCCCCTTTCAGGGGAAAATTGGTTCATTTTCATATTTCTTCTACCATGATATTTTTAATGGTATTTTTTCATTCTTTTAGTGGTGATCCTTCATATCATGGATTAGTACTGGAATCAAGTGATAGGGAGATTCTGCATCATAGTTTCGGATAGTGCTACATTGGTTCCAATGTCATTTAATTTTGATTTTGATACTTTTTATATTAATTATTTTTATGTTTTAATCTTATAATATTCATGTAATGGTATTTCATCAAGTTATGTGTTTTATTATCATTCCATAAAATATTTTCTCTTGGATGTTGTATATTTTGTGGTAGGTTGTCTAGGTTTTTAGGGCATATCATCCCCAAAATGATCTATTAAGACTGTAGATATATTTTTTACATCATTTGGTGCAATGGGGATGTAAAATATGTTTTGTACCATTTTTCCACATCTAAGTCCATTAATGAGGGGAGGGGTATTTAAAATGATATAAAGTTTGTTATATCCTTAATTTGGGTTAGGAATAAGGGAATATAAATATATAAATAAAAAAATTTCATCTTCAAACGTTTTATTTAAACTCTTAATGTTGATTTTAATGTTACAACGATTGTTTTTTCTACAAAATTTGTATACTACACATTAATGACTATTGTTATATCGTCATCATGTGTTTATAAGAGGATTTATTCATTTCATGAATTATTATAGAGACTTACCACTAGGACTACATTTGTTGTATTTAATTCAAAGGATTTCGGAAAATGATTACAACAGTTTTTTTTGAAATGATATTTGTATGTAAGACCACAAAATTCAAATGTAAACCATTTCATTTGATAAAGATCATGAGATGAATCACCAAGAACATAAGAGAATATAATATTCCATGAATTAAAAAAATATTTACAATTTTAAAAATATTTAATATATTCTGTATATTTTATTTCATGAAACACGCAGTTATTATTCATTACATGGGTTAACATCTTTCTTTGATATCTTTTATTAAATGTAAGAACGAGTTTTACCCAATAATAATATATTATTGAAATATTATTTAATATAATAAGATATTATAAACCTATACATAAAATTTCTATTTATGAATAGGATTAACTAAATTATGAAAATATATGTTGTACACCAATATAGATAAATTCATTCATAAAAAATTAATTAGAAATTAAAATTAGAACCAATTAAATATAAAGGAAATATTTTTTTGAAAATCTATTTCTATCCCAACAATGCTATTTTATCCTATTATATTAAATTAATTACATTTAACAATTGGTATTAATGTGATATATGTATATATTTTTGTATTATATATTATATAAAATATTTCCAATATTCCTCCAATAGTTTTTAGGCTTCTGTTAAGAATAGCGCCAATGATAAGCATAAAATACTATATTTCTATAATGGTAGTCTTTCCACCTTTTGCATGAGAACACATTTTAAATAATTTTTTTGAAACTTTTATGAATTTAACATTAAAAAATACTTCATATTTTAAATTGAATTAGAAAAACAATTTTAGGGTAATGTTTTTTAATTTTTCATTGAAGATTCCTTTTTCAATGAATAGTGAAATATTCTGAATTCTACTTCCTTACTACTTTTCCATATAATTTTATATGTGGATAAATCATATTTTAAATTGGTTTTGATTGTTAATTTGATAATATTTTGGTCACTAATACTTCTCTCCACCAAATATAAATTTTTTATTATTCCACTTTATGTGAATGTTGGAAACCATAGTTCGCAAAACAACGTAAACTATATGTTGAATGTGCCCGTAAAATTAATAAACACATGACTGTGATTATTTGTGTAAGACAATTTTTATAATTCCTAGTAGAGAGTACTATCGTAGGTGTTTGGATCCTCCGTGATATTTTCTTGAAGGTGAGAAACCATTCTTTCCATTTTCTAGATGAATTACTCCAGGGTGTTTTTTCCTTGATTGAAGCCCTAGGCGATGATTCATAAATTATTTTCTACGCAGGCCTCTAGAACCTCATTGGCCTCAACCTGCAAACATCTTTCATAAATCCTTAAAATATATTCATTTGAGGCATTGGGATGAAGTAATGTTTCAATAATTTATTCCTTATAGTGGAATATGAGGCTTAGACACTCCACTGCCTCTTATTCTATCACTATTGGTTCTCCTCTTGGGTCTCCACTTTCCCCATATTGTGGTTCTTTTATTTCTTCACATCCAACGTTCTTGGTCAAACTAGAATCCATCAGTTTATGTAACTGAGAATAGTCTTTGCATCCCAGGTAAAAAATACTTAACTGTTTAAAATTATCAAACAACCTCACATCCCATTTATAATGGTTCTAACTATCTCTTCAAATGATGAAGTCCATATCATTATAAAATAATAAAAAACAACCAAATATCCATTGATATTTGATGTTCTTATTTCACAATTATTTCATCACTTTCTTGAGTCTTGGTCCTCTATAAATAATATAAATCATGTAATACTTTTGGAATACCCTTTTAAGGGTACTAAAACATGAATAAATGGAAATAATAGTAGAACAATTCACTGGAATCCACACCCCATCAATAATGACACACACAGTCTCTTCTTGAATACCACAAAAATTATTTATAAATATTGTATTTTCTCAAAAAAAAGATGTAAATCATCAATTTACATGTTATAATAAAAAATGTTTCCATAATTCCAAATTTCCATGCTACCATGTAACACCAATAATGATCATACAACTATGTTAGTGATTGAGTTCTCCCCACATTAGGATATCTCAAATATTCACACAAATGGGACAGAAATTAAAAATATTAAACCATCCAGGAATATCTTTATAGAATTTTAGGTCAATTTAACATAAAAAACCCATTAAGACTCTAGGATGTTATGAAACCATAGAGTTCTATGCCACCAATTTCAATTATTTCTGACCATTAGTAATCAATATCAATAATCACCACAAACAAATTCCAATATATATGTCACATATATCTTAAATGAACTAATTCATGATGCACTAGTTGAGTATCCCTTTAAATATCCAAGTAAGCTCAATCATTAATGTATAACAACATATGATAGCCACTTATTTTAATTTCACATAATTGTTAATCTAGCTTGCCACAACTCTATACCTTTCCAAGATAAGTCATACAACTATCAAAGATGTCAAACCAATCATAGTCAATGAATTCATTAATAATTTTTATCCAGGTCAATGAACCTCAAGATATTGATGTGTTACTTTAATAGGGTACCCCCATAGGGTTGTCACCCTCATTGAAATATCCAAAACCTCCTCTCAACACACTAAAAATGATTGTTTTAGATTATTCTCCAATATTATAATAAATTTTGTATTCCATATTGGTATATTCATCATACTTATCCCCTGGGATTTTCAAACCGGCAACACTGATAATTGAACATGATTCAAATGACCATTTTCAACATTTATACATCTATACTGATAAAAAATCCTATTTATATTTTTTTTCCAATGATAATTTTCATCCATAATATTCTCACTTCATCTTCATGTAAATGAGTCATGCAAACCACCAAAGGGAATCACCATTTCATCATCATCATATTATCTATACTATCTTTTTTCACCTTATTCGTTATATAGTACTCCACATTACTAATATCTTAATAAGTATGCCAATTCACATGGTTATATGGTCATTCTCAAGTCACACCAATCTATATACATTTTACAACATATGAACTGACCCTCTCGTGCCTAAAAATAAATAGGGAACCAACTAAAACCCATACCACACAACCATTATATCAATTTTAATTTATACATAAATTATAATATATAACAATAATAATTATAAAGTTATACTACCATTTTATTATAATGATCTCAGACTATCATGATTCAAGTCTCACTAACTCTTGGATGGTATTCCTTGTCAATTTATTTTTGTATAAAACTAATATTAACATTTCCATGCCCCAAATACTATGAATCACAATATATTATTATATTAATATACATGCCCAAGAAATCCACCAAGCCTACTCCACACACTATAGAGTCTCCATAAAAATATGATACATAATGCATATACAATTTACTCTAAGGAAAAAACAGATTTAATTTTCACATTATCGTCCTATAAAAGTAGTAAACACGCAATACGATATCATTATTTGTCTCAACATAATAACATTCCCCTAATATATTATTAAATAAATTGAATATTAAATATTTATTGAATATTTTATTAAAAACCAGATTTTAAAATAATATAATTTTAGAACATTTTTTGATGCTCGGTAGGGATAAGACCCAAGGTGATGCACACAATCACTATGTCAAGGGCTACATAATTGTATCTACTTCCAAAATTAATAGATCATCCTACTACCTTTTTAATTATAGTTCTTTCAAAATTTCTTCTAATCAATATGTATATTATGATCTTCACACCTCCATTTCAATACCTCTTGATAACCTTCCCATAACTCTCATTTAATGGTCTTATATATTTAGTGGGATCCCTTTAATTGCTTCAAACACCAATATAATATCAGTATTTTGATGAATTTGATAACTATACAATTATTATGGAAATTTGGATAGATATACTGTAACGCCCCGACCCTAGTTACCTAGAGTAGGTGCATTATTACATAACATTAGCATGATCATAAGTAAATCATTCCTCAAAAGACCGATCAGTTTAGTAATATTGGAAACAAGATTCATACATAAGTTCAACTTTACATCTTGAAGAGAAATAAAACACAAATATATTTCATTAGAAACATCCAAGCCTCCTAGATTATGCCTGCAGTTCAATCATAACTAACTTCTTCATATCATAGGAAAATGAAACATAAGAAAGGGGTGAGCTCAAATGCTCAGTAAGAGTATGTAATACTACAGAAAATGACATAAATATTATGCATGGTAAATAATTGAATCCAAAAACCTTTACCTATAATAAACAAGAATTCTTTTATTGAAAGAATATGAGATGAGTAAATAATGCCAAAATAAAACATAAATAAGGGTATTCTACTAGTCAAATGACCACATGAACCATCAATATTATTTCCATAATGAGGGAATGTATAATGTCAGACATTCTAAAACATTTTGTCAAGGCCTCAGCCAAGACATCTAAAAATGATTAAGGCCTCCCCAAAACCATAAATCAAATTGGGAAAATGCCTCGGCCAATTCCACGTCTAGTTGTCTCATGATACCTAACGATGAATCAAGGTGCTATAGCAGGCTCCACCCATCACTTACTAAGTCCAATACATTCCTCATATGAAAAACATTAAACACAACCTAAACATTCATATTAAAAATTGCATACAAAATGTCATTTCTTAAACCAGAAATCATGAATGGTATAAAAATAGCACATCCACAGTCAAAAGTATCACAAAACCTTCAATAAAATATCGAATTTTTGTATCATAACAAATCAACACCAAATAAACATAAAATCCATCAAAGGATGTTGACATAGGTGAAATCAAAACGATTTTTAGAGAATTATATCTTTCTATATAGAAATCATTTAAGAGTCACATAATTATAAAATAAAACAATTACTTAAAAAATATTCTTATAAGCTTGTAAGGGAAGCTTCGATGATTTTATAATGGTAGAAAATAGTCTCACCCGCCATATAAGTTAAAAAAAGACATTCTTATCATAATTTTGTTGAATAGGTTAAAAGTGACCTTGTTTGGAAAACGATAGAAATATTCCTTTATAAACATCTTATAAAAAGTCAAACAAGGGTATAAATGAGTTTAACCCATATTCTGTAAAATAGTAAGAACGTTTTGAAATACTTTTCTAAGAAACATGGATGTGGATGATAAAGAGGTCCCAGTAGATAATTACGTATAAAGAACCTCAGATAATGAAGAGATTGCGAAATAAACCCTTACCTTGTACTTTTCCGTGGTTGATGGTAGGTTAACCTCCTTTATAGTGGTGAAATAATTGTTATTAAATTATACATGAATAATATACATTAATATGATATCATATATGATCATTTAATATTTCTTTGTTAATAATATCTTAGTTTTATCGTCATTTCGGGTGTTAACATACTCATTTTCTTTTATATGTTTTGTTACATAAGTTTTTTTTTGTTATGGATAGGTTGTATGTTATTCATAAACAGAACGATATAAAGTCCTTAAACATTATTTTTATTCATCAAATGATAATTAGACTTGAATGGATATGATGGGGAATGAATCTCATTGCGTTCGTGGAGACGACAGTCTGTACGTACGCACGAGCGACAATATCATTCTTTTGATATTAAAATAATATATAATTGGATAGTCTATCATATATACAGAATAATTATCATGTTATATTTATTATTTACATGAATTAAACAAAATTATTATAACCATCCAAATAATAATTTATTTAATAACAATTACACCACGACGTGGAGATGGTAGGTCGTACGTACGCACGTACGATGACATGTCATTCAAAGGATGGATAGAATACTGAATATGGTTGTACCATATTTATAATAATATCAGAGTATATTGAATATAATTTACATATTTTTGTATAATGGAAACAACAAATAAAGAAGAAGTTGTAGAAGAAAGGAACTTGAAAAAGGGTGGTGAAAACATTACCTCTTCTTTGTGTTCTTCCTTTTGATTTGATCAAAAGTGATCCTTAGGTTGGCTTTTTGACTAAAGTAATGCCTCTAGGATTAAGGGATGATAGTTGAGAGGATATTTGGGAAGAGTTTTTCTAACCCAAAATGCATTGATGGTATGAACAATTGGTTAAAAGTGGTGTCCTTTTATAAGGGGGAGGAGGGGCTCTTTACGAAAAAATTAAAGTATTAATTTATAATATATTAATATTCGGTCTCTAATGGCTCCAATGTGGATTATTCAAAGTCTATGGTGGGGATGGGTCTAAATACTTTCAACCAATAGATTTTAGATAGGTTTGGGTCACTAAATTAACCTTATCATCTATATTTAACTCATAGTTTAATAGTTTGACATTTACCGTGTCTCCTTGTATTTTTATATTATTTGGTTAATAAAAATACCATATACATCCAAGAACACCCCAAGGGGTTCGTTGATTATAAAAAAATAATTATATAAGTCTCTTGGTTGAACCTTATATTTTCAAAATTTTAATATCAATTAATAATATAATATTTGTTTTAAAAACTCTTTTATGTCAATTTTGACACTATTTGGTATTTGATTTTTGTGAAAATAATAAAAAAATTATTACCTCTAAAAAACATAATTAAATAAGTCCTAAAATGTCAAATTAACCTATAAAATTAGTGTAATTCATAAAAAGTCTCAAATTACATTTATATGGGTATTTATATTATCAATTAGTTTAATATTTCATTAATAAGGTAATTACTACAACACCATTGTGTAATAAATAAATAAATTTATTTAATTTCTATAAATTATAAATAAAATACCATTATGTAGGAAATATTCTTAGCTTTCTAATTAATATTTATAATATAATTTATCATATGTATAACCACATATTAAAAATATTTTAGTTAATAAACATTGATTTTAACTCTTTTAACTCTTCTTTGAATTAAATAATGATAAATGTACTAATCTAATCCACGTGTACCTAAATGATAATATTTTATTTTTAACGTTGTTTTTGGTCGAGATACACTTGTCCAATAGAATTAGGACATGTAGTAGGGTAATATTAATAGCATTTGTACCCTTAATTACACTATTTACTTTTAATCGTGGTAAAAAAAAGTAAAACATTACTATTCACCAAAAATTATTTTTATCATATTGAACAAAATTTTACTCCTTGATATTAACCATGTCTCTCAGATTTTCAAAATTCCACTGATAGATGCAATAAAATTTGTTTTCTGTGAATTTCCAAATTCTCCTAGGAGGTGGGTAAAAGACGGTGAAAAGTTCAATAAAATTTTTATATATCTAAAAATATTCTAAACTAACTCCAATCAATTAAATTGAACTAATAAATGTATTATGTATCTATTTTTACCTTAATAAATTTATATAAAATAAATTATTATTTAAATAAATATTCGTTTTTATACTATAACTCATTGTTTTTTCACTATTCATCAAAAATTGAATTTTTCAGAAAAATACCAAAAATTCACCCTAAGAAAATTTCGATATTCCGAATCCAAAAATGAAGACCATTTTGAAAGATAAAATGTGTAAACTTTCAAAAAGTGTGTATTGCTTTTCATAATGACTAGTTTGATTGGTTGTGTTGTGTGTTAGAACTCGAAGATGTGTACAACACACGTTACTGTATTATTCGAAGACAAGCGTACCGTGGAAGATTGGGGTGTTACATTCTCCCCTCTTTAAAATAATTTCATCCTATAAATTTATAGAATATTGTTGCGTAAAAAGACTCGGGGGGTTCTTCATCATAATTTCCCCGGGTTCCCATGTTGCCTCTTCCATTTAATGGTTTCTCCATTGAACTTTTGCGAGACGAGTCATCCGGTTTGTCAGCACTTGTTCTCTTGTATCAAGAATCCTGATGTGCTCCTTGCACTAAAACAGATCAGGTTCCAGTCTTAATTCCTCATATGTGAGTACATGCATTAGGTCAGTCATTTATTTTCTCAACAGTGATACGTGGAACACATCGTGAACTTTGCAGAGACTTGGCTGTATTGCCATACGGTAAGCTAAAACCCCAATTCGTTCTAGAATTTTGAAAGGCCCTATGTACCTGGGACTCAATTTACCTTTCTTACCGAAATGAATAACTCCCTTCCATGGAGATAACTTAAAGAAATCATGATCTCATACCAGAAATTCCAAATCCTTGCTTCAGTTATCGGCATAGCACTTCTTCCTACTTTGAGCTGCTTTGATGTGGTTTTGGATTATCTTCCCCGTTTCCATTGTTTCCTCCACCAATTCTGGGCCTACATGTTTTTTTCACCAAATTCATCCCAACAGGTTGGTCTGTGACATCTCTTTCTATATAATGCTTCATATGGCTCCATCTAAATTCTCGAATGGAAGAAATTGTTATAGGAAAATTCTACCAGAGGTAAATATTGATCCCACATACCCTGAAAGTCATGTGAGAATGATCTCAACTTGTCTTATAAGGCTTGAATAGTCTGTTATGATTTTCTATCAGTTTGGGGGTGGTAAGCAGTGCTCAAACGAAGTTTTGGTTTTTAGGGATTTCTGAAGACTTTTCCAGAATCTTGAAGTAAAACGGGTATAATGATCAGAAACAATCGATAGGGGTACTCCATGAAGTCTCACAACATCATTAATAAATAGTCCTTCTAGGCGTTCGAGTGGTAAATCTTTCCTTATAGCAAGAAAATGTGCTGACTTCGTATGACGATCAACAGTGACCCATATTTCATCGTTCATTCTAGGTGTCTTTGGTAGTCCCATGATAATGTCCATCGTAATATTATCCCATTTCCACTCAGGTATTGGAAGAGGTTTTATTACTCCTCCAGGCTGTTGCCTTACATATTTCACTTGTTGAAAAACCATACATCTAGACAAAAAATCAGAAATCTCCCTATTCATGTTGTCCCACCAAAAATGTTCCTTTAAATCTCTACACATTTTGGTGCTCCCATGGTGTATAGAGAAATTGGAATTATGAGAATCATCCAACAACTCTATTTTTAGATCAGGTATATTCAGAACCCAAAGTCTCTTCCCAAATTTCATAATTCCATCTTCATACACAAAGTCACTCAATATCCCATCATTCACACCTTTAATCTTCTTTTGAAACTCTTCATCACCGGTCTGAGAACTTTTTATCCTTTCTAGTAAATATGGTTCAACAACCTTATGAAATATTATTGAGGATTCACATTCCATGGTGATTCCCATATCCATCTTTACTAGATCCCCGTATATATGATCATTTTCAACTCTAATATTGTTCAAAACTCCATGATCGTTTATGCACAAAGCATCTTCCACCTTATTTTCCTTCCTCGGGTGGTAGTGTGTCTTACAATTATAATGCTTGAGTAGTTCAAGGCATCTCATTTTCCTCATGTTGAGTTCTTTCTGTTAGAAAATATACTTCAAACTCTTGTGATCAGTATAAATCTCACATTTTTCACCATAGAGATAGTGTCTCCAAATAATCAAATTGAATATTACAACAGATAACTCAAGATCATGAGTAGGATAGTTTTTCTCATGAATTTTAAACTGTTGTGATGCATAGGAAATAACTATATAATTCCGCATAAGGACACAAGAAAGTCCTTTATTTGATTAATCTCTATAAATAACAAACCTTCGATTTCCCGATGGTAGAGACAAAATAGGAGCATTGAATAATCTTCTCTTCCGTTCATCAAAACACTCTTCACACTCTTTTATCCAAAAAAAATTATTACCTTTATGTGTGAGCTCTGTTAATGGGTAATCCAATCAGACCAAGTTCTGGAGAAAACGTCAATAATAACCAGGAAAACCAATAAAACTGCGTACCTCAGTTATACTCATCGGTGTAGGCCATTCTTGGATTGCCTTGGTCATACAATTATCAACAAAGATTCCATATTTAGAGACAATATGGATAAGAAATGAAATATTACGAAGCCAGAATTCACACTTTCTAAACATCCCATATAATTCACCTCTTCTCAGAGACTTCAGGATAATGCGCATGTGATTTTCTTGATCTTAGTAGCTTTTTGAATATACCATGATATCATCAATAAATACCACCACAAAATCATTGAGATATTCCATGAAAACTCTATTCATTAGATCAATGAATACAAAGGGTGCATTAGTCAATCCAAAAGGTATTACTGTAAACTCGTAATGCCCGTACCTAGCTCGAAATGCTGTCTTCGGAATGTCTTCCTTCTTCACATAGAACTGATGGTATCCAGTTCGAATGTCAATCTTTGAAATGTATTTAGATCCATGCACGTGATCAATTAAATCATCAATGAGAGGTAGGGGATACTTGTTCTTTATTTTTATAGCATTGATTTCCCTATAGTGAATATATAACCTCATAGATCCATCTTTCATCTTAACAAAAAGGACAGGGGATCCCCATGGAAAAAAACATGGGTGAATAAATCCCTTATTACTCAATTCCTCTATTTGTTTATTTAGTTCAACTAATTCCACAGTGGCCATTCTATAAGGGGTCTTCGATATAGGCCTTGAACCAGGAATTAAATCAATGGAAAACTCAATTTCTCGTGTTGGAGGATGTCCAGGTAAATCTTCCAGAAACACATCAACAAATTCTCTTATAATAGGTACATCCTCTATTTGAAAATTATTTTACTCACCCATAGTTATTGTATTCTCTTCTTCCCCAATAATTGAATTTAGTTGAGCTAATGGGGGTGGATCTAGATAAGAATTAGGTGGTGATGATTTTCCTCTAAACAAAAGATATTCTTCAACATCATCATCAAAAATAGTAACCTCCTTCTTCATACAATATATTTTCTCATCATGGTCCGAAATCCAATCCATACAGAGGATTATATCAAATTCAGCCATGGGTATGATGATGAGAAAAGTAGAAAAAGAACATTTATATTCCCTAATGGGATTGATCCACAAAATTTTGTAGCAATGATACATCCCTTAGGATTTTTAACTGTTAACTCCCTTGCTAAATAAAATTGGAAATATCTAATTCTCATAGCAAACTGGGAAGATATGAAACAATGCAATGATCTAGAATCAAATAATGAATTTTCTAAACTTGAGTAATCCATTAAATTACCTTCCACCGCATCTTTCAGGGCTTCAACCTCTGCAGTAGTGATTGCATATTCTTGTCCTTGATCCGTTGGCCACTTCTGTGGTAAATTTCCCTAATGCTTAGGAAATTCATTTTCATAATGTCCCATCTCCTTGCAACTGTAGCATTGAACATTGGTAGCATCTTTCTTTCCTTTACAATCACCAGCTAGATGGACTTTCTGTCCACATTTGTAGCATACTCCTTTTCCATTTAGACAGGCACCAGAGTGCTTCCTTACACAATTATCACAGGGTGGAAGTTCAATTCTACCCTTCTTCCCTACTTCCTTATATCCTTTCTCAGAGTGTTCAGAAACTCTCTTCTTCTCTTAATTTGGTTTAAATTCATAAGACATACAGAATTCCTTTTCTATCTTGATAGCACACAAGACAATATCTTCCTATGATGAGAAGGATTATGATACTAATGCTCGATGGAGAAATAGTTTTAACCCATCAAAGAAATGATCAATCTTACTTCTTGGGTTATGTATATAATATGCGGCATGGCTCACTATAATTGTATGGTTGGCCTCATACATTGTAACATTCTCGTCCTCCTTTTTCCTCAGTCTCAGAAATTGTCATTCCGTATCTGCTCGATGGTCATGAGGAAAGAAGTTTTCTACGAAAATTTCTTTAAATTCCCTCCATTCCATATTTGATAATTACTCATCATCCTTTGTGCTTCGAATCAAAGACCACCATTGATCAACATCTCCTGTGAGGCGGTAATCTTCCATGAAAACTTTTTCCATTTCTCTACTCCCCAATGCATGGAATATTTTTTTCTAAGGAGTTTATCCATTTCTCAACCACTAATGGATTTTTACTCCCACTGAATGTTGGTGGTTTTGGCCTCATGAAGCGATCTAACATTGATCATCCACGCCGTGGGTCTGGGTGCTCCATACGGGTAAGGTTATTATTCATAACCTTAGTGAGTTGTCCCAGTATAGTGATTAGGAGTTCAACACAAGTTGTAACACTAGCTCAACTATAATTATCTTGAGCAGGATGGAAATCCCTTCATGGATTGCGGCATTGATACGATTTCCATTACTTCCACTAGGCATAATTTCTAAACAATAGCATAAACTATAATAGATTATGAATTGAAATATATAATTCCAGACTTCTTAAACACTTAACATAAATTCAACATTTTATGGACATAACCCATAATCATAAATAAAATGTTTTCTTTGAGAATGTATATACTAAAAAATCCTTTATAATGGTTTGCAAATAAAATGATAGTTATCTTAAGGGTATCCCCCAGGAGTGTAGTAACCATGAGTGTAGTAGGTCCCACTTTCGTGCTCCAGATCTTGTTCGAGTGTAGCTTAATGCAGGGTTTTCGGGTTTTACCCAAAGGTACATCTATGCCAGAGCCTCCTCTACCTGCTCGTATCCATATAGGGATGTATTTTTTGAGAACTTACAAAATCTCTACAATACCAAAATTCTAGGAAGTTTTTCTATACTAATCCTCAATGTCTATCTTAGGGATATGTTCTCTAATCAAAGTTTATCTAAATCTAGTTTCCAAGGTTTGTACTAAAGTTTCTTTGATACCAACTGTAATTCCCCAACCCTAGTTACCCATAGTTGGTTCATTATTACATAATATTGGCATGATCACAAGGAAATCATGTCTCAAAAGACTGGTCAATTTAGTATTATTGGAAACAAGATTCATACATCAGTTCAAATTTACTTCTTGAAGAGAAATAAAACACAAATATATTTCATTTGAAACATCCAAGCCTCCTAGTTTATTCATGCAGTTCAATCATAACTAACTTCTTCATATCCTGGGAAAAGGAAACATAAGAAAGGCGTGAGCTCAAATGCTCAGTAAGAGTATGTAATACAGCAGAAAATGACATAAATATTAAGCATGGTAAATAATTGAAACCACAAGCCTTTACCAATAATGTACATGAATACTTTTATTGAAAGAATATGAGCTAAGTAAATAATGCCATAATAAAACATAATCATGGGTATTCTACTAGTCTAATGACCACATGATCCGTCAATATTATTTCCAAAATGAGGGAATGTATAATGCTGGGCATACTGAAAAAGTTTGTCAAGGCCTCGGCCAAGACGTCTAAAAATGATTAAGGCCTCGACCAAAACCAAAAATAAAATTACGAAATGGCCTCGACCAATTCCACAAGTAGTTGTCTTATGAGACCTACCGATTCATAGAGGAGCTATAGCGGGCTCCACCTGTCACTAACAAAGTCTAATACATTCCTCATATGAAAAGGCTTAAACATATCATAAATATTCGTATTTAAACTAGCATACAAAATGTCAATACTTTTACCATAAATCATGAATGGTATAAAAATTGCACTTCCACAGTCAAACCAATAACAATACCTTCAATAGAATATCGATGTTTTGTATCATAATATATCAACTCCAAATAAACTTAAAATCCATAAAAGGATGTTGACATAGATGAAATCAAAACTCTTTTTTGGGAAATATATCGTTCTATTTTGAAATAATCTAAGAGTCACACATTTATAAAATAAAACATTTAATTTGAAAATATTCTTATAAGCTTGTAGGAGAAGTTTCGACGAGTTTATAATGGTAGAAAATAGTTGCACACACCGGATAAGTTCAAAAAAGACATTATTACCTTAATTTTGTTGAAAAGGATAAAAAGGACCTTGTTTGGAAAACGACGAAAAGATTCCTTTATAAACATCTTATGAAAAGTCAAACATGGGTATAAATGGCATTAACCCATATTTTGTAAAATAGTAAGAATGTTTTGAAATACATTTCTAAAAACATGGATGGAGATGATAAAGAGGTCCCAGTAGATAATTATGTATAAACAACCCCAGATAATGAAGTGATTATAATATAAACCATTACCTTGTACTTTTCCTTTGTTTAGGGTAGGTTAACCTCCTGTATAATGGTGAAATTTTTTTAATTAAATAATACAAGAATCATATACATTAATATGATATCATATATGATCTTTTAACATTGCTTTGTTAACAATATCTTAGTATTATCGTTGTTTCAGGTGCTAACTTACTCATTTTCTATTATATGTTTTGTTAAATAAGTCATGTTTGTTACAGATAGGTTGTATATTATTCATATCCATAATTATATCAAGTCCTTAAACATTATTTTTAATCATCAAATGAGAATTATACATGAATGCATGTGATGGGTAATGAATCTCATCACGTTCGTGGAGACGGTAGTCTGTACATACGCACGAGCGACAATATCATTCTTTTGTTATTAAAATAATATAAAATTGGATGTTATATCATATATTCAGAATAATTATCATGTTTTATATATTATTTAAATGAATTACACATCATTATTATAACCATAAAATTATTAATGTATTGAATAACAATAAAACCACGACGTGGAGACGGTAGGCCGTACGTATGCACGTATGGTGACATGTCATTCAAAGGATGGATAGAATACTGAAAATGGTTGTACCGTATTTATAATAACATCAAAGTATATATAATATACTGGATTTATTATTTTATAATGGAAACAAAAATTAAAGAAGATGTTGAAGAAAAAAGGAACTTGAAAAAGGGTGGTGAGAACATTACCTCTTCTTCATGTTCTTCCTTTGATTTGATCAGAAGGGATCCAAAGGATGGAATTATGACTAAAGGAAGGACTCTAGGATTAAGGGAGGATAGATGAGAGGGTATTTGGGCAGACGTTGGCTGATCTAAAAGGCTTTGATGTTATGAATAATTGGTTAGAAGTGGTGTCCTTTTATAAGGGGGGAGGGGCTCTTTAGGAAAAACTTATAGTATTAATTTATAATAAATTCATATTAGGTTTAAAATGGCTCAAAAGAGGATTATTAAAATTATAAGGTTGGTATGGTTCTAAATCCTTTCAACAAACATATTTTATATAGGGTTGGGTCACTAAATTAACCTTATCGTTTATATTTAACTCTTAGTTAAATAGTTTGACATTTACCATGTCTCTTTGTATTTCTATAATATATGGTTAATAAACATACCATATACATCCAAGAGAACCCCAAGTGGTTAATTAATTACAAACCTATCATAATATAAGTCTCTTGTCCGAACCTTAGATTTTTATGAATTGAATATCAATTAATAATATAATATTTGTTTTAAAAACTCTTTTACATCAATTTTGACATTATTTGGTATTTGATTTTTGTGAAAATCATAACAGCAAGATAAATTCTAGAAACATAATTAAATAAATACTAACATGTCATATTAGCCTATAAAATTAGTGGAATTCATAGAAAGTCTTAAATTACATTTATTGATGTATTTATATTATAAATTATTAAAAGATTTCATTAATTAGGTAATTACTACATCAACATTGTGTAATAAATAAATTAAATTATTTAATGTCTAAAAATTATAACGAAAATAAAATTATGTATGAAACATATTTATCTTTCTACTAAATATTTATAATAAAATTTATCTTATGTATAACCCTATATTAAAAATCTTTTAGTTCATAAACATTGATGTTAACTCTTTTAACTATTCTTTGAATTAAATAATAATAAATGTCCTAATAAAAAACAAGTGGATCTAAATGAAAATATTTTATTCATAAGGTTGTTTTTGGTCTAGATACACTTGTACAATAGAATTAGGACATGTGTTAGGATAATATTAATATCATTTTTACCATTAATTACCTTATTTACTTTTAACCGTGGTAAATAAAAGTAAAAAAGTTACTATTCAAAAAACATTATTTTTATCTTATTAAACCACATTTTACTCTTTGATATTTACCATGTCTCTCGGATTTTCAAAATTCCACTCACAGAAGCAGTAAAATTAAGTTTTATGTGAATTTCCAAATTCTCTTAGGAGGTGGGTAAAAGACGGTGAAAAGTTCAATAAAATTTTCATATATTTAAAATTATTCTTAACTAACTCTAAGGAATTACATTGAACATATATATGTATGAATTATCTATTTTGACCTTAATTAAATTTAAATAAAATGAATAATTATTTAAAAAAAATTCGGTTTTAAACTATAACTCAGTGTTTTTTTCACTGTTCATAAAAAATGGAATGTTTTCAGAAAAATACCAAAAATTCACCCTGAGATAATTTAGATATTCCGAATCTAAAAATGAAGTCCATTTTGAATGAAAATATGTATAAACTTTTAAAATGTGGGTATTACTTTTCATTACGGCTAGTTTGACTGGTTGTGGTGTGTGTTAAAACTCGATGTTGCGTACAACACATGCTACTGTATCATTCTAAGAGAAGCGTACTATGGATTCTTGGGGTGTTATATATACCACATGTTGGTTTATTTAAAAAAAAATTTATGCTACATGGGTTTTATGAATTTTAGTGTCTATGGGGTTACATGACTAAATAAATTTCACAATTATTCTTTTATTCAATAAAAAATTCACCCAAACATGGTCCCAAAAAATCCCATGATAGATATAATCATTGTTCTTACCCTTTAGATATTCTAAATTAGATGTTACATAGTTACATAATCTAAGTATCCCTCTTGTTTATTAACATATATTTGTCTTCATGGGTGTTGGCCATGCATTGGGTCATTTTCTATTAGTTCATGATAGAACTATGTGCCTCATGCTCCCTATTTTCACAATAATGTGTATCTAAATCAATATTCTTCACCGTTATACACATACATTCCTATTAATACTAAAAGGATACACCATTTATTATAAATTCATCTAAAATTAAACAATTAACTTTTATTTCATCTGTAACCAATTGGGACTTGTTAATCATTTCTACTACAATAAATCCTTCAAAATTATTTTTTTTATTTCATCATTAGGATCAACCAATACCTATATTAGTTGACACACCTAGAGCTATTGTCGTATACGCTATGGATTCATGATTCCATAAGCAATGTATTCTTAATGTGCAGGTTTCCAATGTTATTGATGATATACTGGTTCCCCTTAATCCTTCTCTACACATATACTACCAATTGGGTTATGTTTCTTCTTCAGATACCTTTGGATAACCCATTAAATTTTTTGAATCTCTCTGGTTTAATTTTTTCCCTCATCCACCTCTTAAAAAATATCCTACCCCATTTCCTACATTGTAACCTATTTTGGAATCTCATGATTCAATTTCCCAAAATCCCACTCATCCATATCCCTTGAATCCCCCTCCATGATGAGGCTGCTGTCACATTTGATAATATGCGTAGAAATATATCACTAAAAGGAATTTAATTATTGAATGTTATTGGAAAGACTCATTATATAATTTCAATTCAAAACACCATTAGCCTCATTGTATTAATAAATCTCAAATATGAATTAAGGTTATAAATTAATTTAAATAGTATACGGATGAATGTAACCAATGGGTATTTAGAAAACCTAGGTTCATATTAAATTAATAAACATTCCCATACAGATACATTACCTAAGGACTGACTGAAAATTTATTATATTTTTATCATAAACCCCCTTTTAAGGGATGAGGGGGAACCCAAAATGAATTCAAAGACATAAGAAATAAAATTGTGATCCAATGATCTAAAATACATTAATTTGTATCGAATAAACATGGGGAATACCCCTCCCAATATCAAAAATGGTTTAGCCCTAATGATTTAAAATACATAGTAATCTTCATAATGTTTCTGCTGCAGAGAATATATGGTTATACACATTCCCAGGAATGTTTTCTTTGGGTTAATTGAATTAAATCCTTATAATTGGACAATAAAATCTTTAAATATTTTAATAGAATATAATTTCACACATATTTTAAAATTTATTTATTTAAATAATAATTGCATTTTCATGAATATTTTTATTCATTGTTGAATTGTTTTCTGAAATTATTATGTTATCATGGTGATGATTGTTTCATTTTTATATTCCCTATAGTAGTACACAGATGTTCTATATAAATCATAGAACATTACGATTGGAAATCTAGGTGATAACATGGAACAATCTAATTTCTCTCATTATTCATTGTTAATAGAAAAAAGAATCCTCTTTGACCAAAAAGGATTATTACTATTTCTCTTGGTCATTTGTGGGAGGAGGAGATTCAATTTTCATCATTCCTGAGAGATTTCTTGAGGTTGTTCTCTCAATAGATTAATAAAACCTCATAGTATATTTTTTAAGCGTTTAAAAAATCCTTTATCCTAGAAAGTACACAGTCAGGTTATATGCATGGTTTAAAGAATTTGATTTCAAAACAGGCCCCTTATCTATCATAATCATTAAAATAATAACAATTATATTATTATTTATTTCATGATTTTTATTGTGCTCGCATATTTTTAAATATCATTTCTTTTGGACCTATAAATGAATCATCCAATATTCCAATGTATTTATAAAAACATGTAACCTAACTATTAATTTAAATAAATAAATATCAATATATATTTTTTTCAATAAATATTTATGCAATCAAAAAATATGATTATTATTATTGTTATTTGGAACATGAGGATAACATTTTCCCGGATATTAATTTGATTTTTTTTAATTATGGTTCTTGATACTCTTAGTGTCTTGTACTTTAGGAATCGTTTACAATTTCATTAGGCAGGTTTTTATATATGTACAATATTAGTGTTTAAGAAAATTTCAAGGAACTGATAGAGAAATAAATTAGTATCATAATGATAAAACCCTCATATATATAATTTCTATATAATATAATCCCTCTGAATTGATATAACATCAGTTGGGTTTCACCATAGTGTCAACAACCAAAATGCATGAATATATTTCTTTGAAATTATTAAAATTAAATCATTAAAAAACCCTCTATATACACGGATGTAATCATATAATTCCTTAAAATAAAAGTTCCTGATATATCTACTTCCATTGACTCGGAATGAACAAATCATTTGTTGACTTATTCATTAATGTAATATCTCTTAGGATACAACCAATGTTTCTTAACTTGAAATTGTGATATGTTGATACATTATCCATCAATGCTCCAATGTATGTGAATATTTATATACATTAATAATAAACTCATTATTAAGGTCCAATATACAAGTTCAAAGATAGTAAAATCCAATGATACATAAAATATGTTTAATTCCTACATGCATGTCTCTACTTATAACATCATATCTTAAATATTACCATGTGAGAACATCATGAGAAGAATTATTACTTCCTTATGATCCTCCTAGAGAAATTTTATAAACAACCTTTTTTTCCTAGGAGATAGTTGTTTACTAAAAAGCGAACAAATATTTAAAAATATCATCAGAACACCTCAAGAATATAATTATAATAAAGAATTTTTAGGATATTTGGATGAAATAAAAACTCTAATGATATTATATAATTAATTTTATTTATAAATACTCTCACCATGTGATAATATATTTATTAATATTATGGTATGTGAATATGGAGGTAATCAGAATTAAAAAATAGTTTAATATTGGGATCCAAATCCAACAAACTCTCATATAAACAAAATCACACAACAAACAACTTAAGTCTACTAGTTACCATATGATACATAAAAATATACAAAGAAAAGTATTTTTTCAATGGTTCCACAATATATAATTCACTATAAAATCTATATACTAACAACTCACCCATTTGAGAAAAATACCTCCATAGGTGACACATCAAAAGTACTAGCCTCATTTTTTTATGTGAATTTCTACCCTTGGTGACAGAAACAGATTTAGTGTTGTCACAATACAATTTGAAGATATATTTACTAAAAAGAATCACAGTATGATCCTAGATAAATCAGTGTATCCATATTATTTCATTATCCACATTATAAGATGAAATATAGTCATACACTTCTACAAGGTTGAAGGACAGTAGAATCTATAAGATCTTAAAAATATTACCTCTTATATTGGGATTAAATTCACATCATGATTGTGATTTTAGATAATTCAGGTGTTTTTTGGAAATATTAATCCACCAGATCACTTATTCCTTATCTTTTCCATTAGCCAAGAATATATCCTCAGTATGCCTTGGATAATTTATGTCAGTCATCAAAAAAATAAAATTTCTTCTCTTAGATCTACATGTTATATTCTTACTATTCTCAAAGAATTGGAAACATATATCCTAGTATATATATTATAATATATGAATTATCATATTTCTAATATAAATGTAATCATTTTCAACTTCCCTATTTCCTTATATATAATTAGACACAATTTCTTTAAAAGATGTATAACATATGCCATTAAAAATAGTATCCACTTGGATGGTTCCATTATGAAACGTTTAAATACCTTCTAATTTAATCTACCTTAACAAGGATATGTAATACTCTTATACTTGAAATAAAATATCATCATCCATATATTGTATGATGATTTACCTAAGTTGTTCATAGAGAATAATTTTTTCACCAGTGTACTAACTGACTCTAAAACTGGAATCTCCTTTTTAATTAAACATATTCCATTAATATATGTTAAAATTAAAATGGTAGAAAACACAATAAAAAATTGACAGAAACAGGCCCTAGATTTATCCATTATGTAACCAAATTTTCCTATAATTTCATCAAACTGAATTTCCGAAGATATTTATTAATTATCCAACCAATTAAAAGAAATGTACAACAAATATAACATATTAGTATCACATTGACTCAAAACCCCTTCTAGTTGTGACAGATATACAACTTCTATAAGGTTCATTTTAGGAATATATGTTTTCATGTACATTTTCAAAATCTCATAATCATGGTAAGAATCATTGATAATAATAATTCAAATGGATTAAAATATAGCTATTTTTGAAAAGTTTTATTGGGAGTCTACACCATGACGATATTTAAACCCTTTAAAACCCAATATATCTTATTATGGAGTAACATTTACATTGATGAATAGTTTTATTGAAGACCCATTTTTACCTAATATTATATTCAACTACAATACGGTCTTCAAACAACCAAACATAGTTTTTGTGTATCGAATACAACTTATAATTTTTGGATTATTTCTATTATGAAACTTACAAAATACTAAATTATTACATGATGGATACATATTTACCATTATCAATTAATAATTAGTCATCATCCCCAATAATTAGAAAACAATTTCTATACAGTTCTCTAACCACTCTAGTGCTCCATTACAGTACCTCTCTCTATACAATAGTCTCTACCATGAGGCCTTGTAGAGTTTTTTAATTTCATAAATTTACAATATCTAGAGATCTTTTCATCAAAGTAATTATTTCTCCCAATATCACTATGGGACGGTTTCTCCCTCTTATGGAATACAAACATATTTTCCACTCTACTCATTGTAATATGAGATATCAGAATTATAATATCCCATTTGTTTATTTGGGATATCCAATTGAGATACACTATATTACTTAGATATCATGTTTTTAATTGAATACAATGTTACAAATTTTCTACAACCCCAAATAAAATTATGTTACAAAAAAATTTCATTCGATTTATTTACTCGAATTGAATTATATTTTCTTCTATAGTTATCAGTTGGTTTATTAATTTGGTCATAGCCGATAATGAATATCCCCCAAAGGATAAATTATTTTCTTGATGACTCATCATTAATATCATCATGTTTAATAATGTGTGGTTTCATATATCTCTAGCACTAGTTCATTATAGTGTATAAGGAGGAGTGAGTTGAGATAAAATCCAAAACACCCATTATTAATCAATGACCTATTAGTTACGATATTTCCACCTAAATCTTATTAAAAAATTATCTTATAACTAATTTAATAATCTATATCATTCTCAATCTAAATAAATTTCCCAAGGTATTTAATAATTTACCTCATTATGTAATCTAATAAATTTCTATTGAAGTATTCATTGACGTTGTGAATTAAGTGTATCCAACTCAAGATTCAATTTGAAAGGTTCTACTCAAATATTTTTTAACTGATTCATAAATTTTTGTGCCCCATTAACCCATCCCACAAAATGTAGGTACCTTCATGTAATCATTCCATCAAGTGTATCACAAAAATACAATTTTTTATCTCAAATGAATCCAAATACCCGTCATGATATATTTTTCCCATGTGATTCTGATATACCTCACAAATATAGGTGATTCCAAAACTAGGTGTGAATTGATTCATGTAAACATGATTCATTGTAGACCACCAACACTTTGTATTAATATTATACGAACTGAATACATTTTTTCAATTCTTCCGAATATATAAAATATATCTTTATAAATTTAGCATATTTTATTATAATATATTAATACATATCTGATGATATATATATTATAATGAAATATATTGTTCATAGTCACACCAGGTGCATAATAACCACCCTATAAGTCTAAATTAAATAATTTCTACAAGTTATGTTGTTTAACACCTTGGATTTGAGATAATTTATTCTTTAATTAATTATATTGATGTTTTATTCTTATTAAGATTAGTTATAAGTGTCATGGGATGGATTTCTGTTGTTTTTGTTTCATTTTTTAGGGTATATGTTTTGATAATTGTTCATGTACATCATGATGATTCTCTAGGTAACCATGTAAGTGGTAAAACTATCTCCCTGGGAAGGTGTATAGTCTCTGAAAACATTGTCATATCCCAAAGAATATGAATGTTTAAAAAAATTATGTGCTGGAAACATAGTTTACCAAAATATGGGGACTAACCATGAGGCATAGGGTATGGATCAGTAGTGCATGCATGGTTGGTACACAGCTTTCCAAACAATGTTGCCTAACCATTTTATGCAATCAATGGTATCAAAAAAATTATTTTTTATCCCAAACCCCCCCCCCCCCCATGAAACCCTTCATTAATTATTCGATAGATTATGATCATAAAATCATAATTTTTATATGTGTTTTAATACATTGGATTCATCCTAGAGGATTATTCCAATGAATCAGAGACCCTTATATCTTGAAGATAAAATATAATATCCTTATTAATCCATTATCTTCAACATCATCTTGGATTAACTATATAGGAACCCTAGATTTGGGATGAAATTAACAAATATATGTCTTAGGTATTGTTTTGATGGAATGTTTTTAGGATTCATTGAAAGAAATAAAATATGATCCAATATCTATAATATCAAAAATCAACTAATTATTATGAAGTTATTTGAGGTATATGTATTCTTATTCATTATACATTCTCATGGAAGTTAATGGATTCATGTTTTCTAAAATTATCTACATTTTCAATGACATAGATACTCATGTAAACAACACTAGGTAATATCCTTTACTGGTTGACCTCTAAATCTTATGATAGGGATAACACAAAAAATGTGCCATGATAAAATTATTTAATGTAATTTGTTTAAAATAAAAAGTTATTAGAATGCTAAAACTTGTCATGGACATGATATGTGTGCATTATTATGAAATTGGAATGGTCCATGTCGGTTAGACCTGAACATGGTGCTGATTTTTGAAAATTGGATTATTCTTCTATGTGATAACTTAGGACCGGATGCATCATATTCCTCTCATGCATTTTACTTTTCAGAGGGTCATTAGAGATAAGAGATGCATTTATTTTTCCATTTCTAATGTGAATTTCCTCATTCTAGGAGGAAAAGTTTGTGTGGGTATTTCGCTAGATTTTTTTATGAAATTCTTAATAATTTATTTATCATAGTAACTGTGATTTTTATATAAATAATTCAGAAATGTTCATTCTTTGGAGGAATATTTGGTAAGTTTCAGTGATTGCAAACTAATTTGATATACTCAACCCCTTGATATGAAATTTTGTGCATATGAAGAAGTTGTTTATCATGATATAGGTAAAGATATGTTATCACACTTATCTAGGGGAGATCCACAAATATGTTATCATTAGAATATAGATCATGGATTTTGATGAGTGTTGGAGTCTAGTTTTGTGTCACCTTGGTACTTGTTTCATTCCATCAATGATATTTTTAGAATTCTACAGGACATTTTTTTACTATAGTGAATTTGATTATTTTTTTTCTCTTTTATTCAATTAGTATTTCTATTATATTCATATCATACATCATGTTAATTTTTTTCTATCATTATGGTTGTATGTTACATGTTTTTATACATGGTAAATTCATCCACCTCATTTTAGTCTTTCCCATATAATTTATTTCCATACATTGGTTCTTTTGTGAATTAAAAAAGTTTTATGAAAATTTTTAGCTTTTACTAAACTAATGGAATGTTTTTGGATTTAACAAATGATATCAGTTTGTTATGGTCTATTTTTCATAATGGTAGAAATTGAATAATACATTTCAGAACCTGAATTGTATAGTATAAAAATATATATATAAGATGTGTATGTTAAAAAATTTACCAAGGTTTTTCATGTATAATGTTTTATGATAAAAAAATCTAATAATGTTTCAACTAATCATCATACGTTTATCCAATGATAATTTATTTTTTTTATATGTAAAGAGACTACCCATTTAGATTTAATTTTCCTTATGTTATTAAAAATTTTAGATTTTGAAATTCTGTTATTATGAACCATCTTGTTCTTCTATAATATGACTTATAAATAAGGATCAATAAAACATGTAGTAACCAACTAGATATTATTATTATTATTCAATAAATATTCCACAAATTTGGATTAAAAGAAAATAGTAAGAGGTTGTGGTTGATAATTTTATTCCACCTGAACCCTAGATGAACCAGCTGCTTATCTTGAGAATCATTCAAGTGTTGTATGATATTAAAAAGGAAAATATAATAGAGGAAACATATTATAATGTCCATTAATATAATTTAAATTGATGTAATCCATTGATATTTTAGGGAAAATTTATACATGAGAAAGATGAAGTACGGATTAGTTAAATAAATAAGATCTTGGATTTCCATAAAATATTAGTTGATTACAAGGTGAATAAATTACATTGCATGCTTGATGACCAAGAAAAATGTATTGGGAAATTTCTATTGAAGATAATATTAATCAAGAAATTATATGGGAATAGATTTAGAAATTGTTTAATAAAAATTTCTACCCACACACTTTCGGCATATAAAAAATGAAAAACATCATTAATATGAAGCATTGACTTATTTCAGTAATTAAACAAAATGGTTTATTTATATACTAGAATGATTACCTTTATAGATATCTATAAGTTAATTTCTCAAGTAATGAATATTAGATTCAAATATATAACCTTCTATTCACTCCATGGTTTTCATGATCACCATTGAAAACTATAAAGACGCGGGGAAGAAGAATCTGTTGAAGAAAAATATGATTTTTGGGAATATGTGGGAGAAAAAATCTTTTTCCAATCGAACAATGGTGGAAAATACAACATGGGTAATTAGATAAAAATGTATATTTATTCTAAACGTAGAAGATAACTAGAAAACAAGTCTATCAAATTAGTGTTTCCCCCCTCATTCACCTAACCAAACCAGGTTTATTTCTGTGTGGATCAATAAGGTACAAAATTATAGATTATATATAATCTTATCAATATTTTAATAACATTTTCTTAATATGAAACATCATTTTTTATGGTATTAATCCTCTATATTCAATAAGTATGGATGGATCAAATCAGTCCAATGTATCTCATGAATAACTAGAATGATATCAATAATGTAGTTCTCACCCTCAAATCATGTTACCTAATTTGTTTCCTATAACACCTTGATACTCTATCAAATTCCACCTAAAAAATGTAATACAAAATACCCATTAAGATATTAATGATAAATATATGGATTTGGGAAGAAAATCACAAATTAGTAACAACTACCCATAATGGTTCAATGAACTGTCCTTACGAACTCAACCATTATTGATATCTTATTTAAACATTCACATCCCATTAATTTATTTTTTCTCAAGTAATAAATAAATTAGTTTTTCATGTGAAAATATTCTATCATGTTCTAATCATCATCAAAACTCTTCGGTAAAATGAATGAAATATATTTAACTGTCAAGAAAGATTCTTTATCATCGATGTACTGTACTTTTTCTGTGACATCATTATCTCGGAAATGGAAATATTCCATTTAATTGTTATAATATACTATTATGTATAAATCAATCCTCATATAAACTATTTTGATTGGAATGTAAAATCCCTGAACTTGAATTGTGTTCTTCACACAGTAAAGATGGATTTGTACAAGAATACAAGTAATGTAGGGACGTGTGTGATGGTTTATGGGGTAATCTTTTGTCATCAGGTAGTAATGAAAACTAGAGAAATTTATGAAATTATTAAAATGAGTATTCATGTAATATTATATAGATACCTGATATCTCTCTTCGTGAATAATCTCGTTGAAAACCTAAATATGAAATTTAATGATCTATTGATCTATATTTTGAAAGGAGTCATATTTTACTTATATCAATTAAAATGTATCTAAAGGTGTAATTGGAATTTAAAAACTAAAAAAAAATAAATTTTAAGTAATTCATTTGACCAATTGCATCACATTGGATAACTATTCTACTATAATATTTGTATTTATAATGGATTTTTTTTGTTGTATTTTTTTCACAAGAATATTCAAGAAGCACTTTTTTGCAATATTTCACCAGAAGTGGATCAGAACATAAGTATTTTTGGAAGGAATCTGAATAATGAATCACTTCCCATGGATTATAGAAATCATGGGGAGTATATTTTTAATTATTTTAAAGTATAAAATCACACCAATTGTTAGAAGTAAAAAAATAAAAACACTTCATTTAAGATTTATTTGGTCAATGAATGGACAACAGTGAATCTCAAATGGTTATTGAACTATTTTACCAGGAAAAGACCTCTATAAATATGATGTGTAATTAGACACCGTGTATATACATACAAAAGGATTTACAATTTTTTTAACATATTTTTTGTTTATATAGATTTGAGAGTAAGAGTGTCTGTAATTTCTTGTACTCCATATATAATATTGGTTGTAGTGTTCTGGAATGGATTTAATAATGTATTTCTAAAACATATAATTCCCGTGTGTTATTTAATTTATTTTTTTCTCCATTTGCTTTGAAATTTGGAGAATTTTTTTTATGTATGGATTATATTTTATATGCCCATGTTCTGGTAGTAGGAGTCAGGAAACTAGAAAATATATTCAGAAGGTTGGAAATTAAAATTATATTCACCAGAATTGATTCTTTGAGGATTTTTCATTTGAATCAATCTATAGTTTAGAAAAATTGGCTTTAATATAAGGATCATTTTTAAATACTTGGAAAAATATTTAATGTTGTATGATGAAGGAATGATTAGAATTGACATATTCAATTGGTCAAACATTATTTTCTGGTGGATTCTGCTTGAAGATCTAGTGATTCAAAAAGATCATGATGAATCATTTTCTAGAAAATTTCTAGAGAATATGATGATATATAAATAACAGATTTTTTACAGGATGTTAATGGGTTGTGTAATAAATTCTCTTATGTATAATGTAGATTCTAAATATTCAAGTGACTAAAAGCTCTATGGATGTTTGAAACAATTAGATAATGTGTAAAAGAAGAAAATGAAACTAAATAATTTATTATGTTGTGGTGATTGTTCTTATTAACATTATCCAAATGATGATAAAAAATATATTACTTGATTTTTTTCAACATGTTCAAAATTCAACTAAAATTATTGAATGATACATTTATGTATAATTTTTTGGAATTTTATCTTCAATATCAATATTCAAAACCTAGGGATTCCATTTCATATTTAATAAAAAATAATGATTAAGTACGAATCTGTTATTTGATGAAATAGTAAATGTTATTATTAATTTAGGGTTATGGTTAAAGAACATACATATACCCTCCAGAAGTTCTCTTTATTATAGTATATGGGGACAATCACATTAGTGATATGATAGTCAGAAGATGTCTTCAGATGTTATATCCCAAGGAATAATTTTGAGAGTTCAAATGGTGAGGGACCTGGATATTTTAATTTTGGATTGAGGTGAAATATAAAGATGAAAAATATAAATAATAATAATTAATTTGAAATGGTATCAACATCCTTAAGAAAACATTCTATCAATAAGAATAAATTATGTAAACATTTGTTTTTTATTATAAATATTATAGTATGATCATGGGTTTCCAACATGCGTTCATCTTTTTATTCAACTAGTGAGATGGGATATATGGTGGAATATTTATCTTAACTAATGGGATGAGTACATCTGGAAAATTTTGAACCTTTAGAGATTGTTGGAAAGGTAAATTTAAACATTTAGATGTATAATACAAGGGTCCTGAAGATAAAATCTTCTATAAGAATTTTCAATCTCACAAAGATCATTATATTAGATGGAAATCATGATAATGTTGGATTTAGATGCAATTTAAAATATAGAGTAGTGAGGAAAAATATTGCATATGTTTTAATAAATCATGGGGTAGAAATTTGGATAAATACATAACATGAGGAAAATATGATATTGAAATAACATCAAACACCACATCAGAAGATCTGATGGAATGGAACCATTAACATGGTTAACATAACGACTAGAATACAAAATATTTTAGTCAAAATTTAACAACAAATATCATTAATGTTTTAAATATGATAGAGTCATATTCATGGAAAAAAATAATAAATTTATCAAATTGGATGAAAGAAAACATAAAAATATAAATATAAATCTCATATTTTCTAATGTTTGTAGACATTACACTATGTGTTAAAAATGGATCATATTTGTAATTTGTGACACTTATTAATTACTCAATACAAAATATATTGGTCTAAATTCTAACTAATAAATTTTATCATTCAAAAATTTGTTCAGTTCAAATATTTGGCTAAAAGTGAGTCTGATTAGAAGCTAAAGTTCCTCCAAATAAAAAATGGTGGAGATTACAACAGACACAAATTCTAATAAATTTATCAAATTAATTTAGTCAATCAAGATATGAATGTATCCATAAATTTATATCAAATTAAAGTATTTGAATGATTCAATAGGAATCTTTAAGAAAAATATTTGTGTATAAGACTACATTCTAGAATGCCTATGAAAATTTGGGATGTTGATGTAAACATAGTATCTCACATGGTCAAAATAAATTTTTGTATCATATTTGGGACATGAAATTCAAAAGAAAATATCTATTATAAAACTGGAGGTGAAACTTCAAAAAAATTACGAATTATGGAATATGAACATGTTAATTACTAAAATAGAGATAAATTAGAGGATAAATACCTATTTTGTTTTCATATCATAAATATTTATGAGAACATTAGATATAGACTATTGGATAATTAAAAGAGTAAAATCATCAAATCTATAGTTTTTATCTTTATTGAGAAGCATCTATTGAAATATAAGAACTAGTCCTAGAATAATGTTGAGGTAAAATAAATTGTTGATGCGCAAGATGATCAATATGATATAACTAAAAGAATAATACTTCTTGAACTATGAATAGGAAGATTTTAATTTTTATATGGTGAAATAAATAAATATAAAATATGAATAAATAGACCCTAAAGTATTTTTGGATCCTAGTTGTAAAGAAGATACAATTTTGTTGTGGAGATCAAATAGGATTAGGGAACTAGTTCTGTGGTTCAGAGATAATGTGAAATTTCTGTACTTTTTTTAACACTGGTGAACCCAAAATATTGAAAAAAAAAGTTATCTATAGTGAATTTTAGTATTGGTAGTTTTCCATGATAGAGGAAACCAATTCCACACGGGATTTAGCAGAACTTAAGTAATGAAAAAAAGATCTAAAAAATGGGTTTTACATAAGAAGGAAGATATTGATTAAATTAAGAGGTGCAAGGCATAAATAGAGGTGAATGGTTTTCAGGAATATAAAGGAATTTATTTCTAAAATAATTCTTCACCATTCATCAATTTTACTACTATTAAATAAGTGATAATAATTTTTTAATTTTATAATTTTTTCATAGAGTATGTTAATGTTAAAATAGTTTTTCCACATTATGATGTGGAAGGAGATATATACAATGTTATTTACAAGGGGTTTGAAAATAATATAAATAATACAAAATATTATCATGTTAAACATAATCTCTTATGGATTGAACCAAGACCCTCAACAATGGAATTGGTTGTTTGATACTTTTATACCTTAGGATTGTTCCTCTATGAGTGGCATTGTTCATTGTTGATATATAATAAAATGGAATTATAGAACAATTATTTTACTAATCTGGTTTTTAGTTGATATTTTTCTTGTTGGACCTAAAATTCCATTGATCGAAGGGGTGATGAAGAAATATTATGGAAGGTTTGAGAAGAAGGATCATGAACACACCATGAAAATATTACGGATTAAAATTTAGAGGGATACGAAAACTGGAACATTTATATTTTCCCAGAATGAATATATTCAAATGTTAATTGAATGATTCAAAATGACTTAATTTAATACTATCTCAACTCCACTAGTTACAAAATTCAATATTATAAATGCATAGGTGTCATCATTATATGAAGAAGTTCACATCCTAGAAAAGGTGCATTATTCTTCTATCATTATAATATTAATGAATCCCATGATTCCAAAATATACTATTATTTAATTTATAAATGGTGTAGTGATTTCCTATCATTTCAAGTATCAGAAGAATTCATTGGGAGTTTTTAAAATGTATCATCTTATATAAAGATGATATTGAGAGTAAAACATTATATTAAATTAATAATGATCTATTAATGGGTTTTCTAGATACAAATTGTTTTGGAGACATAGATTCTCAGATGACTATGATAGCATTTTTTCAACAATTTAAAAATGAAATTGTACATTTGATGACCCATAAATAGACATTGGTTAATTTGTCAACAATAAAATCATATTATCATTCAATGATAGAATAAATAATAGAGTAACTTGATTCTATTTAATTGATGAATGAAATCACAAAAGAATTTAAAAGAGGAATGATTTTCATCAAATGAAATTATTCTATTCGTCATAATAAGAATTTATTTTTTCATGAATGTATAGAACAAGTCCAATTAAATGTTCAATTCATCTAAAATATATAGTAAGATAGTGTTTTGTAACATAGAACGTTAGTAGGAAAACATATTCCTATAGACATGTTTGGAAAAGTGTTAGGGTACCAAATTCAGAGGTTACACTATGACTCAATTATTCTTGGATTAATGAAAATTGATACAAAACAATACATGAAATGCAATAGGGGAGAGTCAAATGAATGGAAAAATATTATGGAGTCTCTAAATTAGTCTTATAAGTGGATATTGTTTGTATCTATAAATACTCATTATCTTTTTCATAATGGATACTTTTATATGGACTGTTTATTTAATTTTTTTCTAGTTGTGGTCAAGGACCAAAATATTTGAGGATTGAATTTTAGAGAAGCATGTTTTTTCAATGTTTTTGTCATAATATCAGATGCATATTTGAAATTAATTGGTGGTATTATATTCCACTTGTTGTTAGTGGTAAAATGGGTGGTACAATAGTGCATCTAATTTTAATTCAGTCAACAGAAGGAATGTCTTGAATCTTTAATGTGGTAGAATTAGTTTATAGAATTAATTATTTTATAAATATTAGTTTTGATAACCATTGTTCAATATACACATAAAAAGTCATATAATGATTAGAAACATTATCATTTTATTATAATGAGTTGAGAGTAATGGTGTTTTTACTCTCGGATACTAATTTTTTCATAGTTTTTTTAGTGTTCTTTCTAGGATATATATCCCTTTTTCGAAACCATTTAATTCCTATGTGTTATTAATTTTTTTTCATTTATTTTTATTTTTAAAATTTGTTTATAGAGATTTATTGTGGTGATTTTTTATTATTACTCCTAGTTATGAAATATGATTTCAATGAAGTAGAGAAGATATTCAAAAGGATGGAAATGAAAAAGAAGTTCTTGTGAATTACTCCTATTTTGAAAATTGTTTATAATTATACTACTTTTCAAAAAACTATTCAAAATGATTTCATATATATCCCAATGAATATGTGTTGACTACTAAAATATAAATCTAATCATATTCATGAATCAATGACACATACCGTTAATTTATGTTCTGTTTGAAAAATTTATTGGAGAAAAATAGTACTCTAAAATTGATCATGATTAGGTTAAGAAAAACTATGAGTAAGGAAATAGGATATCATACTGAAATTTTTTTAATGATATACTGGTACAAAAGAAACTCGATCATTCCACTTTGCCTTATGAATTGAACAACAGTTTTCATTTCCTTCATGACCAATATCTTTAAAAACTACCTCAAATCATTTTTCATTGTATTTTTTAATGATATCTTTCTATACTCTCCAAATGGGGAAAATAATTAGAACCACTTAAATATTTTTTAATCATACTGTGTAAAAACCAAATCTATGTTGAATTATCTAAGTGTGACATTTGGATATATGAATTTCATTTAATGGGTTATTTAATTTTTAAAAATGTCATATGAGATTATATTGAAAATATCGAGGAAATAATTTATTGGACACCATGTAATAAAGTGATTAGATTAGATGTTTTCTAGGACTAAGGGGATATTATATTATATTTTTTCATTATTTTTCAATACATTCTTATGTAACTAATAATTTGGAAAGTAAATGTATTCCTTTCCAATAGAGTGATGCTTTCCAAAAATAATTTTATATGATTAATGCTTAGGTTCCCATAGTATGTATCATTCTCTTACTTGAAATTGGACATAGATATGTAGTGTATTGTGATGTGTCTTGATTGGAAATGGTATGGATTCATTTTTATAGAGGTAATGTTGTATAATATGGATCATGGAAATTCAGAACAAATGAAATGAATTATCTAACACAAGACATGTAAGTACCTTCTATAATACATCAATTAAAAACATGGAACCATTACCTCTTTATAGAAAGTTCCACAGTGTTTACTGATCATAAAATATTTAAACATGTATTTTCATGAAGATATGAAAACATGAGGCATCAATGATGAATGAAATATCTCCATATGTTCAACTTAGACATGGTTTATATGACTAGGATTTGAATTTCACAGGATTATTCTTCCAATAAGAAGTTATATGTCAAATTATTTAGAGTGTATAGTGGATATTGGAATCATAAGGGATTTATTATTGAAATGAATTTGGATTTTATATAACATAATATAGATTAATGTTTCATTTAATTTACTTTTATTTCAGATATAGTTATCCTAGAAAAGGTGGATCAGTAATCAGGCTCAAAACTACTTAATATATTTGTGAATCCTCGATTTTAGGGAGAATATTGATGGTTGGATAGGGGATTAAAACATCTTGCCTCATTTTTTGGATTCGATCATAGTTCCTCAAACATTCTACAAACATATACATTCTTTATATATCAATTCCACTACGGTATTCATAAAATATACCAAAAAAATGATGACCCATTTATTTATGTTTGAAATTTATGGCTTCCAATTATGTTACATCATGTATCACCTTCCAATATTTATAGTATAAACATCAATTACTATTAAGAAGGTTACATCCTTTGCCTATACTGGTATAGAATTTGGGAAAATATTCCATGGATCTTATAATCTGTATATCACATACACATCAGAAACATAGTGTAATTTGGGTGATTGTCTCCTAACTCACCATATTGATTCATTTCAATCCAATTTTATATAATAATATTGATATAGACTAGATAAAATGTTGTACATAATAATTGGTCATGTATTATGTTACTAGATTCTATTATCTCTAATTGGGACCATTGATTGACATCATGGTTTTTGTTGGAACTCAATTGAACATGTTCATGGGAAATCACTGCCATAAATATTAATAATCATATAATACTATCCAAACAAAGGATTAAATTATTATAGATATTGTGATAGATTTATGTGGTTTATAAGTAGACCATTATTCTTTTAGTGGAATTTTCATACAATAAAATTTACCATGATACGATACATATGGATATATTTTAGGCATTATACCATCACCTAATTTGATCTCCCCTATTTTGGTTGAGAATAGAGAATCATTAATGATTTTCCCTAGTATTTTCCATGATAAAACTAAAAAAATCCAAATGTTTTTGAAAAATATGGATTCAATTCAAATTAAAACTAAATATTATATATGTCATTATTATTGTTTGTTATCTTTTAATATAGGTGACCATGTATTCTAGAAAGACTCTCCTAGAATTTTTCACTATTATTTATGAAATTGAGGGAAATTAGCTCCTTGGTATGTTGATACACTTGAAATTATAGAATATATTAGCATTGTATCATAGCCATGTGATTTATTGGGACTGTGTTAAACATTATCTAGATGATAAATTTATGAATCCCGTGATTTGTATTCTATATAGAAAATATATGAACTTGTGAATTAGAATAATATCTTATATTTGAGTATTATTAAAGCATGGTTTGTTTTAAGAAGAATCATGGGTGTGGGAAAAAATTATTCATGATAAATCCATATATCTCTCTATGACACCATCATCCCCCATTTTCTTGGAATAGAAATGATAATGGTGGGGAGAATATAAGACTCACTATTTGATGTACCTTTCTCTATTAGTATGAATTTCGTTTACCAATTACTGAGTTGATTTTAAAGATAATATGTTGTGTTTTAGTGATTTTTTGAATCCTTTTGAAGGATTCAGGGTTTGAGAATGGATAGTGGAAACCATGTAGATTCCTCAAGTAATCATGCCTTCAGTATGGATGATCATTGGGAAGGTGCATGGTTAGTGGATAGTTTGGTAAAATTATTTAGTAAACAGGAAGATTTGAATTTTTTTGATTGTGGTTTTTTTGTATGATTGGTCAAATGTTCACCAAAATGTGCATACATGAATATTGTTCAGTAGTATATGCATGGTTGGAACCTAGTATTACAAACTATGTATCAAAATCATGTTATGTAATTGGTAAAATTATAAAATTATATGTTAAGGTTGAAACCACTCAAGATACCAAAATTCATACTCTTATTCTCAGTCTCTCTAACTCTATGTTTCCTCTAGGTGTTGTTGGTTATTTCATTCCTCTTAGAGACCGATTCGAATGATTTAGATAATTTGGATCTACCAAATTGAATGTATGCACCTCGTTATTCCTTTCACTTCTATATATTGTGTTTCCTCTAGGGAGGAACCCTAGAAAAGGGATTTTATGCTCATATATATGGTTTAAAACTATATTTGATGGATTAGTCTTAGTATTCAATTAAATAATGAAACATATGTTATGAATTTGTTAATCACAATGAAATTTCTCACTAAGAAACATTTTATGGATACATATTCTCCCTGAATTCAATTTCTCATTGAAATCAATGGCCATGTATATTCTAAAATAAATTTCTTTTTTTGATTATGTGTCTGATTTTGAAACCATGAATATAACTCTCTTATTGTATGATCACTAAATCTTTGGTTTTTTTGGCACCAAAAGGTGTTTGATAAAACTATTTAGTTCAATTTTAAATAAATAACATCTTTATTGTATGTAAAGATGTAATGAACATGTATCTTGTGTGTTCATATGAATTTGGAGTGGGAAATTTGTGTAAGATATAGTAAAGGGTCCATATTTGGGTACACTGGATTATTCGAATGAGTGATGAATTGGGATTTGAGGGATGTGTTTCCCATGATGTGATATACATTTTAGAGGTCATTCTATAATAATAGATTCACTAGGATTTTACATTTTCTGGGTGTGTGGGTCCCTTTAAGAAGGATACTTTAGTGTTGGATTATTTCACAGATTTATATATATCAACCAAGATAATATATTTTTCATGATCTATACCTATTTTATAAAATCTATGATATGTTTCTGAAGTCATAATTATTTCTTACTAAAAATATATAATGATCCCATGCATGTAAACCGTGGTGCATATGCAGATGTTTTTTATCAGGATACAGGTCAAGGGAAGATATAATACATCTCCATTTTAGAATCATGATGATGAGGTAATCTGAAAATAGGTCTTGATGTTGATTGAAAATTAGATTTGACTTCCAAGCCACCTTGGTTCATGGGTCTTATCATATATTGAATTGTGAGGCATTTTATTATATTTTTTTACATCAAAAACACTAATTATGATTCTGGTAATGAATGTCATTTAATATTTATTGGATTTATATCATTCCTCTTGGTCATTTTTTATAATATAGTGGTTATATGTTACATAGTTTTATATCATAAAAAATTACACATTTGTTTTTATACATTATTACTTTATCTTAATAGTTTTTCTCTCAAAGAGGTCATCTAACACCACGGAGAAATAATTATTTCTTATTTAAAACCAATTGAGTTCAGTTACTTTCTTTAAATGAAAAATATAAAAAAGGAATCCATGAATCATTATATAAATGTTTTAATGTAGAAGATCCATTGGAATAAAAAAATAGTGGTAAGAAATTTATAAAATATAATTATTAAAAATGTTACTTTTAAATAATAATATATTGATAAAATACAATTATTGTGGCTACATCACTAAAAATATAATCTTTTGTAAGAACTTGAATTATCAATAAGGTATATATACATTAATTATTAGTTTAGTTATTTGGTTTTATCTTAATATGAATTCCCATGTAGTATAAGGATGAAATTTTTGTTTCTTGGTCTTATTCAATACCCAAAATCAAGGCCAGTGTGAGAAACCATTAGGCCGCACAGTTAGTAGAAACTATGTGGCCATATCCACCAAGTAACACCTAATCATGGAGTTTGTTCGTTGAACAAAAGTGGGTCACACCATTTTCCCTAACCAAGCACCCAGGGCCACACTTCCATGAATGGTTTCAGTAGGTTTTAATATAGTGGCAAAAAAGGATTGGGCACTATTTCCCAAACATTGCACCTAATCTATGAGAGGGGGGGTATTGATGCAGTGTAAGGATCATGGTTGGTGAAAGATATGGACAACCATGTTTCTAAGCTATGTGAATCCTAAATATTGGGAAAATATAAAAAATACCCATTAAAATTATAATGAGATAAACCCCAATTTTTTAATTATTCAAATAGACAACCCACTACTTTTCTTCTATGAGTTATCTTTCCCAGATCCTAGCCAAGTGATTTATTGGGACTGTGTTTAACTTTAACTAGATGATAAATTTATGCTTCCCGAGATTTGTATTATATATAGAAAATAAATGAACATGTGAGGTAGATTAATATCTTATATATGAGTATTATTAAAGCATGGTCTATTAAAAGAAGAAACATGGGTGCGGGAAATAATTATGCATGATCAATCTATATAGCTCTACATGACATCATCATCCCCCATTTTCATGGAATAGAAATTCTAATGGTGGGGAGAATATAAGATGCATTGTTTGAGGTACCATTCTCTATTAGTATGGATTTCTTTTAACAATCAGTAAGTTGATTTTCAATATAATATTTGGTGTGTTAGTGATTTTTTTGAATCATTTTGAAGGATGCATGGTTTGAGAATGGTTAGAGGAAACCATGTACATTCGTCAAGTAATCATACCATTTGTATGGAAGATCCTTGGGAAGGTGCATGGTTAGTGGATAGTTTGGTAAAACTATTTAGTAATCAGGAAGTTGTTGAATTTTTTTTATTGTGCTTTTTTGTATGATTGGTGAAATGTTCACCAAAATGTGCATATATGAATATTTTTCAGTAGTATATGCATTTTTTGAACCTGGTATTACAAACTATGTGTCCAAATCATGTGATGTAATTAGTGAAATTATAAAATTATATGTTAAGGATGAAACCACTCCAGAAACCAAAATTCATACTCTTATTCTCAGTCACTCTAACTCTATGTTTCTTCAAGGTTTTTATGCTTATTCCATTCCTCTTTGAGACCGTTTCGAATGATTTAGAGAATTTGGATCTACAAAATCGAAGGTATGAACTGCGTTATTCCTTTCACTTATATATATTGTGTTTCCCCTATAGTGGGACCCTAGAAAAGGGATTTTATGCTCATATATATGGTTTAATACTATATTTGATGGAATAGTATTAAGATTCAATTAATTAATGAAACATATGTCATGAATTTGTTGATCAGAATGAAAATTATCATCAAAAATCATTTTAAGGATTTAGTTTCCCCCTGAATACACTTTCACATGGAAATCATTGGCCATATATTTTCTAAAATAAATTTCTTCTTTTTTGACTATGTGTCTGATTTTGAAACCATGAAGATAAATCTCTTATTAGATGATCACTAAATATTTTGTTGTTGTTGGATCCAAAAGGTTTTTGATAAAACTATTTAGTATAATTTTAAACAAAGAACATCTTGATTGTATGTAAAGATGTAATGAACATGTATCTTGTGTGTTCATATGACTTTGGAGTGGGATGTTTGTGTAAGATATAGTCAAGGTTCCAAATTTGGGAACATTGGATTATTCGAATGAGTGATGAATTGTGATAGGAGGGATGAGTTTCCCCTGAAGAGAAAAAAATTTAGAGGTCATGCTATAATAATAGATTCACTGGGCTTTTACATTTTCTAGGTGTGTGGGTCCCATTAAGGGGGATACTTTAGTTTTGGATTATTTCACAGATTTATATATATCTACCAAGATAATATATTTTTCATACTCCATAACCATTTTATATAATCTATGATATTTTTCTAAAGTCACAATTATTTCATACTAAGAAGATATATCGACCCATTGTATATGAAACATGGTGCATATGTAGATTTTTTTTATCAGGATACAGCTAAAGGGAAGATATAAAACATCTCCATTTTAGAATCATGATGATGAGGTAATCTAAAAATAGGTCATTATGTTGGTTGAGAATTATAGTAGTCTTCCAAGCCAACTTGGTTCTTGGGTCTTATCATATATTGAATTGTTAGACATTTTACTATATTTTTTTACTTCAAAAACACATTTTATGATTCTGGTTTTGAATGTCATTTAATATATATTGGATTTCTATCATGCACCATGGTCATTTTTTATATTATAGGGGTTATATGTTACATAGTTTTATATTAATGAAAATTACACAATTGTTTTTATACATTATTACTTTATCTAAATTGTTTTTCTCTCAAAGAGGTCATCTACCACCCCTAATAAATAAATAATTTTTATTTAAAACCAATTATGTTCAGTTACATGCTTCAAAGGATAAATATAAACAAGGAAACCATGAAATAGTATATAAATGTTTTAATGTAGAAGATCCGTTGTAATAAAAAAATATTGGTAAGAAATTTATAAAATATAAGTATTAAAAATGATACATTTAAATACTAATATATTTATAAAATACAATTATTGTGGCTACATCACTAAAAATATCTACTCTTAATAGAACCCAAATTATTAATAAGGTATATATACTTTAATTATTAGTTTAGTTATTTGGTTTTGACTTAATATGAATTACCATGTAGTATAAGGATGAAATTATTGTTTCTTAGTCTTATTCAAGGCCCAAAACAATGGCCAATGGGAGAAAACATTAGGCTGCACAGTTAGTAGAAACTATGTGTCCCAATCCACCAAGTTACACCTAATCATGAAGTTTGTTCGTTGACCATAAGTGGGTCACACTATTTTCCCTAACCGTGCACCGCGGACCACACTCCCATGAATGGGTTCAGTAGGTTTTAATATAGTGAAAAAATGGATTGTGAACTATTTCCCAAACATTGCACCTGATCCATGAGAGTGGGGTATTGAGGCAGTGTAAGGAACTTGGTTGGTGGTAGATCTGGACAACCATGTTTCTAAGCTATGTGAATCCTAAATGTTGGGAAAATTTAAAAAATATCCATTGAAATTATAATGAGATAAACCCCAATTTTTTATTTATTCAAATAGACAACCCTTCACTTTTCTCATATGAGATATCCTTCCGAGATCCTAGCTAGTATTTTCATTCACTTCTTCTTAAAAACTCAAATTTTACCTCAGACCATTTCATTGGATTCTAATAAGTTATATCGTCAATACTTAGGAAAATTTCACCATTCTTCTTTCTATTGATGATGAAACTTTGATGAAGCCTCACATGATATTATTCTTGGAGTTCATAATATCATTTATTTTCTTATAGTTTAAAGCAAAATAAGAGATGATATTGAGTGAGGAGATTACGATAGGAATATGGTGAGTGGTCTTGGACTTTTCCCTAAATGTGATTTTGATTAAAAATTTAATTTGTTGTTTTCAATCCAGTTTTTACTGGTAGAGGCTTCTAAAATATATTTTCTATAATTTAAATGTTCTAGATATTATTTTAAGGACATGATTATGTATGTTGATAACATTTAATCCCAAGACATCAATGAAAATATCACATTTAGTGAATTTTATTCTTTTATACATTGGTATCCCATGTTTGGTCTATCTACAGAAATGTCTCTATGCATCTAACTTGTCCTAAAAGGTAATTATTCCCACATACATTTTAAATAATTAAATGAATGTTATGGAATGTTTATATTTATATATATGTCACATGGACCAATTTAATATTTAAAAATTTAACTGATGTTGGTTTCATTTTTTGAATACCACTTGTAATGTTTAATGAATGGTATAGAATAAAACTATTTATTGATTATAAATCAAATTGTTAAATGGTTTCATATTCTCGATACAACTTGTTATGATTAATTGATGTTAATGGAATGAACCTATTAAAGTATTAGATTGAATTAGTATTACATATTCAATGATTTAATTGTTATATTAATAGAATGAATATAAGATTCCTATTACATATGGCCTTTTTCAATTTTTTAGTACTGTTTTCAATTGATACTGACATGGATTCCTATAGGATGGACTTGATGACTCATAGGATTCCATTCACAGTCACTGAGCTGATTTCCAAGGGAGATAACCACCCTAGAATCTGTTCATTGTGTTATTACATGAATTAATATATGTATTACTGAGGAATCACATGATATATTTTCCAGATATTAGAATGACACTGATAAACTCCTTGGATTAATCTCTATGTCTATATAAATGCATCCCCATGGTTTCAATCAATTAGAACATATATTTAGTAGCCCATGATTTCCATGGAGGAGCTCTATGGACATAGTTAGTGTCTCTTATAGTGAAATTCAATATCCATTCCTCATGTATTAACATAGAACTTTATATCCAAACTATTTTAGTTATTACTATGATTTTTCATAACCCCTCGGTACAAGGATGCCTTAGTTTCACTATCGATACTACATTATTATTATTATGATCTAATTCGGTTTCTCGAAAACCTACACATGACTTATCTATATAAATTGAACCTTGATTTAATTAATTAAATGTTTATATGTTCAGACACCATCCCAGGCTAGAATAGGTCAGGGATATTTATTTATAATGTATTACATTTATATAACTAAAAATATTTCATTTTATATACACACAATAGATTCTTATAGATTTCTTTCATGGTGGCCAAATAGATTTTCTCACACATTATCTTGGTCATGATTGGTACCTTGGAATATTATATGATCTTACATAGGGAAAAGTGGTAGCATCACACTTTGGAAACCGCACTTTCTTTCTAGATTTAGGATGGTAGATTGGTATAAAATGATTAATCCAGTGCTCACAATTTTTGTATAGTCTTTTCTTATTTTTGATTCGATTTTATAGAATGTATTGTACTAATTGAAAGTTTCCATGTTTTCCTACAAGTCACTTATATATAAATGAATCCCAGATTTTTTATATTCTACAATTCATAATTACTAATGTGATCATTTATCAATTGGATAATTAGGATTATTCCACTGCTAGTCTTATTCAATATTATTATTTTATTATTATGCATATGCAACTATTTATACCATTGTTATATATCTAAAATGCTCCACTCTAACCATAGGACATAGTCTCTTCATGAACAAACCCTAGGCTCTCACTGCTAGTCGAAAACCTTTTGAATATAGGGAGTCATGCTTGAGGGCATGTGGCTGACTATGATCGACTACTTGAGAGTGAACCATTTCTGGGATGTCACAAAGTGGTGTAATATATCTCTATAATTTTGACTTTTTGTTTGGGAAATTGATAAAGGATAAATGAATTTTTTTTAACTTTGTTTTAATCCATTCCTAGGATTATCTATCCAATGTTCAGGGTAAGTACCATGTTGCTAGGGAATGGGAAAATATTTTTCTATATTTATCTTATTACAATTGATATAATTTCCCCATTGGTTGGTGAACATGAATTGTGTAATTTGATATTATTTATGGCTATTTTACCTTTTCCTAGTATGGTATAGTGAATTATTTCATGCATCATTTTTCTGAAACTAGAATTCAGAATCCATGAAAATACAATTACTTGTAGGTGAATTTTACTACATCCATTACCTATTTTTCATGTGGTTATTTTGTCAGAAATAGTTCTTATATATGCATGTGTTGTTTGTATCATTTTTAGGGAATCAAAATTGGTCATTTGAATTGTTAGTATCAATCAAAATAGTGTTTTCCTAAATAGAATTATGGTAGAATCTTAAGTAACCAATTTTTAAGCTTATTTTCTATGTACCCCTCAATACATGAGTGGTGGTTTGGCTCTAATCACATGGCTCCCAATTTCAATTATTAGTTGTGTGGGTCCTTATGTATTGGATTTGATAATTCATTGAATTGAGTTGTCATATTTTACCAATTACTTTCTAAGATTGAATTAGTGGTGGTATAATAGAAATTAAATGGGTATCGATTTCCATTATAAACTGTTTGGGACTTTAATAATAGTGATAGAGGTTACATTTAATCGAACATTTTTTTATATATATAAGAACATAAAAACATAAAATATAAATTTTTATTTATATATTAAATTTTTTCCAATAAATTAATTGACCAATTGAAATGTTAATATTTTTTCCCTCCTTGAATTGATGTTGAACCTTCCATATATTGGAACCCTTGTAAATAAAATTTAAACACTTGATAATACCATGTCTATGTAAGTAGGTATTTCAGATATTGTTTTGGGTAGTTATCCCATTTTTTACGTTTTATTTTCATCCACTAGTGATTATATTTTCATTAAAAATTATTTATGAGTCATGTAATTTTCATTTGCAGTGTTATGCCACCATGATGTCCTCTAGTCATGCATCAGTATGGTGGTGATGGTCATGCTTAATAGGTGGCGGTTCCTGATCCACCAGTGATACCTCCAGTAGATCAAGCTATAATACTTCCTTCTATTTTAGAACACAGAACTAATTCTCTGCATTTGATGCAGTATTTTCATGGTGGTCAATGGCCTATACCTACGAGGTCTGATATGAATCATGTGTTCCAGCAGAAGAATCCTCCCACATTTTCAATTGATAATGGTTCTTGGGATATTGTTTCATGGGGTTAGGATATCCATTCTATCATCGAGAATCAAGATACTCTTTTAGAGAGGAGGGTAAATCTATTCACCTATATGTTTCATTATTCCTCCAAGTTCTTATGCAATATGATTACATAGGTTGGTCTCCATTAGGGAATGTTCTAGGTAGACTTATAGAATTCATTATATGATTAATATTTCCTTCATACACTAGGTGATAACCATTCCAAATATTTCATACCCATAAGAAGGGTGTTTTTCTATCATGGATTATTCAATGTGCTTAATGGAGTTAGACTGTTTCACACCGCTTCATATTGGTTATGAGATATCATGAATGAGACACCTTGATGACGACCTCATGTTTGAAATTCATTCATGGGTTAGTGTCATTAACCAATCATTATTTTTTTAGATTGTTAATAAGGATCTTATCATTGAGCATAACCTGATAGAAACCAGTAAGACCTAGAAAAAATGGTCAATAAAGAGTCTGGGAAGTAGTTCTTCCAGTATGATGAAGATTTTCCTTGAGGTTTCTCTTTAGAGATGTACAGGATGGAGTATCATCATTAGATGTTCCATCGTATTCCATTAGTGTGGATGGTAGGGTTATGTAAAGCCTCACTATGATAAAGATCCACTTTAATGTTATCCTTGCGGCCTGGTTGATCATCATTACAGGTAATTATAGACCATTCCACCAACTTCTAGTGAAATTGGATCCCATATAGATCACCCATTGGGATTTGAAGTTGTTATGATGATTTAAGATTGAAGAAGGAGTAGCACTAGCAGTACATGCCTAGGAGGAGGTCATGACTGATGTATCTGAACATCCAATTATCAATGCTAGTCGAACGGATCTACTTAGGGTAGTCAAACTATGGAAGATGGTCGTAGATCATCTATTTTCTAGTCTTACATTTGATACTTGAGGAGCAGAGTTCAGGAAATTCTTATATACAAATAACCATTCCAATACCATATAAAATCATGTTTTATTTATTCGTTATAGGTTCCTCTCACTCCATTATCAATTTATCAATTTTGGAAATTTTGGTCTAGAAAATAAGTAATTATATAGTGTGATGACCCTGTACACATTATCAGATGTGAGGTCAAAGGGTATAGGCAAATAAAAATATATTCCTTTTGAGGTATGAAGTTAACATATCTTGTGATACCACTTTATGCTTGTAATGACGAGTTTTGATGCCATTCTCCTAATAGAGATCTTGGTTCCCTATCATTATTATGTTATATTAAATCACTATAAGTTATCACATACCTCACTAGAGGGTGGTCATTATCATTATAAGGGAGATTGGAATTTTTGTTGTGGTGTTTGTAGCGACAACCTAGATTTTCATCATTTTCATAGATTATTTGACACCTTTTCTAATACATTTTCCGCACATTTTGGATCATTTGAGGGATGTATTACCATATGGAGTCTCTGGATTAACTCATGAGTGGGAGGTAATGTTTAAAATAAATATTAATCTTAGATAATCTCATGTATATATTCCTCTATACAGGATGTAACATATTGAGCTCTCGGGTGTCAAGTGGCATTTGAATGATTTGGAATCTAAGTGATTCATCAATCATAGTACATCATCGTTGGGTTCACCCATGAATTATACTAAAAAATAGATGAGAACCATATGATATTCCTCAATTAAAAATGGTCCAACAAACTTATGATTATGAAATTCTATACATTTCATTGAATAGATGATCTCTTTGACCATCTATGAGGATCTAGTATCTTCTACATCATTGACATGACAATAGGTTATCATCGAGTCCAAGTCAGACATTAAGAAATTCCATGTATGAAAATCCATAGTCAGTACAGTCTACATGAGTACCAAGTTATAATATTGGGTATTATAAATGCGCTTTCCATTTTTATGGACATGATTAATTGGGGTTTCCAACCAAATTTGTAATCCTTATTCATTGTTTTTTGGGATGACATATTAGGGTATTCTCATACACAGAGAAACCATGCCAAACATCTTGAGATTATTTAAAATACAACAAGAGATCATTATCTATATTCTATGATTTCTAAGTACCACTTTTGGATGAAGAAAGTTCACTCAGTGGGTCATAATAAATCTGAATCAGGGGTATTTTTTGACCTAAAGTAGACGAGTGATGTTATTTTCTGGGATAATCACATGATTGTGTTAGATATATAGAGTAACATAGGGATAGATGTATAATATAGGCATTTCAAATAGGCCCTATAATACCATATAAAACCTCTTATTAATTTGAATAAAAGGGTGTGAATTTATTTGGGTCTAAATCATGCATGAAGGCCTTTATGATGTGAAATGAAGAATTCACTTTGTATATATTTTTATTCTTCAAAGCCTTGGAAGATCTAATATAGTGTTATGTGATGCATCAGATATCAGTCTCATTATTGAACTGATGTAAGAGGTGAGAGTAATTGTGTATGATTATATGATGTTATAAACTAAAGAGCACAATTACATTGCACATGACCTTGATCTAGAAGTATGTTTCCCTGATTTTTCTTACTAGAGAAATCATTTGATGGGAGTGAAATTTTTGGGGTATACACATAATTATTTCCCCAAATACATCTTTATAAAATTTGAAACTAATCTCATACAGTTTAAATGGGTTAAATTCCTTTAGTATTTTGACACTGAAATTTATAGTATACATTGAAAGGGAAATGATGTAGCTAATGCGCAGATTTGGATAAGTTAGAAACAAGCTTCACATGATTCTAGTGATGAATGGAAATTTATGGCCCTTTTTCCTAAGATCAATATGGAGTTTCGTGAGGTTAAAAATATTCATTTTCATATATCCTTAGAAGATACATCATTACACCTTGATAGGGTTAATATAATGTTGTCTTTAGATCCTGAAGGCTTGGTCTAATGGGAGATTATTTCTACTGAGGACCGAACTTTGTGTTAGTTTATCGATGGACCTAAAATCATGTGACAAACATGGGCATACCTACATTCCTAAATAAATGAGATATGATCTGATCTTAGAGCTAAATTCATATATATAGTTAATTAATATAGAAATATCAATGTCTTATAATGATATGTATTTCCAATATTGGTGGCCAGGGATGAAATGTCACATTGTCGGCTTTATCACTAGGTCTTCCAACTATCAGTAGGTGAAGGCCAAACATTGACATCCTTCAATATTGATACATTTGTTGGAAATATCAAAATAGAAATTCATAGACAATGAAATAGACTTTATAGTTAGGATGCAGAGTTCAACTGGAGGTGGAAACACAACATTGTTAGTAGTGGATCGATAGAAAAAAGTAGCACACTTTATTCCTATTCGGGAGATATCCAAAGAATATGTTAAGGGAGACTGTTTATCAGTGGGGTTATATGACTAAAAAGGGACACTTATATTATAATTTTTAGGCATATATGCTCATTTTACATAGACGTTCAGGTATGCTTTACAGAAATATTTGGGTACATATATGCTTCTGAGCATAGCTTTTCACCCCCAGACCGATGGCCAGTCAAAATAGACAATACACCTGTTGGAGGAAATTCTATGAGAATAAATCATTAATTTTGGATGTTAATAAGAGTTTTATATAACACAATTTGAGTTTTTTTAGTGCAATTAACTACTAGAAATGATTATGATGGCTCTTTATGGGGAATTGTATTGTAGGACACACTATTCGCCCCTATACTGGTTAGAAGTGGGGGAGGTAGTTCAAATAGTTACTTATCTATTGATGGATACTCTAGAGAAGATATAGTTAACAAGGAAACATATGTCTACTAATAGGTCTAGATATGAATCTTGTGATGGTCATCATTGATGAAATCTAGATTTTGAGGTTAGGGATTGTGATTTCCTATGAGTATCATCCAGCCATGGGAATAGACAGACATAGAGTCAAATTAAGTTGTTACCTCATTTTGTTGGGCCTTTTGAGATATTGTAGAGAGTCATCCAGGTCGAATATCAATTATTACAACCTCAAGGGAATTTTACATGCATGAAATCTTCTTATTTTATAGATTCATTGTTATCATGATTGCACATCATATAATTTTCTATCCAGAGGATGTTGAGTTAGATGTTGACATAGCTTTTGCGGAGTATCCCATTAAATTGTTAATCAGAGAAAAAAATTCATTGATGTTGGTCAATACTGTTAGTGAATGATCTATGGAAACATGGAAATGTATAGGACATAACTTTGGAGTGGGAGTCGAATATTTATTATCAGTGTTTGGAGTTTTTCTCAGACCACATTTCTCATCCTTGGGATGTGAAATTTAGTGATGTGTTCCATTTTGGGAGAAGAATATAAGAAACTGATTTTTTATACGGTATAAATGCTTTAATTTTAAATATAGTTATTTTGTTTTCATTTATTATTAATTACAACAGAGTTTATAGGGGAAATAATGGTTTTGGGCCATGTTTGGAACCAAAAAACTCATAATGATTGAAGATTCCACTAAGACGAACGGTTAGCAGAAATTGTGTACACAGTCTTTATGGATCATCCGAAGATTTTATGGTGGTTTTTGACTAGATGTGGACAACATAGTTTTTCTTAATTTCATGTGTAGGACACATTCCTATTTGAGGCTAGTTTAATTTTTAGCATATAGAAATTTCATGGTTTGTGCATGGTTTCCCAAACCATTCACATGAACCATTTGAGGGGTATCGAGGTAGTGAAAGTTACACGATTGGAACATGGTCATTAAAAACATGATTCCAAACTGGGAAACCCCTAAATGTTGGGAAAATTCATTGTTTCCCCAAAATATTATAAAACCTAAACCACTATTTTGATTCTTCATTCTAGCGGACAACACCAAGACTTCTCTCATGTGAGAGATCAGTCTAGTATTCAACCAAGGATTTTCTATCAATTATTAATCCATCCTTATATATGACCTCTAGTTTTCTAGTTAGGTTTCTATAGTTGAGATATTCAGGACAAATTCTCATTTCATCATTATTCATCCTATTGATAATGCAACATTGATTAAGGCTCATATGCCCTATTTTTAGGGATTCATCGATTCATTCATTTTCATGCAATCAGGGTCAAACTAAGGGATGATATAGGAACTACAGAGAACTAATGGAACAATTTAGGTGTTGTAAGAATTTTCTCAAAAAAGTTTTCGATCTATAAATATCATTGTTTTATGGATGCTAGTTCTGTCGGGTTATTCTTCTAAAATTCATATACCTTAATTTCAATGGTCTAAATTTTATTTTATGGACCTATTAATGTAACATGATATTTTCTATTATTATGATCTCAATGAAGAACAACAATTTATGAAGATTTATTGTTTTATTACATAGTAACCCATGTGGGGCCTATCTACAGCACCGTTTAGGTGAATTTGACTTGACCTTTAGCAAGGATAGTGTTCATATATACTTTATAATCCAATAAAAGAAATTAGTGGAATTTATATATTCATAGATATCACATGGCCTAGTTTAATGATTATAAATTTAATGGATGTTGGTTTCATGTAACCGATTACACTTTATCACGTTTAAATAATGTTATGGAATGCACCAATTAAATTATTATAAATTATAGTGATAAATGGGTTCATTTATTTGATACACCCAAACATGATTTATGAATGGTAATGGAATAAACCTATTATATTATTAAATGGAATAGGTATTTCATGGCCCATGATTACATATGATATAAATGGAATGAGTATATGTTTTCTATTTCATTGGAAATTTTTATTGTTTATAGGAATTGTTAGAATTGATACAACCTTAGTTTTCAAAGGGAATGCCTTGATCACTCTGACGAAACCATTGTGATTTGGTGATCTAATTTCAATTGGAGATAAGCACCATGGAATTTTCTCTATGAATTATTTTGTAAATTCATCTATATATTAATGATGATTAATAGGATTTATTTAGATATTAGAATGCCCTAGATACACTCTGCGAATTTGTCTCAATTTCATCGAACATGAGGTGCTATGGATTCATCCCATTGTGCTGAGTGATTGTTAGCCCATGTTTACTGTACAGGTGGACAAACTCCTTTATAGTGGAATTCCTTATGTGTTCCCCATGTATTACACTTTTACCATTATAGAAAGACTAATTTTTTTATTATTATGAGTTGGCCTAACCCCTGAGGTTATGTGTTCCTTTTTTCACTTCGGGTCATCATTTATTATAATTATTATGATCAAGTTCAGTGTTATGGGCCCCTACAAAATAATTTTAAATATAAAATGAGTCATTAATTATTTACTTAAATGTTTACATGTTCAAAACCCCTCTAAGGCTGGAACATGTATGTCCAATTTATTTTTAATAAATAACTTTTATATACAATCAGACTATTTTAGTTTATATACACATACTAGATTTTTATATACACTGTTTGTGGTGAACTACTGAGATTTATCTCACACCCAATTTGGGAGGTTAATCCTACCCATACGGATTATATGATCGCATGTGTGGAAAATGGGAATCTTACTACTTTAACCACATAACATGCTTGATTTATTTAGTATGGGTTAATTGGTTGCGGATGATTGGGCCTTTACTTGGGATTCATGGATTGTGTTTTCTTCTTTTTTATTCATTTTTATAGCATGTATTGTATTGTTTTTTGACTTTTGTGTTTTTCTAATTTTATCTTGTAGATAAATGACATCATAATTTTTCATATGATATATTTTATAGTTATTAATAAGGTCATTTTTCACTTAGATTATTTTACTTATTCATCTTACAGTCTTATTCAGTCTTATTTATTTATTATTATTCTTTTGCAATTATTTAAACATATGTTATATCTTCATTGGGAACCACTCTCGGTAGAGTGAATAATCTCCCCTTAGACTCACCCCTGTCCCTTTTTACTAGTCATCTTGATCTTGAGTATGGGAAGGTTCTCTTTAGGCCTTCTTGTGGACTAGGTTCGGTTACTCAGGAGGGAACTGGTCACACATTTTTTAAAAATGTATTTTTTCTAAAATAATCCTTTTTATATGGTTAATTTTATGAAACTAACTATATTATGGATAAAATATTTTTTAAATATAGATACTATATTAACAAGAATTTTATTTATAATTTATTTGATATAAGAATATTAATTTTTACTTTAAAAAATTATTTTTCTATGAAAACAATTATTACTATATTTTATTGTTATAATGTAAATATATTATTATAAACATTTTGATTTTGAAAATTAAAAAAGTAAAATTCAATATTATATTTATAATTTCAGTATTATATTAAGGTGATTTTTTCTCAAAAATATTTGATTGTTAAGATGAATTGAAAAAACAGAGTTTTTCCAGAAAAAATACAACTTCTATGACTTTATGGATATATAATAAAGACTTAAAAGAATATAGATCCTTTTAATTGGCTCAAATTGAATTTATGAATTAAAAATTTATATATTTTAAAATGTCTGTTTTATTTAAAATACATATTATTATCATTTTAATAAAATTAAATCATGTTTTCCTATAAAAAAATTTACTCACCTTTTCTATTAATTAAATATTATTTGCTTAAAATTTTGATTAGGATTTCGTTGAATGATGTATAAATTTTTTTATATAATAGAACACTTTATACAATTTAATTCAATTATATTTATAATTTTAAAATAAATTTATAAAATTTATGAATAAATTTTCACTTTTTTATAAATACATTTTTATGGATTAGATGTGAAAATAATAAAATTATGATTTCATAACCCCAAAAATGTATCTAATAAATTCAATATAATATCTACAATAAATAGTTCAAAATTTATTTATAATGGAAATTTTTTAGCTGTAATGTATATTTAGTTATATAAAAAGTAGTTACCATGATAAAACCAAAAAATTGTAAGAAGGTATAATTCTAAGGGAAAAGACATAATAACATTTCTAAAACTTGTGTAAATGTTTTTGGTTGATGAATAATCAACAATAACACAAATTACACTCCATTATTGTTCATTTTTGAGTCTTGTTGACATGTTAAACAAGTTCTCTATTTTTAATAAATTGGAATATTTTCTACAATTCTATTCTCTTCTCTTTTAACAGGGGTATCTCACCACCCCTTAAATACCTCTCCCAAAATTAGATTTCCCCTTGAAGATATACCATTTTATCTATAACCTATATTACTATTCCTTTTTAGGGATCCTCTTGTCCCATGATATTGGCCTAATCCCTTTATTTCAAATTAGACTTCCAAGGAAAGTCCTAATTCCTCAACCCAAATAGTTTATTTCAATAACTATTTATTTTCATTCATATATTTCGAAATATATTTTACTAAATATTATATATTAAAATTTGTATTTATTTTATAGTGAATGGAATTATTACATGGTAATAACAGTTGGCCACATTTTCCCCTTTCTCTTAAGAAAAACAAAATCATCTTTCAAGTGTTGCATAGAATATGGCCTCTATGAAGTGATGATTTTGGTTTTTTCTAACACCACTCTTCTCCAGTTATATGTGAAATATTGTAGAATAAAAGATAAATATATAATGTAACTATGGTTAATTGGATCCCAATTATATACTACAATTCCCCTTATCATCATTTTAGAAATGAAAATGTTAACAATGCATTATATGGACTACCACCTCCACAAAAAAATGTATCACATTTTCATCTTTGTTCATTATTGTTTATTAAAATATCATAAAATTAGATTCCAAAATATTAAATTATCTACATAACATAATAATTATTATTTAATTAATATATTATTTAAAAATAAACAACTTTCATAATTGTTACTATCCATTAATTATTATATATCCAAATTTGGGTTTGTTTAACCACATACAGGAATAATGATACAAAATAAAATCATTGATAACTAGGTGAAACTAATTAATTATAATATATTATATAAACAATAAAATAATTATTTCATATTTTTCTCCAATATTGACATTAATTTTATACTCGTTAATAAAGATACCAATTCCAATTAGTGGAAAATCCCTGAAACATGCCCATTGTGGAATTCATCTTCTTGGATCATATCCAAATGAACCATAGAATAAAATTATAAAATTATAAATAACTAAAAAATAAATTAATGTACCTTGTTTGTTTTATTATGGATTACATTTATGATATGAATGATGAACAAATATTTTATTATCAATCTTTTTCAGAACGATAAAGATTACTCACTCCTATAATAGAAAGTTGATTGTTATTGACTAATATATAATGAGATAATAATAATAAATGGTTTCAATGAAATGTTTTAGACATGAATAATGTTCTAAAAGATATTTTATAATATATTTTCAATTAAAAAAGATATTCAATTGCATTAGTGGAAGTTAGAAATTATGGTAAGGGGTTATTTTTCACAAATTTAGCATTATGAGACATATTTTATACTCTACATCATGTTATCTCTAATATTATGTCACTAAGTACTATTGAATTTATTTTAACATATTAAATTAATTCATGAGGTTTTGATATCTATAATATGTTCTCTTTTCAATTGGATTTCAATTTGAATGTTGAAATGGTTGTTTGTAAGCTTAAATCCCCTCATTGAGTTATAATTATTCCCCTTGAACTTATTTATTCAATGAATTATTTCTTCCACAATAAGTATTTATTTCCCAAAAAAATTATATTCCTATCTACTGTAAAATTTTATTTTATTTTATATGTTTTACAATGATAGATTTTTTTTCAAAAAAATTATATCATTGTGGAGAATTATTCATATCCTCTTTAATGATGGTTCCCCTCTCCTTGTCCATAATTTCTATACCTCCCAATTTTTCAATTATAATTGGAAAACTAATTGAGTTTAATCACAGGTTTCCTCTATATTTTCATTATATTATTTTTAAATGTAATTTTTATTAGTTTTTTAATGTTGGGGATTTTCAGAATTGAAATTTCCAAAAAAATAAAAAAAAATCATCCGTTAAAAAAATGTTTTATCTTCCCAAAAAAGGTTATTTTTAAAACCTTATATATTCGTTATGTTCTAATATTTATTCCCAACCATTATGAAATTAAATTTTCAATAAAATTTTCATATAAAAATTTTCAAATATAACATTAAAAGAGATGGATAGATTCTTCTTTTATAAAAATGTTGAAAAAGTTTTCTATAATCAAATTTATAATTTCCCGTACATTTTCCAATTTAACTCAAAAATATATAACAACTATTTACTTTTATTTCAGGAATTATCCTATAAATTCACTTAAACTACTTTTTTAGTTTAAAATCATAGAGATCTATCACCACCTTTGACTTTTCAAATCATCTTCTATTATAAGAACAATTTTACTTATAATTCATTTCCTTTATAAACACTATCTATTTCATTCCATAGATTTTTGGGTGTATACCTAGATTACATAAAATGATTGATTGGGAAAATTATTTTGTACTCCATTAACGCTACTAAATTCAATTTTTTTGGATCTTTATTGAGAATGATTTTTCATTGATTGATTGTGGAATTATTGAATATATGCACACTTATTTATAGATTATTATTACTAATTAATTACTAAAAAATGTTGTTTATAAATTTTATATTATTTTCTTCCTTCCATATAATGGATTCTTTAGACATAATTAGATTTGGGTGGGGCCCAAAATGTCCCTCTGATACATTGATAACTCTAATGAGACTAATTATCTTGGCTTTTTTATGGATTCTTTCACCCAAAAAAAATATTTCCAAGACACATAGCCTTTACATTATGATCATGATTCGATAGATCATGATATTTTGAAATAGGGAATTGAATTAGTTATTTGGTAATATGAATTTAATCACTAGGAAAATCATTACTTCTATGTATTTGATAAATTTATTTCCATTGTTATCCATGGAAATTTTAGGCTATCGATTTCATTTTATTATGGAATTATTTTGATTATATATTCCATCCATATTACTTATTCTAATTTGATTCTATCATATGATATGTATTTATTATCTCTCATACATACCCTTTGTGATCTTTTTACATCACCCCTTTTTTATGATTCCATTTCCCAAGTCATGAATATATGTATTACACATGAAATATCCAGAATAAAATAGCATTTGTTGTGAATTTGTGGGAGATAGTGGAATCATATTATAGATTATGTAGATTCATATATTATGTAAAAAGTTTCTTTTACTTCAAGAAATTCATTAGCATTAATTTTTATGTTTTTCCCCATTACATAAATATATAACCATAAAATTTCCTGGGAATGTATAAAAATGAAATATTTTCTTTAAATCATGTTAATATGAAATTTTGATGTTTATAAGTTTGTCGATTGAATCAATTCTAGTATATAATTTATATATTTTCGGATCTAAATTTGTGATTGTGGGCTTGAAGTGTCATTTTTGGTATCATATTGGTGTTTAGATGACTTTAGAGGGTAGGATACTAGTTGAGGATAAGTTAAGGGTTGATAAATTAATTTTTCTCACAATTTAAATTTAATTGATAACCATTTACTTATGTTGAAATTATATTAAATATTCTTATAATATTTATAGATTAGAATAATATAACATCACTAAAAACCCTTGTGATATATCTAGGTATCAAATAATGTTATGAAGTCTTGGTATTTATTATATTATCTTCTTCTATTTGGGATTTCATCTCTATCGTGACATTTCTTTGTGGTTTTGGATTTTGCACAATGCACCTAGGGGAAATCACCATGAACATGTTAATTTATTATTAATAAAATAATTAAAATGGTGTATATTAAATGGGACTAAAATTTCACACACTGATTCGAATGCCTAGAATATATAACTTGGTTAATCACAATTTCATTACATTCATTATGAAGGATTTATTATGTTATTGAAATTGTTTAAAGAATATGTGAGAAAACAATGTAGAGAAAACATGATTGAACCGAGATTTATTTATGAATAATTGAAGGGATTTTTTTTAATTTCCATGATTAAGAAATTTTATGGATTAATTGTACATGTAATTATCATAAAATAGTGATATTAATAAGTTTATCAAAATGTTAACTTCCTTTGGATTTAGTAATGGTTGAATCCTGAAGGAGACATGTTAATAATTGATACTATAAAAACCATGGAGATCATAACAATGAGAAAAATAATAAGATAAGAACATAACTAGATATAATTTGATTATTAAAGAACAAATATTGAAAATTATGATTAATAATGGGAATGAAGATGAATTAAAAAAATAAGTACCAGATTAATATGGATACATATTCATATTCTCATAATGATCAAGATGAATTAATGATATTTTATATTCCATGATGTCCAAAATAGTTTATGTATCACCTAGGGGAATATATAAAAAGGAAAAAAAAGATGATTACTGTGTGGTAAAAGATGGAATATGGTAATTTTATGGTGAGGAAAAATAAAATTATTTGTTAACTAGATGAATAGAGAAGATTAGATTCCATATTATACTAAAAACATTATGGATGTAACATTATTTTCTATTAAATATTTATTAAATTTAATCTTTTAGATACCAATAAAAAAATTTCTTATTATTTTTTATTTTTATTTGTTAGTATGTAATATATTTAATAGTGATAATGTAACACCTCGAGAGAATAAATTATATTTTTAGTTTAAACCTATAGATTTTGATTGCTTAAATAATATGAAACAATCAACATGAACAAACCAAGAAAAGTTATAAAATAATTTTAATTTAGTAGTTATTTTGTTAGTTGTAAATATAGGGAACTATATAATGAAATATAAGTAAAAATAAATAAAATTTAAAATACTAATGAATTAAAAAATTCAATTACTACAGCTAAAAAACTAAAAAGATCACTATATTCTTAAAAATGTATTTTTTTTAATTATCCGATTATAATAATTATTTTAAGGGAAAAAATATTCTATGTATAAAATATATTATTAATATGTATAATACATTAATACCTTTTTGAATTGTAATAGATATAAACTAATGATAAAAATATGTCATATTTAAAATAATCCAATAAAAGTTTTTTTCATTATATTTTAATATTATTATTTAATGATTAAATTATATAATTATAGAATTAGTATTTTAATGAATAAAATTCTATTTCATATTTATCATACCAATATTATATAAATAGATGCTTTTTATATTTTTTGAAAATAGTGTATTTTTATCTAGAATAGTAAAAAATATTATTTTCACCAAAACAATAACTATTTGAATTTAAAATTATCTAATGAAGACCAAAACATGTATAAAACCATTCTATTAGTAAATAATGTATTTAATAAATTAAAAAACCAAAAATAGTATGTTTAATTTGAAAACCTATTATTAATATTTGAAAAACATAGATAAAATTTTCCCCAACAATCTATTGTCGTTTATATTATTTAATTTAATATAACATATGTAAAAATGATTATGGACTTATTTTGAAAGAATATTTTTTTATAATGAACTAAATAATATCATTAAAATCAAAATCATTGTAAAATTTAAATTACAAATACACTTTAATATTAAAAGTATAATTTTTTTTAAAATAATTTGACTCTTTTCAAATAGTAATGTTAAAATTCAGTTTCCATATAGAAATAAATTTATCAATAAAATGGATTATATGTTTGTAAAAATATTATTTATAGATTATTTAATGAGGACAATTTTTTTAGTTCCTATTAAATGATTTACATAGGTAAAAACTAGTTACAACAGTAAACCCAAAAATTGATAAAAGTAAACATTCTAAAATCAATGGACTTAAAAAAAATTTAATTCATGTTTAATATTTAATTTTATAGTTATAATTGATCTTATTTCTTTAAAATATAAATTATTTCACATTTTTTATTCATATTGTAATTTTAAATTTGTGTGCTCATTATATTGACCTGAAATATTTACATAATATTCATTCTCAGCACTTAAAAGGGGTATTCCAAAAACATTCTTATACCATCGCAAAAATTCTTTTTCCTATATTAAAAAATTCATTTTTTCTTCCTATATAATCCTATAAATTTTATATGAGCCTCCATTTTGATCATATTTTCCTAAAACAACCTTTCCCAATTATTCTTCCACGGGAAATCCCAAATGTACAATATCAGTATTTTTTCCAAACTACTATCATTGTCAATTTTTACGTCAAAAATATAAATTTATAATTAAAATATAATAAAATTAATATTTTTTATACTGAATATTATTATTATAAGGGAATAAATATTAACATCCATTTCCCTTATCCATTAAAATTTTTGAAACTCTCTTTCATGTGTTCTATGGACTACTGCCACCATGAAACGACGACTTTTATATTTCACAAAAGCCACTAATTTATAGTTATAAGGGTTAAATTTATTAATTAAGGGTACATAAATAATTAAACTATGATTTTTAAGGAAAATTTATAACACCCCATATTTTTGATCCAAATAGTTGATAACTGAAAACATTAAACCTATGTAGTGCACACTACCTCCTCCATAATTTAATGGATCTCATTTTTCATTTATGTTCATTAATATTTGTTTAAATATATTAAAAATTGATATAAAACATTATATTTATATAAATAATATAATTATCCCTCCATAAATGGTCTATTATTTCTATGTAAACAACCTTCAAAATCATATTTATCCATTAATTATTGCATGTTCACGTTATGATCAATATGACCACCGACTTGATCGATGATGTAAAATAATATCGTGGATGAAAATGAGGACATAATTACTTATAATATATGATATGAATAAGTAAATAAATCTTTTATTTTGGATATATAGTTGGTAAATTATGTTTAGACTCATTAATTGATAAAATAATGTACAATCATGAAAAAACATTGAGACATATTCTCCATCGATGTCTTATTTAATGACCACAACAATTGGTTCCATGTAATGAAATAATTATATTATAAATAGTTATAGAAAAAAAATTCTATTACCTAGTATGATTTTTTAATCATGAAATTTTGGATAATAATTCATAATAACACGGTTATAATGAACCTACAACAAAATGATCAAGATTATTCACAATGCCATGTCAAATGAAGATAATTACTATCTAATATTTAGATAGAGAGTAATTTTAAACAGTTTTATAAAAGTGGTAAGGATGTAAATAATGTGCTAAAATAAATTATTTTTATTTTTATTGATTTCTTATATGTCGTTTGAGTGCTTTAGTGAATTCCATTAATTAAGGTAAGAGTGTTTACCTCAAATGTATCTTTTTGATAATTATTACATATTATTTACCCTGTAATCATTAATATTATGTGACTACTACCTATCAAATTGATTTTATCATATTCATGTAATTAATGTGGTTCCAAAATCAATATAATTTCATTTCTTTAAATGGATTTCGATTCGAATTTAAAAATTATGTTATATCTAAACTCCCTATATTGAATTATATTGCTTCATCATGGATTTATTATTTACATGATTAATTTCCTCCACCTAAAGAGTTTATTTAACCGTACAATATATTTATATTTGGTGGAAAACTAACTTCAAATTTTTATATTTTACCTTAATAATATTTTATTCCAAAGGATTATATCACTATTGAGAATAATTTTCTTCCACTTCAGTGATTGTTTCACATCCTACTCAATATTTTCCTTTCTTGATAATATTTTCCACAATAATTGTAATTCTAATTGATCCCATGTTAACTCTATATTACCATTCCCCTCTTTTGAAAATAAACCTTTTTTTCTTTTCATGATGTAGTATTTCAAAAAATATAATCCACACATTTAAAAGGATCTTCATCCTTTCAAATTAAATTTTTTATCATCCACCAATAATTTATTTTGATAAATTGTTTTTATTTAAAAGGGCATATTTTTTTATCTAAATAATTTATAAAATTAATTTATTTCAATAATTTTCCCTTCAACTAATTAAATTTGGCTATTGAATGTGAAAACTAAAATATTCCTTTATGAAAATGTTAATAATAGATTCTAAAAACTATGTTGTGGTTTGACTTTTACTTTCTACATTATCATAAAATAATTTATTTCCTTGGAAATTTAATTTCATTAATTGCCCTCTAATATATCCTATACTATTTTGGGATATCAAACTCTTGGATATCCATCAATAGATTTTCCATTCAATATCATAATTTTCTAGAGGAATGATTTTCCATCATTATCCATACATATGTATACACAATATATTTACTTATTTTCATTATCGAATTTTCACCTAGAAGATATATTCCTACTAACATGGTGAATTATTGACATCATTATATTCTATAACTCTGTACTAGGTTAGATGTAGGTATTCATACATAAATGTTCATTCTATTTATTTATTGGGGAAATATTAAACATTGGTATACTTATTATTCCAATATTTGTGTTCATTGATTACAAATGTATGTTCGTTACTAATTTCATAACATATTCATAAATTCATATGATGAATGAATAAAAAATAATTAATTATTAGTGGGACCCATAATACCCCTTCAATACATTGATGTGTCCCATGAGAATGACTATTTTGTTTATTTTAGTGTCTGTCTTCGTAGAAAAAAATATTTCCTAAACATAGGACCAAGATTGTAAGATTAAGATGTATGATATCATGAATTCTATATTTAATCAATAAGAACCATATATATTGATCCATAGGAGATTTTTATTTCCATTCATCTTCAGGGATATATTATGCATTCTTCTTCTCTATATAATGGAATTAGTTTGATTATATATTCCTACAACAATATTTATTCAAAATTTAGGGATACTTTTGATCTTTCATTATTTATACTTATATTTACCCTTAAATACTATTTTACCTCACCATTTTATTATGCTTTTATTTCCAACGTTTATTAATAAATGTGTTGTACAAGAGTTTTCTTGGAAAAAATAACATGTGTAGATAATTCAGGGGAGATGTGGAAAATTTGTTATGGATTAATTTGATTAATATATAGTGAAAAAGGATTCCTTTATTAGAGTAAGAATTATGAATTATTGGTCAATATTATTTATTAATTATATAAATCTATAAACTATAAAAGTTAGAGATTATATTGTAATGAAATATTTTCCTTCAGAAAGAGGATTATGGGAAAGTCATGTTTGTAACTTCATAGTTGGTATCAAAGGAGGAATTTAATTTTTTTGTTTATTTCACTAAATCCTAGTGATTGTTTCAGATCCATTACATATCACCAAATTTCAGCATAATTTTTCCTCAACACAATAAAATGGGATAGGTCTAAATGTTAAAAGGTGGTTGTGTTCAATAGTTAGTGCATCGAGTCATACTCTGTAAGAAAATCAAATATCCACCACACCTCTGGTAACTTTCTTGATCGTAATTGGTTTTATTATTTTGATAAAAATATGTTCACCACATGATATATATAAAAAATTTATAAAAATGTAGATGTTATATTTGATAGTACATTTAGTAGAATCATCCCTATTTTTCCTCACTATGGTGCATTTCTTCTTCCATTGGACCTTTTAACAATGAGAAAAATAGTCGGAATAATGTTTTATAGGGTAATTCTCATGCTTCCCTCTCATAGTCTGGTGGTGCGAATATTCCTTGGAAATGGAATAATTATTAGGGATTTATTCATTTACCTTAAACTTGTACACAATATATTGTATAGGTATTCCATTAAATATTTCTTTTCTTCTTCACATATGAAAGAAAGAATATCAAGGAGGGACATCAAAATATTGTTCATAATTAATTCACAATAAAAATATAGAATCTCTGAGGTAATGTGTAAATCACATGGTTAGTTCCAAACTCCTCATGTGCCTTAAAATTAATGTTGTTCAAACACTAAATATTTCTATTATTTGATATTATATGAGGCTTAATAGGTACACCCTATCTGATAAATAATGTAAAATGTTCCATAGATATCTCATAACATTTCTATTTAGCACTGTCTTGATAAATAACATGGAAATTAGAAAATATAAATAAAGAATCCATAGTTTCATAAATATCATATTTCCCACAAGATATATAGGAAAATATGAGGCATTTTACATATAAGGCATTGTCCACATGTTTCTAGAAGAGAATCGTTTCCTCCTCTTTATCGTTCTTATAAGGTCCATTCATTGAAATAGTGAATTCCAAAACATATAATTTCCTCCCTTGGAATAGTATATTTTGGAAAGTCCTATAATATTAATCAAAATTAATCATGGTGATGATATTAAAATCACTATTTTTATGTATGAAATATACCGATTAACTCAACTAGGTTATGTTATCCCAAAACTATAACACTCTTGCTTCAATCATAGTATTCTTCTTTTTCTAGAGAAGTAATAGAAAAATAAAAAATGTTGAATGTGATTTAAACCTAAATTATAACATATGAAAACTTTAATTTTCATAAAATAATTTCATTTTTTAAATCATCATATCAAAAACGACATACGATGAAATAGTTTTAATTTTCTAAAAGGGTTAATTTTTCTGCCAATAGAAAAAAAATAATGATTTTTAAAATAGTTTAAATTAATTTCATTACATATAAAAGTATAATAATATTTTAAATTTGGTCTTCAAGTAACATATGACAATTTTTATATACAATATTTTATATAATTTCAATAATTTTCCACATTTTGATATAAATTATTTAATATAGATAAAAATTGAATTTTGAAACAATTGATTTCCATTTTGTTTTACATATTTATATTGAAATTATTTTCTAAAAATTATATAAATTGAATATTGTAAAATTAATACCATTTTTTAAATTATATGATTAAATTTTTTAAAATATATCTATTTTATTATTGGTCATTATGAATTGGTAATGTGGTAAATATTATTGACCTCACTATGGGTAAAATTGATAAAATATATTTAATACTATGAAATAAAGTCTCAAAATCAACCATAATGTTGTAATAAATTTATGGGATGGCTTTTATTCAGCCATATCCATTCCAATATCTAATGAAAGTCATTTTTGTGCCATTATCGAATAATAATGACAATTATATTATTTCATGTAATGAAAATTCCTCAATTATACTCCTTTGACATTAATATCATTAAACATTATAGATAAGGATAAACACTGGATAAGTTCAATTATAAATTTATATTTTAATGATAAAATAATTTTTTATCGTATAAATTTATTTTTTATTTTTATTGATGAATTGATTTTCGTAAATGCTTATAGAACCATTACACAGTGCTTGCACGAGTAGTAGAAAATCATATAAATAATTATAAAAACACTTAAATGAAATATGTTTTGGGTGATAAATGGTGACCCATAAAATAAATATATCAATATAACACATTCTGTATGCTTTAAAAGATTATATTATAATTAAAATTCAATCTTGATGTCATTTTTACGAAATTAAATGAATAGTATCAAAAATTATATTAATATTATTTTTATGAGAAATGATATTCTATTATATTTTTTAAAAATCATAATATTATTCAGTTGGATAATTACGTTTTTGAATGGTCTAAACATTCCTGCCCAATAAATATATGGTCCAATTTTTACCTTACAAATAAAAGTATACTCATTTTTAGTGAAAATGTTTATATCATGGATACGGTTAAAAATTGTTATTAAAGGTGTTAAACAAAATGATATGATTTAAATGACATAAACATTTCTAAATACCTCGTTGTTTGGTTTTATTTTATACATTAACCTATCACCATAAAATATGATTCACATAGGAGACATATTTATAGCAATGTTTGTTATTAATATTATGAATAATAAAGATTTATTAATTTTATTCTCAACTATATTAAAAAAGGGAACATCATACCATCTCTTATTAACACCAATTAAGACTTTTAACCCAACAAATATCTATCTAAATCAATCTCAAATATCATTTACCATGTTCTAGTGTTTCTTTTCTTTCAAAAATACAATCCCAAGCATCTATAATAAGATATCCTAAGGAGGTTTCGATGAAATTTGGTAAACACCATCACAAAGCTTTATATTTTTTTATATATTAACACAGTCTATTACTTCTTAAAAATTATAATATAATAAATTCAGTATCTACCAAATAGTGATATTTTATTTGTTTTATGGGATAATATTTAACCATATACATCAACATCAATTGAGAAGTGAATGTAACGCTCATGCGAACAAGTGGACTCTGACCTCAACATAATGATAAAATTCATTATCTGTCACAGAATTTTATGGATGATTAATTAGAAGATTTTAATTTCAATATATGATATTTATGAAATTATTATACTTCTAAAATTATAATATCATATTTACCTTCATAAGTTTCAATCCATTGGAAATTGATAATGTTGCTCAAGAATATGTGTGGACTACTACCTTAATGAAGCGATGTGAATCATTTTTCATATCCAAATTAAATATATTGAAATAAAAAAATATTTATTGAAAATATTGGTTATAAGTGATATAATAATTGTTATATAATGGATATTATGTTTTTACCTTTTTAATTTAATCCGTCAAAAACTGAAATAATCATTCATACTTATGTACAATGAACTATCACCATGAATGGTGCAATTAATATATATATACCATACACGGATGATGAGAAATAAATATATATTGAATATATATGATATTTATTTGATTATTAATATAAAATAGATGTTGTAATTATGATAAATATACATGGAATAATACTACTAATATGAAACGTAAATGAAAAACAACATTGTTAACACTATTTAATAATGATTGAAATTAAGAATATTTAATTAATAGGTAATGAAATTTATAGGTGGATTAGATATGGTATTATATGTATTTATATAGTTCACATATATAATTATTATAAATTTCAATATCATATACAGAAGGATAATAGTACTTATAAATAATGATGGACTTGAGGTATGTGTTTTTTTATAATCTCTTCATTATTTAGGATTTTATTGGTTTACATATCTTTTAGATGAAATTATATGATTATTATAACATAAAGCTAATTTTTTATTCCCCAATGATTATTTATGGAAAAATATTTTTTTTTCCTTTCATTTTTCCCTTTTATGTACATAAGGGAATGAATGAATGTTTTTACAAAAAACGAATATTGTTTTTTATTTAGTCAAAAATATGTTTCTTCAATTTTTAAATTTTCATTAAAATATAATGAAGAATGATTTTAAAATTATATTGTTATTTTTAAATAATTTTTTACTCATGTTTCATTTCGATAAAAAGGTTTCAAAGGAAGTTTTTTTTTATTTTCTAATGAGGCACATTTTGACATTTTATCGAAAATGTGAATGGATTCTTATTTGTACATATATTCCATGAACTAAATTACCAATCTCAAAAAATCCTAATTATTTTAAGCTAAAATTAATTTCATTCAATAATATTTTTCATAAAAAATTATATACTTAATATTTTGGTGTCTTTATAAATTAATATAAGTGATTCAAAAATGAAAAGGGCATTTTCCTATGGAAATATTCTAGCAATTTTTTTGTAGTATTGTAATCACTATAAATATTTTTTGGTGAATATTATACATTACATCATATATAATCATTTGATTCAATTTTTCATATTTATTGAGATGGATTATGGTTTTATAATAATTTTTCATTTGGGTAAAATATTGACATTTTATATTCTTGTTATTTAGAATGTACGTTTATGTTGATTATTTTTACAAAATTTATTATGATGAATATATTGGATTCAATAGGTGATGGGTGGGGTATGTAATTTCCCCTTTAAGAATATTTATGCCTCAAGATAGATACTAGTGTGGGAATGTGGCCTTAACCATACATTTTTTATTTATGTTTTCTTAAGATAAGGCCATGAATATAAGATTGTGATGTTTGAAATTATTCATTCTATCATTTTGAAGCTAGTTATGGTTATCCATGTAATTATTTATGCAATTATATTATAATTTGATGTATTATCCTTTTTATTGTATTATTTTATGAAATCTATTACTATTATTTTGTATTTTCCTTAGTATTCTTATTTTATTTACTATATGACAACTTCAATTGTCTGATTTCCATAATAGAGAATCTGATCACAACTATTATTATGTTTTCATTTACCTTTGACACCATAATGGGATCTATAAATGAAATTTTCTATTTAATACAAGAAATAATAATGTTCTCATAAGAATTATTATATTAAATTTCAATTTTTCACATGTAATGTAAAAAAAATATATTTTTCTAATATCTTAAGAAACCTAAACACTTGAATACATGGGGAATTTATTTCTTATATTTTTTAAAATTTAGAATAATAACAGAAAAACTGTTAACTAGAGTTAGGTGTTAAGAGTTGTTATTAAAGGAATATTAGTAAAATCCTTTAGAAGTAGATTTATTGAATCATATATTGGGGAATGTAACCAAAGGATTGTACTTTAGAATATGTCTAATTATTTGATAGTATTATAATATTTTTTCTAACATAATTATTATATGGTTGTCCTTGAAATACATACATATTTGGATATTACAAGTATATGTGGTTTTTGGAAGAAAATAATCCATGGGTAATAACATGAAAATGAGTTGGTCATATATATATATATATATCATCCATCTTAATGGTGCACGATTAATGTACCCTTACTATATATCAATTTTGAAACTACCCGTTGATATTTTTGGGTTCATTCACATTTTCTGGACAAAAAATAATGACTAATTTTAATTTTTTAAGATTTCATAATCATCCAAATGATACATATATCATTATATCTATAATTATATAATAAATGTTTTCATTTTTTACATGTCCTTCACCAATTTCAGAATTATACATTTTGATTCAAAATGATTTGATCTTACCTTCTTTATTTCATTGTTTTGAATTAATGAATACTAGAATAAATAAAAACAATATCACTGCATGAAATCTATTTATGGATTTTACTCCAAGATAAGACAATTAAACTAGAGCTATAATTGGTGATATAGCTACAGTTTAACAAATGATAACTATATTATGGTATTTTTCTATTGGACTTGACCAATTATATTTCTCATATGGATTATCCTATAAATCTAAAATGTGGTGAAACAATATTGGAATTCATCATGCATAAAAAACCTCCAGCATTCAATGGGACTACTACTCCATTTTTAGATAAGTAGTCATTAAGTTCAATATAGAATATAATTCATTCTTTGGTAAATACAGAAAAGGATAATATTTCTAAGGTAGTTTATCTTCTCAAAATGTATATAGATCATTGGTGGTAATTAATTCTAAAAACTATGATTAAGGAAGAAATAGAATACATAATGTGTTAGAATTATATGGTAACAATCAGGTCAAAAAACATTCCACTTGAGAAACAAGAGGTGATGGAGAGAAAATTCTAGAATCTATGAAAAAAATAAGATGAAAATGAATCTATGTATGATCGCAACATTATATGGTTATGAATGTATAATATAGACAATATACATAATTGATAGAGTTAGATCATTGATGCTATAAAGATATAATTCTACTGTATCTAGTCACCCCTATATTTTCATCATATGATTTAATTTTACCATGTGTTATCATGATAGATAATGAATTATCCAATCCTTCTGGCATCTAAGCAATGAATGAAAAGAATAGGGTAGATGAGAACATTGGAAAAGGAAATACATAAAATGTGAAGAAGTGTAGGGAGGAATTCCAACTTGTAATAAAGATTTGAAGGAACACTATGAAACATCCTTATTGGGAATTAGAAAATTATTAATTTGAATATAGAAAAACTATATGGCCCATGATTGATAAGGAACAAAATAATATACCAATGTTTAATGCTTTAAAATTAAGAGGTTGGGGAACTATGTGAATGAATTTCCTAGGAATAAGGGGAATTTTCCATAAAAAATGATAAGGGATGAGGAATGAGTTTATGCTATCACTATAACTAACTATAGTGTTCAAAATTATATATTATAAGGTATATTGATTATAGAAAAAATTAGGTAATGATTTATTTGATTCCTTACATTCTCACACTTTTATATCTCCTGTGTTTCCCATGAAAATTATATATTTCCCTAACACCTAATGATTACTATTTTCAACCCATACTCATAGTGGAAATATTACAACAAATAATATATGTCTATAAAATCCTATTAAGAATGTTAGAGAAAACTTATTTCCAAAACATGATCATTGTAACTATTTATTATATTGACATAATTTTTTTATTGGCTTTATTATTATAACGAAAATATTTATTGATGATAGTGTATTACTATTTGTGATAAAGGTATAGGATACATCATATTCAGAGGGGACAATTCATCAACTAAATCAAATCTAGATCCACTTCTAGTAGATATCTTTGATGAAATTCTGAGGGAATAAAAAAAACAAGTCCTATAGATGGGAAAGGTAACCAAAGGTTAAAATAATTTCCTATTTTATGGGAATATATTGATGCATTTTCTAAGTATCTACTTGGACATCCACCTGAGCATGATGTCGAGTTTTATATTGAACTCGTGGCTAATGAAAAACCTTTATCAGAGACTATCTAAATGATGGAAAATATGAGGTTAGTTGAGTTAAAGAAAAAACTATACAACTTGTGTGATAAGGTATTCATATGTCCAAGTGTTTCACCTTGGTGAGCTCATGTTCTATTTTTGAAAAGGAGGGATGGGACTATGAGGTTGTGTGTTTATTAGTGGGAACTCATTCTATAAATATGGAGGAAAATTACCCTTGCCTCATATTAATTACATAATTGATCAAATTTAAGGAGACAAATATTTATCAATGATTAATCTTCATTATGATTATCACTAATTGTGAGTAAGGAAAGAATCAATTTCTATGAAAAAAATTTATGAGCTATAGACAATACATTTATTGATAAATTCCCTTTATATTTACTATTGGATATTATATGTTATTGATCTGTTCAATAGAGTTATAATTTAATGTATTGATGATTTTTGGGGAATTTATTTATTCTATCTTCATATAATAAAAATATTATGATCAGCATAAAATTCACTTACGAATAATTCCGGAAACTCTTATAGAAAATGTGTTATATGATAAATTTTGAAAGAGTTCATTCTAGCATTATGATGTTCCTTTTCCTGTAAATATTTCTTCCATGGATGGAATAAAACTTGATCCACCAATGGAAAAGGTAGAGATAGAATGGATTATAGGGATATACATAATTGAGGTATGTGGTTTCATTGAACTCATGTTACACTGATTATTTTTTTCAAAAAATAAAATTTTAAAAAAACTTATTAACCATATAGACAATTAAATAGGTCAAGATCATATGTGTATATGTATTTAAATAAGACTTTGTAGAACTCAATAGGATATTTATTAATGTTCTACAGATAACAATATAAATGGAAGGGGTGGGATTTTTCATATATGGTGACACTTCAAATTAATTACATGGATGAATCCTTATACAGAATTATAATGTTGTTGCATACGATTATTGAAGTCCAATATATATTAACAGAATTATCCATCCTATGATCATGGGGTGTAATACTTAATAATTTCATTGAAGATATATATTATCTATTTCAAAATAAAGTATTTTAGATATACCCCGATTATAAGAGTAATAAATAAATATTTTAAAAAAAAGAGATCAACATAATGAAATTGATATGGGTAGATCTACTCAGCGATTATGATTTCTCAATACAGTACAACCATTGAATGTCTAGTAAGGGTTTTTTTGAGTATATAATGATCACAGTTTTCTAAGTAATATGAGGATTGAAAAGGATTCACCAATTAGTGATCTATTAATATTTCATATGGGAATTATAACAGAAGGTAAAACATCAAGCCTTTTCCATTTTTTTCCAAACCATATTCAGTCTAAAAGATAAAATGATCTTATACAAAATATGAGTGTTTTTAAAATAAAATTAATGTCATCAATAATGGGACATCAATATAACTATTCATGAAGATAACCTTCTTAAATGATGAAAGTTATTATGTCTTCCATCTATTCCTGAGATGAATATGGAATTATTATATGATTTTTTTTGTTTTAATTTCTCTAAAAAAAATGGAATATCATTTATGTATATAAATTTTAAGGAATTTTTTTTTCATATAATAAGACATGTTAAATTAAAAATTCTCTATCAATATTCTTGGTTTTCCCACAGGTGAAGGATAACAGAAAAAAAAATAGTTGATTCATGAAAACTCTACTTATTGATATATTTAAATTTTATGTAATTGCTATAGAATTATACAAAAGAATGTCAACTGATCCTTGATGTAATGATACCAGATCTGTTATTATTGATCACAACAATAAATATGAAAATTTTCTCACTATAAGAGAATATTTACCTCTTGATAATCATTCATGAATCTATATTAATAAGGTTGTAATTATTTATGGTGTTCCTATTTCAATTTTCTCTAACAATAACCCAATATTTAACTCAAAACATTGGAAGTATATTTATAAGTCTCTTAACACTATGATTAATTTGTACACCATCTACCATCCTCAAAATGATGGGACGTTTGAGAAGAAAATTATAAATTAGTAAACATGTTGAGGTCACGATTACTTCACATTCGAGGACTATGAGAAAAATATTTATATTTTTTAGACATAAATTCTTATAAAATCATTCATTAATGTATTTAAATAGTTTTTTTAATGAATTATAAGCAAACAGATGTTGCACACTAATATTTTTTGATGAGGTTTGTGAAATGAACCGAGAAGGGCCATAACACGTGGAGGAGACAATGATCAATTTAAAGACTATTCAGACCCATATTGAGTAAAATAAATTTAGGAAAGGGATAAATTCATATGATCAAAATATATATTTATAATTTCATGAGGGAGGTAAATTTTACATGGAAAAACTCTTCAGAAGGGAGTTATAATATTCATGAATAAAATTCAATTGAGCCACTTCTACATCAGACCTTTTCAAATTCTATAATGAATTATAGTTTTTGATTATATTTTGGAAATGCCACCTATAATTTATAAAGTATTTGATTTATTTAAAATCACTTCATTGAGGAAGAACATTCTATATCCAAAACATGTTCTCAAATATACTCAAATATATATATAACCTGAAATATATTAATGGGAAGAACCTATCCATATTATATATAGTATAAAATAAGTATTGAGGAATATAAATAATGTATAGGTAGTGTTACATCATGAAAATGCCAATATCGAAGTAGAATTGTTTTAATTTAATGATTTTTTATGAATAACTCACAAAATATATTTATGCGGTGAATATTTAGAAACATTATAAATGAATTTTTTTTGGAGGAAAAAATTTAATACTCGATCATCAATTGTATAATGATTTTAATTTATGTAAAAAAATAGTGAAATAAACATAGTTTAATGTGATAAAAACCAATTTGTTTAGAATGAATTAAATCTATTTTATTAATTTAACATAATTTTTAAATCATCATATAAAATTATCTTAGGATTATTCTTAGGTATTTTTTTGGAAATGATTTATTTTTTGTAGAATATGTAGAAATATCAATTTTGAAATACTATAATTTATTATCATATGATTTAAACAAACCAATATATTTGGGAAATGGGAAAAAAGTGAAATATTATACAATTTATATAAAATATTATTAAAAATTATGGCATGTTTTATAATTTTCCGATGATGAATTTTTATGCTTAAAAGTAAATTTTTTCTAAATAAAATTTTTTTCATTTTGTTTTACATATTTATTTAGAAATTAATTTCTTCCACTTCAATAAATTGAATCATTTAAAGTTAATTTAATAATATGAATCATGAGTTGAAAATTTAGTAAAAATATATTTTTATTTTTCATTATTAAGAATATTAATTTTGGTAAATATTTTGCAAAATAGTTAGGCTAAATGGGTAAAACATGGATAAAACCATGAAATAAAGTATAAAAATCAAGAAAAAACCATCTATAATATTCATTTGATAGGTTAATTTATATCATAGTTCTATGATATTATGATATATGTAATTTAGGTTGCAATATCCCTCGATAATGACATTTATATTATTTAATGTAAGGAAAATTCCAATATGTCACTCTCTTGAATTTATCACTTTAATAGAATTGACAAAAAATAAAAAAGGATATATTTGATTCTAAATTTTTATTAAAAATTTGTCATCATTTTTTTATCATATTAATTTTATGTAATTTTTAGTGATAAAATAATGGTCTTATATACTTACACAACGCCGACCAAACACTTATTCATGCATTAAAGAAATCATGAAAACAATTTTAAAAACAATAAACATAAATTGTTATTGGTGATTTATAGTTCCCTAATAATTTTATTGATTAATGTAACATAATTTGTATGTTTAAAATTTATTATATTCTAATTAGTCAAATATATCTATGGGTTTAATGTGAAATTAATTTAATTTCTTTATATATGACATTACTAATATTTTATGGAAAATAAAATTATGTTAAATAATTTAAAAACACAAAATTATTTAAATATGACTTCTAGGATATGAAATGATCTAAAATTTTATCCATTATCCACTAACGAGATAATTATTACCTTATATATAAAATTATAACCCATTATAATTGAAAATTTCTTCTTCGTAATTATGTTTAATAATTGTAAATGGTTGAAACCAGTAGTTTTGTTTCATAATGATATAAGAATACAATTAAACCATTTTTTTATCGGTTAAGGAATTTCCATTATAACCTTAAAATATGAGTCCCATTTTAGAAACTGTTTTTGTGGAGGTGACTAAATAAGATTTTAAAACATTAAAAATGGAAAAATTTCCACTCACAACAATTATATTATGGAACCTCCTACCCTATCTTTTTTACATCTCCAAATATGTCTATCATGAAAAATACCAAGAATAAAATATCCCAAGAATCCTTACCCATATTCTATAGGTTTTAATTTTCCAAAAATACTAACCCTATTGTCTTTCCCACGTTATCCAAATGATGTTTCTCTAAAAGAAGGTAATCAGCATAACCATGCCCTTTATTTTTTACACATTCTTTTTCAATCATCAGTTACCACAAAAAATTTCCAATATAGGAACACCAACATATAAAATTTTATTTTATTTTAATATGATTATGTAATTTTTTGTTCTATCTCCTTCTTAATAAAATGGTATGTGGAATTATCACTTCTGTGTATATGAGGACTACCAACTCCACATATTGTTATAATTCATTATCAATCACAAAAAATTCATGGATGGTTATTTTGGTAGGTTTATAAATTGTATATTATATTTATGACATAATTTTTCTTATAGAAATATATTATTATATCAACGTTAATTCGATCAATTCCCTTTGTGAATGATAATGTTTTTCATACATATGTGTGTGAAAACCACCTAAATGAAACGATGTGATTCTATATTCATTTCTACATTAAATAGATTATAATATATAAAATTTTAATAATATTTATGATATAAATTATATATTAAATAATATATAAGGTTTATTTAATATTTCCCTTTATTCATTCAATCAATCTGATAGTGGAAACGTAGTTTATGCATACATACAACCTACCATTTCAATGATCCATGTAATTAGTTTTTATAACTATACCTGTAAAAACCCGGATCATTGTTTCAGGTATGTATTTCCTTTTCTAGTCGTTTTTGATAAAAGGGGAAAATCTGGAAATTTTCTAAGTACACTCGTGTACTTTTCTCCCAAGTGAGGCCATGTGCTGCCCATGTCAGGGCCTCACACACAGTGTGTGGGGTGACATGGTGTCCATTTAAATAAGAGTATGGAAAACCAATGTACATGTCGTGTACTCTAAAAATAGACGTCGTGAACTTTTCTTTTTATGTCATTAGTCGGACCGGGGTTGAGACATATCCCAGTTTTTGTCTTCTTCGTCGCCTAATTCCGGCCAGAGCGTCTGAGGAGGCCAAATCTTCTCCTAGCCACCGATCGTTCTCTGGCTATCCGAATCGAACACCATCAGTTGTAATAGAATCACAGCAGTGAGTTCTGGGTTCTTCTTTGGCCTTGTTTCCTGATTCTTCCTCTCGTGTGAGTTATACGAGGTTGAACATTTAGACGTTTTTTAGATCTACTTCGTTATAGGATGATTCACAGGCCGAGGTTCAAGTATACCAGTCTATGAGGATTGAGGTAGGTCTTTTGTTGCCCTACATTGAATGTCTCTGAGTATTTGGCGCAAAAGTGTCGTGTTCCCATGTATCATGTATCTCAGGTTAGGGTTTGGTCCTATTTTGTTATCTGCCTCAGTTTTCATGTATGCATGAGGTTATTAGATGATTAATAATTTCTTGTTAGCATGTTTGAGGGTCACCACATGGGTATATCTATTGTTTGGTTGTTTTTTGCCATTTGTCTTAGGTTTCTTGTGAGGTAGACCTTGTGGCATTGCTTGCATGACTTGATATAGTTGATTGCTTGTATTGCCTACAATTTATATGCATTTGATGAATTGTAGCTATTATCCAAGTAGTTTACTGAACATACTTAGGGATGCTATGAATTTTTTATGTACGATTTCTTTTACTCAGGACTGTGGAAACCTGGTGTAGTTAGACCATAGGGGAAATGGACATTGAGTGCTTCCTCAGAGGGCCTATTTAATTATTACCATTACGAGACCATAAGGGGGATTGAATTTTTGCTCTCTCAGAGGGTATGATAATTATTGAATCACGACTAAAGTGGGAATAAGACATAAGTGCTTCCTCCAAGAGTCGGTAGTATCACTGAAAAACCATAGGTGGAATTGACATAGAGTACTCCTCAGAGTTTATTTTCCTTTGTTCGAATGTTTTACCATAAGGGCCTACCCACGTGAGTTACCCAGAGGGTCAGTGTAATAAATATTTTTGGTTGGTTGTGACGAGTCCACCAATCCAATGAAAAAGTTTGGGTTTGTACTACTTGTGGTTTAGGTAGTCTGCTGAGATACCAGTTGTGATACATACTATTCCTTTGGTTATATAGCTATTTGCTAGATTATTTGGTTGATGATTGAGTAATTGAATTAAATTAATAAATAAATTTGAATGGAGAGTTGTATGATTTCTTACTTTAGTGTACCCATGTTTCTCTGCTGCATTTATTTCCATTACTTTTGCTATATTGTTCACTGACATCAGGGCACAGATCTTTTGGTGGTTGCCAACTAGGATTAGTGTCACACCATATTTGGGTCCTTCTTTTCATCCCATACTGGTTATATGGTTGCAAGTGTGGATAAGGATTGCGGCCCTTCTACCTCAGGTGCTTGATTGCTGGTCAGAGTTGGAGAGCATGGGACCGAGCTTAGGCTCGTGATGCTGCTGGAGTTACTATTTACTTTGCTACATGGGTTTCAATTGTATTTCAGCACGTTGTTTTGTCCACAGCTTTCTGCAGACACATGTGTCATGCTGAATCATTATTATATTATAAATTTCTCCCACTGTTCAGTTTCAGTTGTCGTGTTCTATTTACTACTTCCGCTATTGTTTATGTTATTTTCCTTCCGCTGCATACTTTACCAAATGAGGGCATAGTTCCCCCACTGACTCTCCAATGCCCTCAATGCTAGTCGGAAGCCTCTGGCGTTTGGGGAAACGAGCTTGAGGTCATGTGGAGAACCGGGTATAGGGCGCCAGTAGAGTGGCTCCGGATTCAGGTCGTTATAAAGTGGTATCAGAGGATTTTTCCTTCTTTTCTCTTTCTATAATGATTGGAGACAATATATAAGAGTATGAAAGAATGGGTAGTTGGTACTTAACTATGCCAGGGAGTAATTAACCCGTGTACAGGGAAAATCTATACTACCTCGTAATTGAACTTTTTAGTTTTTTCAATTGTTAGAGTTGATTATATTTAACCATTGGATGATGAACATTTTTTGTGCTATTACAGTTTATATGATTGTGGTTCTATTTTGTTGCAACTCGATGAGATGAGGGTATTCCATCTCATTAATCATATAGGCCCTGGTTAGAAAAATCACATGTCATGCATTTTACCAAGCCATCTATGGTGCATTAGAAATTTCATGATGTTATGATAGATGTCATGATAGATTATGCATACTGTTGTGAAGGTTTTTGTGATAGAAATACATGTTATATTGATATGGTGTTGTTTATCTTACAGCTTATTTAGCATGGATGCCAATCTATGATCTTAGAGGTGTTATGGGCCCTCGAGGGTCGGAATTTGGAAGATCATGGTATTATCATACTTTTTGCTTGTTATATGCATTGTTATGATGTCATGCTTTGATTCGCGGGGAGTATGGGCCCCCACGGATTATAATTTTACACATGGGTGCTGGTTATCAGTGTTTTTCAGCGGTTTTGGAGAGTTTTGTACACCTACTGCCCAGAAACTCAGATAACACGGTGTGTGGCCTTATAAACCCACGCCATGTATTCTTCTATTCAGGATGTACTACTTTTCACGGTTAAACGCCATGTAATCTTCTTTCGTGTGATCCAGCCGTGTAGTTGAATACATGGGATGGGAAAATGATAATAACAACACGCCATGTACCATGTTTACATGACATGTAGTAATGGTCTATATGACCCAGCCATGTAGTTGAATACATGTTTTGGAAAAACATAGGGACAACATGACGTGTATGTTGTTGACACACCGTGTAGTTTTGTTCTGTGTACCAGTTTGTGTGACTAAAGACACGGATAGGGGAAAAACCTTAAGGACACGTCGTGTACGTTGTTGACACGCAGTGTGGTTTTGGTCTGTGTACCAGTCCTTGTGACTAATGACATGGACATGGGAAAAACATTAAGGACATGCCGTGTAGTGGATAGGCACACCGTGTAGTCTTAGGCTGGGACAGTCCATGTGACTTAGTCATGTAGGAGTAACCGGGAATGAGGAAAAAGGACGGTACACACCGTGTATATGTAAAAACATGCCATGTAGTTTGTGTTACACAGCTAGCTTGTCTGGTGTACATGCCAAAGTAAACTCTTTATGGAACATGCCTTGTATAGGGACTACATGTCGTGTAACAATGTTTTTCCTGTTTTAAGAGTTTTTCCTTTTTTGTTCCACTTTCAATCTCTTAAGATGAAACTTTGCTCGTTGTTAATAAAGGTTTGATTTTTTTTCCATGCAGAGTCATGCGACCAAGATGTCCTCCTGTTGCATTTCTAGGATCTGAAGATGAGAGTACGCCGGATATGGCACATGCAGTTATCCCAGATATTGGTCTAGACGCACATTTCCATGATGGATTAATGAGGTTCATACAGACCATTCAGGGAGATCAGCAACCTGCCCAGTCTATGGAAGAGCTTATGTGAGTCTTCTAGTAGCAGCATCCTCCAACGTTCTCAGGGGATGGAGGACCTCACACTACTGAATCTTGGTTCGAAGCGATGGTTTCTATCTTTTATCATCTCGATAAACCCCCAGAATGAAGGGTGAAGCTCACGACTTACATACTGTGAGATTCTGAAAAGAGATGGTGGGATGTGGTTTCTCAGGCAGGGCATCAACAGATAGTTTCTTGGGACGAGTTTCATCGTACGTTCTATAACTAATTCTACCCGGTGATGTTGAGGGATGATAGATACATATAGTTCATGAACCTGTAGAAGGGTACTCTTTCACTTATGGATTATTCCTCCCATTTCACTATGTTACAGTGTTTTACTCCCGTTCCGTGGAACGTCGATTTATTCATAGTGAGGAAGTTTGAGGAGGACATCAGACCAGAGATCAGATCATAGGTGAACTTCTTCTATTTGACATCTATTTATTTGATAGTTATCCAAGCTTTGATCACGGAGTGGAATCTAAGGGATACTGGAGTAGTGAGACATGGCAGATCAACATCTAGAGTTAGTACCCTTCATTCTGATAGTAGGAAGTGCCATCGAGAGTCTACACGAGGTGAATCAAGGAAGCGAGATGTTCCTTTTAGGTAGCGAAGTTGTGTGCAAACAGTGTGGGAAGGATGATCATAAGAAGCAAAAGTTCCATAGGGACCCAGTGGAGTGCCGAGTATGCGGCATGATGGGTCACAAGCAGCGATTTTGTAATGTTCTTCTTCCAGCGGCTAGCAAAGGTGGATCTGTTTCGACTCCACGTACAGGAGCATGTTTACCAGTTCCGTAGCAGACTACAGGCTGGTGTTCTATAAGTCGTTCAGGCTAGGGTAGAAGCCATGGATGTTGTGGTCAGGCTCATGGAGGATCAGCCCAGGGATCTTAGGATGATACATAGGGTCGTGGTACTGGACAAACATTTTCGGTAGAGAAGATTCATCATGAGAAGGATCTTGAACCTTCCACAATGCGAGGTACGATCTTAGTAGCCTCAGTTTTATCTATTCCACTTTTCAATACAAGAGCTTCTCATTTCATTATTTCTGTGCACACTTTTTAGATCCTTAGACTTACTATCATTACTTCTGAGGATATGATGACACTAGAAATTCCCTTGGGACTTATAACTGCTAGTGTGTGTCAGTGCAAGGAGTGCCCCCTTGAGGTTTGTGGGTGTCACTTATTGTGTGATCATTATGTCCTAGAGATGAAAAGTTATGATTTAATTCTCAGAATGGACTAGATAGTTCCTTTTCGGGACCTTGTCAATTTCTATTGCCACAGGGTGAGTTTCACGTCACCCGATGGCCGATCGTTTCTTCACAAGGGTGAATGGGATGTCCAGGAAAGAAGATATGGACTAGCATATCATGGGATGTGCTCTATTACAGCCCATATTTCTAGTTTATATCTAGATGATCATGGGACTTCACAGATGGATTATCCTCCAGTGGTTGATCATTTTCTTAGTGTCATTACGGAATACTTTTCAGGGTTGCGTCTGGAGCATGAGGTAGAATTATCTTTTGATCTTGTGCCAGGAGTAGCATCGGTATCCATACCTCCTTATAGGATAGCTTTTCATGGGTTGAAAGAAATCAAGAAGCTGTTGGAGGAGTTGCAGGAAAATGTTTTTATCCGACCCAGTACTTCTCCTTGGGGTTCGACTGTTTTATTTGAGAAGAAGGCGGATGGTACTTTACGGCTTTGTGTGGATTATCAGAAGTTGAACCAGTTAAGGGTCATGAACCGGCACCCCATACTGAGGATTGATGATCTTTCTGATCAGCTTCGAGGAGCCAGGGTGTTCTTGAAAATCGACTTGAGATCTGGCTATCATCAGTCACATGTCAGACCATTTGATATACCTCTTACAGCCTTCCAGAGCAGGTATGGTCTGTATCAGTTTTTTTTATTCCATTCGGTCTCACGAATACGGCAACAGTCTTCATGGAACTGATGAACATAGATTAACATCATTACCTAGATTCCTTCAGGGTGGTTTTTGTGGACAATATCTTGGTGCACTCTCACACTCGACATGACCATGCTACCCATCTTGAGATCGTATTGAGTATACTGAGAGAGAATAAATTATATGATAAGCTCTCTAGGTGACACTTCTGGATGGATGAGATTCACTTCATCGGTCATGTCATCTCATAGGAAAAAGTATCAGTAGACCCGAAGAAGGCGAGAGAAGTAGTCACCTGGGAGTAGCCGAAGGATTTCTATGAGGTACAAAGTTTCTTAGGGCTGGCTGGTTACTATAGGCAGTTTGTACAGGACTTCTCAGGCTTGGCAGCGCTGTTGACGGGCTTGACTAAGAATGGTATAAAGTACATTTTGTCAGAAGCCTGTGATTCATCCTTTTAGGAGCTGAAGGGGAGATTTACGTCAGCACCGATTCTATTTTTACTAGAGTCGGGAAAGAGTTATACAATTTTTTGTGACTCATCTGGCGTCGTTCTTGGAGAAGTTCTTATGTAGGAGGATCGTGTTGTTGCATATGGATCTCTGCAGTTGAGGCCACATGAGAAGAACTATCATATGCATGACCTGGAGTTGGTTGTTATTGCTCATGATTTGTTTTGTTGGAGACACTATATTCTTTGAGATCATATTTTGGTATATACTGACCACAAGAGCTTCAAGTATATCTTTACGCAGCGTGACATAATTCTGAGATAGTGGAGGTGGGTTTAGTACCTACAGAAGCATGCTTATATGCCTAGGAAAGGCAATTTTTTGGCAGACACACTAAGCAGAAGAACTCAGTTAGAGGATGTTCAGGAGGCCAGCAGTGAGTGGCAGCATATGCCTCTGTTCTCTAAGATGCATTTGGAGGTGCACGACAGACAGGTATATACGGTTCTTTCTTTTATAGTCATGACCTCCACTCTCCTGGATCGAGTTCGAATGAGACTACTATCAGAACCTGAGGGCTTAGTCCTACATGAGGTTGTGTCAGATGGAGACCCTACATCGGGGTGGAAATTGGGCGATGATGAGGTGCTACATTTTCATGGCCGCGTATGGGTTTCATTAGACATACGTGAGGAGCTGATGTAGGATTTTAATGCTTCATAATGGTTATATCATTCTGGTGTCACAAATATGTATCGAGACTTACGTCGTCAGTATTGGTGGCTAGGTATTAAGAAATTTGTGGCTGGTTTTGTTATACTGTGGTCCACCGGTCAGTAGGTGAAGGTAGAGCATCAGCGACCAGTAGGGATTATACAGTAGTTATCCATTCCTATGTGGAAATGGAATGATGTTGCTATGGACTTCATCACCGGGATACTGAGATCACCACAAGGGAATGATGCGGTTTGGGTTGTAGTGGACAGGATCACAAAGGTTTCACATTTCTTACCGATCAAGGAGACCTTCGGTGTGGATGAGATTGGGAGTTTTTACATCCAGGGTTTTGTATACTTTCATGGGGTTTCGAGTTCTATCATTTCCAATAGGGACTCCCGATTTACTTAGCATTTCTGGCATGATCTATAGAGGGATTTGGGTACACAGGTACTTCTAAGTACAAATTTCCATCCAAAGACAGATGGCCAATCGGAGTGCACGATTCAGGTGCTGTAGGAGATGCTACGAGCATGCATCCTTAATTTAGGAGGTTCATGGGAGAAACATATACCTCTAGTGGAGTTTGCCTATAATAAATTTTTTCATGATACTATTCAGATTGCACGTTATGAGGCTTTGTACGGTAGGCTGTGCTGACCACCCTTGTGTTGGATGTAGGCAGGAGAGGCAGCTTTGATGGGAACTCGTCTTGTTCAGGAGACCATAGAGCAGGTGGAGGCTATACTGAAAAGAATGGCTACTGCATAGTCTCGACAGAAATCTTATTCTGATCAACAGAGACGACCTTTGGAGTTTGAGGTCATAGATCTGGATTTCTTGTGTGTTACCATGAGGTGGGGACATAATAGGATTATGAGATAGGGAAAGCTCTCACCATGATACTTCGGGCATTTTGAGGATCTGGAGAGAGTGGTGCTGGTTGCTCACAGGTTGCAGTTACCTCAGAGGTATCAGGATATGCACGACATCTTCCATGTTTCAATGTTTCGACTGTATTTATCAGACCCGTCTCATTTTTTTCAACCCGAGGAGGTTGAGCTGGAGCCGGATTCATCATTCAATGAGCATCCTATCAGGATTTTTGATCGTAGTGTAATGTTATTTTGTGGATGGTATGTTCCTCTGGTATAGGTGCTATGGCAGCACGACATTGTACAGGATGAGTCTTGGGAAAGGGAGGCCGACATGCGATCATAGGGGCCGGAGTTGTTTGTGGATACATCTTCTACACCGCGTTAGGGAAATTTAGGGACAGATATATTTAAGGGGGATGTTTGTAAGAACCCGGATCATCGTTTCGGGTATTTTTTTTCCATTTTTGGTCATTTTTTAGAAAAGGGGAAAATCTGGAAATTTTCTATGTACACACCCTGTACTTTATGAGTACACGGCGTGTACTTTTCTCCCTCGTGAGGCCATGTGTTGGCTGTGTCCGGGACACACATATGGTGTGTGGGGTGATGTGGATGGATCTTAAAGAGGAGTATGGAAAACCAAACAACATTTCATGTACTCTAAAAATACATGCCATGTACTTTTCTTTTTATTTCATTAATCGTACCAGGGTCATGAAATAACCATGTTTTCGTCTTCTTCTCCGCCTAATTCCACCCGGCGCATCCGAGGAGGCCGAATCTTCTCCAGGCCACTAATATATCACTAGATATCTGAATCTAACACCGTTGGTTGCAATAGAATCATAGCAGTGAGTTCTTGGTTCTTCTTTGGCCTTGTTTCCTAATTCTTCATATCATGTGAGTTATCTGAGGTTGAATGTTTAGATATTTTTGCAGATCTACTCTATTCTAGGCCGATTCACATGCTGAGATTCAAGTATAGCAATCTATGAGGATCAAGGTAGGTGGTTTTTTTCCCTACATTGAATGTCTCTGAGTTTTTTGGTGCAAAAGTGCTGGGTACCCATGTATCGGGTATCTCGGGTTAGGTTTTTGATCTTGTTTTGTTATCTGCCTTAGTTTTCATGTATGCTTGAGGTTATTAGATGATTAATAATTGCTTGTTAGCATGATTCTAGATCACCCCATGGGTATTTCCCCTGTGTTTCTATTTATCACGGTTTGGCATAGGTTTCCTGTGAGGCAGACCTTGTTGCATTGCTTGCATTCCTTGATATAGTTGAGTGCATGTATTGCCTACTATTTAAATACTTTTGATTCATTGTAGCTATTAGCCAAGTAGTTTTATAAACAAACTTAGGGTTGATGCGAATCGTTTACGTACGATTTCTTTTACTCAGAGCTGTGAAAACCTGATGTAGTTAGACCATAGTGGGAATTGACTTTGACTGCTTCCTCAGAGGGTATATTTAATAATTACCATTATGATACCATAAGGGGGATTGAATTTTTTCTCTCCCTTACGGTCTAATAATTATCAAATCGAGACTAAAGGGGGAATTAAACATAAGTAATTCATCATAGAGTATGTAGTATCGCTACAAGACCATAGGGGGAATTGGCGTTGAGTGATTCCTCAGAGTGTCTTTGCATTTGTTTGAAAGTTTAACCATAAGGGCATGCCCACGTGAGCCACCTAGAGGGTTAGTGTAATAAATATTTTTGGTTGGTTTTGACGAGTCCACCAAGCCAATATACAAGCATGGGTGTGTACTAATTGTTTTTTCGGTAGTCTACTGTGATACCTATTGTGTTACTTGCTATGACATTGGCTATAGAGATATTTCCTAGATTATTTGGTCGATGACTGAATGATTGAATTAAATTAACAAATACAAGTGAATGGAGAATTGTAGGATTCTTACTTTAGTGTACCCCTGTTTCTCTGCTACATTTATTTCAATTACATTTTCTATATTTATCACTAATAGTAGGGCACATATATTTTGGTGGTTGCCTTCTGGGATTAGTATCACACACTATTTGGGTCCTAATTTTTGTCCCAAATAGGTTATATGGTTGTAGGTGTGGATAGGGATTGCAGCCCTTATAGCTAATGTGCTTGATTGCTGGTTAGAGCTGGAGAGCAAGGGACCGAGCATAGGCACGCGATGTTTCCAGAGATACTATTTAATTTGCTACTTGGGTTTCAGTTGTATTTCAACATGTTTTTTTACTTATTTCCATAGAGACATGTGTCCTGATGCATCATTATTATATTATAAATTTCTTACACTGTTCATTTTCAGTTTTCGTGTGCTGTTTACTGCTTCCGCTATGGTTTATTTTATTTTCTTTCCGCTGCATATTTTACCAAACAAGGGTATAGTTTCCCCACTAACTCACCAAGGCCTTCGGTACTAGTCGTCACCCTCTGGAATTTGGGGAAACACACTTGAGTTCATGTGGCGAACCGAATATGGGGTGCCAGTTGAGTGGCTCCAGATTTGGGTCATTACAATACCCTTATTGGATGATTCAAAATATTTATGTAATCAGTGTATTTTATATTTATATAATTATTAAAATCATATATACTTTTTAAACATGATAAATTTATAGGTACATAAACTACAAAATTAAAAATACATGAAAAATGAAATAATTTTCTCTAAAAATGATGTCATTTAAAAAGAATTATTATTAAAAATTCATTGAAATTTCACAAAGGAATCATTTATGATATTATATTTATTTTTATGGTTATGATATATAGTTATTATAATTTTTATTTTCTTATAATAGACTCTAGAAATACATAAAATTAAATTCCTTAATGAGGTAACGTTTATTTCACATTCTTATCATTATTCAAGAATGTTTATGTTTGTGTGTCTATTTGGGGAATTATAAGATCTTTATTTATTAAAACAAATATATATTATTATAAATTTTTCATTTCATAAAATAATCATTGGTTCATTTCATTTTAATCTTTCAAAAACTCAAGTTACTAAAATAATGATTTTAAATAAAATATATGTTTTTCTATTCTGCTTGAAATAGTTTTCTTCCTTGTATGAATTTTCTAAAAAATTTCATAAAGAATGTATATTAAATTATACTATGTTTGTTAATGTAATTTTGAACCATTTTTTCTTTCTATAGAAATCATTCATTTGGTTCGTCTTTTTATTTTCCAAATGAGGTTCATTTTAGATATTTAGTAAAAATGTGAATGAAGTCATTTATTTCATTTACAATACATGAATATAATTTACAACTATCATGACCATTCCATTATTTTATTATTTCATCACATATTTACATGATTTTTTTAATGAAAATATTTTTGTTAATAATTTGCAGTTTTCTATTTTAATATATTTGGTTTAAAAATTTAAAAGTCTTTTTTATGCAGTAAATCGACCAAATTTTTTTAGGATTTTATTATATGTTAAATATATTTAGTGAATATTATAATTAATTGTGAATATAATCTTATGACACGATTGTCCATATTAATATCGATGTATTATAATATTGTTAGAATTTTTTATTGGTGAAAATATTAACATTTCCTATGCTACATTTTTAATATGAATGTTTACGTCGATTATGGTTCACCACATTCATATGATGAATTCATTGGAATTAGTAAGTGATGGATGGGTCCCATTACATTCTAGATATGTCTCCTCACTCCCCAGTCTTTCCCATAATCTTTGTTTCTTTCTCCTAGTGTTTCTAGAATTCCACCTCACTAGTAAGGCAGCCCTTCTTCTCCACACCTCTCACTGCCTGATTCCCTATATCGTATCCTGGTATCCAACCTTTCTATTATTTAATTATTTGTTTTTGTGACCTTTGATACATAGACATAAATTGAAATTTACAATTTACCTTCCGAATGAATTAACCATGTTGGACCCCATTTTTGGTAATTCTCTTTATTCTCCATGGTGGATTGGGATGTGATAGTGGTTGGATTCAGTTGTGTCTTTCTTGGTTTGGGATATGTGCATGTTTTGATTCTTCAATTATATACACATTAAGAACTAACTTCAATGTAACTTGTTCATCTCAACCTGATCACTTTCATTTAGTTCTATTTCACTATGATTCATCTCGGTGTGATGTGGTGTCATTCAGGGGAGTTTTGGGATGTATTGGTTGAGTGTTCATCAGTGTACACAGAATCATGACCCCGGTTGGTTGGATAATTTATCAGGTTTTTAGTTTTCATCAATGGTTGTTTTGGGTCTTTCCTTTTTCTAGTCATCCTTTGAACGTAGTGTTGTATTTTTTAATCTAATGGTGCATGGTCACATTTTTGTGTGATGATGATTCAGATTTCATATGGGACTATTTATAATGGTTTGTAATGTTTCTGGTCTGGTGTAGTTTTCACTGAATGTGGTGATAATGATGTTTAATTTTGTGTTTGGAAAGATTGATATCATTATTGTGATCTATTATTATCACATAATAGTGATTTAAGTTATAGATTTGGTAGTCTTGGTTCTTCATCTTACTGATGGTGAATGGTGGTTTCATTTCATCTTCCTAGGGTTTGTAGTGATCAATGGTTCATCCAGAGAGTTGGATTCTAGTGAAAATGTTATATGGGGGTTGAATTGATGGCTGGAATCTATGTCAAGATGACACTCTCAGCACAAGGCCTCCATTTTTTTAGTTAATCCATTATTCTTTTTTATTTAAAATATGAAATTACTGTTTTTTTGTTTTTTATGTTGTTTTTTTTCAGAATTCCAATATAAATTTGATTACCGTAAAACCTAAAATTACTTTTTTTATATACCAAGAAAAAGGATTTGGAATGACGGATGGGGCCCATTTTCTCAATATATCTGTAGGTCTCATAAAAACCACTAAATTTATTATTTGATATAATTATTTCTTATATACATATGTATTCATGAACCATGGCCTTGATAGTAATATTATGATGTCTGAACTTATACACTCTATCATTATGAAACAACTTATTTGTATCCATTTGATTATTTATGTTTTTTTACCCATGGATTTTCTCCCCTTAAATAGAATTAGATATATTGAATAGTTTATTATTGTTTAACTCAACCATATTATTCATGTTTTATTTATTTTCTGATAGATTATGTTTTACTCTTTCCATTACTGAGTAATAGAGATCAACCATTATTTTGTTTTCCTAACCCCAGGATACAAATAAGATATCCATTAATGAGTTGTAGGATTCACTTAATGAAATAAAAAATTTAAAAAAAGAAATTTTCTATTATATTTCATGTTTTGAAATGTAATGTGATAATCATATTGGTGTACAGTCTCCCCAGACGTATAAAATATTTGATCTTTTGGGATGAGATCCCTTGAATTTTATTCCAGTGTATAAAAGTAACAAGTAGCTCTGGGCTACTAGAGTCGAGGTGTTACAAAAACATATTTTACAACACCATGAAAATTTGATGTAGCCTGATAGAGTCTAGAGAAGTAATTTAAACTAAGAAAAAAATGTTGGTCAAGAAATGATAGGATTATCTAATATAGTATTACCTTTTAGGATTTTTATCATATGTTTAAATATAATTTATTTTTTTCATTTAAATTCTTTTAAATATTATGTGGATTTTACATAATAAATTATTTTTTTCTTTAAAAATCAATGTACACATATTATATTTATTTTATTTAATATTTCTTTCCTATGAAATAATTTACATTACATTAGTAGGTTCAACATCAAATAGACATGTGTCTCATAATGAAATACATAACCATACATTAAATAGAATAAAATTAAATATTTTTCAGGATCATTATATTTACTAATTATTAGTTTATCAAGAATATGATTAACACTCCCTGGATCCTGGGGGAATAACTCCTCAAACTGATCTTGGTTCAAGTTATAACATTCTACATATTATCCAATGTATGACTATATATATGGGATGTTTTTTACATTATCATTTTAATTTATATATAATTATGAAAAAAATTGTAAAATAATAATTAAATTTAAATAAAAATTTCACACATATAGGTGACTCATGTTCATTATCATCCACATGGGAAACAGGTTCACATTTTAGTGTAGATATAATTCATTTCAATTTATTCTTAATTAAAATAAATGCACATATTTCAAAAAAAATATCTAGTAAATTAATTAATTATTTTATCTTAATTTTATATCGATAATATCATTGAAAATCACATATACTATTTGTTTTAATAAATGAAATAAATTAATTTCCTTAATATTTAAAAACAATATATCATTTACTAAATAGGACATGGCATATAACCTTCTTGAAAGTTTTAAATTCCCTAAAAAACATCATTTTGTATACTATTGGAGAAATATGATATACCCATCAACGTGGAAAGTACAATCATTCAGAAGGCATGTGACTACACTTTTTACGATTCTGGTTATGAATCTTATACTTACACAACATGTAGTGTACACAGTGTGTCATGATAATCCATGTCTTGTAGTACCAAGAATTAATCAATGTATTCAATGTAATTTTTATTGATACAGTAGATGAAATTATTATATGTGGTGTGTACAAATTGATGTTCTTTTGATGTATATGATTTGTATGGTAAGAATATGCATTGGGTATTTCCAAACCCAACGAAAAAATAATTAATTTAGTTAATAAATTTCCTAAAAAATAATGAAACCAATCGATATGTATTTCATCTAGAAAAACACTATCACAATATGTGTAGACAATCAATATTCCATTTCATTCAGTAATAATTTTTTTATTAATTTTCGATAGTATATTTAATTTATATGATTAAAGTTTGGATCGGCCAATAAACCATGTGAAAGGGTATGAGTTACACGTTATGTATATACAACCACATAACATGAATTATATTCTCAAGAAGTAATCAATACCTTCCTAGGTACTCAAAAATTATTCTTTATAGGCATTTATTTTATACATTATGTGTAATCTAGCTACACAAACTATATAATCAAATATTTCTCCTGTTATGTTCTTGTTAGTCAATACATGGAATGTAATTAGTACAAGCTATGTACGTTGCCCAAATTGATTATATGATTCATATGATCCAAAAATATGTGATATTTCTAAAACTTTACTCTTTATATATGTATGATAAACCTTGTTAAATAGTATGAAAATTATATTTTAATAGATAACATACAATACCAATACGTTATATTCTCTAACACAATCAGCCTCAATTTTTTCCACTCATCCTAGTGAAGTTAATACGGGTACATGGTTTCCATTTTTTCCAAGTAATATTCTATTTAACCATGTTATCTAACAAACATATCTGGAACCTTATAATGGGATATTCAAGAATTCTGAATAACTTTTTAGATAATTTTGTGTCTTATGAAATTGAACATTCATGTTTTCCAAAAATTTATATATAAAACTAAAAAATTGAAATTATTAAAAACATATACAATATTAATATTTGTAAATTATTAATAAATAATTACATATTAATACATTACTACACTGATACCACTTGTTGATTACAATTAATAGTGTATGTGGTTGGCCTCATTCCCACTAATGCTTGTCATATTTTTCAATGGATTAAATCCTTTGTAATGGACAAAGAATCTCCAAAATATTCAAGGGGAATAACTATTTACATATAAATTATAATAAATAAATATATAATATTATGCTTCCCAAATTATTATTTCTCTTTCATCAAACACATTGAACCTAATATTTTGTACCATTTTTATGAAGAAGGATCTAATTGTGTAATCCCTACAGCATTATCAACACATGCCCCACTAGCCTCAAAACAACACCATAAGAACTATGGGTTATAAAAAATAATAACCAATCACTCTAGTGTTCCCCCATTTACTTCCACATTATTTTATTATATTTTTTTATATTTTCTAGATATATCAATCTTTAGAGGTTGGATGAGTGTTAATGATCATCATTCTTGAAGAATTATTGAAAAAGTTTTCCCCTGTGATTTATTGAATTTTCTAGGGATATCTACTGTGTTAAAAACATATCCTTTAAGTGACATAGAATAGAAAATATACATAGGTTAGTGAATTAGTTAATACACAAATGCACCAATCCAAAATCGTAATTCTATGTAAACCCCATGACTAATAATAATATCCTTAATATTTTTATTTACATTATATTTTCTAAACTCACAAATATTTAAATATCATTCAATTCAAAGCTATAAAACATCACATTAATTATACCTACAACTTATCACACATTGAATAAAATTAATTGGATTCACTATTTGAATATAATTGTATTATTATTTATATAAAAATTCATGTAATCAAAATAATAAGAAAATTTATTACTCCTTGTAACATATAAAATAATTTTAGTATTAAAATCAATTAGAATTTATTTGTGGTATTGGATCACATAATGTGTGACCCACAAGGCCTCTTTATTAGTGAAATTAGTTCGGTCCATCATAAATTGGGTGAAAAGATTTTTGAAACACACAATGTAACCCATAGTGAATGATGATAATGTCATGTTGCTAATTACCACTGATGGAAGATCACTAAGAAATATAATCTATTTGTAATTGTATCTAATTTAAAAGGTTTAATAACTTTTTCATAAACATATATGTTTTAATATATTTCCATAACATTCCTGAAATGATCTCATTAAAAAACCATCATGTGTATGGAAATAAATGGATTGTTCCCCTCCTATCAAAGGGACTAATAAATATACTACCATTATCTATGAGGGAAAAAAATACATTCTTGGATTACTAATTTATATCATATCTTTTATGGAAAAAAATTCACACTACCCATCCATTAACATATGAATGATAGAAAAAATATATATATTAAGTGTTATGAAAATGAAAAAACAATTTATGGAAGCTTGTATGGGTGGAGGCGTAATGAATCATCAACCACTAGAAAATAAATAACATGAGTAAAAGGGATAAAATATGATAAAAATAAGTCATGAATAATTATGTTCCCTTCAGTGTATATGATTATTGTTGACATGTTTCCCTCATAATATGTGTGGTGGATAACTATTTGTTTTGACAAAAAAGGCTTTTGATGTCTTAGAAGATATATTATATGGACAAATATAATAGTTATGATTCTTGGTGGAATTTAATGAGAATAACTAAGTCATATTCATCCATCGGGATATTAATCCTTTTATCCAAAAAAATTGAAACCCCCCAAACATTTACGTTATATTGAATAGAGAAACCTTCACCATAAAATACTACAAGGAAATGATAATAGGGCCAAAACTATCTCAAAAAATAACTCCTCTGCACATAATATCATTTTTATAGAATCCATTATGGTTAAGTAACACTCATAAATTAGTGTAAATATACTGCACCTATGGTATTATACTTCCTTATACATCTTTTCATACCACACTAAATCCTATATAGCAATTAAAGATAGAGAGTTACCAATGGAGAGGATCACTAAATCATGGATCGTAATGAGAACATTAAATTTTTTATTGTCACGGCCTGTCCCAGTGGGGCCTGAGCCACATCTCCCCAAGCTCTCCTCCAATAGGCCAGGGGATGGTGACAAGCACCGAGTAGGCATATCACTAACATTGGAGGCATTTCCTATAAAACTGTACACACACACACTCATCTGCAATCCCAAAAAGATGAAATGTAAAAAACTACTATAAATAGAAATTCATGCATACACTAAAATCCAAACCAACAGAGTATGATAGGAAAAGTAAGGTACAATAAGTGTAAAACCCTGGGCCAAAAGTACAATCCCATTAAATGAATGGCTGTAACAAAGTCCAACCTATATAGAAAGGTACTGGGACTGCAACCCATAGCCGTAGGAACACACCTCAGCCTTTCTGATCTCACTGAGCACCGCCCGGTCCTGGTCCACCTTGAGTCATGTCAAAAGCTCGCTCTTCTGCAGAAGACACGACACGTGTGGGCAAAGCTCGTGCAGGGGTGAGTATAACAATAACCATTAAGACACCCTGAAACCCCAAAGAAAATACAACAAGGTAAAATACAACAAAGGAATGATGCATTCAGCTTCACACAGTATATGTCTACAGAAAATATAACATGAATATCCAGATATAATCATAAACGATCGACTATAGCGATACCACCACTAGGATCCAGCTCAAAGATTCCACTAAACACGTAACAAGGACAAAACACTCCTAGGTCTGGAGAGAGAGATATGAAGTACTCGTTCTGGGAGAACACACTCCACATGTACTTGAGAACGTGATTATCATATGAGGATCACAACTAATAGCCATGTGGTGATTCTAACAAATCAGTCTGAACTAATCCCCTTTATAGAGGATCAGCGCCCGGGTAAGGTTGGTCATGTCGATATGAAGAACTCTACCTAGGGTTCCAAGAATGAATAAAGGATCTGAGCTCCAAGACTCACTGAGGGGATTCCAAAAACTCTATTTAGGAAGTCCTGCTGAAGGGATCATACTCCTGTATGTAGGAAATTATACCAGAAACCTTCAAGAGAAATACCATGGGGACAAACCCTAAGGAAACTAGTCCAAGTCACGGAAGACAACTAGCTCATGCAATGTAAAACAGGTTACACGGCATGTAGTATGGTTACACACTATGTTCCTTGACCCTGGGTACTGCCGGTGTCATCCGTCCAAGCTGTGTAAAACTCAACTACATGCCATGTAGTAGGGTTACACGACGTGTTCCATGACCCTGGGTACTGCCAGTGTAAACAACCCGTGACAGAAGTCAGAGTCTTGTAGGAAAGGCTATACATGGTGTGTAAGTCAAAGCACAAGCCATTTCCTGTCATCTAGGAAACACCCGTTTACCCTGGCTGTATGCCCGTACACGGTTTCCATCCGTGTTTCCTGCCCCTGTACCAGTACATGGTGTGTCCTGGGTATCTGGTCGTGTCTGGCCGGGGTAGGGTATACACGACAAGTCCTTGGTTCTGTACCCAACCCGTGTTCTTGTACTCCCGGAGTACATTCCCAGTAATCCTTGATGAACACATTCCATGTAACCCATACTACACACCGTGTAGTCGGTATTTTTTTCAGAAAAGACGTCTTCCTCCTCATGCTTCGGCCGATCTTCCGGATCTCGATTCTGCCTTCCGTTTGCCATGAAACTCAAGGCGCTGGTTCGTTTCATCATCCTAACACCGAATCTGAGTCTTTTATACCTTCAATCGGCTTGATGAAGAACATATGATCTTTCGACGAAGAACGCACAAAAATTCATATTTCTCGATCTGCTCCGTATCGTCGGCCGAAATCGTCGTCGTATCTCCGGACCATCCTCCCGAGGTGGGATCTACAATCTCGGATCACAATGCCAACAAAAAAATGCACAACGATCGATTCCCTCCAAGAACGCATAGAACGCACATAAAGAATTTGTACAAAACTAGGAAGAAAATTACAACAATCGATAGGGATGAACCTCGATCAATGTTCATGTCGATCTTGGTTCATCACCGTTATAATATTTAACGAAACCAAAACAACTTTAAAATCAAAATCCCCAAAATCCATGCAAAATCCCATCAATAAAATGTGATAGATCTGAGGGCTAATTTGTTCATGGATTAGTCCACGTTCGTCGTAGGAATCAAGAACGGGAAGGAATTCACAAAGAGATCAAATGCCCTTCCTGGATCTGTGGTTTCCGTGTTGTGGTCACTGGCAAAGCTCATCAAGAACACTGTCGTCGTGTTGGGAGGTTTTCTCTAGAGCATTCCAGAGCCACCAGGGAAATTCATGGTTATGGAAATTGTAACCCTGATCCCCTACGAAATATCTATTTAAAAAGTTAAAAGATTTCACTGTAGCAGGGATTTAATAAAATATTTTTATTAAATATTTTATTACAGTTACATCCAAAAACCAGATTTCACCACCGACATGCACCGTCTGATGTTAGGCCTCTCCTATGGTAAAATTGTTGTTATGAACTCAATGATGCCCTCATATTTTTGATCTGAGCACTCATTCCGAAGTTATTCCACATTTTCTGGAAAACCACACGCGCATATAAATTAATTATTAAATTAAATTCAAACATTTGTTCCATGCTCACCGGGCCTCGGAACTGCAGTCCATATTATAGCCTAGTCTAAAAATAAATCCCACATAATATTAAAATAACACATGGAAAAATCTGAGGCATTACATCACACCCACACTAGGGCTTTTACGTCCCCAAAAATCCAAAAAAAGGATACTAAAAAAGATGTGGGTACTGCAAATGAATCTGAGCCTCCCACTCCCACGTTCTCTCCCGGAGATTCCCATGCTGCCATTGGACATGCACCAAGGGAATAGCTCACCCACAAAAAATCTTCTCCTGCCGATCCTCGATCTCCACTGGGTACTTATCAAAGGCCGTTCAGTCATCGATGTCCAGCTCTCCCCAGTCAATAACATGCGATGGATCATGCACGTACTTCCACAGCTACGACACATGGAAGACATTGTGTACCCGGTCCATCTGAGAAGGTAGAGCCATGTGGTACGCCACGTCGCAAAATCTACTCAGAATCTGAAAAGGGTTGACGAACCTCAGAGATAGCTTTCCACCTCGACCAAATCACTGCAATCCCCATTGAGGCGAGACACGAAGGAACACATGGTCTCCCCCCTCGAACTCTAAGGGTCGTTGTCTCCTGTCGGCATAAGACTTCTGCCGACTCTATGCAGTCTTCATCCATTCCTGGATGACCTGAACCTTCTATATAGTAGATCGCACAATCTATGGGCCCATGTGTGCGGACTCACATGAGTCAGTCCAGCAAAGTGGAGACCTGCATGGTCGCCCATACAAAGCCTTGAATGGTTCCATACCAATAGTCAAATGATAACTGTTATTATAAGAAACTTAAACCAGTGGTAGGTGATCCTCCCAGCTATGACTGAAGTCAAGTATGCATGCTCATAGCATATCCTCTTGAACCTGGATGGTCTGCTCCATCTTGCCATCAGTATGAGGATGAAACTCTATGTTGAAGTGTAACTGAGTCCTAAAAGATTCCTGTAATACCTTCCACAATCAAGATGTGAACCGAGCATCACGATCTGAGAAGATCCTGGATGGAACTCCATGAAGTTACACTATCTCCTACACATAGAGTCGTCCCAAGCTGTCTATCGAACTATGCTCTCTTATGTCTAGGAAGTGGGCCGACGTGGTGAGTTGATCAATGATCACCCAGATGGCATCGTGTCCCCTAGACATACTTGGTAAACCCGTCACAAAGTCCATGGATATCCCTTCCCTCTTCCACTCTGGCACCTCAAGGGCCTGAGTCAATCCTGCTAGCACCTGGTGCTTAGCCTTTACTTTTTGACATGTAAGGCATCGAAGAACAAACTCTGCCACACTCTTCTTCATTCTTGTCCATAAGAACTGATGTCAGAGGTCTTGCTACATCTTTTCCATTCCTGGATGAACCACCAAAAGAGATGTATAGAACTCCATCAGATCCTCCTCCCACAACGTCACTGGTAATATTGTGCTCCCTCTGAAAAGAACAATGTGATCCCAACTTTTTGAATATCTATAGGCACCATCACCTGTGGATATCTGAGCACGTAGTGTCTCACAGCTAGCATCTGTGTGATGTGCTTCCTTTACTCACTATAAGAGTGGAGGGGTAACAACCGACGACTGAAGGCGGGCTCCCTCATATCTATCCATGATGGATAACTATAATGAGGCCAACTGTCTCGTTGCTTCATTCAGCAATTGCGAACTGGATTTCCTGGTGAGAGTATCTGCCACAACTTTCCCCTTCCCTAGAGTTTAAACGATATCAAAGTCGTAATCCTGTAGGAACTCAATACAGTGTCTCTATCTCAAATTCAGATCCTTCTATGAAACGATATAAGTTAGACTCTTTTGATCAGAGTAGAAGATAAAATGCTCTCCCATTAGGTAGTGTCGCCACATCTTCAATGTGAAGAATACCACTACCAACTCAAGATCATGGGTCAGGTAGTTCTGCTCATGTGGCCTCAACTGTCGTGAGCCATAGGCAATCACCACTTTCCTATGCATCATGACACAACCATGACCGGTTCCTGATGCGTCACCGAACACAACGTACTCGACACCCTCCTCTGGTAATCTCATGATCGGGGCACTCGTCAGACTCTGTCTCAACTACTGAAAAGCCTACTGGAATCTCTCGGTCCATACGAAAGGCTTCCGCTTTCTAGTCAAAGCTTTCATTGGTGCTGAAATCCTATAGAAATTGATAATGAATCTCTTATAGTATCCTTCCAACCCATGGAAACTCCGCACCTCCGTCACATTCCTGGGTGGCTTCCACGCTAACACTATCTCTACCTTGGCTAGGTCCATTTCTACACCATATGCTAAGATAACGTGTCCTAGAAAGTGGACGTCATGTATCCAGAACTGACACTTTCAGAGTTCCCCATACAATTGGTTCTCTCGGAGTTTGTCCAGAACCATCTTTAGGTGCCTTATGTTCTCCTCCTCATAAGCAGAGGACACAAGTATATCATCGAAGAAGACCACCATGAACCGATCTAGATAGGGCTGAAAGATTCGGTTCATGAGTCCCGTAAACATTTCAGGGGAGTTCGTCATGCTAAAGGGCATCACCAAGTACTCATAGTGAACGTAGAGACATATAAAATCCTTCTTCGGTATATTCACATCCTGTACTCGCAACTGGTGATAGCCTGATCGTAGATCAACATTCGAGAACCATTGTGCCCCTCTTAACTGGTCGAAGAGGTCATCAATTCTCTGTAGTGGATACTGATTCTTCACGGTCACTTGATTCAAGTGTTAGTAATCCACACATAGCCTCAAGCTCCCATTGGCCTTTTTGGAAAACAACACTGGGACCTCCCATGGTGAAACACTGTGTATCACAAAGCCCGTCCTCTACAATTCTTCCAGCTGCACCATCAGCTCCTGAAGCTCTGCAGGAGACATCCAATATGATGATGTTGATATCAGTGTCGTCCTGGGTTGCAACTCAATGTAGAAATCTCTCTCCCAACGAGGAGGTAGTCTGTGGACATTCTCCGGAAATACGTCCTCATACTCAGCCACAATAGCTGGAAACTAGAAAGTCGTAACATCTACTGCACCAAGGGCTAGGGTAGCAAACTAATATGAAATTGACTGCACCTTCCAATGCACGAGTCCATCCTACACTTCCTGCATCTTCTTTTCACATACGAAGGAGAACCTCATTCCATCACTGCAGACACACCGCACCCTTCACCTAAAACAGTCAATCCGGGCATGAACTGTTGATATACAATCCATACCAAGAATGACATCGTAAGGCCTTGACGCTACCATCAAGAGGTTCCAACTGAAAATCTCCACTCCATGGGTCAGGTCACACTGTCTGCAAATATGTGTGATATATGAATGTTCTGAAGTCGGTGTTTCTAACCGTAAGGGTCGATTCAACGACTCAATTGGATTCCCAAGGTCTCGAATAAGATAAGTATCCAGAAAAGAATGACTAGCACCTGTGTCAATTTGTACGGCAGCCAAAGTAGAAAAGACACAGATTGTACCTCTAATCATTCCAGGAGTACCTGGGTCATAAGCCTCTACTGCATGCAGCTATCACTGCCTCTGTCCAATAGCTCCCTGAGCCTGGGGTGGACCTCCTGGGGGTGGCAATGGAAAAATGTCAAAACACTGACCACCTACAGCGCCTATACCACGTCCACTACCTCGCGGATCTGTCTCCTCCACACATTGCCTCTGCCTCAGTGGTCCATCCACTACTTCTGTGTCAGTAGTACGGCGGGTCGGACAATCTCTTGGGAGATGTCCCCTGCCATCACATGAGTAGCATCGCCTCTCTCAAGGCTGGCTAGATGCGCCCTGTGAACCTTGTACGGCAGATCCCCTGTCCCGGGATCTCCTCTGAAAACATCTCCCAAACCTGGGTCCCTGACGTCGGCACCTTGCTGTCGAGGTCTCTGCTCTGGCTCGCTCAATACTGACAATTTCCGGTTGTCTCTTCTCTTCCAAGATGCTCTAAACCACTAAATCCCGCTCGAGCACCCCAGCATAAGTAGGAATGCTCATAGGGATGATGCTAGCTCGAATGTCTCTGCCCAATCCCCGCTCAAATGTCTGAGAACTGACGTACTGATCCCTAACCATATCTATTGAGTTCCATGAGAGGTTGTTAAACCTCGATGAATAGTCAGGCACCGTCATTGTTCCCTACTGAACCTGAATAAGCTCTTGTATACATACTTCTCTGAGTGTAACCGGTGAATGCACCTCCTTGAAGAGATGCTCAAACTCTGACCACACAAGAGTCACCTCATCGTGGGTCTGGATAACCAAACTCCACCATCACCCTACCGAGCCCTGCAGATGGCTCGCTGCCTGAATCACCATCTGGTATGCTAGTGTCCTAACCAATCGGAAGACTCTGGCCACTACCTCAAGCCAGTCCTCTACTGCCTGAGGGTTAGGCTCGCCTAGAAACCTGAGGGGTCTCTGTCTCTGAAACTCGTAGAGTGCGCTCAACCTGCGCTCCTCCTCTACTGGTACACCAGGCACTAAACACTACTCCACAGGTGGTAGAATAACTGGCACACCACCCGAAGATAAAACTATGGGATCTGGTCCCTGAATCGATGCTTCATCACTGAGGGGGTCATCCTCATGAATGAGATGCTGGATCCTAGCGGGCGCGCGTCGCGGAGGCGTCCTGTAACGAAACAAGATGTATCACAGTTAGTGAGTATATCTAGAGAGATGACTCAAGAAGGACATGGAAACCACAACAGATTCCTATAAGATGCATGTACCATTTATTTTTCCCCTCCAACTAGTGTTTTCATGTTCCGAGTCGAAACAAAAGTTATCAGAGTACTGGTGAATGGATACGTCGGCCGGCCGCAACAACACTGTGGTCCCTGGCCTGAAATCCGAACTCGAAACACTTCACAATGTTTCCCCAAACAAACTCACATTATCTCGGTCCTATGGTTGAACTAACTGGATCTGATGCCACTCTATCATGACCCATCCCAGTGGGTCTCGAGCCACAACTCCCCAAGCCAGCCTACAATACTCTAGGGGTTGGTGACTAGAACCGAGTAGGCATATCACTAACATGGGAGGCATTGCCTATAAGCCATTACACACACAGACACATCTCCAAGCCCACAAAGCTGAAAAGTAAAACTACTAAATATGGAAATGCATGCATACACGAAAATCCCAACCAACAAAGTACGATAGGAAAGAAAGTTACAATAAGTGTAAAACCCTGGGCCAAAATTACAAGCCCACCAAATTAAAGTATGTAAAAAAGTCCAACCTTTAAATAAAGGTACTAGGACTGCAATCTGTAGCCGTAGGAACACACCTCAGTCTGTCTGATCTCCCTGAGCATCGTCTGGTCCTGGTCCACCAAGAATCCTGTCAAAATCTCACTCGTCTTCACAAGACATGACACGTACGGGCAAAGCCCATGCAGGGGTGAGTATAACAATACCCAGTAGGCCACCCTGAAACCACAAAGAAAATACAATAGGGGAAAAATACCACAAATGAATTATGCAGTCAGCTCTATATAGTATATGTCTACATAACATATAACAAGAATATCCAGATATACTCATACACGATCGACTATCGGGATACCACCACTAGGATCAAGCTCAATGATTCCCTGAAGCACGTAACAAGGAGAACACCCTCCAAGGTATGATGAGAGAGATACAGAGTACTCGTTTCAGGAGAACACACTCCACAAGTACACGAGAACATGATGTTAATATGAGGATCACAACCAATAGCCATGGGGTGATTCCGTCTTCTCAGTATGAACTAATCCGCTAAGTAGAGGATCGGTGCCTGGGTAAGGTTGGTCACGTCGATACCAAGAAATCTACCTAGGGTAACAGTAATGAATAGAGTATCTGTATCCATGACTCACAGAGGATATTCCAACAACTCTATTCAAGAAATCCTTTTAAAGGGATCATACTCTTGTATATAGGAAATGATACAGAAAACCTTCATTATAATGACCAAGGGGACGAACCCTAAGGAAACTAGTGCAAGTCACATAAGGAAATTGGATCAAGCCATGTAAAATAGGTTACACGTCGTGTAGTATGGTTACACGCCATGTTCCTTGACCCCGAGTACGACTCGTGTAACGGCTCGTGTCATCCGTCCAAGCTATGTAAAACTCAACTACACGGCATGTAATAGGTTTACACGTAGTGTTCCTGGACCCCGGGTAATGCCCGTGTAAATGGCCCGTGTCAGAAGTCGGAGTTGTGTAGGAAATCCTATACACAGCGTGTAAGTCAAAGCACACACCGTGTCTTGTCAACGAGGAATCATTCATGTACCCTGGACGTATGCCCATACACGGTGTCCGTCCATGTTTCATGCCCATGTACATGTACACGGGATGTCCCGTGTATCGGGTCGTGTCTGGATGGGGAAGGGTATACACACCGTGTCATTGGTCGTGTACCCAACCCATGTTTGTGTACTCCCAGAGTACACTCCAGGTAATCCCCGATGAACACATGTCGTGTATCCTATACTATATGCCATGTAGTCGGGATTATTACATAATCGTCATCATCATCCTCGCGCTTCGGCCGATCTTCCGGAACTCGATTCTGCCATCTGTTTGCCGCAAAACAGAAGGCGCTGGTTCGTTTCATCATCCTATCACTGAATCCGAGTTTTTCAGACATCCAGTCAGCTCAACGAACAACATATGATCTTCCGATGAAGAATTCCCAAAAATTCATATTTCTTGTTCCGCTCCGAATAATCTGCCAAAATTGACGTCGCACCTTTGGACCATCCTCCATAGGTAGGATCTACAATCTCGGATCAGTATGCCAACAAATTAATTCGAAACAATCGATTCCCTCCAGGAACTCATAGAACTCACGTGAAGATCATGTAGAAACTGGGGAAGAAAAGGACAACAATCGAGAGTGACAAACCTCAATCGATGTTCTTGTTTATCTTGGTTCATCACCATTAGAAGGTTGAACGAAACCAAAATAACTTAAGAATCAAAATCCCCAAAATCCCCACAGAAGCCCATCCCACAAATATGATCGATCAGCGGGCTAATCTGTTCGTGAATTAGTCCACGTTCTTCATAGGAATCATGAACGGGAAGAAATTCACAAAGAGAAAAAATACCCTACCTAGATTCGTGGCGTTCATTGGCGAAGATCCGGTCGCCACATCGTCATCGCCGTCGAAGCTCGTCAAGAACACTGTCACGGCGTTGGGAGGTTTTCTATAGAGATTTATAGAGCCTCCAGGGAAATTCAGGGTTATGGAAATTGTATCCCTGATCCCCAGTGATATCTCTTTTTAAAAAGTTAAAATATTTCACTGCAATAAAAATTTAATAAAATATTTTTGTTAAATATTTTATTACAGTTACGTCCAAAAATCAGATTTCACCACCAACCTACGCCAGCCGATGTTAGGCCTCGCCCATGGAAAAATCACAATTTCTAAATGCAACGGTGCCCTCAGATTTCTGATCTGAGCACCCGTTCAAGAGTTATTCCACTTTTTCAGGAAAAACACACACACACATAAATTAATTATTTAATTATATTAAAACATTTGTTCTGGGCACACTGGGCCTCAGAACTACACTCTGTCTCAGATACTGGTCTCGAAATAATTCCCACATAATATTAAAATAATAGATGGAAAATCCGATACATTAAATTTATTTTCGGAAGAGCATATTCAAACATAATGTATACAACCTTTCAAACAATATGAGGTTATCCATAATCTAATGAAGAAAGACATCATGAAATACTGAAAAAGATTGATGATGGTTGAGAACCATTAAAAAATTTATAAATTATGATAAAAAGGTTTCACTAGAATTATATATTCTTAGTTGATTCCCACTAAATGAAAAAATATATTTTCTCCAACCCCTTGTTAAGAATAGATAGTCTTATGACTTGATTTAAGGAATGTAGTCGCAATGGAACTTATAGTACAATTTAACTCTTATTCTGTAGAATTCATTATATATTGACATATACTGATGTAAAATGCACTAAATAATAAAGATATATTTAAAAGGTAATAACGTATCCCAAAAAATCATAACCCTATGATCTGACTTTTATGCTAGATGGAATATATTCGTATAGTATATCGAGTTGAATTCCACTAAGATAGTTGAAGAGATGAAACATCAACCCCTTAATGAAAAGATAGACAATATTTAAAATAATTTACTTATCCATATTATGAATATTGTAGGTGATGTTTGGGAAAGTCTTATCCACCATGAAATCAATCTAAGATACATCAAAGTATGTGATTCATGATATATTCTAATAATAATCTCATGTCTAAGGCCCTATACAAATGTCTATAGATTGGAAAATATAATTCAACATAAAACATATAGAATTCTGACACATGGATATTATCACATAACTTCATCACTTGGAGATTACCAAATGTTAATATTATGATAATCACTCCAAAGGAATTGTGGATTCGAACACATGATATCCAAACATCATCAGATTCATATTAGATAGATTTAATCCATCCATATAATATATATTTAACAATATATTCATAAAAACCCATGGTTCTCATTTTAATTGTGATTTACTATTAACTTTTGATGTGATAGATACAATGACGACATTATAACAATAATTTTACAATGAATAACACTCAATATGGGATTATATATTTATTTATATTAATGTATTTGAATATACAAGTAATCAAAAGAAAAATGTACATGCTTCTAGATAACCAAATACAACACTTATCAATTCCCATCCACATATATAGTGATCTTATTATAAAAGATCTGTCCAATAATCACTAAATTAATAATGAAATTTCATCTTTCGAATTTACCCTTGTCCATTCATTACACTAATTACATGTATGATCATATTATGAATGTTAGTAATTTTATGAAAATTCTACCACTATTTATAGGATTCACAATAAACCATCCATAATTTTTTAATTAGGATAATAATAAGGTGGATTTTATCCATTTATCGTGAAAATATATTACCTTGAGTATTGTAAATTATTATTTCTATTTCCATGGATCATTGATTTAAATAAATTATATATTTACTTGAAAATCCATCTTTTGTATGGTCTTTGGGTATCTAATTCTCATGGATAACCCTGGATTATTAAAAGATATTTTAAATCGATCTATTAACCTTATGATAAAAAAAATATCATTTCTTTTGAATATAAGTTAAAATATTTAATATAATTGTTTACTATACCTATATTATGGATTTATGGTACATATATGACATGTTCACCATGTGTAATAATTATAATGAGAGAAAACCCTCTTAGGATGTGATGGAGATATATCTTTCTTTTTCTATTATTGAATATTTTAGGTTTCCCAAACCATTATATGATTCAATTAAAAACGATATTTTTAAATAACATGCTAATATATCTCTTATTGGGCTAGAGAATAGAGTTGTTATGGTATTTATTAATATCCACATAATTTCTAGATGGTCAAAATTCAAAATAAGTGGTTGAAGAATTAATTAATTATCCAATAGAGGGATATCTATTTATCGTCTTTAAAAAAATATCATAATCCATAATGGTATATTCTAGGTATGGTTAGAAAACCAAATATTGCAATCCATTTTTCTAGTTTTATAAAATAAATACTCTAGGATTAGGATTAAAATCTAAAATGGGGATTATATTAATAAACTTTTTCCATTCATTATAATACATACACACAACTCTTTAATTTCCTCCCTCAATATGAAAGCTTCATTAGAGAAGGGTCTCATGTTATATTTCCAAAGGAATGCGAATGAGATACTACATATTTTTATCATTTTTTCAAGAGATTAACATACTTGTATACATTAATCATTATCCCATTGATTATTGCAATAATATTATAATTTTTATGTGACACCACATTAAAATTATATATTTTTATGTCGTTATTACTCAACTAAAAATGGTAGGTTGTAATTAGGTTATTTCTCCCTTTTAATATTTTTCAATTTATTGAATACAAAAACTCTTAGGGATTTTTGGTGTGTAAATAGAAGATGTAAGACCACGTTGGCCTTAACTACTATAGAAAATTACTATATTTTATATGTTATCTTATCATAACATAATCCCTTTTCTAATTTAAATTGAAAAAAATAAATGAAATTATTTTGGATATTTAATTTTCATTATTTAGATTTTTAATAAATTTATATTCCATACTTCTAGACCTTTATCTATCTTAAGTGGAACATACGAACTAGCATTAGATGTTTATCCTTGTTAAGATATTTTTTCTTAATTTTTTTTATCTCAATATCAAAATTATTATTAGAACATTCCCATAAAAGGAAAATCTAATACGAATTGATTATTTATTAAATTTGATAACCTTATACTCAACCTCATAGTACAAGGAAATATATTTATGATGAAAATAACTAGTTTAGATCACTGATGGATTCCACATAGACCACCTCAAATTTATGGTACTGATTATAACAATAATGAAAGAATACATCGGGAAACTCATTATTCATCAATGAATTAATATAGTGAAAACATATAAGTTAAATAATTATAAATATGATTATAATGATATAGGTGATGCTTGTAAACATGTTTTGAGTTTTGACATTAATAATATTCATAAATTTGGTATTAATAGAAATGTTTTTGAAATTATTTTTTCTTGAAATACTACTCCAGAAATATGGATAATTATAGAAGATTCACAATTTGGATTAGAAAATATTCTTATAAAAAATGAAGAATATATATATATATTGAATATAAAAACATTATGATGGGATAATATGAAAAAGAATGAAATAATATTTATAGTTTTACCAGTATTCAGAATGGAATGAGTAATGTTTGAGAGGCCTTATAATTTATATTTCTTCGTGATATATTATTGTGATATCTTCCTAAAAATGATTTATTTAATACTTCCATTAATCAGGGAAGAGAATTAATGTAATATACTCTAGAATAATATATTTGTGCATTACACCAATATGATTTTGAACTAAATAACATTGTTGATGATGTCACATCAAAGAAGAAAGTTATAGATATCAAAAATTGATAATATTGGGTCTTCTGAGTCATCTAATTATAAAATTCAGTAATGTATAATATATAATCATGGATCAAATATTCAAAAGATCATAAAAATGAAAAAGAAAGTATCTAAAACACACGAGTGAAAATGAACAATTACAGGGTTAATGAAACAGGTCAAAACAAGTCTAGCACTAATTATAGTTATAATAATTCACAGGATATTTCCAATGATTTTAGAAACATATTTCCTATCCAACTGGAAATCCCAATATGGAAAAATACATTGAATCATAATATGTAAAAAAAAGTGAAATATTATTTTACCACATGATGCAAATATACTGAAGAATATAATTCTAGTAAAGAATTGTAAATTGAAAATGAATTATCTAACTTGTGATTTAGGGAATCCTTAAATATGGATAATAATTATAGTTTCTTTTAAAAATTTTACTACGACGATTATAATTATAAAAAACCAACCATTGATGAATTAAATGTTGAAATTGATAGATTAGGGAAATATGTTCTTGATTCCACTGATTTATATAATTATAGTAATTGTATCACTAAGATTCTTATTTAGGATAAAAGTTATTTTTTAAATGAAATTGAAAATCCGTATCATTTTTATTTTTCTTAAAATGAAAATGTTTATTATGATATTCAAGATAGTCACATTCTGAATGAAGAAGTGAATATTATTTTTTTTTGTTTATTTTCATGTAGGATTATTTTTTTAAAGTGTTATAAAATAGTGAAATAATTATAATAATTATGCATGCAAATAAATATAAATCCATTTATTGTTATAATAAGAAATTAAATACATTTTCAATGACTTATTTTTTTAAACCAACTGAAATTATTATTTATAATGTTATCGGATATTATGTATAATGTAAGTACATTATATTAATGAATTCTCACTCTGATTTCCATAATTAATAAGATTCATTAAAACTCATATTTCAAAATCATTATCATCAAATTTTATTAAAAAAATATACTAAATAATTTTTCAAAAAAAAATATTCGATGAATTAATATAAATATATTGTGTATGGTCTAATTATATGACTGAAAACTCTTTAAAATTTATTTCTTGTTAAAAATGTGATGGACCCCTTATTACTTTATGATATATATCAAAATTAGAAGTAAAATGTTTTGAGATAAATTTTTATTTCTAAGTCGTTTATTAACTCTAATTTTTTATTAGTTTAATTTTTGTACCATAATATAACAAGAATATCTCACTTATTTGATGGTGGGTTGAAATATATATTTGGAAATTATATATTTTTAGTTTATAAAAATGTATCATTAATTTTCTAAGGAAAAGGAAAATATGCATACTATTAAACTTGTAGAAATAAATATTCAACTCATAATGTTAATTAATTTTTTCCATAAGGACAATATACTTTGGAATAGATTTAACAACTTAGGACATTAATTCATAGTTATTACATCTTAATAGATGAATATTAAATACATTTCACAGATACATTCCTGAAGACCAAATTTTTTTGTTTCCTTGTATAATAGATGCACAATATTATTATTTCATGAAATATATTAAACATATTCCATAAAGATCTTTCCATTTAGTACAATTTATAGACATACCCTACATAAACAATTCTTCATAAACTGGGGGAATGGAAATATAATAAATGGTGAGCACAAATGGTTAGTAGGGGTATACCTGGAAGATATCAACCGATAATCATATGAAACAATAATATATGAATATGGTTATGAGATTTTGAGTATAACCTATACATTTAATTCCCAATATATATGCATCATAAACATGATCCAGAGAATAAAGCATTATCATTCCAAATGACATGAGCCATAAGAGTGGTAAGTCATCATATATAATTCATCAACTATATGTTAATATCATATTAATGTGGTACCATTATAATCATATAATCCATTTCATATTTCATTATTAACAACTGAGTATATGAAATAATAATGGATCAGACATCAACACATTCTTTACCTTTGAAAACATATCAGGAATCATCATATATTTCCCATTATTGATCAAGAACATTATATTACCCGTGGTTGATCAAGCACATTGGATTGTTTCACATCATTATCTCATGACATGTAAATCATTATCATTAAATTATATTTATTTATAGGTCCCCAAAATCAATAATCTATACATTTTTGTTCCAAAATACCATAAAACTTTCACCATGTCATAAACCAGGAAAATTTAAATGGGTTTCATAAAAATTTAATCATAAAATAAACAAAGGAAAATAAATGTGTTTCATAAATATTTTATCAATCCATCAAATAATAACCAATGGAAAATTATAGGTTTCATATGTTTTTTAGCAATTCATCATATCGTAACCCATGGAAACAATATGGGTTTCCTAAATAGTTTTTCCTAATAATCATAAACCTAAACATAAAATATCCAATGAAACAATATAAATAATACATTGCATAATATCCCTTGTAATATATAATAATCCAAAAATGTTTTTTTCACTGATGAATAAAAATTCCCTAAAATATTATTGAATCATTCTTGAGGAAAATTTCATAATATTTTTAAATCACTATATAAACATCTAAAAAAAATTCAATATAATAAGAAAAACTTTCTTATTAAAAAGATCCCTTAAAAATTAAAATAAGGTTTCAAATAATTTAGTTTTTAGGATGGATGAAAATTATATTCCTTGATCACACGTAAAAAATGTGATGCCTTTCAAATTTCCAGTAAAAACTCAAAACTACCTCGTTTGGTAAACTACATGATTATTTATTTTAACATATTTTGTAAAATTTAATATTTGGGATGATATATATTTTAAAAATAATTTTATAATGAAACAAATTTATTTAATTAATTTTTAGAATTCGTAGACATTGAAGGAAAAGGGTTTTCGATAGAAGACATAAATAATTTGTTTTTAAACTAGAAAACAATTTTTTGGAATCATGACTACAAAAATAGAGGATTGTGAAAGAGAAAATTTTAATTTCATAAAATAATCATAGGATAAAAAAGATATTATTTTTATTATAGGTGGATTATAAGATCCCATCATTTTATGTATAATCATAAACAATCCTGGTAAACAATGAGATTATAACATTAAACTTTTACCAATTTGGAATCATTTGAATTGATATCCCTATGAAAGAATGAATATTATATGGATATTTATATACAATAATTATCATGACAAGTATCATAAAATACATTTATGAATATTATATACACCACACCAAATAATCATGTATTGTAAATGGAATGTGTCCCATATAAATAAAATTGAGACAAAAGTCCCTTACCATAAGTCTCAATATACTTCGTATACATTCAAAATTCCTTTATAATAAATTAAATTTTATAGAAATAAATTAAATTTATTATAAATAAAGTAAAAAGCCATAATATTATGTATCATACCATATATTATTAACTTATCACCTTTAATTTCCTACTTATTAAAAATTTCTTGTTAAAATAACATTTAGGGTAGTACCTACTTCATTGTACAGGTATGAATTGGTTTGGTATTTTTTGTCAGTTTAAATTTATCATGGTTCCATAATAAACATAATGTTAACTTTAATATAAATATAATATATAAATATTAAATTTATTTATATTAATCCAATAAAGGTTAAGATAGAAAATTAATTACACTGCTCATGTAGACGGTTGTCCATATGTTCACATGAACACTATTACCATATTCTCGAAGGATGAGATGAAGGAGAGGTAAATAATAATTTACCCTTAAATATAAATTAGGTTATCATATATATCACATATATAGATTTAATTTATCGTGACATCCATCAAAATAAAATGTAAATGAAAAATGAAACACAATGCATCTCAAGGTGGTGGTATGCCTTACACATAAGCATCATTTTCATATTCTCCTAAAATGGAATGAATGAAGGTATATTTCATATTATAATTTCATAAAATCATTTATGTTGTAAATAAAATATAAATGTTGTAAATATATCATTAAATAAAACCATGATAGGTGAAGATTGAAAACAAATTTCATCAGATCGTGAGGCGGTAGTCCACTATAATTATGATCATAATTTTCCTTTCAAATATGATAAAAGAGGATGTTAGTATAGGTTTTTAAATTAAAACAATAAAATATAATTATAAGGTAAAACATATTTAAAAATATAATAATAAATTTACAATATTTTAGGGATTTTGAATAATAAATAAATAAATAATTCTTGGTTGATAATGACACCTCATTATTTGGATAACCTCCAATTAGGTTACAAAAAATCCATCCATGATTTTCTTCTTGATAAAACCAAGTCCTTTAGGATGTTAGTAGGGATGAAAGTAAACTATAATTGGTTTTAAAATCCAATAAAATAATTTAATAATTTCTAATAGGATATGAGAGTGGGTGCCCTTTTATTAGTGGGGGAGAAGATGCACCTGTAATGTTTGAAAAGAATAAAGTGTACCTACTTTTTTTTCAGGACAAAAGGCTCCAAAATGTATCATTTTAAAATCCAAACATGATATAACGTCTAAATATTTAAATAATATGGTTTTTTGATGTGTCTATTTTTCATTTTACACCTGTCGTTTTATTGCAACCAGTCGGTATAGAGGTTTTAACCTCAACCAAATTAACTAATTGTTAATATTTTAAAATTTTAATATGAAAAAAATAAGATTAAAATGTAATATAATATTACATGTTATGATTACAAATATAGAGTTAATTTATCCCAATTAAATTCATATAATTTTAAAATGATAATTCAGAATTCAACATGATGATGCGATAAAAACATGTGTGTGATGAAATTTTTTTGTTGTTACATAATTTTTTAATTAATAAAATTGAATACAAAATTAAACCAAAATAAATAAATTGGATTTACAAATATGTTATTATTAAAATTTTACTTTTAATCCAATATAAAATATATAATAAATTTTTTAAACTCCATAAATGAGAAGTTATTTTTTAATAAATATCAATAATTTTTCCTATTCACTAAAAAGTTATTCTTTTCATAAAAGTCTAAAACATCCACCCTAACAAAATTTTAACATTTTGATTTAAAAAATGGTGTAATTTTTTTATAATATGTTTTATAAACGAGGGAATAAATATTAATCATTCAAAAAAATCCATAAAAATCATTTTTTATAAAATTATTTTTTGAAAATATATAAAGAATTTACTAATAATTTATTAATTATTTATAAATAAACGTTCATTATCTAAATAAATTATAATTAAATTTAATATTTTTACTTTTATAATTCATACAAACTAATTTCCCAACTAGGTTATAAAGGTCAGTATGAAATAAAAATATTAATAGTATATCATTGTTTATTTAAAATTGATATTTCATATAATGAAAGATATCGAGGAAATTAATTTTTTTTGAAGATAAATTATTAAATTATAGGTTTTCATATTCTACACCACAAAAAATGAACTTTCCCCCAAAATTATAACACATTAGTAAAAAAAACATAGTATACATCTATCTCATTATATCCTCAGGTTTCTATGTAGTTTTCTCAAGCTAGTTGTTTCACCACCAAACACTAACCATGTTAGTTTTCTTTTTTTTATTAAATTCATTGTATGATACAAAATATTCACTAGTTTTTCCTCATATGAAATATCATTCTCTAATGGTACGACCATTGATTATCTTATATGTGATGGATTAGGTATGTACTTCTAAATTCGATATATATATAATACATCGGGAATGTGAGAGAGGTTTGGTGGACGTTCCAAGAGATAAGATATTTTCCCATTATGATCAGGATTTTAAAAGGGACCAATATTCCTAGGGCATATTTTTACTTTTATTCCAAATATAATTACTTTTTTTCTATTTTTAAATTAATAGAAACACCTTATCATAAACATAAAATTCTAGATTACATTAATGATTATTAATAAAAAATTTCTATTAATTTTTTCTACACTAATGGGGTAGGTAATAGGTCTAACCATATCATCCATTTATTCCACTATATGTGGTCTAAATAACCCAATTTAACTGACTTTTCCCCAACCAAATGGTGTTATACACTTCTTTCCATTTAGATCATTATAGGGATCCACATGAATGATCGAGTGAAAGATATTGTTTTGGAAAAACTCTACTAATGGTTCATGTTGATCTCAGTTACGTTTAGAATCCAAATAACAACATCTCAACATATCCACTAGTGTTGAATTGTTCTCTCAAAATAACCTTCTATCTTTGTATGACACAAATCTCTAAATCATAGATCATTATCTAGGTCTGAGTAAATAATTTTCATGAAATCGATGTAGTCATAAAAATGTTTTTAGATACAATAAAATGTGGTACTATATGGTACTTTAACACTTCCTTAATTTATATCCTGAATATATGATCTTGAGAGAACTCCCCTCTGATAGTAATGACGTGTGCTGACATTCTAAGGTGGTCAAGTGCAATCCATATAGAATTATTGACATTAAACATTCTAGGGATTCCGACAACAAAATCCATGGAATTGTTTTCCAAATAACATTATGGTATGTGTAATTTTTGTGACATCCCATTAGGCATTTTCTCTTAGTCATAAAATTTTGACAAAAAATGCACTGAGATTCTTCTCCAGCTATACATCATTCCTCTCCATGTCTTTAATCTTCACATGTATCGATGGATGAAAAATATTTTGTGAATGTTAATATTTCTCCCCATCCATTGTGATTTTTAGATCCATCATTTGAAAATCCATAAATATTATATCTATCTTTATCCACATCATAGATAATCTATCATGATCTATTCGACTCAATGCATCTATCACATCGTTTTATTTCCAAGGTTGGTAATGTATTGATGATTAATAATCAGTAATCATATTTGAATGTCTTCTCCATCACTTTTTCAACTCCTCCATTATGAATTTATATGTTAATATCTTTTATCATTACATAGAAAAAAATTTATCGTTAAAGATAATATGTCAAGATTATTAATGTAAAAATTAGAAAATCTAACACTGTGTCATGAATTGTGTAATTTTTTTCATTAATCATAAAATTTTATGATGTATCAGCTATAATCATCTACATATTCATGATAACACACCATAGTACTTTATTTTGTTAATTTTAAAATATTTTAAACCCATCACCACCATTGGTTAACGTAATCACCACTACACTTTTCAATATTCTCTTCAGTTCATTGAAATTTCCCTCACATTCTCATGTATATATGAACTAGTCTCCCTTTTGAGTTAACTTGGTGAGTGTATTAGACTATTCTGAGAAGTAGTCTATTAACCATTAATAATATCTATACAAAGTTGGATAACATCATTTCCCAGTTACCATTGTTGTTCTAGCATAACATTTGATAGCCTTCATATTTGATGGATCCAATAATATACAGTAGTTTTAAATTGTATAACCTATAAATGAATCCTTTTATATAAATAATTCACAATTTTTAAATTTTTCATTTAGATTATCCATATTTAGTGTCTTCAATAAAATTCTCATGTGATATTCATATTCATCCTTGGTCTTAGAATATATAATAATTTAATCTATAATGACTATAATAAACTAATCATGGTAATTTCAAAAGAATATGTTAATTAAATCCCTGAAAATAGTACATTTTATGGAATGTTTTCATATGTATATCATCCATATAGACTATAAATTGATGATATGTGAAATCATGTTCAATCATATAAAAGGATTGAGTTTTGATTAGTGAATCAAATAAGACCTCCACATTGGATAGATGATACATGTTCTTGATTTTTATCATCATCATTAACAATAATCAATTAATAGTCACACTGATCCATCATTATTTTTCACAAATGAACTGATACACCCCAATGTGAAACACATGGCCAAATTAGACCCTTCTTATGGTTTTTGAGGAGTTTCCCCTTCAATTACAAAAACTCAATCACGTATTTTCTATAGGGAGTATGCTAGGAAGGCGAGGAATCATGAATAAGATCTATTGAGATATAAACTTCCTGATTCCGTGAAAGAATCTGGAATTATTCATGAAAGGTATCAATAAAATCCAAAAAATAAGAATATCATCGATGTTGAGTTTTCCCCCACTATATGAGATAAAATCCCCTTTTGAATTTGAACAAAAAACCATACAATGGATTCCATTTCATTGGTATGTTCATATTTATCGTCACACTTATAGATGATAATAGGTTGGTTTGGAATATCAAATATGACTTCCCTTCCTTTACAATTGACATGGTATTTATATGGATAAATCCAATATAGGGATAATATAACATCAAATTCAAATTTATAGAGCCTAAGAAGATAGATATAAAGAACATTACAACAAATTTTATGTGGGGAAGAAACACAGACTTGAGATTTTATCATCCAACCATTAGGTTTTTTCACTTATTATTCATCATCTATTCATAATGTATAAGAATTAATATTCTTAGATAAATATCATAGTATATGTTAATTTATATACGTAATATGAAATAAGATACATTAACATTTTAGTATACCTATCACCACCAAAACATCATTATTTAATCATCAATCCCTTAGTAAAACCAAAATGGTTAGACTGTCCATCAGAAAGAATTGATCAAAGTGATCAATAATTTATAGGGTCTCAAAAAAATAAGTGGATTATTTTCAATAAATGACATTGTAGTATTAAAAAAAGCCAGTCACAGTTATCATCAATTCAAATTCATCATAATGGATCCCAAAGTGTTTTTAAATTGAAGAAAAATCTCATCGATGTGTCAAACAAGTTTTGCAACATGGTCTGTTTTAATGTAATACATGATGATTGAGTCAATCTCTAATGATTACTTTTGGATTTATTAACCCAACGAAGTATATATCTAGATCCTTATCCAATCGCAATATCTAGAATGGAGTGAATTTTCATAGAAACCACCCACACAATCCTTCAACAAAATTTAATATTACTTTATTACACAGAGGCTTATTCATATAGTTCTAACTAATGATTTATCATACTATTTTTTGAAGGATAACTAAATACATAGTTCCTAAAAACATTAATAGGCCAGAATTTTCATACAATGATTTTTCATCTTAATAAATGAATATTGAATAATTGTCATGAATACATGCTTAAGGACAATAAAATTTTATTGAATTTTGTTAATAGATATAAAATATTCCTATTCGATGAAATATAATAATAATCTCCAATAAATATCTACTCATTTAGTTTTGTTTATAGACATATCCTACATAAAATGTTCTTCAAAACATGGGGTAAAGGAAACATATTAAAAGGTCACCTCTGTTTCTCTATATCGGTATGAATTGAAGATATCAATCAATGATAATATGATATCTTAAGATAAGAATATGAGTTTTTGATTATGAATATAACATAAAATTTCATACCCAAACTATCATGAATTGTAAATTTGAACCCCAAAATAAAACATTATAATTTGAAAAGTATTGTGAAATATGAGTGATAAATAATTATAAATCAATAATGAACCATATTTTCATGTCATTTAATAGTGGAGTCACCATTAGAGTGGAAACCATTTCAAATTTTAAGGTTATCAAAAGATACCATCAACTCATAATTAATGATGAATCAACATAGGTTTCCCATTTTTTAACAGGTCAAGAATCATCAATGTTTTACGTAGTATATCAAGAACATATACCATTTTCCCATAGAGTATCAAGAACATAATATTGTCTCCCACTAATATATCGTGAGATATTAATCATTACCCAATCAATTAGTTTAAAATATTGGTCACACCTATAACATAATCCATAAATTTGTGTTCCATGATGTCATAAAACATTCATCGTGTCAAAAACCCTGAAAAAGGAAATGAGTTTCATAAACATTGGGTTATATTATAACATGATGAAAATAAATCGTTTTCATAACCATTAATGAATTCATCATATCATATCCCATTTAAAAATATGTGGTCTCATAAATATGTCATCAATTCATCATATCAAACCCCTTGAAAAAAACAGGTTTCATAAAAAACCTTATAATCATAAACATAAACACAAAAAATTCAATGAAATAATAAGGCTGATACCATTGGACCATATCCCTAGTAAAATATATTCAACACTAAGTGTTTTTTTCCTTGATAAATTTAAATTCCATTTAAAATAATTACAACATAATTTATGACAATTTATTTTTCATTTCAATTCACTTATTTAAAATTTCATAATTTCCAAAACAAATTATCTAATTTTTTTAAATAACCAAGAAAACATGTAAATTAATCTTAAAATGATTGGTCGGTGATAATGTAGGAGAATTATGTTCATTTCATACACATTAAAACAATGGTTCATTTCAAATTTTATGTAAAAAGTCAAAACTACATCATTTGGTAGTTGAAAACAATAATCAATTTAAATTTATTTCTAAATAGTAAACCCTGGGTAAAAATGTGTTTAAACATTATTTGTATAATGGTAAAACATTCATTAAAATATATTTAGAAGATATAGATATGGAAGAAAATTTGCTTTTGACACAAGACATAAAAAAATTACTTCTTCATTAAAACATTCATTCGAATTCCTTAGTACATAATGAGAGTAAAGTGAAATTAAAAAATAAAAAATTAATGAAAATGAAATATTGATGAAAACTCTTGTATTTAATTAGATATGGGTCATAATATTTCATCATTGGAGCATAATCCTATAAAATCTCGATAAACTATGTAATTGTAACATAAAACCTATACCACATTGGTATCCATTGAATCATAATCCCCATGATTGATAAAAATTATGGGGAAAATTATATTCAATAATTATCATTAAAATAATCATAAAATAAATTTAAGGTCAGTATATACACCGTATTAAAGAAATGTGTGGTGTATAATGCATATGTCCCACAAAAATAAATGTGGGACAATTGTCATTTTGAATAATCATTGATATTCATTGTACTTTTTTGAATATAATGTATAATAAATATAATAATATTATATAAATATTAAAGAAAATTATTCATATTTTTCATACCATATATTATTTACATATGAAATTTTTTTCCATTTTATTAATTTTTTTGTTATAATCATGTTCCACGTAAAAAGTACTTCTTTTTTGATGTGCGGGTTGATCATGTATTTTTTGACTTTTTTACTTTGATCATGGTTCAATAATATAAATAATTTAATTTTTTTATAAATATACTATATATTCATTATATACATATTTAAATTAACACAATAATGTTAGATATTGAAAATTAATTACATCATTCAGGGAGACAGAATGTCATATGTACAGATAAACATTGTTTCCATGTTCTCGAGGGATGGAATGAAAGAAGGGAAAATTATATATAACCATTAAATAGTAATTATTATTTCATATTTATCACATATATAAATTTAATATCAATTTAATATTTTCCATGTATATCATATGTGAAAAATGAACCACAATGTTGCGCGAGGTGGTAGTCCACCGTTCCCAAGAGCTATGTCTTTGTATTCCCCCTTACATGAAAGTAAGAAGTTATAAGTGATATTATAATTCCCAAAGTAAATTAATTTTATTACTATCATATATATATTATTAATCTGTCATTATATATTTTCTTTGTATGTCATTATAGAGGACTAATTTCCTTAGTTCATGAGGTGGTAGTCCATTGTACAAATAATTGAAAATTTCGTTACCCATTTGAGGGAGGAGGTGGTGAATATAGGTTATAAAAATAACATAATAATATAAAAATTCATGGTATGTAATATTATTATTATATCATCATAATTAAATTATATTTATTTGTTTTTAATGAAAATAAAATAGAAATGATCAATTAAGAACAATGCATCTTCATTGAATAAACTCTATACAATTACACCAACAGACATCCTAGGTCGGCTTCATGATCAATGAAAATGAATCTAATATTTAAAAATAGTATTAGGGAAGGTATTTGGGTAGTTATTATTAGAAAAAAGATTATTTGAAAAGTTAAGAGGATAAGAGAGGCATGTCACTATTATTAATGGGGGAGGGGACAAATATGGAAATTTTGAAGAGGATAAAGTATACCCACATTTTTCACATGAAATAAATTTAAAAAATGGTTCACTATTTTGAATTAGATTATATAAGTTTTATATATTTTCATAAAATGTAATTTTAACTATTTTCAATAGAATTATTCCACTAACCATTTTAGTTAAACCCCTTGGTAAATGGTTTTAACCTTAACTGTGGAAATTTATTTTTACTATTTTACTATTGATTTAGAATAAATATTATGTTTAAATTGCAATATAATATTAAGTATAATGAATAGTAATGACGAATCCATTTTTAAACATTCCATTAATGTAATTTGAAATATTTTACTTAAATTAAACCAAAAAAGATTATAATAAGGATTTATTCTAAAGAGAAATTTTTCATAAGGATAAAATGTTTTAATTTTTAAATTTCAACATAAAATTGATTATAATTACCTAAATTGGATTACTAAATTTATAAATTTTCAAAATTTTCTATTAAACCCCTATTAAAATGATTTTTTCATTATTTTTTCAAATGGAAATGTATTTTTTAATAAAATATGTAATTATTCACTTTTCTAAACAAACATAATATTTTATTAAAATTTTAAAAAATACTCCTAAAGAAAATTTGGAAAAAAAAGAAATCAATTTATAAGAATAAATTTTATAAATGTGTAACAAATTAATTTTAATATTTTCCCACAAAATGTAAAAAAATTATTTTATAAGAAAAAGGTACATTCGGGACATGTAATGAAATTATTAGAAATTAAGTACTAATTTATAAATTTATATTATTTGTATAAATGTTTATAATTTAGTTTGTAAATATTTTTTTCCTATTAAGGCCAAAAAATTTAATGTATACATCATAATGGTAATGTATAAATAATAATATTAATAATATATAACCATTCATTAAAACATAGTATTATGTATAACACAAGCTATCAAGGAAGATAAATTTATTTGAAAAAAAATATTTACATTTTATAATAGAATAATTGGAAATATATATTTTAGAATACTACAAAAAAAATTATACATGATATATTTCCATAGTTACATGTTTTCAAAGAATGAGGCGGCACATGTGTCTTACTCTTAGATAAAATGGAAACAACATAATTCATTTTTAAGAAAAAATAATTATATAATTTTGCTCCAACTGATACAATGTGTGTATCTTTAAAAGTTTGATACTATAAAAACTATACTATTTTTTTTAATAAATTTAATTTAGTCAATATAATTTATTTTAATTTATTTTCATGGGTGTATTTTTTTACTCATAAAAATGGAACCATTCCAATGTTTAATGCTTTTTTCCATTTAGATCAAAATGATAAAGGTTATATAATTATTTTTATCCATAGTGATAGAGGAGGTGAAAAAATAAATTTAAAAGTTGGGATATTTTATGATATGAATAGAAATTTATATTATATTCCATCACCTAGAACACCATATTAATATAGTATTGTCAAAGAATATCATATTAAAATTGAAATGGATATAACTATGTTATGTTAATATGGTTAATGTAATTAGTTGTAAGAAAAATATATTATAACAAATTAAAATATTTAAAATATAATTCTTATCAATCATTTCCTTAAAATGAACCATTACCATATATGGAATGAAAATAATCCTAAATATTGATATTTCCAAATAATTAGATGTAAATATTATTTTATACATTACAAATATAATTTAGTAAAATTATATTTTGAATCCCAAAAATGAATTTTCATAGGATATACTAACATAATTAAATGTTTAAGGGAACTTAATAAAATTACAATGATTATAAAAGATTATGATAATGTTCTATTTGTTGAAGATAATGCGAAACAAATTTCAAATTTATAAAAAATTTAAGAAGAATATTGATAATACAATTTTCTTGAAGATGATCATCAAAATAATGATGTATCAATTATGGGGAATCATATTCCTTATCAATCTGATGCAAATTCTCGTAAAACTCATATGGATCTCCTTATTGATAATCTTATGTTCAATAATCAATCTGGAATTAAAAAATAATTATTAATTTTTGTGAAAATTTACCTTTATTTATGAAATTATAACTAATAATATAAATTAGTCATTAAAAGAAGTTAATTTTATTTTTACGATGGAATATAATCATAAAAAATTATTGAAAATAATGAATTTTTATTTTTTAAAACCCATAAAGATGAACACATTATTCAATATAAATGGATTTTTTTAAATAAACATGATGAAACTGTAAAAATAGGTTATTATAAAGAAGGAACTATTTATCATGGATATTATCAAGAATATGGTATTCATATTGTGGAATATTTTTCATCTATTACATGAATTTAGTATATAATAATTTTCTTATATTAATCTTGTTTGACTATTTTAAATTATATCAAATGTATGTTTAATTGTGATATTAAAATGGATTTATTTATGAATATTTATATGTTAAACAACCACCATCTTTTGAAAAAGAAAAATTTTACATTAATGTTATTAAATTATTAAAAAGTTTATATTTTCATAATAAATCTCTTAGAGTGTGGAATGATAGAATATATTCATTTTTTGTTGAATAGGTGTTTTAATAATGGTAAAGTATATCCTAAATTTTTATTAATAATATTTAAAAATATATTATCAATTTTCATAATTATGTTGATGATATTCTTTTTGGTTCTACTAGCGAGTCGTTTTGTACTGATCAAATCTAATTACTAGTGAATTTTATATGAGTCACATGGAAGAATTATGTTTGTTTTTTGGTCATACAATTTTTCAAATAAATGATAAAATATTTATGAATCAATATAAGTATGAGTGATTATTATTTAAATTATTTGGTCTTGATTGTTGTAAACTTTTAGAACCCCTTTGTATAGAAATTTTAAATATCATTTAATTGAATTGTAAAAATATATTGATGTCAAATTATATATTTGAATGATTTGTAGTTTAAATTATCTAAATTGTTATATACCTTTTCTAACGATTACTGTATAAATATGTGTCATATTTCAATATAATCATAAAGAATTAAATATAAATTCTCCAAAAATAATAATTAGATATATGAAATTAATTAAACATTTTGGATGGTGTAAAAATGATATACAATATCATGAGTTTTTTATTATCAAGAAAATAGATTAAATTAATAGTTCTAAGATTAACAATTATCATTTGTTAAATAGATAATTGTTAGTAACTATTTAGTTTCAATAAAATGTTTTGATCAAATTTTTTGGATTAAGAAAAATCTATTTTATTATAATATTTATTTTGAAAAGATGCCTATTTATTTTGATAAATTATTTTCTATTTAAACATCAATAAAACCTTTAAAAATATTTAAAAAACACACACACACACAAAAACACACATATATATATATTATATTTAATTTCATTAAATATCATGTTAATAACAGTGGAATTATCTTGAAATGTTTTCCCACCGATAATAAATTTACTGATATTTTTCACTAAACCATTCAATTTATTTATGTTTGAAAATATAAATTTTTGATTAGTATAAAATAAATTCTAAATATGATTTCAATTCTCATAAATATATTTTATATAATGTATACATGAAAGATTTTTACATTTTAAAGGTCTACATATTTTTTGAGGCATTCCATTTTCCATCAGGGGTGCTCTGTAGCTTAAGATAGTGTTCTAAAATTACATTATAATTAATGAATAAAATAATAATATAGTTTACGTATTCTAAATTTGAAATCATTAATTTTTAAAATATTGATAAAAAACATTTTTATTATTTATAATATTATTTTATTTAAATTTAATAATATTTAAATTTAATTTTACCCATACAGAGAACACCCTTCTCACATAAATCCAAACATGTTTATATTTATGCAGTCTAGTTTTTAATTATCTATGTATAGTTAATTTTATGTTTTCATTTAATATATAGGGGTAAGATAAAATTATAGCTATTTTGAAATAATATGATGGGTTTCAAATTGGTTTAATAAACATATAGTGGCTCATATAATGGTAATCCATATTGTGTTACGGTATGCCCTATTTTTATTTGTCGTATGAGAATATCAGAGTTTTCATATGGTTAAGTAATATCATTTCAATCTCAATTAAAGCTTAAACTATCCTTGGATTTTGTTCTTGTTTTTTGGTAGCCTACTACATTGAATATTGGTGGATTAAAGCCTTGTTCCATAATAAAATAGTTGGTCATTACCTGATTTTTTTCCCTGTAATTCCTACATAACACTAGGTTCGTTTGAACCCTGCACCATGGAAGATCATCAAGAATGATGGTATCCTTGAGTTACATAATATTTAGTCATGTCACACTCACTATATTGAGGAATATCATCCAAGTAATATAAAAAACAACTCAATATATTTCATTTTTAAAGATAAATCAAAAAACATATAATCATCAAACCCCTGGAAAACATGTAATTAGTTTCAGTATAAAATTTCATTTTTCTACCATAGTTCCCTATAATATTCATTTTTTAGAAATAAGTATAAAATTTAAATATAAATTAATGATTTTAGATATGTTATTAAGGAATATAATTATTATATTTATCATGATAAAAATTAAAATATTTATATTGTTTTGTGAGGGAATTAAAATAGAATCTATTTTAAGATGAATTAATTTTACGATTTTGGGATGTTTTTCTGGTAAAACCCTGAACTTTTTTTATTCTAAAATGGATTATCTTTAATATCTCATATTAGATTTGTGGGTTTCCTCTAGGTTTAGAAATTCCAATATTTCACTTTGATATCTACAACTCATCTGGAAATTATTATGAGTTCCATGTTGAAATTATAGATATAGGATTATCATTATTATCTCTACATATTCAGGGTGCAGTTTTCTATGGAACTTCTTATAAAGGATTGAGATATTCAATCTCTATTTTGTTATTAATAGAATATGGATTAACCACTATGAATTGCCTTTTGGGTAAATAGTAAAAAATCCCAAATAAGATAATAAATTGGAATTTATCAAAATAAAGTGTTTCAAACATGCATAATACATAGCATTCAATATTCTAAAAATTAAATAAGAAATAAGAAGGAATTAATGCAGGAAACAAAGTTGGAAATATTTCACAAATTGAAATTAGATGAATTTCCAAATGTATACTATGTATTATTCATCAAGATTAATAAAATTAAATAAATTAGAAGGGAAATGATAAAGGTTATAGTTGTTAATTTTTTATTATTTCCTCATTATTATGGAATTATATTTATTCATGTTTTTGTTAAATCCAATAAATATTGGTAAAATACCTAAGATAAAAAAATATTGAAATATTGATATTTTTTGTGAATTGTGATATGTTGGTGTTTCCTATTCATTTACTATATAGTGTACAATCTATTAAAAATATTAATGATGTTATATTCGACGATGAATAATCATAGAATACGATAATCCATGTAAAAGTTGAATTATGAGATGATTTAAGAAGTGGAATTTCATTTAATTACCATTTGTACTTGAATAAGTTAACTATAGAATTATTTATGAATGAATCTCTATAAAAAATACTTAGATATTTACAAATATTAATTACACCCTTTTTTTCAATAAAAACCTATGAATTATGATAAGTCATTGATGTCGAGTGACCCATTTATTTTTAACAGGATTTGTGAATATGTTGATGTTATGGTCTTAGATTCCCTTTTTCATATTGAATATATATAGTTGCCCTATGTGAAATATCCTAGATGATATAACCATGAAATTTTTGGTTGATTACCTTATATGATTAGGAAAATTGGATGATAAATGGGTGGGAATTACATGGGGATATAGTGATGATAGATGTAGTTGATGGTGAGATGAATGTAAATAGGAATTATAGTGTAAGAGATGACACCAGTTCAGTCACAATGAGATAACAGTAGTGTTTTCTTGTTAACATAATCATGGTGGTTTCTTTGACGGATGGATTGTCAGACATTTAATTAATGTTACTCTCTAGATCTTGAAATAGTTGTTTAATGAATGAAAAGTGCATCTTTGTTTAAGGCCCCATAGGATGTGGCCTAGTGTTCCCAGAAATTATGTAATGATAAATGAATTAATCATAAAGTGATATTGGATCTTGATGTATTAAAATAAGGATGAAATTTTGTGATTAAGTAGTAAATAGTGTTGTCAAATTCACATAAATAGTAAGATTAATGTAATATTCTACGAATTCATATCATGACCCATCCCCTGGGGCCTGTATCGTGACTACCCCAAGCACTCCTTCCATAGTCCAGGGGATGGAGACTAGAACCAAAGGCTTAAATCCCTAAACTGGGAAGGCAATTATTTTTTACTGTATACAAACACTTCATAGTACACAGTTGGAAGAAAATCACTAAGTAATACTGTATACAAAATAAGTGATGGAATGTTAAAGGGGCCTAAAATACAGGCCCAACTGGATAGTACAAGTACAATTGAAAGGAAGTACAACTAAAGAAAAGTAAATTAGCTACTAGCTCGTCTTCTGGTGTTCCTACCTGAAGAGTAGTTACAGATGACATCCTCAACACTCTACGTCTGTCCATCTCCTCCGTGCACAGTCACACCAAGTGTCCCACCTCCAGGTATCGTCCAGTCTTGCTACTCTCTACCTCAGACAGTGTTGTCCCTCATCTGCAACCAACACAACGAGGTGCTTCCATAACCCGGGTAGGGGTGAGTATAGCAATACTCAGAAGGGACCCCGAGACCCTCAAGGTCTCAATAAATCCCACAAGGATAAACCAAAAATTATGAAATCAACAGATAACAATTACCTAGGTATATGCCCATACATATACCTAAGTTATCTAGTAACCCATCTCAATCATGAGGAAAACACAAAAGTCTTTGACTCATCTCAAACACAGATTTTTATTAAACTAAACCCTCAGATGATGGAGAACTCCTCCTCTATCGAGTACAATGGGGATGCCACGTCACAAAGAGGCACTTATCACTAACTAGGACTGCTGAGGTAATCCTCCTATTGAGTACCATGGATCTGATGCACTCACACAGAGGTGCTCCCCCACCGTGGGTCTGATGCGCTCACTCAGAGGTGCTCCCCTGGTAGCCTGCTGAGGTACTCCACATGTTATGTACCGTGGGTCTTCCACAATCATACAGTGGTTCTCCCCATCATGGGCCTTCCGTGCTCACATAGAGGCGCTCCCCACTAGGCTAGACAAATCACTCCGAGTTGAATCGGTCACTAGTCGTCAAGTCTCATCCAGCTACAAGGTTCCCACACAAATGCCTGCTCGTCTCAGGAAGATCTGCTCCAGAAGCTACTGGTCGATACTCTAGCTATCACGATGTCCCACATAGAATTATCTCAAAGGTCAGCCACGTAATAGGGGTCTCAACGCAAGAGGAGGTGCATCAATCGGGTGCCTGGTCTGTTAGGTATTATCATTTTAGTCCCAGGGGCCTGGTTTGATTCATGTACGATCCAACTTGACTGTATCTCGACTATACCCCAAACTCCAGTGGGGTATTATCAAAGGGACGACTTCGCTCCAAGAATATTGGTGATTTAGACGGTTTGTCAAATGGACATTCAATGCCAAAGATATGGCCCAAGAAGGTAATGGGTAATTAATAGGCCTGGGTCTGGTCCGACACTGTCGCACCGACCTGGCCCAACCCAATATGGGCCGAACCAGTCTGGGTTGACCCGGTCAGTCTCGCTGGGTCAGACCCGGCCTGTTGGGTGGGTCACCCCGCTTTATTTTGGCCCAGTCTGCTGGGCCAGACCCAGCGGCCCACGGGGGAGGTTCGGCCCGAAGGTCGCTACCTAGGAAACTCAGACCGAAGGCCAGGGCCGGTTCGGCCAGCTCTTCATGGGGAACGGCATGGGTGACTCGGCCTGGAAGTTCGGGTCGTGAGGGAGACCAGTGGGCAGGCCGCGCAGAGGGTGGGCTAGCCTCGGGTGCACTGGGTAGGGAGTAGTAGGTACCAGGAAAGTCGTGGGGGCACCGGTAGGGATCCGGGCAGGCTGTGGCAGCACTGGGCAGGCCATGGCAAGGGCCGAGTAGGATGCAGGGGTGCCAGAAGGTAGGTCGCGCACCGATCAAGGCGTCGGGAGGCCGCAGGCATGCGGGTCGCGCATCAGGCAGGGCGCTAGGAGGTCGCGGGTAGGTGGGTCGGGCACCGCTGAAGCTGGTGATGTTCGGTCGGAAGCTTTTGGGCGCCGCGGTGGCGGGGCAATTCGTGGAGGCTGCAGGTAGCACAGATTTTGTCATTTCCACCTTCATCGTCATCGCCTCGTCACCATGCCATAGTACAACACAAGAAAGAAGAATTGACGGAGGATGTCGGGCCATGTTAGGTTCTCCCGCATCCTCCGTGTTTTAATTGATATCTATTGGTTCATTGAAATAGAAAATATGAACATCAATTATTTACTACCATGCAACGATTTCTTTTCAAATGATGATGAGAAAATAAAAGGGTTAAAACACAAGTTAAACCCCCTACCATTGATTCATCGATCGACGTTCATCGTTTGTTGACGATGTTGCTGATGAAGATGATGAAGTTCATTGTTCGCCACATTCATCACGCACCCCCAATAATGAGCTGCGTCGGCCATGGAAGACACTCCCTGTCAGTAGGATCCAAGGGAGAATGTCGAAGAAGGTTGTTGGCATTCTTCGTTCTCTGTTGGAAGATGAAGTTCCTCGTTCTTTGTTGGGAGATTTCCCACCTTTCTCTCCTATTCCTCCATTCCGCCAAAATTAATCATGACATCAAAAATAATAGATTGGTTATCTATTATTCCATGGGAATAGAATTCAAAAAGGGATAATAAATTATGCGGCTCCACCTAATTATTGGATGAGAGTTTTCATTGATTAATTATGGGAGGTCAAAGGAGTTTCTACCCACTTAATTGGGGAGTTGAGAAATAAAGAGGCTCTACCCCATTAATGAGGGAGAGTTGAGAAGTTTTATCCTCCTCCATCAATAGGTGTTAGGTGGTCCCCACCCCTATTATCTAAAATAGAGGTTATGTAGTCTCAAGTGGTCCCCACATCATAACCTCTCATGGGAGGTTATGTTTGTGTGGGCCCCACCACCATAACATCTCATTGGAGGTTAGGGTGAGGCGGTCCAACCTCTTAACTCACAAGAGGAGGCTTTAACCAACCACCACTCACATGACCACTTAAAAAAAGTAAAGTGTTTTACACTTTATTTTATTATTTTTTCTGAAAACCCAAAAACTAACTTTTATTCTCGACCATCTGCCATCGAGTTGAAAGTTTTCTTAAACGAATATCGGCACTGTGAGTTCAACGGTGCACTCAGATTTCAATTCTGAGAAACTGTTCAAAATTTATGAAATCCCACTCGTATGTTTACTGAACATACCCGAAAAAAAATTCTGGAATTGATTTCTGGCACACCGCGCCTCAGAACCAAGCGCCGTAAATTTTCGCACAGTCGTAAAAATAAAAAATCTTTAAGAAAAAAATTTACACAAAATTTACGGGTCTTTATATTCTCTCCACCTAATTTCTTTATGTACACGTATGCCACAACATTAACTATGGGAACAATTAGGGGTACTGATCCCACATCTGAACCTCCGACTCCAATGTTCTCTCTTGGTGGTTCCCATGATACCAGCATACGTGCACCAGAGGAATTGATCATCCATGTAGGACCTACTCTTATCAATCCTCAATCTCCACTGGATCATCCGGAAAAGTCACCCCATCATCGATTTCCAGCTCTCCATGGTCGATGATGTGGGAATTTCCATGCACGTATCTCTTCAACTGAGATACGTGGAAGATGTCAAGCACCCGGTGCAACTGAGGTGGATGATCTATACGGTAAGCCACCTCGCCTACTCTGCTAAAGACCTGGAAATTTCTGATGATTATTAGAGATAACTTTCCACCTCAGACAAATCTCCATAGTCCTCATTGAGGTGAGACCTATAAAAAGTCAAGTTCACCAACCTCGAACTACATAGGTCTCCATCTCCTATCAGCAAACAACTTATTTCTGCTCTGTGTAGTCTTCATCCACTCTTGGATGATCTTCATCTTCTCCGTAGTAGTTTGTAACATCTTTGCCCCTACATGTGATGAATCCCCAGGGACAGTCCTGCACAAGGGTGATCTGTAAGGTCGCCCGTACAAGGCCTCAAAAGGTACCATCCCTATAGTTGAGTGATAGATGTTGTTGTAATAAAACTCCACCAAAGGCAAGTGATCCTCCCAGCTGCGACCAAAGTTGAGGACACATGCACGTTGCATGTCCTCAAGGATCTGAATGGTCTGCTCAGTCTGACCATCTGTCTAAGGATGTAAGGCAGTGCCCAAGTGAAGCTGTGTCTCAAAAGCCTCCTGCAACGCCTTCTATAGCTTGGAAGTAAACCATGTGTCATGGTCGGAGACAATAGATAAAAGTACTCCATGTAGTTGCACAATCATTTGCACATAGAGGCATCCCGAGATCTCTACCGAACCCAGCTCTCTAATCAGTAAGAAGTGGGATGACATGGTGAGTCGTTAAACGATCACCCAAATCTAGTCATGACCCCTGGATGTATATTGAATACCACCAAGATGTCCACGGATATCCCATCCCACTTCTACTCTGGAACCTCTAAAGGCTAAACCAAGCCTGCTGGAACGTGGTCCTCTACCTTCAATTGCTGACAAGTGAGGAATTTAGAGACAAACTCTGCTACTTCCTTCTTTATACCCAGCCACTAGTGCTGTCATCGATGGTCCTGATATTTCATCTCCACTCCTGGATGTACCGCTAAAGGGGACATGTGAAACTCCCTAAAAGGTTCCTCCTGAAGTGACACTGGCACCATAGTACGTCCCTTGAAGAGGATGACATGCTCCACACCTTCAAAAAATCTATTAGGTGCCTGCCATGTGGATATCTGAGCACGTTGTGTCTCCCAATCAGCATCCCCATGTTGTGCCTCCTTGACCTACTGATGAAGTGGGGGAGGGAATGTAAGAGACTGAAGGAATGCTTCTCCATCATAATCAATAAAAGATATCTATAAAGAAGCCAGCTCCTCTATCGCCTCTCAAAGAAGATGTATACCTATGCTCCTACTGAGTGCATTTACAACAACATTCGCTTTTCCATGAGTATAGACTATCTCGAAGTCATAGTCCTGGAAGAACTCATGCAAATGTTGTTGTCTCAAGTTCATGTCCTTCTGAGAGAAGATATACCTGAGACAAATGTGATCAGAGTACATTGTAAAACACTCGCCCTATTAGATAGTGCTGCCACATCATTAAAGTGAAGACCACCACTTCTAACTCTAGGTCATGGGTACCGTAGTTCTACACCTTCTGTCTCAGTGGACGAGAACTATAAGAAATCACTGCTTGCTATTTCATCAGGACACACCCAATTCCGGGACCTGTTGCATCATAGTAAACTACGTACCCTATGCCCACCTCTGGAAAGCCTCAAGATTTTGGAACAAGTTAGCATCTTCCTTAGCTCCTGAATTCTCTTCTAGCATCTCTCCAACCACACGAAGGGTTTCCCCTTCTTCGTCAAGGCTTATAGTGGTGCTGCAACTTTGGAGAAGTCAGGTATGAACCTCTGATAGTATCCAGCCAATCCCAGGAATCTCTGTACCACCATCACACTCATTGGTGGATCCCAAGCAAGTACCACCTCAATCTTCACAGGATCCACTAGAACTCCAACCTTCGAGATGATGTTTCCCAAGAAGTGAACCTCTCGAATCAAAAACTGGCACTTTGATATCGTAACATAATTCGGGTGCTCTTGAAGTGTGTCCATTACTACCAAAAAATGGTAAGCATTCTCCTACTCAGTAGTCCAGTATATCAGAATGTCGTCAATGAAGACTACAACAAAGCGATCAAGGTAAGGCTATAAGGTCATGTTCATGAGACTCATGAACACTGCTGGATAATTGGGTACGCGGAAGGGAATAACCAAGAACTCGTAGTGGCCATAACAACACCTGAAGGTCGTCTTCTGCACATCCTCATCTGAAGATCTGAGCTGGTGATAGCCTGATCGTAGGTCAATCTCCAAGAACCACCGTGCTCCATTCATCTCATCAAAGAGGTCGTCAATCCTCAGGAGTGGGTATTTGTTCTTCACGGTCACCTGGTTTAGGAGACGGTAGTCGACACAGAGCCACAAGATCCCTTCCTCCATCTTGGTGAATTGAATCAGGGCTGCCCAGGGAGACAAACTGGGCCAGATGAATCCCTTCCCCTGTAAGTCCTCTAGTTGTACCCTCAGCCTGTGAAACTCAACGGGAGCCATCCGATATGCTGGAGTAGATATAGGTGTCATCCTGTGGTAAAATTCAATTTAGAAGTCCACCTCTCTGGGAGGAGGTTGTCCTGGAACATCATCAGGGAAAACATCTGCATACTGGTCCACCACTATAGGATAAGTCAGACTCTCCACATTAACTACACTGATGGTAATGCCAACTAACTGGTGAGTGATCGGCCGCACCCTCCTCCGAGTAAGTATATCATGTGTTTTAAGGGCTCCCTTATGACTGGTAAAGGTATAGCTGATCCCATCTATGCGAACACACCGCACTTTTTTCTTAATACATTCAATCTGATCAAGGACTATAGATAACCAGTTCATACCCATGATGACATCGTAAGGCCTCGACACTACTACTAGGAGATCCCAGCTGAAGCTCTCACCTCCTAGAGTAAGCTCTCACTTCTGGAACCAGTGCGTAATTTTCAAATCATCTCCCTTAGGAGTCTCTAGCTATAAGGATCGAGGCAATGGATCCTTTAGAATCTCCAAGCTCCGAACGAGGGCAGTGGAAATGAAAGAGTGACTAGAACCTGTGTCTATAAGAACTATAGATATGGTGGAGTAGACACAGATCATACCTCAAGTCATCTCTGGAGCACCATGATCATAGGTCTCATCTACCTGAATCTAAGCTCTCCCATATCCACCCGATCCCTGTGGTCGAGGTGGGCCTCTTTGTGGTGGTGGTGGTAACACCTTGTGACGTCTTCTACTGACAACTGCATGTCCAGCTCCTCTTCCACGTCCAAATCCTCCCTGCGGACCGCCACATTCAAACCTCTACCTCTTCCTGGTAGGTCCCTCAACTATCAGTTGATCATCTATATGATGGGTCTGACAGTCACAAGCCATGTGACCCTACCGGCTGCATGAGTAACATTGTCCTCTACTGGAATGTCTGGATCTATCTCCACTCTGGCTACCCCGCACATCTGATTCTGAGCCATTCGGTCATCCACCTATTGGTCTGTTCCTCTTGGACCTCTATGAACTATGTATACCGCCAGCTATAGAATAATCCATTGGATTTGGTCTAGTAGTGGGTCTCGCTTTTCGTGACTGCCCAGCAAGTAAACTCTCCACTAAGAGGGCTCTCTCTAACAACCCCACCTCCGTCGGGAAGCGGAGTTTGATCATCGACACTCTGATCTCTCATCTGATCCCCTGATCGATGGTTCAGGACATGAAGAATGGATCCCACACCATATTTGTGGTGTAGCACGAGAGTTCGGTGATCCATGTTGAGTACTGTCCCACCATCATGCTTCACTTCTTTAGAAGCAATGGATCCTATATCTGCACTGCAAGATGGGTGGATGGTACAAACTCCACCCAGAATAGGCTCTCGAAGTCTTCCTAGAGTAGGGTCACCTCATCATGAACTTGTAGCATCAGGATCCACCATCTACCTACTTCTTCCTGAAGGAGACTCACAACAAGGATCACCATGAATTTTATGGGTGCCCCTATATTCCTGAAGACTCTCACCACAACCTCCAGCCAATCCTCAGCCACCTGTGGCTCCATCTCTCCCCTGATCCTGGGTGGCCTCTAGAGCTGGAACTCATGCAACGCACTCAAGCAGTGTGCATTATCTATTATTGGGGATGGTGGCATCAGTGGCCCAATGAAAACTTATACAACTGGTGCCTCCGATGGGAATGGGCCCTGCACTGAGGCCTCATCGCTCTTTGGGCTATTACTACATATGACTCTCGGGGCTCTAACTGGTTGTCCATGGGGAGGCATCCTAAACAGAACAGATGAGACATGGTCAAAATATTATACCTGGTCAGTTGTCCGGGTTGAGATGACCTAAAGAAAACTTTTGATAACACGCTCACAATCAATGTTTTCGTGCCCTGAGTCGGAAATCTGAAGACTTGGTCCTGCTGTATGGATACGTCGGCCGCCCACACCAACACTGGCTCCTTGAACTGAAATCCACACTTGGTACCCTTAGCACTACTGCTTCACAAAAAATAAAGATTAGAGTTCTTTGTTCTATGGTAGAAACGACTCCTCTGATACAAATTTTTCACGACATGTCCACCGAGGCCCGTATCGTGACTACCCCAATCCCACCTTCCATAGGACAGGGGATGGAGACTAGAATCAAAGGTGTAAATCCCTAAACTCAAAAGTTATTTCCTTTATAATTGAAAAAAACACATCAGAGTACACAACTGGAAGCAATGAACTAAGTAAAACTTTATACAAAAGAAGTGATGGAATGTAAAAGGGGCCGGAAATACCATCCCACCTTGAAAGTAAAAGTAAAACTGAAATCATTTACAACTGAAGAAATGTAAAGCATATATTGGGTCATCCCAGAGGGTTCCTATATGATGGGTTGGTACAGATGGCCTCCTCAGCACTCCACATCCATTCGTCTCCTCCGTGCACTGTCACACTGAGTGCTCCACCTACGTGTACCATCCAGTCCAGCTACTCACTGCCTTAGTCAGTGATATCATATTCTCCAACAAATACAATGAGGTTCGGGCATATCCCATTCATGGGTGAGTATAATGATACTTAGTAGGGATCTCGAGACCCACATGGTCTCACTAAATCCAACAAGGATAAACCACAATGTATGAAATCAACAGATAACCATTATTTAGGTGTATTTCCAAACATATACCTAAGTTATCTAGTAACACATATCAATCATGATGATAACACAAAATTCATTGACTCAGCTCAAACGAGTATTTTTATTTATCTGAACCCTCAGATGCTGGAGAACTCCTCTCTGTCGAGTACAGTGGGCCTACCGTGTCCCACAGAGGTGATTCCCACAAACTGGGACTGCTGAGGTACTCCTTATGTCGAGTATTGTGGATCTTCTTCACTCAAACAGAAGCGCTCCCCCATCATGGGTTTGCTGCGCTCACATAGAGGTGATCCCCTGGTATCCTACTGAGGTACTCCACATGTCGAGTACCATGGGTATGTCGCGCTCACAAAGATGCGCTCCCCACCATGGGTCTATCACGCTCACACAGAGGCACACCCCACTAGGCTAGTCAAGTCATTACATGTCAAATTGGTCAGAAGTCGTCATGTATCAGCCAACAACTAGGTTTCCGCACAAATGTATTCTCATTTCTGGAATATCAGCTCCACAAGCTATTGGTCAATACTCAAACTTTCATGAAGTCCCACGCAGAAGTATCTGAAAGGTCTGCCATGTCTTAGGGGCCTCAACGCAATAGACGACACATCATCAGACACCTGTTCTACTAGTTATTAGTCTTTTAGTCCCGGGGGTCCGGCTGGATTTGTGTACGATACAACCTGACTGTATCTCAACTATACCTCGAAATCCAGTGTGGTATTCCCTATGGGACGACTTCACTCCAAGAATATTGGTGTCGCTGACGGTTCATCAAATAGACGTCTGGTGCCAAATATATGTCCCAAGAATGTAATGGGACAGTATAGGGCATGGGTCTAGTCCGACCTGGTCAGACTGACTGGGCCCAACCTAGTCTGGGCCAACCCGGTCTGGGTCACCCTAGTCAGTCTTGCTGGGTCTGACCTGGCCAGTTGGCGGGTCAGCCCGCTATGTTTTCATCCGGTCCGATGGGCTCGGCCCAGCGGACTGTGAGGGTGGTTTGGCCCGGAGGTCACCACGTAGGTGACTCGGCACGAAGGTTGGGGCCAGTTCTGCCTGCACCACGAGGGGTGTGGCTCAGGGGACTCGTCCCGAATGTTTGTATTGTTCAAGAGACCAGCAGGCAGGCCGCATGAAGCGTGGGCCGACCGCGGGTGCACTGGGTAGGATGTGGCAGGGGCCAGGCCGGCCTCGGGGGCACCCGTAGGGCGTCGGGTAGGCCGCTGCGGTGCTGGGTAAGTTGTGGTAGGGGACAGTCAGGCTGCGGGGGCACCGACAGGGTGCCGAGCAGGGCGCGATGGAGCTAGCTAGGATGCGGTAGGGGCCTGGCAGGCCACTAGGGCACCGGGCAGGCCGTCGAAGGAGGAGGGCGAGCCGCGGGGGCGCCGGAAGGTGGGCCACGAGTCGGGAAGGACATCTAGAGGCTACGGGTAGGCGGGAAGTGCGCCGAGTAGGGCGTCGGGCAGGGCACCTGGAGGTTGTGGGTAGTTTGGACGGGCGCCACTCGAGACGGTGGTGTTCGGTAGGAAGCTTATGTGTGCCACGGGGGCTGCGTGATTCACGGAGGTCGTGGGTAGCGTGGCCATCGTCCATGCCACCTTCTTCATCATCGCCTCATCGTCATGTCGTAGTACGCCATAAGAAAGAATAATAGACGGAGGATTTCGGGCCATGTTAGGCTGGCCAGCATCCTATGAATTTTATGTAATATCAATTGGTTCATCGAAATACGAAAGATGAAAATCAATTATTTACAATCACGCAATGATTTCTTTTCAAAATATGATGAGAAAAGAAAAGGGATAAAACACAAGGCAAAACCCCTACCTTCTCTTTGTCAATTGGTGTTCTTTGTTCGTTGACAGTGTCATGGAAAGAAGATGATTGCATTCTTCATTCACCGCGTTCTTCACACACTCCCAATCTCAAGCTGCATCATTCATAGAAGACACTCCATGTCGGTAGGATCTGAGGGAGGAAGTCAAAGAAGGTTTTTGGAGTTCTTCCTTCTCCGTTGGAAGATGAGGTTCCTCATTCTTTCTTGGTAGCTTTTCTCACAAGCTCTCTACTTACTCCATTCTACCATAATGAATCACGCCAAAATATATAATAGATTTTTATCTATTATTCTGTTGGCATAGAATTCAAAAAGGGATAATAAATTAAGTGCACCCACCTAATTAATGCATGGGAGTTGTCATGGAATTATTAGGGGAGGTCAAGGAGGTTTCTACCCACTTAATTGGGGAGTTGAGGAATCAAGAGGCTCGCCCTCATTAATGAGGGAGAGATGAGAGGTTTTATCCACCTCAATGAATTGGGGTCGGGTGGTCCCCACCCCTATTATTTAAATGCAAGGTTATGTGGTCTCGGATGGACCCCACATCATAACCTCTCACGGGAGGTCATGTTCGGGTGGGCCCCACCACCACAACCTCTCATGGGAGGTTAAGGTGTGGTGGACCCAACTCTAACTACCAAGTGGGGGTTTTAAACAATAACAAATCGAATGGAAGATTAAAATAAAATAAAGTGTTGTACATTTTATTTTATTAATTTTTTATGAAAAGACAAAAAATAAATTTTATTCTCAACCATCCACCATCGAGGTGACATTCTTCTTAATCAAATACCTGCATTGTGACTTCAATGGTGCCCCCATATTTCAATTCTGAGCACCAGTCCAAATGTTATAAAATCCAACTCGTACGTTTACTGAACGTACCCGAAACCAATTTTCAGAATTTGATTCTGGGAACACCGGGCCTCAGAATCAAGCTCCGTAAATTTTCTTAGACTTGTAAAAATCCCATGTATTTATGAAAAAAACTTCCACAAAATTTATGATTCTTTAAAATTCAATAAAAAATAATATAAATAAATTTCGGGATGATAAATATTTAATTTAGAATTTTTTTTCTTATGTGCATGTCTATGATCTAGACCTAGCAGTGGTAGTCAAGTGACTTGTGAGATGATAACAGTATATGATTCTTATGATATATTTTATCCCTTTGTGTGGTTGTGTGTGATATATTATTATATTTTATAACATCATATGCATATCCACCCAAATCATAATTAAAAAAAACGAATTGTTTTTTAGGGATGTTTTCCCTCTCATCATGGTTGATTAGGGAACAAATGGAAAGCTTCCTTGACTCCCCCACTCTCCCTTTACCTTTTGTATATTACCTTATCATTTTCAAGTAGTAAAGTATTCAGGTATAGGTTGAGGACTCTTGTGGGATAATATGTTTCTCAGGTTTACTATATATTTTTGTGTTGTATGTAGTGAATTCAAGTTACAGTGCATACTTGTATTCTGTTATGGTAGATTGGAATCCTATATATGTACATGAGTTGAATATAATGGATTAACATATAATTCATGTTCACTAGCTAAATTGGATCCTAGATATACAAATAGTTATAATCAAGATAACGATGATGATGTTTTGCTGGTTTATAAGGTCCTATAGATGATGATCACTAATTGTAATCCACAGTTCATTTCTAGGGTTTTGTTAGGTCTCCATAAAATTTTTGTCTCTCAGATATACATTTATACAAATATTTATCATTATATTGATAGTTATAAAATTCATACATTCAATAATATAGATCATGTGTTTCATGTATGAATTATATTTTTGGTTGTTCAAGGGTGAGGAACATACCTTGACTGTATTTTTTAAAAAACAAAAAATGTCACTTGGTTATTAGTATGGATCCATTCAATATACTCTATGGTTGATATTTTTTATCTCCACTGAGATGGAAAATATTATGTTTTTATCTATTCTCCTACTATTATTGGTTCATTTAACAATAGGGAAGGTATAGTTGATCCATGTGAAAATAATGTTAGAATAAGATCATTAGATGTCCTATTTGGATCATAATAGGGGGCCCTTGGAATTTGACATTGTAGGTCGCGGTTTCTTGATGATTTCATGATGTCAATGGTACAAAATGTTTGATCATTTGAGTAATCACTATCCATAGTTTATTAGACCATCCAAGGTGTTGGAATGTGATGGATTTTTGGTATATCTATTAACACATCCCCCATAAATGATCAAGATTCATTACATCATCTATTTCTCATTTTTTCTATTGTATCCTCATAATTATCCACATGTCATTGATTTGGGAGCGATAGATATTTATGGTGGTCAGATATTCACATTATAACCTATTGATATTCTAGATCATTTAGAGAAGTGTTCAAGTTATTGTGATTTCCATTTGTTTTGAATTAAGTCCAAACATAGTGTCTTGATGGAAAGCACTTGGGAGTGGGAGTTTAAAATTCAAGCATAATTCATCATGATTTTTATACTTCATTTGGTGATTTTATGGTACTAGTTGAGATGTATCATTGATATTTATTGGGATTATTTGATAATTATTTTATTGATTTATTCTCATCCATGGTATGGTTTATGTGGTGGAGTTCTCATTGATTGAAATGTATCTCCCCCCGAAGTGTATTTTGAGAAGGATGGTGATGATTTGTTTTTATAATCATTGTCACATTGGTATTTTTGGTTTCATTTTAATGTACTAAGATAATTTAGTGGTATCAAATGGGTGGATATAGAGACCCAATTCACTTCATTTCCTTCTTGTATTTTGTTTTCAATTCTTAGGGATTATAATTTTTTGAGAGGTCTCTAATAAGAAGGATCATGTCTTCCCCATTCCTTTTGATTTTCATTTTAGTTTTTTAGATCCAGAGAGTTTTCTTGTTTCAAATTTTTTTTTCAAATGGTTTATAAATTTACAAATTAAATATTGAACATTTTCCATTTTATTAAAATAATTATGGAATTTTGTAAATTTTAATAGAACTAATTATTATTATTTTTTGTTTATTTAATTTATATTTAATTATTTTTAAATATTATTTTCCATTATATAGAACCCTCCACCATATTTGTTTGTATAAATATTTACCATAACATAGGTTCGAAATTAACTAACAATATAAATTCAATATGGATTATTCATTAATCATGTATTGGTAGGATGTAATTTATACATTGTAAAAGGTTATAAGTTATTTTTTATTATTTTGGTAATCGTATGGTGGATCATGTGAAGGGAAAATATATTTAATATGTGTATTCCATGTTTTCATTATCTAACAGATGTAGTCAATGTTCATATAAGGGTATGACTGTAAATTTCCATCTTGCATAATGGTAGTCATGTATTTATTTTATTTTCTTGTATAATGTTAACTTTCTTACACACATAGTGATAGATTCCAACCATGGGTTAAGGAATGTTTTTTCCATGGTACGAGGGTAATCACTTTAAATCCATCATCGCATTAGGGTCGTGTGAGACCCACAACTTTGTAGTTAAGCTCACATCAAGAAAATAATGAGTTACATAAGGGTGTGTATTGTTATGGTTAGTAACTAAAGATAGCTAATCTAGGTTGAATAATGGTTATCAATATTTTGTACATTATTAAGGTAATCTGATTTATCTTTATGCATCACACTACACATATAAAGGTTATAGTTTTTTGTAAAAAAATAATGTTTTCTTTAGTATTTACTTCTATAAATCATTTTTATAAATTTAATATGAATATTTATTGGAAATAATTTATTTTAGATATGTTATGATTGGTGAAAACATTAATCACTGAATTGATAAATATTATGAGATTTAAACATTTTTTTGAGGTAATTAAAATGTAAATTGAATTAATATTCATTAATTTGTTGTTTTTTTAGAATTTTTATTGTATATCTGATAAGAACCTTGTTATTCACAAAATTAGTATCTTTACTCCCTCAACCAAATTTGTTTATATTTCTAGAACTCTGATGGATCTAGGATTTTCTTTTTAGATCTCTGAGGCATGTCCAATTTCATCCAATTCCGTTATTAAAAGTCCATTCCATTAATTATCCTACGTCTGACTTCATATTATTGGGGTATCATACTGTATATCTCTTTATAGAGGTAGGGGATCCAAGATCATGATTTTAATTTCATACATAGTTTGAATTTATCTTTTTTGAGTTCTATTTAGTTAAATATATTTAATCATCCATAAAGTATACAACAATCTATAAAATATTGGTATAATTTGGTTTTATGTTGTATGATGCAAATTATTCATGATTATATAAATTAATGAAGAAAGAATAAAGAATTAATTCCTATTTAATATTTACTTATATTTAATTATGTTAAATAAATGAATTTAAATTTGATGTATTACCACATGATTATTATTTATATTAATATTAAAATAATCAAAGTAAATAAATATGATGGAAAAATTTATCACATGTTGTAGTTTTTATTTTATGGATATTTTAATGATAGTTTGGAATTATATTTATTCTTCATTCTTCTAAATATATTTGTATGATTGAAGAATGTATGTTGAAATTGGGAATTTTGATATTATGATCTATTTTTTGGTTATTATATATAACTGTTTCCTCGTGATTTAATAAATAGAGTGATATTTTTTAGTTATGTTCTTTTAGTTATGTAGTGCGATTACTAATATAGAAATTTTATGATCAATATAATGCTTCAAGGGAAATATGATTTGTAATGTGACATCTAATGTAATTATCAACCTTCCTTGAAATGGGTGATATGTGGAATTATTTCATAAATTATGATTATGAATTATCCTTTCCATTCGACAAATAATAAGTATATGATTATTATTCATGATAAATATGAATAATGAATTAGATATTTAAATATGTCAATGAAAATGATTGTTTTTTATTATATATTTTTTTCGGGATGAACAAAATCATTCTTCTTTATGGGAGGATTCAATGACTTTATGTTTTGGGCTTAGTCTCCCATGATTTCGTACAAAATATTTTTTTTCTTTATATTCAGTCTCTTAGATGATTGAACCATGTGGTGTTTTTAATATCATGATATATTTATAATTGTTTTCTGATAAATTGGTGATAATTTACTTGGGTTAAATTGATGGTTAATACCGAATATGGAAAAAAGACAAAATTATGTGAAATGGTGTCGTGGATGACACTATTCCAGTTGAGATTAGCTATGAGTTTCAATTTTTCATTGACATATTCTTTGTGTCTAATTTAAAGGTTGGATTATCATATGGTTAATTGTTATTATTTTTTCCTAAAACCTTTATATAGTGTGATTATGCATGAGAAGTGCTTCATTGTATGTGGTAGTTAGGATGAGTCATAGAGTACTCGACCATTATTAAAAAAATCATCAGTAATTTCTGATTGTTCTATATGGTTACATATTCTAAAGGCGTTATAGTGAATAAATTGTAAATTATGGAATTGAAGCCACATGTATTGGAAGTGTACATGAATAATATTATAAATAAATATATAATGATATTAATTAAAATCATAAAAATAATTAAAATTTTATAATTATGTTTGTGTTCATTTATATATATAGACCATAGAAATGGAATCCAAGTTTATTCTAAGATGACAATAGAAAATATGTCTGAGACAAGGTTGTTTCCATTTGAACGGTTTTGTGTGATATATTCCTCTAATTTCTTATTTCATTAGCTTTACCACCCATGTTTGTCAGCAAACTAGAACACAATTGTTTTGGGCGTGTTTTCCAAATCATATAGTTTAATGTATTAACTAATGGATAACTTCTCCCACTCCCTGTTCTCTATTTGGCTATAGTATATTATGTGGCCACACCCAGGATGTGATGGTTTAATATATATGGTATAGACTCACACAAGTTGAGTTGGATCTTGTTTTTACAAGAAATGTACTTGTTGGATTTAATGTATTTATTCCATAATGAATAATTCTATATAATCATGGGGTATATATATTCCAATGAGTGTATACAAAATATTTATAATGGGATGAGGTATAATTCAGGTTCACAGGATTTAAAAACCCAATATTTTATGATAGGTATTCTTTTTAATTTATTTGATGTCATGTTTTTTATGCTAAAAAAATATTATCTTGTCTTATACGCAAAACCGTATTAGTTTGAAGTATAAACAACACTATTCTTAGATTGTGTTACACACAATTTCAAGTTCATTTGATAACAGACATTCTACGCAACATTGAGTGTATATATATATATATGGATATATTTATTCAATGTATAAATGAAATATGGTTGGATTATGTTATATTAAACAACAAAGGAGTCTTGAACAACATGCAACCCTAACTTGGATTTCATTACACGCAATCGCGACCTTCCTCGATAGCGTGTGTTGTACGCAATACAGGGTTTTACTAAACAATGGTATATTATTATAATATTATTATCAACTGGCCGTTATGAATAGTATTAACTAAATTTTGAATTTTATAACATTATTATTTATCTTACACATTTTATAGAACATGGTATAAGAACAAAATAAATTTTTTGGGTAAAATAATTATTTTTCAAAAAATGCATTTTTTCCGCCTTTTGATGGAGCACCCAATTTAAATCTAGTTGTTGAAATGTTTATAAGTTCAATTTTAAAAAATAAAATTCTTCTTTTGAATCAGGATATAAAAATTTACATTGGATAAAGTTTTGATATTTTTTTGATAACTTTCATATTTTAATGAATAGTAAAAACACACTATATTTTAATTAAAAACAAATTTTTTCATCGTAATAAATTATGTGGTTAAATTATAATAGTGAATGGATTTAAAGTATAAATAGAATATATTTTTACCATTTAATATAATTTATGTCATTATCATTGATTTTACATTGAATTCGTAGGTTAAATCAATTCAATCTTTTGCAATGTTTTATTCAAAAACTCGTTTTCATTCCACAACGGGATTAATTTTAATTTAATTTCTGCTAATTATGTGTATTGAATTTGAAAAAAATTGATTCCATATTTGGAATCAGTGGGTCCAAATTATGTTAATAGTATACTTTTTATTTTTGTGATTATGAATAGTAACTACGGTAAATTTTATTTACCATAGTTAACGGCAAATCATGTAATTAAGGGTAAATATAATATTATAAAATTACCCTAACACATGAAAAAATTATATTGGATTGCTGAAAGTGTACCCATGTCACCTAAGGGTCGGATTAGATTCATTTTATGGACTTTTGAACATGAAAATAATTTAATTATTATTAAAACCAAAGAAAGTGACAACAAGTCACTCTCTTAAATCTTATAAGTATAATAATTTTAATTTAGTGATAAAAATCATAAAACTTCGAACATGAATAGTATCCAGAAATTTAATAATATTATCTAAATCATGATAATTTATTTATAATTTTTAGGTATTAAATAATTTTCATTAATGGTGATACATTAATGATGCAGAAATTATTTATTAAGTGAAAAATCAGTAATATAGTTTTTATTGAAATAATAATACCCATTAAAAGGACCAAAAACCTGACCAAAACTTATTGGTAGTGTATATATACACCTTAATCATCCAATGACTTAATATATAACCGTTTTAAGTCATGTAAAAGTGATTATGAAACTTATATTATTTTATTTTAAATGATGCCAAAGTTGTCACCTTCATAATTTAATAAATATAACAATTCAAATATTGTGATTTTAGGATGTTAAATTCCAGTACAAGTATTATTTTGAAATTTAATATATTTATATACATCATAGGATTTTAGTTTTAATTTTTATGCAACAAATATGTATATTAAATAATTATACAAAAATGTTGTAGTAATTATTTTATTAAGAGATAAACCAAATAAATGGTTTTAAAAATAATAAAATAAATATTATATGAACTATTTAATGTTCTCCACTAATTTTCTAGATACATATGACCTTTTATGAATCTAGTAAAGATTTTAGTTCGAATATCTCTTCAGTATATATTTTATTTAAATTCAAATAAATGAATTGTCTCAAAATTGACACAATTGTTATTTTATAAAAATAACATATGATAAAATTGATTAAAAATATCAAAAATATATAAAAATTATAAATTTAAATTTATATGGTCTAAAATGGTATAAAGTATCCAATTATGGACACTTCAAAAAAAATAAGTAATTATTTGTTATAATTTAAAATTTAGAATATTATTACCACAAATAAAATTAAATTGATTACGTAAGGATAAATCAAGTTGATAATGTTTAAACATAATTTCCTAACATGTCTAAATTTTATTGGTTGATAAGATTACAATCCTATCTCATCTAATATTCTAATATGAGTCATTTTTTGTAGGTTTTTATGTGGGGTTAGATTTATTATAAATTAATATTTTTAAGATTTCCAAAGGTACCCCTCCCTTCCCTTATAAAAGGGCACCTCCTCCCTCTCTTCCCCACACCAATTTGAGCCTTCAAGCTCGGCCAACCCCTGCCAAATTCTCTTCTACACTTCCCTAGAAACATCCTAGAGGTACTGGTCTTCTTCAAATACCAATTGTAGTTCCCTAAGAGGAGGTATCAAAGAGGCGCTTCAAAGAAGAGGAGGTTCAGATCCATACGAAGCATATCAGACCTAAGGTAAGGGATAATTGTGCATATCTAATTTTTATCCGAGATTGCTTATTCGTAAGTATTTAATGGGGTTATTTCTATCATCCATTTCCATGTCTTATAAAAGTGTATTCATGTATGTTTAAAGTCCTTTTGACCCATTTGACTTTTACCCCATGGTATGGAAGTAATCGTTCTTTTATTTACCCTACAAGGTACTTTTTGACTTTTCCAACAAAAGTACGAGAAGAATGTTTTTTTAACGTATACAGCATGAAAGGATTTTTTTCGGTTTTATAAATCGTTATTTTCATGAAGCTTCCTCCAAAATATTTCATTACTATTTTAAAGAAAATCTCTTTCTTTTAATATTGCATGATGTTTTGTGAAAAGAAAATGATTTTCATGAAGAAAGGATATTTTCCTCAAGAATTCAATTCAAGTGATTTATCAAAACCATTTTCCATCTTAGATGAAATTATTTATATGTGTATGTTTCAAGTATAAAGTCTCTATGATTTACATGGTTTCACTTTTCTTATTATGAAATGATATCCATTTCTTTAATATGGATTATGTGATGACGGGATGAAGTTTATGAAACCCATTTTATTCGTTGGGTTATTATGAATGATGTATGTTTATTTTGTGCCATAAGTAATAATGATTTCATTATTAGATGGGTGGGACCTATATCTCCCTCCAATACATTGGGTAATGATTTATATCTCATGAGATAGACATGGCTGGAATGGTAAGTTAATCCGGTGCAGGGTTACAGGACTGAAACGAGAAGTGAACTCGATTCAGAAAGGGACTTTGTCCACTACGATCGTACTGGCAGTAATGCCTTGGCTACTATGGAAATCATTACATGTGCTTAATGGATGCCACAATTACATGCTTTATTCCTATGCTATTTTATCATGATTGATGATCCATTTGTGATCTATGCCTTACGTTCTGCCATGTTTTATGTCATTTCTCAAGATTTTGATGTTTAAATTTTATGTTGATGTTTTTATGTTCAAATGTATATGGTTTGTTTTATTTTGTCCATGCATACCCTTACTGAGCATTTGTGCTCACCCTTTTTATGATTTCTTTTCCCCCAGGATTAAAAGAAAGGTTTTAGGTAAGGAAACAAAAAGGGGAGGATCGTTATGGGAGTTGTTGAAGATCTTTCAACTTGATTAGAAGTTTATATTCCATGATTCCAAAGACACTAAAATATTACGGTCCTTGTGTGTCTGTTTTTGTTATGTATTAGATATTCCACAAAAGTAATGTAATGCCCATGAACATCATGCTTCTAGTTTCTACAGGGGGTATCAGAGGAAAGGTTTAGTCAACCTTTGGAAACTAGGATGTGAAAACATTAGTGAGATCCCCTGAGATATTTTTAAGGTATGTCTAGGGATATCCCTAAGGATAAGTATACGTATAGGATATAGTCCTAGAACTATGGTAACAATCATAGAATTTAACCTAATATGTTAGATATTGAGGGTACTCCCCCTTTACTATGTTGTTTTCCCTAGCATGATTTTTGCCTCTCACACTATTATTTTTCGGTTTTAGGAAATGGCTGGAAAAACGAAGATTCACGATAATGGTGGATATGACAGACAATGGAATGATTTTCTTCATGAGAAACCAAATGAAACGGGATTTGGAAGTCCAAAAATCGTCATTATGCCTAATCGGCAATTTCTTATTATGATCAATAATCTCAACATTGGTAAGTTTCTTGACTCAGATAATAAGAGAAAGATGTAGTTTCATGATGATCATAGAAGAAAGAAAGTTCAACTTCCCTCATGTAAATCATGTGGGAAGAGTCATCCGGGAGATTGTTTCAAAGGAACTGGAATATGGTTTGGGTGTGGAAAAGAAGGACACAAATCCAGTAAGTGCAAAGGGAAATGTTTAGTTAACACCATGTACAAGGATAATGTTATTACTACGACATCAAAAATGACTAGATGTTTTAAATGTGGAATGTATGGGCATTATGCAAACCAATGCCCTAAGGGAAAATCTCATGAAGAGAATCAGCATGGTCATACGGGTAGTATTTATGTGGATGATGATGAAGAGACTACACATGAAATATGAGATGAAATAAATGATGAAGCTCAACTAGTGGTTTAAGAAGTTAGTTGAATGATTGTATGTTTATAAAGAATAATGTATGGTACTATGGAATAAAGAATCATCTAAGTATTGTTACACTATTGTTTTTCCTAAAGTATATGAAAGTATATGTTGAATGGTACTGGTAACCATTGAAGGTTATTCATATATTTTTGGAAAGTAGTTGATATGCGCATAATTAAGGGATAAGAAGATAATGAGATGTTTGATTGTATTCATGAGCTCATGACTTATATAAGGACTAAGTGAAATTATGGTTTGATTATATAGATTTTTTGGGATTTTGGTATGTGGAAAGAGTTGCCTTTTGACAGTATTCATGTTTTCACTAAGGTTATATGGTAATTTATGTTTCAATAGAATATATTAATAAGGTATTCATGTGTTTCGAATGCAACCAATAAGATATATCTTATGATATATGTGGGATAAAAGCTTGTATTCACATTCTTGGTAGATAACCTTTCTAGTAATTGTTTTCTTTATACTATGAGCTTGGACCGAAGTATTTTAGATAAGCCTAAAGATTGGAATGGTTTATGTTGGACATAAGTTAGTATTGTTTAAGGATATAACTTTTTTTTGATATTATTGATGGGATGTTATAGTAATGTAGTTTTAGAAAAAGGACAACCTGCAGGACGGGCGACAACCCATCGTGTCGGACAAGGTTGTGGAAATCGAACCCAAAAATGAATTGTGACAGGCCTTTATCGCCTACCACTGGCCTACAGGAAGACCTTGGTTAGTAGAAAATAGTTTGATTTTATTAAGCGGTATGATAGAGGAAGTATACGTTCATTTTTGGAACCATATACGATTAATCTAACCATAAGATGGGCTTATAACTTCTGCTAACCATTTGTTTGAAACAGATGGAATAACCCATAATTCTAACACATGATCTGCTAATACTTCACGAATAAAAAATTCAACATCATTTCTTTAAGAGATGAAGTGGAAATTGTTCAAATAATGAACAACAGTGAAATTCTACCAAAATCAAGCAAGTATTTCTTCTAATTCAAATTCTTTAAATTTTGGGAAATGATCTTGAAAACCAAAAGTGTTGTCCTAGTGCCCTTATATCCGATGAATCATATGGTACCTTATATCATCACAAATATATGGCTTTGTGATTTTTGGCTTTTTCATAGCCATGTTCTCTACCACTCTCTATCAGAACATGATGGTTAGATTTCTCTTCCATATCCATATTTTCACCAATGTTCTCCTACGTGGAAACCCAGTGATTAATTAATTTGGGTAACCATTACATTTCATACTTTAGTTTTTAAAGTTATGTTTTGGTATTTCATTTTATGATGTGGGTTTCAATTAAATAATCTTTCAAGTAGAAACCCATGCATAACCCCGACGAATTTCGAGGGTGAAATTCATTTTAAGGGGGGTAAAATGTAACAACCCGATATTTTATTATAAGTATTCTTTTTAATTTATTTGATGTCATCTGTTTTATGCTACAACAATATTATCTTGTTCTATACGCAACACCGTATTAGCTTGAAGTATATGCAACAATATTCTTAGATTGTGTTACACACAATTTCAAGTTCGTTTGATAATAGTCATTCTACGCAACATTGACTGTATATATATATATATGTATTCAATTTATAAATGAAATATGGCTGGATTCTGTTATATTAAACAAAAAAGGATTCTTGAACAACACACAACCCTATCTTGTCTTTCATTACACCAATCGCGACCTTCCTTGATAGCGTGTGTTGTACGCAATACCGGGTTTTACTAAACAACGGTATATTATTATAATATTATTATGAACTAGCCGTTATGAATAGTATTAACTAGATTTTAAATTTTATAATATTATTATTCATCTTACACATTTTCTAAAACATGTTATAAGAAAAAAAATAATTTTTTCGGGTAAAATAAGTATTTTAAAAAAAATGCAGTTTTTCCGCCTTTTGATGGCGCACCCACATTAAATCTAGTTGTTGACATGGTTATAAGTTCAATTTGACAAAATAAAATTCTTCTTTTGAATCAGGATATAAAAATTTACATTGGATAATGTTTTGATATTTTTCTGATAACTTTCATATTTTAATGAATAGTAAAAACACGCTATATTTTAATTAAAAACAACTTTTTTCATCGTAATAACTTATGTAGTTAAATTATAATTTTGAATGGTTTTAAAGTATAAATAGAATATATTTTTACCATTTAATATAATTTATGTCATTATCATCGATTTTACATTGAATTTTTAGGTTAAATCATTTTAATCTTTTGCAATGTTTTAATCAAAAAACTGTTTTCATTCGACAATGGGATTAATTTTAATTTAATTTCTGCAACCTCTATGTACTGAATTTGAAAAAATTGATTCCATATTTGGAATCAGTGGTTCAAAATTATGTTAATAGGCTACTTTTTATTTTTGGGAATTATGAATAGTAACTACGGTAAATTTTATTTACCATAGTTAATGGTAAATCAGGTAATTTAGGGTAAATATAATATTATAAAATTACCCTAACACATGTAAAAATTCTATTGGATGGTTGAAAGTGTAACCATATCACATAAGGGGCGGATTAGATTCATTTTATGGACTTTTGACCATGAAAATAATTTAATTATTATTAAAACCAAAGAAAGTGACAACAAGTCACTCTCTTAAATCTTATAAGTATAATAATTTTAATTTAGTGATAAACATCATAAAATTTCGAACATGAATAGTATCCAGAAATCTAATAAAATTATCTACATCATGATAATTTATTTAGAATTTTTAGGGATTAAATAATTTTCATTAATGGTGATACATTAATGATGCGGAAATTATTTATTAAGTAAAAAATCAGTAATATTGTTTTTATTGAAATAATAATACTCAATAAAAGTCCCAAAACCTGAAAAAAACTTATTGGTAGTGTATATCTACACCATAATCATCCAATTACCTAATATATAACCGTTTGGAGTCTTTTAAAAGTGATAATGACACTTATATTATTTTATTTTAAATGATGCCAAAGTTGTCACCTTCATATTTTAATAAATATAACAATTTAAATATTGTGATTTTAAGATGATAAATTCGAGTAAAAGTATTATTTTTAAAGTTAATAGATTTATATTAATCATAGGATTTTATTTTTAATTTTTATGCAACAAATATGTATATTAAATAATTATACAAAAATGTTGTAGTAATTATTTTATTAAGAGATAAACCAAATAAATGGTTTTTAAAATAATAAAATAAATATTATATGAACTATTTAATGTTCTAAACTAATTTTCTAGACACATATATCCTTTTATGAATCTATTAAAGCTTTTAGTTCGAACATATATTCTATATATATTCTATTTAAATTCAAATAAATGAATAGTTCCAAAATTGACAGTATTGTTATATTATAAAAATAACATATGACAAAACTGTTTAAAAATCACAAAAATATATAAAAATTATAAATTTAAATTTATATAGTCTAAAATGTTATAAATTATCCAATTATGGAAAATTCACAACAAATAATTAATTATTTGTTATAATTTAATATTTAGAATATTATTACCACAAATAAAATTAAATTGGTTAAGTTAGGATAAATCAAGTTGATTATGTTTAAAATAATTTCCTAACATGTCTAAATTTTATTGGTTGATAAGATTACAACCCTATATCATCTAATACTCCAATATGAGTCATTTTTGGAGGTTTTTAAGTGGGTTTAGATTTATTATAATTTAATATTTTTAAGATTTGCAAAGGTGCCCCTCCCCTCCTTTATAAAAGGGCACCTCCTCCCTCTCTTCCCCACACCAATTTGAGCCTTAAAGCTCGGCCAACCCCTGCCAAATTCTCTTCTCCACTTCCCTAGAAACATCCTAGATGTCCTTTTATTCTTCTAAGACCAATTTTAGTTCCCTAAAAGGAGGTATCAAAGAGGCGATTCAAAGAAGAGGAGGTTTGGATCCATACGAAGCATATCAGACCTAAGGTAAGGGATAATTGTGCAAATCTCATTTTTATCCAAGATTTCTTATTCATAAGTATTTACTGGGTTTATTTCTATCATCCATGTCCATGTTTTATAAAAGGGTATTCATGTGTGTTTAAAGCCCTTTTTACCCATTTGAATTTTACCCCATGGTATGGAAGTAATCATTATTTTATTTACCCTACAAGGTACTTTTTGACTTTTCCAACAAAAGTATGAGAAGAATTTTTTTTAACGTATACAGCATGAAAGGATTTTTTATGGTGTTATAAAGCCTTATTTTCATGTATCTTCCTCCAAAATATTTCATGACTATTTTCAAAAAAATGCTTTCTTTTAAAATTGCATGATGTTTTGTGAAAAGAAAATGATTTTCAAGAAGAAAGGATATTTTCCTCAAGAATTCATTTCAAGTGTTTTATCAAAACCATTTTCCATCTAAGATGAAATTATTTAATATGTGTATGTTTCAAGTATAAAGTCTCTATGATTTACATGGTTTCACTTTTCTTATTATGAAATAATATCCATTTCTTTTATATGGATTATGAGATGATGAGATGAAGTTTATGAAACCCATTTTATTCGTTGGGTTATTATGAATGATGTATGTTTATATTGTGCCACAAGTAAGAAGGATTTAATTATTAGATGGGTGGGACCTATATCTCCCTCCAATGCATTGGGTAAAGATTTATATCTCATGAGATAGACATGGCTGGAATGGTAAGTTAATCCAGTTCAGGGTTACAGGACTAAAATGAGGAGTGAACTCGATTTAGAAAGAGACTTTGTACACTAATATGGTCATGGCAGTAATGCCTTGGCTACTATGGAAATAACTACATGTCTTTAATGGATGCCACAATGACATTCTTTATTCTTATTCTATTTTATCATGATTTATGATCCATTATGATCTATGCCTTACGTACTACCATGTTTTATGTCATTGCACAAGATTTTGATGTTTAAATATTATGTTCATGTTTTTAAGTTCAAATGTGTATGGTTTGTTTTATTTTCTCCATGCTTACCCTTACTGAGCTTTGAGCTCACCCTTTTTATGTTTTCTTTTCCCCCAGGATTAAAAGAACGGTTTTAGGTAAGGAAAAAAAGGGGAGGATCATTATGGAGATGTTGAAGATCTTTCAACATGATTAGAAGTTTATATTCCATGTTTCCAAAGACACTAAACTATTAAGGTCATTGTGTGTCTGTTTTTTTATGTATTAAATATTCCACAAAAGTAATGTAATGTCCATGAACGTCATGCTTAGGGTCTCTACATAGGATGTAGTGGCTTCTGGACATAAACTTGGTTATGAACGCGATGATGATGATGTAGTTTTGTCAGGTTTCATAGGATGCATAATGGTTGAGATATGATTTCATGATAATGTGATGAATTATAGGATATATGAACACATTAAATTATCCTTTGAGGCAGGGGATAAATAAACAATTGGAGATGGCGTAGCGGGGTACCTATATATATATATATATATATTTTTTATATATAATGATTTACATTTATACATTACCTGGAGAGTTTTAGGTGGTGAGGATGGGAAATAGTATTACCTATTTAAGGGAGGAATTGGATCCATTTTTTATTAAATTAGCGATATTAAAATTCCTTCATATTTTTTTATATAGGATTCAATGGGGATCCCACTAAGTATTCAGGTTATGCTCAACGTACATATATATATATAGTGTTTATAGGCCCATAAGAGTTGGTTGGTGTTTGAGCTATGTGTTACTATCTAGTGGATTTTTTTAAGAGTTACTACAGTTTTTGGGAAATTCCTAGTTGATTGTTTGAATATTATAATTTATTTACTATTTCATATGCATGATATTACATTCATGTTTCTAGATTCCATATTATTTTTGTATCTGGGTTAGTTTTTGGATTCTCTCTTATTTATTTATTCCTTAAATTTACATTTTATGGTATCCCCTTCAATTATATAGATTATATATATAAGAGATATTTTATAAACCATAGCATATTAGAGTTGAGGTTCGGGGTCATATATCATTCCCTTCACTTCTATCTCTATAGGAATACAAGTTGAGGGATGGGTCATGATAAAAATATTCTAGTTTAATAGTTTTTTTTCATTACTGGTAATTATTATATACTAATTCAATCATTTCATTATTATTTTAATGTCATAAAGAATATAATTTCTTTTTATACATTTCTATATATATATATCTGGATGCGTATGTCACTACTTTATACAAAAAAAATTAAAATTAGTACTTAAAATATTAGATGTTTCCAATTTCTATTGAAGGATATGATGCTCAAATTAAATGAGTTATTTTCTATCATTTTAATTAAATATTTTTTATTTTATAATTCATCAATTTCATTATATTTTTTAGATTTAATATTGTTTTAAATTATTATATTATATCAAATATGTTTACTAATTTTTCCTACATTTCACATAACATTATCACTATTCAAGGTTTATCACAATTGATGTCAGAAATAATCTTTTTAAATAATTTAATATTTATGATCCTTTACGTAATAGGTAGAATTTTGTAGTTTTCTATTTTTTTATCATGATTTAAATTTACAAATAAAGTGGTATTTTTTGAGTGGCTCATTTATATTTGTCCTTATTATATTATTTATATATTTATTTATATTTTTTAATTACCAAAACGTATTTATTAAAAATATTTACGATGATTAAAAAAATATTAAATTATTCACATTAAATATGTTTCTTATGATATGATTTTAGTGAAAAATGTAATTTTTTAATCCTATATAATTTTATTATTTACTATTCCAATTGATATTTTTTCTTGTTTAATTTGAATAATTACAATTTATCTTAACATTAAATTCTTGTTTCTAATTATAATATTTTTAATGGATTCTATAGTTAATATATTTATTTTATATTGTTATATTCTATTCTATTTAAAAGATTCAGTATACACAAGGAAATGATCCTTAAATTTTTTTAAGATAAACCTTACACAACTAAATATTATCTTTATATATATTCATGTTAACAAAAAATGATTTTTACACATACTCATGATTATGAATGTTTTTATTACCCATAAATCAAATATTTATTACCTTTACTTAGTTTGGTATTACATTCCCACAAATGATTTTGGTGCTCTTCTAACCTTTACATAAAACCAAATGACATTTTATAACTTATATAATTAATATTTTACCTTTATGCATATATTAATTTATCATTAGATATTTTTTCTTCCTGATAAATGACCCTAAGATAGATTTACACTTATATGAATTCTTGGTTACATAAAATATTCTTATAAGGTCTCATTCCTATGTGAAAATATTATTATGTGAACTAAACATTCAAGTTATATATTTTTAATTTCATTTATTTTTAGGATTATATACACTTATTTGAGTCTTATTTATTTATTATATCTAGAAACAATTTTCAATGTTATTTTTATGTTTTTAATATGGAGTTCATATTTATTTATTTTTCATTATATATTCTACATGTTTTGGAATGATAATAAATTTAAAAAAATTCATTGGGATTATATGTTTAGTGTTTAGTGGGATACCATAAATGGATATTATGGAGGCTATTTCAAAGATGTTCAATTTTATAAACACCATTTTATATATTTTTAATCATTGAAGCAGTTCGTTATGATTCAATTAAGAACTATTGGAAGGGTTTAATCATAGAAAATGAGAATCATGGATATAATTTTGGTATTATTATTTTTATTACTATTTTAATTAGTTTTACCATTTGATATTACTATAAATCTTTTTAAGATATTTTTATGGAGGAAGCAAAAAAGATACAGGTGATGCATTGTGTATCAAAATCATTATTCAAATGATCATGAATATTGCACTTCTTGATACTAATAAATTAATTTATCATCCTAGGTGAAAAATATTTCAATATTATTGAAATATTTCATGTATGATAACTAAACATTACAATCATCACTACCTTTTATAGATGGATTTATCCATTTCACGAGAACCCTTTATTTTGTTTCTATTGTATTCATCGAATACCTTGACCTAGTCTCTCTGAGTATATTCTTAGTTAATTATATATTTCTTTGATTTATAAACACTTATTATGGTTTTTAACCCCCTCCAATTATATTATAATTATTGTGTTCTAAATATACCATTAAAAAGTATATTTTGTCTTAAACCTCCTTCAAAAGGTTTTTTTTTAAATTATGGGTTAAAATTTAGTATTATAATTTTGTTATGAGTACCCATTAAAATACATTGTTTTTGTGTGGCTGTTCCTAACCATGAATAATTATTTTTTATAACATTTCTAATCCCTTAAAAAGTTCCATTATTTAGTGAATAACAAATAACTCATTGGGTAGAAGGGTGTAGAGAGTAGATGTAAAAAACCATATGTCCTTACTTTTTGAAAATATGTTAGAATTTTAATTTATATTTTAAAATGATTATGATGAGTTAAAATGGAAATTTATTGTATCTTATGATCATTATTAATTAAAATTCATAATGTGTTCTATAATAGGTTTCTTCCATATGATTAGAATTTAGTGTAAATCCATGTCATTCAATTTTTCATGAAATATTGAATATTAAATTAAATAGAGATTATTTTTTCATTTATGTTTGGATTGTGAATTGTTATTTTAATAGGTCATCATAATGATATTTTGACACTATGGTTGTGTCTAGAATGGGTGGTTTTCCATGAACATGGAATAAACCTAATACTGGTGCTAAGGCTGGGCCCATACTACCTTTACTTTTCATTCCCTTTTTCCTTTTTTTGTTTTTTCATTTTCATTTCATCTCTTCTAGCTGCTATTCTATAACATTCCCCCAAATGGGGTTCTCTTTTTCATATATGTTGGAGGATAATGATATTGAGAGAAACATGGAGAGAGTGGAAGGAATGTACTACATTAGAGCGCAGTTCATTCCAAATCAGCGTGTCACATCCATGAGACTCATATCAATCCAAATCATTAGAAGATTATGTTCAGGGTTGTTTGGTTTTTTCAGTTTTAATCCCCAGTTACAATACAATATTCTACTTTGGTTTTTTGAATCCCTATTACTATGAATGATGAAACGAAAGGATCATTTAATGTTTTTGGGGAAAACATGTGGTTCAGGAGGATTTCATGGGCTTCCCTGTAAGAAATACTTATTAAAACACACACACACACACACAATATTTTCATTCTATTTGGGGAAGATATATTATTTATTAAACTAAAAATTGTGTGCTATTAGTAAAAACTATGTAGTTTTACATGATGATGTTTTAGTACATGTTCGGACACTAGATGTGTTCTCGATATGTTGTTATAAACAGCTAGATATCGGGTCTATCATGGATATTTATTAGTACAAATTCAGACACCAAATGATACTTCACATTGTGAATTTACATGGATGTGGTGTATATTTTATTATACATGCCATTTATCCAGGTTACATATCTTGTGTTCCACCTATGGTACCCATTTTGATGGGTTTTGAAAAAAAGCTACCTTACAGCTTGAATTTGAAGTAATAGGATCCCATTCAATGAATTTTTCAATATTGAAGGAGAGGGTGTAGTCCATGGGGTGTTTCAAGGGAATATAAGATGAGTTCCAGGTAAAAAATATATGATGGATAGGTTAAAATTTTTAAACGGATTTGGAGGTCTATTGTGAGAGGTTTTTTAATGACCTAGGTAAGGATCAAGAGAATTAAGGGAGGAATTGGTTTAAGATTACTAAGTCCCTTACATGTTTATTTCATGAGACAATGCCCTATTTTGTGGAACTTGATTTTAACTCAAGGAAGTGTATAGGTTGGGCATTCAATCCATGCTAGAGTGACATGGTAAATTTATGGTATTGAGGTCACCTCCCTTTTATGTTCTCACATTTAGTGTTCTATGTTAATGAGACGATAGAAACAAGGTTGTGGGTGGTCATACACCAAAGAGTGAGGTATTGAATAGAGATACTAGTTGTGACCCTGGATACCAAGAGGTATTACTCCACTTATGTTCTGACCCAAAGGATCTCATGTGGTATGAAATAACTTTCGTAAGGATTCTGAGGTCACATGTGGGATTCCATTGCTTATGTTGTAATCGAGAGGGATCATGTGAGTTGGCATTCAACCATCACATTATATAGTTTCAGTGATGTTATTTATTTTGGATGTTGTTTTATAACCTCAGGTATCATGTGATATTTTTGGGCTTCCATGATATGAATTTGGATAGCCAAATGGGAGTTTACATGGATTTTGAGCTGGGATGATTAGATCATACATGGATTTTGAGTTTGATGTTTGGATCTTCCATTGATTTGGAATTTTGATGTTTCCTTAATAATATAATGGGTTCCTAGAGTTGGTTGGGTATAAATGGGATATTTCCCATATATGGAGATGATTTTTTAGAGGTTCCTTGGAATAGGTGAAAAAAATAGATTTTCATGGGAATATTGCCCAGAGTGGTGACAACATGTATGTGAGATGACATGTATATAGATATTTGTAATTGGAGATATCTTGGATTTAGAGATCAGAAGATTGGGAAATCTTGGAAGGTGTCCTTGGAATCATGTAGAAATGGATGGGAGCTAACTCATATATGGATCTATGTCTTCGGAGATACCTTAGAAAATGAATTGATGTGTTTAGAATGTTGGGGGATGAGTCCCCTGAGTTTGTGAGGACACTGATTGGGGATTCCATGGGTATGGATCTCTCTTTATGGTGATGTCTTGGATTGAGATCTTGTATGATTATATAATCCTGGTATGGGTCCCTAGATATTTGAGGAAAAGTTATATTTTCCATGTATTTGGAGACCTTTTTATTTTTGGGTTTCAATGATTGAAGAAAATTTCAAAGAGACACCCTCACACTGTATACACTATATGTGGACAATTATGGTCCAAAACAAATGGATCATTGGTGTTGTTATTAAATTTTTTCGTTCCAGTTATTCTCAAGAAGTCTGGACATATTTAATGGGTATTCACTTATGAAATTATGTGATATGTTCACCATTGAAGGTCGCCTACTAAGATTCATTTTGCAAACCCTACATGTAAAAACATTTTCTGTGTAGTCCTTTTCTCTACTTTTAGGGTGAAAACAAATTAGAAATGAATAGGTAAGAGGCACAAGGTTTCATTATCCAATGGAGATACTAAAGTGGAATCTTGGATCCGGATATATTATTTCAACATAATGGAAGACTAGGTATGTTATATGTCTCATAGTTGTAGTAGAGCATGATGTAATTGTTTTTAGTTTTTTATTAAATATGTGATATCATCCTATTGGGAAAAAGTTATATATATGGCATCAATATTTGGAACATCGTTGTATTTCATTTATTGAATCGGATGTTTCATTATTTCATTTAATTTGATGTGTATAATTGTTGGTTATTTTACTGTTATTAAATACTATAATATAGAGGTCAAGTCTCCTCACACAACCACCATATACCCCTGTTTCTAGTCGGTAGAATACAGAATACAAGGAGGTGTACTGATGGTCATGTGTAAAACAAATTCAATTTATATTTCTAGAGTTATCTCGGCCTTGGCATTACAAAGTGGTATTATAGGGTTTGATTTCATGTTTTTAGGTATTTTTATATGGATCCCAAATTATATAGGAATGTTTCATAGCTTCTGATGGATACTATATTGGTTAATCATTAACACCTTCACTAGTAGGATATCAACGCTTCTAGTGACACATTTTGATATTTTGAATTTTTGATTTAGTAGTTGATTGATTTTACCCAAGGGTGACTCATTTGGTGTTAGGATTTATGATTATTATAAATTTTTGTCTCTTAACCCATTTTGATCAAACATATTCTTGATTTGTCTCCTTGCCTGTAGTGAAAACATTTTCCCCTGGTACCATGAGTTTCTATGTAGGATTCAAAAGACATGTGTGAACCTACTAGTGTATAGTATATAACTAAAAAGTTGTTTAACTATTTAACATCTCAGAAACTACTCATAAGGATTTTTTCCATGTATTTAGTCAGCTTCATCCTACACAAATGTACAAAAATTAATATCTACTGACTTATGATGGTCGGAAATGGGGATCTATGGGGTGGTTCTCATTGATGATGATGTTATAGTACCTTACTTCATGAGACATATGGTAACCCATTTATGTCAGTGAAAGATATGGTTCTACAGTACGAAACCCCAATTGGGTTTCTATTTATTAGGTTTAGTTATTTAATGTACCTGTAACAACCTATATGGGTATTCCCATATTTCATGGAATATAACTAAACATAAAAAAATCATGTGATAGAGTATTGGGAGATGCTAGTTGAATGAACCCTAAATTTAGTTTTTAAACATGTATATAACATCCTATATAGTGTTTCCTATATAGAATGGAATGATATTCTATCCAGTTGAACCTGGAGGTTATGGTTATTTGATACTAATCATCATATTGTAATGTTTTCTAAGTATGTGTGTGTGAAATGACTGGATTATAAATAAATTAATGTTCTAGTAACAACTTATTTAATGTTTTCCAAAAACGAATGGAATGAAATTTTTAATAATTTTTCCAATTTAATTGGTAATCATGATTTTGGATCTTCCATGATGATGCTATTATATATTTTTTTTTCCATTTTTAGTTGGGATTCACATTGGTAGATGTCACATAGGTGAATTCATAGTGATAATCTATACCTCAATAGTCTAGTGATATGGAATTTGGATCCTAATAGATATGATATTGAGACCATATAGTGTACACTAGAATGTTAATATCAAGGTTTTTTGATATGGGAGCATTGGTGGCATATTGTGAGTTGTGACCTTTGATGAGCGATGAGATTATACAATGATGGGATATTTAGATATCTTGAGTTCAAACACTATTTTTCCTTAGTAATATATTTTTCAATGATTAGTGTTTACTCATGATATGGGTTGGCCTAGGATCGTTGTTTCTTATAATAAAATAATCATGGGTAGGTGATTATGATTCCGATCAATGTATATTATATTTCATTAATGATATCTTGTTGAATAGTAATTCCATGGGTTTTGTGAGATCAAGAACATTTACTGATATATCATTTGAATGGTTGGCACTGCCAGTTCCCTAGTATATTGGATATATTTCTAGAAAAAGATGTTCTATGACTATGAATAATTTAGGGGTACATTTTTTAGGTTCTAGAGAGTGTGGATAGACTCTCATGCCATGGAATGATAGTGGATAATGGAAAAATCATGTGGTCGTGTTATGAATTTTATTGATTCTCGGTTATGAAGATATGTTTCAAGAGTGATCAAACATAAAGAAACTAACTAACATGAGGAGCATAGTTAGTGGTTTAAGAACACCATCATGGGTTCCTGGTTCATGGATCATGTGAGCATGAGATCTTATGAATGTGTTTTGTAGAATCACTCTTCTTGGAGGAGTATGTTTGTGGTTAGTGTGGATATTTAGGAAAATATTTATTCATGAAGTCATGTGTGTGTGAGTTATGTGTAGTTAATGTTTTGGACATGTGACAGTCTATTGTGTTTACATGGATCCTTAAAAAATGAATGGTGTCGTGACAGTGGACATTTTATGGAAAAATAACTATGATTAGTATAAATAAATCATTAGGGTTGGGAGCACACAATATACCATTTGATTATGTGATACTCGTACTATATAGTTTTTCAATATAAGATGCTTTTATTTTCTAAAGATCCATGGATGGGTCATTATTTATTCCATGGTAGTGCTCATGTGTGATTATTTGTTTCACATATAGTGTTTATGTTTAGTTATGGTTGGTTTTTGGGTTCTGGATATTAGTGATTGTTAGGGGGAATGATGAGGATTATCTTATGGTGGGGTATATTAGATCATTCAAAATTGAATGTGTCTAGTTTTTGTAGAGTTGTAAATATAAATGGACTAGTTGATGTAGGGTTGTAAATGATTAGTTATGAAAATTCATAGACTAAATTCATGGATTTTAGTTTCCTAATAATAATTCTCAGGGATGTGAAGTGCTATGGTGAAGAGATTGTAAAACCATATTTTTTGAGTTGTCAAATTGAGTATAAATTTAAATTTTTGGTTTAATACCATCATTGATTCCCTATAGATATCCTCTTAATATTAATATAACCACTCTTTTGGTTTTGAAATATAGTTTTTACACTATGATAGGATTTTGGGAGAAATTTTATTTGTTCAAAATTTTAGTGAGTATTTAATGTCTAATTAATTAAATATTTTTTTTGTTTTGGATGGTGATATATATTGAAAGAAACATCAAACTGAGATACCGTCTCTATGGGTGATTTTTAAATTGGTGTTTTAACCCATGTTAGGTATATTACCTATCATGGGCCATGGTGTTGGTCCCTAGACCATTTTCCTTTGCATTTATTTTTTCAGCATTAACAATTTCTCATTTTAATTTATCCACTCCCCCCATTACATCATTTAGACTCACCCCATGTGGCTTATCATTTTCATGATTGAGATATGAGAGTTAGAGGGAGAGAGAGATAAAGGTGAGAAAAAGGGGGTTCTCTTCACATAGATTGGTGCATGTTGGATCGTCGTGTGGCAGTAGTGAGAAGTGGATTGGACCAAAAAAATAAATGGATTCGGCCTAAGTTTGGATTCTTTTATTTTTAATCCTTAGTCCACTTATATAGGAATTTTTTATATTTTTATAGACCTTTTAAGAAAACTGTGGACCCCATTGGGGTTGATAAATGTCTATTTGGGGGAAATAGTGGTTTTAAGAGTATTTTAGGTGTTTTTTTTCATGAAATATTGGTCACGTGAAATCTAGTTTGCATAAAACATGTACTTTAATGTTAATATTTAGATAATATAGAATTTTTCGGACAAAATGGTTTTTACTTTGAATAAATATCATGAACTCAGATAGGAACTTCTAGTTGGATATACGGCAAGACACCCTATGTATGGGGACATATTAATGTAGTAGTACCTGAATAGACCATAGGTGTGCCTTGGACATGTATTTGTATTTTGATAGACATTGATTGTGCCTTTTTCATGTGATGGTGGAGTCCTTCTTGTGATTTGAAGACTTATATGTGGCGATTCAAGGCATATAGCCTACATTGGAGAGGTTCTTCCATTAGAAAATAGAAATAGAGGTCTCCAATGAGACATTTATTATGATAAATATGTAACAAATCATAGAATTATGGGATTGTAAGAAATTGGAACAGAACTTAATTTGGATATTGAAGGCATGAGACGATCCCTTGGACTTTGGGACTAGATTATGACTCGGGGGCAGAACATAGTTTTAGTGTTTTGGAAAACCTAGATTTGAAATTATAGGGGATGGACTTCACTATACCTTCCTTGTGATATTTTCCCTTTTAAGACAATGAGGATGTAATATTTCATATTTTGTGCTGTAGGATGTGATACCGCCAAGAGATGGGTGCAGACCCAAGAGACTACCGGTAACTGAGTATCCCACGAGGGATGTCTCTATTTATGTTCTAACCTAGAAAATGCCAAAAGGAATGACACCTCTTAAATAGAAATATTGAGAATTAAAAATGGGATGTGTCACCATAGGGGATAACCCATTGGACCCATGTATAATCTCTCTTATAGAGAGAACACAATTTAATGGATATGTTTATTTAGTGATTTTTGTGGGAGTCACCTTATAAAAGAACTAATGTGTGTGCATGATGGGGATGAGATAATCATGGGGGGTGTGGTTGTTTGACCAAACCATTATATTTTTTATTTTATTTCATTTATTTTGGAATATGGTTTATTCATTCAGGGGTCATTTTATATGTTTAGGATATTAGGATTTGGATCCACAAAAAAAGTTATATTTTTCATGGATTTGGTTCTTTTATGATATTAAAATGCATAGATTTTGAGATAATTTTTTTGGATTAACATGAATTTGGAGCTTATATGTTTTGACTATCATAGGATGGGTCCCTAGTGTCATGATCATATTGATAGAAGTTTACATAGATATATAAGTTGATGATTGGAGCATCCCCATATTATGAGATTGGATGTTTGGATTATTGTGGGATGATTAATCAGAGTCCTAATGACATTTATGGGTGCTTCCACATATACATAGAATAGTGATTAGATCATCCTTTGATTTTGAGATCAAATTTTTATACATTCATGGTAATATAATTAAAATTATTCGGGGAATTGATATGAGATTACATGGAAATAGAGACTAGTGTTTATAACTGAATAGGATTTGGAGATCAATTGGATGGAATATTATGGGATTATTCCCACATGTTTGGTGCACATTAATGGGAGTTTCAACAAATATGGAGCTTAGTGTTTGGGTATTACTTGGATTTGGATATCAAATTTTGTATTTTCATTGGGTTTTCCCCATGAGTCGGGAGGATTAGTTGGGGTTATAATATATTTGGAGGCTATTTGTTACTGGGTTGGAATTATCAACACAATTTACATTGAAACACATCTTCATTTGCTAAAGCAAGTACTGTTGATCAAGTCCATGGACCTGGGGATAAACAGTGTTGTTATTATTTATATTATTTAAAGATATTCAGGATTAGGATAATATTGTTTCATGATCATTCACTCATGATATAAGGTCATGGGATTATCATGGGGGTTTGTTATTGACAATCATTTCTCACCCCCTATATATGCACCTCGATGTGCATGAATTCCTTTTTTCCAAATTTGAGTTTAAGACATATGCACAATTGAAAATTATGATTACCATCATTATATAATGATGTGAATATACTCATCTGGAATCTTGGATCGAGCTAGATGAATTCAACTACCTAGTATATTTGGTATGCCGTATGCCACAGATTTTCAGTAGATATAGATGTATCAACTTTTTTAGTATAAATTTGTGATCATAGTAATGGGTGAAGAGTGTTTTTATATATGGAAAAGATTTTCATTTCTTTAATACATTTTTTTATTGAATAAGATTTTTTTATTATTTATTCTTTGATGTGTACAATGATTTTTTATTTTAATTTTATTGTGCACTCTAATATATAGTTACATTGTCCATATAGTACAACCATAAAAACTCCTTTCTAGTTAGTAGACTTTAGATTATAAGGAGTTGAACATGAGGTAGTTCAGAAGAATAACCACTTAATGTTCCCATATTAATAATAGATGGGGAATTATGGAGGAATTATGATAATTTTTATTTAAAATAATATAATTATTACATGTGTTAATGACATTAATTTTCCATCTTTTTAATAATATACATGATAAAATATGATAAAAATTTACTATAACTATATTGGTTATTTTATTCAATTTCCTAAATGATTTTAAAATGTAATAATCACCCCCCACACACATATAAAAAAAATCACTATCTTTACTAAGAGCAAACATTAATCTATATTTTTTGCAGTTGATTTTTTTTAATATTGTGATCTGGAGCCAAATGGATTTTATATTTCATTATGTATAGATTCATGAGAATCCATCCAATTATAATTGATCTTGTTTTTATAGGATCTATTTAATGGATTCTAGATTCCAAGAGCTACTAGTGTAACTAAACCCATTATTATATATAAAATCATGCATTTGACTTACTTTAACCATATATTTTTTTGTCAAACTCATAATTTTTTCATAAAAAATCTAGGTGTGGAATCTTAATGGTGGGATAGTTATGGATTTCCCATCTATGTGGCTAATAAATAAATTATATTTTTTAGTGTTAAATTTCTAAAATAAGACTTCAACATTTATTAGCACATTATCATAAATCATTACTAGAAAAAGTACATGACACAATTTTTTATGTAATTTCAATATTTTGATATATTTTGACAAAAATGGATGGATTTTAATTCTATAAGTCCTTATGAAATTTTATTTTATTGAAGATGCTAATAATTTTGTCATTGGAGGTTTTTCCTCTCATTAGATTTTTATTAGTCTCAACATTAAATAATTCAGTTTCATTAAATGTCTTAGAATAATATGGCCTAGTAACCCATTATATTCGATAATTTTCATCCCATCATAATTTTCGATATCTAATATCCTCAAAAAAAAATTTAAGATGATTTTATTTTGTTATTTAGTTTATGTCTTGGTTCCATAATAGTATCACATATTTTATTTATTAGTTATGTGATAGTATTATATAATGGTAGTCACTATTATGTAAATACATTTTTTGGACTACTAAATTGATTTGGTCATTGGAGTGGGAATGTGGTTAATTAAATTTGAATTTCTATTCTAGTATCTGAATAATATATTTATATGTTGTTTAAATAATTTAATAGTATGAGATTTTTTCACATGACATGTTTACTTTTTATTATTTTTGATCCATTAATTCTTAATTAAATATTAAATCTAATTATTTAGTTACCATTATTGAAAAATAATTTTTCATATTCAAAATAGGATGATTCATTTCCTTTTCTTTGGGGGGAAGGATCAACTTGATTGAAAATTTGCTTTAATTTATTCCAATATATCTCCGTTACAAGGTAGTTATATCAAATGTAGTAATAAAAAAATTGATAGTGTCTGTTCAAACATCCTTTTGGATAAATGTGGAGAATACCTCATACACTAGGAATGATGGAAAAATATTCTTGTTTCCTCGCATGGAAGAAGGCCATGGGATGGTGGGTATTCACTCTGAAATAAATGCATTATAAGATAATATATATTAGAAAATATTTGATCTTTAATCCTTATGGGTGAGATAAATTAGGAATAACTATTGTCGTCCATATTATATAATTCATAAATACCCAAAAAAACCTTTCAAAATTCAAAATTAAATTGGTCCTTCATCTCCAATGAATTCAGGATCCCTCTTGAGGCATATTCAGAAAGGGGGATTTATTATTTTAAAAATATAACTATATGGGAAAACCCTCTACATTACAATATACCTATATATTTTTGGGATTTGCATCAATCTTGGAATTAGTATATCCTTATCCATGATGTCCCCATGGATATTAAAAAATATCTCCTTATGAAATCAATCATTCAATTAAAATCTATTAACTAGTTTATAGTGGAATCCTAAGAGGATATTTATCGTTGGTATTAATTAATGTAAAAAATAGTTAGTTGACTATATATCTTCCTTCCGCATCATCTATTTACAATTCCTAAAATGAAAAAATCATTGTTTCTTCCCCTGGAACATTCATTAAAAATATACCCCATTTCAATAAAATAATCAAAAGATGAGTATTTAAATTGATTAAAATGTTATTGTGTCTAAGGATATAACATTAAATCTGTTCTTAAATCAATTAGTTCAGGGAATATTGGATTTGATACTATGGAACATGATCCTTATCTTGGTTGGTAAGGAATCCGTAAGTGCATCCAAGCGACCAGGGATCAAATCTAGGCCGAGGCAGAATTTCCGGTACTGTAGATGTACTGTAGCAGTATTGTAGCAACTACTGTAGCGGGAACTGTGAAGTACTATAGCAGGTACTGTAGTGGGAACTATAGCAGACACTGTTGGACACTATAACAGCCGGGAATATGCCCCTGTTTGGTGCTTTGGGTCACCGATTTGGTCCCTGAGTCCTTTAAGGCCTTCGAGCTACCCAGGCCTTTAGGTCAGTAAGGACATAGGGCAACCTCAAAGCCTTTAGGCCACCATAAGTGGAGATGCAAACCAGACATCCTACAAGTAACAAGCTCTACAAGGAGGATGACCAAGGATCTTTCACCATAGGAGAAGATAAATGGATTGCAAGAATGAGAGGGTATGGCACCTGCTATTAGGACAAGCCTGTGCATGCATGGGAATGCCAAGCTAAACATCCATGCAGAGATGGAGAGCTGACATCATGATGAAGATGCTGGGGAGGAGCAGTTCCAAGTAGTTATTCTGGGTTGTATGTAATGATTGAAGCCTATAGGAAATGAATACTCTCAGGTCTTCGGGCTATGTAATACTTACAACTAATGGCCTTTTAAGGGTTCCACCTCACCCCTTGAAAGGTGGATTATCAAAATCAATAAAAAATGAAAGCCTTCGGGACATTGGAGGTCGGATTTTCTTGTATGGATTTTTTAAAAAAATATCACGTTTTCATGTCTATATATACACAACTAATTTTCTTCTCTAATCTTGTTTTTGTTTTATTGAATTTGATTCCTTGTCTCTCAATTACTATTCACATGTATTGTTTCTATCATCTAGTGTATCTACATTCAAAGAAATGATGATAAATAAATGTCATTAATGACTTCTACTAATATGATTTAGTCGTACATGTTCTTTATATTAGTTAATATATTAAATTAATTTTCATTTAAATGATCAAAGACATCCATTCTAGATCATCTATGCATTAAAAATCTTCATATTCAAGTTATATATTATAATACATCTCACGAAAAGTGGGTATTTTTTCTACCTAAAATTTTTGAGATTAAAATAAATTTAGGTTTTTCGTATATTAATGATTTTTTGAGAGTTAGAGGCCCTGTTAGGGAATCCTAAATAAAAACCGATTTTACCATCTCTATCAACATTAGATATAGTAACTCTCTAATTATTGTAGAAAAATCTATACTCTTCAGTATCACAATTTCTTCCTAGTGGGATCTAGATATTTCCTCTATTGATAATAATTCACTGTTGTTAGTTAAATTTCTAAATATGTACTCCAATATCCATTATACAATGTATTATACTATTTATCATTCCATGGATTCTCAAATGACAATGTCGTATTTTCTTATATCCTCAAGAATGGTATAATATTTTTGAATGCACATGAAATATTTCATATTAATAGAGAGGTCAGGGTCATATTTTTTATGTTATGATCCCACTCATCACTTTGTAAGAATTTATTATTTGTTGATTCTTTGTTATAATATAATATTGGGCTAAAATAATTGTTTTCACTCTATGGATTATCCTTTCAAATAAATAAATATATGGTGATGACGAAAATATAGAAAATATCATATTTTATTTAATAAATCACCATCATGAATAGTCTAGAATATTTTTGGTGAACCTACTCACCAATTCTGATACACGTACTCATGACTCTGACACCAACATTTGAAGTTATAATAAATAAATAAATAACTCCATGAAAACATTTATTCCTAAAATTAAAAAACAATACTAAGTGAAAATAATAATAAAAAACATATAACCATGTAATCATGGGGATTAATTCTATAGGTTTTGAAAAAACATGTGAATATAATTGATTCCATGTTCTAAGAACATATCATTATAACAATTAATTAATAAATTAGGTAACTAAAATAAGGATTTGAGAACATATATAATATACCCATCATAGTAAAAAAAACAATACATAATCCATGTCAATATAAGGCCTCAATTATATCTCCTTATACAATAAATCATTTCAACTAGTGGGTACGGTCAATGATAATCATTAATAATAATGTAACCCTTTTATCACAACCCTAAAATATAAAATAACTAAAACATCCTTAAATCATAACATCGTACAATTCATAATGAATAATAATGAAAATCTAATAATTGGAAGTAACACAAACCATTCCATAGTATATAAACCAATATAATATTATATTGTCATATAATTAATATTTCCCTCACTCATCAATACTATACATTGAAATATAGAAAAAGATAAAAAAATGTAACTACTAGAAAAATCCAATTTCAAAATCTTCCTCATCCATACCACAGACAATCTCTCTACTCCTTCTAAGCTACTCAATATCTATCTTTAGATTTTGTGTCATGTATTTTTACTGGTTGGAAATTTCTAATAGAATTTTAATTTTCTTGTTTAGTTGAATGAATTAATTATAAAAAATATTTGGAATTTAAATATGAGGATTATATCATTTAAAATTTTTAGATGTAGTTTGATGCCTGAGATTTTTCTCTTGAGTTGAATGATTCATCGGGTATTGTGAACCAAAAAATCCATTTTATGAGAAACATACTCATGTTCATGGTTTGTAAATAATATGTGGCCAAATACAAGTATATTATTTTCTATGGTGTCGTGGGTTGTAGAAATAATGGGACCCCTAAGGGAATCCATGCATTTTTCTGTAGGGTCGTGGAGGGTGTCACGTGGTTTATAAAACTATATTACCCAGGTAACAAGAATATTCATGAGGATTCCATTCAAATGTACCCGTGGTGACATTGGATGCACATAGTTTGAAAAAACCATGTTCCATGCCCACATGGTTTGTGCCCCTTTGGAAATGGCACCGTAGGGCTAGAAAAACCATATAGCCAAACTGTGTGGTTCACTTAAGGTTTGTAATTATTATTTTTTACCATCCTTATTATTTCATCTCCTCTCCCACTCCCCATACCCTCTGTATAAAGATTCCCCATGTATGGATCTCTCCCATTTCATCTCCTAGGCTACGATTCGTCTCCATCATCTTGTTTCAAAAACCTAAAATCTTCATGTGAATTGGAATTGTATCAGTAATATCTGTGATCCTTATATTTCCAACCATTATTTTTCACACCAAATGGGATTATAAATCCATGAAATCTTTATTTCCCTATCTCCATGGAGTTATTCTATTTCTTAAATTTCTCATGAACCAGATAAAATAAATTCTTAAAAATGGATGATTGAAGCATCCTAGACATTAGGTAGGTGGCATGTAGAACTTCTCTTATTGTCTAACATGATTATAAATTACATCAGTGTAACTCACATCTTATATTCTATGTTTTCTATTAAATTATGAAATATCTTAAATTAAATTCACATAATATGATCTATAATATTCTTCCATAATTGGATATAGGAAATATCAACCTAAACCACCACTTAATGTGACTTTATTTACATTATTTTTGTTCCAACATTAAAAATTGATTACACTACCCCATTAGTGTGATCTTCAAATTCCTTTTATAAATTATAAATTTCATAATTTTGTATGTTGTTTATATTAAACACTTTATCATTGATAATATACTATATGATTGATGTTGTGAATTAGATACATTATTAATTTAATTGATTTGGGAACTATTCAATTATTTTTATCTAAATGATTTATATTATGGATTTTCATTTCCTCATGTCATTCATGTTGTTTATAAATGAAATGGGTTAGTTATAGAGTCATTTTATTATTATTATAAGTGGTATTCCTTGGATATTAATTACATTTTGTCATGAATGACATCACAATGGTGGTATTTAAATAATATATGTAACGTATTAATGATGAATTGTTGCTCCTTGAATGATTTCTAGTTATTATTTATAGAACACCTTGGCTGAGGGATCATAGGAAAAGCAGAGATACCTTATACTGTATTATTATAGACGGATCATATATAGGGTTTTGGACATGGAATTTCATGCCACCTTGGTAAAGGATGTTGGACATGGTGTTTCACATCACATGGGTTCCTGGGCATGACATTCCATACCCCTCGATTTTGATGTTGGTCCTGAACATTTTCTTTTTTATTCATGATACTCATTATAACAACCTATATTAATGTTATTTATACTCATAATGGTGTCCTATATTACTCTTGATTTTCATCATGAAATCATTTATTTTATTTATGACACTCAAGAATTGTGTCGCTAATTGTTCTATGAGACTCTTATAATTATACATAGATGCTTGAGTTATGCCTCATGTCCGGGCTAGTACTTTGTATCTATATATTTGACTATATATATATTACTAAATATATATATATATATATTATACATAAATAATGGTTTATATATACATATATTCATGGGTAATTGCATAAAATGGTATTCTGACTTAGAAATAAGCATGCATGGTCAAATAGGTGTACACGAGAAACTCGATACCAACTCGTTATGTTATTTCATTAACATATTCATTTCTATACATGTACAGTAGTATATTATACCTTCACTGATGAGATGTAATTATAAATTGTTGGTTTTTTCCTACATATTTTTTCTCACACCTTATTTAGGCCACTATTTGGTAACCAAATAGCCCACACTGTTAGAGGATTACGATTTTGGGTTGTAATTTGTATTTCACAGAGGGTTATGGGATGTTAAGAGAACATCAATGAGCTAAAACCCATAATTCTACTAGAGATGGACTATTTAGATATTTTTTCTTTTTGTTTTTTATTACTTTTTTATGACTTATGTTTTTATACTGTCGCATTACTTGAAAATCCCTAGTTTTTTATGCTTACTTTTTTCCATGGTTCTCATTTTTCACTATCTTCTTCTACTTTTTCATTTATTATTTATTCCACTATTGATTACATATTGTACAGATATGATACTCTAGTCATGTGTGTATAGTCTCACCATGATACCACCTTTATACCCTAATTTCTAGTAAGCTACCTCTATCATACGGGGAGGCACACTTGAGTCTATGTAATATACATGATCTGGGCACTGTTTCGGTGGCTCTTGGGCCAAGACATTAAAAACTGGTATCAGAGATTTAGTTAACATTCATTATAATATTTTGAGATAGTATTCAAGAGACTAAAATTCACTAAGACACTAAAACCAAAAACCCCTGAATCCCTAAAATCCCCTAAAACCACAACAAACCTAAAAATCCTTAAAACCCTAAAAACCCTAAAACCCTAAAACCCCTAAAGCCTTAAAATCCCCTAGAAGACACTAAAACACTAAAAACTATAAAATACCCAAAAACCAAAAATGCACCATAAAAAAGGCACTAAGACACTAAATGAGCCTAAAATCCTTGAAGACACTAAAAGGACGTAAAATCTTTAAAAATCGCTAACGAACATAAAACCCTAATAACATTAAAAACCCTAAAATACTCTAAAACCCCATAAATGACTCTAAATCCTTATAAAACCATAATGACCCTTAAAACTACAAAAACAAAAATGGATCCTAAAACCCCTATCGAAAAGGAAATGACCCTATAAAACCATGAATGATGCTACAAACCATACAAACCCTAATAGAAACTAAAGACCCCTTAAAACACTAAAGAATATTTATAACCCATAAAACCCCCATGGGATGGTAAAAAAACCTAAGAAAACCCTAAATATCCTAAAAACTGTATGAGGACATAAAAACCCAAAAAAACATAAAACCCAAAAAACCCACTACAATACCCTAAAAACACTAAAAACCAAAAAAAATCCTATAAAACCCTTAAACCGCCAATGACCCAAAAAAACCCAATACATTCGAAAACCCAAAAAAACATAAAAGACCCTAAAAGGATAAAAACATTTAAATACCCTAAAAATATTAAATCAAATAAAAATCCCTAAAATTCTCTATAAACTTCTTAAAATATCTTCAAATACTAAAACACTAAAACCTCATTAAAAAAACCCAAAAATGAAAAAAACCATAAAACACTCAAATCCCTAAAAACCACATAAACCACCTAAAACACCATGAAACCCTTTAAAAACCTAAAAAGTATTAAAATACACTAATGGACTCTTAAACTCCTAAAAACACATAAAACCCTTTAAAAGACACCATGCAACCTGAAACCCCACAAAAAAACATTAATATTTTACAGGACCTTCCAAACCCCTATAAACATTAAAATACCATAAAAAACATAAAATTCATAAATCCCCTGTAGGACAATAAAACACTAAAAACCATAAAAAACACAAAAACCCTTAAAACCATAAAATCCATAAAAAAAATAGAACTACTTAAAATCCACAAAAAAATAGAAACCCTAAAATCATTAAACACCACGACACCCCCCTAAAGACCTTAAAACCCCAAAAAACATAAAACCTCATAAAACCCAAAAAAGAACATAAAATGCACTAAACCCATAAAAACCCTTAATAACCCTAAAAAATATATGAACACCCCAAAACCCAAAAAATATACTAAAACCCATAAAATTGGGAAAACACTTAATACCATAAAAACCAAAAATCATAAAAAACCAATAAACCCCAAAACAATAGAAACACATAAAACCTTAAAACCCATAAATACCCCCAAACCCCATATAAAACACTAAAAAAGAAAAAAACATTAAAAAACCCCCAAAAACCAAAAATATGCCTAAAAATATTAAATCCCCTAAAGACCCTAATAGCCCTAAAAAGACTAAAATACACATATACCCTATGAAAACCCTAAATTACCAATAAAACCAAAAACACTAAAACCATAAAACCATAATGAACCCTAATTCAACAAAAACACACTAAATTGATATATAAACATTAAAATTTACAGAAACATTTAAGACCCTAAAACAACCTAAATTAGCATAAAACCCCCTAGAAACCAACAATCCAAAATTAATCATTAATTCCCTAAAAAGATAAAAAAAAACCTAAAAAACAAATAACATAAAACCCTAAAGCCATAAAACCCTAAAATTAAAAAAATAAAAAAAACATCTAAAAAATTAAAACCCTTAAAAATCCCTAAAAACCCAAAAACATTAAATACATCATAAAACCCCAAAACCCCTAAAAACTCTTTAAAATCCATAAAACAAAAAAAAATCACTAAACCCCCTAAAATAAAAAGAATCCATAAAAAATCAAAAACCCCATTAAAGGATATAAAACCCTAAAACACTGATACCCTAAAAAACCTAACAACCCTAAAACCAATTAAAACCCTAAATACACAGAAAAACCATTATATCCTAAAAATACTAACCCAATCTTAAAAACCTTTAAGAATCAAAAAAAATAAAAAAAAATCGTGGAAAAATATAAAAATCATAAAAAAACGTATAATCCCAAAAAACCATGAAATCCCAAAATAACCATATAAAAACCAAAAAACAGGAAACTCGCTTTAAACCATTGAAATATATAAAGCACACTTAAACAGATTAAATTCAATAAAAATTATTAGAAGAAGAAAATCCCTAATAAAACCAAAAAAACCATAATGAAACCAATAAAACCCTAAAACCCTTGAAATTAGAAAATTCAAAAACCCATGAAACTATAAAAACCAAAATATACTCAAAAACTAAAAAAACCCCTTGAAATACATTAAGACCCTAAAATCCTACATATCCTAATAAAACGATAGAAAATATAAAAAATCAAAATATCTAACAATCCCAAGTATCCATAATGCCCCAAAAAACACAAGAAACCATATAACCCACTTAAAACTCTGAAAACCATAAAAAATCAAAAACCCCAAAAAACCATAAAAAAAGGAAAAAGGATGGATCTAATCTTTCTCTCTCTTGCGCGCGATGGTGATTCTTGGATCCCATGAAGACTATGTCACCGTAGATGATGGTCGCGGTGGTGCCTCCCGTCCATGGGATTAGAGGGGTGGCAGATGGGGTTCCCCTGTAACTAACTGAGCAGAAGCATCCCCCCTTTTTCCAGGGATTTTGATTTTCCCGAAAGTCCCTCATAGCCAGAATGGTGTTCCCTCGGTCCGGCTTTCTACTCAAGAGTTTTCATTGGCCTCTGACCATTTGGATTTTACAATGGTGGTTTTTTTGGGAGAAACCCACCCTCTAACGATGTATTTGACATGTTTGTTGCTGCTTCTTGGAATCTCCGTGAAAGGGCTGTTGTAGGGTTACATGATGCCGGCCATTTTTTGGTTCGATTTGGGAACGAGGGTTATTTGATCTCATCCTGGGCTGTGTCTCCACTGATTGCCATCAGTTTTCGGTTCTACTTATTGTAGTGGAGCTTTGATTTCTACTTGAATCGTGACCCACCGAGTGTGGAGTTGTGGGTAACACTTCCAGGACTTGCACTCCCCATCCAGAATCTATCCATCCTTCACGTCATTGGTAATCTCATTGGGATATTTCTTTGTATGGATGCATGGATGAGCACTGCATGTCACCCCTTTGTTCCATGGATTTGCATAGAGGTGGATGTATCCAAGCCCCTAGTCAATATGGTTTTTGTCTAGATTGATAGTGAACTCCGGTGGCAATAGAAGGTCTGCTTTGAATCCTGGGTCTTCTACTACTTGAATTGTTTTAGGTAAGGCCATGCTGCATTTGTGTGCTGGCGTGGAAGCGGCTCCTCCTCTTCTGTGCTTGGTCTGTCTGTTGGAGCTCCTCCAACGTTTTCTGAGATTGTGGTTAGGGAATAATCACTACACAATCTGTGATTTTCGGCTTCAAATACTAGTGTGGTTGGCTACCCCAGGAGTCATGATTCCTCTGCTGGTGATGGGAAATTGGTGGCCACTCAGAAGTTGCAAGCTTCATCTATGGAGCCTCATAAAGAGAAGTCTACCTCCCAGCTTCTAGTCCTGGTCAGGACGTGGTAGCTAGGTAGGGGGGATTCCTCGAGATGAGGAGTTAGTTTTTGTGGGGTCTGGGGACACTTCACTGAAGAGTGTTCCACATCAACCATCAGAGCCTATGGTTAGTGAAGTGGTATATAGGCTGAATAATGATCTAGGAATAGAGTTTGGAAAAGGAGTGAAGGCTTCCGAAGGAGGACGTTTTAGACTTCACACTGTCCGGGACTCTCGAGATGACCTGGCTGTGAATATGCAAGAGACACAGGAGAGGGATGGGGTGTTGGGAAAATGTGCTGGTGTGCAGGGCATGGATGTTCTTATGAAAAACTGATTTGATAGGCTGGCTGAGGAATTGGGCTCTGGGCAGGGGCTTGCTGGGGTTATGGTGACTCAATCTGCTGAGCAGGGTCACACTGCTCGGGTGGACTTGAAGGAGGGTAATGATGTACTGGAAGGGGTGGCCAGGCCTGTTTCACTTCATGATTGTTATCAGGAAATGGGGTCTTCGGTCCAAATTTTGATAGTCGTTTTAGACGCATGCACTCCTGAAAGGGAACCCGATGGTAAGATAAATGAGTGTGGGAAGATTGGAGATGAAGAAAAAGGGAGTTCAATATACCTGGTTCTGAAAGACAGGGTTTTGGAGGACCCCAATGTGATGCAGGCACCAGTGCTGGATGCTTTTTTTTGCAAGAGGAATTGAATTCCCATGATCATTTGATATTGGAGGATGACTCGAATTATAGTTTCAGGATGAAATCAACTATGGCGCAGATTTTGAATAAATGGTCCCTACATGGGGAACCTTTTGGGAAAGAGAACTATGAAGATGTCTTGCCTGGGGAGAGGGTTTTTTACGGACATCCTTTACTGTTTTCTCTCTCAATCTGGAAGACAATTCCAATATGCCCCATTTCAAATTTATGAGGCATCAAATTTGTACTTGTTCGTTGAACCAAGATGTCATGGAGATTCCGGTATAGGAGAAAGACCAGGAAGACATGGAAATACCTTCTCATTTGACACATAGCTCGTCTAGGACTCAAAAAAGAAGTGCAAAGAAGGATTATTTTATGCTGCCCAGGACTGTTCAAACCAAGGCCTCGTACATGGTGAGGGAGAGGCAAAGGGATTATTATGCTACGACACTGTATGAATCTTCTCAGTGGGACTCAGCAGATCCTGATGCTGCTGGCGGCTACGGTGCAGATGGAGACCCCTTTGAAGCTAGGCAAGAGTATGATGACTTTATGGATTGAATTTTTAGTTGTTTCTTTCTTTTGTGTATTTCTTTCCTTGCTTTCTTCTCTTTTTTTTACTCCTTTTGGACGTGCTTCCTTTTTTAATAAATTTAAGGGGGACAGGAATAGCCTGGTCCTCGCATCTGCCTTTTCCCAGAAAACCAAAAAAGCATATAATTCCTATAAAAAAGAAAAAAACTAAACTAACCTAAAAATAATATTAAGAAATACTAAACCATGTAACCTACACCATAAACAATAAAACCCAGACCCTACACCCTAAACACATTACCCTACACAAAAACCCCTACACCCTACACCGTATACCTGAAACCCAACACCCCAAACCCTATATGCTAGAGTACAAACCAAAAAATATACACACTATACCCTAGACTCTACATAATAAACCCAAAAACCAACACCCTGAACCCTAAAAACTACACATTAACCACTAAACCCTAAACCCTACACCCTAAATATTAACCCATATACCTCAACCATAAACCCTACACAAGAAAAACTAAACCCTACACCCTAAAACCAAAACCCTACACCCCAAACCCAATATCCTACACCATAAAAACCAAAATTTACACCCAATTTCCAATACCATACACCTAAAAACCTAAAAAGGTCCCCTTATCCATGTACTCTAGACCGTAAACCCTAAACCCAACACCCTAAACCATATTTCCTACACCATAAACCCTATACAACACACCCTATACCATACGCCCTACATCCAAAACCATCTACTATAGACAAAAAACCTTATACCCTGCATCAAAAAAAAATACACCCACATCCAAAACCCCAAAAAAATCCTATAACATACAACCAATACAACATACCCTACAAATTAAACCTACACCCTAAACCCTATACCCAAAAACTTAAACCATATATCCTATACCCTAAACCATTAACCCTATCCATAAAATATAAACTCTACACCCTAATCCCCACACATTAAACACTATACCTTAAACAAAAAACCCAAAACCCTATACCTTACACCCTAAACCCAAAAAAATACCCAAAACCATATACCGTAAACCCTACACTATAAACCCTATACACTACACCCTAAACCCTAAACACCACACCATCTACCTGACACCCTACACCCTAAAACCTAATCTCTACACCATAAACCCTATACCATATAGCCTAAACCCTAATCTATAAACCATATACTATATACCCTAAACTCTACACCTGAAACCTTATATCCTATACTCTACACCTTGAACCCTAAACCCTACAACTTAAATAATAAACCATATACCCTATACCCTATACCCTTCACCCTATACAAAAACCATACTCTCTAAACCCAATACCCAACGCCCTAACCCCTAAACCCTAAAACCTAAATCAGACACCATAAACCATGTACCCTATACCCTAAACTCTATACCCTACACCATAAACCCAATACCCTACACCTTATACCCTATATCATTCCCCTGAAATCCTAATCCCTACCCCTTAATCCCCATAACAACTATTATAGACCCTAAACCCCACACTGTAAACCCCACACCCTAAAACCTAAACACGACACACTAAAATCTATACCCTAAACCCACAACCAGAAACCCTTGACCCCATGTCTTATACCCTACATCCTAAACCCCACAACCTATACCCTATACCTAAGGACCTAAACCATAAACCGTACAACCTAAACCATATACCCAACACCATTATCCTTAATCCCTACACCATAAACCGAATGTCTTACATCTTAAAACATAAACCAAAGAGCATAACCCTTTATCCTACACACTAAACCCTATACCCTACATCCTAAACCCTATAACCAGCACCCTAAACCCTATACACTACACCAAAGGCCCTAAATCCTAAAAAACCATAGAGACACATGAAATCCTAAAAAACCTAAAAATCCTTTTAAAAATCTAAAACACCATAAAACCCCTAAAAACTGTAAAAATACTAAAAATACTAACATCCAATAAAATCACTAATCACAATTAAATCCCTAAAAACCATAAAAACTCAACAATCCGTAAAAACCTAAAATCCTAAATTCCCTAAAACCCCCTAAAACCATTAATAATACCAAAGAAACTTAAAAACATTGAAAACTCTAAAACCATAATAAACCCATAAAACCGCTAGGAAAAACATGAAAACTGCTAAAAACACCATAAACCCATAAAAAATCACAAAAATCCGTAATACCCATAAGAACCCTAAATCTACCCTAAAAACCATCAGAATATTTGAAAAACCCTTAAAAATCTTAAAACATTAAAATAAAAAAACCCAAATATTTATATATTCCTAAAATACATTAAACCCCATAAAAAACCAAATAATTCTAAAAAATAAATACAGTAAAAACTATATACCACTAAAAAATAAATTAACTTTAAAACCCATTGAAAATAAGAAAAAAACCTAGAAACCTTAAAAAACCTAAAGCCCCTAGAAAAACCGAAATTCACTAAATCAGTAAAAATGCTAAAAACCAATAAAACCCCAAAAAACATAAAAATCCAAAAAACCATATAAATCATTAAAACAGGAGACCTAAAAAATATTATAAATTCATATAAGACCATAAACTACTAAAAAACCTACAAACCCCTTAATAACCAGAAGAGACCCAGTAATACCCTAAAACCCTAGAAACCCTAAAACTACCAAAAGAAACCTAAAACCCTAAAATAACCCTACAAACATAATAATAACTTAAAACCATAAATAGCATTAATACCAAAAAAGTCCCTAAAAATACAGTAAAACCAATAAAAATAATAAAAAGTCAAAAAAGTCAAAAACAATAAACACTCTAAAAAATAAAAAAATAAAAAACCACTAAAATTCCAAAAAACTCTAAAACACATAAAAGACCCTAAAAACCCCTAACCCCTAAAAACAAAGAAAACCTATATAATCACTATGAAACCTCAAAAACCATAAAACACCTAAAAATCCTAAAATCCTAAAACCCGCTACAAACCATTAATAAAACAAAAAACCTTTAAAAATAATAAATCCCCAAAAACTCTAATAAAAATAATAAAAGCTAAAAAACCCTAAAATATCTAAAACCGCATAAAAATCTCTAAAAAACATGATTAATACTAAAAACCTATCAAAACTTGTGATAAACCTAAGAATCCCTAAAATCCATGATAACCCATAAAAACTCTATAGATACTGAAAAATCCTAAAAACCAAATAAAATAAATAAAACCCAAAAAACACAAGAAAAAAACCTAAAACCATAATACCAAAAAACAATAAAAACCCTAAAACTTGTTAAAACCCAAAACCCTTAAATCCCCAAATAATATACAAGATCCATAAATCCCTAAAGACATAAAAAATTTACAAAATACACTAAATACACTTAACACATTAAATCCACAATAAAACCACTAAAATAATCTAGAATACTTAAACAATGTAAAAACTCAAGAAAAATCAAAAAATATTAAAAAACCCTGAAACCATAAAAATAATAAAAACCCCTAAAAAACAAAAAAAAACCTAAGATAACCTAATAAAACCATAAACCCCATACAACCCGAAAATTCCCTAATACTCCAAAAAAATCATTAAAAACCTAAAATTATCTGAAACCCAAAGAAGCCCAAAAAAACATATTAATCCTAAAATTTAAAAATGCACAAAACGCCTTAAAACAGTTAAAGCCTTAAAATCCGTATAAATACTATAATCCCTAAAACCCCTAAAAACTCTAAAAACCAAAGAAACTGGAAAATCCATATAAAAATGATAAAAACCCTTAAACCATTAAAAACCCAGAATACCCCCTAAGAATGTTGAAAAAGCCCTAAAATCCATTAAGACCCAAAAAACATAAAATTCCCAAAGACCCTAAGAAAAATAAAAGACCCTAAAATCCAAAAAAATAAATATACCCTAAAACCCTTTACACCCTAAAAAATCCAAAAACCCTAAAAAAATTAAAAAACTAAAACCCCACACAAACCCTAAAACCCCGTAAAAACCCAAAACCTCCCTAAATAAAATTAAACACCATCAAAACCGTAGATTCGATAAAACACCTAAAAATTAAAAAACCAATAAAATTCACAAAAAATCTCTAGAACCCAAAAAAACTCTAAAAACAAATGAAACCCAAACCCATCAAAATAATTGAATACCCAAAAAACACCTAAAAACTGTATGAACCATAGAATCTCATTAAAACCAAAAAATTCCCAAAACCCAAATAAATTATAAGAATCTTAAAACAACCCAAAAAACACATAAAACCCTACAAACACCTAAAAATCATAAAAATTCCTAACTACAAAAAAATCCCTAAAAAACCAAAAATAAGCCTAAAATACCTAATAACACAAAAAAACCTATAATACCAAAAAAAGAAAAAAACTTTATTATACCCCAAAGAACCCTAAAAAACCTCCCACAAAACTACAAAACCCCTAAAACCCCTAAAAATACTAAAATTACAAAAATTAAAAAAAATCCATAAAAACCCAATAAAACCCCTAAAAACATAAAACCCTAAAACCCTAAAAACTAGAAGGAGACCATAAAATCACAAGAAAAATATTTAAAAGACACTAAAACCCCCAAAACAATTGAAAAAATTTAAACCCATTAAAACATTAAAACCCATAAATACCTAAAAACCACTCAAAACATTAATAACCCCGAAAATACACTAAAACCCAAAAAACTAAAACATGAACATAAAACTCCAATCAACATTAAATCCCCTAAAAACCATAAAAACCCATAAATATTATAAAGAAATAAAAAAACCATAGAATTCATAAAACCCTATAAAAACCCTTTTAAACCGTAAAACCCCTAAATATATAGAAAAAATTGTTTGAACCATAACAATCCCAATACATCCCCAAAACAATAAAGGCCCCTAAAACCAAAAAATTAAATCACTTAAATAAATTAAAACCCTAAAAACTATATTAACTCAAATGAAACCCCAAAACCCCAAATAACCCAATGAAACCCCATAAAACCCTGAAAACCCACTTCAATGATTAAAAATCATAAACACCCCACAAAACAAAAAACCCAAAACTGTAAATCCACTAATAATCATTAAAAACAATGAAGTCCCTAGAAATAAAAAAATATTTGAAATGTGAAATCCCAAAAATAGTAAAAATTATTAATAACCCTGAAATGTCCCAAAAACAAATTCCCAAAAAACCCAAAAACCCAAAAAATTGTAAAAAACCGTAAAAATCTAAAAATACAAGAATCTATAAAAAAAATTAAAAATCCAAAATCCAAAACCCAAATCACTAACACTACCCCATAAACCAAGTACAATACACTCAAAACCCTATAAAATCCACCCTAAACTATAAATCCTATACTCAAAACCCTATACCATACACCTAATCTTTATAGCCTACACCATAGACCCTACACCCTACTCCCTAAATCCAAAACGATACACCCCAAAACCAATACCACACTCACAACCCTAAAGTATAACCACTAGAACCAACACCCTAAACCCTATAATATACACCCAAAACCCAAAATTCTACACCTAAGACACTATACCCTACACAACAATCCATAAAGCCAATACCCTAATCCAAATTCCCTACATCCTAAACCATAAAACATGCACCTTCAACCTTATACCCTACACACAAAACCTAAAACTTGAACCCCTATACCCTACATCTTAAACCCTAAACCAAACACCCCAAAGCCTATACCCTACACCCTAAACCATATACTGTACACCATGAACCATAAACCCTATGTTTCAAACCATATATCATACCAACTATACCAAATACCCTACACCCTTAACTCTCACCCCTACACCCTAAACCATATACCCTACACCCAAAACACTAAAAACTACACCATAAACCCTATACACTTCAACCTAAACCCAAATCCCAACACCCCAAAACATAAAACTGTCACTCTAAACCCTATACCACAAAAAACTATACACTATACCCCCTACCCTAAACCATAATCTTCAAATCATACTATAAAGAACCCTAAACCATACACCGCAAACCCCATACCAGACCCCCAAACCCTAAATCCTATACTTTATCACCTATTACCAAAACATAAAACCCTAAAACCTATACAATAAACTCTATAACGTACAACCTAAACAATAAACCCTACAACCTATGTATAATACCAGACACCACAATCCCAAAATCCAAAATACTTCACTTTAAACCATATATCCATCACCCAAAACACAAAACCCAAAAACCCTACACCCCAAACCCAAAAACCCTACATCCAAAACCCTAAATCCTAAATCATATACCACATAACCACTCTTCCAAAAATCTATACCCCACACTTTTAAATCTTAAATCATGCACCATAAACCCTATACACATCACCTAAAACCCAACACCCTAAATCATATACCCTACACCCTGCACCCTGCACCCTAAATCCAACACCGTAAATCTTATATGATCCAAGATAAACATCAATCCATAAAAATTACTTTATACCCAAACCAGACACCCTAAATGATATACCCTACAACATTAACCCAACCCCTACAACATAAACCCTATTCCCTACACCCTATAACCTACACCCTCAAACCTAAACCCTACACCCTAAACCCTATACCGTTTCCCTAAACCCAAATACCTACACACCAGAACATACCCACTAAACTATATAACCATCATAATAAACCATTTACCCTACACCCTAAACAATGAACTCTAGAACCTAAGCCAAATACACTACAGACTAAGAACTATACCGTAAAACCAATGGCCAAACACTAAACCTTAAATTGTATACCCAACCCCCTAAATCATACACCCTAACCAATAACCTCCAAACTAAAACCTTAACCCTACACCAGATACACTATACTATAATACATATTCCATGCACCCTAAACCAAATAACCTACACCAAAAAATCAAAACCCGACAGGAAAATTACTATAACATGGACCCAAAACCCAAAACCCCAAACCATATACGATACAACTTAAACCATGAACACTACACCATAATCTATATACCATACAACCTAAAACCTAAACCAAACTTCATAAACCATATACCGTGACCCCAAAACCATAAACCATACACTCTAATCCTTATACCCTAATACCCAAACCCCAAACCGTATACCCGAATCCCTAAACCCTAAACTCTACGCCCTAAACCCCATGTCCTACACAATAAAACTCTAAACCCAACACCCTAAACACTATATCATACACACTAAACCCTAGACCTTAAACCCATAACCCTATATCCAACACCCTAAACTGTAAACCCTACATCCTGATCCATATAACCTATAACATAAACCATAAATATAATGCCCTATAGACTAAACCCTAAATATTATCGGGAAAGCCTTAAACTCCACTTTCCAAACTCTATACCATACACCATAAAACTGAAACCCAAAAACCTAAACTCTATTGCCAATGTCCAAAACTCTAGACCGTGGACCCTAAACCCTATACCCTCACCCTAAACCATATACCTTACACCCCAAACACTATACCATACACACTAATATTTATACACATTACCCTAATCCCAAAAATATTAAACCATAAAAATCCAAAAATTCAAAATAAGTCCTGGAATCATTTAAAAACTCAGAAAACATAAAATCTTTTAAAAAATCTAAAAACCCTATAAACAACCAAAACCACTAAAATTCCTAAAAACCCTAAAATCTACAAACAACCCCTTAACCCATAAAAATCATAATAAAACTCTAAATACGATAAGAAAACCCCCCAAAACCAAAATTAAGCCTAAACCCATAAAACTATAACAAAACATGAAACCCCCCAAAATTGAAAATACCAAAAAACCATACAAAACCATAAAAACACAAAAACCGTAAAAATCCTACAAAACCATAAAAAACCAAATACCCTAAAGATAATAAAAGAACCCCAAATTAACCATAAAAACCAAAAATAACACCTATGAACAACCCTAAAACCCCTAAAATACCCAAAATAACCCTAAAACCCCTAAAACCAAAAAAAACCTCCAAAACCCCAAAACAACATCAAAAACTAAAAACCACTAAATCCACAAATAACCTTGAAAACTCCATAAAACCCCAAATAACACTGTAACACTAAAAAATACACTAAAACACTAAGAAACCCTAAAACCCCAAAAAAACTCTAAAATCACTAAAAAATGATATCCCAAAAACCAAGAAAATATACTCAAATGCCTATAAAAAAACCTAAAAACTATACATCCCAAAAATTAATCTAAACCCCTAAAATAGTAAATAACGTAAAAGACCCTAAAACACTATTAAACCCTAAAAAACAAAAAAATTATCAAACAACCTAATATCCATATAACCCATGAAAAGCACTAAAACACCTAGATGACCCAAAACCCTAAAACCAAAAAAAACAATAAAACATTTAAAGGGCCCAAAACCCCAAAAAACCAAAAACACACTAAAAACCCTAAAAACACGAAAACAAAATAAATCCCTCAAAACCCTGAAAACACTAAAATTCCCTAACACCCCTCAAACCATCATAAATAACATTGGAATATAATAAAACCCACTAAAAACCCCTGAAGACCTAAAAACCACTTAAACACTGAAAATTATAAAAAAAATAAGACCCCCTAGAACGCTAATAACAATGAAAACTACCTAAAAATATCAAAAAATGTATAATTTATAAATGAAACTAAAACCCTAAAACCCCTAAATCCCATAAAGAACCCAAAAACCCCAAAAAACCTGAAATAATGAAAACCCTAAGTACCCCTAAAACCCCAAGAAACCTTATAAAACTAAAAAAATAAATTATAAACCTAAAACCCCAAAAATCCTAGAAAACCCTTAATCCCCGAAAAAATATCAAAAACCATTAAATAAGAATAAAAAACCAAATGGGATCCATTACTTTTAAAATACTAAAAACTCTAAGTCCCCTTAAAAACTATAGAATCCCTAAATCCCAAATAACCCTAAGAATACTAAAAACACCTAAAAGGACCTAAACTCTTGAAGAACTTCTAAAACCCATTAAAACCATAATAGTCACTAACACACCAACAATACACTAAAAACTACTAAAAACACATTAAAAACCTAAGAGGTCACAAAACACTCTAAAACCCCAAAGGACACCAAATACCCAAAAAGTCACTAAATACCCTAAAACCCCTAAATGTCCTAGAAGATACCCAAAATTATCTTAGAATTATAAATGTCACTAAGAACAAAAAAAATACTATGAACATAAAACCATCAAAAATACTAATGGCCCCTAGAACCTAAAAAAACCATTTAACCCCTAAAAACCATTAAAATACTCTAGTAACATAACCCCAAACCCTAAACCCCCCCCCCCCCCCCAAACGCCCAAATAACTAAAACCCTAAAAAAACTAAATGAATCATAAAAACCAATAAACCCCTAAAAATCCCTAAAATCATAAAAAATCTCCAGAACCCTTTAAACCATAAAATCTCTATGTAACCCCATGAACCCAAAAAACAATAATATCCCTAATATCCATATAAGCACATAAATGACCATAAAATACCATTGAGACAACATAAAACACCTCAAAACATAAAAAGCATAGTTTCCATAAAAACTATATATACCCCTAAAATCCTAAAAACTATATAAATCACTAAAACCAATAAAAATAATAAAAACCCATATTATTCCATAAAACCCTAAATACCATAAAAGACCAAAAAAAATATAAACAATAAAAAAACTATAAAATACACCAAAATATCTAAAATGTCTGAAATCCTTAAAACCCCTCAAAACCATAAAAACACATATACCCTAAAAACTCTAAAACACCCAGAAACACTAAAAATCGCTTCAAACACTAAAAACCCCTAAAACACCACAAAAATTCACAAAACCCATAAAACACCTAAAAGACTAGAAAACCGAAAAACCTAAAACCCTAAAAACCCGTAAAACCTAAAAAATCCTAAAATCCCTAAAACCGTAAAACTATAAAACCCCATAAACCCTAAAAATCGTATATAAATAAAAAAAACTGTAAAAACCCCTAAAGCATATGTCCAAAACACTAAACCCTACACCTTAAACCCTAAACTCTAGACCATATACCATATGCCATACACCTAAAACCCTATACCCCCATACCCTAAACACTACACTATAAACCTAATATATTCCACACTAAACACCATACAGAATATTATAAACCCTATAACCCACACTATGAACATTAAAACTCATATCCTAAACCATAAACCCAACCCTTTATAAAGTAAATCCAAACCCCTAAACCTTATACCCTATACCATTAACCCTAAATATCCTTAAGAGATCTAATAAATCTTAAAAAATCAAAATGACCACCAAAACCATAAAAATTCTAAAAACCACAAAAAATAGCCTTAAAATCACTAAAACCCCTAAACCATACACAACACCTGTAAAACCCCTAAAAAATAAAAATCCCTAAAAACCAAATAAAAGACACTAAAAATGAAAAAAAAGATACCAAAACATTTAAAACCATAAAATACCCTAATATATTTGAGGACATAGACTTGGCTGAGACAGTTGGTGATGATGTTGTGTAGAATTGAGATCCTGGGAAGGGGGAGGAGGATGGGTTGGATAAGATAGTTGGGGCTGGGTAGAAGATGATTCTGGTTGGGTAGGATTTGATTTTGGAAGGGGAGAAGACCCTTGATCTTGACGAGAGACGCCCTGGTGGGAGCATAGATAACCCCTTGGTGTTGTACACTATGAGTGGTTAAGCGGAGAGGGCTGACATGGGGGTTGTGCCAGTATCCATTGGGACGATGCTGGTGCAACTTGTGTGGGGGATTTGGCTGGTCTCCCACCAACAATGTCAAAAACCGGTGCTGCTTTTGTGGATGATTTGGTTGGACTCCCCCAACTGGAGTCCAAAACTGGAGAATAAAGGTTGGCCCCATACTTGAAGAAGGACATGGTAGTTTATGGTGTACCATATGATAAAAACCACTGTGGGGTACTCCATTACATGATGATGATTGAATGGGCAAGGTTCCCACTTGAGGATGAGGCTAAAATACTTAGGGAGTGGTTTGCCAAGGATGAGAAGAGGATAAATGCTACTATGGCCCAGTTCAGGAAGGAAAAAAACCATCCAAACTAGGATGGATAATCTCCTGGGATAGGAAGCAAGGGTGGTGACAAATGGGACTCATGTGAGGCTAGTGGTTTCATTTCATACGAGAAGGGATCTGATGATGATGGACTCATCTCTACCCCCAAAAAAGGAGGGAGCTAAAGGATTAATCCATTTTTCCAAGACCCATGGTGACCACGTGCTATGTCAACAGTTGCTAAGATGAAATTAAATGTTAATAAGTGGGAGCAGCCTCCCCAAAATATAGAGCAGAAGAGGGTCAAAGATGAATACATTTCTATGCTCAGAATGTAGGATGACTCTGAGTTGGGATGGGATTTTATGGATGCAGAAGTAGACTCAGAATTTTTCTTTGCTGACATCTAAGCTTTTCTTGGTGTGAGTGTTGAACCATTCGGTGTGGAAATGTATGACTTTGGTGGTGACATTGACTAACATGTTCTTTTCTTTTTGTGTTTTTTTATCTTTTTTGGGGTTTTGGTTTGGGGTGTGTTTGGGTTTTTGGGTTTGTGTTGTTTGGCCCCACCCCTCCATTGGTTTTGCTGCGTCTACTTTTTCTTTATACATTTTGGGGGGACTAGGAATAGTCTGTCCCCACATCTTCCTTTCCCCACAAAAATCTAAAAAAACTCTCTAAATTCCCTAAAAGGAAAATAATAGCCAAAGAAGGAAATAGAATCCTTGTGAAAGCCTGAAACCCCTAGAACCCCAAAATAGTAAAAATCATAAAAATCATTAAAACCGTAAAAAACCTAAAACCCCTAAAATACCCATATCCCGTAAACTACTAAAAACCCTAATGGAATCTAAACCCCCTCAAAGTCCTTAAAACATCCTAAAAATAAACTTAAAATCCTAATACACGTTATACCCTAAAAGACACCTTAAACCCCCAAAAAATCGACGAAACTATAAAAACCAAAATACATAAAAAATTTGTAAAATTCCTTAAAAACCAAAAGGGAACAGAAATCTAAGAGACCCTGAAAACACTGAAATAGACTAAAAATCTCCAAAAAAATAAAAAACTCTTAAAAATTACATAAACCCCCAAACACCACTAAAAATGAAATAACCCCCAAAACCCCTTTAAAAATCCATAAACTCCCACCAATCACATAAAACCCCTAAAATTTAAAAAATACCATAAACCCTAATAATATATACAAATTACCCACCAAACCACAAAATTCCCCTAAAACCCTATAAACCATAAAAATCCCCAAAATCCCTAAAATAGTAAAAATCCAAAAACCCTTAAACACCCTATAACCTCAAAAAATATAAAACCCCTGAAAACCATTAAATTCTATTAAATAAAATAAAAGACCATAAATGACTCTAAAACCCATTAAAATACCATAACCCCCATAGAAAATCCTAAACCCCCATAAATGACTCTAAATCACCAAAAAGTCCATAGAGTCCTGAAATCCCTTAAAGACACTACAAACCCGAAAAAATCTAAAATAAACAAAAAAACCTAAAATACATATATTCCTGTAAAACACCCTAAAACCATCTACCCCCGAATAACCCTAAAATCTCTAAAAACTTTGAAAACATTAAACCCACCAAATATCTTAAAATCCTAAAAACCCCAAAATTCATAAATATCCTTAAAACCATAGAATCATGAAAATATTAAAAACACCTTAAAACCCCAAAAATTCCATTAATTAATAACAAGACCTACAAATCATATAAACCACTTCAAATTCCTAAAAACACCTATAAACACTTCATAACTTAGAAACACTAAAAACCAAAAATGAATTGTAAAACCGAAAAAGTATATTGATATTCCCCAAAAGAACTCCAAAATCCATAAAATATTCATACAATGACCTAAAAATATAAACACCCTTAAAACCCCTAAAATTACTAACAAAACCTAAAACCCTAAAAACCATAAAACCTAAAAATTCATAAAACCCTAAAACATTAGGATACCTCTAAAAACACCTTAACCCCTCCCTAAAACCCAAAAATATATAAAACCAATATAAAACATCCCAAAAATTCCACAAATCGATTGAAAAACCTAAAAGGACTTAAAACAACAAAAAATAACTACAATTCCATAAAACCCCTAATCCCTAAAAATTAGAAAACCCTACAACACCATACAACACCTAAAAGCCTAATAACCCAAAAACCTAAAAATCACTAAAACGCCATAAAACCCCTACAAACCCCTAAAACATTAAAAACTATTGAACACCCCCCAAACCCCCATAAAAGCACGAAAATCCTTAAAAAAACAAATAACATAAAATCCATATACACTAAAATCATGAAAACCATTAAAACCCTTAAAACACCTAAATAACCCAAAATACACAAAAGAATACATAAAAAATAAAAACCCCTAAAAATATTGAATCCACAAATAACCCTAAAACCCCTAAATGTAAATTATAAACCTATAAATCTAAAAACCTAAAAAAATCTAAAATAGTTGAAATCCCTAAAGACCATTAAAACCACTAAAAATCCATAAAAACACTGAAAACCTGTAAAACAACAAGAAACCCAAAACATGACCTATAACCCTAAAACCCAAAAAAACCATAAAATAATAAAAGTACCTCAAATTTCCTAAAAACACACAAAAGAACCAAACACCCCTAAATCCATAAAGACCCTAAACCCCAAAAAAACCATACAAACCCTAAAAACCACTTAAACATCCTAAAAATCATAAAACCCCTAAACTCTAAAAACCATAAAACCCCCAATACCCAGCCACCCCCATAAAACCCAAAAACAAAAAATTTCATGAAAAACACCATAAACTACTCTAAAACCCCTAAAACCCCTAAAACAATAAAATAAAACATAAAAATCATAAAAGAATCTTAAATACCTAAAAGCCATTAAAACCGTGAAACCCCTAAATACCTTAAAACCCCTATGAATCTTTAAAAAACCATAAATCTGTAAAAACCCAAACCCCCAAGAAACACAAAATATACCCCCTAAAACCAATAGATCCTAAAAACACTAAATCTAAATAAACTAAAAAACCATAAAAGAACATAAACAACCAAAAACCCAATTAAATAGTTAAAAAAAATAAAAATTTCACTATGTCCCCTAAAAAATACAATAAAATACAAAAAATACATAAAATACCCCCAAGACTCGTAAAACCCTTAATGACCATAAAAACACTAAAAACCCGAATATTGACCCCAATAAAAAAGCAACGAAAAAAATACTAAAACCCTTAAAACACTAAAACACATTATAAACATTAAATAACAACCTAAAAATATTAAGATGATCTAAAAACCCTAATTTTCTCTAAATCCATATAATCCCTTATAGGACCCTAGAAAACCATAAGGGCCCTAATCACCCTAAGAACCATATTAGACCCTGAAACCTCTAATGGACCCTAAAACCCCTAAGAAATGACTAATGGACCTAAAAACAATAAATATCAAAAAATACTTTTATGTCACAAAAATAACCTAAAACTCATAAAAATCCAATAAGATCGTAAATATAACATAAACTTATAAAACCCCTGAATATATTAAAAAAAGAAGTCACCAAACATACCTTACACATATTAAACCCCATAAAAAACCCTAAATCCCCTATACAACCATAAAACCCCTGAAAACCTAAAATATCCTAAAAATTATAAATACCATAAAACCATAAAACCATAAAACCCCTGAAAACCTAAAAGATCCTAAAAATTATAAATACCCTAAAACCATAAAACCCCTAAATGAACCGAAAAACCACAAAACATTAGAAAGTACCCAAAAACCCAAAAAAATTAAAAAATGTAAAAACCCAAAAACCCTAATAGAATATAGAATACCAAAAAACCATGAAAAATACTTAAATCATATATACATATAAAAACCCACTGAATGCCAGAAAATACCTTAAGAACCCTAAAACCATAAAAACATAAAAACATCTAAATGGTCCGAGGACGCATAGAAATTAAATAAGTACAAAAAAGACCATAAAAACCATAAAATTGAATTTTTTAAAAAAAATTCCATAAAACACTTAACACACTTAAAAACTATAAAACCCCCACTTAAAACAACTTGATCAACCGTAAAAACCCCTAAAATCACAAGAACCCCCCAAAACACTAATATCGTTAATTTTTTTAAACCTAATAACTATAAAAAATCATAAAATCAATAAAACCCTAAACGCCATAAAAACACTAAAATACCAATTAGAACACCTAAAATTACTAAAACCACCGAAAAACCAAAAATCATCTTAAAGCCCCTGAAAACTCTAAACCCCATGAAAACTCTAAAACATATAAAAACACTGAAAACAATTATTGTTACCTATAAAAAATCCTAGAAAACCCAAAAAACAAAAGATTCCATAAAAATAACCAAATACCCATAAAACTGTAAAAACATAAAACCCCATAAAACACCATAAAACCTAAAAATAATCAAAAAATTCCTAAGAAAACAAACTATCTCCAAAATCATGAAAAAAATAAAATCACTATATAATCTAAAAGACAGTAAAACCCATAAAAATAAATATAAACATAGAAAATAAAGATTACACCCTAAAAATCATCAAAACCCATAAAAATATGAAACATCACAAAAATCCTAAAACCCATAAAAGTCCCAAAAAATCATAAAATCACCAAATTATCCCTAAATCCCCATAAGACCACAAAAACATATACAACCCTAAAACCCTTTAAACCCCTAAAGACTCCTAAAAACCTAAAACACAATAAAACAGTAAAAACCAGTAGGAACCCCAAAAAACCCTAAAAACATATAAGAACCTAAAACCACTAAAAACTATAAAAGGCTCTGAAAATCTACCCCCCCCCCCCTAAAAGACCCGTAAACCCGAAACAAATCCTAAAAAAATATGAACCCTTATAAAAAAACAGAAAGTCCTTAAATCCCACAAAAAAGTATATATACCCTAAAAACTAAAAACCCCTAAAAACCCTAAAACCCAAAAAACGCACTAAAACACTAAAATTATTAAAATCCATAAAAAACTATAAACCTAAAAACCCACAAGAACCCTAAAACAACTTTCAAATACCCATAAAACAACAATGAAAACATAAAAACCCCAACAAATCCCCCCAAAAACCCTACAAACAAAACTACCCCTTAAAACCCCTAAAACTCTCTAAAAACCCAAACTTCCTTGAATTTCCAAAAAACCCCCTAAAAACACTAAAACAGCTAGGAAACCGAAAATCCCTAAAACCCAAGGAAAATCCATGAAACACATAAAACCATAAAACCCTAGAAAACTATCATACACTTAAAAACCAAACATACACCCCAACCCCTAGGAAAATCCAAAGAGACCCTTAAACCACAAAACCACCCTAAAACCCATAAAACCAAAAAAAATATAAAACACATTAAAAACCTAAAATCCTAGGAAATCCCAAACATACATAAGAACACTAAAAAAATTAAATCCATACAAAACACTAAAACCCCAAAAAAGATATAAAAACCCAAAATAACCCTAAACCCACAGAAATTCCAAAAAATCCATAAAACCCAAAAAACCCCTTATAATCCATTAATCCATTAAAATCATTTAATTCTATAAAAACCCATACATTTGACTAAAAACCATAATAACCCTATAATCCATAAAACCCCATAACACCATAAAAACTCTAAGAACATTGAAAAACATAAAATCATAAAAACCATAAAACCCATAAAACAACATAAACCCCAGAGAACACATAAAATACCCCAAATTTCTCAGAAACCATAAAACCACTAAAACAACCCTCTAAACCCCCTAAAATACCATAAAACCCCCAAAAAACTAAAAAATACATAAAACCCCTAGAAGATCAAAAAATCAAAAACAATATCTAAAAGACCCTAAAACACATAAACACCCCAAAGATCCTCAGAATAATAAAAACCCTAAAACACTATTGAACCCCTAAAACACTTAAAAATACATTATCCACCCCCATTAGCATTAAAAACACCATAATTACCTAAAATATCTCAAAAAACTTAATCCCACCTCAAAGAATCCTAAAAACCCAAAAACCATTAAAACCATAAGAATCCCTAAAAACACGATAAAATTTAAAACCCCGAATATCCTGAAAAATCCTAAATATCCCAAAAACCCATTAAAAATCCTAAAACCCTAAAAATACCTAAAAATCATAGGAAAAACATAAAACAACTAAAACACTTAAGGCCCTAAGAAACCTTGAAAATACTAAAAACCCTAAAAACCAAAAAAAGCCAAAAAGACCAAAAAACCATAAAAATGAAATGTAACCCAAAATCTCATAAAAATAGTAATAAACCTAAAACCCAAAAAAAAATTAAAATAGAATAAAAATCCAAAGATATAAATTAACCTAAATAACACCCTATAGAAAAATAATTCCTAAAAACCATATAAACCCAAACAATTCTTTAAAAACCCTAATCTCATTGAAAATCATAAAAAAATACATAAATTCATAAAACCACAATAACTATATAAAACTTAAAAACACAATAAAAGACCCTAAAATCCATAAAATAAAATAAAATTCCCTAATACCCCTAAACCATAATAGGTCCAATAAAATCCCAAAAAACCATAAAAGGAACTAAAATCCATAAATAAAAAAAATACCATAAAACATAAAAAACCATAATTACACTAAATATATTTCAAACACCAAAATACACTACTAACAAAAATAATCCCTAAAAGTACCGGAAACTGTAAAAGACAGTAAAATCCTAAAAGGACCTTAAAACCGTAATGGGCCCTACAAATCATAAAGGTACATAAAAACCCACCAGGACCCTAATGAACTAAATGTGCTTTAAAAACCTATAAAAATTCAAAAGGACCCCACAAACCATAATAAATAGTAAAATACACTAAAACACAAAAAGACCCTAAAAATTCCAGACCACACTAAAATCTACAAAATCCCCTAAAACCTATAAATCCTTTGAAATCAATAGACAATCCTAAAAACTACTAAAAACCCATAAAATACTCAAAACCCCTATAAAAAACAAATTACCAGAAAACCCCTAAACCAATTAAAGGTCCAAAAAATACTGAAACCCCGTAAAAAATAAAATAACCAAAAGAACCTAAAATGTTGAATGAAACACCCCCACCTAAATATAACAATAGAAACCCTAAAACCCTATAAAATTAATGAACATTGAAAAAATGTAAAAATCACTAAAATCTATAAAATCCATAAAGTCCTTAAAATATCATAAAGCCATATAAATCCTTAAAACCCCTAAAAACCATAAAAACCCAGAAAAAATACCTAAAAACATAAAAGACATTAAAACCCCATAAAACCATCAAAAATACAAAGTCCAAAAATATCCTTAACAACCTAGATAGCCCATGAAGAAACCTAAAAGACCATAAAATCCTTAAAACCCCAAATACATAAAAATATTAAAAACCCCTAAAAATAATTACTGTTCTAAAAATATATAAATCCCCTAAAATTATTAAAAACTTTTAGAAAACCATTATCATCCTTAAAAACCCCTAAAACCACTAAATACTCCAAAAATCATAAAAACCCATTAAAACTCAAAAAATCAATAAAACCCCTAAATCCGTTAAAACCCCATAAAATCCACTAAACCACCAAAAAATCCCTAATCCCACGAAAAATACAATAAAATACCTAAAAACAAAAAATACCATAAAATCTAAAAAATACCATAAAATCCATTAAAACATTATAACTGTAAAACCCCATACGACCCCGAAAAGAACCCAAAAACAGTAAAAAGATAGAAGACATAAAAAAGTCCAAAAACCTATTAAAACGCCTAATACACCGTAAAAATACTTATATCCTCCAATAAATAAAAACCCCTAAAACCTCTAAAATACTAAAAAACTGGAACACCCCTAAAAACACTATAAAACCATAGAAACCACACAACACCCAAAAAACCATAAATCCCCAAATAGCCCCAAAAAATAATTAAAAATATCAAATATAATAAGATAAAAAATAGCCATAAATACCCTAAATCCAAATAACAAAAATAAAAGACCATAAAATCACTGAAAAAACTATGAAATACACTAAAACATTATAATAAAATAAAAGACAATAAAACCCCTTAAACACCATCAAATTATTTATTAAAATGTTTTATCGATACATTTTTATATGTTTTAGATGATTTGATTTTATATTATTACTGTTTTTTAGTATATGGGTTCCTTATTACTCATTAATTTTCTATATTATATTTTCAATTTTTGGGGTATTAATGAAGGACTTGATGTGTGTCAAACAATAGTTATTATTGAAATTTGATTCTTGAGACTCATCCCCCATTTCTTTTATAGAAAATTATCATCCTCATCAATATTATCTCCCAAACATGAATTATTTTATTTATTTTTTATTGAAACTCATTCCCTATATCTTTTAATTTTCTTGTATTACTATGATCACTAGTCATCCTATGGATGACTAATGTTCAGAGTGTATCAAGAAACATAGGTTCATTTCCACAGAAGATAAAGGACGTGTCAAACAACAAAATGCAATGATAAATGTCCCTAGGATGAGTTGATGAGGATGACTTGTTTATAACCTTCACCATTGAAGGAATTCATAGGATAACACCTACCATAAAGGTGTAATTATTTTCCTAAATTAAATTACACATTTTCTTCAACCTATAGATATTTTTTGAAATAATTAAATGTTGAGTTTCCGTTTTTATAGTTGTCCATTAACTTTCACCATTGATAATGAATATCTTGTGATTATTTATTGTATATAATTAATCATATATTAATCAAGTAGGATTGATGTGAATAAAAATTGAATGCACACTAATAATTTAGAAAAAGTGTATATAGATGGAATTAAAGAGTTTATCAAGTTTGTAAGAGATCATGCATTTGACCCTTCTCAAATCCTCTATTTGTGATTACATTATTGTTGTTATGGAAAAAGAAATCCATAATAGTAGGAAGAACATTTGATTTGTAAAATAATATATCAGACCTATAAATGATTGTCTTAACATGGGGAAAACTGGATGTTGATACCAATTGCGATGATACATCAATTTATGGATCGTTTGATATGAATACCTATGTAAACGTTGATGAAGATCACATGGAAGAAATTAAAATGGAAATTTAAGATGAACTTTTTGATTCTAAAAATTTGTCTAAGGAGATAAATCATTATGGAAAGAAATCAATGTATACTGGTTATACTAAATACACAACATTTTCAGCTATATTGATTTTATATAATAACAAATTTTGCAGCTGCTGGACTGACACCAGATTTTCATAACTACTTAGTCTCTTAAAATATATTCTATGATAAGAAAATTAACTACCATTATGAACATATGAATCTAAAATAATGTTACATTCAATGGTCATGATCTCTTAATAATACATTCTTATTTAAATTATTGCTTATTTTTTCTAAAGAACCGTGAATCAGTCATAAAATTTCCTATGTGTGGCATAGATTGATACAAGAAAAATGAATCAAGTCTTTCAAAATATTCATATTAATTTATTGTAATTCGAAAATTAAAATACTATATAGATATTAGAAAATCGTGAGATTCTTTTATTGGAATGTATATTTAGGAATTAAAAATGGGATCCTATGTTATCCAGCAGATTCACTTTAGTGGAAGAAAATTGATTACGAAAATCCTGAATTTGTAAATGAGTCGAGAAAATTTATTCTTTCATTATATATAGATGGAATTAATAATTTTTGTGTACATATTTTTACTCAATATACAATGCATGTCATTTTTTTAAACTATAACATCCACTGTGGTTTTTCCTAAAGCACAAATAAATTATTTCGTCAATGTATATATCTAAACCAATGAAACCTGGTAATGATATTGATGAATATTTGGTTCCATTTAATGATGGTCTGAAATTGATGTGGGATACATGCGTAACACTATATGATGCACGTAGAAGTGAAAAATTCATATTGAGTTTCATATTTTATGGAATGATAAATGAATTCCCATCTGATGGAAATTTATCAGGATATAACATTAATGTAATGTTGGGGTACCCCATTTGTGAAAAACATACAAACACAATTGGGTAGAAACATTCCATGAAAGCTTTATTTTTAGGCCACCATAAATTTTTAAATCAACGAAATTAATATCAATCTTAGATGAAAGCATTCTTGGGGAATATAGATCAAGGTACAACACCATCTCAAATAACTGTTGTTCACCTGTACAATAAAGTAAAATATATGGACACTATTATTTGCAAACAAATTTTGAGAAACTAGTCAAAATCACATTTGAAAAATATATCAATTTTCATTGAATTATCATATTTTAATTGATTTTATGTTAGAAATTTTCCTGATTTAATGAATTTATAAAAAAAATGTATCTGATAGTGTTATTGGAATGATATTAAATATTCCTTAAAAATGAATGATGGAGTCAGGTATAGGTTGGACTTGAATGAATTGGGGATAAAGAAAATGTAGACCATGACAAAGGGTAAAAAGAACACATTTCTTCCTCTAATAGCTTACACTCTATCTAGAGAGGAAAAATTGATATTTTTTTCTTTTCACTAATATTGTAAAAGTTTTATAGGGGTATTCATAAAATTTCAATAATTTTTTATTGGTGAATTATTTGATGTGATAGTGACTAAGATCACACAAGGATTATGTTTTTTTTTGCAAGATTTATTGCATGATTCTTCTCATTATGTTATGCTTCAAAATTTATATTATTCATTGAGTAGAAATTGATTGGTTTTCAAAGAAATTTTTAGTATTTCAACAGACTTGATGATGATTCTCATCACGAATTAAGTGGTTTTAGAAATATTTTTGTTATCAGAGATATTCTCCAAACCATCATTCATTGATATAATGGCCATCTTGATGGTTCACTTGGTTAAAGAGGTTCAACTATGTGGTCATCTTTAATATTGATGGATATAACCCATTGAACAGTATATGAATATTTTGAAAGGGTATATCAAGAATCAAAGTCATCCATTTGGTTTTATTAAATAATGATATATTATTGAAGAAGCTATTGAATTTGGTATCGATTACCTATCAGATGTTTATAGCATCAATCTCCTAATATATCTTCACAGAAAATGCATTATAGGCGATGGTATTTCAAGAAGATATGTTGTTACCATTACCATGATATAACAAGAGAAGTCCGGAATTTATATTTTTCATAATAGTGATGATTTTGATCTATACATTGATGCCCAAAATGAAATTCTATGGGATTTGAATCCATCGAGGTATGAAGGATGGATATCAAATACACATAATAAATTGTTTATAGGATGGTTCTTAGATTAAATTTATAAGTAGTTATCTGAAAATCAAAATTCAATTTCCAAATGACATTAATGTCTATCAAGTGAACCAAATTTCTATGATATATCATACATTGGTTTTGAAATCAATGGTTATACATTCTATACAAAAGAACATGATGACTACATTTTTATGCAAAAAATGGTGTTGTGGGTGTGGATAAATCGACGCACATATCTAGTTCCAAGGATAAATATACAATTTATGAAAATATGTAATATTTTGGTATTATCGAATAGATATACGAGTTTTATTATACAATATTTTAAGAGATAATTTTCTATTACAAATCGTATGACAATATCAGTGTAGTTGAATTTGATGAAATGGGCTTCATGAAGGTGAATTAAAGGGTCAATGTGAATCATATGAGATTTTAATAATGGCATCAAAATATGTTTCAATATTTAATTCCTCACATCCAACAAACAAAAATATTCTTATTAACCTTCTTTTTGAAAAAAAATTTCTTTTTAGATGAATATTAAATCGAGGAGGACCAATTCATTGGGAGATCACAATAACATAATGATGGTCCCAATGTGGACAATGTACTACATATTAGAGCGGACCAAAAAGAGGGATTTGAATTCTCGATATGGGAATCAAATCCCCACTACATTTTATAAAATTAACACGGTTTTATGGGAAGGTATAAGTGTTTTTTAATATACATTATTTTTCATCATAATATTATATGTTCTCAACTACATTAAAATAATCTAAATTAAATGTTATACTAATCATGTAGACAATTTCTATTACTAATTAAAATATTACCAATACCTTATACGAGAAAATTAAAATGATGGAAACCCTTTGGATATATATGAAGCTAATGTTATGATATTCTTTCTCTATATTAATGAAAAATTATATAATTGAACAATGATTTAATTTTCATTATTCCTATCAGAATTAGTTCATTTTGGAAGATTTATATCCATTTATAATGCCTTTATGGAAATAGAAATGATTATATCTCCTCTCAATCACATTGTTAATCTTTATATTTTCATAGTAAAATAATTTTCCATATAATTAATGTATTGTTTCATATTTATATTTAATTTATTTCTTTTCGGTATTACTCACATAATAAGGTTTGTCATATATATGTGGATTCTTTGGTTTGTGTTGGGGTGTTCTATCAATATTTCTTGGATTAATGTACCAAAAATCCAAATCCTTCTTCTCTCCCAAAATCTTTTCACCCCTATAGTGTTTCATTTATCACTTTCCTTCATGTTTCATGCATTAAATTTAGAGGAAGAAAAACAATGTCAGCAACGCTCGATCAGAGAGGTAATCGTTTTTTTTTCATAGTAATATCATTGTACATTGAATTAATGTGATTCTTAATATTTATTTTTAATTAATTTGTTTATTATTACTCACATAAAAAAATTTTTAGATAGGTGTATTTTTTGGAGTTGTGGTGGTCTGTCGATATTTGAAGACATTTTTTAATAAAACAACCATGGAATTATTCTCACTCAGAACCTTTTCACCCCTACAGTGTTTCATATATCACATTCTTTCATGTTCTATCCAGGTCCTTTAATGGAAGATAAAAGACATAACATCTTCTCAAACAAAGAGGTAATCTTGATGTTTTCACATTAAAATTAGTGTCTATATAAATATTATATTGTTTCATATTTATGTTTAATTTACTTATTTTTAGTATTATTCACATATTAATTGTTTTATTTTACCAGGGGATTATTTTGTTTAAGTTGGGGATATCTTTCCATATGTTATGCCTTTGTTCATACAAATTTCCATAGACTTCTTCTCCCTCAAAATATTTCACCCATGTATTGTTGACATTTTTCATTTTTCATTAAGTTACCTCTAATGCTCAATCAAAAAGGTAATATTATTGTTTCCACGGTAAAATAATTGTCCATGGAATTAATGAATAATAACATATTTAGGTTTGATTTATTTATTTTTATTATTACTCTTAAAATAATTATTTTATTATAATAGTGGATTTTTTTATTGTTGAGGTGGTAAGTTTGAAGGTGATCGTGAAGTGTTGATAGTTTGAAAAGGAAAGTCATTGGATATCATGGTAACACATATAATTATTATTCTTTTGATACATTGGGATTTATATGAATCATATAAATCTCAATATAACACCTGCTAGGACTAGTATGACTCTAGGTACTTATTTCTATTTAAAATTGAAATTAATTTTATTAAAATAAAAAATTGTCATACTCAAAAATGACAAAACATATTCAGATTATTTAGCTACATTTATACAATGATATTTAATACATTTATGACATGTGGAATTAACCGCACCTCAATCTGATAAATGATGTTCCCTATATTACTCAATGTGTCCATTATAAGTTTAAAATAGAAATTTTACATTAAATAGTTTCCCTCACTTATAACTAAAAACATGTGCACTAATTTTTATAATAATTTTGGTAATATATTCATAAATCATTTATGACGTTTAGGAATCAATATCACATTAAACCGATACATAATGTGATATGTATGATTCAAAGTGCATGTTTCGTGTTTGAAATGACTTTTAATTGAAAATACAAGTGAAATGCTCGAAAACTACCAAACACATTCATATTGTTTTGATAATTTATTAAATAAATGAATATGTTATTCACAACATGTAGGAATCAGTCGCACCTCAATCTGATGCATGGTGTGAATAATATGACTCTAAGTGTGTATTTATTTAAAATTGACATCAATTTTAGTATTGAGGAAAACTTACCTATTAAAGACAAAAAAACGATTTTTATTATTTTGATAAATTATTAAAATGATCCATAATATAGTTGAGATTTGTAGGGATTAGCCTCACCTCGATCTAACACATGGTTTGACAGGTATGGCTCCAAGTGAATCGTTTTAATTAAAAGTGATATCAAATTTTAGTTGAGGACATCTGACCTACATAAAATAGGTAAAACAAATTTATATTATTTAATTACATTATGAAGATGATATATATTTCATTTTTGAGGTTTTGGAATCATCCACCCTGTAATCTGATACACGATGTGCCTGGTATGTTTCATTTTATCCTTAATCAGTTTAAAATTGACATTTTGGGTCAAAAGTGTCACTCATAGAAAACTGAGAAAATGAAGTTGCATTTTGTGGATAATTTATCGCATTGATTCATAAGTCAATTTTTATGCGTATGAATCATCCTCACAACATATTGATACACAATATCATCAATATTAGTCAAATTGAGTGTTTTAATTTTAAAATGATATTTTTGTAAAACAAAGAAATATTAAATATTAAAAACCAATAAAAGACATCCAGATTGTTGTTTTACTTTTAGAAAATGATCCATAAGTAATTTGTGATATTTAAGATTCACTCTAACCTCAATATGATACATGATGTGTCTAGTATGATTCATGGTGACTATTATCAGTCTAAAATCAAATTTTAGTTCAAAAAGTCTCATTCACTAAAAACTGATCAAACATTCAGGGGTTTTATTGATAATTTATTATAATGATTCATATGAAATTGATGATGTGTGTGAATCAATTTCCTGAAAAACAAAATATGATTTTATTAGAATGATGAAAAATTATATGTTTCAGTTTGAAAATACATTTCAGTATAAATGACAACTAATGTACTCAAAATTGAGCAAACACATTAAGATTGTTTTGATACATCAGGTAAAAACTCCACAATCCATTTCAGATGCTTTGGAATTAGTCGCAACTCAATCTGATGCACAGTGTGACTAGTATCATCCCATGTGCATCTTTTTATTTAAAATTAACATCAGTTTTGAAAACATTAACACTTTCTATTAATTTATATCTTTAAATTATTACTAACATAAGAATTTCATTCTTATACAGGTGAGTTATTTTTCGCAAGAAGGGATGATTTTTTTAAAAATATCATTACTCAGATTCATGATTTAATGACAATGGAACATTGATATTTTTTAATGTGTGTAATAACTTTCTTTCTTGTAATTAAATAAAACAATTTTGTTAATGTCTACAATATTTTTTTTCTTGTAGTTTTGCATTAAATTTCATTTCATATAAATTATACATTTGGAATTTTTTGTTAATTCCTAGTTTCTTTTTGGTGATACAGTGTGTTGTTATTATGCATTGCAGTGGTGCAGTAGTTGGTTTAGTAGCACACTGCAGTATGGCATGTTAGTAGCAATTTTAAAACAACTGATAATAAATGAAACATTTTTCATCACTTTAAAAAGCACTGATAAAGGTACACATTATTAGCGCTAATTAATAGGTCCTTTAACGATGAAAAATAAAAGTTTTTATAAAGGTACAATTTATCAGTGATTCTATAAGCACTGATTTATAGAGAGTTTATCAGTTTGAAATTAAAGCACTAATAAATGGGTCTATTATCAGATATTTTTTAGCGCAGAAAAAAGTCCAGGGCATTAAATCCCACTCAGTTAGTCAGTGCTTTACTAGCACTGATAAATTCCTTTTTTTGCACAGTTAAAAGACTATTTTTTAGTATTTAACACCCTAAAATATTCCACAATCACTAAAAATCATAAATGACCATAAAACCCCTAAAACAATCTAAAACCCCTAAAAGCACCTAAAACAATTTGAACCCAAAAAACCCAAAAATATTAAAAACCATAGAAACCATTAATCCCTGAGAAACACAAAATATGCTTAAACCCTAATAAATTACAAAAAAACCCTAATCCATATATAAACCCTAAAAACACTATGAAATGTAAAAAGCCCTAAGACCATAAAATTCACTAAAACGATCCTATAACCAAAAAAACCTAAAAACCTTATAAATGAAAAATCACCCTAAAAGGTCCTAAAAATGTAATAACACCCTAAAAAGATAATAGTATTCCTATAAACCATAGAAAAATTATAAAAACTCCAAAACCCCTTAAAACACCAGAAAACAAAAACCCTTAAAAGACCGTAAAACCCTAAAAGGCCCTAAAAACTACTAAAACCCCTAAAAACCCAAAGATACCCTAATATATATAAAATTTCTTTAAAAACCCCAAATTTTCCCATAAACCCCTAAAAACCCTAAAAATACATCAAAATTCTGTAGAACCACAAATAAACGAAAAACCCTAAAACCAGGAAAAATTCCTTTAAGGAATAAAATCCTTAAAACCCATCATGTATAAAAACATACAACACCTATAAAACAGTAAAATATCCCAAACCCCTTAAAATATTGTAATACAGTAGAATCCATAAAAACCCATGAATACTCTAAATCTCTAAATCCCCTAAAAATACTAAAAATCCAAATCACCCAAAAAAACCCTAAATTTTTTAGAAACCTTCAAATCTCTATAATCCCTAATAACTCTTACACCCAATAAAATATAAAAACCCTAAATACCCGTTTAATCTTTAATACCTGAAAATTATAAAAAATCCCTAAAATGATACCATAAAATAACCCTAAAACCAAAAGACCCCTAAAAATCCACTAAAAACCCTAAAACCACAAAACCCTCTAAAATAATAATAAACCTTGATTCAATAAAAATACCCCAATGTTCCAAAACCCCAAAAAAGATACTAAAAACCCATAAAACCATATTATGACTCTAAACTCCCTAGGAATCAAAAATGGACACTAAAAGTCCTAAAGACTATAAAATAACCTAAATACTAAAACCTATAATATTCCTTAAAATAACCCTAAAAGAAATAATATATTCTTAAAACCCCTAAAAAATAATAAAACCATAAAACCAAATAACCCTTGAAACACTAAAACATAAACCCTTAAAAACCCACAAACCTTCTAAACCCCCCCCCCCCAAAATAAAAACTAGAAAGGGAACTGAAACCAGAAAAACCTTATAATGTCCAAAAATACCTAAAACTCTAATAATGAACCCCCCAATCCCAAAGACACTTATATGACTGAAAAAAAATTATAAATCCCAAAAGACCATAAAATCATCTAAACCTATAAATAACCAAAAAATTCCCTAAACCTCCAAAAAACCCCAAAAAACACTAAAACCCAAAAACACCCAAATCACACAAAAAACACAAATAGCCCATACAACAATAAAATATTTAAAAATGTCTAAATTTATTTAATACCCCTAAAAAACCAAAAAACACCAAATAACCCTAAAACTTGTGAATCACCCCAAGCAACAATTAAAACCCATTGAACACTTAGAAACTGAAATCCCAAAAATTTATAAAAACATGAAAGCAATGAAAAATCATAAAATAATAAATAATTGTAAATCCCTAAAAAAATTCTACAGACACCTAAAACCCATGAGAACCCTAAAATACCGTAAAACCCAAAAGGCCCATAAAACCTTAAAACATAAAACCCTAAAAAACTATAAAAACCATATAAAAACATGAAAATAATAAAATATTGACAAAAACCCTAAAAACCCAATAAAAAATAAACACACCTAAAAACTTTTCAAAACCATAAAATCTCTAAAATTCATAAGAATCAAAGACCCCCTAAAAGACCCTAGAAAACCATAAAATAATAAAATACATTAATAAACCAAAACCCCTAAAAATACCTAAAAACCCCTTAAACACAAGAAATGATTTTAAACCCCTAAACCCCCAATAAACCTTAAAAATAAAAACAAACACCATCAACTCTAAAAAAACCCTAATACTCGAAAATACGTCTAAAACTCTAAAACAATAAAAAAACTCTAAAAAACCCTAAATCCCCGAAAAACACTAAAATATTATTACTAATACCAACAAAAAACATTAAAAATTGTAAATACCCTTAAGACCCTAATTCTCTAAAAAATGTATAAAAACCCATAAAACCATAAAGGCCTCTAAAATTATTAAATCAAAAAAAACTAAAAAATATTACAAATACCAAAAAATTGATAAGGAACCTTAAAACCCATAAAAATACAAAAAAAAAACACATTAAACCCTAAAAACGCAAAAATCCATAAATAATCCCAATAAATCATAAAAAATCTTACAAATCGATAAACCCACTAAAAAGACAATAAAACTTGAAAATCCTACTAAAATATGCTAATATCCATAAAAATTCCCTAAAAGACCCTAAAAACCATAATGACCCCATAACCCCAAATAACACAAAATTGTCCCTAAAACCCATGAAAACCTTAAAAGACCCAAAAAAACCCCCAAAACCACAAAACACCCTAAAACCACAAAAACACAAACGAACACTAAAAACACTAAAAACACCCTATAATAACATAAAAACACTAAAACACATTAAATACCATAAAGGACCCACAAACCCCTAAATCCATTAATGGGCTCTAGAAACCATAAAGGACCTTTAAAACCCTAAGAACCTTAAAGGGCTCTAAAACACTTAAATGGCCCTCAAAACCATAAAATCCCGAAGGACCCTGATAAATGTAAATACCCTAAAAGACCCTAAAACACTATACCTAAAAACCCCAAAAAACATGAAAATACTCTTAAAAACCCTAAAACCTCATAAACCCCAAAAAGAATCCAAAAAATTCAAAATATCCTCCAAACACTAAAAAATAAAATGAACATAAAAAAATTAAAAATGTGGAGGACCTAAAATACAAAAAAAAATCATGAATCCATTAAAATCGCTAAAACCCTAAAAGAACATAAAAGGCCTATTGAACCATAGAAACCCTAAAAACCATAGATACCCTAAAAACCCATTAGAACCTAAAAACCCCTAAAACCCCATTAAAAGAAGAAATACTAAAAACCCAAAAACACAATAAACCCAAAAAAACCCATAAAAAATAAATCCCTAAAAGATCAGAATAACCATAGAAAATGACGAAAAACCTAAAAGTCTATAAAATTCCTTAAAAAAACTAAAAACCCATAAAACCCTTAAAACACTAAAAACTCTAACGACAATAATTTTTTTTAAAATGATGATAAAACTTAAAACCTCTTAAAATACGTAAAAAAACCCAAAACTCAAATGTCCCTAAAACCCAAAAAACATAAAAAACCATTAAGACAACTAGAAATCTGAAACAATCCATAGAAAACCCTAAAATCCCAAAAAAACACAAAAATACCATTTAAATCCATGAAACCTCTAAAAACCCCTCAATCCCCTAAAAATATATAAAACCAGCTTAAAACCCTATAAAAATACTCACAATACCCCAGAAAACCCATAAACCCATAAAATAAACTAAAACACATTAATGCCTAAAATCCTTGAAAACATTCATAAACATTAATAACCTCAAAAGGATAAAAACTACTACCCCCCCCCCCCCCAAATACCTAAAAATCCCCAAAACACAAAACACCCTTAAAGACTGTAAAAAATCAATAATGACACCTAAAATCCCAAAAAAACTAAAATCCCTAATGTATCATAAAAAAAACTTAAATCCCAATAAATCCAAAACCCTAAAAACAATGAAAAACACTAAAATTGCTAAAAACATAAAGAAACAGAAAAATCCTACAAATCCTAAAAACATAAAAACCCATTTATTTACTTAAAACACAAAAGCCCCTAAAAGTTTCAAAAACCCAGAAAACATAAAAAAACCTAAAAACATAAATACCCAATAAAACTATAAAAATTGTAGGTACCATAAATTTCCCTAATTACACTAAAAACATAGAAACATGAAAAAACACTAAATACCCTGCATCACTCAAAAAAACTTAAAAAAGACCTAAAAACCATAAGAACACAAAAATAACACTCAAAACCCCTCAAAACATCAAGAAAAACCATATAAACACTAAAACCCTAAAAAAATATTAAAACATAAAAAACATAAAAATCGGTTAAATCCCTAATACCCATAAAATCCCTAAAAACCTAAAAACCAAAACCCCTAAAACACTCCAAAATTCCAAAAAATCCACAAAACCCATAAAACCCCTATGAAAATCTAAAAAACACTAAAATCAATTAAAATGAAAACCCCCTAAAACCATTAGATAACCCTAAAACCTAGGAAAATTCTAAAACCCCTTAAAAACTGTAATCCCAAAAAAACATAACAACTGTTAAAACCTCTAAACCCCTAAAACCCCTAAAATCCTAAATTCCATGAGAATACTTAAAACCCCTACAACCCCAAAAATCCAAAAAATTCCTAAACGTCCTTAATAACCATAAAGGATCATAAAACACTCAAAGACCCAAAACCACCAAAAAATACATAACAGATCCTAAAACCCTTCATCACCCTAAAAGCCTAAAAACTCAAACGCCCCTAAACCACCACTAAAGTCCCTGAATATCCCAAAAAAATAAAAATACTATAAAAAACCAAAAACCCTAAAATCTTTAAAGATATAAAAACTCTAAAAAGTTCATTGAATCCCTACAAAATCTAAAACCCCTAAAATCCATAACAACCCTAAAACTCAAAAAATCATAAAACCCTAAAGACTACTAAAAATACTCAAAACCCCTATAATTATAAACCAATAAAACAAAAAACCCTATAAATCATAGACCCCAAACACCTAAAAAACCCTAAAACCCTAAAACAAATAAAAATTCTAAACACAGTAAAAACAATAATACCCAATAAAACCATAAGACTCTATAAAAATCTAAAACATAAGAAACATTAAAAGTATATTTAAACACTGACGTACCTAAAAATACCTAAAAATATCCTAATGGACCCTAAAATCCCAACAAACCCCTAAAACGCAACAAACCATAAAAAACAATAAAACCACAAAATATCATAAATCCATAAAAATTCTAACAACCATTAAAATCATAAAATTCAATAAACCCCCTATAAAACCATCCCTGAAAAAATTTCACCGCTCTCACTTGGTCTCCTCCCGACGTCGCGATTTCCAGCATCTTCTCACAGAGGATTCGTCTCCCGGTCTGTTCGTGATGAGAATTGGCTTGTCAATTGCAGCTTTCTTTGTCGTGCGGTGTTGATCCTCGACGACAGAGGATTTTGGAGGCTCGTCGCGGCATCGAGATCTGGCGGGTTTCTCGACATCAAAGGTTCTGCTTCTGATTTTTCTTCAAGCCTGGTGGCACTGGATGTGTGGATTGTAGATCTTGTTCTTCCGGTCAAAGGCTTCCTCGGGCTTCCTCTTATCAGATCTATGTGGTCGAGGGGATCTGGAATGGGAGGCGTTGACTTAGCTTGGATTTTACGTCGACTTGCCTTGGTTTCGGTGGATCTGAAATCTGCTCTTCAAAAGAAGACCCAGGGTTTTCCGGCTTCGGTTTTCTTGCAGATTAGTGAAGGATGGTGGGCCGCGTCAACGAGATGTTGCGAGGTGGTCAGATCTTGTTTTCATAGGCCCTTTCAGCTTTCTTCTCACAGTGTGGCGAGGATCCGAGGTGATTTACGCCAGATACTGCCTCTCTTCTGGCCCGATCTGTGTTGGTTTACGGAAAAGGTGGAGGTCCACGATGCAACATGGTGGCGTTTTCTCAAAAAATCCGACAGGGGTGGCATGGTCTGGAAGTCAGCCACGGTGAAGATTTTTTCTGCGTGTGCTGCTGATACAGGATTGTTTGCATGTTCTGGGATGGGTTTCCTAGACCTTGCCATGCTATCTTAGTGGTTCTGTGCTCTACCATTCTTTGAAGGATTGAAAATATGGTTTTCATCAGACCGCTTTGCTGGTATTTGTCCTTTTCTATGGTTCCTGCTTGTCTTCGGTTTGATCAATTTCTGGTTCTCTGGTCGTGGCGGGTGTGGATGTAAGTTGCTGATAGTGCTGGATGCTGGTTTGGAGGTGAGGGGAGACTTGGTTTCGGGTCTGAACATGGTGGTTTGGATGCTGCGGTATGGTTTGAGGAATAGAAGATGGTGGTCCTATTCTGCTACTGCTAGCTGCTGGTCAAGTGCTGCTTTCTGTCTGACTGGTCAGATGTGTGTTGGCCATTGGAAACTGAGATGTTGGATGGCTGATTGGATGGATTTTGAGGATACTAATGTTTATACTTGGTCAGGTGATGTTGGTTGCTGGAATATGAGCTATAACATGCTGGAAGATGTCTGGTTTGGTTTTACTGGATGTTTCTGGATGTCTTCCTTGGTCGGTTGTTGTGTGTTTTTTTGGTACTGGTGTTGGATGCTAGTGTTGGCTGGTCTAGTTATGTGGATGCTGTTGGATGCTAGTGTTGGCTGGTCTGGTTGTGTGGATGCTGCTGTGATGTTTGGTATTGGTGCTGGATGCTGGTGTTGGCTGAATAAGATGTGTGGAAGCTGCTGTTGTGTTTTGTTTTGTGTCTTTTTCTTTGTCTTTGTTTTATTTTTTGATTTTCCTTTTTTTGGGTCTTTTACTATGAAGGGTTTTTGGGTGTGGGTCGTTTGACCCCTCCCCTCCCTTGTCTGCTGTGTCTTTTTTCTTCTTAATAAATTTGGGAGGGCCGGGAATAGCCCGACCCTCACATCTTCCTTGCCGTATAAAACCATTAAACCCTTCTAAGAGGAAATTAAATTTCAGAAAATACACTCAAAGATCGTAAACCCCTTTATACCAATAAAAGACCTCAATGACCCTTAAAAATATTAAACATCCTAACAAACAATAAATTATCATAAAAATGTAATGACATTAAAAGAAAATAAAAACATAAAAACCCTAGAGGTCTCTAAATTGTTTTGAAGTACCCAAAACACTCATGGGCACTAATAACCCCAATTGGACACTAAAACCCCCTATAAAAATAATGAACCACAAAAAACTGATAAGAATACTAAAACTCTTACAATAATAAAGGGAATATAAAAATCCCAAAGTACCTAAATGTCCCTAAATATCATAAAATATTAGAAAAACAATAAAAAAAACATTATATTCTATAAAAACCCTAAAACACCGCAAAAGATCATAAAACCCCCCAATACCCTAGAAACAATACCGAATCCAAAAACCCTTAAGAACCATAAAAACCTAAAAGAACATAAAAATTGTATAATAATAAAAGTCAATAAAAACACCAAAATAGTATACACCCTAAAACCATAAAAGGCCAAAAAAATACCATAACCCATAAAAATGCTAAAAAGTTAATGAATCCAAAAACCCTAAAATCCATAACATGCCCGAATAACCATAAACCCCCCAAAAAACTCTAGAACACTAAAAACCCATAAAATCCCATGAATTACATTAAAAGAAATTAATAAAAACAAAACACAATTCTAAAAGATCCTAAAAACCATATAAAACCCACAAAACCCATAAACGACCTAAAAACACCAAAATCCCAGAAAAACCATAAAACACTATAACACCGAAATTACCATAAACAATATAAAACAAAAAAAGTCCTAATAAACATTGAAATGTTTTGAAAAAATGATAAACCATTAAAATAATAAAAATAAAACCCCCCACCCCCCCACCCCCCCAAACACTTAAACACCCTCAAACCGGAAGAAAAATAAAAACCCATAAAAACCCAAAAAAAATATATTAAAACCCTAAACCCCCAAATCCAATAAATCACTATAATACCTTTAAACTCCCAAAAACTATAAAAACATTAAACCCTTTAGACACATAAAACACCTCAAAACCCATAAAAACCCTACTAAACCCTAAATATCCATAAAATCCCCAACCCCTTAAAAATGTCCCCAAAAACACTAAACACCCCCAAAAACCGTAAACACCCTAAAAAATCCAGAAAACTCAAAAAAACCTAATAGACCAAAAAATACAAAAACAATAAAAACCCTGGAAAACCCCTAAAACCCCTAAAAGCCCCATAAAACCAAAAATCACATAAAAAACAAAAAAAAATCAACAAACCCTAAAAGACTCTAAAACCATATAAAACACTCATGAAATTTAAAAAACATGAATGAAAAAAACTATAAAAAAATTAATAATCCCTACAAATCCTAAAAACAGAATCCCCTAAAACCCCCTAAAACCCCAAAAAACCCCTATAGTCCATAAAATTCCCGGAAACACCCTTAAATTAATAAAAATCCTACAAAATCCAAAATACATAAAAACATTAGGAACCTGAAAACCCATATGAATCCTAAAACACAACTAACAAACCTCAAAACTTCCAGAAAAAGCATAATCCCCCAAAAAATGAAAAACACTAAAAATAGAAAAAAACCAATCAAAAAAATTAAAACCGTAAAACCCTTTCAAAATAAAATAAAATACCAAGAAACCCTAAGAAATAATAAATCCACTAAAAATTCCATAAAACACTTAAAACCGTAATATCTAACAAAATAAAAATACGCTAAAAACTCTATGACCTCATATGCAATATAAAGCTGCCTAAAACCCAAAAGAAATTCATAAAACCCCATAAAAACAATAAAACCATTAAAAACACGAAACCCTCGAATACCAAAAATCCTAAAACCCAAAAAAACATAAACCCCCTAAAAACCAAATAAAGACATATGAATATCCTAAAATGATTAAAACTATAAAAACCCCTTAAAACACTAGAAATCTAAAAAAATCATAAAATTCAATGATAAAACCCTAAAAACCAAGAAACCCCAAATTGATTAAAAATTAAAAAACCAAAAAAACAATAAAACCATAAAATAAACTAAAAACTAAAAGACGAAAAACCCTAAAAACCCAAAAATAATAATAAAACCCTTAAAACCCCTAAAAACCCAAAGAAATAATAAAATTCCTTAAAACTCCAAAAATACCTAAATACCTTTACACTATTAAAACCCATTAAAATAGTAAAACCCATAAAACTCTAAAACAAAAATACATTGTAAAATAAATATCAAAACACATTAAAAATCCTTAAACCCTAACATTCATAAAAACCATCAAACCCTTAATAACCCCTAAATCACCAATGAAAACATAAATACCCTAAAAACCAATGAATAACAATAAAATACCTAAACACCATTACAAACATAAAAACCCTAAAAAACCTAAAAACAATAAATCCCCTAAAATCCATAAGACCCTAAATGAGCCCAAAAAATCCAATAAGCAACTAAAACACCCTAAACCACCAAAATACCCTTATGATACAAAAATACCATAAAATACCTAAATGACCATAATAACAATAAAACCCCTAAATGTCCCTATAGAAAAAAAGACTTCTTAAAAAACCCAAAAAATACAGAAAACCCTAAAAACCAAAAACAAAATGTCAACCATTAATGAATCTAAAAATCCAAAAAACCTGAAGGGAGCTATAAATGCTAAAAACCAAAAAAACCCTCTATCAAAACCGTAAAGGTCCCTCAATATACCTCAAGGTAATAAAATTCCATAAAGGGCCCAAAATACCATAAAGTAACCTAAAACACCCTAAAACACATAAAGAACCCAAAAAATCAATAAAATACCATAGAACACTAAATCCTATGAGATTGGGTATTAGAAATGCATTGGGGTATGTTTCATTGTCAGGTTTGGACCTCAGGGAGGTGTGATACGTATCCCAGGAGGTTGGGAATCAAATTGATCATTGTTCAAAATGATGGGGATTACACATAGAAGCTACCAATAATGGATGTGTGATTTACAGTTTACATCGGTGTATATGGAAATTTTCAATTAGATTTTAGAATTACACCATATGTGAGGCCTTGATGTATAGGGGTCATGATTTAGGTTAGTCATTGAGAAGGATACCCTATGAGATTGGGTCTTAGAAATGCATCCTACATATCCCAGTTGTGGTGGGAATCATTGTTCTCATATTTCATTTCTAGAAGTGGATTTTTCTTGTGATGTGATCATCACTAGAATCTAATCCCATGTGATTCACGCTCTGTCTGAGAGATAAGTGGATGTGAAAGATTAAAAATTACACACACATTCTATTTTCTATTAATGGAAAAGTAGGAGGACAATAGTTGATGAGGACTAGGTGAGGTCACCACCTCCTATGATCAATGAATCTTACTCCTTGAGGGATGACCTGAAACCGGTTTAGATATAGGGGAGGAATGTTTCTTCCTGTTAAATGGAATGGCAAGTGTGATTCCACTTGTAAATAACTAACCCTCATCAAGGGGAAAGGCAAGTGATTATCCTTGATCCCTAGAACGGGGAGATTCAAATCAGTATCCCATTATTGGAAACTTGGTAACCATGGTAATTTAAACTTATGGAAATTCCATGGGTCCACACTATTATGGAGATTACCCATGTGACTCCACATAGCATGGCTATGTAAAATCAAAAGGGAGTACTGATGTGCGGGATGGTTTTCTCATACGAGTCGTGTGGCTTTAGAAGATGCTTTAGGCTAATTCCATTAGACTAGTTCGTGGAGGGACTACTGAAGAGGTGAATTAAATATGAGGATATGATCAGAGCCAGAGGGAGGAATGCCCGAGGGTACCCCATTCCACATACCATTTCTTCCCATGGAATGGGGAACTCTCTATACAGCATGTTTCTATACAGTTGGTCACGTCGTCTATGTACAATGGTGGTACGGGGACTTATATTTGGTTTGCATCGTCTTTTTCTATGTGGAAAAAAATTCTATATGTGTAGAATGGTTCTATGTGGTGTTGAATTCCATCAAAATAGCATGGTGCTACATTACCCTAGGATCCATCTATGTATAAAGTTTCTACATGGAATATTTTTTCATTTGTATAACGATGTGCTATGCATAATGCGAATTTAAAGAACAAACATTTGTTTTTTGTCTTGTGGGAAGTTCATCCGTGAAGGGATTGGGTTCATATTCTTCAATTTAAAATTATTTCTTCTTCTTTAATGCTACACAGTGGGATATAACTACAGGTGATCGTCCAATGGGGTATGTGCTTCCTCGATCATTCGTTTCCCCAATATTTCTCTAAAGATTCCTCTTTAGAAAGTCCATTCAGTCTTCCTCAAATCTAGTTATGTTCTAGGAACCCCTGAGGTACTTTTATATAAGGGAGGATAATCTAGATATGTGGGTAACATGACACCACTTTTGGAAGCCCGTGGGATAATACCAACCCATGTATAACTAAATCAATGGTGTTGTCATACGTAGTGGAGGAAATCACCGCCTTGCTCCCACAAATGACATTATTTTGTTTATGGGATTCTATTTGTTTTGCCTCACCTATAAACCATTTAAATCATAGTGGACCTTGTACATAGAGAATAATTCTCCACCTCCATTCCCTGAACAACATTTTTTTTTCACAGGGTAGACACCATCATCATTACCCCATGAACCATTTGGTTTGTGGTTTCTTCACAAGGTTGCAGACCACCCTACAAAGTGTTGGTCCGTAAAGGGATTATGTTTCATGGTGCATTAATTTCATATGATAAATATGGATTATTCATCATTATTCATAGAATCTTTATCCAGTTTGTTCTTTTTCCTTTTTACAAATTCATGGGAGTATTTACTTTCCCAATCAATAGTATTTAGGACCCAATAAATACCCTTATCATAATAGGTTCGCATCAGGATGATGTGGAGGATATTTTAATATAGAAGGAATTCCTAAATCAAACTGGTTTTTGGTATAAATTTTGACCCATAGGGGGTACCGCACCTATATATAGGGGTCTTTGGCCATTTTTCTTTTACTGGATTTCTCATTAAACGATGGACTCTTCATTTTTCTCTCACTCTCCAGGATCCCTTGAACCATCTCCAATAGGGATTACCATCATCCATGGAATACTCACTGAATAATTTGAACTGAATAATCACATAGATTAATGGTGTGTTCAGATATCCCCATCGCGAGGGTCAGGGCATGAGTCGCTTATTCCAAGAACTATTAGTATGTTGGATAATGATTAATTGGGAAGCACCACATGGGCTTCTGTGAGCTATTGGTTGTGTTTTCAAGAATATTTTTCTTCACATAAGGAACTTTCTATAAATCATTATCCGGGATTCAATATAAATTGTAATTTAAGACCTTTTACAAGTATTTTTTGAATAATATTTTTAATTTTATTTTGAAGAAAAAGAAACACTTTTCACTTTATCTTGCATCAATAGAAGCGATTAGAAGAATGGAGACAGTGGTCAGGAACATTAGAGCAGATATCTAGTCATATATTACTCCTTAAGAGAGTACTCAAAAGGATATTATCTCACCTAATCTCATGTCCTACACATTTTCTACTTAGTTTCTACTTCATATCTTTGGTCTCCATGATGACCCCCCTCTTCCATTAGTCGAGTATAATTGCTTTGTTATCTATATGTAGACATCTCAAGAGTTTGACAGGGTGAATATTTCTTCCTTGGGGGAGATCAAAACACATTTTATCCAAGAAAATATATTTTTTATCAATGTCTATATTTGTATGAATAGTTATCTATGCCACCATACCAAGTCATTGGAATCAGTGATTTTTGATTATCCTTATATCATCAATCTTTCATGAAATGATCCTAGTGGAGGATGGAGATCCAAATGGGATCTACTTTCTTGGGAATTCATTTCCAATGAGTAATCTTGGAAATTTTGGGTTCATAAAAACATCTTATAAGAATATGCACCACTGGAAGCTTTCAACCTATACCTAGTTGTGTGGGTGGCCCAATTCTACAATTATTTACCATGCAAGATACTTCCCAAACAGCTAATCTGCTAGGGTTCAAGCACTAATAATTTCCACTTGTCTCATGGTGAAGTGGGGATGATCTTGTTGGATATCTACCTGATATGGTGACTTCCCAACCTTGGTGATACGTATGATCAATTCCTAATAATGGATAATATTCTGGGGAATGTTGAGGACGTATCTCTAATGGTGATAGATTTTCTAATCAGGGAAGAGGGATTACTTCATCAACCTCTCCATGATCGCATTCTTGTTTCATTTAAAAATTGGATAGGACTATTCCTATGGGTGAATGGTCCAAGGTTGAGAGTTTGATATAGCCGAAAACATCCAACCCAACAGTCCAGGTGGATTCCAAGCTCATACTGCACTACCCATGAGGCAGGTCGATACACCAACTAGGGCTATGAAATTCAAATATATGTATCTCTTGAACTTATATTGTATCGTTTAAATTCCATGTTCCTAAATGGGTGGTTATTTCCTTTCTAATACCTTTATACTGGTGTATGGGATTTCAATTTAATGATGGAAGTCATCCAGGAACGGGGGAAACCCTCAATTTAGTTATTCCCACCCTTTCCCAAATGTATGTGCTATTGGTGCAGATACAAGGAGGGAGGCCTCTGAATCATCTCAGCAGGACATTTTAATTTTTATATGGTTTGATTGAGGATCATTTCTCTTGTTAGGATTATTAGTACACCAAAATGATTCCACATTCTAACATCCATCTGAATTTAATAAGAATTTTGACGATTAGTCCCATATTTTTTTGTGTCAATATAATAATTGATTTATTGAGGGATCATTTTCAATTAGATATTATGTCTTACCCCATTCCTCACGGAGTAGTAGTTGATGATGGGAGGGGTTCTTCTGAAGTGTGTTCCTATGTCATTTATTTTTGGGATGTAAAATTTAATCCTTGCATTGATAGATTATCTATCTACCAACCCAATGATTTTTATTTATTTTATATATAATTCAGATCTCTCTAGTAAGTAACATTATTCAAAGTCACCCTCTTCAGGAGTGAGTATCAACCAATAATCCTTCACAAATTATTGTTTATGATGATGTTGAGTAATATGGAAGGAAATTACATATCAATCCTCTGGTGGTGTCTACTAAGCTATCATTAGAGTATGCCCTATAGTGGGTGGCCAGTTATTCTGATGGTGCACTGGCCATACTAGTTCGATGAGTGAAAAGGACCTTGAATGCTTCTGATCCCATTTCAACCATGCCAACTGTACCCCCCCTACACTCTTATTAGAATAAAGAACTCCATACACCATGACACACGTCCAAAGAGTGCTTCCACTGTGAAACTTATATTTGTGGAGAGTGATTCATACCCCTTATCTCTGGATGATGTGGTTCATGGACCTACAAATAATGGTCCAATTGGAATTTCGTTGGGTATCCTTTAAGTCTCTGTCAACCCCATAAGCTTAGTTATATATGTCAATACTTCTATAGACTAGGAAGTTTCCCCAACTCGGTTAATCTATCCTAGGGTGGCTCCATCTAAAATGATGTCATTCCATGACTACATGCCTATTGTGGTGGAGGAGCAAAGACATGTTACAAATTCCACTTGGGGAAAATGAGCTATGTGGAAACTTGTATGGCTTAAAATCTATACATTTTTTGCTTAAACACCTATCCCAAAATATTTTGATGAGGGGGACACCTTTTGGAAGCTATTTAACAACATTGAATCATAAATCTTTAACTACTGACACATGCACAACCTCACATACCATATTTTTGTAGTTCGAGAGGACTTAACAACTCATGAAAACAACTTGGCTCAGTTCAATGCATCACTTCACTAAACAAAGACATTTAAGGATGTTACTGAATAACTGTACCACATAACAGATGAGGAGTAAAATTCCAATGATCATGTGATTCCCAAAACAAAAGTGAAGTGTTAGAATGAGGATCATGTGTCCATGTTAACGGCACAATGAACATAAACAAGTTACAATTTAGAAGATATAGAACAAAAGGGGAGAGATCTCTGATCCATTATGAAATGAGAATGACATGCGATTGAAGCTGAAACCTCACAACTAATAACTTTGGAACAACCTCTTGATGGCCCCGTCATTAAATTATTGATCGAATGGAAATAGGTAATCAGTCTTCAATTTAATCTTCCAGATTGTCTTGTGTTGTTGTTTTATTTTACTATATCATCATGGAGAGACTTCAGATTATGGATGTCCTTCAATTTCACTTAATTGAATGATTTTTTTTCTATCTAATGCTTCTCTCTTATATTTTCCAATAATGTTAATAAATCCCGATTAGCTCCATTTAGAACTCATTATCACTACTGGATGTCAATTTGAGTCATAATACAAGATAAGTAACATAATCAAGTCATGATCTAATTTTTTTTCTTGATCCAAGGGACTCAGTGAGTGTAGTTTAACTACTCGTAGGGTTTTATTTAAAGACTTACAAAATTTTCACTATTTTCAGTATGCCCCTAATTTTTACGAAAGCCTATTTGGTGTGGGAATAGTGGCTGTGAATTGAATTTTTCATAGGCCTCCCTTTGTGGGTTTTTGACCTAACAGGTTTTGGGTCTCTTAAAATTATTCGGTTGCTTCAAATTTTGCTAAACCATATGATGCGTAGGTTTAGAATACTAATACCTGATGTTTTTCCAGGGTTCCCTTTTGGGGTTTTTATCCTGGAGAGTTTTGTCTTTTTCCTATAGGTATTTTATAATCTTGATGACCATAGTACCATGACTTATATTTTAGGTTGAATTGCATTGACAAAGACATGTGGGTCGAGGGACCCAATTAGAGTTTATGGACCAAATATGGACAAATACTTTTCTGACATGGAATATGGCTTTTTCTTAACTGTGATTTCATTATTTTTAGTTATGGGATATGAAAGGGGGAATGGAAGCAACAGGGCATCCAGATATAGGAAAATCATCTCCCAAAGACGATTTTTCATTAGGTTGATAGGATTTATTATGGTAAACATATGAAATACCACTAGGGCATTGTGTGCATATTCAAACAAAGGTGTCAGCATGACACTGGTTGTCCATTCCTAATAGAAAGGAAATTTTTTTAAAATTTGGATTTTTTGTGTCTTTATGAGACCACATTGGGTGGCCTGTTGGGGTAACGATGTCTATATGTCATGGGGGAATTCATATTGGTTTTGTTCTAGAAACTGATCCAACACAAATTTGGCTTTGGTAAAGGAGGGATGGAGTATAGTGTCATTTTATGTTATCTAACTGGATCATTCAAGACTCAAGATTTAATTTCATTTCACTCTACCATAGGGGTAAAGGATATTCCCATTTCATGGCAGTTATACCATAATTGGTCTATCATCCCCAGGCACGATAGCAGAGAAAGAATTTAAAAAGTATTTTAAGGGGCTAACGAAAACAAGGATTGAGGTGGGATGTAAACACCATATGGGCATAATGATTTTGGAAAAAAAAATCCTGATAATGAATATTATTTTTCATGGTGGGACATTTTTTTGGGAATCTTAGGCGAAGCCATTGGGGAATTATGTGTATAGTCAAACAATTGTGTCTACAGGACACTGACCTCCCATATCTGATGCCCCTGGATGATTATGTAAATTCATATATTTCTAGGAAAAGTGTATGGTTTATGAAGAAGGGGTGTCTGAACACAAAAGGATGCATTTTAGGGTGAAATTTTATGATAATGGGTAAATACATCCTTTCCATACATGTGTATGGATTCTCCGCTGTGTAGGTCTGAACCATTCATGGGAAAGAGGGGCCGATTTTATTTCATGGCTAGAGTCAATATATAAGGTTTCAGTGTCACTACATATCTTATGACAATATGAATCAATCCATACATTGTTCTCGATTGGTACCACAGTATGAAAATCTGATTCATAAATAAAAATATTGAATTTAGTATATAGGTATATGGAATTTATATCCCCTATACGAGCTAATCTATGAGACGATTCTCATTCTAAACATTCCTGTACATATTTATTACATGCATATGAACATGGGTAAATTACCATTGATAGGTCTGGACCCAATGGTGGCATTCATGTGTCAAGAATCATGTAGTTTTATGGCCATGTTTTTAGGACATTGGTATAAAATCCCTGCTTTCTTAGAGGATAACTGGGTCAGGATGTCCTAACATGTCCAAGATGTGAGTTGGAAGGAATGTGTAAACCATAACTCTAATATTTATCATATTAGGATGAATGATATGAGGAATTTAATTCATAGGTTGTTTGGAGGTAGGAAAATATTCCCCCAAAGAAAAATTTTCCGTTGGTTGATATACCATTTTTTGTGGGAAGCATATGAAAAGCCACTGAGGCACTAGGTTCGTAGTAAAACAAAGGTGTTCGTAGGGCATTGGCTATATATTTTTGATGGTCTTCGGTGTTTGTGAAGATCCAAAACCAATTGAATCATGGAGATTTATGGTTGTAAGGGATTCATCTAGTCATATTAGAAATATTCATTCAGTGATTATCAACATAACTAGGGACTCTCCTTCATATACCAGATTAATATTTAGGTAGTGAATTTTGTTGAACCCAGACCCTGGTATAAAGATCTGGGTATCTTTCAATTAAACTCCCAAAATAGGATTGATCAATATATGGTGGGATTTTATTATTATTTGGGATTCCATTAAGTTTAATGTCGTACAGTTTGGATATTGGTCTCCCCATAATTGGGGGAACAGAATAACAATGTTCCATTTAAGGTCAAACCAGCAGGACCATCTATTAAAGATTATTTTTCCAGGGATCTACAGGGAATACCCAACTGAAATACCTAATCCCTCATGTTTTATGCTATTTGTTATAAACAAGGTGTGGAAAGGGTGTTATTTCATCACTTAAGGATAGTGTAATCGAGGAAGGTTTCATTTTATTGATTGGGTGGTGTTTTTTAGATTATCGTCATACTAAAAGGACATTTTGTTATGAAATTTATCATCATGTGGGGAGGAGGTGGATGACATGATTTTTATTGTCATGAAGTGATGACATTTATGGACTAACGTGAAGAGGATACAATTTATTAATCATCAGATGGCCTAGAAAATAGAGGCTATTTTGGAGTTCCCTATTTTAATTAATGAGGGGAAATTTCAATGAGTTTCATGGCTGGTTCCGGGTTATAGGATTCTGGCATCACAACATATCCTACCTGGGTAAGAATCAAGATGGAAATAGTTCTTTTAAGGACCCCCCCCCCTATGTAGGTCTATCTCATACATGATGTGGAAGGAATTTTCCAGTTCATGGTGGATAAACTGGGATTAATGTCCAGGAACCCCTACATTTATTCAAAGGGAAGGAATCAAGAAATAAATTGTTCTAATTGGACTGTGAAGTTTAACATCATATTCTAAGGATGTTGCTGACTCGATGTGAATTGAGATGGATGTTGTGGGTCCCAATAGTATTAATTCATGATGAAAAAAAATTGGTACCAGAGTTTGACATCGTGTTTTGGGGGAAAAATGTCAGAGGGGCCATCAGTATGTATTGGTTAATCAAGCTGGTATGTTTAGGAATAACACATACAATAGTGGGGAAAGGAAAGTGTCAACCGTGATACGAGAGACGCATTGATCACGATGAATAATGTGAGATGTGGGAGACAATATGTGTTTGGAGGTAGGAGAAGTCCTTTCCTGAGGTCATGTTTGTCTTTGGTTGATATTATGTTTCTTTGGGATACTGTTTTAGATCCACCAGGTAATGTTTTTCATGATCCAAAAAATGTGTCCCCATGGAACCAAGCATCCATTTTTATGGCCATGAGTGATTATGGAGATCCGAGATTTCCTAGGGTATGGAGTTTGATTGATGAATAGGGTGTATCTGAGAATTCAAGAACTATCGTGACCATGATTATTTGTGATGTATAGAATCCCCTACATAGATATGAAACGTATTTGGGTAACATGATCATTTTACACTCCCTTGTTATAGGAATCATGATTTTTAATGTCATGCATAGGATTTCATATTACATGCTGGCTATTTGGATAATTATTGTTATTTTGTGAGGCTGGACTCGAGAACAAGGTCCAGGTATCACTATGTATTTTGTTATATTTAGAATCATGTCACGCGTAGTTCTTGAGGTATCTTTCAGTATGATTTCGTAATCTATGGAACATGGCCATGCAGTTCAACATTTTTTGGTAAGGGAATTAGCCATGAAGTGGATTTGTACTGCCATATGGAATTCCTTACCGAATCTCCTAATCCGATGTGAGTTATTCTCAGTGTGAGAAACAAGGGATGTGAAAGGATAACTTCACATATAGGGGTAACATGATGAAGGATGGGGACATTTCACATTTGATCCTTTGTGTATATTCGACTGTGTTTGGGATCCTGGGAATTACTACGTACCATGTGTTAGCTGGAACCAATCCTGAAATAATTCTAGGAATTTCCTTACACAAGTCTTTCCCACATGTAGGGGGTTACATTTTATTTTTGATGGTTGACGGACCATGATATAGAATCGTGGCATCACTATATATACAATGGGGGAATGATTCAAACAACGTGTAGTTCTAAGGCTTGATGTACCGGTCGGGCACCTGAACATGGAGGGGGGATTTTTACTTGGTTGCATTTGAACCAATATGTAGAATCTAGGAGTCACTACATATTTTCTGAGGGAACAAATCAATCCACACGTGGTTTTCTGGACCTCCCTACATGGGTTTTGAAAACACACAAGGAGGGGGGATATTTTTAAAAAAATGGTGGATGGACTTGGATGGGAATCCAAGTGTCACTAAGTACCCTATGAGAGAAGGAATAAATCCTCATGTAGTTATAGTGAATGAAGGAGTCATGTGGATCTGACTCTCACATGGAAATGGGTAATTTTTTCTTTCACCTGAAATGATCTGAATCATGTGATTTTTTTTTGATTTTGGACAAATGATCCTTGTACAGTTTAATGTCTTCTGTTTATGAAAATTTCATCATGAAGTTTCATATCATGCTGTTAGGATGGAAATTCTATGCATTTTAACATCATGCAACACAGATGTGTATGGTGCTATGTAGTTTGACATCTTACAGCAAAGAAGAAATCATCAATGCTTAGTGACTTGTGGTCAATATAAAATATCACCAAATATGTATGGAAATACCTTTTGTATCCTGTAGTTTAATGTCATGAAATTGAAATTCTTTTTCCATGTAGTTTATCATAGTGTGGAGAATATGAACTCTATAATGTTTAGTGACATGTGGTCAGGATGAAAGATCGCCTAATATGCATTAAAAGCCCTACAGTGTCCTGCAGTTTAACATCATGGAATTAGGACGTTTTTGGACATTCATTTTAACTTTGTGTGATGAAGACAAATGACATATGATTACAGAAATCATATCTTCAAAACCCTTTAATTAGTGGAAGCTTTTATGAGCTTTTGATACATTAAAATTGTGGAATATGCTTCATTGGAGTATACCTTGTGTATGAAATAGGGTCCATCCCATTTTAGCTTCAATTTTGGGGTCTTCCCACTGATTATCATTTATGTTATAAGGATAAAAACCAATTCTCCTTCAGTTAATGATAGAGGAGGAACCTTTTTATTGAAGTAATTTTCAATCTGATTTTGATAAACATAAAAATAGTGAAATTTGGGAAATATTTTCTCATCCAACCCCTCCAACTCATCAAACCATTTATAGGACTTCTCAATTGTAGATAATGCTCTCAGATGGAAATGAAAAGTGATGGTATTTGAAATTCGACGGGAAGGACCACCTTTATTCCATATTCCAATAAATATTGTGTTAAATGAGTTTTAGTGTGGTTCGTGGTTCTGTAATCCCACTGGTTGTGAATGATCTTGTCCGGACACGATTCATTTTCCTTATCAACCATATTCTGAAGTATTTAGGGTGGGATCTTGTTGAAATCCTCTATATTTCAATTGGTTGATTCCTAATAGAGGGACAAACTGTCAGCCTTGATTCCATATTCATGATATAGATTATCCAATTTTGTTGAGTAGAATGCGGTGTCATTGTCCATCAGTATTGTATGAGGGACACCAAACCTAATGATGATGTTGGCTTTCACAATGAAGAAAATGCTTCTTGCTCTGACCTCCTTGAGGGGTGCACTTTTTCCCCATTTTGTGAAGAAGTCAGTCATTATGATAATGTATTTGAATTTTCTGTTTTTAGAAAGAGGATAGGGTCCCAATATATCCATTACCCATATGGAAAATATCATGGAGTACTTGGTTGTGTGAAGAATCTTCACGGGCTGGTGGATGAAATTGGCATGAACCTAATAGGAATGGAACATTTTTGTGACTGTGGAATAGTCATGCATCAGAGTGGGCCAATAGATTCCAAGACATAGTATTTAACATGATATCTTGGATGATGACTGATGTTCCATCATGCTAGAACATTTACTTCATTCATGAAGGTGATGTTCTCTTCTCCATTAACACATCTAATAAGGACTCCATAAAGTCCCCTCTTATAGAGGACCCTTTTCTTGATTATGTTTTTTGTACATCATGAAGTTGACATATCGGCTATGGATCTATTCCCTTCTATCCCTATCCAGTGGTATTTCTTCTTTTTGTAGGTATTTTTCAATGGTATTCATCCAATAATTGGTAGGACCATAAAACATGGTGATAGGGATAATTTCGTTGATTTCATCAATCGTGGCTAGAAAAAATTGGAAAACCCTATGGCAGGGGAAATGATGTTGAATGATTCTTTCTTATCTAGGTTTTTTAGAGTTGTGGATACATTTAATAATGCATCATCCTATACATTTTGTGATTGGGGATATAAGTCAATATCAGCTCTAATAGGAACTATTCCATTAGTTATCAAACACGATTCATCAAAGGGACTATATCCTACATCATTATGGCATAGTCACCATTAATATGCTTGATGACTAGCTCTGAGTCACCATTTATCTTTAGGTTTTCGGCCTATGCTTGAATCTCTAAATCCAAGCCTGCTATAAGGTCTTGGTACTCAAATTCATTGTTCATGCACCGATCTGACAGTAAGGAGTAAGGAAAGGCCGCCTCTTCAAAATAAATGAGTATGACTCCAAACCCCACATTGCTGAACATGGTATCATCCATTATTTTCCATATTATACTTTTGCATACACTATCAAAATGCATCTACCATGTTTGGAATTCCTTTTGAATAATGAAAAATTATTCCTTCCGTAATTCATCATTCAATGGGGTTATTTCTTTCAAGGGGGGTTCTTCCAAGAAATCTATTACTACTAGCCTTTGATGGATTTCTAAGGAAAAAACTGTATATCAAAATGTTGCAGGATGACAGCCCATCATGACAAGAATACAGTAAGCATTGGGTGCCTAAGGATATACTTGAGCTGGTTGCTACAAGAGAAAAAATGGACCTCATTGTGTTACAGATAGGGCCTCAAAATTTTTAATACAAATATTAAGGAAATGAATCTCTTCACTATATTTTAATATCGAGTCTTACAATCATTTATGGTCTAGATGAGATAATAGTGTATGTTCTCATTGCTGATATCACTCTTTTCCATAGGAAATTTTCCTAATGACCATTCTAAAGAAATCACATAGAGAATGAGCAGTCTTCTTTCGACATGAGGCATTAGAACAGTTGGGCATAGAAGATATTTCCTGATATTTTCAAATTCTTCCTAATATCCATTAGTACATTAGTATCCCACCCCCTTTTTCATCAACTTGGGGAAGGGAAATCATTTCCTTATAAGGTTGAATATGAAGAAATGAATATAGGCCAAATGTCTTTAATGTCCTCTTAATGTAGTGAGGTTGTGAGGAGGTGAAATTCCATGGATAGCATTAATATTTTTGATGTTGACCTCAATGCATTCATGACATACAAAATGTACGAGTAATTGTCTTAATCTAATTCAAAAATAAATTTAAGGGGTTTAATTTCAAACTATGTTGTCATAGTTTTTTAAAGACTATTTCAAGATCTATTAGGTGGGCTGATCATTTTTGGGATTTAACCAGCATGTCATCAATAAATAATTCCACGAATATTCCAAGTAAGGGCCTGAAAATTTGATTCATGGCATGTTGGTATGTGATTCCAAAAAATATCAACTCAAAAGTCTTCTCCCTGTAGTAGAATAACACATGGGGGACCTGAGGGTGGTTAATTAATCATATTATTAGGACATTAAAATTTTATTTTAACATGAATATATTTCCATGAAATAGAGATCCTCGTATCCTTTAGTTACACCAATCCACAATTAGGTGATCGAGATAGAGAATTCATCTTTGGGGTAGAGTCGATTGGGATCCCTGAAGTCAATGCAGACTCAGATCTACCAGTTCTTATTTTGAATGGGAACTATATTAGATATAAAAATAGGATATTCATCCTCCCAGATTATGTTTTTCAAATGATGTTGTCATATTTAGCCTCTATCATGTCAACTTATATTGGGTGCATCCTTCTAATGGCCTTCCTGTAGCCAGGACGGTCTTCTGGTAGGCATAGGTGGTTAGTGGCCAGCTCAGGATCGAGGTGCAGAATTTCTGTATAGTTTCAGGAAAAAACATATCGATTATTCTTTAGGAAGGATTTTTATACCTCATTCATCTCATAATACATGGAAACACTTATCCGAGTGGGGAATTGGTCTTCTTCGGTACCCAAGTTCATTTCCCTGATTACATCAATGGTGGTGGAGACACCTTCCTCAAATCATGGAGGGGAATCCCTAAGGCCTTCATATTCTTACTCATCCACATATTCTTTCTAATATTAACCATATATTATAGAGACAATTGTTGATATTATATTTCCATAGTTGAGAGAATATTCACAATTTTTTCATTTAGATTTTGAGGTGACTTCTTCTAATTTGAATAATAGCGGGGAATCTTCTTGAGAGGAAGGGGAGAGGAAATGAAAAATGACTTAATTCTATTCTACTTTACTAAGTTAAGAAGAGATAATATAGAGATCTGAGGATGGTACAAGGGAATTTTTATTCGATAATTCATCATTTTATTGGGGATGTTGTGATCTTTCAACACTATCAGGCATGGTATCCATGACCAAAATCATAAGGACTATATAATATTCCTCTGAATCTAGACATGTGATCTTTATTAGATTGATGGGTAGTAAATAATCCTCACCGAGCTCCTTAAAATGTTTGGTGGGAGCCATTTATAATCTATTTGGGTTGGAGACCCAATCAATTCCATCAACATAAGGTAATTTCCCCTTCAGGCCATAGAACCATGCATTAGTATAGTGTGACAAATAGAATTCAAATGGGGCCTTATCAGCATGAAATGTACCACTCTACCCGTTAACACAATATATGATGCACTTATGGTACGGTGAGGTAATTTTTTTTTATGCTGATGCAGCCAGGGACGTCCTAGTAGAACATTGAAGTCCAAATTTTTTTTAACCACCATATATTATGAGTCGTCTATGAGGTCCCCATTCCATATTTTGTTCACAATTTTTTCCAATGGATTATGCTCTTTTTCTCATAGCCCATCATTGTTGTCTTCATGTTTGTACGATCATGTTCACTACAGCCCGACCGTTGAAGTGTCCACACTGGGAGGATATTAACTATCGATATTTTGGCAATGAGGAACTTGATGAACTAAAACTCATTTATCCTTATAAATTCATAGAATTATTTGATTTGACCTTTCATAATGGAATATTCATCTTGATCCATGAAGGAGATAACAACATGGAATTCAATAGGATTGGTCTCCATCGGGTAGACTTCAGCAATGCCTACCTAAGCTTCAAACTCCAAGGGACTTATCCAAGCTTCTAGGACTTCTTCCCTAAGATTTTCTAATAGATTTAGTGCATCCAGGACTCATAGCCTAGCTCGTACGATTGCTAGATGCTTCAGAATATCATATTTCTAATCTAATGGTTGGTGCATCCTAGCTCAGGGATGATATTTCATAGGCACATTAGTGTATTGACCATTTGAAGTTGACTGTTCGGCACATGGGAGTGGAGGTACAGTATCTTCCATCATTTTTGGGTCAAGCGGGTCTGGTCTTCCCACAAGCTGAGGTCATTTAGTCACCTATTCTTCTCCTAATTGATATTCCAAAATGATTCCATAGTAGTGGCTTCTTTTACGTGCTATTGAGTTTCCCTATTATTTTTGGGTCTATTGGAATTATCTTCCTCTAGTTTTAGGAACATTAATGGTTTGAGAAGTGGTGCATCCATAAGCTTGATTTTTTCTATAGATTTTCCTACCATGATATCCTAGGTTATTACGACCTCTTCCTCAGACTCCCTAATTGGGTGAAAGGAACACAGGTTCGTACCCAAATTCTTCATTTGGGGAGAGGTCCATTATGTGGATGACATTAACGGAGCCAAAAGTAATTTCCTCGTATGATGATGACTCTCCCTCATCATCTACCTCAGTTGGTCCCCATAATTTCAGATCTGATGGAATAAAATGAAAGATTTTCAATGCCAGCTTTGGCCTTGGTGTCAGTATAATTTATTTCCCTCACGTTCCACCATTCTATTCATACATCTTTTTGATGGTATGGCATTGAAGGATTTTAGGGATGAGGATGTTGGTTGTGTTGCATCAGGAGCTATTAGGGTCACAACTGGTTGCTTCAACTATGTTTGGATTATTTCATGGGCTTGGATGACTATTTTATGAATCCTCTAAATATAAAAAAAATTATCCATTTTGTTAATAAAAATTTCCACTCCCCTCCTTGATTTGGGTTAGTGATGGAAACATATGCCACTTGTGCTGGGGGTTGTCCCATTTGAGTTTCCCAGAATCTTTCATTCATTAAAGGATGTACTTTAAGAAAAATCACACCTATATGTTGTTTCCCAGTACCTGGTTGAAGGGAAAATAATATCACCGGTCACCGATTCCTACTTTATCATCCCTCTTAGTATCTAGTAGTGGGACCATGATTCATTTCATGGTAGGAACAAACATTCCCCAGACTTCATCATCTTGGAATGAGTAAAATTTATTCTTTTGTTCCTCAAAATGATTTATCCTCCTTCCTCGTCACTAATCTTGTCGAGGTGGGGGAAGAATTTGATTTCTAGAGGCAACATGGTTTGGTGTGGTCCATTGAGAGAGAGTTGGTGCATGGGGTGTCTTAATTGTAACAGAATCCTCTTCAACAATTTCCACTCTTTTTTACTTGGACCAAACAAGGCTACTAGTGACTTGAGATTGGTCCTTTAGAAGGAATATTATATTATTTTGGTGATGGCGATGAAATACCAAATACCAATTTTATATTTAATGGAATGATTATTGTTCATATCTCATTACATAGATTTTCAATGCACATGGAAATGATCTAATCATGGGGGAGTAGCCAGTTTAGGGGAGTATGTTAGACTGTTCAATCTGGAAATGATGTCTAAAACCCTCTCATTTTCTAGCTATTTTGAATTCATATGGTCACTAACTATTTTCATTGTAATTGTTGAACTAAAATGAAACAATAACTATCACCAAAGATCCACCCACACTATCACTGAGTTAGCTGGAAGACCAGTGTACCACACAATGGAAGTACCTTGCAGAGTTCACATGAAGCATATGAGCTTCCGTACCTCTAGTAGTTATAGGGTACCCATCATCGGATCATAGTAATATTCATAATTTATTAGATTTTTTTCAAGGTAACATAAGCCATATAATAATAAGAATTTGGGTTTCCCAAAATTTGGTTGTGGCGGGACTTTTCCCACTCAGCTTGGGTATGGTTTTCTATACTGGTTATATTGGATCATGCCACCCTTCCAAGTATTCCAACAATGTTTCCAATGAATCATTGGTATTCCAGATCCGTTGATGCATGTCATATTAGAATTGAGAATGGGTGGGTACCACTGTAGGAAATATTGGTCATGCAAACTCTATTTTTCCTTTAATCAGATACCCAACATGGGGCATCTTTTGTAGATTTTCATGAATGTGCTACGGACGTTTCATCAAGGGAAGCAAATAATTATATCATTTTGTGGCTATAATAAAATATATTGATGGTCCTAGTGTTTTATTGGATGAGAATCTAGGCCTAGATTCATTTTCCAAGAGGATCCTTCATTGTAGATGAACCTATGTAGAGAGTGTATGTTGATGTTATGCTTGAGGAATATATCCAGTTGGATGCCTCACTTGAAGCTGCTCGGTGTTGATAAACCTTAGCTCTTTCATTTCTCCCTCCTATCGAGGTAATATCTCCTACAGAGTCAGGGGTGAATTTTCATGAGTAGAAGGTGGTTGGATTGTATGATATTGTTATTATTATCCTAGTTTTTCAGACTCACAAGGGAGATAATAATGGATTGGCTGAAGGAGTTCCCAAAATTATTAAGGTCTTCGGTTCCAGGTACGCACGACTTCAGGATCCTTGTGGACCACCTTTGGGAGGGAAATATCTTCTCATGTATCCACATTATCTGTATAATTTTCAATGATTTCCATATTATTTAATTCCATGATTTTTAATGATTCACACCACATTGGGTGCATCATACCAGGTGTTGAATTGCCAGAGATCTTCTTGTGTCCTCAATTGGATTTTCTCCTTCTAGTCCATTATCCCCTTCAGGTTTCGTGATGATGGGTAATCTAAAGGGAACCATGAAATGACCTGGGCGTACATCTCATTTTCATGGAACATGAGTCATGAGATGGTATAGAATGGGTAAAATCTATTTTCATTATCATCCCTAGGTGAGAAAATACTATCTCTTACGGGGAGGGAGGTTGATGTAAAAATTCTCCCAGCCCTATGGGCAAGGGTTTCTCACATTATTTTGTTAATGCATCTTTGCCAATTTTTTTGGTCTTACTAGGGATTTTTGGTCTCAAATTTACCCAATCCATGTGGTTTAGGGATGATCTCATACTACGATGGTTGCTTCGTCTATTTCCACCTAATTGATTTCATGTATTCCCATGTGCGCATTAGACGGATATGGTTCTATATTTTCATGTGAATTATTTGATTCTAAGGAAATGATCAGTGCATGTTGATTAGCTACCATTAGGTGAGAATCCCTATGAATGTCCTCGGTGGCCAATTTTAGGAGTTTTTGATATCTTTCTCTCATCAGGGCATACACTTTTGGGACTTACTCAAAGGAAAATCTTGTCATGAATTACACCTTTCCCAACCAGGGTGTTTATTCAACTTTCATCGGGGGAGTAGAAAATTTCAAGATGTCACCTCCCGTGGGTTCTAATAGATCAAATCTGTGGTGAAGTGTGGAGATACATGATCTCCCCACCATAGGATATGAAGACTATATGGGGCATCGTGGCTGAGGCAACACAACTTTTGATGCCCATTGAGGTAAGCCAATTCAAGGTCGTTCCTTTAGCTCTCTGATTGGGGCCTCCATGCATATATAAGGGATTATAGGTAAATTTGTCGACAAATCACCCCCATTCATTATCATGGTCTTAATACCCATCATAGGGATGTAATTTCATTTTCAACCAGTGGATAGTGGTCTGGATATTAAGATAAATTATTTTCATACATTCTTCCGAAAACCCTCATGGAATTTTTGAATTGAGAAGGGGTTGTTGTTTTAAATATAAAAGGCATGTCTTCCCCAGATTGTTGTCTTATCACAAGAAATATATTATGTTTTTCTTCTACCATGTATTACCCTACATAGTGTGAAAAACATGGATGACTTGGGATGATTTCATCCTGATAACTGGGCCTATTATAGATTTCATTGATATATGAATTGTGTAGGGGTAGATCAAAGGAAGAATGTGGTGCTAGGCCATCTCATGGATGATGAATAATGTATCTTGAAAGTGATTGTTTTTATAGTGTATCTTACCTCATACTTCACAGAACCTCAGAATAGGAGAGATTTCGTATATTTGACATGGCGAAGGGAAGACCTTCATTCCAGTGTGAATTTTGACTATGGGAAGGATCTTTACAGTCATTTTTTTGTGTTGATGGCTACCATCTTAGATTAGTGTCCACCAAAAGGGAGTTTTTCCTTGGAGTATACCATAGGATGGAAATTCAGTGTGGACCGTTTCAATGGGTGGAGCTTCTTGCTATTGGATTTCATTATAGGGAGGAACTTCGCAACGACTACCATCACAGTGAGGAATACCATCATGGATTGATATTTGTCTATAAAGAGAATATTTTTAGTGTCCCTCCTAGAGAGTTCCTTCAGGATACACTATAGTGAGGGGAGGACCTTCATGTTGGTTGATGTCATTGTAGGGAGGACCTTCTATGTGACTACCATCATAGCGAGGAGCACCATGACAGCTTGACGTCCGACTGTAGGGAGAATTTATATAGTGTATAACATGGGGAGGAACATTAGGCTGGACGAAAGTAAGGGTAAGACCTTATTATTTCTCGATCATTATATTCTAGGGGAGGTCTACCATGACAAAAATCATGATATGTTCTCTCATAATCGATCATTTATTTCCCATGAGGTGATCCATGGAGGGTTCCCTAGTGAGTACATTCAGATCAACTAATAACAAAACTACAGGGAGAACCTTCTCAACTACTACTGACACATCCATAATATAGTAATGGATTCATAGGACCTAGAGCCTCTATTGATAAATATTTCATGGCATCACAATATCCATCTCCCAGTAGTGTCAGAAAATGAATGTGCTCTTTATTTTCTTGGAACCTTTGGAACGTTTCATTTTTGGGAACACTCTTGTGGGAATCCATGGAAGCCTGCTGATGGTAGCGAGCTTCATATATGGTTCCATGTTTGTATTTTTCATATGAGGTCACCAGGATATTCTAACAAACACCTTGAGTTCTCGTAGGGATATATTCGTACCCAAGAGCATCTGCCACGTTGGACTTGTGCCCCCCAATTGGAATGGGTATTTGTTCCCAATTTAGTTCTCCTTGTATTTTTGAATATGGACATGAATCCTATTGGACTAGAGTAAGGATACAGTTATACTATGGAGTAACTATCTTGTTTTTTGAATGAATCACCCCACTCAGAGAGATGGGTTTATGGGGATGACTCCTTGATTTTTCTACAGACGTGATGATGTATTGACAAGTCAGGATGATATGTTCTATAATCGACGTTTGATAATCCATCATTTCATGGATTTGATGATATATGTATTTGTATGGAATGAGTATAAATTACCATTCCAATTTTGGAGTGGGAATTTGGACCTCCTCCAGTCCTCCATATGATTCCAGTGGGTACTGGAAGGTCTCCCATGTTGGATCAGAGGAATCAGTCTTCCCCTAGTTCATAGCTACGATACACGAGCTATTTTCTCCAGTTTTCATCCGGTTTTAATAAAGGTATTCATATTTGTAAGTAGTAATTTACATGTACTCATTTGTTGTGCTATTTTTCTTATATGCTTGAAATCCACCCATTGGAATTTGACTCTTTGTTTATTTTTTTCCACAATATTTGGTCGGTGGGATTCCTTGTGGTAGATGATAATTTGACTATATATATTGATTTACACCATATTGGACTGATGGGATTCATATTCAATGGAAAGGTTGTGGGTATGCCTATATCATTATTCGCTACATAGATGATGGGATCTAGTATGCATTAACATGAATTTGACCCTTCTCATATCAGATTGCCATTGTAATTGATTGATGGGATTCGTGTGCATTTGTAGTATAGTGAGACTACCCATTGTTGGTCACCCAATTTAGATAAGATCTTATTTCACATTAGTAGGGATTTTCATCTTCATGAATCATTCCTATTTACTTATTTTACATGTCTGATTAGTATTTTGGAGCATTTTCTCCTACATGTAATGTGCCACCATTTATCCTTTGTGGGCTTTAGAAGAGGGGGTAGGAATGTATACCTTCCCATATAATGACGCCATGTTGTTATGGTGGATATCCTCCTCAGGAACCTTGGTGATGAAATTCTCATTATTATATGTTCTATTCCATTGGAAGGAATCCAATAGGGCCTCTCTCCATTGGCCTTCAGTAGGGGCACTCGATTTGATATCCTCTTTTGAACGAGGATAATGTGTCACACATTATTGATGATGATGTCTTAAAATATGGACTCTTTCACAAGTAACATTTGTAGATAAGATGAATTTACCAATGTCAACATCATCTACCTCCCTATAATAAGGGTAGTACTCATCACATTCAGAGGACTGGCTCCCAAAACGGCTGTGGATGGAAATTGGGGCATCCGAGCTCGGGAATATCGCCCTCCGTTGCATGGGAGACTGGTGGGGATTTATAGATTAGAAGGGTTTCATTTCCTCTTCCATTGTGGGAAGAGTATCATAATTATATTATTCCTTAATTAGTGCATTTGGAACCCAGTGTTGAAGATGCTATTTGGGTGATGGTGTCCTAGTCTTCATTGAGGACCCAGTTGCAAGTGCAGTTCTGAATGCTTATGTCTTAGAAAACTATTGTGATGACATTGGATTGATAGAAGATCTACATAATTCATGAAATACATAACTTTTATAGAAAATAAATCCCCATCAAAGCATTATCTCCTGAAAACGTGTATAATTGATGATATTTCATGACCAACTTCCTTTTTATTTCAAAGGGGCTCATGCTAGTGTAACAATGCTAGCTTTGATAAGGATTCAAACAGGGTTGACCGTTTTTTTCGATTAGATTTTCTCTATAGACCATTTTATGAGGTCAATATCGCACCACTAGGACATGGAATTATATAATTTTTTATGTTACAATGGATGTTCCATAGATGAGTGCTCTTAGTGGGTGATTGTAGCAGGTTAAGTGTTTGTGTAATCAGCCCACATTGGGTACGATATCCTAAAATGGTCTCCAGTGAGTTCTTTTGTAGAGATAGAAATACCCATAAACACTCTTGTCTATGATTCATGTACCTGCATTCTAGAAGTATGCCGTTCATTGGATTATTAAGAAAAAAACATGAGGACTCACACTGGTTGAGAGGATGGGAATTCTGGCTCATCACACCCTTTATTGGGGGAAATTATTACATTTCCCTAGACTACCTTATAGATTTAAGTAATGTTCATATGTTTTTGAATACATGGTTCCATACCAAAAATGTGTATTTTGATTAATCATTAGTCGCATGATCAATCATAAATATGCATGGGTTTAGAATCATCTTTTTGTATCTTAGGTTCTCTATAAATGAATACATATTTATGTATTCGAGGTTCTTCATCAATGTTACCCTTATGGGGACACATTAGGGAATCTCGGGCCATTTTCCAAGACAACAATATTTAAAACCATATGATGAGGGGCTCTAGAGTCTATAATCATATAAGGGGATGGATAATATTTGATATAGGGGTCGAGCCAACAATAGGGGCCTCCTACAATTTTTCGTGAGAGGAATTAGATCCTCTGTTGTTTAGTGACACATTTATGGATACGTCACCTTTTATGTTCATGTGATGAGGAACCATCGGTGTTGTTCGATGTAATGCAGAAAGGATACCTAGGTCGAAGGTACCTAGAGAATATTTTGTGTGGGACTCATTCTTAGGGGGACCAAGGTACATAGAAGTGATGAAATATTTTGGGTAAGGGGTGACCACACTAATAATATCTCCTAAAAAACATTAGGTTATGTTTATATGTTGGTTTTGGACCTTAGAGAGCCTTCTTACATATCCTAGTTGGTTGGGAACTAATTCCCTTGTAGTTCGGTATGATGGGGCTTACACATAGAATATGCCTATAAAGGAGGCGTGATTTGGAGCTTACATTGGCAGAGAATTCCCTTAAAAATCATAGTTGGTACTTACAACATTAAGGTGACCTTGATAAATTGGGGGTCAAGATTGGTGTTAGTTTTCGAGGAGGATACCATTTGATCTTGGTTGTTTGATTAGAATCTTACATATCTATGTTATGGTTGGAATGAGATTTATCGTAGTTCATTTCCAGTTGTGGATTATGTGGGTGTTTTGATCATTATTGGCCTCTTACCCCACATGAGTCATGCTAGGTGTAAGAAAAAATGGGATTTAAAATATTCATCAAGCAACAAATTTTCTATATTATTATGTTGTAAATGGAGGATGACAACTATAGAAGAGGCCCAGGTGAGAGTACCACTTTCGATGATCAAAGGGGCTTACTCAAGATGGGATGCACTTAAATAGGTTATAGGAAAGGGGAGGAATGTTTCTTCTCATCAATGGGAAAATCAATCATGATTAAAATTGAATATCACTAAACCTCATAAAAGGGAAAATCCAGTGATTACCCTTCATCCCTATATTGGGGATGTTAACATCCATATCCTATGGTTTGACCTCGGGTTACCATGGTAATTTAAACTTATGGACATTCTGGGAGTCTGTAATATTATAGGGATTACCAATGTGACTCTTCTTACCCTGAATATATAAATTCAGAAGGCCACTCTGATTCCCCTAATGGATTTATCATACAAGTCTGGTGGATTTGGAAGACGCGTTAGCCTAATGTTGTTAGACTGGTTCAGGGAGGGACCAGAGATGAAGAAATAGAAAAAGAAGGATATCATCGAAGCTAGAGGGTGGAATGCCGAAGGTATCCCATTGTACATAACATATATTCACATGGTATGTGGACCTATTTGCATAGTGTATTAGACTATGGTTGTAGGATTTTTCCACATTCCTTGGTGGTACATGGACTTGGATACGGTCTGTGTAACATTTTTCTATGTGGTACCCAGTTCCCTCCGCGTAAAATGGTTCTATGTGGTGTTGGATTCGGTCTACATAGCATGGTGCTACACAGTACTGGGATCCATCTATGTAGTAAGTTGCTACACAGTTCTGGGTTCCATCTATGTAACGATGTCCTGCGTGGGATGTCGATTCGAATAAGTTACATTGGTTCTGGCTCTTGGGGGAAGTTAATTCACGAAGGGATTTGGTTTGCGGTCTACCCATTAAAATTATGTTTTTGTAATTAATGTTGCGTGGCAGGTTAACCCTATTGGGGATCATCCAAAGGGTTCCACACTTCTTCAACTAATCTCTTCAACAATCCATCACCAATGGTTCCTCTTCAAAAATTCCGATCAGTTGTCCTCAAATTTGGTTTTTTTCGTGGATCCCCTTGGTGACCTTTTATAGAGGGTGAAGGAGTTGGATCTAGGGGTTTCATGACACAATTTACGGATTCCCATAGGAGAACCACAAACCGCTCAAATTTAGGTTTGATGTGTTTTCATATGAGTCTAAAAACAAATCATGTCCTCGCTCTAGTGAATGACTTCATTTCATTAATGGGAGGTCGTCGGCTACACCTCATCCGCGAACGGTCTATTTCACTAGGGGCCTCGTACATGGGGTATAATTCTCCACCTTCATTCGACGAACGACTCTGTTGTTTTGCGGGGATGGTTTCATCACCAATACTCCATGAACCATTTGGGTCATGGTTACGTATCAAGGCCGCGTACCACCCTCAAGAGCTGAAACCCATGAAGGGATTAGGGTTTGTGGCGCACTATTTTTCTTTTCAAAATCTGGCTTCTACAACATTCTTCATCGAATCATCATCCAGTTTGTTCTTCATCCATTTTCCAAATTGAATGGAGTATTTAATTTCCCTTTGCAATGTTTTCATGATCCAAGAACTTCTAAAACCCATAAAACCCTTAAATACAATAAGAACAACATAAAACAATAAAAAAACATAACATCCCAAAAACAATTTGAAAAAACTTACAACCCAAGAACCATTAAAAACCAAAGAAAATGATAAAAACACACAAACCCCCAAAAAACCAAAAAACCTTCTAAAAACCTAAAATCCATAAAATTAAAAAAATACCCTATAAACCATTAAATTTATTAAGAATCCTAAATCCATCAAAAACACTAAAAACACTAGAAAACACATTGAAAAAGCTAAACCACTTAAACCCAGAAGACCATAAAATAGTACTAACCATAAATGACATGAAAATACCTAAAATTACTTAAAGACCCCAAAAACCTTAAAATCATTAAAAAACCTAAACACCCTTTAAAACCACTAAAACACTCTTAAAACATTAAACAATGTATAATGTGAGAAAACCCCATACACCCTAAAACCCCAAAAAACCCAAAAAAACCACAAATCCCAAAAAAACCCCTAAAATACTATAATAACCACAAAATACCCTACATACATTTAAATCCAATAGAATGAAAAAATACTTAATGGATCATTAAAACCTCCTAGAACCCTAAAAGCCCTAAAAATTATAGAAAACCCTCTAAAACCATTGAAACCCCTAAACCCCAAAAACCCCTAAACCATAAAAACCTAATAAACACTAAAAATCATAAAAAACAAAAAATACATAAAAACCCTAAAAATATTTTAACCCCTAAAAACTATAAATATCCCAAAAGACATTAACATGATAAGAAAACCTTAAATACATAAAAAACTAACACCCCCTAAATCGCTAAAACCTACTAAGAACACTATAAATACTAAAAATTGAAAAAACCAATAAAACCCCCTAAAAGACATTATAAAACTCTAAAACCATAAATAACACTAAAAATGATAAAACCCCTAAAAATACTTTAAATACCTAAAACCCCTAAAAAACATAAAAATAATAAGAAACAATAAAAATCATTCAAGAACCCAAAACAACCGAAAGCACATCGAAGCGACTAAAAATACCAAAACCCCAAATATCCTAATGATACCTAAAAACCCCTAAGGGACCATTAAAACCCCAAAAACCCATAGGAGACCCTTAAATATACAAAAAATCCATAAAATACTCACCAAACCATAATAACTATAACAGACACTAAAAATTCCAAAGAATCTAAAAAACCCTAAAATTAATTAAGGATCCCAAAAACAATAAAATAACAAAAAAACATCTTAAAACCCCTTTAATACCTTTAAGCACCAAAAACACCTTAAAAGGACCTATAACCCACTAAAATATCCTAAATACCCCAAACCCATGAAAAACCTAAAATCCATAAAAACACAAACAAATCTGAACATCCCTAAAAACAATAAAAAACAATTTAAACTCTAAAAACCATAAGCAACTAAAAAATTTTAAAACCCACCACAATCCATAAAATCCACTACACAACCTAAAACGATAAAATTTTCAATGAATAAATATACAAAGAAAAAAAATTAAAAACAATATAATCCCTAAAAACCTAATAAAATTATAAAACACAATAAAATATCCTATTAGAAAAAATAAAACCCTTAAAACCCTAAGATTCCCCAAAACCCCAAAAAAACACAAAATAAAGAAAAATCCCAAAAATACTCTAAAAATGTAAAACTGTAAACCACTAAATCCCAAAAAACAAAAAACATCTATTAAAACTAAAAATATTAATACCATTATATAATTATACGAACCACTAAAAAACATAAAAACCATAAAACTCGAAAAAAAAATAAAAAACCCCCAAACCCTAAAAACCCATAAAACACATTAATATGAAAACAACCCAAAAACCCTAAAAAATTAAACAACCACCCCAAAAATTCCATAAAAACCATAAAACCCCTAAAAACCTAAAAACCTAATTATCCCCCATAAAATCCTAATAATCCCTTAAAACAATAAATACCATAAAACCCTAAACCCTATACATTACACCATAGAACCTAAACACTAAACCCTATACGCAAAACCAAATATTCTACACTACAACCATAAAAACCTACACCAAAAACTGTATTCCCTTAATCCAAGACTGAAAATGCTACACCGTAAACCAAATAGAAAACACCCTAAACCACAAAACCTACATCCAAATCTGTATACCCTACAACCTAAATGTTAAACCTAAAACCTAGACCCTAGACCTTACTCCCTATACCAAAAACCCTACATCCTAAACTATATACCTTAAACCCTAATGTTAATAAAAACCCATAATAACATAAAAAAAACCTAAATCCATAAAAGTACAAAAAAGTTTTTAAAACCCTTAAATACCATAGAAAAACCTAAAAAATATTAAACTGTAAAACCCATAAAAGACCCTAAAACCCTAAAATGCCACAATAATACCATCAAATCTCAAAAAAAATATACGAAATCCCTAAAATTACATAAAACCATAAACCACCAGAAAACCCAGAAAACCCTCTAAAAGAATAATAAACCATCGAAAACCCTAAAACCCCTAAAAACAAAAAAACTACTAAATCCCCTAAAAGAATATAAAAACCCAAAAAATACCATAAAATACAATTAACCCCCCGTTGTCCCCCAAGGATCCTAAAAACCCTAAAAACTGAAATAATATCTATATAAACTATAAAAAACCTAAAAAATTCACAAAAACACTAAAGTCACCTAGAAAAATAAACACCCTAAACCCCGAAATACTCATAAAGCACATAAAAAAATTAAAATCATTAAACCTCTAAAACCCCCTAATAACACTAAAATGAAAAAAAAAACATCCTAAAACACTATGTCCTCAATAACTCTAGAAAGTCTAAAAATACCCAATAACTAGAAAAGGCCATCATAACCCTAAAGGCCCATACAACCCCTAAAAACTCTAAAAATTAAAAAAAAAATCCATAAAGCATTAAAACATATAAAAATAATAAAAGTCCATAAAAGACCATAAAACTCCATAAAATACCCTAATATCCTAAAATCCTAAAACCCTATAAAAACCTAAAAGGGCTCTAAAACACCTAAAAGGTCCATAAAAACCTAAAAAACCTAAAAAAAACTCCTAAACCCTAAATACCCAAAAACCCATATGTACCCTAAAACCCCTAAAAGGACCAGGAAACCCATAAACACCCTAAATAGTACAAAAAACTCCTTAAAACCCCAAATAACTATACATCCCAAAATAATAACTAAAAACCCATAAATAACCCTAAACCCATTTAAAACCCAATAATACTTAAGATACTTACAAAACCATAAAACACTAAAAACCATAATTAACAAGAAACATAAAAAACCATTAGAACCCATAGAAACCAAAATAAATATAAAGAACCATAAAAATCCCTAAATGAAAAAAATCTTCTAAAACCAAAATAGAATCATTAAAGTCCAAAAAAATATTTTAAATCCTAAAACCCCATAAACACACTAAACCCCCCCCCCCCAATCCCTAAAAACATTAAAAGCCATATATACCCAAAAAACTAAAACCCCTAAAATAAAATTTACTCTAAAAAGACACTGAAACCCTCTAACCCCAAAACACTTCCAAACTGTAAAACCACATAAACCATAAACCCTCGAAAAACACCCCTAAAATTCAATAAAACCAAAAAATACCCCTAATATAAAATAAAAACACATAAAAACGTAAAATCCATAAAAATAATTTGGAGACCGCACAAACCATAAAAATACCTCAAGACACTACACCAACTTAAAATTCCACCCCCCCACTAAAAACAGTACAACCTTTAATAATCCGAAAACCCCAAAACCCAACACTAGAAAAGAATAAAAATCATAAATGAATGAATGCCCTAAAAAATCAATAAAATAATAGGTTCCCAAGAAAAACATGACCACCACTACTAACCCTAAAATTCCATAATACCTGGAAAGCCATAAAAACCATGAAATGCCAAAAAACCAAAAAAACACTTAAAAATATTAATATAATTTAAATGAACTAAAAACCTAGTTTCCTTTAAAATCACAAAATAACTAGAAACACCATAAAACAAAAAAAACACCCAAAACCCCTAAAAATCCATATTACCATAATAACCTATAAAAACCCTAAAACTCATAAACCACTTAAACCCCCTAAACCCATTAAAATTTCTACCCCCCCCCCCAAATGAACCTAAAAAGCTACACCCCTATCAAACCATAAAACCCCAAAAATACATAAATGACCCTAAAAAACCTTAAACTACCTAAATCCCAAAAAGTCTCTAAAAACCCTAAAAGTACTTAAAATACATATGAAAATCGTAAAAGTCTATAAACCAATTTAAAACCTATAAACTAAAAAACAATAAGAACTACAAAAATCTAAAAATCCCTAGAAGTCCTAAAAACCCTAACTTCTTTTGAAGGGATAATCCCCTAGAACACCAATATAAAATAATAAAACCCAATAAAATAAATTATAATACCATATGAAATAAAAACCATAAAACCCAAAAAAACCCAGAAATAAATGAAACCCCCTTAAAACCCTAAAATCCCTAAAATCCAAAAGCAACTAAAACATATTTAAAAACCCTAAAAATTACCTAGAACACCATAAAGACGATAAAACACTAAAAACCATAAAATCACAGAAAAATACTTAAACCCCTAACCCCCTTCCCCAAATACCCTAACAACCATAAAATTCCCAAAAATTCTAAAACCCCAAAATCATAAAAAAGTGAAAAACATAAAATCCATAAACCTCAAAAAACTGGCCCCCCATGTAAGACATTATGAAACTGATAAAACTAAGAAACAGAACACTAAAAATACCTTAAAATACTCTAAAACCCCCAAAATGATAAATTACCCTAAAAAACCTTAAGAAACTCAAAACCACTAAAAACCATTAAAACCCTTAAAACCCAAAAAAATTACAAATTCCCATAAAATCCCTCAAACCCCTAAAACCAATAAATACGCAAAAGACCATAAAACCGCTAAACACACCTAAAACCCCAGAAAACTCCTGAATCCATAATAACTAAAAAAACTATAACCTAGAAATACCATGAAAAAATACCGTAAAACCCTAAAATACCCAAAATCTGTAAGAAACCCTAAAAACCCATCAAATACCCATAACCTATAAAAACCCCTAAAAATTCATATTTTCATAATAAACTAAAACACTAATGGTCTATAAAACCCTAAAAATTGGAAATTCCCTTAAACCACCAAAATCCTAAAATTGAACAAAACACATTTAAACCCCAAAAAGACTCTAAAACCCCTAAATGAACCTAAAACACCTAAATTACCCTATTAGCCATAAGAAAAATCTAGAGGGAACTAAAAACCCCTACACCCCCTAAAACGCTTAAAGAATCATTAAAACCCAAAAATAAGAGTAAAAAACCTTAAACACACTAAAAACACATAATCCCAAAAAGACCCTAAAAATCTAAAAGCCCTTAAAAACCCTAAAACCCTAAAAGACCATAAAAATATTAAGGTCCTATTAAACCCACAAAACACATAAAATACATAAAACCCATATACCCTAATAAAACTAATAAAAAAAATAAAACCCATAAAACCCTTAAATCCCCTAAAACATTTAAAACCGTAAAAATAATAAAAACCAAAAAACCATGAAAATAATAAAACCCCTGAAAACACATAAAAAACCCCCAAAAACTTCAAATTATAAAGAACCTTCATAACCATAAAATCATATAGTACCCTAAAAACCTCTAAAAGAATCTAATAAACCAATAAAACTTATGAATCTAAATACATAAAATCCACTAAAACACACTAATACCCTAATAAGCATAATGCTCTTTACAAATATTAGAAGACCTTAAAAACTAGTAACACCAAACAACCCTAAAGACCACTATAATAGCTAAAAGATCCTAAAAACAATAGAAAATTCTAAATAACACTAAAAACCATATAAATAGTAAAATAAAATATAACATGGAAACTTTAGATGCCCATAAAAACTAAAAAAATCCCATTAAACCCCAAAAATATTTCAAGAACCTAAAAAAATTAAAAATTATAAAACCAAAATAACAAAAAAAACCTATGAAAACACTAAAACCACAAAATAACAGAAAACCCATAAAAACACCTTAAAAACTCTACAAACATAAAACCCAAAAAACAAAAAAAAAACAAAAAAACCATTAATCCCTTAAAACTGAAAAAAATAATAAATACCAAGAATAAACCAGAAACCCCCATATCCCATAAATTACACCAAAAACCATAAAAACAAAAAACCCCATAAAAACTATATAATACCACAAAAACCTTACTAAATCCTTAAAACGGTAAAAACCCATAAAAACTAAAATGACCCTAAAATAAAAAAACCAAAAAGCCTATAAATCCTTAAAACCCATAAAAACACCAAACACCCCAAAACCCCTAAAAACCTAACATCCACCAAACCCCCAAAACCCTGACCACACTAAAAACATAAAAACAAATAAAAACCATAAAAACCCTAAACCCCCCCAGAACCCCTAAAATACCCAAAAATCCCTAAAAACCCTAAAAGACCCCCAAAACACCAAATAAACTTAAACACTTATAAACACCATAAAGGAAACATAAAACCCCCAAAAAACTCCATAATACTATAAATCTCTAAAACCCCTAAAAAACCATAAAAACCATGAAATTACTCTAAACTCCCTTAAAACTATACAAATGATAAAAATACTTTTAAATGAAAATGATACTAAAGAATCCTAACGAAGATAATATACTATAAAACCCCTAAAAACTCTAAAAAACCTACAAATCATTAAAAAACATAAAATACAAAAATATTAATAACACTAAAAATAGTAAACTACAAAAAATCCAAAAAAATCCTCAAAAACTCCAAAAAGCCACTATGAATTCCCAAACATCCCTACACCCCCTAAAAATTAATAATACACTAAAAAACATAAAACCTTAATAAAAATATTTAAATTCATAAAACCCTATGATATCCCAAAAAGTCCCTAAATATCCAAAAACCACTTTAAATCATAAATCCCCTAAACCCTAAAAAATTACTAAAACCCTAATGCCCTAAAAACAAGAAACCCATAAAACCACACGAAATACAAAATAAGACCATAAAATCCATAAAGAAGTTAAAAACTCTAAACCCATATAAAACCCAACAAACCAAAAACCCCTAAAAATCCATAAAACCACTTAAAACCCTAAAATCCTCAATAATCCTAATTAGCAAATGAAACCCTAAAATAACCCAAAAAACACAAAAAACACTTCATTACCCCAAATTAACATAAAAACACTAAAAATACTGAAATTATAAGAGACAACTAAAAACCCTTTAAACCCCTAGAAATCCTCAAAACCATAAAACACCCTATAATCCATAAAAACCCTAAAACCCAAAAAATAAATTGAATAATAAAAAACCTTATAAGCCTTTAAAACCCATAAAACCCATAAAACTATAAAAAACTCAAAATAACATTTAAACAGACTTTCAACCCTAGAAGACCCACTAAAACCCCTAAAAACCAAAAAACCCAAAAAAAAATTACCTACAAACCATTAATAATTTTTAAACCTGACTGATTGAAACTAAATTTTTAATTATATAAACCCTTTTGAGGAAAAAGTGAGAAACTGAAAGATCTAAACCTTACGACCAAATAAACTATGAAAGATGTAAACCCTGATCAGGTTTAGAGGATCCACTCCTCCCCCAACAACTGCCTCATGATGACAAGTGTTCACCATCGCCTGACCTCTCGATAAGATTCCCCTTGCAAGGATTAATGGGCCCGGTACTGATGGCTGAGTCATAACCTTTCGAACTTCCAAATATGAATGGCATGATCAGGAGAAAGCTTCCGGCACAAAACCTCATATGATGCATATCCATGTAGTATGCCAATTAAAAACATACCCAAAATAACAAAAAATGAATCCTCAATTGTAGACTCCATATGTTCATTAATATATTCTCTTTTGAACTCCTATAGACACTAAATCCTTCAAAAAATTCAGATTCCATTGCTTTTCGCTTCATCATGCCCAAAGAAAAAGAAATTCATCGGACAAATAGCAGTCCACAACATCCATGCCCTAAAAATAATGAACCACATACAATATACGAAATTCATAAACCGCAGACCAATACAAAGAATATATGTAAATTCTACCAAAACCAAAAGCTACGTCAACCAAATCAAAATCAGGAAATGAATAGATCCAATCCATCCAGATTAAAAATATAAGAATCACGCAGCACAAAACAAGTCGGAGCAATTAATATTAAACATGAATGATGAACTCCCTGGAAGAATGCAATTACCTCATCCAGTAACCCAAACGCCAACACACAAAACGAAATGGCCCACCACAAGAAATTTCTGCAATATCATCGCCACCTCCCAGACCGCACTTGAAACCCATAATGAATATCTCAACGCACCCACAGTAGAAACTAAAATGGGGCTACAACCCATAGACACAAGACATGACCTTTTAACCTTCATCGTGTTGGCTTGAAAATAACTACGATGTTCTGGGATAGGTCAAGGAAGCAGGTATGAAATGGTGGAATAGACGGGAAGAGTGAGCCCGCAATGTCGTGAGCCGCATACGACAAGTCATCGAGTGGGAAACCCGAGGAGAGGACGCCGCTAGACTATTCTAGAGAAGATGAAGGCGTCAACATGCGGAAACCCTAGCATCACGATTCCCCTTATGGTCTAATCATCTAACTATCCCTTAATCCTGTAGAAACACTAAAAACCATTAAAATCCACTAAAAACAGTATAACCCTAAAAACCATAAAAATCCCTAAAAATATAAAAAAACCTTAAAACCCCTAAAAACCTAATAAATCACTAAATAACTATTTAACACCATAAAAACAGTGAAAAATCTTGAAAATCATAAACCCTATAAAAATATCTCAAAAAAGCCATATAACCCCTAAAACCCCCAAAAACCCAAAAACCCATTAAACCATGAAAAATACTAAAAATCATGAAACCACTAAAAGACCCTTAAACCCCAAGACAACTAAAAATCCTTGAAAACCCTAAAAAAGCATAAAAACCCTAAAACTCAAAAAACCATAACAACACAAAAAACAATATAAAGACATAAAATAATCCAAAATAGGCTAAAAACCAAAAACTTATAAACAGTCAAAATTAATAAAACCCCAAAATCAAATTAAAACTCTTAAAATCCTGAAAAACACTCAAACCCCTAAAACCCCGGAAAATCACTTATAACACTAAAAAAACTAAAAACCCTACTATCCTAATAACCATTTTAAATCACTAAAAATCCATAAATCCCCTAAATAGTCCTAAAAACAATAAACCCATAAACAAAAAAATAATCCTAAGAAATATAAAAAAACTAAAAACCTTAAAGGCCATAAAAATCATTAAACCCCTTAAAACCCTTAAACCACTTAAAAACACTTAAAACCCTAAAACCCCCATAAAACCATAAAACCACTAAAAACCTTAAGACCCCAAAAAATAAAAAAAAATAAAAAAAATCCTAATATCAATAAAAAACCTAAAACCCCTAGAAGACACTTCAAAACCCTATAACAATAATCAACCATTAAAACATTAAGACCCCTAATAACAAGAAAGCCCTAAAAATTCAGTAAGACCATAAAACCACATGGAACTGATAAAAACCATTAAATCCTGTAAAAACATAAAATCCCAACAAAATCCTAAAACTTGAAAAACACCCTAAAGGACCATAAAAACCAAAATAGATTAGCAAAAAACTATAAAACCTAAAACACCCTAAAATTAAAACAAACCTAATAGATGATATAAACTGAAAAAATCCTAAATTCCGAAATGTAACCTAAGAAAATATAAAGATAGTAAAACCCTAAAAAATCTAAAAACCCCTTAAAGAACCAAAAACCCCTAAAAACCCGGAATGAAATTAAAAACCCCTAAAAACCATAAAATACCATAAAACCCGTAAAAGGCCTAATGGTCCCTAATAACCCTAAGAATCATTAACGGAATGAAAACCCCCCAAAAAACTAAATGAACCAAAAAAAATCCTAAATCTTCAAAACACATAAAAACAATAAAAACCCTAAAAGACCCAAAACCATAAACATCCCAAAAAACAATAAACATACTAAAATCACCTAAAAACCTAGAAAATACTTTTATGAACATGAAACCAGTAAACATGATAAAGTCCCAAAAAATTTAAAATCCCTAAAAACCCTAAAAAACAAAAAAATACCATAAATCCCAAATAACATTAATATAACATAAAACCATAAAACCCCTTAAACTTTTAATAGTCACTAATAATCTCTAAAAACCCCCCAATAAATAAAACACTAAAACCCCATAAGACATCTAAAACCCAATAACAATATTGTTAAATGAAAAAAAACCCTAAAACCCTAAACACCCAAAGAACATTTAAAATGACCAAAGACACAAAAACACATTGAAGAATCCTTAAAATCCCTAAAATGCAAAAAAATACCAAAAAAACCCAAAAAACCCTAAATTTTATAAAACCCCAATAACACCCAAAAATATGAAAAATACCTAATAAAATTATACCCCATTAAAACCCTAGAAATCCATAAAAATATAAAAAACAAACAAAAACCCATAAAACCATAAATAATTTAAAACCCCTAAAAACCAAAATAAGGTACTAAAAACATTAAAAACCATAAAAACCCAAAAACACATAAAACACTGATACATCCTAAAAACCATGAAGACCATAAAATCACAAGAACCCTTAAAAAAATTAAAAGGCCCAAGAAATACCTAAAACCACTAATATACCATTAAAACCCTATAGACACACCAAAACCCTTTAAAACAACAAAAATCCCAACAAACTAAAAAACATAAAACCATTAGAACACTAACACACACATAAAACCCCTAAAACCCACAAAAAAACCCTGAAACCCCAAACCCCTAAAGCAACACTAAAAACCCAAATGCCCCAAAACACCTAAAAATATTAAAACCATAAAATTAATACAAATGACCCAAAAGTCCATGCATACTCTAGAAACCTCCTATACCCCTAAAAGACTTAAAAAACCATAAAACCCTAAAAATCCTATAAACTCATTAAGACACCATGAAATCAATATAAAATACTTCAAAATCATGAAAATGCTAAAATCGATAAAAACCCAAAAAACCCATAAATCACTAAGAAAATCATAAAATGGATAAGAAACCCCATAAAACCATAAAAATCCTAGGAACCATAAAAACTCTAAAAACCGTAAAAACCTAAAAAAATTTGGAAACCACATAAACAACAAAAACCGTTAAACAGTAAAAGACTATAAAAAACCATAATAACCTAAAACCCCAAAAAACTCGTAAAACCCCATAAAAACCAATAAAAACCTACTAAAAATATTTAAAACACCAAAAACATAAAACCACAGAAACCATAAATATCCAAAAAACCCAATAAAAACTCTAAAAACACTGAAAACCCAAAAATTCCAAAGAAACTCCAAAATCACAAAAGCACAAAATTAACCTGACCCCCACCTCGACCCAAAACCCCGATAAAACACACCATAAACCCTAAACTCCACATCCTAAACCTTATACCATGCATCCTAAACCCTGAATGCTACAACAAAAATCATATAATCCACATCCTAAACCCTATAACTAAATTTCTAAACCCTACATACTAAATCCTAAACCCTACACCCAAAACGCAACACCCTACACCCAAAACCCTAAACCTGAAACCCTAAACCTTATACCATATTAAATGAACCTTAAACCAGAAACACTAATCCCTACACCCTAGAACCTAAACACTATGTGCTAAAACCTATACTTGATACCCTACACCCTCAACCATATTCACCACACCCTAAACTATAACCTACACCAAAAACATGATACCCTACACCCCAACCCCTATACCCTACTTACTAAACCACTTATCCTACACTCTAAATCATAAACCATAAAACCTAAACCCCACACAAAAAATTGATAACCTTTACCCCATAACCTGCATCCTAAAACCCTTACCCTACACCCTACACCTTAAACCCTATTGATTACCATTATAACTTGTTCTCTAAACCCTAATCTCAACAAAAAATCCCATTTACACTACACCCTAAACACTATTCCAAAAAATTTAAACACAAAGGTTATACAATACACCCTAAACATTAAACCCGACACCCAAAAACAACTAAGATGCACCATATAACCTAAAATATACACCTTATACCCAATACCCTCCCCCCTAAACCTAAAACACTACAACCTAAACCTTATATCCTCCACCATAAACCCTAAACATTACATCCTAAACCCTATACCCTATAACCTAACCATTCATCCTAAACCCTATACCATGCACCCTGAACCATAAACCCTACTCCCAAAACCCTAAAACAAACTCCACAAACCCTACACCATACAATATAAACCATAAATCCCTTTCCATGAACAATAAACCCTAAACTCTACTAGTTAAACCCTATACCCTAAACCCTAAATCGTAAATCATACACCATAATACCCAGACACGTCACCCCAAATGCAATATAATACAACATAATCCTTGAAACAGAAAAACCCTAAAACATACCTAAAACCCAAAAAAACAATAAAAACCCACTAAAAACCCCAATAAAACCAAAAATCACAAAAAATACTAAAGAAATAAAAAAATCAAGAATCCTAAAAACCCAAAAAACCCTTTAATCCCCAAAAGATCGTAAAACCCCTAATACCCTAAAAACCGTAATAAATAAATCCCAGAAATACAATCCTATTAAACCCCACAAAACACATAAAACACTATGAAATCCCAAAAAACCAACAAATACCCTAAAAACTCTAAAACCCCTAAAACCCCTAAAAACCCTAAAAATGCCTTTTATCCCTACAAACCATTTTTTAATAACTATAAATATTTAAACCCTTAAAACACTAGAAAACCTAAAAACTCTAAAAACTCTAAACCCTCCTAAAAATCCTAAAACATTAAAATCCCATGAAATCATAAAAATACTTGAACCCATATATCCTATAAAATCCATAAATACCCAAGAAACCATTTAAATCCCAAAATCCCCAAAAATAAAAAAAAGCCAAAAACCCATTAAGAGTAGTAAAACCCTAAAAAACCTAATACCACAAAAGACAGTAATATCATAGAAACCCATAAAATACCATAAAATATAATTAACACCCTAATGAATCTAAGAACCCCTATACCTTGAGGGTCCCAAATAACCCAAAAAACCCTGCAAAAATACAATACAGACTGTAAAACGATTAAAGGTACATAAAAGACATTAAAACCCTAATGTTCCCTAAAAACTGCTAAACCACTAAATGTTAATGAAATACCCACAAACTCAAAAAGAGCCTATGTAGACAAAAATCTCCCAAAATGACCCGAAAACCCTAAAAACCCTAAAATATCATAAAACCCCTAAAACCCCTAGAAGGCCCTAAAATCCTTAAAAACCTTAAACGTATGTAAAAAACATAAAAGCATTGAAACTCCCTATAACCCCCTAAAAACCCTAAAAAACATATAAAATATAAAAACCCAAAATTACCCTAATACCCATAATCACTGTAAAAGTCCCTAAAACCCATATAACGCCCTCAAAACAAAAAATAAAGACCCATTGGTGTAACATTTCCTAATTCCAATGGTTTTTATCCATTAGTATAGGATAATTTAATATCCGTATAGCCTATAAAAATAGTTCTGCAAACATTTACTCAATTGGTGTGAGGAAAAACCTATACAAAAGATTTCCTTAGAACAATTGGGATACATAACACAAATTTACCCTACACCAATGATGTAATAAACAGTTCATATAGTATTCCTACACATAAGAAACTAGCATAACCACCCACATTGACCTAGAATTGGTACACAAACTAATCACCTCCACCCACACCCCAATCAACAACAAGCCATTTTTGAAAAATTAAGAAACAAATCAACGAATTCAAGTAGTTAAAATAACGATTTAAAATAGAACATATATGCATTCAAATTAAATCATAAAATTCATATTTCATAAATATTAGTGAGAAATTATCCTGGTAAATATCCCTCTCATCATAACTAATATCATCATTGTCATCATCATCAGCACCATCATCGTCATCTCATCACCATCATCCTCACCATCACTAATACAATAACCATCATAACCACCATCCCCATCATCATGATTGTCAGCACTCCCATCACCATCACAATAATTTCCATCACCAACGCCATCATCACCATTTCCATCCCCAATAAATTCATCCTCTCTTCCACCACTAGGACTATCATTACTATCACATAGTTCTTTAAACAATGAACACATCGTCAAAATGCTTGTATTAAAAACTATAGTGGTATCTGGTGAAAGTGATAGAAATAACTCTACCATAAAATTCATAAATTTTTAATTTTACCTTTGACATATTTCATGATCTTTCATGTAAATTTTTTTTGATTTTTTTCTTCAATACGAGCATATGGTACCTCTATTAGAGCTTTTTATAACTCGGTAATACAAGAACTATCACTTGAAATATGCCAGTATCCTGTGGTAAAAAACTATTCTTGGGTCATCAGTATACTATCCCATGGTGATCATATCCTAATAACTTGTGTAAATGATATTTTACCCCAAATTTATCAAATTCCTACTCATCAAGGGCCTCCAAATTAAATTTTTACAAATATTAATGATCGATTTATTAAAAAAAATTAATAAAATTTAATGTCATAAAATTTAAATTTAAATTCTATTTTTGAGAATATACATTCTCCACATTTTCATTTTTGTTTTTTTATACTTGAAAAAATCTAATTTTCTTGAGGCACACATCCAAAAATTATTAGTACCTATATCTACAATGAAAATGAATATAGAAAATCATTACTCATTAATATAATATTTTTAACAAATTTAACTCATTGTAAACAATATTTTATTGACAATTACCAAAACTAAAAGAAATAAATTTTACATGAATTTATTTTTATAACCCCAAATATATGAAACTATAATTAATAAAATAGAAATAAAAAAATTTATTTCATCTATGTTCTATAATTTTTCTATATCTCATTAATATTCAAGTATATATTTTCTTTTTTTCAATGATATATTGAGGTATATATAATTGAATTGTAATCATATGGTTGAGTTATAAACCTTATATGTTTTTTTATATTTTAATAATATATTCTGAATTATTAATCAGATGTTTGGATTCCCTAAAATGTGATGCAATTTTTGAAATTTTTTCAATCCTACAACTATTTTCTTGGTTATGTGTTTTTTTGAGACATAATGCGCTAAAAAAGTTGGATTAAATTGATTCTTGGTCCCTTGTAATGTTTATTAAATAACCTAAATATAATTAATCATGACCAAAAGATAAAACTAATTATTAGAGTGTCTAAAAGTTTAATAACTATTAATATGAAAAAAAAATTCAAAAATTTATACCTAATTAAACACTATTATTTATGAAAAATAATTACTTACTCTCATGAGATGTAATCGTCATCCATTCTAATGTGTAGAGATACTTTAGAGCATCCTTTTTCTCATTTCTTTCTGATGCTTCCTAAAAATGACTATTGAATAAAAAATCCCATTATTAATGAAAATATTCATTATTTTAAATCAAAACCCACAAATATTATTAATCACATTAACTAATTACACTTACAATGATACATAATTTACCCATACGGTTTTTATAGACACTCATTCATTATAGGTATAGCCTCCAAATCCATTCAAACTTAATAAACCTATCCATGATAAAACACATTTATATATTCTCTACATATCTCACAGAGTTCCATTTTATATTCAATCCTTACAGCCTCTGCATCGGGGAAATTATAATGAATTTTCTACCAAAATATTAAATCATTTTTAAATAATAATAGTATATCATTAAATTTAATAAATTTTCGTACCTATTTTTGAACCAAGTATTATCCTTTACATAATTTTCACGTTGTCTCCAAAATAGTGGCTGGGTGAAAATGATGTCATGGTATTTTGAAAGTATCATCATATAATTTGTTTTTACTCACACTATTTTACCGATAATTTTATTATCCTCTTTGTACTCAACCATTAACTAGGTGTAGCGGTTCCAAACATCATGGAAGCATGTATGCCCATGATTCATTATAGTGGATGATCCATATGTGAAATAATAAATGAAAAATATTATATTGATACATATTATAATGAAAAGAAATTATTATCAGAAACATTAAAATGGTTCTATACAGTTTCTAGATCTAGTATGAGCATTGGGTACTACTAGATCCCATGGATATGATGGATCATCAACCTATGCGGTACATGTTGGGCCCAATTTCTATTTGTTATATTTATTATGTGTCAAATTAGATATTTAAGGGTCATAGACATAAAATACTAGAAAAATGAAGTAGTAGGAAAAAAATTTGGAATAGATGTCTGTGTAAAAGGATAATATTAATGGGGAGTGGGAGCTAACATTAGATAGGGTTACGAAATACCAGGTGGATCATACAAAAATATTGGTGGCAGTATGGGATGAATAAATATCCTAGATTCCTTAAATGGAAATATGAGATAATAATGTGTGCTACATGGTATAACTGATGAAGGGCTGCGGGCGAGATCATGTATGATGATTCGTGTGAATAAATGAAGTACCATCCCTCTCAAGTCGTAAAGTTGAGAACTTCTATGACTAGGTTGGCTAGAAAATAATTTTATCCTAGGAGTTTGTTCACACATAAAATTAAAAAAAAATAATGGCATAAAATTATATGTTTATGATATAAGTATTTGAAATATAATGCTCACAATAGTCACCAGATGAGGAATGACCATATCTCTCATGTAGTGATATTATCAAACATCCTCATTTATTATACCTCTTAGTGTATTTTATTTCATGAATTTTAAATGAAATATTCATTCCATTATATTTTCATAAGTAATGTGTAATATAATCAAGAAATAATAGGTGTTGTGACTTAATTAATGGATACCACATTACAAGTCAAATAAAGGCTTCGTAGTAAAAAATCATAATCATATTATATTTACCGATAGGAATATCAAAATTTAAAATAAATTTCAAATAAAAATCAACAAATTTTAATTACCATTTCATACATGGTTAGGATATATTTTTCTTCTTATAATTTCAATTCTATACAATTAATTTTGTAGGTCATTTGGTTCATTTTGGTCAACTAATTTGGTTAATTTTTCATTTCTAGATAAAGTGATTTTATTTATATATTAGGTTAGTGAATTTTTCCAATTTTTATTTGATCATTTATTTCATTACTATTTTTCATTCTAATTTGATTAATATGTTTCAATTCAATTCATATATTTATTCAAATTGGATTGTTTTAGTCTTTTTTGGTTTGTTAGGTTCTAAAAGAGTTCAATTCCATATTATAAAATGCAACTCAAATAAAATTTCAAGATGTTTATTTTCAAAATTCACATGAAGGTCAAGTTGGATATAAAATATTTGATACCTAAATTAAAATAATTTTAATAGTATAAACCTAAAAATCTGATGTCAAGATAAACCAAAATAACTGATAACACATTTGGTTGACTCTATACATTATCTAACCCAACAATTAGTTTATATTCAACAATTAAAACATTACCATTTGAGTCAATATAAGAAATAAATTGATTGAGGACAATAGGGGTACTAATGCTCTTTATTTCACCCCCACCATCATTAATAATATGTATTGGGATCACATTAATATTGAAACCAAATGCAGTCCTTGGAATATCTTTCACATAAGAAAATTATTTCACTAATGATTCAATTATATATGGATCATTGGTATCATGAATTTGAGCCATGTCAATAAAATTAAATACACCATCATCAATAAAGGTGTCATATCATACATAAAATCAATCCACTTTCATTTCATTAAAACTAATATATGATTAGAGTATTAATAAATTATTATTACTATTTCCAAAACTCCACAATAAGATACATTTTCATATTGAGGACAACTATCTGATGAACTAGAATAACAGTACGTTGTTTCATTTACCATAATACCATAATGTTGTGTTTTAATGTTGATTTCTTGGTCAATGATAATATATTTATACCCATTGATCATAATTGATTTTTATTCTCAAACCATAGATTTAGGAACAAATTCTGATGATCTAATTTTCTTAGATATAGAGTCCATAGGTAAACCCAATACCTACAATATAAATGAATATTAAATTTTACTGAATATTATTATTTTATTTTATTACATTTTTATCTCAAACATCAATTTCAACCATGATGAAAACTATTGGCTATGAAAATATTATATACTTATCAAAGGTAATGAATAATTATTTATTTATAGAATATTTATGTCCCCTGCATAAAATGATATAAATAATTGCACACATATGTACAATTACATGGGATGATAAAAATATACATGTTATACATATTTACATTATGTCGTCACAAAAAAATATCACTACTAAACAGGACCATAAAACATCCCATCTCCTACTCATAATGAAGTAAATATTTATGATCTAGGAATTTATCATTTTAGGTATGTTAAATTTAATTCGGTTCAATTTTCTAACGTTATCAACATTTTTTTTCATTGGTCAATTATGTGTTGTAGCAACATCAGAATAATACATTGAATAGAAATACATGCATTCTTAAATAAAGTAAACATTCACAATGGATCCTTTAAAGTGATTTATATTTCGAATATAATACTTCAATGTGAACATTTTTGTTTTCGTTACTTACATAATATTAAAAGTAAATGTTACATTGTGATGTATTTATTTAGGAGATGGACAGTTAGGAGCATCATGTAGGTGAAAAATGATGGAGGAAAAAATTTCACTAACTCACACAAAATTAACGGTTCTTCATCCTTGATATTTTAAAAAAATACATGTAAATGTTTTTATCATAATGGTCTATAAAAATGGAATAATAAAATTGATGACCCCTTATATTATTGTAATGTAGAGAAAATATTTCTATCAGAATCAACTCATGAAGATAGCTGTGATAATTAGGTGTCCTTAATTATTTCATCTTCAACTCTCTTCTATTTACCTATATTGATATGATTCTTAAATAGAAATCAAGAATATTGATAGTATCTATTATTTCCATTATTCATTTTTAAAGCCTCATCACAAAAGAAGAACTAGAAGATTCCATTTATTTTCTCTAATACATACAGGATGTAATTCTTGTCTGATACACCAATCCACTAAAGTCATTCCAATATCTTAAATCGTAAATTATATTCCCATTGAAATTTAGAATAATTGTAATAAAAATTTCACATATATATTTTTTTCAATGTATACTACATCTAAACAATGATGCAAAAATTTGGTTGACCAATAAGGAATATAAAATAGTATATTTTTCTTCATCTAAATTTAATTTGATTCTGTAAATTTTTTTATACTTTCTAGATTTTATCTTCCGTTTACAAAATTATTAACAAGAATTTTAAATTCATTAATCACCTAATTTTTAGGAATATGTGGATTTGGATTTTTGATCTGCATGTTATTTTCAATGCTTAAAGAATTATTCAAATATATATAATCCTTTTGAAGGAATCATCGATTTCCCACAAAATTGAATCTATGATGATATTTAAGTCTTATAGATCATGTATTCTAATACAAAGTGAATAGAAATTTTATCCATTCATTATCTTTCAATACATTATTTCATAATCTAGAAAATCATTTATTTTCCACACAATCACAATAAACATATGAAATATGTCTATAGAAAATGCCTCATATGGCCACACAAACATATTCCAATGATACATCAAATATTTTATTAAGTGTTTCATGAATAAATATATATCATTTCCAAGGAATAGAGTGTCTAGATATGAGTACACACAAAAAAGATAAAGGTTTTTTCATACACATACATGAAGGTATGTTACAAAATTTGTATGAAAAAATGAAATGTTCTGTGTGAAGTTAGAATCTGACCATATAGATTAAAACCATCACATGACTGGACCATCCTCACAATATGGACGTCATTATAAAATAATTATATCAAGAAAAAATTGTTATCGAGGAAATTCTATCTATTGGTCGAATTAACATTACATCATTTTTATTTCTCATAATGTCATGAAATCACATATTTATTGATATTTTATCAGATATGAAAAGATTTTGGAGTCCCGAAATCAATAGCTAGTTTAACATTACCTTACATGGAATATGATATTGTATTCCATAAGTATTTGGTTTCCATAAAGATGTGCCAAATTTTTTACAATTATTTAGGCTAGTGGTTTCATCCTAGAATATGTTGAAATACTTTAGGAAAAGTTGAATATTTGTTTTTAGGAAATCCATGTTGGTCAATTAACAACCCTAACATGTATTGTTTTGGGGGAAAATATTCAACATATATAAGTAACTCTTTGATAATGGAAATAATATAACTAATATGTTTAATAGAAATTCCATACATGGTTTCCCATGAAATTTTCATACTAAAAATTTTATATTTTCCATGTTAACACATTTTGATATGCTGGAGTCATGCAATAATCCTTAAATTTGTTCTCCCTATTAACATCATCATTTTCATAAAAAACATCACATGTACTAATATTGTTATCTTATTTAATTAGAGTAATTTATTTCTCATGATGATGAATATATTTAAATCAATCATATAATAAATTCTCGAATCTAGTCATATACTTCTGATTCTAATCGTTTTTAGACAATCTTTTCCCAGCATTGCGATATCATTCATAATTGTTTGCTTGAAAACAATATTTTGATATATGGTAGATAACTTATTCAAAAATTATCCACTTCCTTGTTATGAAATTATAGCATGGGTTGATTATAAGAACTCAATATGTAGCATCGTCAAATAAGAAATCTAAAATATTGTCCAATATTTATAAAAATCCATTGAGATGTGATCAATTTCATGTATCCAAATTCTATTAATTTTCTTAAAAAAATTTATATTTAGTGTCCTAAAATAAATTAAATAATATTGAATTCAAATCAAAAGTATATTTTAGGAAACAATAAATAGTCTCATTATTTCAAGAACATTGATAATTATTTCACTATGATTGAAATATAAAATAGTTTAAATGATTATCTGTATTTTTTGGGAAATAAAAAATTTGACGTACCTGAATAAATAATTATAAAAAATGAATTATTCTATCATGAAATTGGAAATTTTATAATGGATGAGGTCATTTGAAAATAATTAAAACCATATATTTATCACCCATATCCTTTATATCATAACTCAATCCCATGAGATAACAAAATACTATGTATATGAAACCATAAAATTTAATTCCATTGTATCATTGTGTAATAACAATACATAATACCATATAATAAATTATATATAGGGAATTACTGACAAACTAGTCTGTGTGAAAATGATAATACAAAAGAAAAAATGTATATCAAACATGAACCATGGTATATATTAAGGTATAATGCTCAAAAGTTAAAAACACAAAATTTTAGAAGTTGAAGTCTATAAAAAACTAGATTATATATGTTGTAAACCAAGATAGTGTTACGTATGGAATATGACTTAATAAATGCTTACTCAAAAAAACTCACACAAGGAATAATGAAAAAAAAACATATAGTTAATCATATAAAAAGAAAGGAAATTCTCATTTATATAAATAAGTTTTCTGCATAATTAACATAATTGAATAAAGATGTTCTTGGAATAAAAAATTTCCATATGTAATAAACCTTTAATGAAATAAAGACTAATACATAAATTCAATCCATGTATTACATTTCTAAATGAAATCCTGTTTAATAATATAAATAGATAATTTCAAATATTTAATAAAAACATTTAAATGAATTCTATTACAACCACAAAATATATTCCCAAAACAAAAAAAACTATTATAATAAATAATTTCATATTTACCTCATATATCACAAAAAATAAATGGTTCATATTAAATTTATATTGATGTAGTGGCAAACTGAATTTTAAAAAAAATACCTATAATAAAATTTATTATGAAATATAATAACAAATATAATCAAAACTAACTATAATTTTGCGAATTATAAAGAATCATGTAATAAAATATTCTAGGTTAGTCTTTTATAACTAGAAAAAATGAAAATGTCTTTTGAAAGAAGATATAATGGATTTAGACTAACAAAATATATATTCATGAAGAATAGAATTGAAACCATAAGTGAGGAGAGATTTTTGTGGATGTGGAAGAAAATTGAAGTCATACATATAAGATTCAATCTGGATGGGTGTGATATGGGAGGAGGGGAGGTCATGCTACTTGGTCTTGTGAGGAAGTCTATACCAATGGTTTGTAAGAACCATTGGTATAGAATGACATTATAGAAACATTTTTTTAAATCAATTTTTATAAAATAATTTATAAATTTTTTTTAAGGAAACAATTGGTATAGCGCTTCCCAAAATAAGCAATACCAATGGTTCTCAAAAATTATTTTTATAGGGAATATACTAAAGGATTTTTAAAAAAAAATTGTTTATGCATATTAGTGTCATTCCCCTCTCCAGTAGTTACCCTAAAAATCCTAAAAACATTAAAATACCATAAAAACACATAGAAAAGATAAAAAACTAATAACCTGAATATCCAAAAAAAACCATAAAACCCCGAAAAACCCTAACAAGACCAAAAAACCATAAATCTCCCGTAAATACATCAAAGGCATAAAACACAAAATAACCCTATGAAACCCTGAAAAGAAACTAAAAAAACCTTAATCACCAATAAATCCCTAAAAAAAGAAAAACCCTAAAAACATTGAAAATACATAAAACCCATAAAAATATTCAAACCCATTAAAAAAGTTTGAAACACCAAAAAACATTAAAAAAATATCACCAAAACCCTAAACCCCCTATATAACATTTAAACCCCCCAACTGGTAAATGACCTGAATACCCCTAAAAAGGCCCCAAATCTAAAAAATATATAAGAACCCCAAATACCCTAAAAACACTAACACCACCCATAAAACCACTAAAAACCCTAAAACCTCTAAAAGACGGTAAAAACCCAAAAAAAACTACAAAAACCCTAAAAGTCCCTAAAACCCCAAAAAATCCCTAAAAACCATTAAAAAGATTAAAACCCAAAACCCCCCTAAAACACATAAAATACCATAAAAACACTTCAAAAAGTTCCTATAATTCTTAAAAAATATTAACTATAAAATCCCTAAAACCCTGAAAACCCCTAAAAACACTAAAACCGAAAAAACCATATATCCTTTAAAACTAAAAATCATAAAAACTATCAACAACCTTAAAACCTAGAAAAATATAAAAAATATAAAAAAATAAAATCTCCTAAACCCTCTAAAATCCTAAAATCCCTAAAATCCCTACCCCACCTCACCCCATTAAATACCCCTTAAATTCTTAAAAATAATAAAAACACTAGAAAACCAAAGAGAAACCTTAAAAACCAAAAAAAAATTACATAAAGCATAAAATAAAATATAAAACTAAAAATATAAAAATATTAACATAAATATAAAGTAGTAAAAACCATAAAATCCCTTAAAATCCATGAAAACACCATAAAATACAAAAAAAACATAAAAACATAACAAACCCCTAAATCCCCAAAAACCCAAAAAACCCTAAAAAGTTACAAATCGTAAAATAAATCCTAAAACCCCTTTAAAATCAAAAATAAAAACATATCCAAAGAACTCATAAATAAATTAAAACCATTAAAAAACTAAAAAACACTAAAAAATCATAAAAATCCTAAAACCCCCTAAAAACTAATATACCCTAAAACCCCTAAAAACGAAAACAAACCTCAAAACACATAAAATCACTAAAACCCTTTTAAACATCTTAAAACCATACAAAGCCTATAAAATACCAATTACCCATAAAACCTAAAAAATACATTAAAATCCTAAAAGACGCTAATATTTCGAAGAAACCTCTAAAATAACATAAATAACCTTATAAAACCATGAAATACCATAAACCGCCATAAACACCCAACAAACACTACCCCCCCAACATTTAAATAATATAAAAACCAATAAAACAAAAAAACCTAACAGTATTCTAACAACCCAATAAATCCCAAACAACCACAAAATAACACTAAAAACCTTAAAACCCCTAAAAAACTAAAAACCCTGAAAACCAAAAACCCCAATAAACATATAGCAATCCTAAAACCCCATAAAAACCATAAACACCCTAAAATAGAAAAACTACTATTAAATTTTATTGAACCCACTAAAAACTCTAAACCCATTATGTGTTTTTTCGACACAATATATGAACAAATTCAATTTTTTAGACAAATGAATTATTTTTCAAAAAATGCAATTTTACCACCTTTTATGGGGGAATAATTTTTATATCCAATATTTTACACTTTTATATATGAAATTTTACAAAATAAATTTCGTATTTGGAAACGGGACATAAAAAAATTTTGATAAATTTTTGGTGTTTTCGTATAACATTCATATTTTGATGAATAATGAAAAATACTACATTTAACTTTAAACTTTTTTTTAATAAAAATAATTTATAATGGTAAAATAAAAATTTGAATGGGTTTGAAGTATAATTATATGATATTTTTATTATTTAATCCAAGCTTGGTCATTGGATGTAATTTTACATTTAAGTTGTACATAAACACATATCAATCTTTTGATAATTTTTACTTCTCAAAAACCCAATTTCTGTTTTTGACAACATAAATATTTCATTAAATTGATTAAAAAAACTTCTACGTTTTGAATATGGTAAAATAGATATCATTTCATAATTTGGAATATAGAATTATCTTTGGGAGAATTTTTGGTATTTTTCTAAAAACCTTCAATGTTTGATTAATAGTGAAAAACACTTCGTTAGTGTTTAAAGTTGACTTTTTATTTTAATAATAATTTTTTATTTAAATATATTTTAATGAAAAAATATATAAAAAATATATTTATTTTATCAATGTAATTAATTGGAGTCATTTTATAATAGGATTAGATGTATAAAATTTTAATAAATTTTTAACTTCTTTTACCCATCATCTAGGAACATTTGAAAACTCTCATAAAACGTAAATTTACCTCTTCTGTGAATTTAATTTAAAATATTTTATAGAAATGGTTGATATTAATAAGTTAACTGAGGTTCAATAGGATGAAAATAAATTTTGTTGAATAGTAACTTTTGAATTTTATTTACCACTGTTAAAATTAAATAGGGTAATTAAATGAAAAAAAGATTTTATAATTACCCCAACACATGTCCTAATTCAATTGGATAAGTGTATTTTAAGTGAAATCATCCTAACAAATAAAATATGATCCTTTTTTATCTACATGGATTAGATTTGGACATTTATTACTATCTTATTTGAAAAATTGTTAAAAGTGTAAAATTCAATGTTTATTAACAAAAACATTTTTAATATAGATTTAAACATAAGATAAATTCTACTATAAATATTAATTGGAAGTAGACAATTATTTACTACAAAATGGTATTTTATTTATAAATTTAGACATTAAATAATTAAAAAATTTTATAACACAATGATGATGGAGAAATTACATCATTAATGAAAGATTAACATAATTGATTTTATAAATATCAAAATAAATTAAAATTGTGGATTTTGGTGAATTATGATAATTTTCAAGGTTAATATGTCATGTTAGGGTTTAATTAATTTATTTTTTCTATGTAATCAATTTTTTTTATTTTCAAAAATACCAAATACTATATAGTGTCAAAATTGACATAAATGGGTTTTTAAAACAAATACTATATTATTAAATGATATAATATTAATAAAAATAGATGGTTCAGAAAAAGAACAGATATAATGATATATAATTCATTAATTAACAACTTTAGGTTCTCTTGGAAATTTATTGTATGTTTATTAACCATGTAATATAAAAATACAACAAGACATGGTAAAAGATAAAGTATTTAACTAAGAATTAAATCCAAATGATATGGTTAATATGGTGACCTAAACATGTCAAAAACTATTGGATGAGAATATTTAGACCCATAACCACCAAATACTCGAAATAATTCCATTTTGTGCCCTTAGAAACTGAAAATGATTTTATAATAAAATAATATTTCCACCATTTCTTAAAGTGACCATCACCTCTCTTATAAAGGGGATCTTCCCCTTCTCACATATTCACACACCCAATGCCATTTGGCTCGGCCAAAACCATCTAAAATATCCTCCCAAATACCCTCAATTAATCTTATAGGCCTTACATTGATCAGAAATCCAATCTACGTAACCATTTTAATGAAATCAAAAGGAAGCACCTGAAGAAGTTGTAATAGTTTCACCACCTCTTTCAATGTTCGTTTCTTCTCCCACTTCCCATTTCATTGTTGTTTCCATACCAAAATAATAGATAAATTACTTTTTAAATAATTTTGTTTTATTATAAATATGGTACAACCCATATTCATTATTCTATCCATCCTATGAATGACAAAGTCACCATACATGTGTACGTATGGATTACCGTCTCCACGTCGTTCTGTATTTTTTTATTCAAAACATAATTATTTGGATGGGTGTAGTAATGAGTATAATTGATGAAAATAATAAACATAAAATGTTAATTATTTTGTATATATGATATACCAACCAATTACATAATATTTCACCATCAATAGAATGATATTTTCACTCGTGCGTATGTACGGATTACCATCTCCACAAACGTGATGAGATTCATTCCCCATCGTTACCATTCAAGAATAATTTTTCATTTTATTATTTAAAATAATATTTAAGAACCTAATATCATTCTGGATAAGCATCAAGTATATCCTATCCATAAAAAACATGACTTACGTAACAAAATATGTAATGGAAAACAAATCAGTTAACACCTAAAACAATGATTCTTCTGAAATATTATTATCAAAGAAATATTAGAAGATCATATATGATATCATATTTATGTTTGTAGTTATTTTGTAATTTAATAAAAACTATTTAACTATTATATAATAGGTTAACGTACCCTCTACTAAGGAAGTGTACAAGGTAAGGTATTTTCATCTCACTTCTTATTCCCGTGAGATTCATGTTATATTCCAACTATGACCTTTTGTGTTGTGTATGTATTGCCAATGATTGTATTATTTGGGTAATATAATTTCATTAATGGGTATTTACACCTTAATTGTATGATCCTTCTTTCATGGGGTGTATGTTTCGTAAGTTACCAAATCGGTAAGGGAATTTCAAATTTCGATTTCCACTCATTTGGTTTTAAGAAAACTTCATTGATTATTTTAATCCAATATTATGTGTTAAATAACTATTTATTTATTTACATTGTAATTTCCACTCCCCATTTTGTGGATATACTTTTGATACAAATAACCACTCCATTGATAAATTATCAAGTCGTCAATATGAACTTGATAAGAGTAATATCAACTCAATTTCCATTCATTGAGTTATACATCCAAATCACTGGTGTTGTTTTTATAAGAATATGAGTGAATGTACTCTGATTGATTTACACTGAATATCAAATAATTTTGAGTGTATTTATATTTCTCACACATAATTATGTCATTTATTTTTCCTTAATTTAAGGATACAGTCTTTATAAGGGATTTCATCTCAATTTACATTCCATTGATACTTCTTTGTTGTTATGCACCAATTCAATTTTATATGGTGTACATACTGTAATTTGACATATTATATCAGGAATCCCTTTATTCTCATGATATTATAATCTTTTTATTTCTTTAATTATTTTTATTCAAGCATCTCTCATTTGGTTAGGAACTCCAACTAAAATATCATTTTAAATGTTTTAATGATTTATTCTTCTATATCATTCTCATTATTGTGCATGTTTTAAAAATTGTGTTAATTATATATTTATATGGAAATGAATATTTTAAAACTAAAATTCCATCTAATAATTTCAAATTAATATGGAACACTTTGATTGAAAAATATATTTTTAGTAGCTTCTTGATAAATAGCGAGACATGTAAATGTTATCAAGAAAAGGGGACATTTCTATCAAATATTTGTACTATTTATTTTCATCTATGTCAATATCCTTAATTATTCTTGATTAAGGTTGATTTTTTATAATACAATCTTCTATATTGTATTTAATGAGTTATTTTTGACTATTGATGTGCTATTTTTATAACATTCATGGTTTGTGGTTAAAATATTGACATTTGTATGCGAGATTTAATACAAATGTTCAGATTATGATTCAACCTTTTCATATGAGGAATTTATTCGACATAGTAAGTGATTTGTGGAGACTGATATTGCTCCTCGATGCATCGGTAAGTCTCATGATACAGACTAGTGTCTTCTCACAAGTTCATGATAAAATCTTATTTTTAGTCCTGGCACAAGGCCTTGACTATGTGGTTATAATGTCAGGAATTTGGTCGTCCATCATTATGAAATTTTCTATTGATATTAAATGTGATTATTTGACTAGTAAAATATCCATATGAATAAGTAAATCACAATATTTGATTTATATTTTCTATATTATACTGAAGATTATGTTTATAAGGTTTTTTTAGTCTTATACATTGACCTAAATGTTTATTCTTATTTATGAATGTTTCATCTATATTGTTATGCTTACTGAGCATCTGAGCTCCCAACTTTCTATGTTTTAATTTTCCCAGGATGCAAATAAGTATATTATGACTGACTTGTCGGGATAGGATATGGGATTTGAGTCTATTCAATGGAGACACAATGTTGTTGTTTTTCATTTCACAATGTAATGTAAAACATATGTATGTATCTTGTACTTATAATTCTACGAAATTGGTTGGTATTTTGGGATTTGAACCCGAGTGATCTTACCAATCTTATTTAATAATGTAAAGACTTTGTATAACTATGGTCAGGGTGTTATAATCCCCATGCTGGGAAGCACATTCCTCTAGATCAAAAATATGATTTCATGAAGAAACTCACCAATATTACCTCCAAATTACTAATCCTCGATGCATTGAGTTTTCAAAAGACATCTTGGAAGCACTTATTGAGGCCTTTTCAAGACCTTAGGATTTTGAAGCCGAATTTTCATAAAGTGATGTATATTTTTGAGAGAATGATACTACATAATTCTGATTATTCATCTATTTTACAAATTATGATGAGGATGATGTCCTATAAGGACATTTCAAACCCCTGTATATCATTGGAATAATAAATTTCATTGTTATCTGACGAGACGTCATTGAATATGGATCATGAGTAATCCTCATTCTACTTCAGACACCTCGCTAACTAGTTCTCTAATATTCACACTTTCCTCCCTCTAGTATGTTGTTATAGGGTTATGAAAATACTGAGAAATATCCTCTCAGTGAGATCACACTTGGTAGTCTGTTCGAGGATCTTGTGTCTAAATAAGAGTGTCATGGTTGTTTGGTAGGATAAAAAATTTAATGTTCTGTTGTAGATACCATGACTAAATTAGCATGTGTCCATTTTAGTGCAATACCACCAATGTATCAAATATTGTTTCGGCAGAAAAATTGGGACAAAAAATTGTGACAAATGCCACTTAATATTTTTGGGGTCATATTACATTGATGTATTATTCCACCATAAACCAGGAAAACATTCCAGGACTGATGATGTTACTCAAATAATATCTCTAAATGTATTGAAGGTGATCTTAGTTAACCCCTTCAAGAAGCTTAGTGTTGATTATGTGCTAACTATTAATCAATTTGACAGTGTGGGCTTGAATTCAAGAACTCATTAGGAAACCTCTATACTTCCAATCATGAAATTTTATCCTGATGGCACTGCAGAGGTTATCAACTCTCCAGGTGATGGAGAATACTTGAATGAAAATGGTTCCATTCCATCCCCTAAGGTCCAAAAAACACATGTTCATTCAGACAAGCTAAATAAGCTCACATTAAAATAAGATAATTTGGGTGACTAATTTTAGTCCAACAATTACAATTTAGGACTCCAAAAATGATTTATGTCTACTAGTGAGCCAGAAATGTTTTCCTCATGCTACTAATGTCCAAATTAAGGCAACATTCTTCCTTAGGAAGAACTATTATTATCTACTCCTCACATAGAATATGTGAAAGCCCTGGAGCACAAGGATGTGATAGAGGAAGAATAAGATGAATTCAAGGATACACCTCCATAATTTGAGGAATATTTTTCTACCCCCATCAAGGACCTCATTGAGAAATATCTGGATAAAAAAGAAGATTCACACCCCACTCTGATTATTGTGGTAACGACTCTCAAAGAAAAAGATGTATAAAAATCCATACTAAAATAGAAATGGGATGTTTTTTTCTTGTAAATTCATTGAATTTTCAGTCCTTGACCCCAAGGTTGTCACCCATAATTTGGGTGTTCCATAAGATCATTAGGAATACAATAAAACATTCAGAGAGACATGCACTAACTCACATATCCAAAATTCAGGCTGACGAGGGAAAACTCATCAAGGATGTTTTTATTAGAGAGTTACAATATCCAAAATTGATATCCAACACTATCCCTATTAATAATAAAATAGAAAATTCAAGGATTACATCGATTTCAGAGATCATAATTAGCATTGTCCCAATGATGACTTCCCAGTTCCAATTACAGAACTCTTGATTGGCGTGAAGGAAGGCTATCAAAACTGACAAATAATTGATGGGTATTTTTTATACAAACATATCTTGATGGCCGTAAAATATGAGTAACTAACAACCATTAGATCCCCCTAGGGTATTTTTCAATCGGGTAATTCTCTTTGGGATGAAGAACTACAGTTCCTCTTACAAATGTTCCATGAATCACATTTTCAAACCCTTCCTATGATGTTTCATTTAATTCCATGCTGATTATCTTGTGGTTTACTTTAATAAGTTTGTAGATCATCTAGCCAATATGAAAATCATCTTCAACATGTTTTGACAACATATCCTGAAGATGAACCCCTTGAAATGTGATTTTGGGTTTACTGCTGGAAAGTTTCTCAACAATGTTATTTGAAATAATCACATACAAGTTGATCAAGATAAAACTAATGATATCCTTGGCATGTCTCCATCTCTAAATAAAAAGTAATTGAGATGAAATAAAGGAGAGATACCCTATATCTGGTGCTTTGTATCCAACCTTATTGGAAAATTTCTACCCCTCATAATGTTAAAGAATAAGGGGGTCATATATCAGTGGATAAAAAACTATCAAGAATCATTTAATGACTTCAGGATATACATCTTGAGCCCACTAGAATTTAGGCCTCATGTTTAACAAAATCCACTCATTGTGTACCTGACTGACCAGGAGTGATCACTGGGTGCTTTCCACACGAAAATGATTAATGAGGGAAATGAAAATAGACTTTAGTATCTTAGTACAATCATGATTGATGTTGAGAATCATTATTTCGAAATCTATAAGAGGCTCCTGGAATTAATATTTGTCATCCAAAATTCAAGGAAAAATCTACAGCACCATGAGGTCAACTCGGTTTCTTGTAATATCCCACTCAAATTTATCCTCAGTCATCTTATGTTGATAGGATTTCTATCATGATGGGAAGTTATTCTACAACTGTTCGACATACAGTTTGTGGCTCCGAAAGAAGTGAAAGGCCAGGTTTTGGGGGATTTCCTTGCAGAACACCCATCTGCAGAATAGATTCCATCAAATAGTAAAATAATTTAAGAATAATTATTCACTATTCAAAGAGTCCCACAAACATGTAAAATCCATTTTTATGGAGAATCCATGAGCCCAATTGGAAATTGAATGGAGGAACCTACATTCAACAAACTAGGGTTATAGATTTTATTTATATCCACATAGAAGGCAGTGTATCCATGATCCTTCCGGGTATTAGAAGGTTGTACAAATAATGGTGTAGAATATTAGGCCCTCAATTTAGGACCAGAATTATAAAATCAAATAATGGTGATGCACCATAAGGTGAAATGGGACTCAGAGTCTGTAATCAAGAATATCGACGAGGATTATTCCATCAAAAAAAGGATTGTATTTCCCTTTTTGATTTTGTATGACTGTTAATGGTAGAATTACCCTCAAAGGAAACATTAAATCATGTTATGAAGTCACAGAATTCCAATGAAGATTTTTTGTAAAATGAAGCTAAATATTTGGCATATCAAATTCTGGACAAAACAGTCATTAGCATTTCCCACCGCCAAATGATTTCACCTTTTTTCAGATCAGAATAGAATAGATAATTGATGTTAGTACCATCACTGAGACATATTGTACTACCATGAGATGGAAGACACCCCTCATGGACTACCATTATGATGAGGGACTCCCACTTGACGTAGCTGGAAGATACTAGATCTGGAGGTTAGTAGAAAATTTTACTCTATATGATGGACCAAATCACCATAAATTCATCTAGAAATGAAGCATTTAGGGAGTACTTCTCAGATATGTCAGTAGATAATAGATTAAAAATGTTATGTAATAAGTACATAAAAGATCTAGTGTTTCCCACCAATAAGGGTATAGGCTTCCAGATCATGTTTGATGGACTTCATACCTCTAGCCTTTGATGACATAATATTTCATAAAATTCACCAAAGAAATTTCATTTTCATCGGGTTCATGAAATCTTTTTCCATTAACCCCCTATGTTTCTATATATAAACTAATAATCATGACCATTTTACACACGGGGGGTGGATTTTGTTAGACCATACTCTCCAAATACAACTCTGTAGTTCAATTAAATCCATATGGATACTAAATTATTCTCGTAATGGCCTAAGAGAATACCTCTCAACAAAGTCAGAGATAAAATCTTTTTTAGCTTCTTCAAAACTAACATCATCACTAGATTTAGTGTCCCTCATTAAATATTGATAGAAAATTGAACCAATTTATACTCCACTAAGGTGAAAAAGCTATACCAATATTACAGTATCAAGTCTAACCATTCATCTTGTTATCATGATGTGGATAATACATAGATATAGTCTTTTAACAAAACCATTTCAAAAATACTCCAGAAAATCGAGGTTAATGATAATGAGTCTTTTCCTCACAAGATCTTTCATGAAATATGGTCATACAAAACTACAACCTGGACTGTAACATGGGAAACCCTATAATCATTGCTGTAAAGAGCAAAAGTAGTCCTACCCATTGGGGTTCAATTTCCATCACTCCATATTTCCATTTTTATCTAGCTATCTATTTATGAACTATCTGAAAAACAAATGGATGGATTGGAGTGATTGGATAAAAATAGATTACACACACAACATAAATTGGAGGTATATCAGAATTGAATAGCACATGCCTTCAACAATATGGTCCACCATCATTCATTCCTCTAAAAAAAGATGGTTTTTGTCCTTAAGACTTCCATGATACCAAGAACGAAGCCTCCAATGCATGATCCAAAGTGGGAGGGACCGTAATAAAAGCATTAGGTCCACTCCAATGGAACTTATTCCTTAATATCATTGTATAGAGAACTCTCTACGACCCCTACTAATGCAAGGTTACTAAATAAATATTTTTTGTAACTACACTGCATCATGTTAGCTGTAAGATGTTAACCATCATTGAGGGTCCTTATCACATGGGTATAAAAATAACAACATAATGCCTTTTTCACCAAATAGTAAACTACACAATACCTATTTTCCTTTATTATTAACATCAAACTACATGGTTAATGTCATTTCCATTCGATTTTAAGAAACCCCCTGCATGCCACAAGTCGAGATACCACTCGTAGTCCCTTTAAAAATTAGAATCCTTCCCACTATGGATCCAATTTAATTTGATACAACCCATATGTGGGATAAAATCACCTCTTAGATAGACTTGAGGAATAAAATTGGGATTACCCAATACATAACCATACTTATATCATTTCCATTCCATAATGGCATTGTTACACTTTTTTCAGGTATAAGTCCTAAAATTTTCCTATCCACATTATATGATGATAAAACATATGATCTAACCATGAACTACGTGCGGATTGATTCCCATTCCTATTGAGATATCTAATGATGCATGAATCCCCAATATTGGGTCCAAAAATTCCCACAATGAAAATTTATTCTTTCCTTATCTACAAACCACATCTACAGAGGGAACTTTTCCAGAATGTATAGCTTAATTATATTTACAACGAGATGCATGCTAATTCCTAGCCTCATGTTTTTTGTAGACCCACTAAACTAGAAAATATTTAAATCCCCTTTCCATATTTTGTAATCCAGTTTGTTTGGGGGACCATCATTAAGAACATTGTGTGTCTTTATTAGCATCCTATTGAGATACTTAGTGATGCCCAAATCTTCCATCTCAGGTCCATCCATAATTTTTAAAAAATAAAATTCACTCCCTTTGTTCTTGAATAAAACCTTCACAGGTGGAATTTTCAATAACTACATGTCTCTTGATTCTAATTCAAATGAGAAATGTTTTGATGCATGGATCCCTAATCCTGTGTCCAGCCGCACTTTTGGAAAAGAAAATCCCCTAACTTTTCCTCGTGCATGTACTAGATCTACATGGGGAACCATTCCAGGACTTATTCCTTGATTCTCATTATAATTAGATGTATGGTGATACCACGATTTCCTAATTTATGCCTAAATGTTAGTCTGGAAGTTATCAAATGTTTCCTTTCCCTCATCAAATTCTGATTGGTGTGGGGAAAAATATTCAAGAACTGTTTGTATCTTGAATCTCACCATAATTAGATACATAGAGATTCTGGGATTCTATCATTTCTCTCATCCAACACATAAATTAAATTCACCCATACTTCACTTTTTTAGCATTGAACAATAGAACAATCTTTTACCACTCTTTATTCCTCACACTGATTACTGCTCACATGGGCTTAGAAAATTTGGTAAAATCATTTCCAAATAAAAGTAAGGTATATATATTCAAAATGGGGTTATATTGGTCTTAGATACAAGGCCTTAAAAGGAAGACCATTGATCCTCATCTCATGAAAATAAAATGCACTATTTGTCTAAAAACCATCTTTGGCTTGATTCTCATTTTAATGTGATATGTAGTGATGCCCAAAATTTCCATCCTTTGGTCTAATATAATTTCCTCCTTTCATGTCAAAATCACCCCTGTCCTCAATGCATGATGATACATTTAATGATTATTTTAGAACTATGTATGGATTTTTTTTCTCTAACAAGAAATGTAGTGACACTTAGGTCTTATGCCAAATTCATGCCACAATATTCCAAAACTACTCACATAAAGACTCCATTGTCCTTACTACATGAAATTAAACTTATTGCCAAATGTCCTTGATGAATCAGAGAACTATGTATGGATTGATTATCATCCCCTTGAAATTTATAGTGATTTCTATTCCATAATCCTTTTCCCAGCCACAAGGAAATGAAAAATTCCCCCCTCTCCTGCATACCATCGAAATTTCATTCATGAACATTTTTTTTAGTCCACTCATTATGGGGAAACCCATGGAGTAAAAAATGTACCCCTTCCACATATGAGTCAAGTCTTTGCAAGGGATTCCAATATCATGATCGATGTCTAACCATATGCTTCATTTGTAGTTAAACACTTTTCTCTCACAATTAATAGTCCTAATCATTGACACTTTCAGTTCTTCATAATATTTCTTATGTTCGTGGTGATACAATGTATGATACCTCAAGGATCATTTTCCTAACTATACATTATGCTCCCCCTGTGGCATTTCATAGGAAACCTAAAAATGATAATTTTATCCAAAGGATACCACTATTTGATTTTGTAGTATGTTCCCCATTTGTCCTTTAATAAAATAGCCATTATAATAGGTTTTGAAACCAGTGTTAACTCTATCCTTTGGAGAAGCCTCTTTGGTCCTCATGGGCATTAATAGAAATAGGTCCATCACATGATTTTAAAAGAATTTATTTTTCATTGAAAACTATCTCATTTTAACTATCCAAATCTAAAAACCCCACAAGACCAAGGTTTACAATTTTATCCTCCGTGTTTTTTTAGAATATTGGGACAATCTTGACCAAAAAATGCCATACATATCATTGATTTGTTTGGTGGGATGCTCCTAGTCATACGACCTAAAACTATATGCCCCATAATTCCTATGCATGGGTCATACCTTTATAAAAGAGCCTATTTCCCCTAATTCAATAAAATCCATTACTTGAAATACCCCTTCTGTATTTAGGTGCATTTATCTATAAGCCACGGTATGTTATTATGTATATCTGAATCTCTATAAACATTCATTGGGTATTAATGATATAATATATGAATTTCCAAGAGATATTTTACCTAACTATGTAGTACGTTCCCTTTCTTTCCTCACAAAAAATATCACCAATACAATGTTTTTTATCTAAAGGATCCCCTGTTGGACTATGTAGTTCATTCCCTAGTTGGCCTTACAAATATAATCCCTCAAAATAGGTTTTTCACTGGTGGTAAAATCATTCTCAGGTGACACCTCCTCTAAAACCTTATGTCCATTTTCTCCCTACCACTATTTGGATATGGAAGTCCCCATGCTACAACTAAGCTTTTTCCCTATCACATATGATCATCATAGTAAATTTCCTAAAAACTACTAAGAGTTAGTGAACCATCAAACCTCTAGTAAAATATACAGACCTTAAATTATATCCCCTAATGATGTTTTACATTTTGACATTATAATGCACACCATGATGACCTCACTATATGAATTTAAACTACATATAAAAACATACTGAACTTAGGACATTAAAATACATGGTTAGTTTTCTAATCACGTGACATTTAAATGTACGATCCTTCAACCCCTTTCAGAAAGAGGCCTTTCTCATGATACCATTCTATTAAAATATACCATCATATACACAAAATATTTATGTAGGAGAGGCTTCCCATTATTTGAAGTTATCTATATAGACATTCCATTAATTCTCAAACATTTTCCCTTCAAAAAACCACACATGTGGTCTTGAGACATTTAAATCTTCATAAATTTCATTATTCCATTAGCAATAGAATGTCGGAATTCCTAATAACTCCTTTACCTGACTATGTTGTACACACCCCCATTAGCCTTTCCAAAGTCACCCATGTAATGGGTATTTCAGCCTATGGATACCAAGACATCACTATGTAGTATGTTCCCCACATGGCCTTGCATAAAACAACCCCCATAATAGCTTTATCAACCATCGGTAACATTGTCGTTATGATAGAATTCCTTTATTCCAATAATACACGTTTTAGATTTGGAAACCAAAAAATTATGTCTCATGATTTCTCGTTGGATATATGAAGAATTTCTAGATGTCCATTGCCCAAAAGACATGTTTGGGTAAATATTTCAAAATAAATGTTCTATGTTATTTAAACTAAAAAACATTATTCATGAGTCTGAATTTCATAACATTGAACTACCCAAAAATATAAAAGTTAGAAACCCAATCAGGTTGAAGAACTGAGAAGGGAGGTCTAGGTAAAATCCAAGCCTCACCCACTAAGAATATTTCCTATTATTCTTAGGAAAAAATTAGTATGATGACAAAAATATATAAAAGTTCTATTAATTTTCCATACATCCCTAGAAACTATCAAAATATGCTCATTATGACCCTCTATTTAGGTAAAAAAAGTATTCCCCCATCCCAATCATTGTGATTTTGATTAGCTGATATGAAAATTTTATTTTATGAACAAAAGAATCGATGTAATGATTATGGGGAAAGAGTAGGGGTGAATACATATATGATTCGAAACAAAATTGATAACATTTATAGAGAAAAATCATAATAACGTCTACAAGGTGGATTGAATCTACCATATATTACAATAGTAATTCAACATAACTCTTCATATATATAATATAACCCTGAGCCCCATCACCCACTCATTAAAGATAGGTCAGTCCATTAGAATTAGTATACTCATCCCAGTGAAGCTCATATGATATAGCTGCAATGAACGTTGACGATTCTGATTGTGATTATCCCAATGAATGGTGGATTTCATCGAGTTCCCCCTGAGAAGAATCCAATTCATGTTGAATGTGAGATAATTTATTGGTATTCTCTTTTATTTTCACATTAAATTCCACCAACTTTGTTTTATGGCTACCCTCTTCTTGGGATAATACAACTCAGAAGCCTTCAATTTCCGAAAGATGTTTGGACTCTATAACAAATTGCTGAAACTTATTATTTCTCTCCTTTTAGAAAATAGTCTCCTTAAAAGCAGTATTGATTGGATGGTAATCAAAACTCTAAAATCCCAAAATATCTAGAAGTGCTAGATTATGGCCAAACTATGAATGTAGGTCTTCTAGTGGTATCTTACAAATCATCTTCTAATTGATCTTCCATGTCATGTAATACATGACACTAAAAGAATCCTACATCTTTAATTTCGACTTAAATACACTTTCTTGGGAAAGGATATAATTAGTCAAAAAGGCACTAAAAGAATTGCACTACTCTTCCCCTTCCTAAACAGTGGTCACCTTGCCTTCCGATGATAGTTGAGCTGATGTAGAATCTTTATGGTTAGACCGATACATGGAAGATAATAATCCTATATGATGAATTTGAATAATTGTAATCTTCAATTGAATAGAATAATGGAGCATGATCAAGGTGGTCGGTGGCATTCACCCAATAATGGAGCAACATCATGAGTAGCTTCCTCCCTAACATTCCCAACTTCAGTATACTAAGTGATTACTTCCCGATGAGGAACACTCTTCTGGGTTTTATCAACTGCTTTGACCATAGGTTTTTTAGTGCCTCCCACTTCAGGATTCATAGAATTTTTTTCTCTATAAACATGGGTGGGATGGATTTGGATTCCCTTCTCTTAATGTGCCTTATAAATGTTCCATATATAAAAGGTACATGATTTTATCTTCACTGTGAAATATAAGATAAAATAAGAATAAATATGTATGAAAAACAAAAGAATGAGATAACTCACTTCCTTCCAACTCCTTGTGTAAATCTTCCAATTAATCAATTTAATATGGAATATCAATTATTGTTTTATTTATATCCCAAATGTCATGATAAATTGGATTCAACCTTTCTAAGTACTCACCATTACGGGTATCTGATGCAGGTTTCTCAGAACTCAAATGTCCTCTGCCAACTCCCCACTACCATATTACCTCAAAACGCACAATTTATTAATCCCTTTAAAATTTAAGTCCATCATCATCAACCTCATGAGACCATCGAGTATCCATGCTAGCATCTCCCAAAAAATCAATGGGATCACCACTGACTACCGCAAGGTCCTATAATTTGGGTAACTAATCTGAAATATCGTGTAATGAGGAAGGATAGAAATAGTGTGTAACACTTAAAGAAGAACGTAAAACATTATTGTGATGCTCACATTTCTATTCAAGGGAATGGTAATATATTGTTTTATATTTTCATTCCTTATCCACTAGGTTAACAATATTAATCATCTTGAATATGTTCCTCCCCTAGAGTATCTTCCTAGATCCTTGAAGGACTAGTCCCAGATCCATTAAGAGAGGAAAGAAATTCATATTATGCAAAAGATAACCACAATCAGAAATGTGTGCCAAGATATTTGTGATATTCCCTGATCGCACAATGACTCATCATGACACATTCAACAAACCAGATTTAATTCCCTCCTTCTCTTCTTCTCATGTGATATAGAAGGGCATGTAACACTCTTCTTGGTGATAGATACCTGAGGTAGAAGTCGATAATCACCCACCACCATCACCTCCATCATGTTCTTATGTCCCAATGATTGTTCTTGGGACCCATGTTCTTCATTAACTAACTCAAAAGGAGTGCATGTGGGTCTGTATTTTGTTAACATTGACACCTCAGTTGCTTCTCTTTCTCCACCCTTTCCCATTCTAAGCTGTAATATAAAACCACCTAAATATTAATTACATGGGATAAAATTGACAAAATGGAAAATAATAAAATATAAATATGTCAATTGGGTCAATTAAAATGTCACATTCCGCTATAGGAAAAATAGTTATGCCTTCATGTTCTCCTCAACCCTGCATGTTAGACAGTCATGTTAAAGCCGAGACATGATCATCAGTTCCATAGATGAAATTCTCTATTCCTTATAGATACCTCATTACTTCATATAAATTATTTTCAGGATATTGATTGGAAGTTGCTTTGATATAAACCAACTCTTGGATTCAAAATCAATCCTCGACAAATTCCCATGAAACCCTGACATCACGTGTTATTATCTACCAAAATTGGACTGTCAAAAATCACGCATAGTTTGGTTTCAGTGAGGCTGGATGAAGAGAAAACATGACACCCTAAAATGTGGAAACCTCTTTAAAAATATGTTATATTCTAGAAGAATGAGGGTACGAGACAAGGGACTCATCCAAATAATGATTTATAGACCACCTCAGTGCTAGTGGTGTCGTTCTATGAACCGTAGTTAGAATGGGGGTCTTTGTCAGAGAACATTTTTATGGATCTGGAGCATCTAAATAATGTTTGGATTAGGATTTTATTCTATAAATTCCAACCTCTATCCTGGTTGTTTCCTCTAATAGAGGTATCATAATTGACATTTTGTATTCCTCTAGATCAATTTGGATATATAAATTTTATTCTACTATAAAATCATTCCCATTTCTAACATGGGTAGGGGAAGATAGTTGATTATTGAAGATATTTAGAATGGAGAGAAAACCAATATGAAGCATATGCATCATAGATAATATCACTTTCAATATGGGATACCTATATGTTATCCATGAAATCCATCATAATTCCCTGAGGATATAATTATTCTCCTCCACATCATTGGTAAATGTTCCAATTGGTGGATTACAGTATGGAAGGAAATTAAAATTTCCAAATAGATTCAACTTCTTCATCAGAAAATCATGATTATAGTTCACAAAATAAATACTAGAATACTATTAGAGAAATCGACAGAATTAGCTGTCATGGATTTTTCTGAATTTAGCTCTAAATATGAGATAAAATGTCCTTTGATCTAGCATCACAACCCCAGAAATGGCCACTCAACTCTAAATTGGGAATTACCATTGTATAAATGCACAAATATGTGATAAAGTTTTTCAAGGATTAGAGAAGCCAAACCTTTGTATATCCCCATTACAAATTTGGCCACAATGAAAAAATTACCAAGCCTCGCACTGCCATCGGACTGATGGATGAGGAGTAGATAAATGCACATCCGGATGGAATGGATTCCATCCAATAGAACCTCTACATTATTCTTTGGGCTAACCTTGTAACCAAAATTTTTTTACTCAACATATTTCAATGTCGACCAAATCATTCCAGAAGCACCATGATTCTTTGCAATGGGGAAAATAGTATGGTTACTGCAAGTAAGACCATCTCCCACTGATTCTAACAAAGCCCCCATCTACATTAATACAAAAAATTCATCCATGGGACATGGATTTATGTCTTTCTGAAACTTCTTTTATATCATAAAGATCTTGTGAGCTAATTATCGTGTCATCTCAGTGTCATCCCATGTTGAATTTGGTGGGATAAACTAATTTTATATTTTTCATATAATAGGTGCCCTAGGTATTTGTTAGACATCTCACAAGATGATGTTGACTTCCCCATGAATCATGGTAAGGAGATGTTATGCAGACATGATGAGCTTAATAATATAGGAATGATGTATGGGTTTTAGTAAAAATAGGTTTTTCCAACAATGAAGGACTCATAAATCAGAAAATCATGTAGATCCTTCTTGAAATGTGCATATATTTGGCACACCTAGAATTCCCACATCCACTCAATCATGACTCCCCCTTTAGATTCAAAGTCCTACTCTCATTTCTAGTACTGAGTTAGATCTTTCATTTGAGTATGGAATTTTGAGTCATAATAATGAGTCCTCGACTCATTGATATGAGACTTCATATATGGAATATAGCCACTATGACGTATAAGAGAACTAATAAGTATTTTTTTCTCCTTCATGAAAACAGCCTTTCATGAATTGTTGTAAGAAGGGATTTTGATTTCTTTAATGAATCTAGTATCCATGAAGTATTTATTCAACAATGAAATATGGGTTTCCCTCAAAATTTAGTGTTTTTAAAAATGAATGTAGTATGTTTGTGCGTACTTTCATGGATATAGTACCAAATTCATCCCCAAATGAATTAGAGTAGTTTTATAGAAATCATATTAATTACTCCCTCTGACAATGATGACTTTATTTTTATGCACAACATCTTATTCAGTCACAATAATTGAAGCCTCCATTGAAAACCTATAATATGACACCAAATTCTCTCATTAAGTTGAAATATTTACTTAGGAAAATAAATATTAACATAGAAGAATATATGAATTTTGGAAATTCAGATCTCCATGTTGGTCCCTTGACAAGGTTCCCTACTTAGGTCACTCTACTAGGTATTTCTGTATAGCCCTTTTAACTGAGTTCATTGCATAATTCTCTCGATGAGAGGCCTAAACAAGGCTTCACGCCAAATGACTTCGTAGTGCCCCATCACATAGGTGGATGTACCTTAATAGAATCGTTGAAACACTGTCATGGAATAACAGTGCAATGAAGCTGGAAGTGAAACCAGTGAAACGAGAGACCAAAAATTAGTCACATATAATGAAAGGAATATGACCACGACATACAGGTATTTATAGAAACTTCCTATCTGCACGTAATTCCTATACCAACGTCATATTCCCAGCACATGAATGTTAGACCTCCAATAAGAAATCTACACAGACGACCTATGTGATCATTTTTCATGAAGAATCTGCATGATCCAGCATTTTACCCCATAATAATATTTTTACATAAATTTTCCTCAGTACTAGACCCATATCTTTTATTTGGATCTAATCTTGAGGGGGGTTGGTATTTTGTTTAAATTCCAATTTTTTCAAGGAAGGATGAAAATATTATGATGGGAACCTTGGAAATACTCACGATCAAAAGATCCTTAAATAGAACCATGGGTCTTGGAATTATCGAACTATGGGCATAGACATCAGCACATTACTTAAGTTGCGCAGCTACCCTCTACAAGCCAAAAGGGATAGATACCCCTTCATAGGACACACATAATGTATCGCTGCATTGTGGACATTATCAAGAAAACTCCTTCTACCGGGGTCTCATATTTTCTTATAAATAAGACCCTTGGGATCCTCATTAATGAAACATAAAAATTGAAATAACCCTTAGAGCTCTCATTGCATTGATTCTACGCCCAGGACCAACGTAAGTCACCCTTTGTGCCCTCTTCCAAAACCAACAAAGTTAAGTCTCTTCTCTCCTTGGTTTCCTTTTTTTAAAGGAACCAAAATGAAATGAAGGGCAAATGGCACTCCAAATTTTCTCCCATTTGGATTGACATTAATACTACTAGTGGTTTTCTGTACTAGTCATACTAGATGTTTTGGATCCTTCAAGATGATATAGATTTGTATATCGATGGTCATGAGGACCCTGACCCCATGTATAATGATGGGATGTTCATGGTATCCAAGGATTATGGTTTAGATCATGTACGACCATTATTATCTCTATGACATGGAGCCTCCGGTCCTCAAGAGGGAGGGTGAGGATTAGACATGAATTTTTTGTTGACATGGAATGACATCCTCCTCCTTATCTATGTGACCATTTTTAGGGAACCCCTACAAGCGTAATAACATATTATTTTTTGTAGGGGTGATATAGTCATTACCCTATCTACCTCCACATCACTCGTGGTCCCTTCTTAGGGTATCCTCTTTAAGAGTTAGCCCCAAATTAATTCCCTCAAAGGGACATACTTCCCTACACGACTCACGAATCTACAAGGTAATAGATTCCCATCCAAATGGGATTCATATAAAGACTCCTAGATGTTAATACCATACTATCAGATAAAACTTCTTCTCTTTCTCTATACCCCAATAGGGTATAATTCAACTTGGAATCTCATATCCCTTCTAGGTTTTTAGGATTCTTTTTCATAGTTCCCACACCAAACATAGACTAGGAACCTTCCACATAGACGCCCATGCCACATGACATTAAATCGTAAAGTTAGGTCTTTATCACATGACCTTAAAAGGAATGATGTTCCATGTTATGTGGAACCAAACTACGTGGGTTATGATTTCTATAACAGGTATATGTTGGAATCTCATTCATGTGTTCGTTCCCAAAGTCAAAACAATTCATATCACTCTAGATGATGATAAACTCCATAGTGAGTCTTGTATCCCTAGATGATGATACACTGTAGAGTTCCCCATTTAGTGGATAAAAACCATAATTTTCATAATAATGACCAAATAATCTATAATTAGTATATAAAATGATACAATTGATGGAGGTCCTCAGATTCAAATAGACATCTCCATCGATGAAGAACCACAGATACATATAGGTGACTAAAAGATATTTACATGCTAATAATTGATTACTAATATTGAGGTGACCCACATAATTCTTGGGAATTAAAGAAGGATTCAAAAAAATTTCATAAATCTATAAATGATTCTCAGAAATTGAAATAATTCCCAACAAAAGGGTGTGTAGAGCCAAACCTCCCATCCTCTTGACCAATGAGAGTCTTGAAGCATCGTTGGACGAAACACCAAAGAATCACCTTCCTTTGAAATGTTGACCCCTTGAGATATAGAATCGTTTTGTGTTTCTGGTCTCATGATGAATCCTATTTAAATCTATTTAGAGAAACAACATTCAAAAGGTTCCAAATCCAAAAGGAATAAAATGGGGAACCTAATGTGAATGACTTTCCTAAGGCATATCCATCACAATATGAATGTGATGTACTGACCAGTCTCCATCAAACAATTCCATTCCTCATGGAAAACCCTTTTCCATAGGAATAAAATGGTGAATCTGATGTGAATGACATAACAATGTCATCTCCCTCACAATATAAAAGGGTTGTACAGACAAATCCTCTTCAGAATGTTGTATATCTCGAGGAAAACCCATTTCCATTAGAAAAAAATATAAAACCCATAAAAATTATAACCCCCAATAAAAACTAGAAAACCCAAAAAACACTAAAAACCTTAATAAAACAAAAAACTCCTAAAAATAATAGAACAATAAAAACAACCGATAAAATCCAAAAAAATATTAAAACACTAAAAATCCCTGAAAACTAAAAAAATACCTAGAAACACCTAAAACACTAAAGAAAATAAAATACCTAGAAAAATATAAAAACACTAAAATATCCATGGAAAACCCGAAAATGTTAAATGACCCAAATAACACTAAAAACCCTTAAAACTCTAAAAATAATTGAAAACCCAGAGAACCACTAAAAACGCTAAATAAACCACAAAACCCCATAACACTAAAAATCCAAAAAACCCAAAAAACCTAAAAACAATAAGAAAACCTAAAACCATAAATGTCCCTAAATCCAAAAAAACACCCACAATACATATCCTCCCCCATTTCCCTAAAAACATTAAACTCCTAAAAATTCAAAAACCCAATAAGCCACTAAATAACCTTAAACCCATTAAAACCATAAAACAATAACTCTCATAAAAGGCCATAAAAACACTAAAAGACCCTAAATGAATTTTGGAACCCCATAAAACATAAATGACCTTAAGCACAATAAAATCCTAAAATTTCATATATAAAATAAAATACGATAAAACTCATAAAAATATTAAAAGTTCCTAAAAACCTAAAAACACAAAAAAAAAAGTAAAAATCACCTAAATTTTACTAAAATACCATAATCCCCAAAAATTTTCAAAACCCTAAAAACCCTCAAAGGACACCAATAGAAATAATAACATTGAAGAGACTAAAAACTGCAAAAAACATAAAGGACCCTAAAACCCTTAAAATAACTAGAAAACCTAAAAATCAAATAAATACCCTAAAGACCCTAAAAACTATAAAACCTTAAAATAACATTAAAATAGGAACCCCCCAAAACCCCTTAAAGTACCCTAAGAAACCTACAAAATAAAAACTCTTAAAACTGAAAATAACACACAAACCCCTAAAAACAATAAAACCCTAAAATCCCTAAAACCCTAAAATCATTAAAAGACCATAAGAACACCCTAAAATCATAAAGTCCCTAAAACACCTAAAAACCCTAAAACCCTATAAACCTAAAAACCCTAAAAAACACGGAAGACAATACTAACCCAAAAAAGTTATAACCCCTAAAATTCTCTAAGTCCCTTTAAAACCATAAATAAACAAAAACTAAAATAAAATTCCCAAAAAACCCACTAAAACCCCCAAAAAAACAATATAACCGTAAAAAACATAAAACCCCTACAAACTCAAAAGAAACCAAAATCTCATTAAAAATGTAAAAAAATACAAAACTCTAAAAAATTTAATACCATAAAAATAAAAAAAGCACTAAAAACCTCTAAATACACTAAAAACATGAAACCACCAATAAATTCCAAAACCCGTTAAATACATTGAAAACCCATAAAACTCATAAAAACACTAAAAACACTAAATATTCGAAAAAAATCCCCTAAAACCTTAAATAGACCTACAATCCCATAAACACCCTAAAATCATAAAAACCGCTATAAATCCTAAAGTAACATTTAAAAAATATACATAAACAACCCCAAAAAACCAAACCACTAAACCCTACAATATACACCATAATCCCTACAACATAAACCATATTATCCACACCCTAAATTCTAAAACCTACACATGAAACTCAATACCCTACACCCTATACCCAAAACTTTTCACCCTAAACAATATTACCTACACCATAAACCCAGAATACTACACCCTATACCTTATACCATTCCCTATAATCCATAAAACCTAGGCCCTACAACATAAGAACAAAAAACAATTCCAAAAATCTAAACAATATACCATAAACCCTAAAAGACCGAACGAATACCAACAAAATGTAACTAAAAACTCTAAAATCCTAAAAATAATTAAAAAACCATGAAAAACATAAAAACCACTAAAAATTGTAAAAACCCACAAAACACTGTAAGAACTATAAATAATCTCAAATCACTCAAAAACACTATAAAACTAAAAACCCTAAAGTGCTCAAAACCCCTAAATTAACCACTAAAACAACGGAACCCTAGAAACCCCTACAAATACCATAAAACCAAAAAACACCCTAAAACATAAAAACATATAATAAGATCCTAAAAACCAATAATACTAAAAAAAGGCACTAAATCCCAATAATATCCTAAAAACCCTAAAACCCCTTAAAAGCCTTAAAAATACTTATAAATATATTAAACCTTAAGAAAAATAAAAACCCTAAAACCCTGAAAATAGAAAAAAACCTATAACCCCCTAAAACCCTAAACTCATAAAACCTCTAAAAAGCTCCCAAATAATACTAAAAATAACCTAAACCCCTAAAACCCAAAACCCCATAAAACAATATTGATCATCTGAAACACTAAAAACCCAAAAAACCATAAAAAATGATGAAATAAATTAAAAAATCTTAAAACACTAAAATCCTTGAAGATCCCAAACAACCCTTAAAACCCCTAAAAACATAAAAACCCATAAATCCTAAAAAAACTAGAGTAGAAATTAGAACCCTAAAAGGTACTAAAAGATAAAAAACGCAATAAATTCCTAAAATAAGCCCAAAAGCCCTTAAAACGAAAAACCCACTAAAAATTATAAAAACCCACAAAACCCAAAAAATCATAAACCCCGTGAAACACACTAAAAAGGTAATATATGGAAACCCATAAAAATAATAAAAAACAAAAAAATATTAAAAACCCCAACACATATTTAAAACCCTAAAAATCGTAGAAAACCCTCTCAAACACAAAAATTCACTAAAGATATCTAAAAATCCATATGACCAATAAAACCATAAAAGCCCACGTAGGATCCCAAATATACCATAAAATTATTCTTAATCCTAGAAACCCATAAAAATTACTAAAAATAAATAATAACCAAAATACCCTCAAAAATATCTAAAAATCCCAAGAAGACCATAAAAATCCAAGAACCTTAAAACAGTAAAACCCAAAATACACTAAAATGATAAAATCTTAAAAAATACCCTATAAGATCATAAAGTAAATAATCAAACCAAAAATACGTTAAAACCCCAATAACACTTTATACTTCCAAAAAACTGAAAAAGATCCAAAAAACCCTAAAACCCCTAAAACACCCAAAAACACCCGAGAACCTATAAAACACAAAAATACGAAAATATCATCAACACCCAAAGATAATATCTAAAACCCATAGAAAACATAAAGAACCGAATAATCATAAAATCCCAAAACCCCTAAAAAATCATAAATAGCAGGGAATGGCATAGAAGATCTCATGATATTTAATGACGCCCTTGTTTCCAAGTTCACTTGGGGATTGTTCGACTCTAATAATGATGGAATGTGATTTTTTCAAGAGAGGTTCATGTTGAAACTATATGATGGGTTTATTGGAAACATATCATCCTCAGTCTATCTAGCAATACGAGTCTCATACAAGGGAATTATGGATCACTCTAAATTGATCATTTCAAAGTAGTCGGATCTAAATGTTTCCCACCACATGGCTTGATATTCCTCTAATGGATTATGTGGAGACCACTTCCGCTTCAAGAATAATTTATATTGATGGTTTCATTCATTGCCTATGATATTTTGAAAATCTTATTCGCATTGACACCCTCATGAAGATTCAATGCTACCCCAGTTTTGATAAGGATGTCCTTTTTTGGAAACCCAACCTTGTTGGACAACTCCATGTTAAGGACTTCTATCAGTTTAGATTCACCCGAGTCATTTCCCCTCAAACATGGTTCTTATACTTTAGGAGTCCCTTCATCCACTGGATAATCATCTTCTACCATGGAAGCTCTGAGAAAATTAGCTGATCCTTCAAAGTCAAATGAAAAGGGCTAGTTACAGCTTGGACTCAATCTGTTTTCATTGTTTTTGTGCTGAAGAATCAATCTAGCTTACCTTTCATCAATGAAGGTCTTCTACTGCGCTTTGGGACTATTTGCAGGAACATTTCGGGGATTACCCCTACGTGAACAGGTCACTCTTCAAGATAATGGGCGGTCTGGTTAATTGTCCTTGCAGCAAGTAGGGGTCTCACCTCTTACTAGTTGTTTCATCTGCCATTACTTCTTACATATGGGCTTCCCAGAAAGCAGTTTCTTTTGAAAAGATGCGACTCTCATTCCATGGTGGGATCGTGACGATTCATATGGAACCTCATGTGGTTTCTCAAATTTAGATAGGTTCAATGGAGAAAGATTTCAATGATCTTATTCTCTTACAGATGGTTAGATTTTTGGCAGGACAAAAAATCCACATATTCATAAGTACATCAGTCGTATCCCTCTGATATCATCTTGGAACAGGGTCAACGAGGATGGTCCCACGTTGGGAGCACCAGGACCCTCAGGTTTTGGATGGGTTTTATGCACCCATCGAGGCTTTGTTAATGGATTCTTTTAGAACTTTATCATTAATGGATGTTCTCTTGAAGCTTAATTATGTTCAATGATAAAAGCGATTAAGTTTTATTGACAGTATGGTTAGAGCCCTCTTTGGCTTGAATATGAATCAATGGTTGTGGTGGAGGACCTCAAGCACCGGTCTAAGAGATTCCCCTAGAGGATCCTTCCCCAGTGGATGTAATGCCTCACCATCTATCAAAAGGCAGAACCTCCATGTCACACAAGATTATCAAGATGAAAAGTCGGTGACATATGTCATTTACCAGTAGGATACTATGGAGAGGGACTCGAAGTGGTCCTTTCCTGCCCCGCATTACTATCAATGGTTTTTAGAGTCCGGTCTGAGGGGTGAGCTACACACACAAGTTTTTAATCCCTCCCTATAATTTCTTGGTGGTTTCTTCATTTTTAATAAATTTCGAGGGTCCAGGTTCTCCTGTTCTTGAGCCTTATTTTTCTATAATAAATAAAAACTGAAATAAAACCCTTGAAAACAAAAAGAACATAAACTCCAAAAAACCCATAAATCTTCCTAAAACACTAAAAACTAGAAAAACATAACAATTCTAAATACATTAAAATCAAATAAAAATAAAAGAAACCCAAAAAACCCAAAAAACCCAAAAACCGGAAAAAACAGAAAAAACCAAAAAAATCCCCAAAACCCATAATATGATTAAACCCCTAAACCCCATAAAAATCAATTTAAACCCATAAACACCACAAAAACACTAAAAACCCCCTAAAAAACATAAAACCACTTAAAAATAATAACCAATATAACAGTAAAAATATAACCCCCCCCCACGTAAAAACCTGTAAAATCCTAGAAAACACTAATCCTAGTACCCTACACCCTAAATACTAAAATCTACACCATTAATCCAATATACTTATACCAATACCCAAAACCCTACACTATAAATCTGACACCCTAAACCATAAACCTAAAACCCTACACCATAAACTATGTACCCTACTTCGTCAAACGTAAACCCTACACCCCAAACCCTATACCTTACAGCCTAATCCATAAACCTTAAACCTAAAAGATATTCCCTACACTGTCAACATTGAACCAAACACCTAAATCCCTATACCTTACACTATAAACCATATACCCTAAATATTTACCATTAAACCGAAAACCCTATAATTCAAACTCTAAACAATACACCATAAATCCCATAACCTAAACCGTCAACTAGATTTCCTAAACCATAAATGAACCTAGAAACTCCAAAAACATTAAAATAACCAAACAAATTATGAAATTAAAAAAAAATTAAAATCCCTAAAATACAGAAATACCCAAAATCTCTAAATACACTAAATTCCATAAAAATAGAACCCCTAAAAGGCCCTAAAACCCTAAAAACCTAAAACCCCCTTATGACCTAGAAAAAACCCTAAAAACACATAAAACGCCTAAAAATACTAAGACCCTTAAACCCCCCTAAAACACATAAAATCCCTAAAATTCATCAAAATACAAAAACATAAAAACCATAAAATCCATTATAAAACACTAATGTGATCATAAAACCCCAATAAAACCATAAAAACTCTAAATAGCCTATAAAAAAAAAAAAATCTTAAATAGGAATAATGACCCCACAAACTAATAAAACCCATAAAGAATCATAACGGAACCTAAAACAAAAAATGATAACAACACAACACTAAACTCCCATTGAAATAAAAAATCCCTAAAACCAAATAAAATCCAAACAGAATCCCAAAAAATTCAAAAAATCCAAAAAAAACACCCTTACACAAAATATGATTACCCTAAAAACCTCTAAAAACCTTAAAAATTCATAAAACCCAAAAGACCATATAACCCTAGAATCCCTAAAAGACCCTAAAAAAGATAAAATTTCCTAAAACATGCCCAAAACCACAAAAAAACATAAAACAAACATAAAATCCTAAAAATTAAAAAACCCCTAACATATAATAAAACCCCTAAAAACCCCTAAAAACCCCTAAATCCATAAAATTGCTAAAAACAACAAAAAATATTGAAACCCCAAAAAATCCTAAAAACCTATAAAATACTAAAACCACTAAAACATGATAAAACCCCAAAAAACCTATTAATGCACTCATAGGCCCCAAATTACCATATAAACCCTAAGAGCCCTTAAAACCATAAAAGACCACAAATTCCCTAAAAAGATCATAAAAAACCTAAAACCATAAAGGGCCTTAAAACCTAAGACCTTAAAATACAATAAAACCCTAAAAATGTAAAAGTTCATCCAAACCCTAAAACCCTAAATGAATTTAAAAATCTAAAATGACCCAAAACCCCATAAAACACCCTAAAGACACTAAAACTCTCTAAAAATAATTAAAATCCAAAATGAAACCTTAAACCCCCTTTTAAACCCACTAGAATACCCTAAAACCCATGATGTCCCTAAAAAACATAAAATCCCTTAAAAGGCAATGAAAACCCCTAAAACCCTAAATGGACCTCAAATAACATTAAACACCTACAAGACCTGAAAAAATCTAAAGGGCCCAAACAAACCCAAAACCTATAAAAACATAAAAATACTAATGGTACATAATTAACCTTAAAACCCATAATGAACATAATAAACCTAAAACCATTAAAACACACTAAACCCCCCCATTAAATAACAAAAACCAAAAAACCCCAAAAAACCCTAAAGTGGACTAAAAACCATAAAAGCTCTAAAAACCAGAAAACCTCTTAACATATTTTAAAATCTATATACAAAAAAATACCTAAAATCTATAATACCCCTAAAAACCCATAAAACCTCTTCAATCCCCTAAAAACCTAAAAAATAAAAAACCTAAAATACCCTTAAGAACCTCTAAAACTTGATAAAATCTAAAAATTCTAAAAACCATTAAAACACATAAAACCCTAACACCACATAAAACCCTAAAAACATAAAACCCCACTAAAAACCATCCAATCACCTGATACCCTTAAAAACCTCTAAAACCCAAAAAAACCATAAACCCAAAATAATTCAAAAACACTATGAAACCCTAAAATCCTAAGACCATAAAAAACAAAAATACCATAAACATATAAAAAATCATAAAAACCCTATACACTGAACTCTATACCCTATACCCAACCCCCTAAAACCTTCACCTAAAAATCTATTCCCTACACCCAAAACCAAAAAACCTATAGCCTACATCCTAAATATTATAACCTACACACTAAGACATTTTCCTTACATCATAATCCTTAAAACCTACAACATAAACCATAAACATTAAACAATAAACCCTACACCCGAAACACTAAACCCTAATCCCTACCCCATAAACCCTAAATCATGCCCCATAAACCCTAAAAGAACCCAAAAACCCATAAATCCTTTTAAGAGAAAAACTAAAAGATCCAAAAAATCTTTTAAACATCTAAAAACACCAAAAACCCTAAAAGACACTAAAACAAAAAAAACACTAAGAGACACTAATAAGAACCTAATCTACTGTAAGATACTAAAACGAATAAAATCATAAAAGACCCTAAAATCTATAAAACCCCCGTAAAAACCTTAAACACCTAAAAATTAACAAAAAACTAGAAACCAAAAATACTTAAAAGGGAAAAAATCCAAAACACTCCTAAAATTTATTAAAACCTTTTTAAACAATAAAATTACTAATAATGCATAAAACCACTAAATCCTCATTAAAAATAAAAAAACCACTAAAAACCATAAAAATACATCAAATCCATAAAAGAACCTAAAAGATTGACACCCCCCGAAAATCCCTAAAAATCATAGAAAAACACTAAAATTAAGAAAAAAATATAAAGACCCTCAATCCCTAAAAACCCATAAAAGATCATAAAAACCCAATAAAACAAAAAAACATAAAAAAAGCAGAAAATCCTTAAATATATAAAACCACAAAAAAAACAAAAAATTACCTAAAATACTAAAAACCATAAAGTACCCTAAAAACCAAAAACCGCTAAAAACACTAAAAAATATCTAAAACCATTACAAGACACTAAAATCCCAAAATATAGTCTTTGAAACACAAAAAACCTTAAAACGATAAAACCCATATAAAAACCCCTAAAATACCATGACAACTATAAAACTGCTAAAACCAAATAATATATATAATAAAACCTAAAACCCGGATAAATTCATGGAAATTATAAGAGACCCTATAAACCATAAAAGACCCTTAAATACAATAAAATCCGTAAAAGAAACTTAATGCACAAAAAACCCCTAAAACTCATGAATCCCTAAAATGCATAAAAACCACTAAATCCATTCAAACCCCTAATAACATTGAAAAACCTAAACCCCCAAAAACCCATAATAACCCTAAAACCCTAAAATCCATTTAAACTCCCTAAAAATGATAAAACTCAAAAAATGATATAACCATCAAAACCTCTAAAACACCTAAAACTCCAAAACCCTTGAAAACCTGAAACCCCATATACATCCTTAAATCATCTAAAAAACACAATCCTTAAAGACCTAAAATCCATAAAAACCATTAATACACTAAAATCCCATAAAAAATCATAAATCCATAAAACACCTAAAAACCCAAAAACCATAAAGACACTTAAAACCCTACCAAAACCATAAATTCCTAAAAATAATAAAAGAAACCAAAACCCTGTACAATACACCCTACACCCTAAACCCTAATACCTAGTCCCCATAGCCAAAATCATATACCCTACATCCTAAACCCAAACCCTACACCATGAACCATATTAGTTACACACTAAACAGTATACCATAAACCTGATACCCTACATCCTTAATCATAAACATTGTGCCATAATCCCTAAAACCAACTAAATAAATCCTATAACCTAATAAATAAAAATTTTACCATAAAACCTAAAATATCATAAAAATCCTAAAAACACTAAATTAATCTATAACCCCTAAAAGACCATAAAAACATTTAAAATACCTGAAAATCACTGAAAACGTAAAACCTCTAAAAGATACTAAAAAATTGAAAAATACAATAAAATACCAAAAAATATAATAAAGGACCCAAGAACACTAAAAATTAATGACCCAAAAACTCCATAAAATCATACAAAAAATACAAAAAATAACATAAATCCCATAAAAACCCAAAAATCACCAAAAACACTAAAAATACTAAAACCTATTTATTCCCCCAAAAAAATCCAATAAATACTACAACACCCATGAAACCCTTAAAATGAGTAAATATTGTAAATAACCTTAGGATCCCTAAAAACCGCAAAAAATTCCTAGAACCCAAAAAACCATAAATAATCCATGAAAACGATAAAATTCCGTAAAAAGACTCAAAAACCCCTAAAAGGACCCTAATAATCCATAAACATCAAAAAATAGTAAAAATACCACAAAACCAAATTAATCCCTAAAATAACATAAAAATCCTATAAAAACCTCTAAACAGCTAAAATCCTTGAATCCTGAAAAAACACTACAAGTCCTATAAAGTAGGAAAACTCCAAAAACACTAAAATCCCCCAAATTTCTTAAAAGATCCTAAACTCACTTAAAACCTATAAAACCACTATAATGTCCTCAAAAAACCCTAAAATATCCCTTAAACCCATTAAAATTGATAAACCCACAAAAAAATAAATACCGTAAAAACGCAAAAAAACATAAAAAATCTAAAAATACTAAACAACCTAAAAACACAAAAATAACTTAAAATCCAAAAAACATATTAAAATACTAAAAACACTAATAAAACCGTAAAATCTATAAAAACCCATGAAGACAATAAATAAACTATATTTCCCAAAATGAACCTAAAACATTAACATATCCTACTAGACCATAAGAAAATCTAAAAAACCCTACAAATCTTAAAACACTAAAATCCCCCAAAAACCTAAAAGCCTAAAAAACCAACATAAACCATGAAATATCATAGTAAAAAATAAGAACACTAAAATTATTAATAGCCCTAAACCCCCTAAAAACCCCAAAACACTATAACATTCCATAAAATACCGAATCCCTAAGTCTCTATAATACCCAAAAATCCCTAAAAATATGTAAAATAGCTAAAGTACTAAAAATCTCCAAATCGGATGAAACCAATCAAAACCCTTAACCCTCAAAACACAAAAGAACATTAAAATTTACCAATAATTCCAGAAACCCCTAAAATATCTATAAATCCCAGATGAAGCCACTAAAATACTAGAAATCCTAAAATATTAAAAAATGATTAAAATCTAAAAAAAACAAAAACCCAAAAAATTTAAAAAATACCTAAAAACACTAAAACCATAAAACCGTTAAAACATCTAAAAATTAAACCCCCCCAATATATAAAAAATTTAAATACATCTAAAAATCCATAAGATATTCAAAAGCACTCTAGAACAGACCTTAAAGACCATAAAAACCAAAAAACCCTAAATAACCCCAATAATCCCATAAAACCATTAAAACATAAAGAACCATTAGATAATATAGAATCCCTAAAACCACCAAAAACCCTATGTTTCCCAAAAAGCACATAAACTACATAGAAACCCTAAAACCCCTTAAAAGAAATAATTACCCTAAAGACCAATTAAAAAATATAAAAAATCCATAAAACCCTAAAACCACCTAAATTCTATAAAAACCAAAAAAGAAAATAAAAAGTAGACACCCCTAAAAACATGTGAAAACCCTAAAAATCCATACAAAATAAATAACTAAAATCCCCAGGAAAACACTTAAATTTATAAATATCTTAATAAACATTAAAACCCCTTTAAAAAACTAGAAATCCTAAAAATCTTACAACCCCTAAAACACTTAAACCCTAAAATCCCCTAAAATTCCATAAATCCAAAAAACTCTTCAAAACCCCAATACCCCTAAAATACCATAAAACCCTTAAAAACCCTATAAATCCTAAAAAAATAGAGTTCCCAGAAAACCCAAAAACAACTAAATAACATGTACCCCCTATAAAACCCCTAAAATACCCAAAAAACATTTAAAAAGCATTAAAAAACCTTAAAATCCTAATAATTAAATGACTTTAGAAAACATGAAATTCCCAAAAATAATGAAAAAACCCCAACAAAAAATAATGGACCTTAAAACCCCAAATAACACCTAATATCCCTAAAACACCTAAAAACCCAGAAAACCATAAAAAATATAAAAAACCTAAAAAATCCTAAAAACCAATATATCCCCTAAAACAGCTAAAAACCTTAAAAACCATCAAAACACATAAAAAAACTATGTAAACCATAAAACCCATAAAAGACATGAAAATTATGAAAAAAACAAAAACCTATAAAAACTCTAAATAATCATCAAGCCTCAAAAAACCCTAAAGCCCCCTAAAAGACCTAATAATAGCTAATAACTCTAAAAACCATAAAACCCCAAAAACCCCAAAAAACCTTAAGTACCCTAAAAAAATAAAAATTATAAGAACCACTGAAAACCACAAACCCTAAAAGCACAATAAACCCATAAAATCCAAAAACCATATAAAAAACCTAATAACCCTTAAATCTCTTAAAACCATTAAAACCATAAAAATACCTTAGAAACCCAAAAACAATGAAAAGAGACTACAAACCCCAAATGGCCAAAAAACCCAAAAACACTTTAAATATCCTAAACCCCTAAACCCAAAAATTTCCTAAAACATTCCATTAAAACCTTAGAATACAATAAAAAACCCTAAAATCCCCTAAAAACCCTAAAACCCCTAAAAACCTAAAAACACAAAAATCCTAAAATCCCTAATAAAAACTATAAAACCATAGAAACACATAACACCCAGAAAACCCTTAAATCCTAAAGAATACTAAAAACCCTAAAATTCCTAAAACCCCAAAAAATCTATAATGTTAAACCCCTCAAAACACCAAAAAAAATATCCTCTAAAACCCATTTAATACCGTAAAAAACCTAAAACCCCTAAAATCATCAAAACCCGTAATAATCCATTAAAACCCCGAATCCCAAAATAAACCCAAAACCCTGAAAAACCTAGAAAAACCTATAATATCCTGATAATACCAATAAAACAATAGTAATCATAACAAACCCTAAAAACCTAAAAACCGTAAACACTTTAAAAACCCATCAAAATTCTTCAAACCATAAAAATCATAAAACAACAAGAAAAGCTAATGAACCCTAAGAAACACTAAAACCCTTATAAACATGAAAAAACATAAAAACCCTAAAGGGGCATAAAAATAATAAGAAACACTAAAAATAATAAAACCCTTTTAAATAAAAATAAACACTAAATCCATATAAGACACTAACTAACCCATAAAAGCACTAAAACCCTGAAGGCCAAAAACTATAAAGAACCAAAAGATCATAAAACCCTAAAAATATATAACTGTTCATGAAGCCCCAATGAAAACCCAAAAAGTCCATAAAAATCATAAAACCCATTAATGACACTAAAATCACCAATCCCACACCCCCATGTGCGTAAAATACACTAAAAACCCAAATTAACTCTTAATACCCTTAAAATACTAAAATGAACCTCTACCCCTTAATAAACCATAAATCATCCTAAAAATCATAAAACATATAAAATAACACAGAACCAATGAAACCCCTATAGGACCCATGTAAATATATAAAATCATGATGGGAACAAAAAACAAAATAAAATGCTAAAGGACCCATAAAAACACTAAATCCTCTAAATGATCTTAATTTTCCAAACAAACTAAGTTACCCCAAAATCCAAAAAACCCTAAACAACACAATAGAGTTGTACTGGAATAAATGTGAGTAGAATTTGGTAGTGCAATCTTGGATATCCACATTCAGAAAACCATTTATTCCACCTTCAAAGCATATTTTTCTCTAGAAAGTATGGAAACCCGGCTACCGCTTAATGGGATGATGAAAAAGGCCGGGCTGCGACTTGTCTCTACATGTTTCCTTTTTCTACTGGTGGACGAAAATTAATGAAACCACTTTATTCAATGCAAGTTTTCTACAGAGAATTGGAAGCATGTCCAAGGCACCTTTGGGGTTAACCTCGACATCAACAATCAACAGGTTCTGTTTGGATTGTTGAAGGTAGTATTTAACATTGATCTAACTCCAAATCTCTTAAAATCTTTCTTACGGAAACTGTGATACTTCTCTCGTCCGTTTGGGCTGCCCGTAATGTTGTAGCACACAAAAATTAGGCATGCTCCTTTTATAAGGGTGAAATTTCTATTCATTGAGCAATCCATACCAGCGCTAGCATCCAAACTAGTTAGTTGTCCATACACACTAACAACCTTTCGATCCTTTGGAAAATTGGCATCCCTAGTAGGTGTAGGAAACCAATGCTACTATAATTCATCCACTGGATTCCCCTGATCATATCATGGCATAAGGTCAATGTGGACAGTGGGGCATCTGGCACACCTGGACCCTCAGGCAGCAACGGTGCCTTCCGAACATACTACGGCTTCGTTAAAAGATGATTTTATCAATTTATTCGATATAGAATGACATATGAAGATGATCTCTAGGAATTTATAAAGCCTATAAGCTATTTCAATCGCTTCTCACGGAATCACCTTTGGTTTATGTCCGACTAACTTCTTGCAGTGGAGGCCTTCAGAAGAATATCAAGACAACTACCTTGGCGGCTTCTACCAAAATGGATGGAATGCATTGATGCCTCATGTTCCCTTACATTCAACATCACACATGCATATAGAGAGGAAAATATGGAGGCTAACATCCTCTCTAAGTAGTTAATCGAGGATAGGAGCTCATTTTGGTCCTTTGTTACCCCTAGATTTTGTACGTCCTTAGTGGACTCAGACATTAACAGGGTTTCCCATTCTTGTTTCTGCAAACCTCCTCTATAATGATTTTTACTTTATTTTTCTTAATAAATTTGGAGGGATCAGAAATGCCTGCCCTGCACCCTTTTTCCCTAAAAACCCTCAAGACACTAAAAAATCCTAAACACCCCGAAAACCCTAAAAAAATACAAAAAATCCCTCAACCACCATAAGAAAATTCCATCAAACCCCTAAAAAAATTAAAGGCTTTAAAAACCGTAACACACAGAAAAAGCACAAAAAACCATAAAAGCCATTATAAATCACCAAAACACATTAAAAGACCACAAATATTGTAAATACACAACAAAACTAAAAATAAAAGACAACCCAAAAAACCCTAAAATAATAAAAACCTAATAAACCATATTATACCTGAAAATCCCAAAACCCTAAAAACCCTAAAAACCATATCTCCACCCCCACTACTAAAAACACCTCAAATCCCTAACACTCTGAAAATTATATACAACCCATTAAAACCCCACATAACCCTAAAGGACCCTAAAATCTCATAAAAGTCCCTAAAACATTAGAAAACCCAAAATACCATAAAAACCATTAAATATATTAAAAACCCCAAAAAATCCATAAAACCCCTAGAAAACCATAAAATCACTAAAAATCATTAAAATCACTAAAAACCCTAAACCCTGAAAAACAATTAAAACCCCCCCAAAACCCTCAAATCCATAAAAACACCTAGTAGCATAAAAAACCAAAACACTTAATCCCCTATGAACCCTAAAAAATCATATAACACTAACACCCAAAAAATCAATCAAAACCCATAAAAAAACCACAAAAAACCTAAATAACCAAAAAAATACTTCAAATCACAGACCCCAAAGAAAATAAAAAAAAAATTAAAATCTCATATAACCATAAGAACCCTAATAACCAATAAAAATCATGAATATTATTATAAATCTCTAAAACTATAAAACCCCATGAATCCCTGAAAGGATGAAAATCCTAAAAATTATAAATACCATATAAACCCTAAAATGTCCTAATATAACCTAAATACTCTAAAAACCCTAAAAGACAAAAAAAATCATAATAATTAAAAAGACACTAAAAACACATAAATGAATCCAAATAACCCAGTAAAACACACAATGAACCTTTAAATCCCTTAAAGTCTTAAAAAACCCTAACACCCTAAAAAAGAGTAAAACGCCTAAAATTCCCTAAAAACACATTCAATCTTAAAAATTATAAAAACTCTAATCACAATAAATCCCATAAGTAAACTAAAAATATGTAAATAAACCCAAAAAAACTATAAATTCCTTCAATACCTAAATAACAAATAAACCCTAAAAAACAGTAAACCCATACAAACCCAAAAAACACATTAAAAACTACAACAACCACTAATACAACAATTATAAATATTTATCCCCATAAAAAACCAGATTCCATAAAAACTCTATAACCTATGAAACCTTGAAATAACCTTAAAATAGCTAAAAACACTAAAAAACCCAAAACACCCTATATGCCCTTGAAATCCCGAAACCCCTAAAAAACATAAAACCACCTATAACCCAAAAAACATTAAAAACCCTAAGAATCCAAAAATATACCAAACCATAAACTCTAAATTAACGGCCCTACAACTTATACTTTATATACCACACCCTACACCCAAAACCCAAAACCATATACCATAAACTCAATACACTACACCCATAACCCTAAGCCCTACATCAAAAACTCTATACCATAAACCATAAACCGTAAACCCTACACCCTAAACCACATACTCTACACCCAACAAACTACACCCTACAAAAAACCCCAAACCCTATACATTAAAAGTTATACCCTAAATCCTACACCCTAAAACGTATTACCAACACTAAAAATCTTAAACCCTACATCTTAAACCCTATACCCTACAACCTAAATCCAACACCCAAAACCCAATACCACACACCCTAAACCATATATACTATTCACCACATGTGAAACTCTATATCATACACCCTAAACCATACACCCTATACCCTATACCCTACACCCTATACCATAAACACTAAACCCAAGATCCTAAACCCTAAACACTACACCATAAACCACAGACCCTATACCATAAACCATAAACCCAACACACAAAACCCTATACCCCACATCCCTCACACAAGACCCTATAACCCGCACCCTAAACCATATACCTAACACCCTAAACCTTATACCCTACACCCAATACCGTAAACTCCAAATATTAAAACATGTACACTATAGCCCAACCCCATATCAAAAATCATAAACCCTAAAACCTACACCCCAAACCATAAACCCAATACACTCAACCATACACACCCACCTTAAATCTTAAACACTAAATCTTAAACCCTATACCCAATAACCTAAACATTAAAACCTAAACACTAAACCAAAACCCCAAACCTCAACCCTATGCCCTAAAAACTATACAATACACCCTAGACGAAATTACCTAGACTATAAAATGTAAACCATACACCCTAAACCATATAGCATAAGCCCTTCACCTTAAACCCTACATACTGAAACCTAATCCCTATACCCTAAACACTACAACCTAAACCCTATTCCCTACTCCATAAACACTAAAACTCACACCATAGACCATATACCCTACACACTAAACCATAATCCTAACTCCCAAATCCATATACCCAATACCCTAAACACTATATCCTAAAAACTAAAGAATATACCCTACACCCAAACCACTAATACCTAGACACTAAGAAAATATTTCATGTAATGAAAACTGTAAACACTACACCTTAATCCATATACCCTACACACTGCACCCTAAACCCTAAACACTAAAATTGACACTGTAAACCCTATACCCTGCACCCTAAACCCAACCCCATAAAACCAAAACTGTAAATGCATAAACCAATAAACAATACCCCAATCCATAAAACCTAAAACATAATCCATAAAATATACAACTTAAACCCTAAACGTTACACCATAAACCTTGAATGCTAAACCATAATCCCTAAAGACCCTAAAAACAATAATAAAACTAAGACAATATAACCACCAATGGAAAAACATAAAGCACCAAAATAACATAAACCCAACAATGCCTAAAAACCTTAAAGACAATAAAAACCATAAAATCCTGAAGACCCTAAAACTCCCAAGCAGCCAATAAAAGAAACTAGAAAACATAAAATGCCATAAAACCCAGAAATAACATAACAAACCAACAAAATCCATAAAAATCTTAAAAACCCAAAAAGATAATAAAACTACAAAGAAATCAAAAACCACTAAAACCCAAAATACCTATATATTCTCTAAAAATCATAAAAACCAATAAAAACATGTAAACCTCCTAGTTCCCCTAAAAACCCTAAAATTCCAAAAAATAACTACAACCCCTTAAAATGCCAAAACCCCCAAGAAAACCACTCTAAAACCGTAATACCACCTAAAAACAACAAAAAAACCATTAAAATCTCTAAAAACATATTTTTTTTTGAAATAACTAAAAAACCACGAAATCATAAAAATCCCTAACATACTCTAAAAAAACTAAAAACCATAACAATCATAAAAAAATAATACAACCCCACAATAAACCATAAACCAATCTCCCTAATAGAAAAATAAATCATCATAAACCCTATACCCAACACACTAAAACATAAAACAATTACTCAAATCCTTATACCATAATCCCTAAACCCAACACCCAACACCCAAAACCATATAACCTACACCTTAAACAATAAACGAAACATCCTAAACCATATATCCTACAATATTAATAGTACATCCCACGCTTTAAACAAAAATGATACACCATAAAACCTAAATCCCTATAACCAAAACACTAAAAACAATATCATAATCTCTAAAATATTCTAAAACCCTAAAAACAATAAAATAATTTAAATACCCCTACAAATCATAAAACACCAAAAAATACCTGAAAACATAAATACCAATGAACCCCTAAAAGACTCTACAACCCGAAACACATCTTAATGGATACCTAGAGGACCCTAAAACCCATAAAAACATAAAATTCCTAACCCCGACAACCAATATTTCAAAAAAATAATAAAACCATGAAAACATTTAACACCTAAAGGCAATAAAAAATTAAAAAACCCAAAAACCCAGAAAAAATATAAAAAATCCAATGATCCAAAAAACCCACTTAATAACCCCAAAAACTAAAATAACTAAATAAACCCTAAAAACCCTAAAAAAAATAAAAACCTCTAAAAACTATAGAACCCCTTCAAAACTAAAAACCATATCCCCCCCCCAAAATACAAAAACCCTGAAGAAAAACATAAAAATCTAAAAAACGCTTAGAATCTGAAAAAACCCCATATCCAAAAATGACCATAAGAACCCAAGAACACCTTAAACACTCTAAAAAGAAATGAATCACTAAAAACAACAAAACTGTAAAAAATCCAATAAAATTTATGCTGTGTACCCAACATCCTGAACCCAAAACCATATACGTTACACCCTAAACCCTAAACATTAATCCTAAAACCCAATACCCTATAACTTAAACCATAAAATCTATACCCCAAAACCTATAACCTACACCATAAACCTTAAAACCTATAACTTAAACATCAAATGTTAAACTTTAAATCCAAAATTTTTTTACCATAACTATAAAACATATTCCTTATACACGAAAACATGCTAAAAATAAAAAATACTAAAAGACCTAAAAAAATTCCTAAAAAATGTAAAAATGTGAAAATAACCTTAAATCTATAATAAACCAAAATAATTTCTAAAAGACCTTAAAATCATTCAAACGAGCTAACAATGAGTGTAGAACTAAAATATGAAATTCGAGCATCACTATGTATTCCATAAAAATTGGAATAATTCCACACATATCAGCATCGTACATTATTTTAGTAAATGTTCAATTATGGGTTTAAATTGTATTAAAAAATATTTTCATTGAATTTTATAAATTTATCTAAAATTTTATTTTTTCTACTAATAAAAATTTTAACTCAAAAAATTGATTCCATATTTATAATCCTAAGGTAAAATAACCAAGGAAACTTTTAAATAATGATTCAATGTATTGATCAGTTATGAAAGAGAAAAATTATGTTCTTTTATTTATGTTAAATAACATTCTTAAAAAATGAACAATAATTATTAAAAAGAGTAGAGAAGTATGAGAAAGATATAAGTGAATATGGTTAGAACTAATTTCAGTGGTCATGCATGATTTTTTTCAAGATAATTGATTCTCCCCTAGTGAATCCATTTTACATTTCTCTGAAAAGTTGTATCAATGGGAGGTTCCCTTCGATGTTGAATATTACAACATAATATTTTTCAAACACCTGGATGTTGGTGCCTCTTTCACAATTTTTTCTAGTGGATCCCCCAAAACTCCTTATTTACCCTCCAAATATCCTAGAACACTAGGTTCCAAAAACATGCAAACCTCATGAATGAAAGGGTAAAATAAAATATTAAATCAATAAATCATAATGAAAAATTTAAAGCTATTTTAAGGGGATTGTTAGTCAATATTATTATGTCTATAAGAAATCTTTCCATATTTTGTGCAGCCACTGTGAGTTCATAGTGACATCATTTGATGTAAAAAAGTTTTTAAAAATAATTTTTAAGGAGATTATGGTTTCGAACATAGTTTTCTTTTTGAAATTACATAGTCTTATAATACAACGAAATCCCTTATAAAATTATCATCAAATTAAACATGGGATAATTTTGATTTTCTAATTTAATAAATTACCTTGGTCATGTTGACAAATGTTGTTTCTTCATATAACATTTTTTATTATGAGTCATTGGATATAAGAGAAGAAAATTATTTGAAAACATTTTAATGAACATCTATATGCTTGATTTTTAATTTCATGTCTCTATATCTTAGGGGCATGAAATATATGATTCTCACTATTCGCTATCTGAAGCATTCGGGATTGAATAATGGTAACTTAATATTACAAAAGGGTTAGATGAACCTCCACTAGATGTGAAAATGTCACCTACGGTTTTCTAAATAAGCATATTGTCTTCCATGAAAAACTCTATTTCATTACATACCATTAATTCTTTTATAAATAAAAGAATGTTTCTTCTCCATTGTTATAATAATTAATTTTTTCATAAATGTCACAAATGAATTATAGATCATTGGCCTTAATTTTGAAAAATATCTGATATTGTTGGATCATTTATGGACAGAGACACTTGTATTAATAGAAAATGACTGCCAAATAATAATAAATAACTAGGAAATATGATTAGAATAAAATTAATCCCAATTATAGGATCCTGAAATATCTTCAAGGATGATCAAATATAAATAAAATTATTCTACTGACCTTCTAGACTCTGCAAATAATTTGGTTTCTAGGTGATAATAAGGATACTACTATAGAGGGGAGTACCATATCATTAATGGTCAAACGTCTTCTTAGTGACCAAATTTGAGATCATGTTTACACCGAGTATTTATGTTCTATCCAGGAAACTACAATCTGCAACTCTATCATCAACTACTGACCCTTCCTGGAATTGGGGAAAATGGGTGAAAGAAATAATGTCTTTAAATGCCTATATCATGTAGTTAGAGAAGCTAGTAGATTCCAATCGACTATCCAGTCAGGTCCACTGGTCAATCCACAGGATCCTATTAGCGGTTGTTTCTTATATGAATCCCACCAACTAGCTTGTAGAATCCCACCATCCATCTGCTGGGACTTCTAAAATATTTTGCATTCATTGTCGATTTTAAAATTATAATTAAGGTATAATAATTATTATTATGTCATTTTAATTTTATATATTTGAATAAATAACATCTATGTATCTCTAAAACCCTTAAAATCTTACAAAACTCTAACATAACACTAAAAACCTTACGAAAATCATATAACCATTAACTTTATTAAATCCCTTAAAATAATAAGAAAAACCAAAAAACCCATAAAAACCCAAAAATACATAAAAACCCCATAACATGAAAAAACCCCCTTAAAATCCATAAAAACCCCCAAAAAAAATAAATACACATAAACCCACTAAACAATCTAATGACACCTAAAAACACTAAAAACCACATAAAACAACCTTAAAACTTTAAAACAATAAAACAACACTGAAAACAATAAAAACCCCAAAATAAAAAGAAAACCATTAAACCCATTAAAACCCTAAAACCCCTAAAAATAATATAAAACAATAAAAACCCCTAAAAACAACAAACCCAAATAAATGCTCAAAAACAGTAAAAAATGAAAAGAAATCATAAAACACTAAAACCCCAAAATAGAAAAAATACCCAATAAAACCCAAAACCCAATACCCCCAACCGAATCCTTAAACCCTATACACTAAACTTTATAACCCATACCACAAACCTTATACCTTAAAAAAAACCCCGATACCATGCACACTAAACTAAAAACCATACACTCTAAACCCTACACTGTAAACCCTAAACCCTAATCTTTAAACTCTATAACCTATAGACTAAACCTTAAAATAGGCACCCTAAACCCCAATTAGTACAAGATAAATATTAAACCCTAAACCCCAAATCCCAAATCCTATTCCCTACACCCTAACGCCCCTAAACCTAAACCCCCGAAAACCAAAAAAGTATCCAAATATCCTAAAACCCATTAAAATTTAAACCACATAAAACCCAAAAATCCATAAACATAGAAAAAACTCCTAAACAACACTATATGCTCTGAGAACCCATAAAAATCCCAAAAAACATATTTGAGACAACTAGAAACTATTAAAAATTATTTTCAAATAAAAAAACCAACAGAACACACCAAAGCCATAAAAACCCACAAAATCCTAAAAATGCATAAAAACCTAAAACCAATAAAAGTAACTTAAAAACCTTAAACCCATAAATAACCCAAATTCCCCAAAAAAAACCTATAAAATCCTAAAACCTATGGCCTAAACTATAAACCCTAGACTATATACTATAAAACCTAAACCATACCCCTAAAACCCTATAACCTACACCTACAACCGAAAACCCTTCAGCCTAAACCTAATACACTACACCCTGAAAAGACACCATAAATCGTAACCATAATACAAAGTCCTTAAACCCAACACTATAATCCATAAACCCTAAAACCTAAAACCTAGACCCTAAACCGCAATGGGATGTTAAATCCATAAAAACACTTGAAGTGCTTAATAACCCTAAAACCCATAAGCCTCCGAAAAAATCTAAAATACAAAAAACCCCTTAAACCCCACACGACCCTAAAAACAATAAAACCCTAAAATACAATAAAAACCCTAAAGATCACATAAAATACCAGAAAACCCTAAAAACATAAAAGACACTAAAACCCCAAAAAACCATAAAAATCCTAAAACACATAAAAATACTAAAAAATTAAAAAAAACAAAATAAATAAAAAAATATGAAAAAACCTAAAAACATAAAATCTCTAAAAACCCTAAAACTCCTAAGACCACTAAAAAATATAAAACTCTAAAACCCCTTAAACCCATAAAACCCCTTAGAAAATATAAAATTCCTAAATATCCAAAATAACCTAAAACCCATAAAAACACAAAAAAAACAAAAAACCTCCCAAAGGACTAAATGCAATTAAATCACAAAAACAATTTAAACCCTAAAAACATAAAACCCCTAAAAGATCTAAAATTCCGCAAACTATAAATAAACATAAAACATAAAAAACCCGAAAATGAAGGAGAATTGGAAATATTCTAAAATCCCAAAAATTAGTAAAATCCCCTTAAATCCCTAAGCCATACACCCTAAACCATATACTCTACACCCTAAACCATATAGCATACACCCTAAACTCTAAATCATACACCTAAAACATAATTCCCTACACAATAATCCCAATAACCTCCACACTATAACATATACACTACACCACATGTCGTAAACCGTACACCCAACCAAATATACCATACAACCTAAACCTTGTAAACAACAACATAAACCCTAATTCTTACACCTAAAAATATGTAACCCTACACCCTAAATATGAAACCCTAAACCCTAAATTACATGAAAACCCCTAAAACAGAAAATAAACCAATAAATCAATAAAAACCCTAAAAACATTAAAACCACAAACAAAATCTCAAATATACAAAAAAACCCAAAAATCCTTAAAAGAACATAAAAACCAGAAAAATTTAAAAGGCCCTAAAAACCATAAAAACACTCAAAACATAAAAACTATTAAAACCCCTAATCCCCTAAAAAACTAAAAACTATAAAAAACAATTAAAATCTCTAAAACCCATTAAATATTCTAAAATACATAAAAAAATAATAAAAACCCACCAAATCCTAAAACCCTTAAAAAACCGCGAATCCTTAAAAACCTAAAAATATCTAAAAACATGAAGACCACCTAAAACCATAAAAACCATAAAACCCCCAAAAAAGCATGAAAAAAAATAATCCCTTAAATCTAATTTGACCATAAAAAATCACCATATGATAATTTTCATTTTCTAATTTAATAAATGACCTTGGTCATGTTGGTAGATGATTTTTGTTCATGGAACATTTTTTCTTATGAGTCATTAGATCAAAGAAATGCACATTATTTGAAAACATACAAGGATATGAATGATTTTCAATATCATTTTCTCTTGATGTTAGGGCCATGACACTGATGATACTCACTATAATCTCTATAATGCTCTTGAAATTTAGTAATGGTGTCCTACTTATACAAAAGGGTTAGATTAACCTCCAGATGTTATTTAAATGCCACCAAGGGTATTCTAAACCTCCATATAGACTTCCATAAATAACTCCTTCTCAATAAATACCTTTTATTCTTTATAATGAAATGAATGTCTCTTATCCATGGTTACATTTAAAAATTGTTTTAAAAAATGTCACAAATGAATTATGGATCATTGCTCTTAATTTTGAAAAATATCTGAGATTTTTGGAACATTTATGGATTGATGCACATGTATTAAATTAAAAATACTAGAAAATAATAATAAATAACTAGAAGATATGATAAGAATAAAATAAATCTCATGGAGATTATTCTGAAATAGTTTCAAGTATGCTCATGTTAAAAGAAAATAATTTGACTAACCTTCTACACATTGAATAGATTGTGGTTTCTAAGTCATAATAAGGATTCTTCTATAATGGGGAGTACCATATCATTCATGGTTAAGAGTATTCCTAGTGAGGAGATTTGATAACATGTTTACATCGAGCATCTACGTTCTAACCAGGAACCTACATGCCCTAACTATACAATCAATTCCTAATCCATCTTGGACATGGAGAAATGGGTAAAAGGAATAATTTCTTTAAATGCCTATATCATGTAGTCAGAAAATCTAATTGATTACCATTTTCTATCCAATGAGGTCCAATGTTCAATCCGTGGGATCCTATTATCGGTTGTTTCCAATAGTAATCCCACCAACTAGTTGATAGAATCCCACTTCCCATCTGGTGGTACTTTTATAATATTATGCATTGATGGTTAGTTTCAGAATTAGAATTATGGTATATGAGTTATAGTTATGTAATTTTTATTATATAGATATGTTTTTGTAACAATTCCATCTCTCTAAAAACCCGTAAATCCTAAAAAAAACTCCTGAAAAAACATAAAAACCACTAAAAATTCATAAAACCCTGAAAAAACAAAAACCCAAAAAATAATAAGAAAACCCAAAAAAATCTATAAAAACCCCAAAAATACCTCGAAACCCTAAAACCTCAAAAAATCCCAAAAAAACAGAAAAATCCTAAAAAATCCTAAAAAACTAAGAACCCAAAAACCCATTACAAATCAAAAACAACTAAAAACACTAAAACCCCCTTAAAACCTGAAACCCAAAAACACCACTAAAGACTATCAAAAACCCAAAAACAAATGAAAACCATTAAAACCAATAAAATCCTAACAACTCTAAAAACTCTAAAAACACTGAAAACCCACAATCCCCTAAAAACACTAAAAATTCTACTAAAAGCGAAAAAAACACTAAAACCCCAAATTCCCAAAATACCCAAAAAAACCCTAAACCCTATACCACCAACCTAATCCTTAAACCCTACACACTAAACTGTATACCCCATACCCAAAACCCTATACCCTAATGGAAAAACCCTATAACCTACACACTAATCTAAAAACCATACACCCAAAACCCTATACTGTAAACCCTAAAAACTAATCTTTAAATGCTATACCCAATACCCTAAACCATAAAATAGTCACCCTAAACCCTAAATCCTGCACATTAAACCTTACTGCATACACCCTAAATCCTAAATCCTATTCTGTATACCCTAACCCCCCAAACCTAAAAACCCCCAAAACTGAAAAAGTATCAAAATATCCTAAAACCTAGGAAAAATTATACAATAATAAACCTAATAAACTTTAAACCTTGAAAAACTCCTTAACAACCATAAAATCTCTAAGAACCCATAAAAATACAAAAAAAAATTAAAAACACCTAAATATCTAAAAATTCCTTTAAACCCAAATAAAAATCCACAAAAAACATCAATACCATAAATACAAACAAAACCCATTAAAACCATAAAACCAATAAAATTAAATTACAAACCTTAAACCCATAAAAAACCATAAATCCCCCAAAAACCCTAAAATCATAAAAACTATACCATACACCCAAAACCCAAAACCATACACTATGAACCCTAAACGCTACACCTCAAACCTTATAACCTACACTAAAAATCCAAAACCATACTCTCTAAACCTAATACACTACACCCTGGAAAAGACACCAAAAATCCTAACAGTACCACAAAAACCTTAAACCCTACACCATAAACCATGAACCATACTCCCTAAACTGTAAAACCTACACCCTAAACCCCAAAGGATTGTAAAATCCAAAAAACCACCATAAGTGCTTAATATCCCTAAAAACAATAAAACTCCTAAAAATCTAAAATACACAAAAAATCCCTTAAACCCCACATTACCCTAAAAGCATTAAAACCCTATAAGATACTATAACCCCTAAATAACCCATAAGATACCATAAACCACTAAAAAATAAAAAACCCTAAAACCCATAAAACCCCAAAAACCATAAAATCCTAAATCTCATAAGAAAATAAAATATAAAAAAACAAAATAAATAAGAAATTGTAAAAAACCTAAAAGACTAAATTCCCTAAAAACCTATAAACCCCTAAAAAACAAAAAACCCCTAAAAACTATAGAAACTCTAAAACCCCCTAAAATCCATAAACCCCTTAAAACATCATAAATCCCTAAAAATCCAAAATACCCTAGTACCCATAAAAATATGAAGAACCCAAAATCCCCCCAATAATACTAAATAAGATTAAAACAAGAAAAAATATAAAAACCATCAAAACCATCAAAAGTCCTAAAATCAATAAAAATCTTAAAACGGTAAAAACACATAAAACCTAGAAAATCCAAAAAAAAAACCCATGAGAATTGAAAAAAAACTAAAAATCCCATAAAATAGTAAAAAACCCCTTTAGTCTGTATTCCCTACACCCTACACCATAAAATCTACACCCTAAAACTTATATCAGACACCCTAAACTCTAAATAATACACCTAAAACTTAATACCCAACACAGTAATCCCAATAACCTTCACCCTAAAACATATAACCTACACCACAATTCATAAACTCCACACCCAACACCATGTACCCAACACCCTAACCCTTCTTCACTACAACACATACCCTAATTATTGCACATAATAATCTTAAAGCCTACACCCTAAATAGTAAACCCAAAACCAAAATGATATGAAAAACACTAAAATCACTAAATAAACATACAACCCCGTAAAATAATTACTGAACATTAAACCCCTAAAGAAATGTAAAATATCCTAAAATAACACTAAAATTCATTAAATGAACCGAAAAACCCAAAAAATGAAACACCCTAAAAACCATAAAAACATTAAAACAATCTAAAAAACACTAAAAACCCCTAATCACCTAAAAAAAACAAATCTCTATCAAAAAATAAAATCTGTAAAAACCATTAAAAATCCTATAAGCCATAAAAATAGTAATAAATTCAAAACACCTAAAACCCAAAAAAAACATAAATGCCTAAAACCCAAAAAATCTAAAAAAATACGAAGACTGGTTAAAACCATAAAACCCCCCAAAAACATTAAAACCGAAAAAAATAACCAAAATATAATTAAAATGTTAAATCCAATAAAACCCTTAAACACATTAAAATATATATAAACCCTAAATCCCCTAAGAACCCAAAATAACCCTATATTCCCTTAAAACCCCATAAAACCTGGAATTTACAAAACCCAAAAAATACTAGAAAACCATAGAACCCCAAAAATCCAAATAACCTAAAAACCCATATACCCAATTCCATACACCCAAAACCCTGCAACCTGAACTCTAAGTCCTTAACCAAAAACCCTATACCTAAATAAGTATACCCTACACCCTAAACACAAAACCCTACACCTGAAACCCAATACCCATCTCCCAAACCCCTAACACCTACTTCCTAAATTCTATACCCAACACCCTACTACATAAACCCTACACCTTTAACCATAAACACTACCCCTTAAACGCCCAACCACAAACCCTACCGTCACCTGTTTAGCATAAACTCCAAAAGAACCATCATAACCCTAAAACACTTTATGAAAATAAAAACCAAAAAACTCCAAAAATAAATTAATCCTTTTAAAATAAATTATGTACCATTGAACCTTAAATGAACCAAAGCCCCTAAAATCTCTAAAAAACATAAAGATCCCATAAAATTCCCTAAAAAACGAAAATATCTTAAATGCCCTTAAAATTCTAAGGACACCTAAAACACTTAAAAACCCGAAAACCCTAGATAACCATTCAAATCCCTAAAAACCATAAAACCCCTAAAAACCCTAAAAACCATAATCCCACAAAATACCCATAAAACATCAAATAAATACTATAAAACATAAATCCCCAAAGACCATAAAATTAACACTAAAATTTTATAAACCCCAAAAAATCCTAAGATGACCATGAAATGTATAAAAAATAAAAAGACCTGAAAAACCAATAAAACCCTAAAAAACACTAAAACATTATTTAAAAAATTAAAACACTAAAGCATCCAAAAACACTAATGAAACCTAAAAACCATAAATTCCCCAGAAAACCCAAAAAACCCAAAAACCATAACAATACCAAAAACCTCTAAAAATAACATTAAACGCCTTAGAAATTCCCTAAAACACCTAATGTCCTTGAAAGTATAAAATCATTTTAAACCATAGAAATACTAAAAGATCATATAAAACAAAAAAAATATGGTAAAAACTATAAAATTCGTAAAAACAATAAAAACCCTAAAGGATATATAAATTCAATTAAAACATAAAAGCACCTAAAAACCATGAAAACACCTAAAAGAAACTAAATCCCCTAAAATAACCAAAAATCCTTTAACGTATCTAAACCAAAAAAATGACTAAAAACCCTAACAAATTTCCAAAATACAAAATAACCCATTCCCTAAAACACGAAAAAACCAAAAAAACACTTAAACTCTAAAACCACCAAAAAAACCACTAAAAAACACTACAAACCATAACAGCACTATAAAACCTAAAACCCAAAAGGCCAAAAAAACCCCAACAACCTAAATGATTTAAAAAAAATGTAAACCCGTAAAACATAACAAACCATAGAAACCCTGAAAATAATACCTAAATACCCAAATAATACTGAAAATCTCTTTAAACCGAAAAAAACTAAAAAATCCATAAAAACTTCTAATAACCCTAAAATCCAAAAAACACATCAAAATGATAAATGTTTATAAAATACCCTAAAAACCTCAGACACATAAATGCCCTTAAAAACTAACACACCAGAAGAACCTAAAAACTCTAAAAACCCCCAAAACCATTAAAACCCCTAAAAACAACGAAAACATGATAAACCACCCAAAAGACCATAAAAAACCCTAAACCCCTAAAAGTGGCTAAAACCCAAATTACCAAAAAGGGACTAAAAAATATAGAATACCATAAATTAAATTGCAATACTAAAATCCCCTAAAACAACCTAATAATCATAGAGGTTCATAAATCCCCTAAAAAATAAATAACTATAAAAAATAAACAATACTTAAGGACTCTAAAAACCCAATACACCATAGAAACCTTAAAACATCATAAATACTTAAAACCTTAATGCTCATTAAAAGAACCTAAAAATCCCAAAAAATATCATAATAACCATATAATCCTAGAACCCTAAAAACCCTAAAAACCAAAAAGACCCTAAAACAGTAAAAACATCTAAAGGATCCTGAAATCAGTTGAAGACATAAAATACCCTAAAACCGTTATAAACCATAAAAAAGACTATAAAAACCCTATAAACTAAAAAATCCGAAAAACCGTAAAAAACCCTATAAAACTAAAAACCCATAAAAACTATCAGAAACCCTAAAAATCCAAAAAACCAAAAAATAATATATAAACAATAAAAACACATAACACGCTAAAAAATTCATAAAATACACTAAAACTATAAATTAACAAAAAATAATAATAATAAGCCCCTAAAATGCCCATGTATACCTAAAAGCCCCTAATAACTCAATAAAAACTATAAAAAAGCATAAAACAACCATAAAACCCCATAAAACCCATTAAGAACACAAAACCCATTATAAAACTAGAAAAACCTAAAAAAATATAAGACCCCAAAAAAACATAAAACCCATAAAACCATAAAACTCTAAAAACACAATAACTTGAAACACACTAAGAATCCTAAAAACCCCAAAACCCCTAAAAACCTATAAAAACCCCCGAATACCAAACAAACAATAAAAATTTCTAAAAACACTAAAAACCCATAAAATCTTGAATTCCCCAGAAAACGTAAATATCGGTAAAAAACGAAAAATTCCTTAACACGCTAAAACCCCTAAAAATCCATAAAAACCCTAAATAACCTAAAAATCCCTAAATGTTCTGAAAATTCTCTAAACACACTAAAAATTATAATGATCCAAAAACATTTCAAAATATCATAAAATCATAAAAAAACCTTTAAAATCCTAAAAAAAAGTACAAAAAACTCAAAAACCCCATACAAACCCCAAACCCTAAAACCCAAAAAATCAATAAAAACAGCCTAAAAATGATAAGACCCACTAAAACCATTAAAATCCATAAAGATAAATAAAATTCCAAAAAACTAGAAAACCCCCCAATACCCTAAAAATCATAAAAACCCCCTCACAAACTAAAAATTCTATAAATTCACAAAAACCTCAAAAATACCTAAACCCCCCCCCCCCCAAACCATATGAACTCCAAAAAGATCCTAAAACCCCAAAACCATAAAAGGATCCCAAAACCATTAATCAAAATACAAATACAATAAATATACCATAAAACCCCTCAAAACCCAAATGATTTTAGAAACCCCTAAAATACCCAACGTACCCAAAAAAACTAAAAGATCCTTAAAACCTGAAAACAACTAAAAATCCATAAGAACCCTAAAAAATATTAAAATTATAGGAAACAAAAAGAGAACCCTAAAACCCCATAACACCCCTAAAACACCAATAAACCATAAACATAGTAACAACCCTAAAAAAAACCATAACCCGTATAAAACCGTAAAACCAATTAAAAATGTAACAATCCTCACAACCCCTAAAACAAAAAAAAAATCTTTAAACCCCCTAATAAACCATAAAACACAAAAACATAAAACTTAAATGAAATTTTAATCCCATAAAACCACTAAACAAACCCTAAAAACGCAAAAGACACCAAAAAACCCTAAAAATAATAAAAGAATCTTATAAACCCTCAAGTACCCTAAAACCGCCTAAAAACAGAAAAAAATGAATAACCTCAAGACCATAAAATCCCTAAAAACAATTAAAAACCCTACAACCCCCTAAAAACCATTATATAGATAAAAAAACACCAAAAACATCAAAAAATCCAAAAAACCCCTAAATTTTCTAAAAACCCTGAAAACCTAAAAACACTAAAAATCCTAAAAAATCATAAAAAATCCTATAATGAAAAAAGATTGTAAAACCCCTAAAATTTAAAAAGACACTAATACACTTAAAACACAAGAAAAAATCTATAAAAATCATAAAAGACCTTAAATACCTTAAAACACCCTAAAGGTCATAAAAACATAAAACCCTAAAACACTAAAAAATACCCTAAAAACTATTAAACCCCTAAAACCCCTAAAAACACTTCATACATTTAAAATACTAAAATTCCATATACCCCTAAAAACTGCTAAAATACACAAAAAACTTAAAATCCATATAATACACAAAAAAGACAAAAACCGCTAAAAAACTCTAAATAACAATTAACAATAAAATAATCCAAATACCACTAAATATTCTAAACCTAAAAAAACATTAAATCCCCTAAATATACAAGAGTGCCCTAAAACACCAAAAAAAACCCTGAAAACCCAGTAAACCATTAAAAATCTTTAGAACCCTAAAGACACAAAAACACCTAAAAGCCCTACAAACAATAAACATCGAAACACACCTAAATGCCTTTAAAACCATTAAAATCACTAAAATAGTAAAACATATTTAAAACCCTATAATTCACTAAAAATAATAACACCCTTAAAACACGCAAAACCCATTAAAACCCATAAAAAACCCTAAAACCCAAATAACCCATCAAAAAACACTAGATGGACTCAAAAACCCATATAAACCCAAAAAACTAAAACCCCCAATAGTATATAAAAACAATAAAAACCCTAAAAACCCTAAAACACAGTAATAAATTAAAACTCAAAAAACCCTAACACACTATAATCAATTAAAACCCTAAAAACCCTAGAAGATCCTAAAACCCGAAAAAATCTATTAACACCCTAAAAATCATTAAAATCACAAAATATCCTAAAAAACATATATATCACCCTAAAAACCAAAAAAACCATAAAATATACATTTAAACCTAATGACAATAAAAACCCCTAAAAATAAAAAACCTATAAACCCTAAAACCCCTAAGAGCTCTAAAACCCATAAATACAAATAAAGGTTAAAAAACACCTAAAACCCATTTAAATTCACAAGAAACATAAAATCCCCTATGACCCCACAAATTCCCCTTAAATCATAAGTAAACAAGAAACCCCTAAAAACACAATTTTTTTAACAATCATTAAAAATCATAGAAACCCTTAAAACCCCAAAATTCCTTAATCCCCTCAACAATGAAAAACCCAAAAACCACCTGATATACCTAAGAACCCTAAACCCCATGAAGCCCCTAAATATTATAGGAAATCCCCACAAACCCTAAAACACTAAATACCTCTGAAAATAATAATAATAATATAAAACCATTAAAAACATTTAAAACCACATAAACACAAATAAACATAAAATTTAAAACACTATAAAACCCTTAAAGAATAGAAAAACAAAAAAACCATCAAAAATCCCAGAACATCATGAAATCCACCAAAAATAACTAAAAATAAAAAAATAACCTAAAAACATAAAAACAATTTAAAAAAACTAGAAACCCTAAAATCTCCTAAGAAATCCTAAATTCCATGAAACACCCAATACCCCTAAAAACTAATATACCTAAGAATACCATAAACCCCTTAAAAACCATAAAAACACTATAACACTAATGTATCCTATAGACCCTATAAAACAATAAAAGACCTTAAAACCCCTAAAACCTAAAAACCCTAAAAAACCAAAACCATAAAAAATAAACATCCAAAACATCATTAAAATTCCCCTAAAATCCTTAAAGACCTTTAAACCGTCTAAAAATCTAAAAAACATAAATTCTCTAAAAATCATAAAAACACTACAAACAAAAACCCCCCCCAAAATTCACTTAAAACACCTAAAAACAATTAAACACCCAAGAAAACTAATAAACGCAAAATTATAAATAAATATACAAAACCATAGAATATTATAAACACCAATGAAACCTTATAACCCCTAAAACCCAACAAATGACCAAAATCCAAAAAATACATAAAATTCCAAAAAAACCCCTAGAACCCATTAAAAAAACCAAAACCACATTTAAAATTTCCTAAAACTCTGAAACCATAAGAATCCCTAAAAACCATAAAAGCCAAACAATACACATAAAGGGAACAAAAGCCCTAAAATATTAAATTACTTTAAAATCCCTAAAACCCCTAAAACCCAAAAAAAACACTAAAAGGCCAAAAATCCCAAAAACCCCAAAATCCCAAAAAACCCCTAATACCCCAAAAAACTGAAAACACCACTAAAAGAAATTTAAGCCATTAAAATCATAAAATACCCAAAAAACATAAAAATCGTAAAAACCCATAAAGGACCACAAAAACCTAAAACCATTAAAACACAATAAAAGCATATAAACCATTAAAAAGCATAAAAACCTAAAAAACCTAAATCATCTAAAAATCATAAAAGAACGCAAATCACCATTTAATCCTATCAAACCAAAAAGACCAAAAAAATATAGAAACCCATAGATCCCAAAAAATATTAAAAACCCTAAAAAAAATAAGAACACAAAAATAATCAAAAAACCCTAAAACCCCCTTTAAACCCCAAAAATTTATAAAACATAGAGAATTATAAAAACAAAAAAACTATAAAATCCATAAAAACCTTTAGTCCCCCGTAAAATCACTTAAAAATCAAAAAAACAATAAAAATCTGTAGAATACTAAAAAAACTAAAATCCCTAAAAACAAAAAAACCCAAAATATGAAAAAAAAACTATGAAAATCCTAAAACCCCCTTTAAACCACAATGAAACCTTATGAAAACCCAAAAAACTCTCATTAAATCTAAAAACAAAAAATAATTTAAAACATAAAAAAATTTCAAAACCATGAATAAACATTAAAAACCCTATGTCCTCTAAGAAAAATTCTAAAAAAAACCTGAAAACCCCTGGGGCCTATAAATCCATAAAATCCCTATTATAATATAAAATCAAAAAAGAACACTAAAACCCCATAAAATTACTCTATAAGTCCATAAGAACCATAAAAATAGAAAAACCACTAAAATGATTTAAACCGCCCTAAAAACACTAAAAACCATAAATATATAAAAATAATAAGGCTCTTTAAAAGAGATTAAAACCCTTAAACACCCTAGAAACAATAAAAACTCAAAATAGTCATTAAAAATATTTAAATAAAAAAACCCCAAATAACCTAAAACCCCAAAAACCCCATAAAACCCCCAAAAGACCCCCAAAACCCTAAAAAACATAGGACCCTAAATCCCATACAAACCACTAAAAATCATAAAAACCCTAAGACACATAAAACAAAAAAGCACATAAATCCTATAAAATTATTAGCCAAACCCTATGAACAAAAAAAATCATAAAATATTAAAATCTAAAATGACCCAAATTACATAAATACCATTAATACCCCAAAACCCTTAAAACCACCTAAAACCCCTTAACAAACTAAAACCCCCTAAAATACTAAATAACACTTAAAACCCTAAACTCCTAAAATTAATAAAACCCGTTTAAACCCATAAAAATGCTAAAAACACTAAAATCCACAAGAAACCATAAAATCCCATTATTGTTCATAAAAAGTGTACCCCCCCCCCCCCCCGCAACCCAAAAAAACTTGTAAAAGACTCAAAATTCCTTACAACCAAACACTTCCAAAAACCCTAAAAACCCCATAACCCCACTAAAAACTATACTATACCCCAAAAAAATCATTAATACACCAAAAACCTGTAGCATTCACCCTAAATCCAACACCCAAAACCCAATACCCTACACCTTAATCCCAATACCATACATCCAAAACCATAAACCCTACACCTAAAACCCATCATCCCACCCCAAAAACAAAATCCCTACACCCTACATACCAAACCCTAATCCCTACACCTTAAACCCTAAATCCAACATGCTAAACCCAAAATTCATTACCCTAAACCCTAAAAATCCCAAAAACCACTAATGGAACCTAACAACCCCTAAATAACCTAAAGTAGACTTAAAACCCCAGAACCCCAGAGGTAAACTAAAAAAATTAAAAACCTTAAAAGACACTAATAACCTAAAGAACCTAAAAATTACTATAGAAACCTAATAACGTATAAAACCACTCAACCCCCTTAAAGCCTAAAAAACCATAAAACATCAAACCCATAAACACATACAAACCAAAAAAATTCTCAAAACCATAAAAATCCTGAAACCCTAGAATACAATAAAAAATCCTTAAATCCCTAAAAAATAAAAAACCTAAAATCCATAATACAATAATTTCCCAAAGAAGTCTAAAAATAAATAATAAAATTATGAACTGAAAAACCCCAAAATCCCATAAAACCATAAAAATAAAATAAATCCATAAAACCATAAAATACTTAAGAAACACCTGAACCCACAATAACCCCAAAAATCGTAAAATCATAAATACCATCCAAAACCCTAAACCCCATAAAATCATAAAACATTAAAAACCAAAGATCCCATCAAAACCTAAAATCCCATAAAACCCTAAAACAATAAAAAAAAATTTAAATCCCTAAAAACAAAAGAAATACTAAACCAAAACCCTGCACACTAAACCAAAAACCCTACACCTAAAGACCTATACCGTAAAACCTTAAACCTACACCAAAAATAGTATATCCTACAACCTAATCCAAAAATCCACCCCCTAATCACAATACCCTACACCCTAAACCCTATTCCCTACACCCCAAACCCTAAAACATAGACCATAAACCTCAAACCATGTACCCAATATCCTACACCAAACCCCTTAAATGACAAACATACATTATAAATCTTAAAAGGTCATTAAAACAATAAATGAACCTTAAAACACCTCAAAACGTTAAGACCACCAGAAAACACATAGTTCATTAAAAACCCTTAAATAAAAGAAAATGTACCTTAAAAATGATAAAACATAATATAGCCAAAAACCCATTAATACCCGATAATCTCCTAAAAACATAATACCCTAAATGAAAAAAAAACTAAAACCCTTAAATCCACTAAAACATAGTATATCCTAAATCCCCTAAAGGAACCCTAAAAACCTAAAAACCCATTAAAACACAAAAACCCCTAAAACCCATTAGATTTCCTAAATACCGTAGAAACACTAAAATAATAAAAATACTTAAACCCCAAAAAACTGTAAAACCCTTTAAAAAAAACTAAAAAACCCCTTATACCTCCTTAAAAAACCATAAAGAGGTGTTGAACCCCACAAGAAACCCCAAAAACACTAAAAACACAAAAACATTATGAAAATCCTAAATAAATAATCATTTAAAATACCTAATATCCAAATAAAAACTAAAAACCATAAAAAAGACACTAAAAACATAAAAATACACAAAAATATCAAAATAATACATTATAAACCCCTATAAAATACACAAAAACACTTAATTCAATAATAACCATTTCAGACCCCTAGAAAACATAAATGCACTAAAAATTTATATGCACAATGGAGAACCCTAAAAAATATAAAAATCTTAATGACCCTTTAAAAACATAAAATCCAGTAAAAACCATAAATAACCTAAAATACCATAAAAACCTAGAATGACCATAAAATAACCAAAACCTCAAAAATAACCTAAAACACCTTAAAACCCATGAAAACCTTAAAATACCTAAAACAACGCTAAAAACATTAAAAATAAAAAAACTATAAACCCCCAAAAAATAAATAATCCTTAAAGCCCAAGAAAATGATAAAACCACTAAAAATTATAAAACCCATTAGAAATTATAGAAACCCATTAAAACCCTAAAAAGGACATAAAAACCAAAAAACACCTAATAAAACTCACAAAAAACAATGAAACCATGTTTTTCCCATAAAAACCAAAAATATCATAAAAACAATTAAAACCCATAAAAGGATAAATATCATAATGATTAACTAAATATATCAAAATTAAAAAACCCATAAAACCATAAAAACCATAAAAACCCAAAAAATTTAAATAAATCCTAAAAAATTAAAGACCATAAAAAGCCATAATACCTCAAAAAACTAAAAACCATAAAAACATTTAAAACCCCAAAACCCCTAAAAACTAAAAACCATTTAAAGATACTAAATCCCCTATACCACTTTAAACCATTATCAAACCCAAATAACACAGATAAAATAACTACAAACTCTAAAAACTCTAAATCCCTAAATCCCTTCCCCCAGAACAACCCAAAAACCACATAACGAAAATTACAAGTCCATAGAAAAAACATAAAAGAGTAAAAGACTATAAAAAAATACATTGTATAGCCCCCTAAAAACCATAAAATCCATAAAAACCGATGAGACACTAAAACTACTAAATTGGTTATATAGAACCTAAAACCCTAAAACCCCACTAAACCATAAAAACCCATAAAAAACTAAAAAACATAAAACCCACTAAAAACATTAATAAAACAATAGATCCCATGAAAGGATTTAGAATCCCTAAGGACCATTATAACACCAAAAAACCTAAAACCCCATAAAAATACAATAACCATAAAAACCATAAAAGGAAAAAAACCCTTGAAAACCCTGGAAGGCCCTAAAAGTCCCGAAAATCCATGAAATGCATAAAATATCTCAAAAATAAAATCCCCCGTTGAATTACCTAAAAACTTTGAAAACTCATACATAGCCCTAAACACCATAAATACCATAAAACACATAAATATCGTAAAAATAACTAAAAATCCTAAAACCCCAAAAAAACATTAAAAACTCTAAAACCGTTAAAAACAAAAGAAACCCTAAAATCATATAAATCCTAAAAACCCATAAACCCCATAAAACTATAAAAACCTAAAAAAGTCCCCAATCCCTTCCAATAAAATTATAAAATGTCTTAAAATGAAACACTGTAATATGACCATAATAACCACATAAACCCATTAAAAGTCCCTAATAAAACATAGACTACGTAAAACATTAAAAATCCAAAAAAGAACCTACAAATTTCCACCCCCCCCCACCACAAAGAACCTAAATCAATCTAGAAAACCAAAAAAACCAAAAAACACAAAATAATTCCTAAAAATCCCCCATTACCCAAAATTACCTAAAAACAAATAAAAACTATAAAACCCTGAAACCCCCTAAATCCACAAATAACCCATTAAAACCCCCAAAAAATTAATAAATATCTAAATAAGTAATAAATCCTTAAGATTCTCTAAAAACCCTAAAACTCGAGAAGCTCTCAAAAAATCCCTACAAAACAAAAAAACTAAAACCACTATATCCCATAGAAACCAAAAGTAGACCCTAAAAACCCAAAATACATTATTAAGTTTAAAAACACAGAATACTAAAAAATCCCTAAATATGCTAAAAAACCCAAAAAACCATCAATCACCTAAAAACATTTAAAAAAAATTAAATACATAAAACCCAAAAAAGCACATAAAACTACAAAAAAAACCCTAAAAACATTAAATACCACATAAAACATAAAACCCAATTAAACATAAAGATATTAAAAAACATTAAAAAACTGAAATACCTAGAGCCATAAAGATAATAAAACCACTGAATGTTTTGAAAACCAGTAAAAAACATCAAACCCCAAGAAATCATAAACCACTAAAAAACATAAACCAACAAAATCCCAAAACCCATAAATGTAATAAATACCCTAAAACCATGAAAAACAATAAAACCCTCTAAATACAATTTATAAACCAAAATAATAAAAAAATTTAAAATCCCATGAAACATCTAAAACCCCATAAAACCTCTAAAACTCATTAAAAACTCTAAAAAACTTAAAACTCCTAAAAAACCTAAAACAATTAAAAATACTAATAATCCTAAAAACTAGAAATCCATAAAACCCCTTAAATACTCTAAAATAGAAAAAAAATCTTAAAACCCACATAGAATCCTAAAAATCCAAAAAATCCAAAATAAATAAATAAAAATACAGTAAATAAACATTTAAAAAATATAAACACAAATGAAACAATAATATAATAAAAACTCTAAATACACTAAACACCCAAAGCACCTTAAAAAACCCTAAATACACTAAAAACCATAAAATACCAAATAAAATAAACAACCTCTAAAACACTAAAAAACCTAAAAACCATATAAAACAATAAAACACCTAAAACCCTAAATAAAAATAAAAAACTAAATACCCAAAACACATAGAAAATCCCAAAACCCCCTAAATTACTATAAAACTCCACAAAAACCTTTAAAATAACTCTAAAACCCATAAAAACTCTAAAACACTAAAAGGTCCTAGAAAAAATATAAACAATAAAACTATAAAACATATTTAAAATAAATAAAATAAAAAAACCTAAAATACTAATTGAAAATAAAAATACAAAAAATATTAAAAGATCATAAAAACCTATAAAATAATTAAAAACCTAAAAGAAATTATGAAACCCTAAAAAATCACATAATACCATAAAAAATAAAAATACTATTAATATCATTAAATCATAAAGGACACTAGAACCCAAAAACCTAAAATATACGTGAAAACCATAATGTCCCTAAAATCCATAAAAAAAGCCTTCTGGACCTTAAGAGACCTTAGAGAGAGCTAAAAAATATAAAAATAAAAAAAAATAAGCGGAACCTAAAAACTATATAACCAAAAAAACCAAAATTGCCCTAAATTCCATAAAAACCCATCGAACCCCTGAAACCCCAAAACACCATAAATGATCGTAGCAAATCCCTAAAACCTAAACAATCCTAAAAACACCTAAAACTCATAAATGACCCTCAAACCCAAAAAAACCATAAATGCCTAAGGTGACCCTTAATATTCAAAAAACAATAAAAGAAACCAAAAATATTACACTCCTAAAACTCCTAGAAACACAAAAATCAATTAAAATACCCTAATAAATGAAAATAGTTAAATCCCCATAAACCCTACAAACACTAAAACCATAAAAAAATAAAATGAGTCACGAAATCCTAAAAATATCGATAACCTTAACTAAACTAAATACACTAAAATACATAAAATCCAAAAAACCAAATAACTCTAAAAAGCGAAGGAACCCATTGAAATCCCTATAAACCTAAAAAACATAAAAAATATTTTCAAACAACCAAAAATCCCTTAGGGGGGCCTAAATCACCTATAACAACACTAAAGGGACCTAAAATACCTAAAAACACTAAAGGATCCGAGTAACCCAAAACACCATTAAAATACTATAAAAACACAAAAAATATCCTAAAAACACAAAAAAATCTAAAAAACACAAAACCCATAAAACCCCCTAAAACCCCTCAATGACCAAAAAAACCTAAAAACATATAAAACCCTGAAAATCCCAAATCCCCCTAAAAGACACCAAAATATATAAAACATATAAAAACCCAAAAAAAATCCTAAAACCAATAAACTACCCAAAAACTTTTAAATACGTTAAATAACCTAATAACCATTAAAACCGTAAAACCCGAAATAAAACTTAATGTCCCAAAAAACCCCCGTAAAATCCTAAGTGAACTAAAATACTGAGAATCCAAAAAAAACATTAAACCCCATGATAAACCCTACAAACCCAAAAATCAATAAAAATCCAGAAAACATTAAAAACCAAAAAAACCATCAAATGCCTAAAAACTATTAAAACCATAAAAAACCCCTTATACCCTAATAATCCATAAAAACCTTAAAAATACTTGAATAATATAGAACCCTTGAATATAGTTACATGGTCTTTTATTCATTATTTTTGAGTTTGTATAATTCTCTAGTTATTTTTTGGGTGGGTTTGAGGGGTTTTGTCATGTTTTGGAGGCATTTATAGAGTTTCTTGGGTATCAACCCATGTTTTAGGTATATGAAACGTAATTCCTGAAATATAAATCTATATTTAACTGGGGTTATGTTTGGAGAGGTTTAAATTGGTTTTTTTCATGTTGGGATGATTTTATTGATGTGTATGATTTGTTCACAGTTAGTAGAATCTATGAACCATCTCCAGGAAATTGTACAATGGATGTTATTGGGCACTATGAAGACTCACAGTTGGTGCAATAAAATTTATTACAATGTTAATGAATTAGAGAAACCATGATTATTAAAATATATGGAATATAAAATTTATAAAAAGGTTTTTCAAACCCTGTGACCTAATATTGTGAGGTATGGCCCTATGATAGTAGTAAAAACATGGGTTGCACACACTTTTTTATACTATATGGCCAAACCCTTCTTCTTAGATTAGGAAGTGGACAATTTTTTTATATAATCCAAATTAATCCCATTATGTATTTTTAATCCCCTTTTCTCAAGAATAATTGATTTCATTTTCCTCCCTAGGATTGATACGTGATCCCCTTCATCACAGAAGTAATTCTTAGGTAAATCAATGTGCATTGGAGGCCCCGATTCATCCGTTTGAGTCTTAATTATTTATTATTATTATTAGATCCTACCTTATTATCTCTCTGAGATTCATATATTTTGTACATGGTGGAAATATTCATATTCCATTATTGGAATATTTATTTTTTATAATTGGTTTTATGGATGTAAAGGATCTAAGGATAAATCTAGAGATTCATTATGTCGTTATTCTTTTTCACCAACCATTGAGAGTCATGTGAGTTATATCTTTTCTACACAAGAATTTTATCTTGAAGGATTTGTTTTAATAATCTAAATTTACTGAAATGGTGTGGAAAACATACTGTGATTATTTTTTAAAATTCCCATTTTGGTTATGCCTAGGAAATTGTGGAAATTTATTAGTATTTAAAAACACTATGGTAATAATTATTAAATGATATTTTATAATTATGGATTAGTTTTTATGCAGGATAATTTGTTTTGAAAATCATTTAAAATAAGGAAATGGTTTTATGTGAAATGGTTTGTCATGTAAATTGTTTTTTTAAATGGATTTGCAAGATTTTGGAATAATCGGTTAGGAGTGTGTTTTGTGGGAATGATTATGGTTGTGAAGTGACACCATCAAAGAGGGAAGGAGTATAGATGTAAATTTCCACCATAATTGGAAGAAATAAGCATGAGAGTTTGTGGAAATTTAATGGTTATTCCAAACAAATTATGAAATGGTTTAATGAAATTTTTTACTACATTCCATGGAAAATTTTTTCTGTATTTAGTATAAACTGTTTTAACTCCATAAATGTTTTTTATAAATTTTATGCTAATTTTTTATTGTCCTAGGGGTGTGAGTTGGGAATTTATTGGGGGAATACTATTAAATTTATACTGACACCATTTGTAACTCCCTGACCCCAGTTACCTATAGTCGGTGCATTATTACATAACATTAGCATGATCACAAAAGATCATTTCTCGAAACACTGATTTGTTTTGTATCCTTGGAATCACTAGATACATTCATAATGTTTACAATACATCATAAAATGAAAACTACAACAACATCTTCACTCCACAGTCATATCCCCTTATACTATCCCTGCAGGTCATTCATAAATACTTCTTCACATCCTGGGAAAAATAAAACATTAAAAGGGGTGAGCTCAGATTCTCAGTAAGGATAACAATATAGCAGAAACATTCATAAATAAGCATAAAAATTTAAGGGAATGTATAACTAAAATAAGCCTTTTAAACTTGAACTTCAGAATAATATGGAAATTATAAAATGAAATAATGACATTTTCTTATTCACATGGATATTATAGTAGTCGAATAATTACATGCAATATCAATAACCACTTTCATAATGATGGAATACATAATGCCAGACTATCATTACCACATAGTCAAGGCCTTGTTCCATGAAAAAAAATAGGATTCTATAGAGTCCTTGTGCCAGACCCTAGTTTTTCTCATGAGACCTACCAATGCATCGGGGACCAATAGAGAGCTCCACCCGTCACTTATTAAGTCCAATGCATTCTTCATATGAATAGGTTTAAACAGAACATAAACATTTGTATTAAAACTAGAATACGAAATGTCAATACTTTCTCCATAAACCATGATTTTTATAAAAATAACACATCCACATTCAAACAAATCACAAAAAAATTCAATACAATATGTATGTTTTGTATCATAATAAATAAACTTTAAATAAGCTTAAAATCCATAAAAATATTTTGACATAGATGAAATCAAAACTATTTGAGAAAAATATTTTTTTTAAATCATTTAAAAGTCACATAATTATAAAAGAAAACAATTACTTTGAAAATATTCTTATAAGATTGTAAGTGAAGCTTCGACAATTTTATAACGGTGGAAAATAGCCGCACATGCCGTATAAGTTAAAAAAACATTCTTATCTAAATTTTTCGAAAAGATTAAAAAGGAACTTGTTTGGAAAATGACAGAAAGATTCCTTTATAAACCTCGTATAAAAAGTCAACAGGGGTATAAATGACATCAACCCATAGTTTTTAAAATAGTAATAATGTTTTGAAATACATTTTTAAGAAACATGGATGTGGATGAGAAAGAGGTCCCAGTAGATAATTGCGTATAAACAACCTCAGATAATGAAGAGATTGTGAAATAAACCCTTACCTTGTACTTTTCCTTGGTTGAGGGTGGGTTAACCTCATGTATAATGGTGAAATAATTGTTATTAAAATATACAAGAATCATATACATTAATAATATATCATATATGATCTTTTAACATTGATTTTTTAATAATATCTTTGTATTAACATCATTTCGTGTGTTAACGGATTCGTTTTACATTATATTCTTTGTTATGTGAGACATATTTGTTATGGATGGGATGTATATTATTCATATAGATAATGATATCATGTCTCTAAAAATTATTTTTAATCATCAAATGAGAATTAGACTTGCATGGATACGATGGGGAATGAATCTCCTCAAGTTCATGTAGACGGTAGTCCGTACATACGTACGAGCGACAATATCATTCTTTTGATATTAAAATAATATATAATTAGATGTTATATCATATATACAGAATAATTATCAGGTTATATTTATTATTTACATCAAATAAAAATCATTATCATAACCATCCAAATAATAATGGTTTGAATATCAATTACACACCGACGTGGAGACGGTAAGTCGTACGTAAGCACGTATCGTGACATGTCATTAAAAGGATGGATAAAATATGGAATATGGTTGTACTAAATTTATAATAACATAAAAGTATATATAAGATACTGGAATTATTATTTTTGAAGGTAAATAAAAAAGAAAGAAGATGTTGAAGAAGAAAGAAACATGGAAGAGGGTGGTGAAAACATTACCACTTATTCGGGTTCTTTCTTTTGAATTGATCACAAGGGATCCATATGTTGGATTTATGATCAAACTAAGGCCTCTAGGTAGAATTTAGGGAAGTTGAGAGAGTATTTTGGATAGTTTTGGCCATGCCAAAAGGCATTGAAGGTATGAATTTGAGACAAGAGAGAGTTCCCTTTTATAAGAGGGGTGTGGGTCACTTTTGGAAAAGTTAGAAATATTAATTTTCAATAAATTAATATTCGGTTTCTAATGGATACAAAGTGTATTATTTAAAGTTTAAGCTAGGTATGGGTCTAAATACATTCAATAAATGGATTTTATACAGGTTTGGGTCACTATATTGACCTTATCATTTAAATTTAACTCTTAGTTAGATTGTTTGACATTTACCTGACTCTTTGTATTTTTATGTTATATGGTTAATAAACATACCATTTACATACAAGAGAACCCAAAGTGGTTCATTAATGATACACCTATCATTATATAAGTCTCTTGGCCTATCCATAGATTTTTATGAATTGAATATCAATTAATAATATAATATTTGTTTTAAAAACTCTTTGATGTCAGTTTTGACACTATTTGGTATTTGAATTTTTTGTGAAAATCATAACTGAATGATTACATCGAACAAGAATAAATAAATCAATAAATACATGTCATATTAACCTATAAAATTAGTTTAATACATAAAAAGTCTCAAATTACATTTATTTTGATATTTATAATATCAATTATTTTAATATTTTATTAATTAGGTAATTACTGCATCACCATTGTGTCATAAATTAATTAAATTATTTAATGTATAAAAATTATAAACAAAAAACCATTATGTTGTAAATCTTTTTATATTTCTAATGATTATTTAGAGTTGAATTTATCTTATCCATAACCCTATATTTAAAATGTTTTTGTAATTAAACTTTTATTTTAACACTTTGAACTCTTCTTTGAATTAAATAATAATAATTGTCCTAATCTAATCCAAGTGGACCTAAATGATAATATTTTATTCCTAAGGATGTTTCGGGTCAAGATAAACTTTTCCAATAGAATTAGGACATGTTTTAGGGTAATATTAATATCATTTTTACCCTTAATAACCCTATTTACTTTTAACCATGGTAAATAAAAGTAAAAAGTAACTATTCACCAAAAATTATTTTTATCTTATTGAATCACATTTTACTCCTTTATATTAACCATGTCTCTCTAATTTTCAAAATTCCACTCATAGAATAGGTAAAATTATGTTTTATTTGAATTTCCAAATTCATCTAGGAGGTGGCTAAATGATGGAGAAAAGTTCAATTAAATATTTATAAATCTAAAATTATTCTAAAATAACTACAATAAATTACCTTGAACATATATAGCTATTATGAATCGATTTTGACCTCAATTAAATTTAAATAAAATAAATAATTATTTTAATAAATATTTGGTTTTAAACTATAACTAAGTGTTTTTTCACTATTCATAAAAAATTTAATGTTTTCAGAAAAATACCAAAATTTCACCCTAAGCTAATTTCAATATTATAAATCCAATAATGAAGTCCATTTTTAAAGATAAAATTTATAAAATTTCCAAAAGTGGGTATTACTATTCATAATGGCTAGTTTGATTGGTTGTGATGTGTGTTAGAACTCAAAGTTGCGTACAACACACGCTACTATATTATTCAAAGGGAAGAATACTGTGGAATCTTGGGGTGTTACATTCTCCCCTCCATAAAAGAATATCATCCTCATAATTTCTAGAATAATACCACATGAAAAGGCTCAGGTGGTTCTTCAACATAATTTCCTCAGGTTCCCCCGTTGCCTCTTCCATCTTATGGTTTCTCCAAAGCACTTTTACCAGAAGAGTCGTCCGGTTTCTCAACACTTGTACTCTGGTATCCAGAATCCTGAAAGGCTCTTCGCAATAGACAGATAGGGTTCTATTTCTAACTCCTTGTTAGTGAGTAAATGTGCTGGGTCAGGCTTGTATTTTCTCAACAGTGATACATGGAACACCTCATGAACTTTGGAGAGACTTGGCGGCATTTCCAAACTGTAAGCTAAAACCCCAATTCGTTCTATAATTTCAAATGGGCAGATGTACCTCAGACTCAATTTTCCCTTCTTACCGAAACGTATAACACCCTTCCATGGAGATACCTTCAAGAAAACAAGATCTTCTACCAAAAATTCCAAATCCTTCCTACGGTTTTCAGCATAGCTCTTCTGCCTACTTTGAGCTGCTTTGATGTGGTTTTGGATTACATTCACCTTTTCCATCATTTCCTCCACCAGTTCTGGGCGTAAAAGTTTTCTTTCACCAACGTTATCCCAACAGGATGGTGTTACATCTCTTTCTGCATAATGCTTCATATGGTGCCATCTGAATAATCGAATGGAAGAAATCGTTATTGGAAAATTCTACCAGAGGTAAATATTGATCCCACATACCTTGAAAGTCATGTGAGAAAGATCTCAACATGTCTTCTATGGTTTGAAAAGTCCATTCTGATTGTCCATCTGTTTGAGAGGGGTAGGGAGTGCTCAAAAAAAGTTCAGTATCTAAGGCCTTCTGATGACTCTTCCAGAATCTTGATGTAAAACCTGGATCACGATCAGAAACAATCGATATGGGTACTCCATGAAGCCTCACAACATCATTAATATATAGTCTTTATAGACGTTCAATTGGTAGATCCTCTCTTATAGAATGAAAATGTGTTGACATTGTAAGACGATCAATAATGACACATATTGCATCGTTCTTTCTAGGAGTATTTGGTTGTCCCATGACAAAGTCCATCGTGATATTATCCCATTTCCACTCAGGTATGGGAAGAGGATTCATGAATCCTCCAGGCTGTTGCCTTCTAGCTTTCACATGTTGAAAAACCATACATCTTGACACAAAATCGGCAATCTCCCTCATCATGTTATCCCACAAAAAATGTTCCTTAAAATATCTATACATTTTCTTTCTCTGAGGGTGTATAGAGAAATTGGAACTATGAGCATCATCCAACAATTCTCTATTTAGATCTGGTATACCGAGAACACAAAGACACTTCCCAAATTTCAAAATTCCATCTTCATACAAAAATTCATTCAATCTCCCATCATTCATAGATTTAATCTTCTATTGAAACTCTTCATCATCCGTTTGAGAACTCTATATCTTTTCTAGAAAAGATTGTTTGGAATCCATTTGAAAAAGCATTGATGTTTCACCTTCCATAGTGATTCTCATATCTATCTTTACTAGATCCATGTATATAGGATCCTTTTCAACTATCATCATCTTCAAAACTCCATGATCTATTCTACTCAAAGCATCTTCCACCTTGTTTTCCTTCCCCGGGTGGTAGTGTATCATGCAATCATAATCGTTGAGTAGTTCAAGCCATCTCCTTTGACTCATGTTGAGTTCTTTTTGTGAGAAAAAATTATTCAAACTCTTGTGATCAGTATAAATATCACATTTTTCACCATTGATAAAATGTCTCCATATCTTCAAAACAAATATTACAGCAGCTAACTCGAGATCATTAGTAGAATAGTTCTGCTCATGAATTTTTAGATGTTGTGATGCATATGCAATAGACCTATCGTTCTACATAATGACACAACCGAATCATTTCATTGATGCATCACTATAAATACTGAACCCTTCATTCCCCGATTGTAGAGTCAATATAGGATCATAGATTAATCTTTTCATTAGTTCTTCAAAACATTCTTCACACTCTTTTGTCTAAAAAAATGTAACCCCTTTAAGTGTGATCTTCGTTAATGGGTTAGCCAATATGACAAAATTCTGGACGAAACACCTATAATAACTTGATAAACCAATAAAACTACATACCTCATTTATTCTTGTTGGTTATGGCCATTATTTGATTTCTCTTGTCATGGAAGGGTCAACAGAGATTCCTTCCGTAGAGAAAATATGGCCAAGAAAAGAAATCTCCGGAATCTATATTTCACACTTTCAAAACGTCCCATATAATTCATGTCTTCTAAGAGTCTTTGGGATAATGCACAAGTGATTTTCATGATCTTCTTAGCTTTTTGAATATACCAAGATATCATCCATAATTACCACAAAAAAATCATCGAGATATTCCTTGAAAAATCTATTCATTAAATCCATGAATACTGAGGGTTCATTAGTCAATCCAAAAGGCATTATTGTAAACTCATAATGCTCGTACCTGGTTTGAAATGTTGTATTCGGAATGTCTTCCATCTTCACACACAATCGATGGTATCCAAATCGAATCTCAATCTTTGAAAAGTATTGAGCTCCATGCAGTTGGTCAAATAAATCATCAATGTGGGGTATGGGATACTTGTTCTTTATTGTCATAGCATTGATCTCCCTGTAGTCGATACATAAACTCATAGATCCATCATTCTTCTTAACAAAAAGTATAGGGGATCCACATGGAGAAACAGTAGGGATAATAAATCCCTTATTACTCAATTCCTCTAGTTGTTTCTTTAGTTCAACTACTTCCACAGTTTCCATTCTATAAGGGGTCTTTGATATAGGCCTTGAACCAGGAATTAAATCAATGGAAAACTCAATTTCTCATTCTGGAGGATTTCCAGGTAAATCATCTGGAAACAGATCAACATATTCTCTCACTATAGGTACATCCTCTATTTTATCATTCCATTCCTCACCCACAGTTATTTCATTCTCTTCCTCCCCGATAATTGAATTTAGTTGAGCTAATAGGGGTAGATATAGGTAAGAATCAGGAGGTTATGATTCTGCTATAATGATAAGCTGTTCTTGATCATCATCATCAAAAATTATAGCCTCATTCTTCTTACAATAAATCTTCACATCATGGTCTGAAATAAAATCTATACTGAGGATTATATCAAACTCAATCATAGGTATGATGATGAGATCAGCAGATAAAGAAAATTTATATTCCCTAATGGGAACGGATCCACAGAACATTTGTAGCAATGATACTTCCCTTAGGATTTTTAACTAACAACTCCCTTGTTAAATCGAATTGGAAATATCTAATTTTCATAGAAAACTAGGATGATATTAAACAATGAGATGATACAGAATCAAAAAATGCATTTTCTAAACTTTAGTAAACCATTAAATTACCTACCATCGCGTCTTTCAGAGCTTCTACCTCAGCAGTAGTGATAAAATATGCTTTGCCTTGATCCCTTGGCCTTTTCTAAGGTAAGTTACCCTGAAGCTTAGCACATTCATTTTCAGAATGTCCCATCTCCCTGCAGTTGTAGCATTGAACATCGGTATCATCTTTCTTCCCCTTGCAATCACGAGATTGGTGGCCTTTTCACCACACTTATAACAGACTCCCATTCATTTCAAGCATGTACCAGGGTGTTTCTTCCCACATTTACTATAGAATGGATAATCAACATTACCTATCTTCCCTTTATTTCCATTTCTATAGTGATCAACAAATATCTTCTTCTCTTTCTATGATTTAAAGTCGTAAGACTTAGAGAATTCTTTTTCTTTCTTGATAGAAAATGAGACAATATCTTCATACGATGGGGAGGGTTGTGACACTAATTCTCGACAAAGAAATGGTTTTAACCCATCAGATAAACAATAAATCATACTTCTTGTGTTATGTATATAATTTCTAGCATACCTTGCTAACACTACTAGATTAAGCACCAATAGCGACCGCCAAAAGCGGTCGCTAAAGGTCTTTAGCGACCACCTTGCGACCGCTTTTGGCGGTCGCAATTGCTCCATCGGTAAAAACCAATAGCGACCACCAATGGCGGCCACTAAAGGTCCTTTTAAAAAAATCAGGTTTCATGTCCGCGGGATAGTGTGGGTGCGACACCGGACGCGCGGGGGCACGAGGCGGAACCAGAGACCTTGAGTGGTCGGCCATGGCGGATCTACGGCGGCAGAGGGAGGGGCGGGTGTGACAGCATGTGAAGGAGGGGTGGCCGGAGGGTGGTAGGGCGATGGCATGTGAGGGAGGGGTGACTGGATGGCGGTGACCGAGGGAGGTAGCGCGACGGCGGGGCGTGACGGCGGGGCGCGACGGCGGGCCGCGACGGTGGGGCGCGACCGCGGGGCGCCACCGCGGCAATGAGGAAGAGAGAAACGATGGGGCGGGAAAAATCCCGCCCATTTATTTCCGTATTAGCGACCGCCTTTGGCGGTCGCCAGTACCCAGAGGCGCAGAAGCCAGTTTTTGTAGTAGTGTAACCTTGTAATGTTAGCCTCTTACTTTGCGACATTCTCATCCTCCTTTTGTCTCAGACTCAGAAATTGCCTTTCCATATCTACTCAGTGGTCACGAGGAAAGTATTTTTCTATGAAAATAACCTTGAACTCCCTCCATTCCATATTTGATACTTCATCATCTTCCTTAATGTTTTGAATTAATGACCACCATTGATCATCATATCCAGTGAGGCAGTAAACTGCCATGATAACTTTTTCCCTTTCGCTACTCCCCAAGGCAGGGAATATTTTCACTAAGGAATTTATCCATTGCTCAAATAATAAGGGATTTGTACACCCATTGAATATTGGTGGTTGATGCCTCATGAAGCTTCCAAACATTGATCCTCCGCGCTGCGGATCAGGGTGCTCTATATGGGTATGGTTTTTATTCATAACTAGGGCGAGTTCTCCCAGTATGGTGATTAGATGATCAGCACCAGTGGCATCACCAGTTCCACTATAATTATCTTGAGCAGGAGGGAAATCCCTACATGGAGTGCGTACATTGATTCAGCTTCCATTTCTTCCACTGGGCACCATTTCTAAACAATGGCATATACTAGATTAGTTTATGAATCGAAATACATAAATCCAAACTTGTAAAACACTTAACATAAATCAAAAAGTTTACATATATAATCCATATCCATAAAAATGTTTTCCTTGAGGAAGTATATACTCATAAACCCTTCATAATGGTTTGTAATAAAAATGATAATTATCCTAAGAATATCCCCCGAGAGGGTCTTACCCAAGAGTGCAACAAGCCCCATAGTCATGAAACAGTTCCCGTTTGAGTCTAGCTCAAAGCGGTGTTTTCGGGTTTTACCCCTAGGTATATCTGTGCCAGATCTGGCTCTACCTGCTCGTATCCATACAGTGATGTATTTCTCATAAAACTAATAAAATATCTACAATACCAAAATTCTAGGAAGTTCTGTTATACTAATCCTCAAATTCCATCTTAGGTGTATGTTCTCTAATCAGAGTTTATCTAAATCTAGCTCCCAAGGTTTGTACTAAAATTCCTCTGATACCAACTGTAATGCCCCAAGCATAGTTACCCAGAGTCGGTGCATTATTACATAACATTGGAATGATATAATAAGATCATGTCTCGAAATACCGATTAGTTTAGTAGCTTTGGAATCACTAGATACATTCATAAAGTTTACATTACATCATAAAATGAAAACTACAGAAACATCTTGTCTCAACAGTCATGTCCCCATATACTATCCCTATAGGTCATTCATACATACTTCTTCACATCCTGGGAAAATAGAACATTGAAAGGGGTGTGCTCAGATGCTTAGTAAAGATAACAATATAGAGGAAACTTCCATAAATAAGCATAAACATTTATGGAAATGTATAACTAAAACAGAAGCCTTTTAAACATGAAATTTAGTATAATATGGAAAAGATAAAATGAAATAATTCCATTTACTTACTCACATGGATATTCTACTAGTCTAATAATCACATGCAATATCAACAACCACATTCGTAATGATGTAATGCATAATGCCAAACTATCATAACCACACAGTCAAGGCCTTGTGCCAAGACTACAAATAAGATTTTATCAAGGCCTTATTCCAAGACACTAGTTCGTCTCGTGAGACCTATCGATGCATCGAGGAGCTATAGCGGGCTCCGCCCGTCACTTATTATGTCCAATGCATTCCTCATATGAATAGGGTTCAACATAACATAAACATTATTATTAAAACTAGCATCTGAAATGTCAATACTTTCTCCATAAACCATAAATGGTATAAAAATAACACACCCACAGTCAAACATATCAAAAAACCTTCAATACAATATGGAAGTTTTGTATCATAATAAATAAACTTCAAATAAGCTTAAAATCCATCAAATGATGTTGACATAGATGAAATCAAAACTATTTGAGAGAAATATCTCTTTTTTTGAAATCATTAAAAAGTCACATATTTATAAAATAAAACATTTACATTGAAAAATATTCTTATAGGATTTTAATGGATGCATAAACAATTTTATAATGGCGGAAAATAGCCGCACCCACCGTATAAGTTAAAATAACATTCTTACCTTAATTCTGTCGAAAAGGTTAAAAAGGACCTTGTTTGGAAAATGACAGAAAGATTCTTTTATAAACTTCATATAAAAAGTCAAAAAGGTTATAAATTACATTTACCCGTATTTTTTAAAATAGTAATAATTATTTTAAATACATTTTTATGAAACATGGATGTAGATAATAAAGAGGTCCCCGTAGATAATTACGTATAAACAACCTCAGAAAATGAAGAGATTGTGAAATAAACCCTTACTTTGCACTTTTCCTTGGTTGAGGGTAGGTTAACCTCCTATATAATGGTGAAATAATTTTTATTAAATTATAAAATAATAATATACTTTAATATGATATCATATATTATCTTTTAACATTGATTTGTTAAGAATATCTTATTATTAACATCGTTTCGGGTGTTAACGGATTCATTTTACTTTATATTCTTTGTTATGTGAGCCATTTTTGTTATGTATGGGATGTATATTATTCATATCCATAATGATATCATATCTCTAAAAACTATTTTTAATCATAAAATGAGAATTATACTAGCATGGATACGATGGGAAATGAATCTCATCGTGTTCGTGGAGACGGAAGTCCATACGTACGCACGAGCGACAATATCATTCGTTTGATATTAAAATAATATATAATCAGATGGTATATCATATAGAAAGATTCATTATCATGTTATATATATTATTTTCATAAATTACAAGTCCTTTTAATAGCCATCCAAATAATAATGGATTGAATAACAATTACACGACGACGTGGAGACGGTAAGCCGTACGTACGCACGTATGGTGACATGTCATTCCAATGATGGATAGAATACTGAATATAGTTGTACCATATTTATACTAACATAACAGTATATAGAATATATTGGAGATATTATTCTAGAATTTAAATAACAAATAATGAAGAAGTCGAAGAAGAAAGGAACTTGAAAGAGGGTGGTGAAAGCATTATATCTTATTCGGGTTCTTCCTTTTGATTTGACCAAAAGGGACCCATAGGTTGGATTTATGATTGAACTAAGGCCTATAGCTTGAAATTAGGGAAGTTGGGAGAATATTTGGGCTGGGGTTGGCCAAGCCAAAAGGCATTGATGGTATGAATTTGAGAGAAGAGGGACTTCCCTTTTATAAGAGGGGTTAGGGACACCTTTGGAAACACTAAATATATTATTTTATAATAAATTCATATTCAGTTTCTAATGGCTCCAAAGTGGATACTTTAAAGGTTAATGTGGGTATGGGTAGAAATAATTTCACCCAATAGATTTTAGATCGGTTTGGGTCCCTATATTAACCTTATCATTTATATTTAACTCTTAGTTAAATAGTTTGACATTTACCATGTCTCTTTTTATTTTTATATTATATGGTTAATAAACAAACCATATACTTTTAAGAGATACCCAAGTGGTTCATTAATGATACACCTATCATTATATAATCCTCTTGGCCGAACCATATATTTTTAGGAATTTAATATCTATTAAATATATAATATATGTTCTTAAAACTATTTTATGTCAATTTTGATAGTATTTGGTGATTGATTTTTTTTGAAAATCATAACAAAATTATTATTTCTAAAAAACATAATCAAATCAATAATAACATGTCATTTTAAAATATAAAATTTGTTTAATTCATTAAAAGTCTAAAATTTCATTTATTTGGATATTTATAATATCAATTATTTTAATATTTCATTAATTAGGTAATTACTACATCTCCATTGTGTCATAAATAAATTAAATTATTAAATGTTTAAAAATAATAAATAAAATACCATTATGTATGAAATGTTTTTATCTTTATAATTAATATTTACAATCGAATTTATCTTATGTGTAACCCTAAATTAGAAATGTTTTAGTAATTAAACTTTGATTTTAACTCTTTTAACTCTTCTTTGAATTAAATAATAATAAATGACCTAATCTAATCCAAGTGGACCTAAATGATAATATTTTTCCTAAGGTTGTTTATGGTCTAGACACACTTTTCCAATATAATTAGGACATGTTTTAGGGTAATATTAATATCATTTTTACCCTTAATTAGCCTATTTACTTTTAACCGTGGTAAATAAAAGTAAAAAGTTACTATTCACCAAAAATTATTTGTATCTTATTGAATGACATTTTACACCTTGATATTAACCGTGTCTCCCGTATTTTTGAAATTCCACTCACATAAGAGTTCAAATTAAGTTTTATGTGAATTTCCAATTTCTTCAAGGAGGAGGGTAAAAGACGGTGAAAAGTTCAATAAAATTTAAATATATATATAATTATTCTAAAATAAACTCAATGAATTACATTAAACATATATAGGTATTATGCATCTATTTTAACCATAATTAAATTTAAATAAAATAAATAATTATTTAAATTTTAATTGAGTTTTAAACTATAACTCGGTGTTTCTTCACTACTCATCAAAAATTGAATGTTTTCAGAAAAATACCAAAAATTCACCCTAAGCTAATTTCGATATTGCGAATCCAAAAATGAAGTCCATTTTGAAAGATAAAATTTACAAAATTTAAAAAAGTGGGTATTACTATTCATAATGGGTAGTTTGATTTGTTGTGGTGTGTGTTAGAAATCGAAGTTGTGTACAAAACACACTACTGTATTATTCAATGGGAAGTGTTCCGTGGAATCTTGGGGTGTTACACCATTCACGATCATTTTTGTACTTTTTAAGAGGTTATCTCTCAAGAAACGGGTAAAGTCAAGGTTTCTCTTTTTCTTAGTGATGCTTCTTGACAATGTGGGAATGGTATGTGGAGTTGGTGCATGGAGTGGAATGGGTGTTTCTAGATGATTTTTAATTCCCAGATTTGAGTTTTATGGTATCTTGGTTCACTTAATGTAAATATTTTTTTCCTCTTAGAATATAGTATTTTTCTTTTTTCTTTTGTGTTTTACTTTATAATCCCCAATAATATAATGGTTTTCCTGGTTATGGTTTATGTAGTTTGGATGTTATATTTTTAAAAGGTAAAATATTCCATCAAATGTTCTTGAAGCCCTTAGTATTTATTTACATACATTGGTTTCTTGTGGATGTCACTAAAGGTGTAGTAGCACATTTTTCGCCTCTCATGCCAATGTAGAGAGGTGGGATGTTACAAAAGTTATCAACTTGTCAGTCCATCTATCATTTGTTGGGATAAATGGTGTCAGTTTTATTTTTTCCTATATTTGGAAAAATAATCATGCTATCTATTGAGATAGTATTAAATATTAGTAATGTTATAAATTAATTATAGATCATACAAATTCATAGAGAATATATTTATGATGAAAACCATGTTATTGGGGACTTTGGGTACATGAGTGTTTTAAGACACTTCTAGGTGTGTTGTCAGCTCCTTCACATGTGTTTAGCTAATTAGTGTTTCATGAAAAAACATTTATATCAAGACTTCTCTATAAGTCTACATTATACTTTCTTAATTTAACGATGTATGAAAAAGACAAATGTGTTTATTTTTGAAAATAGTGATAACGGTTCATTTTGAAAAGAATGGATGTAGTGTTTTAAACAATGGATGAAATTTTAATGTTTTTTTAATTTTGAAATGTTATATGTTGATATTATTTAATATAATAAATTGGAATTATAATAACCTAATTTTCTAATTATTTGGAATAAATATTTTTTGTTATAGTTATTGGAATTGGGTGGGTGTTGTACAAATAAACTAGAGGGGGATGTTAAAATTTTTATTTCTCCTGATATATAGGTGAACCAATAGCTGGCAAAAATATCTTTAAATTATTTTCAAAAAATTGATCATGGTAATAAAAATATTTATCCAAAAAAAACTGGTCCATTTGGTTCAGATCCTAAATATGAATCCAATGATCTTTTGGGGGGGTTCTCAGATAGAATCTCATAAGTATAGATGAATCTCATGAATTTATTATTGGATTTCCTTGGGGAATTAGATGAGAAAAATGTAATGTTGGTAACATATATACTATATTGTTTGTAATGATAATGAGTAGAATTAGTATTTTTCGATAAATTATACCATGGAATTACATGGGAGGATTTTGAATGATTTTTAATAAGAAAATTTATACTGTAACCTTTTTGATTTATATACCAATATAATGATTTATTTTTAATCAAGATAACCTCTAGGTGAAAGATTATGTGGATAAATTTATGAAATTATTATGTTTTACCCAATAATTTTATACATGTGTTCCCGTAAAAGGGATAAATTTTTGATTTGGGTGTAGAGACAATATATTCACTCAAATATATCAATTATTTTTATAACATATTATATATAAATTATTAATAGATATAAATTTACATGAAGGGATATCTCAAGTAGTGTGGTTACTGGGAGTAAGTTTATTCTTAAAAGATTAGCCACGAACTCTAATTCCTCGAATAAGTGGAAGGGGGAAAACTATTTCCAGTGCGGTGGGACACATCATAATCAGACTATAGGGTCAATAAATCATCATCCTCAACCTAAAATTAAATTTGGATATTTTTAGTGTTTCCCACATTATCAAATCAATCAAGATTGTAAAAGACAACCAAGAGAATGTCATAATTCAATAAATATCGGACATCTTCATTGATATTGTCACAGTGATCCAAGGTCGGTTTTCAGAGACACATCTCATATTTCTAATACATCTTGTGCTTCAATGGGAAGAGTGCAGAAGAATAATTTTGATAACCAAAATAGAGGTATACAAGGTGATTATAGGATCACCATGACTCCTCAACCAGTATAATATTAATAGTGTGAAAAAGAGAAAACCATGTTGAGTAAGAAAATGTACAGGGATAAGAAAGTGTTCATGAATGATCAATCGAGCCCATCAACAATAAGAGGTATTATTATTTTAAATTATACTATTTTAAAAGTGTTTTTGATACTGATGTTTCCAAATAGATTATTGCATCTCATGTTTTTGATAATATGAGTTTTCATGTTGAGACGATTCCTTATGTTTTGAAGCTATGAACTCCTCTTGGGTAAAGAGTGTGTTGAGACATTATTTATAATTCTCATTCAATAAATATCGATGGGGATGAGTTTATTTGTTATTTATATATGATTTATATATATTTATATGTCATTATTTTTATTATGTATTGGTTGACATCGTTCAAGGCCCCCATTGACTGTTATGCCTCAAATGTTTGCCTCACAACACTCAATGGAAATGAGAATATCTTTAGAGGAGATTGTGATGTGACGAAAATTACAAAACGAATTTGGGAACCAATGGTTATCCATCTCTTATTATTTGTGACAACTTACCTTGGAATATTTGGATGATATTTGGAATATATATTTTCTAACTATTATTAAAATATTTTTGAATGTTTTCTCTAAAATTTAATCTACGTTTCCACCCAAAAGAGAAGTGGAGTTTATGATTGACTTCCTATTGGGTACCAAACCTAGCTAACATCATTCATATATCATTGTACTAAATAAATTAAGGTAATTTATCTTTTAGTTGGTATATTTGGAAATAAATGGGTTCATTGGACCAAGAAAATATCTATGTGAAGCAATAGTTACGTTTATAAAGAAGGTGGATGGAACTATTATGAATTGTGTGGATTATCATAATCCAAACCATGATATTATATATAATTGGTATCCACATTCTTGATTTGATGATCTATTTGATAAATTCAGGGGAGCGTAGTGGTTTTCTAAAATTTTATTATATTTAGTGTATCACTAATTGAGTGTTCAGAAAGTGGGTATTCCAAAGACAACTTTTAGAAGCATTAATAACCATTATGACTACTTGGTTATGCCTTTTTTTACAAATTAAACTTAAATCACTATTGCATTTATGATGCAAATATTTTAGAGGTATTTGAATTTCATCATAGTGGTGTCTATAGATTATATACTAGTGTATTCTATGAAAAATTTGGATCATGAGAAATAACCAGATATAGTTTAGGGTATCATATAAGAGAATAATTTCCATTCCATGTTATCAAAGTGTGATATATAGAAATAAGAGGTACATTTATATGGACATATAATTTTGGAAAAATATTGTTTCTATATATCATGAAATGATAATAGTTATTATCTCTTGGAAACCACTAAAGAATGTATTCAATATATAAAGTTTTGATGACTTATTAGGATACTAAATATGTTTTTATGTGATTTTTCATGTTTGTCATCAATAATGACATCATTGATGAGGAAAGGTGTTCCTTTCCAATGTAATGATGAACAATTAAAATACTTTCAATGAAATAATCATAGATTTACATCAACACATATCCTAACATTTATAGAGTATGGATGGGGATATATAGTCAATTTTGATGTATTGGGAACTAGGATTGGATGTGTTATAATAAAATGATATTATGTTATTTCTTATGGATCAAGATAGTTTCTTTTCCTCAGAAGAACTACCCAAATCATGATTTGGGATTATTCTTTGTGGTCTATGACTTTAATACATTGTATCATTATCACCTTTTTTAGAAATCAACAATGTTTTCAGATTATAAGAGGTAGAAACACATTTTCTAACAAAGATATTTGAATTTATGGTAATTTAGATGGATATAGTATGGGTAGATGTAAGAATTTTACTTGATATATACATTGGGTAAATTTAAATATATGGAGGATTCATTGATATGGGATTCATATTACTTGTTGGATAAAGAGGCTTTAGAGCAGTGGAAACTAATTATAGTCATAGAGGATATATGTATATTTATCAATAAAATGTGATGTGGTCATTTTATTTTTATATTTGATTATTCCTAATCTGATTGATCAATTTAGAAATTCTAATTTATCTGATTTATATTTTTTTACTATAAAATCAATAATAAATGGTGTGGATACCATTGAGGGCTGGAAACAAGATGGGATTTTAGTGTTGTAGTTTAGAGATTAGATTTTCATACCTTTGGATTATCTAGACCATCTTCAATGTGTATACCACCATTTGAGATGGGTTGAAAACCATGGGATTCATAAATAGTATAAATCATTTAAATAAAATTTTTGGTGGGTTGGCATGAAAATATATAATGTAGAGTATGTCTCACAATGACTAACATGCAAGCATGCAAAGGAGGATCCTTAATGAAAAGCGGGTATTTTTAACTCTATATCAATTCCTATATTGATATGATTATTGATTTCAATGCATTTTGTAACAATTATATAATGTATGGATAGGAAACATTATTCCGTATGGTTGATAGTTTATCGACAACAAAATTCATCTCACATCATCCCTATTCATGAAAATAATTTGGTGGAATAATTTTGAAAAATATATATTCATAAAATCATAATTATGAAGGGTGTTTAAATATCTATAGAATATCATGGAGACCTTATTATCATGTATTTATTTGTAAATCCATGAAAAATCCATTGGAACAATGCTGAAAATGATAATTACTTATCATCCCCAAATAGACAGAAAGTCTAAATGGACTGTCCAAATGTTGGAGGACATGATAAGGGCTTGCTTAATGGGTTTTTAAGAATCCTAGGAAGGTAATTTTCCATTAGAATATTTATCATACAAAAATATTTATCAGGCCAAGATACATACATATTCCATGGAATCATTGTATGGGAATTAATTTTATTCTCCACTTTGTTGGGTGGGAATAGGTGAGACATCACAAATTAGAATCCTCCTTGTACAAGACTATAGAGAGGATTTAGTTGACTATAATGTAGATTGTGATATATCATATTCATCCAAAATAATATTTTGATCATTTTTAATGCCCAATTAATTTAAAGTGAGTGATCAGGTGTTCTTGATAATCCATCGAAGGACTATGAAACATTTTTTTGGTAATTAGGGAATGTTCTGTCATCGATACATAGTCCCTTTTGAGATTCTAGAATGAGTTGTATTTCTTTTATTTCAGTTTAATAGGTATCAACCAGATATTGACCATGTGATATGATGCAATTATGTTCAACTACATATAAATGCTACAATGATTTATTTACTGTTATGGATTGTTGATAAGAAATATAAGATATGTCATGGGAAATAAATTATCATATTATTAATTTTAAATAAATAATGTAAAATTCAGAAAGAAACATGGGAGAATTAAAAAGAAATTATAGGGATATGGATCAAACTCTTATAATTCAGATCTAGTTTTCTACATTCTATGGATGGAAATACCAATGGCAGGGAGAATGTAGTAACCCTCTATTCATGTAATTTACCTCTAATTCAAGTGTTTTGAGTCAATATAATTCTCATGTTATGATTCAATAGGTTCTAAGGGGTTTGAGAATTTTTTATGCTTTTCTAGAGGCAACTTGTTTTTATAAACCATGCACCTTATCTATGAAACCATTTAAGGGAATTCAATGGGAATTGGGTAGACACATGGTTGACACAAGATTCGGTCTAGCCATGCTTGTGACTAGAATAATCATTGATTATATAAATACAGGTAAAAGAATAGTTGGTGTATATTTTTTCTAATCATGGGAGCCAAAAATAAGAGGTATGACCCTCAGATAATATCACCACATGGTTGGAACACAGTTTTTCAAACCATGCATCCTAACCAGAGGACATACTATTATCCCTATAAATTTTCTAGATCAAATACAAATCAATCTCTTCACACATTTTAATCCCATAATCTCTTAGAATCATGAATTCCTTTTCCTCCCCAGTCTTGATAGATGACTTCCATAGACCCAAAAGCAATTATTAGGTGAATAAAAGTGTGTCGGATGCCCAGATTCCTTAGTAATTTTAAATTTGTCATTATTCTTCTTAGAAATAGCCTTCATCTCACTTCTAGTCATATATATTTTCTATGGTATAAATATTCATGTTCATTGATTGGAATATTGATGTTTTACCATTGGATTGATTTAAGTAAAGGAGATCATAGTCTTGATCTAGTGTTTTTTATGCTGTTCATCATTTCCCCCAATTGTTGACTAGTTGGTGGATTCTATTTTACTCCACTTAACTAAGAAAATTATTTATTAGTATTAATTAAATGATTTTATTTGAAAGATGTTGAAACCGTTGAGTGATTCTATTTTGTAAAATCACATCGTTGTTATGGATTGTAAATTGTTGTAATAGATTGGTTTTCAAAAAACACATTGGTTATAATTTTAAAATTATGTTTTAATATTATGGTTCAGTTTTGATTAATGTAATGTATATTATATTATTATTTGAAAGAAGGAAAAGTTTTTTGGATAATTATTTCGGGATTGAAACTAGTTTTTGGTTAATGGCTCTGAATGATTTCGGAATAATTGGTTTGATGTGTGTTGTCTGGGATGGATTAGTTTCATTATGTACCACCATAAAAGTGGGATGTATTATGGATGTAAAGTTTGACCATCAATGGTAAAAAAAATATTGAGTGTGTGTGGATGGTTATGTTTGTGGAGATGGAATGGATTTTTCAAATATATTGAGAAATGGTTTAATGGATTTGTTTTACTAATTTTAAATGATGATTGTTTATGTATTTTATATAATATATTTTTACTACAAAAAAATACATTATTTAAATTTTGATAACATGATTTTTTAGTGGAATGAGTTTGGAAGTCATTGGGGAAATTCTTATGAGTTTATACTCACCCCTTGCTTTCACACTATTGTGCATTTTCAGATGTCATCTATCAAGACATGTGTAAATGAAATGCATCTTAGTTATCAAGTGGTGCTTATTGATACCATGGGAATGGAATGTGGATTTGGATCTTAGAGGGGGTTGGGCGTCGCTGGTTAATTTTCACTTAGGAGCTTTTTGTATTGTGGTTTCTTGATTATCATTGAGTATGTATTTTGGTTTATTCAATATAAAAATATGGTTTACTAGTTAGATTACGTTTAAAGTTATATTTTGTACTCATGAATCATATAAAGTTCTGTTTGTTTATAGTTTAGGTAATTCGAATGTTTTTTTTCAAAGGGAAAAATGCCTCCCAAATTTTCTTGAGACCCATGGAATTTATTGCCAGACTTCAGTATCATGGGGATGTCCCCTAATTCCTAGTATCACACCCATTGAATCTAAATAAAATGAGGAGGGGTGGGATGTCACACCCACCCCTCACCAAATCACCATAAACCCCCAAAAAAAGAAAAAAATAACTAATAAAACAATAAAACTCCTAAAAATACAAAAAACAACTAAAAATAACCTAATACTCTAAAAACCTGAGAACCCAAATGCAAAACCTATAAAACCATAAAAATCCACAAATCCCAAAATCTCCAAAAACAATAAAACCCCTAAAAACCAAAAAACACCCCAAAAAATCCAAAAAAAACCCAAAACACACCAAAACCCTAAAAACAATAGAAACCCTAAAAACTCTAAAAAATACTAAACACCCTACAAAACGCTAAAAACATAAAAGGACAATAAAACCCTAAAATATTAAAATGAACACCAAAACCCTAATAATATCATAAAGGAAACTTAGACCCCACAAGAACATAAAAACCTAAACACCCTAAGATCCTAAAAGCACGTAAAAACATAAAATGGCCCTAAAAACTTAAAAACCCAAGAAAAACCTCAAGGACACCAAGAAAGAAAAAAAATTAAAACCCCAAAAAAATAGTTTGATTACATCTTCCACTATAGAACGTTATGTAAAAAAGAAAATCCATGAAAACATGCAAGCCTGGGAACTAGTCATTGGGACTTATTCCTCCCCCACTAAACACTTACCACCCCAGAACCAACATTGGAACCTAAAATAACCGACAAAAAGACACCTTAAAACCCCTTAACATATTAAAAGACATTAAAACCCACAAACCCCCTTAAAAGCCTAAACACTTATTACGACCCTTTAAAAATCCCCTAAAAACAAAAAACCACTAAAACACAAAAAAAAAACCTAAAAGACAAAAAATTCCTTAAAAAACAATACACTTTATGAAAATATTTTAAAACATTCTAAAAACCCCTAAACCACTAAAATCCCTAAAAATACATAAAGACACTAAAACCCCTAAAACCCCCCAAAAAATTAGGGAAGAAACCTTAAAAACCTAAACCCTAAAAACCCTAAAAGTATTTATAAACCCCTAAAACCCTAAAACTATAAAACCTTAAAAAACACTCTAAATCGTAAATAGTATAAAAAAATAAAATCCCCACAAACCAATAAATAATCCGAAAATCTATAAAACCCCTAATAATATAAAAACATCAAAAACCCTCTGAAACCCTTAACACAATAGAAAATACTAAACCCCCTAAAAACCCAAAAATCTGAAAACCCATTGAACATCCCCAAACCGCATTAAAATACCAAAAAACCAACTAAATACAATGAAAATATCACAAAAACCCATAAAATCCCGAAAACCTAAAAACAAAAAACCCACAAAACAGTTAAAAATAATAAAAAACCAAAAATCACTAAAACCATAAAAGCACCCAAAACCCTAAAATAAATAAATCCATAATTTCTTTAACAAATCCTAATTTCCATAAACGCCCTAAAATCGAAAACATATAAACAACTATATAATCTAGAAACCCTTAAATTCCTTTAAAAACCATATAAATCCTAAAACCCAAAAGGATCAAAAAAATTCTAAAAACTCCAAAAGTCCCTAACAACCCCTAAAAACATTAATGTCTCAAAAGACAATAAAATGTCCTAAAAGATATTAAAACCCTTAAAACCAACTAAAAACCATGATAGACCCTAAAAATTATAAAAAATTCAAAACCAAATTAAAAACAATAGACAACCTAATGCCCTATAAAACCCAAATAACCGTAAATACCCTACAAACTAGATTTTTTTAATCAACCTAAGAACCATAAGAACCCTTAAAAATAAAAAATCACCCAAAAAAGATAATAAAAAATCTAAAACTCTAAAAAACCCCTTAATACCGTTATAAAACAAAAAAACAACATACCCCTAAAATTCCATAAAATATTTAAAATCCAAGAAAACATGGAAACCCAAAATCCCTAAAAAAATATAAAAACTCATCAAATTATAAAAACAATAGAAATACCTAAAACCCTAAAGATCCTTAAAACCCTCAAACCCCCTAAACCCAATTAAAACCACTAAAATCCATAAAAATCAATAAAACCTCTAAATACTCGAAAAACTACAAAATCCCCTAAAATATTATAAAATCCATAAAACCAGAAAAACTAGTAAAGCCTCATAAATTTAAAAACTCTGAAATAATAAAACCTATATGAACAATAAAACCCTTAAAACCCTTAAATACCCTAAAACCCAAAAAACATTAAAAACCCCAAAAAATACCTAAAACACTAAAAAACCAAAACACATTAAAACAATATAAAATCCCTAAAAAACACAAAAACCCTAAAATCCATATGATCCCATAAGCAACCCCAAAAACTAAATAGAACTAAAAGCCCTTAAATATTTAAAAATATATAAAAATCGTAAAATATCTAAAAACCCGAAAACTCTAAAATGTGTTGGACCATAGTTATATTTTGGTTGTATGTTTTTGTAAATAGATCAGTATATTGATTATTTTGAAGAAATAATGTGTGTTTATAAGTTAATGGAAATATAGAAACAAGATGTGTGTGTATGAAAAGATGATAATAAGATCTAGAACCATTGGAATGAATATCAGATTCACCATACCATCATATTCATTAAATTATACTGGAAACACCTAATAATATCAAATGGATGGAAAGGATGTTTTCTTGTGAAAAGAATCATTTTATCCACATTGTGTCTGGAATGTGGTTTTGATCATAATGAGGAAGACAATCAGATTTTTCATGGATTAGATATAAATCTGAGAATGATTTTTGGATTTGTATTTCAAAATATCCTAGGTTGTATAGAGAACATTTGATACAAGCCTTATAAATGAAAGGGGAAGAAAAGTTGATAGAAATAATATTTAGTTTTTATTGTATATAATTATGTTGCTGGAATAAATAGAAGTAAAATTCATTTTCGTAGTATGTTAGATGATGTTGAAGCTAATATTCAACATTATCAAAGTCATGATGAAGTCATGATACTTGAAAGCATATGTGGATGAAGAATATTTGATTAAGGAAAACATTTTTTACTAAAGTTCACTAGAATGAGAATACTGTATTTATAATTTTTTGATTTTTGGATGACTTGGAGTATTGTATTCATATGAAGAAGGAAGTTATTGTTTGAACTAGTATATCAGACTCATATTGACACCAATAATCAGAGTTACTCTAATGCTGATTAGTCATTACATTTTTTTGGAATCCTTCTGGCTTCAATGATAGATTAATAATAAATTTTTGTTGAAGAGTTAATTTTTTATGAATAATTTTCAATGGAGATATTAGGACAATTGAATATGAAAATATCATTCAAACTGAGAACAATCAATAATATAGTCATCCATTTATCATCAAGATTATTTGTTGAATGGGTCAAGTGATAATAAACTATTCATTGTCTCTAACAAGTGGGTCAATAGAAAACTTGTAGAAGAAGAGTTGTTTTGATGAATTTTCAAAACTATTGTCAAAGGGGGACCTAAAGCTTTCTTGATGATCCAAGAATTTGGTTTCCTTTTTTTATTAGTTTCTACAAAGCATGGTACCGATAGGACATATGTTTTAAATTTGAAACAATTGAAAAATATCAATGCATTGAAGTATCATATTTCCTAATCAAAATGGTGAAAATGGAATGGGTATATTATTTTTTCAATTGATATAGAGAAATGTAATGAGATATTCTCAGTTATAATTTGATTTCAAGTGGGTCAAGTAAATCGGAGTGACCAAATTTTATTAACATAATGAAGAAATCATATTGGGAAATCAAAATCAAGGGTCATAATCATATTAATGTATGTTAAGAAGTATTCAGTTCCAGATTTACATGTGGGTTAAGAAATCAGGATGACTATTGTAGTGGAAAATCTTAATGGGAAAATCAGAATGATAAATCAGAATCAGATTGAAGATATGTCAGAACGATATAATGGGGTTGAATACAGGGGAAGATCCAATATTAATGGAATATTAAAGCATTTAAGGAAATATCCAAAAATAATGGATATTTTTATATTTGAAACAGTTTTCAGGAATTCAATGAGAGATCCATTTTTAAAGAATATTAATGAATCGATAAATTTAATGATATCGGAAAACCTTGTTAGAATCCCAAATAAACTATTTTTTCATGTATAAAAAATGAGGAGAATAATATTTGTATTCTATGACATTTATTTATCATAAATGATGAGAGAGAATATATTTAATTAAATAAATAATAATTTTTTTTATTTTTATTTCTTTAAGAAGATTGTCAAGATGATGAAAAATAATGAAGAACATGGTATTATGCTGATTATCATATTTGCATGAATCAACAAATGAGGAAATTAGTTTGGATTATCCAGACTGAGGAAGAATCATTTTAGTGTTTTCTCACTGGTATTCTGAAAAAGTTATATTTTTCTATAGAGGAGTTTGACTTGGGACTCAGATGGGGAAATCAGACTGAGTATTATTACAAGGCCTATAATGTTATTACCATCTTCTGGGATAGAAAGTGAAAAATTGTTTTGAAAGATCATATTTGAGATAGGTGATCAGGAAGCATCATAACATCATTGTTATAAAAACTTTATTACATATTTTCTTATATAAGAATCACAAAAACTATTCAATTTCTGACATAGTGTTATACGAGTGTAAAGGAATACCCTACTCTTTGTATTGCACAAAAAAGGATTTTTTTAGTGTATTGTGTGGTATTGGATTGTATCCAAACCACACCAAGGACATAGCTACTCTTTTTGAGTAGTGAACATTGTAAATTATTGTGTTCCTTTGGAAGTTTGTTTGATTTTTTTCCATAAGGGAATTAAATATTTAACAGGAGGAGAAGGATGTATAATTAGTATGGAAACATGAATGAAAATGGTATCACATATTCCCTCCAAGTCTATGTGGATCCTACCTAAGAACAATCATGTGGTATCAATGAGAGGGTTCCATTAATTTATCCTTTACAGAATTTCTAAAGAAATTATTTCATAAAACATATGTGTTGTGTGAACCAAAAGTGGATTATGATAATAAATGATATGAATTATCATATCTTGAATGGGATAATGTTGTCATATCTTATTTCCCTTGGGTATGTAATTTAAAAAACTAATACAGATGGTTTTCCCCTCATCATGAGAATAATCCTCTAACCAATACCGATAATGAAAACCATGAGAATGATGGATGAGCTAAGAATATTTTACACTCATCACTTTCAAAAAGTGAGTTTCATTGTGTAAAAATAGTTTTCACTACCAAAGTTATCATTGATAAGTTGAACAACATTTATGAGTGAAATACACAAGTAAATTTGTTAATGTTACAATTCAGGATATTGATGTATGAATATGTGAACATGGGTGAGTATGAATCCATTGGAGATTTCCTTTCTAGTGTGAATGACATTGATAGTACTATTAGATGTATTGGTGAAATGCTAGAGGATTCTAATATCATGGAAAAGATCTTGAGAATTATTCTGGATATGTTTCATGACAAAGATTCCTCATTGGAATAAATATATCCAAATATATTTTCTCTTGATTATTTATATAGTACCCTTTCCTACATATGATATGTAAAGGGAAAAATTTATGAAGGAAAACAATCCAATAGAGAAATTTATTTCAAATCCACCAAGAACGAAAAGTGTAGGAATGATATATTGGAAGATAATTTTTCTGATTCTGAATCCTAAAATGAGGTATGTAATAATATTTATGAAATTTAATTGTTGTTTTAAAAAAATTTGAAAAAATGTATTGGAAGGTATAATGGGCAAAATCCCTTAAAAAATGTTGGTTATGGAGTCATTGGGAACTATGATGAAAATTTTCCCCACTGTGGTGATTAAGAAAAAAGTGATGAATAAGAAAGAATGATAAGATGATCTTGGAAGAAATAGGATGATAAATATTCCTTAGATGGTTGTTTGGTAGATTTTGTGAAAAATAATTTGAAAGACGGGGAAAGTAAAAATGTTGAGTCCATAAAAACTAGTTCTAAGTTATTTGGATAGAAAAAGAAAAAATTGATATAATGTTGAAGAAGCAGAATAATTAGATGAACCAAATGGGAAGAAAAAGGATTCATAAATTTAGAAAACATTTGATAAAAAGATATCAACAAATTTTTTATTTGAAAAATTAATGAAGATGCATGATATTTGAGGAAGATTGGCATGTAACTAAATGTCATTTAACTATCTTTCCATTCCCATAAGAATACATGAAGAAGATGTTACTAAAAATTTTTAAAAAAGATTTTATTAAAATTAAAGTCAAGAAAAAATACTTATCTTATGATTCTATAGATAATAATATTGTTGTTAAGAATATATGAGGGATGAATATAAGGAAGAAAGCACTTACAATTCCAAATAAACGAAAAATTCAAGAATTAGATATGACTATATGTCCAATTGTTACTTCTAATGAAAAAATGAAGTTACTCCTTATTCCAAAAATCACTTTATCTTTTTCTATCTTTTAGAAAATTTAGGGAATATAAATAAAGGAGGCATACATGATGAGTCTCTTAATATTCATAAAAATGAATGTAATGAGGTTACAAAAAATGTTATGTTAAGAAATGTTATGAATTTATAGACCAGAACTTTTTTGATATGTTTTTTGAGATAGGTGTATATTAATTTTATCATAAACAATTCTTTCAGTGATTTCCCTAGTCATGATACCTTTGAAAGAGGCATAAAAAATTATTACATGATTTTTTTTCTAATGGACATCATTGAAAACCTTGTTTATACAATATTCTATTATACACTATATTCTCCCATAAATACAAAGAGTTGTTTAGATAATGTCTCTTTACTACAAAAATCATGTTATAATTATGTTCCCCTAAAGAAGTGTTTCAATATTTAAAGATAAATTTTCCCAACCACTTAAAATAAGATCATTTGTCAACAAGGGGAAACTTATCATTATGTACCCTTTGAATTTGATGTTCAATTTTGGTAGATATATGAAATAGGGGGACCAAGAATGAAATGGGGAGAATGATCAAAAGGTATCAAAGTTGGTATTGGCAATAAAAAAGGGATATTATTGGATCCCAGATAGTGTTTGTTTGTTTTTTTTTGTATATTGATCAATGTTTTGATCATATTGAAGAATGAAAGCGTCTTTAAAAGGTAATGAAAATCTATATTCAAGAAGGGTGTGTATTCAAAGAGGAAAATGGGATCCTAAACCATTGGTATAATGATCAGAGTCACCATAACATCATAATGAATAAAACATTCTGGGAATACATAATAAATTCCAATGGATGGAGAGGAATTTTTCTAGATAAAAGGATCATCAGATCCCCTTTGGGTTCGAAATATGGTTCTAATGGCAATGTGTAAAATAATTTTATTTCACCTATATCTAATGAAAATATTTCAATTATTTTCTGTTTATTATTTCAAAAATATCCTATAAGCATTATGATGGAATGAGGGGAGAAGGTGATGACAACCGTATTCAGGTTTGATTGGAATGAAAGATGAAATTAGTATACAAGGAAGTTAAAGTACATTCCATAGTGTATCTGACGATGTTGAAACTGATTTTCAATGTTATAAATGTAATTATGATGAAATAATAGAAGAAAGAGTTTGTGTAAGAAGATAGTTTTCTAAATGAAAAACATTCTAATCTCATGTCCATCGGTATGATATCATCATATTCCGAAAATTCTGATGTCTGGATGACTTGTAGTATCATATTTAGAAGAAGAACAAATTTTTTAAATGAATCGCTACATTGGACATAGAGTGCCATTGAAAACTGGAGTAACTCTGTCACCGATTAGTCATTACATTATTTTGGAAACATTATGAAATTGGAGACAGAGAGATAAAAAAAATTTTAAGTAGAAATGTTTTTATGATGAAATGTCTTGGGAGATGTTGGGTCATATAAATAAAAAATGTTTGTTGGGGCCAAGATAAATAAACAATATAGTCAACCATTTCTCATCATGATGATTTTTTGTTAGAGTCTTGTGATAAAAAATATTTTCAATATCTCTAAAAAGTGGGACAAGATAAATGGTTAAAAAGAAGAGTTTTGTATGAAGTCTTTTTAAAAATTGTTGTTAAAGGGGGACATGTAGCATCCTTGAAGCTCCATGAATTTGCGTGCCATTTTTTATCAGTTTATTTGAAGCATCTTGATGGGAAGAAATATTTTTTTCATTTGAAACAATTGAATCAGTGAATATTATTGAGTAATCTATTGTCTTCATCATAATGAGGAAATCAGAGTGGGTATATTAGTTTTTCAATTGATACAGGAAATTCTATGATAGGTATTCAGTTATGATTTTCTTGTAAGTGGATAAAGAAAATCCAATTTGGAAAATTCCATTATCATAACATTGAAAATGTATTGGTAAATTAGAATCATGAATTAGAATCAGATAGATGTTTCTTGAGGGGACATTAGTACCATATTTACCTGTGGGTAAAGATACAAGGATATCCAATTTAATAGATAATCATAATGCAAAAAATCATAATTAGATTGATGATTTTTTACAATGTTTGAATGGAGTTGGAGTCAATATATATCCAAAATTCAAGAAATTTAGAAGAATACATAGAGAGATTAAAAAATCAAAGTTATTTGATGATTTGAGAAGGTGTTGAATAATTCATAGTGTGATCTGTGACTTAAGGAAGATTAAATATTCTAGAAAGTTGGTGATGAGAGAAAACAATTTCAAAATCCCTCCCAAATCATTTAATCATGTCTATAGAAGGAGGAGAATACTTTGGGTATTCTAAGATTAGTATATCATGAAAAATATGAGGGAGAAGGGCCATAATTAGAGTAAGATGAAAGTATCTAGACAGAAGAAGATGACTATGTAAGATTATCTTATCTAGTTGATTATCGTATCAGGATGAATAATTGAACTGGGAATTCAGATTGGATTTTCATGAATGAGGAAGAAGAAGACCAGTTTGGGCTCAACCATATTCTGATAGAGTTATACTTCTGTATTGAGAAAGCTTACTTGGGAATGAGATTGGGAAATTGGTTTGAGTAACATTACGATGTCAATGAATTTCTTACCAGCTTTTGGGAAAGAATCAAAGAGTTTTTTTGATAGCTCACATTTCTGCAATTTGATCCAGAAGAACTGTAAAAAGGATTGCTACAAAAATTTTATAACTTATTTTGTGTTTAATAGAATCAAAGATTGAATTTGATTTCTTACATAGTGTTACATGATTGTATGGGAATATCCTAATTGTCGTATTCCATAAAAAATATTTTTTTCTAGTAGTTTTTATGGTAAATGATTATTTCTAAACCCTACAAAGGGAATATATACTATTTTTGAGTAGTAAAACATTTAAATTCGTATGTTCCTAAGGATGTGTGTTGGATTTGTTTTCAAAATAAAATGAAATTTTTACTTGAGGTGAAACTAGTTTCAATATATAGTAAGGACACTTAAAAGAAAAAATGTATCACTAATTCAATCGCTCACCCGATCAGTGGTACTTGGATTTATCTGGGTACTTTCGAAACCCTTGAAAGTCCAAAAAACATGAAAACCTAAAAATATATCTATAAATCATAAGAAAATTAAAAAACCCATAAAAACACATAGATATCATAAGAAATCCCTAAAAAAATCCAAACCATAATACTCAAATATACCCAAAACACCCAAAAAAACAAAATCTAATATAATGAAAAATACCATAAAAATCCGTAGTATACCCTAAAAATCCCTTAAACCCCTATTAGACAATACAAGACCCTAAAACCCCTATGAAACCCTATAACCAAAAAAACTAAACAGTAACTCTAAAACCAAAAAAAAACCTAAAAACCCAAAACCATAAAAAACTACTAAAAACAAAAAAAACCGTAGACACCTTAAAACCCCCAATAGACCCTAATAACACTAAAAAAGACATTTAAATCCCTCCAACCATAAAAAAATCACTGAAAAACATTAAAACCCTAAAAAAAAAACAAAATAATTGTAAAAAAATCTAAAACCCAAAAAATCCAAAAACCCTTAAAAACAAAAACCATAAAAACCGTAATAAAAACCAATGAAATGCTAAAACCTTATAAAATCCATAAACCCCCTAAAAACGTAAAACCCAGAAAAACCCTAAAATCCATGAATAACCTTGAAACCCCTAGGAAACCATAATAATAATAAAAGGACACAAAAAATCCAAAAAAAAAACCAAAAAATAGTAAATCCCAGAATAATCCATAAACCGCTAAAAACCTTAAAAACCCTCAAAACACTAATAAGCCTAATAATCTAAAAACCCAAACAATCCCTAAAATCCACTAAAACACTAAAAACCCTAAGAACTATAAAACCGATTAATTTTTTTTAATAAATCCATAAAATCCTTAAAACACTAAATCCCCAAAAAAAACATTTAAACCCCATAAAAACCTAAAAAATTATAAAATAACTTACACCCCATTAAAACCCCCAAAAAACCCCTAAATCCCCAAAAACCCCAAAAACCCCTAATGCCTAAAATACCCTAAAAATTTATAATAACCAAAAAAACCCGCTAAACCTTAAATCTCCTAGAAAAAAAAATATTGTATAAATCCATAAAAATATAAACCCATAATGGAATCCAAGGACCCATAAAATAACCATAAAACCCATAAAAGAACAATAAACCTCATAAAACCACAAGAAAACAACGAAAACCTTAAAAACCATAAAAACCTTAAAACCCCAAAACCCATAAAAACCCTTAAAATATGTTAAAATATTAAAAAAAACTGAAAACCATAAAACCCATATAATACCTAAAAACCCCTAAAAACCCTAAAATCCAAAAAAACCCTCAAAAGGCCTAAAAACCATTAAATCATGTTATGCCACTAGAATATAATAAAGACCCTAACATACCTAAAAACAATAAAAACCCTAAAACCCTAAAAATGATAAAAACCCTAAAACCCAAAAAACCAATAAAACCCTAAACACTGTAAGAAACACCTCACAGAACCAAAAACACAAAAACACTAAATACTATAAAAACCCTAAAATCCATTAGAAATCCTAAAATACACTTAAAGACCATAAAACCCCAAAAACCCAAACAGTCCTTAAAATTAAGAAACCCCCATATATTTCATAAAAACCCTATAAAACCCCTAAATTACCCATAAAACCCCTTATAATACCTCAAATTTTAAGAACCCTAAAAATTAAAAAAATACTCCTAAAAACCATAAAAACCCTGAAATAATTAAAATAACATAAAACCCTAAAGAACATAGAATTTTAAAAATCGTAAAACATCCCTAAAACCCTTACAACCCTAAAGAGCACTAAAAAACAAAAAAAAAGAAATACAAAAACCCAAAAAAAACTATTAATAAATCATAAACCCCCTTAAAACATTAAAAACTTGAAGAATTCCTAAAGGTCGTAAAACCCCTTAACCTCCTTAATATCCCTATAAAATAAAAAATACACTAATAATATTTAAAACATTATGAAACCCTAAAAAGCACTAAACCAAAGGAAAACCTAAAACCCCTAAAACAAAAAAATGTTGAAATCCTAATAACCATGAAAAATTTCTAATAAACCTAAAAACCCTAATGTCATTAAAAATTCCTAAAAACTAACAAACCATGAGGACCTAAAACACCTAAAAATATTATAATCCATTAAAAACCAAATATATCCTAATCCCCCTCAAACCAAAGACACCCAAAAACTCCCCAAAAACCCAAAAACCCTAAATAAACCTAAAAAACCTTTAAACACTTAAAACACTCAAAAATAGCCTAAACCCTCCTAAAACCCCATAAAAACATAAAAACCCCCTTGAAAACATCCAAATACTAAGAGACAAAAAAACTCTAAAATTATAAAAAGACAATGAATGGCATAAAAACCCAAAAACACCATAAACCCAAAAAACCATAAAAACCATTCAAACCATTAATAACCATAAACATTAAACCCCTAAAAGAAACATAAAAACTCCCAGAATCCATAAAAACTATAATCCCTATTAAAATTAATAAAAAAAATAAAAAACCAAAAAAAATTAAATACTCACAAACCCCTAAAAACCAATGAAAACATTTAAAACTGTAAAACTGGTATAAATCATAAGACCATTAAAACCCTTAAAAATCCTAAAAACCCTCATGACCCTAAAACTTGTAAAAATCTTGAAACCCTAAAAACCATTAAAATTTTTAATACACCTTAGATCCCCTAATTTCATAACACCCCAAAATGACCTTAGCTCCGCTAAAACCCCTTAAAGACCATAAAAATGATACAAAAATCTAAAAGAGCCCCGACAACCTTGAAAAACCTAAAATACCCTAAAACCCATAAACACTATAAAAACCATAAATAACTTTAAAAGATAACCCACACCCCCCTCACCCAAAAAAACCCCAAACCCCCAAAATCACTAAAAACCCCAAAAAACATCTAAATACCAAAAATTCATTAGTACCCCTTGAAACCCAAAAAAATCCTATAATAATATAAAAAACCTAAATACCTGAAGTCCCAAAAAAATTAAAAACCCTAAAAACCCTAAAATCCCTAAAACCCCAAATAGATACCTCAAATAATAAAAACACCAAAAATCCCTAAAAACCTAAAAAGACAAGAAAAACACTAACTCCCCTCAAAATCCCTAAAACAGATAAAAACCCCTGAAAATATAAAAACCTAATAAAACCCAAATACCTTAAAACCCCTAAAACCTTTAAATCGACTAAAACCCAAAAATATCTACAAACCCTATATACCAAAAAAATCCCCATTGATGAATGAAAAACCCCTAGAACACAAAAAAAACATAAAACCAACAAAACCCAAAAAACACTTAAAATAATAAAAAACCTATAAAACCATAAAAACCATTAAAAACACAAAACCCTTAAACACTAAAATACTAAACACCACTAATAATTTAAAAAACAAAAAAGGTTCATAAAATCCATGAAAAGATTTCAACAAATAAAAAACTAAAAACCCCTAAAACTCCCTAAAACCCCATAAAACCCCCAAAAGGTCCCAAAACCCCAAAAATGTCCTAAACGACCCTAAAAACCCTAAAAAAATAAAATATATTAATACCCATATAAACCATAAGATACTATAAAATACCTTAAAACACTAAAAACAATAAAAACCTCTTAATGAACACTAAACCTAAAAAACCAAAAGGACCAAAAACCCAAAATCCCCATTTGGAACCTAAAACAACTAACATCCCTAGAGGGCCATAATGATCATAAAAAATTTAATGGAACCAAACAACCACAAAAATAAAGGAACCTAAAAACCCTAATATCCTAAATTACCCAAAACACCTCATAAAACCTTAAATATTCATAAACCCCTGGAAACTCAAAAAATACCAAAAATGTCAAAGAAATAAAAAAACCATAAAAACCCCAAAAAATAAAAAGACTGTAAAAATAATAATAACCCTAAAAACCATATATAATTAAAAACATTTAAAGACCCCAAAACCATAAAAACCATAAAAACCATAAGCCCCTATGAGACCCTAAAACCATAATGTCCCATATAATACTAAATCCACTACAAATCCGAAAATTCATAATGCCCATAAATCACAAATATGACCATAAAACCCTAAAAACATTTAAATGGCCCCAAACCCATAAAATTCCAAAAAACATAAATAAGATAAAACACATAAAAACCCCTAAAATACCCTAGAGACCCTAACACTGCTTAAAAATCCCCAAAACCATAAAAATACTTAAACAAACTAAATTTCTATAAAACCCCTAAAAGACCCGTAAAACCGCTTAAATACACTAAAACACCTAAATCCATTAAAACCCCCAAAACCCTAAAAACCATGAAAACCCAATAATAATCATAAAATAAAAAATTCTTAAAAACCTAAAATAATAAGACCAAATAACCCCATATAACCTCCAAAAACACACTAAACCACCAAAAACACTGAAAAACCCATTATAACCAAAAAAATCCATTAAAATTACAAAAACACAAAATGGTTCTGAATGAGATGTTGGTAAAGATGGTTCTTGTTTGCATGATGGATTTGGATCTACTATGGATTTTGGTGTGGGCTGATGCAAGGGATTGGATAGCTAGGGCCGCGTGTGTTAGAGGGATTGATGGAGGTGATGGATGCCAGAAACTGAGGTTCTAGATGTTTCTTGTTGTTTGGCTGGGATGTGATGATGCTAAGGTTTATGTGTTTGGTGCTGGTAATTCTGTGTTACTGGTGATGGACCTTCTTGGTGAGGATTCGTTGGATGATGGGAAGTTTGTGTTGGCTGGTGGTGCTCTTGGGTGTGGAATGCTTGATGCTGTCTGGATTATAGGTTCTTGATGCTGGAAACTAAACTACTAGATGTTGGATGCTGCTCGGCTGAGTTAAATTTAAGGGGTTTATGGATGCTAGAAACTAATTTGGTGGAGCTTGGAGGATGCTTGGTTAAGGACGAGTGATGACGAAATGGGTGCCTATGAGGTGAAGGCGCTGAATGCAATGAAGTGTGATGCAGGTATTGGTTGGTGCTTGGAAGGGGGATTGGAGTTGATGAATGCTGGAGTTGGATGAGTGGTGACGAAGCTACTATTGTGTCTGGTCTTTTGTGTCTTTTCCTTTTCTTTGATTTTCTCGTTTTTTGGTGTGGGATGTAAGGGAATTTTGGGTGTGGGTCATTTGAACCCTCCCCTCCCCTGTCTGCTGTGTCTCTTTTTTCTTTCTAATAAATTTGGGGGGGTCGGGAATAGCCCGACCCTCGCATCTTCCATGCCCCTATAATTCAAAAAATCATAAAAACCTCTTAAAACCCCTAAAAACCTTGAAAACCCCATAAAACATAATGTATCTAAAATCCCTAAAAAACTAAAGAAATTAACAAAACCATAATCCCCTAAAAATAGTAAATACCGAAAACCCATTAAAATCCATAAAACCCTAACCCCACCCACAACAATTCCCAACGAACCCTAATAAACCCTAAAAATAACAAAACCTCCAAAAAACTCTAAAACCCGCAAACACTAAAAACCCAAAATGCCCTTAAAAGTCAAAACACCCCCCCTAATAACCATAAAAATGCTAAAAACCCTTAAAAACATTAATAATTAAAAAAACCCTAAGAACCCTAAACACCCTTAGAAAACCCAATACACTATAAAAACCCTAATACCAAAAAATAATATATCCCACCAAAAAATCTTGAAAACCATAAAACCGCAAACCCATAATAACCCGTAAAACCATTAAAACCCCTAAAACACAAAAATTCATTAAAACCTGTAAAACCCTAAAACCCATTAAACACTAAAAGAACCTTTATAACCCTTTAAAACCCAAAAATACCCTAATCCCCTTAATCACCGTCAAAACCCTAAATCCCAAAAAATATGAAAATATTTTAAACCCCTAAAAAACCCTAAAACCCCTAAAAATCCATAAAATCCCTAAAAATCATTTAAATTACATAAAACACTAAAATACACCTAACACCCTAACATACCTTAATACCTCATAAAAATTATAACAACCCTGAAACCCCAATAAAATACTATACAACCCCATAAAATAATATAACCTCATAAAATTCCTAAAAACATCTAAAATATGTAACCCTTAGACCTAAAAATCCAAAAATACATCATATACACCTAAAAACTCTAAAAACCATAACATCACTAGAAACCTTTAAACCCTAAAATTTATAAATAAAAAACCCCTAAAACCTTATAAACATTTCAAAACTAAAACATATTAAAACACCTAAAAAACCAAAACGCCTTAAACCCCAACAAACCTAAAAGCCCTGTAACAAATTAAAAATCCACAAAAAACACTAAATAAAGTTAAAAAATAAAATATATTTAAACCATTAAAAATATTAATAATCCATAAAATCACAAAAACTACTTAAAAACAATAAATAACCCCTAAAACCTAATAAAAATAAAAACCCTAACACGCTTAATACCCTTAAAACCCTTAAAACCATAAAACCCCAAAAACCTGAAAGGCTTATATCCACTAAAACCCTCTAAAACACTAAAGGACACTAAAAACCCTAATAACCCATAAAAACCCTAAAATCATTAATATCACTAAGAACCTAAAATGTTTAAAAAATGAAATAAAAACATAAAAAAATTATAAGAACCACAAAACCCCTAAAAGACTATAGTTGGTTCCTAAAAACACTACATGATAGAAAAAAAGAATACCATGAATTTGGAATAGAGATAAATAAACCACAAGAAATTAATTTTGATGAATAATGGTTCAAAGGAGGAGATGAATCGAAAAAAGTCATGGTCCTGAAAACCAAAAACTCGATACACAGACCACCGCCCCTCAAGGTATCCAATGAACAGAATTTTTCATGGGATGAGATGGTACCACCAGCACTAATGACTGAAATAAAATCATTCACGGCGATAGATGGTGATTTATGTCCCCCCTAATGACCATTCCTCACAAACCCCGTGTCATTTCTAAGTGAAGATGATGTTTTCCAGCCTTATAAACAAAATATTTCATGGGCATGGGCATCCTTCTTATTATCCCGCAAAGGAAGACCGACAACCCACCATAGAAGATCAGCTATCCTAGTATCATATTCCTCTATTCTTCTATAAGATACCATTAATGGGAACCCAAATAGGGGGATGATGGATGAAAGAGATGATAGTTGTCTGAAAATTAAGAGAGAGTCATCAATCCCTAGTAGGGAAACCCACCACATTTCATTAAGGGAGAAAATAAAATGACCCAATAATCTATAAAACCAAGACCCCTTTATGGACAACATTCTATAGGGAGAAATTTGATGCCCCCTTTGTGGACCCCAACTCCTTATAGTAAACTGCTATGTGCAGCGTTCCCAAACATGCCCTGAAAAATTCAATGTATAAGGAACTAAAGACGGTATAGAAAAATTCTATGATGGTGTAATCCAGCCACCCATTATAAAGAACTACACTGGAAAAAACTAGGTCCTCATAGAACAATTCTACATGGAATACACCCTCACCCATGTAGCAACATGCTACGCCGAGGGAACCCCATCCCGTATTAATACATGCTATATGGAATGACGAATATTAAGTTGTTCTTATCTCTAGATCCCATCACATCACTCCATTATATCATCGGGCCCCACATTAGCCCCTCTGCTGACCATTATAATGGTATCCATTCATGGCCTCTTCAAATGACACCTGACACATATGATAAAATCATTAGACACACCAACATATCCTATTGAGTATATATACCTATGGTATATGGAGTCTGTTTGGTAACCTCCTTGACATGGCGGACCCTGAGAATGTATTCAAGTATGCATTACCATTGTAACAAGGTATCTAACCTTATATGGTCTCATATACATCCCCCTTAACCTTGAAGGGAGACAGTTGGTCACACATTCCTTTCCCTTTGAGGCATAATGTCTTATCCCCATTTCATCCCCATAAACCATCATGACATCCCTCATGGTGTAAACCCCATGTCTTTCTTGATGGATGTGTTTCTCTTTCTCCTCTTCACCAATAGGGGGTTAAACTAATGGAAGATGGTGGCACATTTGTATCCCTATCTATCACTCTTTGGGATATGGCTATGAATGAAATAGGGGATGTGAGAGATAAAGATCTTACTTTCCCTCTCAATCATAGATCTAATAATCATCCATGGATGGAAAACGTGAATTGTGTGATCTTTTGATTTACTACTTCCTCTATTTTCTCACTTCGATTTAACTCACTTGGTCTTAGAGGTTAGTGGATCTCCTAAAATATTCCTAAAACCAAACCTTTTGGGGATCCTTCTTAGTGTAATCCCCAATCTAGACCTTCAGTGTACAATGAATCAAGTCTTTCCTCACGATTCCAGTCAAATGAGACACCTATTTAGTATAATACAAAACTGTACCCATATGGGAATCTTCATAAGTGAAATCTGTAACATTCGAAACTATGATGTATTTGATTCCCAACATACTAGGATACTTAGGAAGCCTCCTTGAGGTCCAAACCCAACAACCAAAATCACCCTAATGTTTTCAGGCAATATCCCAGGTAGGGTCATATCCACCTCATAGGTCTATATTACATATATAACCACTTCATTACAATCATTATTGGATTGTATCCCTAGTTAAATAAAGTTATTATTCATGTTTACTAGAAAATCTAACAATAATAATGTACTCCCCTTACTGTATTCCCCCCTGAACGTCATCCAAAGGGTATACTCTACAGAAATTATCCTTATAGGCTAATGACGATCTATGAATATAGTAATATCCATGGTGGAATCTACTATAAAGATCCTCCCCATACTGAAATTTAATTTCATCAAGAAGATCCTCATATTTCTATAGTCCCCATGAATTTATTCCCTAGGGTATACACTATAAAAATAACGCTACATTCAGACATCGAACATTGATGATAGTCATCTCTATAATGGAATCCTCAATGATGTTCCTCCCCACATCAACACTTCATTTTAGAAAGAAGTTCCTACCCTTCTTATAGTTCCCCTAATGGTCCTACCCATGGTATACTCTATAGAAACTCTCTATGCAGTTGATCTTAGAGTTGTGATGGAAGTCATCTCAATGGATGCATTTTTGTGATGGTCCACCCCATAGAGAAATTTTATTTTGACCAGAAGGTCCTCCCCTAGATTAATCATGTATGAAAAAGAGATAATATTTTTAGGGGCTTGGAAATATGGTTCCATTCATGCTATATTCCCTTTCAATGACATGGTAAATCATTTCGTAACTAGAAGACCGCCTGGGGTAATGGTCTTCCTCTGAAGCACCTCCGTACCATTTCCATGACATGGAGAGCCCCACTAGCCATGTTTCCTACAAAACAATATTCAAGAACTTCTCATGTTGTGTAGATTAAATAGAGGAATATCTACTAGATGAAATATATGATATGTTTCTCATTAGAATAAAATTGGCAAGAGTTGATATGACCATAATGTTTTGGCCCTCATCCACTTATCAGTTCGACAGTCCAAAGGCATTTCTAGAAGAATTCTTACCCAACATCATCTATATATCTGTAAAACTCTCCACCATATGAAGGAAATTACCAGGCCTTATAATCAGTATAAAAACCATATAAATAAATTGAGAGAATTTCAACATCAAATCAACTTAGAATCCCTACTATCTGTGTGACGACCATGATCAGAGAAGTGGGGGAAAGATCATCAATCAACATGACTTAATTAATTACATGAGTTACACCCTCTAATTTTTGATTTCTTTCATGGTATTCATATCCGGGGAAGGGGAGAATATGGGGACACTCATTTCACCCCATGCAAAATTCATCAAAAACAAGTAGAGTGTATATCCTGTAATTTCATTACCAAATTGAGGCTATTAAGTGAGACCTATATTTCAGAAATATGGAACACTCAGTGGGGATCGACCCTCAATACTTCTAAAATGAATCATGCCCAGTGTGAACATGTAATAAAAAATCTAATAAACTAGGAAACCTGGAACATTAATTAGTCTTCTCACTTAATGGAATCCAATTATTAGGTACTGATAATTTCTTTTGAAACAATTAATTAATTTTCAGACTCGAACGTAAACATGGCTCACTCTTGAATAAGGAAACGTAGTATAAAAAAATAATTGGTTGTAGTAGCTGCATCCACATTATGTGATTATCCCTAGACTATAGGGATTGAGGAATGTTAAAAAAGATTCCCCTATAATTCTAATAAATTTGGCCCAAGGCCAAAAAAAAGAATAGGAGTAACCCCTCCCCCCCTAATGGGGCTGTGGAAATTTTTAACTCAGCCGACCCTTACATGGAAATCATTCTGTTCCTGTAGAGGGAGGAAAAAAATAAGTAAATTCCCCCAATTATACCCATTTAGGACCCATTTTCACCAAAAGGGAAACATATGATCCGTTTTTATAGAGGTTCTCATAGAGTCAATATTCACCAAAATTATCAAAGTGGATCCCATAATGGAAGAGGGAGGACCAACAAAGGGTGAAAACAACCATCCAATCATTTGAGCGCTAGTACAATTCCTATAATTACTTATGCAATGTTAAAAAATGTGTAATTAAATATTTCACATTACACTGAAAATTATGTCAATGTAGAGGTGTAATTAGATGATTTTCCACTCAGAACATGCTCTACACTATGAAAAATGAAGGAGTTTTTTCTACTAAGATCCATAAAATTTTCTTATATCTAGGTGATTCATCAAAGAATCCCTTACTACCTCATCAGTGAATCTTTACCAAATAAATGGGTAAATCCAAGGCTGTAAACAACCCCCTTCATCTTCTTGAGGAGGTTGAGCTCCTCGAGTTTGAAAAAATATTCACTCAGTAGGAGGACTAAATGAAAGAGTTAAGGAGACTCAATGAGGATTTTCACTAAGCTACCATTCCAACCGACTATGCTCTATGTGATGAGCCCCAACATATGCTTCTAGTGGGTGCACCTAAATAATAAGTGTACATCATGGTCACAGAAGAAGGGTAATAATTTCCTCCAAACATGTTTCCTAGACCATCGGTTCTCCTAGAAATGTATTATGGATGAATATCAATATCTTTAGGGGCTAGAGAAGTAAATAGAAAAAATTCAAAAAAACCCCTCAAAACGTGTCAATGCTAGGGTATCAGCTGAAAATAATGGGAGATTCTTCATATCAGATCATGTATATTATTACGCCTATCCAATACCATTTTCAAAAGAACGTTCATAATGGGATTACCAACACCATTGATTCATTGTAATATTGATTGGAATATTTTCATGATCGACATGCACCAGTGAAGATAGAAAAGAAACAATACCCTGAATGGGTGGCAAAAACTCTATCTCCTCTAAATTTAGGGAGTCCTTAATTTATCATATTCAATGGATTAAGAGACCTTGAGAAAAATTTGACACACATTATGTCTCATTGTGATCACATGAAGGTAACTTCCATGAACCAAAATTCCATGAAACTCAGAGACATTTGGTGAATATCAAAATGGTTGGAATTGGTATGATACAATAGTTTTCTAGTTTAGTAAGTCAATGGATGGGAAGAACTTATTCAGAAATTCATCTTTCAATTCAACTAAACACTTCAAAAGAAAACAATCCTTGACATCTAAATTTGAAAAAAAGAGAGAGTATCAGATATCATTTCTAATTAAAAATGGGTATCCTTGTCCATGAACCAACCTCTTCCAAAAGAATTTTTTCTCTCAATTTATATAGAGAACCTATTCTATGAGTGGTTATTGAAGATCATACTATTGAAGTTAAGTTATGCTTTTTAATTTATCTAACATTTCTATGGGAATTGAATATTCCATTCAATATACTAAGATCATTTCATCAATTAATTCACCAGTCCTGTGGAAAAGAGCAAGAAATTCATAGTCATCATCCTATATAGTTAAGCCATCCTTTTTTGTAGCCCCATATCTAAAAACTAAAGTGTATCATGGATCGCCCCAAAAGAATCAATATAATCCCGTTCATTATCAGGATTAGTAGAGGGGAGCTATGAGAAATCAAATCTAGGAGAGAAGGAACAAATTTTAATCATTCTGAGATGATCATGTCCACAATTATTTTATTTCCCCCTTGGATAATGATTTACTCATCCATCCAGATACAAAGAGGCCTAGCATGGTGGCTATAAAAAACAAAACATATTATATCCCCTTCCAAAGGATAATAGAACACACCATTTAGGTTTTATTCTTCTTCAATGATAACATACAAAAAATGGTGGACTCTTAACAGTTAATGTTTGGAAATCCTCTAGTTCAAGTAGCTTATGTTTTCGCTACTTTCCTTGAAGAAGGAGATGGATGCAAGAAGTTAATAGTAGAAGGATCAAAAAGTTATATGGTTGGATGAATCAAATGAAAATATAACAAAATCATGGTATTTTCTGATCATTGTTATAGAAACTGACTGTTCCACAATCTTCATTATCTATAACACAACTGATGCCATCTACCCCAAATAACATGGAAATGTGTTATTCAAAAAGTAGTCTCATTGGAATGGATGGGAGCATACACAAAAGGATGATCCTATATCATGGACATTGTTGGTTCCGAACCACTTAGACTTTACCCCCTTATATTTGAAACACCAGCTTCCACCCCAAATAATAGTATCACAAAAAACATTCATCCAAAAAAAGTCATTATCAGATGAGGATTTGATCAACGGTTCCATTAATTTAATTAATTTAAATGACATGTTTTCCCATTATGAGTATGAATATTTACTCAATTTCCATTCACTCGATTGGAGAACCGGTGGAAGAGGCCACATGAGAAGAGGAAGTGGGGAAGGTGCTATTGTGGTAGAAACTTGAATTTTTCCCGTGTCCCTAATCAGAAGATCAATGTTGGGGAAACTCAAGGATGTTTCCTTCAGTAAGTCCAAAAGTAGATGGAAAATCCCCGAGCATATGCTTAAAACCACACTGAATTGATCATACTAGAATATAAATCATAGTGGGTAGAGGTTTCAGATCACCCTCATCCTCTTGGTAGGCCTATTTGGCCAATCCCACCAAGGAGATGAGCACCCTAAACTCCTATTTTGAGGGTCGATCAATCTATGTGAAGCACTCCTTCCCCTAAGGATCCTATGAAAGGGTGTCAAAAAATTGGAAATTCTAAGAAATTAGGATAGAAGTTGTATATCATAAAATAGTTAGGCTTAGTGCTTTCTAATATTTCTATCCTAGACACCCTGAGCTTATCGAAAGGCCTAAGGGACACACTCGTTGATGATTTTCTATGCCCCAAGTAGTTTAAAGCTATGTTTTCCAGTACTAATGTATATTGTAAAAAAACTGACCTTATTGAATTTTAATAGGTTATCTACATTACAGATCAATATGAGGACACCATTTTATAAGGAGACATTATACCCTTCTACTTTTCTGTTTGGATAAATTGTTAGGACATCCCAGAATCATTCACTGACAATGGATATAGAGTTAACCTAGTTCAAATATGAAATCATAGACTATTGGGAAACAATGAAGACCTTCCTCCATAACAATGAAGGTCTATAAATAAAGTGAAAAAAATTCACTGGTCCAAATCAATCTCAAGGATAAATTTTGAGACCTCAAAGATGAATCCAAATTTCTAGATGTTTGGAAGAAAACGACCTTAAATTTCATTCATGGAAGTCCCTGGTAACAACAACACATGGAAATACCTTCATCATAAGACTGATGAATAAAATAATAAATTAATTGAAAAATATGAACTTGTCTTACAATTTGGGACATGTTTGAATCATTTAAGTCACATTATATCAATGTTGTATTCAATCTAAATGAATGGAAACAACCATGAGTTTAGTGTGTTTCTTGGGTCAAAACCCTGAGTGATCTAGAAATGATCCCAACCAAAGACTTCAAACAACATGGTGAATAATACATGATACCCATATATCAAGAAAATTATATGAGTGAAAATTGAAACACATATTTAGTGGTTTTCATGATTTTAGTCATGACCACTAAGTCCAATAGTGTTCAAAAGTTTGTTATCTTCTCGGATAGAGGATATATCCCAGATGATATTTCCCTCATTCCATCCCAAGAGATCTAATAAATAATAAACTCACCATATGAGATATAATAGGTTGTATATACACCCAAAAATGATGAAGAAACTCCTTATCCATACCTCACTCCATCCTCTATAGAGTTTACATGAAATCCCACAATCTTTGCTAGGTCAAAGAATGTCTATTCATATATTGAATGTCAAGATATCAGTGCTTCCCCAAATATAAATACCTTACCCCACTACTTGTTTACCCTATTTAACAAGAGGATAAAGATGAATGGGAGGATGGAGAATTAGAGGAGTACTACTGGGATTCCCTTCCATCATTTTAGGAGGGAGTCTCTATAACTTTTGATGAACTAGCAGACAGAATTCTGGGTATAGAAAAATACCCACGACGTACTCTGATTAGTAGGACCACACATTCTAACAAATAAAAGGTATATACCACCTTCCTGAATCATCATGTAGACATGTTCCCGTAGAACTACACTGAAATTCTTGGCCTCAACCCCCAGGCAGCCACTAACCACCATGGCTTGCTAGAGATCCACCAAGGATATAATTAGGCATCTATAAGGATACATCTGAGGAACGATACAAAGAATTATGCAAAAGATGAAAATAACATTTTAAAAAACATCATTTGAGATGTCCAATATAATTGTTTTGTATAATATAGTCTCTCTCAAGAAGAAAAATCGGGAAATAAGTGTCTACATTGATTTCAAAGATCTGAACCCACACTGCCCAGAGGATGACTTACTAGCCCTGGTCATAGAACTATTTATTTATAAAATATTGGGATATCTGGACCTCTCCATCATGGATAGATATTCAAGTTAAAATAAATTCCTAATATCTTGGGATGAAGAAGCATCAATCTCTTTCAGGGCCCTCAGATCGTATTTTTGGATCGGGAAATGGCCTTTTTTGTGATGAATGTCCTTGCTACATAGCAAAAATCTGTGCATCACATTTTCAAACATTTCACAGGAATTTTTTTCAAATGATACATTGATGATATGGTGGTTACTTCTTGATAGTTATCTAACCACCTGGAGGATCTTCAAATCATCATCAACAAATTTTGACAACACAATATGAAAATAAGCACCTTGAAATGTGCTTTCGCGATTACATTAGTGAAATTCATATGCTTTTTCAATTTTCATTATCGAATTGTCGTTGATCATAATAAGAGAATATCCATCCTTTCTTATTTCTCCTACATGAAAGCCTATATTGTTGAGAAGAATTCAAGGACACTTGGACTACATCCAGCACTTTATTTCCAACCTTTCTGGTAAGTGCATTTACTTGACCATGTTGATGAAAATGGGAATAACATATTAGTGGGCTTATGATTTTCCTGAAACATTTGATAGTATTTTAAATGTATTTTTATCCCACCATTATGGAATTGTCAATCAAAGTAATGACACTTATTTTTTATGTGACATCCTTAGATCGATCACTATGTGCCTTGTGAAAAATAATGACTCTATCAGCAAAAACATCCTTTATTATCACTATCAAACCATGAATGATGGGGAGAATCGTTATTCAGATATTGATAAGAGTTACCTAGGGCTAATATTTCCGACCCATAAACTGAGGCACTGCCTTCAACATCACAAGGTCTATATGGTCTCTCGTAAAAACCCACTCAAATACATTATAAGACATATGATGTTGTACATGTTTCAATCATGGTGTGAATTCAACCTATAGTAGATTGACATATAGTTCATGCCATAGGAAGAAATTAAAGTCTTGGAATTACCAGATATTCTGGACGATTTCCCCTATAAAAATGGCCTCATTGGATTTTGAATTACACAAAAAAAGGATTTCTCTATTCAATGGGCCCCTATATTTGGGATAAGTATTTTGACAGTGCATCCAGAAGCCAGATAATAAAGTGTTTGGAAGACCCCAAGCACAACAATGTGTGGTAGGTAGTCAGGCACATCTCTACAAGAAATGGAGTCCTACTTTACTCATACATTATATCTATAGGGATCATGACTAATGAAATAGAATTTTCAACACTCTTTATAGGGTGAGATTTGGAACTTTAGGTACAAGTGAAACACATTAAAATAAAATGTGATTTTCAATTGGTGATCAATAAGGAAAATGGTGATTATGGAAAAAAATTAATAATATAGTCTTGATTTTAAATAATATATAGGGAATAATGGAATAATTCCCTTTAGATCCAACATTGACTCACATCCCCTAGTTAAAAAATGTCCAACCTAATGAACTGGAAAATGAATCCATTGAACTAGAAAATATAGAGTTTGACGAAATAGACATTAGTATTGTGAACCATGAGATGGTCAAACATTACCCTCAAGACAACATGAAAGATATCGATGAATTTAGTACCGTCTGGGAACCATACTGTCCTAGCACTGGCTAGAAGACACCAATTATGGTCTACCTTCAAAATGGAGAGCTCCCACCAGAATGTTCTAGGGAAGTAAAAATCCAAATATCAGCAATTAACGTTGTTCAATATGATGGGGTGAATCCTAAAAGAACTAAAAAACTATAAATCCCTAAAATCCACTAAAAATAAAAAAACATGAAAAAAATAAAAACCCAAAATAACAACATAAACCCCTAAAAATCATAAAAAGCCACAAAACCTAGAAAAACCCTTAATCCCCCAAAAAACATAAAAACCTCTTTAAAACCAAAACACACTTAAAAAAATAAAATCATATTGAAACTCCTAAAACACTAAAAGAACTCTAAAATCTCTAAAAACCATAAAACCCCTAAAATTCCCAAAAAACTGAAAAAACATAAAAACCACAAAAACCAAAAAAACCCAGAAGACCCTAAAACTAGATAAAAACCCATAGAAGTAGTCATACCCTAAATCCAATAAAAAACCCACCCCCCCCCCCCAAAAAAACCAATGGAAACCTTAAAATCCCCCAAAAATCTATAAATATCCTAAAACCATAAAATAACTCTAAAACCCTAAAAATGCATAAAACCCCAAAATATTGTAAAACAAAATTCCATAATCCCTCTACCCATCACAATAAAACCTATTTTTCATTCTTTAAACTATAAAACATAATGATGAAACTTAATCCCTATACCCTAAGCACAAAACCCAACACCCTAAAAACTACACCATAAACCCAAATCCCTATTCCCTAATACTTTAACCCTACAACCAAAAAACTAACACATCCACATTAATCAAAAAACCCTACAACCTAAACACTAAACTGTATACACTAAATCCTAAAATCCCTAAAACCCCAAAACAAAAAAATAATTTAAAAAAACAAAAAAAAATTCACAACCTAAAAAGCTTAAAAACTAAAAAACACTTAAACCCCTTTTAAATTCTATAAAACCCTAAAACCCCAGAAAAAAATTAAAACCCAAAAAACCCGATAAATCCTTAAACACCAAAATCCTATTAAATCCAAAAATACCCTAAAAATCACTAAAACCGCTTAAAACCCATAAAACACATAAATACTATAAATCCCTAAAAACACTAAAACCCCTAAACCATAATAAATCCTGAAAACCATTAAATCCAGAAAACTCTAGAACACTAAAAACACTAAAGACCACAGAAAATCATAAAAATTCCTAAATCCCATAAAAACACCAAAAATATATAAATACACTACAAACCATAGCATCCACTAAGTGTCTAAAACCCCTAAATCCCCAAAACCCCATAAAGTCCCTAAAAACTGCAAAACTCCAAAAAACACTAAAAAACCCTAAAAGGCCAGAAAAACACTTTATCACTTTAAAAACACTAATATTTCAAAAAAACCACTAATAAAATGATGAAGACCAAAAAATACCTAAAATGAATAAAAATAAAAAAAAATTCCATAAATACACTTTAACCCAGAATGAACCCTAAAAATAAAAAAAAACATTAAAACCCATCAATAACCAAAAAACACAGAGAAAACCCTAAAACTCACAAAATAAATAGAACTGTGTAAAACACCTTAACCACCGTAAAACTCTCAAAACCATACAACCACTAAAAATGTAAAATCCCTAATAACCTAAATAACCCATTAAATAAAAAATCCATTAAAATAACTAAAACCACTAAGAACTCCTTAAAAATCATAAAAACTCTATTACCGAAAAAGATATATTAAAATAAATCGACCTTTAGAACCCACAAATAGATACTAAAACTGTTGAAAAGGTGTTAAACCCGACATGACCCTATTACCCCCATAGAAATCTTAAAAAGACCCTGAAAACCAAAAAAAATGATTAATGACCAAAAAAACTCATATAAAACCCTAAAAACATCTTAAACACCCATAAAAACCTAATAACCATTAAAATTTTAAATACCCAAAAAATACTAACAAATATAAAACCCTATAAGGCCACAAAATCACTAAAATTACCCTAAAACACCACAAAAATACCTAAAACCCTAAAAACTGAAAAAACCCCTTAAAAGACCCTAAAACCCCCAAAACCATTAAAACATTAAAATACCTAAAAACAATAAAAACCCTAAAGAAACAAAAATCCATATAAACCATAAAAATCCTAAAGACCCAAAAACTCTAAAAGTCCCTAAAATACAATAAAACCCCATAAAAACACTAAAAGACACAAAAAACACAAAAAACACTAAAAGACAATAAAATCCTAAAAAAACCTAAAACATATAAAAACCATAAAGACCCTAAAACCCTAAAACACGTAAAAGAACGTTAAAACCCTAAAAAATTAAAAAATACTCCAAAACCCTTAGGGACAATAAAACCCCTTAAACACCATAAAACCACTAAAGTACCAAAATTCCCTAAAAATATAAAAACCCTTAACTACCAAAAATCCCGTAAAACTCTTAAAACACCATAAAACACTAAAAAACTCAAAAAACGTGAAAAATTTAAAATATATTAAAATACCTTATATAAACTGAAAAAAATAAAGATCCTAAAACCCATAAAAATTCCTAAAAAACTAAAAATTTCAAAAATAGTCCATAAAAAATAAAACCCTACAAATACCCTAAAACCCTATAAAACCTACGAACAACCTAAACCCCCCTAAAAATCCTAAAACCCTCAAAAGCTTAAAAAAAATAAAAAACCTAAAACCCTAAAATGACCATAAAACAACACAAAATTTACCTGTCAACCTAAAAAACTAAAACTCCACCAAGACCATAAACCCACTAATTCCAATTAAAACCATAAAACCCATAATAATAGTAAAACCCTTAAAATCTCAAAAAATCCCTAGAAACCGAAAAAAACCTAGAACCCCCAAAACCGAATACCATTGGAAGCCCATAATAACCAAGACAAACACTAATAACTCTAAAAGATCATAAAAGACTCTAAAAGGCCCTAAAGACCCTAAAACCCCCAAAACAACAAAAACTACAAAACAATCTTAAAACTCAAAAAAAAACCTGGAAACAAAATAAAGATAACCTAAAAACCTGAAATCCCCTAATACCATAAAAACCTATAAAGAGGTTAAAAACAAAATAAAAACTAAAAACCCATGAAATTATAAAATCCCTAAAATGAATATAAATGCATAACACCACTAGAAAACCCTAAAAATTGAAAAAAAATCCTATAAAAAAAAATAATTTAAAACCCTAAAAATCATAAATAACCTAAAATTCCCTAAATCCTTAAAATACTCTAAAACCCTAAAATACCCAAAATCGCTAATAACAAAAATGACACTCAAAACTCATAAAATACAAGAAGGCCCAAATGCCCCTAAAAACATAAAACCCAAAACACCCCAAAATTAAATAGAATCCTTAAAATCATAAAGACCCTAAAAATAGTGAAATACCCTTAAAGATTTAAAATTCCACAAAACCAAAAATCCCATATAAACCTTACAAACCACTAGAACCATAAAGAGATATGCAAACATATATAACCCTTAAACCACCCAAAATTCCCTAAAACTAAAAAAAACACTAAAACCCAAAAAAAATCTAAAAACATATGAAACCCTCAAAGCTCTTCAATGACACTAAAAGAAAATAGAACCCTAAAAATTTACCATGATGCTAGAAGACCCGTAACCCCTATGAAGACCTATTAAAACCTCTAAAACCATTAAAATAATATAAATCACCAAAAATCCCAAAAAATCCCATAAAACCAAAAATTACCCCATAAAAATATAAATACCCTAAACCCATAAAAACCATATTAAAAACCTAAAATTCTATGAAACACGCTAAAACCTAAAACGCCAAAAATCCCAAGAAAACACTAAAAGACACTAAAAAATCCTAAAACCCCAAAAGACCCTAAATCCCCTAAACCCCCAAAATACTATGAAAACCCAAATGAACCCCCAAAACCCCTTGTAATCTAAAAACACTAAAACACAAAAAAAACCCTAAAAATCCTCAAGGACCCCAAAAACACTAAAACCCCCAAAAAAATAAAAAAACAAAAATTGTCACAAAATCCATAAAACCATAAAAGATCCATGAAAAGATTAAAAAACCTAAAACCCCCTAAACCATTAAATTCCCTTAGTACCTAAAAACCATAATAATAATAAATTCCGAAAAAATAAATAAAACTAAAAAAACTAAAACGCATTAAAAAAACTAAAAACCAAAAAAACAAAAAACACTAAAACGTATAAAAATACTATAAATCATAAACTCTAAAAACCCATAAAACCCTCCCAAAGGAAGAAAAATAAAACACTAAAATATACCAAAATACTAAAAACCCTAAGACACTTAAAAACCTCTAAACCCCATTAAATCATGAAAAACACTAAAAATAGCTAAAACCCTAAAACCCCTTATAAACACCTAAAATAACAGAAAAAAATACTAAAATCTATTAAAACTCTAAAAACCATAAAACACTAAAAACTCCAAAAAATACATAAACACCCCAGACCCCTATAATAGGTAAAACCCTTATATGATTAAGATTATAAAAACCCTAATACTATAAAAACCCTAAAATCCCAAAAAACCCCTAAATACATTAAAATCGATAAAAACACAAAAAAACACCAAAACCCCATAAAACACTAAAATGGTAAAAAACACTAAAAATACACAGACCCTAACAGATACAACCTAAATCCTAATCCCCATATACTAAACCAAATAAACTACACCTTAGACCCAAAACTATACACATTAACACCTATACCCTAAACCCAAAATCCAAAACCCTACACCCTACACCCTATAACCTACACGATTTAGCCTAAATCTGACATAGTAAACCCCAAACCCCAAACCATAAACCCTAAAAACTACTTCTTAAACCCCAAAATCTGCACTGTAAACACTAAATTGAATACACTAAACCATCAACCTTACAACCTAAATCAAAAAATACCCTAAAACCCTATAAATGATAATAGAGCCTAAAAATTCTAAAAACATTAAAACACTAAAATAACCATCGATACACTAAAATCCTCAAAAACCCTAAAAGTCTCCATAAATCATAAGAATCCCCAAAAAACAAAAAAGAAACCAAATCCCTGAAACCCCCTTACAGATCCTAAAAACCCTAAAAAACATAAAAGACCCTTAAATACCTTAAAAATATATTAACCCCTAAAACTCATGAATATCCCTAAGACGCATATATTCCTAAATACCCTAAATACCCTAAAAAGCTTTAAACCCATAAATAACCACAAAAAATACTACAAAATCTAAATACCCTTAATTCAATAAAGCCTATACGAATCCCTAAAATTTATAAAAACCAAAAAGGACCAAAGTAAACATAAAATCATAAGAAAATTTCAAAAAAATTCATAAAACCCCTAAAACACATAAAAAACTAAAAATTACATAAAAATACTAATATGATAAAAGACTAAAATCCCTAAAAGTACTCTAATAACCCACTAAAGGTCCCTAAGAACCATAAAACCCTACAAACACCCTATAAACCCTATAAACCCCTAAAACCCTAAAAACCTCTAAAACGCCTAAAAATCCATAAAAACCCTTTAATCCCTAAACCCCCGAAAAAACTCTTAAAATCGTTAAAATGACCCTAAAACCATAAAAAAATATATAAAATTGTGATTTCCTTAAATAAAATAAATTTTTAAAACCCCATAAAACCCTAAAGATCCCTCAAAACTATAAAAAAATCAAAAAACATAAAATCCCAGAAAAATTCCTAAATACAATAAAATCCCTAACAGACACTAAAAAAACTAAAAGACCATAAAAATCCTATGAACCCTAAAATAACCCAATGAAAATAAAAAACCTATAATCCTTAAATTCATTTAAACTCTTAAATACCATATACATTCTGGAAAAACATAAAAAACAAAATACCCTAAAACCACAAAATATCCTAAAACCATTAAAAATCCATATGAATCCCTATAAGCACTGAAACCAAAAAAAATAAAAAACCATAGTACAACTAAATCTCATGAATGGCCTAAAAATCCTAAAACCACATAAGCCCCTAAAACTCCATAAAATAAATAAAACCCCTAACAACCAAAAAACCGCTAAGGGTCGAAAAATAACCAAGACACCCTGAAAATATACAAACCATAAAAACCATAAAACCCTAAAATACATAAATAAAAATGAAACCCTAAATATTATACTCTACATTTTAAACACTAAATCCAACGCCCAAAACACAATAACATACACCCTAAACACTAATCACTAAACCCTAGACCGTATACCCTACACCCTAAACCAAAAATCCAAAACCATATACCAAAAACAATAAACCCTAGACCCTATACATTAAACCCTATACCCTACACCCTAAACCATAAAACATACACCATAAAATACACTAAGACTCTAAAAAATATAAAAAACATTTCCTATGCCTAAAAACCAAAAACCCAAAAACCCATAAAAACCCATAAAACCAATTAAACCCCTATAAAACCAAATTACTAGAGAAAATCCATGAAACCTTATAAAACCCACAAAACACTAAAAAAATCTAAAATTGTTAAACCTATGAAATCCATAAACCCTAAATAAACCATAAGACCCCAAAAAACCAAAAAAAAAATCTAAAAATATTATAGAATCTAAAAAACAGAGAACTAAAAAACGTAAAAAAACCTAAACCCCCAATAAATAATGACCCTAAAAATAGTATAAAACCATAAAAAACCCTCAAACCACTAAAACACTAAAAACCCTAAAAACACTAAATACCTTAAAAACACTCAAACTCTATAAAAATCTAACCATCCCCCCCTCTCCACACCCATAGAAATGGCCTAAAACCCTTAAAATTAACTAATAGTGATCCCAAAACACTATAAAAAAAATTGAACACCCTAAAACCCATAAAATCCCATAAATACCGAAAAATCATTCAAAACACTAAATACCAAAAAAAACTAATAAACCAAAAAAACCAAAAATCCATAAAATCCCTAAAAATATTAAATTCCATAAAAACCTAAAATAACATTAAAACTATAAAAACCATAAAACCCATAAAAACCAAAAAATACCCTGAAATCCCTAGAAGGCCCCAAAAGACTCAGAAACCCTAAAACACAAATACCATCCTTAAAACACAAAAATTTCAAAATAACCCCTAAAACCCACTTAAGACTAAAAAACTCGAAATACTATTTAAGTATATAAAAATCAGAAAAAACCCTAAACCACTACAAACCCCAAAATTCCATAAATACCCTAAAACCCCTAAAGTAATTTTAAAGACCAAAAAATTTCCAACAAACCCAAATAATACAAATAAAAAACAGAATAAATGAACCTAATACTTTAAATCCCTAAGATGCCTAAAACCACTAAAATCCCTAAAAACCCTAAAAATCATGAAAACTACAAAAAACACTAAAACCCAATAATAAAACTAAAACACCCTATAAATAATTAAACTATAAAAATCCTACAACCAATTAAACCCCCTAACAGATCTTAAAACACACTAAAAGGCCTATAAAATAACCTAAAGCCCTTAAAACGTAAAACCCAACAAAACCCTAAAAACCCTATGATCCCTAAAACCAATACAAATAGAAAATCTATAATGAAACACATAAAAACCCCTTAAAACCACTAAAAATATTAAAACCCTTAAAACCCTAAAATCACTAAATATACCAGAAAAGTCATAAAACCCATAGTAAACCATAAATACCTAAAAACACTTAAACCCCCTAAAATCCCAAAAAACCTGAATTACCATAAACCCCTAAATCCTCTAAGAACCCTAAAACCCTTAAAAAATCAAAATGAGAAAATTCCTAAAAACCATGAAGACCACTAAGACACTTAAGAAAACCCAAAAAACCCCCCTAATACACTAAAAAACTAAAAACATCTAAAAGCCAAAAAATCCTAAAACTTATGAAAACCCTATGGTGTATCTAAAAACATTTAAAACCAAAACTAATAAACCATAAAGACACTTATAAGACACTAAGAACCCTGAACGACCCTAAAACCCCTTAAAATAACCTAGCCCTCCTAAAAACCTTTAAAATACCCACAAAACCTAAAATGAAAAAAAATTCCCAAAACCCCTCAAAACACCATAATAACCATAAAAACATAAAAAAACTGAATCCATAAAATGTAACTAAATTCTCTAAGACAAAAAAACCCCTAAAACTTTAAAAACCCCTAAAAATAATAAATACATTCGAAACCCAATAAAACACTAAAAACCATAAAACAGTAAAATAATTCTAATATCCCTTAAAACACAAAACCCCTAAGAAAACCTAACCCCCCCTAAAGCAGGGAAAACCCTTATAAATCATTAAAACACCACTAAAAACCAAAAAAAATACTAAATTCCATAAAATCCCAAATGAGCCCAAAAAACATTGAAAATCATAAAACCCCTTCAAACAATATAAGATCGAAAACTATCATAAAAACCCCAAAACAACACTAAAGCCCCTTAAACCGAGAAAATACCAAAAATAACCAACAAAAGCAAAACACCATCAGAAAACCGAACAACCCATACAAGCCCTCAAAACCTGGGAAACCCAATAATTAACATAAAAACAATAAAACCCCTAAAAACCCTTAATAGACCTAAAACCATTAAAACCCCTAAACTACTATAATACCCAAAAATAAGCTAAAACACTAAAAACGCTAAAGGACCCTTAAACCATATAAAAACCTTAGAAGACCAGAAAACAAAAAAACACCCAAAAACCCCTTAAATCCATAAAACCAATAAACAACCCAAATTAATACAAAAAAACCCAAAACCCCCTAAAACACCTAAAACCAACCAAAAAGCCTCAAACCAAAAAAACTCTAAAACCCATTAAAAGCGGTAAAACGAACCAAAATCCCAAAAAAAACCAAAACCCCAAAAAACCCATAAAAATCCAATAATCCTCTTAAACTCCTAAAAACATGTAACCCTTAAAAATGCAAGAAAACCCCTAACAAACCATAAAACCCATAAAAACCCCAAAACACATAGATGCCTAAAAAACCAAAAACTATAAAAACCACTAAACCCCACAAAAATCTAAAAACAAAAACAACCCCAAAACCCCTTACTAGCCTAAAATCCTTAAAAACAACTTACAAACACCAAATAACCATAAATAACCCTTTACCGCATAAAACCCAAAGAACCCTTAAAAACCCTAAAACCCCTAAAACCCCTACAAACCAAAACCCCAAAAAATACAAATGCTCTATATAAATAAAAAACAACTTCAAAACCCATAAATGAAATAAAAAACATAAAAAATATTAATCACCCGAAAATCCATAAAAACTCAAAAACACCCTAAAATACCTAAAAACCCAAAGAATCACAAAACCTCTAAAATAACCTTAAACCATAAAACTCTAAAAACCCTAAAAGACCCTAAAAACCCCAGAAATCATTAAAAGTCACTAAGACCCCATAAAGTACCTCAAAATACCCTTAAAACTGTAAAATACTAAAAACACTTAAAGCCACATAAAAGTTAAGGAAATTCTCAAAACACTAAAAGAGCATAAAAACACCTAAAGACCCTAAATCACCCTAAAAAATAACACAATAAAGGAGCCTAAATATCATAAAACCCTAAAAGATTATAAAAGACCCCAAATTCCCAATAGAAGTAAAAACAATTCTAATAACTCTAATGAAAAATTAAAACCCATATAAACCATAAAGGGTCCTAAAAACCATAAAAGACCTTAAAACCCTAAATACCATCAAAAGCCCAAAATGATGATACAAATCCTTAAAGCCAAAAAATACACTAACCCCCCCCCCTAAAATTCTTAATAATAACTATAAACCCTAAAATAAAAAAAACAATAAAATACTAAAATATATTAAAACCATAAAACCATTAAACACTCAGATTCCATGAAAATTTAAAAGATAAAAAACCATAAAAACCCTATGATCCCCACAAAACTGTAACAATACTAAAAATAAAAAAAACACTAGACACCCTAGAACCACAAAAATCCTCTAAAAACAATAAAATCCTTAAAATGATGAAAATACTAACCCCCCAAACACCTAAAAACTCTAACCCCCAACCCTTAAACCCTTAAAAATAGGAAAAAATTTAAGGGACCCAAAAAAGATAAAGGACACTAAAAACTATAAAAACCCTAAAATAATCAAGAACCCTAAATGTAACTAAAAACCAAAAAACCCTAAAATAACCTAAAACCCCAAAAATCGTAAGAATAAGGAGGATGGAGGCCGAGTCTCCGGGTGCTCTCTCTCGATCCTCAGCGTTGCTGCCTTCCGATGGATCTTCAATGCTCTTTAGCGGAGGCATCCATGGCTTCTCGGTGGCCTGGGTGCGGTCTCGGAGGCTCGATGGGCTTGGTGATGGTCTTGGATACTCTAGATGGTGTTGCGGTGTGAATGCATGGTGGGTTTCTAAGTCGACGACGAAGTCAACCCTGGCTCCATATCTGAATATTCGGTGGTTTCCTTGGCTTCACGACATCTTTAGACAAGCGCGATAGTGACTTTTCTGGCTTCATGATGGAGAGATGCCGTTGCGGATCGGGGTCAATTTTTATGATCTCAAGCATCTGCAGACGAGTCAATAGGTTCAAGGGATTCATTGGTTTGGAAAGGTGCAACGACAGCTTGGTATACAGGCCTACCCAGGTCTTTCTTCTCAAATGGTATATTCTTGCAGTTTCGTGTCTTGTATTATGGTGGATGCCTCTGGTGGGTTGCTACTCCCAGGATGTGTCATGAGGTATGTTTTCTGGTTCCGATCTTATGGTATGTCTCGGTTCTGGAGTAATTCAACTGTGGTGGATTTTGGTCTCGGAATGTTGAAGCTGAATCGGGATTTTGGGGGAAGTGGGAGCCGCAATAAAATGTTCACTGCTATGTTTTCCTATGTTGTTGGCTGGGAGCTGTTGGATGAGATTTAATGGATGTTTGGTTTTTTATGGATTGAGGATGATGGAATCTGGATAATGGACTGCTCGTTGTTGTTTGCTGCCTATAGAGGAGGTGCTGGAGGTGTTGTTGTGGCTGTGAACTGATGGTATTTATTGGCTGTGACTGGTCTGCTTGTTAGATACTACGGGTATTGGCTCTTGGATGGCTTTGATGCCGGATGTTGTTGGATGTTTGGCTGTAAGTTTCTGTTGGGGCCAGCTTGTTGTGGCTAGTTTGGTAGTGGACCTTTGCTGGTGGTGGCTGTTGGTATGGAAAAAGAGTTGCTGGAGGCTAAGGGCTGGTAGGTGTTATGGGATGCTGGTTCTGTTTGGCTGTGAGATGCTTTGAAGATGCTGCTGAGGGATGTTGCTGGATATTGGTTTCTTCTTGGATGTGGTGCTGCTGAATGCTGGTATTGGCTAGATATGACGTGATGATGCTACTGTTGTTTCTAGTTTTCCTGTCTTTTTCTTTCTTTTCTTTTCTTTTTTGGGATTGTGTGTGCGTTTGTTAAGGGTGTTTGTTTGTGGGATGATTAACCGTGTCCCTCCCTTGTCTGCAGAGTCTTCATGTCTTGTTAAAATAAATTTTGGGGGTGGTCAGGAATAGCCTAGCCCCGAGCCTTCCCTTCCCAAAAAAATACTAAGAAACTATAATGTCCCAAACAACATTAAAACATCCCTACAACATTAAAAACCATGAAACCACTAAAAGAAACATGAAACCCCTAAACCCCTTAAAATGCAAAAAATCCCAAAAAACCATTAAAACCATAGAAAAACCCAAAATCCATAAAAACACAAAAAAACCATCACATACCAATAATCAGCCCAAAAAACTAAAAAAACCCTAAAACACTAAAAACCCAATAATCCATAAAGACCATAAAAATTTCCAAACCCCCTTAAAACAAGAAGAGACACGAAAAAACCCTAAATAACAATAAAACCCCATTAAAATACTACCCCACTCCTTAAAAACCCTATAACCCTAAATAACCCGAAAACCATAAAACCATAACAACTTTTAAACCCCTAAAAACCATCAGTCCCCTAAAAAAACCATAAATCCACCAAAACCCTAAAAACCATAAGAAACCCAAAACCCATAAAAACCCCTAAAACTAATAAAACCATAAAAGACCATAGAAACCCCTAACAGCCCTAGAAACCATAAAAACATCTTAAATTACACTATAACCCCATAATGTCCATAAAATACACAAAAACACACTAAAACCTCTAAAAGAACCGAATAACTATATTAAAACACAAAAAGGACGTTATAATCCCATATACAACCAAAACCCACAAAAAAACTACAATCCTAAAAATCCTAAAATCCTAAAAAAACCAAAAAAACCAAAAAAACCTTAAAACACCAAAAAACACTATAATATCCGTAAATACATTAAAACACCTAAAACCCTAAATATATGAAAAAAATTCCAAATCGCTAAATACCATTAGAACCTATAAAAACCCTAATATACCTTAGAAACCCAAAAATAATATATTCCCCTAAAACCGTTAAATCCCCTAAAAGCATAAAAAAATCAATACCCACAAAACCCCCAACAGAAAACCCTAAAAACCCTTATAAAAACTAATAAAGACCCAAAAACACCCAAAAACCCAAAAATATATTATAAGGAACTAAAAAATCGAAATAATATAAAAAATAACCCCAAAACACTAAAACCAATGAAAATTCCTTCAAACCTAGAAATTCCTCAAAACCCCAAAACCATAGAATACTATTTATTCCCTCATAAAAACAAAAAAAATTACTGACCCTAAAAATGATAAAAAAATGCCTAAAAATCTACGATAACCCTACAACCAAAATAACTAAAAAACCCATAAAACCATAAGAAAACCCAAAAACACATAAAAATGTTAATAAACACTGAATATCCAAAACCCCTATACCTAATACCCTATACACTGAACCCTAAACCATATTCCATACACCATAAACACTAAACCCTACACTGTAAACCCTATACCGAATAACAAAAACATGATACCCCACACTGAAAATCCCAATCCCTACCCCATAAATGCAAAACCCTACACCATAAACCTTATACACTACACAAAATACCATACCCCATAAAACATAAACCATAAACCCAAAACCCTATACCCAACACCCTAAAATGAATACCATATATCCTATGCCCAATACACCATCCCTACACCCTATACCGTATAACCTACACCAAAAACCTAACCATACACCCTAAACCAAACACCCTAAACCATAAACCCTAAATCATACACCCTAAACCTATATGATACACCCTAGACCCTGTACCCAATACCCAAAACACTATAAACTACACCCTAAACTAGAAACCATACACTTTATACCCCAAACCCGAAACCATACATCCCAAACCCTAAACCCAACATGATAAACCACATTCTGTACCCCCTAAAACCTAAACCCTACACCCTAAACCCTAAATCCTAAGCCCTATACCATACACCCTAAACCATATAACCTATACCCAAAACCCTGAACCCTACATTGAATACAATATTTCATATACACTAAACCTAAAAATCTACATCATAAACTCTACACTATAACAAGAACACCATACCATACACACTAAACCCAAAAACCTACGCCAAAAACCATTTACCCTACACCCTAAACCCTAAAACCTAAACACTAAATCCTATACACTACAACTTTGAACCTATACCATACACCATAAACGATATACCTTATGCCAAAAACACAAAATCCTACACCCGAAACAATATACCTTTAACCCTAATCCATGTACCCTACACCCTAAACCTTACACCCTACATGGTAAAACATATACCCTACACCCAAAAACATTAAACACTAAATCCTAAAAATTATACCCAGCACCATAATCCATAATCCCTACACCATAAAGCCAATATCCTACACAATATATCCTATAACCAACACCCTAAACACCATCCTAGATACCCTAAACCTTATAGAATAAATCGTAAACACAATACCCTACACCCTAAAACCACTAAAATCCAAAAAACCCAAAACCCTTAAAAATTACAAAAGAACCCTAAAAACCCCAAAAACACTGAAATAGAATAAACCCTAAAATATTATAAATCCCAATAAACCAATATCAAAATAGTAAATTCCTATTAATCTAGAAAAACCATAATACCCTAAAAAACTATAAATACCTTAAAACCCCTCAAATATCTAAATACCCTATCAACCCTATGAAAACTGTAAAAACCATTTGCAAATCCTCAAAACCAAAAATACCCCTAAAATATTAGAAACTATAAAATCCTTAAAACCCCTTAAAACCACGATAGAACCCTAAAAACCATAAGTACCCAATAAACACTAAAAACCATGAAAATGGTAAAACAGAATAAAAAATATAACACAACTTTAAACCCTAAAAAACCATAATAACCCTAATAATAATTAATAAATTATAAACCCCTAAAACCCCTAAAATCTAAAAAACCCCTATAAATCCAAAAAAACCCAAAAAAGACCAAAAACCCTAATAACCTAAAAAACACTAAAACCCCTACAAACCCTAAAAATAATAAAATCCTAAAAACCATAAAAATACAATAAACCCAAAACAACCCCTCAAAAATCCTTAATTTCCTAATATTCCAATAACACTAGAACCCCCTTAAAATACTAAAAATATTAAAATCCCACTAAAAGTCCCTAAAACACCTTAATGACAAAAAAACAATAAAATCCATAAAAAGAATAAACACTATAAAAGCATAAAAATACTAAAACCCATAAAGACCATAAACTACCCTAAAACTCCCAAAAGAAACTAAAAAATCAATAAAACCCATCAAAGACCCTAAAACCAAAAAATACCCTAAATGAAAAAAATTCTAAAACAATAAAAAACTGAAAAAACCCAAAACAAATCCTCTAAAGGACTGTGAAAACCCATAAAACCCTCATAAAACACCTATTAATCCCTAATAACTCACTAAAATCTAGAAGGAAAATAAATATCATAAATGCATTAAATGATCAAAAATTACCTAAAACCCATAATGGCTGCTAAAACCCTAAAAGACCCAAAAACCCCCAAAAGACCATAAAAGACATATAATACCCATGAAACCCTTTAAACCCCTAAAAATGTCTTGATATACCCCAAAAAATCCTAAACAACCCTAAAAACCATTAACACCCCTAAAAAATTAAAAAAATATCATAAATTCCTATATAATAAAAAAACCCTAAACCCCCCAAAAGATTGTTAGCCTCTTGAAAACATTAAAATAACCTAAAAATTTTAAATCCCCTAAATGCCTAAAAACTCTAAAAAAATTAAAGCCCATAAAAACCATTAACACCCCCCCCCAGAAATTAGAAAAATACCTTCAAAAGCATAAATCCTTAACAAATAAAAAAAACTATAAAAACAAGAAAATTATAAAAATCCTAAAAACCCTATTAAACAATAAAAACCATAAAAACCCTTAAAAACCTAAAACCATAAAAACCATATAATCCTAAAAAAACATAAAGGACCCTCAAATCAGTAGTCTAACTATCCCTGAAACCCAAAAATACCCTAAGACTCTGAAAACACACATATACTTTAAACCCCTAAAAACCCTAAAATTTAATCCAGAACCCCAAACCCCCCACCCCACAAAACATAAATCCCCCATACACCGTAAAACAACTAAAAACCTCTAGAAATATATAATATCTATATACACTAAAACTCTAAACCCCATTAAAAAAATGAAAAAAACCCAAAACCCCAAAAAACCCTTATATTGTTAAAAAAACCCAAAACTCCAAATAACCATTAAACCCATAAAAATCATTGAAAACCCTTAAAACCCAAAAAAAACCAGAAAACACTAATAACATGAAAAAACATAAATAAAACCAAAAAACAATTAAGAATCCTAACACTCCTTAAATTCCCTTCAAACCCCATTAACCCTAAATACCTGAAAACCTTTGAAAAATTAAAACACAACAAAACCCGGAAAAACCATAAAAACCCTAAAACCATAATAAACACAAAAAACTCATTAAAACACTAAAAGGAATTAAAATGAAATAATCCCTAAAACCCAGAAACACTAAAAGAACTTAAACCCATAAAAACCTCAGAAGTCCCTAAAAACCATAAAACACCTAAATGGTAAGAAAAACATAGAATTCCTAAAATAACATAAAACCCCAAAATATATTAAAAATCCCTATAATACCCTTCAAAGACCAATAAAACCCCTTAAATACCATCAAACCCTAAAATACATAAAATCCCTTAAAAAGAGAAAACCCTAAAACAACTGCAAAACCTAAAACCCGTTAAAAACCTAAAAAGACTAAAAACCCTAAACACTAAGAAAACCTTAAAAAAATATAAAAAACACTCAAATCCCAAAATACCCAACAGAACATTAAAACCCCTAAAACCTGTAAAAAACCCTAAAACCCCTATGAAAACACCAGAAACCCAAAATCCCATAAAAACCCAAAAATCTAGGAAATCACATAAAACCTGAAGAGCCAAAAATACCAAAAAACCCGAAAACCACCAAAAAACCCTAAACCAGTGGAGAACCTTAAAACCACTATAAAATCTAAATATAGCCTAAAACCCTAAAAACCTAAAAAACCCCCAAAACCCAAAATAACCCCTAAAAACAACGAAATAACCTAAAACTGCCCCCCAAAACTCATAAAATACCTATGAAAATAAAAAAAACCTAAAAGCCTAAATATTCCATAAAAAAATCATAAAACCCCTAAAAAACTCAAAATACACTAAAATCCAAATTCTATAGAACGACCATAAAAAACAAAAAAACTTAAAACCATAAAACCACATTATTCCCAATAACCTCAAAAACACCTTTAAAACCTAAATACACTATTCATTCCTAAAAACCCTAAAACCCATTAAAACCCCAAAATTCTTAAAAAGGATAAAAAATCATGACAACTGAAAAGATCTAAAACCGAGTAAACCCCTTAAAACCATAGAAACCCTACAACCCTAAAACATCAAAACCCCTAAAAATGAAAAATCTTTAAAAAAACTAGAAAATCATAAAATTTATTAAAATCCCAAAAAAATCCATAAAACACTATAAAATCCTAAAACCACAGAAAACCCATAGAATACATAATAAAATTGTAAGTCCTTAAACACATGAAAAAAATACTAAATCCTATAAATAACCCCAAAATTCTAAATTCTATTAAAAACATAAAAACCTCTAAACAAGTAGGTCAGCCAAAAAATGGTTAACTATAAAAGATCCTAAAATCCATTAAAACCTTGAAAATTCTAAAAAAATACAAAAAACAAAAAAAGCTTAAAACCCCCCCAAATACATTAATCCACTAAAACCTGAAAACCCCCTAAAAATGAAAAAAAGCATTAAATCTCTAAAAGACACTAAATAAAAGCATAAAATCCTAAAATATCCTAAAGATCCTTAAACGCCCAAAATCCCAAAACCCCAAAATCCCATAAAACCACTAAAAACATTAAAAAATCCTAAAAAAATGACCCTTAAATCATTAAAGGAAATAAAAATTGTATTACCCATTAAAAACTCCAAATCCATAGAAAATCCCTAAAACCTCTAAAAATCATAAAAAATCAAGAAACACTAAAATACCATAAAACCGTAAAACCTTAAAAATAAAAAAAACCCTGAAAACCCCTAAAACACAAAAAAAACAAAAAAATAGAAATTCCACGAAAAACCTAAAAACCCATAAAACCCCTAAAATCCCAAAAAACCAAACCAATCCTTATAAATCCCATGAATAATAAATCCAAATAAATCCCTCAAAATACATAAATCATTAAAATTATAAAAACCCTAAATACACTGAAAACAACATAAAATCCTAAATCACCTAGAAGCCCTAAAAATCCCTAAAAATGTTGAAAATCTAAAAAACTGAAAATACATAAAAACACTGAAAAACATTAAAAACACTAAAAACACATTAAACGCAAAACAGCATAAAACCACTAGGAAAACACTATAAACCCTAAAATTTAGTAAAATAATTTAAATCCATAAAAATTATAAAGACCATTAAAACCCCTAAAAACTTTTAAAACCCATAAACCACAAAAATAGTAAATATCCCTAAAACCCATAAACCACTAAGAATTATAAAATCCCATAAAACCACAAAAATACCTTAAAGGACATAAAAACCATAATGAATCTTTAAAATAACAAATAGACAAAAAGAATTTAAGAGATTCTAAAAACCCTTAAAATCCAAAAAACCCAAAACCCTTTAAAACCAAAAATACCTAAAAACCCAAAAGTCCAAAAAAGATTCTAATAACCCTAAATAAACCTTAAACCGATAAAAACCATAAAAACACTAAAACCCCTAAAAATTATTAAAAGATTCTAAACTCTGTGCTTCCCCTAAAAACCCCTAAAAACCCTATATCCTCAATAAATACTAAAAAGCCATGAAATCCGCTAAAACACTAAAAACCATTTAAAAACCCAAAATCCATAAAACCTAAAAGACCCTAAAACAATAGAATTCATAAAAACACCTAAATCCCTTTAAACCCATACAAACCATCTAAAAACTCAAAAAAAAACCCTAAAACCCCTAAAAACATAAACCACCAATAGAAACCTCAAAATCCCAAAATATAAAAAAACACTTTAAACCCTATAGCCCAGATACTGAAACCCCAAACACTAAAAAATACTTTAAAACACCAAATAACACCTATAAAACCCAAAAACACTATTGTTAATAAAATTCACCAAACCCCTTAAAAAAATAAAACCCTATAAACATTAAAAATACCTAAAGGCACTAAAACAAAAAAAACTCATAAAAACCCTAAAATCCCTAAAACCATAAAGGATACTAAAAACCAATAAAAAATAAAAAAGTCTCAAAAAATTCTTACACCCCCCAAAGAGCATAAAACAAATTAAAATCCAAAATACCCTTAAAAATCCAAAAAATTTACATAAAAGACTTAAATTTTTTTAAAAACACATATTACCATAAAACCCAATAAAATTTAGAAAACTTAAGAAACAATAAAAACTATAAAACACCCTTAAAATCAATAAATAACCTGAAAATTCCTACAACATAAAAATAAATTTAAACAATCTTAAAAACTCTAAAATCTGTAGAAAACCAAAAAGTCAGTAAAACCATAAAATCCATAAAAACCACAATAAACACAAAAAATCCAAAAAAAAACAATAAAAACATAGAATCCCTCCCAAAAACATACAATCCCTAAAAACCCAAAAAAAACAAAACCTAAAAACCAAATATAAACCCTAATACCCCTAAAAACCTGAAAACAAAAAACCCCATAAAAACCCAACAATCCCAAGAACTGAAAAACCCCTAAAACCAAATTTTCTTTTTGAAAATCACAAAAAAAAACCATAAAAATAAAAAAACCCAAAAAATATTTTAAAAAACCAGAATGCTTACACCTCCTGCTCCCTACACACTAAAAGTTATAACCTAAACCCTAATACCTTAACCCTACACCCAAAATGGAATATCACACTCCCTAAACAAGAAACCACACATCCTACACCCTGAACACTATAACCCACACCCAAAACAATAAAACCTACATCTGAACCCCAATACCCTACACCCTAAACCTCCAACCCTACACCCAAAACCATATACCTTACACACTAAACCCTTAAACCTACACCCTTGACCCTATACCATAAATCCAAAATCATATACCCTATACCTGAAACCCTATACCCTACACCATAGACCATAAACCATACACCTTAACTCATATACGCTAGAGCATAAACCAAATACCATACACCCTAAACCCCATTCCTTAAACCTTAAATCCTATACGTCATACACCAAATCCTATATCCTACACCCTAAACCCTATACCATACAACAAAAACCCTATAAACTACACCCTAACCCCTTAAACCTACACCATAAACCCTACACCATAAACCCTACACCATAAATCTTATACCTTTCACCCTAAGACCAATACATTACACCCTAAACCCAATACCCTACACCATAAACACTAATTCATAAATCCCACACCCTAGATAGTATACCCAATACTCCACACTCCAAACCATATACCCCACACCCTAAACCCTATTTGATACACCCAAAACCATACACCATACATCCTAAACCCTATACCCTACATCATAAACCAAAAACCCTACATCTTACAATCTATACACAATACCATAATCCTTAATCCATAGACCCTACACTATAAATAGTACACTCTAAAATAAAAAAATGAATAAAACCATAATCCCCTAAAAATTATTTAAACTATAAAAAAACTAAAAACACTAGTACCCTTAAATCCCTTAAAACCCATTAAAAATACCCCTAAAACAAAAAAAAATCACTAAAACCATTAAATCCCATAAAATCCTATAGAAAATATAAAACTGAGAAAACCTGTAAAACTCAAAAAAAATCCTAAAACCCAAAATATCCATAAAACCTAAAAAATGATAAACCCCCAAAAACCTAAAAAATAGAGAAACCATAAACATCCAAAAACACCTACTACTACCCTTGAAACCCAAAAACCCTTCAAAACTAAACAAACCCCCTAAGAAACTAATGTCCAAAAAACGCACCTCCTCCCCTCTCTACGGGGGAGGATCCTCCCTTAGAGGACTATTCTTTTTTATCGCTCTCCCCCCATGATTTTTTCCCTCCTTATTGAAAATGGTGCTTTTCCCGAAGGTTCTGGAGTCCTTTGAAGGTTTTCTGCAACTTCCCCTCTCGACTCGGGCATTCAAAGAAGCTTCGGATCTGCACCACCTGACTCTGGTTGCATGTTTCCCGATGAGGTGACCCCTAGTGGTCTCTTTTGACAGCTTTTTCTCAGGTTTGTAGAAACTTAGGTTTTGTGCTACCGTGGGTCTAATCGATATCTCCCCCATCATGATTCAGTTTTCCTCTGAGTAGGACCTGGTCCTTGCCTAGTCGGCGGCTCCTCAGTTATGCAATGGTGCTCGTTTCTCCATTTTTCGGTGGAGCTTTGATTTTCATCAAAAGTGTTGTTCCCCGATGGTTGCTACTTGGTTTAGATTTCATGAACTTCCCCTTCCATTTCAAAATTTTTCAATTATTTTCATGCTTGGAAATTTGGTGGGAGGTTCCTCTGTGAGGATAGTAGAACTAGGTCCCTTTGACATCCGATTTCCCCAAGGGCCTTTGTTGAAGTTGATGCTTCAAAGGCTCCGATGGATGCTGTCTGGATTGTGGTGGGGGAGGAGCTTAGGTGGCGACAACCTTTCATATATGAAACATGGCTGGTGTTTTTCACTTCTTGTTGGAGCTTTGGTCACAATGCTCAATCTGGTGGTTGTTTCAGTTCTGTCAGGGGTGGTGCTAATCTGGATCGCATGTCTTCTGTGGAGAGCCTCCTTCCTCTAGTGGAGGTTGAGGGGACCAAGGGGATGGATGGGCGCTTGTCCTCCCATCCTTTGGATGCTGGTGTTCCCTGTTCGTCTAACTTGATGGATGGAAGTGATTTGGAGGTTGCTCTGATGGATTGACGTGGCATTCGAATAAGTCTACCTGGAGGTGTTTGTGCTTCAGGAGATGTTGTTGATGAGGCAGTGCTACTGGATGATGGGGATAATCGAGTTCGTGCTGAAGGTGTTCACAGATGTGGTGACCTTTTAGGGAGGCAGTCAGGTACAGGGAAGGATGCTGTGATAGGAACCTGACAGGGGAATGTTCAGATGGAGGTTCCTTGTGCGCTGTTCTTGGGAGGAGAAGACATAGACTGCAAGCAGGATAATGTTGGAACCTCTTCACCAGTTAGGATTACTGTGACATTTCAAAACAATTTATAGGTCTCAGCCCTGGCTATGCCCGCAGACATGGATTTGTCGGCAGAAAAAGTTGTGAAGGAGGTCATGGTTGTTCAGGGCATGGGGGATGAGGATGAGTGGATTATGTATTCGGCTGAGTAGGGGTCTGTGACAGAAGATGAGCCCTGGATTCCTAGGGTGCAGTACACTGATTATCGAGATACCCCCTGGTGCTATTCGGGAGTGATTATGTGGGGAGACCGGAACTGGAGACTGGTTTAACTCCTCTTGCGGACAACACTAGCGGTGTCGAGGATCTTCCTAGTGCTCCTATTATGAATCTGAATGTATTCCCTCTTTCAGGGACTATTCAGGAAAATGGTGATCAGTCCCCGAACTAGTAGAGGACCATGGTTCTCCATGGTGTTCCCTCATCCGAAGGTCACTGTGTGTAGTTAAATGAGATGGTGTTGTTTTAATGGGAAAGGTTCCTGCTTGAGGGTGAGTCAATGAGGCTTGGGGAGAGGTTTTCTGATGACGATCGCCGGATAAACGCTGATATGGCCAGTTCTATGTAGGAAAGGAACAAAATTTTTCGAAACTCCAAGGCTCGAAGGTAAGATAGGGAAGACCCCATCTTCTGTCAGTGATGGTGTCACTTGTGAGAAACCAGGTTATGAAGCCAGATCCACCTCCCCCCCCCCCCCAAGGCGAAGAAGACAATAGGATTATTCTGTCCTCCCACGACCTATGGAATCCCGGTCCACGTCAAGGGTAGTTAGACTAAAGCTAAAAGTTAATAAACAGGAGAGGCCTCGAGAATCTACTGAGCAAGAGAGGTCCATAATGATGCTTCTATCCAGGCTTGGAATACAGGAGCATTATGATTCAGAATGGGATTCTATGGACAGAGGTGCTGAGTCAGATTACAACTTTGCTGATGTGGGTGATGGCTTCGGTGTGGGCATTGGTTATAGTGGTGAGGAGCTGGATGATTCTGGTGGCGACATTGACTGATTCTCCCCTTTGTGTACCTTTCTTTTTGGCCTCTTTTGGGTGTCTCTTTTGGTTTTTGTTTTTTCCCTTCGTGTCTTTTTTATAATAAACATCGGGGGGAGACAGGAATAGCCTGGCCCCGATCCTTCCTTTCCCTAAAAATCATAAACAACCATAAAACCAAATAAAATCCATAAAACCCCTTAAAGCCCCTAAAACAACACTGAATTCTTAAGGTACTAAAAACCCTGCAAACAATTAAAAACGCTAAAACCCATAAAAACTAAAAAACAAAAAACCTCCTTAAATCCCCTATGAACCACAAAAACCTGAAATCTCAATGAATACCTAAATCCCATAAAACACCAAAAATCCATAAACGACCCTAGAATCCTAGAAAACCTAAATAAATCCTAATCACCCAAAAAATTTGAAAACCCCTAAAACAAACTAAAATTCTTGAAACCCCAAAAATCATTAAAAAAAACTAAAACACTAAAACCCCAAAATACCCTAAAACCCCTAAAAACAATAAAAATCCACAACCCCTTAAAATACACTACTGACTATAAAAAACCTAAAAAAAGTCACTAAAAATCTGGAAAACCATAAGTTACCATAAAATACCTTAAATTTCTAAAAGACTTTACAAACCCTAACACCATAAAAGACCCTAGAAATGCTAAAAAAAACATAATGACCATAAATACCTAAATGGAACCTAAAAACCTTAATATGACCCTAGAACACAAAAAATCTCATAAAGGGACATAAAACCCTAAAAATCCTAAAGGACCCTTAAAACCCCTTAAAACGATAGAAGATCCTATAAAATACCAAATATGCTTATAAACTATAAAAACACAAAATATTATAAACAACCCTAAAAATCCAATAAAATCTCAAAAGACTCTAAAACCACTTAATATCATAAAATTCCCTATAACCCTAAATGTTATTTCATAAATTATAATAATAATATAAAAACCTAAACACCCTGAAATCCTCAAAACCCATAAAAATATCAAAAATCCCAAAACCCCAAAAAAACATTGAAACCATGAAAATCCCTAAAACTAGATTAAATCCCAAAACCCCTAAAATCCATAAAAACCCCCCAAAATCCATACGAGGCCCTAAACACGCTTAAAATACCATGAAAACCCTAAACCCCTTAAAAACTAGAAAAAACTAAAAACGTAGAATACCCTAAATACCCTAAAACACTAAATAATCCATAAAACCATCTTAAGGGAGCTAAGACCTCTAAAAGACCCTAAAAGCAATTAAATAACCTAAAAGACACTAAAAACCTAAAAACCCCTAAAACCCTGAAAACCCCTAAAACAACTAAAAATACTAAACACCCCTCAATATCACCAAAAACCTAATAAAACTTAACATTCCTAAAACCATTAAAAGTCTAAAAAATCCTTATAACCATTGAATATCCATAAATACATAAATAACCAAAATATAAAAAACCATAAAAATCTAAAAACCCTTAATGCCCTTAAAAGGACTGTAAAATTCCCATAAAAACACTAAAAGACCCTAAAACCCATAAAATCCACTAAAAGACCCTAAACCCCAAAAAAACTCATTAAAAGATCCAAAAACCCATAAAATATCAAAAAACCCTAAGAAAAATAAAACCCCCAACCACACTAAAAACCCAATAATCTACTAAAATCCTAAAAAAGAACCCCATAATCCCCTAGAAAATCCAAAAACTCCAAAAACTCCAAATACACATAAACCCCTAAAAACACTAAAAACCCAAAAAAATCATAAAAAAAAAACTAAGCACCCCTAAAACGTTAAAGACCTCTAAATACCCATGAAAATACTAAAACCCTTAAAACCCCACAAATACTTCAAAATTAAAAAGCATATAGAAACCCATTGAAAAAACCTAAAAACACTATAAATCCCCAAATATTCTGAAACCCCTAAAACCCAAAAGACTTCGAAAATCCCTTAAAATCCTTACAAAATCACAAAATCCATAAAAACCCAATAAACCACTATAAAAATAAATAACATAAAAACCCTAAAAAATCCCCCAAAAAATAATCAATCCCATAAATAACCAGTATAACCTATAAAAAATAAAATCCCCCAAAACCCATAAAACACATACAAAACTAGAAAAATAATGAAACCTTAAAATATATAATAATCTATGAAAAAACTAAAAACCCTAAATGAAATAATAATCCTAAAAAGCTTAACCCCTCCCCACCACCCAAAAAACCAAAAAAAAAATAAATGGACCTAAAAACCCCCAAAAATAATTTTGAACACTAATAACTATAAATCATTCGAAATCACCAAAAAATACATAATAACCCTAAAGTCCTCAAAAACAAATTAAAATCCCAAACAACCTCTCCAAATCTGTAATTTAACCAATTGTCAAATATCCTAAATACCCTCAAAACCTTTAAATGACTAATAACAACTAAAAACACTTAACTACATATGTTACCAAAAAAACAACTAAAACCCCTAACACTATTAAAAACAAAGAAAATCATTTTAATCCTTGATAAAACCTAAAGGAAATAAAAACACTAAAATCCTAAAAAGGCTAAAAATATATAAACAAACACAAAATACTTCCTAAAATCACTAATGGCCCTAACAATAAAAAAACATCAACCCCCCCCCCCCACAACAAAAACCTAATACCCTCTAAACACTAAAAATATTTTAAATCCATAAAAATATAAAACCCTTATAAACACACAAAATAAATAATCAAACCCATAAAAAACACTACAAAACTCTAAAACAACAAAAATCCAAAAAATCCTAAAATCCAGCAGAAACATTAAAAAACATGAAAACCCTTAAAATCTTTAAGAAACTAAAAAACCTAATAACTGATAAAAACCCATAGGAACATTGACATCACTATAGACCATAAAACACCTATAACCCCATAAAAATGAAAAAAAGGTGAAAAAATATAAAACACATTTAAACCCTAAAATCCATAAAAACCCCTTAATCCAATAAAAACCATAAAAGAACTGAAGGATCCTAAAAAATTAAAAAAACCATAACAGGCCATAAAAATTATAACGGACTCTAAAACCCCTAAAATACATAAAAAACCTAAATCCCCTCATAGAAAATAAAACCCGAGAGATTCTTAAATATCCTAAAAACCCTAAACACCTGAAAATTCCTAAAATACTCTAAACACTAATAAAAACAATGAAATACCATAAAAACCCTAAAAACTATATGAAAACCCAAAAAATCATAAATACCTTAAAACCAATAAAAATAGAAAAATACTTAAAATCTCCAAAACCCCTAAAATCCCAAAAAACCAAAAAACACTAAAATCGTATGAAATACCATAAAAAATAATATAACCCTAAAAACACTATAAATCCAAAAAAAACAAATAAAACAAATAAAACCCCTAATACCTCATAAAACACTAAAACCCGTACAAACCCTAAAAAATAATATATCCCTAAGAACTATAAAAATACCATAAACCCAAAACAACCCCTCAAATATCCTTAGGTACCTAAGATTACAATAACACTAGAAGAACCTTAAAATACTAAAAGTATTAAAAGACCATTAAATGACCCTAAACCCCTTAATGAAAAAAAAACAATAAAACCCATAAAAAGTATAAACACTATAAAAACATAAAAATAATATATCCCATAAAGACAATTTACTACACTAAAACACCCAAAAGATAATAAAAATCAATAAAACCCCTAAAATACCCTAAAATCAAAAAATAACCTAAAACAAAAAAATATATAAAACCCTAAAGAACCTAAAAAATCCAAAAACAATCCCCTAAATGACTGTGAAAACCCATAAAACCCCCATAAAACACCTAATAAACCCTAATAACCCACTAAAATATAGAATGACCATAAATACCATAAATGCATTAAATGATCAAAAATTACCAAAAACCCAGAAAGGCTGCTAAAACCCTTAAGGACCCTAAAACCCCCCAAAGACCCTAAAATCCTTATAATCCCTCTGGTTACCTTTAAATTCCTAAAAAGTTATTGAAATCCCCAATGAAATCCTAAACAACCCTCAAAACCACCAATATCCCTAATAATAAAAAAATATCATAACTTCCTATAAAATAAAAAACCATAAACCCCCCAAAAGACACTTATCCCCCTGAAAAATTTAAAATAACGGAAAAATTTTAAAACCCCTACGCCCCTAAAACTCTAAAAAACCCATAGCCCATAAAAATAATTAACACCCCCAAAAATAGTAAAAAAACCATCAAAACCATAAATCCATAAAAAATATTAAAAAAATATTTAAACACTAGAAAATTATAACAACCCCAAAAAACAAAAAAAGGACCCTCAAATCAGTAAACTAACTATCCCTGAAAACCCAAAAAACCGCATGACTCAGAAAACAAAAATATACATTAAACCCCTAAAACCCAAAAATTTAATCAAGAACACCTACCCCCCCCCCCCCACAAAACATAAATCCCCCATATACCGTAAAACAACTAAAACCCTCTACAAATGAATGATATTTATAAACACTAAAAACTATAAAAACCTTTAAAAAAATGAAAAAAAACCGAAACCCCAAAAAACCTTACATTGTTTAAAAACCCAAAACACCAAAACACCATTAAACCCCCTAAAACCAGTAAAACACCTTAAACCCCAAAATACTCATAAAACTATAAATACATGAAGACCCCTAAATAAAACCAAAACCTTTAAAAATCTTAAAGATCCTTAAAATCCCTTCAAAACACCAATAACCCTAAAAAACCTAAAACCCCTGAAAAACTAAAACACAATAAAACCCTAAAAAGCCATAAAAATCCTAAAAACCTAATAAAAACAAAATATCCCTTAAAAACATAAATTAATTAAAATGAAAAAATTCCCTAAAAGGAAAAAACTCTAAAAAACACTAAAACACATAAAGACATTAAAAGACCCTGAAATCCCTAAAACGACTAAATGGAAATAAAAACATAGAATTCATAAAATAATTTAAAACCCTATAATATAGATAAAATCTCTATAATAACCTTCAAAGACCCTTAAAACCCCTTAAATAACCTTAAACCCTACAATCCATAAACTCACTTAAAAAGAGAAAAACCCTAAAACAACAGCAAGACCCAAAATCCCTTAAAACCCTAAAAAGAATAAAATCCCTAAACACCTAGAAAACCATAAAAAATGAAAAAAACCCTCAAATACATAAAAACCCAACAGAACATTAAAACCCTTAAAACCTATAAAAACCATAAAACCCCTAAGAAAACTCCAAAACTCCAAAAACACCTTAAAACCCTAAAAACCCCAAAAAAAACCCTAATCCACTGGAGAACCTTAAAACCACTATAAAATATGAATATACCATAATACCCTAAAAACCCTAAAAATCCCCCAAAGACCCTAAAAAACCCCCAAAAAACAATTAAATAACCTAAAAATACACCTCAAAACTCATAAAATACGTGTGAAAAAACCCTAAAAGCCAAAATAAACCTAAAATTCATAAAACCCCTATAACACTCAAAAAAACACTAAATACAAAAAACTATAGAAAGACCCTAAAAACAAAAATAAACTGAAACCATAAAACCACATAAAACCCAAAAACCCCTAAAACATGTTTAATACCTAAATACACTATACATACCTAAAAACCCTAAAACCCATAAAAACCCCAAAATCCTTAAAAATGATACAAAATCCTAACAACTGAGAAATTCTAAAAAATAGTAAACCCTTTAAAACCATGGAAACCCTACAACCCAAAAACTCCAAAACCCCAAAAAATGAAAATTCCATAATAAACGAGAAAATCATAAAATTTATTAAAATCCCTAAAAATACCTAAAACACTATAAAATCCTAAAACCCATGAAAACCCATAAAATACATGAGACAAATGTAAAATCCCTAAACACATGATAAAAAATCCTAAATCCTACAAATAACCTTAAAAATATAAATTCCATTAAAAACATAAAAACCTCTAAAACCCATAGATTAGCCAAAAAATGCTTAACCGTAAATGATACCAAAAGTCATAAAATACTTGAAAATTCTTGAAAAATATGAAAACAAAAAAGGCTTAAAATCCCCCCAAATACATTAAAACCCCTAAAAATCTAAAAACCCCCTAAAAACCAAAAAACACCTTAAAACACTAAAAGACACTAAATAACAGCATAAAATCCTAAAATACCCTAATGATCCTTAAACTCCCAAAAACTCAAAAACCATATATCCCTTAAAAGAACTTAAAATCCAAAAACATCCTAAAAACCATAAAACCCTTAAATCATTAAAAGCAATAAAAATAGTACATCCCATTAAAAACTCCAAAACCTTAGAATATCCCTAAAACCTCTAAACGTTATAAAAATCAAGAAAAACTAAAAAAACCATAAAACCATAAAAACCTAAAAAGGATAAAACTAAAAAACCCCTAAAACACAAAAAAAAACAAAAAACAGGAATTCCATGAAAAACATAAACACCAATAAAACCCCTAAAATCCATTAAAACCAAACCAATCCCTATAAATCCCAAAACAGATCCAAATAAATACCTCAAAACACATAAACCCTTAAAATTAAAATAACCCCAAATACCCTAAAAACAACATAAAATATTAAATCCACCAGAAGCCCTAAAAATCCCTAGAAATGTTGAAAAATCTAAAAACCGTAAGTACATACACACACTAAAAAACCCTAAAAATAATAAAAGCACATAAAACCAAAAACACCATAAAACCACTAGTAAAACCCTAGGAACCCTAAAATTCTGTAAAACAATTTAAATCTATATAAATTCTAAAGACCATTAAAACACCTAAAAACTTTTAAAACCCATAATCCCCAAAAATAGTATATATCCCTAAAACAAATGAAGCACTAAGATTTATAAAATCCCATAATAAAATACACTAAAATACACAAGAAAACGATAAAGACCGTAAAACTCTAAAAAAATAAAAACTAATAAACCACTAAAAACCCTAAGCCCTTTAAACAAGTAAATACCCATAAAACTGTAATCCCCTAAAATCCTAAAAACCCTTAAAATGCCTAAAAACATTAAAATTATTAAAAGGACATTAAAATTTTAAAAAAAATCAATGACCCTAAAAACATTAACAACCTTAACAGACCGTATTTGTCCAAAAACCCCTAAAAGAATCTAAAAACACCTAATACCCTAAAAGAACATAAAATACCTTAAAAGCCCTAAAATAATATTAGAAGGACAAAAACCCTAAAAAATTATTAAATACTAAATGGACTTAAAAATTTTAAGGACCCTAAAATACCAAAATATCTTAAAAGACAATAAACACCCTAAAAACTCTAAAGGTCCCTAAAAAACCTAAAACCCCAATAATACCAAAAAATAGTGAAAACCCTAAAAGAGCCAAGAAAAACCTAAAATCTCTAAAGAGATCCTAAAAACCATTAAAAACCTAAAAACCCGAATCCCTTTAAAACCAAAAAAACATAAAAACCACAAAAGTCCGAAAAAAAGATTCTAATAACCCAAAATGACCCTTAAACCGATAAAAACCATAATAACACTAAAACCGTGAAAACTTATTAAAACAAGCTAAACACTGTGAATCCCCTACAGACCCCTAAAACCCCTATGTCCTCAACAAATCCTAAAAATCCACAAAATCCTCTAAAACACTAAAAACCATTTAAAACGTCAAAATCCATAAAACCTAAAAAACCCTAAAACAACAAAAAACATAAAAACACCTAATAGCCTTTAAAACCATTCAAACCAACTAAAAACTCAAAAAGAACCCTAACACCCCTAAAAACATAAAACCTCCAATAGAAACCTCAAATTCCTAAAATATCAAAAAAAACACTTAAAACCCTATAACCCAGATACTGAAACCCCCGAACACTAAAAAATACCGTAAAACACCTAAAAACACCTATAAAACCCAAAAAACACAATTGGAAATAAAATTCCCCAAAACCCTTAAAAAAATAAAACCCTATAAACATAAAAAATACCTAATGAAACTAAAACAAGAAAAACTCCTAAAACCCCTAAATCCCTAAAACCTCAAAGGATCCTAAAGACCAATAAAAAATAAAAAACACCCCAAAAATCCTCACAACCCCCAAAGACATTAAAACCCATTAAATTCCAAAATACCCTTAAACATCAAAAAACAAAAAATAACATAAAACCCTTAAATTTTTTAAATAACACTTATTACCATAAAACCCTATAAAATATAGAAAACATAGAAAACCCTATAAACCATAAAACACCCTTAAAATCCAAAAATAACCCCAAAATTCCTACAACATAAAAATAAATTTAAACAATCTAAAAAACCCTAAAATCCTAAAAACACCAAAAAATCATAAAATCATAAACTCCATAAAAACATCAAAAATCAAAAAAAAATATCCAAAAAAACATTAAAAATATTGACCCCCCCCACATACAATCCCTAAAAATCCCTAAAAACCCAAAACCTAAAAACCATAAAAACCCTATGAAAACCCTAAAACCCCTAAGAACGTAAAAAAATAAATACCCCAAAAAACCTAAATATCCCTAAAACTCTAAAAACCAATAAAACCCAATTTTTTTTAAAAAAAACACAGACTATAAAAATTTAAAAAAACCCTAAAAATATTTTAAAAATACAAGATGCTTAAACCCCATGAACCCTGCACACTAAAAACTAATCCCTAAACCCTAATACCTTAACCCTACACCCAAAATCAAATATCTTACTCCCTAAACAAGAAACCAAACTTCCTACACCCTGAACCCTATAACCCAAACCCAAAACCATAAACCCTACATCTGAAACACTATACCCAACACCCTAAACCACAAACCCTACACCCAAAATCCTATACCCTACACACTAAACACTTAAACCGACACCATTAACCTTATACCATAAAACCAAAATCATATAAACTACACCCTAAACCCGATACCCTCCACCATAAACCCTAAACAGTACACCTTAACCCCTATATGATAGACCATAAACCCTATACCCTACACCCTAAACCCCATTCCTTACACATTAAATCCTATTCCTCATACACTAAACCTTATACCCTACACCCTAAACCCTAAACCATACAACAAAAAACCTATAAACTACACCCTAATCCCTTAAACCTACACCATAAACCCTACACCATAAACCTTATACCTTTCACCCTAAGACCAATACATTACACCCTAATCTTGATACCCTACACCATAAACACTAATTCTTAAATCCCACACCCTAGACAGTATATCCAATAATCTATACTCTAAACCATATACCCCACACCCTAAACCCCGTTTTATACACCCAAAACCTTACACAATACATCATTAACCCTATACCCTACATCATAAACCCAAAACCTTACATCTTAAACTCTATACCCAATACCATAGTCTTTAATCCCTAGACCCTAAACTATAAATAGTACACTCTAAAAGAAAAAATAAAAAAATAAAAACATAATCCCCTAAAAATTATTTAAACTGTAAAAAAAACCTACAAACACTAGTACCCTTAAATCCCATAAAAACCTTAAAATTTACCCCTAAAACCCAAATAAATCACTAACACCATTAAATCCCATAAAATCATATAGAAACTGTAAAACTGAGAAAACCCTTAAATCTAAAAAAACCCTAAAACCCTAAAAATCTATAAAAACCTAAAAAATGTTAAACCCATGAAACCCTAAAAAATAGAGAAACCACAAACATCCAAAAACACCTACTATTTCCCCATGAAACCCAAAAACACTTTAAAACTAAACAAACCCCCTAAAAAATTACAGTCCAAAAAACTTCTAAATACCCTAAAAACCCTTAAAACATTAAAACACTAAAATATATTCAAATATCTAAAAATCATAAACAACCATAAAAAAACAGAATATCCATAAAACCCCTTAAAACCCCTAAAACCAAAATGAATTCCTAAGGTACTAAAAACCCTAAAAACAATAAAAATCCATAAAACGCATAAAAACTAAAAAGAAAAAAACCTCTTTAAATCCCATATGAACTACAAAAACCTAAAATCCTAAATAATACCTAATCCCCCTAAAACACCGAAAAATGTAAATAACCATAAAATCCAAAAAAAAAACTAAATAACCCCCAATCACCCCAAAAAAGTATAAAACCCCAAAACACACTAAAATTCATGAAACCCCAAAAAACAAAACATAAACTAAAACACTAAAACCCCAAAATACACTAATACCACTAAAACAATAAAAACCCAAAACCCCTTAAAATACCCTAAAAACTATAAAAACCCTAAATACATAAAAGGCACTGAAATCCGGAAAACCATAAATTACCCTGAAATACCTTAAATTGTTAAAAGACATTACAAACCCTAACACCATAAAATACCCTAAAAATGATAAAAACCATAAAGACCATAAAGACCTAAAATGAACCTAAAATCCATGATATGACCCTTGAACACCTAATATCTCATAAAGGGACATAAAAAACTAAAAATCCTAAAGGACCCTTAAAATCCCTAAAAACCATAGAGGATCCTATAAAATTCTAAATATGCTTATAAATATTAGTCAAACTAAAAAATTATAAAAAACCCTAACAATCCATGAAAATCTCACAAGACCCTAAAACCACTTAAAATCATAAAATCCCCAAAAACCCTAAATGTTATTTCATAAATTCTAATGATAAGATAAAAACCTAAACACCCTCAAAACCTCAAATCCCATAAAAAGCTCAAAAAACCCAAAAACCCAAAAAAACAATGAAACCATAAAATTCCCTAAAAATTGTGTAAATCCCAAAACCCCTAAAATCCCTAAAAAACCCATAAACCCATAAAAGACCCTAAAAGCCCATAAAATACCTTGAAATACCTTAACCCCTTATAAACAATAAAAAACTAAAACCGTAGAATTCCCTAAAAACCCTAAAACACTAAATAATCCATAAAACCCCCTAAAGGGCCCAAATACACCAAAAAGACCCCAAAAACAATTAAATAACCTAAAAGACCCTAAAACCCTATAAAACCCTAAAACCCTGAAAACCCCTAAAACCACTAAAAATCCTAAACACCCTATAATATCACTAAAAACATAATAAAACATAAAAGTCCTAAAACCCTTAAAAGGCTAAAAAATCCCTACAACCATTGAATAGCCCTAAATACATAAAAACACAAAATATAAAAAACCATAAAAATATAAAATCCCTTGATCCCCTTAAAAAGACCATATAATTCCCATAAAAACACTAAAAGACCCCAAACCCATAACTTCCCCTAAAAGACCCTAAACCCCCAAAAAATCATTTAAAGTTCCTAAAAGCCATAACATATCAAAACACCCTACAAGAAATAAACCACCCGACCACACTAAAAACCCTATAATCAAACAAAATCCCAAAAAAGAACACAATAATCCCCTAAAAATCCTAAAACTCCAAAAATCCTAAAAACCCTAAAACCCCTAAAAACACAAAAACCCCTAAAAATGCATAAAAACACTAAACACCCCTAAAACATTAAAGAACTCTAAATACCCATGAAAATCCAAAAACCCATAAAAACAAATGAAATACTTCAAAATTTGAAAAAAAATTGCAACCCATTGTAAAAACCTAAAAACACTATAAATCACCAAAAATCCTGAAAACCCCTAAATACCCAAAAAAATTGAAAATCCCTAAAAAACTTACAAAACCACAAAATCTAAAAATCCAATAAACCATAACAAAAATAAATATCATAAAAAACCCAAAAAACTCCAAATAATCCCCAAAAAATAATCATCCCCATAAAAAACCAGTAGAACCTATAAACCAAAAAGTCCCCCAAAATCTCTAAAATAGTAAAAAACTAAAAAAATTAAGAAACATTAAAATATATACAAATTTATGAAAACAATAAAAAACCTAAAAATCCTAATAACCCTAAAAAGATTAACCCCCGCAACAAAAAACCTAAAAAACTAAAGTGAACTAAAAAACCACAAAAATCATATTGGACACTAATAACCATAAATCATCCCAAATCACCAAAAAATACATAATAACCCTAAAGTCCTCAAAAACAACATAAAAACCCCTAACAAACTCTTCAAAACCATAATTGTACAAATTTTTAAATATCATAAATACCCATACAACCCCTATATGACTAATAACAACTAAAAACACCTAAATCCCTATGTTACCCAGAAAACAACTAAAACCCATAACTCCATAAAAAAACAAAAAAACATCTGTTTAATCCTACATAAAACCTAAAGGATATAAAAACTCTAAAATCTTAAAAAGCATAAAAATCACTAAACACACATAACATATTTACAAAAATCCCTAAAAACCCTAACAACAATAAAAACATCACCCCAACAAAAAAACCGAATACCCACTAAACAAAAAAAAATCTAAATCCCTAAAAATATAAAACCGTTATAAACTCACAAAATAATTAATCAAAACACTAAAATAAACTACAAAACTCAATAAAACCAAAAAAACCAAAAAACCCTAAAACCTAACAGAAACTGTAAAAAACAAGAAAACCCTAAAAATACTAAAATAACTGAAAACCCAAATAATCTATAAAAACCCATAGGAAGATTAAACTACCTATAAACCTTAAAAAATATAACCCCATTAAAATGAAAAAACCTGAAAAAATATAAAACACATTTAAACCCTAAAAACCATAAAAACGCTTAAAGCACTAAAAACCATAAAAGAACTAAAGGATCCTAAAAAATAGAAAAAACTATAACAAAAAATAAAAAATATAACAGACCCTAAAAACCATAAAATACAAAAAATACCTAAATCCCCTCATAGAAAATAAAACCCTAAAGAACCCTAAAAATCCTAAAAACCATAAACACCTGAATACCCTTAAAAGACCCAAAACAAAAATAAAAACAATGAAAGGCCATAAAAACCCTAAAAACTGTAAGAAAATACTAAAATCATAAAACACCTTAAAACCCAAAATAAGTAAAAAAACCTAAATAGTCTGAACCCCCAAAAAACCCCAAAAACAAAAAAAACACTAAAATCATATGAAATTCCATAAAAATAATATAACCCTAAAACCATATAAATCCAAAAAACCCCAAAAAACACCTAATAACACTAATAACCCAAAAAAACTACACCCCTTATAAACCCTAATAAAATAATATAACCCTAAAAACCGTATAAATACCTTAAACCCAAAAAAACCCCTCAAATATCCATAAGTCCCTAAGATTCTAATAACATTAGAACCCGCTTAAAAAACTAAAATTATTAAAAACCCACTAAAAGACCCTAATACCCCTTAATGACAAAAAACCAAAAAAAACCCGTAAAAATTATAAACACCGTAAAAAATAAAAATCATAAAACCCAAAAGACCATAAACTACCCTAAAATTCCCAAAAGACAATAAAAATCAATAAAACCACTAAAAGACCCTAAAACCATAAAATACCCAAAAACAAAAAAAAATCTAAAACCCTAAAGAACCCAAAAAACCCCAAAAAATCCCCTAAAGGACTGTGAAAACCGATAAAACCCCCATAAAAACACATAATCAGCACTAATAAACCACTAAAATCTAGAAGGACCATAAATACCGTAAATGTATTAAATGATAAAAAATTACCTAAAACCCATAAAGGTTGCTAAAACCCTTAATGACCCTAAAACCTCCAAAAGATCCTAAAAGCCTTATAATACCCATGAAACCCTTTAAAACCATAACAATGCCTTGAAATCCCCAATGAAATCCTAAAACCCCTATAAATCATTAATACTGCTAAAAAATAAAAAATATCATTAATTACATTAAAATAAAAAATCCCCCAAACCCCCCAAAAGACACATAACCTCCTGAAAACAATAAAATAACCTAAAAATTTTAATACCCCCAAACCCCAAAAAACTCTAAAAAAACTATAGCCAATAAAAACCATTAACACCCCCAAAAATCCAAAAAAGACCTTCAAAACCAAAAATCCTTATAAATTATAAAAAAACATTAAACACTACAAATTTATAAAAACTCTAGAAACCCTATAAAACAATAAAAACCATAAGAACCCTAAAAACCCCTAAATCCGTATAAACCATATAATCCCCAAAAAACAAAAAAGGCCCTCAAATCCGCAAACTAACTACCCCTAAAAACCCAAAAAAACCCATAGTCTCTTAAAATAAAAATATACATTAAAACCCTAAAAACCATAAAATTTAATCAAGAACCCCTAACCCCCCTCCCCAAAAACATAAATCCCCCATACACCGTAAAACAACTAAAAACCTCTAAAAACTATAATATCTATAAACACTAAAACCTCTAAAAAAATTTTAAAAATGAAAAAATAAACCCAAAACCCCAAAAAACACTTACATTGTTAAAAACCCCAAAACTACAAAAAACGATTAAATCTCTTAAAACCATTAAAACACCTTAAAACCCAAAAAACTCAAAAAAACAAAAAACATGAATAACCCTAAATAAACCCAAAAACCATTAAAAATCGTAAATCTACTTAAAATCTCTTCAAAATCCCAATAACCCTAAAAACCCTAAAAACCTTGAAAAACGAAATCAAAATAAAACCCTGAAAAGAAAAAACCCTAAAACAACTGAAAAACCAAAACCCTTAAAAACCTAAAAGGTCTAAAAAAACCTAAACACCTAGAAAACCTTACAAAATGTAAAAAAACCTCAAATCCCTAAAAACCACACAGAACATTAAAACCCCTAAAACATGTAAAAAACATAAAACCCATATGAAAACACCAAAAACCCAAAATCCAATAAAAACCCAAAAAATCAAGGAAATCACATAAAAACTGAAAACCTAAAAATACTATAAAACCCAAAAAACACGAAAAAATCCAAAACAACTGGAGAACCTTAGAACCACTTTAAAATCTAAATATACCCTAAAACCCTAAATCCCCAAAAAATCACCCAAAAACCCAAAATACCCCTAAAAACACTGAAAAACAAAAAGATACCCCCCAATACTCATAAAAACCGACGAAAATAAAAAACCCTAAACACCTAAATAAAACTAAAAATCATAAAACCCCTAAAACACTCAAAGAACACTAAAATCCAAAAATAATAGAAAGACCCAAAAAAACAAAAACATCAAACCACATAAATCCCAAAAACCCCTAAAACACATTTAATACCTAAATACAATATACATTCCTAAAAACCCTAAAACCCCTTAAAAAAAATCGTTGAAAAGGATAAAAAATCATAACAACTGAAAAAATATAAAAAAGAGTAAAGCCCTTAAAACCAATGAAACCCTACAACCCTAAAACTCCAAAAAACCCATAAAAATGAAAATTCCTTAAAAACTAGAAAATCATAAAATTTATTAAAATCCCTAAAAAACCCTCAGACACTATAAAATTATAAAACCCATAAAACCCTTAAAATCCATAAGGAAAATGTAAAATCCCTAAAAACATTAAAAAAATCCTAAATCCTATAAATAACCATAAAAATATATATTCCATTAAAAACACAAAAACCTATAAAACCCATAGATTAGCCAAAAATTTCCTAACTGTAAAAGATCCTAAAATCCATAAAAACCGTGAATAGTCTAGAAAAAAAAGGCTTAAAACCCCCAAATACATTAAAACCCAAAAAACCGAAAACCCCCTCAAAAACCAAAATACCCATTAAAACGCTAAAAGACACTAAATAACAGCATAAAATCATAAAATATTCTAAAGATCCGTAAACGCCCAAATACTCAAAAACGCTAAATCCCATAAAACCACAAAAAATCCTAAAAAATCCTAAAAACAAAAAACCTTTAAAACATTAAAACCAATAAAAATAGTACAACCCATTAAAAACTCAAAAACATTAGAAAATACCAAAAACCTCTAAAAATCATAAAAAATCAAGAGAAACAAAAAAAACTATAAATCCATAAAACCCTAAAAATAATAAAACCATAAAAAACCCCTTAAGCACAAAAAAATAAAAAAAACAGAAATTCTATGAAAACCCTAAAAACCCATAAAACACCTAAAATCTCTAAAAACCAGACCAATCCCTATAAATCCCAAAAATAATAAATCCAAATAAATCCTTCAATATACATAAACCCTTAAAATTATAAAAACCCAAAACACAATAAAACCACTAGGAAAACCCTATAAACCCTAAAATTCCAGAAAATAATTTAAATCCATATATATGCAAAAGACCATTAAAACCCCTAAAAACATTTAAAAACCATAAACCCCAAAAATTGTAAATATACCTAAAACCCATAAACCACAAAGAATTATAATATCCCATAAAACCTAAAATACACTAAAATACACAAGAAAATGGAAATGGACTAAAAACTCTAAAAGAACTAAAAACTATTAAACCCCTAAAAACCATAAACCCTTCAAACAAGTAAATACCCTTAAAACTGTAAACCACTAAAATCCAAAAAACCCTTCAAAATCCCTAAATACATTAAAATTATAAAAAGGACATAAAAATTTTAAAAAACCTCAATGACCCTATAAACATTAAAAACCCTAAAAAAGAATATTTGTCCAAAAAACCCTTAAAAGAAACTAAAAACCCCTAACACCGTAAAAGAACATTAAATACCTTAAAATCCATAAAATCATATTAGAAGGAAAAAACCATAATGAAACTTTAAAATACTAAATGGAATTAAAAAATTTAAGGAACGTAAAATACCAAATTACCATAAAGGACACTAACACCCCTAAAACCCAATAGGACCCTAAAAACCCTAAAACCCCAATGAAACAGGAAAATGGTGAAAACCTAAAGGACAAAAAAACATATAATTCCTTAAGAGATGCTAAAAAAATGTAAAAACGTAAAAACCCAAAACCCTTTAAAACAAAAAATACATAAAATTCCCAAAAGTCCCAAAAAGATTCTTTAAACCCTAAATAACCCTTAAACGGATAAAAACCATAAAAAACTAAAACCCCACAAAATTTATTAAAAGAGGATAAACATTGTGAATCCCCTTCAAACCCCTAAAAATCATATATCCTCAATAAATCCTAAAAAGCCACGAAATCCGCTGCAACAATACAAACCATTTAATACCCCAAAATCCATAAATCCTAAAAAACCCTAAAACAACAAAAAACATAAAAACACCTAAAACCGTTTAAAACCATTAAAAACAACTAAAAGTCAAAAATAACACTAACACCCCTAAAACCCTCCAATAGAAACCTCAAAATCCCAAAATATCACAAAAAACATAAAACCCTATACCCCAGATACTGAAACCCCCATACACTAAAAAATCCATTAAAACACCTAAAAAACTATAAAACCCCAAAAAAACTATTGGCAATAAAATTCACCAAAATCCTTAAAAAAATAAATCCCTATAATCATTAAGAATACCTAAAGACACTAAAACATCAAAAACTCCTTAAAACCACTAACATCCCTAAAACCTCAAAGGTCCTAAAAACCAATAAAAAAGTGCCAAAAAATTATTAAACCCCTAAAGACCATAAATCCTATTAAAATCCAAAATACCCCTATACATAAAAAAACAAAAAATAACAAAAAACCCTTAAATTTTTTAAAAAATAATTATTATGCTAAAACCCTATAAAATTTAAAAAACCTAAGAAACCCTAAAAACCATAAAACAACCTTAAAATCCAACAATAACCCTAAAGTTCCTACAACTTAAAAATAAATATAAACAATCTAAAAAACCCTAAAAAACATAACAAACAAAAAAACAAAAAAACCGTAAATTCCATAAAAACAGCAAAAATCCTCAAATGTCCAAAAAAACAATAAAAATCTAGACACCCCCCGAAAACATAAAATCCCTAAAAACCCCCAAAAAACTCAAAACATAAAAACCCTAAAAACCCTATGAAAACCCTGAAACCCTAAGTACCTAAAAACACAAAAGCCCCATTAAAAACCAAAAATCCCTAAAACTCTAAAACCCCTAAAACCCCTTTTTTTTGAAAAACACAAAAAACAGAGAAAAACAATAAAAGAACCATAAAGAATATTTGAAAATCCAAAATTCTTAAACCCCCTGCACCCTGCACACTAAAAACTATACCCTAAGACCTTTTACCTTAACCCTACATCCAAAACCAAATATCCTACTCCCTAAATAAGAAACCACACATCCTACACCCTGAACCCTATAACCCACACCCAAAACCATAAACTCTATATCTAAAACCCTATACCCTACCCCATAAACCACAACCCTACAACCACAACCCTATACCCTACACAATAATACCTTAAACGTACACCCTTATCCCTATACCATAAAATCAAAATCATATACCCTACACTCGAAACCCAATACCCTACACCATAAAACCTAAACCATACACCTTAACCACTATACGCTAGCCCATAAACCATATACCATACACCCTAAACCCCATTCCTTGCACCTTAAATCCTATACCACATACTTTAACCCTTATACCCTACACCCTAAACCCTAAACCATACCACAAAAACAATATAACCTATATCCTAATCACCTAATCCTACACCATAAACCCTACACCATAAACCTTATAACTTTCACCCTAAGACCAATACATTACACCCAAAACCCAATAACCTACACTATAGACACTAATTCATAAATCAAACACCCTAGTCAGTATACACAATACTCTACACTCTAAACCATTTACCCCACATCCTAAACCATATTTTATACACTTTAATCCTTACACCATATCTCCTAAACCCTATACCCTACATCATAAATGCAAAACCCTACATCTAAAACTCTATACCCAATTCCAAAATCCTTAATCCCTTGACCATAAATTATAAATAGTACACTCTAAAACAAAAAAATGAATAAAACCATAACCCATTAAGAATTATTTAAACTATAAAAAAACCTAAAAACACTATTACCCTTGGATCCATAAAAACCTTTAAAAAATACCCTTAAAACCCTATGAAAATAACTAAAAACATTAAATTCCATAAAATCATATAGGAACTATAAAACAGAGAAAACCCTTAAAACTCAAAAAACCCTAACACCCTAAAAATACATAAAAACTAAAAAATGCTAACCCCCCTGAAAACCTAAAAACCCGAGAAACCATAAACAACAAAAAACACCTACTATAACCCCTTGAAACCCAATAACCCTTCAAAACTAAAAGAACCCCTAAACACTACTGTCCAAAAACTACCAAATACACTAGAAACCATTCAAACATAAAAACCCCTAAAAAGTATTCAAACCCCTAAAAATCATAAACAACCATAGAACCATATAAAATCCATAAAACCTCTTAAAAACCCTAATACCACAATAAATTCCTAAGGAACTAAAAACCAAAAAACAATAAGAATCCCTAAAACCTATAAAAACTAAAAAACCAAAAACCTCCTTATATCCTCTATTAACCACAAATACATAAAATCCCAAAGAATAACTAATCCTCCTAAAACACCAAATAAATATAAACTAACCTAAAATCCGAAAAACCTAAATAAACCCTAATCACCCCAAAAGGTCTAAAACTCCTAAAAACACTATAATTCATGAAACCTCAAAAAATAATACAAAAAACTAAAACACTAAAACCCCAAAAATACAGTAAAACCCCTAAAAACAATAAAAACCCAAAACCCATTAAAATACACTAAAAACTATAAAAATCCTAGGAAACATAAAAGGCACTAAATATCCAGAAATCCGTAAATTACCATAAAATACCTTAAATTTCTAAAACACCTTACAACCCCTAACACCATAAAGACCCTAAAAATGCCTAAAACCATAAAGACCATAATGACCTAAAAGGAACCTAAAAACCCTAATATGGCCCTAGAACACCTAAAATATCATAAAGGGACATAAAAACCTAAAAATCTTAAAGGACCCTTAAAACCCCTAAAAACCATAGAGGATCCTATAAAATCATAAATATGCTTATAAACTATAAAAACACTAAAAAATTAAAATCAACCCTAAAAATATAGGAAAATATCAAAAGACCCTAAAACCACTTCAAATAATAAAATTCCCTAAAACCTTAATGGTTATTTCATAAATTATAACAATAATATAAAAACCAAAAAACCCTAAAAACATCAAAACCCATAAAATGATCAAAAACCCCAAAAACCCAAAAAAACAGTAAAACCCTAAAATCCCTAAAAATAGCTAAAATCCCCAAACCCCTAATGTCCCTAAAAAACCCAAAAACCCATAAAAGACCCTATACATCCTTAAAATACCTTGAAAACCCAAAACACCATATAAAATATAAAAAACTAAAACCATAGAATACCCTAAAACCCCTAAAACACTAAATAATCCATAAAACCCACTAAAGGGAACTAAGTCACCTAAATGACCCTAAAAACAATTAAATAACCCTAAAGACCCTAAAAACCTATAATCCCATAAAATCTAGAAAACCTCTTAAACAACTAAAAATACTAAACACCCTTCAATCTCACTAAAAACATAATAAAACCAAAATGTCCTAAAACCCATAAAAGGTCAAAAAATTCCTATAACCATGGAATAGCCCTAAATACATAAAAACCAAAATATAAAAAAACCATAAAAATAATAAAACCCTTAATCCCATTAAAAACACCCTAATGTTCCCATAAAAACACTAAAAGACCATAAAACCCATAAAATCCCCTAAAAACCCTAAACCCCCAAAAAACTCATTAAAAGTTCCTCAAACCCATAAAATATCAAAACACCCTAAGAAAAATAAAACCCACAACCACACTGAAAACCCTATAATCTAAAAAAATCCATAAAATGAACCCAATAAGGCCCTAAAAAATCATAAAACACCAAAAACCCTAAATACCCATAAACCCCTAAAAAACACTAAAAACCATAAAAATGCATAAAACCACTAAACATGCCAAAAAGGTTAAGGACCTATAAACACCCCTGAAAATCCTAAAACCCTAAAACCCTAAAACCCCATGAAATACTTCAAAATTCAAGAAAAATATAGAAACCCATTGAATAAACCTAAAAAACGCTATATATCACCAAAATTCCTAAAAACCCATAAAAACCCAAATGACATAGAAAATCCATAAAAACCCTTTCAAAACCGCAAAATCCATAAAAACCCAATAAACCACTATAAAAATAAATATCATAAAAAATCCTAGAAGACCAAAAAAAATCCCCCAAAAAATAATCAACCCCATAAAAAACGAGTAGAACCTAAAAACAATGGAATCCCCAAAACCCATAAAATAGTTAAAAAACTGAAAAAAATAAAGAAACATTAAAATATATAATAATCTATGAAAACACTAAAAAACCTAAAAATTCAAATAACCCTAAAAAGCTTAAACCATCCCCCCAACAAAAATCCAAGAAAACCAAAGGGACCTAAAAACCCACAAAAATCAGATTAGACACTAATAACTGTAAATCATCATAAATCACCAAAAAATACATAATAACCCTAAAGTCCTAAAAAACCCATAAAAACCCCTATCAACCTCTCCAAAACCGTAATTGATTTTTTTTTCAAATATCCTAAATACCCTTAAAACCCTTAAATGACTAATAACAACTAAAACACTTAAATCCCTATGTTACCCAAAAAACAACTAAAACCCCTAACACCAAAAAAGAACAAAAAATCTTTTTAATCCTTGATAAAACCTAAATGAAATAAAAACTCTAAAATCATAAAAATCTCTAAACACACTAATTTTTTTCCTAAAGTCCCTAAAAACACAAACAACAAGAAAAACATCAACCCCCCCCCACCCACCATAAAAATCCTAATACCCACTAAACACTAAAGTTATTCTAAATCCATAAAAATATAAAACCCTTATAAACACACCAAAAATTAATCAAAATAATAAAAAACACTAAAAAACTCTGAAACACCAAAAATCCCAAAAAAACCCCTAAAATCTAGCAGAAACAGTAAAAAACATGAAAACCCTTAAAATCCTTAAAAATATAAAAAACCTAATAACCGATAGAAACCCATAGGAAGATTAAGATCCATATAATCCTTAAAAAACCTATAACCACCTAAAAAATAGGAATCTTGAAAAACAATAAAACATATTTAAACCCTAAAAACCATAAAACCCCTTAAAACACTAAAAACCATAAAAGAACTAAAGGATCCTAAAAAATTAGAAAATACCATAACGGACCATAAAAAATATAACGGTCCCTAAAACCCCTAAAATACACAAAAAACCTAAATCCCCTCATATAAAATAAAACTCTAAAGAACCCTAAAAATCATAAAAACCATAAACACATTTAAACCCCTACAAGACTATAAACACTAATAAAAAATGAAAGACCATAAAAACCATAAAAACTGTAAGAAAATCCAAAATATCATAAAACACCTTAAAACCCATAAAAACAAAAAATTCCAAAATAATCTAAAACCCCTAAAAACCCAAAAAACAAAAAATACACTATAATCATTTGAAATACCATAAAACCCAAACCCACCCCCCAAACACCCTCAAACCCCTAAAACCCTACCAAACCCCAAAAACCCGTAAAAATTAAATACATCATAAATTCCCTATAAACCTGAAAAATTTATAAAATCCCCTGAAAACTTTTAAGAACACCAAATATCCTTAAAACCAAAAACCTCATAAATACACTTTAAACAGTCAAAACCATAAAAAAAATATAAAAAACCCTCAACACCCTAAATCCCTTAGGCCAATAAAAACACTAAAACCCCTAGCACCATAAAAATATCTAAATACCTAAAATCATTATAAATACTTAGTAAATACTGAATAACTAAATACTCTAAACCCCTAAAAATACTAAGAAACCAAAAAAACACCAAAAACACTAAAAAATCATAAAAACCCTAATACCTTTAAACCCCCTTAAGGACCTTAAAACATAAAAACAAATAACCATAAAAAACCTCAATGAATCCTTAAAATTATAAAAATAAAAAAAATAGAAAAAACCTAAAAACAATAAATACCCTTAAAACCCTAAACTCCATAAAACCACTAAAAATTCCAAATAACACTAAATCCCCTAAAAATCTAAAAAACCCCCAAAAACCAAAAAACCATAAAAACTTCTTAAATAACACTAAAAATGCTACAACCCACCAAAAAGTTATACTTCCTTAAAAATCCATGAAACCCTAAAAACCTATAAGAACCCTTATTACACATAAATGCCCTAAAGGCCTAAAAATCCAAAAAATCTGAAAACCCAAAGAACCCCTAAAACCCAAAAGACACCATTAAAGAACATAACAACCCTAAAAACCTAACCGTCCAGAAAATTATAGAAACCCTTAGACAACCATAAAAACTATATAAACCCCTAAAGTACACCTAATATCCTTAAATAGAATAAATTCACTAAAATCCTAAAATCCAAAAAAACCCATAAAAACCATAAAACCCCTAAAACCAATAAAACATCAAAAAAACCATAAAACCCCCCCAAACCCCATGAAACTCTAAAACCCCTAAGATCCCCTTAAAATGGGAAAAACTGTAAACAATCCCTAAAACACTATACCCCTAAAATATCTGTACCCCCCTCCCCAACCCTAGTGACTCTATAAACCCATCAAAACACAAAAACCCTTTTAAAACCCATAAAATCCTTAAAAACCTAAAAACAATAAATCCAAAAATTCCAAAAAAATCCAAATAATCCCCTCAAAACCATAAAATCAAAAAATACCTAAAATCAAAGAAGACCCCTAAGAAAACTCCAAAGAAAACTAAATGTCCATAAAAAACCCCTAACAACCTTAAAACCCTATAGACCCCTAAAACACTAAAAATCATAAAAATCAAAAAAACATAAAAACCCCTACAGACACTAAATAATTATGAAAACATAAGAAACTGTTAAATACCATAAAACACAAAAAAACTAAAATATACCTTATAACCAAAAAAACATAAAACCCAAAAAAACCAAAAAACCCGTAAAATCCAAAAAACATAAAACCCCTTAAAATAATAAATAAAACTAAAACCCTAAATACCACTAAACAATAAAACACTCTAAAATATAATATATCCCCTAAAACCCCTAATACAATTTAAATGTCCTTGAAACACCTAAAAATTTCATAAAATCCAGAAAATATCAATACCCAAAAAACCAAAAAACACTTAAAAGTCCCTCAAAACATTAAAACCAAAAAAACCCTGAAATACATAAAAATCATAGATTAATTAAACACCTTAACCAAATTAGAACCCCATAAAATATAAAAATTCCTTAAATCATCTGTAAAACATAAAACCCAAAAAACCTAACAAAATACTAAAAAACTAAAATAATAAAAACCCAAAAACCCAAAAAACATAAAAATATTATAAATCCCCTGAAACAACTAAAAAAACATATAAATTAATCAAAACTATTAAAAATAAAAAAAAAATCCCAAACACCCCTAAAAACCCTAGAAATTCGAAAAATTGAGAAAACACTAAGAAAAAAATAAAACCCATAAAAAATCCTTAACCCACTAAAATCCATAAAAATCATAATACACTTGAAACTATAAAAACCATAAGACTCCAAAAAACCCATAACCCCCCCCCCCACCCAAAATCCCTAAAACCTTTCAATGACACTAAAACCCCTAAAAATCCCCCAAAACCCTAAACCCTAAATGATCCTAAACACCCTAAACCCCATAAAATGCAATAAATTACACCATAAAACTCAAAAAACCCATCAATATAATGAATCCCTAAAACCCTTAAAACACAAAAATCCCCTAAAAACCTTAAAACCCCTAAAACCGTAAAGATCCCCAAAACCCCTAAATACTCTAAAAATTAATTAAACAATCCTAATACCTTTAAAAATTATAAAGGAACAAAAATCCCCTTAAAACCATAAAACCATTAAAATCCCTTACAACCATTAATAACACTAATAATTTCTAAAGAAACTACAAGAAACCCTAAAACCATGAAAACCCTAAAAACACCTAAAAACAAAAATGAATAATAAAAACATTCCTTAAAGCCCTGGAATCCATAAAAAACCTAAAAACCCATAAACACCTAAAAACCATCAAATAACTATATAAAACCTACAAATGATAAAAAAAATTAATAATACCCATTATAAATCAATTAGAAGAATAAATATCAAGATAACCCCTAACACCCCTTTTAAACAGAAAAAAATCATTAAAAACGCCTAAAACCCAATCAAAACCCTAAAACCATGAAAACCCTAAAAACACCTAAAAACCAAAATGAATAATAAAAACATTCCTTAAAGCCCTAGAAACCATAAAAAACCTAAAAACCCATAAACACCTAAAAACCATCAAATAAATATATAAAACCTACAAATGATAAAAAAAATAATACCCATTATAAATCAATTAGAAGAATAAATATCAAGAAAACCCCTAACACCCCTTTTAAACAGAAAAAAATCATTAAAAACGCCTAAAACCCAATCAAAACCCTTAAACCATTTAAAAACCATAAAACTCTTCAAAACCATAAAAATCCATAAATCCCCTATGACCATAAAACCCCTAAAACTCCTACCCCACCCAACTAAAACCCGAATAAAACCCTATAAAATCCCAATAAAAGACTAAATTGGTAAAAACCCTAAAAATAATAAGACCCCATTGAACACTGAAAACCCAGAAGAAAACCCCCACAATCCATACAAAAATTAAAACCCATAAATGTATATAAAAACAAAAAAAACCATAAAATTCCCTAAAACCCTAAAACCCTACAAGACCATAAACACTAAATACAACTAAACACACCTAGAACCCCTAAAATACCATAAATCCCTAAAAGGAAATAAAAAACCTATTACCAAGAAACACCATAGAACACCCTAAATCTCCTAAATGAATATTAAAATATAAAAAACCCCAAAAGTACCCTAAAAAGATAATGCACCCTAAAAACATTAAGGAATATAAAGGACTCTAAAAACCCTACAAACCCAAAAGGAACCTAAAAACATTAAATCACCTAAAGGACTATAAACTGCCATAAAACCCCTAATAGACATCAAAATTTCTAAATTAACCATAAATGTTCGTAAATCCCTTAATCCCTTAAAAAATATGAACCAACCAAACAACAATAAATACCTTAAAACCCATAAAAGTCTCTAACCCCCCCCCCCAAACACCCTAAAAGACCCAAAAATAATTAATAAACCTGAAAACCTCTAAAATCCATAAAATATCCAAAATCTCTAAAAAATTAAATGACCCTAAAACCATGTTATAAATCAGAAGACCCCATAAACACCTAAATCACCCTAAAACAAAAAAACTATATCAAAACAAATATCACTAAAAATAATAAAGATAATTTAAAACATTAAACGACAACAAACCCCCTTAAAACATTAAAAACATATGAACTCTAAAAACACATTAAATTTTCAAAAAATCCTTAAACCCCCAAAAAACTAAAAAACATACAATCCCTAAAACCCAAAAATCCACAAAAACTCATAAAAACATAATACAGAGAAAAAAACATAAAATTTTTATACACCTCAAAACCAAAGACTCTATAAACCCTTAAGACCCCTAAACTCTCACCCTAACCCAAAAACGTCAATACAACCAAAAATCCCTATAAAAATTAAATACCTAAAAACCCATAAATTTTAAAACATCTTTAAGAAGATAATTTCCCAAAAAACTCTTATAAACCCCATAAAAAACAAATACCAAAAAAACCATAGAACACTTAAAAAATCCAAACGACCATACAATCCATATAAACTCTTCAGAAAACCATGAAACCCAAAAAATCCCCCAAAAAGACCCCAAACACACTAAATTCCACTAAAAGAATTTAAACACAAAAACCCTAAATGACCCTAAAATAACAATAAAACCCGTTAGAACCCCCAAAAACCCAAAACCCCTAACTACCCAAAAAGACCTTAAAACCATGAAAAAATCCAAAAACACACTTAAAACCTGAAAAAATAAAACATCCCTAAAACACTTAAAACCATAATTTTCTGAAAAATCCAAAAAATTCATAAAACCTAATAAAATTCCAAAAACCATAAAAACATAAAAAACCACTATTAAACACCAATAATATTAAAATCAATAAAAACTATAAAACACTAAAATCTCTAAAAACATCCGAATAGACTCTAAAATGAAATAAAACACATAATGAAACCCCATAAACCTATAAAAAGACAGAAAACAATAAAAACCTAAAAAAACCAAAATATAATCATAATGAAATATAAACACCATAAAACCCCTTGAAACTAAAAAATCCTAAAAACTCCAAAAACCCTAAAAACCACTAAAAACATAACAGTCCCTAAAACTCATTAAACCCATAAAAATTATTTAAACCATATAAAAACCAAATAAATCCATTCAAACACATAAACACTTTGATAAAATAGAAATAATAAAACCCATAATGTCACAAAAAACACAAAAAACCCTTAAAACCACTTAAAAACCCAAAAAAACCAATAACACCATAAACACACACAAAACTCTAAAACCCCATAAAAACCCTTACCATTAAAAACATAAAACCTTTGAAACACTCTAAAAACCCTAAACCCATAATAACTATTAAAAATATAAAAATAAAAAAACACAAAAACCATAAATTCCGAAAAACATATTAAAATCATAAAATATATAGAATAAACGAAATACCTAAAAAACACTAAAAAACAAAAGAAAAAATTGATAAAACCTTATAAACCCCTCAAAAAAAAGGAAAACCAATAATACCATAAGAAAATACCTAAACCCCTGAAAAATAAAAACCCCCAAAACATCCTTAAATCCCCTTAAAACACTGAATAATTCCAGAAACCCTAAAAAAGGAAAAACACCCAAACCCCCAAAAATTATAAAAACCTCTAAAACCCTTGAAAAACACTAAAATACCAAAAAATGTAAAACCGTAAGAACCTCAAAAAATAATAAAACACTAAAATATAATATATAAAAAATATTATAAAAAAATATAATCAAAAACCCTAAAAAATAAAAAAACATAAAAATACAAAAAACCACTCAAAACCATAAAATCACTTAAAACATTAAACACTATACCCAACACAACAAATCCTAAACCCTAAAACCAAAATAATATGCACTATACCCTAAACCATAAACCCAAAACCCATACACCAAGCCTATAATATGCACTCTAAATTCAAAATCCCACACCATGAACTCTCTACCCTACAACATAAACCCCATACCCTACACACTAAACCATATACATGACACCCTAAACTATATACACTACACCATAAAACATATACCCCACACCATAAAAACTACTCTCTATACTGTAAACTCTACAAACTAAACCCAATACCACACACCGTAATCCAAAACCCTACTCCATAAAACATACAACCTATAACCAAAACCCCTGACCCTACACCCTACACCCTAAACCCTATACCTGAAACCCGATAACATACAAACTACACCCAAAACCCAAAACCCTACACCCTAAAACCTATACCATACATGTTAATCCCTTTACAATAAACTATAAATCCTAAACCCTAAATCATATACCCTATGCCCTACACCCTATACATTACACCATAAACCCTAAATTCTACAACCTTAATTATAAACCCTAGACCCTGCACACTAAACCATTTAAACTAAAATTCAAACCCAAAACCATTCACCCTAAACCTTGTACACTAAACCCTAAACACTAAAACCTACACCCTATATCCTCTACCATACACTCTAAACCATAACACCTATATGCTAAAACATATACCCGACACCACAAATCATAAACCCTACACCCTAAACCATTGACCCCACACCCTAAAACATAATCCCAACACAATAAACCTTATACCCTACTTCCCAAATCGTAATCTCTAAACAAAATATCTAAAGAAAGCCCTAAAATCCATAAAAATAGACTAAAATCTCTTAAAACCCCACATAAAAAAATAAATACCCCCAAGCCCAGAAAAAACCAAAACCCCTAAGAACCCCACAAAACCCTATATCTTCTACAATCCCAAAAAAATAAAAAAATAATGAAATAATTTTGGGACAGGGTGTGTTTCATTGGTTTTTTGAATCGTCATTTAATCATAGTATTCGTGTTCTATGGCCTTATAATGCCCTTAGGAGCATTTGGGGTACATTCAGACCATAGAGGTCTATAAGATGGGGCTTTAGGATTGGCCTCAGGGTTAGTAGAATCAGTCTGAACAAGGTCGGACTTCTTTTGTATGGAGTGTGTCTACAAAAAGGGGAACCTAAAAGTCTACATAGTTTTTCTAAAAATGTGGAGACTAGGAGCATAGCTAAGAATCCTGCTGCACAATGGTAGTAGAGCCTTCATGACCGACTTGTAAACCATGCACATAAACCATGCATAGTGGGGTTTGTGGAAAAAATCACCATTTCCCCCCACATAATATCTAACATATTTATTCTTCTTCATTCACCTCCAGTGGACAGAACCATGGTATTCCCATCCTTGAGCTCTAGAACTCCTCTATGCAAGGCTTCGAGTTAGAGGATTCATCTGTTGTCCTCTTATTGAATATTATGAGGCATTGAAACCCACGTGGTAATAATCCCTAGTATCTCTAATCCTATATCTATTTCTCATTCCATCTATAATGATATTTTGTTTCAGGCTCATATTCCCTATTTCTAGGGCATTGGAAATAATCTCAGATCTCATACAAGCTTCTTTGAATCTAGTTCAATATCAAGCTGGCATCATCTATCGCTCTTAGGAATGTGGTCACATATTTATTCCCTTTTATTTTTGGCCTTTCTGTATTTATTGCATCATGTTGTGGGCCGCCCATTGCAAAGATCCTTTGTATTATTGATTCCTTTATCTCTAAATGAACCAATGGACATGATATTGATGAATTTTTTTATAATTAAAGTGTTTAGACATCTCTTGAACTCTAGTTGGACACTAATAGGTGTGCCACAATGAAAATGGCCATTTTGGCCTGATAGACTAAAATTGTTGAAACCCAGATTTGTAATAATCTCATTTTTAAAATTAATTAAACATTGTACCATTTGAATTTTATGTATAATAATGTTCCTCAATTTTGATTATACCTTCTTGAATTGGAATTGTCCAAATATCCTGGTGATTAATTACCTTGACACATCAGCCTTGTCACCTTTCCATGAAATAGTTTTTACATGTTATAAAAATGAGGTGGATGGATTTCTAGGTTGACTGGGATGATAGTGAGAGAAAATTAATTATGATTTTGATTTAGTGGAAGTTTTTCATGGTATGTTATGACCTTACCATTGTTTCACTTAATTATAAAATCACTACATAAAATAGTTGATTTTTTAAGTTTAAATGATATTAGATGGTTTCCATTATGTTATAGGATTTGGATGGTTATGCCACTAATATGATTATGAGCTAGGATATTAATGTTTGGATGGGAGGCATTATTACCACATTCTAGTTTTGTTATAAATCTATGGTGGGAGGAATTCTTACCTCATTCCAGTTATGATATAAATTTATAGGTGGGAGGCATGCGTACCCCACTCCAATTAAAAAATATATAAAAATATTTTTATGGGAGGCATTCTAACCCCATGGAAGATGTAATATATATATATGGGAGTCATTCTAAAACCATGAATACATATTATATATGTATGGGTGGGAGGAATTCTTACCCCATATTAGCTATGGTATATATGTATGGATGGGGGTCATTCTTACCTCGTACCTATTACAATATATATATACATATGGTGACGTTTTCATACTTAACATCTCTGATCAGAAGTTTTTAGACCCTCCATGTATCCTTTAGGTACCACAGAAAGTGGATATTTATTTATTCCTCCTTATTTTACAATCCTTTCTTTATTACACACTCTTTACTTACGAGCATCTACTCAAATTACATGTAGACACTGATGGTGGTGGACTACTGAGATGATTATCATGAATAAAACATGGGACACATTGGGAACCTAAAAATGATATTATTCTCTAGGAATGGATAAATGCAATCATCACTCTTCATAATGTTGAGTCTTACTATTTAGTTGGATCATAGAAGCAAATGATCATGCATATGCTTGAGATTAAATATAGCAGATTTTGGATTCAATTAACATTTATTCTATTTATTAAACGTTCATGTTTCCTACTTATTGTTTCATTTCATACTAGCATTCCATGCATACATATTTGTATCAGACTCTTCCAATGAGGCCTTTGTTATGTTATTTAGTTATTATAACTTTGGCTATATTTGTTTAAGCTTATGTTGTTTATTATATCATTCCATCTGGATATATTTATACAACTTTATTATTATATTGCATATGATCTGCACTCTAACATGGGTGTACTGTCTCCCAGGTTTTTTTACCATCACACCCCAACTTCTAGTCGGAATCCCATAGCATATGGGGATACGTGATTGTGGTCATGTGGTCAACTGGGCTCGGGGCAGGGGTTTCTATGGAAAATGGGTCCATCACATCATAAAGTGGTATCATAGGTGTTATAAAATCATTCTTTACTATTTTGAGACAATATATTTCAGATTGTGAATACTTGGGACATGGTCATAATTCAATCTTGGGCATCCGAAACCCACGTTCGGGGTAAGGTCCAAGTTGCTCGAGTTAATGTGGTAATGTTTGTGACAATTACTGTTGATATCATTTCACCATTGGGTGCTTCACCTATTTTTTGATTTTATCAATATTGATGATATTCGAATGGTTATTTCATTACATGACGTGATGAAAAGAGGGTTATGCATTTGAACATGCATCACGATAGGAACAATAGGGATAGACCATGCATCTTTCCAGGGCACGATTAATTTACCGAAAGAATTTCCTAGAACATAATTTTAATGAATGGCTACATATATTCAATTATTCTAACACATCATTCAGCATATGGATTGTTCTATTGTGGATGTTTTCTGGGTGCCACACTTTGACTCATACGGTGTATGGGCCCTTGGTGACCTAAAATTGACATTTTATCTAGATCAACCTCTTTCAAATGAAATAATAACATGGATAAGTATATCTTAAATGATAATGACATCTATGTGTATGTCATCCATAGGTACATAATGTGTGTGGGCCCTTATGGGTGAAAAATTACATATCATTGGATTAAGATAATTGAAATTATTTAAATGTTCTAATGAGCACAAATTCTAACGAGGAATGAATTATAAACTATGAAAAATCATCATTCACATTACTTACAAAGAAGTATGACCCAAACCTAGCCTTAGTAGTGTGTATTGGGTGTTTCCCCAGTCTTATGGCCTGTTATGGTCTATTCCGTCATCTAGTCCATGATTGTGAAGTATGTTTTGGGGAATGTTTTTTCTTATAGGAAGGATTTTGAACCTATCCTAGTTTCTTGAAATTAATCTTATAAATTTTTTATTTCCTTCTAGGAGTTTGTTTGGAATTTAGCATTATTCCTCCATGACATCTAGGAGTCGCATGACTTGAAGGTGGTTATAATCATGTTCTTGAGGTCGTGGGCCTTGAGCTTCTAATTATTCTTCCAGTCACGTCGAATATGGCTGATCCTTTTATACACGAGTTGGGAATTGATGCCTAGTTTTGAGAGGGATTCTTGTGAATGAGTTATAATATTCAATTCAGAGTGTGACCTACCCTGAGCATGGATGAGTTGACTCTTGTGTTTTAGAAACAATATCAGTCTACTTTGTTGAGTGATGGAAGACCACTTGTTGCAAATTCATCGATCGCGGTAATCCTATCTATCTTCGAGCACCTAGAGACACTCTTTGATTGGAGTTTCCATATAGATACTTACATGGTAGTAGATTTAGAAAATTGGTGCGGGATTTGATCACCCAATTAGGACAACATAGGGATATGGTTTGGGCTGACATCCAAATTGTCGTCTACAACTACTTCTTTCCACAGACTCTGAGGGATGATTGAGCTATAGAGTTCAATAATCTATAGAAGGAGATCATGTTAGAAATCAATTAATTGTCCCACGTAATAGAGTTTCATCATTTCTCTCCATCCATAGCTACTAATGATCTAATGGTTGTTATACAATTTGAGGATGAGTTGTGTTAGGATGTCCAATTGCAGGACAATGTGTTAAGGTTGTCAAATATTTTGGAAATAGTCTACCACAACCTAATTTCATAATTAATTATGAAAGTGGAGGAAGGTGTGAACCTGGGTGTTTTATCCCCTAAGGCTTCCTGTAGATATTATTCTGTGATGAAACAGTGTTTCTAATAATATTTTAGTGGTATTAGCAGTCAGGATGCAGAGGTAGGGTCTAGATGGTCCATCTATAAGGTTTCTGCAGGACATTCCATCTAGTACCTAGTGAGTAGGGATCTTCACCCACTCCTCAATCCTGAGTTGGGTCAACATGGTTAGGATAAATAGGTAGGTGTAAGAAAACTTATTGATTAACTCACCATGGTGTTCAAGGTTGAGGAAACTAGACATAGGATTCTCAGTATCAGCAGAGTTGGCCAACATAGGGTAGTTAGGTAGTGACTTAGGGCTATAGTACATGCCAGTTATATGCAGTTTATTATAAACTGTAGGAAGAGAGTGTTAGACCATATACATTATGAGGAACTATTCTAGTACTGTCCACTTTGGTATATACTTTGTTTCATACAGGAACATCTCTATCATTAATATCTGAGGAAACCAGTATGATTATGGGCCTTGACATTGTGTTTTATCATGGTGTCAGGATGATAGATACTACCATAGGAATCTGTTCTTAGGGAATTCATTGTGGTCATAATTTCCCCCTTGATATAGGAAATTAAAATTTTGAATGGAACCTATAAATTATTGACATGATAGGATTCAATGTAATTATTTGAATGGAGTGGATAATTCCCTATAGGGAGCATATTGACTACTATCATTATATGGGTGATGTTTACATCACTATAGGGCTCTACATAAGTACATAAGGGGGAATGGGATATTTGTGCGACACGAGTAGGACCTGAGCAGTAGAGGCTGGATAGTGTTATAGCCTAGGCTGATAGTCTACAACTTGATGATAAGGGGTTACAACCCACAATCTTTCACTCCTATAGTGAATCATTTCATAGTGGGTTTCTGGATGACTTATCTTGTCTTCCTCCAGTTCCAGAGGTAGAAATTACTATTGATATCATTCTAGGAGAGGCACTAATGACTAATCCTCCTTATAGGATGGCACATAAAGAGATCATATATCTCAATACTCAATTAAAGGATCTAGAGGTGAAAGTATTTATACACCCCACCACATATCCTTGGGGTTTCCCAGTCCTCTTTTCCAAAAGTCAGATGGTACCCTTAGACTTTTTATTCATTACTATTAGTAAAACCAACAGACTATCAAGAACTATTATCCATTTCCTAGAATAGATGAACTATTTTATCACATATATGGGGAGAAGGGATTTTCAAAAATAAATCTGAGGTCGGGCTATCATCAAGTGCATTTCAAGACTTCAGACACACCTTACATATCATTAAATGGTAGTTATGATCTATAAGAGTACCAAGTTATGTCATTTGGACTCACAACTACACCAACTGTCTTCATGAATCCTATGAATCATGTTTTCCAAATATATCTGAATTCATTTGTGGTAGACATTGTTGATGTTATATCAGTGTATTCACAATACTGACACAACCATGCAATTCATATTGAGATCATACTAAATTTACTAAAATAGAATCAGCTCTATGCTAAGATCATAAAATGCCACTTTTGGATCAACAAATTCCACTTCTAAGGGTATATTATCTTGGAGTCATGAGTTTCTTTTCCCCCAATGTATATGAGGGTTATGGTTTCATATAAATATCCCCAAAACATCATTGATATTTGGAGTTTCTTAGGGCATTACGGATATTATATATTCTTTATTTAGGATTTATCACACCTTTTAGTGACACAAAAGTGCTTGAAAAAGAAGGGTGTGGAATTCTAATGGTATGAATCCTGTGAAGAATTCATTCAATAGAAGGAGGGGAGACTTAATTCAACTATGATACTAATTCTTCCATAGCCCATCGGTGCCTACATAGTCTATTGTGACACATAAGGTATCAGGCTTGGATATATTCTAAGGTAGGAAGAGTGAGTCATTGTATATGGTTTTCATCAGTCTGGGCCTCATGAGATTAATTACCCAATGTATGATGTTGATCGAACTAGAATTGTGCATTCCTTATGTTGTTGGATACACTTCCTTTTGGGATAGAGTATTGTGGTATTCTTAGACCAAAAAATACTCAAATAAATCTTCACTCAATGGGATATGAATCTCAGTAAGCTTAGGTTAGTCGAGTACCTACAATCATTTGATTTCGAGCCTTCCTTCCCTTTAGGAAAATATAATTTAATAGCTGATTATCTAATACCAAAGACTCATCCATAGGATTTTTAGGAGTCTTGTGATGAATGGAATATCATTGAATTATCCTCATAGTTGTATGTTGAGGTTTAGGGGGACCATAGTTAGAATAATCAATCTTCCTTAGTAGTGAGATCTACTATTCAAGAACACGTAAGGATGAGATAATTATCTGATCTCAAAGGCCATGTCCGAGGATAAGGTGTTTCACATGATGATAATTCTTCAAGATGGAAAGTCGAGGGCGGTGATACACCTTTGTTCCTTGGGAATGTAGGGGCCCCAGTATACATTATAGAAGAGATGATGTGGGATTTCATCACCTCAGCATCAGAGGATCAACCTGCGGTCACCAAGATGTATCAAGATCCAAGACAATAATATTGGTGGATCAACATGAAAATTTAGATAGATGGTGTCGTCATGCAATGTTCCACCTATTAGAAAGTAATGGAAGAATATCAGCATCCAGAAGGGCTTGTTATGCTACCATCCATTCGTGAGAGGAAATGGGATGAAGTTTCTATGGACATCATAACCATTATACCTAGATGACCACTTGTAAATGACGTAGTTTTAGGTGTACTAGATCATCAAAACAAGGATTAAATCTTCTTAATAGTTTGATATACCTTCTCAGAAGATGATCTAGGAAGGATATATTTCAAGGAGGTGGTTCATCTTCATGGAGAACCTCAATCTTTAATTTTTTTTAAGAGATTATCATTTGGAATCATTTTTCCTGTAGGGGTTACAAAAGGCCTTGGATACAGAGGTAATTTGGGGTATAGACTATCCCGTGAAGACTGGTGGTCAGATGGAGTGTGCAATTCAGGGTCTAGAAACTTTTCTTCATGCGTGCATTATTGACATTTGAGGTTCATGGGAGAAAAAAATTCCTTTTTTGAGTTTTTTTAAAACAAGAGATTCAAACAAACCATTGAGATGGATCCCTTTGAAGCCATGTATGGTAGTGCTTACCACCCGCCATTGTGACGGCTAGAGGTAGGGGAAGAAACTATTCTTGGTCATCGTTTCCAACATGATACATTATAGTAGGTCCATCTGATCAGGGAACACATTTTGATAGCTCAATATAGATATTAATCTTATGACAATAGGAAAAAATTACCAATAACATTTTTGGTTAATGACTGGGCCTTCCTGAAAGTCTCCACAAGTTTGGGCACATAAGGATTCAGATGTAGGGTAAGCTGTAATCAAGATTAGTTGGAGCCTTTGAGGTTGTGAAGCTTATAGTACCACTGGATTACAATTGGGAAATTAATCAAGGATACTGGTATATTAATGATTTCGTTCATGTATATTAGATTCATCAATATTACCCAAACATATCTCACATCTTTCATCCAGATTAGGATGTGCTGGATATGCATGATTCCATTGAGGAGTATCAAGTGCGTATTGTTGATCAGAGTGTGAAGTCACTTAGAGGATGGTATGTTCCTCTTTTATAGCGGTTAAAGAGTCATGGATGATTAAAAAATTATACATGGGAGAGTGAATCTGAAATACCATCTCAATTTCTAAAACTCTTTGCTGATTGTGCCTCTTTACCTATGGAAGGTAATCTCTGGGAAGAGTTGCTATAATAATGGGAGGTTGTAAAGACCTAACTTTTGACAAAGGTTCCGATAATTGTTTTGTTATTTGAAATCATTATTTAAATTTGATAAGTGAATGTTTCAGCCAAGGGAAGGCTCAATGTGAATTCCGGGATTGGTATGTTCCCGATGATCCGAAAAAGTGGGCAGCAAGTTGTGCCCCCCATTTAGTTTAAACCATGTGAACCAGGCTGCATGGCTTGTGTAAACCATGAATTTGCAGATATGGGAACCTACATGTATACCCAATTTTTTTTGTAATTGTGCAGACTAGGAGCAAGATTATGAAATATCCCACAGAACGGTGGTAGAGCCTTTATGCATGATTTTCACTCAGTTTTGTAAATTGATCCAATGCACTGTGAATAGTGGGTTTTTGGAAAAAAAATTATCATTACCCCCCATAAAATCTATCTTATGTCATCCTATTCCTTTACCTCAAATGGTTATAACCATGGAACCCTCCACCTTGATCTCAATAACTCCTTCATTCTTGGGTAAATCTAGAGGCTTCATCCATCATCTGATCCTTAATCTGTTAGAGGAATTGGAACCCATGCGGTAAGGATCCATAATCTCTCTACTATTATCTCTATTCTTCTTTCCATATGATGAGCTATTTGGTTTCAAGAAAATATGGCCAATTTTCATGGTATTGGACTGAAACATAGATGTCTTCCAAGCTACTTAAAACATGAGGTCAAAATCAAGTGAGGCATCATCTACAACTCTAAGGTAGGAGATCACATAGTTTTCCAATTTTTGGCCATTTTGTACTTATTCTATCATGTCGGGGGCCATACCTTTCTAAGATTAATTGTTGTGTTGATTACATTTTGAATAAATTACCTAAACGACATGATATTGATTAATTATTTATATTTTAGGGGTTTAGACATCAATTGATCTCATTATGGACACCAATATGTGTGCCACCATGAAAATGGGAATTTTGGCCAAATGGGCCAAAATACATGACACACAAATTAGTAACTAGATTGGTTTTAAATTTAATAGACCATTGTCCCATGTGTATTTCATGTATTCTATGGTGCCTCAATGGTGATTAGATGTTATAGATTTTGAATTTTACAAATGGGCATGTGAGTATTTACCTTTACACATTGGCCTTGTCAACATTACTTCAAATGGTTTTTCCAAATTAGAAAAATGGGGTGGTTGCCTTTTTAGGTTGGCTAGTATGAGATGGTTTGAACCATAAAAATAAATTATACTTTTTAGATTTGTTTCATGGGATGAAATGGAATTACCATTGTTTCACTTTATTAAAAAATATTTACATGAAATGTTTGGTTGTTTTATTTGAAATGTTATAAGATGGTTTGCCTTATATTATATGATGTGGATAGTTATGCCACTACTACAATTATGAGCTATGATATAAATGTATGGGTGGGAGAAAATATTACCCCATTCCAGTTATGGTATAAATATATGGGTGGGTGGTCGTCTTACACCATGCTAGTTATGATATAAATGTATGTGTTAGTGGCATGCTTACCCCACACCCATTGAAATCTCTATATAAATGTATGGAAGAGAGGTATTCATACCCCGGGCCAGATGTACTATATATTGATGGGTGGAATTATTACCCCATGAAAGGTTATTATATATATATATGGGTGTGAAGAATTCATACCCCATCCTAGCTATGGTAAATAATATATATACATCTAAAAACCATAAAAAATATAAAACACCTAAAACTGAAAAAAAAACTAATACACCCATGAAAGCCCAAACAAAACCATTAATGTCCTAAAAAACCCCAAAAATCCAAAACCCCCTACAAAACCCCAAAAGACCTAAAATAGATAAATACGCATAGTAACACAAATAACCTGAAAAGCCCTAAATCCAAAAAAATAAAACCCAAATATTACTATTAACTCTAAAATCCGTAAAAACCATAAAAAACAATAAAACACTAAAACACAATAAAATCCCTATAATACATGAAATCCATAAAAACCCTAAAAACCAAAAAGAACACAAAAACCCATTAAATCCCTAAAAACACAAAAACCACAAAAACCCGAAAAATATTAAATGAAACCCCAAAGACCCTAAAATCCCAAACACCAATAAATTACAATTTAAACCCTAAAACCATAGTAAAATCCTAAAAAAATAAAAAATTTGGAAAAACCCACCCTAGAATTATTTTAAACCCCTAAAATTAATAAATACATGGAAACCCCCATAAAACCCAAAAAACATAAAAACACCCAAACCCTAAAAATGCTAAAACAACCCTAAAACCTGAAAAAATTTAAAACCCAAAAACTATAAAAAATATAAAAGACACTAAAAACACTTAAAATAACATAAAATCATCAAAACCATAAATACCTAAAATACAATAAAATTAATAAAAACCTAATAACCATAAAACCATCGAAGCCCTTAAAAACCCTAAATCCCCTAAAAACCCTAAAAACCATAAACCCCAAAAATCATAAAACCAAAAAAAATAAAAACACTAAGAGTCCCTAAAAACCCATAAATAAACTAAAAATATTAGAAGCACTAAAATCATGTAATTGATGATCTAAAATCCCTAAAACCCCATAAATTTCCTAAAAGACATAAAACCATGAAAATCCTTAAAAAAAATAATCCCCCAATAATACCTGAAAAGAACCTAGAAACCGAAAGACATTAAGACCCTTAATAATACAAAAGAATACCAAAAATCCCAAAAATCCCCCAAAATCAATTAAACCTTAACACCCAAAAATAACCCTAAAATCCCTAAAAAATATCAAAAAACACTAAAACCATTAAAAGCTCTAAGAAGTCATGAAAAACGTCCCAAAACACATAAAACCCTCTATAATACCAAATACCACTAAAACCACAAAATCCCCAATAAAATCAAAAAATACACAAAAAATTCAAAAAATCCCTGAAATCCCTTATAAACATTAAAAACCATAACAACAACAAACCATAAAACCCATAAAAACACAAAATACCCCTAAAAACATCAAAACTAGTAAAACCAAAAAAAATGAAAAAAACACTAAAAATCCAAATAACAATACAAAAAACATAAACACCCTAAAATTCCAAATAACCCTAAAACCCCTTAAATCATTGAAACCCCATAATACCCCTAAATACCTAAATACCCAAAAACATTTAAATCCCAAAAACCCGTAAATATCATTAAACCCCATAAAACCATAATAACACTAAAAACACCATAACAATATAACATTGAAACACTAAAAACCCTAAAAACACAAAAGCACCATAAAACACCAAAAATTCCAAAACCCCAAAAAACCCAAAACCTAATAAAAACCCCTTAAAATCAGAAAAACCCTAAAAATCCTAAAACCACTGGAATGAACCTAAGACTCCTTAACACCCCAAAAGACCACAAACCCCTAAAACCGAAAAATACCCTAAAACCCACGAATCCACTAAAAGATAGAAAAACCCCTAAAAGAACCTAAAATACCCAAGAAAATCGTAAAAGACCCGATAAACCCTAAAGGGACCAAAAAAGACAGGAAACCACAAAAAGAACCTAAAATCCCTGAAAAACATACGATATTCTAAAGTCCTTTACAGACGCTAAAAACCTAAATGAACCCATAAAATCATTAAAAACCAAAAACCCTATAAAAAACCTAAAAAACAAAAAATTAAACTAATTTCCCTAAGAAACCCTATAACCCTAGAAATCCCCTAAAACCCTTAAAAACCTTTATGTACAACATATATCTATATTTCCTAAAAATCAGAAAAAACCAAAAAACCCAAAAAATATCCTAAAATCAACAAAAACCCTAATTCTATAGAAACCCCAAAAACCAAATAACCCATAAAACACCTAAAAACCTAAAAACACTAAAAACCCTAAATAATGTTAAAATCCTTGAAAACCCCTTAAACTCTCCCAAAATACTAAAACCCAAAACCCCTAAAATCCCAATGATTTACTATTCCGATAAAATCCTAGAAATAGCCTAAAACCACCAAAATCCATATGAACCTACAAAAAGAGAAAAACTCTAAAACTCTAAAATTTATAAACACCATAAAAACCATAAAAATCATAAAAACCCATTAATCCCCCCAAACCCTAAAACCCATAAAAACACTAAAGGGCACTAAAAACCATAGAATACCCTAAAACCTAAAAATGACCTAAAACCCTAAAAGACCCTAAAACCATAAAATGAAAAAAAACTCATAAAAGATTATTAAAAGTTAATAATATAGAGAGGCCCCAGGATCTGCTGAGCAAGAGAGGGCCAGAATGAATCTTCTATCCAGGAATGGCATGCAGGGGGATTATGAGTCAGGATGGGATTCTATGGACACTGGTGTTGAGTAAGATTACATCTTTACTGATGTGGGTGATGGATTTTGTGTGGGCATTGGTGATTGTGTTGCGGAGCTGGATGATTTTAGTGGCGACATTGACTGTTTTTTCCCTTTGTGTACCTTTTTCTAGGACTCTCTTGTGTGTCTTTTTTGTTTTTTTGTTTTTTATTTCCTTCGTGTATTTTTTATAAAAAATTTTGGAGGGAGCTAAGAATAGCCTGGCCCCGAGGCTTCCTTGCCCTAAAACCCAAAACCCCCCTAAAAACCCAAAAACCCAAAAACCCCAAAAACCCAAAAACCCTAAAAACCATAAATGTCCCTAAAAATTCTTAAACTCTATAATGGACCCAAAATCCCCTTAAAAGGCCCTAAAATTTCTCAAAAACCCGAAAAAGATTAAAAACGCCCTAACACCCTCAAAGTCTATAAAATCCCTAAAACCCAAAAAATCCAAAAAAAAATTGTAAATACCCCAAAACCCAAAAAACACTACACAACATAAACTTTAAAATACACTAAAAATATTAAAACATAAAAGTGACGTAGAAAGCCTTAAAAATATTAAAAACCCCAAAAACCATAAAACCATAAAAATCCTAAAACACCATAAAACCAAAGAGTCCATAATAATCATTACAACAAATTGAAAAACACTAAATACACATAAAACCCTTAAAACATTAAAACCCCTAAAAAACATAAAACCCAAAAAACCCAAACAATAATAAAAACCCCTAAAACCATAAAATAGTAAAAAATGGAAACATTAAGAAAACCCCATAAAATCCTAGAAATTACGTAAATGAAAAAATAGTAATAACCCCCTAAAAGCAATAAAACACTAAAAACCCCTATAATCCAATATACAACACTAAAAACCTGAAACCCCTGAAACCCTAAATACCCAAAAACCATAAAAACATCAAAAAATCAACCCCCCCCCCCAATCCTAGAAACACTAATAATCTCTATAAACCCAGAAAAAAACACAGAAACCCCTAAATCACTAAAATAATATGAAATCCCAAAATATCTTGAAATCCATAATCATGCAAAAATCCCTATGAAACCCTAAAAACACTAAAACCTAGAAAAAAACCCTAAAACCCCTTATAGCCTTAAAAACACTAAATACTAATAGAATCCCATTAAAATATAAAACTCTAAATTCCATGGAAAACCCCGGAAAAATACTAAAAACCCTAAATCCCATAAAGGCATTAAAAATATTAAAAATTCCATAAAACACTGAAATCGCACAAAAAACTAAAAAAACCCTAAAACACATAAAAATCTTAAACACACTAATAGATCCATAAAAATCCCCTTACAACACTAACAAACCTAAAAATAATATAAACCATTAAAAACCCTAAAATCCATAATAACCCAAAGAAAGATAATAATCTTAAAAAATCCCAAAAAAACCTTTAGAACCATCAAAATCCGGAAAATCATAAAAAATAATATACCCATGAAAACCATAAAACCCATTAAAACCATAAAACACCCAAAAAATCTAAAACCCAATAAATACCATTAGACATTAATAACTCTTAAAACTCCCTAAAACCCCTAAATCTCCGAAAAATCATAAAATTACTAATAACCGTGAAACCACCCCTAAAACCCCTTAAAGGCCTTAAAACCACAAAAATTCTTGTATGACTCAAAAACACCTAGCATAATTTAAAACCACTATAAACCCCATAAAATACCCATAGAACCCCTTAAACACTCTAAAAACCTAAAATTACTTAAACCTATGAATCCATTAAAATTCCTAAACCACAAAAAACCATAAAAACCATAAAACCCTAAAAACCCTAATACGAAAAAAATCATATGAAAATGTACCCCCTCCCCCAATTATAAAAACCCTAAGATAACACTAAAAACCGTAAAACCCCCCAAAATATGAAAAAAATAAAAACATAAACCACATCAAATCCCTAAAAGATCATTTAAACCTGAAACCATTAAATTCTTCCAAAATGCTAAAACCCTTAAGAACCCTAAAATCCCTTGAAGACATAAAATTGCTAAAAAATATAACTACCAAAAAATCTTGAGAACCAACAGGAAAAATTTAAAAAATAAGATAAATAAAAAAAACACTAACAACAATAAATACCCACAAAAAACCCTAAACCCCTAAAACCACTAAGAAACCATAAAACCATATAACACTAAAGTAAATTGGAAAACACTTAAAACTCCCAAAAAACCTAAACAAATAAGTACTAAAAATCCAAAACAACCTGAAATCACCCAAAATCACTTAATTCCCTACAACCCATAAACTGAAAAGACACCATAAATTACCTTTAAATATATAAAACCCACTAAAAGATCAATAAAAACCATTTAAAACCATAAAATATTAAAACCCAAAAACCCCACTAAAATCACTTAAACACTAAAAGACCCTAAAATCCACAAACCTCCTAAATATCATTAAATAACTAAAAAACAAAAGACTCTAGAAAACCATAAAATTCACTAAAACCCTATATACCGATAAAAACCTAAAAACCCCATAAAACCCTTAAATATATTTAAAATCCATAAAACCCCTAAAAACCAAAAATACCCCTAAAAACTACCAAAAACCCTCAAAACACTAAAATCCTGTAATAAACCTAAAAACTATAAAACCCATATATACACTAAAAACTATTAAACTTCCTAGAAAGACCAAAAATTCCCAAAAATTAACTAAAATATATAAAACCACAAAAAAATAGAAACCCAAACCCCCTAAAACCATTAAAAACACATAAAATCCCTAAAAACACTAATAACCCCTACAAACAGGAAAAAACCCATCATCCCATTAATACTCCACAAATACCCCGAAAAGGTGTGAAAATACCCTAAAAACCCAAAAAACTCATAAAAAACAAAATCCTTAAAGACCCTAAAAACATTAAAACACTACAATACCATAAAAACCCCCACAAAAACCTAAAAGATCACAAAACCACTTTTACACCCAAAAAATTCTGAAACCTCTAAAGAACTGAATTTCCCTAAACCCCCTAAAACCCCTAAAATCATAAAATCCCAAAAAATAATCATTAATAACGACAAATAAATAAATATCACTTAAATCCCTAAAAATATAAAAGAACATAAACCCTAAAAATCCATTAAAAATATAAATCCCAAAAATTCCAAAAATAACACCAGACCCATAAAAACCCAGAAATACTCTAAAACCCCTAAACACTGAAAACTACCTGAAATTGATAAAATCCCCTAAAACTGGGTAAAATAGCTAAAGACCCTAAAACCATAAAATCCATAAAAAATATTAAAACCCCACAAAACCCAAAAAAATGATTAAAACCCCCAATAAAATTCCAAAAAGAAAAAATCACTTAAAATACCTAAACACTCTAAAAACCTAAATATCAGAATCACCATAAAAACCTCAAAAATCATCAATAACCCAAAAAACCATGAAAATATCTAAAAACCCTTAAACCCCTATAAAACATTAAAACCCATAAAACCCCTAAAACTAAATAACACCCTCTAACCCTGAAAATTCACGAATAATCTAAAAATCCTAATAAATCCAAAATAAAAAACTATAAAACTCTATAAAAATAAAACATAATCCTAATGGGCTAAAAACCCTTAAAAATCCAAAATACCTCTAAAACACTAAAACCCTAATTAAAACCTCAAAAATACCTAAAATCACAATCAAACTCCACCCCCCCCCCCCCCCAAATCCCTAAGAACCCTAAAAGACAAAAAATAATCCTAAAATTCATAATAGACCCTAAAACCCTAAAGGATACTACAAAACCTGAAAATACCATAAGAGACCCATAAAACCCCTAAAACTCCATAACATACCCTAAAAACATTAAATAATCTAAAAAACCTAAAAGACTATAAAATACCCAAAACCCATAAAGACACTAAAAACCTAAAAACCACTAAATGAACATAAAAGAACCCTAGAATAATAAAATCCTAAAACCCATAATGGATACTAAAATCCCTAAAAATCTGAAAAGTACTTAAAACCATGTAAAACCCCCAAAAAACCCTAAAAACCATAATTGATATTTAAACTCTAAAAGGACCTTAAACCCATAAAACCCCACAGGACCCTAAAACCCTTAAAAAATATAAACGTCCCAAAAAACCCTAAAACCATAAAATCATAAACTCTCTAAAAACCATAAAATATCCTAACAACCCAAAAACCCAAAAAATTCCCTAAGACACTAAAAGTCCCTAAAAGCCTAAAATGCCCGACAAAGAAAAAAATCCTTAAAACCTCTAAGAACATTGAAAACTGAATGTCTATAAATACATTTAAAATAACTTAAACCGCAATTAAAATGATGAAAACCCCCTTACAAATAAAAAAAGACACTAAAAACTCTAAAACCCATAAATAACCATAAAATAAAATAAAATCCCATAAATCCCCTAAATATTTAATAAAACACTAAAACCCCTAAAAAAATTCCAAAAACATTTAAATGACCACAAAAAAACTAAAAAAACTAAAAACAATAAAAACCCTAAAAACTAGAAAAACCTAACCCCCCCCCCCCAAACCCTAATGATGCTATATCCCCCAAAATCTATAAAAACCCACAAACCCCGTAGAAACAATAAAGATTACTAAAACACCCTAAAACACTAATAACCCACGAAAACCCTAAAACCCCCAAAACACTTAAAAATCATCAAATCCTAAAATTCTCAAAATCCGAACCAAATACTAAAAACCCAAAACCCCCCAAAAAAACTAAAAAACCAAAAAACACAAAAAAAACCATAAAAACTATAAAACCCTAAAATCCAAAAAATCTTAAAATACATAAAACCCAAAGAACCATAAAAATCCTTAAAACAAAAAAATACACTAAACCCCCTTAACAGACCCTAAAACCCCTAAAATCCATTAATGACTGTGAAAACCCTATACCAAAATAACCCTAAAAACACTAAAACCCTTTAAGGCCCTAAAAGAACCTATGAAAATACTTAGACACCCAAAGAACCATAATAATCCTTAAACCACTAAAACTTCCAAAACCCCCTGAAAAACATAAAAATTGAAAACAATCCTAAAACCCCTAAAATTATTAAAACCCCATAAAATTCCTAAAATACTAAAATCACTAAAAATCCTAAAAACTCAATAACACTAAATTCCATAAAAACACTAACCACCACCACCCAAAAACCATAAAACCCTAGAAACCCAAAAATAACACTAAATCCTTCTTAAAATGTGGAAAAAAACCAAAATAATTTAGAACCCCTAAAACCTCTAAAAACACTGAAACCCATAAAACCTTAAACCCATTTGAAACCCTAAAAAATTCCAAGAAACCTTGAATCCCAAAAAACATGTAAAAACCATAAATACCCTAAAAATCCTAACAATCATTTAATACTCTAAAAATATAGAAAATCTAAAAACATAACACCCCTATGATATAAAAAACCCCTAAAACGCTAAAAACCAAAAAAAAACTAGAACTGGTAAAACATTAAGAACCCATGAAAACATTAAAACCCAAAATATCATAAAAACCACTAAAAACTCTATAAAACTAACAACAATAAAAATAACTTGAAACATACACCCTACATAAAAAATCATAAACCCAAAACCCTAAACACTATAAACTACACAAAAAAATCCAAACCCTTCACCCAAATCCCTATATCATACACCCTATACCCCAATCACCACACCTAAAACCCCATACCATACTCTCTAAACACTAAACACGATATCATAATCCCTATGCACAAAACATAAACACTAAACCCAAAATACTACACCCTATACCCAAAACCCAAAACCCAACACAGAAAACATTATATCCTACACCCTAAACCGTACTCCCTAAACACAAGATAATACCCACTAAAAACTATATCGTAAACTGTAAAATCAATATCATAAACCCTAAAACCTATAGAAAACACCCTAAAACCTAAACCCTACACCCTACACCCTAAACCCTACACTTTAAACCCAAAACCAAGTTCCCTAAACCCTATACCCTAAACCCTATACCCTAAACCCTAACCCTAAAACCTTCACCCTAAACCCTATACACTACACCTTAAACCATATACCATACATCCAAAACCATATACCCTATACCCTAAAAATTATTCCCTACACCATAAACCGTAAACATAAAACACCAAAACCCTATACCCTAAATCCTAAGCCATAAATCGATAGCCAGAACCATGAATCCTAAACTCCAGACCATAAACCCTATACCCTAGACACTAAACCCTACACCCTACACCTTAAACCCTATACCATACAGAAAACACCCCAATCCGAAAACCCTAAAACCTATCTGAACTCCCAAAACATTAAATCCTACACCCTATGCCAAATACCATAAACAATAAACCCATAACCTTACACCCTTTACTCTAAACCATATATCCTACACCCTAAACACTACATCATTAGACATTCACCCTAAACCATATACTCTACACCATAAACCATGAACCTTACACTGTATACCCTACACCCAACACCATAAATCTTATAACCAAAACCTAATACCCTATATACAAAACCGTAAGCCCTACACCCTAAACCCAATACCCAATACCCTAATCCCTTAAACCTGCACACTAAACCCTATACCCTCCACCATAAATCCTAAACCCTAAACGCTAAACCCTATACCCTAAAACATAAACCCTAAACCCTACCCCCCAAACCCAATACCCTACACCCCAAACCCAATACCCAACACCCTAAACACCAAACCATAAACATGGAATCCTATACCCTACACCTTAATCCCTAAACCATATATCCTAAACATTATAACACACACTGAAAACCCTAATCCCTTAAAACCCAAAACTATAAAAACCATATAAATCAATGAAAAGATCATAAAACCCCAAAAACACATAGACCAGTAAACCCTCAAAAACCACCTAAATCGTGTCAAAACCCATAAAAATCATTAACCCCCCTATATCATAAGAATGATTAATACCCCTGAAAAATCTTGATAACCCATTGAAACTCTAAATAACATAAAATATGCTAGAAATCCTAATAGAACCTGAAACCATTAAAATCCAATAATTCCCTAATAACCCATAAACCCCTATGAAAATCCTATGAATAACCTAACCACATAAAACCCATAAAACCCAAAAAAACCTATCATCCATAAAAACCATTGAAAACCCTAAAAAACCTAATAACACTCACAAACCTAAGAACACTAAAATAGATTAAAAATTCATAGAATCCACTTAAAAACCTAAAAACATTAATAACCCTAAATACATAAAAAAACATTTACCCCCTAAAACTGTAAAAAAAAACCAAAAAATGTAAAATTTCTACAACCCTAAAAAGGGAAAAATAAAAAAACCCATAAAAACATCAAAACCTATCAAATACCCAAAATCCAAAAAAAAAAGAGTTAGGAAAACACTATGAAACCCATAAAACCAATAAAAATGATAAATAAACCCTAAAAACCCAAAAACCTCCACAAACAAAAAAAATGAAAAAACACTAAAAACACTAAAAACCGCCAACACCCTTAATTACCCAAAAAATCCAAAAAACCCTGAAAATGATAAAAAACTAAAATAACAAAAAACCCAAAACCATCCAAACCCCTAAGAACATTAAAATCTAATAAGACCATTAAAATATTCTAAAAAAATAAAAAATAAACTCTAAAAATCCCTAAAGTCCCTAGCGGACCCTAAATACCCCTAAAAAGCCTAAAAGTCCCTAAATAACCCAATAAACCCCTTAAAAGTCCTTAAATTACCTAAAAACCTATGAAAACTAAATCCTAGGAAACCATAAAAACCCAAAAAACAAATAAACCCTGGAAAACTCTCTAAAAATGTAAAACTCTACAAACTATTATTCCCTAAAAACACTAAAACCCATAAAACCAATAAAAAATCTAAAACCCCAAAATCCCACAAAATCATTAAAACCCCCCTCAATCTATAAAAATACATTTTAACATTATATAATAATTTAAAAAGGCCTAAATACCAATAAAAACCCTAAAACCCCTAGAATAACCAAAAAATATACTAAAAAAATACCAAATTACCCTCAAACACCATAAAACCCAAAACCCTCAAAAACTATAAATACCCATAAAATGCTCAAATCCCTAAAATCCAAAAAATTAGTAAAAACCCATAAATCACCAAGAAAACACTAAAACCCAATTCAAAACAAATGAATCCAAAAAAAATATAAAAAACACCAGACACCCTTAAAACCCTAACACCCCTAAAATCTCTAAAATGACTAAAAACTCAAAAAATGATAGACCCCTTAAACCCCTCAAAAACCCATAAAACCCCAAATTCCACTTAAACCATATAAACACTGTAAACCATAAACCTCTTAAAATCCCTTAAAATCCCTAAAAACTCAAAATCATCTAGAAACCCAGAATCCTGTAAACCCCTAAGAACAGTTAAAACCCTTATAACCCACAAAGGACCATAAACACTTAAAACCCTTGATTACCATGAAACCACTTAAAACAAAAAATCACTAAAATACATAAATCCCTAACAACATTAAAATATATTACAACCCCAAAATGCCCCTGAAAAATTAAAAAACGATAATTGTTCACTGAAACCCCAAAAACAATAAAAGACACCAGAACCCCTATATGAACCCTAAAAATCCCAAAAATCATGTCAAAACACTTAAAGGAACTAAAAGAAATAAATATAAATAAAATATCATCAATTACCCTAAAACCCTAAAAGAATCCCAGAAACCCTAAAAACCTAAAGGAAATTGAAAGACATAAAACACTAGAAGGCCCAAAAACCACAAAAGTCCCTAAAATACCTAAAACTATAAAGGGCAAAAAAAAACCCTAGAGGAAACTAAATACAATAAAACCCTTAAAAACCCATATAGACCATTCAAAATTCCAAAACCCCCAAAATGACTCTAAAACCCATAAAGGTCCCTAAAACTCCCTCAATCCATAAAATCCAATAAAACCATAAACCCACTAAAAACTATAAAAACCATAATTCATCCTAAACGATCATAAAAACCATAATAACCCTATTGTGACCTAAAAATTCTAAAGACCTTAAAAACCATAAAATATTCTAAAAACCCCGAACAACATTAAAAGTCCCTAAATAATTTTATAAACCCCTAAAAATAAAAAACAATCCAAAATTACATAAAACCCCAAAGAAGAAGAAACACCCTAAAAACCCCTAAATCCCAAAAAAAAACCCTACACAACCCTAAAACCCATAAAATCATAAATCACCAAAAATACAAAAATCCCCCAAACATTGATAAAAATAGTATAACAATAAAACCCCTACAAACGACTAGCCTCATCCCCCCAAGATCCCAAAAGTCCCCTAAAACCACTACAACCCTAAAACCCTAAAAAACCCATTAAAACCTAAAAAAACCATAAATCCTAAAAAAATAAAAATCCCAAAACACCCTAAAAACCATAAACCTCCCTAAAAATAATAAAAACCAAAAAACCCATGAAAACTCTAAAATCCCAGAAAACTCGTAAACACTTTTAAAACCAAAAAACATAGAAAACCCCCAAAACCATAAAAATACTAAACACCATAACCCCCGACCCGAAACTTAAAAAACCAAAAAATTCTAAAAACCCTATCGCATTACTAAGACATAAAACCCTTAAAAACTATTGAGACCATTAAGAACATAAAAATCCAATAATCCATAAAACACTAAAAATCCATACAAACCGTTAAAATAATAAGAGTAATAAAAACCTAAAAATACTACCAATAAATTAAAAATATAATGACACATAATAAAACCCAAAAACAAAATCAAAAACCCAAAAACTCCAAAACCAAAAAAAAAGACTCAATCCTGAAAATCCTCAAAATGCATAAAAAACTAAAAACCATAAAACCCAAAAAAACCATAAAGAACCCTTAAAAACCTAAAACCAATAAAAACTAAGACCCCTAAGACTCCTAAAACACTTTAAACCCCCTAAAACATTAAAACAATAAAACCACCAAAATACCTTAAAAATCTAAAAAAATAGTAAAAACATAAAAACCTCTAAAAACTATGAAAAACCTAAGATAACCCAAAACAACTAAAAACCCTCAAAACAGTCAAAATAATCAGTAAAACAAAAAACTGTTAAATATCTAAATACCCCAAAAAACATGAAAAAAATTAGAACACCTAAAATCCTTAAAATCCTAAAAAACGTTATTCACGCCCTCCAAAGACCAAAAAATCCAAAAAACTCAACCCACACCGCCTAAATCTCAAAAAAACCTAAATAACAATGAAAAAAACATAAAATACCCTAAAACACTTAAACACCATAAAAAATTATAAAACCATAAACCCCTAAAAACCACTCAATCCTAAGGGCCTAAAACCCTTAATAGAAGCTAAAAACCCATTACAACCCCAAAAATCCAAACAAACCATAAACCCCCGAAAGGAAACTAAAACCCTACAACACTAAATCCCCCCAAACCCATAAAACTCCATCAAACCATAAAATACACTAAAATTTCCAAAAATAGTATTTAAATTCTAAAAATCCCTAATTACATTAAAAATTCTAAAAACCCATAAAATTGATAAAATCACTAAACAAGCCTAAACAAAAATTAAAAACCCAAGAAAAACTCTAAACCATAAATTAATCCTAAAAGAAGAAAAACCCTAAAAACCTTAAAAACATAAATATCATAAAACCATCCTAAACCCATTAAAACCCAAAAAATGAAATATAAATCCTAAAAATCCACTAAAACACATAAAAATCCCTAAAAGTCTAAAAATTTATAAACATATAAAGTTACAAAAAATACATAAAACTCCATTAAAAACTAGAAACTCTAAAACCAAATAAATCTAAAAACTCTAAATTCCATAACTCCTCCCATGAAACCCTGAAAACCCTATTCAAACCCTAAAATCCAAATAAACCTAATATAAACCCAAAAATTCCATTAAAAATAAAAAAACCCATAAAACACTAAAACCCTCTAAACCACTTAAACCCCCTAAAACCATAATTTACATAAAATCCTCTAAATACAATAATATTTATTTGATGGATCCCCTTCATTATGTATGGGATCGTGGTCGATGTGGATAGTGCGACTTTGGGAGCATCTGGACCTGTGGTGTGCGGATGGGATTTCCAGAGGCACATATGCTTTGAGAAAGGCTGCTTCTATCATTATATTAGAGGAAGATGTGCATAAAAAAGTGATATTTGGGAAATAATGAAGCCAGTTAGGTTTGTGGTTCATCTCTGGTGCATGTTGCATTGGATTTAATCTGACTCAGTGTATGTGGTGGATGCACTCAACAATATGTCCCGAGGAGTTACCTAGAGGATGCTCCCATAATGGATTGAATGTCTCGGCCTTTTTCAGGTTGTCACTCTTAGTGTTACAAATTCCAATAGGGTGGAAAACCCGATTCAGAAACATCTCTCCAAGATGGAAATTGTGGAAATGAGCTCGATGCGGTCCTTTGTCACCCCGTATTTTGTCCAATACATTAAGGACTCAGACTTGATGGTGATTTCCACACCCGTGTTTGTAAGAATTCCTTGTAATGCTCTATTGTTTAGTTTTCTAACAAATATTGTGGGACCATGTTTGCATGGTCATGTTCATTCATTTCCATAGAAACCCTAAATACATTAAAAGACCCTAAAAACCCGAAAAACAAAAAAACCAAAAAAAACCATAGGTCCCTAAAAACAATAGAAAATCCCTAAAAACCCTATAGGAACTAAAATCCCAAAAATTTACCTAACCCCCACAAAACTCATAAAACCTGGAAAGTACCCTAAAACACCTAAATACTTAAAAACAAAAAAACCCCAAAAATAATTAAAACAACCTAAAATATGAAAAACATTAAAAATACCCCTAAACCACAAATAAAACTCACCCCCAACAACTATAGAAATCATAAAATCTCCTAAAATCATAACATACCTATAAATACCCTAAAACACCTGAAATTCCCCGATAAGCCTAAAACCACTAAACGACCTAAAAACCCTAAAACCCCCTAAAAGGCCCTAAAATATTAAAAGACCATAGATCCCTACAAAACCAGAAAATCAAATAACCCTAAAACCCTCTAAAACCCAAGAAATAAACAAAAAGAAATTTAAAAATTCTCTATAAAACCCTAAAAACTATATATCCTAATAATCCAGGAAAAATCATTAAAAATTCAAAAACCCATAAGAAAACATTATAAACCCTAAAACCGCATAAAAATTTGAAACACCCCTAAAAAACCGCCATAACCATATAAGCCCTTAAAACCGTTAATACCCCTAAATAAATTACCACCCGGCAAGCACCATAAAACCCCAAAAACCATAAAACACATTAACAACCATACAACTATTAAAAAATATAAAAAACTGAAAAAAAACATAAAACACTAAAATTCCCTAATAACCATTAAAATATTAAAAAATATCAACAAAACCTAAACATCTATAATAAAAATAAAATTCCCTAATTATCCTAAAAACCAAAAAAATCCAAAAAGAATAGTAAAAAATTAAAACCCAAATAAAATAATTAAACCCCTAAAACCCTAAAACCAAAAAAACCATAAACCCTCAAAACCCTAAAAACCAAAAAAAAGCAGTAAAAACACTTAAAACCCATAAAAACAATAAAACCCTTTAACCTATAAAAACACTAAAACTTCTAAAACCATTGAAAACAATTAAAAATAATAAAAATCCATACAACACCTAATAATACTAAAAACCCATAAAAATTCTAAAAATAAAAAAACCCTAAAACACATAAAACCCCTTTTCAATCCCTAAAAATCTATAAAACCATGAAATATGCTAAACCATATACACTACAACCTAAACCCAACACCCTAAAACTTATTCCCTACACCTGAAACCCTACACCTTAAAACCAATACCCTAAACCATAAACCATATAACCTACACAATAAACCCTATACCATAAACTTGAAATCATGATCCCAAAAAACCATAAAACCACCTACATATCATAAATACCAAGATAAATACAAAAAATGTAAACTGTATAACCTACACACTAAACAACAAACTCTAAACTGAAAACCTCATACTCTACACCCTAATCCATAAACCCAAAACACTTTACCCTTCGCCATAAACACCAAACCAACACCCAAAACCCTACATTGTACACCATAACCCCTAAACCCTAGTCCCTATGCCAAAAACCCTAAGCCCTACACTGAAAACCCTATACCCTACACAAGAATCCCTAACCCATAAACATTAAACCCTATACCCTAAACCCCAAACCCCAAACTCTTCACCTTAATCACTATACACTACACCCTAATCCATAACCATTATAACCTAAACCGTTTAGTCTACACCCTTAACCCTAAACACTACACCCTAACCCCTATACCATTAACCTTAATCCCTATATCCTACACCATAAACACTATAATCATCACCATATACCATACACCCTAAATCCAATGCCATACACTATAAACCCTATAAGAAACACCCTAAACCTTACAAACTAAACCCAATACAATACTCAATAAACCATATGCCCTACCCACTGAGCCCTATACCCTAGACCTAATACACTAAATGTTAAGCCCTACACCCAATTCCGAAAACCCTAAACCGTAAACACTATACCCGAAACAGTAAATCATATAACCTACACCCTAAACCCCACACCCTAAAACCAATAACCAATGCCATAAACCCAATATCCTACAGCCCAATACCAAAACCGTAAACTATAAACTCATTAACCTAAAACCTATACCCTATACCCTAAAACATATACCCTATAACCTAACCCCCTGTAGTCCTTAAACCATAATACCTACAATCTACACCCTGTGAAATACACCCTAAACCCGACATTATAAACCATGTACCATGAACCCTGAACCCTAAACCCTATATATTCAACCTTATACTCTCCACCCTAAACCCTAAACAATACACCGTAAATCCTATACCTGGCACCCTAAACCCTCAATCCTACACACTAAACCCAATAACCTATACCGTACTCCCCAAACAGTAATCCATAAACCATATACCTTATAACCTAATCCCCAAACCCTACACCCAATACCCAATAACTTACACCATAAACAGTACACCCTAAAATGTAAACCATATTCCCTTAATTGTAAACACTACAACATAAATCCTATACCCTATATACTACAACATAATCCCTATATTTTACACATGAAACCCAAAAACCTATACCCAAAACCCAATACCTCCCACCCCAAACCCTATACCATACACCCAAAACCATAAATCTTACATCCTAATCATTATACCCTAAATGTTATGCCTAAAACTGTACACCCTAAAACTTATAACCTAGACAATAAACCCTATACCATAAACCCAAAATACCATACCCTACATTCAAAAACCAAAACCATATATACCCTAAAAGATCCCAAAAAAATCCTAAAACCCTAAAAAAATATGAAATTCCATAAAACACAAAATACCTAAACACACAAAAAAATATTAAAACTTCTAAAAACATTTAAAAACCATAAAACCTTGAAAACCATAAAACCCCTAATGTCCTTAAAAACACTAATGATCACTAAAATCCTAAAAACACATAAAAAATATAAGAACACATAAAAATTATAAAAATATTAAAACAGTTACAAATCCCAAAAACACAAAAAACCATATGAAAAATCATCAAAACTATAAAATACCTAAAACCCCCCAAAACCCATAAAATTCCCAAAACAATAAAAACCCGAAAAACCCTAAATCCTAAATATAATAATAAAACCCTACAAAATAAAAAATTAAATCTGTAAAAACTAACATACACTAAAACCTTAAAAAAAGTAATAATCCTTAAGAACAATAAAAACCCATTAAAACCCATAAATACCCTAAAACAACTTAAAAAACTAAAACACCTAAAACCCTAAAAAATAAAAATAGTAAAAAATCTAAAACCCCCCAATAAATCCTAAAGATATTAAAAAAATATTAAACCCTAAAGGATCCCAACAACACTAAAAACCCCTAAAACCCCTAAAATAGATAAAACACATAAAAATCCAAAAAAAACTAAACAACCAAATACCCTAAAACCCCTAAATTCCTAAAAAACATTAATAGACAGTACAAAACATAAACGTACCTAAAAGCCATAAAAATACTAAAATATCCTAAAACCCAAAAAGATACGAACAACCCCTAAATGATCATAAAATAAACTAAAACCCCTAAAATATTATAAACTCTAGTAACCCCCTAAAGTACCATAAACAATGAAAAACCCATAAAAGACACTAAAACTCCCAAATGACATTAAAAATCCTAAAAACCATACGGGCCCTTAAAACCCTAAACACCTAAGATGCCCGCAAAAGCCTAAAACACTTGGGGACCCTATGAAAATTAAAATCCTAAATTATAATAAAAATTATAAAACAGTAAAAGATCATTTAAACCTAAAAACCCTACAAAGACCCCAAAAACCCAAAAACCTATTTAAACACATAAAACCCAAAAAAACCTAGAAATTCCTTAAAAACCTAAAGGATACTTAAAACTCTTTAAACCCCATAAGAAGCCTAAAGGTCCAAAAAAAACACAAAAATCATAAAAAATATATAAAAGAACCTTTAAAACACTAAAAACATTAAGAGGAAATAAATCCTCAAACAATACATAACCATAAAGAAAATCCTAAAAGATTCTAGAATCATAAAAACCCTAAAACCCAAAAAACCATAAATAACCCAAAAAACCTAATATACCCTATAAACCTTATAAAACATAAGAAATCTAAAAACCATTAAAAATTCTAAAAAACTAAAGAATCCTAAAACAAAAAAAGTCTAAAACCCTGAAAACCCCCTAAACCCCAAAAAACCTAATACCCCTAAAGGAACCTAAACACCATAAAGAAATATAACACCATACAAAATACTAAGAGGCCCAAAACACCCCTAAAAACATTAATGACCCTCCATACCCTAAAATCCCATGAAATACAAAAATGAAAAAAAACACTATAACCCTCTAAAACCCTAAAAAGACCCTAAAAATCCATCAATTCCTAAAATATCCAAATATCAACTGAAACTGTAAAACCCCCAAAACCCCAAATGGCCATATAAAACCCTAAAAAACATAAATGATCCTATACAACCTTTAAATATATAGAAGTCCTTAAAAACCCTCAAACCCCCCATTGAAGCCTTAAAACCCCGGAATTTCTTAACAATTCTAAAATCATTAAAAGTCACTGAAAACCAAAATAAACCAAAAACAACCAAAAGAACCAAAAAACAAAAAAAAAACCCCAAATAACCCTAAGAAATAATAAAATCCATAAAAACCATAGATATACCTAAGACCCCTAAATCCCTAAAACTACTAAAAACCATAAAAAACTAAAACACCAAAAACCCCCAAACACCCCCTAAAATCATAAAACCATTTTAGCCCCCCAAACCCTTAAAATCATAAAAACCCATAAATCCTTTAATCTCTAGAAATCCTATAAAACTAAAAAAAATACCGTAAAACCCAAGAAAAACATAATAACAAAAATTGCCCCTAAAAACTCAAAAAAAACCCTAAAACCACAAAAACGTGAAAAACAATAATGGACCTAAAAACCCTAAAATCCATAAAATACCATTAATCCATAAAATAATATAATATACTAAAATAATACAAATGACCATAAAACCTACAAAAATTGAAAAATACCCTAAATCCCTATAAATCTAGAAAAAATTTAAAAAATTAAAATCCTAAAAACTATAACATACCCCAAAACCTATAAAAATCGTAAAAATCATAAAACATTTAAAGATGTCAAAAATCCAAAAAATCAAGAAAACCTTTAAAACCTAAAAACCCTAAAACCAAAAAAACAAAAAACCCCATAAAAATCATAAAAAAGGGTAAGACTCTAAAAACCTAATGAAACGAGAAACCAATAAATACCCTCCAGACCCAAAAAAACATTTAAAACCCATAAAATACAGAAAACACCTAAAACACATAATTCACCTAAAACCGTAAAAACCTAATTTCATTTAAAAACATAAAACCATAAAAACACTAACATCCCTAAAAACCAAAAAACCATATAATCCCAAAAAGAAAATTAAAAATCCTAAAAACTGCCTAAAACGCACCCAAAAACCATTATAACCATTAAAAGATAAAAATAGCATAAAAAACAAAACCCATAAAATTAATAATAACCCAAAACCCCTAAAAACATAAAAAACCCTATGACCAAAAAAACCATAAATCCCTAATCCCATAAAAACCTAAAATCCAAAAAAAAATGTAAAACCCCATAAAACCCTGAAAACCACTAAAATCCCAAATACCCGTAAAAACAAAAAAAAACCCCAAAACACACAAAAACCAAAAAAAACAACATTGAGAAAACTAATAGTCATAAGAACCATAAACAAGAATAGAACTCTAAAACAAATAAAATACCCTAACAACCCAAAAACTCATAAAAGATCCTAAAACCACAAACCCCAAAACGTGCATAAAATCATAATAAAACCCAAAAAGACCCATAAATTTGTTAAACACCCAAAATACCCTACATGTATTAAGAGGTAAAAAACCAAAAAACCATATTAAAACCTATAAACCCCTCAAATCACCTTAAATATCCATAAAGAATTTTAAAACCGCTTAAAATTGTAAAAATTGTAAAACAACCTAAAACCCTAATATCATTAAAATCCCTAAAACACATTTAAAACAATAAAATTATTTAAAAACCATAAAAAATAAGATCCGCTACAAAATATAAAAGCCCAGTAACCCATTAAAACCCTTTACACCCATAAAAACACATCAATACTATATAAACCATACAATAACAAAAAACCATAAAGAAAATCAAAATACTTATAAATCCATCGATACACTAAAATCCCCTAAAACCTTAAAACCCCCAGAAAGCCACTAATAAAATAATAAAAAAAAATAAAACCCAAAACCTATATGACCCTAAAATCCCATAAACCATTAAAACCATTAAATCTCCTAAAACATCCAAAACCCAAAAAACTGTAAAACCCTAAAAGACCCTAAAAACCTTAAAAATCGCAAAACATCCAAAATACCACAAATTTTTTTAAAAACTCATAAACCCACTAAAAAGACCACAAATACTAAAATATTAAAAAGCTCATGATGTTCATGAATATCCTAAAGACGCCCGTATACTATTAAAAATAATAAAAACCAAAAAAACAAGAAATGAAACTAAAAAAACCTAAAACATTTTAGGACCCCAAAAACCCTAAAAGCCCTTAAACGTTAAAAACCCCTGAAACCCCTAAACCAAAAAAACAGAAACCCTAAAAAGTAAAAAAATACCAAACCACATTAAAACTCTGTGAAAACCCTAAATACCTTAAAATCAAAAAATGTAAAAAAACCGCTTAGAAACCTAAAAAACCATTATACCCTAAATATAAAAAATACAAAAAATCCCTAAAAACCCATAACCCAATAAAATTCCCTAAAACCACTAAAATCTTAAAAACACTAAAAAACCCTAAAATACAAAAACCCTAAAAACATATAAAACCACTAAAAACCCAAAAAATCCTAAAAACTGAATAACCATAAATACTATAAAAACCACGTAAATCCTTAGAACCCCAAATAATCTTTAAAAATAATAATATCCCAATAAAAACCTAACACAATTAAATTATAAAAAACACTAAAGAACCCAAAAAACATTAAAACCCCTGAAAAATCCCTTAAAGTCCATAAAAACCATAATCTCTATAAACCCCCCCCCCCCCCAACCCTTAAAAGCATTAGAAACCCAAAAACCCAAAAACACCTAAAATTATATAAAACCCTAAAACCCTAGAATGACCCTAAAAATAATAAAATCCCACGAAAAGACCCTAAAAACCCATAAAACCACATAAATTCTCAGAAACACCATACCCACCAATATTACTTAATACCCTAAAAGTCACAAAAGCCCTAAAAATTATTAATGAACATAAAATAACATAAAACCCTTAATTATTCCAAAAATAATAAAAATATAAAGGGACCCAATAACATAAAAAAAACCTAAAAATTCCCTAAAGAACCTTAAATCCCTAAAACGCATAAATTGCCATAAAAACACTAAAAAAATAAAGGACCATAAACCCCTAAAAACACAAGAGGACCATAAAACGCTAAGAACACTATATGGAACAAAAAAAAACAAAAGAACCTCGAAGCCCCAAAAAACTCAACAATTTATAAACCACCGAAAACCAAAAAACCTCAACCTCTGAAAACCCTAAATGTCCTAAAACAACCCTAAGACCCCAAAAAATCTAAAAAAACTAAAAGATGATAAAAACTAAAAAAACCATAAGAAATATAAAATCCTAAAAATCCTTAAAACCCATAAAACCCTAAAACACCTTGAAACCCATAAAACCTAAAAACCCAGAATCCCATAAAAGCAGCACTAATACCCATAAAACAACTAAATTCCCTAAACCCCATAAATCACTCCCTTGTTTACCACGTCTTTTTTCATTATAAATTTTGGGGGGTCGGGAATGGCCTGACCCTCACATCTTCCTTGCCCTAAAAACCCAAAAAACCAAAAAAAATAAAAAACCATTAAAAACCAAAACAAAACTATAATTCTATAAATACATAAAAAATCCCTAAATAAACCTAAATCCAACTAAAATCCGTAAAAACATAAATACACTATAACCCCTAAAAACCTACAAATCCAAAATAAAAAATAAAAAAACTCTCAAAACCCTGTAAAATAAAAAAACAATTTGAACCCCTAAAAGTGCATAAAACCACCAAAAATCCATAAAAGGAAAAAAAAATTGAAAACCCTAAAAAAACATTAAAATCCCTAAAACTACCCAAAACCCTAAAAATATAAAAATTATCCTCAAAAACCTAAAAACTATGAGACACCGTAAACCACCTGAAAACCCAAAAATCCTAGAAAAATTATAGAAGTAGAAAATCCAATAAATGCCTAAAAATACTACATACCCCTAAAAATGGTAAAAATCATTAATCCATATAAAACCTAAATAAACCCTAAAAACACTAAAAATTCCTACAAAACCCCAAAGAAACCTGAAATCCCAAAAAACCAAAAACCCAATAAAAATCCTTAATACCCGTAAAAACCAAAAAAAACACTAAAATCTAAAAAATTCATTAAAGCACTACGATATTTATTTAAAACACTAATAAAACCAAAAACCATAAAATTACAAATATTGATTAAAACCCTAAAAAATCCAGAAAATCCTGAAAAACCCCTCAAAATCATAAAATCCACGGAAAACTCTAAAACCCTAAAAACCCTAAAAACACATAAAAACACAACCCCATTCCCTCCCACACACACACACAATTTCTAAAAACTGAAAAATCCTCTAAACCCCCTATACCCTATTCCCTAAACCCAATAAAACAAATCCTAAACCATAAACCCAATACTCTACACCCAAAACCCTAAACCAAATAGCCTAAACCCTATAAACGAACCACTAAACTCTAAAATATACACACTACACCCAAAACCCTAAACACCAAACCTTAAACCCCACACCCTACAACATAAACCCTACTCTGTAAACTTTATACCCTACACAATATAAAATAAACCCTAAACCCAAATCCATATACACTTAACCAAAAATCACAAACCCTAAAAACAACACCACATACCCTATATCCTATACCCAAAACCAAAATCTCTACACCTGAAACACTCTAACCTACACCCTAAACAAAAAAATATACACCCTTAACCCTCTTCCCTACACCCTAAACCCTAAAACCTATAACCTAAACCCAATAACAAACACCCCAAACCCCAAACCCCAGACCGTAAACACTACACCCTACACCATAAATCCTAAACCCAATACCCTACACCCAAGTCCCTACTCCCTACACATGAAATCTTATACCCTAAATCCTAAACCATACTCTTTAAACCCTATACCCCACAATCTAAACCCCAACCAAACACCATAAACCTTATAAACTACACACTAAACCCTTACCCCAAGATCCAAATCTTTATACCTGAAACCCTAACCCATATGAGATATACCCTATACCATACACCCTAGACCCAAAACCCAAAAAAAACCTTACACCCCAAACCCAAATCCCTATACACTGAACCCTATACAATAAACCCAAAACCCATATTCCTACAACCTAACCCCTAACACCTAAACCATAAACAGTAAACCGTAAACCGTAAACCTTCAACCCTAAACTATTAACCCTAAAACCTAAACTCTAAACCATAAAATGTGAAACATAAACCGTAAACCCTAAACAATAAACCCTAAAACCATACCCTAAACCCTACACTCTATACCCTATACCCTACACCCTGAAAAAACCCCACATCATAAACATATACCCAATATCCTTAAATGTAAACCATATAACCTACACCCGAAACACTAAACCCTATACACTCAAAATTATAGCATACACCTTACAAAACTGTTAAATAATCAAAACCCCTAAAAACCCCAAAAAAAATACTTAAAACCTAAAAAAACATAAAAACATGAAACCCCTTAAAAACTTAGAAACAATATAAAACACTAAAGACCCTAAAAACACAAATAAACCAAAAAATATTAAAAAACATTAAAACCCCTTAAAACACTAAAAATCCTTAATACTCCTAAAACCCATGTTAAAACCAAAAATTACAATCAAAACATAAAAAACCTTAAATATCCCTAAAACCCCTAAAAATACCAAAAACCCCCTAAATCTGAAAATAACCATAAATCTAAAAACAATCCAAATAAATGTGAAAACCATTAAAAATCCAAATAAAACCCCCAAAACACCTTAAAATACCAAAATAACATAAAATTGTAAAATCCCTTAAAACCCATTAAAACTCTGACACCATAAAATAACCCAAAACAACAACAAAACCTAAAACCCTAAAAACCTTTAAAACCCCTAAAAAATAAAAACATAAAACACTAAAAAATATTAAAAAATAAAAAAATGCCTACGACATTAAAAAATATAGAAAAACCTAAAAACATTCAGAACCCTTAAAAAATAAAATAGAACACATAAAACTCCAAAAACTATTAAAAGGGCTAATAAAAATAAAAACAAAAAAAACATTTAAATCCCATGAACCCTATAAACACCTAAAAACCCTAAAACCCATTTCAAACCATACAACCCCCCAAAACTATGAGGTCTTGAAACACATAAAAACCTAAAAACCCTTAAAATTATTAAAAACAATAAAACCCAAAAAAATAAAAAAAAATAAAACCCCCTAAAAATCCCTAAAACCCTAAAACACATAAATCTTTTGAAGACCATAAAACCCCAAAAATACTAAAACCCCTAAAACCACTAAAATAATAATAGGCCCGAAAACCCTAAAACCCATAAATATATATAAAATCCTAAAAACAACTAACATACCATTAAATACTGTAAAATCCCTAAAAGTCACTAAAACAACTAAAATCCAACCAGGACCAAAACAAACTTAACAAAGCATAGAACAAAAAAACCCTTGAAACACAAAAGTACCCCAAAGGACCCTAAAAACACTAATAACCTAATGGATTTCAAAAAACCTAAGAAACCCAAGATGATCAAAAAAGCATTACCAACTCAAAAGGATCCAAAAACACTAAAACCCCTAAATGAACATAAAATCCCTAATAACATGAAAATATGATAAATGCCGTAAAAACAAAAAAAATTCCCAAATAACCTAAAATCCCCATAAAATTGTTGAAGAACCTAAAACTATATACCCTATACCCTACACCCAAAATGCTACTCCTTAAAGCCTTTAGATTACAACCTAACCATTAATCCTTAAACCATATACACTGATCCATATATTTTAAACCATAAAACATACACCCTATATGCTAGAACCTATACGCTAAACCCTAATACCCATTATAACCCCTATAACCCACTAAAACACTAAAATACCATAAAATCATAAAAAAATATTAAATTCCCTAAAACCCCTAAAAACATAAAGGACCTTAAAAATCCATAAAACACACAAAACTACTAAAAATAATTAAAACCCTAATTACCTCTAGTAACCACAAAAACACTAAACCACTAAAATTTCCAAAAAACTATAAAATAACTTAATAATGCTAAATATAATGTTAAACATGTAAATAAATTCTAAAAAAACTAAAAACCATAAAAACAATAAAACACCCAAAAAGAAAATAATGACCTAAAACCGCAAAACCCTAAAAAGTACCTAAAACAGAAAAATCCTAAAAGATATAACAAGTCCATAATCCCAAATAAACAACTAATAATACATTAAAACCTTATAAAACACCAGGAACACCTGAAACACAAAAAAAACCCCAAACCCCTAAAAATCCTAAAAACCCCTAAAACCCTAAAATCCCCACAAAACATTAAAAACCCATAAAAGCCTCAAAACTCAAAAATAACCTATAATCACATAAAAATGCTCTAAAATCTTAAAAATAACCAACATCCATGAAAAATAATCCTAGAATCCCAAAAAAATTATGAAAATTCCAAAACCCCATGAAAATAGTAAAACCTTGTCTAAAACCCCAAAGAAACCATAAATACCTTCAAAATGTTTTTAAAACCCTAAACCTCCTAAAAGCCCTAAAAATCCTATCAATTGTAAAACTCCATAAAAGATTATACAAAAATAAAACCTGAAAAATAAACTAAAATAATCCAAAAAAAAAACAAAATCCTTAAAACCCATATAATCCCTAAAACCCCCTAAAATGATAAAAACCTTACAACCACTAAAACCCAATAAAAACCAGTAAATACCTTTAATCCTAGAAAACAATAAAATCCCCTAAATCCACTAAATCCATTGGAATATCTATAATTCCTCCTAAAGACACTAAAATGAACAAAAACCCCAAAAACCCCTATAAATCCTAAAAATAATTGTAACCATTTTTACCCTAAAATCATTAAAACCATAAAAAAAATTCACTTATTTCAAAATAATGAAAATACATAAAATACTATAAAATACCATAAAAATCATGAAAGAATAAAGCCCCCTAAAATACCTTAAAACCTTAATAATAAAAAAATGAATCAAAAGCACACTAAGGACCACCAAAACACAAAATGGTCTTAAAAACCATAAAAACATAAAACAATAAAAACCACAAAAAATCCCCTACAAACCCGTTGATATGTTGGAAGCATTTAAAATCCCAAAAACACTAAATACCCTATTAACCCCTAAAATTTCATAAAACCCCTTCAAAACACTAAAACCCAAGAAAAACTAAAAACCCTAGAAAATGAAAAACCCCTAAAACATTAAAACCTCTTAAAAATCATAAAACACCTTAAAACCGTCAAAACTATTAAACCACCTAAAAGATCTAAAACCCTAAAAAATATTTAAATCCCGAATCCCCCTAGGAACCCTAAATTCTATCAAAATACAAGCCCCTGGAAACACTAAATACCTGAAAACTCCTTAAATATATCTAACTCCATAGAATACCCATACAAAACACAAAATTCCTTGAGACCCCCATTGAACACATAAAGATCAAAAAATTATGAAAATTTCTAAAATCCCTAAAAACCCTTTAAACCCCCAAAAAACACTACATACCACTAAATACCATTAAACCTTAAGAACCCCAAAAAACCATGAATACCCAAAAACCGTTTAAAGACCCTAAAGACTCAAAAAATTTTAAAAACCCAAAAAAACCATTCAATCCAACTGAAATACCAAAAACGCCTATAAAAACCTATGTGAATGTAAAATCCTTATAGAAAACTAGAACCCCTATAAATCCATAAAACACCATAATACCCTTAAAACACTAGACACCCTTAAAACATAAATCCCTAAACACCAAAAAAACCGTTAAATGGTAAACACTAAAAACAATGAAAAAATACATACTATAAAAACCATTAAAACACCTAAAATCCTCTAAATCTACTGAAAACCAAAAATAGTCTTAAAGTCCCAAAAAATCCAAAAAAATTCAAACAACCTATGAAACCCTAAATACAAATGAAATCCCTAAATTCACTAAAAATAATAAGAAAAATATAATAACCTTAATACCATGAACACCCCTAAAACATATAAAAACCCTAGAAAATCCTGAAAAATACAAAAAATCATAAAAAACCTATACATCTGTAAATAATATCTAAATAACCTAAAAACCCAAAAACTATTAAAAGCCCTACAAACCAAAAAACCCCAAAGTCCCAAAAAATTCTAAAAACCCTAAAAACAGTAAATATCCATTAAAACCCGAAACACCGAAATAAAATTCTAAAATACCAAAAACACAAAAAAACCCCATTAACCCGAGAAAACCCAAAACCCCCTAAAAACTAGAATGGATAATAAAAACCCTAATAATACTAAATGAATCTAACACCCCTGAATGATCCTAAAAACCCTATAAAACAATAAAAACCAAAATAATGCATAATACCATAAAACACCTAAAACCCGAAAACCCCAACAAACCAACAAAAAACCGTAAAACACACTAAAAACCTATAAAACCCTAAAAACTATAAAACACAATAAAAATAAATAAAAATCAACAAAACCCCTAAAAACATTAAAAATAAAAAAGAAATATAAAACACTAAATCCCTAAGAATATAAACAACCCTTAAAACTATTAAAAACCCCAAGAAGCCCTAAAACCCCTAAAACCCCATAAAAATTGATGAAAAAAACTAAAATCCAAAAATACCTAAAAATATAAAAAATAGAAAAAACCCTAAAACCCCTAAAAACATTAAAAACCCTAAAATCCCTAAAAACAATATAATCTCTAAAACCACTTACAACCCTAAAACCCCAAAAATAGTTAAACAAATAAAATCCCTATAAACACTAAAAATCCTAATACCCCAAAGAACCCAATTTTTTTAAAAAAATACCTAGAAACACTAATAAGACTTTAAAACCCTAAAAACCATTTGAAACCATAAAAACACATGTAGACTCACAAAAACCAATATAAATCTCTAAAAACCATGAAACCCTAAAACTCCTTAAAATTCCTAAAAACACAAAAATTCCCAAAAAAACCATAAACAAACTAAAAACCATATAACCCTAAAACCCTAAAAGACCCCAAGAACCCCAAAACCCAAAAGACCCTAAAACCCCTTAAACCCCAAAAATTTCCTATAAACCTAAAAATACAAATAGAATGCAAATCCCTAAATCCCACTAAATCCCCTTGAGATACCAATAAAACCCTAAATCTCCCAAAAAACTCCTCAAACCCCTAACGGACCATAAAAACCTTCTGACCCCAAGAAGACCCTAAAACCCATAAAGAAACATACAAAACCTAAAGTAACTCAAATGAAAATTAAAACCCAAAAAACCCAAAACCTCTAAGAACCCAAAAACCACTAAATGACCATAAATACCATAGAGGGCCCCAAAACCCCTAAATCCCCCTTAAATACCCAAACATAACCTAAAAATCATATAAGTCCCTAAATCCCCTAAAAATATTATATGATCATAAAATATGTAATATCCCAAATACCCTAAAAATAATGAAAACTCTAAAACATTAAAACCACTAGAAACATTTATCCCCCCCAAGCCACAAAAATTCCCAAAACCCTAAAAACCCTGAAAACCCTATAAACCTCTAAAGCCCTCAAAACCCCTAAAAAGCACGAAAATTCCAAAATAACTCTAGAAACCCTAAAAAACTAAAACAAACCATAATGGAACCTAAAACCACAAAAACACTAAAAGCCACTAAAAACTCTTTAAACCCATAAAAATCATAAATAGAGCCTAAAAATCAATAAGTTTCCAAAACCACTCAAAACCACCATAAAACACTTAAAAGACCCATAAAACAACTAAATACCCTTAAATACCCAGAAACCCTAAAACCCCTAAAAACTCTAAAACCCCATAAAATTCCCTAATATCTCCCAAAAAAACATAATGGACCCTAATATCCAATAAAATATCCTAAAAATAACGAAATGTGACTAAAACACTAACACCACTAAAAACCACTAATACACAAACAAAACCCTAAAACCCCTAAAATAATTAATAACCTTATGAAACATTCAATCCCCCCAAAATCTCTAAAAACACCTAAAAAATGAAAAAACCCCTAAACCCCACTCCAAACAAAAAATGAATCATAAAACCCCAAAATATTCCACCCCCAAAAAACCCCTAAAACCCCAAATACTCTAAAATCATAGAAAAGTTAAAATTTACATAAAAAACTAAATCCTCAAAAGTCCATTAAATAATAGAAATCTTTGAAAAAAAATAATTGTCCCTAAAACCCCTATAATTCTTGAATACCATAAATCCCTAAAATCAACTAAAAACACTAAAACCATAAAATCCTAAATCCTATAAAACCCATAAATCCCCAAATGATGAAAAAATCGAATAAAATTTAAAAGACCATAATATTCCTCAAACCACATAAGACATTAAACCCACTAAAAACTATTTATGGCCTTAAAACCCCTATAAAAACACTAAAAGACACTTAAATCCCATTAAACCCCCAAAACACCTTAAACCCCATAGAAAACCTAAATAACAAAAAAACCCAAAAAAAACCCAATAAAAACCAAAACCCCATGAAACCCAAAAAGGTAAAAAAGAATAAATAACCTGAAACCCCCTAAAACCCACAAAAAAATCCGAATCACCCCAAATAAAACCTAAAAACCATAAAAACCATAAAAACCAAAAAGTCACTAAATACAAAATAATTCCTAGAATTCCCTAAAATCCCAAAAATTTCCCTAAAAATACTTACAACCAACATAACTGGAAACCCCCCCAAAAACCCCTAATTACTCAAAAACCCCCTGAACAAAACATAAAACCCCTAATAAAAACATAAAATGCCTAAAACCCACCACAAAACCCAAAAAACCATTAAATATATTAGACGATAAAAATCCCTAAAATCCCAAAAACACAAAAACCCCGAAAAACCCAAATAAATAAATAAAAAAATAAAAAAATCTTATGATTCGAAACTACCTATAAACCCTAATTCCCGTAAAAACCATAAAACCACCCAAAATCCTAAAAATCCCAAAAAACTATAAAACCCTTAAATATCTAAAAAAACACAAACTATAAAAACCCAAAATCCTTAAAAAACAATAAATGTACAAAAAAAAATTAAAACACCTAAAAAAACCTAAAAAAATACCAAACCCCTTTTACCTTCACCATAAACCAAACACCATTAACCCTATACACTAAACACTAAATCCTACACTAAAAAACCTAAATTCGGCACCCTATTCAAAATACCTAGCACCCTAAACATTGTAACCCAAAAACAATACATCCTAATCCAAAAAACATGCACCCTAAACCTTATACTCAACAACCTAAACCATGTACCCTACACATTAAACCATATGTCATACACCATAAACCCTAAAACCGACACTTGAAGCCCTATTCCCTCCTAATTAAAACCAAAACCCCACACCCAAAACCCTATACCCTAAACCCTAATCCATAAATATGACATCCTATATATTATTCCCCACACCATAAATCTGAAACCATAAGCCCCATACACTACTCTATAAGACCTATACCCTAAACCCTAAACCCTAAACCACAAAACCTAAACCCTACAACCTATTCCCTATACCCTATATCCTAAACCCTAGAGACTGTACCCATAACCATATAAAATCACTATGAAACCTATAACCTACACCCTAAACAAAATACCCTCTAACCTGAACCCTGAATCCAACAAACTAAACCCAGTACCCTACACCCAAAACACAAAACCCCAAATTCTATACTATGTATCCTATTCCTTAAACTCTAAACCTAACACCCAAAATCCAATACCTTACCCCTGAAACATATAACATACACTCTAAACCCAATACATTATATTCTAATACTTATATATTGTACCCTAAACCCAAAAAACTAAACCCTTCAACCAAAAACCTACTACCTAGACCCTAAAGAAAACACCCTACACACAAAACCATAAGCACTAAAACCTAATCCCTATTCCCCACAACCCAAACCATAAACCAAATATCCAAAACCCTATTCCCTATACCCTAAATCCTAAAACCTACACCCTAAACCCTATAACCTACACCATAAACCCTACACCCTACACACTATTCCCTATACCCTTAATCCTAAAATCTACACCCTAAACCCTATAACCTACACCGTAAACCCTACACCCTACACCCTACACGCTACAACTTATACCCAGTGCCCTAAACCCTGAACCATACACTTCATATACTATACCATACACCAGAATCCATAAAACCCATACCCTAAACCATATGCCCAACACCATAAACTCATAACCCTATACCTTAAAATATATTCATACACCATAAACCCTAAAACCAAAAAAACCAATCCTTATACCCTACACAATAAAACGTAAACCCTAATCCCTATAACCCACACCCTAACCCATAATCCAAAAAACCCAAAACCCTAAACAATACAAACCAAACACTAAACCTTACACCATAAACCCAATAAGTTATACCATAAACATAAAACCTACATTCTAAACCATATATCGTACTCCCTAAAACTTAAATCAAACACCCCAAACACTATAACATTCACAGTAAACTCAAAAACATGCACCATAAACCCTGTTCCCTACACCCTAAACCTGAATGCCTAAACCCAAAACCCTACACCCTGAACCATAAACTCTAATCTCAAAATCCTAATCCCTACACCCTAAATACTATAGCATACACAGTAAAACATATAAACTACAACCTAAACCCTAATGACTACTCCTTAAACCCAATAAAATACACCCCAAATCACAAAACCTAAAAATCATAAAATATCTCTAAAAACAATAATATAATTATAATCCCTAAAAAAATTAAACATACAAAAACCTAAAATCCATATAATACCCTAAAATCAAAAAAACCCTAAAAACTATAAAACCAAATAAAAATTAAAAACCCCATAATAAAATCCTAAAACACTAAAAAACCATTGATTCAATTTGAAAACCAAAAATCTAGTAAAACTCAACGAAAACTGATAAAATTCCTAAAAAATCATACATAACAATAAAAATCATAAAACCCTAACAAACCATAAAACCCTAACAAACCATAAAACCCCAAAGAACCCCAAAAACAGTATAAACCCCTAAAAACCAAAAACCACTAAAAAATATAAAAACCCAAAAAGAAACTTCAAAAATAATATAACCCCAATTTCATGTAAAAGTAGAATAAAACTAATACCCTAAAAACCATAAATTTACTCTAAAATAATTAAAACAAAAAAAGTCACTAAAAACACTAAAAAATACTAAAAACTATTAAAAATTTAAAACCCCATAAAACCCAAAAAATAGTAAAACCCCAAAAAAGATAGGAAAACCCCTAGAAATCTAAATAACCCAAAAATACCAAAATCACATAAAACCCCTTAAAATAGAAAAAACCTCTATAAGACAGCTATGATATATTAAAAACCCCTAAAACCACTAAATGTTCTAAAAACCATGTTAAACCACTAAAACCCTAAAACCTTGAAAACTCGTAAAACCCACACAACTCTAAAAGCCACTAAAAGACACTAAAAACCATGAAACCCACTAAAACTTTAATAATAATAAACAATACCCTAAAAACATATAATCCCTGAAAACACTGAAGACCTTAAAGAACCCATAATACCCTAAAATCCATAAAAATTCATAGTCCACTAAAACTTCTAAAACACCTTAAAATAATAAAAACACTAAAAAACACAAAAACCATAAAATACACTAAAAACCTAATGTAGAAACCATTTCTAATGTTGGTTTTTTTATTTTATACATCAGTTTTTAGCCAATGTTATTATAGATGACGTTATAAATAATTTTTATATATTAGTTATAAAAAACATACATTGTAAATCTATAATGGAACAAATTTTTTTATGAAGATTATTTTATAACTGATGTAATAAATTATATAACACATCGGTTATTAAATAAACGACGTAAAAAAGTGATTATCAAGCATTTTTTATGTCAGTTATTTAATTACCAGCATAAAAAATATGCCACATCCATTATTAAATAACCGATGCAAAAAAAGGAATTATTCGGAGGCATTTATTACATCGGTTATTCAATAACCGATTTAACATGAAATATTCCACATTTCTTATTATATAACAAACATAAATAATCATGATGCTGAATAATTTTTTATGTTGGTTATTTAATAACTGACTTAAAAAACATTATACCACGTCAATTTTTTGATAAACGATGTGAAAACCCATTACCACAATCATGTTTTATGTCGGTTATAAAATAACTGATGTAAAAAACGTTTTTTTGAAAAATAGTTTAACCATTCATTTGTACTGCCAAAGCATACCTAAAACAAGAAGAAAAGACCAAAATCAGACCAAAAAAACAAGCCGAACTAGAATGAAACAAGAATAATCAATAGAAAAATTAAACCTTAAAATTTATAGCATTTAAATCATAAAATATCAACTAAAACATATCATAAATCCAACCAAACAACTACAAAATACACTTTTAAAATTACAACATTAAAAATTATATTTTACACTAATAAAATGTTAAATCCAATAAAACCTATGATATAATTTTACCATTCAATTGGTAAGTATTTTACCTATTTATAACTATAAGTTTGAGTGTCATAAAATATCTATAAATTAAAAGGAATGTAGTGAAAATTTATAATGAAGAAATCCGATGAAATATTATGGAATAGTATATTTGGAAATCTAACCTCATCAAACATCAAAATTTTCCAATTGTAATTATTTAATACATTGATCCTAACATAAAATATCCACATTCTATGAAACCTTGTTGTTTATGACATTATTGTTTAAATGAGTCAGAAAATTTAAAATATCATTTTTATGTAATACATCCAAAATGTAGAAATTATAAATGGATATTTACAATTAGATTTACATATTTGATCGTGGAACTCTTATTAATTTTTTGTTTTCTAAATTAGGCACATCCCCAAATAGAAAATAATATTAATGAGATAAATTTAATATTCATTATAATATCAAAAAATATAAATAAATTGAAACCTACTTTTCCAAAAAATTCTTAAAATTTTCTCTCACATTGCCATGGATAGAGAATATCAAATAAAGTGATTTATCCCTTGGAAAAAACACTTAAAATCAAATTCTCTATGATGTAGAAGAAAATTTTTGATTAGTGGTTTTATATACAAATATAAATAACACTTCATGAGGTATATATTTCATACCTCTCCCAAAAAAATAATCAACCAACACTGCGTGATTATATTCTGTTCAAATCGTTCTGAAATATAATTTGTTCTTTGTTCCTCAACCAATGCATGAACTTCAGGTGAAATCAATAGTAGGTCCATGAATCCATATACATATGTCTACCCATTCTTCTCAAAAATTTTATAATGATACCAAATAGAAAATATACATACATATAAATTTTTATTAAATTTAATGTTGGGAAATAATTGTTTTAGGACTTACATGGGAAAACATTCACCATGTTTATTCCCAATTTATCTCTAGTAACAAGCTCCATGATATGATTTTTCATAATCCCCACATATATTACACATCCAAAAATGTGCTTCCATTGGGAATGTATAATGAGCCTCCCACAGATTTTAATATCTTAACAATATTTCAAGTCTTCTAGAATCTGTTTCTGATGACTAGCCATTTTCCATTGCAGCTTCCTATATAGTATTTCATTACCTTTAAATAATTCCTATAAATAAAAAGATAAATATTTTATCATTCATAATTTAAAACAGATTTAATACAAAAAAAATAAATGATATAAGATACACAAACCTCTAGGGAAGTGTGTCGCAGAAATCCGGATAGCCAAACTAAAAAGTGGATGATACTTTGTCCAACTGTCATCACCACATCTGTAAGTAATAGTACTCGAGCTGATATATCTATAATATCCTATACATTGACCCCATGCTACTATACCACTAAATGTTGATGATGAACTGTATTTCCTCTAAAATATATCATCCCATATGCAACTATATGATGGTCAGCATCATCAATATATAACTCACAATAACTAGGAAGTTGTGGAGGAGGGGTGTAGGACTAGGATAAAAAATAGGGTCCTCATGATGAGGAGGGGGATAAATAATGTGGTCTGGAGCTGGGGGAGTGGGAGCTTCTAGCAGAGTTTGAAGATAAAAAACGGGGTCTACAGGTGGAGGTGGAGGAGTGGGAGCTATAGTCTGAAATTACCTTTTCATGTCTCAAAACATACACAGTACCGACACACTGATATTTTCCTCCATAATCTCATTAATATAATGAACTTCAGCCTCCAAAGATTCTATTTTTTTATAAATACCCTCAATGGATGATGATGAATAATGTGGAAAAACTTTTCTTACTGATACACCCGTTGGGTATCCTCATACACATCCCTGGTGTTTGGTCTTTCCCAATGCTCTATATAAAATAACTTTCCTCTGAACAACTATAAATAATAGTTTTGAGCTCTAATCCTCAAGATAATACTATATGAATTAATTGAAAAATTCTGTAATGTTTCAAACTATATTAAAATGGTAAATAACTTAAATAAACCAAATAAATATCTTTCAAGATTCTCAGCTACGATCCTCGATTCATCCATATGATATTTCCTCTTCTTCCCATATGATCCCTCTTCCATTATTCATTTCGGGATGGAGGGAGTGGAGTTGCAACCTCTCCATAACATGAAGTCATAGCTCTAAAGTTTTGTTATTTTTTCTCCATCATTTTTTCTTCTAATACCCTCCTTGAGATAAATTATTGTGGTATACCTTTTTAGATTGGATCTTCTGATGAGATCTCATTTTTTCCGTAAATTAAGAATAATAAATCATTAAAAAATCACTAATAAGATCATTAATATAAGAAAAATTAAAAAATTTTACATTGAACTTAAAAAAATGATTATTTTCTTCTAATTTCAACACATTAATTACTTGTGTCTCATCTATAAAAGGTTATATATGACATGGATTGTTAGGTGTCATACGAACAAAAATTAAATCAGTTGTGGGGGTTGATTTGAAATACCTTCATCTCCTATAATCTATCGATAAACATTTCTTCCTGACTCATCTAGTGTCAGGAATATAAAATGTCATTTGATAAAGAATAATGAAAACCTATTATACTATAAACATATAAATATTAGTCAAACAATAGAAAAATATCTTACCAAAATTATCTCCCACAACTGAGATAAAATCCCTTTTTCCTCACTTTTCCAATCATTATAAAAAATTCATACTTTTTAGTTACCATGATTTGATAAAAAACTATTAAAATATTTTTCATTTAGACCTATAGGAATATAATTCTCACCATGCTCTAACACTATCATCTTGTTCTAGCTACAAGAAAGTGATATTTTTTGTAAATGTGCACTACCACATTTACAAACTATTGAAATCTTTTTTCCATTATGGGAGCACATGAAGTAGATTGGGAAACATCAGGAAGAGAATGCGAATGTTCCTCCCCAGATGTATAATCATGATGCTCATCTCCAGAATTATGTGGTCGATCAACTGATTGATCTATCATTATCATTCAAATATAACAAATAAAACATTGGTTCATAAATATACAAATTCAAATATTTCAATACTAATGTAAAAACATGAAATACTGAACTAAGTTACGTAATGGTAGTCTAGGTAAACATGGTAAGCATGGTAAAACACGGTACATCGTTAACATGGAAAAGAAATTTTATTTCAAAAAAGTCATTAAAAATATATGTTACGTAACAGTAAACATGTAAAACAATGGTAAATATGGTAAACATGGTAAACAAGGTAAAGTAATTTTCATCCAAAAAATTCAATAAATATCGAAGCTACATAATGGTAAACATGGTAAAAAATGGTAACATGCTAAACACGGTAAAGTAATTTCCATTCAACAAAATAAATAACTATATAAGTTACGTAATGGTAAACATGGTAAACTAAACAAAAAAACTAAAATAAACCCAGAATCCAACTTATTAGTTTTCATACAAGTTTTAATAATGAAAAAATTTACAATATCCAACATTTTATGAAATTAATAAATGTGAATGAGAAATAAACATATGTTACCTGTAATATTAGGAATGTAAAAATAGATTGTTTTCCCAAATTCCATCATCATGATCATTCCTCGTGGCACAAACAATGTCAACAATATGCTCATCATTATTTTCTACTAATCGTTTCATAGAATAAGGGATGTCACATAAATCAACGTCTTCATCAAGTCTATCCCCACAAACATATTGTTTATTTCATGTTAAACAATAGAACACACCAAATCTGAATGATCAACAATATATAAAACCTATTTTTCATGTGTATCCATTATAAAATACTCAGTTGTGTCTTCCAATCTATTCAGATTAACCACTATCATTCCAAATTCATTGTATCAGACACTATTGTTACTGATAATACATTTTAGATAAAAATAGGGACATTAATTTTAAATTAATCAACATCCCATATTTCATCAATTACTCCATAATATAAAATTGATATATAAATTGAATTTCATTCTTTAGAAATCAAAATTTTCATTGTTTCTACAATCACCAATAACCCTCTATTCTGAACTTCACTTTTATTTTCCCGAGCTTTCTTATGAAATGTATAGCCATTAAAGTCATAACTATGACATGTTATCTCATTTAAACTTGGAACACCCACTAACATTCTTAATTTATATGAGTCATTTGATATACCAAGAATGTTCTTTTTATACCATGGTAAAAAGGTTTACATAGGATAATTCAAAATCTATATTTCCTTCTTGTTTGGATGTCATTGTTTCAAATAATTAATATACAATGTGATATATGGTGAGAATAAGAAATTTTATTAAAGATGTATAGATTTACCTTCTTCATCTATTCTGCTAACAATGGTTTCACTTTTAAGCAACAATTCCCATTTCCCACAGTATTAACACATTCATGGAAAGATGGTGGCAAACCAATGTGCTCTGTCATAGACAAGTTGCTAATATAAACTCCAAAAACTCCTTATAAATATACATTTCAACAATTGAGGCTTCAGGTAGATATGGATTCTTAACATTCCCCTTATATATTTTCATATAACATTCAAAATTATATATCCAATGAAGATATACAGGTCCACAAAGCATTATTTATCGAACCAGATGAACCATTAAATGCACCATTATATGAAAAAATGGAGGAAAATACATTTTCAATTGAAAAAGTAATGAAATCACATCCATTTAAAAAATGTTCAAAGCATCATAATTAATCACCTTATTACAAATTGAATTGAAAAAATAACACAACTCCCTGATAGTCTTTCATAAACTGATGGGAAATATTCCACGTAATGCAACTGGTAGAAGTTTTTGCTTCATGACATGAATATCATGAGACTTCGTACCTGTAAACATCAAATCCTTCAAATAGACAATTTTTTTTTAAATTTTATGAATAACCATGTGGAACTTTTATATCATGAAGAGAGAGAAAAAATATAATCTTCTCCCTCTTGGATAATTTATGACATGCCATGGAAAGAAATGTTCCCCTTCCATTAAGAGTGGGAGCTAACTCTAAATGTATTCCTATTGATAGTGTGTATAATCTTGCATTTAATATATATTTAGTCTATCCATTAATGTCTTACAATGTTCCAATAAAACTATCACAAATATTCTTCTCCACATTCAGGATGTAAATATTATGTTTCACTTCATGGTATCTCCAAGATGGAAGCTAAAAAAATGTTGACATTTTCTTAAAAATATGTTTATCATTACCATATTTATGTATCATTCCCAATGATAGATCATGGTTTTGAACCCTATAAATATAATCATCAATAGATAAATGTTTTGTAGAAATATAAAATTATGTTGTTCCATTGAATTCCATCTTCAGTCCATTGTTGGAGTGATCTATAGGAAGAAACATTTGATGACCCATGAGTACTATTTTCCTTCCCAGATGCAATTTCCAATATAAAGTCTGTTGTTCAAAAATCGGACACGCTTTATGGCCATTAACAGTTTATCTAGAAAAATTTACATTTGTTGGGAAGTAATTTAAAATGAACATAAGCACTTCAAAGAGGTGAAAAAAATTACATTTTATAAGAATAATACACCCTAATACCATTATCCCATAAAAGTTTCAAATCATCAATCAACAGTGAAAAGAAAACTTCAATATCATTTCTATGTTTCTTTTGACCATAGATCATTATGCTCCACATGAAATATTTTCACTTTAAAAAAACATATGGAGATATGTCATAATTTTCCAATAAAACAGTCCATGAACTATGTGTGATACAGAGGCTTTGAAATGGGTTCATTCCATCTATGCACAACCAAAGTCTTAGATTTCGAATTTCATTTCCTAATATTGGATGTTGGTCACTAATTTTCTTCCATTGTTGACAATCAGCAATATTCCATATTTTTCCATCACATATCCTCTCATCAGCATGTCATCTTAACTGTTTTTCATCATGTGAATTAGAAAATAAACATTTCAAATGGGGAATTATAGGAAGATATCAAAATACCATGTTAGGGATCTCTATAATATCTACATTATCCTATGATTTTTCTATCAAGTTATATTATTATGTTCCAAATTTAGGTCACTCTAACAAAAATTTATATTCCTTCCTATATATAATACAGTCATTTGAAGAGGCATTTATTTTCATGTATCCCAATCCCATCGTGCATAATATTTTCATGGCCTTATAATGTGAATCTTGGGGATCATTGCATTTTGGAAGAATATATTTCAACAATTTCAACAGCTATGTAAAAACCTTATCACTCCATCCATGGTTCACCTTCTGGTTAATCAATCATGACACTGCTAATAAAACTATAAAATCCATACAACCAAGATAAAATTGATTTTCTTCATCTACATATAGATGCTTAACTGTTAGTTCTAGCTTAATTTGTTTTTCTGAAATATCATCAATTTCATTATATTTCTTATCTTGGGACTCCTCATCATCAGTAGATCTGACATTATTTCTAGTTTCAGATTTCCCAAACCTAGGGTTGGGACTCGAATTAAAACCGTGAAAAATCATATGATATTTGACCTCTCTAATTTTTATATTCCTCATATTCAAATTTTTCATGCATGGATAGAAAAACATGTCATTTCATGGAACATTTTGTTTAGCAAATTCAAAAAACGCATCAACATCTTCCTCATATTCATTACTCATTCGATGTTCCATAATCAAACATTGAATTTTTATAACCTATAACAAATATATAAATTAAAAATCTAGTTAAGATAATACAATTTTATATTTATATGGAATATATCATAATTATAATGTAAAAAAATTTTACATATAAAACAATTATATGCGTATTTGAAAAAGATATGCATGGAAATAATTTCAAAAAGAAAATATAGTTAGATATAACAGTTTTATATATATATGAAATATGACAAAATATGAAAGTTCCACAATTTTGAAATATAATATAAGAAATTATAAGTTTATCTGAAAATTCTAATGATGTATTTTTTGAGAAATAAGTTTTTTTCCTTAATTTCATGTAATTTTGATGGTCACATATATGAGTTTTATCATTATTATTGAGTTTTTTGTGAAAAATATATTTTGTATGGTGGAAATTGATTTGAGTGGTGAGTTTATATTTAGAGGTTATGAGAAAATTTTTCAAATGGAATTATATTTGACTCAAAGTACATTCCTTGAGAGGAACCCAGATTTTCATGGGAAGGTGGTGAAAATATCATATTCAATGTATGTTGATAGGTTTTTTTGGTGGATACTTAGATAGTAATAAATAGTTAATGAATGTCATGCTAAATAAATAAGAAACCATATATAAAAATTAAATCTTATAATATATACTAGAAGTCAGTATAAAATATTTAATACATACAACCTGACCATATAAGAAAATAATTAAATAAAAAAAATGACCCAAATCCTCTAAGAAGACTGAGTACATATTCATCAGAAAATATCTAGGATATTATAACTTATATTTTTCAAAGCAATAATAACAAAAAAAAATGTGTTATATAAAATGACAAGGGGTCTATGGTATATATCCAATGTCTCCAGATATGTCTATGGGGATATCATATTTAAATATGGAATCTTCTAACAAAGGTAACATAGAGCTTAATTTACAATGATTTCAAATCAAGGATAAGAAAAAATGAGTCAAATAATGATAAGATTAGGAAATAATCCAAGATATTTTAATATTCTAGAAAAAAATCACAAAACATAAATGTTGGTCATCCACACAAAATAACGAACAAAATCGAGCTGTGTGAGGCTTAGTTGAATGTTGCAAGTGGATCTGATAGATCCAGTGATAACAATGATGAAGAACGATGCTGGAAAAATGCGGTTTTGAGGGTATGAGTTCAAAGAAATATTTCTAGGTTTTCCACATGATAGAGATGAGTCGCAGGTCGCCCAATAAAAAAATATAGACCAACATGATACGATGCTTGATAAATTTTTAAAAAGGTTTATCACGGCGGTTATTTAATAACCATCATGATAAATATTTTTTATTACATTTATCACGTCAATTATATAATAACCGATGAGATAAAATTTTATTTACATCAGTAATTTTATAACCGATGTTATAAATCAGATCTTTTATGTCGTTTATATAATAACTGATATGATAAATCAGCTTTATCACGTCAGTTATAAAATAACCAACCTAATAAAACGTGATAGTTAATTTTTCAGGTGGGTTGTAATATAACTGACTTAAAAAATTGATTTGTCACATATGTTATAATATAACCAACATGATAAATTAAATATCAGTATTTTTTATGTCTGTAATATTATAACTGACCTAAAAAATCAACATTTATATCTTTACACGTCTTTTATATATATCAGACTTAAAAAATTCCGATGTGGTAAATATTTTCTGCACTAGTGAAACCATATAATAGTTAAAACACTTAAATACTCCAAAGACCCCTAAAAATCATAAAATACCATAAAACCCCCGATAACCAGAAAAAATCCCTAAAACAGAAAACAATAAAAATATATAAAAGACACTACAAATCATATTTTTAAAAAAATTCCTGAAAAAACCATAAAATCACAAAAGACCCTTAAAAACACTTAAAAAATTCCCAAAACCCATAAACAACCTAAAAATATCATAAAATCTCTATATGACACTAAAAACAATAAAACATCACAGAAACTAAAAATCCCTTAAAATCCCTAAAATCCCCTAAAACCCTAAAACAACTAAAAACTATTTAACACCTGAAAATTTATTAAGAACCCAAAAAAACTAAAAACCCAAACCCTTATAACCCTAAACACCTAGAAAACCATAGAAACCATAAAAACCCTAAAAATCCCCTAAAACCCCAAAAAAGTAAAAATAATGAAACCCATTAAAACCCTAAATACCATAAAGACCATTAAAACTCAAAAATACCATATATATCCTTTAAAATGATATAAAAACCTTCAAAAACCCTAAAGCCCCAAAAAACATTAAAAATCCAAAAAGCAGCTAAAACCCCTAAAGATTTCTAAAATCCATAAAGGACTCTAATACAATAAAAAACCTAAAATACCTAAAAACCCTAAAAATCCTTAAAAACTAAAAACCTAATGACACAAAAACCCTTAAAATTCAGACCCCCCCCACAAACACACAAAAAACCCAAAAACAATAAAATAACATAAAAAGACTAAATCCCCTAAAAGTCCCCAAAAACATTAAAATAATTAAAACAACCTAAAACCCCTTAAAACCCTGAAAGAAACTAAAAAAATAAAATGCCTAAAATACCCTAAAATACCCTAAAACCCAAAATGACTCTAAAAACCCCTAAACACACATATAAAAACCAAAAAAAAACATAAAAGCCTAAAATACACTAAAACCGTAAAAATACTAAATTTCTCAAAAAACCATAAATGTCTTTAAAATTCATAAAAAATTAACAAATTCAAAAAACATAAAACACCATAAAACCCAAAAATAGATTAATATCCCTAAAAATCACAAAAATCCAAAAAAATATAAAACCCCCTTTACTCCATAAAATCCCTAAACACCATAAAACCCCCAAACCCCCCCAAAAACTCACTAAAAATCCTAAACACCATTAAAATACTAAATAACCTAAAAATCCCTAAAGAACTACAAACTCTACAACTCCAAAAATAATAAAACCCCTAAAATACTCTTTAATAATCTAAAAACAACCTAAAAACAATAAAAATCATTAACTTCATAAAATCACTAAAACACCTAAAGTATTGTTAGGACCAATAGGGGCCTATATACCTTGAGAGGGGGTGAATCAGGGTATGGATATTCTTTTTCAATGTTCTTCCTGCCCCACTGGATCTTGACCAATTTATTACAATGGTCACTTTGTTTGGTCTTGTGTGATTATTATGATCAGTTCTTTTCAGGTTTGTCTGATGATAATTATTTGAATGCAATGTAGGGAAGCGACTAGGTAGACACCGAGATTTTTACTTGGTTCACCCGCACTGGGCTACGCCCAAGGAGCATACAACGGCGATGTGCCATTGTACCAAATCCACTAAGGCTCATTGCCAATAATTTTCAAAAGGTTCGGGCTAGAACACTTCTATACCCAGGCTCACTGCCTTTACAAGGTTTATGGTCAGCTCACTGCTTTCCCAAGGGTCACTCCCTGTTTCTCTCTCTCTGGTTCACTGTCGGTGGAGAGGATCACCTTCTTCCTCTTCCTAAGCTCACGGCTTTGTGAAGGGATTCACTCATAGTTTATAGACCTGTAGGTCTCTTCATTTTCATGAAATAATACATCTTCAACTGTCGATAGATGCTCTGTTGAAGTACAAATTTCATCCACTGATGAATACCTCTTTGCCAATGACCAATGGGAAACTACCTTTGGAAAGTACCTTCGCAAAGAACCCTACTTCGCGAGGCATCAAATTTCGCGAAGCTCAAGCAAGCCTTCACGAAGCTCTTGCCTTTTTGCGAATCTCTCTCACGAAGCAATCTCGCGAAGCACTCCCACGAAGCTCAAGAATTTGCAAAGCAAATTCCCTCGCGAAGCTCACTAAGCCAACGCGGAGCTCACAACTTTCACGGAGCTACAATATCCACCGCGAAGCTCCTCTTTCTCTAATCACACTGGCTCCGCGAACCACCTTCGTGAACTGAGAGCAAATGATTTTCTCTAAAAAATCTCTCTACTTCTCTCGAGGGGGTCGGCCTCTATTTATAGGCGATTCCACCGACCCTCAACTGTTCCGCACGAAGTCAACGCCACGTCATTTCAAATCGTGAAGCACCGAAGATTCTGATGGAATTCTATCCAAATCGTGAAGCACCTCGGCAATTTTCGGATCGCAGAGCTCATCGTAATCGCGGAGCATAACTGTCAACATTATTTCACGCCTTCACCGCGAAGCTCCCTCGCAAATCCCTTCACCGCCGCGATGCGCTACAACTCTTCCATTTTCGATGATTTGACGTAATCGCGAAGCATCACTACCTCTATTTTTCTAAACTTCACGAAATCCAATCCATGCATCCTCTCTTCGTGAAATTAATGCATTTTCCATATAAATGTACGATTTCCAAGGATATCCACTTTTCGCGATGCTCACCAAACTCCAAAGTTTGGACCCAAAAAATTTGGCAAACACTGGAAAACGGCGTCACCATGTACTTCTCTTTTGTACCGCCTCCAGATCGTCCATTCCTTTGCCATCGTTCTTTGTCAACATGGATTGTCAACAACTTCTCGGGAAGTCGACAATTCTCCATGGAAACCTTCTTTGTCAACAAACACAATCAACCCAAAAATAATTCAATGTTACCTTGAGGGATTTTTCCCCAACAATCTCCCCCTTTGGGTTTGTTGACAACTCTTCACAACTCTGCACAGAATGATTTTCTACACTTTGATACCTCACTAAGTATTCTTCCAGCCGCTACCACCATTCGCCTCTTGAGATTATGATAGCGTTCAAGGAATCACTTGACACGTACTCTAAGCCCACATGAGCAATTCTCGGATTGAGAAACAAGAGTAGTATGAAAAGTTCATCAATGAATCAATTTATGTCAAACACCAATAGTCGATTCCAACCTGATACCAATTCTTAAATGGATACCAATTTTTGAACCACATTGATACCAATTTGTGATAGATGGAAACCTTATCTCACCATTCCAACACCACTGTTCTGCTTTTATCACGATGCTCATCTGTTGTGATTTCTATTCTTTGATCAATCACTTCTAGCATCGTCATATTTTTAAAATCTCCCCCTTTATCATTGCTCCCCCTATCTGGATGCTACACTGGTCATATTCTCCCCATATCATTCATGATTTATCAAATCTCCACACTGTCTCCCCATTGAAAAAACACTATTATTTTCTCCCCCTTTTTTAAAGAACCCAAAGGTCATGCCTTTGTAGTCCGTAACAGAGTAGATAACACATATCAGCACATTAGGGAAAAACAAATCTTACCTCGGAGAGAGGGGGGTGGTTCACATCCACACTATTTCAAGTGCGGGGAGTCGAATAAACTCCCAGACCTAGTCAATTCCTTTCAAATGCTTCCTTAGGTAAGGCCTTCGTCAGAATGTCTGCAACCTGTAGTTCTGTAGGCACATACTCCAAATTTACGATTACCTGCTCAACTTTCTCCTTGATAAAATGATACTTTATCTCGATGTTCTTTGTCCTTGAGTGATGGATAGGATTTTTTTATGAGATTTATCGCACTTGATTTATCACACTGGATTCTGATCGGAGACTTCATTTTGACTCCCATATCTTCAAGCTGCTGCTTCATCCACAATAATTGTGTGCATGCTTGAGTGGCCGCAATATACTCAGGTTCTGCGATTCTCAATGAAATGAAATATTACTTCTTTCTAAGACATGAAATACACAATCCACCAAGATAGAATGCACCACCTGACGTTGATTTTCTATCATCTGCTGAACCGGCCCAGTCTGCATCAGTATATCCCAATCACTATGTCTGAGATTTGTCAGTATATGTCAAGTCTAAATCCACTATGCCCTGTTTATAATGAAGTATTCTTTTCACTACAATCATGTGGCTTTCCTTGGGATTACTCTGATATCTCACTATTGGGCATGTGGAAAACACAATTTCAGGCTTTGTTGCGGTCAAGTACAACAAACTGCTGATAATCTGCCTGTTTTCAGTGAAATTAACTGCCCTGTTATTATCATCTTTTGATAATTTTATCCGGGTAGCAACTGGAGTCTTCATCTCCTTGGAATTTTCCATGCCAAATCTTATTAACACCTCCTTGGCATATTTGGATTGGGAAATGAATGTTCCATTCCTTCCCTGTGTCACTTGTAGACCAAGGAAAAACATCAGCTCACCAATCATAGACATTTCAAACTCATGTTTCATGATTTCAGAAAGTTGTCTGCATTGTGATTCATCTGATCCGCCAAATATTATGTCTTATTCATAGACCAGCCTCATCATCCTTTGATTACTGTAGCAGTTGAAATAGATATTGTAATCAAATCCACCATGCTGAAAACCAAGATTCTTCAAATACTGAAATAGCCTTATGTACCATGCTCTTGGTGCTTGTTTCAGCCCATACACTACCCTCTTCAGCCAACAAACATTATTCACATCTTGACGAATCAGAACACCATCCGGCTACTCGATATGCACTTCTTCCTCCAGAATCCCATTCAAGAATGCTGATTTGACATCCATCTCGAATACTTTAAAATTTCTTTTCACTACAATGTCTAGGAATAATCTGATTGTCTCCAGCCTTGAAGCCAGTGAAAATATCTCTTCCACATAGATTCCCTCTATCTGGGAGTGTCCTTTGCACACCAGTTGTGCTTTGTTTCGAATCATTGTGCCATCTTCGTTCATGATGTTGCGAAAGACCCATTTAGTCCTGATGACGTTCTTTTCTAATAGTCTTGAAACAATCTGCCACTTCTGATTCTTCTCAATCTGATCCATCTATTCATTCATGGATGAACCCAGTTTTCATCATCAACTGCATCAGTAATGCATTTCACCTAAGATAGAAAAGATGCATGCTGCAGTGATTTCGTTTCCCTTGTCTAAACTGGAGCTGCATATCACCAATGATATTATGTCTATCAATTTCAGCTCAACTCTTTGGCATCCGTATATACACATACTTGAAACTTTCTTGTTCATCATCAGTGTCTTCTTCTGAATCAATATTAGCCACTTTTGATATCCCTGTGTTGCTTTCTTCCTCAACACTTTCATCAGGAAGTTGTTCATTGACTCATTTTTCAGTGGCTTCATTTCGTTCAGATACTAGTCACTGTGTCATTGTTCAATGATGTCATTTATTTGAACTTCTTCTCTCAGATTTTGTTGACATGCCTTTGATTTTCCCATGCAGCTTCTTGGTATCCTGAAAATAGTCAGCTGATACCATATTGTTAGATAACAAAGATAAGCATGAGATGAATGATTATTTCTGCTTGTCCATGCGTTTCTTTCTTCACTCGATAGGGAATGTCTGAGATGAGTCATCCAATTTTTTCATTGATGGATCTTGAATCTGATTTGGATATAGAATACTCCCCCTGTGTTACACAACACTTCTATCTGTTAGGCCCAACGGTAGAGACCCATAACCATTCTTCTCCACGTGCACCATTTATACTAATCTAACACTCAGCATCGATCCATTAACAACATCTCTAAGCCTACTGAGATGGAACTCAGTGTAGGAAACAAGAGATAATGCTAATAACATAATCACTTCTAATTCTGCTCAGTTTCTCCCTTTCATTTTCAATTCTTCTACCTGATTTGAATCAATTTAAAGTCCAGAGCATATCACTTCTCCACTTCGCATCCTTAGATGCCACTACCCCATGGATCATATCTCCCTAAAACCTGAAACACATGAATCATCAGTTAATAGAATTTATATATATAGGGAGAGGGGGATTTCTTGAATCCTCAAGATGAGGGGATTGGTGGATCCTGATGGGTCAACCGTTTGATTCTTTCTTGGAGTGCATCACACTCCTTTCTTGCATCTTCCAGCTACCTGGCCAAATTCAACTGCTCTGGCCATATGACAAAGCATTCATTACCCACATGCTGAGCCTTTTTCTGATATATAGATTCTGTAGGCTCAACTGTTCTCATCACATGGGGTATAGACCCACTAGTACACATTTCCTTCTTTGAGGTTCTTCCAAAATTCAATTTTCCTTGATTATTTCTATGAGTTGGAATCTCCTTGCTTGTCATCTACCCTTTCTTCTTCCACCATTGTAGGGATCTTGAAACTTCCTCTTTTTTTTTCTATGGAACATGACATGCGAATTTTTCATTACATTCTTGGTTCATCTTTCTTTTATCAGATGTATGAGTCACCATACTCTTTTTCACTGGTGGTGAGTCCTCCATTAAATGTTTATTATTCTTTATCACAATTGGAGTAAATCTCCCCTTAATATTCCATGTTTGTTCACATTCTTTTCTTGAGAGCTGTTGTGAGTATGACAGAGGAGGTGAATGATACACCATTCTTTCATCTCCATGTGACTCCCCTGAGGCTCTAAGCCTATTCCTCGCCTTACCATGTTGTCTCCCAGTGTAGAATTTCTCATTATGCATCATTGGAGACACGAATTTCTTTTCGAGTTTCTTTTCATTCCTTGCGTTCTTCTTGCTACAATTTCTTGCCAAATTCCCATAATCTGAACATATAAAACATTATCCATAAAAGGCATACCTCGTTTCGTCATTTCTATGTCGAGATTTTGATACACCTTGAGTTCTTCTTCTGACACGGGGCTCTTGAGCTTCCTGACACATACTCATGGTGTGTCCCGTTCTTCCACAGTAATAGCATCTAACAGATGCTTTCCTATTAGAAACTCTTCTCTCTGATTTCTCATGATGATTCTTCTTATTCGTAGATTTAGTAAGGTTTCTGTTTTCACAGCCTGAAATGTATTCTAGAGCCTCTGACAGAAGCTTGACGTGTGACCATGAATCCCACAGAAATAGCACATGTCGTCACTTCTTTTTATAACTGACCTCTTTGGCCTATCTCCGTCACCTACAGGGTTTTCTCCACTCCTAGAACTGTTCACGGCTCTCTTCTTATCATGCATGGGAGGTGATTCATCAAATCCAACACCAGCTATTCCGAAACATGCTGGTCTTTGAGCTGAGAAAATATTCTGTTGTTTCTCATCATAAATAGAATATATGTTCATCATTTTATCATCACTTGTCGAAGGATGATCAAATAGAAAGTGTAAGGCATCCTTCATTTTTGGCATTCCTTTAGCATTGGATTTATCCACTTCCTTCTTTACTGATTCTAGCTCTTCTTCCAACTTATGAATCTTCATATCACTTGATTTAAGTTGGGAATTGAATTCCCTTCTGAGATTCTTTCCAGGACTCATCTCATCTGTCAATTCTTGTGTGAGCTTTTCTACCATACCAATTTTCTCCTTTACTTTCAATTTTTCGTGAGAAACATATTCAGAGATAGATTCATTCTCTTGTTGGAGCCTTTGATTCCTTTGAACATGTTCATACAACTATGTAGCTAGATCATCATTTCTGTCTTTGAGATTCTGAATTTCATCTTTGTTCAGATTCTTTCCCTTGACATCATCTTTTGATTTTTCAACCTTTGTCAATCTTTTTCATAGTTCTTCATCTTGAGAATCTTTTTTCTCCCTCAGATCATTAGCTACGTCAATATGGCTTTGATTCAAACTTCTTAGATTATTGATCTCAGTTTCCAGTTCTTGGATCCGAATATCTTTAGATTTAATTTCATCAGTGTTTCTAACGTCACGTGAAATATCAGGTTCCTCGATACACATGACTTGATCTTTCACTTTTCTATTCAAGCCATCGATCTCCCTTTTCTGTTCTTCAATATTAAGCTTATACTCACTAACTGATTCTGAGTTCTCTTATGTTGATAACTTGAGTTTCTCAATTTCTTCCATCAAATCAGACATCTCTTCTTCCTACTGCTGCATATAGAGTTTGGCATCGTGAACAACTTTGTTAGATTTCATTGTTTTAGCTCTCTAAACATCTATCTCCTCAAGAGCAGCCTCTAACTCAGCTCGCATATCTATTCTTCATTCAATTTCTTCTTCTATTTCATTATTACTCTGATGCTCATATCCTTCACTCATTCCAATATCATGATTGAGTGAATCAATCATTTCCCTATCAGATTCATCAAGACCTTCCTTCAGTAAGCTTTTTGATTCTTTTAGTTGAATCACACATTTTCCAAAAACACTTCAACACTGAGGGAAATTACCAGACTTCTGATTCTTCTTTGATTCTTTTCCTTTTCCCGTGGCAGATTGTGATAAGAGAAAACTATATCTTCAACCACACATATCGACTACACCAAGTCGAATCAAACAAATCTGATAAAAGAAACCAATCCCTCTGATACCAATTGTTAGGACTAATAAGGGCCTTTATACCCTGAGAGGGGGGGGGGGTGAATCATGGTATGGATATTTTTTTCAATGTTCTTCCTGCCCCACTCGATCTTGACCAATTTATTACAATGGTCACTTTTTTTGCTCTTGTGTGATTAATATGATCAGTTTTTTCTGGTATGTCTGATGATGATTCTTTGAATGCAATGCATGTAAGCGACTAGGCAGACACAAAATTTTTTACTTGGTTCACCCGCACTGGGCTACGTCCAAGGAGCATACAACGGCGATGTGCCATTGTACCAAATCCACTAAGGCTCACTGCCAATAATGTTCACAAGGTTCGGGCTAGATCACTTCTATGCCCATGCTCAATGCCTTTACAAGGTTTTATGTCAGCTCACTGCTTTTCCAAGGGTCACCCCCTGTTTCTCTCTCTCTGGCTCACTGCTGGTGGAGAGGATCACCTTCTTCCTCTTCCTAAGCACACTGCTCTATGAAGGGATTCACTCACAGTTTATAGACCTGTAGGTCTCTTCATTTGCATGAAATAATGCATCTTCAACTGTTGATAGATTATCTGTTGAAGTAAAACTTTCATCCACTGATTAATACCTCTTTGCCTCTGACCACTGGGAAACTACCATTGGAATGTACCTTCGCAAAGCACCTTACTTCGCGAGGATTCCAATTTTGCGAAGCTCAAGAAATCCTTCACGAAGCTCCTGCCTTTTCGCGAAGCTCTCTCACGAAGCACTCCTGCGAAGCACTCCCGCAAATCTCAAGCTGTTGCAGAGAAACATCCCTCGCGATGCTCACTGAGCCAACGAGGAGCTCACAACTTTCATGGAGCTACAATAGCCGCCGCGAAGCTCTTCTTTCGCGAAGCACACTGGCTCCACGAACCACCTTCGCGAACCGAGAGCAAATGATTTTCTCTGAAAATTCCCTCTACTTATCTCGAGGGGACCAGCCTCTATTTATATGCGATTCAACCGACCCTCGACCCTTCCGCATGAAGTCAACGCCTCGTCACCTCAAATCGCGAATCTCTGAAGATTCCGCCGGAATTATGTCCAAATCGCGAATCACCTCGGCAATTTTTGGATCGCGGAGCTCGTCGTAATCACGGAGCATCATCATCAACATTATTTCGCGCCTTCGCCACGAAGCTCCATCGCAAATCCCTTCACCGCCGCGATGCGCTTCAACTCTGCCATTCGCGAAGCTTTGACGTAATCGTGAAGCATCACCGCCTCCATTTTAATTATCTTCGTGAAATCCAATCCATGCATCCTCTCTTTGCAAAATTCATGCCTTTGCCATATTAAAATACGATTTCCAAGGATATCCACTTTTCGCGATGCTCACCTTGTACTTATCTTTTGTACCGCCTCCAGATCGTCCTTTCCTTTGTCATCATTTTTTATCAACATGGATTGTCAACAACTTCTCGGGAACTCGACAATTCTCCATGGAAACCTGCTTTGTCAAAAAACACAATCAACCCAAAAATACTTCAATGTTACCTTGAGGGATTTTTCCCAACAAGTATCCTAAATACCATAAAAATAAATAAATCATTTAAAACTCTTAAAACCCAACAAAACCCCCTAAAAATATCTAAAAATGTAAAATACCCTTAAAACGACTAAATACCCTAAAACCCTAGAAATCTAAAAAACCCCTAAAAACCCTAAAACACTTAAAACCATAAAAATCATAAAAACCTTGAAACACTAAGAAACCATCAAACTAAAAGAACATCAAGAACTCTAAAAAAATTAATAACCCGTAAAACACCTAAAACCCACCCCCAATCCTAAAAAAACGTCTAAACCCCACCCAAAATATTAAAAAAATTAAAACCCTAAAACCACTTAAAATGATAAAACCCTTGAATACCTAAAAACTTTAAAACCATTAATACTATATAAACAATAAAAAACCCTATAAGTCAAACAACCATTAAAACCTCATCAACCCATAAAAACATTTTAGCCCCCTAAACCCTATACCCACACCCGAAAAACATGAACCATACTCCCTAAAAATATACCCTAGACCCTAAACTATAAATCTTAGATTTAAAACCATAAACCTAAAACCCTATACCCTAAACCCTAAATCCAAAACCATACAGCCTAAACACTATAACCTACACCCAATTCCCTAAACCATATACCCACAACCATAAACCCTACACCGTAACCATCAAACCCAACTCACTAGACCACAAACCCTACACCATAATCCATAAGCCCTACATGTTAAATATTAAACTCTTAAATTCCCTAAAAACCCAAAACAACCTAAAAACCCTAACAACCATGAATGTACCTTTAAAAACTAAAATTCCACAAAAACCATAAAACCATAAATGTCCTTAAAAAACTAAAAACTCAAAAACCCACTTTAAATACCCAATGAAACCTAAAAAATAAAACACCCTAAAACTCCATTAGAACCCTAAATCCCAAAAAATACCTAAACCACCCTTTAAACACTATGAATCCCAAAAAACACTGATGTCCGTAAAAATTCTTAAATACCCTAAAATCACTAAAAACCAAAAAATCCCTAAAACCACAAAAAAATCCTAAAAACAACAAAATCCCCTAAATAAACTCTAAAAAACAATAATACCGCATTGAGAACCCTATACCCATAATAATCAAAACAACCCCAATAAAATCTAAAAATACATAAAAATATCCTAAAATCATAGAAACCTTAAAAATACATTATAACACGGAAAACCAAAAAACCCAATAAAAATACAATAAATTAAATATAAATTCAAAAAATACATTAAAACCCAAATCCCCTAAAAGTAACTTAGCCCAAAAAACTGTAAATATCCCTAAAATCACTAAAATCCCTAAAACTTGAAAAAGAACCTTAAAATTCATAATGCATAAAAACCCTAAAAGACCATAAAGAACCTAAAACACCCAGAACCCAAGAAATCGAGAAATACCCTACAAACACGAAAAACCAAAAAAGTCCCTAAACCCTTAAAAACCCTAAAAACCAAAAACCTCTAAAAACACTAAACAAACTAATACCTTTAAAACCTATAAATCCATAAAACAATAAATTTGTAAAGATAATAAAAAATCCCTAAAAACCAACGAACACCCTACGAACCCTATAACCCCCAAAAACATTAAAAACCACCAAAAATCAATAAAATCCCTAAAAAATAAAAACAACCCCAAACCCTAAAAATTCATAAAAACAACTCAAAACCTTTAAAACACAAACATGCCCTAAAAATAACATGAAACCATAAAAATCCTTGAAAACACTAAAACCCTTGAAAACCTATCACCCATAAAATGGTAAAAAACCTTAAAAACCCTAAAAATTCCTTAAGAACCCTATAAAAGGAAAAACCCATAAAACCCATGAAAACACTAAAATACCACAAAACTCACACACCCACTTAATGACGCTAAAACCTAATGAAATTCCTAAAATTCACTAAAAACTCTAAAAATCCAGAGAGAAAATAAAAATAACAAAGGAACCCTAATGCTCATATAAGCCCTTTCAAAAACCTAAATTAACCAAAAAGTCATTAGAACCCCTAAAATAACATAAAACCCCTAAAATACCCTAAAAACAATAAAAACACTAAAAACACTAAATATAATAAAACCCCTAAGGGAACCTTATCACCCCAAAATACCCTTAAACCCCTAAAAATAATAAAGGTCCCTAAGACCCCCTAAAAGATCATAAAAATACTAAAAAATTAAAATTACTTAAAACCCATTCCATTTCATAAGATCCCTAAAAACCATAAAAATCCAAAAGACCCTAAAACCACTGAAATCCCAAAAACCCCTAAAAACACTAAAAATTGAAGAAACCCCTAAAACACTAAAACACCCTAAAACACAAAGAAATCAAAAAAATCCAAAAAAACACATAAAACACTAAACATAGTATAAAAAGCTAAAGACCCCTTAAATATTTAAAATCCCATAGAACACCAATCATCCTAAAACCCCTTAAAATCAATGAAATATACTAGAAACCCTAAACCCCAAAAACCATAGTAACAAAAAGTCACTAAAATAATAAAATACTAAAAAAACATAATTACTATGAAACCAATAATAACATAAAATCCTAAAAAACCCAAAAAACAAAAAAAAAACAAAAAATCTCTAAACCGCATACCCATCATCCTAAACCCAAAGTCCTAATCACTAAACCCTATTCCCAACTGCCTAAAATGGAAACCCTACACCCGAAAATCCGTACCATGCCCCATAAACCCTAAATGAATGATAAAAAACCAAATAATCGTATTAAATATAAAACACTAAAAGTACCCCCCCCCTAAATCATAAACACCACAAAACCATAAAAAATTAAAAAAACACTAAAAACCCAAAAATACATAAAAATCATAATATCCATAAAAACACTAAAAACCCCTAAGATGCATACAACCCCTAATGTTATTGTAACACTTACATACCCCAAAAACTATAAAATCCTACAAAACCTACAAATCCTAAAAAGCCTAAAAAACCAAAAAAATCCTAAAAAATATTTAAAACCACTTATTCCATGTGAACACCAAACACATAAAAACTCTTAAAACAGCTGAAAATCATAAAAAAACCCCCAACCCCCCCACCCAAATCCTAAAAAACACTAGATACACCATAATGATTCCCAGACCCAAAAAAACCTAATCACATTAAAAAATATAAAATTGTAAATGTTCTCAAAATCCTAAAAACCCATAAAACCCTCAAAAACATTACAAACCCACTAAAACCCCAAAAACTGTAAAAACACTAAAAACCCATAAACCTTATACAATGTAACCTAAATACTTATCCCTATACCCCAAAACCTATACCCTATCTTATAAACCCTATACCCTACACCTAAAACCCTATATCGTAATCCAAAAACCCAAAATCTTTCACATTAAGCCCTATACCCTAACACTATACCATACACCCTAATCAAATTACCCTACACCTAAACCATAAAACCAACACCTTAATGCATGTACCCTTAACATTAAACCCAAAAAACTACACCCCATCAATTAAACCCCATACTTATACCCTAAAAGACATTAAAAATCCTAAAAACCCCTTAAAACAAACATAATACCCTATTATCCCTAAAACCATAAAACGCCAAAAATACCCTATAAACCCCATATATCCCTTAAATGACCTTAAACCCCCATGAAATCAGCAAAATACCCAAAAAACTATAAAATCTCAAAAAATTTACTAATACCCCCAAAAATATAAGGACCCCAAAAACACATACAACCATAAAAATCCAAAAACCCATAAAATGCCTACATGACCCAAAAAATCCTATTAAAACTACAAAACAGTTGAACTATAGAAAACCCTAAAACCCCATTATCACTAAAAACCCAAAAAATAAAAAAATAAAAACCCCAAAATACCTGAAAAACTCAAAATAAACACTAAAACGAATAAAAAAAATCCTAATAATAACATAAAACCGTAAATTCTCTAAAATGAAAATAAACCCCCTAAAACCCCCAATACCAAAATATACCCTAGAACCTAAAAAAATACCTTAAAACCCATCAATACCTTTAAAGTCCCTAAAACCCCTAAACCCCAAAAAAGAAATAAAATACAATATGACCCAAAAAATAAAAAAACAACAAATATACACACAAACCCCTTAAAAATACCATTAAAGACATTGAACCCAAAAAACTGAAAATACCCTAAATACACCAAAAGCACCTTAAAAATTCTATAAATTTCCCAAAATCAAAAATAATGACCCCCCAAAACAATCTCCTAAAAAAACCTACATGACAATAAAAACAAAAAATCCCCAAAAACCCTAAAATCCTAAAAAAACACTTTAAAACAAAAAACCCAATAACCTTAACAACCCATACAAACCCTTAAAAATCCTAAAAAAATAAAAGACCCTAACCCCCCCTAAAAGACGCTAAATGACCATAAATATCATAAAACACCCCAAAAGACCCTAAATCCCTAAAAATATCGTAAAAACTAAAACACAATAAAATAATCCTAAAACCCCTTGAAACCCCACCAAACGTACAACCCTAAAAACCAAAAATACCAAAAAAACCCCAAAAAATCCTAAAAACCTATAAGAACCCCATAATCCCATAAAACGATAAAAAAACACTAACAGGACTTGAACACCCTTAAAACCTGTATATAAACACAAAAACCCTAGATATCTCAAAAAAATCCTTAAAATCCCTAAACTAGTTCCGAAATCACTAAATCCCCTAAAAATACCGAAAAATCATAAAAACCATAAACCCCCAAAACAGTATAAAACCATAAAAAAAGTATTAAAAACTCACAGGAAATCCAAAAAAGCATTAAGACCATAAAAATACCAAAAAACCCCTAAACCCTATTCCCTATACACTAAACCCTAAACCCTAAACCCCAAACCCAAACCCCATACCATACAACCTAAACCCTATACCATGCACCAAAAACCCTATACCCACAACCCTATTCCCCAAATCCTATACCATAATCCCAATAATCTACACCCTAAACCCTAAACTATACTCTCTAAACCCTATACCAAACACCCTAAATAAACCATATACCCTATACCTTAAACCATACAACTTAAAACATATTTCCAACACCCTAAAAATCAAACCATATACCCGAGAACCTCCACCCAAAATACTAAATACTATATCCTAAACCCGAAAAGAATTTAAAAGCCTAAAAAACATAGAAACCCTTAATGGCTCTATGAACATAAAAAATCCCTCAGAACCCTAAAATTGATATGAAAACCCCTTATAACCGTAAAAGTCACTAAAACCCCTAAAAACATAAAAACCAAAAAAACAACTTCATGCACCTAAAAATCATAAAAACATCAAATTCTATAAAACCCTAAACACCATCAACAATCCTAAAAACCCTACCCCCCCCCCACCAATCTCTGAAAACAAGTAAATATATTATAACTTCTAAACACCCTTAAAGCCCCTAAAAATTTTAAAAACAATAAAAACTATGAAAAAAATAAAATCCATTAAAAACTCTAAAAATAATAAATCTCCCTACAAAACACGGAAAAACTAAACCCCCTAAAATTCCCTATGTACCCAAAAAACCACTAAAAAGAAATAAACCTAAAAACCCCAAATAGTCCTAAAAACCCATCAAATCCCTAAAACACCCAATAAACACCCTAAATCATATAAAACAATAAAATATCATTAACTCCACTTAATTACAAACATCCCTAAAATCCAATAAATCCCATAAACCCCTAAAAGACCTGAAACCCCAAAAATACCCTAAATCATATAAAACAATAAAATATCATTAACTCCACTTAATTACAAACATCCCTAAAATCCAATAAATCCTCTAAACCCCTAAAAGACCTGAAACCACAAAAATACCCTAATAATAATAATAATACTCTAAAATTACATAAAAACACAAAATCCCCAAAAAATCATAAAAACGCTGGAAACCCATAACAAACACTATGTAAAACCTAGGAACTAAAAAACCCCTAAAAATTCCTAAAAATCCCAATGAACCATACAATGTTATAAAAAACGTAAAAAATCCCTAAAACCCCAAAAAACAAAGATACCGGAAAACCCCAAAAGACGGGAAAAAAATAAAAAAACTAAAAAAATACCAAAGCTTAATTTTTTTTACAAAATTAATAAAAACCTAAAAACCCGTATAAACAGTAAAACTGTAAATACACTAAAACCCCTAAATTTTTAAAAACCTAAAAACACCCTAATTCTCCTAAGTCAGTAAAAACCCAACCCCCCCCCCCCCCTAAACCTCCCTAAACCCCCTAAATGCCATAAAATTCCATACATCCCATAAAACCTATAAAAATTAATAAAATGAAATAAACCCACCAAAAAATATAATTCCCCAAAAAACCAAAAATCACTTTTACACCATAAAAGTCCCAAATGACCCCAAAACACCTAAAAAGACCTTAAAACACTAAAAAACCAAAATGACCAAAAAAAGACCTTAACACCCTTAAAAACATAAAATCCCATAAATGAACTGAAAGCCCCTTAAAAAGTCTAAAAACCCTAAACTCCCCTTTAAATCCCTGAAAAATTATAAATCGACTAAAAATACTAAAATTCAAAAACAAACCCCAAAAAACAAAAATACCCCAAAATTACCTAAAACCCTTGAAATCCAAAAAAAATCCTATGAAAAACATAAAAAACAAAAACCCCAAATAACCCTTAAAAACATATATTCACTGCAACCACTAAAACACTAAAAACCATTTAAACCCTAAAAACCATAAAAGCCCTAGAAACCCCCTAAGACCCATAAAATCCATAAAACCCATAAATCCTTGAAAAAAAATAAATAACTAAAAACCATAAAACCTAAAAAAATGTAAAAAACATATGCAAACTGTAAAACTCCAAAACATCTAAAACAGCCAGAAAACACTAAAACACTTTAAAAACCGAAAAAAACCAAAAGTCTCCCAAAATACATAAAAAAGTAGAAAACCATAAAAACTATAAATACTATAAAACCCCTTAAACGATTATGAAAATCCTAAAAATCATTCAAACCCACAAAATACCCTAAACGCCCTTAAAACATCTAAATACCCAAAAAATGAACTAAAAACACCAAAAACCCAATCAGACCATGAACACCCTAAAAGACACGAAAAACTCATAAAATACCATAAAGTACCCACACACCATAAAATACTCTAAATACCCTAAATTACCTTAAAACCACTAAAAATCATAAAATAACCTAAAAACATAAGGAACCAAAAAACCCTTAAGGACCATAATGAACCCTAAAACTATAAAGGGTCTTAAAAACTGTTATATTTATTAATGAACATAAAACCAAAAAACCCCTAAAGAAACCTAGAAAACCCTAAAAATCCTAGGGAACCATAAAATCCAAAATACCCTAAAATATCCTAAGAACCATAAAACCCTAAATGATCCTAAAAACACTAAAAATCCAAAAAACCTAAAAACCATCTAAAAACCTGAAAATATCCTAAAAACCCCAAAACCCCCCAAAAAAACTAAACCCCATAAATAACCATAGAATTACATAAATCATAAAATCCATAAAATAATAAAAATAATAAAAATACACTAAAAACACTTAAAACATTAAAATTTCCTAAAAACCAAATTAACCCTCTAAAACTCCTAAATACTCGAAAACCCCTATAACCTAAAAAATAACAATAAACCCCTAAAAACAAAAAAAAATCCCCTAAAAACTACTAAAAACCCTAAAACCCCTAAAAACCCAAAGAACCCTAAAACCTGCTAAAACACTAAAAGACCCCCAAAACCACTATAACCCAAAGGAACTTGAAACCTCATTAATTAAATTAAAATACAATAAAAGCCTTAAAACCCTCAAGAAAATGTTTAAATCCAATAAAAACATAATATCCCATGAAACCTAAAAAATTATAAAAGACCCTAATAACCATGAAACACTATAATTCCTAAATGACAATAAAACCTCTAAAGCCTCCTATAAACACAAAAAAACCCTAAAACCCATAAAATCCATATAACCCCTAAATAACATTAAACCCCCAAAATCCCACTAAACCTAAAACTCCACAAAAAAAAACAAAACCCCCTTAAAATTATAAAACCGCTAAAAATATTGAAAAACCAATAAAACCCCAAAAAATCCTAAAACCCAAAAAACCATAAAAAACTAAAAAATTAAAAACACACCAAAAAAACACTATAAATCCCAAAAAACACTAAAGATAAAAAAATAGTCCCTAAACCCCCCAAAATACCCAATCCCCTCCCACCATAAACACTATGAATACCCTAAAACTCATAAAACCCATCCCAAAAATCAATATAAGAACCCAAAATCCCTAGTAGAATATAAAAACCCATATAACCCTAAAAAACATAAAACCCTAAAACCATAAAACCATAAATACCTAATAAACTCTAAGAAACCATATAAACCAAAACATTCCCAAAAAATCCATAAAATAAAAAATCATTAAAATCAATAAAACAACAACAATAACAATAAAATTCTAAAAATATATAAAAACCCAAAAAACCATAAAAAATATTAAAACTCATATAACTCCAAATAAATAATTAAAGAATCCTAAAAATATAATAAACCATTAAAATAATGAAATACAAAAACAACATAAATCCACAAAAACATAATATAATACAAGAAACACCAAATACCCAAAATAATCCATAGGAAATAGAAACAAAAAACCGGAACTGTACACCCTAAACCCTATAGCCTACACCCAAAACACTAATCCTAACACCCTACAAACTAATCCAACATCTAATCACCCCAAACCAAATCCCATACAGCATAAACCCTAAACCATACACCCTAAACCCTATAACCTATGCCTTAATCCATAAATCAAACACACTAAAATAAATACCCTTCACTATAAAACCTACACATTAAACCCCATATGCTATAGCATACTCCCTATTCCTTACACCTGAAACACTATACCCTACACATTAAACCCAAAACCATGCACCCGAAACCATAAACCATACACCCTAAACCCTAATCACTATACCATAAACCCAGTAACATACACCATAAGACAAACACTGTAAATATTATACACAACACACTAAACCCAGAAAACTATTCTTGAAACATTATAAACTATACCATAACCCCAACACCATACACCCTAAACACTATACCCTAAAACCTAAACTATCTACCTTGCACCCTAAACCCTAAACCCTATACCCTATAGCCTATACCTTACACCCTATACCCTCTACCCACCACCCTAAACCCTAAACCATACACACTGAAACGTATATCATAAACTATAATCCATAAATCCTAAACCATAAATCATATACCCTACCCCATTAAACCTAAACCCTTCACACTAAAACCTATACCCTAAACTTAAAACGTAAATTATAAACCCAAAACCATATACCTTACACCCAAAACCCCATACCCCACAACCTAAACCCCATACCCTTCTACAAAAACCATATAAACTAGACCATAATACCAAAACCCTACACCCTATATCCAAAAACTGACTCCTTGAACCCTTTACCCTAAATCCTAAACCCAAAACACCACACCCAAAACCATATACCAAACACCCTAAACCCAAAACCCTACACCCTAAAAGAACAACCCAACACCCAAAATGATAAATCCTACACTCTATAACCTATATCGTACACACAAAACACTAAAACCAACACCTTGAACCCTATAACCTACACCCTAAACACTGAACCGTACACCCTAAACCCTATACCATACTCCACAAACTCTAAAACATAAGCCTTGTACCCTAAAACCTAAAACAAAGACCCTACACCCGAAACTGTATACGCTAAATCACAAACCCCAAACCCTAAACCCTGAACCCCATAATCAACACCGTACATAATATACCATATACCATGTATGATAAACCCTAAAATATACACCATAAACCCTATATCCTACACACTAAACCCTAAACAATACACCCTAAACCCCATAACAAACACCCTAAACCCTAAATCGTACACCCAAAACCTTATAACCTTCACTCAAATCAATAATACCAACACTCTAAACCCTATACGCTACAACCTAAAACCAAAAAACTACACCCTAAACCCTATACCCAAGACAATAAATCCTAAACCATATACAATAAACCCAAAACCATAAACGTTTAAACCTAATTAAAAATCATATACCCTACAACCTATAATATAAACCCCACACCGCAATCACTATAACCGACACCCTAAAAACCCTAATCATGATAATAATCAACATAAAACCAAAACCCAAAAATTATAAATAATTATAAAATCCAAAAAGAACTGGATAAAATCCTAAAAATTTCAAAAAAACATGAAATCCCTAAAAACCCTAATATCTATAAAAACCCTTAATGCCCCAAAAACCCAAAAAAGTCTAAAAACCCCTTATAAATCATAAAAGACCATAACACAATCATAGAGTCCAAAATAACCCAAATAAAACTCTGAAACCCCTAAACGAAATCTAAAACCCCAAAAACCCTAAACATCCATAAAAATTCATTTACCATAAAACCCCAAAAAGAACACCAACCCCCCCCCCCAACCCTAAAAACCATGAATCCCATAAAATCATAAAAATTCCTATTTTTCTATAAAAATTGAGAAACCCCTAATGACCCTTACAGAACAAACAAAAGCACATTAATCATAAAATAGAATTAAAACTAAATCCTTAAAAAAACTACAAAAACATAAAATATGAAAAAAAAACCTAAACCATAAATAACACAAAAACCCTCAAACCATTTAAAAATCATAAAAATACACCTATAAACCCTAAACACCATAAAAACAAAAAAAACCACAAAAAACCATAAAAAACATAAAACCCCTAGAAGGACACTACAACCCTAATGAATCCTTAAAAATACAATAATACCCTAAGGAACCCTAAACCCTAAAAACCCTTAAAACACACCCAAAAATTCCCTAAAATACCTTAACCCCCCTGTAAAATTTCTGAAATTTCCAAAAAATACACTAAAACCCTAAAACCCATAAAAACCCTAAAAACACTAAAAACAATAAAAATCCGGAAACACCTACATAGCCATTATAACACTTATAAACCCCTAAAAACGCCAAGAAGACCATAAAACCCAAAAAACCCTTTTAAAAACTTAATAACCCAAAAATCAAAAAACCCCTATAAACTACAAATAACACTAAAAATCTATAGAAATACTAAAATACCGAAAAATATGAAAACACGTTAGAACCTCTTAAACACCATAATAATTATGAAATAAATAAAATCCATAGAGAAACCCAAAACCCTAGAAACCCAAAAAATAAACTAAAATCCATTAATGCCTAATATACAACGAAAACCCTATAAGACAAGAAACCAAAAATACTAAAAAACCTAAAACTATATTAAACCCAAAACACCATTAAAATTATAAAAAATTCTAAAAAACTAAAAAGGTTAAAAAAACCATAAAAACTAAATCCCTCAACACTGTAAAAAACCCCAAAAAACTGGAAAAACCCTTAAAATGCACAATGCCACAAATATCATTAAAGAACCATAAAAACCATTTATAACCTAAAAATCAATAAAATGCATTTAAAATATGACACGACAACAAAAATTCTAAAAATACCAAAAAAATCAAAAATAAAATAAAAATTCATCAAAAAAATAAAAAGCCTAAAAAAATTCAAAAACACTAAAATAACCGCAAATCCCTAACACCTCTCCAAAATAATAAAACCCAAAAAAACAAATAAAACTATAATAAAACAATAAATCCATTTCAATCCTAAAAAATATAAATACCCCTAGAAACCCAAATATATCCAAAAACCCTAAACCACGGTGATAGAACCCTAAATACCATAAAAAACCTAAATCCATAAAAACACCATAAACCCAAAAAACCGTAAAACCATCCAAAAAAAGATCCAATAAAAATAATTTAATCCCCCAAAACCTAAAAAAACCAAAACAGCATATATCCCCCCAAACCATAAAAAATACCTAGAAAATACTAAAAACCCCTAAAACCATAGAAATGACTAAAAACCCTAAAAACACTAAAAATTGAAAATATAATAAACCCCCCAAACCACAAATAATCCAAAAAATATATATAACATATACTCTACTCCGTACACCCCAAACCTTATACACAAAATCCCAATACAATATATCCTAAACCATAAAACCTACACCATAAACCCAAAACCGTATAGCCTAAACCCTAAACCCTATATCTGAAACCCTAAAACTACACCCAAAACCCTAGACCAATGAACCTAAACCCTAATCCCTACACCCTGAATCTGATATAGTGCACCCTAAACCCAAAAACCTCCACCATAAACCCTATACCCTACACAATCAAATCTAAAACTAATACCATAAACCCTATACCCTACACCCAAAACAATATTCCCAACACCCAAAACCCTGCAACTGAACCCATATAACCTACACCCTAAACCCTAAAACCTACACCCAAAAACCAATAAACCACACCAAAAACCATAAACAAAACACCCGAAACCCTATACCAAATACCCTATACCCAAAAACCTACACCCAAGAAACCATACAATGCACCCTAAACCCTATATCATATACACTAAACCATATACCCAATACCCTAAAACCTACAACCTAAACCCTATAACCAATACCCTAATCCAAAAATACTACACACCAAACCCTATAACCGACACCATAAACTCTAATACAAAATTCCTATAAACTAAACCCTGAACCCTACACCTTAAACCCAAAACCACACTCCCCACACCCTATACACTATAATCTAATCCCTAAAACCAACAACCAAAACCATATGTTATACACTCTAAAGCATATACCCTACATACTAAACCCTATACCCAATAGAATATACCCAATACCCTACCCCCATACCCTATACCATACACCGTATACCCTATACCCTATACCCTAAACAACATAACCTACACCAGAAACCCTAAACCCAACACCCTACACCATAAACATATACCCTAAACCATAAACCATAAACCATTCACCCTATACATTATACCCTAAACCTTATGTAATGATCCTTATAACCGACACCCTAAACCCTAAATCCTACACCTATACCCAACACCATACACTCTAAACCCTAAACCCTAGACCAAAAACCCTATACCCTACACCCTAAACACTGAACTCTACACACTAAACTGTATACTCTAAAACCTAAACTATAAACACAACACCTAAAACCCTATACCCAACCCAATAACCATAAACCCTTCACCCTAATCCATATAAACTATATTGTGCTCCCAAATCCCTACATGAAGAAATATATACCTTACAACTTAATCCTTAACCATACACCTTAAAACCCATACCGTAAATACTATACTCTAAAATCTACAACCTAAACCCCATACCTTACACTGTAAACACTATATAGTATACCTGTAAACTATAAAACATATACCCTAAACACAATACCCTAAACCTGATACCCTATACCCAAAACCCTAAACCCTACACCATATACCCTATTCCCAACACCCTAATCCTTAAACCATACACCATAAATTGTACACTCCACACAGTAACCCCTAAAACCTACACCATAAAACATATAACGAACACTATAAATCCTAAACCTTGTAGGTTCCGGGCACAGCAAATGCGCGTTGGTGGGTGTACCCAACATTAATTTTAGCATTAAAAACGATCAATCTGAGATCCTTAGTGATAATAGAATGTTGGATCTTCATAATAGATTGAAGAACGAAAAATAAATAGGGGATTACTGGAACCATTAATAGGATCATCAAATGTTGGTCATAATTAATTTAGTTAATTGAGAAGAATTACCTTGAAGGAATTCATTCTCTATTGATGTTTCCTGTCACGATACAATGTGATCCGTCGTTGCGTCATAGAATACAAGTGTAGGATTCCTCTAGTGGTGATCCACATGTGCTCTACATATCTCTGGATGTCACCGATTGGATCTCCGGGTGCTAGCATGGAAGAGACTTCTCTTGCGATGTCCGTTTTCGATCGCATTGATCAGGTGGAGGTGGATCTCTCTCTCTCTCTCTTGTAACATGAGATTGTTCTTGGTGGAAAATAAATTCTCTCTTGGCTTGAGAAATTTTCCAAATCCAATGTGCATAACCTCAAAAAATGGATAGGCTAATGAGAAATATATAATTGGGATTTTAGTTACATAGATTAATAAAATGAATTAATTACATGAAAGCATTTATTCGTTTCATTTCATTCTTAGTAATACCCCATGTCTAATAACAATAGTTGACTATTATTATTACTTGACATGCACCCAGCAAATTACACCTAATATTATTCAATTAAATAAATATTATTATTTCACATAATTTCCCAGAAAATCTTCCTGGCGTTCATATATTAATATACACGACATGTACTTTTATTTTTCCATTTTTATTTATTTCCTATACCACACTTATTAGACCTTGAATAATGACTATTTATTTTTGAAATAAATATCCCTGCATTAGTTCCTAATAAATATATTATTCCACCCACAATATATTCTATCGAATAATTAGTGTCGAAATAAATTTGACAAAAAATCCTTGAATAATTATTAACCCACCGTTAGGAATAATATTTATTCAACTTGTTAAATTAATATTTAACTGAGATAATTGGACACACGTAGTGTGTGACCCTCTAGGCATCTTTTTTAGTGGAACTAGGTGGAGCCTACCTAAAGTCCAAGGATAGAGTCTAGGAACGATTTAAGTCACTAATAGAGAAAGAAGTTAATGCCACAATGATGTTTCACCTCTTACGAACACTTACCATGTAATGTAATCCCTTTGTCACAATATCTCGAATCAAGCGGGTTGCATGCTAGTGCCATCAACGTTTGTGCTCAATTATTTTTTCTTTGACTATCCATAATTGAAATTTCCCATTCCACACCATGGACATGAATTTATTTAGGCTATTTTAATTCCATCAAAGTTCCTGAGATATATACTTCCATTATGAAACAAAAGAGACAAATCCTTTCTTGAATTATCTATTAATGTGGTATCACTCGTGATGCACCCAACATATCCTACCTCACTACGAATAGTGAGTTGTCACAGTTTTCATCAATACATCTACATGTGCGATTTGTAATACCGACTAATAATAATCTGATGGTCTAGGGACCAATACACACATCCACAAATAGGAAAATCTAATGACAATATGAAATGTGGATATCCTACTGGCAGGTCTTGTCCTCATAATATCCTCCTGCATATTACTAAGGGCACACACCATGAGAAGGTGCCTCAATGTTTCATGAGTCCTCACCCCTAATGGAATGTATTATTTGTGTCCCTAAAATAACATCATCCATCCAAAGAACATATATTTAAGAATAGTGTTATGGAATTTCTAGTTTTTCATCAGAGTAGGGATCCACTATGACACTTTAATGAAATTTATATCCTTAGGATATTCTCACATGTATTGTCTTGGAGAAGAATAAAACAGATGTGATAAGGTATTTATTAATGAATGATGTAAAATGAGGTTTGTTCTAGGCCACCATCTCCAACATACTCCCACTTGGACTAGAGCCAAATACTAACAACTATTAACCTTCTAGATCTCACATGATATTCATGCTTATAATAATATAGGACTTTAGTCATGGGGTATACCAAATTCTCTTCCATGGACATTATTACTACTGTAAATTCACCCCATTGATAGAAATACCTCAAGAGGTGATACTTTAGGAGTACGTTCTTTGTACGTTGATGTGACCTTGGTTATTTTGCAAGAGCCACCGCTGCAGTATTATCACAATCAAATGTGATATGATCATTACTAGTAGGCACCACATCAATCTCCTAGACAAGGTTCCATATTTACATGGATTCCTTTGCTGCATCATAAGCCAGTATATATTCATACTCCATTGTAGAATCGGTGACAACTAGTTGCTTTGAACTCTTCTAGATCACAGCTCCTCCATTGAGATAGAAAAAATATCCAGATTGCGACATCAGATTATTCTGATCTGTCTAAAAACCAGAATCAGAATACCCTCTGATGACAAGCTCCTCATCTCATCCATACACCAGGAACATATCCTATGTTCTTCTCAGATACTTCATGATAGTCTTAATAGAAGTCCAACGATGTTCTCTTAGATCATATTGATATCTTCCTACCTTTCTTAGTTCATAAGCAACATCAATCCTGGTACATAACATGGCATACATGATGGATCATATAGCCGAATCATATGGGGTCTTACACATTATATCATTCTCTTTTTTGTGTTGAGAACACATTTTCTTAGAAACATGTAGTCCATGTGACACTAGAACCAATACCTTCTAGGATTTTTTCACACTAAATATCATTAGTATCGGGTAAATGTTTGTACCCTGACTTAGTCCAAGAAGCCTCTTGGATCTATCATGAATTATCTTGATCCCTAGAATGTATGATGCTTCACCCAAGTCCTTTATGGTGAAACACGTGTTCAACCATTCCTTAACTGACTGTAAGATTGGTACATCATATCTAATAAGAAATATGTCATCAAAATATACTACTAGGATAATGATCATATTCCCATAAAACCTCTTATAATCACATGGATCACATTATTTCTTAATGAAACAAAATTACATTATGGATTCATCAAATCAAATGTTCCATGACCAAGATTCTTGCATTAATCCATAAATGGATTTCAACAACTTGCAAACCCATTTGGCTTCACCTGCCCAAACCCTTCTGGTTGTGTCATATAGACATCTTCCATAAGGTTTCCGTTAAGGAATGTTGTTTTGACATCCATCTGCAAAATCTCATAGTCACAGTAAGCTATTATGGAAATTATGATTCTTATGAATTTAAACATGGCAACTAGCGAGAAGGATTCATCATAGTCAATTCCTTGATGTTGTCTGAATCCTTTAGACACTAAACTTGATTTATAGGTTCTAAAATGAGTTTCCATGTCCAGAATTCTCTTGAATACCCATTTTCATCCAACAAGATGTAAAAAAATTGGCTTATCGACCAGAACATAGACTTGGTTCTGACACATGGAATCCATATCAGAATTCATAGCATATAGATATCTTCCAGCTTCTGAGATTTCTACTACTTTTTTGTAGGATATAGGTTCATCATTGTCTGAGAATAATGATTCACAATCCTTGGTGACTAGGAAACCAAATCTCTCTGGTTCCCTTACCTCTCTTGAGCTCCTATGCAGTACTTGTGCTTCTGGAACCTCTTCCACAGGGACTTGTGGAACTTGTTCCAATACCAACTCCGGTGTATCTTGAGAATCAACTTCGTTGAATTCAATCATTCTCCCACTATCCTTTTTGAGAATGTGCTTCCTCTCAAGAAGTATGGATTGTCTGGCGATAGTCACATTCTTTTCCAAAGTGTTATACAGGTGATATCCTTTCGTTTACTTGGGATATCCTAAAAAGATACAACTTGTTCCCTGGGGTTCTAGTTGGTTGCATGAGAATGCCTTAACAAATGACCTGCATCCCCATACATATGTGGGTGGAAAATGGGTTTCTTTCCATTCCATAAGTCAAAGGGAATTCCATTTTCCTCCTTAGATGGTACTCAGTGTAAAGGGAATGCTGTAGTTTGTAATGCATATCCCCAAAAATATAATGGAAGACGAACATGACTCATCATCGAACACACCATGTCTGACAAGGTTTGCTTCCTCCTTTCACTAACACCATTAAATTGTGGTGTATGAGGAGGAGTGAGTTGAGATAGAATCCTAGACTCCCATAGATGATCAATTAAATCTTGTTTCAGATATTCTCCACCTTGATCCGATCAAAGATTTTTTATCTTCTTACCAACACAATTTTATAGTTCTTTATTAAATTCCTTAAATTTCACTAAGGTCTCTAACTTATACCCCATCATTTAGAAATATACATATCTACTCAAATCATCAAAAAAAAGTAATGATGTAAGAATATCAACCTCTAGCTTCAACTGAGAATGGTCCACACAAATCTATGACCACCAATCCTAGAAGCTCTATCTCCTATTCACCATGTCCACTAAAAGGCGGCTTGATCATTTAACCTTGTAAACAATCATGACATCTATAAAGTATTTTTAGCTTAGTAGAGTCTAAATAGCCATCTTGTAAGAGCTTTGTTAAGTACATCTCATTTACATGATCAAGACAGTGATACCAAAATTGGCTGATGTATGAGTCATGTGAGTTTGTTTCATTTTCGATTACGAACACTTTGTTTTCATAATTTAATACATACAAACCGTTATTTAAATGCGCTATAACTTAACATACATAGTTCTTATAAAGGAATCAACCCTTATTTACAAACATGAAAATAAATCCATCCATATCCAAACATGATACAATAATTATGTTCTTGGTAACACTAGGAACATTATAACAGTTATGTAAAACCAAAATCATACCAGTTGGAAATGAGAGATGGTAATCGACAATAGCCAATGTAGACAGCCCTAAGCCATTGGTAGCTCGAAGATCAACATATCCTCTGGAAATATTTCTAAATATACTTGGTTCATGAATTCAATATAGATTTGTGCCACATAAGCTGTATCTAATACCCAATGTGTAGAAATGGAAAGATTACACTCCATAACGAACACACCTTTAGAGTCCCCACGATTTTGGGTGCATTTCCTCTTCCAGTGGCCTTTCTTACCACATTAAAAACATACTGCCTCTCATTCCTTGTCCTGCCTCTAGATATTCCCCTTCTTGGAGGGACTTCAGTCGGGGGATTCAGGCCATTTATAATCCTTTGGCCCATTTTCCTTGTCCTTCCTTTTCTAATTCACCATATGGACTGCAGGTTTCTCACACCCCATGTCCTTATCTACCTAGAAAATTATGGTCAGAAGTTCCAATAGACTCTTCTAATTTTTTCTCATGTAATAATTGATAAAAATCTAGAGGAGGTCTTGGGTAATGATGATAGGATGAGATCTCTATTCAACTCATCCAAGAATTTAGTCCCTAAGAAGTCCATGCATTCAATGTATCCAATAAGCTTGACTACATGAGGTCCAGTTCGTGCCGAATCTCCAATCATAGTTGTAAAAAAGAGTTGGAGATATCATATCTCTCCTGTCTTGCCTTCTCGTGGTAGATATCCATAAGATGAGACATCATTCTATACAGGTTCATGTTTTCATGTTGCTTCCAGAGATCATTAGACATGGACAATAGCATAAAACATTGGACATCTGTGGAATCATCCATATGTTTCATATGGAGATATAGTTCCTCATCATTGGCCTCTTTCCCAGGTGCAACTGGAAAAGGCTCTACCAACACATACAATTTCCTCTCATAGGGATGGAAGACATGTAAACGCCTCTTCCACTCTCGGAAATTGGTGCCGGTGAAAAGGTTTTCCTTCACGAATATTGTTCACAATGATATGTTTGAAGTAATTTTTATTTTTGGTTCTACAAATTAATATGAGACAAGATATAGTAATTTATAACGATAAAACTAAAACAAATAAATAATTTAATACGTATTAGTCTCCCACTATTTTATCAAAATCCAATAGCCCTCACCATTGACTTCGTAATATTCTTTTGGATGAATATTCTAGTGGAAAAGATCCATATTTCCCTTCGCATTACCCAACCTAGGGTTTGTCAAGCAACTGGAAGGGTTTTAGGTAGGCATTCCAAATTCCAACTACGTTAACTTTTCATCCCCTTGATCTGCTGAGTGGAATCTCCAATCCTGAAATCCTTTTATTTTGGATTTACTCAACCTTTGACTCTTGGTCACACCATGTCCTACTATGGAAGTCAACCCTTGATTCAAACCAAGTCAAGTTAACCCAAAACCTTGAATTAAAATTCCCCGATAATTTGGAGCACCCCAACAAGGGTTGGCCATGCACTTTGAACTATGGTTCGATTCTAGAAAAGATTATGGATGGCTATACCGACTTGAAAATTTCATTGAGGGATTTTATCCTTATACGTAAATTTCCATTTTATTATCTTTGATTATATTCTTGATAATATTAAGCGGGATATACTTAAATAATAAACCATGTCTATGATAATATTTACGCATAAGCCGGTCTTATTTAACTTCCATCTCGCATGATTGTTTTATTCATTAATTGGGTGATTGTATCAACAAACCCACAATAAAAAACCATGCAATTGAAAAAAAAATTATGATCATGAGCTTGTTCTATTGGTTAGTTTATCTAGTGTTGATAAACTAACCGAAGACCTAGGGGAGAAACACCTAGAACTTTTCAGGTTCGTGTTTATAGTTTTCCACCTGTACACCTTTGTATCTCCTTAGATTGGTTTCACGATGACTCCAGACTTGAGATTCCTCCACTTGTTTGGTAGCTCAATCCATTACATATGCATTTATCTCACACACAGGTGAGGTTTAAAAGGGGTTTTTACGTAAGAGAAACCTTGGGAATGCATGCCCTACATATTAATGTGGAGAAGGATCGCAGGACATAAAATTTAATTTAAATAAATAAATTAAAAAAACATTAAAATAAAATGGTCTTGGTCTTTCTCATCATCATCCATACATGAACCTATATTTACACATAAATAAAACTAGAATTCAATTACTTAATCATTCTTGTTTAAGATAAATCACACATGAATCAATTAATTATATTAAATTATTCAATCCATTTATCCTAAACCATTTTTCTGACTTTCCTTTATATTTTCATGCATCATAATTTTAAACAAATAAATTAATTTAAAATTATCATTGTAGGTAACTTGTTTCTTGGAGGAAACCCAGTGAATTCCAGTTCATAACATCCCAATGAGTAGAAATGAAAATTACACATATGTCAAATTAAACACACATATATATAAAACACGTATCACTTGTTGTGCCTCATCTTAACTCATGAACTATGGTACATTCCTGAAAGGTTTGTATAATATAATAAATTTTTTTATAAATCTACATAATTAGGATGAGTACACGTTGTGTAGTTCTCACTACACGGAATATTATTTTGTTCACCATCCATCTGAAGTACACGCATGGGGACATGGCATGTAGAAGTACTTAAAAAATCATTGGAGTTCACGGTGTGTTCAGTGGGACACACGCCATGTAGTTTCCACATTACACAGTTTCTAGTGGGGCAAGCCATGTATGGGGTACATGGTCCAACCCTATCCCAAAGGGACTACATGTTGTGTTTAGTGGACCACATGGCGGGTAATCCAGAAACTGTGTACCACCTGTTCCTGGTCAACACACGGAGTCTTAAAGATTTAGATGGGATCCATTTACACGACCTCATTTGGTGGACCAGTCCAATGCATTGAACCTAGACTATAAGGCATGTACTCCCTAATCCACACCGTGTATTCTAGTTTTGTATGTCCAGGAACATTTGGTACCTCCGGATGAGATTCTATATTTTATTTTAATCAAAATTAAAAGAAGAATTATTTTTTGTAAGGTGAATGAGAAACGAGAGAGGAGGAACAGATCTCGAGATTTAGATTTAAATACCGATTAACATAAATTGAAACAATTAAATAATTAAATGTGTAAATCATCAACAAAAAAATATATAATTAAATCAATGATATGAACCCTTTGATAATACTTTTAGGTTTCGGTCACAAAGTATGTGCGTTGGTGGGCATACCAAACTTTAATTTTAGCATTAACAAAGATCAATCCGAGATTCATCACGATAATAAAATTCCAGAACTTCGGAATAGAATTATGAACGAAAAAGAAAGAAGGGAGTCCCAGAACCATAAATAAGATCATTATAAGTTTGTTATGATTAATTTAATTATTTGAAAATAATTTCCTTGAAGGAATTCTCTCTCATTTGATGTTTTCGGTCACGATCCGATGTGATACATCATTGCGGCATAGAATCCAAGTGTAGTATTCCTCTAGCGGTGATCCACATGTGCTCTATGTATCTCTGGACATAGCCGGAGGGATATTCGGGTGCTAGCGCAGAAGAGAATTCACTTGTGATATCCACCTTCAACCGCCTTGACCTGGTGGAGGTGGATCTCTCTCTCTTGTAGCCTAAGTGCGTTCTTGGTGGAAATGGAATTCTCTCTTGGCTTAAGAGATTTTCCAAATCTGTTGTTCACAATAATAATAAATGGCTAAGAAAATGAGAAATATATAATTGGGATTTATAATTACACAGAATAATAAATTGAATTAATTTCCCGAATGAATTTATTCTTATCATTTAATTCTTAGTAATATCCCATGTCTAATAATAACAGATGATTATTATTATTACTTGACATGCACCTAGAGAATTACATCTAATATTATTTAATTAAATAAATAATATTATTTCTCATAAATTCATAGAAAAACTAATGGCATGTATATATTAATATACACAGCTTGTACTTTTACTTTTCAATTTTTCTTTATTTCTTCCACCACATTTATTATACCCTGAATATTGATTATTTATTTATCAAATAAATATCACTGCATTACTTGCTAATAAACATATTATTCTTCCCACAATATATTTTCTCGAATAACCAGTGTCAAAATAAATGCAATCAATCATCCTTGAATAATTATTAACCCACCTAAATGAATAATCATTACTCAACTAGTTAAATTAATATTTAATGGAGATACTTGGAAAAACTTAGTTTGTGACCCTGTAGGCCTCTTTCTCAGTGGCATTAGGCGGAGCCTGCCTATAGTCCAAGGTTATTGTCTAGCAACACACCAAGGCACCCATATAGAAATAAGTTAATGTCACAGCAACATGTCACATCCTATGAATGATTACCATGCAATGTAATCCATTTGTCACGATATTTCGAATCAAGAGGGTTGCATGCTAGTTCCATCAACCCATGTTCTCGATTATTCAATCTTTGACTTTATGGAATTGAACATTCTCATTCCTCACCATGGACATAGATTTATTTAGGATATAGAAATTCCATCAAAGGGCCAAAGATATCGACTTCCATTATAAAATAGAAGGGACAAATCCTTTCACGCATTATCTGTCAATGCCGTATAACTCATGACGCACCAAACATATCCTACCTCGCTGGGAATAGTGCCACCTCACAGTTTTAGTCACTATATCTATGTGTGAGAGATGTAATACCCATTAATAATAATTTTAATGTCTAGGGACCAATACACACATCCACAGATAGAAACATCAAATGACACTATGAAACATGGATTTACTACAGGCGGGTCTTGTTCACATAATATCCTCCTAGATATTCCCAAGGGCGCACACCATGTGAATGTGCCTCAATGTTTTATGAGTCCTCACCCCTAATGGCATGTATTATTTTTCTCCCATTAATAAAATAATCCGGCCATAGAACATATATTTAAGAACAGTGTTATGAAATTTCCTATTTCTGATCATACTGGGGATTAGCTATTACCCTTTAATGAAACAGTTATCCTTAGAACATCATCACATGAATTGTCATGTAGAATCACAATAAAGATGTGATAAGATATTTATTAATGAATAAAGTACAACGTAGTTGGTTCTAGCCCACAAAATTTAGAAAACCCTACTTCGTAAACCATACACCATATTCCATAAACCCTAAACCATACAACTAAACCATATATCTTACAACCTAATCCTTAAACCTAAACAATATACCCAACACTTTATTCCTTAAACCTAATACCATTCACGGTAAAACCTAATCCCAACATCATGAACCCTAAACCCTAAACCCTAAACCTTAAACCCAAATTATATTCCCTCCACCCTAAACTATACATGAAAAACCCTATACCATGCACCCTAAACTGTAAAACAAACACCCTAAACTCTATATAACATTCACACTAATAACTAAATCCGACGCAATAAACCCCAAACCCATATCATTAATGGATCACTGAAGGATCCCTTCGAACATTTGAGGGTTCTTTGATTGCTCCAAACAACTCTCAGGTTGCAGCCTTGGATGAGCCTGCCGTGGTGGATGTGCTGGTGGTAGATTTCATGAAGGAGGCAATGGTTTCTCAGGGCCCGAAGACTGGGGATGAGTTGAGCTTGTCTTTAGCTGAGGAAAGGTCTATGGAGGATGACATGAACTGGCGTGATTCCCTTTTGGTTCTGTCCGGATGTCCATGTGTGGGAGGACCTGAAATGAGGCCTGGACCTCCTCCCTCTGACAGTACAAGTGGTGCTGAGGAACCTCCCAGTGGCCAGTTCCTTAGCCCTCGACCGGGAAATGCTGATGATGCTGATGGTCCATCCATGGATCTGCAGAGGGCTATAGTCCTTCATGGTTTCCCCTCTACTGAATATTTATGTGTGCAGTTGCAAGAGATGGTGTGGGTCGAACGAGAAAGGTTCCCGCTTGAGGATGAATCTGAATGGATTGGGGAGAGGTTTTCTGAAGATGATGGCCGAATTAATGCTGTTATGGCAAGGAAAAAGGAGAAAACAACTGGAGGAAGTGTGGAAACTCCTGGACCAGAATGTAAGAAAGGGAAGGCACCATAGACTATCATTGATGGTGTCACTTGCGCGAAGGCGGGTGCTACAGCTGGATCCATTCCCCCCCCCCCGAGATGAAGACGGAGGAGGGATTACTTTGCCCTTCCACATACCATGGAAACTAGGTCCTCATCACGAGCTGTCAGACTTAATCTAAAGGTGGACAAGAGAGAGCGGCTTTCAATTTCCTCCGACCAAGAGAAGTCTAGGATGAAGCTGCTATCCAGGCTTGGCATGCAAGAGGATTTTGAGTCTGGATGGGACTCAACAGACATGGGTGCTGAATCAGACTTCATCATTGCTGATGTGGGCGACGACTTTGGTGTGGGCATGGGGTTTCGAGGTGCGGAGCTAGAGGATTTTGGTGGCGATGTTGACTGATACTCCCCTTGTGTGCTTTCCTTTGGGACTTTTGGACTTGTTTTCTTTTGTTTTTTTTCTTTTCTTCCTTTCTTTTTGTTTCCTTCGGGATGAGGTCATAAGTGGTTTTGGATGTGGATCATTGGATCCCTCCCCTCCCTTGTCTACAGTGTCTGTGTCTCTTCTTTTAATAAATTTTGGGGGGTTCCAGGAATAGCCTGGACCCAAGCCTTCCTTTTCCCTAAAACCCTAAAAATATAAATCACACAAAAGAAACTAAAACCCTAAAAATAGAAAAAACAATAAAAACATTAAAAACCTAAAAATAACCATAAAAGGCTAAAATTCCTTAAATGAATATAGAACCCTTGAAAACTCTAGGAGATCCTAAAACATAAAAAATACAATAAAATACCATAAAAACACTAAAATACATTAATAATCCATAACGAACCTTAAAACCCCATAGAGACCTAAATAACCAAAAGGGCCCCTAAAAACCTAAAAATACCCTACAACCATAAAAGTCCCTCAAAAGGCCTAAAACCCCTATATAATCACTACAAAACTTTTAATACTTATGAAACCTAAGAATATGAGAAAATATACAAAACCCTTGAAATACTAAAAAACAAAAAAAAAACCCCAAAAAACCTCTAGAAACAGTTAAACACCCTCAAACAACTAAAAACATTGAAAACCCAAAAAAACTAAAATCTATAAAATCCCTATTAAAATTAGAAACACAAAAAAGAAAAAGGAAATTCTTAAATACCTAAATACCCATAAAATCACAAATCCTCTAAATCCATAAAAACATGAAACCCCAAAAAACTGAACGTACATGAAATTCCATAAAAACCCTAAAAACCCATAAAAACATTATAACCCTAAATATCCTTAAAACACTCCAAAAGGCCAAAAAACCTAGAGCACCCTAAAAATATAAAAAAAACTAAAAACCAAAAAAATCCATAACATATCATTAAAATACATAAAGAATCTAAATACCCATAAAAAACCTAAAAACTGAAAAAAAAACTCATAAAAACCCAAGAACCGTTGAGAACCTGAAAACCCCAAAAAACACAAAAACAATGATCACACTAAAAACCCTATAACCACAAAAAACTCAAAAACACATAACAACCCAATACCGTAAACCATACACCCTAAACCATATACCCACACCCAAAATCCAAATCCATACTCCTAAACCATAGTCCATACACCCTACAACCTAATCCCTAAACCCTACACCCTAATCCGGATACCCAATACAAAAAACCATGAACCCTAAACCAAAAAACATACACCATAAACCCTATACAATACAACCACAACCCAAAACCCTTCACCCTAAATCTTATAAACTATATTCTACACACCAAAACTTCACCCTAAATAAAATATCCTCCCCCTTAAACCCTAAACCATAAACCTTTAACAATAATCCATAAATCGTATACCCAAAATACTATACCATAGTCCCCAAAATAGAAAACCCTAAATAAAAAACCCTATACATTACACCCTTAACCCTAAATAATAAACCCTATACACTATACCCTACACGCTAAACCTTATACCCTAGTCCCGAAACCCTATACCCACCACCCAAAAACCTATAACTGAAACTCAAAATCATATACCGAAATCCCTAAACCCAAAGCCATACACCCTATACCATATAAAATTTACCCTATAGCCTAAACCTAATACCCAAACCCTATACACTACACATTAAAACCTACACCGAAACCCCTACACCCGACACCCTAAACCCTATACACTACACCCTAAACAATATACCCTACACCCTAAACCCAATACACTAAAATTAAAACCCAAAACCCATAACTAAAAACCCCACTCACAAAAACCTAAACGGTACACAGTAAAGGAAACACCTTTCACCCAAAACTGATAACCCAAAACCCTACACCCGAAACACTATACCCTACACACTAACCCAAAAAACCAACACCCTAAATCCTGTATCCATCACCGAAAACCAAAAACACTAGACCATAAACCATATTACCATAACCCTAAACCCTTTTCCATGAACCATATACCCTCCATCCAAAACACTAAACCCTAAACTCTAAACCATATACATTGCACTCTAAATCATACATACTAAACCCTATACAATACACCCTAACCCCTATACCCTAAAACGTAAACCCTTTAACATAAACACTGAACTATACACAATAAACCCTATACCTTACACCCAAAACACCAATCCCTAAACCATAATCCCAATACCTTTCACATTAATCCTTAAACCCAAGACCCAAAAAACCAATTCCTACACCCTAAAACATAAACCAAAGACCCTAAACAAAAGACCGTAAACCCTATACCTGACACCATAAACCTTAAGCACTACACCCATAACACTATACCCTATACCATAAAACCTAAACCCTACACCAAAAATCATATACCCTACTTCCTAATCCATATACACTACACGCTAAACCCTATAGGGCACACCTTAAACATAATTCATAATACCCTAAAACCCAAACCCTAAAATATATACCAAACACTTTAAACCCTAAACCTTTCACCCTAATACTTATACCCTACACCCTGACCCCTACACCCTACACCCCAAACCCTAAACCAAACACTCTAAAACTGATACCTTTTACCCTAAAAACTATACCATATTCCCTACACCTGTTACCCCACACCCTAAAACCTAAAACCTAAACCATAAAACCTAAACCATATACCCCACACCCTAAAACCTCAACCCTATACCTCAAACCTGATACCTTATCACCCAAACACTAAATCCTACACCCTAAACCCTATACCCAAAACACTGAAGGCTAAACCCTTCACCCTACAACATTTAAAATATACCCAATTTAGAAAAAACATATTTCACATATGTTTTTTACACCAGAGATATTTTAAAATGTGACTAATTAATTTACCAATATTTCAGAAAAATAATGCTCTATGAGGTGTTTTTAGTTACAAATGTTTATAAGAATCTCTAATTAACAATATAACGATGTTTCTAGAAAGTCAGGCAATCAAATTTCATTTGGAGACATTTACAAAAATCAGAAACGAGAAAACACTATTTACCGATGATTTTATGAATCATCGAAAATGTTTTTATCAATTGGACATACTTTCTATAAACATGGTTTCATTGAAATTATATAACATGTTTTTTTAAAAAAAATCAAAAAAATTCCTAATGATGCTAATTATGCCCAATCATGCTCTGCTCACACCAAGGAAATCACACACATCACCCTCGTGGATCCCTTGATACATGAAATAACCCAACCAACTAGTATGAAATCATAGCATTGTCACACATCCAAACCCTAGTAAAATGAGCTTTCCCCATTATGAGTCAAATCTAGATCTAGTCGGCCAACATTCCTCAACCGGCCAACTCACCAACAAGATTTTTGTATATAAAAATACATTATCTGATATTTATACATATGGTAATATATTACAATATTTAAAAAAGTAATATTATATATATATTTCTTAAAAAATATAATATTTATCACTAGTATAGGGTATTACAAACTGATGAAACCATTGATACATTGCCCACATCAGTATTGTGATTTGGGATGGTTTGCAAGACATGTTAACAAATATTTAACAAGTATCTCTCACTCTCTCTCTTTATATATATATATTTATATTTATATATCCATTCATGTGTGTGTTTATATATATATATATATTTATATCTATTTATGTAGAAATGTTTTTCTGTATGTTTGTGTGTGTGTGTTGGTGTATATGTGTGTGTGTGAGTTTACAAACACAAACACACACACACAAACATATATGTTTGTGTGTATATATATATTTATAAATATGTATGTGAATGTATATTTATAAATATATATCTATTATATTTATAATGATATTTAAATATATGATAGTGTATTAATATATCAATATAAATTTTTATATATACGTATATATAATTATTATTGTTTTGTTTTGATTCCCTATATATGTAAATTAATAAAATTATATTCATATATATGTTTAAATATAATTATCTATGTTTTAAAACACTAGAAAAAAGTAACTAAAATGGGCATTTTTTCTTAAAAACATGGATTCATTTAAAATGATAATTTTCTCTTTATATATAAATATATATGTGTATATATATATGAGTGTGTGTGTCTGTGTTTTTGTCTATGTTAATAAATAAATATATATATATATATATATTCATTGAGCCACTACCATTGATATTTACCTTGAGGGATAATTATATATATGTGTGTGTGTGTTTATATATATATAACGATATTTTAATATATGTTAATCTATTTTTGTATAATTAAAAATTTATAAATATACATATAAATAAATATAATTATAAAATTATATATATATATATCTTTAACTTAATATAATTTTAGTTATATAAAACTAAACATGTTCTAAAAGAGCGGGAAGAAAATTTAAATAAAATAACCATCTTTTATTTAAAACATTACTAAAATAAGAAATAGCCATTTTTTCAACAAAAAAACACTAAATTGGACACAATTAATAGAGAATGTGGCATTTCTTAAATATAGTGACATTTTTAAATGTGGCTAAATTAGCGATGATTTCTTAAAAATGTCACAAAATTTAAAATGAATGATGTTTTTCTCAACAACGTCAAAAAATTAGCGTTGTTTTTAAAAAAACATTGCTATATTATCCATGGTTTTCAAATTTTTTGCAAAATTTTCCTTTTTTGAAAATATTGGTAAATTAAAAAGTATCCACATTTCTAAACATCGCTAAAAAATGCTAAAATGGCCAATTTTTTGACCACATGGCTAGAAAAATATCACTAATATCTACTTTTTCGTTTTGACCCTACACACTAGAACAAAAATACAACACCCTAAACCCTATACACTAAACCCAAAATCTTAATCCCTACACCCTACACCCTAAAACCTATACCAAACAGCATAAACCATATGAGCTCCACCTTAAACCTTATACCCTACAACCTAAACCCTATACCCTACACTTGAAACCATACCCCAAACACCCAAACCACTAAGTCCTACACCCTAAACCCATACCCATAAGCCAACACCTAAACCATAAAACATAAACCTATACTATATATATTAAACCCTACCACAAATACACTATAACCTAAAGCATATACCCTACACCTTACACCTTAAACCCTATACCCTATATCTTAAAACCTAAACCCTAAACCCCACAACCTCAAACCTACACCCCAAACCCTATACCCTGAACCCTAAACCCTAAAACCCACACCCTAGACCCTATACCCAACAAACTAAACCCTAAAACATACACTCAGAACACTATACCCTACACCATAAACCATAATCTGGACACCCTAAACCCCATACACTAAACCTTAAACACTACACCCTAAGACCTATATCCTGCACCCTAAACCCTAAAACATAGACCCTAAACCCTATATCCAACACCCTAAACCCAACAACATGAACTCTATACCCTGAACTCTACACCATAAACCATATTACCCACACTATTAGAACTAATCCCAAGACCATATACTCAACACAATAAACCCTATACCCTAAACCATAGATAGAAAACCCTAAACCCTAAACCATATACCCTACACCTAAAACCCTAAACAATCCACCCAAAACCATTTTACATACCACTATACCCTAAAACCTATACCCTAACCCCACCCAAAACCCAAAACATGTCACCTTAAACCATAAATCCTACACCCAAAACCCTAAATACTACAACCTAATCCTTAAACCCCACACCATATATCCTAAAACCGATACCCAATAATTTATACCCTAAACCTGACACACTAATCCCAAAAACCTACACTCTAAACCATATACCATAAACCTTAAACTTTATTTCCTTCAACCATAATCTAAAACCCTAAAAAAACTATAAAAAACCCCTAAAATCTAACAATACTCTAAAATACACTACAAAATCCAAAAAAATCATCAAATTGCCTAAAAACCCAAAAAACATTAAAACCCCCTAAAAGCATTACAAAACCCCAAAGAATCCCTAAATACCCTACGAAACCCTTCAGAACACAAAAAATCCAAAAAAAATCCAAAAAACCCTAATACCCTTAAAAACAAAAAATATATACAAAACCAAAAAAACAGTTAAAAACCATAAAAAATGAAAAATATTTACAACTCTAACAAAACATTAAAAATCTAGAAACCATTAAAAATAATATAAACCCATAAAAAATTTAGAAAACCCCTATAAAATTATAAAAAAATACAAACCCCTAAAACCCCCTAGAAACCCAAGATGTACACTAAACCCCGAAAAAATATCCCTAAAATCATAAAACATAACGGATCTAAACATCCTATAAAACCTCGAAAAAACCTAAAACTCTAAAACCCCTAAAAACCCCCAAAAACTCTGAAAACCCAAAAAACCTCCAAAAATTTTGAAAAAACGAAAAAACCCTAAAAAACAAGAAAAAACTAAAGAATCACTTAATACCCCGGAAAAACATAAAAACATAATGAAACACCTAAAAACCCAAAACCCCCCAAACAAACCTAAATCTCTCAAACCACTAAAATTAATTAATAAACCTAAACCCCTTAAATTCTTAAAAAACACTAAAACCCCCAAAATAATCACATAAAAACTAAAAAATATCCTTAAAACCCCTTAAATAGCTTAACAACCCCAAAAAATACCAAAACACCAAAAAACCAAAAAAAACCTTAAATACACAAAAAGTGCATTAAAAATATTAAATCCTAACCCCTCCCCCCCAAATAAAATCCATAAAAATCCCAAAATAAAATTTAAAACCCTAAAAACCTAAAAATAACAAAAACTCTAAATACATTATAAAACTGTAAAACCCCTAAAATGCATAAAAAACCCAACAAATCCTAAAACAAAATAAAACCCTAAAAAATCAGATGACCCCTGAAATCCTTAAAATTCGAAACAAAATATTTAAAACCCTAAAATACCAAAAAAAAACTGTACAAAAACCCTTTAAATAAGAAAACTACTAAAATCCATAAATGCCATTCAAAAACCATAAAAACCCTATAACCCAAAAACCCCATGAAAGACCCCTAAAACCCGTTAAAACCATAAAATATTCTAAAACTGTAAATAAAACTAAAACAAAAAATAATAATTATTTACCCAATAATTAAATTAAAACCTCAACAAAGCCTAAAAACCATATAAACACAAAAAAATACTAAAAGCCGAAATTCACATAAAAACCACAAAACACCATGAAATCTGTAAAAACAAAAAGGACCCTAAAACACTAAAAATTCTAGGAAATATATATAAAACACTAAAACCCTAAAAGTCCCTTAAATACCAAATCTATTTTCCCAACATGAAAAACCCTAAACCGTACACTCTAGACCCTATACCCAAGATCATAAACCCTACAGCCTAAACTCTATACACTACAACCTATACCCTATACCCTACACCCAATGCCTAATACCCTAAAAAAGCAACCCTACACCGTAAATCTTATTACCTACACCTTAAAACCTAAACCATACACCCACAACCCTATACCCTGCAATGTAAACACTGAAAACTACACCTAAAAACATATAAATTACACCCTAAATGATAAACACTATACCAAACTCCCTAAAACCTAAAACCAACACCCTAAACCATATACCCAACATAATAAAACGTAAATCATAAACCCTAAACCATATACACAACACACTAAATGAAACACCCTATTACATATATCCTACACCATATATCCTATACTATACATCCTAAACCCAAAATTGTATACCCTGAACCCTATATCCTACACCATAATCACTATACCCTAAACCATATAACTTAAACCCTACAGACTAAAATCCATACCCTAGAACCTAATCCATAAACCCTACACCATAAACCTTATACCCTACACCCTAAACCAGAATCCCTACCCGCTTAACCATACACCCTACACGCTTAACCAAAAACAATGCACCCTAAACACTATAACCAACACCCTATACCCTATAACCTACCCCAAAAACCCTATTCCCTACACCCAAAACACTATACCTTTAACCCTAAAACCTAATCCCAAACCCTACACCTTAGTTCCTAAACCCTAAACCCTATAACCTATAACTGACACCCTAATCCCTAACCCGCACACCCAAAACCATGTACCCAACACCCAATACCCTACACCATACACACAATACCCCGCTTCCTAAAACCAAAACCCTACATCATAAATCCCGTAACTACTCCCTATACCCTAAACCCTAAACCTTAAATCCTATACCCTACCCCCTAAACCCTGCACCCTAAATCCTATATCCTACACCCAAAACCCTATACCATATACCCAAAACCCTAATCCATGCACTCTAAATACTATACCATACACTCTAGTCCCAAAATCCTACACAATAAACCATATATTGTATAATCTACACAACATAACGTTCACCATAAATCCTATACCCGACACATTAAACCATTTAACATACACTATAAATTGTAAAACCTAAAATCCCTAGAAAACCATAAAAACCCTAAAACACTAAAAACTCTTAAAAATTCCAAAAGTCCTTAAATCCCCCCAAAACACCCAGATTCCAAAAAAACAAAATACCAAAAAAACTCTAAAAAACTAAAAATAAAAATAAACCCTAAGAAAATACATAAAACATAAAAAAAACCTATGAAATACCACAAAACCCTAAAATCAATAAAACCCATAATAAACCAAGATATTTGTATAAAACCCTAAAACCCTAAAACCATATATAAACCTAAAAACCTAAAAAACAATTAAAACCCCAAAAAACCCCAAAAATTCAAAAATAACAATAAAAATATAATGAAACACAAAATAAACCATTTAAACTCATAAAAACTCTAAAACCCCTAAAAACCATAAAACACCGAAAGAACATAAAAACACAAAAGAACCCCAAAACCCAAATAGAACCCAAAAACCCAAAAAATTACCAAATAACCCATAGAATACCACATAAAATTTAAAATATAAACACCCTAGAAATCTTAAAAACCTTAAAATCCCCTAAAAACCCTACAAATACACTGAAAAAACTAAAATCGCTAAAATCACTCAAACCCTAAAACCACTTAAAACCCTAAAATACCTAAAAACCCTAAATACTAGCGTAAAGATACATATCAGACACTAAAAACCAGAAAATCACTAAATTTCACGAAAACCCATTGGAAACTCAGAAGGAGCGTCAAACCCAAAATACCCAAAAAACCAAAAAAAATCCAAAAAATACTAAACAGAATAGAAATACCTAAAAATACACTAAAACCCCTAAAATATCAAAAATCCATAAAATCCCATAATTCATTTAATACCCCTAAAAACAATTATGACCCAAAAAATCCCTAAAACCACTAAAAAGACTAAAACTAATAAAATCCTTAAAAGACCTAAAAAACTCAAAAATCTGCTAAAAATTATAAAAACACTTAAACACTTAAAATCCCAGAAAGGCTCTAATACACTGAGAAACCATAACAAATACCAAAAAACCTAAATACCATAAAAATCATTGAATATATTAAGACCCCTAAAAACTCTAAAACCCTAATAACTCTTAAAAACATAAATCCTAAATAAAACCTCCTAAAAACCCAATGAACACTAAAAATACTAGAAATATTAAAAAACCCAAAACCACTAGAAACCCTAAAACTCACAAGATACCATAAAACCCTAAAAAGTATTTAATGTACCAAAAACCATAGAACCACATAAAATATTCTAAAACCCCAATGAAAACTGTTAAAAACCATTAAAACTTTTAAAAACCCTAAAAACTCTAAAACACCAAAAAACCCCAAAAGAACATAAACCCCTAAACCTCTTAAAAACAAAAAAACAAAAAAGCCTCGGCAAAACTGAAAAACCCCTAAAATAGTAAAACCCATAAAACCCATAAAAATCATGAAATTATTTAAAAACCTAAAACTCTAAAAACCGTAAAAACCATAAAACCCCCAAAAAACCATAAAATTTCCATAAATATTCTAAAACCCCATAAAAACCTTAAAAATAAAAAGTCTTCAAAAAAATCCCTGAAAACACTTTGAAAACAAAAAAATATGTAAAACCTCTTAAACACCTAAAATCCTTAAAAACACCTAAAAATATCTCAAAACCACTTAAAACTTTTAATGTCCCTAAAACCCAACCAAAATCCCTAATATGCACAAAAAACATAAAAATGATAAAACCCCTAAAAATCAAATAAAATCAGAAAAACACTAAAATCCTTTAAAATCCCTCAATCCATTACAAAAAATAAAACCCTAAAAATAATAATAAAACCCCTCAATACCCTAATCCCACTAATAAATCCTAAAACCACTGATGATTCCAACAATACCATAAATGTTCAACAATCCCCTAAAACCATAAAAACTAAAAAAACCACCAAAACACCTTATAACAAAAAAAAAATAGTAAAGAAATAAAAGAGACATAAATTTCCCAAAATTACCCTCAAATCCTAAAAATCCTAAAAACTATAAAAGCCCAAAAACCCTACAAGAACCTATAAAACAAATAAAACAATACAAAACACTAAACAAATGTACAAAAACCCCTAAACCCTAGACCTTAAACCATATTCCCTCACCCCAAACACTTTTCCGTAAACCTTACACCCTCCACCATAAACCCTATTCCCCATACCATAAACCATATACCCTCCACCCTAAACCCTAAACTCAACACAATAAACCCTATACACTGCACCCTTAACCATATACCCTACAACCTATACCCTATAACCTACACCCTAAATGCTATACCATAAACCTTATACCTTCCACCACAAACCCCAAACCCTAAACCCGGAAACCAAAACCCCAATCCCAATACCCTAAATCTTCAACCATAAACCCTAAACCCAAAACCCAATTACATACACCAAAAACACTAAACCCTAGACCCAAAACACTATACTCGAAAAATCAAACCTAGAAACCTAAACCCTTTACCCTACACCCTATACCTTAAATCCTAAACCCTACACCCCAAACCGTATAACCTACTACCTATTCTATATACATTAGACCCTAAACCATCTGTGATACATGCTAAAAACAATTTCCAATACATGAATCCTCAAACCGTAAATTCTAAAAAATGATCCTAAACCAGAAACCTTGCACCCTAAACCCTATACCCTACCCCTAAACCCATACACCTCAAACCCAACACCCCAAACCCTAAACCATACAATCTAAACCTGATACCTTTTACCATAAACCCTAAACCCTACAACCTAAAACCTATACCCCACACCCTAAAACCTAAACCATATACCCACACCCACACCCTAAACCCTACACCTCAAACCTGGTACCCTACACACCAAACCCACAAACCCTACTCCCTAAACACTATATCAAAAACACTGTAGACTAAACCCTACACCATATAAATTATACCCAATAAAAAACATATTTTTTACATAGGAAGTGTTTTAAAATTTCAATAATTAATTTACCAATATACTATAAAAATAACACGTAATGATGTGTTTGTAATTAGTGATGTTTTTATGCATTGCTAATTAACCATTAAATGACGTTTCTAGAAATGTACGTAAATAAAATTCATATAGAGACATTTATAAAAATTTCTAATGAGAAACGCAATGATTACACATGTTTTTCAGAAACATTGGTAATTTTTTTATTAATTCGAATCGTTTTTTATAAACATGGCATCATTGTAATGATATACATTATTATTTTTTAAAAAAAATGGAAAATATTTTTCAATCAATATGCCAACTACGACATCTCATACTCTGTTCACACCTAGGAAGTCACACACCTCCCCCTCATGGATCCCTTGACACACAACATAACCCACCCATCTCTTATGACATCATAGCGGTGTCACCCTTCCCAACACCACCCTAATGAGGTAGCCCCGCTAGGTATCAAAGCTAGAACCAGTAACCCAACATGCCTCAACCAACCAACTCACGCACAAGATTTTTTAATATAAAAATATACTATCCAACATTTATACATATATTAATATACATCATTATTTATGAAATTAATATTATATACGTATATATTTGTATATATATAATATTTATTACTAGTATAGGGTATCATGAAACAAAAGAAACCTTTGATACCTCACCCACATTAGTTTTTTGATTTTGCCTGAGATACAAGACATGTTAATAAATAATTAATATGTGTCTCTCTCTATATATATACCCAAGTTTGTGTATTTATATATATATACATATACATGTGTCTGTTTATATTTAAATTTTTGTTTGTATGTTTTTTGTCTTTTTCTATATGTGTGTGTGTTTGAGTTTACAGACACACACACACACACACATATATATATATGGGTCTCTATATATATTTATTAATATATATGGATTTTTATATTTAAAAATATATCTATCGTATATATATATATATATATATATTCTTTGAGATACTACAATTGAGATTCACCTTGAAGGGGTAATTATATATGTGTGTGTGTGTGTGGGTCTGTACGTGTGTTTATATATATATATATATATATATGTTATGATATTTAAATATATGTTAATTTATTTTTATATAATTAAATATTTATAAATATGAATATATATATATATAATTATAAAATTATATATATATATAACTTAATAGAATTATAGTTATACATAACTAGACATGTTTTAAAATAGTGGAATGAAAATTTCAATAAAACAGTAATATTTTCTACAAAACATTACTAAATATAAAAGTTTCCATGATTTCTTTAAAAATTAACTAAATTGACCACACTTTCTGGAAAACGTGGTAAAATTTAATTATAGAAACATTTTAAAATGTTGGTAAAATAGTAATGGTTTCTATTAATCATCACTAAATTTAAAATTAGCCATGTTTTCTTAACAACGTCACTAAATTAGTCATGTCTTTCAAAGACAACACTAAATTAGAAATGATTTCAAAAACATCCCAAAATTTCCAATGTTTTTCAAAAATCTTTCTAAATTAGCCATCTTTTTCAAAAATGTTGCACAATTACTTCTGTTTTTAAAAATTGTAGTTAGATTCAAAATTACCCTAGTTTCTAAATGTCGCAAAAAAATTGAAAAATCAGCCAATTTTCAAAACAACAAATCTAGAAAAATCACCTTAAAATATAGTTTTGTGTAGCGACAATAGTCACAAAAACAAATAGCCAACACCCTAAACCTTATACACTAAACCCTAAACCCTAAACCCTACACCTTAAACCCTATACCTAACACCATAAACCATATTTACACAGTAAGCCTCACACCGTAAACCGTAAACCATATACCCTGCACCAAAAACCCTACACCAAACACCCAAAACCCTAAGCCCAACGCCCTAAACCCAATACACATAATCTAAAACATAAACCCTACAACCTACACCAAATACCCTATACCTTACATGTGAAACCCTATATCCTATACCCTATACCCTAAACCCTTTACCCTAAACAAAAAACCCTATACCCAACACCATAAACCCTTACAATACTCCCTAAACCCTATACTGTATACCATTAATCCTACACACTAAACCCTAAACCCTAAATTCTACACCCTAATCCCTATACCCTACACCCTAAACTCTAAAACCAAAACCCAAAATCCTATACCAGACACCCTAAACACTAAATCATACACCCTAAAACCCATACCCTAGACCCTATACCCTAAACTGTACACCCTAAACCCAATATCCTAAACCTTAAACACTACACCCTAAATCCTATACCCTACACCCTCTACCAGATACCCTAAACCCTATTCCCAACACCAAAAACCCTAAAATGTAAACTCTATACCCTACACCATAAACCATATCACTGATACCCATAATACAAAAACCTAGACCCTAAAACATTTACCCTAAACCCTACACAATAAACCCTATAACCTAAACCCTAAAAACAAAACCCCACACATTAAAACCTACACCATAAACACTAAAATCTAAAAAATCCACCCTAAACCCTATACCACGAACCCTAAACCCTAAACCACACACCTTAAACCCCATCCCAACCCCTAAACTAGACACCCTAAACCCAAAACTCTACAAAGTTAACCCTAAACACTACACCCTAATCCTTAAACCCTACACCTTAAACCCCACACCATAAACCCTAAACCATAAACCCTACACCATATAGCCTATACCCTATAGCCTATACAATATACCATGAACCCTACACACTAAACCCAACATTCTACACTCTAAAACTATTATCATAGACCTTAAATTCTAGCCCCTACCACCAAAATCCTAAACCATAAAACTACTAAAACACCCAAAACCCCCTAAAAATCTAACAATACACTAAAATACACTAGAAAATCTAAATATATCCTAAAATACCCTAAAATACCCAGAAATCCATAAAAACCATAAAACCCCATTAAACCCACTAAAAATAGTACGAAACCCCTAAGAATCAATAAAATTCCAAATAAAGCCTTCAAAACCCTAAAAACCCAAAACACTTAAAAACCTAAAAGACATACAAAACCCATAAAAACATAAAAACCATTAAGACCCTAAAAACAATTTAAAACTCTAACATGCCTTAAAAACCTAGAAATCACTAAATATAGTATAAACCCATAAAATCCCTACAAAACTCTAAGAAAATTCTAAAACACTATAAAACCATAAAACCCCTTAAATCACAAAAAATACACAACCCCCCCCCCCCCCCATTAACCAAAAAACCCCAAAACATAAATGAAATGAAAAAACCACTAAAAACAATTTATTATAATACAAACCTTAAACAATAAAACCCCTAAAATCCTACAACACTAAAAACCTTAAAAATAGAAAAAACCCAAAAATACCTTAAAACCAAAATAATATCCCAAAACCCCAAAAAATCACATCAAATTCCTAAAATCCATAAAAACCCAAAATAATCCCCTAAAAACCCTAAAAACACAATACAATACTAAAATCCCATAAAATTCTAAAAGAACCTAACACCCCTAAATGACCCTAAAAAGACTAAAACACCCAAATTAATCTTATAAAAACACTAAAATTTATGTAAACCCCCTTAAACACCCTAAAAACCCAATAAAAAAATAAACTTATAAGGAAACCCTAAATCAACCTGAAACCCATTAAAACGATTATAAATCACAAAACCCTAAGTCCCCCAAAAAACCCAAATACCATATAAAATCCTAAAAACAATTAAAACCTATAAAACCCAAAAACCCAAAAAACCTTAAAAACAATAAAAATATTTAAAACCCCAAAAATCCAATAATACTCTAAAACCATAAAAAACTAAAGAACCATGATATCCATAAAAATTAAAAAAAATAAAAAAACCTTAAAATTCAAAAATCCCTTAACAAAAACCATTGAACATGATAACTAATGAAATCCCAAAAATCCATAAAATACCAAAAAATACCCTAAAGGTGTAAAAAATAATGAAAGAAATATAAAACCCCTTAAAACCCTTAAATATCCATAAAACCATAAATAACACTAAAAACCATAAAAACATTAAAAACCCAAAAAATATAGAAGAACCCTAACAAATCCTAAAAACCCCTAAAACCACCAAAAACCCAACAAATTATAATATCCTAAATACACCTAAATCCCATAAAACACTGAAAACATGTAACAGCAAAAAAGGTCCTAAAAACAAAAAATCATTAAAACCGATAAAAACCCAAAAAACATAATCCATTTTCCATTCTCCCAGAAGCTTAAACCCTAAACCCTAAACCCTATACACAACATCATCAACCCTAAAACATAAAATATAAATGCTAAAGCATGTAGACAACACCCTAAACCCTACACCCAATGAATAAATCCCTACAAAATAAAACCTACACCCTAAAACCTATACTATACTCCTTAAAATGTAGACACTACACCCAAAACATTGAACAGTACACATAAAAATATAAAACATGAACTAAAAATTATAAACCCTAAACTGTATACCCAATACCCTACACACTAAAACCTAATCCCAAAACCCTAAATAGTATACCCAATAGCCTAAATCATAAATATTACACCATAAAACATATACACTACTTTTGAGGCTCCTTTTTCGTCAGATTGTCTAAACGAATGGAAAGAAAAATGACTTAGAACAAATTGATTCATCCTTTTGAGAAAACATCAAAAATCAACAATGGAATGAACAAAGTTTCAAAGGCACAAGGGTCTAGCAAGTTCCATAACTGTCACGCAATTCCACTGGCGTGACACCTAATGGTCACGCAAGTGACTTGCACACCCTAAAAGATAACTGCCCGGGGTTTTCTCCAGCCTATAAATAGACCCTGTGGGCCCCCATTGAGGAATTGTTTTTTCCAGAAACTCAAATTTGAGCTCCTGGCGCCCTAGTCTCTTCTCAAAGCATCAGAAACCCTTCTAAGGTAATTTATTACCTACAAAGAAAGATCTATGGAGGGGGGGGATGGCAGGACTAAGTATTGAAACTCATCAACACTTGCGCGCCTGAGTGGCTTGCCCATAAGGGAAATGTCCACACTTGTGCACCGCCTAACTCCTTCAATAGAACATGCGCGCCACTATTTTTTAATAAACTCAAGATGATTCTGAAGTCTTTAACCAAGAGTTGCACAAGTATTACCCTTCTGGTTAACCATCGCGCAAGTACCCATGTTTCACGCAGGTATACCCGGGCGACCAGGACTTGCGCGCCCACGCAGTACCTGCACGCCTACCAGGACTTGCGCCCCCTAACTTTTTGGGTTCCATTCTTGCCCATTTCACCTCTATTATTCCATTCCACATCTCCTCTTCAAGATTCAGTCTTCAAGACACTCTTCAAAGACATTTATGGCATGATTTCTTGATTTGGATTCCTTATCTGAAAGGAACTCTATGGAATATCTCTCAAAACCTAGTGATTTACACATCTTTATGTCACTAAATATTGAGATTTCATTCATTCAACCTCATCCTTTAAGATGAAAGAACTCATTAACCTAGGCCTTCTTTTCAAGAGTAAGCCCCAGTCTCAAATATGGGCCTCCTTTTCAGGAATAAGCCCCAGTCATAATTCTCAAATTTGGACATCCTCGTTAAGAGTAAGCCCCAAGTCCTCATTTACCTGGTCCTCCTTTTCAGGAGAAAATCCCAGTCTTAATTCTCATTAATTTTGGGCATCCTTTTTAGGAGTATGCCCCAAGTCCCTTAATCTGGGCCTCCTTTTCAGGAGTAAGCCCCAATCTTAAAATTCCCAAATATGGGCATCCATTTCAGGAGTAAGCCCCAACCATAATTCTCTTAACCTGGGCCTCCCTTTCAGGAGTAATCCCCAGTCTCAAATATGGGCCTCCTTTTCAGGAATAAGCCCCAGTCATAATTCTCAAATTTGGGCATCCTCCTTAGGAGTAAGCCCCATGTCCTCATTAACCTGGGCCTCCTTTTCAGGAGTAAATCCCAGTTTTAATTCTCATTAATTTTGGTCATCCTCTTTAGGAGTAAGGCCCAAGTCCCCTAATCTAGGCATCCTTTTCAAGAGTAATCCACAATCATAAAATTCCAAAATATGGGAATCCTTTTGAGAAGTAAGACCCAACCATAATTATCTTAACCTAGGCCTCCTTTTCAAGAATAAGCCCCAGTTATAATCATTAACCTGGGCCTCCTTTTCAGGAGTAAGCCCCAGTCTCAATTATGGGCATCCTCTTCAGGAGTAAGCCCCAAGTCACTTAATTTTTCAAGTCTCTTAACCAGAGCCTCCTTTTCAGGAGTAAGCCCCAGTCTCAAATATGGGGCTCCTCTTAAGGAGTAAGCGCCAATCTTAATTTCTCTTAACGAGTCCTAATTTACCTTTGATATGGGATTCCCTCTCATGAGTAAAACCCAATCATAAGTCCTCTCCTAATTTGGGCCTCCTTTTCATATGTAAGCCCCAAGTTAGAGTATTAAAATCTCTATGAAGCACATATACATTTATAGACCCTGTTCTTGGATTTATTCCCTGAAATAAATCATAATCTTCATTTATCTGGGCAGTCATACATACATAAGTCCCACATTATTTCTTATGATTGTACCTTTCATGGCAAAATTGTCTGATTTTTACCAATACCTCTTGTTTCTCACACCGAGCATGACTCACACGTGCTTAGAGAGTAAAAGTAATTATGAAATCCTTCTTTGATCCATCAATCATAAACATCATACTCCCTTACTTGAACTACGTGGGTTCAGATTTCTTTTCTAAACAAAGGATACGTAGGTAGCCCATCTAAAGGTTCAATCCGAACTCTGAAATAATCCATGTCCTTCTGAATGACAATAAACATCATGTGCCCCACTGAGTGGCCTTAAAACCAGCATGGTCATCATAATGGCCAAGAGACTTATATATAAATATGTCGAAGGATACCATTGAACAAGAATCTGTAATAAATACTTATGATTCTCTATCGATGAAGAACCTCTAATACATATAAAAGATTCACTAAATTTCCTACATATTTAATCATTGATTTTCAGATCTGAAGGAAATCTCATTTTATACATGGTAATGAAATAAGGATTCACGAACATAACTTAAATCTATAAAGAGAGTCCCAGAGTAGACAATAATTCCCCTCAAAAAGGTGTGATGAGTCCGACCTCCCATCCTCTCGACCAATGAAAATTCCTAAGACTCATTAGTCCACAAACTAATGAGCTCCTACCTTTGGAATGTGTGTCCAAATGGATGTGGAATCATTGGATGTTTCTGGTTCTACGAACAAACCCTTTAGAAACCGATGGAATGTTAGAATCTCCGATCAAGGAGGTCATCCCCGAATTCCGAGGGAAAAAAATGTTGAACCCGACGTGAATCCTTAACCAAGTTAAAATGATGTTTTACCTATTTCTTGTGCCCCTATTTAAAACTCAATGAGAGGGCCAACAACAACAATCATTGACATATGTGCTCATCCAAAAGATGTAGTGGCTTCTCTTATTGTGATTATGTCTATTATATCAAACATGCAGTCTTTTCCAAGAACTTCTACATTTCCAGAATGGCTACTCTCAAGTTCACACCTGTGAATACCACTTCTGCGAATGCCACTACTGCTACTCCTACTGGATCGTCGTCTGCTCTGAGGATGACATCACCTAATCTGCTTCTTCAATGTTGGGTATCAAATGTGCTGGTTAAGGAGTACCTTCAACATGGTACCATCCCAAATCTGGAGGCTACCCGAAAATCCCTCCAAGTGAACAACTCACACCGGTCTTCCGAACAACGACAACCAGTGATCAAGAAGCAGGCGGTGCTAACCACCGTCTCCAACTATTTCGGGTCGTTATCCCCAGAACGCAGTCACTATTCACTCACATATTCTAGGGGAGGTGAATGAGCAGGTCCCTCAGGGCCTTAATTCAAAGAAGTAGAATTCATTCCTGAGGGCTCCTATCAACAATCGCTACCAGACTCGTGTGGCAGTACGCCCTCAACATGAAGAGGGTGCCGAATCCGGGTGTTCGCCTTAGGTTCCTCGAACCCGAGCAGGCACGAAGAATCGCCAGAGGCGATATCCGGTTATCAATGAGTAGGTTATCATCTCTGTCATCTCCAGAGAAGTCCACCAACCTAAAATGGTGGCAAGCAACGAGCAGGCACACACACACCTACCCGTTTTAATTCCACTGTCCAGCTGACTCGTTTTGCAGCATCCCGCCAATCCTGCAAGGAAATTCCGACAGAGTACTATAGGCAAGAAACATACACCTGTTTATACATCATCAGCTAGTCAGAAGGCTTGTTTGACTACATATGATGGAGCTCGTCAACCACGTTCGGTGAAGTGCAATCAACTAGCACATACACCTGCTAGTATTAATCAATCCTACCAACAGTCTCGCTTGGTAGCATTCGGAGAAGTTAGTCGGAAAGCCCCGACATCAAATTGGAGGCAAACTCAACTCTTTGACCACACACTTGAGTACTTTCAGGATTTACTCACAGGAAACGGAGGACAGGAGCAGGTACATACACCTACTCCAATCACAGAATGGACATATATCCCAGTTTCGGCAGCTGAAGTCACCAAGCATATTCTATCAATGGTGAAAGAGTATAAGCAAATTCCTACTCATATCCTGGATGCCTGTCAGGATATTATAACAGCTTTAGTGGCATCTCAGAGAAAGACACATAAATCTGTCCCTACTAGTGGAGTGACACATCAACAGTTCACTCCAGAACAGACACACACATCTGTTCCAGTCCAAGAGGGTTGTGGGGCATACTCCCCCATATCATACAGACAACCAAGTCAGGCACATACACCTGATTTGAGTGGAGATTGTGAGCCTAACCCGGCCATCATTCCTGATCAGGCACATACACCTACTTAGAGCAGTCACTTTTGTCAACAAGTGGCTTCCAAAGCGAGTAGGAAGGCGTCTAAGAAAAATACACGTCCAACACCGTCAGGAGATCAAGAGCCAATCTGTAACAAGGCCTTTCTCGATGCTAGAGTTCTTTAAGCCCTCAGATAGTTATTCGTTAGAATTCATGATTCTACTCCATAATTTCTAAATAGTGGGAACATTAATTCCGAAGGTATTCAACAAAAACTTCCTCATGAAGGCTTTCTTTATGACAATTCGGTTGATCTCGAAGTTTCATCTCCAGATGAGAGCCACAAGAACCCTCTATGTGGTCCGAAGACCAAGGAGCAAGAGATCTCAACTTTTGTTGTAACCCATTATGGTGGTCCACCCCATGATGATGAATTTCGCTACTAATTTCCTCTCTGTTGTAGTGATGTACATTTCCCGGAAAATGCTCCAGTGGAAAATGTAGTGCTGAGAAATCCCTCTTACCTTGAGGAACTTGCAAATGCGAAACCAGTCATGTCTGATTTTTCATCACTGGCAAGTGAAATACTTTCTCAATCGGAAGATACCCCCGGGTGTAGGTCATTCTCCGAACCACGCCTAAGTCATGTATCTTCTAGTTTAATCAGTGATTTCACTACTAATCCTATCAAATCCAATGAATCAATAAGGAAGAACCAGCTCCAGTCAAAATAGGTAGACGGATCTTCATCAAATGATAAAGAGGAAATGCTGAACATGAGAAAAGAACTGGAGAAAGGTGAAGTGCCAGTCATGTTTTGGCCTCTGGCTGACTCTCAGTATGACATTCCAGAAATGTTGACGGAAGATGGAATTCATGATATTCATCTCAACACATGGAAAAATCTTTTTCAGTTGAAAAAGAAAGTATTATCTTATGATGAATATGAAAATCATCTTAGGATAATAGAAGGGTTACAACGTCAGATTGATTTGGCATCTATATCACTCTCTCAATATCCGAAAGCTAAAAAGCAGTAGAGAGCTCTTCAACGTTCATGCCTTGGTGCACTATGAAGATTGTGTCAGATAATTTCCAATGCCCCATCTGGCATTCATGCCAGAGGATGGGCTGTTCATGGAGCACTACATTTCACGGTGCTCTCTTATCAACAAAGCCCGCAGAAAATTGTCTCATGCAATGTTATTGTCGATGGTCGGCCATCTTCAATGGACTTTGTTTGTAATCAAAAGCTTTCCCAAGAATAGGCCTCAACTAGTTCCTCTCAAAATCAATAATATAGAGAACAAGTTGTTGAATTACTCCTGCATCAAGCAATCGAGAATATTGAATAGGCCTCTCGTTTGGAGCAGGCACATCACCATGTGACAGAAGTGTTAGAAATCATCCAACGATCTTTTGAACCGAATGATAAAAGTGGATATCGATTGATGCATCCAGCTAATTTCCAGACCATGGTCCGCGAGATCAGGAGAGATTTTAAGAATGTCTTAGACATAGCATGTCAAGATCCACCCCAGCTTTCCAGACTGTTGACTGTTTTAAAACAACCCTCGGAATCAATATAAAACCTAAATACACAAAAAACCATAAAATATATAAAACAACTAGAGTCCCTAAAAATCCCTTATTTCTAAAACCCCCTAAAACCCGTACTACGGATCAGGACACCATAAAAATCCTTGAAAACCCTATAAAAATAAAAAATTCAAACACTCCTAAATTAAGATAAAAGACAAAATACACACATGAAACCTCCTAATAATATTATAAAGGCCCTAAAACCCCAAAACCACCTTAAAATGCTAAATATTAAAAAATGATAAGTCCCCTAGAAATCCCTAAAAAACCGTAAAAAACCAAAAACACTAAAAACTCTTAGAATATCTTATTCCATTAAAAAACTTATAACCTCTTAAAATACTAAAAAAACCCTAAAACCCTAATCCCCCTAATAGATCATAAAACCCCTAAAGAATTTTAATATACCATAATGGTTCAATGATCCCCAAAAACACAAAAAAAATCATAAACACCCCCAAAACCCTATAAAACCAATAAACCCCTAAAACCATAAAACAAAATTAAATTTCCCAAAAAGAAACATCAAATCCTAAAAATACCAAAAACCCAAAAACCTCTAAAATCTACAAACCCTAAAAACCATTAAAACAATAAAAACACACTAACACCACAAAAACCCTATAAATCCATAAAATTCCATAAACCTACAAAATATAATTAAATCTCCAAACCCCCACAAAATACCATAAAAACCTATTCAATCCCTTAACAATGAAAAAACCATAAAATTCAAAAAATTAAAAAAAAATATATAGAAGACAAAAAAAACTAAATACACCCTTAATATCATAATCCCTCTATAATCCCTATAACCTTTGAGACACCGACAAACCCCTCAAACCCTAAAAAATGATAAAACCCCCAAAACCACTTAAACCCTTAAAAACAGTTAAAATCCCTAAAAACCACTAAAATATTGAAATCCCCAAAAACTCCTAAAAACCCATAAATCATAAAAATCCCCAAAACCCCTTCAAACCCTACAAACCCTCATATTCATAAAATTCCTTAAAGTTATCAAAACCTGTACAAAGATATAGAAAAAGTAGAAATAATAAAACCACATTAAAACCCCTTAAACCCCAAAATCCTAAGTAACCAATAATACCTTAAAACATGTGAAACCCTAAAACTCTAAAATCTAAAAAAACCCACAAAACCCTTAAAACATAAAAAAACTAAATCCCCAAAACCCAAGAAAAATACATAATCTAAAAAAAACCCTTAAAACCCTAAAAATACATAAAACTCCTAAACCCCTAAAACCCATAGGAACCCTATGAAATCCTAAAACCCACAAACACAAAATGAACCACAAAAATAAAACCCTAAAACCACTGTAAAACCGTAAAAGAACCTTAAAACACCTAATCATCCTCATACCTTGTAAAAAATGAAAAACTATAATAACCTATAAAATCCTAAAAACCCTTAATCACCCAAAACCATCATAAACACTTAAAAACCAATAATAATTAAAAACCAAAAAATCCTTAAAGCCCGCAAGAAAACCGAAAACCCAAAAAACCCCATAATAATTCATGAAGCACTCTAAAAACTCCTAAAATACTAAAAACCAATAAAAATCCTAAAAAAACCGAAAAGCCTTAAAACCAATAAAAACATCTTAAATGGTTTGAAATTTCATAAAATACATAAAATAACTAAAATTCCCTAACAATCTAAAAACCGTAAATCACTAAAAACCCAAAAAATATCCATCAAAAACCTTAATACACTAAAAAGACTAGAAACGATTAAAATTCCTTAAATAAATTTCAAAGCCCCCTAAAAACCCTAAAAACAATATAAAACCATAAATCACTAAGACACTAGAACAACCCTATCAATAGTAAAAACCATAAAATCCAATAAGGCCCCGAATACCCACAAAACCCCTAATGCCATTAAATCTCCTCAAACCTCCAAAAATTCCCTAGATCCCAAAAAACACAAAATTAATCCTAAAAAAATAAAACCCTAAAAATCACTATAATCCTAAAATCCAAAACAAAAACAAAAAAAATAATAAAAACCCTAAAACATTAAAACCTTAAAACCATATAAATATCCATACAACCCCTAGACACCCCCCCACCCCCATAAATACCACTACAAGCCCCTAGAACAACTAAAAACCCATAAACCCAAACAACCCTATAATAGATCAAAAAATATATATAACATTACCTTAACATTATTAGAAACCATATTAAATATTAAAAAAACTAATAGAATCTAAAAACCATAATAATAATAGCATATAAAAAACCCTAAAACCATCAAACCAAAAAAAATCATAAAACTCTTCAAAGTGACAAAAACCCTAAAAAAATAAAACCCTACAAACCCTAAAAAATTAAAAGCGCATTATATTTATAAAAACTCCTAAAAACCCTAAAATAATTATAACCCTAAAAAAATAAACTATCCTAAACCCTAGAAACCCTGAAACCCAATAAAAACCCTAAAAACCCCTAAAAAACCTAAAACCTCTAAAAACATTAAAACCCTAAAAATACAAAACACCATAAATCCCTAGAATTCCATAAGACACCTAAACCACTCACAAGACCCTAAAAATCATAAATACCAATAAAACCCCTAGAAGGTAATAAAATATTCAAACCCACCTAAATGACTCTATAACTAAAATATCCTTAATGGAACAAAAATAGCCTAAAACCCTTTAATAGAACATAAAACCCAGAAAACCCCTGAATGACCCTAAAAACCCAAAAAATATAATAGACCCTAGACGACCTTAAACCCCATACGCCCTAAAAACCCCAAAACCCTAAAGACCATAAATCACTAAAACTATTTGAAAACCCTTGAAAGACTTAATCCCCCTAAAAATCCTAAAATATTACAGAAAAAAACTAAATACACCAAAATGTCCTTAAAAACCCAAAAACCCATAAGAGATTTTAAAACCCCCTAACCCACTAAAATCTCAAATGATCGAAAAGGACCTAAAAAAATTAATATACCCTAAAACTCTCAAAACCCCCTAAAACCCAGAAAAAACCCTAAAAGACCCAAAACACTAATAAACCACAAAACACTTAAATCCTAAAACCATAAAAAACTAAAAACCATAAAACTCATAATACCACAAAAAATGTTAAATCCTTGAAAACTTATATAAAACCATAAAACATAATAATCCCCAAAACACTAAAATACCCTAAAATCTATTAAACATAAAACAATAATTACCATAAAGGAAAATATAACCCCAAAACACCTTAAAGAACCCCAATGGTCCTAAAACCCAGTAATATATTGATCAACCCTAAAATCCCTATGGTGACAATAAAAACCCTACTCCCCCCAATCCAAAAAAATTCGTCTATGTGCTAAAAAATCCTTAAACCTCTGAATGGTCTTAAAAACAATAAATTCCTTAAAACACCCCAAAACCCTACAAGACCATAAAAAGGAAAAAACATAAAATAATATGAAAAAAACCATAAAAGTCCTTAAAAAATGTAAATACTCTAAAAATCCTAAAAAAATACACTAAAACCCTACAAAGCATTAAAAAAATAAAAAAATTATAACCCATAAACTCTTAAAAATATTAAATACCAATAAATGAGATTAAAACCCCTCATTAACACTATGAATATAAAGGCCCAAAAAATACTGTTTAATCCATAATGAACCTTAAACCCCTATAAAACATGAAAACCCCTCCAAAACCCAAAAAATATCTAAAAAACCAAAAAGATCTATGAAATGACCAATAATCCAAAAAATCAATAAAACCATAAAATGCCTATAAACAAGAAAACCCTTAAAACCCTAAAACCATAATATTCATCAAAAAACCCACCCCCCAACCCTATAACTTAAAATAACACAAAAACCCCAAAAACAAAAAACCTATAACCCAGAAAAATATAAAAACCCTTTAAAACCATTAGAAAACCTAAAAACCCAAATAAACCCCCCAAAACCCATTAAACCTGAAAATAATATAAAACCCAAACAACCACCAAAAAATCATAAAAACCTCAAAAACTATAAAAACCCCTAAAAAGATAAAAAACCAAAAGAACCATAAAAACCTCTAAAAACAATAAGTGACCCTAAAGACCATAAAGGATCCAAAAAAACCTAAAGGGGACTTAAAAACCATGAAACGATAAAAATGAAACTAAAAACCTTAAAACCCATAAAAACAACAAAGACCCAAAATCCCTAAAAACCCCAAATGTCCATACAATTGTAAAATAACCCAAAAACATAACCCCCCATTCCATAAAAACAAAAAACATAAAAAAACAATGAACCTAAAAATTCATTAAAGCACTCCAAAAATGTAAAAAATTGTGGAGACCCCAAACCCCGTGAACGACCCTAAACCATAAAAAACAAAAAAACATTAAAACCATATTCCCTAAAAAACTACAACCCATAAAAACACTACATACCATAAAACACCTTAAAATAAATTAAAAACCCTAAACCCCCTCAAAATCCATAAACCACAGAAAAAACCATAACAAAACCCTAAAATCCATAAATCCTAAAAAAATAAAAATCCTAAAAAAATTAAAAACTCCAAACCTTCTAAAACTATAACATAACCAAAAAACCAAAAACAAAAAAAAACCCTAAAAACCCTAAAACCTCTAAAAACACTAAAAAACATAAAAAAAAGAGAAAACCCCTTAATATAAGAAAACCCATAATAAATCTGAAAAACCATAAAACCAATAATAAACCTATAAACCCCTATAAAACCCTTAATAGCCAGAACTATACTAACATCACCTATACACTAAAAAACATTAAAATAGTTCAAAACCCTAAAAAACATAAACTATAAAAATCCCAAAAACCTAAAAACCCTAACAATATTAAATATCCCCGGAAAATTTATATACACCCTAAAAAAATATTTTAAAACCCCTAAAATCTAAAAAACATAAGACCCTCAAAAACCCCAAACCCCTTAAAACCCTAAAACCTCTAAAACCCCTAAACCCCATAAGAACACTAAAACCCTTAAATACTCTGAAACCCTAAAAAAACTAACAAACCCAAAATTTCTTATAAACCATTAAATATCTAAAATCCATAAAAACCAAGAAACCCAAAACCCCAAAAAACCATAAAAACCCAAAATCCCAAAAACTCTTAAAAATACTATAACACCATTAAAACCCCTAGAAACACTAAAAATCATAAACCCTATACCCAACACAATATACCCAACACCCCATACCCGATACCATACATTATAAACCCTATACCATATACCACATACCCTACACCCTAAACCTTAAACCAAAAAACATAAACAATATTCCCTACATCACAAAACCAAATCCCTATACCCTATACATTATACACTAAACCCTTTGCCATGATTCCTATAACCAACAACCTAAACCATAAATCATTCTCTTAATACCAACACCATACACTCTAAACCCTAAACCCTACACCCAATACCCAATACCCTAAACCCTAAACCCTAAACACTACACAATAAATCATATAATCTACACCCTAAACTATAAACCTCAAACCCAATACCCTACACCCGGCCCCCTAATACCTATACAATTCACCCTAATTTATATACACAACACCCTTCGCCCAAATACACTCACCCAAAACACTATACCTTACACTTAGAACTCAAACCCTACACATTAATCCCTAAAACGAAAACCCTAAACCCTAATCCCTATTTCATAACCCCTAAAACACATTCCCTACACTATCAATAGAATACAGTATACCCTAAACTATAAACCATATATAATAAACAAAATACCCTAAATCATATACCTTACACACTAATCCTTTACCCCAACACCAAAAACTCAATACCCTACACCCTAAAACATAAACCATACACCCTAATCACTACACCCACACATTATAAAATAAAACATACACCCTAAATAAATTAACCTACACTATAAACCAAAACCCTACACTCTATAAAATACACCATAAACCCTACACAATAAACCATACACCCTAAACCCTATAACCTAAACAATATAACCTACCCCCTTTTCCCCAAACCCTACACCCTAAATCCAATATAGTACCCCTAAAAACATAAACCCAACACCGTAAAACCTATTACGTGAACCATAGTCCCTAAAAACTACACCCTAAAACTTATACCATCCACACTAAAACATACACCCAAAACCATATACCCTTTACCCTAAACCCTACACCCTGACAACTATATACCACTCACCCTAATCCCTAAACCCTACACCATACACCAAAGACAGTACACCATAATCCATATAACACAAACCCTCTACCCTCCCCCAAAAAACATAATCCCTACACACTATCACATATACCCTACACCCCTAACCATAAACCATACTTCCAAAATGATTATACTATAAACCCTAATCCTAATACCCTACACCCTATAATCTATACCCAAAACCTTAAACCCAAAACCATACACCCAAACCCTAAGACCATGCAAACTAAAACCTACAACCTACACCAAAACCTCATGCCCTAAATCCAAAACAAAATTCACTATACACTAATTAATAAAAAATATAAATCCTAAAAAATCCATTAAAACAATAATTTTTTTAAAATAACCCAAAAATCCTAAAAAATATAAAACCCCTAAAATATATAAAAAACCAAATATCCCTAAAAACAATAAATACTCTAAAAACTATAAATACTAAAAAACCCATAAAAACCCTAAAAAAACTATGAATATAATAAAAGCTCAGAAACCCTTAGAAAACCCACAAAATCTCACAAAACAACCCCAAAACCCTAAAAACACTAAAATTTTTTGTAAAACCCTAAAATCCATAAACCAAAACCCCTAGAATCCCTCAAAAACCTAAATTAACACTAAAACCCTATAAAATTCTAAAAACACATAAAACCCCAACAAAAACCTGAAAACACTAAAACCTGAAAAGAACCATATATCACCTTAAATACACCTATAAACCATAAAAGAATCATAATTCTATAAAAACCTAAAAAGAACACTAAAATTCCTTAAAAAATAAATCCCAAGACACCTAAAAACCAATAAAACACTAAAAATAAAAAAATCCCTAAAAACTCAAAAAAACGTAAAACATTAAAAACCCTAAAAAAATAAAAAACCTAAAAGATTCCTAACTATCAAAAAAGAATTTTAAACTCATAAAAACCCTAAAATACCCTACAAGAACCATAAAATTCCTTAAAAATATTAAATCATAAAAAAAAACCTAAAAATACATATGACCCTCAAAATCCAAAATACCCCAAAACCCAAAAAACCCCCTTAAAACGGTAAAACATCTAAACTATCCCAAAACATTAAAAACCTTTAAATATAATAAAAACACTAGAAAAATCTAAAAACCATGGAAAAAAAATAATCTCTAATCACTAACCCCCCTAAAAACCCTAAATAACTCTAAAATCCCCCTAAAACCACTAAGAATCCTGAAAACATAAAAACTCACTAAAACACTAAAAAACCCAAAACCCATAAAAACACCTAGAAAACTATGAACAACTAAACAACTAAATCCCCTAAAAACCATAGAACAACTAAAACTCAGAAAACCATAAACCCCTAAAAACCCGAAATCACTAAAAACCATAAAACTGCAAAAAACCATAAAACCCCTAAGATACCCTATAAACCTAAAATCCAAAAGGTAAGATAAAACTTATGAAAACCATCAGAGTTTCTAAAAATCCAAAAAGAACATAAAATACAATAAAAACACATAAAATACCATAAAACCACATAATGAACCATAAAACCTCTTATACACCTGAAAACACAAAAGATCCTTAAACCCCTAAAAACATCAAAACACCAAAAAACCCTAAAAGTCCCTCAAAAGGCCGGAAACCCACAAATAATTTCTAAAAAACATAAAATACCTTATAATAAAAAGAATTTAAAAAATATATAGAAAACTATAGAAGCAAATAAAAACCAAAAAACAGAAAAATTCCATAAAACCCTTAAATGATTTAAAACCCCCCAAAACCCAAATTAACCTTGAAAACTCAAAAAAACAAATCAATAAAAACTACCAATTACCATAGAGTCCTTAAAAACATAATGAAAAACATTAAGGAACATAAATGGACATAAAAACCACAAAATGCACTTGAAACCCTAACAACCAAAAAACCCCAAAAAAACTAAAAGCACACTAAAAACCCTAAAAACCAAAAAACCCCTAAATATTTATATCCCTAAAATCCCAAAAAAACTCCAAAGGCCCGAAATAATCATAGCCCCCAAAGAATATTAAAATTACTAAAAACAAACAATCAAGAACCATTCAAATCCATAAAGAAACTAAATCCCCTAAAATCCAAAAAAAATCCAAAAAATATACCTTAAAACCCAAATAAAATCCCCAAACCTCAGAAAAACAAAAAAAAATCACTTAAAATTCGTGAAGTCCTTAAAAACCCAAAATAATCACCTAAAAACCCTTAAAACACAAGAAAATAATAAAATCCACCAAAACCCTAAAAGAAGCTGACACCCCTAAAAGACCCTAAAAAGACTAAAACACCCAAATTAATCCTATAAAAACTCTAAAATTTCTCTAAATCCCCTAAAATCCCCTAAAAACCAAATAAAAACAATAAAATTCTAAAGAAACCCTAAATCAACCTGAAGCCCATTATAATTATTAAAAATCATAAAACTCTAAGTCCCCCCAAAAACCGAAATACCATATAAAAAACTAAAAACAATTAAAAACACTAAAACCCAAAATCCCAAAAAACCCTAAAAACAATAAAAATCCCTAAAACCCTAAAAATCCCTAAATACCCCCAAACCATAAAAAACATAAGAACCACGAAATCCATAAAAATACAAAAAATACAAAAAATTTTAAAATTGAAAAATCCCTTAACAAAACCCATTGAACATGAAAACTAATGAAATCCCTAAAATCCATAAAAACCCATAAAAGTCCCTGAAAGAGTAAAAAATAATGAAAGAAACCTAAACCCCCTTAAAACCCTTAAAAATCCATAAAACCATGAATAACACTAAAAATCACAATAGCATTAAAAACCCAAAAAATACTGAAGAACCCTACCAAAGCCAAAAAAACCCCTAAAACCACCATAAACCCAACAAATTATAATATCCTAAATACAACTAAATCCCATACAACCCTGAAAACATGTAAAAACACAAAAGTTACTAAAAAAACTAAAAATCCTTAAAACCTTTAAAAACCCTAAAAACACAATCCATTTTCCTTACTCCCTAAACCCTAAACCCTAAACCCTAATGCCTAATCCCTGAACCCTATACACAACATCATCAACTCAAAAACCATAAATCCTAACCTCTGAAGCATGTAGACAACACCCTAAACCCTAAACCCAATGAATAAATCCCTACAAAATAAAACCTACACCCTAAAACCTATACTCTACACCTTAAAACATGGCCCCTACACCCAAAAAAATGAAAAGTACACATAAAAATATAAAACATACAATGAGAATTATAAACCCTGAACCATATACCCAATACCCTACTCCCTAAAACCTAATACCTAAACCATAAATAGTATACCCAACAACATAAATCATAAATAATACACCATAAAATAGATACACTACACACTAATCCCTACACCAAATAACAAATACCAGACACCCTATACCCTTTACCATACATGCTAAACCATAAACCCTATACCAGGAACTCTGGATCCAACACCATAAACCCAATAGCATATACCATAAACCTTATATGCTACACCATAAACCCTATACTCTAAGACCTATAGCCAAAACCCTAAAACCTTTACCCTAAACCACGAACACTATCCCCTTAACCCTACATCCTACACCTTAAACCTAAGACTATGTACTTTAAACACTATAACCCACACCCTAAACCCACTACCCTACACCAAAAACCCTATACCCAAAGCCTAAACACTATACCCTGTACAATAATCCATAAGCCCAAACCCTACACCATAAACCCTAAACCCTATATCCTATACCCTATACCCTACACCCTAAACCATAAACCATACACCCAAAACCATGTACCCTACACCCTCAACCCTACACCATAAACCCTATACCCTACTTCCTAAACCCTAAACCATACATCATAAATCCTATATACTACTCACTAAACCCTGAACCCTACACCCTAAATACTATACCCAACCACCTACACCCTGCACCTAAATCGAATATCCTCACCCAAAACCCTAGACCCTATACCCTAAAACTTATAGACTTAACTCTAAACCCTACACCGCAAACCAGATTGCATACTTGATAAATCCTAATCGCCAAACCCAAAACCCAAAACCCTACACTCTACCATATACCCTACATCCTAAACCCTACATCATACAACCTTAACCTTAAACCCTACACTCTAATCCCTTTACCCAACACCCTAAACTCTAAACCCTACACCCTAATCCCTAAACCCCATACTCTACACAATATACCCTATACTATAAATCCAATACCCTTACAATTAAATCCTTTAACCTATACCATAATATGAAATACTTGAAATCCCTAAAAAACCATAAAACCCTAAAAAATGTAAAAACACTAAAACACCCGAAAATTCCTTAAAACCCCTAAAACACCTTGAATCCCTAAGAACCCATAAAATCTTATCAATATCCATAATAATAAAAACCCTAATAAACCTCTACGAAACCCATAAAAAACTAAAAATTCCAGAGAAAATCCTAAAAACCCTAAAAATAATAAAAACCTCAAAAATCATAGAAATCCCTATGAAACCCTAATATCACAAAAATACAAAACTACAGTTTTGTGGACATGTATTGTCTCATTTGGAAGCCAAATATGGTTGGGATGTTGAGTGTGAAGGAGTTTTACCGGTCTGAATGTGAGCAGGGAATTCAGCACCCTGCTTGGCTCTCTAAATTTTGGAGGCCCTTCATTCCCCCCTCTAGCTACCTGCTGCTGTGGAAAATTTGGAGAAATAGATTTCTAGTTCAATAGAAATTGAAAGGAGATGGGTGGTGTTTGGCCTCTGCTTGTCCGATATTTCTTCAGGATGAACAAAATCTGCAGCACATTTTTCTTATGTGCCAGTTGGCTTCAGGTCTTTGGGATCATTTACAGGGCATATCCCAGCTGAAAATCTGCACGGATAGCACGATGTCTGCTATTTTCAGTAGTGTTGTAGGCGTGCAATGCAGTCAGCAAATTTCCAATCTGCTTCTTGCTGCCGCTGCGGCTCTTACTGCTTTTGTGTGGGCAGCTCGGAACAAAGTGATTTTCGATAATGATTCATGCTGCATCCGAAATGGTTTGGTGGGAATTCATCAAGCTGTCCATGCAGCGGCTCATATCCAGGATGGTACGATGGATAATGATATTAAGGACCTTATTTTGTTGATAACTCTAAGAATTTTTGGAAGATGCAGGAAACAGAAGGACTTCAAATTCATTCAGTGGATTCCACCAATCCCAGAATGGATAAAAGTTAATGTGGATGGTGCAGCCCTAGGTGGGCCTGGTCCCTCCGGGCGTGGTGGTGTTTTCCGGACGTATAGAGGATTTGTTAAAGGATGATTTTATCATTACATTGGGAATGGATGTGCTTATGAAGCGGAGCTATGGGCCATGATTAAGGCTGTACAGTTTGCGGTCCACTTCAGGTGGACACAGCTATGGATTGAATCTGACTCGATGTTGGCGGTAAAAGCCCTCAAAAGCAAAACAAGGACAATCCCATGGAGGCTCCTCCCACAATGGGTTGACTGTCTAAGAATCTCTCAGGGTAAGAACATTATGGTCACACATATATACAGGGAAGAGAACAAGGTGGTGGACATACTCTCTGAGAAAGCAATTGAGGATGGATGTTCCATGTGGTCATTTATTGCACCAGACTTCTGCACTCCCCTTGTGGACTCAGACATGAAGGGTGAATTGCACACTCGGCTGTGAAAACCCTCCTTTTAATGCCTTGTACCTTTATTTTATGTTATTATATTTTGTGGGGCTGGGATCCGCCCGGCCCCAAACCTGCTTTGCCAATGAAACCCTAAAACAACAATAAACTTAAAAAACCATAAAGCTGTAAAAAATCTCTTAGATCCCCAAACATACACAAAAAATATAATATATCCCTAAATAAAAAATTAAATCTCATAAAACATAAAAAACCACTACAAAAAATTAAAAACTCAAAAGAACATAAAAATCGAAAACCCCTAAAAGAAACCTGAAAACACTTAAAGTACCCTAAAACAACACTAAAACCTCCAGAACCCCTAAAAACCTAGAAAACCCTAAAACACTAAATACTAGAAAAATCCCTAAAATCTCTAAAAACCCATAAAACCATAAAAACACAAAAAATACACTAAAAACACTAAATCCCCTAAAACCCTAAAATCCCTAAATACGTTAAAAACATTATGTAAGGCTCCTAAAAGACCGTAAACCCAAAAAAATAGCCAATGGACTCGATAACCCACTAAAATCGTGAAATGACCATCAAAAACCTTAATACCCTAAGAATCAAACAAACCCTAAAAACAATAAAAGGCCTAAAAATTCGAAAAAATAGATGCTAGAACCCCTTAAAAACTCAAGAAATCCTAAAACCCTCTACTACTATTAAAACCCCTAAAAACTATTAATACCCAAAATATCACTAAAACCACTAAAACCATAAAACCACTAAAAAAATAAAATCTATAAAACCCCTAAAATTATAAAAACCACTAAAATGTCTAAAAACCCTAAAAACATTTTATATTACATAAAGAACAAAAAACATTGAGGAACCACATGAAATCCCAAAAAACCTAAATATCATGAAAATCCATGAAAACCAAAAACCCCTAAAAACGAAAACCCTAAAAACTCATTAAACCCATAATAACCCTAAAATCCCCAAAACCCCTAAACATTCAAAAAACCCCAAAAATCCTAAATCAGCTAAAAATCTCAAAATTCATAAAATAACTCTAAAAACACAATAACCCTAAAACACATAAAAGACCTAAAAACATTAAAAACTATTTAGTGGACCTAACATCATTTGAACGCAATAAAATATCCTACCACCCAAATGAAAACCATAAAAACCCTTAAAACTCTTTGTCACCCTAAAACCCCAAAAGAACTAAAACCCCATTAAAACCCCTAAAAACTCCTAATAACAATACAACTCCAAAAAACCTCACAAAATTGGAAAACCAATAAATAATAAAACACATAAGAAGTCCTTAAAATACTAAAAAACCTAAAAACAATAAAACCATAAAATGCATAAAACAACTAAAAAGCCTAAAAATATCTTAATTCTAAACCCCCCTAAAAAACCTAATACCCACAAGACACCATAAAAATCCTTGAAAACACCTATAAAAATAAAATAATTCAAACACCCATAAAATAATATAAAACACAAAATACACACATGAAACCAACTAAAAATATTATAAAGGCCCTCAAACCCCAAAACCCACCTTAAAACACTAAAAATTAAAAAATGATAAGACCCCTAAAAATCCCTAATAACCATAAAAAAACCAAAAACACTAAAAACTCTTAGAAACCCTTAATCCAATAAAAAAACATATAACCTCTAAAAATACGAAAAAACCCTAAAACCCTAATCCCCCTAATAAATCATAAAACCCCTAAAGAATTTTAATATAACATAATGTTTCAATGATCCCCTAAAACACAAAAAAATCATAAGCACCCCTAAAACAATATAAAACCAATAAACCCCAAAACCATAAAAAAATATTAAATTTCTAAAAAAGAAACATCAAATCCTAAAAATACTAAAAAACCTAAAACCACTAAAAACTAAAAACCCTAAAAACAATTAAAACCCTAAAAATACACTAACACAAAAAACCCTATTAATCCCTAAAATTCCTTAAACCCCCAAAATATAATAAAATCTACAAACCCCCATAAAATAATATAAAAACATTTTCAATTACTTAAAAATGAAAAAATCCATAAAATCCAAAAAATTTAAAAAAATATAGAAGACCAAAAAAACTAAAAACACCATTAATATCCTAATTCTTCTATAATACCTATAACCTTTGAGTCACCAAAAAACCCCTCAAACCCTAAAAAACCATAAAACCACCAAAACAAATTAAACCCTTAGAAACAGCTAAAATGCCTAAAAAACTCTAAAATATTGAAAACCCCAAAACTCCTAAAAACCCATAAATCATAAAAATCCCCAATAACACTAAAAAAACTACAAACCCTCACTATCTTAAAATTCCATAAAATTTTCTAAACCTGTAAAAATATATAGGAAAATTAGAAATAGTAAAACCACATTAAAATCACTAAAACCAGAAATATCCTAAGTAACCAATATTAACTTAATAACATGAAAAACCCTAAAACTCTAAAATCTAAAAAAACCCACAAAACCCTTAAAAAACTAAATCCCAAAAACCCACAACAAACCCAAAAACTAAAAAAACCATTAAAACCCTAAAAATACATAAAACCCCTAAACCCCTAAAACCCATAGGAACCCTATGAAATCCTAAAATCCACAAACACAAAATGAACCAAATAAAATAAGACCCTAAAACCACTATAAAACCCTAAAAGAACCTGAAAACACTTTAACACCATAATACATTGTAAAAAATGAAAAACTATAAAAACCTAAAAAACCTAAAATCTCTTAATCACCCAAACCCATCTTTAAACCCCTAAAACCCCATAATCATTAAAAAACCAAAAACCCTTAAAGCCTGAAAGAAAACCAAAAACCCAAAAAACCCCATAAAAATCAATGAAGTACTCTAAAAACTCCTAAATTCCTAAAAACCCAATAAAAATCCTAAAAAACCAAAAAACATTAAAACCAACAAAAACCTCTTAAATGGTTTGAAATTTCATAAAATACATAAAATAACTAAAATCCCCTAACAACATAAAAAACCTAATCACTAAAAAACCAAAAAAATCCATTAAAAACCATAATATACTAAAAACACAAGAAACCATTAAAATTCCATAATTACATTTCAAAGACCATAAAAACCCTAAAAACAATATAAAACCATAAATCACTAAGACACTAGAACAACCCTAACAATAGTAAAAACCATAAAAACCATAAGGCCCTGAATACCCTCAAACCCCTGAAACCATTAAATCTCCTGAAACCACCAAAAATTTCCTAGATCCCTAAAAACACAAAATTAATCCTAAAACAATAAAACCCAAAAAATCACTATAACCCTAAAATCCAAAAAAACTACAAAATCCTAAAACCCCTAAAACACTAAAAACCTTAAAACCATATAAATACCCATAAAAACCCTAGACACACCTCCCCCACCCCCCCTAAAAACCACGACAAACCCCTAGAAACTGCTAAAACCCATACACCCAAGAAAACCCCATAAAAGATCAAAACAAATATATAAAATTACCTTAACATTACTAGAAACCATAGAAAAAATTAGAAAAACTAAAAGAATCTAAAAACCATAAAAATCATAGAAAATAAAAAAAACCCTAAAACTGTCAAACCAAAAAAAAATCTTAAAACTCTTCAAAATGATAAAAACCCTAAAAATATAAAACCCTACAAACCCTAAAAAACATAAAAGCACATTAAATTTATAAAAACTACTAAAAACCTTAAAATAATTAAAACCCTAAAGCCATAAACTATCCTAAACCCTAGAAACCCTAAAACCCACTAAGAAACCTAAAAACCCATAAAAAACCTAAAACCTCTAAAAACACTAAAACCCTAAAAATACAAAACACCATAAATCCCTAGAAGTCCAAAAGACCCCTAAACCCCTCAGAAGACCCTAAAAACCATAAATAACAATAGAACCACTAGAAGGTAATAAAATATGAAAACCCCCCTAAATGACTCTAAAACAAAAATATCTTTAGTGGAACCAAAAGAGCCTTAAACCCCTTAATAGAACATAAAACCCAGAAAAACACAGAATGATCCTAAAAACCCTAAAAACATAATAGACCATAGAAGACCTAAAACCCCATACGCCCTAAAAACCCTACAACCCTAAAGATCGTATATCACTAAAACTCCCTCCAAACCCTTGAAAGACTTAATCCCCCTAAAAATCCTAAAATATTCTAGAAAAAAAACTAAATACACTAAAACGTCCAAAAAAACCCCAAAAACCATTAGAGATTATAAACCCCCCTAACCCCCTAAAATCTCAAATGATTGAAAAGGACCTAAAAACATAAAAATACCCAAAATCTCATAAAATCCCCTAAAACACAAAAAACCATAAAAGTCCCTAAAACCCTAATAAACCACAAAACACTTAAATCCTAAAAGCATAAAAAAACTAAAATCAATAAAACACCTAATACCATAAAAACTGTTAAATCCTTGAAAACTTATATAAAACAATAAAACGTTATAATCCCAAAAAACACTAAAATACCCTAAAAACAATAAAACATAAAACCATAATTACTATAAAGGAAAATATAACCCCAAAAACACCTTAACGAACCCAAATAACCCTAATGGTTCTAAAACCCACTAACATCTTGATGGATCCTAAAATCCCTATGGTGACAATAAAAACCCTACTCCCCCCCCTAATCCAAAAAAAACCCTTCAGTGACCTAAAAAATCATTAAACCTCTGAATGGCCCTGAAAACCCTAAATTCCTTAAAACACCCAAAAACCCTAAAAGACCATAAAAATGAAAAAAAACATAAAGACCCATAAACACCGAGAAATATTAAAAACCCATGAATGAGATTAAAACCCCTCATTAACACTATGACCATAAAGACCCAAAAATTACCATTTCATCGATAAAGAACCTTAAACCCCTATAAACATGAAAACCCCTCCAAAACCCAATAAATATCTAAAACACCTAAAAAAACCTTGAAACGACCAATAATCCAAAAAATCCATAAAACCATAAAAATGCCTATAAACTGGAAGACCCATAAAACCCCAAAACCTTAAAATTCATAAAAAAAAACCCACCCACCCCACTCCTATAACTAAAACAAACACAAAAACCCCAAAAAAACAAAAACCCTATAACCCATAAAAATATAAAAAACCCTTTAAATCCATTGGAAAACCTAAAAACCCAAATAAACCCAAATAAACCCCCCAAAACCCCTTAAACCTAAAAATACTCTAAACCCAATACAACCACAAAAAAATCATAAAAACCACAAAAAATCTACAAACCCCTAAAAATTTAAAAAACCTAAAGAACCATAAAAACCTCTAAAAACAATAAATGTCCCTAAAAACCATAATGGATAAAAAAACTAAAGTTGACTTAAAAACCATGAAAAGCTAAAAATGACTCTAAAAAACCTTAAAAAACTAAAAACAAAAAAGACCCAAAATCCCTAAAAACCCCAAATATTCATCAAATTGTAAAATACCCCAAAAACATAACCCCCCCCCCATTCCATAAAAACCCAAAAAATAATAAAAAAATGAACCTAAAAAGTCATTAGAGCACTCAAAAAATGTAAAAAATCATAGAGACCCCAAACCCCGTGAAAGACACTAAATCATAAAAAACAAAAAACATTAAAACCATAATCCCTAAAAACACTAAAACCCATAAAAAATCTTGCATACCCTAAAAACCATTAAAATAAATTGAAAACACTAAACCCACTCAAAACCCATAAAGAAAAGAAAAAACCATAACAAAACCCGATAATCCATAAAACCTAAAAAACCCTAAAATAATTAAAAACTCCAAACCCCCAAAAACCATAACATAACAAAAAAAAAACCAAAACAAAAAAACCCTAAAAAACCCAAAACCTCTAAAAACTCTAAAAACACATAAAAACAAAAAATGAGAAATCCCCGTAAAATAAGAAAACCCATAATAATTAATAAAAACCATAAAACCGATAATATACCTATAAAACCCTATAAAACCCTTAATAGTCACAAATAGACTAACATCCCCTATACACTAAAAAACATAAAAACCGTTAAAAACCCTAAAAATACATAAACGATTAAATTCCCAAAAACCCTAAAAACCCAAACAATATTAAATAACCCCTAAAAATTTATATACACCCTATAAAAATATTTTAAAACACCTAAAAATTTAAAAAAACATAAGACACTAAAAAAACCAAAAACCCCTTAAAACCCTAAAACACATTAAAACCCCTAAACACAATAAGAACACTAAATCCCATAAATACTCCAAAACCATAAAAAACTAAAAAACCCAAAATTTCTTATATACCATTAAATATCTAAAATCCATAAAATCATAGAAACCCAAAACCCCAAAACCATAAAAACCCAAAATCCAAAAAACTCATAAAAAATACTATAACACCCTTAAAACCCCTAGAAACAATAAAAACCCTAAACCCTATACCCAAAACAATATACCCTACACCCCATACACAATAACATACATTATAAACCCTATACCATATACCACATACACTACACCCAAAACCGTAAACCCAACAACATAAACAATATTCCCTACATCACAAAACCAAATCCCTATACCCTATAAATTATACACTAAACCCTATGTCATGAATCCTATAACCCAAAACCTAAACCCTAAATCATTCTCCTAAAACCAATACCATACACTCTAAACCCTAAACCCTATACCCAAAACCCTATACCTTACACCCTAAATGCTAAACACTACACATTAAACCATATTATCTACACCCTAAACTATAAAACTCACACCCAATACCCTACACCTGGCCCCCTAATCACTATACCATTCAACCTAATCCATATACACAACACCCTTCGCCCAAATACATAGACCAAGACCACTATACCATACACCTAGAACTCTAACCCAACACAGTAAACCATAAAACCAAAACCCAAAACCCTTATCCCTAGTCCCTAAACCCTATACCCTATACCCTACACTGTCAATAGAATACAGTATACCCTAAACTATAAACCATATACAATAAACAAAATACCCTAATCCATATAACATACAAACTAAACCTTTTCCCAAACACACAAAACTCAATACCCTACACCCTAAAACAAAAACCATACACCCTAATCACTACACCTACACATTATACCCTAAAACATACACCCTAAATAATATACCCTACACTATAAACCATAACCCTACACTCTATAAAATACACCATAAACCCTAAACAATAAACCGTACACCCTAAACACTTTACCCTAAACCATATAACCTATCCCCTGATCACTAAAGCCTAAAACCAAAATCCTATATAGTACACCCGAAAACATAAACCCAACACCGTAAACCCTATTCCGTGAACCCTAAACCCTAAAAACAACACCCTAAAACATATACCATCCACCGTAAAACATACACCCAAAACCGTATACCCTTTACCCTAAACCCTGCACCCTGAAAACTATATACCACTCACCCTAATCCGTAAACCCTACACCATACACCCAAGATAGTACACCCTAATTCATACACCATAAACCCTCTACCTACCCCCATAAAAATCCATCCAAACTATCCCATATACCCTACACCCTTAACCATAAACCATACATCAAAAAATATTATACTATAATCCCTAATCCTAATACCCTACACCCTGAAGTTTACACCCAAAACCTTAAACCCTAAACCATACTCCCAAAACCTGATACCATGCACTCTAAAACCTACACCCTACACCAAAACCTCATGTCCTAAATCCAAAACAAAATTCACTATATAGTAATTAATAAAAACTATAAATCCTAAAAAATCCATTAAAACCATAAAATTTTTACAAAAACCCAAAAATCTTAAAAAAACATCAAACCCCTAAGATCTATAAAAAACTAAAGAGCACTAAAAACTCTAAATACTCTAAAAACCACAAAACCCTAAAAACACTATGAAATCAATAAAAACTCAGAACCCTTGAAAACCCACAAAATGTCACAAAACAACCCCAAAACCCCAAAAACACTAAAAAATATTTAAAAACCCTAAAATACATAAAACAAAACCACTAGAATCCCTAAAAAACATAAATGAACCATTAAACCCTATAAAATCCTAAAAACACATAAAACCCCTACAATAACCTGAAAACACAAAAACATGAAAAGAACCCCATATCACCTTCAATAACCCTATAAACCATAAAAAATCATAATTCAATAATAACATAAAAAGGGAAACAAAATTACTTAAAAAATAAATCCCAAAAACACCTAAAAACCAATAAAACAATAAAAATAAAAAAATACCTAAATACTCAAAAAAACCCTAAAACATTAAAAACCCTATAAAAATAATAAACCTAAAAGAAACCTAAAAATCATAAAATCATTTTAAACTCCTAAAAACCCTAAAAAAACCCTACAAGACCCATAATATTGTTTAAAAACCCTAAAACCAAAAAAAAAATAAAACCCCTAAAAATACATATGACCCTCAAAATCCAAAAGACCCCAAAACCCAAAAAACCCTCTTAAAACCATAAAACATCTAAACTATCCCAAAACATTGAAAACCCTTAAATATAATAAAAACACTAGAAACATCTAAAAATCATGAAAAACAAAATAACCTCTAATCCATACCCCCCTAAAAACCCTTAATAAATCCAAAAACCCCCTAAAACCCCTATGAATCCTGAAAACATAAAAACTCACTAAAACACTAAACAACCCAAAACCCGTAAAAAAACCTAGAAACCTATCAACAACTAAAAAAAATAAGTCCCCTAAAAACCATAGAAGCACTACAACTCTGAAAACCATAACCCCCTAAAAACACAAAATCCCTGAAGACAATAAAACCACAAAAATCTATAAAACCCTAAGATACCCTATAAACCTAAAAATCCAAAAATTAATATAAATCCCCTGAAAACCCTTGGAGACCCTAAAAATACAAAAATACCATAAAATACAATAAAACACATAAAAGACCCTAAAACCCCTTAATGAACCTTAAATCCTCTTATACACATGAAAACACAAAAGATCCTCAAACCCCTAAAAACATCAAAACACCAAAAAACCTTAAAAGTTCCTCAAAATGCCAGAAACACACAATGAATTTCTAAAAACCATAAAATCCCTTAGAATCCAATGAATGTAAAAAAAATAGAAAACCGTAGAAGAACTTAAAAACCAAAAAACTGAAAAATCCCATAAAACCCTTAAACATTTTAAAATCCCCCAAAACCCTAATAAACCATGATAGCTCAAAAAAACTATAAAAACCCCCAATTACCATAGAGACCTTAAAAAAATAATGAAAAACATTGAGGATCCTAAATGGACATAAAAACTAAAAAATTCACATGAAACCCTAACAAACTAAATACCCCCCAAAAATTAAAAGCACACTAAAACCCCTAAAAACCTAAAAACCCCTCAAAATTTATAACCCTAAAATCAAAAAAAACTCCAAAGGCCCGAAAAAATCATAACCCCCCAAAAATCCTAAAATTACTAAAAAAATAAACAACCATAAAAATCCATAATGAAACTAAATCCCCTGAAAACCCAAAACCACAAAAAATTCATAAAAACCCAACAACACCTATAACCCCTAAAACCAAAAAAAATCATAAAAACACTAAAACCCCAAAAATCACAAAAAATACCTAAAAACCGTATACCCTAAACCTTACACCGTACACTATATACCCTACAACCCAAATACAAATCCCTACTCCCTAATCCATAATCACTACACCCATGAACATCAATCCTAAACCCTAAACCCTAAAATTGATTCCTAACACTCTTAACCTTACACCCTATACTAAATACACAACACATTAAACCCCACACACTAAACCATATACCTTACACCCATAACAAAAAACTATTTAACCTAAATCTAATACCCCAAATCTATAACCCCTAAACCAAAACCAAAAACCATATACACACCACCCTAAACCCTAAAGTCTACAACCATAACCCTAAACCGTACAACCTAAAACATTTACTACAAACCCTATACCCTACAACAAAAACCCGAAACCCTTCAACCTAAATCCTATACCCGATTAACTAAACCCCAAACCCAACACCCTAAATCCAATAACCAACACCATAAACCCAAAACCCTACACCTTGAACCATATAACCTACACTATAAGCCCTAAATCCTTCTCCCAAAACACTAACTCTAGACCCCAAAATAGAATATCCTAAACCAAAAACCCTATACACTACACCCTAAACCAAAAACCCTAAAACCTTAACCCAAAACTCTATACACTACACCCTATACAGTACAACATAAACCGTATACCCTACACCCTATACCCTATACCCAACAACCTAAACCCTGCACTGTAACACATAAATCATATACCCTAAACCCTAATCAAACAATTATAAACCCTAAACCAAATAAACTACTACAAATAGGCCTTTAACAGTGCTATAAATAACCTTTATCAGTGCTATAAAAGTGCTAACTACATGAGTGAGGTTAAAGACCTAGTAATTTTTTCAATGATGAAAAAGCACTGAAAAAGTGGACCTTTATCGATGATTAAAAAGAGCTGATAAATGGGACCATTATCATCACATTAATTTAGCACCGCTAAAGGAACCATTTATCAAAAAATATAAAACTACTGATAAAGTGTCACATTGTAGTGTTCGGTAATAGCAAACTTTAGAACCACTATGGTGTACTATAACAACACACTGTAGCACCACAAAAATAGCATATATTTAAAAATTTTCCAATACATAATTTAAATGAAATGAAATTTAAAAAAAACACTATAATATAGAAATTTAATACAATGTTTCCTAAAATTACATTAATAAATATTATTACATACATTCATAAAAATTATTGTTCCTTTGACTCTTAATCCAAACCCGACTCATGTAATTTCCAAAAAACCACGCTTTCTCGAACAAAAGAACACACCTATACATGAAAACAATTTTTATGTTAGTAACAATATAAATAAATCAATTAATGGATGCTAATAATTTTACAAGAAATGATGTCAATTTTCAATAAAAATATGCACTTGTATTCATACTAATCACAGCATGCATCGGATTGAGGTGAGTCTGATTCCAACACATCACAAATGTCTTGTGGATCAATGTAATAAATTATCAAAACAATCTGAATTTGTTTTATAGGTTTTGAATACGTTAGATATCCTTTATACTAATATTTCATTCTATGTTTGAATCATACACTTTTGACTCATTTTGATCACATCATGTATCAGTTTTATATGAAATGGATTCCTACACATCAAAAATGACTTATTAATCCCTTTCCTAAATTATCAAGAAAATATGAGTGTGTTTGATCGATTTTATGGGAGTTACTCTTTTTGAACGAAAATGTTCATTTTAAACTGATAACAGACACTTTTAGTAATACTGGTCATATCATGTATTGGATTGACTTGAGGATGATTTCTACACATCAAAAACTACTTTTCAATCATTTTTTAATGTATCAAACCAATATAAATGTGTTTTCTAGGATTTAATTATGATAGATTTCTATTTAACAAAAATTGAGGATAATTTTTAATAAAATTATATGATTTGAGTCATAGAGGTCAAACATGGTGTCAGATTTTGGTGTGGTTGATTCATACAAGACCCAAATGACATGTGAATCGTTTTCCTAAAGTATCAATAATATATGAACGTGTTTTCACAATTTTTAGTATTCTGTGTTTATTTTTTACTAAAATGTCATTTTAAAATTAAAACATGAACTTTTACTCATATCGATCACATCGTGTATCCTTTTAATGTTAGATTGATTCCTACATGTCACAAATGACATATGAATTAATTTCATAATTCATATTGAAAAAATGAATTCATTTTCTCAGTTTTAGTGAGTGAAATGTTTTGAACTAAACTATTGATCTTAAAACGGTAATGGGAAAATATGAGTTTACAAAGGGCTGATGAATCGATGTCCAAATTTATCAATAAAATCTGATCCCATTTTGTTTTTTTCTATGAGTGATCTTTTTTGAACTAAACTGTCAATTTTAATGAATAAGAGACATATTGAGTCATAGCGATCACACCGTGCATCGAATTGAGGTGCGACTTATTCCTACATGTCTCAAATGAATTATGGATCATATCCTAATGTGTAAATGAATTAAATTATTCCAAAAACATCATTTTCCAATAATTCAAAAAAAATAATTTTTTACTAAATAAAACCTATAAAAAACAATGTTTTATCAAAAAAAATATATATAAATCCTCAACAAAATCCTGAAATACGCAATAATATAAAACACCCTTAAATACACCCCACCCCGAAATCCCTAAAAACCAAAAAATACAAAAAAACCAATGAATCCAAAAAATAATAAAACAACATAAAAATCATAAAAACACATGAAAAACCATAATCCCCCTAAAAGAACCTAAAAAAATTAAACTCCAAAAATACTTGAAAACCCTAAATACTAAAGGAAAAAACCCATAAGACTAAAGATGGCGGCTCGGGCGCTCCTGGCGATTCTGCTCCCCTACGATGGCGGTTTCCCCTCGGGTTGAAGGCGATGGAAATCAAATCTCCTCCCCCTATCCCTACGGGGGAGGATCCTCCCCCTGATGATTTCTCGTCGCTCTCTTCTTCTGATCTGTTACCCGCCTTCCCGCAAACGGTGCTTGGCCCGAAGGTTCCGGAGTTATTCGATGGCTGCCCTCAGCTTCCTCTCTCAATTATGGAGTTCACCGAGGCTGCGGATCTCTACTGATTGACTCTGATTGAAAGAATTCCGAGGCGGCGACCCCCGGTGGTCAGCTTCGACAGGTTCGTTATGGCTTCCTGGATTCTTAGGGCTCGCGCGACTGTGGGCCAGCTCGACAGCCATCATATCATGGTTCGGTTTGTAACGGAGGATGATCTCATCCTTGCCTGGTCAGCGGATCCAAGGTCATGAAATGGCACTCGATTCTCCCTCTTTCGATGGAGCTTTGATTTTCATATGAAGCGAAGCTCCCCGATTGCTGCTACCTGGGTGCATTTTTCTGAATTGCAACTCCCCTTTCATAATTTCTCAATTATTTCGATGCTTGGAAACCTAGTGGGGCGATTCCTCTATGTGGATAGTAGGATGAGGGCCCTCTGTCATCCGGTTTCTCCAAGGGATTTTGTCGAAATTGATTCGTCGAAACCCCATGTGGACTCTGTCTGGATTGTTGTGGGAGAGGAGCTCAGATAGAGACAATTTGTTGTCTCGAGAAATGGCTAGTCTTCTGCTCTTCGTTGTGGAGCTTTGGGCACAATGACCGTTCTGGAATTTGTTCTGGCTCTTCTATGGGTGGTGAATCTCTGTCTGCTGGTGGGAGCAGCCTCCCTTTGGTGGAGGTGAAGGTGACGATTGGGGTGGTTTCCCACTTTGTGGCTGCCGATGTTCCCTGCTCGTCTCCTCTGTTGGCTAGTAATGGGTTAGAAATCTCTCTGATGGATTCAGGTGGCTTCTTAGTGAGTCTGGAAGCAAGCGCCGGTGTCTCAGGGAATGCTGTTGAGGATGAAGTCATTCTAGCTGAGGGAGGAATTCATGGCTCTGCTGAAGGTGTTCACGGGTCTGGTGAAGATATTAGGAAGCAAATTGAGATAGATAGAACAATTGAGATGGATCTCTGGCCAGGAAATGTGAAAAATTCCTGCAAGGATCAGGGATGGGATGACACAACTGGATTAAAGGCTGATGAGAGTGCTGGTGGATCTTCTCTAACAGATGAGGCTCATGTGAATGTTTCTAAGGCTGCAGGTTCGGTTGAGCCTGCTATGGGTGGGGTACGGGTGGAAGATGCTGCAAAGGATGATGTTGTTGCTCAGGAAACCAGGTCTGGAGATGACTAGATTTCATGCTCACCTGAGGAAAAGCCCATACTGGATGGGGATATAGATTGGTGTGATGCCCTGCTGGTCCTGCATGGGTATCCTGGCATGGGGGGACCTGGCATGGGGCCTGGGTTATCATCCCCCTCTGACGGCAGTGCTGAGGACCTTCCTAGTGACCAGATCAGATATGCTGTTGATGATGGTGGTCCTTCCATGGACCTGCAGAGGGCAATGATCCTTCATGATGTTCCCTCTACTGAAGACTTTTGTGTGCAGCTCCATGAGATGGCATGGGTTGAAAGGGAAAGGTTCCCTCTTGAAAGTGAGGCAAGGAGGCTTGGGCAGAGGCTTGCTGAGGATGATCGACAGATAAATGCTACTATGGTCACATCAAGGGAGAAAAAAATCAGCGGAGGTACTGAAACTCCTGAGGCAGAAAGCAAGAAGGGAAAGGCACCATTAGCCGCTAGTGATGGTTGCAATGGAACAAAGATTTCTGCTGCGGTAACCTCCTCTACCCCACCAAGACAAAGAAGGAGGAGGGATTACTCTGCCCTCCCATTCCCAATGGAAACTAGGGCCTCCTCACGAGCTGTCAAACTGAATCTAAAGGTGAATAAGCGAGGGAGGCCATATTTTTCTGCTGAGCGGGTAAAATCTATGGAGAAGCTGTAGTCCAGACTTAGCATGCAAGAAGATTTTGACTCTGGATGGGACTCAATGGACCAGGGTGATGAATCAGATTTTAGCGTTGCTGATGATGGAGGCGGCTTTGGTGTTGGCATGGGGTTTCGTGATGCGGAGCTGGAGGATTTTGGCGGCGATGTTGACTAACCTTCTCTGTGTGTGATTTTCTTTTGGTCACTGTGTCCTTTTTGGTCTTGCGCTTTGTTTCTTTCTTTATTTTTTTTTTCCTTTTTTTGCCCTCGGGTTGAGGTCGTAAGGGGGTTTGGGTGTGGATTGATTGATCCCTCCCCTCCCTTGTCTACAGTGTCGGTATCCTTTGTTTATAAATTTTGGGGGGTTCCGGGAATAGCCTGGACCCATGCCTTATTTTCCCTAAATCCTCAAAAAACACTAAAACCCCCATCAAATCCAAACAACCATAAAAAAATTAAAATAAACTCCTAAACCACAAACCCCTTAAAAACCCATAAAACAAATGAAAACAAGAAAATCCATAAAATACCTAAAACCTCAAAAAACTAAAAACCCTAACAAACTTCCAAAAAAATTAAAACCTTAAAACCCCTAAAACCATTAAAACTAATAAAATAAAAAAACCATAAAACACTATATCCACTAAAAAACTACAAACACCTAAAAACCAAAAATGAAACCCCCATCAAAATAAAAAACCCAAAAAACTAATAAAACCCATAATATCCCAAATAAAACCATAAAACTCCAAAAAACACTAAATACCCATAAAAACACTAAAACCCACTAAAAACTAAAAAACCTAAAAACCATAAAAAATCTAAAACATTAAAAACCAGAAAAACCGAATAAAATACAAAAACACTAAAAATCATAAATACACTACCTAACCACTAAAAAATCCTACATAGCATAAACCCTCAAAATCCATTAAAACTCATAAACATCATTAAAACCCAACATCCCGTGAATTCCATAAAAACCATAGAAAACTGAAAACCCTAAAAACCCTAAAACCCTTAAACTCATAAAAATTATTATTATACCCTTAAACCCCAAAAAACATTAGAAATACCCTAAAATCCATAAAACCATTGAAAACCCCTAAATCCTTAAAAGAAAAAAACCATAAAACAATAATAACCATAAAAACCCAAAAAAACCCAAAAGGATCTAAAAATCGTGAATCCATAAAAGTCGATCAAACCCTTAAAAATAATAAATGACCCCAAAAACCTATATAAACCAGTAAATATCCATAATCCCATTAAATAAATTATCTCCCCAACCCCCCCTAAAACAAAAAAAATTATAATACCCTACAAATCCTAAATACCCCTAAAACCTCATCAAACAAATAAAAGAAATAATGATCCAAAAATCCCTAATATGCTAACAATCCAAAAACAATATCAAATAACCTAAAACCTATTAACCAAAAACCCCATTAAAACGGATTGAAACCAAAAAGATACATAAAATCCCTACAAGAACTAAAACCCAAAACCCATTAAAACACTAAGAAACGCTAAAAATCCTTTGAAAACCCTAAAAACCATAAAAACCTAGAACCACTTAAAACACAATAATACACATAAAATCCATAAAACCCATAAAAATCTATAAACCCCATTAAAAACCCTAAATAATGACAATCCTTAAGATCCCCAAAAAACAATTAAACCAACTAAAACATAAAAAATCCTATAACACATAAAAAAACCATAAAAACATAGAAAAGCCTACAAATAATTAAAAACTAAAAACCTAGAAAAACCATAAAACACCAAAATGCATAAAGAGACCCTAATAACCATAAATTCCATAAAATAACTAAAAATCTATGAAACCCCTAAAACCCAAAAAAACTGATAAAAACCCAAAAAACCCTAAAACATCTAAAACCCCTTTTAAACCACTAAAAACCATTAAACCCTCAGAATGAGAAAAACTCCAAAAATATTTAAAACCCATAATACAACAAACACCAAAAATACATTAAAATATCTAAAATACCCTAAACCCCTAAAACGGTTACAAACCCTAAAAATATTTAAAAACACTTAAATTCCCTATAAACACATAAAAACCCTAGAGGAAACGACAAAACACTAAAAACCATAAAAATACCCTAAAAATTCTAGGACCCCTAAAAACACTAAAATCCCTTAAAAATCCTAAAACCCCTATGAACACTTATAACCACACAAATTCCTGAAAACCCTAAAGCAATAAACAATCTTAAAAACCCTAATCGTCGATTCAAAACCATTTAAACCAATAAAAACATTAAAGACCCCATAAAAATCTAAAATACCCTAAGACAACTAAAGTGCTAAAATCCATGAAACTCTTAAAAACCCTCAAAGACAATGAACCCCTAAAATACCCTAATACAACTAAAGTGCTAAAATCCATGAAACTCTTAAAAACCCTCAAAGACAATGAACCCCTAAAATACCATAAATAACCCTATAAAAACAAAAAAATCTCTTATACATCCGAAAAATACTATAACTATAAAAACCCAAAATCACTGAAAATCATTAACGATTAAAAAAAACTAACCCCCCCCAATAACCCTAAAATCATCAATAACCCAAATTACCTGAAATCACATAAAACCTCAAAATCACAAAAATAATATTATAAAATCTTAAAACGCTCAAAATCCTTGAAAATAGTAAAAACCCTAAAAAACAAAAATTTCCCAAAACCCTAAAATTTCCAACAAAAACCTAAACTAATAAAAATATATTTAAATCCAAAAAACTATAAAACCTCTAAAAACAATAAAAACCCATAAATCTCAAAAAACCATTCCCACGACCCCTAAAACATCCTAAATACCCAAAAAAACTACTAAACACCCATTTAAACCCCTAAAACACAAAAAAGCACAAAGAACCCCTAAAACACTTAAATTCCTAAAAACCCTAGAAGCCCTCAAACCAATGAAAATCCCTTAAAACCTATAAAACATTTAAACACCTATAAAATCATTAAAAGAACATAGTAGACCATAAAACCCCTAAAATATTATTGAATTCCTTAAAGCACCAAAAGACCCTAAAAACAAAAAGACAGTAAAACCCCTAAAAGACGAAAAAATACACTTAAACCCAAAAAGAGTCTAAAATCCCTAAAGGGCCCTTAAATATCTAAAAAACACTAAAAACCCTAAAACTCCAAAATGATCATAAAAAACTAAAAAAATACCTATCGGTCTCTAAAACCCATAAAGACCCTAAAAACCATTAAAACCCTACAGAAACCTCAAAACTATAAAAAACATAGATGTTCCTAAAAACCCTACCAAAACCTTCAACCCGACCAGCTTGCAGTAATCCACATCTCGTAGCGCAACTAACAGCACACCACCAGCAACCATACCCATTACCAAACCGCAGCATCCTTAATTTCACAGCAGTATGAGACAATTGAAATCCACAACACACGATAATCCAGAAATCATGATTTGCAAGAAACTCATGATCCAGCAGCAACAATAAACTATGACCCAACCAAGAATCATCATCACATCGGCCCACAAAACCACACAAAGCACCTCCAATAACCAAAATATCATCCAAAAGGCTGCAGTAAACCAGAATATTAACATCAACATAAAACGAATAAAGTCGAAAACGAACCTTGCCTCCATAATTGAGGATCGCCACCATCATATCTACAGGTCTTGAAACCCTAGAAACTGATTCCAGATCTGTCAAGCCCGCACCACACAACTGTATAAATCCTTCCAATGAAAAGCCAAAAAGGATCGAGAAACACCACCGGAGCCCAGATCTGTCAAGGATAATCCCCGACGCACGCAGACGTGCCTCCGGCTGCACGAAAACCATGCCATCCATGCCTCTGATGTTCTTGAACGCATGATCCACGAGCCGCTTTAAGAAGTTCTAGAGATGGGTTAGGAGACTGCTGCTGGTTTCTTGGGTATATGGGATTAGCAAGGCATGATCTACTTTGGTGGTGTTGGTTGCTGGGAGTTGATTATGGCTGTGTTTTTTTGTGGTTCTCATGCTGTGGAATCATGTTGCTGGCTGTGATTGGTTGCGTTGTCAGTTCTGGTGCTTTTGGTTGCTGGGGCTGGTCAGTTGGGACGTGTTGCTGCTGCTATGTTGCTGTGATGATTGGATGTGCTGCTGCTGGATGATGGGATGCACTGGATGATGGAAATTGTGATGCTGGATGCTGGTTGTTGTTGAGCTGGGAGTTGTTGAAGTTGCGGTTTATGATCGTGTTGCTATTGGATGTTGATTGTTGTTCGAGTTTAAATGCTGTGGGTTTGGTTAGCTGTGAGCTGCTGGATGCCGATTGATGCTGGATGATGGTGGTGGTTGCTTGGATTTGTGTGTTTTTTCTTTTTATTTTTTTGGGGGTCTTTTGCATCTTGGGTTGTAAGGGGTTTTTTGGTGTGGGTTGTTTGACCCCTCCCCTCCCTTATCTACTTTGTCTCTTTTTTCTTTCTAATAAATTTGGGGGGGCGGGGGGCTGGGAATAGCCCGTCCCTTGCATCTTTCTTGCCTAAAAGACATTAAAACCCCTAAACAACTCCCTAAAACATTAAAACCCCTAAAACCCATAATTACCCAAAAAATAAAAAAATGAACCCCAAAAATGACTTAAAATTCCTAAGAAAGTCTAAATGACCCTAAAAACTAAAAACTTTACAACCATAAAATCATTAAAATACTCAAAAAACCCATAAACATATTGAAAACCTTGAATATAACAAAAAACCTAAAAAATAGAAAAAAATATAAATGAAAAAAAAACCAGAACCCCCTAAAAATACACATGACCACTAAAAATGCTAAAAACCATTAACAAAAAACCCATAAAAACACCAAAAATCTGTTAAAACCCCAGAACCAAAAAACTCTAAAAACCCTTTAAAATCCCTAAATCAAAAAAACTACCAAATCCCCTTAAAATATTAAATACCCTAAAAACAATAACCCACCACCTAAAACAAAAAGAATTCCTTAAACTAGAATAAACCATAAAACTGCCTAATACCAAACAAAACCCTTAAATGATAAAAAATTCTAAAAATCCCTAAAACCCCAAAACCCACTAGAAACCTCATAAAACACAAATACAATAAAAAATAGAAAAAACCTAAAACCACATAAACCATAAAAAACTACTAAAAACAAAAAAAAAACAAAAAAAATTAAAAACCACTAAACCCTATGAAAATCATTAAAAGACCATAAAAACATAAAAACATTAAAACCAGTGAAAGGAATTAAAACCCAAAAACCCTAAAAGAAAAAACCCTAAAATACATAAATCCCAAATACGAACTATAAAATACCCTTTAGAACCCTTAAACACCCTAAAATCCCTAAAATCTATTTAAATCCTAAAAATCCATAAATCCTTAAAAACAATAAAGTCTCCTAAAACACCCTAAATCCCCCTTAATTCCAAAAAACTACAACCCCTTTTAAAAAATTCACCAAAATACCAAAGAAACCAGGATATCCCCTAAACCCCTAGAAACCATAAAAACCCAAAACCCATAAAGACACAAAAACCGCCAATTCAACCCCTCCGATAACATAACCCCATAAAAACAAAACAATTAGTAAAAATAAAATAACCTAAAACCCAAAAAACACAGCAAAAACACTACAAAACTGTAAAACCTAAAAAACCCAAAAAACCATAAAAATCCCTTAAAAACCAAAATCCCATAAATTACCCTATATAATATTTAAACCCCTAAAACCCTTAAAGAATTGAAAAAACATAAAAACACTTTACAAACCCCATAAACACTAAAAGACATAATAACACTAAAAACCCTAAAAACCATAAAATCCATAAAAACCCTCAACCCCCCCCCCCCAAAACCAAAAACCCATAAAAACCTCAAGCCATATACTTTACCCCTTAAAAAATAAATCCTACACCCTAAACCATATAACCTACAACTTAAACCCTATACCCAACACACTTAACCTTTTCCCCTATAACCAAATCTCTAAACCCTACACCCAAAACCATATGCCCTAAAATCTATACCCAACACCATAAACCCAACACCTTACATCCTAAACCCTAAACCGTAGTCCCAAAAGAATATACCCTACACCCTAGACCCAAAATTCTAAACCCTAAACCTGACACCCTTAATCCAAAATACCCAACACGCTAAACCCAAATCCCTACACCATAAACCCAATACCCTAAATTGAATTCCCTAAACCCTACACCCGAAACCATACTACCTACTCCAGAAACCCTATTACGTTAAACTGACACAATATACCCTACACCCTAATCAATAAGAATTACACCATAAACCATAAACACGAAACCCTAAACCATACAACCCAAAACATACACCCTGCACCCCAAACTAGAATCCCTACACCCTAAATCCTATACCCAAACACTAAAACCTATATCCTACACAAAAAAAGTCAATACCCTCATCCTATACCCTGAACTCTAAATCATGAACCCTAAATACTGCATCCTAAACATTAAACCCTACACTGTAAACCATATACCCTACACCGAGAACACTAAACCCTACACCTAATAATCTATGCCCTAATGCATGAACCCAAAACCCAAAACTCAACACCATAAACATTATACCCACCACCTTAAACACTAAACCCTAGAACCTATAACCTAAAAGGTAGACTCTACACTTTATACTCTACGGATTACACCCAAAAACTACACGTTGAACCATAAAACCTATAGCCAAAACCCTACAACTTAAACCCTATACCAAACACCCAAACCTTACTCCCTGAACAACCTATCCAACACACTAAACCCCAAAATCTACACGCTATTCCGTAAACCCAACACACTATTCCATAAAATCTACACCCTTAAATCAATACCCTACACACCAAAACATAATCCCTACACCCTGGTCCCAATACCCACCACTATAAACCCTAAACCCGACATGCAAATCCCTAAACCCTGCACTCTAAACCACAAACACTAAACCCTTAACCAAATACCCTTCCACCTAAACCATGTACCCTACACCCTAAACCCCATACCCTATACCCTAAACTAAAAAACCCACACCAGAAAACCTACTCCTACACCCTAATAAGCACACCCTACAACCTAAAACATACACCCACACCCCAAAACCTATACCTGAGACCCTAAATTCTACACTCTTAAAAGCCTAAATTAAGACCGAAAACCCATAAACTCCAAAAAAAATCTAGAAAACCCAAAAAAACAAAAACCTTTTAAAAACCCTAAAATCTATAAACTCCCAAAAAAACATAAAATACATAAAATCCATAAAATCGAAAAAAACCCTGAAAAATACTAAGAAATCTAAAAACTCCAAATACCCTAAATAACATAAAACCCCTACAACCCTAAAAACAATAAAACACTATTAAAACCCTGAAATCCCTAAAACATTGTGCAGATCATAAAAACATTAAAAACTCTAAAAACCACTTAAAAATCCTTAGTTATACTAAAAACCTTTACAAATCACAATACCCCAAAAAATAGAAAACCCCTAAAATCACTAAAAACCCTTAGATACAATAAGAAGATACCAATAACCATAAACCCTAAAAACCTTAACAGCCCCATGAAACCATGAAAAAACAAGAAAAATATTGGAAACCCAAAAAAACACTAAAAATATTTAAAAATCATAATAATCTCCTAAATCCCCACCCCCAAACCCCTAAAACCTCAAAAACATTGAAATACCCTGAAAGCCCCCAAAACAATGAGAAAACTGAAAAAATAAAACACCCTTAAACTCCTAAAACAAAAAATAAACACTAAAAACCATAAAAAGATGTAATAGACCATAAAACTCCAACAAACCCTAAATACCATAAAACCCCCTAAAAGATCCAAAAAACCATAAAAAAATAATAAAATAAACTAAAAAACCAATGAAATCCCTAAAAAAATAAAAACACTAAAATCACTAAAAACCATAATATCCTAGATGACCCTAAATACCTTAAATATCCAAAAAACCATTAAACCCCCTTAAAAACAAAAGACCCCATTAAAACAACTAAAATATGATAAAACCCTGAAATCCTAAAAAAAATTAAAAAACCTTAAAATCTCCTAAAAGACCCTAAAAACTTTAAAAGACCCTAACTAGCCCTATAAAAACCATCAAATACCCTAAAATCCTTTAAAAAACTTAAAAAAATTAATGATCCTAAAAATAACTAAAACTACTAAAAATCTTAAAACCACTAAAACCCTAAAAATAATAAAACCCCATAAAACACTAATACCATAAAAACCATAAAACCTCAAAACCCTGTAAAACCATTAAAAACTCTTGAAAACCCTAAAAACCCTATAAACATAAAACCCCGAGAAATCCTAAAAACACTAAAAATCCTTAATCATTAAATATCCATGAAAACACATAGAAAAAACTAAATTCCCTTGAAACCATTAAATTCTACAAAACCCCTAAAACCATAAAAACCTAAAATACCTATTAAACCACTAACTCCCTTTAAAAACCCTTAAACCCTAAAAACCAACAAAAACACCTAAAAAATCTTAAACCCCTAAACAGCATAAAACCCTTTAGAAACCCTAAAAAAATTAAAAATCACAAAAATCATAAAAACTATAAAAAAACCCATTAAAATGCCCAAAAAAGACTAAAAATCCCTCAAAATAATTAAAAACCATTAATACCCCTAAAACCCCCAAATAACCATAAAATCTCAAATACAATACAAAACCCTAGAACCCATAAAAATACACAAAACTCCCTAAAAACATAAAAATATACTAAAAAACCTAAATACCATAAAACGCATGGAAACCCCTATAACCCCCTTAAAACATTAAAATCTCTAAGGGGACATAAAAACCCTAAAGACACTAAAAATCCCAAAATAACCCAAAATAAATATTAAATTCCCTAAAAATATTAAAACAATAAAAAAAACCTCAAAATCTAATAAGACCCCAAAAAACCATACAACACTATAAACCATAATAAATCTAAAAACCCAGAAATTTATTAAAAATCTAAAAACCGTAAGAAAACATAAAAAACCGCTAAAAAACAATAATCCCTATACACTACAACCTAAACCATAATTCCTACACAATAAACCATATACCCAACACCTGAGACCGAAAACCCCACACACTAAACCCTAAACTCCATTCTATAAACTGTGATACTTACATCTAAATACCTACACCCCACACCCTGTACCCCAGACCTTTAACCCTAAACCATACACCCTAAACCCTATACCCTGCATCAAAATCCTTAAACCGACACCTAAAACCATATACCTTGAAACCTAAACCCTACACCTTAACTCGTGTACCCTACAACCTAAAACCTAAACCCTAATCCCCACACCCTAATCCCAATAACCCACACCTATAACCATGTACCCTATAACCCAAACCATACACACAACAACCAAATCCCTATAACCTATAACATAATCCCTGTAATATACAAACTATTCCATAAACCTCACACACTAGACCTCATAAAATACATCCTAAAATCTAAACCCAATACCCCAAATACAATATCGTACATCATAAACCTGAAACAATACCACATAAAACCTATTCCCTTCACCCAAAACTATATTCCATACAATTTAAACCATATACCCTACACCCTAAACCCAAATCCCTAAAACCTACACCCTATACCCTAAACACTACACCCTAAACACTATAACCTACAACCAAAATACCAAACCCTGCACCATAAACCCAATACCATACTCTCAAAACCGTACACCATAAACACTATACCCAACACCCTACACCATATACACTACACCCTAAACCCTATACTATAAACCCTTAACTCTAAAACCCACACCCTACACCCTATACCCTACACCCTAAACACAATACCTCACACCCTAAACACTATAACCTACTCCTTAACCCTACATGATAAAAAATATACCCCACAACACAAACCCTTAATCCAACACCCTAAACCCAATACCCTAGACCCTAAAACAATAAAACGGTCACCCTAAACCATATACCCTATAACGTAAACCATAAACCACACAGTCAAAACCTAATACCCTAAAACCTAAACCTCTAATCCTATTACCTAAACACAATACCCTCTATCCAAAACCCTACACCCTACACTGTAAACCCCATATCCTACACCATAATCCCTAAAACCTACACCCTAAACCCCACACCCCACACCCTAAACCCTAAATCCTACACACAAAATCCTATACTCTACACCTAAAACCATATTCCTTAAACAATAAACCTTTTACCCTACACCATAAACCCTAAATCTGACACCCTAAATAATAAACCCTACACCCTAAACACTATATAATATAACCATAACCTTACACCCTACTCACTAAACCTTATACCACATACTCTAAACACCATACTCAACACCATAAAACATAAACACAATGAAACATAAAACTACCCTATCAATCCAAAAAACCCCTCTTGAATATCATTGAATAAACCCCTAAAATCCTAAAACCCAAAAATCACCTAAAAATAAAAAAAAGATTTTCAATCCCTAAATACCACAAACCAATAAAAACCCATAAAGCACCAAAAAAACCATAATATCCAAAATACCTAAAACCCTAAAAACCATAAATAACATATGGAAATCCAAAGCCCCATAAAAACCTGAGAAAACCCTAAAACCCATATGAAAACCCAAAAAAAAACTAAAACCCAAAAAATATACTGAAGATCCCAAAAACCCACTAAAAACCCTTAAAACCACTAAAACCCCAAAATACCCAAAATACCTTAAAACTATAAAACCCACTAAAACCCTAAAACCACATAAAAACAAGAAAGCCCCTAAAAACAATCAAAACGCCAAAATACTAAAAATCGATAAAATCACTAAAAACCTATAAAACCCGACAACCTGAAATTCCAAAAAAACCCTTAGAAACACTAAAACCCCTCAAACTAAAATAACACATAAATTCCATAAATAAATCTCTAAAATCCCAATTTCACAAAAAAAAACTAAAACTCCCTAAATCCTTAAATGTATTTAAAACACCTAAACCCCCCAAAAAAATCCCAGAAACCCAAAACGCAGAAAATAGTATAAAACACAAGATTTCCAAAATCCCTGAATACATTAAATATTCTAAAAAATAAAAACTACCATAAATAAATCTATAAAACCCCTAAATGACACTAAAAACCATTTAATACACTAAATCCCCTCTAAGAATAAAACCCCTAAAACCCCAATAAACACTAAAAATCTAAATTACAGCTAAAATACATGAAAATCCTAGAAACACCTATAAACCCTAAGATACATTAAAAATAATAAGAATCCTAAAACAACCTAAAAACCTGAAAAAACCATAAACACATTAAAGAAACTAAAAACCTAAAACCCTAAAAAACCTAAACCCCCCAAAATACCCTAATGAATCCTAAAAACCCCTAAAAACTAAAAAACATTAAACACCCAAAAAATATCTGAGTATTAAGAAACCCTAAAAAGCTTATAAACCTCTAAAAATGACAAAAACATTAAAATAAAAATACCCATAAAACCATAAAAATCCTAAATCAACCACAAAACCCATAAACATCATAAAAAAACTCAAAAAACTCCTAAAACCCACAAAACTACTAAAAACACTTAAACCCATAAAAATCCAAAAAACCCATGAAAAATAATAATTAAAAATTGAACCGCCTAAAACCCCACAAAATGCTAAAAGCCCCTATAATCCATTATAAATACCTAAAACCCCCATGTTTTGAAACGAAGGTTATGTGGTCGTTTCCCCTGACTGATTAAAGTGAGTCAGTGCTGTTTAATTACTTATATCGGGTTCCCTATCTCTGTGGCTTCGCCTGGTCTATAACTGAATTATTCGTAGAGCTTGAAATTCCCAAATGTTCTTGTAGCCAATGATCCATGGAACTTCTTTCCAAATGAAGGTTATCATTGGGTTTTATGGAAAATGACACATAAGTAATCACATTGGTCGAGGGGATGGGATGTTGGCCTCATCGCACCCTTGTGGGGGGGATTATTGCCTATTTCGAGACTCCCTTATAGATTTAAGACATGTTCATATGTTTGAGAATCATTGGTTTATCCCCGAAAATAGTATCCATGGATTACCTCGGGGTTGCAAGACATGAGTATATGCAGTTATCCAGAGCCGTCTACATCCAAGGATTTCCATCCCTCATTGGATTAGCGATTCTGGGGAAGTTTGAGTTTTTTAGATAGCACTGGTTTAGAGCCTTATAATTAGGCGATCTGGAGCTTTTGTCATCCAGGGGGATAGAGAGTGACTTTAGTGTCTTGATTAAACCGATAAAATAGGCTTCCTACGTATTCTTGTGATAAGAATCATAATCCACATAGTTCAGTTGGGTCTGAATCGATGTGAAGGGGGTCAGAACAGATGGATGTTGGGAATGAACCTCATTGATGTATCCTACGTACCCTACCTTTCCATGGATGAAAGTACACTTCATTCAGATGGGTGTGAACCAACTTAAAGGAGGTCAGAACCGATGGTTGTTGGGGTTGAAACCTAGGAAGACATCCTACGTACCCTCCCCTTTCATGTATAAAAGTCCACGTAGTTCAGATGGGTGTGAACCGACGTGAAGGGGGTTGGAACCGATGGTTGTTGGGCTTGAACCTCCGGGAGGCATCCAACGTACCCTCCATTTCCAAGGATCAAAATCCACATAGATCGAATGGGTTTGAACCTGGTGAAGGGGGCCAGGAATGATGGTTTTTGGGCCTGAACCTCAGGGTGGTTTCCTACATACCTTTCCTTGGAAAGGATTAATGTCCATGTAGATTATATGGGTGTGAACCAATGTGATTTAGAGTCTTGACCGATTGTTGATGGTCTTGAACCCAGGGGAGGTTTCCTACGTACCGTGCCATGGAAAGGATCAAAGTCTACGTAGTTCGAGAGGGTTTGATAATTTTTTATACATTACAAACCTATAAGACCACATGAGTCATGCTCGGTGTGAGAAACAAGAGGATGTGAAAGATTGGTCAATACACACAACTCTTTCCATGTTGGTGTGTGAGGGAGAGCCCGCAGCGGAAGAGGCTGGGGTGATCGTGGGAGAGGGTGTGGACCAATGAACCTTCCAAGATGAAAAGGGGAAATGTTATTGTCATACGAAGTGGATGGTATGGGGATTACTTGATGAGGGATTCCCTAACTCTCTCTCTAGGTGAGGGGAGAACTGTTCACCACTGGAATTCCTTGAAAGGAAAAGAAACCACACAATCTTGCAGAGTGAAGAATTAGAAAGGGGATCCGAAGCTCAGAATCTGCACTACCATGGGTATGTGAAGTCCAGAGTGATCTGGATTTCTGCTCAAGGGATGGAGAAACCCCATTTTCACCCCCTATTCTGAGTATGTGAACTCAAAAGGGTGCGCTAATGCGCCCAAATGTTTCATTATCCCGGTCTGGTGGCTTTTGGAGATGCGTTGTTTGGATGCCAATAGACAGGCTACTAAGGGGATTTTGAAATATTGGACTATATTTGGAGGGCCTTATCTGACTCAGGGGATGAAATCCCCGAAGGCCTTAGCAGACCACATGGCTATATGATGAGTGGAAACCTTCACGTAGGTAGATGCTACGCTGGTGGAGAGGTCGTCCACATGCTAGTGTGGTATGTGGAATGAAGGGAATCCCACATACCGGAGTAGTACGCAACTTCGGGATTGGTCCGCATTCCAAATTGGTATGTGGTGCAGGAGTCTGCTCAAGGAGCGACAGCTGGGAGTAGCACTGGTTAGTGCTTTTCCTGCATAGAAGGGCACAACGCGGCACGCTGGATTGAAGAAGGGGCATAGGCTCCCTAGATCGTGGGATGTGCATCCTCGTAGGGTCCATGGTTCACGGTTTACTAATTTTAGGTTTTCAGCTTTTCAATTTACATATGAATTCATTAGTTCTTAGCAATTCTTCCCCAGTTTATACATGTTGATAGTTCGCGAATCGAAACTTCACGGTCCACAAAATCCTATGCTCTCGGAAGCCTCTTCCTTCTCTAAAAGTCGATCTCCAAGAATATGATCCTCAATATTCCCTTCCCTTTATTCTCCCCTTGACGTCCTTTTATAGATGGGTGAAAGGGTTGTATCTATGTTTGTGTGACACCTTTTGTGGAGGCCCGTGATAGGAAACTCGAACTACGGATGACTTAGTCAACCCGAGGATCATGGGGAATATTTAATGCATCTTGCCTGCGAACCAACTTTATCACGTGAGTGCTTTGCAGCCACACATGGTTCCTCCATCATTTTGTGAAATACATCATTCGCGGTCCGTCCATACTTCACTGGCCATTTGGATCATGCTTGCATAGGTGCTCTGCCTCTGTTTTGTGAACAACGGCGTTCCCAGGTGGCACAGTTCACCGAACCGGACGCGTACCATTAATTATGAACCAGTATGCAGACTAGTTTGTCCCATTACCATTTCTTCTGGACATTCATCATATTTTTCCCAAATTATAGATAATGATTGGGTAGATTTTTCCACTGATTTTAGGGGAGTATCTTTCTTCTATTATGAAGATTTTTTAGGACCCTACAAATGCCCCCATCAGAATGGTGTCCGATCGAAATGAAGTGGCGGCTATTCTGATGTTGACTGGTCATGATACTAGGGCAGTTTGTGGTAGAAATATGAACCTAGTGGGGAACACACCTATATAAAGGGTTCCACAAGACTTTTCTTTTACCAGATCCTTCTAATAAGATCTCTCTCATTACCTTCTTCCACGCATCACCTCCACGTACTGCTCCCTTCGCGAACCACTTTTTTCGTGAACCAGTTTTGGCTTACACAAACCGATCCTTCCCTGCGCTCACCCACGTCTGTGAACTAACATTCTAGCAGCGAAATAAACATTATCAATTTTAAAAATAATTTTATGGTGGGTTACATAGGAAAAACGGTACTTGGTTTAGTGGTCAGAGGATTTGACTTATCCTTCAAACATTTAAATTTTCATTTTGAACTTCATTTATGCCCAGAATTTTGAAAACCCTTAGAAGGGATTGGTACACGGTCTGCCGGACATCACTCCATGGGCCAGGATTCCGCAGACCTCTTCCATGTACAGCCGATTCACAGAATATGGGTATCACAAACCCAATCCATGGTCGATACGTGGGGCATTCCCTTTGTGGAGCCTTTTCAAAACATTTGGACATTTCCAGAATATTATCCTTTGGACTAAACCTTGATATGGTTTCTTGCTGCATGAGGAAAACATGGTTCCTCCACAATCTACTGCAGGATTGATGAAGATGATGACCTCTAATGCAAGGAATGGATATGATAACGTTCAAACCCACATAATTCCATGTGACAACATTCATATGGCTTTCCTAATTCCAGAGCTCTTATCTTAAAAATTATTCGTATAGTTTCCACATTACAGTTTTGGTCTTCCCACTAACATACCTCTGCCACTGCCTGACCCTAACCACCCATTCATCCTTTTAAATGCACCTTAAGGGCATGAATTCCTCAACATTTCCATAGTAAGAGAAAAACATTCCACTTCGATTGAGTAGAACATGTTCATCTGGCATGCTCGACATGGACTCCGGGAAACCACAAGTGTCGTGAAGATGTTATAAGACTAGATGTCCTAGAATATCCATCCATCATCATCATCTCCAGAAAAAATACTAGCAGTAGATGGAGCACTATGTGGGATTTGCTAGCTAGAGGCTGCTTCTCTGATGAGTGGGATTGGGAGTTCTGGGTGCATCAAACCTATCTAGGGTTCCCTGACTAGCTAGAGGCAGTGGGATTGCACTTGGTAGCATGTGTGTCTCAGTTTTCAATCTTATCTCCAAGAGAAATCCTTTGGGAATTTCTGAGTCACTGGCCTTCGAGAACTAACACATTTGACCTACTGTATGGAGAAGTGGGTATCATTGTGTGGGACATCTACCAGCTTGGAGGTATTCTTATACTCAGTGAAATCTATGAAATGTTTCTCCTAGAAGTGGCCACGTGGAATTATACCATTCACATGTCACCATTTCAAGGATTTTTCTAGTTATGGTAGATGGATTAATGGGTTGTCCTATTGAGTCTCGTTCCCTTATCCCATTCGAAGCGTGGATAGGATTATTCTTATTGATGAACAGGCTTAGGTTGATGGCGTGCCGCAATCGAACTCAAACAACCTGTCAATAATGCCAAACTCTATGGTTATATTGTGCTACCCTTGAAGCTGGGAGGTATGCCTCATGGGGGTTTGAGCATCGGCCTTTAGTTTCACCCGATCTTTGAGTAGTATGTTTCTTCGTAATGTTCTTAAGACGATGGATATTCTCATTTTGTGATGCCTAAAACAGGGTTTGTGCCTACACATTGATGATTGTGACCATGCTGGTGGAGGGTCGATCTATTAATTTGGACCTCCCTAACCTCGCCCATATTTATGTATTAATTGGGAAGTTTCAGGAAGGCATGTCTCCATAACATCTCAGCAGATCATTCCATTTCTTGTATAAGTGTATGGAAGAACACTTCTCCTATTATGAGTATTGGCCTACCGCACGGGTTCCCCATTATGAGTTTCACCCATCTCTCGTCAAAATTTCCACTGTTTGTACATCGACTCTGACCATTATTGATGCGGTCGGGTTGTTGAATGACACTTCTTACTTCTCATTCACACCACATCCTACTCTTCATGGATCCATGAGAGGTGACAAGGGAGGTTCTTTGGAGTAATGTTCGTACCTCATCAATCTTCTAGACAGGATGCTCATTGCGCATTTAGATAGGGTACTTATCGGTGAACCACACTCCCCCTACCGGTTTTCCACGAAGTTTTTATGCCTTCAACAGATTGTGTTGCTTTCAGTCATCAAACTAAGTATATAACATCATCCTGTGGTTCTCCGACAATTGTGGATTACAGTGATGAATGAGGGTGCTTCTAAAGACATCGTCATTCCTACCACGATAGGGCCCACCATCGAATATCTGGAGTTTTCCCAACTATGGGTCAACTGTTACCCCATAGGGATGCTGAGAGAACCATTTTGGTGGTTATAGAAACCCTTGACTGTTTCTTGTCTCGTTCCTGCCCTGATTGCAACACCACACAGTCCCTTTGTAACGAGAGGTGAAATTTCATCCCCTTCTAGTTCTGTTCCTTCAGAATCCCAAATGAATATACCTACTGCACATGCTCTCATAATGAGAAGGTTGTCGATCCATCATCAAAAGTGTATTGGAAGGGTTTTCATCTGTGCAACCCATTTCGGCGGGGAATTGATTTAAATGACTCCCTTCCTATAGATATCACCAAAGATCTTATGGGGAATAGTGCAATCCATGACTCTCCGATCATCCTAGATGCTGCAGATTGTCCTACATATCCAACTTTAGATGCTTGTCCCTCTGAGGGGAAAGAGTTTCTCCTACCATGGGGGACTAGATTTAGGTCCCTCTCCACCCCTATGGGGACATTTCCTGCATAAAAATAAGTGGTAGAATAGAAGGATCATAGTGCTGTTGGTTTAGCAAGACACCAGGCAGTGCACAAAGAGGCATGGAGCTAGTTGCGTTCTCATACTAGAGACACCCCTAGCCTAGCTCGCCAACGAGGGTGACAACATGCATCAATTTTTTTTATCTAGGTTCTAGTGGATTTGATTACCAACACCTTCACTCCCTTATTTACAAAATTATCATTGCCCATGGAGACCTCACCACCTATGATGACAAGCTAACCATGTACAATTTTTCCCACTACCAGGTAGAAAATTTATGGGATATTTTGGAAACACACGATAATATGATGGCCAAGGAATTGAAGGCCCACAATTTTGTGGTGGTTCAAGAGGAAGAATTGCAGGAGTGAAAAGCATGCACATCCAAGTTGAGGGGACAATTGGCCTCCTTACATGTGGCTTATAAAGCTGTTCAAAAAAAGGGCGGGAACTTTATGCTGTCGTAGAGAGGTTGCGTCCAACAGCTGAAAACAAAATGGAGGAGAGAACTTACCTGGAACATACTATCGATTGCATGTGGTAATCTATCTCTATTCATTTGGAACCAGTGAACCGAGACCTATTGTAGCGTTTTCCCAAAACACAGCATGTACTCTCCCCCACTCCCTTTTACCCTAGAGAGTCTCAAAATTGGGGATGTTGCTCCAATCATTATGAACTTAATGGAACAAAATTTGGCTTTTAAACACCTCTCATCTTTGTCTTCCAATTATCATCACTTCAGGTATATGTTAATTATGAATCAAGCTCTATGTTTTTCAAAATCCAGGAGCCTCTACGAGCATAGTTTGATTATTTATAGTGTCTCTTAAGAAAACCATAATAAATTTATGTCTTTTATGATGATACCCTGGCATTTTAAAGATGTGGGAAGGTTGAAGACAGTTTATATTGTGATTTCAGGGCCTCTTTGATTAGGAGTAATGATATGAGGACTCTGGGGATGTCGAGCATACGTGGGTAAGAATATTATCGCATGCAGAAGACTTGCCTTTGGTAGACGGGACAATGGCGATCAACATGAAGATTCGATGAGGACATTAAATGAATACTCATGCAAAGGTGTTCTCATGTTGATGACCTTTTCTGTTATATGGACATGGAGGCTTATGAGGTTCCATGATTATCTGGGTCATAGAGTCTGATGTACAAAAATGGTATTTCTTGTAATGTTGGAGATATTAGGCCACATCTGTCTTTGAATCTCGGGATGTCCCCTATACTGATTTTCCCTGGGCGTGGGGGTACAATTTCACTCCATGATGTTTAACGTTGGGCGGTAAGGACGATCCACTCTTATTTTAATGGTCGTAGAGTTTGGACCAACATTGGATGATGCTACAGTTACTTTTTTGATAATTAAATTAGGATTCTATGGCATGATCTGGTCAGAAATGGGGGATGAAGGTGTAAACTGTAATATTATGGTCTCTCGAATCAGGAGATGTGGTATGGGGGCTGTGAGGTCGGTAGGCGTATGGAGATTGGAAGATTGTTTCCTAAGGAAGACTTTCCCTTGGTAGATGGGCTAGGGGAGATCAATATGAAAATCCATTGATGGAATAGTATGAAAAGTCTTACAAAGGATTCTGAAGGTAGATGAGATTCCACATTCGATGGCCTTGAATTATTATGAAGACCTGGGATATCCCATGACACTGAGTCTATAAGATGGGGAGAGATGCGTCTGAACATATGAGAAACAACCATATCGCAATTTTCAATTTGGTTAATGTAGCACAGCTCTGGCTTTATGTCGTGGATGCAGACCATTATAGGAACCACGAATGGATACATAAGCAGACCTAGAAGTGACTCCTTAGAAACATCTAGACATGAAGGGGACAAAAATGTAAACCATAGCTCTAGAAATTTTTGGATCCGAAAATTTGGTATGGGGGATCTAGGGATGGTAAGAATATGGAGCTAGGAAGAGTGTCTCCTGAGGAAGACTTGCCTTTGGTAGAAAGGTCAACGATGATCAATATGAAAAGGTACTGGGGGCATGGTATGCATAGTCATGAAAAGGTGTCCTCAGGTCGATAATCATCCATGTTCAATGGATATGGGTGATTTTAAAGATACGTAATCCTCTGGGTCATGGAGTGTGATGCATGTGAAGGATGCATCCAAACGTGAAAGGAGTGTTCAAGTCATGGTTTACAGTGTATCTGGAGTGGATTATATCTTTTCCCTTGCTCTTTAGGGTCGTTCAGTAAGGACGATTACCCTACAGTTTAGAATCATGTTTTAAGGATGGGATCCATGCCTTTTAGCGTCATGGGGTAAGGAAAGGCTCTGTACAGTTTAGCATCATGTGGTAAGGATAGGATCTGTGCAGTTTAACGTCATGCGGTGAGGACGTGGGTTATTATTTTTTTCGGGGTTGGATGGGCCAGGATATAGAAATCCTGGTGTCGCTACGTATCCTCTGAGGGAAAGAATCAATCCATACATAGTTCTCAAGGCCCTTGAAATTCAAATGGGCTTCCTCTGCAAATCTGATATATACGCATGAGGGTGGACATTTTTCCTAGAAGCTCAGATAGGATATAGAAATCAAGTAGTTTCTACGTATCATGTGAAGGTAGGAATCAAGTTGTATATAGTTCTTTGAATGTGTCAAAGTATATGAAAAATGCAGGCAGAAAAATGTATTCTCAAGTAATGACACCGTCTCGTTATGCAGTTTAAATTCATGACACTAGGAAATCATTCTCTTACTTTGTGGTACACAGAGCTCAGACCTGTAGTAATTTCTTCTAAACAGGGGCACATGAAATGATTTTGTAGCAGAACCGATGTAAATGAGGCTAGGAGCCTCCAGTACGCATCTCTGGGGGGAAATCATGGAAATATTTAGGTCACAGTACCCGCATTATTGGATCTTGGTTTAGGGTCATAGAGTTTGGACCAGCACGACATAGTTTTTTGTTATGTCATAGGGATGATGTACTGTGAAGATTAATGTTATGCAGAAAAGAAACACTACAATGTAGTTTATCTTAATGCATTAAGGACATTATGGGCAAGTTAATAAAACATCATGCAGCTCAGATGAAAACTTATTTTATGGATACATGAAATATTTCTTCATAAATCTTGTATTTGTTGGAGGGGTGGTGATTATCCCATCAATGGAGATCATGGAATATGCTCCATTAAAGTTGAACATGTATATGATATATGGTCCCTTCCACATTGGCTCCAGCTTTGGTGGATTCTTTATAGGTATCATCGGGGTCTGGAGGATGAATACCAATTATCCTTCGAGGAAAGACCGAAGTCAATCATTTTTATTGAAAGATCGTTGAATCTAGTTTTGATATACATCCAGGTGTTGAAAAGTGTGCATCCTCTTACAATCCATTCGCTCAAATTCATCAAATCACTTTTTCGCATTCTCTTCATTGGACAGTTGATCAAAAATGGAAACATTGAGTGACGACAATTATAGATCAATGGGTAGGACTTATTTTTATCCATATACTAATGTGTACGGAGTGGCCTGGGTAGCGGTGTGGGTTATGGTTTGATAGGACCACAAGGCATGGAAGTGTTTGTCTAGCCATGAATTATTGTCTTTGTCCACCATTTTATGGATTATGTTAGATAGGGTATTATTTAAGGCCTATATCAATCTGTTGAATGCTACATTGTAGTAGGATTAATGGTTGGTCTTGATATCATATTCCTGGTATAGTTTCTCCAATTAGACAGAGATGACTTTGGTTCCATTTTTCATCAGTATTGTATGAGGGACACCAAATCTAGTGATGATTTTGGGTTTCATGAAGCTGACAATGCTTCATGCCCAGACTTTTTTAAGTGGTGCAGCTTCTTCCCACTAGGAAAATAAATCGGTTGTTGTGATAATATATTTGAATTGGTTGACCATGGTGGGAGGATACTGTCCCACGACGTCCATTCCCTAGATGGTGAATGACCAAGAGTACATATCTTGGTGAAGTAGATCTGGGGGATGATGAATGAAGTTGGCATGAATTTGGCAGGAGGGTCATTTTGTGGTAAAGTACATGCAATCCCATGCCAGGGTTGAGACAATATTATTAAAGACTTCAAATTTGAGGAGAAATATTGGGACATGATTGATGTGCTACACACACTCTGGCCTGAACTTCATTAATGATGGTAGCAGTATCTTCTCCAGCAATTCATCTGAGAAGGACTTCATCAAGGCCTTGCTTGTGGAGGACCTTCTGTTGGCATGTGTCGCCATATAGGAAAAAATTGACTAACCTTCTCCATATTTTATCTATTCTAGCTATGTCTGATGGATGTTCTCCCATTTGAAGGTAGTTCGTAATGGGGGTCATCCAGCTGGTAGTAGGAGGATATGGCTTGGGGACAAGGCTAACTTTTTCGATTTCTTCTACTTTATTTTTAACATACGACAATACCATTTGACGATGAGAAATGGTGATAATTGTTTCAACTCGGTCTAGGTAAGCTAGGGCTATGGCCGCATTGGCTAACACATCAGCCTGGGCATTCTGAGACTGGGGAACATAGTTCAATGTCGGTTCTATATTGAACTATGCCATTATCCATTAGACATGGTCATATAGGGGGATCATCTCCTCCTTATTGATGGAATAGTCACCATTTACTTTCTTGATGACCAGTTTTGAGTCACCATTTTTTTCGAGGTGCTGCACTTGCGACTGGAGTGTGAGATCTAGACAAGCAATGAGGGCTTGGTATTCTAACTCATGGTTTGCGCAACCTTCTAACAAGAGGAAGGTATATGACAGAATCCCATTCCCTATGGATATAAGTATGACTCCCAACACCACCTTGTTAAACCTGGGGTATTCCATAATTTTACCTATAGGGATTCTGGATTTGATGCCAAAGTTCATTTCCCTCGTTCGAGAATCATTTTTCAAAGAGAGGACGTCTTTGACGGGCAATTATACATAAGATGAGGAGGCCTCTATCGAGGTATTCTCTTCCATAAAATCTACCACTACAAGGTCCTTGATTTCTTATGGAGGAAAAAATCAGATGTCAAACTAGTGCAGGATGAATTCAAATTGGGATATGCATTTGGTCGGCATTGGATGACTGAGGATGTAATTTAGCGGATTACTGGGCGAGATCATAAAGAATTCATGATGCATTAGATAATATCACAACTAATGGACCATGAAGACCAGATCCAAATAGCTCTTCTCGTTATTTTAATATCAGGTCTCAACATCGATCATGGTTAGATTGAGATAATAAATTCCTTTTTCACTGCCAACATCATTTTTCTTCATGAGGAAGGATCCTTTTGACCGTACTGAGGCTGTTATGTAATGAATAAGGGGAATTTCTTCAACCATCAGCATGTACCCCAGTGGTGTCAATAAGAACTGCTTGATGTAGTCAAATGACTTTTGGAAATCATCTGTCCATTGGTAGGTGACTCCCTTCTTCATTAACCAGGTAAAGGGAAACCATTTTCCTATGAGGTTGGCTATAAAATGCCTGATATAGGCCATGTATACATGGAGTGATATCAGATCATCAAGGATGTGGGGAGGTGGTAAACCAAGGATATAATTTTTCTTTGAAGGTCAATTTCGATGCCACTATGGAGGATGACGAAGATGATATATTTTCTTGAGGTAACTCCGAAGGCACATTTCAAGGGGTCCATCTTCCTATATTGTTTCCGAAGTTTTCTAAATTCGATTTCACAATCTGACCGGTGATCTAAGAACTGTCTTGATTTTACCCCCAAGTAATCAATATAACATTTGATGAACTTCCCCATGAATGGTTTGAAAATGAGATGCATGGAACGTTGATATGTGGTGCTGATGTTTTTCAGACCAAAGGGAATGAATTTGTAACAAAATTATCTCTGGGTGGGGGGGCCTTATTGTAGTGGATTTATTATACTCTCGGTCCACTCTATTTTGGTTATATCCAGAATAACAATCCATGAAGGAGAGAGACTCATATATAGCTGTCACATCGATCAATAGTTTGGTGATCGGGACCAGGAAATATTATTTTGGGCAATGTCGATTAAGATCTCTAAAATCGATGTTGAAAAAGATCTATCTATTCTTATTTTTAATGGGAACTATGTTTTCCAACCATATGGGATATTGGACCTCCAGAATGATGTTTTATTTGATGAGCTTGTCGACTTCAGCCTCTATCTTTCCCGTATGCGTAGGGTGTGTCCTTCTGGTGGCCTCATTATCGCCTCAGTGATCTTCTAGAAGGCATAAGTGGTGTGTCACCACATCAGGATCGAGTCCTGGCATTTCTGTGTAATTCCAGGTGAAAACATCTCGATGCTGACTCATGAATGATGAAAATACATCTTTCTCCCCAGAAGACATGACTGCACTCTTGAGAGTGGGTCTCGGGTATTCATTGGTACCCAGTTTTAGTTCCCTAAGTTCATCAACTGTGGTAGAGATAAACTCTTTGAATGCATGAGGGGAATCTCTTAGGTTCTTGTTCCTCTTCATCACCCAAATCTTTCTCCTCCTCTTCTTATGAAGGGGAGAGAGTTCTTGATTTGGGCTCTCTAAATCTCAGAGGCAATAAGTCTCATGGGAGTTCTATGGCTGAAGCGACCTCCCCTAACTCAATTGGTTGTGAGGGATCATCTGGAGAGGGATAATCATGGGGGTGACAAGTATCATATCCTTATTTCCCTTTAGAGAGTATGGAAGGGATATCCAGAGATTCCATGGATGGGTTGTGGGAACCCTTTCTCGAGCATTCTTCCTCAGATTTAGGGTCAGTAGGTTCTTCTACATTATTAGACTCGGCTATCACAATTGAGATAATGAAAAACGTTGGATAATCATCCCAAAATGGATTCATGCACTTATCATGGTTGATGGGAAGCACATACTCTTCAACGAGCTACTTGATGGGGTTTTGGGAACCCCTTCTAAACCATTTGAGGTGAGGAATCATTCAATACCATTAATTGTAGATGTCTTCCCCCTTTTCTCATAAAATCCATTATAGATGTTTTCCGACTCAGAGAGATCAAATGTGGCATTATCTATATGAAATGTCTCTCCTTTCCCATTGACGGAATATTCGATATACTGGTGGTAGGTGGATGGAATGGACATGTGTTTAATTAGCCATGGACTTCCAAATAGGGCGTTGAATTCCATGAGTTTTCAAACCACCAGAAAATCTGAATGGGACACAAAGTCACCAAAATGGGTTCTGAGCGTGATTTTTCATATTGGATTTTTTCTATTTTCATAAAACAAGAGAGTTGTGGACGAGGGTGTCAGTTTCCCTCATTGTAGCCCAAACTACGAAGTGTTCATAGTGGGAAAAGGTGGAATCTGGAGCCATTGTCGATGAAGACATTCCAGACATCAACATCAATCAAAATACTGAACACATATAGGCATTTGATGTGTCCATACATGGTGGCGTCTTTGTCCTAATCAGTGATGGAAATCGCTGAATTACATTCAGACGAGGTAATCTCCAATCGATATATCTCAGCAGTAGAGACTTCAGCTTGAAATTCCTGAGGGCTGAGTAAGGCTTCTATGAGTGGCTCCACATGTCTTCTAAAAAAATAAGTGCATCCAGGATTGATAGATTGGCTGGTATTGAGGCTAACCACTTTTGGATATAATAATTTTACTACAGAGGCCGACCCTTCTACACTTTTGGGATCTCATTAACAAGCACTTTTGGGACTGGAGCATGAGATAAAGTGGGACTGGTCGTAGGGGAAAGAGTAGATGGTGCTCCTACATTCTGGGGACCTAACCTAGTCAGTTTACTCATGCTCCCTAGGTGTCTACACACTTGTTCCTCCTTTGATGGGTACCATAGAACAATGGGGCCAGAGTGGCTGTTTATGGGGACATGGGAATATTCTTGCTCCTACTGGGTCCGTGAAATGTCTCCTCAATGAGTTTCCACAATGTTAAGGGTTTGATATGGGGAATAATTATAGGGTATGTTTGGTCCATGGCTACGTCTTCCCTAGTATCCCCTACCTCTGTGATTCCACCTTCCAGTCCCTTGATCGGGTGTCAGGAACTCGGGTTCAAAACCATACTCATTGTGTGAGAATGGTTCCATTAAACAGACGATATTGACAGAAGAAAAGATTATTTCCTCATTTGATGATATATTAGCCTGGTTCGATGCCTCTAATTGTATTGTTTGTTGTGTTGGGGACTATTGCGTCAAGACTGAGGGCATGTAATTTGAATGTGTCAAGGATATCTTTGGCCCAGTCATAGACTGCTTCTCTTGTACATGTTTCTTCCATCTCTGATTGCGCCTGTATGACTTGATTTTAGAGGGTTTTGGGGTTGAGGATAGTGGGTGTGTTGCATTTGGAGCTGTTGGAGGTACAAAAAATTGCTGTAATTGATCTCAGAGTATTCCATGATCTCAGTAGACAATATTCTGAGTCATCCACCCAAAAAATTTCTACTCCCTTTGGGTAATGACTTTCTTCCACTCCTCTCCCTCATCTGGTTCAATGGTATAAACATATGATGCATGTTCTGGGGGAAGTTTTATCTTGACTTGTCGTGAGTACACCATCCTTTTTATAATTTCGCTGAAGAAGAAGAATTCATGAATGATGTGTCCCAACATTCGATGGTTAGGAAAATATTCCGATTTGGTTTTCAAGGATGATTTCTTCAGGATTTCGTGGATTTGGTATGTGGAGAAAGTTTCATTTCATGGCGACTATGAAATAGTAACGTATTTGGTATTCCTAGAATGAGTAAAATTTATTTATTTATTTCCTCAAATTTGTTTCTCTTGGGTCCTATTTTATTTTCTCACTAGGGCGGGGGTGACCATTGATATACCTGAGGCCCTTGGCGATTCAGTGGAGGCGTAGGTGGTGGAGGAGGTGCGGGGGCTGGATTGTGCATGACAGAGGACTCTTCAGCTCTACTTGCTCTCTTTCCAAGAGCCTATGAAAATATTCAGGACTTACGGTTAGTCTGCTGATTGGAGTATTCGATTCTATGGGAAATAGCAGAGATATCCCAGAATCTGGTGGTGCATTTCACTGGTATGAGTGGCGTTCACAACACATCTTGAAGGTTATCGATTCATATAGAGAGCATCTCATACTGGGGTAGTGTCCTGTTAAGAGATTAGGTCAAACCCTTCCATCTAGTGATGAAGGCGAAGACCCTCTCGTTCTCCCTCTGTTTACAATTCATGAGATCAGTAACTGTTTTCCTGGGTAACACTGAGGTAATGTGAAACATGAACTGCTGTCGAAGATCCTCCCATCTTTTTATTAACTGATCTGGAAAACTTGTATACCAGATCAAAGACAAACCCTGTAAGGTTCGTACGAAGCATATGAGGTTCACTACATCTTGTTGTTCTTGAGTTCCCATCATAGGGTCACAATGAGATGTGTAGTGCATCAAATGTTCTTTCAGGTCTCCTGATCCATTGAATATCAGGAATATAGGGCTCCCAAATTATGGTGGAGGTGGCGTGTTGCACACCTAATCTGGGTATGGATTTCTCTCTGGTGGTATCAGAGTGCACTGACCATCCATCGCTTCCAATTGAGTTGTTATTGCATCGATGGTGTTGGCAAGACCCTGATTTACACCCTGTGGGGCCTGATTCCAAATAGGTACAACCTGGGGTACTACCTGAAGTGCTGGCTCTGCTGGTACCTGAGGTGCATATGACATTTTTGGTAACTTCAGAGGATTTATATATACTCACTCTGATTTCTTCCTTAGTAGAGATAAGTCTTCATATGCTCCTGAATCCATGTTCAGGTAGTTGGATGGGCCACTTTCCGCACAGGGTGGGGGACCATACCTTGTTTTATTTGCAGGGGAAAACCCTTGTTGTTGAGCTGTACTTGATAGAAGGGTGTCTTGTAACCCATCTTTAGGAACGTATTGTATAGTACAGTTCCTCTGGAGTAACTCATTATTAATCCACCTTAATTACTTCATTTCCTCCTCCAACAGAGTGAACCTCTCATTGAGAGTGAGAGGCTCGTTTGTGTTGAGAGAACGAGAAAGTTTGAGTACAACCTGACCTTTCATGCTCTCTCTATTGGGGACTCACTGGGGAAGTGAAGGGGGATTTACTAGAGCAGCAAGGTTTAGGGTGGCCCTTTGGTTATGAGTGAGAACGCCTGCTATCTCAATGTGAATCACATCTTGAATGGAACCATCTTATCCCAATCGATTAGTATGTGCATCGTCTTTAGTTCCACCCATGGGGTTAACATCTACAATGTTCAAAGATACATAATATGTGGTAGAGGAGGTGTCATCTGCCAAGAAGGAAGAGGCCTTCTGCTCCTCGTACTGGTTTTCCCCCTTCAGTTCCGGAATTGCCTTCGGGTTTCTTGACAAAGATTGACATGGATGGATCCTTGGTGAGACCTTATGTCATGCCTCCCTCCCGGAGGGGATGATGTTTCAATGTATAGGATTTGATAAGGACCTCCTCTTTACACCACCTCCCCAAACAAGAGAATACTAATTCTTGTGGGGGAGGTTGTTGATTGAGTAAAAATTCCCCTAGACCCGAGGGATGAGGTTGGCTTCTTTCCATAGGCGTCGCGCCTCTTCCAATTTTTTCTAGTCGTATGGGGGAATTTGTTGTTAAAAATTCCACCAGCCTTGCAGGCTCAAGTTGGTCCCGTATTGCGGAAGCCACTACAACTACTGCTTCCTTCCTGATCTCCCGTGATCCCATTCAAGGGTGATCCGGTCCTGGTGTGAAGTTCACCTTAGAATTAATTCACTCTGGGGAGGAAAGAACCTATTGTAGATTGTATTTTCATAGGTGATAAACATGAATAATGTTTTCAATAGGCGGATTTAAGTTCTTGTGAATGGTTCTCTCTCGCCAAGCCTAACGCTTTTGAGAATTACTGAAGGCCTCTTTCTATCAGATGTGCTGCCTCTCTTGAATAAGGACTTCATTTTACTACCATCTTGACATGATGGAATTTCCATACCTTACGACGAACAGGTTATGCTGTATGAGAAGTGGAGTGAAATATTGATCCCCATACTCTCCCCATCCAAAGATATGAACTCCTATCAGAGCGTCATCAATAAGGAGACACAATTTGTGCAGTGCACAGTGACAGGTTGACTCAAGGTCCCTTTTACACCTCTCTGATCGCAGTCATCGTGTTGAGTTAATGTGAAATAGGATATCTCCTATTTTATTAACATTATCTATATATAATTAATATGGTGGGATGTATAATTTCAATGACCGAAGGTTAGTCCAAATATTAGAGCAGATTTCATGTATGCTTCCTTTCGAAAAATTTATAGGTATGTCAAACTGAGATGTGGTTGTGGTCCAAAAAATTACTGGTATATCATCCCTGGATAGGTGTTTCATTAGGTGAAATACATCAGCATGCACCTCCGCCAGTAATTCAACTACTTGACCAGCCCAGTTGTGATACTCCATGACAATATTATCGGAGGTAGCGGGGTTGGTACGGGTTGAACCACTATGTGGGTGGTTCCTGGGTAGCTTAGAGGATCGACGTGGTCCCAAACCTTCTCTTGAATGAATATTGGTGGAATTGATAGGTGATTGGGAATCTGAAAGTCTTGATTTCTTCCTTCTAAGTGCCTCTATATAGGAGGGAATTTCAATATTTGATTTGTAAGGAGAGTACCTTCCTGTCGGTATGAGGTGTCACCATGGGGAGGACCTCCGCAGTTGGCACTGCAGTGGAGAGGAATACCATCACGACTTTAATTCTGAAAACTATAAATAATTCTATAGTGCATACCCTACATAGGACCTTCAGAGTGGACTACAATAAGGGGATGACCTTCTTTCTATTTGAGGACATTGCAGGGAGGACCTTCACAATGGAGACCATCATAGTGAGGATGACCATCATGGTTTGACGTTCGGTATGCAACCTGGGGAGGTCCTTCAGGACACACTGCTACAAGGGGAGTACTGTCTTGTTTTTCTTAAGTCCATTGCAGGGAGGACCTTCACAATGGTGGCCATGATGGAGAGGAATGCCATCATAGCTACCACAGGGAGAATATCTGCGGGGCACACCCTGGGGAGGGCCTTCAAAATGTTCCTTAATGAGGGGAGTAACTTCACAATTCATGATGCCTCTATGAGGAGGACCTATGATATTATAGTGGTGAGGACTAACACCATAATCTGAGGCATGGCTATGTGAAATATTTTTGCAACATAACCCCTAGGTAGGACCATCAGGGAAAGCCACGATAAGGGGAGGACCATCTTTCCATGATGAGACATCACTGCGAGGTGGGCCTTCACATTTTTCAATATGATGGCAAGTAATACCTTCATAATATGAGGTCCCACTACTCATAGAGTGTTAGTAGTGTATACCTTATGGAGGACCATCAGAGAGAACTGCAGTAATGGGAGGACCTTCATCCTCTTCAATCTTCTGGTCACGTTGAGGGCATCCATGACTCGCATCAAATGAAGAACTCTCGTGATCGATCATTATATGTCCATGAGGGAGGCCATCATGTGTACTCTGGGGAGGACCTTTGGAGCTGATGGTAGGGGCATTGTGGGGAGGACCTTCCCATCTTCTACTACCACTCCCTTAGTATTTAAATGGGTTGGCAAGGTTCTGAGACATTGAGACATGTTTGGCGGCGTTGACAACTATAGCTTCTAGAAGAGCGGAGTCATGGACCAACTCTTTATTTCCTAGCTACCTTTAGCGTGTTTAGGGCTCTCTCTTGTGGGCAGTGGGGAGCGTCTGTTATTGATAAAAGTCGTCACCTTTGGGTCCTTATCTAATTGGTTCATGTGATGTTGTTTGGATATGAAGGCGAACATCTAGGGTTTTGGAAAGGATATATACCTAACCTAGAGAATCCACAGTGATGGACGGGTGTTCCATAGTTGGAACGAGTGAGTATGCTCGATCCGGTTGCCATTGTATCAAATGATATAGTTGAAGACCCTACTAGGAGAAATTAGGGATGCATATCTGCTCTGAGGAGGCTATCTTGTCTCTTAGATGAGTCACGTCAGTTGGGGAGACTGGCCCACGGGTTCGAGTCCTTACTATTGCTACCGATGCAATTACATTATGGAATGTAAGCAAGTTATGATCTGGAATGGATATATGATCCTCCATCATTTCCAAAATATGTAGAGATACATCTTTGGTTCGAATGGGTATGAGGGCCCACTCCATTGTCGAAGTAGGAATATCCTTCTCCAGTCCTCTATTGGTCAGTGGATACTGACGATTCTCTAGTGTTAGGGAAGGTGAACGAGTCTGCCACTGTGATGAGATATGCTAGCTTACCTATCTGGTTGCTGCCCCACTGGAATGATAGACTTTACATGCATCCATAGGGTGATGGACCTGTATATATTGGTGTCCCACCATATCGAGTCGGTTGTCTCTATCTGCAGGGAGACATGCCCTCCTATTTATCGCCACCATATTGTGATGGCGGGTGTCAGGAGAATATTTGAGGAGTTGGTCTTGCAGGCCCTGGATTTACACCATGTCTCGTTGGTGGGATTCATGACCCCAAGAAGGGAGAGGTTCCTACTAGGTAGGTGCCATCTTGTATGGGCGAAGGGCTTGATGAGGCTCGTTGGGGATGCAAGACTACTTGTAATATTACTCTGTGTCTGAGTAGCAGTGTTCTTCCTCAGGAACCATGGTGATGACTTTTTTCTAGTTTTATGTTCACCACCCCAGGCAGGTGGTCTGAGGGGTTAAGCTCGGGGAGCATGGGCGTAGATCCTCAGGGTGGTATCCTCTTTAGGGTGAGGATATGAGGTCGCGATGTAGTTGTAGAGATGTCTTACAGTGGTGGTATTAAAGTGGAACCCCTTTCCAGAAGGGATGAATTCATCAGCATCAGCCTCATCCACATCCCTAAGGAAAGGGAGGTATTCATTGTCTTGTTGAGGGGACAAGCTCCTGAAATGATTCATGCCAGCTACAGAGGCCATCTGGATCTTCTCCCTCAGTCACTGCTGGGAAAGCGAATGATTGGACTTAGCCGGATGTAGGGTGAACATATCTTCCTCCAAAGTCAGGAGAGTACCATTCATAGGGTAATCTCAGATCAGTGCATCAGAGACCCAATGTATAAGAAACTGAGTGGGCGAAGAGGTCCTCTGCTGATTGAGAGGCCCTGTCTTTGTGTGGATTATCGTGTGCCTATGAACTCCTTTGCAACACCATGGGATTGAAGGAAGCACTGATACGTACCTAATAAACAATTTGGATAGTTCAAAAAGAAAAATTAACTCATCAAATTTGCATCTCATAATCCCTTACATAATTAATGACCTTTCTTGGCTCTCATTTTGAGCAATAATGGGGGCATGATGTTGGATTATTTCACCACCTCGGTTGAAGGGTCACGACCATGTCCATTTTTGTTTTGGATGGATAATGATCAAGATGGATGGTAGGATTTTAATCATCCATCTAATGTTACATATAATTTCAGATTAGGGTTAATGTATCATGTTGGTTAAAGATTCATGTCGGGTTCACCATTTTTGTTTCGCAGTGAATGGGACGTGATCGGTTCCTATGACTGATTAAAGGTTTTCACTTCAAATTAATCACTTCTTTCAGGCTCCATATCTTCGTGGCTTTTCCTGGTCTTCAACAGGTTTATTCACGGATCCAGAAACACCCAGTGGTTCATGTATCCAATGATCTATGGACCTGATTTCCAAAGGTATGTGCTTGTTGGGGGATATGTCCAACAACACTTAAGAACTCTCATTGGTCGAGAGGAAGGGAAGTCGGGCTCTTCACACTTTTGTGGGGGGGGGGTTTCCTATTCTGGGACACTCTTATAGATTTAAGACATGTTCATATGTTCACAAATCTTGGTTTTATCCCCAAGAATAGTATCAATAAATTACCCTTGGGTTATAAGTCACAGGTATACGTAGGGATCTAGAACTATCAACATCTAAGGCTCACCATCGCTCAATGGATTAATGATTTTGGGGATGTTTGAGTTTGTTCAGACATCACTGGTCTCAAGACTTATAATTAGGCTCTCTAGAATTTATTATCACCCAGGGGGAAAGAGATGACTTGATCATCTAGATAGAACCTGTAATACATGCTACATATATATCCTTTTGATAGGAATCAGAATCCACGTAGTTCGATTCAGTTTGAACCAACGCGAAGGGGGTATGGACCGATGGTTGTTGGGATTGATCCTCAAGGAGGCATTCTACGTTCCCTGCCTTGGAAAGGATCAAAGTAAACATCATTTGGATGGGTGTGAACTGACGTGAAGGGGGTCAAAATAGATGGATTATGGTCTTCAACCTCAGGGAGGCATCCTACGTAACCTTCTTTAGAAAGTATCAAAGACCATGTAGTTTGCATTGGTGTGAACCGACGTGAAGGGGGTCAGAACTAATGGTTATTGGGCTTGAACTTCCATGAGGAATCCTATATTCCCTAACATAGAAAGGATCAAATTCCACGTAGTTCGGATGGATGTAAATCAATATGATGGTGGTTGGAAGCAACAGTTTTTAGTCTTGAACCTGAGGGAGGCATCCTACATACCCTCCCATAGCAAGGATCAAAGTCCACGTAGTTCATATGGGCGTGAACTGACGTGAATGGGGGTTCTAGTAGATTGTGGTTGGTCTTGATCCTCAGGGAGGCGTACTACGTACCGTACCTCGGTGAGGATCAAAGTCCACGTAGTTCAGAAGGGTATGATAATTTTGTAATCCTTACAAACCTATAAGTCCATATGAGTCATTCTCAGAGTGAAAAACAAGAGGATGTGAAATATTAGAAAACACACAAACCTCCTCCCCTGTTGGCGGGGTAGGGAGACTCCGCAACCGAAGAAGCTGGGGTGACCGTGGGTGAGGGCGTAGAACAATGAACATTCCCAGATGAAAATAGGTAAGGTTATTGACTTATGGTGAGGATGGTGTGGGGATTACCCTAGGAGGGATTACCTATCTCTTTCTAGGGTAGGGGAGAAGTGTTCACCACTGGAACTCCTTGAATGGAAAAGATTGTGGGAACCCTCAATCCTAACGAGTGGAGAGGAAGAAAGGGGCTCTCGGGATCAGACTCAGCACTACCATGGGTATGTGAACCCAAGAATACTCTGGGTGTCCGCTCAAGTGATGGGGAAACCCCTTTGTCTCTGCCAACTGTGGGTATGTGAACTCATGCGGGAGCGCTAATGAAACCAAAGGTTTTAGCAATCATGTCTGGTGGCTTTGGGATAGGCCTTGGATTGATGCCGATGGATAGGCTAATTAGGGGATTCTGGAAGATTGGATTGAATTGGAAGGGCCTTATATGACTCGGGGGATGGAAACACTAAAGGCTTTGGTAGACCACATGTCCATATGAGGAGTTGTTCCCTTTCCATAGGTAGGCTCTATGTGGGTGGAGAGGTTGTACGCGTACCAGTGTGGTACGCGGACTGAGCCTCATCCCACGTACCAGAGTGGTACGCAACATCGGGATTGGTCCATGTACCAAATTGGTATGCAACACTGGATTCTAATCGAGCGGTTGTGGATGGGAGTAGCATCGGTTAGGGCTTCACCCATGTAGGAGGGCGCTACGCGCCATGCTAGATCGATGAAGTGGCATAGACTCCCTAGTTCGCAAGATGGTCACCTTCGTAGGGGCCACAATTTGTGGTTTACCAATTTATAATTTTCGGTTTATCAATTAACTTATTCATTCTTCAGTTCTTAAAAATTCTTCCCCTGTTTATACCTATTGCTGGTTCACAAATCAGAACATTGCTGTCCGCGAATTTCTAAGCACTCGGAAGCCTCTTCCTTCTCCAAAAGTCGATCGCCATGAATCCGATCCTCAATCATCCCATCCCTTTCAACTTCCCCTTGATGCCCTTTTTTAGAGGGGGTAAAGGGTTGTATCTAGGGTCATACAACATTCATGGTCTGCGTCTGCGCATCGGTCCAGCCATACCTCACTGGCCATTTGGTTCGCTCCCACGTCAGAGATCCACCTCCGTTTTGCGAACGACAGCATCCGTTGGTCGTGCAGTTCGCCGAACCAGTAGCTTACAATTAATGATAAACTGGTTCGCAGACTGGTTAGGTCCTTAACCATTTCTTCTGAACATTCTTCATATTTTCCCCAAATAATTGACGAATATTGGGTAGATTCTTCCACTGGATTTAAGGGAGTATCTTCCTTCCATTTTGCGGATTTAACCGGACTCTATATCCCCAAACCCGCCAAAAACCATAGAGACCACAAAAAAATATCTATGATCCCAAAAAACCCATAAATACCCAAAAACAATTACACCCTAGAATCCTTATAACACGTAAAACCTCTATGATTCGTTAAAAACACCTAAAACCCTAATAAACATAAACCCCTAAATACCTCCTAAAACCCCTAAAACCCCATTAATCAACTAAATATCGAAAAAACACAAAAAAGAAAAAAAATAAATAAATACCCCATAAACAATTAAATACACATTCAATCCCAAAATCCCTAAAAACCCGAAATAACCCTGGAGACCTGAAAACCAAAAAAAAACCCAAACTACCATAAAATCCCTAAAAATATCCATAAACCCCCAGAAAAACCCTAAGACCCCTAAAAAATCCTAAAAACTCAAAAAACCGTAGGGAAAATAAAATCTTTAAAGACTATAAAACAACCTAAAGTCCATAAAAACACTAAGGGACACAAAAAAGACTAAAAACCACTAAAAACCCTAAAAACCCCTAAAAACCATAAAAACCCAAAAACCCATAAAAATAATTAAAACCCTAAAAACATAATCAATAATTAAACCCCAAAAGCCTTTAAAACCCAAAAACACACCAAAATTACCCAAACAATTGAAAAATAAAATAAAGGACCCTACCAAACCTTGAAACACCCTAAAAGACCCAAAAAACCCAAAAAACCCTAAAAGAAACTAAAAACCATAAAAGGCCCTAAAATACCTTTAAAACCCATAAAATACTATAAAAACCCCTAAAACTATATAACCCCTAAATAGGCTAAAAAAGGTTCGTAAGAACCCTAAAAACCCATAAAGGACCCTAAAACCCCCAAACCCCTAAAGGTCCCTTAAAACCATTAAAAACCCTAATTGACCATAAAACCCAAAATAATAATGTACCAATAAACCGAAAACAATAACAGACCCTAAAAACCATTAATAAATTAAAAACACCTAAACAACCAAAAAACCCCAATAAATTACTAAAAACCCCGAAAAACCCAAAAAGAACCCAAACACCCCAAAAATCGTAAAGAACCTAAATCCCATATAACACCCAATAAGACACTAAAAATCCTAAAACCACAAACAACCAACAAACAATCAAACAACCGCAAATAATAAAAGATGCTTAAACACTATAAAAACCATAAAACAGAAAAAATCCCTTGAAGTCCAAAAAATAATACAAATATTAAAAAACACTAAAAATCATAAAAATAATAAATAATTTTTAAACCCATTAAAAAAGTTAAAACACTTAAATAACCTAAATCACATAAAACTCCTAAAAACCAAAAAAACCAAAAAACCCAAAAAACCTATAAAACACAATAAAATTCCTTGAAAACACCAATAGTCCCTAAAAACATCAAAACCCTAAAGACCCTAAAAATAATAAATGTCTCTAAAAATATAAAAAACACATAAAATTCCCTAGAAACATTAAAAACCCCAAAATAATATAAAATACTCTAAAAATAGTATAATAATATAAAACCATAATAATATCAAAGGACCCTAAAGCGTAAAATATCATAAAACCCATAAAAACCATAATGGACCCTAAAAATAATAAACCCCTAAAGGACCCCAAAAAACCCAAAACCCCTAAACAATTGAAATATCATAATAACATTTAAGGTCCCTAAAACCCATAAGGATCCTAAAAATTGAGAAACCCGAAAGGAAACTAAATAAACTAAAAACCCTAAGAGACCCTAGGTAGATAAAAAACCTAAAAACCCCTTAAAACAACCACCCAAACCATGAAATACATTAGATGAATACAAAAAACACCTAAATGTCCACAAAGCACTTCAAACCCCCAAAATACCATACAACAACCAAAACACTAAAAACCATAATGGACCCAAGGAATCTATAATAAGTTATAGAAGACTATAAAAATCTGTAAAAACCAAATGCACCTAAAACCCTATGATCCCTAAAATCCTGAAAACCATAAAAGCCATAAACCGTATAAAACTCCAAAAACCCTAAAAATCCATACAAACCCTAAAAAACCCCTTGAACCCCAATGAAACAATTAAAAGATTGAAAATATTAAAAACCCTAAAAATTCCTAAAAATACCTTATGGACCCTTAAAAACAGTAATGATCCTAAAGTATCCTAAAACCCTAAAAACCATAAAACACCCAAAAAAACCCCAAAACCACTAAAATAACCTAAAAACCATTGAAAACATGAAAACACCTAAAACCCCTAAAAGAACATAAAACAACATAAAATACTTAAATGACCACAAAAAACCATTAATCACCCAAAAAAACCAAAAACCATTAAAAAAACATTAAACCCATAAAACCCATAGAAGAAAGAAAAAACAACAAAAACCCCTAATAAACCCTATCATACCGTAAATAATCCACAAAACCATAAAAACCCTCCAATAAAATAAATTTCTTAAAATCCCTAAAAAATCAAAGAAATGTAAAAATTTATTAAAAGAACTTTTAAAAACCCCAGACGCCCCAAAAAAATATAGAAATAAAAAAAAATCATGAAAACCTAAAAATCCCAAAAGTCCCCTAAAACCAAAAAAATAGTAGAATACCTTAAAACCCATGAAGAACCCTAAAACCTGTAAGTGACTACTTAAACCCAAAAAACCAAAAAACCCCTACAAGCATAAAAACACCAAAAAAACCTAAGACACCAAAAATCATGACAAACCCCTAAAAACCAAAAAAACAAAATAATATAAAAAATTGAAACCCTAAAATCCATAAAACCATATAAAATACATAAAACCCATAAATACCAGAAATTGTAAAATACCTTAAACCCCTATAGAAACACTAAAAACTGATAAAATCCCCCAAAAACCCTAACACCACCAACAGACCACAAAATACCCATAAAATCCCAAAAAACCACAAAAATCACAAGAACCCCCCAAAACCAAAAATAATCCATAAACACCCTAAACACCCTAAAACAAAAAAAAAGAAAAAATCTAAATAACCCTAATAAACTAATAAACATAAAAACATGACAAACATTAATCATTATAAAATCTCAAACACTGTACAAACTCTACAAAAATCTGTGGTCTCATAAAAACCCTAAAACCCCATAAAAAGCCTAACCCCCATCACCAAATCCCTCGAAAACCCTAAAAACCCAAAAAATGACTAAAAAACCTAAAATCATAGAATATCATAAAATTTTTAATAAAATTAAGAACCCTCTAACAGAAGTTAAAACCCAAAATAATCCCAAGAAGAATTTACAAACCCTAAAACCCTTGAAGTCCAAATAAACCCTTATAAGGCCCCTAAAAACATAAAAAACATAAAACCCACAAAAATATCTCAAAATACAAACAATGAATTAATATTATAAAAACCTTATAACAACTGAAAAAACACAATAAAACCATAAAATTAAATTAATGCATTAAAAACCAAAAAAAATATAAAAATATTAAAAACACATTAAAACCAATAAAACCATAAAAACTACAAAAACACCAATAAAGCCTAAACACATTGAAACACTATCAAAACCCCGAACCTATAGATCCAATAAAAAAACTAAAAACACTAAAAAAATAAAAACCTAAAACCCTTAAAAACATTAGAAAGCCCCAAAATCATTAAATAGAACTAAAATAAATAATAAACTAAAACACCATAAATAGACTAAAAACCTAAATAAAACCCAAAAATAAAAAATAACCTAACAACAATAAATGAATAAAAAAATCCCTAATACAAATAACCCATAAAAACATAAGACACCCTAAATCTGTATGAAATTCTTTAAACATACTTAAAATCCTAGAACCCCATAAAAACCTAAAAACTTTTAATACTAAAAAAACACCATAATACAACTAAAACTACTAAAAACACCTAAAACCCTAAAAACCTAACTAAACTAAATATACTAAATTCGCCAAACCCCCTAAAAAAGAAAAACCCCAAACGCCATAAAACACATAAAACCTAAAAACCTTAAAAAACATTAAATAACAAAACAACTGTAACCCCCCAACCCTAAAAATACTAAAAACCCCTTAGACCATATTAATATTATAAAAGGCCAAACAAAATAAAAACTACTAAAAACCACATGTAAACCATAAAATTTCCCTAAAATCCACTAAAATCACTATAAACACTAAACCCCTTAAAAATCCGAAAGACACTAAAAATCATAAAAACCCATACACCCCCATTAAAATCCTTGAAACCCTTAAAACCCTAAATACCATTAAACCCATAAAATCTTGAAATCTATAAAAAACCATTAGACCCCCTAACAACCCTAAAAACCATAAAATCCAAAAAATACTAAATCCAATAAAACCCTATTAAAAAAATAAAAACCGTAAAACCCCTAAAAACCCTAAAAACCATAAAAGTTTCTAAATAACCCTATAACCCCCCCCCTTAAAGTACACTAAACACACCTAAAATCTGATGAGAACATAAAAACCTAAAATCCAAAAAAATACTAAAACCCCCTAAACACCCCTAAAACCCTAAAATTCAAGTTAAACCCCAAGAATCCCTTAAATAATATTTGAAACCATCAACCCCCTAAATATCCTAAGAAACCTAAAAACCATACAAACAATTAAATAGAAAAAACCCAAATCTCATAAAAATACTAATAACCTTAAAAGCTTTAACAATACATAAAATTTATTCAAACATCATATAAACCATAAAAACCCAAAAAAACAATGAAAAACCTAAAAAATGATTACAACCAAAAAACTATAAACCCATAAATTATTAAAATCCCATAAAAATCCCAAAACATCCCTAAAATGAAAAAAAACTACAAAACACAAGAAATATAAAAAACACCAAAAAACCTAAAACCCCTAAAACCATAAAACCACCTATAAAAAGAAAGCCCTTAAATAACATAAAATACCTAATGAAACTAAAATAATTAGAGTACCTAACATCACCTAAAACCCCTAGAAAAATCCAAAAAGTCCCTATTCCCTAAAAAACCAGAAAGATCCAAAAACCCCTGGTACACCATAAAATCCATAAAAACCCAATAAACCTAAAAAAAATAACAACAAAAAAAAACAATCAAACCCCCCAAAACCCCCAAAACCCGAAAAACTTTAAACCCCTAAAAAACTCTAAAAACCTTAAAACCATCGTAAGAGACCCTAAAAACTCCAAGAACATCACAACCCTAAAACCAATAAAATTCCAAAAAAAACCTAAGTACTCTAAAAATACCAAATCCCAAAAAACCCCCCTAAAAACCAAGAAATCCTAGAAAAACATAAATTCCCTAAAATCCATGAAAAATCCATAAAACTCAAAAACCTTGAAAAATAATGAAAATCCAAAAAACCCTTAAAAGCCCTAAAAAGTTGAAAAAACCCCCAAAACACTAAAACACTTAAAATCATTAAAATCCCCTAAAATGCTATAAATTACCCTAAAAATACTATAAATCCCATAAAATACACTAATACCCCTTAAACAACCAAAAATCCAAAAACCCCAAAAATCCTTAAAAACACTAACACCCTTTAAAAACCAAAAAACTACATAAATAACATAAAAGCCATAAAATTAATAAAAATCGTAAAAAATAATAAAACCCTAAAAATTTTAAAACACATAAAAATTATTAAAACCCTTAAATACCCAAAAACCCCAAAATCCCATAAAATCCCTAAAAACTGTAAAACCAATAAAATCAAAACACATAAAACTCTAAAAACTAAAGAATCCCTATGATATTCCTAAAAACCCTAAAAACCATTTAAACCACTAAAAACCATAAACCAATAAAAATCACTAAAAATGGTAAAAACCCTTAAAACTTGTAAAAATACAGAAAAAATTCTTAAAAAGTACAATTTCCATAAAAACCTCTAAAACCCCTAAAACCCCAAAATAAAAAAACAATAAAACCCTTGAAAAATTTTAACCCTCCAACCCAAAAATTTCCATAAACCCTAAACACCACAAAAATCATAAAGTCAATGGAAACCCTTATAATACTTTAAAACCCTAAAACCCATAAATAACAATAAATCCCTAAAACATCAAGAACACCTAAAATCATGAAGGCCCCTTATACCATCGATAACTGAAAAAACCTTAAACCCAAAAAATTCCATAAAACCCTAGAAACCCTAAAATACTAAATAATTAATCTTATCCTCAAACACAATATAAAACCTCAAATTACTAAAGGGTTATAAAAACCCTAAAGGGAAAACCCCTAAAACCCCAAAGTAACCTAAAAAATCAAAAAATTACCTACATGAATATAAAACCTCTAAAACCACTAAAAAAACCTACATCCATAAATGACACAAAAAATAGAAAACCCCTAAAAATTTCTAAACAACCCTATCAAACCAAAATCCCTAAAATGTTCTAAAAACATTAAATGATTACCCCCAATTTCTTTTTATCTTCTATTGAGAGATTATCTATTTTCATGGACCTTTGTGATCTCACAGAAGTACCTATTTTTGAAGCCACTTTCACTTGGGGTGGATTCATAGTTAATGGAAGGCTGGCTAGTAAATTGGATAGGTGCTACTATCAATTGAGGGGAATTAGTTTCCTCTCTAATGTATCTGGGTTTACTCTACCCATGTTCATTTCGAACCGAAATCCCCTCATTTTTGATATATGGGAGGGTTCAACAAGGTCATCCCCAACGCCTTTTAATTCAATAATTCCAGGCTTATGATCTTGGGTTGCAAGGATGTGGTCACTAATGGATGGAACTACACATTTCATGGTAGTTCTCACTTTATTTTGGCCTATAAATAGAAGAAAATTAATGTTTTTCTTATAAATTGGAGTGGGATTTATTTCTCTAGGATGGATGATTGTATATAGGCTATTGAACTTCAACTTTCCATATGCCAAATTACTAACCTGTAGTTGGCCATGCCCACATGGGAGGAGCCGAAACTTCACACCAAGATGGATGACCTATTTTCCCTTAAAGAGAGGTTGGAATATAGCCAATGCAATGTTATGTGGCTCAAATATTTGGACCAGAACTTCAAATTTCACCACAAGTTATATAATAAAAAGAAGGTCAACATATGCTTGAATTATTTCTATTTTAATGATTCCACCTTCACATCAATGACTGATGTTTCCAATGATCTTTTGGATTATTTAAAGGGGTTATATAATGATGTTAGTGGGGATTAAACTCTTCATCTGACTGATTCCATTATTCCATGTGATGATGAGAATAGAAGAATGCCATAACAGATGCACCCTTTTAGGAGGAAGTCATATCTTCCTAGTTTTCTCTGAACATGGTATGTGAAATGGGACCATATGGTTTTAGTAATATGTTATTTATGTTTTATTGAGATATTATTCATGTGGAGATTACAAATGTAGTTAAGGAATTTTTTCATTCTACCTCATCCCCATATGGAACCAATTATATCTTCTTTGTATTGACCCCAAAGATAGACAATGCTATTTTTATAGGGGATTTTCGGCCAGTTTCCATTGCAAATACCAAACACATAATTATCAACAAAATTATGGTCATGAGGATGGGGAAATTTGTGAGGGACCTCATGACCCCCAATCAATTAGGCATTGTTTTAGGGAGGAGTAATAAAGATTTATTATTTATAGCCTCATAGGGTATTTACATAATGTGATATCTTTTAAAACATATTAACATTTATATGAAACATGACATCTCAAAGGAGTTTGACAACATTAAATCGAGCTTCGTCTTTCAAATGTATAGAAAATATGGATTATTACGAAAGTTCATCAAAATGGATACAACCATCTTGAATAGTGTTAGGTAATCTATCATTATTTATGTCTCCCCTAAGGGGTTCTTCAAATGATCCGATTTATTTAGATAGAGGGGTCCACTCTCAGGAATTCTTTTTTTGATTTCAAAGCATTATTTGAGAAGGTAAATCATTGACCTCAAGTAGGATAGCCTTTTCAAACAAATTAAGGTTGGGAGAGACTTGTTGCTTCCATCCCACATTCTTTATGCTGATTACATCCACCTATTTGTGTAATCCAACAAGTAGCCCTTACACCCAATTCGAGGGATTTTTCACCACTATGAATGTGTGGTGGTCTAATACAATAGTTGGAAAAAAATAATCTATTGTCATCCGAGAGAGGGTTTATCTCAATACACAATTAAATATTGCATGGTTTCTTGGGGTGAAGATGGGATCACACCAATTTATTTATCTGGGTGTCCCTAGTTTTTGGGGAAGGGTCAAAATAGTAATCTTGATAGAATTTCTACTAGAATCACTCAACAACTTGATAAATGGAAAGGGATGTTCTTATCAGAGGCTGGAAGGGTTTTCATAATCAAATTGGTTATTACCTCTTATTTCATTCTTTCTTTTTCCATATATAGATGAGTAGTTATTCTTATAAAAATCTTATAGGAAAATATTAGGAACTTTTCATAGACAAGATATATTGTTGAATAAAAAATGGTATTCATGTCCAAGATACATTTCAGCATGCCAATTGAGTTGAGTGTGTATGTGGGGGGGGGGGGGGGGTTGTATTATGGACATTAGAAGATTTAATTATTCTCTACTTTCCATGGTTATATTCACATGTTTGATAGAAATGGTGATGGACTGGGGTTTATCTGAATGTGGTTTGTGCAGAAACATAATGATGGTTATGAATGATATTTTCCCTTCTACATTGGGTCTACTATCCAAGCCTCATATAAGGACATTACTAACCACTCGAAATGGTTTGTGTCAAAACAATTAGAACTAAATGTTTGGTCCACTACCTGGCTCGATAGGCCCCTGCCTAACACTGTGAGGCCTTCTGCTGATTTAAGAGGATTTTCTATGGCTACATTAAATAAAAAACATGGATACATTGAAGTTACTTTTACAGAAAATATTTTCATCCATATTTAGGGGTAAACATTCGTTAAAAATGAAATCATAGTTTGGAAACCCAATCATGTGGGGAATCTCAATGAAAAGGACTTTTACAAGAATAAATGTGCATGGGGAACCACTCCTCCATCCTGGATCTGCACATACCTGTATAAATGTGCATGGGGAACCACTTTCTGCCCTAGAAAATGTGTAAAAACCAGTTGTTTCTTCATGATCAGTTGCTGAAGGCTCGATGTAACATGGCTAAAGTATGCTTCCTCTTTCTTCGAGATGAGGAATCCATCAAACACACCTTCTATCAGTGCAGGATTTATACTGTGTTCTGGGGCCATCTAAATTATCTTTTTGGGATATCTCTATGTACGAGGATGCCATTTATTGAGCTTTTGGAGATCATTGTTAATTGGAATTGCATCGAACGTGTGTTGAATTTTATGCATTGTTTAGTTTCTTCTAGAATTTCATATATTTGGGCTTCTCAAAATGTGGTTGACTTAAAAAACAAGTGAATCTCTTTTCATGGGGGCTTGCGATAATCCATAATGCGGTTCATGCGGTGTATTGTTTTCAAAAAAGTTTGATACAAAATGATTTGAATGATATTATTATCATAATGATTCTTGGCGTCTTTGGTATTACCAAAAAACCACCAGTTCTCAAGTATATCTGATAGATCCCTATAATTTATTCCATAATTAATGTAAATGTGGAAAATGTGGCTTTTGGATCACGGAGTCCAACGGGTTGTGGTGGTGTTTTCTACACCCCATGAGGCTTTTTGAAAGGCTTCTTCTAAAACATTATTGGTGAGGGCTGTTCTTAAGATTCCGATCTTTGGTCTATGATTAAGGTTGTAAAATCCTCCATTAATTTTTGATGGAGGTTACTCTGGCTTGAGTCGGATTCAATGCTTGTGGTGGATGTCCTAAAAAACAAGTCCATGAGAGTTCCTTGGATGTTTCTTCCTCAATGGATTGAATTCCACCCTCATTTTCAAGGACATACTATTGATGTAACACATGGTTTCCAGGAGGTGAACTCGGTCTGAGATGCTCAATCAAAGCAGGAAATTGTGGAGAGGTGCTTGACCTGGTGCTTTGTCATCCCTTCCTTCTGCGCATTCCTTGGGGAGTCTGACTTGAAGGGTGATTTGCACAGTCATATTTGTAAACCCTCATTGTAACACACTTCTTTTATATTTCTTTTAAATTTTCGGAGACTATGAATTCCTGATCTCGAGCATTCTTTTCCCTTAAAGACCTTAAAACACCTAAAACACTAAAATTCCAAAACACCCTATAAACAATCCCTAAATAACCCAAAGGAATCCCTAAAAACCAATATCACCTTAAATCCAAAAAAATCCTAAAACATAAAAACTATAAAAACACAAAAAAAAACCCTGAAACCCTCACACCCTGAAACCACTAAACCCCCATCATCCGGAACCCCAAAAATTCCCTTAAAACATTAACATACCTAGAAGTACCAAACAAACAAAAAAACAAAAAACTCTCTAAAAATTCATGAAATGTACATAAAACACATATAAAAAACATAAAGGACACAAAAAACCTATACACAAAAAGAAATCACCAAAATAACTGAAACAACTAAAAATAGTAAAACTCTCTAAAACCTAGAGACAGTTAAAACGCATAAAAACAATAAAAACCTTAAGAACCATAAAACCCTTACAAATCCCAAAGAACAAAATACTCTAAAAAACCATTATACCCCAAAAAACCTAAATATCGTAAAAGAAAATAAAAAATCTTAAAACCCAAAAAATATTTAAATACCCTAAAACGAGAAAAACCGATAAAAACTATATAAAATCCTAACCCCCCCTAAAAACCCGAAAACCCAAAACCCTAAATTCCCTTCAAAACCATAAAATCCCTAAAAACCAATAAAACCCCCCAAACCATTAAAAAGTCTAAAACCCATAAAAACCACATTTAAAACGAGAAAAAATCCCTAAACCTTAAGAAAACCAAAAAACCACCTCAAAAAAACCACAAAAACCATAAAAATAAAAAATTTACTAAAATTATTACAAAACCCTAAAAACCATTAAATATACGTAATGCCAAAAAAACCTTTAAACCCCTAAACCTATGAAAACCATTAATACTAAAAAACCCCAAAAAATCGCAAAAACCCCTAGAACCATAAAATCTGAATCCCTAAAAAAATAAAACCCTAAAACCTAATAAAACCCCAAACAACTAAAATACGCTAAAGGACCATAAAATGACTAAACCCCCTAAAAAAACATAAAAAACCATAAAAAATTATAATGGACCCTAATATCATAAAAATCATAAGAAACCCTAAAATTTCTAAAAAGCCTTGAAACCCGTAAATACACATGGAAAATAAAAACCATAAACACCCTAAAATACCTATAATCACCAAAAAAACTTTAAAAACTATAAAACATAAAAGCCAATTAAATCCTTTTATATATGAAAAGATCCAAAAAATAAAAACGTCACCAAAAACCCTATAGCCGTAAAAAATCTTAAAACCCATTAAAACACCTAATATCGTTAAAAATTATAAATAACAATAAAAACCATTTAATACCCAGAAATCCCCTAAAAACCATAAAATCACAATCCATCCCCCTAAAAACCCTATAACCCCTTGAAAATAATAAAAACCCTAAAAACATAAACCCCAAAATACATTAAAAAACCCTAAATCCCAAAAAATAAATTAAAAATTCAGAAAACCATAAAAACCAATAGAACCGCTAAAAATCAAATGAAAACCACCCCGAAACACTAAAAACACCTTAAAACATCCTAAAACCCGAAACACCATAAAAAAACAAAGACCCCAAAATACCATAGAACCCTTAAAACCCCTGAAAATAATATTTTTTTTTTCAAGACACTAAAAATCCCATAAGCCCCAAAAACCCAATTAAAAATCCGAATACACATAATAACCCTAAAAACACAAAAAACCCAAAAGACTCTAAAACCCCATAAAGAACCAAAAAACACTAAAACCTCCAGAAAACCCCTAAAAATATGAAATTACCTAAAAACCATAAACCCCCTAAAAATCCATAAAAACCATAATAAACATAAATAAACAAAAATATCCCAATGAACACCAAAAAACTCTAAAACCCTAAAATATCCACAAAACTCTAAAAACCCTAAGGACCTCATGACCCCTAAAACCACAAAACCCCAAAAAATCTAAAAATCAACGAAGCCTTGGAAAACCCAAAAAAAACCCCATGAAATCCAAAAAACACCAAAATCACTAAAAATTCATATAAACCCTAACATTCCAACATCCCTAAAAAATAGAAATTTTTTTAAAATCTCTAAAACCCTGAACAAACTCCTAAAAACAATAAAACTCCTAGAACCCTAAAAATACTAAAAAACCCTCGAACTCTAAATACTCTAAACACCCCTAAAACACTAAAACCCATAAAACCCCTAAAAATAATAAAATGACTAAAAACTCTAAAAAATATTAAAAATACAAAATACATAAAAACTAAAAACCCTTAAAAGTCCCTAAAACACCTAAATACCCTAAGACCCCAATAAAACCTGAAAAACCCAATAAAACACTAAAGACCATAAAATACCTTAAAAACACAGAAAAACCATTCATACCCTTTATACCCCCTAAAAATCATAAAACCCCAAAAATCCCAAGGAATCATAAATATCCTAAAAACTCTAAAACCCCAAAATTAACCTAAATTCCAAAAAAAACCTATAAACACTTAAAATGAAAAAAACCCAAAAAAACCCAAAACCCTAAAAATCATTAAAACCCTTAAATAAATAATAAATCCTTAATATCATTAAAACTTTAAAATCCATATAAACAGCTAAAAACCTAAGCCCCTATAACACTAAAATCCATAATCCCGATAATATACCCTAAAACCCCCCAAATCAATAAAAACACTTAAAACCATAAGATAAATCCTTAATACACTAAAACCATAAAACCCATCGGAATATTACTAAAACCCCCAAAACCTTAAAAAATCATAAAAAACCATAAAAAACTAAAACCCCTTTTAGAATACTAAAAATCTATGAAAACCATTCAAACATAAAAATACCACTATAACCCCAAAAAAATGTAAAACCACCTAAGAACCTAAAAAATTATTATTTATCTCCAAAAATTCTAAAAAACCACAAAAATGACTAAAAACCATTAAAAACATTATAACCAAAAAACCCCTAAAAACCAAAAAAAAATCCCCAAAAAAAATATATTAAAAAACCATAAAAATTTTAAAAACATTGAAAAGAAAAAAATCACCAAAACCTTAAAATCAAAAGAAACTCTAAAACACTTAAAACCCTTAAAACCCATAAAACCTCTAAACCTAAAATACCATTAAAACCCATAGAAATCCGAAAAAAAATCCTTAGAACACCTAAAACATGATAAACCGCTAAAAACATGAAAACCCCATAAAACCATTGAAAAAAATGAACACCTAAAAACCTATGAATCCATGTTTATTTAACTAAAACAAAAAACTTTAAAAAAAAGTCTAAAAAGGCTATAAAATGATATAAATTATAAAAAATACAGCAAGTCCCCCAAAATTTTTAAAACCCATTAAACACTAAGACCCCCTAAAACATACATTCCAAAAAAACCATAAAACCCAAAAAATAATAAAACCATTAAACACTTAAAAACCCTAAAATACGTCAAACCCCATATTCCCATAAAACACCTAAAAACCCCTAAAAACCCCTAAAACCCCAAAACTTTTAATAATCATAAAACTCCCTAAATGGCCCCAAACAACCAAAATACTCTAAAGGCCACAAAACCAAAAAAATACCAAAGGACCATAAAACACTCAAAAACCGTAAAATACCCAAAATCATCCTATTGAGAGATAACATAACCTAACTCCCCATGAACAACCCAAAATCTATAAAATCCAAAACATTCTAAAAACCTAAAATAACTTAAACCAATAAAACCCTAAATCACTGAAAACACTCAAAATATTTAGAAACACTAAAATAAACCTAAAAGGAAAAAGTATTAAATAAAATAATATAAAAAAACACCTAAATTTACTAAAAGTCCCCAGAAACCCCTAAAACCACCAATTAATAATAAAAACCAAATAAACCCAAAAAATACAAGAACTCCAAATATAATTAATAACCCTACAAAATTTAAAACCCATAAAAATACCTAAACCCCTAGAGACACCTAAGACCCCTAAAACCCATTAAAATAGTAAAAATCATAAAAACTATAAAAAATGTAAAAAAATGCCAAATACCCTGTTAAAACCCTAAAAACATTAAAACCAAAAAAACATAAATACACCTAAAAACCCTTTAAAACACCAATGACACTAAAATACTAAAAACCCAAAAAAAATCTAATAACCATAAAAACCATTACAACCCATTAAACACCATAGAAATCAATTAAAAAAACAAAACACATAATCCCCTAAAAACCCAAAAAACATAAAAACCCTTAAAACACCATATAATCATAAAATAACCCTAAAAGAAACTAAAATCCATAAAACCACTAAAAATATAACCCCTAAACCCTAATGATAATTCCTTGAAAACCATAAAAACCCAAAAACCGCAGAAATTATCAGGAAAACCCTAAAATTAATTGAAACTCCAAAACACCAAAAATACACTAAAACCCCTAGAAGACTGCAAAAACACCAAAAACACAAAATGTCCCTAAAACCCCAAAAATCCACTAAATCCCAAAGAAAATGTAAAAGACCATATAATCCCCAAAACTATAAAAGAAACTAAATAACCTTACAACCCCTTAAAGATCATTTAGAAGACACAAAACCCCCAAAAAAATTTAAAACCACAAAACCACTAAATTTCATCCAAAATCCCTATAACAGTTAATGACTATAAAAATTAATAAAATCAAAAGGCCCTAAGTAACCATAAAGGAACCAAAAAACATGTTAATTCCCCATAGTTACCCAACAAACCTCAAAAAACACTAATGGAACCAAAAACCTAAAAGAAACATTATGCATCCTTAAAAACCTAAAAATAACCAAATACCTAGACCCCCCATAAATACCAAAAAAACAAAAATACCTAAAATACATAAAAACCCTCAATGATCTGAGAAACACTAAACCCTCATTAATATAAAAACCATAAAATAATATAAGAACCATAATTTTTTTAAAGACCATAAATCCATTAAAAATAGGCAGAAACAGAAAAACACCACAAAGACCCAAAAACCACAAAAAACCCCAAAAATATGTAAACCCACAAAAAACCCTAAACAACCCATGAAAACTCTATAACACCCTCAAAACCCTATAAAACCATCAAACACCATAAAATAACCCATAAAATCTAAAACCTCTCAATGTACTAAAAAACTTAAAAACCCAAAATACCGTAACATACCATTAAAAACACCTAAAACCCCCAAAAAGCTTAAAACAACTAAAAAACCAAAAACCTATACCCCCCCCCCCACCAAGACCTAAGGAACCCCAAAAACCCTAAAAATAATTGAGACCCAAAAAAATCCTAAAAACACAAAAGCTCCTAAAAACCTTAATGTCCTTAAAATCCCATAACACTAGAAACCAATAATCCGTAAAATAACAAAAAAATAACCTTAGGCCTGTAATGTCCTTTTGAAACCCTAAAAACCTCCAAAAAACCCTAAAACCCTAAAAATATTAAAAACCTAAAATCCTATAAAAACACTAAAAATGAAAAAACCACTAAAATAATACAAAAATAAAATACACTAAAGCCCCTAAAATACATAAAACATCCAACAAAAAATTGAAAACCCCTAAAATAATCTAAAATCCATATAAAATTTCTACAAGACCCTTAAAAGAAATTAATGTCCCTAAAAATCCAACACCCCTAAAACAACTTTAAAATCCTTCAATTCCATAAAAACATAATAACTATAAAAACAGTAAAAAAATTAAAACCCTAAAAGACCCTAAGAAACCCTAAAACCCAAAAAAAATACTAGTGTCCCTAAAAACCCTAAAAGAATCCCAAACACCCAAAAGACCTCTATGATCTTAAAACTCCCTAAAAATCCAAAAAACCCGATTAAAATTTAAAAAAAACATAAATATACCACCCCCCCCCCAAACCAAAAAACCATTAAAACACATAAAACCCAAAATAAACCAAAAATATATATAAAAAATCAAAAATAAAAAACCTTAAACCCTGAAATCCCTAAGAAACCAAAAACACTAAAAAACACTACAAAAATCCTTAATACAAAATGAAAATCATTAAACCACAAAAAAACCAATGACCCATAAAAATCCTATCAAAAATAAAGACCAGAAAAAACCCATAAAAACCGAAAACCCTAAAAAACATTAAAAACCCTTTAAACCATAGAACCCATAACAACCCTTAAAATCCTGAAAACAATTAAATGGATGGAAACATTAAAATCCTTGAAAACCCTAAAAAACTCCTAGATATGCTAAAATCAGAAAAAAAAAACCATAAAAACCATAAACCATATCATCAGAAAAAAAAACTACACAAAAAACCGTATACCGTACACACAAATCCCTATACCTGAAACTCTAAAACCTAAACCCTATATGATGTACTGTAAACACTACACTCGAAACCCAATGCCCTACTCCCTACACCCCAAACCCTATACCTACACCCTAAAACCTAGACATTACACCCTAACAAATAAACCCTACACCTTAAACCTCGTACCCTACACCATAAACATTAAACCCCACACCTTAAACCTTATACACTATACCTTATACCCTATACCCTATACCCGATACCCTATACCCTATAATTTATAAGGTGCAATCTAATACCTATACCCTACACCCTAAACCCAATATCCGCACCCTAAAACATATATAAAAAACCTATACAATATACCGAAAGCATAATACACTACACCCTAACCGCTACACCTCATCCACTTTCCATACACACTTAACCCAAAACCCTACACCCCAAACCGTATACCCAAAAACATGAACCCAGAAACCCCAATCCATAAACCCTTTACCCTACACACTATACCCAATAACCTACACCCTAAAACTAATAAACTACCCAGAAAAACCTAGACCATACACCTAAAACCAAAAATACAACACCCTAAACCCTAAACCATAAACCATAAACTCTATACCATAAACCGTAAACCATAAACCCTACGCCCAAAATCCAATACTATAAAACCAAAACCATAAAACCTACAACCAAAAGCAAATACCTGACACCCAAAAGCCTTAACCCCGCACCCGAAACTCTATACCCTCCTCATGAAACACTAAACTCTACACACTAAACCATAAACCGTATAACCTAAACCATAAACACTACATCCAAAATCGTTTATGCTACACCCTAACTCAAAATCCTACACCCTAATATCTATAACCAAAACCCTATACCCTTTAACCTCCACCCTAATCCCTATACACTAAACCATAAACCATATACCCTACACCGACAACCCAATACCCTTCACCCTGCACCCTATAACCTACACCATAAAACATATATCGTACGTCCAAACCTTATAACCAACACCCAATACCCATACCCTAAACCCTAAACACTAAACCTTAAAATCACTGGAAAAATATAAATTACCATAAAACCCCAAAAGAGCCTAAAAACCCCATAAAAATGTAAAAAAAATACAAAATACAAAAAAATATAGAAAACCCATAGATATCCCCTAAAAACATTAAATTCCCTAAAAATCCAAAAAAACTCGCAAAAAACCGAAAAATCCTATTAAAACCCATTAAATAATTTATATCCCAAAACACACTAAAAACCCTAAAACCCCCCCAAAACCCTTAATAACCTAATTAACCCCTAAAACCCTAACACCCCAGAGAAAATACTAATACCCAAAAAAACTATAAACCCCCTTAAAACTCTAGTCACCTCATAAAACCTACAAGAAATTAAAATCAATAAATATAATAAAAATCCCTTAAAACCACAAATACCCCTAAAAGCATAATAACCACTAATAACCCTACAACCTATGAAATCCATAAAACCCTGAAAAATGATAAAACCCTAATAAACCCTAAAAATCCAAAAAACACACCTAAAACTCTAAAATACCTAAAACGAATAAAAACCCAAAATACCCCAAGAACACATTAAAACCTAAAATTGCCCAAAATTTTATAAAAACAATAAATCCCTAAAAACCATGAGAAATGCATAAAAACCCAAAATTCAGTAATCCCTTAAAAACCTAAACACCCTAAAAACCATAAATACCCTTTAACCCATATAAAATACTAAAAACACCTGAAAATATTGAAAAACCTTAAAAACCTTTCAAACCATAAAAGCCTCTTTAATACATTGATACAGTTAAAAATCCCTAAAAACCTCTAAGACCCCATAAAAGTCCTAAAAACCAAAACACACTAGAAAGACCCTAAAAGAACCTATTAATACCATAAAACTCACTAAAAATCCTTAAAACCCCTAAACCCCCTGAAAATCCCTAGAAAACATAAAAACCACAAAAAACACACAAAAAATCCTAAAACAATAAAGACCACCGATGACCCTAAAAAAACTAAAAAAACTAAAAACCCTAATACCCTAAAAACCCTCAAACCCTAAAACAATCCTAAAAATCCAAAAAAATATTTTTAAAACACAAATCCCCCATGAAAAACAAATAAAACCTCTAAAACAACAAAAAACCATAAACTCAGTGAAACATCTTAAAACATTCCAAAAAATCCATAAATAAATTTAAAACCATAAAACCTATAAAACCACTAAAAACTTTAAAACCCGTTAAAACCCCTAAAACCATGAAAAAACCTAAATCTTTTTAAATCACCTAAAACCCCTAAATTACCATAAACCACTTTAAAATTACAAAAAAGTACTATAACAACATCAAGACCCTAAAAACTCCAAAACCCAATAAAACCCCTACAATCCCTAAAACTCAAAAAACAATGAACTCCTAAAACCTATTAAAAATCCTAAATAGCCCAATATTAATAAAATCCTAAAGAACCATAGAACATTTAAACCCCCAAAAAACCTCTAAAATGCCCAAAAAATATCTACAAACAAAAATATCCTAAATCAGACTAAAACCATAAAAACCATAAAAGATCCTAAAAATCGTAGGACTCTTAAAAGAACCATAAAATCATGGAATCCAAAAAAGTTAGTACAACCCCTAAAAATACATAAATGTATCTACAAAATGAAAAACCCATAGAAGACACTAAAAACCAAAAGACCCTAAAATACCCTAAAAACCCAAAAACCCAAAGGGACCCTACAATCCATAAATTACTCTAAAGTAACTAAAAATTGTAAAGGACCCTTAAAAACATAAAAAAACATAAAGGACCCTAAAACCGCCCAAACCCCTAATGGACCACAAAAAATCATAAAAACATAAAGGATCCAAAAAACTTCGAAAAGCAATAGAAAACCCAAAAACCCCAAAAAAACAAACAAACCTTAAAACCCCCAAAAAAGTCTGAATTCCAAAAAAAGATATGAACTTTTTTGAAACCCACAAACTGCTAAAAACCCTTAAATGACATTAAGAACCCTAAAAACCAAAAGAAACTAAAAAATAAAAAAAAACTAAAAAGTCTAAAGGACCCTAAAAACCAGAAAAATCATAAGAACTCCTAAAACTGTTGGAACTTTTAATGACAATAAAATAGAAAAAAATCCTACAAAAACATTAAAACTAGTAATATGAAAAAATTTCTAAAAGCCCTAAAATCATTTAAGATGCCATAAAATACAAAAATATCCAGAAAATAAAAAAAACTAGAGAATCTGAAAAACCATAAAAAAAATATGAAAAACCAAAAAAAATGAAACACAAAAAGATCCAAAAACACCACAAAAATATATAAGACATTAATACCCGCAAAACAGTTAAAAACCTAAAAAAGATAAAATAGACAAGGAAACCTTAAAACCCGTAAAAAACTAAACATCCCTAAAATGGCCAAAAATCATAAAATCCATATGAGAAAATTAAATACTATGAAATCACGTAAAAGTGCTGAAAATACCCAGAAAACAAAAAAATTTCTAAGAACACTAAACCCCACCAAATATGTTATTAACCCTAAAAAATATTACCCGATTAAAACCAAACACCATAAAACAATAAAGACCCAAAAACCCCCAAAACCATTAAACAATATTCAATTTTTATGAAACCCACTAAATCCTCTAAAAACTCTAAGAACCCCTAAACCCCCCAAACCCCTAAATTCACTAGAACCCCATAAACACCTAAAACCACAAAACCACAAAACCAAAAAACACTTTAAACCAATAAAATCCCAAAACTCCATAAAATCCCTAAAACACCCTAAAACCATAAATCCCATTAAACCCTAAAAACAGTAATTACCCAAATCCCATAAAATTCCTAAAACAATAAACCCCTAAAACACTATAACACCACTAAAATACCCCAAACCCCTTGAAAACACCAAAGGGACCCTGGAAACCTTTAAAAACACATAAAAACCAAATAAAATCCAAAACGCCCAAAAAATCCTAAAATGAAAAATAGATCCTAAAGACCCTAAAATAACCATAAAAGGAACTAAAATCCCTCAAACACCCTAAACACGTTTAAAAACCCTAAACCCCGTAAAACCCCAATGGAACCCAAAAAACGAATAAATCCCTAAAAGACCCCAAAAATATAAATACACTATATAAACACTCTAAAACATAATAAAACCATTAAAACCACAAAAAACCATAAATATGATTAAGAACCCTAAAATAACCTTAAAACCCCCATGAAGATGAAAAAAAAGAAAATAGTAAAAAAGATTTTAAATCCATTTTGAAATTTTAAAAACCCTAATAATCAAACAAACCAAAAGAACCAAAAGAACCCTAAAATCCCTGAAACAAAAAAACCCCCATAAAACCAAAATAAAAACCAGAAACCCTAAGATACTCATTGAAACCCATAAAACCTTAAAACCCAATATAAATAATAATGTCCTAAAACTCCCTAGAATCCCTAAAACCCTAAAAACCATAATAACTATAAAAAACAAAAAATTCTAAAAACACTCAACCTATATAAAACCATAAAAATCATACAAAATCCTTAAACCAATAAATCCCTAAAACCATAAAATACCCTAAATCCCTTAAAATAGCAATAAATACTATAAAACCCCTAAAAACCCTAAAACCCTATACAAAAATAAACCTATAAAATAAGATAAACCCATATAAAAAATAAAAAAAACTAAATGACCTAAAAATACACTAAAACCCCTAAAAATCGTATAAAACTATAAAAACCTAAAAGCACTAAAAATACTTAAAACCGAAAATGGCCTTGGAAAACCCAAGAAAATAAAAAACATAAAACTTGGTAGACCCCTAAAACCCCTTTAAATACCCTAAAATAAATTTACACATGAAGACCCTAAAATATTTTAAAACCCTTAAGACACTAAAAACATTAAAAACAAGAAAAAATGGTATAAAGGCCAAAAAAACCCAAAAACCAGAAAAAACCCCCTTACACCAGAAGAAGACCAAAACGACCCTAAAACCCCATTAAAATCCATACAAACATAAAACCCATAAAAACAAAAAACCATATAAATAACCTAAAAATATAAATACCTCAAAACCCTAAAATCCAAAAAAAACACATAAAAACCCTAAAAACAATAAAAAAATCCTTAAAATCCCAGAAAAACACTAAAAATTTTAAAAATCAAAAAAACAAAAAAATCCAAAAAACACCTCTAAAAATACCTCAAAGATCATGAAAATAATAACAACCCATAGAAAACATATGAACCCATAAAATTCTAAGAAAACCCAAAAAACCCCAAACCCTAAAAAACAACAAAAACCCGAAAACCCGAAAAACCTAAAACCATAGAATCACTAAAACCCTAAAAAACCTAAAACATGAAAACCCAAGACCACCTTCCTTCCAAGTTAAATTTTTATAAAAGCCATTTTAGGAAAATGGGAAACCAGAGTACACAAAGTGTTACCACTACGTGCTGAAAGAAATCACAAACTGATTAAACACGAGACTGATATTACTTGACCCAGCTATTATATAAAGCTCCCAATGTAGAGAACTAACCTGAATACCTGGATCATCGTTGATGAGCTTTTCAAGATGGGAGATCATCCTTTCCATTGTTTGAATAAATTCTTCTGAGTTGATTTTCTTCTGGTTAAAGCCTCGGGCTAGAATTCTATCTTGCTTGTCAATCCAGACTTCTTGCTCCTTTGTAGCATCAACTTGCAGCCTCCGTTCATAAATCCTCTTGAGTTCCTCTTCAGATACATTGGGTCGTAAGTCTTGCTCAAGCATTTCTTCCTTGGAGTGCAGGATTAGATGCAGAAACTCCCCATCTTCTCCCATCTTCCCTTTGTTCCTTCCATTCTTGGCCGATCGAGTTTCCATGGGTTTTGGAAGATGAGAGTAATCCTTGCATCCCTTCTCCCTTTTCCCCTGAACCACAATACATTTCCCTATGTCTTTAATAATTTTCTTCCCCTTCTTCCTGCGAGGGCTATGAGGGTCTTTCCCTTGACATCGGTCCATACTATCCACTGAAGGTAGACTATTACTTTCCTCCCATGACGAGTCATCCTCCTCATTCCATGGAGATTCTTGGTCTTCTAATCCATCAAAGTGATTCCCAAGCTTTAGCTGTGGGTCAACTGTAAGGGAAATCTGCTTAGTTTGATATTTCCTTATGCCTGCTTTATTCTCCCGGCCTATTCTCCTCTCCCCTAACCCAGACATCGGACAAAGGGTGTTCGGGTCAAGTTCCATCAAAATGTTCTCATCAGCAGACCTCCTTTGGTCCTCATGAGATGTTTCAGCTATCAAAAAAGGCCCCTCCTGCACTGGTTCAGATTCAAGGAGTTGCACATACCCTCGGCCCATAAACTGCTGCTGAAATGTTTTTCACTCCCAGCCTCTTTCTTGAGATCCATCGGAACATTGAGCCTCACTCCCAACTAAACTCTTCTCACCAGCCTTGGGATCCACTGAAGGCACTGCTAAGGGGACCTTTTCAGCGCTACAGATGCCCATGTTCTGCTTCAGCTGGGGGAAGACATCCTCAACCCGTGGTCCTGCCTCCTCTGTCCTCCCCTTATGCACTGGTTCAGAGGGGTATCCCTAAGATGGAGCCTCCCCATTGTTGTCAACCGCTGCTGGAGAAACCTGGTTACTCCCAGGAATATGCATTAAAGGAACATCCTTTTTCACTCCTTCATTCAAACCTCTATTATCCCGCAGTGTAAGGACATAGGATGCATCCGTATGAACTGCTGTAAGCCTATCCCGAATCGCACGACGACACTCAGAGGAGAAGTGGCCGAATTAGAAGCAACCCGAGTAGAAAGCAGGCCATGCCTCAAACACCACTCTCTGCTTCCATCTGAACTCCTCCTTAACCGATATCCAAATCCACTCTACTGGTGGTTTAGAGACATCAACCTCCACACAGGAGCGAGGCATAATCGGATGACAGATCGTAGATGTTCGCTTATCCGAACAGAGAAAGCGACCAACCAGGTTCACGAGCATAGAAAAAATAGAAGGTTTTTGGAAGGGTAGGGGAAGATCGGGAAAGCTTACCGAAACAGCAGTTGAAGGCGGGTCTCGATTCATGCTGAAATCGAAATACCATCGCATGAAGAAGAAACTGCATCCGTTGAAGACCCGAGGAGCGCTGGACCAGGCGATAGCCAAGTCATCCTCCGAGTCGAAACGGATCATCAGCCGACGATGATCAGGAAGCCCTACCACCGCCTGGGATTGAAGACCCCATGATTCGAAGACGAAACGATCAAAAGCGTCGACCGAAGGTCGGAGACCCCTGAAGCGAGCGACCAGGGTCGATCTGTGAAGGTCAGACGCTGCATTGAACTCTTAGGAGTAAATCTCAAGGTGAGGAGAACCTTCGAGAAGGTCTGGGACCTTAGGGAAAAGATGGGTCGGAGGGAAGGGAGGGAGGAGCTTTGGGTTGGTGAAAGGGGAAAAGGGACGAGCCGACGAGGAAAGAAGACGCACCCCTCTCCCCCTGGCGAGGAGGACGGGGCCGGTGCCGCTGGCATCAACGGGCTAGGGCATCGCCACCATCGAGGAAGAAAGCTTCAGACCGCACTCTTGGTATGGGGGACACCAAATCTGGTAATGATAACCCAAGACCACCTAAAATCCCATAAAAGCCCAAAAATCCCTAATGAACTTAAAATCCATAAAAACCCAAGAGATCCTTTAAAACCATAAAAACCGTAAACCCCTAAATACCCTTGAAATCAAAATATCATAAAAAACTTAAAAATCATATGAACCCTAGAATATCCTAGACACCAATAGAGCCTAAAATCACCTCAAACAGCTAAAAGTCCAAACAATATATAAAAACCACTACAAACCATAAAATTATAAATGACCATAAAACCATAAAATAACATAAAACCCTATAAACACCTAATAGATGCCAAAACCTCTTAACCACCCTACAAACTCTAGAATATCCAAAAAACCCAAAAATAATTAACTAAATACTAAAAAATCTTAAATCCCTCTAAAATAAATTTAAAACCAAAAAAACATTCAATTCCTAAAAACATTTAAAAACATAAAAATAAAAATAAAAACCATAAAACCCCTTAAAACCCATAAAATCCACAAATCCCATAAACTACAAGAAAACCGATAAAAACACCGAAAACCACTAAAAACCTATAAAACCATAAAAAACTTATAAAACCTATAGAAGAACTAAATTACATAAATATACTTTAAATTCCATTGTATCCCTAAAAATCATAAAACCGTAAATATGTATGAAACTCTAAAATCAATAAAACCCCTAAAAACCCTAAACCCCCCACCAAACTATACAAACCACTAAAAAATATAAGCACCCCCAAAACCATATTAACAATAAAAAAACCTTAAAACCCTTAAAACCCCTAAATCAATGAAAACAATAAAAATCCATAAAAACATTAAAACCCCTAATAACACTAACAATAGTAAAAATATTAAAAACCCCCAAAAACCCTTAATCACTTAAATAATCGTGATAATACCTAAAAAACCCCAAAACCTTGAAAAACCCTTAAAACACATAAAATCCCTAAAATCCCTAAAAATATCTTGAAAACATGAAAAATGAAAAAGAAACCATAAAACCCTAAAACCCCCAAATGGCCTAAAGCCCCCAACAAAACCCTAAAACCCCATATAATCCTAAAATTCCTGAAACCCTTTAAAAATACGTGAAACCACTGAAAAACTATAAAAAATCAATCCCTAAAAATCCAAAAAAACCCCAAAACCTAAAAATCCATAAAAATACCAAACAAAACGTCAAACTAAAAACCATAAAAATCATGAAATCCCATAAAACCATTAAAAAGACAAAAACCCACTTTAAACCCCTTAAATCCCTTTAAACTATAAAAAATTATAAAAACCATAAGGATCGATATAAACCCTAAAGCCCCCTATTTAGGATGAAATGGGGCTCATGATGAATTTCTATTTCTAAATGATTTCCAACATGTTTTTTATGGAACTGAAAATATCGAATGGTTCTATGTATGTAGGGACATTCAATCCAATGATCGACGCTACCTATGGATTTTGTTCAATGATGCTTATGAACTAACAGTGGATGAAAGGAAGTGAGTTTGGGCTCATCATAGCCTTTGGCGGGATTATTTCAATCTCTGTGGATCTCTTATAGATTTAAGACATTTCAAGAATCCTTATTTAATTACCATGTTTTATGTGGGTCATTCCAATGTTAAAAATCAATTATTTAAATGTATATATATTATAATCATCTATATGTATATGAGGTTCTTCATCAATAGAGATGTCTATATGAATCTGAGGTTCACCATCGAGGGTGTCCTATTATATACTAATTATATATTCATTGGTCATTTTTAGGATGATTCTAGTTTCCTAAACACATAGAGGGGCACTCTATATTATATGATCATCTAGGGAGATGATAATTGGTTTGATGTTGAGATTGAACCCATAAATGGTATTACAGCATATCCTTGTGAATGGAATCAGAAACCACATAGTCAGATGCCTCTTAATATGGAAAATCAATCCTTTTAAGGTCATATGACAAGGAACTAACCATATAGTTTAATTCCAAATTTCAAGGAATCTCAGGTCGAAGGTTCCTAGTCAATGTGTTTTTTCAGGAGTTAGATTGAGGTTCCCTGGGGAACTATGAATGAATATGGATTCACAAGTTGAATTGGGCCCTACTAGAATTATGGACCATGAAGGAAGAGTGTTAATTTTGGATTTTGGGATTGGGCCCTATTATTGAATCATACATATGCTATTTGGAGGGGAATCAAATCCCATGTACATCGGTTATGTGGAAACCCACATATAAAATCTCTATAAGGTTTTTTTTGTTGTAGATTATGGACCTTTGATATGATTATGTTGGGGATTAATCCAATATAGGTTTACAAGAAAATATTCTAGGATATTTTTTCAACTCATGGTATTTTGGAGGTTTTTTTAGGGTTTATTCCTAAGGATAATGCCCAAGTTAATGGGGTTTTGGTCAGGGATTACTCCTAAGTAGGATTCCCAATGTGGAATATGTTCTCCCATATCATTGAAGATATGGTATGGATATCAACCTTTAGAAATATGTCCTATGAATCTGAGTTATGGTAGGAATCAGAGTACTCATAGTTCATTATTTCACATGGATCATGTGGGTTCCATGATCACCACATACCTCTAAGCCCACATGATTCATGAATGGTGTGGGAAATAAGATAAAGTGGAAGATTCCTCAAACCAAAAAATATAATTTTTCTATTTATGGACGAATGATATAAAGGACATGGGATCATTCCTAAAAAGGATTCCCATTTCTAGTTGGGTTTTATTCATAAAAAGAATTCCAATTTATGGTTTGGACTTAATCCTAAGGAGAATACCCATTTATGTTTCAGGATTACACTGAAGGAGGATTCCAATTTAGGTTGGGTCTTATTCCAAAAGAGGATGCACATTTATAGTTGTGTGTTACTTCTATGGAGGATTCTCATTTATGGTTCCAGATTACTCCTAAGGTGTATACCAAATTAGGATGGTGATTATTCCTAATGAGGAAGACTAATTATGGATGGGTCTTACTCCAAATGAGGATACCCATTGAAGGTGAGGCCAAATCCAATGGAGGAAGTCCATTTATTTAGTGGATTATTCCTAAGGTGGATTCCAATTTATGATTGGGTCATACTTCTATGAAGGATTCCCATTTATGGTTTTGGATTACTCGTTAGGAATATTCCCATGCACTGATTAGGGATTATTCCTAAGAAGGTTTCCCAATTTAGTGTTGGATATTTCTCTTATAGAGGATTCCCACTGAGGTTGGGAATTATTCTTAAGGATGATTCCCATTTATGGTTTTTCGGGGGGTTACTCCAAATGAGGATTCCCATTTAAGGATAGAGCTTACTCTTATGTAGGATTCCCATTTATGGATGGGGCTTACACATTAGGAGGATTCCCATTTAGGATGGGGCTTATTCCTAAGTAGGGTTTCCATTTATGGTTGGGGATTACTCCTAAGTAGGACTCCCATTTATGGTTGAGGATTACTCAGAAACATGATTCCCATTGATATTGGGGCTTATTCCCAAGGATGCTGTCAATTTATGGATGGGGCTAACTCCTAATAAGGATTTCAACTTATGTTCGGGGCTTACTCCTAAGGGGGATTCCCATTGAGGATGGGGATTATTCCTAAGGATGATTCCCATTAAAATTTTGGTTGGGGATTATTCTTATAGATGATGACCATGTATTGGTTGGGGTTTATTAATAAAAAGGATTCCCATTTGTGGTTTGGTAGGGGATTAGTCCAAATGAGGATGCCCATGTATTGGTTAGGGCATAGTCATAGGGATGTTGTCCATGTACTGGTAGGGGATTATTCCAAAAGTGGAAGCCCATGTACTGGTTCAACCAAGCTTATGATTTAGGTGATGAGGTTTTTAGGATGTTCATGAGGAGTTTGTCGACTCAAGGTACACAAGGAATTCAAGAGGATAATATCAACTCATAACATGGGAAAGGGACCAAGAGGTGTATGTCCACTAATGGAATATCAAAGAGTGTGGTGGGGTATCTAAAATCCTAGAATTCCAGGGGTGGATGTTATGGAGGTAAAATGCATATGCCAAAATGTCCGCGACCATGCCTGAAATGATCATGGTGCGTCCTTAAATTTTTAATGGGGGTCTGTGACAATAGGGAAGGGACTGACCTAGAGGTTTGGGACCACATCCCAATACTGATCCTGATTGGGGGTGCGGGGGTGAAACCCCTGCTATATGGACTAGTGGGTTCAAAGAGGTGGGTCACACAGGTGGTTTACTCAGGTGGGTCACCTATGTGTGGGTCTCATAGATGCTTCGCCCATGTGGGATGCACAAGTGGGTCATGTAGTAGGGTTGTGAAGGTTTTTTTTCAAGTTGATTCACCAATGTAGGTCTCCAAGGTATGGGTTTCCAGATTTCTAGGCTAGGGGTATCATCTTAGTGGCAGAGGACAATGATATGTCTCCCAAGTAGTGATGGACTACTTCGGTGAGGGAGATGTGTGACTAGAGCCCTCTCCATGATTCTTTGTATGGTAGTTCGGATATACACCTAATATTTTTGGTGGATGGGTCTATTTTTAGACGCAACTGTGGACCTAAGAAGATGGGCATACATGGATTGGCCTATGCATATGGGCCTGCATTGATGGGCTTGTGTGAGTGGCTTGTATGGTGACATGATGGCCTTTATAAATTTTTTCCATATTTCGATTTCCTTAATTTTGATCCGTAAGTCCATTTGGGATCTTTGATCAGTCAAATTGATTCTATCTAAGAGATCAATGCTTATTTATATGTCAAATACACCAAATATTGACATAATTAACTCAAAAATTTATTTTTGTTGCATTGACACATCTTTTATCATCTATCATGGAAATCCATAGCATAATCCTTGAGGGGGGATCTTTCCACTTATCACTCATTATGGAGAAGTCTTTTGGAAGATGAAAATATATACGACATCTTCTTCATTTATGGTGGAAATATTCTACTCAATCTTGACAAATTTTTGTCTATGTAAGGATCACATAATGAAATTTATGTAAAAGTCAATGAAACCCATTTTTGGTGTCAATAAAAAACCCCCATTAGAATTAGATTTTATCGAAATGAAAGGGTCTAGTTTAAGATATCTTTTTGGAAAATTGATACATTAAAACATCATTTTGGTTGATTTGGAGCTACATAATGTGTGGGTGGATACTGAAATTTTTTCCTAATCCATGTGGTCTAGTGACTATAGTTGGATTATTGCTATGGTTATACAGAAAACCCTTCAAATATTTTTTCTTTAGTGTTATCATCCTAACATTTTCTAAATCTCAATACATAGGAGTATTAATGGGTGAGACTTATATTTTTCATAGTATTCCCCTTTTTTGTGTTTTCAGCCTAACATGTTTTTCTCCTTTTATATTTTCATAGCTCATTTTTTCCTAAACCATATTGATTGAATATTTAGTGAGTTGAGACCTGGCATTTTTCAAGAGTTCACTTTGTGGTTTTTCAATCAATCAAGTATTTTGTCTCTTTTCATGTAAGGATTAGTGTAATCAAAGTCAAAATAATAATGCTATTGTTTACAGTTCATCAACGTTGAACATAGATTTTGAAATAATGACAGAAACAATGCTTGTCATTTAAAAATGTTTTGAAATCCATTAGATACTCCCAAGGGGAATCTTAAGCCACTATTTTACATTTCCCAAATCCAATACAAGATATTAGATAATAGAGGATGTCCTTCCTGAGAATGAATTTACCATTTTTGGAAAGCCCCGTTATGAGGGATGTCTTATACAAGGACAACTGGTGGACATAATACATAGTGAAATTTTTGAATCGTTAGGCTGTCATACCCAATATGGGAGAAATTTATGAAAGGAAAATATGAGAATGTACTTTATAATCACGTAAAGGAGATATAAGGAATTCTAAAATTCTGTTGTTTATGGATGAATGAAGCCTATAAAGATTTGAATTTCTAAAGACAATATGGGTGGTTTTTCTAAGGGTAGATGTATGAGGATGAATAGAATATCTATATTGGGGTTGGCCATGAATGTGAAACTACTCCTACATGAATAGTTCTTGAGTTATGGATGGTACATTTGGTTAAATGGTCAATGTTAGGGGGAGGTCCCACATTTATGAAATGGATGATGGTTTCATGTGATTTAGTGTTATGTTATCAAGACATTCACCATGTAGTATAATGTCTTATGGTGAAGAAGTTACACAATTTCTTTTAAAATCCTAATCTAAGGAAATTATGATACTCAGTTTAAAGTAATACTTGTAAGGACATTATTTTGTGTAATTTAATGTCATACTGCTAGGAAATTATGTTATGTAGTTTAAATTCATGTAGTGTGATCATTATGTTATGAATTTTAATATCTTGAAACCCAAAAATTATGTTATGCATATGAAATTCATGCAACATAGACATTATGTTATATAGTTTAAGGTCATGTAGCATAGAAATTATTCTTTGCAGTTTAAAGTCATGAAACATGAACACTATGCTATTTAGTTTAAATACATACCGTAAGGACATTATGTTGTGTAGTTTAAATCTATAATGAAGGGAAATTATGTTTTGTATCTTAAAGTGATAACACAAGGACATTATTGGGATATAATTTAAGGTCTTTAGTTTTGACTGAAAGTTTAATTGTTCTCCAATTCTGTGTAATATTTCTCTAAATATTCTTCCTTGTTTAGGTGTGAGTGGGGAAAAATTGTATGCAGTAACCTAGGGATATCATAATCCATATATTGGAATGGGTAAGAGGTATTATGGAATTATAGGAGGTATCTCATGACAAAAAAGATACCACTGGTTGAAATACCCATTATAAGAGTTGTTTTATGCAAGTCCAACCAGGGATCATACTACATAGTCAAATAATGGATTCCTTTGGTTGGAAAACCTGTATGTGGGTTGTTTTATGAAAATCCACTTTGGGTTTGTTACTTCATCATTAAGAAAAGATGTTATTAGGAATATTTACATTTTATTCATAATTATGATGGATGATTATGAATATTCCAATCTTGTTGGGAACAATGTCTGGTATGTGAAAGGAATTTAGTTGATCATGGAAGGAGCATTCCAAGTCAAAATTTCCCATGATTTTGGGAAATGGTGTTTCTGTCCTGGTCTGACCCAAGAATAGAAAATAAAGTATCTTTAGTTTTATTTCATATGAATATGACAAAAAAACCTGGAAATAATTGGTGACATGTGTCTTTATCAGACTGAGACTGTTCCAATATACCCTGTACATGAAGGGGAAAATAGTAAACCATCATCTCAGTTGCTCTTAGATTGGGAGTAAGGATATTGGACAATGCCAATAATTATAGATGATGCTTCTACTGAGAGTAAAGTTACCAACGGATGAAAACCCCATTATGAGGGTTGTTTTATGAAAGGACAATAGGGTATCATACTACATAGTCAAATAGTGGAATTCATTGGTTGAAAAACCTCTTTTCTGTGCAATTTTATGTAATGATTACTAGGGAATATGACAACATTTTCAGGAAAAAGAGACCTCCTAAATTATACATTCTATCAAAAAAAGATCGAGAAAGATTATGGAGATCTAAAAATGTCCAAAATTATGAATATTCCACATAGAGGGGATATTTTCAAATGCACAAAGAAATCATCTGGACCGATATTGGCCATGTACACCATAACCCATACATAGATCAGATTCAAATGTAAATGAAGAAAATCTCTATTTGGTTGGTGGACACCCTAATGAGAGGATCCAATATGAAATCTCTAACATAGATTAGGAGTGGGGGAATTTCATATTACGCCATATTGGGGAAAATTACATGATTCCTAGGTGTCACTAGGTATCTCGTTGGAGTGAGAATGAAGAGATATGTAGTTGTAGAGATACCATGCATTTTGATGTCCTGAGGTGGTGACATTTGTCATCCAATTTAATATCTTTTGGAAAGGATGTGGGCGATTTCTATGTAAAAAAAGGAATAATGTTGTAGGACCAATGTATAGGACTTGGGCATCACTTCATATATTGATAGTGTAAGAATCAAGCCACACATAGTTATTTCATTAGTTTTTTAGTTTATGGTCATGTGATGGGTAATTATAATGTGTATTTTAATTTATTGAAATAAACACCATGGTAGATCCAAAATGAATTGTTAAACCATACTCCTATGATGAAATGCTTTATGAAACTCTTAAACCCACATGATATGTTATTGGTTTGAGAAACAATGTTTTGTGATAGTTTCTTTTATAGTTCAAGGGAGACCCATGTGATGGAAAGGAAAATATTGATTATGTGGTGAATAATCTAGGGGATGGGATCTAGGTGTCACTATATATCTCATTGGGGTATGAATCAAGTAGTACTTATTTATTTATTATCTTTTGGTGTTTAACGTAATGCGTTAAGGTTGAATATGAACCTCTGTGGAAGTTTTAAAAATGTAATGGGAGAACCATGGTTTAGGACCTGAGCATAAAAAAGAATCATGCATGGGAAAGAATCAAGCCACATTTCGTTATTGAAATTTTTTTCCCACATAAAACAGGAATGGATGCATGGATAAAGACTTTTGATAATTTGTATATGATGGTTATTCCTAAATAACGAAGTGTAAGAATCACCAAACATATCATTGTAATGAGAATCAAGGCACAAATCTGGGAATGGCTCCCTAAGAATATCTGATTTATGCATGGGGAAAAGGAACTGTTGTTTTATCAAAAGCATGTTTGGACCTAGGATTGGAGATCTGGGAATCACTACATGTCTCATTGGAATGAGAATCAAGCAACACGTAGTTCTTGAAATGTTCCTTATGCAGGTATAATTCATAAGAAATGGGAGTGAAGGGGATTTTTTAATAGTGTGGATATACCCATGATAAGAGATCCGAGAAACACTACATATCTCAATAGGATGATAATCAATCCACATGTAGTTTGAAGATGGATCATATAGTTTTACATCATACGATTGGGATGTTGGCTATGAAATTTATCATCTTTTGGTACGGATGCAAAAATGATGGGGATTATACATTTAAAAGGGGGACCAAATTCCATTATGGACTAGAAATTATATACATGTGACTTATTCATGTGGAATTCATAGATTTATTCTTCATGTATGGTGAAGATGGAATCTTGACCCACTGAGGGGTATGTGCGATGTTATTGGGATACCTACATGAAACGGAGGCCCCAGATTAAGGGACGATGATGGATATCTCGGCTCATAGAACTCTGGGTCATTACATCGAATGAAAAGGACATTAACCATTTAGATTATTGTCATGTGGTAAGCACAATGGGTGTATTGTGGTTAAATTTCATGTGACAAAGATATTAGGTTGTTCATTTTAAGGTCACATGACATTGACACACGATAAATTTTAATATCTTATAGTTTGGACAATTTTAAAAATAATGAAAATACCCTAGTTCCATGGGATGGTGGTCTTCCTATTCACTGTATGCTAACAAATGAAATTAGAGATATTCTATGTATGTTTCCATATGAGTATGATGGAATTGTTAATTAATTAATGCAGGTGTGTGTTATTACTCAGAGTTTCCCACTATATTTGAGTGGTGGTCTTCTATAGATGCTGTCAGATGAGTCTTCTAGTATGATAAATTTGTTCAGACAATGGTATGTTCTAGCATCCATTGTGCTACTATATTTGAACAACGATATTCTCTATATTTTTCCACACATGTTTTCAAGGATTCTTGATTAATGTGGTAATGGGTTTTTTCATTCTCATAGTGTGCCACCTAATTTTAACAGTGAACTAATTTGGTTGCTTCATGGTGAGTCTGCTATAACTCTTGATTAGTGTAGGAAGTACTATGATCCAACTCACATTTTCCACCAGATGTGAGTGGTGTGATTCATTGGATTCTTCCAAATGACTCTACTAGAAGGCCGAATTCATTTAGGTAGGTATCTTTTCCTGTGTGAAATGTTCTTCTAGGCATGTTTCCTTGCATGATTGATTAGTATATAAAGGAGAATGTTTTGGCGTACTTTTTAAAACTATCTATGTGTGGTGGTTTTCATTGGAAGCTTCCCTAAGAGTTTACCGAAATTATGAATTATTATGGGTAGGTGTATGTTCCATCTCACAGTCTAGTGCTGTATTTGAATGAAGGACTTCTTTGGATGATACCAGGCGAGTATGTTGGCATTCTTGATTAGTTCGGGAAGGTGTATGTTCCTGCTCATAGTGTGAAGCATGATTTCAATGAAGGGATTTTTTGGATTCATATAGGTGAGTTTTCTATAAGTCATAATTGGTGCGGACATGTGTATATTCTTGCTCGTAGTGTGCTTCGAAATTTGAATGATGAACTTATTTTCGATTCTTCTAGAAGAGACTGTTGGAAGGATTGATTAGTGCAAGAAGTTGTGTGTTCATGATCGTAATTTGATACCATATTTGTGTGGTTAGAATATTTGTATTCTTTTAGAGGAGTTTGTAGTCATGGTTTATTTGTGAGGGAATGGGTATATTTATTCTCATCGTGTGCCCCAAGATTTGAATAGCTGGTATCTTTGGATGCTTCCAGGTGAGTCTTCTATCATGCTTGATTAGTTTTTATAGGTGTATGTTCCTTCTCAAAGTGTGCCGCTGGATTTGAATGGTGGATTTATTTTTAGGATTTAATGTTAGTTTACTAGTATGATAAATTAGAGCAGGCAGGAGCATGTTCCTATTCGTAGTGTGCCACTTGATTTGAAAAACATGCTTCATTGGATGCTACCAAATGAGTATTCTAAAAGTAATGATTATTGAAGTCAGGTGTATGTTCCTAATCATATTTTCCCACCATAATTGAGCGGTGGTCTTCCTTGGATGCATCCATATTATTCTACTAGAATTACTGAATATTTAATGCAGTTTTATGTTCATTCTCGCTATTTTTCAAAAGATTTGAATGGTGGTATTTTTCGAATGATTCCAAACAAGTATCCTGGTAGGATGAATTGGAGTGAGAAGGTATATGTTCATGCCATCAGGGCACTACTAGATTTGAATAGCGGTATTCTTTGGATGTTTCCTGGTGAGATTTCTTGAAGAATGAATTAGTGTGGGAAGATATATTCTCCTGTTACAAGTGTTCCATTGAACTTGAACGAAGGAATTCTTTGGAAGCTTCTATATGAGTCCACTGGTAGGCTTGATTACTGAAGGAAATGTGTAAGTTCATAGTCATTGTTTTCCACCATATTTGAGTGGGATAATTCATTCTATACATCAAGAAACATCTATTAGAATGATTGATTAGTGTTGGAATGTGTATGTTACATCTCTCATTGTGCCCCCGGATTTGAACGCCATGATTTTTTGGATGTTGGTAGGTTAGCCTATTAGCAGTCTTAATTAGTGAGGGAAGATGTATGTTCTTGCTTTTAGTGTGTCACCTGATTTGATTGGATGTCATAATTGGATGATTTTAGTTTAGTATTTTGGAAGGAATAATTTGTGATGCTTGGTGAATGATTTTGGTCATAGTGTCCTGCCAGATTTGATTTATGGGATTATTTAGATGCTTCTAGATGAGTTTGATAGCATGAATGATTATTACATGTAGGTGTATGTTCATGCTCATAGTTTTCCAAAACATTTGAGTAGTTGGATTCTTTTAATGATTCCAGATGATTCTACAAGCATGCAGGATTAATATATCTAGGTATATGTTCCTACTCACATTTTCAACCAAATTTGAGTGGTGGGATTATTTGGAAGATTACACACGAGTCTACTTTTAGACTAAATTGGTGTGGGAATGTGAATGTTCCTTCTTTCTGGGTTCCACAATATTTGAATGAATATATTATTTGGATACTACCAGATGAGTCCGATGTCATGCTTTTTTATTCTAGGTAGGTGTATGTTCCCACTCACAGTTTTTCGCTGAATTCTAGTGGTGGGATTCTTTGGATGCTTCCATACGAGTATATTGGTAGGCTTGATTATTGAATGCGGGTGTCTATTCCTGCTTATATTTTGAACCATATTTGAGTGGTGTCATTCTTCTATGCCCTCCATGGGGCCATATCCACTCCATTTCTAACTCTCTCGGAGATTCATTGTGAACAGTAGCCTAAATAAAATATCCAAATAGATCATTTGTGAATGTTACAAGTGAATGTATTGGATCACAGGATGAGATGAACTGAGAGGGTCCCTTATATGACATCTTCCCTAATCTATATAAAACTGATTCCCACTGATGAGGTGATTGTTGAGGCGAAAAATTCCTCATCCCTACAGGATGGGGCTATTCTTGTTCTGTTTTCACAACCCTACATGGATGACTGGATGACCTCAAGTGTTGTGTTAAAAAATATCCCAACCCTGTAGGCTGGGGTTGCTCCCAAAAAATTGTGGCGGATATTTCCTGAGATGATATTTTGAACATATAGAGAGTTTTTTCGTACATGAGCTGGATGAATCATTTGGATCACAATAGAATAATCTATTTCTGAAGACCAATGTTTTGTTTCTAACATCTATGAAATCTTATAGTTGACATCCACAAATTTTGAGGGTTTATCAATATTCTTATATGCATGACATTAGAGTATTTAAACAACCATCACTCTTCTAGTCCAATGTCATTTAGAGATGGTCAGGGAATGTTCTTGATTAGGATATCCTTGGTTGTGAACAAATTCAGTTTATTTGAACTAGTATGGGGATATGAAATTTCATAACTCCACCATTGGTGGATTTTCTATTAAGGGAGTGTATTGAAATGAAGTGATCCATGTGTTACTCATCCTCTAATACAAATAAAAGATACAATGCCTTATATCAATGGTCACAACCTCATTAATGTGATGAGGCTCGCACATTGGAGGGATTATTATAGTTTCTCAATCTTTGGATGTCATGAATCTTGGAAATATGCCAAGTCAATTTGGAACTGAAACCCATCTATAACCTTGGCATGAGTTTGATACTCATAAAAGTATAATACCTTTTATTTTATGTAACGACAATTTTTCCTTATGTTGAGGCATATGTCACGCATACTATCTTTTGAAAATTCCTACAGAATTATTTATTGAGGGGTTTAGAAATTCTAGAACATGAATTTTATGTTGTCTTTAGCCAACTATTTAATCGTATTAGGTAGATATTACTCACCATTCACTTGAGTTTCCTCGACCTGGTCTATCCAGAGTGGATGGTTCCATATTATTTTACCACAATCAGTGGGATTGGATGGGATATCCCCTTATATGTTGGAAGAAATATGACCCAAGGGTGGTTTGGAGAATAATCTTATCCTTGGGAAGTCTTCCAGTAGATAAAGTATTTTACCTTCTAGTGATAGGGCATCATATATGACTATCCCTTTGTTTGAAACTACATCACTATTGGATAGATTTCATGTCACTTCACTTCCAATTGGATAATTATCATAACAATATGAAACACTATTTTCGAGAGAACTTTCATAGTGAATACCATCATAAGGAGGACCACCACTCTGGATTATAGAAAGCGGAAGACCCCCTACCTCCAGTGTCTCTTAGACACAAGAGGGTTTCCTTGTCTCTCATATAATGATATGCCCTCAAGATTGACTGAATTTTTGTCATGAATAAAACCTTCATGATGTTGTTTCCAATGGGGATCATACGAATTATTTCTAAAGGTCCCATAATAGGTAATTGGGGGGGGGGTGATATTAATCCATGAAAGAAAAGTCAAAGAGGGATTCAAGAACTCCATTGTTAAGCTAAGGTAGATCATAGATCAGCTCGTGATTTTCCAATCATGTTGGATAGGGATTATTATTAGGGGGAATCATATGAGTTATTAAAGCCAATTTTTAGGAGACGTTTTTGTCATGGTCAGGTGCTTTTTCCTTCCATGGAGTGGCCATTCGAATAGGAAGATTACATTTGATTGGAGTAGTTGTATGTTCCAAATTTGGATATTCATATATTACCAGGGAGTATTCCCCATAACTATCATGGATGAGAGTAGAGGCGTGTGTCTGCTCTGGAGTATTATGCTGATGATTCGCCCCATTTTTTAGGAAAGAGGTATGTATCCATAACCCGTAAACTAATATCATCATCGTTATGTTGTCCTGTAACATTTGAAAGATGTGGGAAGGGATTTCCATATTTCATTTCACCATTTCAATGATATTCTTGGTGACTTCAGTTACTTGAGTGGGGATATATTCCAATTCTGCATATAGAGTAGGTGCATGTGCCTCCTCTTGTCCCCCATTTCTTGCTAGTGGATTTTAATATAACTCATATGTGGGGGAAGAGAATTTATTCGGTCACAACTTGTCATCACGACTTTTTGATTGACATCATCAAGTGGCACTATGTTAGTTAGGTGGAAGGCTTGATGGGTGAATGTAGGTGTATGTTTCTATTTACGGAACAATAGAAGTTTTAGAAGGAAGGTTTCCATTAATGAATCTAGGAGATTCTACTGGAAGGATTGGTGGGTGCGGTCAGGTGTATATTCTGGCTCGCAAGATGCCCCTGTATTTGAATGAAGGGATTCCATGAATGCCGAAAGACAGGTCCAATGGATATATTGACAAAGGAATATGGGTGTATGTTCACTCTTGATGTTTCCACCAAAAGGGGTCGGTGGGATTCTCAATAGGGGTTATAGGTGCGACAATACTCCCTATTAGTTGGTTGTCATCCATGGTGGTGTATCTTGTGTTCCAATGTTTAAAGGTCCTTCGTCGGACAAGCAAGGATGACACCCCCACCATGTTGAGGGTTAACTATCATGCAGAATTGGTGGCATTGATTTCTAGAAGGACCCCCTAAGAACGACCCATGTACCTCATAGATGAGGTCATATGTGGCCTCTTGATCAACCTTGTTGAAATAAATGAGGGAATGATTATTTCATTCTTGGGATAAACTCCCAAAATAGTTTAAGATGGTGCTCAGTACCGTCTATGTCAGGACCCACAGTTATCACTGATCATACAATCAGTGGGGCTTGGTGAGATAATGGTCATTCCAAGAATCCACTAGAGTTAGGATGGAACCATGTTAATGATATTAATGTAATAATTAATTTGATACATAGCATTAAGAAACTAGGATGGTGATCGTGTCCTTCGCACAAATGAAGATCTTTCCTGAGTAGTAGTCCAGGCATTCATTGGTGAAAACTAAACGGAATACATTAGATCCTAGGGAGTTCTGAAAGTATGTTCCTAATAATAAATGAAAATGAGAAAACCATGTCAAACTAGAATCAATAATACATGAATGATTGATTGTCTTGTTTGGACCTCATTCCCTTTGAGAGTGAGAGGAGACTAACAGATAGTTGTCACAATCATCTTGGTTATAGATTCACGTCAGATTCAATATTTTTTGTTTTCGATGGAAATGGGTTCTCCTAGAGGAATCAAATTTTCTGATGAATACTAGACAATACAACCCATTAATATTATGAGGGAGACACCATAGTTAATTCATTCACGTCAGGTTCACTATTCTTTTATTTCTATGGAAATTATATTTCTATGTGGAATGGAATGGAACAGAGAAGACCGCTAAGTACATCCCTTTTATATTTTTTAGAAACTACTTCCTTAAGACATTCAAGTTGGGTTCACCATTTTTTGGCTATGTAAATGGGCCGCGTGAATTTTTTTTTTTCGGAAATGTTTTCAATGTGTTTGTTTATGGAACCTAAAACACCCAAATGGTTCATTGTCAAAAGGGAACTTATTTATAATGGTAGGAGCTCATTTGGGATTTTCGCCAATGATGACTATGAACTCACATTGGTTGAGGGGATGGGAGTTTGGGCTCAACACACACTTTTTTGGAAAATTTACTGCTTACTCCAGTACTGTCTTACTGATTAAAGACATTTTTAGGTTTCCTTTATTAATTCCCAAGTATGATTTTAGTCATCCCAGAGTTAACAATCAATTTGTATAATTATAGATGTTATAATCAACTATAATCATACTTGGGTCTTCATCAATGGAAATATTCATACAAATTTGAGGTTATCCATCGATGGTATTATATTATATTCTACTTAGAGATTATTTTTTCATTGTTACGATGATACAGGTTACCTAGACACATAGTGGGGCATTCTAGATTATATTTTCATCCAGGATGATAGAATTGTTTTGATTTTAGGATCAAACAAACATATTGGATTCCTAAAGCTCCATGAGAAAGATATCAGAACTAATTTAGTTTTGTTCCACTTAATGAGGCATATCATACCTTTTAAGATTATAAGATGAGGACCTATACATAAAATTTAACATCATGTAGTAGGCGCACCTAGGTGAAAGGTGCTTAACCAATGTTCGGTTCATGACTTATATCGAGGTGAACTGTGGAAAACGAAAATAATATGGATTGTTAGTTTGAATTAGAACCAACTAGAAATGCGAACCAGGAATGAAAATCAAGGATTTGGGGTGTTGGGTTTGGACCTCATTTTGGATTCTGATGTGTCATGTTTCAAGGGGAATCAAATCCCACAAATTTTAGTTGTGTGGAACCCAACCTATGGAGTCATTAAAAGTGTTTTATACAAGGGTATTATAGAATTTTGATATGATTAAGTTTTTGTATACTCCTACATATTTTTTAGGTCCAATAGGATAGACACTCTTAGAGGGGGGGGGGGTGAATCATCGTATGACAAATGGAAACAACTTCCTCTATTGATCTTGTTTTTTTGTTAGACAAAACTCACTTCTCTATCTCCTTAATTTTGGAGTGTATGAATGAATCTTGAATCATTAATAGGACACAACAATTTTACTTGTTTTATCCTCACTATCATAAATCTATAGATCATACACTTGAGATGTGCGGATGTACCAAATACACTACAAGTGCACTGCTGTTTACATGTTCGAAGTTGACACACTGTCCCTGGTGGATTACAACCATCCAAAATTTGTGATATAACTAATATCTCAACTTATCTGAGATCACAACTTATTTACAATATTTACTCACAATTTATAGACCTGTAGGTCTCCTCATTACCACTAATGAATACATCCTCAATTATAGATAGATTCTTTGTTGATGTTCCACTTTCATCCACTGCTGAATAAAACTTTTCCTCTGAACACTAGGAAATACCTTTTGAAACTCCTTCACAAATAACACTTCCTTTACGATGATCCCACTTTTGCAAATATCAAACAAGCCTTCAAAATTATCTAACATCTCCGCAAATCTCACATGTCCACAGATCTTATAGGTCTGTAGAGATCAAGGGTTCGAAGAGATCGCAATATATCCGAGATCTCTAGATCGCATAGCTCACACTGGCATTTGCGATTTTGAAAAACTAAACAAGCCTCTACGAAGCACACGCCCTCCACAATGCCAAACTGGACTTTGTGGCATGCCTTCCATTAGAAGAGCTCAACTACCTATTTGAATTCCCCTTTATTTAGAAAATCTCCTTTCTCCCTGAATCTACTTCTCAATTTTAGAGATTAATATTTTTCTTTTGATCTATCTACTTCTCTCAAGGGGGTCAAGGTCTATTTATTGGTGATTTCATCGACTTGAGAACCTTCTGTGCAAATTCAGAACCACTCTATCTCAAATCTCAAAGCTCTGAAATTTCCTCATAAATTCTATCTATATCATGAAGCACCACCGAATATTTTGGATCACAGAGCTCATCATAATCATGGTGCATTCCGTTAATTCCATTGTTCCACTATTGAAAATATTCTCCACAATTACTTTCACCTCTACTATTCCCTAAGCTTGTCGTAAATGTTGAGCTCACCGTCAACATTCTTCTAGTCTCTGTGAAATCCAATTACTAAAGCCTATATTTTAAAAACTCATGATTTTACCATATTTCTATGAGATCTTCATGAAATTACAGTTTTCGCGATGCTCAAAAAATCCCATATTTTGGACAAAAAAAATTTGGGAAACACTGGAAAATATTGCCACCTTGTATTTTTTTTCATTTGTACCACCTCCAAATCTTCCATTTAATTGTCGTGGTTCTTTTTCAGCATGTATTTTCAACAAAATATATGCAAGATGAAAATTCTCCATGAAAAGATCCATTATCAAAAAAACAACCAATGAAAAAATTATGCAATGTTACCCTGAGGGATTTTTCCCAACAAGAGCATTCCATGAGAATAGACCATGAGATATGTTTCCACTAATGTTGGTTTGAAGGTTTTTTCAGGGCATATTCCAAATGAGGATTCCCGGATTAAAAGGATTATTATTGGGGATTTCTCTTAAGGGGGGTTCCCAATGAGGGGTTTGGTTTACCATCTAACTCATGATATGGTATGGAGATCGATCCTTAGGGAGGCATCTTATGTATCAAAATTATGGCAGGAATCCGAGTTATCATAGTTCATTATGGATCATGGATCATGTGGGTTCCATGATCACCACTAACCCTTGTCCCCATTTTATTAATGCTCGGTGTGATAAAAACATTGACGAATATGATTTAGAAAACCATTAACATAACTTTTTTTGATAATATATGGATACTGGAAAGGATAAGGGCTCATTAGTAAAAAGGATTAACATTTAAGGATGGGGATTAATCCTCAAAAGGATTCCAATTTTTTGTTGGTCCTTTCTCATAAAGATGATTCTAGTTTATTGTTGGTGATTAATCTAATGAAGGATGCACATTTATGGTTAGGTATTACTCCTAAATTGGAATCCCACTTAGTTAGGGGATTATTCTTTTGGACGATTCCCATTAATGGTTGGGGATTACTCCTATGGAGGAAGACCATTTCTGGTAAGGGCTTAATCCTAATGAGTATTTCCATTTAGGTTGGGTATTATTACAAAGGAGTATTTCCATTAATGTTTGGGGAATTTTCCTAAGGAGGATTCACATTGAAGATGGGATTACTCCTAATGTTGATTCTCAATGAGGTTGGGGTTTATTCCAAAGAATAATTCACATTTATTGATTTGGATTACTCTTTAAGAGGATTCCCATTAATGGTTGGGTATTACTCCTATGGAGGATTCCCATTGAGGTTGGGGCTTATTCCTAAAGAGGATTCCCATTTATGTTTTGGTTTCAGATTACTCATATGGATGATTCCCTTTTACTAGTTTGGGATTATTAATAATATGGATTCCCTTTTATGGTTGGAGATTACTTATAAGGAGGATATCCATTGAGTTTGGGGATTATTCATAAGGAGTATGGCCATTTAATGTTTTTTGGGATTACTCCTAAGGAGGATTCACATTTATATTCGAGGATTACCCCAAATGAGGATGACCATTTACGGTTGGGGCTTAATAATATTGAGGATTCCCATTTAGGATGGGGATTACTTCTAAATAGGATGACCATTAATGGTAGGGTCTAACTCCTATTGAGTTGTCCCATTTATTATTGGGTCTTACTCCTAAGGAGGATTCCCACCAGTGTTGGGGAGTATTCATAAAGAGGATTCCCATTTATGGTCAAGGATTCATCCTATGTAGGATTTCCATTTTTGGTTGGGGATTACACCTATGTAGGATAAAAATTATGTTTGGGGCTTATTACCAAGGAGGATGCACATTTCAGGTTTGGTTGGGACTTAATTCGATGGAGGATTCCCATGTACTGGTTGGGGATTATTACTAAGGAGGATTCCCATTTGAGTTTTGGCTAGGGATTACTACTAAGGAGGATTCCCATGTGTTTGTTGGGGATTACTCCTAATGAGGATTCCCATGTTTTGGTAGATTCTTATTCATATGGAGGATGACCATGTACTAGTTCAACCTATCATATGAGTTAGTTGATGAGTTTTTTAGGAGTTTCTTAAGAAATTTACCGAATTAAGGTACTCTAGGAATCCAAGAGGATAATCTCAACTCATAACATGGGAAAGGGACAAATATAATAACGCTGACTCAAGGAATTTTACGGAGTGTGGATTAGTATATCAAATCAGAGTATTCAAGGGGTGGATGTTAAGGTCGTATAAGGAGTAAACCAAAATGTCAACAACCAGACTGAAAAAGTGTGTGGGGCGACTCTCTATTTTTTTGGGGGTTAGTGACAGTATAGAAGAGATTGATTTAGAGGGTTGGTAACGTAGCATGGACCTATTACCAGGTTGGGTGTGGGGGAACATCCCCCACTATATGGAAAACTGGGTTTGCACAGGTGGGTCGTGCTGGTGGGTTACCCAGATGTGGGTTGTGTAGATGCTTCACCAAAGTGGGATGTGCAGGTGGGTCATGCATGTGGGTCATGATGTTTCTGTACACAGGTGTTTTTCCCAAGTTTTTCACCATGTTATGGATTACCGAGGTTCTAGGTTAGGGGCCTCTACATAGTGAAGGATATTTGTGATAGGTCTCCCAAGTAGTGATGGACTACATGGGTGAAGGAGAAACATGACCAGATCCCTCTCCTTAATTATTCATTCTAGAGTTCATCTGACCTCATAAAATTGGGATGGAGGGGTCTATTTATAGACTAACTGGTGTACATGCATGAATGGTCCTCCATGGATGGGCCTACATGAGTGGTCTGAGCGGGAAACAGTCTCCATTATAAATTTTATTCATCGTATGAGTGCCAAAAAATTTGACCCGTAACTCCATTTGGGATCCACAACCAGTAAAATATGTGATCTCAAATATATATACACATCTTGATATGTGGAATACAATGAATATTCTTGACTGAAATTTTGAAATTGAATTTCGATGCACCAAATTGTTTTTATTCTCGATCATGGAATTCCACAGCAAAATATTTGAGGGGGGGGGGGTCTTTTAACTTATCTCTCATCATAAAGATTCATTTTATATGATGAAAATGTTTACTAAATCTTCATCATTCAATGTTACATATTTCTACTAAAACATTTAATTTGTTCTCTATGTAAAAATCACATATTGAATTTTATGAAAAAGTGTGTGAAACACATTTTGTTCTGTCAACTACCCCTAAGAAACCTAAAAACATTAAAAGATTCTTCAATCCACTAATACCCCAAATAAATAAATCTGGAAAACCCCCAATAGTAAAAAAACATAAATAACGGCCTGAACCCTTGAAAATTACTAAAAATCCCGATAAACATAAAAACCCATAAACCCCCCCTCAAAACCCTAAAATCTCTAAAAACCATAATGGTCCAGGAACACCCATAAAACCCCTAAAAACCTAAAATCCCGTAAATACCTATTAAAATCCTATATACACTAAAAACTCAACAACACCATAACAACCCTAAAAAACTCATAAATATCTATAAAACACCCAAACCCGAAAAAGGCCCTAAAACCCCTTAGCCCACATAAAAGGCCCTAAAATTGATAAAAACTGTAAATGACCATAAAGAACATTAACCCTTCTAGAAGGAACAAAAACCCCAAAAATCCTAAAAGTCAATGAAATACACTAAAACTATAATAGTCTTAAAAAAACCCTACAAACACAAAAGGACCCTATAAAACCGAAAAAACCCAAAAATTCTAAAAACACATAAAAACTATAAATGCCCTAAAAACCCTAGAGGTCATTAAAACAGCTAATAAAACCCTAAAAGGCCCTACAAAACACTAAAACCCCAAAAGAACCTTACAATCCCTAAAACTATAAAGTACTCTAAAAACCCTAAAAACCCTAATGGACCATAAAAACCAAAAAATGTTAAAAACCAATGAAGACCCTAAAACCCTAAAAACCGTACAAATACAAAACCCCCTAAAATCACCTAATGAATAAAGAAAATTCTAAACACCCTAAACATGCTAAAAAACCCCAAAACCTGTAAATGGGGGAAAAAGCCTAAAACCCAAAATACCCCTAAAAACCATAAAAGAAACTAAAAACCAAAAAAATCATTAAAAGACTGTAAAAATAATGAAGACACTAAAAATGCCTAAAAATGATATAATCACCCAATAACTCAATAAACACTAAAACCCTAAAACCATAAAAAAACCCATAAAACCCCTAAAAATATTAAAAACACCATAAAATAATAAAATTCCATAAAATCCCAAAAATTATAAATAACCCCATAAGACCCCAAAAAACCCTGAAACCCCATAAAAACCATAAACCACATTAGAAATTTAAAACCCCCCAAACCATAAAGAACAAAATAAACCAAAAAACCCTAAATGACCCTAGAACCCCTAAAAACCTAAAAGGACTGTAAATCCCTGAAACCCCTAAAGGAACCCTTAAAACCTCAATATTGCTAAAAACTGTGAAAATCCATAAATACACTAAGAAACATAAAAAACCCAAAAAACCCAATTAAATACCTTAAAGACAAAAAAATACCTAAAAACCCTTAAGACCATCTTACATAAAACAACCCCTAGAAGACCCTAAAACCCATAAAAACAATAAAAACCTCTAATCACCAAAAAAACATACATAAAGGATCATCAATCCCGTAAAATTTTTAAAGACATGAGAAAATCAAAAAGATTCTTAAAACAACCTCAAAAAATGTAAAAACCATATAGCCCTAATAATCCAAAATTCATAAAAACCGTAAAAAATCCCGAAAATAATAAAATCCCAGAAAAACGAAACAATAAAAATAAAAATAAAAACATCGATAAACAATAAAACACTAAAACTCCTAAAAATTCTTAAGAACCATAAAAACATAAAATCCAAATACCACTATAAACCAAAACAAACCCTTATTAACCATGAAACCCCTAAAACCCATAAAACCCTAAGATCCTAAAAAACCATAAACCAAAAATCCCCAGTCCCCTAAAACTCTTAAAACCCATGAATCACTAGAAAACCCTTAAAATCCTAAAAATCCATTAAAAAATCATTAAACCCAGACCCCCCCAATAAAAAATAATGAACCCCCAAACCTTAAATAGACCCTAAAACCGGTAATAACATAATAACACAATAAATCCCTAAATAACCATAAAACCCCTTTAAATATCCAAAACCACTAAAAGCACTAAAACCCATAAACCCCCTACAACTCTAAACCACCTAAAACCCCAAAAGGACCCTAAAAAAATAAAAAGCCTAAGGGATCATAATATATTTAAAACATTATAATAATCAAAAAGAACACCTTACAACCCAAAAAACCCAAATTGAGCACAAAATCCATAATAATAAAAAATTGCCTAAAAAACTAAAACTCCCTAAAAACATTAAAAAACCTAAAACCCCATAAATCCCATTAAGGTCCTCAAAACAATAAACCCATAAAAACCCTACAACCCCAAAAGAACCATAAAAACACAAAAAACCAAAAAATCCAAATAACACTAAAGGCCCCTAAATACCCTAAAAATTGTAAAAGGCAATAAAAAGCATAAAAATAAAAAAAAATAGATATTAAAAAACCATACAAAGATAAAAAAATAAAAACCCTAAATACACTAAATCCTTTAAAACCTGAAAAAACAAAAAACAACATAAATACCTATACAAACAATTAAAACCCTTAAAACCAGAAAAACCTTGGATATCGTGAAAAGGCAAAACACAGAAAAATACCCTAAAATCCCTAAAAAACATAAAAACATTTAAACCTCAAAAAAATGAAAAACCCTCAAAATCATAATATACCCAAAAACCAAAAAAATATATAACACCCCCTTAAACAGCTAAACTCCCTTAAAAATTATGAAAAAAACTAAAACCCTAAAATCCATAAAAACCATAAAACCACAAATTAATTGTAAAATCCATTGAAAACTAAAAACCCACCATAAAAGCATAAAATAACTAAAAAAATGAACCACCCAAAAACTTCAAAAAAACCAAAAAAAAAAGAATCACACAAAATACCATAAATAAAAAAAAACAAAAAAACCCATAGAAACTAAAAAAACAATAAAATTCCTCAAAAACCGTAAAACCCTGAGAAAATTCCTAAAAATACTTTAATCACCAAATAACTATATAAACCCAAAATCAACTATAAAAAACCCTAAAACTTATAGCACCCCCAAAAAACTAAAAACACCTAAAAATCTTCATATCACAAAAATTTCAGGAAACTCCATAAAAATACAGCAAACCATGTAAAATCACTAAAACCCCAAAATCACATACTAAACCTACTAACTATAAAACCTTTCAAGGCCATAAAAATATCTATAATACCTTTAGATTCACTAAAATAACCTCTGTCACATAAAAACCCTGAAACTCCTAAAACAAATATTCCCCTAAAAACTCAAAAACCCATAAAAATTCAAAATCCACTAAACACCCTAAAACACTAAAAAACCTGAAGCACCATAAAAATAATCAAAACCTTAATAACAAAAAATCCCTAAAACCGAAAAAACAAAAAAAACATGGAATGAACCATAAAACCCTTAAACACATTAAAACCACTAAATCCCAAGAAACCCCTTAAACCCATAAAAACCATAAAAAAATAAAACCCCTAAAAACCCAAAAAACTATAAAAATAAAAACCTAAAAAGATTTAAAATTAAAAAAAACCAAAAACATTGAAAACCCCTAAAATGATCCAAAAAACCCAAAAAACCCCAAAACCTGTAAAACTCTAAATATTTATAAAATCGTAAAACCCCCTATGTAGTATGAAAACCCAAAAAACAATGAAAAAAATAAAAAAAAAACCTTTAAAACCCTAAAAACCGTAAAAAAAAACTAAAACACCATAAATACCCAAAATTAACCTTAAACCCAAATGAAACCCCTAAGACAACAAATAAAACACTAAAACACTAAAAATCCAATTAAAACCAAGAAAAATGAAAAAAAAAACTAAATTTCATAAGAAACCCTATAAACCAAACATCCTAAGACTCTGAATAAACTTTAAAAACACGTATTAAAACAATAAAAAACCCCTAAAAACTCAAAATCCCAAAAATAACGTCAAAACCCTTAAAACAAAAAAAAAATTATTAAAAATACCATAAATCAACATAAAACCCCTAAACTCATAAGAAAAATTAAAAACCTTTAAAATCCCAAAATCACCTAAAATATATAAATGTCCTAAAAAAATATAAAAACCCTAATACCATAAAAACCCTAAAAAATATCATAGAAACACTAAAACCCCTAAAAACCACTAAAACATCTATCAACATAATACCCCTTAAAACAATTAAAATCCCTAAAAAACAATAAAAACCCTAAAAACCTAAAACCACATAAATCACAAAAAACTCTTAAAAACCCTAAAACTCTATAAACTCTAAAATAACCTAAAAACCTATAAAAAACTATAAAAACCCTAAATATCATAAATATCCTATAAAAACCATAACAACCCTAAAAAATATAAAATTAATTATTACCCTAAGAATAGTAATAATTCTAAATACTATAAAGCTCCTAATAACAAAGAAAACCCCTTAAAATCCTAAAAATCCCTAAAACCGAAAAAACTATAAAACACCAAAAAATCATAAAACACCTAAAGAATACTCTAAATACTAAAAAATGGCTAATTATTCTTTAAAATAACATAGATACCTAAAACTAATTAAAACACTTGGACACCCTAAAACCCTAAAACTATTAACATATCATAAAACCTTAAAAGCACTAAAAGACCCAAAAAGACCCTATAACCCCTAAAAACACAAAAAATCCATAAAAACATAAAATAACTAAAACTCAAAAAGACTCCAAAAATGTAATGGAAATTGAAAATATATAATGAAAATTAAAATAGTATAAAACCGTAATATCGCATAAAACCCAAAAAACCAATGAAGACCATAAATATCCTAAGAAACCTAAAACCCATAAAAACCATTAATGGACATTGAAAGAACATAAACATCATTATAAGACAATTAAAACTACAAAAACCCATAAACACAAGAAACCATAAAAGTCCCTTAAAACCTAAATAACGTAAGATCCACAAAAACCATAAAATCCATAAAACCCAAAAAACCAATAAAGACCATAAATATCCTAAGAAGCCTAAAACCCATAAAAACCATTAATGGAAATTGAAATAACATAAATATCATTAGATGACAATAAAAACTATAAAAACCCATAAACACAAGAAACCATAAAAGTCCCTTAAAACCTAAATAAAGTAAGATCCACAAAAACCATAAAATCCATAAAACCCAAAAAACCAATGAAGACCATAAATATCCTAAGAAGCCTAAAACCCATAAAAACCATTAATGGACATTGAAATAACATAAATATCATTAGAAGAAAATAAAAACTATAAAACCCAATAAACACAAGAAACCATAAAAGTCCCTTAAAAACTAAATAACGTAAGATCCACAAAAACCATAAATTCCATAAAACCCAAAAAAATACAGAAACCTGTAAAATCCTTAAAAACCCTAATAACACAAAAACCCTAAACCCCCATAAAAATGTAAAAATCCTCTAAAATATGTTAAAATCTTTTAAGAGGACACAAAACCCAAAAACTCAAAATATCCCTAAAACTACTAAAAACCGTAAAGGACAATAAAAACCCCTACAACTCTAAAGGACCCTAAAACAGTAAAACCCTAAAAGGCACTAAAAATTGTAAAACCCCCTAAAATACCTAAACACTTTTTAACGCTCTAAAATTCACTCAATGTCCTAAAAACAAAAAAAAATTATATGACACTAGAAACCCAAGAACGCCATAAAATAACATAAAAACTATAAAACCCTAAAATAAATAAAATAAATAAAAAACCCTAAAACCCCTAAAAACAAAAAAGACCCTAATTACCATAAAAAACCATAAACATAGTAAAGGTACCGAAAACCCCTAAAACCCCTAAAAACCATTAAAACCAAAAAATGAATCAAAACCTACATGCCTATAAAAAATAATTAAAAAACTACTAAACCATAAAACCCCTGAAAACACTAAAACCCCTAAAAATTCTTAAAACATAAAGAAACCATAAAAACATTGAAATCTCTATACACCATTAAAAACTAAAAAAACTCCTAAAAACCCAAAATCCAGAAAAACTATAAAAGATCCTAAAAACAAACAAAACCCCATAAAACACATAAAAACCATGAAGTCCCACTAAAGCACTAAAAACAATAAAAAACTATAAAAACCCTAAACCCCAAATAAATCTCTAAAACACCAAAAAATATCCAAAAGACTAAGACACATAAAACCCATAAAAAGAATAAAACCATAAATTCCAAAGAAAACATTAAACCCCTTAAAAATCCACTAAACCACAAAACCACTACCCCCCATCCCCCCAAACACTAAAAACTATAAAAAATCAAAAAACGATAGAAAAACCACAAACCCTAAAAATATTAACAATCCTAAATCAATTAACAGAACAATTTACATAGTAAAAACCCAAATACCCAAGAAACCCTAAATGACCATTAAACCCCTAAAATATCAGAAATATAACTAAAAATCATCAAATACAAAAAAACCATAACAAACCTAAATCCCCTTAAAACCCCTTAAAACAGTGAAAGCCCCCAATGACCTTAAAAACCCAAATCAACCCTAAAAAACATAAAATCCATATAAAAATTAAAATCCCTTCAAACATATAATAACCCAAAACCTCCTAAAAGAACCTAAAAATTCTACCAGCATCCAAATACCCTTAGACCCGAAAAAAACCTAAAACCCAAAAAAGCCATAAGAAGCCTAGAAACCTTAAAACCATAAAAACCATAAACACTCTAAAAAACCAAAACCCATTAAAACCATTAACCCCCTTGAAAACTATTAATCATGATGTACAATAAAAAACCCAAAAAAACTCTTAAAACACCAAAAAACATTGAGATCCCAAAAACCCTTAAACCCCCCAATGTACCTAAAACACATAAACCCCTAAACACCCTTTAAACCCCCAAACCCCTTGGAATCACCAAAACCTCTCAAGAACATAAAACACCTAAAACCCCAAAATCCAATTAAATAACAAAAAACACCAAAAATACATAAAAAATTAAGACCATAAAAATCCTAAAACTCCTAAAAAGCCCCAAAACGCCAAAACAACCCAAAAACCCATAAAATTATAAAAAATATAAAAATACTTCAATTACTACATACCATAAAAATTAATAAAAATAGTAAATACAATAAAAGAATAAAAACTAAATAAAAATGAAAAACATGTTAAAGGCCTATGAATTCCCTAAAATCCATGAAAAAACCAAAAACTGTTGAAAAGACCTAAAACCATAAAAAGCTCTAAAAACCCTAAAGAATCTTATGACACCCTAAAACACCGTAAAACCCTAAAATTAGTAAAAAACACTACTCCCCCTAAAACCCTAAAATCCCTAAAATCCCAAAAAACTCTTAAAACATGATAAAAACCCCTAACAAACCATAGAAACCAAAAAACCATAAATAACAATTAAAACCCAAAAAATAAAAAAAACACCTCAATCCACCATCAGTACCCTAAAAGAAAAAAACCCATCATCAAACTAAAATCCCATTAAAACATTTAAAAACACTACTTGAAATATAAGTTATACTAATGGTTTTAAACACTTGGTATTATCCAGGGAATCTGTAACACCCCAAGCTCCCATAGTTCGCTTCTCTTTGAATAATATAATATCGTGTGATGTACGCAACCCCAAATTTAAGCGCACCACAACCTATCAAACTGGACATTTAAAAATATTTTATGAATATTAATAAACATATTTTAAATTTTATTTATATCCCATATAATTTTAACATTCATCTTCTGTGTTTCATAGACATAATATAAGGAAAAATTCAAATTTTCAGATAAATGAAGAATTTTTCAAAAAATGCAGTTTTTCTGCCTTTTAAAAGAGAACGCTTTATAATCCAATATTTTAAAATATTATATATTAAATTTTAGGAAATTAAAATCTTCTTCAGAAGAATGATATAAAAATTTAGTATGGGTAATTTTTTTGGTGTTTTTTGACAACTTTCATATTATGATGAATAGTGAAAGATACTAAAATTTAATTGAAAACAAGTTTTTTAATTTGAAATAATTTATAGTGTTAAATTAAAAAGGTGAATGATTTTTAATTTTAATTATATTATATTTTTTATCATTTAATACAATTTTTTTCATTGGAGGTAATTTCACTTTTAAATTGGATATAAACCCATATCAATCTTTTGATAAATTTTACTTCTCAAAACCCTGCTTTCTAGTTTTGAAATTGGGAATGAATTTAAAATTAATTAATGAAAATTCCGTGTTTGGAATTTGAAAAAATAGATATCATTTATGGATATGGAAAAAATTATCTTAGGGTAAATTTTTTTTATTTTTCTAAAAACATTCAATTTTTTATGAATTGGGAAAAACACTGCGTTGTTGTTTAAAAACTGACTTTTCATTTAAATAATTATTTACTTTATTAAAAATAATATTAATCCAAAATAGATACATATTCCCTATATCAGTATAATGTAAATAATTGGATTCATTTTATAATAAAATTATATGTATAAAATTTTATTGAATTTTTTATGGTTTTTTACCTACCTTCTAGGCATGTTAGGAAATTTGCATAAAACATAATTTTATCACTTATATGAATTGAATTTAAAAAATACAAGAGACACAATTGACATAAGTAAGTAAAATGTGGTTCAATAATATGAAAATAATTTTGGGTGAATAGTAACTTTTGACTTTTGTTTACCACGGTTACAAGTAAATAGGGTAATTAAAGGTAAAAATGATATTATAATTACCCTAACACATTTCTTAATTATATTATATATGTTTATTTCTAAAAAATAAAAATTATGAATAAAATATGATTCACTTTTGTCCACTTGGATTAGATGCGGGCATTTATTAATATTTTATTTAAAAAAGAGTTAAAACTGTTAAATTCAAATTTTCATAACTAATCAATTTTTAATATTGGGTTATAAATAAGATAACTTCGACTATAAAAGTTAATTATAAAGATAGAAATATATTCTATATCATGGAATTTTATTTAAAATTTTTAGAAATTAAATAATTAATTTTATTTATGAGACAATGTTGACTCAGTAATTACCTTATTAATGAATGATTAAAATAAATGGAATTATAAATATCAAAATAACTATAAATTGATACTTTTGATGCATTATGCGAATCGTGAAGATTAATATGAAATTTTAGGGTTGATTCAATGAATTTTTTCGATGTAATAATTATTTTATGACTTTTACAATAAACCCAATAATAATTTGTGTCAAAATTGACAGAAAAGTGTTTTTAAAAAAAATATTATATTATTAAATGATATAATTTTACTTAAAATATAAGGCTCATACAAAGGACATATATAATGATCGATATATGATAAATGAATATCTTTATGTTCTCTTGTATGTTTATAGTTTTTTTATTAACTATATAGTGTAAGAATACAAGAAGACATGGTAAAAGATAAAATAATTAACTAAGAGTTAAATATATTATATAAGGTTAATATTGTGAGTTAAACATGTCTAAAACCTATTTTTTGAAGGGATATTTACACATACCCACCATTTCTTAAAAATAAATCCATTTTGATCAATTATAAACTGAAAAAGATTATATAATAAATTAATAATTCAAGCTCTTCCTAAAGTGACCCTCACATCTCTTATAAGAGGGTACTTCACCTTATCCTAGTATCATACCTACAAAGCCATTTGGATCAGAAAAAAACTGTAAACATATCCTCCCAGCAACCCTAAATTCAACCAAGAGTGATTACATTGATCATAAATATAACCTAAGGAGTCCTTCTGTTCAAATCAGAAGGAAGCACCAGAAGAAGAGGTGATACGTTCACCACCTATTTCAAAGTTCATGTCTTCTTCCACATCCACTAACATTGTTTTTTATATACCAAAACAATAAATCTAGTACCTTCTACATTTTTTGATGTTATTTTAAATATTTTACAACTATATTCATTATTCTATCAATCCTATGAATGAAAAAGTCCCCATATGTGTGTACATACGGCTTACCGTCTCCACGTCGTGGTGTAGTTTGTTATTCTATGCTTCATTATTTGGATGGGTTTAATAATGAGTAAAATTTATTTAAATAATAAATAAAAAATGTTAATGATTCTTTATATGTTATATAACATCAAATTAGATATTATTTTACCATCAATTGAATGATATTGTTGCTCGTGCATACGTAAAGACTATCATCTCCAAAAACGAGATAAGATTCATTCTCCATTGTAATCATTCAAGAATAATTTTCATTTGATGATTTAAAAATAATTTTTATGAAAATAATATCATTTTGGATATGAATCAGATACAACCTATAAATAACAAACATGACTGACATAATAAAACATATAAGGGAAAACAAATCAATTAACAACCAAAACAAAGATACTACTAAAATATCATTAACAAAGAAATTTATAAGATCATCTATGATTTCATATATATGTAATTGGTTCTTGTATAATTTAATAAAAATTATTTCAGCATTATACATGAGGTTAACCTACCCTATACTAAAGAAAAATACAAGGCAAGGCGTTTTCATCTTTGTTTTATTCTCGTGAGATTAATGCTATGTTTTCCACAATTTCCTTTTGTGTGTTGTATGTACTGTCCATGAATTTATTATTTGTGTAATATAAATTATTTTATGGGTATTTATTTCATCATTTCATTATACTTCATTCATGGGGTGTTTGTTTCGTATGTCACCAAATCGGTAAGGGAATTTCATATTTCAATTTCCTCTCATTTAGTTTTATGCAAACTTCATGATTATTTTACTCCAAGATTATGTGTGAAATCACTATTTATTTAGTTATGTATTAATTTCCACTCCCCTTTATGTGGATATAAATTTTATACACATAATCACTCATTTTAAAAATTCCCAATTCCTCGAAATGAACTTGATAAGAGTAATTTTATCTCAATTTCTATTCATTGAGTTAAAAATCCAAGTCATTTGTGTTAGTTTTACAAGAATATATGTGAATTTTCTATGATTGATTTACAATGAATATCCAATAATATAGAGTGTATTTATATTTTCTACCAATAATTATCTTGTTGAGTTATCCTTAACCTAACGATACTGTCTTTATAAGGGATTTCATCTCAACTTAGTTTCCATTGACACTTATTTGTTGTTATTCACCAATTCACTTTCATATGGATTAAATATTGTACATTAATATATTATATCATGATTACCTTTATTATCATCATATTACAATGTTCTAATTACCCCAATTATTTATATTCAGGCATCTCTCATCTGGTTAGGAACTCTAACTAAAATATCATTTTAAATGTTTTAATGTTTTTTTCTTCTAAATAATTATCATTAATGTCCTTGTTTTAAAAATGGATTTAATGATTTATTTATATGGATATTAATGTTTTATAATTAAAATTGCTTTTAAAATTTTCAAAGTTGTCTGGGACACTTTGATTCAAAAAACTATTTTAAACATCTTCTTGATAAACAATGAGACTTTTAAATGTTTTCATGATGAAGTGGGATATTTATCTCAAATATTTTTTATGGTTATTTTCATCTATGTCAATAAATTTCATTATTCTCAATTGAGTTTAATTTATAATAATACAATCTTCCATATTGAATTGAATGAGTTATGTTTGACTGTGGATGTTCTGTTTTTATACCATTCATGGTTTGTGGTTAAAATATTGACATTTCGAATCCTCGTTTTATTACGAATTTTTATATTATGTTTCTAGCAATTCATATGAGGAATACATTGGACTTAGTAAGTGACGGATGGAGCCCACCATAGATCCTCGACGCATCGGTAGGTCTAATGAGACAAACAAGTGTCTTGGCACAAGACATTGACAAAATCTTATTTTTAGTCTTCGCATGAGGAATTAACTATGTGGTCATGCTGTCCAACATTATTCATTTCATCCTTATGAAATTGGATGTAGATATTTTGTTAAATGATTATGATTATTTATGATAGTTCCCGCTATATTGTTATCCCTATAGAGCATATGAGATCACCCCTTTCTTATGTTTTATTTTCCCTGGATGTGAAAAGTATATTATGTTTAAACTGCAAGGATAAGCCATCATATATGAGTGTTTTCAAAGGGGGAACAATGTTGTTTTTATTCATTCCATGATATAATGTAAAATTTATGTATGTATCAAGTACTTCCAAGGCTATTAAACAAATCGGTATTTAGAGACTTGATCTCTTGAGATAATTCAAATGTTATTTAATATTGTACCAACTCTAGGTAACTATGGTCTGGGCATTATATTTGGTATCAGAGGATGTTTAGTACAAAAAATGGAAACTATATTTATAAAATCTCTGATTAGAGAACATTACCCTAAGATAGTCATTAGGGATTAGTATTGAAGAACATCCAAATTTTTTGGTAATGCATATATTACGTGGGTTTTCCAAGAAATACATCCTTATCTGGATATCAGCAGGTTGAGGCGGCTGTGGTACATATGTACCTAGGGGTTAAAACTATAAACACTACTTTGAGATAGAATTTAATGAGAACTGATGCATGCCGATGGGCCTTTATACACTCCGGTTTACAACACTCCTGAGGGATATGCTTGGGGTAATTAACATTTTTAAAAAAAAATTGAATGATTTAAATATAAGATGATAATAAGTACCATTGGTTAATCGTAAGGTGTTTTATATTGAAAATCAGGTGCCATGATATTCACCAAAACAAATTTATGACTATTGTTACTCAAACAATAGATTCTGGTTTTAGTCAATTGCTGAATTTCCAGGAAATCATAGTAACATTGAACATGATGTACAAAGTGGAAACGATGGTGAAAATGTGAAAAAATGGATTGTTGATAGGCATATAAAATATTGTATTAATGCTGGATCAGTTTTCCAAAAATATGATCAACAACATATATATTAACCAACACTTGTACTCAACAAAGAAGATAAATGTAGTGAATGATTAGAGCTCCCACAGTGGAGAACATGGAGAAATGAAAGCACAATTTCCATCATGGAGGAAATGTGGAAGGAGAAACCTAAGAATGTGTCTCAATGGAATAATGAAATGATTTATGTGTGTCAAAGGACATAAAGTAAAGAATTTCAGAGTAAAAATGTAGAGTAATTTGGAAAAAAATAACAACGATCCCCAAAATCAATTTATAGTCATTTACCGTAAATATAGGGTACCTAGACATTACCCGAGTGAATTCTGTATTCTATAAGATAACCACTTGGTCAAGGAATAACATATGTTGAAATAAATGGATGGAGAAATGTTTAAACGTATTAGTGATCTTTGTTGATTTGATTATTTTGGAGGAATATTCTATTGTTTATTTAAACCTATATTATGTAATGTGAAAATTCTATTTGAGGTAGAATTATCTTTTCTATTATGGATGTAGTTATAAATAACCATTTGGGTTTACATGATCCCTAGATTTGAGGCAATTACATGTTATTAAAATTTGAGATGAAAATGTGTGGCATGAGATAACATTTTTGGTCAAATTATGTTATAGTTATTTTGAGGAATTTATCTCATTTATAGAATGTTATAAAAAATTTTTTTTAAAGAGGACAACACACAGACCGTGTGACCACCCATCGCGTAGGACAAAGCGTCAAGAATCGAACCCACAACCAATGTGCGACATGGATTTATTGCCTATCACTAGACTACATGAAGTCCCTAGTTAGTGTGACTAATTATTTTTGTTAAATGATTTTATTGATCAATAATAAGTTGATTTTGGATATTTTGTTTATAAAATGGATATCCATAGTATTAGAAAATTATTTGGTTATTAAGTGAAAAATGTTATTTTGGAAGTCGTTCACTCTGTTGGGATCACTATATGCCTATGGAAAATAGAATACTATGGGATTTGATTTGATGAGTAATGGTGGGTTTTTATCTTTTTTATTATTGTAGACTTATATAGATTTAGGTTATTTACGGAAATTATTAACCTATCATAGAGAATATGTGATTCAGTTAATTTGTTTTACTTGTGTGCCTTTAAGAGTAATCGATATTATTAGTAGATAAAATTTCACGTGGAGCACTACATAATAAAATTTTTCTGGGTTTTGTGTTTCAATAATAGTTTATATTATATTTAAGGACTTTCAAGATAATTGTTTATTGAATGGTATTTATTAATCTTTGGGTATTATTGGTTTAATTTTAGAAATTAAGATTAGTATTTCTTTCGCTAAAGAATTATCCTTTTTTGGGATCATATGATCCTGTACTAACCATTTCGGCTGTGGTTAATCTCTAAATATAGGGGAAATATATAGTTCACCCTTTGTGGAATATGTAAATCTCTATAAGTTGATTCTAGAAATTCAGGTGTGACCAAGTCATCATGAATACTCATCGTTTGTAGTGGTAGATGTGTTTGTGGTAGAAATTATATAAAGGACGGAACTCTACTTATCAAGTCTTTTTTCTTATTCTTTGAAGAAATTAATTCTTATACGTTAGGGAAATGATCTTAAAACAAAAAATTTGTTATCCTAATACTTTATATTATACATCCTAGATTTATGGCACTGAGGAACTGAATTTTCCATTCACTTCATTGTGATTGATGACCTCAATCACTCTTTATAAATATTTATGTTTTTCCTCCAATTATATTTTCCACCAATTTTCTCTTATTCGAAATCCTAATTTGGTGGTGACTTTTTCATTTCCCGTTCCCTTTTATTAAGACTAAAATTTTCAACCCTAATTTGGATGTGGGTTTTTCATAAAGGTATTTTTTTCCATTTATTTTCAAAAAACAATTTCAAATTACGAGGATGCAATTTATTTAAGGAGGGAAGAATGTAACCCCCCAATCTTCCATGGTACACTTCTTGTGAATAATACAGTAGTGTGATATGTACGCAACACCGAGTTCAACCACACTACAACCTATCAAAATAGACATTTAAAAAGAGTTTATGAATATTAATAACCACATTTTGAATTTTATATATATCCCATAAAATTTTAACATAAATATTTTTGGTTTCTTAGACATAATATAAGGACAAATTCAATTTTTTGGATAAAAGATGTATTTTTCAGAAAATGCAGTTTTCTTCCTTTTAAAGGAGAACCATTTCTAATCAAATATTTGACACTTTTAAATATTCAAATTCATGATATTAAATTCTTATTTTGAATCGGGACATAAAAATTTAGTTTGGACAAATTTTTGGTGTTTTTTTGATAACATTCATATTTTGATGAATAGTGAATGATACTAAATTTTAATTGAAAACAACATTTTTAATAAATATAATTTATACTGTTAAATTATAAATATTAATGGTTTTTAATTATAATTAGATTAATATTTAGCATTTAATCCAATATGGTCATTTCATGTATTTTCACTTTCAAATTGGACATAAACACATATCAATCTTTTGATAGTTTTACTTCTAAAAAACCTACTTTCTAATTTTTGAAACGGAAATTAATTTTAAAATAATTAATTAAACTCACATGTCTTTATTTTTTTGAAATAGAAATAATTTTTGGATTCAGAATATAAAAATTAAATTATGTTAATTTTTTTTTATTTTCCTGAAAACATTCAATTTATATGAATAGTGAAAAAACAATGTTATTGTTAAAACCCGTCTTTTTATTTAAATAATTATTTATTTTATTTAAATTAATTTTAAGTCAAAATCGATACATAATACCTATATTAGTTCAATGTAATTAATTGGAGTCATTTTATAATAAAATTATATGTATAAAAGTTTATATAATTTTTTAATGTTTTACCCATCTTCTAGGAACATTAGGAAATTTGCATAAAACATAATTTTACCGCTAATGTGAATTGAATTTCAAAAATATGAGAGACACGGTTGACATCAGTAAGTATAATGTTGTTCAATAAAATGAAAATAATTTTCAGTGAATAGTAACTTTTGACTTATTTACCGTAGTTAAATTTAATACAGTAATTAAAGGTAAAAAATATATTATAATAACCCTAATACATTTCATAATTCTATTGGTTAACTGTTTGTCGAACAAAATAATCCTTAGGAATAAAATATTATCCTCTTTGGTCCACTTCGATTAGATGAGGATATTTATTATTATTTTATGTAATGAAGAGTTGAAACAATTAAATTCAAGTTTTCATAACTAAATTTTTATTAATATAGGGATATACATAAGATTAATTCAACTATAAATTTTCATTAGAAAGCTAAAATTATTTCCTACATCATTGTGTTTTATTTATAATTTTTAGAGAATAAATATTTAAATTTATTTATGACACAATGATGACGTAGTAATTACATTATTAATGAAATATTAGAACAATTAATATTATAAATATCAAAATAAATGTAAATTGATACTTTTTAGGCATTCCACGAATTTTCTAGATTAATATGTCACGTTAAGGTTGATTAGATGAATTTTTTTCTATGTAATAATTTTTTTATTACTTTCAAAAAAACCAAATACAAAATAGGGTCAAAATTGATATAAATGTGTTTTTAAAACAAATATTATATTATTAAATTATATGAAATTCATAAAAATATAAGGTTTGGATAAAGGACATATATAATGATAGATATATCATTAGTGAACCACTTGTGGTTATCTGGGATGTTTATTTTATTTTTATTAACCATATAGTGTAATAATACCAGAGGTCATGGTAAAAGTTAAACTAAATAACTAAGAGTTAAATCTAAAAGATAAGTTCAATATGGTGACCTAAACATGTCTAAAAATTATTGGTTGAAGGTATTTCGACCCATATCCACCTTATACTTGTAATAAATTCTTTTTAATCCGTTATAAATGGAAAATGATTATATAATAAAATAATATTTCAAGTATTTCCTATTGTGACCCTCACCTCTCTTATAAAAGGGAACCTCCCCTTATCTTAATTTCACACCTCAAAATCTATTTTTCTTGGACAAAACCTACTCAAATATCCTCCCAAATACCCTCAATTAAACCTATAGTCCTTTCATTGATCATAAATCCAACCTATGGATCCCTTTTGATTATATAAAAAGGAAGCACCCGAAGAAGAGGTAATAATTTCACCACCTCTTTCAAAGTTCTTTTCTTATTCCACCTCCTATTTCATTGTTGTTTTCATACAAAAATTATAAATACAATACCTTATATATATATATTATAATTTTATTATAAATATCGTATAACCATACTCATTATTCAATCCATCCTATGAATGACATTGTCACCATACGTGCGTCCATACGGCTTACCGTCACCACGTCTAGGTGTAGTTTGTTATTCAACACTTAATTATTTGGATGGGTATAATAATGGGTAAAATTGTTGTCAATAATAAATAAAACATGTTAATGATTCTGTATATATGATATACCATTCAATTACATAGTATTTCACATTTGATTGAATTATATTGTCACTCGTGCGTAAGTATGGATTACTTTCACGCAAAACGCGATAAGATTCATTCCCCGTCGTAACCATTGAAGAATAATTTTCATTTGATGATTCAAAAATAATATTTAATAACATAATATCATTATGGATATAAATTAAAAACATCCTATACATAAAAAACAAGACTCCCTAAACAAAACATATAAAGGAAAATGAATCAGTTATCAACCAAAACAATGATTCTAATGAAATATCATTAACAAAGAAATATTAGAAGATCATATATGATATCATATTTATTTATATTTTATTTAATAATTTAATGAAAATTATTTCACCATTATATAGGAGGTTAACCAACCCAATGTAAAAGTTCAGGGTAATGGGTTTTCATCTCACTTTTATTCCCGTGAGATTCATGCTATTTTGCCACTATTACCTTTTGTGTGGTGTATGTACATCCCATGATTTTATTATTTTTGTAATATAAATTAATTTATTGGTATTTAATTCATAATTTTATAATCCTTCTTTATTGGGGTTTATGTTTCATAACTTACCAAATCGGTAAGTGAATTTCATATTTTAATTTCCACTCATTCGGTTTCACGCAAACAACATTCATAAATTTACTCCATAATTATGTGTGAAATCACTATATATTTACTTATGTAGTAATTTCCACTCGACTTTGTGTGGATATACTTTTGATACACATAATCACTCCATTGGTAAATTTTCAAGTCACTTATATGAACTTGATAAGAGTAATTTTAACTCAATTTATATTCATTGAGTTAAACATCCAAGTCAATGGTGTTGTTTTTAAAAGAATGCCTGTGAATGTCCTATGATTCATTTACACTAAATATCTAATAATATTGAGTGTATTTATATTTTTCACACATAATGAACTTATTTATTTATCCTTAACCAAAGGATACAGTGGTTATATGGGATTTAATCTCAACTTACATTCCATTGAGACTTCTTTGTTGTTTTGTGCCAATTCACTTTTATATAGTGTATATAATGTACTTTGAGGAAGTATATCATGAATCCATTTATTCTTATGATATTATACAGTTTTTATTACCTCAACTATTTGTATTAAAGTGTCTCTCATTTGGTTAGGATCTCTAACTAAAATATCATTTTTAAATGTTTTAGAGACTTATTATTCTAAATCATAATCATTAATGTCCATGTTTTAAAAATGGTTATAAGGCTTTATCTATATGGGCAGTAATGTTTTAAAATTAAAATTCCTTTTAAAAGTCTCAATGTGGTATGTGACACTTTGATTCAAAAATATATTTAAAATGGATTCTTGATAAATAGTGAGATGTTTAAATTTTGTCAAGAAAAATGGGGATGTTTATATCAAATAGTATTGGTGATTAATTTCATCTATGTAAATATCCTTAAAGATACGTGATTGAGGTTAATTAATTATAGTAAAATCATACATATTTTATTTAATGAGGTATGTTCCACTGTGGATGTTCTAATTTTATACAATTAGTTTTTTATGGTCAAAATATTGACATTTTGTATGCTAGTTTTAATACGAATGTTTAGTTTATGTTTCAAAATTTTCATATGAAGAATTCATTGAACATAGTAAGTGCTGGTGGAGCCCTCTATATATCATCAATGCATCGTTAGGTCTAATGATACAAAATGGTGTCTTGGGACAATGCCCATACAAAATCATATTAGTAGTCTTATCACGAGGCCATGACTATGTGGTTATGAAGTCCAGAATTATGCATTCCATCATTATTAAATTCGGTATTGATATTGCATGTTATTATTAGACTAGTAGAATCTACATTTGAATAAGTAAATTAAATTGTTCAATTTATCTCTTCCATATTAAGAATAATTTTTTTAAAAGGCTTGTGTTTTAGTCTTATACATTGCCTTAAATGTTTATGATTATTTCTGATAGTTCCAGCTATATTGTTATCCCTACTGAGCACCTCAGCTCACCTCATTCTTATGTTTTATTTTTCCATGATGTGAAGAAGTATATTATGTTTAACCTGTAGGGATAGGTCAATGGATATGAGTGTGTTCAAAGGGTATGGAATGTTGGTTTTATTTATTTCATGATGTAATGTAAAATTTCTCTATGTATCTAGTAATTCAATGGCTAATAAACTAATTTGTCATTCAAGACTTGATCTATTGAGATCAAGCCAATGTTATGTAATAATGCACAGACTCCTAGTATCTAGGGTCAGGGATTACAGAAGAGTTTGTATAGCCTAAACTAATTGTTCCGAAAAACATTGGGTATATCCGTGTGGGGATAGACCTATACCAACAGTTTCAAGGACAACATTGGTATAAGTGAACTTGATTCACAATTATAAAATGGTTTCGTTAAACCATTGGTATATGTATTTTATATTATTTTAGAAAACCATTGATATATCCTTTTATAGCAATTAAGACCAGAAATACCTACCATATTGTACTTGAACCAGAAAACACCCAAAACACCTGGACCCAGAACCACAAACAACATGAAGCAGATATAGATAAACATAGAAACAAATTAAATCACTAACCAATTATAATATAAATTTTAAAAAATAATTATTCAAATCACCATAATTCATTAAACATTACGTGTCATAAATATCCATTAAAAATATAGTGGATCATTATCACTCTCATCATAATCATTATCGTAACAATCATCACCTGTGAACGTTTCACTATCCTCATCATCATAATCATAATTATCATCATCACAATCACCATTACCATCATCATTACCATCACTATCCCCATCATCTCCATCACTATAAAATTAATCATCTTAACCGCCACTAGGTCCATCAACACCATATCTCAATGAATCATATAATTAATGCATCATAAAGACGAATATATCAAAATCAACTGTAGTATTTGTGTTATGTTATGTACATAATGATTCCAAATCATCAATAATTTTCTTGTTTTCCTTTTGACTATGTATATTCTCCATCATGACTATTTTATGTTTCTCTACTACCAATATATGAGCCTTTCCCCCTATTCTAAATACACATCTAAAATGGTTCTACCATAACTATTTGAGGCACCTGAAGTGGGATAAAATCTAGTGGGGGGAAATGTGGTTCCTTGGTTAATAGTGTACTGTCCCTTGGTGCTCCTGTCCTAATATCTGGTAAAAATGACCATTTTACCCAATGTTTTCATCATTCTTCTAAACAAGGGCCTTCAAAGCACGATGTTACAAATATAAATGAACTATTTATTTACCAAATACAAATTAACATATGAAATTAGAAAAGTAAAACATACAATATTATGTTCTGACTATTAGTTTACTTCACTTCCATCATTATTCATTCTTTTTTAGATTTTTTTATCAATTCACACATCCTTTGATGTTAAATACCACCCTATATAATTATATTAAATATTGAAATCAATTATTCATGAATACTATTGTTTGAATAAAATTAAGCCATTGTAATCATATTTTATTGAAAAAACTAAAACCAATGGAATTTAATTTAATAGAAATTTATATTATTTTCCCCAAATATGTGAAACATTGATCAATTATAGTGAAATAAGCAATTTAAATTTCATTAATGTTTTGAAAATTTTATTTATCTCATCATTTCTCTTGGACATATTGTTTCTATATTTCAATGATAAATATATCTATAAATATCATAATTTCATAATGCTAGTTGTGTACAAATTTATAAATTTTTATCTACTTTTAATTCATATATGCTAAAGTATGAATTTAATTTTTATATTATATATAATGTTACCCAATGTTTTAAACTTTTATTATACTAAAACAGTTTTTTTGAATTATGTTTTTTCTATTATTATGTTATATCATGAGTATCATATATCAGATTAATGTTTTTCTTGATCCATTAGAAATTTCACAAAATTAAATTAATATAATTAAAAAGTATATAAAGATTAATATTATTATTAGAGGGTATAAAAATTCATTAAAATATATGATGTCAATCAATACAGATTTTTGGAATTTGTACCTAATTAAACATAGGTGTTGATGAAAAATATTTTATTCCTATCATGTTTTTCCATCATATTACAACCCAATGTGTAGAGATAATATATCACATACCTTCTTACATATTTATTTTTGACACATTCTAATAAAAAATTATTCCATAACAAAAAAATTATTAATATAAATCACCTCTATTTTCAATCAAAAGACTACAATTTTATTAATACCATAAACTCATTAGAATTCCAATGAGAAATAAATTCTAAACACCATGTTGGAAGACACTCATTTTAAAGGTATAATTTATAAATCCATTGAAACAATAGAAACAATTTATATAACTCTTTTTTATATTCTCTCTAAATATCACCATGTTCTATTATATTTTCATTTCTCAAATCCTCATTTTCTAGAAATCTATATCAAAGCCTCTATTAAAATATTTACTCTTATAAATTAAATATTAATATAACATTAAATATAATTAATTTTATTACCCAAATTAAATCCCAATAATTATCCTATATTTCATTATCATAGTGTCCTTAGGGGAGAGGCATGATGAGAATGATGCCATAGTATTTGGAAAGTGAATATGTAAAACTCATGAATTCTCCCCATATTTTAACAATAATTTTAATATCCTCATTATACTCAACCGTCACTTGTGTGTAGAGGTTCCTCTACTCATAGACGTATGCATTCCCACACAGTTATATAGCGATAGATCCAATTGTTTAAGAATAAAAGATAATATTAAATTCAATAATTTTTTAATTTAAACAAATTATGATAAAAAATTCCTAGGGTTCAATACATATACTTGATCTTTGATAATCTGTGCGTACTTTTGGATACCTAGGATATGAAGGAGCTTCAACCTATGTAGTACTAGTGGCTTCCAATGTATTCTTTTGATCATTAGTATGATTGGGAGGTTTAGAATGTGGTGGAGTAGAATTTGAAGAAGCACGTACATAAAACCCTGGAGAGAATGAAGTAGATGAAAAATGATATGTAATAAACATTTTTCAAAAATGATATTATGGGTGGGAATAGGGATCCATAATCTGAGAGAGAAAAGATATATTAGGAGGATCAAACCAAAATGGTGGCAATAATATAGGAAGTCTAAATATTCTTGGTTCATGTAACAGAGATGTCGTATAATAAATGTTTCTACATTATATATCTGAGGATCATTCTGGGTCTGATTTGGTATGATTAGTAGTGTGGGTAGCTCTATTAACACACCGCAAATCGTTTGAAAAAACACTATTACAACTAGGTTTGTTAGATAATAGTAGTATCCCAGGTGGTGGTTCCTAATTAAAATATATAAAATATTAATTATATGACATTATAATATATTTAAATATATATTTGAAGTATTTTACTCACAACAATAACCAATGGATGAGTTTCCATCTCTATCATGGGGTTATTATTATTAGGCATCCTATTCATTCATATCTTATCACAGTTTTTTCATTTCAGAAATTAGAAACGAAATATTCCTTTAATAAGAAATTCATAACTAATATGTATTTCTTATACTCTTTGGAACTATATTTTTGACATATTTGACTATATATGGTTGATTCTTGACTTTGTCAACTGTCAACTGAGGAGATGTGTGGAAAATGAATGTTCTCCTAAAATTAAAAACCTCTTCCATGTTGTTGTTGCTATGATGCATCAGGTGATTTAGTTGATAGATATTCTATTATTCATAAAAATTACTCACTTGTCCATAATGCATGCCAATTGTGGATCCTAAATGCCATATGTTAAGCTATATTAATAAAAAACGGCTATTGAAACAACACTGTCAATGAATTTGGAATTATGCTTCATATCCAGATTAATGAAAACATTTTCCAACCTAATCGCACTTTTGATGTGTTCTGGAAACCTCCTTTTCCCAAAAAGATTAAATAAAATGGTGATGGTGCATCCAAATGAAATCTGGGTTCTACGGGTTGTGGAGCCATCCTCAGGAATCTCCTTGGTTAGATCCCTATAGGATTTCTTGGTAGCTGTGACATTGCTTCTTCTAAGGAGGACAAAATGAGGACTATGATACATGCTATTTCTTTTTCCAAACTCTATGGGTGGATCAATCTCTAGTTTGAATGTGATTCTACTACCATTTTGAAAACAATTTAGAATTGTGTTATATATCTTGTGTGGCTAATTACTACATGTTGGATGAATTTCATATGTTCTCTTCTCAACATCAATTACATTATCACTCACATTTATAGTGATTCAAATATGGTTGCAGATGGCCTTACTAATAAGGGAGTAAATCTAGACATAACATGGAATGAAGATCTTCCTCATGTTCTTCTCCCACATCATGATAAGGATTGTAACATGTTTCTATCTTTTAGACTCTTTTAAAATCATTCTTTTATAACATTTCTTCCCTCATTTATGTTCAAGAAATCACATAATAATATCATAATTATTTGAAATAATATGAAAACATAAAATATGAATCATAGAAAAATCTATACCTTCTAATTAGCATGTTAAACATGGGTATGGTATAGTTTTCCTCTTCTATTTTCATTTTTATAAAATCCATTTTTCGTTATGTCATGTGGTTTGTTTCGGTCATTTGACTAGTTTATATGGACATGTTTTGGGATAGGTCATTTGGAAAAAAATCTCAGTGAATTCAATTCATTGATTCTGTTTTTAATTCTAATTAATTTAATATTAATAATTTGAATACATTTTTTTAATTAAACTCATTATGTGTTTTTGGTTTTTTAGGATCTAATTAAGTTCAATTAAATATTTGAAAACAAAAATCAATGAATACTAAAAAAACATTGTATTGAAAACTCACATGGAGGTCATGTTAGATAAAAAATATTTGAAACCATCTTTAATTAATTATTAATATTACTAACCCAAAAAACCCCATGTTGAACTAAACAAACATAACTAACAAAATATTTTTATGATTCAATATTTTACCCACAACATTTTTAGTTAAACAATCAACTCTAATTTGTTAATATTTAAGTCATTATAATTAATTAATTGATCGAGTCTAAGGGGGTTACTGATTTTGTAAATTTTATCCCCACAATTATCAAAAATATATATTGGGATTTCTTAATAATGACACAAAATTCAGGTCTCTGAATATATTTCACATAGAAAATTTTTCTTATCCATTTATTCCGAAATATATATGTCTTTAATAGTTACAATACAAGGCATGACAATAACATGAAATCCACATTCATCCCTAAATGCGACGTGTATCTTCATTGAATAAAACCACATTCATTTCATCATTGAAACTTGACCATGAGATTAATAATCAAATACTACTATTTTCTCAAAAACTCCGTAATGTGAAAATTTTTCATATAAAGGCCCACTATTAGATGAACTGGAATAACATTTTGTTGTTTCAGTTACCCTAAAACCATCATGATGTGTTCTAATTTCCACTACTCATCTAGTGATAATAAATTTATATATATGGATCACAATTTATTTTCATTTAGGATCCAAAAAATTATGACCAACAGAAAAAGTTCGTCATTCATTATATACTTATTTAGAAGTTAAAATCAATACCAAAAATATAAATGAATATAAAAATTAAATAAAAATTAATTTTTTCAATTTATTACAATAATACATATAACTACAATTATAACCAAGAAGAAAATTCGTTTCATTGAAAAGTATCTATCCTTATCAAAGGAAATAAATTATGTTTTCTATTTATATTTTTTTATATTCCCAATATAAACAGATTTAAATAGTTTTAGACATTTTTATAATTACATGGAATGATACTTTATATACGTGTTCAATTATATTACTTGATGTAGTAATTGAAAAAATCGATGTTAAATAAATTAGTATGATTTACCATCTCCCAATATTCAAGGATCAATATAGTAAATGTATGTTATCCATGAATATAACTTGTTTTGGTAAGAGATAGAAAATTGGGTTTAACTTTCTCAGACATCTCTTTTCCATTTATTATTGGTCTGTAATGTCTCATAGTCACATTTGAGAAAAAAATTGAATATAATTACATACATTCATGAACAAATTAACCCTTCTCAATTTAACCATTAAGATGAATCCTATTCTAGATATAATAATTCAATTTATATATGTTTATTTTAGAATGATACATCCAAAAAATGTAGTAGGTCCTCCACGAAGAATTTTATAAGTAAGGTGGATAGTTAGATGCAACATGTATCTGAAAAAAGGACGAGTTTTAACAAAAAAGAATCTATAAAAAAGGAATAATCGAATCACATCCACCCTTATGTTATTATAGAATAGATTAAGGTGTTCTGTTGCAATAAAACCATGAAGAAGGATGTGATAATCATGAGAATGTAATGATTTTAGATTAAAATATCTTATATTGACCCTTTTTTATATGTTTCTTGATTATCCATTAGGAACCATGATGGTATCTAGTATATCCCAAAATTTATTTTTTTCCAATGTCCCCATCACATAAGAAGCACATTAAACTTTTCCTTTGTTTTCAATGATACACATACGATGAAATTCTGGTCTGATACCCCAATACACCACATCACACTAAGATCATAAATCATCTTTTCTCATCCCATTGACATTTATAATAATTGAAAAAACATTTCACATATATTTATTCAATGTGAATTATGTCTAAAAAAGATATGAAAAATTGGTTATCTAATAAGGAAACACAAGGTGGATAATATTATTCTTCAAATAGTAATTAGATTTAGTGAAAAAAATTATTACTCTTTCTTGGATTCATATGAACTTTCCTGAATGAAAAACAATCATCTCCTAATTCATTAATCACACCAATTCTAGACATATGCTGAGGTGTATTTTTGGTCTCCACGGTATTTTCAATACATTTATTATTATTAATATAAAAATGATTCATTAGAAAAAATCATCACTGTCCAATAAAACTAAAACTATGAATATATTTAAATATTATAGATAATGTATTTTTCATAAAAATATCCTAGAAATGTTTTCTTTTTTAATCCAACCATAAATCATTTCATAATCATGAAAATCATTTATCATCCACATAAGCACAACACATATATAAAATAAGCCTTTGGACAAGAATCGTATGTGTACACACCCACACTAAAATGATGCATAAACTATTTTTTTAAAGGTTTAATGAATACATCAATATAATTTCTAAGATCACAAGTACACGATATGTGAATACTCAATAATTTGATTAGTTTTTCATAATCATCGATGGAGTACAGTTATAAATGGGCATGAAAATTGGCCATATGTTGTGTGAATTACATATTTGACAAAATATATATTTAGCTATATATATCTATACTAAAGAAGGATTTTTTATGAATACGTGCAACCAAATTGAGCTCCCACATCACCAAACTATCAATTCCACCCTATAAAACCCTTCTTCTGTCGAAGGCGGTCTCATTACCCCACCTACAATGTCACTGATCTTTTCACCCTATTAAGGTTTCCATGCCTCATTCTTCACTTGAAGAATACCTCGTGACTACCCCGCCTCTAGATTCTGATGTATCCTCGTCCTCACTGAATCCACCATAAATCCTCACCCGCATACAATCGAGCGATCTTCTTCACCTACGACTACCATTTCCAACTTCCGCTCCCACATCAAGTCATGTGAACTATATCGCCACTAGATCTCGATGTCTCCTTCTCTTAAATAAAGTCTTCATTCAATCTTCATCACCTACACAACTTGATGTAAGGTTTAGCACCCACAAAACCCCTATATTTGAAATTACATATTTTGGTTCTTCTAAATAACTTTTAGAATTTATTTGAATTTACATTTTCTGAATAACTTGTATATTTGAAGCTCATATCTATGATTTAATTTGAAATTTCAGATCGACTGAAAATTTTAATAGTTATTAACTATTTTTTTTCATTTCCTATTTAAATGGTATGGGAAATTGAATATTCTTAATGCCAAGGATTCCTCAGTTTTATTGAGTTCATTAAAGCGATGCATGTTATCATGGTACCTTCAATGCATTTTTCTTCATTCATTTTTTAATGGTTTAATGAATATATAGGTTTTATATTATATGCTTCAAACATTGAATTTCATTGGCACAAGGAAGATATGAAATAACACCAAATATCTTCCGTTTTCCAAGAAAGAAAAATATTTTTTCTCAAATTTATTCATCAATCTGAACTATTGTCTTATCATTGATGAATTTAGGGATATAAACTTTCTCTATAAAAATTAATTTTAGTCACTTATTGAATATAATTACTTTTATGAAGTAATTTTTTTGATTATAAGGAATAACGATCATTTTTTGTTATGCACAGTAACATACATTCGTGTTTATACTATGCAAATTTGCATCCTCACTAACCCTATAGATTTAGATCTCGATAAAATGTTTGTTCTCCCCAACCCCATTGTTAGTGTTCTAGTATTTATGATTTCTATAAACAATGTGTTTCCTATTGTAATATTTCCCAATGTATTTTATTTTATATTATATTAGACTAACAACTGTAATGGTTTATACTATGATAGTTTTCCACAAACAAAGGTTACAACCCTATGCTCTGGACTGATGCCTTGAGTGGAAGGTACATTAATTAACGTGAATGTTATTTTTCTAAGGAAATAATAATATAAATTATTTTATTTAGTTTTTTTCATCACATCTCATCCCAAGATCTCATCCCACATATTCATTTTGTAGAAAGGTACACTAAATTTTGAGGGGTTGTGCCTTTCCAGCCTGCTGAAGACATGTCAGCCAAGAATATATCAATTAAAAAAATTAAGTAGATGAGAGAAACTATAATGAGACCTCAACCAAAGACTGAAGGGATGTGCATGGGAGCTTCTAAGGTGTTCCATTCACATAATTCTAGATTTTTAACAATTAAAAATCATTATATAATGTTTTCCATATATTTAAATGTATGTGTCTAGTAAGAGAATGACTTTTTTTAAAACTGACGATTCATTTTTTTGTATTAGAAGGAATAGAGATTATTTTTGGTCATGTACAGTATCTTTTGTTTCAGTTTACCCAACTATTATTGCATTTGTTCACATGTTTTTAGTTTGGAATGTGTATTTCATATCCACTATACCATGTCCAGTTTTCCCAATTTTTAATTTAATAGTCACTATGTACATGAAAACTACAAATATTCTGCATTGTATATGTTCAGATACATGAATCACTTAATAGATCATGTATTTAACAGTTCACTGTATGCAAACCAGCCCCCCTTATTAATTGGTTTTATAAATTTATTAAAATGGAGCCACATTTTTTTATTATATATCATAGTATATTTCTTGAACAATCATAAACTGATTCTATAATATAATTACAATTTTCATAAAAAAATCTTCACATTGATCCTCCATTTATCTTAACATGTACTTTCTTCCCAGATTTTATTCATAATTCATTTAAATAGAATTTCATTGACATCATACTTTAGGGTGGTAGATATAAAAATCAATGAGAAATTTATAGTTATATCTATACTAGGATTTCTAGGAATGAATATATATTTTTGGTTTTTGACCAAATTCTTCTTTTGTAAAAAAGATTCGTTGTTTTAAATTTCGTTGAGCATCTCTATAATCCATGAGATCCCACTTTAGAATGAATTGAATATATTCTAGAATATAGGTATATTTAGAATGGCTATTTAACATTATCTTTTTTCTAATAATCATACAGATTTTGTGCAAAGATGTACAATATATTGTACCTCCACTGTTCTTTATAATATAACTAATATTATATTTTCATTCTATTTTATGTCTTCTTTGCTTCACTGATAAGGTCTACAAGTAATTAATATTCACATAATTGTTTTTCTATAAATGTATTCTGTAAAAAACCAGGATAATTTATAGAATAGTATCTGTATTGATATAACACTTTTCTGATTGATTTGACGAGCTTGTTCAATAAAGATATATCAATTTTCATCCATTTTATATCATCCTTTATTTGTTGAACCGTTACTTGGATGTATAGTGAAATGACGCATTGATCCACTGAACTAATGATCATTTGTTTTTTCTGGATCAAATGTATATAGTTTTAATTGCTATTAAATGGTTTTTGAAGACATTGAACCTTGAAACTCACTACTGAAGCCCTTTAAATCCACATGTGTGATGCCTTCAGGATCCATGTGGCAACAAATCCACATGCAGACCATGTTGGCCACCCTGGGTGAAATGACTTTCCAATCATGATGAATCATCAAGCACTATGGTCCACGAAGAAAATACACCACTAAACATTTATTCTATGGATTTTATGCAACATCACTAGTGACCAATCAAGTGTCGATATTGGGGGCCTTGGGTTTGGATGAAGACATTACATGCAATGTTTTGAACTGATGGTCAAGGTGATGTAAAGTCCTTCAACACTATTTACATCAGCCTCACCCAACCTACTAATCTAGCCCTTTGAATTCATTATTTTCAATTAAACGACATTCATTTCAACATTAAATATTTTAATGTTCATAATTTGAATTAACCAATGGAATAATTTTCCATTTATATAGTTGAATTCTCCATCATGAATTCCTAATATAAATTTTAATTCCTTATTAATTTGTCTAAATTGTTTCTACAATGTTTATGATTTCTCAAAACGTTCCCTAACTTCTATTCCATTATTATGTACCTATCATTTTTGTTTTAATTATATTAAATATTAATATGAACTATTAAGTAAGAAAAAATTTATTCTATTATTTAAAATAAGAATTATTTTTCGTATTTGTTATACTCGATGATTATAAATTTGTTTTATGATATTCTACAATTTTATGCAATTTCATTTATTATTAAATGAATTATTCTCTTATTTTTTGGTATAAAATTCTTATGTATACTGAATGCACATGTATTCGGATTTTTTGTCCACTTACGGTCTTTCATAGCTATTAAATATGTTAATCCTTAATCAAAATGATATATCACCATATTCTTATCATTACATTTCCCCATTTTATGAAGAAAAATATTATCCAATATGTTTCTAGGTGATTTTCGTATGTGAATAATTTTATGGATGTGTTTAATAATTTATTAGAATCAATAGTTTCTCATATGGTTGAAATTTTTTTCAAATATTGAGAAAGAAATCGCCTTTTCTATTAAATTTTTATCTAAATTATCTAAAATAGTATACTATAAATGTCTCTGGAATAAACGTAATGAAATTTTTTCTTCAATATCATGTAATTTTAATATTCACACCCTTTTTTACATTTTGTTTCATCGCATTTTTTTCAATGTTTTTTTTTGTTTCTGATTCCTACCCAATATACAAAACAGATTTCACAATTTATTTTCTCATATGTACTAACTATAATTGGTTTCCACAATGCTACAAACTAAATATCCTGAATGGGGGATACACTATAGCATTGTCAAACACCTATACTCCTAGGGTTTTACTAAGAAGGATTTCGCAACAAATTACTAAGAATGATATGGCTGACACTGTCTCACATGAGAACACACCAAAAAACGATTAAAAAAATAATAAGTTAGAACTCAACCATATGTTCATAAACATAGATTTTTAATAGTTAATTATTTTTACATTGTTTCAAACTAACTCCTTTATGTTGACATTAAAAATTGATTGTCCATATTTTCTTATTTAATAATATTTTTCTCTTATTGTAAATTTAGGTTACTTGATGTTTTTTCTTTATCTGCCTCTCCCATTCCATCATGTTCCATATCCATCATCATTAGTATTCATTCCATTTCATTATGTGAGGAGTTTTTCTCTCACTTTATTATCAGTTTTTATTATATAAATTACATTTGAGTACAAAAAAATTAATTTTTTTTGAATGATTCTTAACCATACGATTTGAAATAAAATTGAGTAGTCCCCTGCATATGCACGGGCGGAGTACTAGTGGATTAAAATAGTAAAATGATAGATTCATCCTTACATTTAATATCACATATAAAATATCATGAATCAAGCATCAAATTTGTACCATGATAAAATATTTATAGGATGAAAAAAATCATTATTATCCTTATTTATCCTTGTATCATTCCTTCTCATATTTGAGTATATTTCATCATACATGGAATGATTTTAGAGCACAGTAGTAAATAGAATTTTTCATATTAATTCCTATGGAATATGTGATGGTGTTCCCTAAACATTTTACTTCTATATATATGTGCCACATTTTATAAAATCATTTATGATAGTGGTTTCCTCCCAGAATAATTTTTAATCTGTTGAGAAATCATGATTTTTTTATAAAAACAATGATGGTCAACTAACATTAATTCCATGTAATCAATCAAGAGAATATCTGCATCAACTAGAGATAAGTCCTTAAAGAAGTTATGAATATAATCTATAGAAGTATTAAGAATTCAATATATTGTTTTTCCATGAAGAAGTATTATTGGAAATTAATACTTTTTCATTTTACTAGATAACTGATATACTAGAGTGATGGAAGCATCAATTAATTTTTTTTCACCCTGTAAACATCATTATTTTCATTAAATTCATCATGGGTACTCATCTCATTGTCTTAATAATATTTAATAAATTCGTTGACATGACTAAAAATAAATAGACTAGTAATATATTGAATTGTTAAATTCTATCCTCTCATTTAGATTATTAACATTTAGATATTGTCTTTTCTCCCCATTATGATATGAAACATAATAGTTTTTTTAATCCAATTTTAGTTATATGTTAGATAACTTCATCATGACTATGACAAGTTCTTATAAAAAAATTAAAACATTGGACATGTGTAATACCTCTATTTGAAGCATTTTAAAATACTAAATCTAAAAAATGCTCCAAATTGTTTTGAAATTTTATTTAGATTAGATCAGATTCTTATATCCAAATTTAAATCATTATGTTAAAAAAATATGTCATTTGGTAAAATCAATGAAATAATACAGAATTCAATTCCAAAATATATTTAATAAAATATTATTTTATTCACATTATTAAAATAAAGTTGAAAAACATTAAACTAAATTGATATCAAATAAATTTTAATTCACTCTCCATATTTGCACATAAATACCAATTTTAAAATTAATTAATACATCATTATAAAAGAACATACTTTATCATGAAAATGACAATTCAGTAAGGTAAAAGGCAATTTGGGAATTATTAAAACACTATATATATCTCCCATATCCTAAATTTCATAACATAATCCAGTGAGATTAAAAAAGACAGTATATATAAGACCATAATATTTCATTTAATTATATAAATTGTTAATAACTACACACAATACAACAAATTAATGAATATGTCTACAATAACTAAAAAAATATTCCATATGAGAATTATAATATAAAAGTAAATATAGAATATCAAACACATATCCAGATATATATATATATATATATAGTGGTCTAATGCTCACAAGTAAAAAAACATGGAATTTGTTAATATTGGTCATTAACTAGATTATATTTATATAAAACTAATTAAATTTTTAGTATGGAATAGGTCACAAACAATTATTCCATAAAAAAACTGAAATGAGGCATAAGGCATAACCAAAATGTATTTTTAGATATACCAAAAGAAAGAAAATTTACCTTTATATAAATATGTTTTCCACAAAATTAAAATAATTTTATAAAATGTTCATCTAACCAAAAAAAATTCGTATTTTATTTAACATTTCATAATAAAATAATTTATATATTGAAACCATATATTACATTTCAAATTTAATTAATTATAAGCCCAAAAAATAAATCATTTAAATTATTGATATAAAACCTTGAAATTAATAATTTCCCAACCCCTTAATATATTCACAGAGGAAAAAATGTAAAAAAATATAAATTTATAGATTTACCTCATACATCAATAAAAATAGTAGGTTCATATTATATTAATATTGATGTATGGAGTAACTAAATTAAAAATCTGCATCAACTCTAATAATATTTATTATGAAATAAAATTACAAATATAATCCAAACTAACACCAATTTTGTTAATTAAGAAAAGTCATGGAATAAATGAATCTAGGATAGTATTTTAGATATATAAAAAAATTAAAATGATGCTTGATATAAAAGATGATAGATTTAGTACTCAGTAATTTGATATCCAATATGAATGGAGTTAAAACAATAACTAAGGATTGATTTTTTTATTTGGAGAAGAAAATAAAAGCCTACATATAGGGTTAATTTGGAAGTGAGTGACATGGGAGTACGGGAGACCATGAGGGTGAGGTATTCGCTGAAGAATATACCAATAGTTTTAAAACATTATAGGTAAATCCTTACTCTATAAATATAATTTTTAAAAACTTGTGGTATAGATAATCCTATACCCATGGTTTTAGGAAACTGTGTGTATATACTTCTCATAAACTAGCGATTCCAATGATTTCTAATAAAAAAATTATAGGTATATGGGTTTATCTCCCATTTATAATATTGTAACCCTATAACAATAAAGAAACCTAATAACCCTAAAAATACTAAAAATCATAAAAACACTAAAACCATAAAAAACATAAAAACTAAAAAACTATAAAAACACTAAAACCCTTAAACCCCTAAAACACTTAAAAACCCTAAAACAACTAAAAATACAATAAATTCCATAAAAACTCAATAACCCCCTTAAAAACCATAAAACCCTAAAAAAAACAAAAACCATAAAATCCTTAATACCCTAAAAGACCTTAAAACAAATAAAATACTCAAAATCATATTGATTTCTTAAAATACCCCTAAAACCCCTGAAAATCCAAAACCCCTTAAAACTACAAACCCTTAAAAAACATGAATACCCTGAAAACAATCTAAACCCAAAAAAACATAAAACCAAAAAAACAGAAAATTAAACAGAAAATCCGAAAAAAATGATAGAAAATTCTTAAAACCCCTGATAACCCATTAAAAACACTAAAAACATTAAAACCCATTAATTTTTTTTAAAAAAAACATAAAACCCCTAAAATCCATATGAAAACCATAAAACCATCAAAACCCCATAGGGAATCCCTAAATTCTCTATTACCCCCTAAAATACTATAAATCACAGAAAAAATAATAAATTTCAAAATAAAACGCTATGGAAACATTAAAAACCCTAAAAACCAAAACCCTTTAAAAACATGAAACACTAAAATTAATAAATAACAATAAAAACACCTAAAAACCCAAAACCCCAACGCCCCTCCCCCAAAATTATAACCCAAATTAATTAGAAACACCAAAACGCCATTAATCTTAATAACACTGAAAACCCCTGAAAACAATCAAAAATATCCTAATTTGGGTGTTAGATATACTCAATATACCACCACTAATAATTTATATTAAAAATATATTCTATGTATATAAGCTGAAGAAGTGTCAATTTATAATAATAATAATGGTTTTAAATGACAAGCGATGTAATTCAGTCCAAAATCACATTCTATAAAAAAATATTCTATATATGAGGAATAACTGTATATCATAGAAAATCATCAGTTATGACCAACTCTAACTTGTATTGAATCCCGTATCTATCGAATAAACTTAATAATCATTTATTATACATACATGGTCCATTACATGGGATAATTTCCAATGAGTCCTGAGCTAATCCATATCTAACTCAACACAACGTAGACATACATGGTCTAGGAGCCCAGGGCCCATTGATATGGAATCCTCTTTGAGTACCCGGAGTGCATCTATATAAGTATAAGTAAATAAATAGGTGGAAATCAAGGTGAATGTCCAAGGTGGTCCATGAATGATAGATCCCATGTAACAGTCCATTTCTTCCAGATATATTATGTAAATGGATCGTCAGTGTTATACCGTGTCACCAAATATCAATTTTATATTTTTAATAATTGAAGGAGTCATTTTAGTTTCCCTTACCTTTTATGAATTTAAATTATCATACCATTTCCAAAAAAAAGTTATATATGAGATGTCTATTTCAGTTTTCATTCCCCTTTTTCAAATAAATTTACTAGATTCAATTTATAAATTATTTCACATAAAAGTTATAAAAACGAGGCCTATGTTTTTTCAATGTTAATTCACTAATAAAATGCATAACTATGAAAAATCCATTTTTTGTCTATTTTATTCCTCAAATTCCGTTCTTATCTATTCCATATTCCCTTTAATTTATTAATGATAAGGTGATGACTATGGTACTCAATCATTAGAAATTCATTTAATTTATATTCAACACCCATTAATAAATGGTTATCTTTACTAATAACATGTGTGGTGTAAATATGATTAGTAAAAATAACCCACCTAAATAGTGGTTCAGGTTGAGGATTAAAACCTGTATCCTTGAATATGTGTGTAAAAACATGTTTAAATTATAGTTAAAACATCAAATTTAATGATCAATTTATAATTGAGAAATGTCCGACAAGTCTGGCATGCACTAGAAGAAAAAGTTGTTTAAACTCCCAAACATTTAGGGAAAATGTATAAACCACCTACCATAGGCGGGTAGTACTCTCCTCATCTATTATTAGTATTTAACTCATTGTAGAATGGGAGAAATAAATGAAATAGATGAAAACCCTGAATGTAAGGAATATTATCTCACATGGATTTATCAATCCATATAGATAGATGAAAAAGAAAAGAAGACAGTGGATCAAAGATATTACTGGGATGGGCACAACGTAACCAACGCTGATAAAATAGGATGTTGTATAAAGGAGTAATCTGAAATAATTGGTTCGGGAGGATAGGAGATCTCTTGGTGGATTCTATTGTGTGAAAGAGGGGAAGTATTTAAATTATGGGGTTTTACCCGATAAAAGGGTGGCAACATATTCATAATGTTAATCTAATTTACATTGGTAATAACGTGGTTTTTTATTTTCTCCCATGAAAAACCTGTTCACATTATGAGTCGGATTTGTAACATGAATTGAATTCAAATCCGGGATAAAATTTTTGGGGTCTATGTTGATCAATTCATGACTTGAATTGCATTTATTTTGTAAATTATATTATTTTCATGAATTGCATTCACATCAAGAATAGGTCATACACCTAGGCTCCATCCTGTAGATAACTTTGTTCCAAAAATTAAACTGATTGACCTAAAGGCCCGCTTAAAAAGTCCTAAGACAACAAGACAAACATAACTTGGTATTAACTAAATTTAAATAAATATGGACCACTATAAAAATATGATCCATTACGAAAACCCTAAAACACTACAATTCCATAGAAACGACCCAAACCCCTTAAAACCCTTTAAAACTCTAAAACACTAAAAACAAAAAATCCTTTAAAACCATAAAAACCATAAAACCCATAAAACCCTTAAAATCGCAAAAAATTCAAAACATCCTAAAACCCTAAAATCCCATAACCCTAAAAAAAATAAAAAACCTAAAATCCCCAAAAACCAATAAAAACCTAAATTCCCTAAAAACTCTAAAGGATCCTAAAAACCTAAAAAACATAATCCCCTAATAACCCTAAAATCTATGAAATGGGCCTAAACCTTAATAAAAAGTCCATAAAACCCCTTAAAACAATAAAATTAATAAAATAACCTAAACCCATAAACAATAAAACCCCATAAAACCCATAAATGACCGAGAAACGCCCTAAAATCCATAAAAGACAATATTCCCCCTAAAACTGAAATAATATCTGGAAACCAAAAAACACGAAAATTTTATTATACCATAAAATACACTAAAATAATATAAAAACCTAAAAACCCTAAACCCCTTAAGGACCTTAAGACCCCTGAATGACCATAAAAACCTAAAAACAACTTAAATCCCATAAAAATCCATAAAACCATAAAGGTCCCTAAACACACTAAAAACCCCAAATGACCCAAAAAATAAACAAAACCCAAAAAAACACTAATAACAAAAAATTACCTAAAATCCATAAAAAAATTAAAAAAGATAACATTTAATACCTCTAATGTACCCTTGAAAACACTAAAAAATCATAAAATAACCTAATGTCCCTAAAAATCATAAATGATCCAAAACCCAAAAACCCCCTAAATACCCAAAAAACCCCTAAAACCCTAAAATAGGCTCATAAACCACGAAAAAATTAAATGAACCAATAAATACAATAAACCCTAAAATACCAAAATGTAACCCAAAATACTAAAACCTAAAAAAACATGATAAAGCTTATGGAACCAAAAAACCCATTAAAAGAATAACAACCTTAAATAAATCCTAAAAAGAAATAAAAACATGAAAACCCTAAAAACCCTAAATATCATTCAAACCATTAAAACCCAAAAACCTCTAAAACCATAAAACCCTATAGGATCCGTAATAACCCAAAAACCCTAAAGAATCCTAAAAACCTAAAAACACTATTTGACCCTAAAAATCATAAAACCCCAAAATACCCTAAAACACCTAAAAAATCGGGATACCCCTAAAACCCTATAAAACACCAAAAATGAATCAAAAACATTTATAAACCATAAATAATCGTGAAATATGAAAAACAACATAAAAACTTTAAAAGACACAAAAATTGTAAATGACCATTAAAATCCTTATCGCAACCTAAAAGATAATAAAAAACCTACAAACCCCAAAAAACCATTAAATACATAAATAGACATAAAAACACCAAAATCCCCTTCAAAACCTCAAAAAATAAAAAACCATTAATTCTTGGGATAAAGTGTAAAATTCCTAAATAATATAAATACCCTAAAACTCCCCAAAACAATAAAAATTCTAAAAAACTTGAAAACCCATAAACCACTAAAAACCTTAAAAATCGTGAAATCCCATAAAACACCAAATAACTCAATAAAACAAAAAAACCAAAAAACCCCTAAAACCCCAAAAACACTGAAGCCACCACAAAATTCCCTAAAAATAAGAAAAATAATAAACCCCCTGGAAATATAAAAACCAAAAAACCAAAAAATCCCCGAAAAATAGAAAATCCATAAAAACCATAAAATCCATAAAGACACTAAAAATCATAAAACCCAGGAAAACCCTTTAAAACTCCTACAACTCTTAATAGCCATAAAACCCCTAAAGAGCCTAATAACATAAAATACCCAAAAAATGTATAAACACCCAAAAAATCCCTAAAAACCAAAAGGATCATAAACCCATGAATGGAACTAAGAATCCAAAAGATCCTAAAGGATAACAATAACCCTAAAACCCCAAATGACCTTAAATTTCTATAAACCATAAAAATACTGAACCACAATAATAATACACCATAAACTCTAAAAACGAAAATTTACATTCTTTTACAACACTAAATTTTTTTAAAACCCCCATAAAATAAATGTCCCTAAAACCCAACAAAATAAAAGGCCCCAAAACCCATAAAACCAAAAAATCATTACTGACCCTAAAAACCATAAAAACTCCTAAAACCATTAAAACCCTAAAATCCATAATACATTAACAACCTATAATAACAAAAAAACTCTAAAAAACAATAAAAAACATTTAAAACACATGAAAAAACCTAAATACCATAAAAACCGTAAAATCATAAAAACAATATAAACCCCAAACAAACATAAAAACCCATACAAACACTAAAAATAATTAAACCCCCCAAAACCGTAATATCCAATAAAAACCTAAAAATGAAAAATACCCCTAAAATCCATAAACCCCATCAACCCCTAATACCCCTTTAATACCCCAAAAACCCATAAAAAAGCTAAATAACCCACAAAACTCAACCAAAACCTAAAAAGCCCTAAAAACCCTAATTCCCAATACAACGTAATAGAACACTAGAATACTTATTACAAAAAAACCGAAAAACACTAAAAACTGTAAAAGAAATTAAAATCCCCTAAAACACTAAAATATCTTTAAAACCACTAAAAATTGTAAAACCCATAATGGTCCTAAAATCCCTATAACACTAAAAAACATTTAAAACCTAAAACCCCATAAAATACCTTAAAACATCTTATAAAACCTAAAATCATAAAGCCACTAAAACCCCAAATAAAAATTAAAACCATAAACCCACCCTCAAACCTAAAACTATAAAAACCCCAAAATCCCTTCGAAGATTCTAAAGAGCCTAAAACACCCAAAAGACCCTAAAACCCAAAAATAACCTAAAAGGCATTAAATAGTATATTAATAAGTAAACCCCCATAATACCCCTTAAACACTATATAACCCCTAATAATACTAAAATACCTAAAATCCGCCAAACCCATAAAACCCTAAAATCCACAAAAACCCTAAACCCCTAAAACCATAAAGACATTAAACATAATAAAACCACTAAAACCACTAAAAACCCGAGAACTATAAATAATACAAAAAAACCGTAAAACACTTAAAAACTCTAAAAACACCTTTAAAACCCTGAAACCCCTAAAAAAATAAAAACCAAAGGGAAACCTTAAAAACCATTAATCCCCTAAAAAACTATGAAAACCCCATAATAACCATAAAGTCCGTAAAAATCCTTAAAACCCAAAATCCATAAAACTGTAAAAACCCTAAAACCCCCAAAAACCCAAAATCCCCTTAGAGACCAAAAAACCTTGAAACACTCTCAAATACGCTTAAAACACATACTCATTAAAAAACATGAATTCCCATAAAACCCTAAAGCAACCTTTTAAACCCAAAAAAATAAAAACAACATATACCCCTAAAATACCTAAAAACCATAAAATCCCATAAAACCCTAAATCACCCAAAATACAAGAAAAAATGAAAACCCTCTAAATGTTTTGAAAAAAAACACAAAAAAACCATAAAATCCTTGAAAACCTCAAATGTAATTTAAAAATATAGAATATGACATAAAATACTAAAACCATTAAAATTTAACGAAATCCTAAAAAACCAAAGAAAACACTAAACACCCTAAATACAAAAAACACTAAGAATCCCTGATACCATTGAAACCCTGAAAAACCTGAAAAAATATAAAAACCCTACAACACTTAAAAACTCTAAAAAACCCATAAAACCACTAAGACCCATAAACAGTATTAAATGCCCTCTAAACCCATAAAATCCTATAAACACAAAAGCCCCATAAAACCTAAAAATGACCCTAACAGCCAAAAAATCTAACCGAACTAAAACCCATAAAATTTAAAAGGGACCATAAAAACCCTAAAAACATTAAAAGGATGTAAATAACCCTAGAAGAACCAATAATCCATTAAAAATGTAAAAATCCTAGAAACCATAAAAATAAAAATACCACTAAAACTCTTAAAACCCCCAAAAACATTAAACCCATGAAAACCCCTAAAACCCTTAAAACATAAAAACACCTAAAAACATTAAATCCACAAAAAACCATAAAATCCCAAAAATACTAAAAATCCTAAAACACATAATGATCCTAAAAACCATAAAAACACAAAAAACTAAAACCCTAAAGACAATAAAAACCATATAAATTTATAAATATACAAAACCCCCAAAAATATAAGACAATAAAACTAGAAAAACCATAACACTCACTAAATAATCTAAAAATCCACAAAATCCTAAAATCCCTAAAAGAATTAAAACCCCTTAAAACCCATAAATACTCAAAAAACCCTTAAACCTTTGAAAACTATAAAAAAAACCCTAAGATCCAAAAAACCTTAAAAATCTAAAAAACCTAAAAAATGACAAACCAAAATGTCTAAAACCCTAATAATGATAAAATCCTTAAAAACTTAAAAACCGTAAATACCAGTAAAAACCCTAAAAACAAAAAAAACCCTAAATACGCTAAATATCCTAAAAAAACCCTTATAGGACACTAAACCCTAAAAAACCTAAATCCATAAAAAACCCTAAATCTAATAAAAAATAAAAAACCCACCAACCCCTAAAATCACAACAATTCCCTAAAAATCCCTACATGACCTTAAACCCCGGAGAGACTCTAAATAACCCTAAAAGTCCCAAAACTCCGTAAAATCCCTAAAGAACCTAAACCCATAAAAAATATATAAGATACTAAAGAACCCTAAAGGACCATAAAATAACCAAATGATGCTAAAAGATTATAAACCCCCTTAATATACCCTTAAGGTAACTAAAAACCAATAAAAACCTAAAACACACAAAAAAAATAAAACCAAGAAGCAACCTGCAATCCAAAAAGGACCCTGAAAACAATAAAAACCCTAATGAACTCTAAATACTGTAAAAATATTAAACAACCATAAAACTCCTAAACTACCTGAAAACACAAATAAACCCTAATTGATGCTATAAAACCTAGAAACCCATAAAGACCCAAAATCCATAAATGACAGAAAATATAAAAATTCCCAAAACCCCATAAAACACCTAAAATACCCTAAACCCCAAAAAATACTAAAATACCCGAAAAAACTAAAAAAATAAAAAGACAGTAAAAGATCTAATAACCCTAAAACCCATAAAAGTTATCAATAACCCAAAAAAACATAATTTACCTAAAACCCTGTAAAAACTCGAAATATACAATAATATATAAAATAGCGTAAAATTCCTAAAAATCTGAAAAACCCCAAGAACCCTAAACCCACAATAAATCCATAAAAATACTTAAAACCCTAAAACCCCACAAAAAACACTACAATCAATATATCCCCTAACAACAAGAAAACCTCCTAAAAACCCATAATAATCCAAAAAACCTATAAAAATACTAAACAACCTAAAAATACCACAGACCGCCTAAAATCACTAAAACCACTAAAACCCCCTAAAACTCCTAAAAACACTAAAGAACCTAAAGGAAAAAAAATCCTAAAACCTCTAAAAACCCACAACACTAAAATAAACATAAAAATCTAAAAATTCAAAAAAACCCACAAAAACCAGAACACCTCTGAAAATCATAAATCTATAAAAAACATAATACCATAAATCACTAAAAACCCATAAAACTGTAAAATCCCTAAAAACATTAATATCCCTAAAACCCATAAAATGCCTAAAAATGGTAAAAACCCTAAAACCCATTGAAAATGATATTGAATATAAACCCATAAAACATTAAAATACACTAAACAACATAAAACCCATTAAATTCCATTAAAAACATAAGTACCCTAAAAACCTAATATAATCCATGAAAGCATAAAAATACCAAAACCATAAAAAACAATGAAAAACCCTAAAAACAATGAAAAACACTAAAAACACAAAAAAACATAATAAATATACAAACAGTATTAAATATAAAATCCATAAAAACCAAAAAAATATCTAAAAACCTTAAAAGCCCAAAAAACACTAATAAACTTTAAAACCCCATAAGAATCCAAAAAAACTAAAAATCCCTAAAATCCTTAAAAACACCTAATAACCCTATCAACTGTACGAAAACACTAAAACCCCTAAAATCAAAAATAAAACTACCAAAATATTAAAAATACTAAAACCCTAGAACACCAAAAAAACCAGAATACCCCTAAAACCCTGAAACTATAAAAAATCAAAAAAATACATAAAAATATAAAACACTAAAAAACATAGAAACCTTAAAAAAATTAGGAACCCTGAATATATAAAATCCCTAGAAAATATAAAATCAATTAAGAAACCCATAGACCCCTATAACCCTAAAAACCCTAAAACCAATAAACCCACAAAAACCCTAAAAATAATTCAAAGTTATAAAAACACTAAAACCCTAAAAACTATATACCCCATAACCTACACCCAAAATCCCACACAATACACCCTGAAGATAGAATTTTATTCCCTAAACCTTGTTCCCTACATGCTAAACCCTAAAACATATACATGAATCCATGTATAGTACATCCAAAACCATAAACCCTACACCCCATACCCTTAATCCAATATTCTAAACCCTATTAAATAAAAAATAAACCCTAAAAACCACAACCTAAACCCTGAACCCTACAAAATAAACCATAAACCCTACCCTACACCCAAAATCCTAAACCCTACACAGTAAATGCTAATTTCTTCTCCCAAAACCATATACCCTACACCCTATAACCTATACCCTATACCGTATACCCTAAACCCGACATCATAAAATCTATAACCTACACCCCATACAATTAAACCTATACAATTACCCTTATACCCTTCACCTAGAAACCTAAACCCTAAAACATAACCACTATACACCACACTTTAAACCTTAAACCTTATACCCTAAACCATGCACCATAATCCATATATCATATACCCTAAACCCTAAACCATGCACCTTAAAAACTATACCCTATATGTAAAACCATAAACCCTACATAGTAAACCCTATACACTATACCATACATTGTAAACCCTAATCCCTACACCTTAAGCATTATACCATACACCCTAAACCAAAAACCCTACACCCTAGACCAAATACACTACACCCAAAATCTTATACCCTCCCCCCTAAACCCAAAACCCTACACCCAAAACCCTATACCGTACACCCTAAACTCAACACATTAAAAATATACCATATAATATAATCCCTATATACTAATTCATAAAGACCATACCCTACATTCTAAACCCAATACCTACACCCTAAATCTTACAACCTTTACCCTAAACCCTATACCCTATAGCGTAATTCCTACACCCTACCCCTTAAACACTATACCACACACCCCAAACAATATAATCTACACCCTAAAGCATTTACCCTACACCCTAAACCCAAAAACCATAATACCGTAAAAGAACCATAAAAACCACTAAAATCACAAAAAAACCAAAAAAACCTAATGTAATGTCTCATGATATGAATATCTCTCATGTGGCCAAATAATAATTTTTTCTTGGGATAAGAAGAACCTCCCCATATATTGGGGACTAACGACTAGCAACGGGGGTGTAGTGAAAATTGTAGAGAAGTCACAGACCTAGTATAGAGATGACATACAATGAGAATAAACAAATATCAGAGTAATGGAATAAATAGAAACAATTCATCATTCAAATTATTAATTAGGATGATCCAACTATGATAGGTAATAATAAACCATGTAATGTAAGGAGGGAATGTAAGAATATTTCATGGTAGAAGTCATATAAATATAAGAACATACTTACAAAAATAATCTAAAAAGGGCCTAGTCAGGAACCCCATGTTGATACCATCACTATGATACATATCATCTAGTGAAAAAAATCAACAACAATGTCTGTTTCCATTGTCCAAACAAGAAACCATTTAATCTTCTCAGGTACTGTATATAGGACCCAGGAGGGTGTGAGTAAAACACAGTAGGTCAGCACCACCATGTCTAAAAAAAATAGTCTGATATATAACTTCATTAAATAAAGAGATAAATAGGTGTATTAATTAATCAATTAATACAATAAATCCAACTACCTACTTCTTCACCATTCCATAATACTTATAATCATTTAGAACAACCATGTAAACCATAACCATAATCCATGGAATAGTAACATAACTGGGATAACCCCTTTATATAAGAATTACATCGTAATATCTTCAAGACCAATAATAATTATAGTATAACTAGGCCAATCCTTCTATATACCCATTACAATGTATCTGGTCATCCCCTTTATATAATAATTTCTGAATTTTCATGAAATTCAATTATTTAATCATTTTAGAATAATTGAGAAAATCCATTTGAATAAACATTACATCATACTATTCTAAGACTTTTATATGATAATTCTACCATACTAGGCCAAGCCATTTATATAATAATTTTAGTATTATTTACAACACAAGTTATAATGTTAATGATATCACAACATCATATCATAAGCCCCAATGGTTTATTATACCAATTCACATTTTTCTTTTAATTACAAAACAATTCATTAAATTATTTTTTAATCCCTTTTCATGCCATTTCACACATCAATTTTATATAAAATTATCACTAGTCATTTTATAAAACAAACAAGTCATTACACGGGTGAATATATCTCAATAAATTAACTTGATGCCTCATTTCATGATAAACCATCTTTTGAACCATTATACATTTTATTATTATACAATGATATTCTCACCCTATGGGGTGTTTTATTCCATGTGTCAACACCAAAAGATCTAAAGGGATTCAACAGTAATACAAACACATGATTATCATTGCCCATTTTCAATTAATTAATACACATGATGGGTCAGCGTAATCGTATAATATTGTTAATACATAGACAATTTTGAAATAGACTAAAGGGGTTTATATATAACACTTACCTTTATCTAGATATCAAAGTAATTAATTAAACCTGTAATTTCAATGGGGAATGATGGAGAGGAAGATTACAAGGAAACCCCATGATCACAATAGATCATATCCCAATTAAACAGTGGCCCATTGATTACACTATGATAAAAGAGAACAAAATGATGAGAGGGGGAAAAGAATGAAAGGAAACAAATTGGGGATTTAATTCTTTATCCAATTTTCTGAAATGAATGTAATCAGTCTAAAATTTCTTGGAGGATCCCTAGGGTCTAAGTGAGAGAGTTGAACGCAGTTATGAAAATAAAAAAACACATGAATGATCTTATAACCATATTCCCTGAGAAATAAATGACATAATTAATTCAATACATTTATTTATTAATTTATGGGATATGTTGAAAAATATATCACCTCTAGTTATAATAATCTCAATAAAAAATGTAACATTGTGAACCTATTTCATGATATGTAAACACTTCTCATCTAGAACCAATTCACGTTTTCTTCCTAGAAATTGTTACACATTGTGTAACATGTTCATGGATTGTAAATGTCCAATGAATAGATCTCAGTCCATCTTATGTATAATGATTATAAACCACATCTGAATACATTCAAACTCATGAGGAACCATCATTATCTATTTGACACATTTATAACTGGAATCCATTAATTAATAAAAAAATAAATCCCCAACCACTAAGAAATTTAGCCCAAAAAATATACCCATTAAAAAAAGGGACCCAACCACCATGGTTTGAGATAATAAATAAAAAAACTAAATGAAATTTAATCAAAAATAAATAAGGACATACCTAGAAAGAGACATGACCTTACAACCTCCTCACCATATAACTGCTCATCCTTGAGATGGTCCAAGCATTATTTAGGAGTCTTAGTGACCAAATCTACTCAATGTGCTTCCATATCAAATTCCCCCTCCCAGGTCTCCTCTAGAACACGCCCATGCTTTTGCTGCTCTCAAACATGAGGAATTGTGTTTCTGTGGAAATAATTATCACTATGGTCCCCATTCCATATCAGATCCTCCTCAAAGGATATATCTACACAAAAATAAATGTCATAAATTCCCACCACATGAGAAGGATCAAGATGATATCTCTAATGTTACGACTCATGAAACACATCATAAATGCAAATATATTTTCATCAAAGGGCTAATCAGTATGCCATTGGAATGAAACTTTCCCAATCTCAAACGGCCCAACAACCCTGGTAGGCAACATTTCCTATTTTTTGATACAATAATTCCCTAACCTAGACGAAACCTAAATGAAAACATAATGATCCACCTCTAACAAAAAAGGTTATATCTTTTGGTTGGTGCAATATTTTTTCCCACACTACATGGTAACCAATATCCTCCTATTCAATGGATCCTTCCCACATGTCTCCTACATGAGACTATGTCCAAGAAGCCTAGACTCACCTACCTCTTACAAAAAATGTTCAAAATTACATGGACTAATATACAAATCCTTTAAGGGTTCCATTTTGACGGATGTCTAGAAGATTTTATTCTATGTGAACACCACAAGTTATAAATTATGCTACCATGAACCACTAAAATACAAAACACATTCTCATTACATATCCTCAAAAAAAGGAATCATATGATTAGATTGGCTATCCGTCTGAGGATGATAGTTTATGATCAGAAGAACCTGTGATCCAAGTACCTTTTGAATAACCTTCCAAAACCAATATGTAAAATGAGGGTATATATCATAATTGACACTCCAAAAAACCCCATTCAATAATACTATATCCCACACTTAGAGACAACACAGATCATTAATAATGAAGGTATCTCTGATAGGAAATAACTGAGATATCTTATTTAGTTGATCCATGATCACCCATTATAAATCATTCGTGTGAGGAATCCTGGGTAATACTATCAAAAAATAAATAGTTACATTCAATAACATCCATTTAGGAATGGGAAGAGGATTCAATTTCCCATTATGCCTTCGATTCATGACATTCACCTACTAATAATTGAAACATTTCACTATGAATCTAGTACATCCTTCATCATTTATGGCCACCCTTCGATTCTATGTTGATCAGGATAAATATTAGTCAAACATAGAAGTACCACTAATCTCGAAGCATAAAACATTCACATCAAATCCACATTCAATCCTAAAGAAACCCATACAATTCTATAGAATATAAGATATTTTTTGCATCCATGATACCATAACGATGGTGTGTCCCCAACGTATTTGTTTTCCCTTAAAGGTAAGTCCTCTGGATTAGATAATTTCATTGTCATGATTTAGTCTAGAAGAACGGGTATAACATATGTAATAGTCCATGATAATTAACAATTGGACTCCTAAAAATTTAGATTCAGTTTCATCCAAGAGTCTTATTACCTTCCACTCATCACAATAATCCCAGAGTACATATTTTTGTGACTTATAGATCATATAATTGGTAAACATGTTTACATTTATTTGTGTATAATCTATCTTGATGTCAAAATACAATAGATACTCATCCAACATACTCTGCCAAAGGTTCAGTTCCCATTGAAAAAACACGTACCTAGGGATATTGTCATCCATGTATACCACAAAACTGTAGCCCAAAAGAATTTTTTTCTATCATATCAAGGAATTTAGTAAAACAACTAATTCTAGACCATGTGTATGTTAATTTCTCTCATGTGGTCTCATCTATCTTGATCCATAAGAAATCACGCCGTCCTCCTGCATCAAAACTATTTCGATTAAATCATCAGATGAATCACATAACATGGTATATATCTTACCTGGAATAGGTATTGATAGGATATGTGATGAGGTCAGTCAACCCTTAAAATCTTATAAATATCTCTCACAAGTATCTAACCAAAAAAATACACTAATTACTCTGATATCCTGAACATCTGTGATCGCATATTGGAAATTCCCTTCATAAGACACTAAATATAACATTATAAAAATAGAAAAAATCTTAAATATATTATTGGTTGATCGTAACATATGATGGATGAAGCCTTCTCTATGTCCACTAATACATCATCTTATGTGAGGAAATTAACCACGAAGTAAAATTTATCATTCCATAGACAACATTTAGTTTTATTGGCATAATGTTTGTGATATCTCAATGTACTCAAGATAATGTCATATTGTTGGGAACAATATTCTAGTGACTGAGACAATGCTATGATTATGTTGAAAAAAATACCATAAACTAATAATGAATATAATGAATGATTTGATTTATCGAGTCCATGAAAATTGTTGGTTCATTCGGCAGTACAAATGAAAAATCAATGAACTTGTACAAGGAATTCATTCTACTAAAAGTATCAGGAGGTATGTATAATGAAAAAAATATCAACTGATTATACTTTCATCAAAATTGGAACTTAGATAAAATCTAGGAACCTCTCAACTAATCAAATAGATCGTCAATTCCTGGAAGATGATACTAGTTTTTGAACATCATATAGCTTAATATCTGATATTCCAAACACAAACACAATGTCCCATTAGAATTATCAAAAAAACAAATGGAAAATACCAAGGATGTCATGTACGTAACCTATTTTAGGGTTATTTTAAATTTATTTTCCACTCATGATTTGTTTTGGTGGTTTCCAAAGGTTTTATTGAGAATAAGTGAGTTTTCATGAATTGGGCCAAACTGCGAGCCCAATTCTAGATTTAAAAATAAATTTCGTTTCATTTATAACTTTTTCAATTTTTAATATTTTTGACTCATTAAAACTCCTAATTGTTATCCCCTGATATATTAACCCCAAATTTAAATTTGGGTCCTTTATAAATCCATAAGCATGGGGGATTTTTGTTTTTATTTGAGAATTGGGCCAACCCGAAGGCCCATTTTCCAGTTATAAATTGTTTCATTAATTTATTAATATCTTATTAATTAAAATGTATTTTTCGGTGATATCACCTCCCTATCGACCCTAGGAAGCCCAGGCGCGACCCCATGCCCTCCTCCCACAATTTGGAGCTCGATAGAGTCGCAAAAATAGTCGAATCTTTCTGGATTTCAGAAATCGTCCATATTTTGGAGAGGTAAATTGATCCTTTCATAACTCCTTCTATTCTTAATCTTTTCCCTCCATTCCAATTCCTAAATGACCTAATAATTCTTGTGAGACCATCCCCTGGGTTTTTGCCGTTTTAAATTTCAGATACTAGGGTTTTTGGGAGATTCCTTCTAGATTTCTCAAGTAAGTTTGTCCATTTCTTTTCCCCTTTCAAATTGATTAGGGTTTCATTCTATTTTTTTTGGGTTTCCTCCATTTTTATTGAAGTGAACAATGACCAGTGGGTAGGGGTTCGAACCTAAGGTTTAACCATGGGTTTTCTTGGTCCAATTTTCTATTTTTAGGTTTGATCTACCCTTCTTGAGGTGCGGCGGTGGTGCGTTTGTGTTTTCTCACAAAGGATTCAATGGTTTCATTTGATTTGGTAGGTGATTCCAATGTTGATGCAATCTTTGTGTATTAGCATGCTCTATTTATCATATTTTCAGATTTATATAATTTTATTATTGCTACAAAAATTGGTTCTAATGATGTTTCTATTGCAATTGAATTTAAAATGCCAATTTGGTGTGAAATTGGGGGTTTTCCAAAGAAGTGTTAGGTTTGTTTATTTGGGGATGCCCTATAAATACTTAGTTGTTTTTATTGATATGTAATAAGGCATAAAATACTGTTTATAATGTTTATCCCCTTTGGTAATTGCTGCAAATAATGAGTTTTAATTGTTCTTGTAAAGAAAGTGAAGTTTTGGTTCCACTTTTGTGTGAAAATGAAGGTTTTACAAAGAGAACACTTCTTGTTTAACATGAGGATGCCCAAAAATTGATTTGTTGTTTTAATTGATATTTATTGGGCTGACTTTACTATTTTGGTAACTTACAATTGTGAACATCGTGTACAAGTGGGTTTCTTAAGGGGTTTTGTGTGCAAAACTACACGAGATTTTGTGAAATTGATTTATTCAAATTCAAAGAGTTTGTTGTGTGTTTTAAGTGTTAGAAAATGATATAGCTACTGTATTTGGTGTATGTGACCAGTAGTGGTGTTTTACAATAAAATGGATGTGTGTTAAATCCTGAAATTGTTTGAGCACAAAGGGGGAAGCCCGGGTACCTAGGTGGGGCGGATTTGTACTAGTACGGCTAGTGGACCAGATGAGTTTTGTCCCTGTTTCACTTAGCATTTGGATAACGACAACTCTAACTAAACTATGTGGATGATGATTGGGGACCACTAGGTTATGGGTATGTTCCCTACTAGTGGCTCGTGCACGAGAAAAAATTTTACTATGGTTACATTACACTGAGGTACGAGGTAGATGGGGCCTGAGACTATTTAGTGCCTAGGGGTGTTCCCGGTTTTGTTGCTCAGTGGATTTGTGGTATTTGCCCTTGTTTTTGGGTGTATTTGGAATTATAATGCAGTATCTAATATTACTATTTAAATTTTTTAACATTCTTAAAGTTTTATCTTGAAAAATGTTTTCAATTTAAAGTTTCATTTCGTGGAATTTGTCACCGCTTTTAATTGCATATTAAAACTTCTTGCTTTTTCACCTTGTATTGCATGCACCTTGGAATCATAGAGTGGTATCCTATTCGGCTTAGGATCACACCCTAATTACACCCCTTGGGGGTAAGTCGACCCTTTTTTTTGACCCAGGTAAAGGAAAGGCCAAGGGTGTTGACGGTTCAGGGTGTTAGTCCTCATCCTTGGGGAGGAGTAGTGGAGACGACTTGGGGGCGATGACCCCTTGTCATGTGGAGTCCATGGGGCTATTTTGTTTCTGTTTGATTGTGTCTTTGTACCTTTTTTATGGACTCTAAACCTATGTATTCAGTTCTGGTTTTTTTTAAACATCGTTTGGTATAAATTTTTTAGATTCAGTTTATTGATTGTTTTTAATGGTTTATGCCTTCATATTCGTGTAAATCGTTCCCAAACCTAAATAAATGATACCCGGGCACTTGTGCCAGCCCGTGGGGATAGGGAACGCCCTTCGGGTCATGTCACGGGCTGGGTTTGGTGCCGGTTTTGGCGGTGACCAGATTCGGTTCGTGACAAAATGGTATCAAAGGAGGTTCATGATAACTCTTTGGGTCATGTTATTTCGGGAAGAGTCAGGATATCATGGAGTTAGGATTGTAGGGACTTGGTATTATAGTTATGGGTAGTGTGCTTGATCACCACACCTCATGACATGATTCATGTTTCCTAGGGAAGTCATGATTTATCTAAGTTCTTTGGTTTTCTTGTTTTAATGATGGTTAGGGGAAATGAAAAGAGTGTTGGGTTAATGGTCTCCGTAAGCTCGCAGGGCCTGGAAAGCCATGTGGAGCTGGGTATATACCCTAGAACACTCTCTGTGATAGTGAAGTGATTGGAATATGGCCACCAACCATATGTCCAAGTCACCCACTGAAACTAGTTTCCTATCAGATTGTTTTGTACTATAGTTTTGCAATCTTGGAAGTTTGGTTTTAAAAGGACTTGGTTTTAAGAAGTATAAAGTTTTTTTGAAATTATTTTAAAATAAATAAGGAATGGATTGATTTATGAAATGGTGGAACTGAATTTTTATAATTGTTTTGAAATGGAAAATGGTGTTTTTACACCTCTTTTGAAAGCAAGAACTATATTGAAGTTGGTTTTGAAAAGTGTTTACAATAGTGTTTTCTAAACAATCAAATAGTGTTTTAATGGGATGAGATGTTTTGAAATTTATGTGAATATATTGAAAGTGAGTTATTTTTTTTAAATGGTTGTGCATTTCTGAAAAGTTTTGTAAGATGTGAGTTGGAATTTGATCTTGTGGTTAGCGGTTTTGAGAAAAAGGATGTGCTGGTTGACCATTTTGGTTTTGAAAAGTGGAAAGAATTTTTGTTTTAACCTTTGGTATTTTCATGAGCAACCACATGCATGGGGTTATATGGGAAGAGGGATGGTTGATGACATGACTAGATGAGTGTCGGGATGGAAATGAGGAGGGTGCCTGGTGTGGCATAGAAACATGCATGTGTAAGGCCCATGGGGTACCATTGGTGGATGCACTTACCGCTGAACCATTTGTTTTCAAAGAAATGTTTTTAAATAAAAAAAAACATGATTTCTTGATGATTTTTTTGGGATGGTGTATATTATGTGATTTCGGAAAATGTTGATGTTGTGGGATGTTTTGAGTCCAAGAACCCCTCCTGTTTGAACTGTGTTTTGGGTTTGGGTTTGGTCAGTAAGTTGTGTTGTTGGGACGATTAGTGGTCTCTTTTAAAAAATGTTTTGGGATGCCTTTACGGTGGTTCCCTTCATGTGTTTGGATATGGTTTGAGGCATGTTTTGACTAATGAACCAGATTGGTTGGGTCCTTGGGTTCTCTCATTGGATAAGGTATGCCCCCATTAAGGGTTAATGCACAGCTGAAGTGCAATCCATATTGTTTCGCCATTGGAAAATCCTCCAGTTGATCAATATATGGAATATTTTATCGATCATTGTTGATTGAGTCTACACCCATTCATTTCGTTGATTTTTGGATCCTCTTGTAGTGGTAAAGTTATTGTGGAAGGTTGAAAGAAACCTTAGTTTCTAATGTTTCATGATTCATCGCAGGTGGAAGTGTTCTTTGGTTGTAAGTGTGGATGAGTGTCTCGATGGTTTCTAAGAGGACCTTTGGGTTCTTCAAAGTTTCTTTGATGCATTAATTCATGTTAAACCACCGGTGTGGGAAATATGGTCACGATAGGATATTGTGGCCACTTTCTAGAATTGTGTGTTGTTTGGGGATGTTGTATAAGTTCCCTCTCCATGAATTGTTTTTATCAGTTGAAATGGTCATGTTTGGTGATGCCTTATGATGTCATGTACTCGATTGACTGTATAGGTGAAAGTAGTGAAATCCTCTGAGAGTCCCTGTTATGTTGGGAAAATGTCTCCCTTGGAAAAACTTCAAAATCAACTATTTTAGAGGAATGTGAGTGTAGGTGTTCTTTACTTCTATTGTTTCTCACCTTAAGAAACAAGTTGTGATGTGTGTGTATCTCCTCAGCCCTTGTTTCAGTGAAATATCGGGATAAGGTAAAGTGAGTTTGGAATGTGTTATGTCTAGAAAACTTATTTGGGACTGCGGTGTAGTTTTTGGTGGCACCGAAAAGAAGAATTCTCATTCAGTGGGTTTCCAAATATTAACTACAAGGCCGAAGATGCTTCAATCATTTGATCTCCAGCCATATGTCTCGGAGAGAAGTTGGCTCGTAGTCAGGGAAAATCCCAGGGCCATTTAAACCCTTGTACAAAGTCCTATTTTTAGTATGAAAGATGGGAATAGTTCAAACCTATTGTTACATAATGGTTGAGCACATATTTTGTGAACGTTTAGTAGTGGCCATGTGCTAGGAAGCCATGTAGAATGAATTATATTCATAGTTAGTGCACAGTTTCCCAAACCATGCAGACTAATCCTGCGCCCTTCCTAAATCTTTGATTTCTTTTTGGGTCTTTCTGTGTCGGCCAATACTGGTCGGTTAAGATGGTCAGTTCTTATGGTTGGGAGACCCACTATGATTCTCATGAATATTCCTTCATAAACATTTAATGGAATTATATCCCTTTTACTAGAGAGTATGTTTGGGCCTCCCACTATTAGTGTCTTGATTCTGTCTCGGGAAAACAATTTAAGTTGTCTCTTATGGTGGGGAGCCCATTTGTGTCTCTTCATACGAGTAACTCATTTTTTTTCTTTGGACTTGTCTGGGAAGTAGGTATTATCATTAGAAGATATCTAACTACCTACACATTCATTGGGTAAACATTGATATTGGAGAGTTTCCAATGGTTTAGTTATAGTAGGGAAGTGTAACCTTGTTCAATGTTGTTGTTTTTTTGGGTAAATTGATTGAGTATTGTTCAGATTGTATTTGAGGAGTTTTCATTTGGGAAAAATCCTGAATGTACTTTATTGTTTTAGGAAAGTGGGGTATGTTTGGTTTGTGATAGTATTCCTTCCATCTTTGATCACTAGAGGTGTTTTGACCATTGGGGGTGAAACCTGGCAAGGGTGTACCTATTGGTTTCTCAGTTGGGTTTGGTTGTTTCTTTGACCTTGCTGGGACTTTCTGGGGCGGAAAGTTTTCAAGGTGGGGAGAATTGTCATGTACGTAACCTATTTTAGGGTTATTTTAAATTTATTTTCCACTCATTATTTTTTTTGGTGGTTTCCAAAGGTTTTATTGAGAATAGGTGAGTTTTCATGAATTGGGCCAAACTGCGAGCCCAATTCCAGATTTAAAAATAAATTTCGTTTCATTTATAACTTTTTCAATTTTTTATATTTTTGACTCATTCCAACTTCTAATTGTTCTCCCCTGAAATATTAACCCCAAAGTTAAATTTGGGGCCTTTATAAATCCATAAGCATGGGGGATTTTTGTTTTTATTTGAGAATTGGGCCAACCCGAAGGCCCATTTTCCAGTTTTAAATTGTTTCATTAATTTATTAATATCTTATTCATTAAAATGTATTTCTCGGTGATTTCACCTCCATATCGACCCTAAGAAGCCCAGGCGCGACCCCATGCCCCCCCCACAATTTGGAGCTCGATAGTGTCGCGGAAATAGTCGAAACCTTCTGGATTTCAGATCTCGTCCAGATTTTGGAGAGGTAAATTGATCCTTTCATAACTCCTTCTATTCTTAATCTTCTCCCTCCATTCCAATTCATAAATGACCTAATAATTCTTGTGAGACCATCCCCTGAGTTTTGGCCGTTTTAAATATCAGATACTAGTGTTTTGGGGAGATTCATTCTAGATTTCTCGAGTAAGTTTGTCCATTTCTTTTCCCCTTTCAAATTGATTAGGGTTTCATTCTATTTTTTAGGGTTTCCTCCATTTTTATTGAAGTTAACAATGACCAGTGGGTAGGGGTTCGAACCTAAGGTTTAACCATGGGTTTTCTTGGTCCAGTTTTCTATTTTTATGTTTGATCTACCCTTCTTGAGGTGCGGCGGTGGTGCGTTTGTGTTTTCGCACAAAGGATTCAATGGTTTCATTTGATTTGGTAGGTGATTCCAATGTTGATGCAATATTTGTGTATTATCATGCTGTATTTATCATATTTTCAGATTTATATAATTTTATTATTGCTACAAAAATTGGTTCTAATGATGTTTCCATTGCAATTGAATTTAAAATGCCAATTTAGTGTGAAATTGGGGGTTTTCCAAAGAAGTGTTTTGTTTGTTTATTTGGGGATGCCCTATAAATTCTTAGTTGTTTTTATTGACATGTAATAAGGCATAAAAAACTCTTTATAATGTTTATCCCCTTTGGTAATTGCTGCAAATAATGAGTTTTAATTGTGCTTGTAAAGAAAGTGAAGTTTTGGTTTCCACTTTTGTGTGAAAATGAAGGTTTTACAAAGAGAACACTTCTTGTTTAACATGAGGATGCCCAAAAATTGATTTTTTGTTTTAATTGATATTTATTGGGCTGCCTTTACTATTTTGGTAACTTAAAATTGTGAAAATCGTGTACAAGTGGGTTTCTTAAGGGGTTTTGTGTGCAAAACTACACGAGATTTTGTGAAATTGATTTATTCAAATTCAAAGAGTTTTTTGTGTGTTTTAAGTGGTAGAAAATGAGATAGATACTGTATTTGGTGTATGTGACCAGTAGTGGTGTTTTACATTAAAATGGATGTGTGTTAAATCCTGAAATTGTTTGAGCACAAAGGGGGAAGCCCGGGTACCTAGGTGGGGCGAATTTGTACTAGTACGGCTAGTGGACCGGATGGGTTTTGTCCCTATTTCACTTAGCATTTGGATAACGACAACTCTAACTAAACTATGTGGATGATGATTGGGGACCACTAGGTTATGGGTATGTTCCCTACTAGTGGATCGTGCACGAGAAAGGATTTTACTATGGTTACATTGCACTGAGGTACGAGGTACATGGGGCCTGAGACTATCTAGTGCCTAGGGGTGTTCCCGATTTTGTTGCTCAGTGGATTTGTGGTATTTGCCCTTGTTTTTGGGTGTCTTTGGAATTATAATGCAGTATCTAATATTCCTATTTTAATGTGTTAACATTCTGAAAGTTTTATCTTGAAAAATGTTTTCAATTTAAAGTTTCATTTCGTGGAATTTGTCACCGCTTTTAATTGCATATTAAAACTGCTTGCTTTTTCACCTTGTATTGCATGCACCTTGGAATCATAGGGTGGTATCCTATTGGGCTTAGGCTCACACCCTACTTACACCCCTTGGGTGTATGTAGACCCTTTTTTTTACCTAGGTAAAGGAAAGGCTAAGGGTGTTGACAGTTCAGGGTGTTAGTCCTCATCCTTGGGGAGGAGTAGTGGAGACGACTTGGGGGCGATGACCCCTTGTCATGTGGAGTCCATGGGGCTGTTTTGTTTCTGTTCCATTGTGTCTTTGTACCTTTTGTATTGACTCTAAACCTATGTATTCAGTTCTGGTTTTTGTTTAAACATCGTTTGTTATAAATTTTTCAGATTCAGTTTATTGATTGTTTTTAATGGTTTATGCCTTCATATTCGGGTAAATCGTTCCCAAACCTAAATAAATGATACCCGGGAACTTGTGCCAGCCCGTGGGGATAGGGAACGCCCTTCGGGTCATGTCACGGGCTGGGTTTGGTGCCGGTTTTGGCGGTGACCAGATTCGGTTCGTGACAAAGGATATATACTATTCCATATGAAACATTGGGTCTCCAGATCATCCATCTGTACTTTCAACTCGTGATTATATACAGGTTCCACCACATATTTAATGATAGAAACTGGATCACTTCCTAGAACCAACTCAATATTGACCTCAATCTCATACTCAGGTGGAAATCTAGAGAACTCTTCAAGAATGGCATCATAAAAATGGTCTAGCACTGGAGGAAGTGTATCATGTTTTATTCCTCCATCATCCAGAGAAAGGTTTTCCATCTGATATTTGATAGAATCTTATCTTCACTGAATTGGTACTACACAACCAACCAGAAGATCCCACTATCCCATGTGATTATAGATGGCCCCATATTGATATAGAAAGGTCACTCTCTGGTGATAAAATTCAATATTATCCTATAATATAACTAGTCAATCCAAAATACGAATCAAATCATAACCTGTCAGTTATATCTCAATAGATCCCAAAAGAAATGGTAACCAACAAATTCTAGAGAACACCCTTTGATTCAGTTTATTTTCGCTTAACATTCTCCTAATTGTATACCGATGGTCAAGACACCATCTAAGCATTCCAAAAAAATTCTCAACCCATATTCAAAAACTGAAGATAAAAATGAATGTTATGCTTCTATATAAAATTTATCTCATGATAAGGTAGTCTATAAAAAATCATACCAATGATGGCAGAAGGTCGGGTATCGAATCTATCCTGAATAATCTGCATAGTGTACTACTGACTTACCCCTTATCCATGTGCTCTAGTTTTTATCCACCACACTATTACCTCTATTTGGTACAACCACTCCAATAATAGGGTCCCTCAATACCTACCTCATCCTAAACATCTGGTGGAACACCAACTATTAGTCTTCTAAGGGGTAGCTGATTGCATCATAGAATATGGTACCAATCCTGAACCACTACCATTTATTTAATTTTACATTCCCTTGAAAACCTCTATTGGTGACCCAACCACTCAAAAGAATAACAATCCAATGTAGGGTAAATAAAATAAGTCCACTTATAACTCTACTTTTAATACTGATAGAACTATATAATAACATAGCCCATAGATATATTTCCACTACCTTGACTGATCATACCACTATTTCCATGGTGATAATTTTAATAGAATTACTTATTATCACTAAAAGAAGTTCTCCCAATTCTCCCTCCTAAAACAGCATATCCATTTCTCTGGGAATCTCTCAAATTAATTTCCTTGTTGGGAGAATGATTCATCATGTTCGAGAAGGTACTAATGTGAAAGACATTCACCAGTAACTTGATTTCATTTAGAGTTCCATCCTAGACATTTATCACCCTGTAAATCACACCATCTATTAAAGATTTATCTATGAACTGTATATTGGTAAAACCTCCATAATTTTCCATCACAAACATTCCATATTAGTTTAGTTGAATGGACTCATTATCTTTCTCCTACCTTGAAATCATTGTATTGGGTTGGATAAAAACGGCTTCTAAAATTCTTTCTAGGATAACTCCTCTTTATTCTTGTGTTTCTATAAAATGTCCCGCTAATTATTCGCAAGTCCAAGAATCTTGTATATAGAAAGTTTCACCCTCATATCTATGGGTGTCTTAATGTTCTTAATGTTCATATTGTCTGACTTGATCCATAATTCTACTAATTGTTGGCCTCCCTTCCCACTGACATAGGTAGAAAATAAAGATGAAACTCCTCATTATTTCAGTCATTAAAGACATAGTGTGTATAGTCTTGACTTAAATGGATCACATGTCCTTCAAGATTCTATTTTGATGATGAAAATCCATCTGATCATGAGGAGTGACAAGAACATCAGTTCTGCCACATTAAGAGTGTGTTGATTTATACTCTCTTAACATTCAATTCAAATATGGTTAGGAGACATTTTCTATAAAATAAAATGAAAACTCCTTAGAACACTGGATAAAAAAATTCAATATAACAAGGTCGGAAATATAGAGAAGCATGGGCTCATGGAAACTATAAAATTGGCTTGATAAGTGAATTATATTGACATAACCATTCATTTATTATATCAACCATATATTATAAGCATCTCATTTCACAATTCAAACTGGAAAATATAAAACATGAAACAAATATATCCTTATCATGAATAATGCAAGAAAATATATATCCCATATGTTCCTATCATGATGCAAGCATAATTATTTTTCTCCATAATGGTCCATGAGTACAAATCTCAAGAATCAATGACATCACAAAATATGTGAATCAACCTATGTGAATTAATATCAGCTGTAATAAGTGGTGATCAAAAACTACAATCCCATCCCTGGGTACTTGGATAATCCACCATACATGTGTTTGATAATCCCAGGAACAAGATTATTACTAGGTAACAACACATCCTAGTATCCCTTATATTTCTCCCAAATATTAATGTAATAGAAAATAATAAAAACTAAAACCCTTGATATGAATTTTTAACATCACCTAACCTAACTCTCATTCATGTTTCCAAATCAGGTTAGTTGTTGGACCACAAACATGCCTCCCTATTTTCTGGAGTTTTCTGACTAGTAACAGGGGTATAAAGAACATAGTGAGAATACAATACCTACTAGTTAATAGTTTCAATAAATTAGAAATAAAAGAATATAAGAGTAAAAGAAATAGATGAATCAATTATTCATTCAACTAAAAAATAAATATGAATCAAATGAATCAGATAATAATAAACCATATAATATTAGCATGACATGTAAATAAATTTCATACTGAAATTATTAAAAATAAGAAGTCAATATGACACCAATAAACTCAATAGACCTTGGTCCCAAAAAGCATGTTGGTCCAATTCACTGATTTCATTTACATCTTGATGTATATTTAATGTTATGAATAAAAATTAGAATAAAAACAATTAGAATGAAATGATATAATTTCATATAATTTCAGTAATTCATGTTTGGGGGAGTGATATTGGCCCAAATAATTGAATTTTTTCAACTCATATTCATTTAAAATAACCCTAATTTTATCCAACTTCTGAGAAATTTTTTAAATTTTTTACTTTTTTAAATTTACACTAAATTTCTCTGTTGGTCAAATAATAATTTGAAATTTCTTATTCAACTTTTGAATTAAAAATAGGATCCATAATTTAATTTTTATATTTGTATTTTAGCCAATTTTTTAATTCATTATGAAATCAAAATTTTAAATGGGATTAATTTTTTAGCTTTAATTCATTCAAACATTTTTTTTAAATTATACGAAATCCATTAATTTATTTTGAAATTAAAATTAAAATATTTTATCTTGAAAATGACAAGTTTGATTAGGGTTCTAACAATAATTGATTAAATTTTAATGATATAATTCATTGATTAAATGAATTTTAAATTATTTTTTGAATGGTGAAATCATCAGTTGTATTTGTTTTATCATTTTTGAAACTAATCCTACAGTAATAAAATAAATTGATGTGCAGGTCACTCAAAATTTTGAAAATTCATAGATTAATCATGACTCCTCTTCTTGTGGTTGATCTAGAAACTGAAAATTTTATTAATGAATAGATCTACCAAATAGAAAAACCAATTGATTGCAAGTATGAAATTAACCATGTTAGAATTCCTCTCATTTTATTTCATCATTTAGTTGCATACCCTATCAATGGTCAATACACACAATGGAATTACCTTAACATCCATAATCATCATCTGTCCACCATTTGAATGGATATAGAGATTTTATACCTATCATAAATATCTTTTGGAAAATTGTGATGGAATGGTTAGACCCTTGATGAGTGGTGAGAGTCATATTTGGGAAAGGAGTACATCAGTCATAGTAAAAAAATAAATCAACCATAATAAAGAAATTGAAAATTTCATGGACTAGCTATACATAAAAAAAGGTAAGTAATCATGCACTATATTGGGAATGGTTCATCACAAGAATTATAAAATTTAAATATTCATCCATCTACAACACATAAAAAACAATCGACCATACTTATTCTCATGGGGAATCATCAAGATCACCCATTTCACCCACTAACACCAATTGATATCTTAATCCAAAGCTTATTATGGTGGTAAAATATAATCACTCACATGAATTTCTCTAATCCATATAGTGGATGAATTTGTATAAGAAGACACATAATGACTAATCTTATGGAAAATACATGAATGGATTTAGAGGAAAAAGCATAATACCATATGACTATATGATGATAACCAAGAATGAATACCAAATTTTTGTTCTGTCATGCCAACATGTTAATGAAACACCACCCCCAATAAACTACCTAAGTCAAGACACGATTTACAACACTTTATTTTCTAAATAACTAATTTTGCTATGCCTAGAGATCCCAAAATCCAAAATCAACCAAGGAGCAATGCTTATGATTGGGAATTTAAAAGTTGATATTACCATGAAGAAGATGACCAAACATTGTCCAAAGGAGGAAAATTGAAACAATTTATCATGTTATATGAATATCCAACCACAATTATCACTAAAATAAAACCCTACCATTTCACCCTATGAACATAATCTAAATTGATTCAGTGAGGATAACTAAGAAAAACACCCAGTGATGACACTTATTTCTGCCGAGAATGAATTTTTCATGTTTATGTGTCACCACACCTAATCTATGGTTTCTAGAATGAGATTAAAAACCAAAGGTTCACTAATAGCCCTACCCAATTTTCCCTCATCTCTACCACCATAAAATACTGATCCACACAATGAGTTACACCAATATTGGAAGAATATTCAACCACACGGAAGCTCAATGAGGTTATTTCTCACCAAAACTGAAGTTAATGATGTTAATTACTGAAAATTAATATTTTCATGGTCTTTTATTATTAATTTCCCCTAATTTTGGAATTATGATAGTTTGAGGCCATGTGAAAAACCACAATAACTTGTGGCATATACTTAGACTCATGCATGCCATGTTCTTTTTGAAATACCCCATTAGAAGCCCGATTAGAATAAGGATTCTAGAGGATGACACCCAATTACATTCCCATCCATTAAAGAAAAATAAAACATGCATATTCCCTAATAAAATTTCACGCCATAACCATTAGCATCTAGAACCAACTTTAATATTATGTCCTAGAAACCAAGGCATAAACCAATACCATTTAATTCTAGAAAATAATTTAATTCCATAGACCCATCACATGTTCCAACTCCTAACTTGATTCTATGGTAACAATCATCTTACACTAAATCTATTGATTAATAAATAATTTCTCTCTAGTCTTTCATGAATTAGTATAGAGAATAGTCATGGGTTGGGAACTATTTAATAAAAAATATTCAAGTATGCTAATTCAAATAAATACATTGTATTGAGCTTTTCATGTGGTGACAAAAAAAGAAATGGAAGTGGGATCATAATTTGAGAAATGAATCAATCAGATCTTGTTAATCAGAAAAGAAAAATGTGTCATCCAAGAAGTAGGGTTGGAATATCAAAGATATAGTAAAATATAAATAAAATTGTGACCATTCACAAGTGAAGGGGGATAACTCGCTCTAAAAAAATACCTATATTAACGTCAAATATTACTATCTTTAGTTTTTCCATTAAATTTTTTGTATTGTTTATTCTCTAGTGTTGGAAATCTAGTTCCGTAATTCCTATTCTAAGGAGGTATCTTCCACCATATGATGAATTCTTATTTTAAATAAAAAATGTGTATACCCTTAATTATCTAAATGTTTTTTGGATGCATATCTTTTTAGATATTCTAATTTTACATTTCATTTAAATATTTTATTGATTATTTCAATGGTTAGAAATATATATTCATGGGAACTCATTAACTGATAATGATAGTTAATAGATGGATTATCCCATAGTGATTGGTGGAAATTAATTACTTTTCTAGATGATGATACATAATATAATGATAATTTTTTTTATTCCAAGTCGAATATAATTAGAATGTATATTCATTAAAATATCATTTGATTAAAGAATAACAAGGATGAAAAGTTTAATTATGATTTCTGGGTATGTGGGGAGAGTAAGATGGGGTGGGAACACTATGGTTTTTCAAATTTAATTCTATAATAACCAATTTAGTGACCAATTTTATCATTTACAACCCATTATTCATGGTTTTAACACATCCACAACACTATCATCTCTTGATACAATTAGAGTACCACTTTAATAAATTTTTATTAGTTCAAAAATTGGTTTCTTGAGATCATTATGATAGGATTCCATTAAAACATACCACCATTTTTAGGGATTCCTGGTTCAGTACATTAATTTTGTTTAAAATTATTTAAAATGAGTAGATACAGCTCTTCCAACAGTATTGGTTTTGATCCTGATGCTGATATAATTATTCTCATTGAACTCAAAAAATAACTGAACAAGAAACTATATATTTTGTCACCATTTCAATGAATAACTCTCCTTCCTCAGTTTCATATTCTAAAATAAATACATTAGTTAGTGAAAAAATGGAAGACACTAATTCTCTGGTGAAAAAAGCTTTTGAGGAAATGAATGCATCAAATTTTAATAATAATAACTTATAATTACAATTTAATTATCAACAAGACTATAAAGTCAAAAATAAAATTAATTTTATTATACCTAAATTTAGTGGAAAATAAGGTGAAAACAAAAATAAACATTTTATATCATTAAAATTTGTATGATATGGATTCAGAAAATAGGATTCACTAATGCTTGAATCAGATGAAAGGATTTCCCATTCTCACTTAAAGGGGAAGCCAATGATTGTATCTATGACATGAATCATGGATATGTCACCACATTGGATGAGTTATAGAGGGAATTAATCTATAAATTATTCCATTATTAATGGATTTCTCAATAAATAAAAAATATATATGTAATCAATCAATAAATGAGAGAAAATATTCATGAGTTTTGGGATTGGTTAAAAAAATGACTAAATTATTCCCACAACTTCCTCATCAATAAAACATTTATTATTTTTATTTTACCAAGTATTTATAGAAAATGACCATGAACTATTAGATGATTATTTGGGGATAGCGTTGATTTGTAAGTCACATGTTTATGTTAGATAAATGATTGAGAGAATATCTCAATATTCCAAAAAATTGGAATGAGAACTACAACAAGAGGAGTTCTTCAGGTAAAAAGTTACAACACAAATTTACTAGAACAAAATTGAACAATTAACATATCTTGTGAGATATATAGCAATGAATAATTTGTTGGATTCATCACACACCACCCTAGGGATGTTCTGGATCTACTATTCTCTGTTGCATTTCGTCAGTTGATGTCATCAGTTCCAAGCAATTGGATATTGAGATTCCATGTTCTATTAGATGTTATAGAGTAAAACATGTAAATTCTTGGGATTTAAAGACTTTTCCCACTAATGAATTCGGTGTTGGTTTCTAACAATCTCAAATACCACCATTGTAGTAATTGTTCCAAGTGTCTTCTCAATATCATTTCCAACCCCCTCCATTATAGAGACATAGTTTCCAAACATCCTCAAGATTCAAGAAAGGAAAATCACATGATTAATCTATAAAGTTCATGTTTTGATTTTAAATAGAATATAAAAATAGGAAAACCCCACTATCACCACTCATGGATCAAAGTAAAATGAATTAAAATGTTATTTCATCCTGCATATAACCAACCTCAAATAACTATAAAATCAAGGCTTAAGTAATAATCCTACCTAACTAATTCATAACCCAAAAGGAAATTACATTTTTATCCCATTAAAGAGTGTAAAAGAGAGAAATGGTTTTGAAGGATCACCCATGGATACTGAATGTGGAAGTGAACAACAATTACAACCTAGTAAATCTTTTTAAGAAAACATGAGGAGGAATATGTGAATGATCAATACATGAATGAAAAAGGTAAAATAAATATTTATGATTCACATCAACCCCAACCACCCATCCCTTCAAGGATTAAAGGACCCAAAAAACTATTGCAGAAACATTATAGTAAGAGATTTTGGAAATATCCTGGAAATTGGTGATAAATAACAATTTTTTCAAAGACTTAATCCAAATACAATTGTATGAAAAAATTATTAAATTAATATGTATAGGGAGAAGGATATTGTGTGGTAATTAAGAGGTAATATTGAACATTTATTCCCTTGGTACCCCTAAAATCCCTTAGATATTTTGAGAACTATGTGCCTTTTATATCCACTAAACTATTATAGGAATTAATTTCACCAATTAATTGTGTGATTTAGGGGCCTAAGTTAATTTAATGCCTTATTATAATTATTATTCATTGACAATAGGATATATTAAACCTACTTATGTGGTTGTGCAGCTTTCTGGTCAATCTAGTGCCTACCCGTTATTTTTTCAAAAATATGTCTTAATAAGTGTACAAGGTTACAAATTCCCTATAGAATTATACATTCTCAATATTGATGAAGGAAAAGGTAATGGTAAATATCTAAAAATTATAAACATACCACTCCTTACGAATAATAAAACTGTAATAAATGACAATGAAGGAACCCATTCTATGAATTTTGGTGAGGAAATAGTGGATTTCAACATCCTCGACTTGATAAAACGCCCACATCAAGAGCATTTTGTTTTTATATTACAACATTTAGAATTGAATTATTATTATTTAAAGGTTATTAAAATTTTTGAGGATATAATCAGATTATTATAAGATTTATACACACCCAAACTTCATGAAAAATGAATTTTTGAAAATGAAGTCAATATTGAGATTGTTTTGACTGTTAAATAATTTAAAGAAATTGATGAATGTTTTTTTGATGAGTTACTAATATTTAATAGTAAAATTTTCATCATTCATGTCCATTTTTTAATCATGGATTAATGTGAACTAATATCATCTTTGGAAAACCCCCATAAATGAGAACATAATTTTTACCATCAATAAGAAAATATTCCATCAAAAATATTTTCCAGTCAAAATCTAAAATAATTTAGTATCTCTCTAAGAAAACTAAATGTTGAAAACTATAAATTTTTTTTGGTATTTCAACATACTAAAAGATTCATTTTTCTATTTTTATGTACTTATTTTCCTTTCAATTTTTCATGGTAAGTACGTTCCTATACCTAATCGAGATATTCCTGGATGTATTTTTTTAGGACTTCACTATATATGGATCTTCATTTCAAAGATGTCTTGGATGTTTGTAGAATGTTTTGAAATGTTGTAATGAGAAATTTTTTTAAATATTAAAAGTCGAATCTTAGGGTAGATAATGAAATGTTTTCTGAATTTTGATTTCTAAAGATGGTATTAAAGTAGGTAAATTAAAATTTCATATTATTTCCACACTGCCTTTCTCCGCCACAGTGAGACACATTAGATCATTTCGATGCCATATAGGATTTTATATATGGTTTATTAGGGACATTGGAAAAATTAAATTCCACCTAACTAACCAACTCAATAATTAATCTAATATCAATTTTGATGATTCATTAATTGTTTTAATAAATTTAAAAGATTTCTTGACCACTACCCCCATTATCCATACACCAAAAATAGTTACACCTTTGAAATTATCAATGATAATTCCAATAGAGCCATAGTGTATGTGAATTCTGAAAATATTTTTTGACATCCCCGTGTCAGAGCCTACACCGCACATACTCTATAAATTTACCATATTAACTACAAGAAAATAGATAAGAAGTTTTTTTATTATTGTAGCATTAGAGATATTTTGTACTTATCTTTTAGGGAGTAATGTAACCGTTTATTCTAATAATGAAGAACTGAGATATTAATCAATAAAACAAATTAAAATCCTAGACTAGTGATATGGATGTTATTGTTGTAAGAGTTCTACATGTATATTAAGGGAAATAATGATAATGAAACATGTTGGCCGGCCACATGAGTCATATACACAACACTACTATGGTAAAACCAATCCATAATACTAATTTGGATGAATCATTCCATGGTGAGAAATTTTAAAACCTCACTGATGTGTCCCTGTATATAGACATAGTGAATTTATTTTTGAAATCAAAGTTACCATATATCCTTCATAAATATTAATCTTCTAAATTGAAACATTAATATAAATATTATGTCTTAGAGAATCCTTATTTTTTAAACTTTATAGTGAACAATCCATTATAAGGTAAATCCTTGAATAGGAAATATACTTGTTTCTATCTTTAAACATAAACTTTAATATGAAAGATATTTTGTACCTCAATGAAATGAATGAATTTTTTTATGATAAATATTCTCCACACTAACCATTTAAAAAATCTCATTATTTTTTCAAAAATATGTCCCAACTACCAGACTTTTGGTAGAATTTTCAAAATTTATGAGATTCCTAAAAACCATTTGAATTTTAGGATATTTTCAATATATGGTATATAACATCATGGGACCATTTTTCAAATCATTTGTATGTTCCTATATTTTTTTATCAGTGGACTATGTTTCAAATAGGATTAAAACAAAATCTACTTGAACCGATGCTTCAAAACTATGATTGAGTTTCTAAAATAAAATAATTTTATTTGTTTAGAGTAATTGAAGATATAATCAGTGAAAAATTTAACAAATTATCCAAAAAGAACATATATTTACTCAAGAAAACATATATAGTTCACCATTAAACATATAATACCCAGCACACATCGACAAAAGCACTGGTTTGATTTTCCAATAGAGAAGTGAAAATAATTTTGGAGAAAACGGTGTAGCCCAACCACTCAGACATGAGTATGAAATTATAGGATACAGTATGGTAATAAATAATATCCTACAAAACCCTTTTAGGAATGTCACCCTATATTTTTTATTATGGTAAATATTATCACCTACCTGGTAAGTTGTAGCACAAATACAACCAGGTTGTCAAAAGAGAGAACCTGAATTTTGGAAAGGATGGAGAATAATAGAATCTATAAATGATGGACCTCAAAGATCTAGTAATGGAATTATATTGTAACTCAATACTATAGATTTGAAAAAAATGAATCTTTTCTTGAAAAAAGTGATCCCAAAAGATAATTCCACGATGGAGACAATGTGTTGTTATTTTCTTTAAGGACTAAGATCTTCCTAGTTTAGATTCATTCACAGTAGAATATGAAATACATTATAAGGGGATGTATAAAATAATATATTCATTTTTAATGAAAAAAATGAAGAAGTACTTGGAATATTTATTAAAATAACATATATATGAGTTTAAAATCTTCTCTTCTACTTATAATTTGACCACTGTTGGTTTTTATTTTTCCCTCGTGATGGTATAGCTGATTACATTTTTTCGAAATTCTTTTCTTGAACATATACATGTGGGAATTAAATTAGAATTATATATGAACCAATTTTGGTGGAAAAGGACATATTAGTTTTAGTATGTTAGGACCATTTTTTTATTTCTCTATAAAAAATAAAACCTCAATATGTTTATAGGAGACTATACATAGTTTCTATAGATTTCTATTTTTAAAATTTATAGAGGGTAAATAAATAATAAAATAAAAATAAAAATAAAATAAATGAAAATTTAACTTCAATGATATTATACCTTATTAAAATACCTCATTATATCTAAGGGATATATTTATTTTAAAATTACTAAATGTGAATTATTGTTGAGTGAAAATAACCACTGTAAAATGGACATTATGTTTAAAGACATGAGAAATCAAATAAAAACATAAAATATCTTCATGAAATAAGAATTATAAAAATATGTTACTAGAATTTAAGACAACATATTTTGTCACCTAGCCTTAATAATGAACTAACACCTTAGTGAGGCTACCTAAAATAAAATGACATCATCCTTTTTTTAAACGAAATAAAATTGGAAACATGGATCCCACAACGAATCTATGAGAAAATGGACATATGTCTGTGAGTATACCTCTATAAAAATTTCAATAATTTATTTTTCATGGTCCTATGTATTTAAATAGATGATAAAAATTCATAAAATAAATAAATAATGTTACCACATGAAAAAATGAATTTATTTAAGTGATTAGAACATTGAACCCATGATGGGGGAAATTAACATATAAAAAATATCATTTAATGGAGTATAATTGATGTTTAAATATGAAATAATTTTTAGTAGTTTTTCTAAATAATTAATTATAGAATGGTTATCTTTTAATGATTAAATTTCTCTTAAATCTATATAATTCACCACTAGAACTGTAATTTTAATGTGAAACGATGTAAAACACTGTCTGAAAGTCACATAAGAGGAATGAACAGTCAGTGGAAGAATTATTTGTTTTATATGAAATAGGGTTTTTAATTTAAAGATACACATAAAAATAAAAATAATAAATAAACCATGGAAATCAATGATATAATTTCCCATGATCGAAATATTCCCAGTGCGATGGAGTGATTCAAAACTGAATCTCTGATTTTTTTCTTATAGTCATATAAAAAGACCCTTATTTAATCATATTCCCATGTAAAATAGTGATTTTTATTTACACTGTGAATTTTTGAAATAGTTTCTTAATGGATTAGACAATAATTATTATTCTTTTACTAATATTTTCAATTTAATCGAGCAGCCATACATTAATTGAAATTTTTTAATTTTAATTGACTATTTGATTCATTCAGAAAATATATATTCTCAAATATATTAATAATTTATTTTTAATTTCTTCATTGTTGTTAAAATTAAATGAAATCCATAAATTAGTTTTGAAACTAAAACTGAAATTTTATGATCTTAGAAATGAAAATTCAAAATAGGGCATGAAAATTTAATGATGATAATTATATTAATTAATTGAATGAATATATTAATTTGAAATTAAATTTTAAATGGTGAAATTGACATTTTTATTTATTTAATTATTTTATAATTTATTAAAGAACTGTGAAAAAATGTGAATGGTGAGGTTACTCAAATTTTGGAAAAGGAATAGATCAACAAAGAATTATCTTCCTAAAGTTGAATTAGTAATCAAACATAAGTGTGAAATCACATGATTGATAAATCCACTTATATAAATCGATCATTCAGCTATAAGCCCTCTCTATGATCAATATTCATAATTGAAATCATAAAAAGTCCAAAAAATCCATCTCTCCACCAATGTACTACATAAAGTGTTTTTTGAGCTATTATGGATGTCATTTTGCAAAACAAATAGATCAACTGTGCCTACAAAGAGTGGCGAGAAAAATAATTGTAAAAGGAATTCGCTGATTTTTGGAAAAAAATAGATAGGATGAAACTATAAAAATGTGAAAGGAATGGATGTGTCACACATCAATAATGGAAGAAAATTTTCATTTTGTTGGGAATCGACCATACCAAGACTACCCAAAAAATGGAAAATGCATGGATATTTTGAACATCAAAAAATTGCATCCACACCTCTTCTCTTGGTTAATCATCTTGATCGACTGCACCACCCTCTTAAACAAATTGTTAGCTAAAAATGAAGCTTGTGAAGGGGATGAGGAAAACCCATGGATGATGCTGAATTTTTCAAAAATAAAGATCTTATAACCAGAAGAAGAATAAAATTAACCATGTTTTAAGAATTTTTTTCCCATTATAGAAGAAAAGGATGAATACCATTTGACTAGTTGATTCTAACTGAGAATGAACCCCTGATACTCAATATACCATTCCTTACTACAGAAGAAACAACTGCACCACAACACTAATCTAGCAAAGACACAATTGAAAACTAATGTTTGTTAATGTAATAAATAATAAGTGCATATAGAACCCCACATCATCAATTAGTTGAAGAAATATTCCCATTTCATGGAATGTTGAATCCCAGATATCCATGAGTAAAATGGTCAAAACCTCATCAAAGGGGGAAACTAAAAATATTTGTCCTTTTTGGATGAGTTAGAAACCCATATTCACACCCAAATTCAACACTTTATGAACTTCAACTAACTAAATTTTAAATAATAGTGAAAATATCACTAAAAAATCCCATGCTAATGCCACTAGTCTCAACTGATAATGAATCATAATTATTGAAGCATCGCTACAGTGATCCAAGATTGTTAGACTGAGTTGAAGAATCACTATGCTGATGAGTTCCCTTCTGACACAAAACTCATCCACACCACCCTAAAATGGTGAGCCACACACTTAGCTATTATGGTAGTTGAGGCATATACCACCACACTAAATCATACCTTGTTCATATATCGACAAAACAAGAGTTGAAGATGTCAATTACTGAAAATTTAAATTTTCTGTTTTCATTTGATTATTAATTTTCCCCCACGTATTTATTATGATTGGTTTTGACCATGTGACTGGTCCCACACACTACATAGTCACTACCCCGTGTCCACTATGTTTTTATTGAAATGACACTTTTTAAATCCCATTGGAATCATGATATGGGTAGAGAAGACCCAATGTCATGCCAATACAATAATTAATTCATGATGAACTGTGTGCCCTATTAAAATTATATACAATACCCAACACATTTCATATCCAATTACAATTATGAGTGATTAAAACCAAGTCCCATGACTATTAGATTTATATCCACAAATTAATTTATGTCAAGGGACCCAACATGTGTTCCAAAACCTCATGTGTTTCTAGGGAAGCATTCATCCTCCACTAATGCTATGATTTAGGGAAATATTTCTTTTTTATCCTTTATGAAGAAGTAAAAATATCAATCTTGGGATGAAAATGCTATACTAAAAAATACTAAAGGCCACAAATTCAACGAAATTTTAACTATCATGTTGTTCATGTGTGGACAATAAAAAATATAGATGTGGGATTCGAATTAGAGGAATGAATATGGCATGTTAGGTTTATTAGAAAAGAAATTCATGACTTCTAAAACTATTGTATTAAAAATTGAATATCTGGGATCATATCTACAAAAAGAAGAATTTTTAACCAAAGGAGGGGGTGGAAAGATATGAAAAAAATCAGAGGATCAACTAGAGAAGTTTTTTTCAACTTCTAATAGGTTTATTTTCATTCTATTTTTTATTCTATTGTGATGGAAAACAATGATTATGTAGGATGATCCATAGATATATATCCCAACTATATTACAAATTATTGTTTTAATAAAAATTCATCTTCGTTTAATTCTATGGATGTGTTTGGATGCATAGATTTTAAAATAATATTATTTGACTTCACATTTAAATCATTATTTCATTATTTCACTAGTTACACACATATGTTCTTTGGAACTCCTTAACTACACATGATAGTTATAATTGGGATGATTCAAGTGTGATTTGTAGTATCCAGTCACTAGGATTGTAAAATACAGGGAATGAAAATACTATTATATTATTCATGTTCTTAACTAAAATTTCTACGAAAGCATTACCATAGAGATTTCAATTGACTAGAGATTGATGAGGAATAAAAATTGTGTAATGATTCACAGGTATGTTAGGAGAGTAATATAAGGTGGTAATACAATTTTTTACGTTGAATTTTAATCTAGTCAATTTCATCCAATTTTTGTACATTTTGAGCCCACTAAATAAGATTTTAACACATCCACAATGATGTATTCACTAGATACAAATTGTGTCTCCCATTACAACATTATTCTCATGATACATTTTTTTGATGAGTACCTTATTATAGGATACTCATCATTCATTTGCAAGGATGAATCATTCAAGTGTTAGGTTTAGCACAAAATCAGACAGTTCATGTCTTGGATAAAATTAGATATTATGATGCACAATCAGTTGATTACACATGTGGCCATTTAGAGTACAATGTTTGTTCACTTACATTATGTCCCATGATCATTATGGTATTTTCGTCTTCTGTATATGGTACATATGATTCATATGTGGTATTTTTTGTTGATTACTCTAGGACATAGGAATTTATTTACTTTGGAAAAAAATAACTTCCTAACATATACCATAAAATTCATCAAAAACATAAAAAAAAATTATTTGGGGTTATTAAAATAAGGAGTTTCTAGCCAATATAACTATATCCCTCTTTTTCATGATAAAAAGTCTTCACATATTAAATGAAATGAATTAAATACATCATATAAATTTTTTTAATAAATTGAATCATAGAATATTGTTAATCATTCAATTAATTTCAAAAGTTATCCCCCTTTTAGGGTTTTCAAAAAGTTATTTTTGGATAAAAAGTTACATGTAATAATAATGAAAGACTGAAATAATAGAGAATATATAAATGATACATATCAAATAATATATTACATTATATAAAAAAGATATTATAAAAGAGCACAACGAGAGTTTAACAATCAAGAATTATAATTAGTGTTAGAATCCAACACATCCTAGATTTCATTAATAGGACTAAGGTCATTCCCTTTTCAGTTAGAGTCCACGGAATATTAGTTTGGATGGGTTTTTTGTTCTAAAAGTTTTTTAGTTGGGACCTAAATTATCTCACTCCTTGAAATAGGGTTGACATGTTGGAATTCTTGAATAGGATAAAAGACAAAATGTTTATTGGAGGAGGTTGTAGTCTGAGGGGTTTAGGTAATATGTAATGTGGGAAGTGATGTAATTTCAATGTTGGAAGTGCATAGGTAGGGATCTAGAAACATTTTATTGAACATAATAACTCGTGATCCATGTTCCATTTCCTAAAAATAATTCTCTTTATTTTATATGAAGGAATCTTGAACATGAACCAAAATTTTCATCTTTTCAAACTGAGACTTGAATTCTTGGTTCAAGGGAGGCATCCTGATATCACTATCCAGTGATCTGAACATAAATTTCTAGTACGACATGATGAATATTATTCTATGATAGATTTTAATGACCATTTTGATATTCTCTCTTTCTCTTCTTACCTATTTGACATCATTTCTAACTAATTCCAATGTCTTAGTAGCATGGGTCTGAAAACCATCAAACATCATCTCCCTTGGTTTCCCAAAATCATCCAAAAGATATCTAATTCATATCTTATGTGATTCATAATGGAATATTCTTTTTTAAAATAAAGTATATGAGGGTTATGATGTTGGTCAATAGATGTATAATCCTAGAACACTAAATTTATATATCTTTGGGATAAATTCGACATCATATATAAAAGACATCACTAGGAATCACTATCAGGTGCTTCAAATTAGACAATAATATTTATTATAAGGTCCATTTAATATGAAATCTAGTATAAAGATGATTATTAACTATAAATATTCAAATTGTGAAACCGTCTTCTCTGATTGGCTCTATTGAGTTTCCAAAAACCAATAAATAGTTCTTTCAACACCCTCGTTAGATCTTATTTGAACTCATCAAAATCATATTTTTTACATATTATGGGAAAGGAATAAAAGGTGTATATTGAAGAATAATAGTATATGGAAAACATGTCAACTACATTCTATATACCTCATCCTCAGTTTACAATGACTCAGATCTCACATTCTGGACTTCATCTTCATCAGCAATATCCTCATCATCCTCATGAAAAAATATATCCAGAGATACAACAAGTGTCATATCACTACTTTTTATTTTCACTTCAACATCCTTGGTAGGATTATGACCAAATAAATGGTTCAAATATTGATACATAAACGGTATGAAAGGAGAGACTTCATCTCTTTTGTGAGAATATATATCATCTATCATGTATTATTCGAAAACTCATTTATCATAGGAAATGATAGGTCTACCAACATGGTGTAGACTTCCCAAACATCCTTATAATCATTATTCAATGTATTCTAGTACTAAAACTACTGTTCTTATGGACTTCTCCATCTTATATGGTGTGTTGGGTATACTGGGTCCATTATTGCTTCAAAACTCAGGGTTAAAAAGTGATTATTTTATAATCATTCTTCATCTTCTTCATACTCACTAGGTTCATCATAGTTAGGTTACCCAAAAAACAACCGACTGAAACCACAATCTCATAGATATCTTTGTCTTTTAAATCTTCCATAAATGAATTAAATGGTATATAAGAGTCAAGTGGTCCAAAATACATAGTAGAAGAGGGTCCCTTATCATCCTTATAGGTCTCTCTGGCATCCTCATCAAGATTTTCTACCTCATCCTCTTCTTCCTCAACTACATTGTCTGGATCAAGGCCTAGATCCACTATATCCCATGATATAACTAGATAATTTACTAGATAAAACTTTTAATATACTTTCTTATGGTTAGTCATCCATTCTTTTTTCTAGGGATTCTGATTTACCAAAATCTAAATAAAAATTTAATGTGTTAGGTGTAGGACATTTGAGGAAGTCATAATTTCCTCCTCCTAAGGAAGTGATCAATTTTAAGACAATAAGAATGATATAAACATTCGATGTTTTTTATAATTGATATTATAAGTTCGATTTCATAACTCATTAATATGTTTTAATACATATCTTCACAAAATAAAATTAATTCAATTTTTCATTAATATTACGAAGAAAAAATTATTATACATCTGGATAATAAGGTCCCCATTCCTAGGATAGATCAGATACAAATTGGACATTATTAGAGTCCTACATTCACCATTGAGATCCACTATGGTTAGATTCCATAGAGTTCCTTTCCAATTCAATTCAAGTATAGGATTTTTTTTTCAAAATGTTAATTTTTTACTGTTTGTGAGATTTATTCATAACCATGATCATAATTAAGAGGTAACACTATGCTCTTTTGCGGGTGTTTTAATGAATGCTAAAATTTCCTGTCCATTCACAATTTTCTGAATGGAGTCTCATTTAATTATAGAAATAAAATATAGATGGGAATTGAATTACATAACTTTACATAGAGAGAATGACTTTCCATTTTTTAAAACCATTCTTCGCAGTCTTGATTCTGAATTACATTCTAAACTAATGATTTTACCAATTATATCCAATAATAATCAACTTCATTTTATGAACACATAATTAAATACACCAAATGTGGGTTTCACAACTTCACTAAAACAGTCATACTAAATTTTTTATTTAATAAAATTTATTACACGAGGCCCTTAAGTAAGATGTTTAGGATTAGGTGATCATTTTATCCTCTGAAATTTTTCACTTCAATTTAATTTCTCAGAAGGTTCGGGATTGATAATTAGTTTTGAGAGGTAGAGGGAGACTGATTGATTAGGTATTAATAAAAGGAATGGTATTTAGGTAAGAACATGCATTAATTCATTTTTCAATGTTCAATTTTGTTAAATAATTTAGGCAATAAAATAATAATATACTAATGGAGAATCCCACTAAAACAACATTCTGTAAATTAAAAGTACAAATGTATGATATAGTTATATTGACCATGTAATAACGATTACTAAGATAAGGAATGATAGGAATAGTTATTGTAATATCATGTTTTTTATGCTAACCACATGAGAAAAAACTCATGGTATAGATATTGAAAAAATGATTAATGTTTCTGGATAGGTATAATGATTGTTTGAGTAAACCTTCACAGTAATTATAGTTATTTCATGCCAAATTGGTCACAGTCACTTAACTAACCATTTGAATAAAAACTCATGGTCACTTAACTGATGGTGTGAACAAATATCTATAGTTAGGTAAGAAAAATCTCAATAAAAAATGAAGGTATAGGACTTATAATAGTAATTTATAATATTAAAATAGATAGAAATAAATTGAAAATTTTAGAATTATTTTATCATTCCAATTTATGTTTGATATAATTAATTTTCTAAACAATTAATTTTTTTTATTAATATTTCAAAAAGATGAAGTTCAATACCAATGAATTCAAGATTAATATCACCCCTTCGAAAATGGTCTCTCAAAAAGGAATGGCTTATATCAATATGTTTTTTCATTGAATTAAATACAAGATTAATAAAAATATTAATTTCACTTGTATTATCAAAATTTATATGGTCCTATAAAAATTTATGTCCATAGTCTTGTATTGGTGTTTTTATCCATACAATATGTGAAATATAACTGCATGTAGCTATGTTCAAAACATTAGTAGTAGATAACAAAATAGAGATATACTTTTTACTACACAATAGAACAAGATACTTTCCTAAAAGGTGTCATGTTCCAATGTTTCTTTTAATAGGTAACATATATCCTCTAATATCAACATCGAAATAAAAAACGTTGTCAAATTATTCTCCACTATCATAAAATAGTCCAATTGTTTTATAATATTGAGGTATTTAAAACTTATTTTATGAGTATTTAAATTTGATTCTTTTTTATTTTCTGAAAATCATGCACACACTAAAAATTATATTAGGTCGGCTAGTATTTATTTATAGTAACCATCCATTCATAACTCTATAGAAGGTTTGACCAACTAATTTCCTAGGTTGAGGAAGATAAAAAATAAAAATTATACTCCTGGGAGTATCACTACCTTTAGTTCTATACATACCAAAATTCCATAACAGATCATTAGTGTACATTGTTTAATTTAAAATTATTCCTTTCCTAATTTTAAAAAAACAGAAAAACAATGAATAAACCTAAATCAACCATTATAAATAATTGATATTAATTTTACATCATTTTTAAAAAATAAATTCACAAATATATTTGGTTGGTCTAAAAATAATATCATAAACCTATATTTGAATAACTAAAACAAAAATTTAAAATTATATTAGTAAATATAATAGGATCCCCTATTCCATATTTATGATATTTAGAAATCAAGAATGAGTTAGCATGTTTTAAACCAGAAATATCATACTTTATTTTAAATATATGAAAAGGAAAATTGGGTTGTTGAAAAATATTGTTTATTGTAAAAAATCCTCAATTATATAATAATGAAAAAGGAACTCTTTATATACCATTTATATACCCTGAAACAAAATTTTTACCCAAATTAAAAAAATAAATTTAATATATTTAGGCCGTTTTACTAGTGAAAATATTTATTCATTATCAATACCATCCTCTTATATATAACCTTGTGAAAATAGTCTAACTTTATTTCTAATTATATAGTAAGAATCATTACCATTTCTCCTTAACATCAACATAATTCCAATGGTCAGGAAGTCCTTAGTTCTTCCCACTAGTTCTCATACATTTTAATTTCAAATTTATTCAACACTTCTCACATATACATTACCTAAAATTGATTGTCTATTACTTCATTGTTTCTTTGAGGTTCATATTGTGATAGGATGTATCGATGTTCAACACGGCCTCTAATAGAATCTCTAGTGTAATATCGTCTCTAAATATCAACAACTATAAAATCTAGGGGATATTATTTATGAGTCCTAATGAGTATAGAGATATAATTTTTTGATAATTATTTTTATTCTTTAGGTTCACGTTCAAAAAATAAGTCAATGATGGGTTATTTTTAATAAAATTTTTTATATAACCAACATTAGGCTTGGTTGTGTTATTTATATTCAAAATGGAAAGATCGTCCTCAATGTTTTCTAAAGGGGTGGTAGGATCATGTGGAAATGTTTCATCTAATTAAACATATATATACTTTTCCAAAATTTTGGATCTTTTATTGAATGATCAGTACGATTTAATAGTTTTAGTATAACCAAGTAATATCCCTTCATCACCTTTGGATGCATTTTTTTTCGAAATTCTCCATTACGTTGAGTATAAATACCTAACAATCAAAAAATCTAATGTAATTATCCTTTGGTTTTGTTCCAGCCATAACTCATATAGATTTTTCATTAAATATGTTTTAATAAGAACCCTGTTGATAATATATAAATATATATTAATGGATTCTATCCAGAAATAATCATGTAGATAATATTTATTATGTATAGTCTGGGAAATTTGTTAATGTGTTCTATTTATTCTCTCTATAATACCATTCTGTTATGGAGTCCTTATAGTTGAGTATTTGTGATTATAGGTACACTTTGAGAAAAATGATTAAAAATATTAGTTTTCAAAAACATGGTCATGATCAATAATTAATGTCTTAATAGTGAGTCCACTAATATTATATATATATTTTCCATTATTCAAAAAATAGGATCAAAATTAACTTCAATGAGATTGAAAGAATACTCAGGTGTATCTAGAAAATTAATCTACAATAACATAATCCTAATGTTCCCTACATAAGATAAAAATCCTAGATGGTATAAATATGACAATGTGACCCAACTCTAGGGGTTTCGAAGATGAAATTAATTTCTATTGGTTTAAATAGATCTAATGTTGTTTCCATTTTTTGACATTGGTTACAAACTTTTTCTTTTAGGATTTTTAGTTTTGGAAGATCCTTAAATAATCATTTTATAATTTTTTTTATATGTGAGTAATGGATTTAGGGGAAAACTCTCTTATTTCATAATGAATATTTTTTCTGAAGGATACTTAAGCATGAAATATTTTGATAAAATAAATAATCTAAATAATTTGGATTAACATTGTCATTATGTCAGGTAGTAAAATTAAAACATGGTAAGAATCAAAAAAAATTAATTTATTTTTTTCAATTTTATCATTATAATCATCATCAAATGATTTTGAGTTACTAATAAAATATATTTAAAGCAATATATAAATAAGTCTTTATAAATCAAAAGGGTACTAAAATTACTAATTGGGATGAGTCCAATTTTCTTTATTTTGGCATTGTTCTTGAAAGTGACATGTCCACCATCCAACTTGATAAGACTTTTAAAACATGAGTAGTCACAAATTATATGTATGGGGTACACACTTTCAAGATAATATTAGTGATGAGTGATTCTCTCCAAGCAGGATTATTACACACATTTAGATGTGAAATGATTTTGGTACCAAAAATATTTTTCATTATGAAATGACAGTAATAAATATTTTTGGAATCCAAATCTGTTTTACATGTTTAAAAATTATATAAATTAGGCTTTTAGAAATTTAAATTTTATCAAGACCATATGAATTGGAACTATTTAAATTATTGAATGATCTTGATATTGGAAAAAATTTATTCTTATAAATTTTATTCTGATAGGGCTCAAAACCAATGCCAGTTGTAATCATAGGTACTATTTGATTACCCAGAATCCAATATTATATTTATCTACCATTTTTTAAAAATTGAAGATAATGTCAGATATGATCATTTGAAAATTTGATATCATTATTTTCTTTTTACTAACGGATAATTATTTACGATATATATATAAAAGACATATTAAAAAAGAACACACATTGTTAGTGTTTCTTAAAACATTTATATTTCTGAAAGTTCGTAACATATTAGAATATTCTTAAATTAAATCATAATTTATCATGATTTAATCATTATTTTTGGTTTATAATTTTAATAAATATTATTTTGAGATGAAAAAAATTAGCACCATAGATGTTTTTTTCAAAAAACACCAGTTTACTCTCTCATTCTTGTCTTCTCTTCTAAACTCAATGTCACATGAACTATCATTAGAGGTTCTCTAGGTCACTTCCATAGCCTTATTTATATTTTTTTAATATATCTGTATATCATTTATTATGATTTATCTTTATACATTTTTCTTTGATATATCCTTTTCTTTTTCAGTCATAAAAGGTTACTTCACCAGATTTATTCTCATTTTTTCAATTAACTTTTTGATCATACTTTCCTCCATAATTTGTTTTAATGATGAATTTATTCGTCTAGTAAAACATTTAAATAACATAAATTTGATATCTTTTTCCTCATTAATATCTAAAGGTTACTCATTCTCACTTGAACTATCAACATTGATTTCATCAGTTAGTTATGAGTTATAAGTTTTAAAGGAAATTTATTTTCTTCTGTATTCTTCTTCATCCGTAGTTATATTAAATTAATCTTTGTACATCATGATATATAAAATAAAATCATTTACTAGTAGTTCACTTATGTCACATGATTCTATTGTGTAAATAGAGGTTCCTCTCCACCGATCAGGTATGCACCACAAAAGATTCATCACTTTATCAGTATATTCAATTTTCTTCCCAAGAGGATGCATCATGTTTACAAAATCACTGAACATAAGATACATATCAAAAAGGGATTCATCAGGTCTCATATTAGTCTATTTTTACTTAATGGAGAGATTAATCAAAAACATTTATTCAACAATTGATGTTCCTTCATGAGAAACTTTATATGTTTCCTAGATATCATATGTAGTATAATAAGAAATTTTTTATTAAACATATTTTCTCCTAATGAATACATAATGTATTCTTTGTTTTACAACTCTAGTCATAAGTGAACATAGTGTCATTAAACCCATCATCTTTATCATCTGTGTTTTTTTTCATATTTATCCTTTATTTTGGCCTAAATATCAAATCGCATGCTCACTATATAGATGTTCATTTCGATCTTCCATTGGGTATAATTTTTGACATTAAAATAAGTACATGTAGTCCGCTATAATATATTATTATCCACAAAGATATAAATTTATAAATAATATCAATTTTTATATTTTGGTTAAAGAAGTATCATAGTTAAAAATAAAGAAATAAATAATGAAGTAAAAAATTCTTATGATTTTAATTTTTTTATAGTGGGAACCTCAAGGGGGCGGAGTTGAATTGAGTTTCCAATTAAAATATTCGGTAAAAATAATTAAAAACAAAATTCCAAAAACTATATTATAAATTTGAGATAACTAATATAGTAGAATTATATAATTTTGTGATTATCAATAATTATAAAATTTTGAATTATAACTCATTTAAAACAATTTTAAAACTCTTTTAGCTTTTGAAACAGATTAAATTTTATGAAAAAATATATATAAGACATTTATTAATGTTAAAAATCAAACTATTGTTTTGTAATCGAGTATCAAAAACAAAAATATATTTTATTTTAAAAATAGTAAAAAAAATTGGAAAATCATGAAATGGATTAAAATAAGAGGCTCTCCATCATGTCATTACCTAGTCCTCTCCACTTGGAAATCACCCCTTACTATGCCGTTTTAATCAAATAAACTAACCCAAAACCTAGATCAAGTATTAAAAAAACATCACTCTAGATGTTTAGTAAACACATAGACTCTTCCATAGTTTTATATAGTTTAGAATATGTAAAATAATAGAAGAGATGGTGTCCAGAACTCACCAATATAATACAAGAATCCATGTTAATGAATAAATATATTATAACAAACACTACTCAAAATGTAAGATAGAACAGAAATCCCGCTTAGCCTGGCTATCATTTTTTTCTCAGTTTTCGTTGAATTTTTCCTTGAAATTATTCAATTGAGTTTAAAAAGTGTTGCCTAAAAAATAGAGTATCATGGAAGATTCAGTGAAACAGTATGGAATGAGTGTGTTTTTCGCAGACACACATATTCACCAGCAATTTTTTTAATAGTAGGGTCTTATTATTAATGATAAATGTTCTCTAAACTATCCATTGGATGATATTTAGTATTTCAACCTCATACTCATTGTAGTTTTATTTAAAACATATACGCATTTAATGATTCCAAATATATCGATTTGATATTTGGAAATACCCCACTACTTATGTTATAAATAATATCTTTATCTTTGCTTAATGAGCTGTTACTTTGGTTCCTGGTTTCTAGGCATAGTTAGTTGGTGGATACATTGAAGGTTCAGTATATTCGTTCTTATGGTCACCTGTTTCCTTCAAATGGTTAGTTTCTTTATTCATGCAGTAGGTTCATTTATTTATGATGTAGCTTCATTTCATCATGTGGTAGGTTAATTTCTTCATAACATAGTTTTTTTCTACATGATGACACTTGGTTTGAAGAAACGGTCACTTCAGAAATTCATGTGGTAGATTCAGTACTTCTCAGGGTAACAGTAATTTTTATTGCAGTCAATTCCTTTTTTCATGAAATCACTACAATAAATACACATGGATAGTTCAGTAATTATAAAATTTCCACTCATTGGTCATAAAGTGACATGTTTATTCATGTGGTAGGTTGAATCATTGTGTGGTAGGTTTAGTACACATGTGGTCAGTTCCAAATTTGGGTTGAACTAGCGCATCTGATGCATAGTTAGTTTATTTCACATGTGATCCATTTGAGTTCAATGTGTTTTCACTAAAACATTCTTACATAACATTCATAATTATTCAATGTTAATTAAATGGATGGTTCATTACACATTTGGTAGTTTTTCATAGTCACTCTAAGACAAAGACATTTTTCTCATTTTCTCTAGAAAATAGTTGTCTATATTAAAAAATGTAATTAATTATAAGAAAAATAAATATTATTTGTTCTTATTAATATAATGAGTATTTGAAATAGGTAAAAAAGGCCCCAAAAAACCCAAAAACCCAACTCCTCGAACATCTGTGAAAGACTATAAAAAACCCTAAAACCTAAAAATATTCTAAAAAACATAAAACCCTTAAAATCCTGAGTAAGCCTAAAACACTTGGGAGACTTCAACTATAAAAAAACACCCCATAAAACAATAAAATCACATTAACCACCCAAAAAACCCTAAAATCTATAAAAAACAAAAAGACTATAATGACATAAAAACAAAAAAAATACAACGCAACCCAAAAAATATAAAAACCCTAAAAGACCCTAAAACCCAATAAAGACCCTAAAACACATAAGTACCCTTTAAACATTTTAAACCCCTCAAAAAAATAAAAACCCATAAAATAAATGAAAACCCTAAAAACATTTAAAACACATAAAATAATATTAAAACCACCTGAAATCCCCAAAAACCGCAAATAAAATCCTAAATTCCTAGAATAAAATTAAACCCACTAAAACCCGTAAAACCCATAAACCCCCTAAAAATATCCATGAAACCCCTAAAAACTAAAACTCCTATGAAAATAAAAAAACCCTAAAACCACAAAAAACATAAAAACGCTAAAAATAGTAAAACCCCCTAAAAACCCATAAAAACCTTAAAACCCTAAAAAAATTAAAACCCCGCCGAAAACAATAAAAACCATCAAAACCTAAAAAACCTAAAATCAAGAAATACCTAAAACACTAAAAACCCCTTAAAACCCAAAAACCCATAAGACGCTAAAAAATTATAAAGCTGTAAAAAACTACGAAAACCATTATAACAACTAAAAATCCTAAAAGCCATTAAAAACATAGAAACCCTAAATCCATAAAACCCCTAAAAACATTTAGACCACTAAAAACCCAAAAGACCATAAAAACCATTTTAATCCAAAAAAACCCTAAAAATCTAAAACCCATAAAATCCATAAAACATCGAATAAATTTCCAATGAAATGCCTAAAAACATAAAACTCCTAAAAAACCTAAAACACTAAAACCCCTAAAAACCCAAGAATTCTATAAAGACCCTAAAAAAACTAAAAACCATTTAAATCCATAAAATCTCTAAATACTCTGAAAACCCTAAAAACCATAAAACCAGAAAATTCCCTAAAAATTCTAGAAACCCTTAAAACCTTATAAAACCTCAAAACCCCAGTTACCCAAAAAACCAAAAAAAAACCCCTAAAACCCATAAAACCCCTAAAAATGCTAGAATACCTAAAATTACTAAAAACTGTAAAAAAACATTTAAAACAGTCGAACCCCTATAACCCCTAAAAACACAAAAAATACTTAATACCTAAAAAACCATAATAACTCTAGATACCCTTAAAGAAACATAAAAATCCTTAAATACCTAAGAACCAGAAAACCCATAAAAATTCTAAAAACACTAAAACCCATAAAAACCCAAATATCTCTAAAACCCCTAAACCCCAAAAAGCATAAATATCATAAATTTTCAAAATGACCCTAAAAACCTAAAAAACCATAAAATAATAAAATAGTAAAAACATATAAAAGTCCCAAAAACCCGAAAACCCCAAAAACGTCTAAATGACCCAAAAACCCCTAAAATGCTCCACAAAACTAAAACTACTAAATGACCATTAAATACTGAAGAAATCATAAAAGGCCCTAAAATCATACGAGAATATAAAAACCATAAAACCCCTCAAGACTATAAAACTTCTAAAACAGCAGAAGTACCCTAAACTCCCCCAAAACCCCTAATAATACTAAACCCTCTAAAAATAATAAAAATTATATAGATCTAAAAACCACTTAGAATCCATAAAATACATTAAGAATTAGTTAAAACAAATAAATGATCCTAATAAACCCTAAATACTCTAGAAACCAAAAAATACCCTAAATGTTCTTGAAAATACTAAAAACATAAAAAGACCCTACAAACCATAAAACCCTAAATATCCCTAAAACTCTGAAAACCATAAAATCCACACAATCCCAAAAAATCAGTAAAATAATAACAATCCTTTAAAACATACGAATCCTAAAAATACATGAAAACCATAAAACTCCTAAGAACTAAACCCCCCAAAAAATAGAAAAACCCCTAAAAACCCTAAATATATCCTAAACCCCCTAAATAACCCAAAACCCCCCAAAACCCTAAAGGAAATTAAAATTAACTATACCCACAAAACGTCCCGAAAACCCATAAAAGACTGAATGAACAATTAATAATAATAAAAATGTAAAACACCCTAAAACACTCAAAGACCCAAAAAATGCAAAAAACCACATAAAAATCCATAAAACCCTTAAACAAACCTTAAAAGTAACTAAAACCCATTAAAAATCCAAATAACCCTAAAATACCTTAACAACCCTAAAAATATTAAAAGGCACTAAAAATCATAAATACCTCTAAAACCATAATAGCCCATAGACTCCTAAAAACCCATCAAAACCCTAATAATTTAGAAATCCCAAAAAAAATCCTTGTAACCCATCTAATCAATAAAACACTGTGGTATACCCTAAGAGACATAAAAACCCTAAAAACCCTAAAAATCAAAAAATATCGATAAATCCAATAAGTACACTGAAACACTAAAAACATGAAAACCCATTAATTTCTTGAAAAACTCCAAAAAAACCCTAAAATTTTAAAAACCAAAAAAGACAAAAAAAACATAAAACCCTCTAAACCCCGCTAAAAACAAGAAATCACTAGAAAAAAATCAAAACTCTAAAACCCCTAAAACGATAAAACCCCTAAAACCCAAAAATAAACTAAACACACAAAAAAACCCTACAAAATCAAAAACTAAAAGACCACAATACCCTAAATCCCCTAAAGTAAAATAAATACCATAAAATAACCTTAATGGAACCCAAAAAAAAATAAAATCTATAAGTACCCTAAAATCCAATAAATATACTAAAAATCCTAACCCCACATAACCCTTAAAAACCTAATACCTTAGTTGGACCTAAAAACTCAAAAAACGACCAATCCCCAAAAACACTATGAAACCATAAAAAACCTGAATTACCCTAAAACATTAAAAGACCCTAAAAACATTATGAAACCATTTAAACCCATAAAATATCATAAAAATATAAAAAATCATAAAAACCATTTAAAACCCTAAAAACACTAAAAACCCAAAAAACCTTACAAAACATAAGTAGAAATTAAAACACTTAAAACCCATGAAAACCCTAAAACCATAAAAAACCCTAAAAAAATAAAAACCCTAAAACTAAAAAACACCCACAAATATTTACAAATTTACCTAACCACTCCTATTTAAAAACCAAAAACCCTAAAAACCATTAACCCCCCCCCCCCAACCCATAAAAATCCCCAAAACCCAGAAAAACAAAAAAAAATCTCATAACCACATTAAAATACCTAAAAAATAAATACCCTACCACTAACAACATACACAAAAATCCCTATGAACACTAAAAATAGAAAAAAAATCCAAAAACCCCACTACTACAGAACCTATGATAAATAATGATACCATTTATTAGAACCACCTAAAATGAATTGATAATGTTACCATTTATCAGAATTTTTTCAAAGATAAATACATGTTTTATCAGTGTTTTTCCGTGGCCTTTATCACTTCTATAAAGGAATTGAAAAATGAATATTTCAAAAAAAAAATCATTAAAAATCATACATTAGTCTATAAATGTACTGTTACTTATAAGAATATAATTTATTTTATTAAATATGATGTATATATTACTAAATATACATATACACTTGATATATAACATATTTAAACAAAAATAAAATTTAAATAAAAATTAGGTATTACTTAAAACTGTAATGCCCTGACCTCAAAATCCCAGAGCAAGTGCATTATTTTAATACATTGGCATGATTACAAGGAATCAAGTCTTGATAGACCGACCATTTTAGTATTATTGGAAAATAGATTACATACATGAACATTACATTACACTTTCTAAAATAATACACAAGATAAATAATCCGTTGACAATAACATTATTACCCTTTCATAACCCTGCATATCTATCATAATAAACGTATTTGAATCCTGGGAAAATAAAACTTATGAAAGGGGTGAGCTTAGATGCTCACTAAGTGTAAATAATTCAGCCGAAGCTACAAACAGTTATGGAAATATGTATAATAAAAAACATCCTTTTAAAACATAAAAATTATCATAATATAAAAAAATAAATCAAGCATTACCATATAAACATGCACATGGATATTCTACAAGTCATATAATCACATGTAATATCTAATCTCATAATGAGGGAATGCATAATGCCAGACATCCAAACCACTATATCAAGGACTTGTGACAATTCCATTCAAAAATATTCTATCAAGAGCTTGTGCCAAGAATCTAGTTTTTCTAATGAGACCTACTGACTCATTTAGGGGATATATCGGGCCATGACTGTTAGTTACTAAGTCCAATTCATTCTTCATGTGAAAAGGGTGAAACAATACATTAATGTTCATATTAAAACTAGTACATGAAATGATAATTCATTAAGAATAAACATTCATTAGTATAATAATAGTACATATGTAGTCATAAATATCATAAATCATTAAATAAAATATGTAATTTTTTATTAAATCAACCCAAATCAATAATAATATCCATCAATGGATGTTTACTTAGATGAAAATAATCAGTAAAAATCTTAGAGAGTAATATCCATTTTTCATTTAAATAATTTAAAGATCACCGAATTTATAATTGTATTAATTTAAAATATATTTTTGAATCAATTTTTTTTATACCACTTTGAAACATTTGAATGTAATTAACATTTTAAATCAGTCATGTATATTTAAATAAAACTGTAAAATCATTTTGAAAATAAGGACATTAATTAAAATGATCTAGAAAAAATAAATATTTAAAACATTTAAAATGATTATCTAGTTAAAAATTACCTTCAATAAAACCTTAAAATAGTATTTTTGAAGTTATTTTAATTATAAATGGACATTTATGATAAATATCTCCCTGGAAATACTTACTCATAAACAATCTCGGAAAATAATGAGATTCAGGAATTAACCCTTACCTTAGGTCTGATACACTCTGTATGGGTCTGGAAGTTCGGAACAATGATTTTAATCATATTATCATGTTATATCAACATTATAATAATTTTTATGGTATCAAATATTATTCTTTTGTTACTTTATATTACCCGTTTATTAATTATTCAATGTTAATGCAACATTTTGGGAAACAATCGATTTGTTTGTCATACGTGTTTTGAGTTGTTATTCTTGATAATATTAGTTAGATAATGATTTACATACTTCTAGAATATATAACATGATTTATATATCATATATATTTATAATATAAATATATATAATAGATATATATATGAAATGTAATATATCTTTCATGGAGATGGTAGGTCGTATGTTAACCTGAACGCGGTTTCTGTTTTCTTATCGCATGGAAGCAAGTGAATAAAATATATGTGTGTGTTTATATATATATAATCCAATTATAATTATTATGTCATATATTTCTGAATTATTAATAATATTTATTCTTATAATCATTCTTGGATGGTGAACATGGAAGATGAGTCTCATTGCGTCTTGGAGACGGTTAGTCGTACGTTCGCACAAGCGATGATATCATTTCCTTAATGGTTAAGTGGTATGGAATTTGATGGAATATGAATTATAAAGAAAAAATATCATATTATATTTATTATTTAAGTCCATTATATTCATCATTATTCATATAGAAATAAAGTGTACATGAAAAATAATTTACACCACAACATGGAGACGGTAAGTCGTACGTACGCACACATGGTGATATTGATTTTCATAAGTTGGGTAAAAGGAGGAATATGGTTTTCACATTATTATAATAACACCTAATAATTTTTAAGGTATTGATATTATTATTTTATTATGTAAACATTTGAGAAAGTGGACATTGAAAAATAAAATTACATTGAAATAAGTGAAAAAACAATTAACTCTTCTTCTGGTGATTCCTTTTGATTTGAACAAAAGGGCACCTTAGGATGGATTTCTATTGAATGATAGGCCTCGTGGATGCATTTACAGAGGTTGGGAGGAGAAATGGGTATGGTTTGGCCGATCCAAAAGGCATTAGAGTGTGAGTTAATGAGAAATAGAGGTTCCCTTTTAAAAGAGAGGTGAGGGGTACTTTATAAAAATCATGATATATTAGTTTATTATAAAATTATTATTTTTATAATAGATCCATATTGATTTTTTTTAGACATGATGAAAATAGTTATATATCCTCCTAAAAAATGATTTTTAGACCATTTTTTTCATGAAATTAACCTTCTCTTTTGTGATTGAGCCTTAGTTAAACTCTTACCGTGTCTTCTTGTATTTTTGTAAAATAGGGTAAATTTATTTATTGTAAAATGCCAATAAAATAAATAGTGGATCATTAATTATATATTTAAAATTATATAAGTCATTTGGATGAATCTAAGATTTTTATAATTATTAAATCATATAATAAAATAGTTTTTGTTTTAAAAACTTATTTAACTCAATTTTGACACGATTTAGTAATTGATTTTTTAGTCCCAAAAACATGATTAATTCAAACCAAAGGCATTAAATCGTCCATAATATGTCAATGTCCCCCAAAAAATTCATGTATGGAATAAAAAAAATAAAATTATATTTATTTTCATATTTATAATATCATTTATTTGATTGTTTCGTTAATAAGGAAAATAATGCATCATTATTTTTTCATTAATAAATTGTATTTTTTCATGTCTAAAAATAAAAATTAAAAAACCAGATGTAGGAAATATTTATAGATTTATAATGAATATTAATAGTTTATAATATAACTTATATTATTCAAAATAATTTCTTAGTAAAATAAGTATGTTTAGGTTGTATTTTTTGTTACAATAAATTAATTCTTATAACATGTCATTATCAAACCAATGTGGCTCCATGGGGTCCCAAAATTGACCCAAGGATTCCCATGGTCGGAAATATGACATAGAAAAGTATTAGTACAGCTATTAGGGTAGTTTTATATAATTATAATATTATTTTTTACCCTTATTTACATTATTAACATTTTAACCTTGGTAAATAAAAATAATTACTAATGTTACTATTCATATTTTCCTTAATTAAAAGGTACCCATTTACACAATTTGTACCTTGTGATTCAAAATATTCAATAAATTTTTCCAAATTCAAAACACAGAATTGGTAGGATTAATTTAAAATTAATTCTCATTGTCAAAACCGGATAGAAGGTTTTTATGAAGTAAAAAATATCAAAAGATTGACATGTAATTATGTCAAATTTTAATATAAAAATACATCTAATGACCTTAATTATTTTAAATGATAAAAATATAATCTAATTAAACTTTAAAAACACTCAAATGTATAATTTAACATTATAAATTATTTATATTTAAAAAGTTATTTTCAATTGATATTTACTATTTTTCAATATATGTCAAAATATGAAAGTTATTAGAAAAGGAACAAAAATTTATCCAAACTAAATTTTTATTTCCTGCTTCGAAATAATATTTTCAATTCGTTGAGTTGAATGTATAATAGTTTCCAATTTTTTATTTAAAAATGGTTCTCCATTAAAAGGAGTAAAAACTACATTTTTTTGAAAATCCCTTCTTTTATAAGTAAAATTGAATTTTTGAATATATTATGTCAAGAAAACACATAATATGAATGTTAATATTATATGGGATATATATAAAATTCAAAATGTGGTCAATAATATTCAGGACCCTTCCTTAAACGGCTAGTTTGGTAGGTCATGGTACACTCAAACTTAGTGTTTCATGTTGCTCAAGCTATTTAATTATTAGGAATAATCATACCATGTAATATTGGGGTGTTACATTATCCCCTCCTTCAATAAATTGAGTCCTAGAATTTTTTGAATTTGGGTTCGGTGACCACGGATTGATTATTCAAAATAACTTGATTGAAATCCCACATTAAAAAATGGATTAATGAGGCCTCTATTTTAAAATAAGGAAAAATATGTTTGGAGGATACTGGAAATAACACATAATAGGGTTACATGTAGGAATACATTGATATGGAAGAGAATCCTAACCATAAAATTCTTATGGAGAGTGATAGAATATATTATTAGAAGAATGTTAACAATATGAAATCCATAAATCTACGATAATCAAAGGGACCATTTCGTTCGTCGTAAAAGAATGTACTAGGAAATTGTAATTAGTATTATGATCCTTTCCCAAGAGTTGTATAATTAATTTACATCAGAGACTAATATAATACATAATTGATATGTAGAGTTTTATCCTTTAATTAATTCCTACCACGAACACATCATTTTCTTAAAAAGATAAAACTAAAAATATATTCTATTTATCTCAATCGTATATGGTTACAAATATAAAAATATTCTATTTTAATGAAAACAATATGTTATAATAACCAGGGACATCATGTAGGTCAGTGGTAGGAGATAAATCCTTATCACACGTTGGTTGTGGGTTCAATTCCAAAACCTTTTTCCAATGAGATGAGTTATCGCCCGACCCGCAGGTTGCCTTTTTTCTAAAACAATAGTATTATAATATTCCAAAAATAATTCTAATATATGTTATGATAATAAAAAATACTATACAACGTTCAACATAGTCCATTATATCTTTTTGAGTTATCCAAAATACTTCTATGGAAACTCTCTATAAAATGTCTCTAAATTTCAAAAATCAATTGTAACATCATATTACCAAAATGATGTAATGTTCTCATACTGAATATATGACTACATTCAACATATTAAATACTAAATAAAAAAAGTACATCAGAACAACCCTTAGATATATCACATTCTTCTTAGAACCATAATATAATTCTTGAATCCAAAAACACCAATACATTAATTATTCCACGTCGACTGTAGTGACAATATAAAATTAATTTTCATCCCTTTAATTTTTCGGAGCAATATTTCCATGATGATTTGGAAAATCATGTGAATAATTTCCAATTTCTTTAAAAATTTTGTCACAAAACATCCCTTAGGACCCATTCTATGACTACCCCAAGCCCGCCTTCCATAGGCCTGGGGCTGGCGACTTGCACCAAAAGGCGTATTCCCTAAAATTGGGAAGGCATTTCTTTTATAATCTATAAACTCACACAATAATGCACATAGCAGGATAAAAACACAAAGTGAAAATATGTAGAAAAAATGGTGTGTATAGAAAGAAATAGGGGCCAGAATACAATCTCAGCTGTAATGTACAATTAAAATGGAAGTACAAGTAAAATTTTGAACTGCTCCGATGAACACCCGCCAAGGATCCTACATGAAGGGAAGGTACAGCTCTTGAACGGTCTTCGCTGCATTACACCTTCTGTAATGTCAACCTCTAATCTACCTCCAGTGCAGGTACACCCATCCTCTGTCAGTGTTGTCCATTTTCTACACCAAACACAACAAGGTGACGGCGTATCCTGTGTAGCGATTAGTATAACGATACTTAGTTCGTACCCCAAGACCATAAAAAGTCTCACAATATCCACAAAGGATAAACAACAATGCATGAAAACAAATTTCAACCCTACATAGGTATATGCCCATAAATATTCCTATTTTTTCATGTATATCAATATCATTCATGAGGAAAACAGAAGGCTCAACTCTTTTAGACAAGAGCTCAACTGTTCCATGGACGAAAGATTACCACGAAGGTAACACCCCAATGGTATGTAGCACAATGGAAAATCCACACATAAGTATACCACAAAGGTATCACCACAAATGAATGTACCACAAAGGTAATTCCACAGATAAGAATACCACAAAGGTAAGACTCTAATCACACCAGGTATAACTTAGGAACTGTAGTAATGATGATTGTATGTAACTACTGAATCATCTTACACTATTTAGAGGCAGACCCATGTAGGATCCTAAATCATCAGACCCACGCAGGATCCTAGTATAGCAGACCCACGTCGAATCCTATAGTACTCCCATGTGGATTCTTATACCGATTCTATGTGGGATCCTCATACATAGATCCACATAGGATCCCAAAGCACAGACCCATGTTGGATCCTAAGGAACAGACCCACATAGGATCCCTTTCTCATGTTACACCCACCCACAGGGTTCCCACACTAAGGTCGCTTGATTCTGGGAGGGTCCGCTCTTGAAGCCACATGTCGACACACCAACTATCACAAAGTCCCACGAAGAAGTATCCCAAATTACTGCCACGTATTAGGGGTCTCAATGAAACAGATAGTGCGTCAATCAGATGCCCGGTCTGTATGCTATTTCCCATTAGTCTCAATGGCCCGGTAGAATTCATGTTCGATCAAACCCGAACGTACCCCAACTTCATCCAAAACTCATGTGGGGTATACCAAAAGTACTATCTCAATCTAAGGTTTTCGGCACCGTAGACGGTTCGTCAAACGGATGCACGTAGCTCATGTTAAGGCTAAAAGAGTGGAAAGGGGTCTAAGTTGGTCCGGGTCTAGTCCGACCCGGCCTAGGCTGACCCAACCTAGTTCGGGTTGACCTGGCATGTTGGGTCTGGCCCGACCAGCTGGGTCCAGCATGGTCCACAGCTGGGTGGCCTCGCGGTGGGGTCCGCCCTAGCTGCCACCAAAGGGGGAGGACCCCCTAGGTACCCCGAACGGCCCAACATTTCGGGTTGGGGGGATGACTGGATGGTGCCACGTGGCGCCAATAGTTGTTACGCAGGACCCAGGGTCCCCCTTGGCTCCCCGGCTGGCCAAACATCCAGCCCTGCTCTGCGGCATGGTCGCGCGCCGCAACACCACCTGTGACCGGCAGTGAGTTGGCCGCCCTCCCTTTTCCACATGGGATTCTTGCCATTCCTTATGCAAGCTTGTCGGTTCAGACATCCACCACCGCCCCCTTCATGCGTCCGGTCGTATGTCGGCCGCCGCCCTTGATCTGCTGCGGCCAACAGGCCGTGTCTCTTCTCCGGAGGTGCGGTTTCACTACTGCCGTCATTGCGGCTGGCTGGAGTGCTGGTCGCTGCTCCCATGTCCCACCGGTTCCAGTCACTGGCACGGTCACTGGAGACGTTCCTCGTGTCACCGGGCGCACCCCAGTGTCTCGTTCATCATTCTGTTGTCTACCGAACTCGTCTCAGGATGTCACCATCGATTTAAGACCACCAAAATCAACAAAGGGTGCGGAGGGGCCGGTCCGTGTTCATTTGGCCCACACTCTCTCTACGTCAGAACATTATCTATACAGATAGATATTATTAAGTCATGAAGGATGAAAAAAATGGGATAAGGGGTATAAAAACAACAATCCCTACCTCGATTTTTAGAAGAAGGAGGAATGAGGAAGAATAAGATATTCTTGAAGAACATCGGTGTTCGATTATTCTGCAAGATGCTTCTGATCCGGGCTCGGGTTCGGTCCCTCGTTATTCATTTGAGGAAGTTCTTCCCCAATTCTCCATGGTTCTACCAACCCTCCTTTGACAACGATTTCCCTAAAGTAAATGAGGATCCAACATAACAAAAATAAGTCTATCAATTAGTTAAAGTTGACCCCATGAATTAATTGATGTTGGTATAATTAACCATGGAGAGTTGAAATGTTTTCCCACATTAAGATGGGTTCTGGTGGCCCCCACTACCATGAACTCAGATTGGGGGGTTTTCCCACTTTTGTGGTCCCCACCATCATAATTCAAAAAAAGAGGTCTCAAAAGAAAAATAAAATGTTAAATATTTTATTTTTCTTCTTCCATGAAAAACTGAATATCTACCCTTCTCCCCCGACCTACAGCGTTTGTGGTGAAGGTCTTCTTAAGCGAATATCGGCATTGCGAGTTAAATGATGTCCTTGGATTTAAATTCCGATCACCAGTTAAAATGTTAGAAAATGCCGCTCATGCTTTTACTGAACATACCTATGAAAAAGTTCGAAAATTCATTTCGTGCACACCGGGCCTCAGAATCATGCACCATCAATTTTTGCAGACTGTTAATATTCCTATATAATTAAAAAAATACATGAAAAAATATGGTTCTTTACATTCACCCCACCTCAAGGAATTGCATCCCCATAAGACACAACTCAAACTAAGGGAACAAGTGGGGTACTGACCATGTATCTAAACCTCCTACTCCCATGTTCTCCCCTAGAGTTTCCCGAGATGGCAGCAAACACGCACTAAAGCTTTCGATCGCCCATGAAGGACACTCTCCGGTTGATCCTAAATCTCCACTGTAACCTCCATAAACATTGACCCATCGTCGATATCCATCATTTCATGATTGATGATGTGAGATGGGTCATGCAGATATCTCCTCAGCTGGGATATGTGGGAAACATCATGCACCCAGTGCAACTGAGGTGGAAGTTCTTGGAGTTATGACACCTCACCAACTCTCATGAGGACTTGAAAGGGTCTGATGAACCTCGAAGATAACTTGCCACCCATTCATAATCTCTGCAAACCTCATCGTGATGGTACCCATAGAAAGGCATGATCATCATCATCGAACACTAGAGGTCTCCATATCCAGTCATCATAAGACTTCTGCCTACTATATGCTGTCTTAATCCACTCTTGGATGATCGACACCTTCTCTGTGGTAACCAGTACAATCTATGGTCCCAAGAGTGATGACTCCACTGGGTCAGACCCGCACAATGAAGATCTACAAGTTCATCCATACAAAGCCTCAAAAGGTGACATCCTAATGGTGGGGGACAACTATATTTGTATGAATTCTCCACCAAGTGAAAGTGATCCTCCCAGCTATGACTAAAGTCGAAGATGCAAGCACAATGCATGTCCTCGAGGATTTGATTGGTCTGCTCAATTTGGGCATCTTTCTGAGGATGGATGGTGGTTCTCAAATGAAGATATGTCCCAAAATCCTCCAACAACCCCTTCCAAAGACAGGAACTGAAACATGTATTACAATCAGAGACAATCGTCAAGGGAACTCCATGTACCTGCACAATCTTCGGTGCATAGAGGCGTCCCATGCTCTCTACTAAACCCTGCTCTCTAATCGGTATGATGTGGTCCCACTTGGTGAGTTGGCCGAAGATCACTAAGATAGAATCATGAACCCTAGATGTACATGGAATTCCTCTCATGAAGTGCATGTATAACCCATCACACTTCCACTCTGGGACCTCTATAGGATGAACTAGGCATGCTGTTACTTGATGCTCTGCCTTCACATGCTGAAATGTGAGGCACCCAGAGACAAACTCTGCTAATTATTTCTTTATTCCTGGACACCAGTGCTATCGTTGGAGGTCCTAGTACATCTTCTACACTCCTAGATTCACCTCTATAGGGGACATATGGAACTCCCTCAACACTTCCACCTATAAAGACACGGGTACCATAGTACGCCCTCTAATGAGGATGACATGCTCCCCACGTTCAAAAAATCCATCAGGTTCTTGTCTTGTGGTAATCAGAACAGGTCGAGCCTCATAGTCTGTGTCCCCACACTGTGTCTCCCTAACTTTTTGAATATGTGGGGGAGTGACTATAAGATATTGAAGAAAAACTTCCCCATCTTGATCCACAATGGAAATCTGCAAAGCGGCCAGATGCTCCGTCACCTCACCTAGCAGGTCTATACCAAATCTCTAGCTCATGGAATTTTCTACAACCTTCCCCTTCCCAAGAGCATAGACTATCTCATAGTCATAGTCCTAGAGGAACTATAGACAACTTCACTATCATAGGTTCAGGTCCATCTAGGAGAAGATATACCTGATAATCTGGTGATCAGAGTAGACTATAAATCGCTCTCCCATTAGATAGTTTTGCCACATCTTTAAAGAAAATACCAATTCTGCTAACACAAGGACATAGGTAGTGTAGTTCTATTCATGATGTCTTAGATGTCGGGAACCATATGTGATAATTTATCTCTCCTGCATCATGACACATCTGAGCCCGGTCCCTGATGCGTCGCAGTAGACTACGTACCCAACACCCTCCTCTAGAAGCCTCAAGATGGGGGGCACTAGTCAGCCTCAACCTCAGCTCCAGAAAACTCTGATGGAATCTCTCCAACCACACAAAGGGTTTCCCCTTCTTCATCAACGAAGATATAGGTGATGAAACTCTGGATAAATATTGCACAAATCTCTGGTAGTATCCTGCCAAACCTAGGAGACTTCGTACCTCTGTCACACTCCTGGGTGGCTCTCATGAATGTACAGCCTCAATCTTCTCTCGAACCACCACAAATCCAGACTCTAAGATGACATGTCCCAGAATGTGAAACTCACATATCCAGAACTGGATGTTCGAGAGATTTCCATAAGGTTGGTGCTATCAAATTGTGTCCAAAACTACCTACAAATGATAGGAATGCTCTCCTTTGTAGTCGAGTAGATCATAATGTCATCAATGAAGACCACCACAAATAGATCAAGATATGGCTTAAAGATGATGTTCTTAAGTCCCATGAAAACTACTTGAGCGTTAGTCACGCAAAACGGCATGACCAAAAACACATAATGGTTGTACTAAAATCTAAAAGTCGTCTTATAGAAATCCTCGTCTCGTACTCTAAGATAGTGATAGCGTGACCTAAGGTCTATCTTCGAGAACAATCGTGCTCCCTTCAGCTGATAAAAGAGTTCATCAATCATCGGAAGTGGGTACTTGTTCTTCATAGTCACCTAGTTTAGCCCCAGATAATCAACACAATGTCTCAAGCTCCCATTCGCCTTCTTGGTGAACTAAATCAGGGCTTCCCATGGAGAAAAATTGGGCCGGGTGTACCCCTTCCCATGTAAGTCCTCTATTTATACTGACAGCTCACGAAGCACTACATGAGCCATCTGATATGCTGTTGTAGATATAGGTGACATCCTAGGGAACAAGTCAATTTAAATGTCCACCTCTCTATGAGGAGGCAGTCTTGAAACATCATCAGGGAAGACATCCACGTACTGGTCCACCACTATAAGATAGATTGGCCTCTCCACATCAACTGCTATGATGGTAAGGCCAGCCAACTGATGAGTTGTTGGTTGTACTCTCCTCCGGGAAAGTCTATCCTATGTTGAAAAAGCTCCCTTCTCATTGGTGAAGGTAATCCTAGTCCCATCCAAGAAAACACACCGCACATTGCATAGAATATAGTCAATCTGAGCATGGACCATAGATAACCAGTCCATACCCAATATGATGTCATAAGGCATCAACTCCTCTACTAAGAGATCCCAACCGAAGCTCCCATCCCCTAAAGTATGATCACACTGTTGGAACCAGTGTGTAATCATCGAATCCTCTCTCGTATGAGTCTCTAGCCATAAGGATCGATCCAACAGCTCCACCTAATTCTCTGAGATCCGAATGAGGGGTGTGGAAATAAAATAATGACTGATACCTGTGTCTATAAGTACTGTAGCTAAGGTGGAGTGGACACAGATCGTACCTCATATCATCTCTGAAGTGATGTGGTCATAGGTCTCAACTGCATGGAGCTAAGATCGCCACTGTCTACCTACTCCCTATGGTTGGGGTGGACCACATGGTGGTGGTGGCGGTAACACCTCGAATCATCGCCCACCACTAGCTGCATGACTAGCCCCCTTTCCATGTCTGTCTGCTCTGATCAGACCTCCTCGGTCAAACCTCCATATCTACCTAGGAGGTCCTTCCACCATCTGCTGATCATCCATACACCAGGTCGGGCAGTCACGAGCCATGTGACACTGCCCACCGCATGGGTAACACATCCTTCTCCTCGCATAAATGGCATTATCTAGGGTGTCTCGCAAAAACGACCTTGAATCATGCAGTTGTCCACCTGTAGGTCTGGTCCTCTTGGACCTCTATGAAATCTTTCTACATCCAGTTGTAGAAGATTCTACTACATGATTCCTGATGGTGGGTCTCACTGATGGTGACTACTCAGCAAGAAAACTCTGTACTAAGAGGGCTCGCTCTAACATCCCCGCCATCATCGGGATGCTGAGAGAAATCATCGAACCCATCATCTCCCTCCTGATACCCTGCTCGAAGGTCCAAGCCCTAATGAATGGGTCTTGTACCTTATCAGTGGGCTAGAGTGTGAATTTAGTGAACCTCACTGAGTACTGAGCAACAATAATTCTACCCTACTTCATATGAAGAAGCTCTAGTATACACACTACGCTAAGGGTCACTGGGGAAAACATTTCCCCAAACAGGCTCTCATTCTCTTCCCAGAGAAGTGTCTCCTCATCGCGAACCTAGGGCTTCACGCACCACCTTCTACCTACTGCTTCCTGTAGAAGACTAGCAGCAAAGACCAGTATGAGATCAGATGGTGTCCCTACCAGTCGAATGAAACTCACCATGACCTCTCCAATCCATAGCCCCTTGTGGGTTCATCTCACCCCTGAACCCGGGTGGCCTCTTGTGCTCGTACTCAAGAAACGCGCTCAAGAGGCGTGCACTCTCTACTGTCAGGGATAGTGGCATCAGACCCCCAACAAGTAATGGTATTGTGGGTGCCTCCTCTAGTTCCTCTACTAAATGTGGGCTCTATACAGAGGCCTTGTCACTTGGTGGGCTATCATCGTGTACTATACCCAAGACCCTGGCTGGTTCTCTACGTGGAGACATCCTGAAAAGAAACAGTTGTCCCAGTGTCAATAATTTATTACTGGTGATCTGACTCAATGAGATCATAAATAAAAAATTTCAACAACGATACACAATCATTGTTTTCATGCACTGAGCCAGAAATCAGAAGTCAGGGTCCTAGTGTATGGATACGTCAACCACCGCACAAACACTGGATTACCTAAACTGATAAACATTCTCAAAGCAGTAAACACAATTGATGTTAAAAGATCAAATTATATTGTTCTACGGTAGAACCGACTCCTCTGATACTAATTTGTCATGACCCACCCCTCAGGGCCCAAGCCGTGACTACACCAAGCCCGCCTTCCATAGGCTAGGGGCTGATGACAAGAACCAAAAGGCATGTTCCCTAAAACTAGGAAGGCATTGCCTTTATAACCTATAATCATACAAAACCATGCATAAAGGAGTATACAAACACAAAGTGAAACTATATAGTATATAAGGTGTGTAAAGAAAGAAAAATGGTCAAGAATACAATCCCAATTATAAAGTACAAGTAAACTTGAATAACAAGTAAAACGATAAATTACTATAGTGAACACCTGTTAAGGATCCTACCTGAAGGGTATGTAAAACTCTCAAACAGTCGTCCCTACGGTACGCCTTGTCTAATTTCCACCTCTGAGCTACCTCTTGTCCTTGCACCCTCTTCATCCATCAGCATTGTCTATCATATGCACCAAACACAACCAGGTGAGGGAATAACCCATGTAGTGGAGAGTATAACGATACTCAGTAGGGACCCTGAATCCCTCAATGGTCTCACAAAATCCACAAAGGATAATACAAAAATCATTAAAACAACTGACAACCCTACATAGGTATATGACCATACATATTCCTAACTTATCAAGTATAATCATCTCATTCATGAGGAAACCACAAGGCACAGCTCTTTTTCCCATGATCTCAATTGTTCCACGGAGGAATGATTACCACGAAGGTCACACCCCAAAGGTAAGTACCACAAAGGAAAAGCCACACAGATGTATACCACAGTGGTATCACCACAAATGTATGCACCACAAATGTAACACGACACAAAAAAATTCCACAAAGGTGAGACTCATGTCACACCACGTATAACTTTGGTACAATATTAATGATAATTAGTTGTAACTACTGAATCATCTTACTCTGTTGATAGGCATACCGACATATGATCCTAAATCATCAAGCCCAAGTAGGATCCAAGTACAGCACACCCACGTAGGATCCTAGAGTAGTTCCACATGGATTCCTAGAGCGGTTCCAAGTGGGATCCTCGAACACAGGCCCACATAGGATCCCAAAGCACAGACCCACGTAGGATCCCAAGGCACATACCCACAAAGGATCCCTTTCTCTTGTTACAGCCAACCACAGGGTTCCCGCACTAAGATCGCTTGATTCTAGGAGGGTCTGGTCCTCAAGACACAAGTCAACACTCCAACATTCACGAGGTCCCACTATGTAGTATCCCCAAGGACCACCACATATTAGGGGTCTCAACGCAATAGATGGTGCGTTAATCAGATGCATGCTCTCTAAGTTATTTCTCTCTTAGTCCTGAGGGCCTGGTAGGATTCGTATTCGTGCCAACCTAGCCACACCCTAACATTATCCAAAACTCATGTGGGGTATTCCAAAAGGACCATCTTGATCCATGGTTTCTGGTTCCACAGACGGTTTTTCAAATAGACACACGTAGCTCATGTTAAGGCTGAAAGAGTGGAAAGGGGTCGAAGCAGATCCGAGTTCAATCTAACCCGGTCTGGGCCGAACCGAACCGATTCAGGTCGACCCGGCCCACTGGCCCACACTAGCCCATGGCTAAGTACCCCGTGGTGGGGTCCTCCCTAGCCACTACCCAAGGGGGAGGTTCCCCTAGATTACCCGAACAGCCCAGGCATTCGGGTAGGGTGGTCGACCGGCTGGTGCCACGTGGAGCCAGAAACTATTACATTGGACCTAGGGTCCCGCTCAACTCCCCGGCTGGCCCGATGTCCAGCTCTCCTCCACAGAACGGTCACACGCCATGCCAACCCAAGTTTTCGGCAGTGAGCCGACCGCCCTCCCTTCGCCGCCGCGACTCCTGCATTCCCGGTAGCGAGAACGAGTGTGGTCTCCCCTTTCCGCGATCGGTCATGCGCCAGCCTCTGCCCTGGCTCCACCACGACCGACATGCCGTGAACCTTCTCTAGAAATACGGTTACGCAACCACTATCAACGTAGCTGTCTGGAGTGTGGGCCGCTGCTCCCAAGTTCCACAGGTTCAGGTCGCCGGTGACGTTCCTCGGGTCACCTAGCGTACCCCGGTGGCTCGTTCTTCATTTTGTAGACTCCCGCACTCATCTTAGGACATCTCCATCAATTCACGACCACCAATATCTACAAAGGTTTCAGTGGGGTTGGGTCATGTTCATTTGGAAGATACTCTCTCTACTTTAGAACGATATCCATCAGCATAGATGTTCTAATTAAAGAAGTATGGAAAGAGTGGGATAAGGTGTATACAAAGACAAAAATCCCTGCCTTGATTTTCTGATGGAGGAGGCTTGAGGAAGAAGATGAAGTTTCTGAAGAACATCCGCGTTCTTTGCTTCCGCATGACTCTTTTGATCTGGGCTCAAGGTCGGTCCCTCATTCTTTGTTGGAGAAATTTCTTCCCCATTTCTCCACAGTTCTCCCAAAACTCCTTATCCAATGATTTCTTCAAAGGAAATGATGGTCATACATATTCAAAATAAATAGTTCAATAAATTAATGTTGACACTTTTAATTAATTGAATTTGGCACAATTATCCAAAGAGAGTTGAAAGGTTTTCCCACATTAAGAGGGGTTCTGGTGGTCCCCACCACCATGAATTCCGATTGGGAGGTTTTCCAACTCGGGTGGTCCCCACATTGATAATTAAAAAAGAGAGGTTTCAAAAGAAAATGAAAATTCTAATTATTTTATTTTTCTATTTCCACGAATGACTAAAAACTAACTTCCTCCCTCGACCAAATGTGGTCAAGATGAAGGTCTTCATAAGAGAATATCCACGCTGCGAGTTCAATGGTGTCCTTGGATTTCAATTTCAATCACTGATTCAAAATTTAGAAAACATCATTCACGCATTTACTGAGCATACCTAAAAATGTTCAAAAATTCATTCTGGGCACCCTGGGCCTCAGAATAACGCACCGTCAATTTTTTTGGACTCGTAATATTCCCATATAATTAAAAAAATTACATGTAAAAATTTGGTTCTTTATAGTTATAGCATTTATCAATGGCAGACTCTTTCTTCCCCTTGTAATCACGAGCATTGTGGCCTTTTCACCATACTTGTAACAAACTTCTATTCCTTATAGGAAAATTCCAGGGTGTTTCTTCACAAAATTATCACTTAAAGGAAAATCATACATTCCCTTTTCCCATTATATGTATCTTTCTCCACCATTATCTTCATCTCTTTCTTTACATTAATGTCATAAGACATAGAGAATGTTTTTCTAACCTGATAAAACATGGGAGTATATCTTCATACAATGTTAAATATTGTGAGAAAAATTCCCATCAGAGGAATTTTTTTAACCCATCATTTAATAGATCAATATATATTTGTGGGTTACATATGTAGACTGCAGTGTTCCATTCTAAGCTTATGATGTTGGCCTCATACATTGCATCACTCTCATCCTCTTTTTGTCCCGGACTCAAAAATTGCATTTTCGTATCAGCTCGTTGTTCACGAGGAATGTTTTTCTCTAGGAAAAGTTATTTAAAGTCCCTCCATTCCATATTTTCTACCTCTTCATCCTCCATTATGTTGTGAATCAATGACCACCATTGATCTGCATCACCTAAAAGAGAACAGAGTCCCATAACAACTTTTTCCCTTTCGTTACTCCCCAAAGAAATAAATATTTTTTCAAGGGAACTTATCCACTGCTAATCTAAAAATTTATTGGTAGTCCAATTTATTATTGGAGGTTTTTGTCTCATGAATAATTCTAACAATTATCCTCTTCACTATGGATCTGGATGCTCCACACGGGTAAGGTTGTTATTCATAACCTACCTCAGCGATCCTAGTATGGCTATAAGTGGTTTAGTACCAGTTTTATCACCAACTCCAATATTATTATCTTTAACTAGAGGGAAATCCCTACAAGCATTATGTGAATTGATACAATTTTCATTTCATCTACTAGGCTACATTTCTAAACAATTTCATGCAGTATATTAGGTTATGAATCATAATTCATAATTCCAAACTAGTAAAACAATTAAAATTAATTGAAAAAATTATATATATCTGATATATAATCATAAATATGGTTCATTTGAAGACATATATACTCAAAATTCCTTCATAATGGTTTGTAAAGAAAATATTAATTACCCATAGAATATCCCACGGGAGTGTCAAACCAGGTGTATAAGACATCTCTTTTTTCTTGTACCAGGATACCCTGAGTCATGTTTGGAACACCTTGTTAACATTTTCACATCTAGGTCCATATATTCCATAACCACATCCACTTGTATTATCTATACAGGGATGTATTTTCTAGGAATACCCACATAATCTCTATTTTTAAATTCTAGGATTCTCTTCATTACTAATCCTCAAATTCTATCTTAGGGTTATGATCGCTAATCTAGGTTTTCTAAATCTGTTTGAAATCTTGTTTCTAAACATACTCTAATACCAATTATAATGCCACAACCCCAGAATCCCATCGCTAGTGCATTATTTTAACTCAACAGATGGTTTAGAAGGAATCATGTTTCAAAGGACTGATAAGTTTGGAAATCATGGAAAATAGATTACATAAATGATTGTTATTTATAACTTTAAAACATAAAACAAAGCATAAATAATCCTTATATAACTCCATTATTCCTTGATATTAACCATGAATATGTATCATAATACACTTCTAGGAATCCTGGGAAAATAAAACATATGATAGGGGTGAGATCAGATGCTTAGTAAGGGTAAATAATTCAGTAGAAGCTATATAAATTTAAGGTAAGATGAATAATTAAAATAGAAGGCTTTTTAAACATAAAAAATGAACATAATATGTAAAAAAAATTAACATATAAAAATGCAAATTCATATTCTTCTAGTGGAATAATCACTTGTAATATCTAATCTGATAACGGGTAATGCATAATGTTGGACATCATAACCATTACGTCAAGTCCCTATGCCAAGAACATTCCAAAATATTATGTCATGGACTTCTTCCAAGACACTAGTTTTTCACCTGAGACCTACCGATTCATCAGGGATTTATAGTGGGCTCTACATATAACATAGTAATTCTAATTAATTCCACATATGAAAAGGGGTAAACATTACATAAACATTCATATTAAAACTAGCCTAAAAATGTTAATAATTTAACAATAAACAATGAATGGTATAAAAATAACACAATCTATGTCAAACATATCAAAAATAATTCTATAAAATATTGAATATTGTTTTATAATAAATCAACTTAAATCAATAGTAATATCTAATAATGGATGTTCACATAGATGAAAATAATATGTAAAACACTTTTAGAGAAATATACCATTTTCCATTGAATTAATTTAAATGCTTTACAATTTATAATGTTTGTCATTTAAAATATATTTTTCAATCAATGAGTCATATACAACATTTGAAATTTCTAATGGAATTAATATTTTAAAACAATCATGTCCATAAAAATAAATCATTGATATCATTTTGAAAACACGAACATTAATTAAAAATATTTAGAAAAAATAAATCATTAAAACAATTAAGAGGATGATATAGTTAAAAATTCCCTTCCATAAACCCATAAAATATTCATTTTGAAAACATTTCCTATAATCAATTACATGTATGATAAATACTTCCCAGTAAATACATACATATAATCAATCTCGAATAATAATGAGAATGACGAATTAACACTTAACTTAAGTATGATAATCTCCGTACATGTCTAAAACTAAAGTATAATTTTTTAATGATATTATTATGTTCTATTAAAATCATAATAATATTTATGATATCATATATGATTCTTTTATGACTTTATATTACCCATTTATTAATAATTCCATGTTAAGACAACATTTTGTGTAATAACAGCTTTGTTTATCGTACGTGTTTTTGACTTGTCATTCAAGTTCATATTATATAGATCATGATTTAAATACATAGAGAGTTTATAATATGATTTATATATCATATATATTCATGATATAAATATATATAATAGATAGATATATGAAATAGGATACACAGTTCATGGAGACGATATGTTATACGTACGCGTGAACGTTGTTTCCGTTTTCTTATTGTATGAAAGTATGCGATTGACATATATGTATATATATATATATTATAGTAGAGTTATTATTTCATAAATTTAATACTTATTAATAATAATTATTGGATGGTGAAGATGGAAGATTAGTCTTATTATATTGTGGAAAAGGTAAGTCGTACATATGGACGAGCGAAGGTATAATTTCATTAATTGTTAAATGGTATGGAATTTGATGGAATATAAATTATAAAGAAAAATTATAATGTTATATATATTATTTAAATCCATTATATTTATCTTTATACACATATAAATAAATTATACATGGAAAAAAATTTACACCACATCGTGGAGACGATAAGACGTATGTACTCACGCATGGTGATATTGTTTGTCACATAATTTGTAAAAGAAGTAACATGGTATTCCCATAATTATAGTAACATATTATCATGTTTGAGGTTATGTAATTATTATTTTATTTTGGTAAAAATATATAAATATGAATTATAAGATGAATTGAACTTTGAAAGAAGTGATAAAATAATTACCTTTTCTTCAGGTGTTTCCTTTGGATTTGACCAAAAGGTCTCCTTTTGATGGATATCTAAAAAAGTTTATGCAACTAGTATTAATAGATGCATGGTAGGAGGATTAATGGGATGATTTTTATTGATCCAAAAGACTATAGAAATGTGAGTTAATGATAATGGTAGGTTCCCTTTTAAAACAGTGGTGAGGGGTACTTTGTGAAACCTTTGAAATATTAATTTATTAATTTATTATTTTCCATTTATAAATGATCCAAATTGATTTATATAAAGTATAAGATGATTATAGGAATAAATAATCTCATAAAAGGATTTTTATACTAGTTTAGTTTATTAAATTAACCATATCTTTTGTGATTAACCCATTGTAAAACTGTTTATCTCTTACAATGTATTCTTTTATGTTTATAGTATAGGGTTTATTTAGTTACCATAAAATTACAAGAGATCCTAAAGTTGATAATAAAAGACATATTTAAAAATATATATGTCATGGTTATTAATACTTTATTTTTATCATTTTTAAATCATTTAATAAAATAGTATTTTCTTTAAAAACTTATTTTTGTCAGTATTGACACAATTTAGCAACTAAATTTTGTTAAAGTCATAAAAACTTGATTTCTTAGAAAAAAAGGTATTAAATAATCCCTATTATGTCATTTTAGTCCATAAATTTTTTTTATTGAATCAAAAATTCCAAATTATATTTATTTTAATATTTATAATATCATTTATTTGATTATTTCTTTAATAAGGAAAATACTGCATTATTAATGTGTGATAAATAAACATCACTATTTAATGTATAAATATTAAAAATAAAATACCATTATATTGGAAATATTTTTATCTTTATAATTAATATTAATAGTTGAAAATATGAATTATAAAACTATAATTAATGTTATTTTATTAAAAGATACAAGTTTATTTTATATTTCACTTTACGTTAAATTAATTCTTATAACATGTCATTATCACACCCAAGTGGCTCAATGTGGTCCCAAAATCGACCAAAAGATTCCTATGGTCAGAAATATATCATAAATTAGTATTATTACATGTTTTAGTGTAGTTTTATATTATCATAAATTTATTTTATTTTCATTTATTTACCAGATTTACCCTTTAACAATGGTTAATAAGAATAATTATTTAAGTTACTATTAATAATGTTAAAAAATAAAAGGAACCTATTTACAAAATTTGGAACATATGATTCAAAATTTGGAATCAATTTTTCTATATTCAAAACACATAATTGTTAGATATTAATTTATAATTAATTCCCATTGTCAAAACCAGAAAGCGGGTTTTAAAGAAGTAAAAATTATCAAAAGATTGACATGTGTTTATGTCCAATTTAAATGTATAAATACTTATAATGAAATAAATTATATTATATATTAAAAAATAATATAATTATACTTTATAAAAACTCAAATCTATAATTTATCATTATAAAATATTTCGATTAAAAAAGTTTTTTCAATTAAAATTTAGTATCTGTTCACTATTAATCAAAATATAAAAGTTATCATAATTGTATCAAAAATTTATCCAAACTAAAATTTTATGTCCCAATTTTAAAGAATATTTTCATTTTTCAAATTTAATGTATAAAAATGTCAAATATTGGATTCAAAAAGGGTTCACCATTACATGGCCTGAACAAACCATTTTTTGAATAATACTTATTTTATCTAAAAAATTGATTTTATCATTATAATATGTTTATGAAACACATTTTATGAATGTTACAATTGTTTGGGATATATATAAAATTCAAAATGTGGTTAATAATATTCATGGTCGCTCTTTAAGCTTCTAGTTTAATAGGTAATGGTGCACTCGAACTCTATGTTGCATGTAGCACAAGATATTGACTTATTATGAAGAAGCATACCATAAAAGATTGGGGTGTTACATTATCCAATCAATCAATAAATTTCATCCTTATAATATTTGAATTTGGGTTCAGTAACTATGTTTTGATTATTAAAAATCACTTTATTGCAATCCCACGTTGAAAAATGGTTGAATGAGGCCTCTATTTTAAAATAAAGAAAATTAAGAATGACGGTTACAGGAAATAACACATACTAGGGCTCCGTGTTGGAATACATGGATATGAAAGAGTAAATTAAACATCATGTTCTGATGGAGAGTTTTAGAGAATATTATTAGGATAATGTTAAATATATGAAATCCATAAATCTGCAATGATCTAAGTGACCATTTGATTCATCTAAAAATAGTGCACTAGGAATTTTTTTTTGTTTTATGATCCTTTCCCTAGGGTTTTAGAAATAATTAACATCATAGACTAAGAGAATACATAGTTGGTATGTAGAATTTCTTCCTTCAACTAATTACTACCACAAACTCATCTTTCTCATCAAAACATAAAACCTAAAAATATTCTATTTATCTTAATCGTATAAGGTTCCAAATATAAAAATATACCATTAAAATGAAAAAAACAATGTTATAATGACCAGGGACCTCCATTAGGCTAGTGGTGGGTGATAAATCCCAATCTCACGTGGTTGTGGGTTTGATACCAACAGCTTTGTCCGATGCGGTGGGTTATCACCAGACCTACATGTTGTCCTTTTTCTAAAACTACATTATTAGAAAATTCCAAAATTAAAATTAAGAAATGTATTAACATTGAACAATACTTCCAAATATCAACTTAATCCATTCCAACCATTAATGTTATCCAAAATACTTTTGGCCAAACTCTCTCTAAAAAGACTCTAAATTTCCAAATTCAATTGTAACATCAGATTCCCCAAATGACATGATGTTGCTCGCACTAAATATATGATTACCACAATAATATTAAATCCTTATAGAAAAAAATTGTACTACATATCAACCCTTATATATATCAAATTATTCCTATAACCATAATATAATTCTTGAATCCAAAATCACCAATAACATAATTATTCCACTTCGATGGTAGTAACATTTTAAACTTGACCTTGATCCTTTTGTTTTTTTCTAAGTTGTATTTCCTTGATGTTTTGAACAATTATGTGAATAATTTAATATTTCTTTACAATTGTAGCATTGAACATAAACAACTCCTTTATTCCCTTTGAAATCACAATCTTGGTGGCCTTTTACTCCACTTTTGTAACAAAATCAGATTCCTTTTAAGAAAATACTAGGGTGGTTCTTCCCACAATTATCATATAAGGGAACACCATTCTTTCCCTTTTTACCTTTATTTGTCTCTTTCAACACTGTTCTCTTCATATCTTTCTTTACTTTAATGTAAAAATACATAGAGATTTATTTTTCTTTCTTGATAGTACAAGAGAATATATCTTTGTACGATGAGAAATATTATGAGACAAATTCCTATCTAATGACAGGTTTTGACACATCAATGAATCGATAAATCTTTCTTCTTGGGTTACGTATGTAGTCTACAGGATTCCTTGATATCCTATTGAATTTATCCTTATACTTTTAATCATTATCATATTCTTTTTTTCTCAAACATAAAAATATCTTGTCAATATTTCATATTTATTCATCCTCCATTGTGTTTTGAATCAAGGTCCACCATTGATCTGCCTCTCCTGAAAGATGATAGAAATCCATAATAAATTTTTCCCTTTCATTATTCCCCAAAGAATGAAATATTTTCTCAATGAATATTATCCATTTCTCAGTTAAAAATGGATTTTTAGTCACATTTAACGTTGGAGGTCGTTGTCTACTGAATCAGTCTAACATTGATCGTCCACACTATGGATCAGGGTGCTCTATTTGGGTAAGAGTATTATTCATAACCTAAGTCAGCTGTCCAAGTCTGGTTAAAAGTTGTTCAGTACCAGTTATGTCACACACAACACTATCATTATCTTTCATAGGAGGGATATCCCTACCTAGATTGTGTGCATTGATACGATTTCCATTTCTTCCACTAGGCTACATTTCAAAACAATGACATACACGAGATTAGGTTATGAATAAAAATGGATAATTCAAAACTAGTAATATACTTGACATAAATTTAAAATTTTATTCCTATATAAAATGTAATCATAAACATCGTTCCATTGAGGACATATTTAGACATAAATCCTTCATAATGGTTTGTAAATAAAATATGAATTTTTCTATGCATATATCCCAGGATTGTCAAACAAGGTGCGCAGTAAGGCCTATTGTCATATACCAGGATACCCCGAGTCAAGCTAGGACAACATTCATAGAGTTTTCAACTCTAGGTACAGCTGTTACAGAACCTGTCCACTTGTAGTATCTAAAAAATGATGTATTTTCTTGAAATACCCACATAATTTCTATTTTAAAATTCTAGCATTCTATTCAATACTTTTCCTAAAATTCTATATTTGGGTTATGATCCCTAATCTATGTTTTCTAAATCAATTTCCAAGGTTATCGGTAAACATTATCTGATGAATACTATAATTCAATGACCTTAGATGCTTGTATCCGATGCATTATTTTAATACATTGGCATGATTACATGGAATAGTGTCTTGATGGACTGATCTGTTTAGCAGTTTTGGAAAACAAATTACATATATGAATGATATATTACACATTATAACATAAAAAATAGCATATATAATCCTTTTATAATGGAATTATTCCCCAATATTAACCCCACATAAAAATCATAATACACTTCTTGGCCTCTTGGAAAATAAAACATAAGAAATGGGTGATCTCAGATGATCAGTAATGGTAAATAATTCAGTAGATGTTGTAAACCTTTAAGGAAAGATTTATAATAACAAGATAAGAATTTTTCAACATGAAAATGAACATAATATGGAAGAAATAAATCAACCATTACCATATAAACATGCACATCGATAATCTACTAGTCGAATAATCAAATGTAATATCTAATCTCATAATGTGGGAATACATAATTATGGACATCATAACCACTACGTCATGGACTTGTACTAAGACCATTCACAATTATACTATCATAGCCTTGTTCTAAGACACTATTTTATGTAATGAGACCTACCAATGAATCAAGGGGCTATAGCGGGCCCCACCAGTCACTTACTAATTCGAATTCATTCCTCCTATGAAAAGGGTGAATCATAACATAAACATTCATATTAAAAATATGATACAAAATGTTTATACATTAACCATAAACCATGATTGGTTTAAAAATAGCACATTAATAGTCAAACACATCATAACCCCTTAAATATCATATAGAAGATTTTTTTATAATAAATAAACCCCAATAAACAATAATATCTAGTAAAATATGTTGACTAAGATGAAAATAATCAGTAAAACTCTTTTTGAGAAATATTAATTTTTTCATTGAAATAATTTAAATGTTGCACAAATTATAATTTTAGTCATTTAAAATATATTTTTAAATAAAATTATCCGTTCCCACTTTGAAGCATTTGTATGGAATTGAAATTTTAAAACAATCATTTCAATATAAATAAATAATTAAATATAATTTTGAAATAATGGACATTAGATAAAACTATTTAGGAAAAATAAGTCATTACGACATTTATGATGATGAGAGAGTTAAAATTTCTATTACATAAAACAATAAATATTACTTTTGGAAAAAAATTCATGAAACATCGACATGGATGATAAATATTTCTCAGTAAATACTAACACATAAACAATCTCGGATAATAATGACATTGAGGAATTAACCCTTACCTTAGGTCTGATACACTCAATACATGTCCAAAACTCCTATATAATGTTTTTAAGAATATTATTAACTTATATAAGAATAATAATAATATTTATGATATCAAATATGATTATTTTATGACTTTATATTACCGATTTGTTAATAATTCCATGTTAATGCGTAATTTCAGGCAATAATCACTTTGTTTGTCGTACATGTTTTAAATTGTTATTATTGATCATATTAATTAGATAATGATTTACATCTATGATTTATAGTAAGATTAATATTTCTTATATATTCAAAATATGAATATATTTAATATATAGATATATGAAATAGAATACACTATTCATAGAGAAGGTAGGTCGTACGTATGCATGAACCCCTTTTTTGTTTTGTAGTTGTATTGAAGTATGTGATGAAATATATATATATATATATATATATATATATATCATACCAGTAAAATTAATATGTATTATATTTCATACATATTAATAATATTTATTCTAATTATCATTCTGTGATGATGAACATGGATGATGAGTCTCATTATGTCGTGGAGACGGAAAGTCGTACGTACGTACGAGCGATGAAATCATTTTCTTTAATGGTTAAATGGTATGAAATTGGAATGAATATGAAATTTAAATAAATAATATAATTTTTAATTTATTATTTAAATCCATTATATCCATCTTTATACCCATATAATTAATTTTTACATGGAAAATAATTACACCATGACGTGGAGACTATAAGCCTTATATACGCACACATGGTGATATTATTTTTAATTGGATGGGTAAAAGAAGTAATATGGTTTTCCCATTATTATAATAACATCTAAGCATGGGGAAGGTTCTTTATTTATAATTTTAGTATTAAAACAACAAATAAAGAGGAAGTATAATATGTAATGAACTTTGAATGGGGTGATAAATCAATTACCTCTTCTTTGGGTGTTTCTTTTGGATTTGAACCAAATGGCTCTAATGGATGGCTCTCTGCCAAACCTTAGGCCTATATGATCAAGTTAAGGAGTTTGGTACAATAAATGGTCTGGGTTTGGCTGAACCAAAAGGATTTATAGGTGTGAGTTAATGAGAAATGGTGGTGCCCTTTTATAAGAGTGGTGAGGGGTACATTAGGAAAATCTTGAAATATTAATTTATTATAAATTTATTTCCAGTTTATAATAGCTCAAAATGGATTTATTTGGGGTATAATACGATTATAGGTTTAAATCATCATATAAAATAATTTTAAGGAAATTATATTTCAATAAGTTAACCTTATCTTTGGTGATTAACTCTTAGTAAAACAGTTTAACTCTTACTGCGTCTTCTAGAATTTTTATACTATAGGGTTAATTTAGTTACTAAAAAATTCCAAGATAGCCTCAAGTGGATAATTAATTATATATTTAACTTTACCTCTGTTATTTGGAAGAATATTAGATTTATATATTTTGTAAATAATTTAATAGAGTAGTTTTTTTAAAAAAAATTAATTATGTCATTTTTGACACTATTTAGAAATTTTTAATTTCTAAAGACATAACAACATGATTAATTAAAAATAAGGAATATAATAGTCCATAATATGTCAATAGATTCCATAAAAATTTTATGTCTTCAAAACGCTCAAATTATATTTATTTCAATATTCATAATATATTTATTTGATTCATTCATTAATAAGGAAAATATTGTCTCATAATTGTGTCACAAATAAATTTAATTATTTATCGTATAAAAATTAAAAATAAAGTACTATGATGTAGGAAATATTTATATATTTCTGATGAATAATTTTAGTTTAACATATCTCTAATATAACAGGAATTAAAATTGTTTTAGTAAAATATAAATGTTTTTGTTATATTTCTCTTTACTTTAAATTAATTCTTAAAACATGTCATTATCACACCCAAGTGGCTGCATGGGGTCCCAATATCGACCCACATAATCTCATGGTCAGACATATCTTAAAATATAGTATTAGTACATCTGTTAGTGTAGTTTTATATTATTATAATATTATTTTTTAACCTTATTTACAAGATTTACATTTTAACCATGGTAAATAAAAATAATTACTCAAGATACTGTTTATACTGTCCAAAAATAAATGGTACCTATTTAAAAAATTTGGACCATTTGATTCCAAATACTGAATCCAATTCTCAAAATTAAAAACATAGAATTTGTAGAAATTTATTTAAAATTAATTCCCTTTGTCAAAACCAGAAAGTGAGTCTTTAAAAAGTAAAAACTATCAAAAGAGTGACATGTGTTTATTTCCAATTTAAATGTAAAAATACTCCTAATGACAAAAATTATATTAAATGGTAAAAATATATTCTAATTATTAATTAAAACCACAAAAATTTGTAATTTATCATTATAAATTATTTTGATTAAAAACGTAGTTTTTTATTAAAAATATGTATTTTTACTATTCATCAAAATATGAAAGTTATCAAAAAAGTACCAAAAATGTATCCAAACTAAATTTTTAGTCCCAATTAAAAGTATTATTTTCATTTAATCAATTGTAATGTATAAAATTTTCAGATATTGGATTTAATAAGGATTCTCCATTAAAAGGAGGAAAATTTTCATTTTTTAAAAAATACTTCTTTTATCTGAAAATTCAATTAGTCATTATATTATGTCATAGAAACACATAAGATGGATGTTAAAATTATATGGGATATATATAAAATTCAAAATTTAGTTAATAATATTTCTAACCACTCTTTAAACAACTAGTTTGATAGGTCATGGTGAACTTGAACTCGATGTTGTGTGTAGGGCAAGTTATTGAATTGTTAGGAAGAAGTGTACCGTGGATGCTTGGGGTGTTACAAAAATATTATTTCATATGAAAATATATATTGATTTATATATATATACAAAATATTATTTATATAATACTAAAGTATTATAAATCATATTTATATGTCATATATTTAGTGAAAATTTATTATTAATTCATTTAATAATAATTTTTTTAAAATTATTGACTCGTTAATATTAATAGGAATTTAATAAAGTTATATTTTATCAATATCAATTTATTTATCAATATTAAATATATTAGATAATAAATATATAATTATTAATTTAAAAAGTTGACTAAATTTGTTACACATAATATTTCAGGAAATAATTTCATGTTTACATATACGAAATTTATTCAATTTTATATAGACAAACATAAAAAAAAATTAAAATGTTAATAGTATCATTTTATATTTTAATATTTTAATTTTTATTTTTTAATATATAATATCATTATTTATTGAATTTTATTTTTTTATATTTATATTTAATATATATTATTTATTACTTTTTAATATATATATATATATATAACTGCTTAATTTGTATTATTATTGATTTACTACGGATGAGGCGGGATGAGGGTTCAGGATGTTATTCATGGAGATTCTGAATCCGACTCGGTTTCATCTTTGGGAATGGCTATTCTACAATTTTATGTTAGCATCTTCTCACTAGGAGTCATTATTTAAATGAATTTCTATCTTATAAGGCTTTGAGTGTGACTCAGTTTGTCAATATTAACTCTTGTGATGTTATTTCTTTGGTAGATGAAGTTTTCAAAAAACATCCGTCGAATTCAATTGAAGTAGATATGTTTTTGGATTCAAAAGGATCATTTCCCCATTCTAAGGGTAATAACGATTCTATGGGAAATGGTGATCAGGATGTTAGGGCTAATTATTCTCGATAACTAACCTCATTCAGAGACATGGATAAATGAATAATTATTAAAAAAGGTAAAACCACCCATGTTTTGGCAAACACTGATTCCATTTAAGAAAGGTTGGAGTTGTGCATGTGTTCTCTTATTTCATGAATTTTTCATTCCAAAAGGATCTAAACCATATATCTTCGATGAACGAGTATGAGATGTCTCTTTGATATAGGGTTTTTTATTCGAAATTCATTTTAATTGGTTGTGGTTTCTTCCACTGCTTATTTCCTTTTGATGAGTTAAAACAGAAGGCTTGGTTTTTTTGGTCATTATTTTTGGGGTCAGGAACCTTTAATTTCCATGACTAGTTGATGGATATTGACCCCTTCTTTGCTAGGAATTTATATGCTTGGGTGTGGATAAGAATCTATGTCTTATCCTAGATCTTATAAAATATTAAACTCTATTATGATAATATAGTTGCAGTAGGAGTACCAATACGAATGGATAATGGACCCAAGTTAGCCAGATATGGGAACTATTCTACAATCCTAGTTGAATGGGTTTAGGTATCACATTGGATAAAAAAAGTATTTTATTGATGGAAAATTATGACATTAAATTTATATTTTATTATGGGAGGAATCCATTCTTTTTCATTGTGGTAAAATTTTTAGACACTCTATGGACAACTGTGTAAAATATTTGACATGTTTTCTGTTGAATGAAAACCTAGAGAAGGATAGTAAATGAAAATCCAAGAAACACAATTCCTCTCTAGAGGATTCGTTCCCCCGCGATGGTGTATGAGATATAGTCTTTAATAAGATTGTTAATTTTGGAATTATTCCCTAAAAAAAGTAGTTTTGTTAGATACATTAGGCAGAAAAATGATGATAATTGTGGTGTTGGGGAGATCTGATTACTGATTTTTCAACTGATTTACATTCAGAAAATTTGACTTCCCAAAGGAATCATTCTTCTTATACTGGTACTCAAACTAACCATAGTATGTTGATGGGAAGGTCTAGTATCATGGTATAATGGATCTAAGGATGTAGTGGAACCTCTTCCTATGATTGAATCCATGAACAACGGTGATATTGAGGTTTATGAGCTCACTAAAATTGATGATGTTGTTCAAATGTATGTTGATCATCAATTTTCATAGGTGCAGAAGATGGTCACTTCTTAGTACCTCAAGGTAATAAACATAAACAAGGTGGATGTCGAGATCCCCAATAGATCTAAATCAATGAGGGGCACTTTCACAATGAGAGATGATATATTTGAGAAGAGGAAGAAGAATTTAGGATCCGAGATTAATCATGAAAACGTTTCGAACCTTCTAAATAATAAAGGCATGATTTTTTTCTAAGAAAACATTATAAGATATGATTCCATGAAATCAGTATTATTTCTCCAACTCCTTCGCAGCACATGTTCTTTTTAATATAATGTATTTTATGGTTGATCTGTTAAATAAATATTCTATATATTTTGATTTTATTTTGGAGATTTCTATTCCTCAATATGATTAAAAATAGTTGTGAGGATTACCACTAAATTTTTAAGATTACAAAAAGGTTTTATTTAGAGAAAAAGAAATATTATAATTATGTAGTTGTTGTGGGGTCTTTTCAGCAACCTAGAGAGGATTCTGAGCAAGTAGCTTCTACAAGGCCAATGGATAGAGAGTATGTGCAAAATTTTGCTGCTGTTGAATCTCTATGTAATGTTGTGTAGAATATTTACCTTCTCTGAAATCCTAACATAGTGGAAAGAATTGATGTGAGGATTTTGGTTAAGAATCAAGATACCATAATGGTCACCTTTTTAGGTGACTTGTAGGTTATATCAGATTTTAGAAAAGGACATGGTTGTTCATATCCATTATTATGTAATAAGGCCTTATATGGAAGTGACCGGTCAGATCCAAGGTAATATTCACACTCATAATCAATTCGAGCTTCTTGCCTCTAATAGTGGTAAAGATGACTCACAAAGATACATGAATTTCTCCAAATCATATGAAATGAATGCTTCCTCTGAAACTGAATCCCATGATGATGGTGGGTGCCATCACAGTGAGCTAATTCAAAAATAAGGGGGTTTCATACTGATAAATGAGGTGGATGTTTCTCTAATAAGAACATGAGAACTTCCTCATGGGCAGACTGAACGATTGTGTTAAATGTGGAAATAGAATCTTTTCTAAGACATGATAATATTATGTTGTTCTGAACTATTTTTTATATTGTTATATTGTGTTGGTATATTTTTTCTTTCTCGATGAGTGCAAGTTATAGTCTGACCTCATCAGTTCTTTGTCACTCTTTTCTTTTTAATAAAAGGGTATTTCACCCTTGCTTGTTAAAAAAATATTTTAATTTTCACTTCATTATAAATTTTTTTAATATTTAAAAAAAAAACATTTTTACTTTTTATTAGTTTAATATATTTTTTTTTTAAATTTTCGTCATTTACAATATTTATTTATATTTATTTACTAACATTTAATTTATTGTTAATATATTTGTATTATATATATATATATAACTTGGGTTCCCTTAATTTCAGACACACATATATGTAAGTAATATAGAAATACAGACACACACAAACATCATTTCTGTAATTTATTCATTTTTAATATTCCATTTTGAATTTTATTTCTTTTAATAACATATACATTTAAAATAAATTTTTATTCAGTAAATTTAATTAATTTTTTTTATTTTTCTTCAATATATAATATTTATAAAGTTTTAATAGTTTTTATAATTTCTTCATTTTTAATATAATATATTCATTAATAATAGTCATTATTTTATAATAATTTTTCACTTTTTTCATTTTCAATTTTTTGTTTATTATTTTTATTAATTTATCCATTTTTAATATTTTATTATACATTTTTATTTATTAAATTTTAATGTTTTTAATATGGTGGTAATTAAAATTATTAATATGTATTAAATTTTATTTTAACATTTATTTATTTTTTATTTTTTCTAATAATCTCTATAATTAATAAAACTTAGTCAATTTTTTATTTGGTCATTTTATTTTTATTTATTTCACTAATAATTTTTTTAATGGTTTTTACTTAATTCAATTAATATTTTTATGTTTTCTATATTTTTATAATTTTATTCATTTCTAATGTTAATTTACACATATTTGTTTATTTAAATTTAATTTTTTTTTTGAAAAAATGGGTTTTTGTAATTAATATATTTATTCATTTTAATTTTTGGAATTCATTTTTAATTTTTTTTAAAAATTAAAATTAACAACTCACGATCATTCTTTTAATATTGTTTCGACCAATTAATTTTTTCAAATAAATTTCTCCCATATTTTTCATTCCTTTAATTATTGATATTTATTAATAAATAATGTAATGTGATGCATAATTTTTTATAATTTTTTATTTATTAATATTTATTCATTTAATATTTCTTTAATTTTTTAGTCCTTAGATGTGTTATAAATAATTATTCATCAATACATTTAATAATTTTATTATATAAAATTATTAATATTGATATAAATCGTTTTATAATGTTTCCTTAAATATGATTTATAAACAAAAAAATGTATTTACATTTAATAAGCCATTTTCTAGTGAAAAATAATTTATAAATAAAAATTAATACAAATTAAAAATATTGTCTAATTAGTGTCGAGTAATAAATGTTACATATTATATAATTAGATTTTTTTAAAATTAACATATATTAATTTTTTTATTATATATATAACTTAATTTTACATACATAAATACCTAATTAATAAAATTTAATATAGAAACACAAAAACTCTCATAATATTTATTTCCTACATTCAATATTCAGTATTCATTTTAGAAGTTCATATAGTTCCATAATATCTTGGACGCATAATGTTTTTAATCAGTAAATTTTATTCACTTTTTATAGTTTTATTTGTATATACATTTTTTTACAATGTAGTATTTTATTTTTCTTATTGATATTTAATATTATTCATTAATGAGTAATTTTTATTATTATAAAAATACCAATTTATTCAATATTGTAAAATAAAAAATTTCATTCACAACCATTTTTTTTTGTTTCTATGCGATATGTATAATTTATATAATTAAAATGTATTAATTTTCATATTCACATTTATTCTTTTTTTAATTTTTTTAAAAATGAAATAATCAATAACAGTTATCCATTTTTTAATATTCTAGAAATATAAAGTTCTTTCAATTATGATTTTTTTTATATTTTAACGTTCATTCATATAATATTATTTATTCCCCTATATGTTTAATTATTTTTTACTTTTTGGTTTTTATTTATTTCAAATATTAATTTATAAATATGAATTGATAAACATTTGTTTTTTTTAAATATTTCTTTATCATTATAAAAATATATATTCATTTTTAATTTCTTTAATAAATTATAAAATTAATAAAAATTATCAATTTTTTAAATAATGTTGACTTCTATTGATTTTTAACTATTCAATTTCACTCATTTTTAACATTCACGCATTTAAGATTATATTTTCATTTATAATGTAAATTATTTATTAATTTGTAAAATATTAATTAGTTATTAATATATATTCATTTAATTTTATTGTATTCAATTTTAGGCATATTTTTTCATCTCTTTCCAGGAAATGCTCAGATAGATGTATTTTATCAAGGCTAAATTAAAAAGTACTGATAAAAATCATCATTATTTTATCTTTTTTGTGATAATTGATAAAAACCTACCCAGTTTTATAAATTGATCCTAGATACAACTCACTTCTTCACTCCATTAAAGATTTCTTGGAAGTTAACCTCTATCTATCCCCCCCACATACATCTAAGATGAATGGAACCTATTAAAACCTAAGGTATGTAATTATTTCTACTCTTCTTTAATCGATATTTCATTATTGAAACATATTTATTCCACTGATTCCTTGACATATCCATATGGGTCTCACCTCATTCTACTTAATATTCAAAGGTCATCCATACACTAGTCACATGAAGCTTGTGAACCACATAAGGCCTCATATATGTTGTGTATGTTGTCCATTTCAATGATCTATTTTCGATCATTCAATTTTATGATATTAAGTAGATCTCTTTCCCATCCAACATTAGAAAATAATATTGGATTATTATAAAAAATCATCATTAAAATTGATATTCATTTATGATACATGGAGAGATATATAGGAGGGAAACATCATAGGGGATGATTTTTTAAAAGAGGATATTTAATAATATTTTTTAAAGGAGTCAGGGATTTTTGAATTTTAGAAAATAGGGAATCCCCATTCACACATCCCTCTTTACCAGAATGAGTGAACAAGATTACCATTCTATTCACCAGTCTTAGTTATTTAACCATGAACCATACCTCCCTCAATCCCACACCATAGTGGCATTCCCTCATTGGACGAGGTATATTTTCCAAGTCTCTAGTATTAGATAAAGAACCCCAACCACTTGAATCATTATCATAAACCTTATTGAATTTTAATCCAATATGGTTTCCACAGTGAGATATGGATTGGAATGGAATTCTACCACCAACATCTATTGAACTCGTAGAATTAAAATTTTTAACTTCACTCAATTGAAATATTTTTCATTCATAGGGCCATTGTTCTGTAAAATTTCACCCATAGTATTTTCTAACCCTTTTTTCCCCATTGAGGTTTCCTTATAGTGTTTTATTTAATACATAGTCCTAGTCAGGGGGACTCCCGAAACACTCTTTAAAACTCCACATAGAGTACCATCTACTAAAAATAATAGAATCATTACTAGTATTCTAACATCAATATCTTCTTCCATTCTGTTCAAACCACACTCCTAGTTTCCACTCTGACATTTTTCTAGATTTTATTTTTCCTATTGGTTCCACTATGGATGAGTTTATTTTCATGTGATCCCAATTAGTTGGGCTTCTACTCCACCCATTAGTTTTAATGAGTCTTTTTATTGATCCCCCAAGATAATTTATTATTATTTTTATGTTTATTTTTCCATCCAGTCCAAAAAGGAATTTTCATTGTTGTTCATTAAGACATCACCTAGGCTATGTGAGTTTCTCTAATTTTAAGCATTCATCGAATCCCAATTGGATTATTCATAATTTTTTTAATAGCATGATAACCCCAACAAGACACTTTATGTTCAATGTATTTAAATTCATGTTTTTGTTTCATATTTTGGGTTCTAAAGAGTAGGTGATCATGTCCCATTAACATTTTCATCATCTGAAATAAAATAATCAATTTTGGTTCCTAATAACACTATCACTGAAACACCACACGTCATTCCATATACCATGTAATGAAATTAATAAACATAAAACCATATATATTATTGAACTCTGACCAAGAATGGTTTTAAAAGTTTCTTTTATTTACAAACTTTTCTCCAAAATAACATCAAATTAGGATCTTAGTGAAACAACCAAATAGTTACCCAAAGATATTTCTTTTCCGGACACCGTTTTATAAAATTATAGCTTGTTAAGAATCATAACTAATATAATTCAAATGTTGTGTTCCAATTATTATATCTTATCTCTATCCATTATCTCTCTACTTTAAAGCATTCCTATTTTATTAATTACCTACATTAATTCCACCACACACCATCCTGTATTGTTTCTGACACTAAAAATTCTTATTACATGAGGGGTTAATCTTTGAAAAACGTTATCTTAAGAAGTATAATATTCAAATTTCAATAAATTCTATCCATTTTTCCATTAGAAAATTTTTTATGGCTTTTCTGAGTGTCCAATGTTAGTATGACAATTTTTCATAAAAAAATAATCACATTTCTTAGAAGAATCATTAAATTTCTCCATTGGTTTTGAAAACATTATTTGTATTTATTTATATTTTATGGAAACATAATTTTTTTTGAACATAATTGGATAGATATAAAATTAAAATGGATATATTCTAATCATATGAGAAATGTGTACAAGGATTGAGTTAACGACATTATAATTGTTTTTTCAAAAGAGCATTCATATAACCCTTCTCAAATAATCTATCCATGTTTACAATATTCTTATTCATGACATGTCAATCCAAAATAGTAGGAATAAAATATGATTTTTCAAGGAATGAATCATAGCTATTAATGATGGACTAACACAGGGAGAATCAAAATGTACATAATGAATGGGATGATATTATGATTTATAAATAATTTTATATGAATACCAGTTTAAATGATGATGTAGATCATATGAAAGAAATGATAATGGAAATTTAAGCTGAAAATTATGATTAATAAAATTTATTTGAGAAGATAAATAGTTGTTCAAAAATACCATTTTATACTAGTTGTACTAAACATACAAGAGTGTTATATGTATTGAAGTTATATAAGTTGAATGTAGGTAGTGGATGGAGAGACAACCACTTCACAGAACTACATGGTCTACAAAATGATATGCCTGTAGGAGGAAATAAGATCCCTTGTAAAATATATATTTCTAAAAAATACCACAATAAATGGGTATGGTATTTAAAACAAATCATGTTTTACTATGGATTTCATAGAGTCTCACAAGGACCACAAATCACAAAAAAAATTCATAACTGTAGTGAAAATTAATATAGGAATGATGGATAATGTCCTAAAAATAATTTATACTTCTTTACTATAATTATATGGTTTACAACATTATATATATGTCAGTTAACCAGTGGAAAATTTTCATGGAATGTGGATACAAGAATAAAAAATGGGAAACTACATCACTCAGAAGACTCTTCATAGTAGAATAAAATTTATACTTAGTATCCATAATTTTTTAAATTATCTGAGAAACATATTTCTCTCATTATCTACATATGGAAGAAATTATTTTGTTTTATAAATAAATATTCATAGTACATGGATAATTATCTTAAAAAATTATAACTTCTTATTGCATTTATGCATTAAGTGAAAATACATTATGATTTCTCTTATTATATCTAGTCCAAAACTACATGGTCATTATATTCATGTATATTTGGATCCATTGATTGAAGATTAGAAATTGATGTGGGATACAAGTGAGATGTGAAGAATTCACATTGAGATTCATTTTTTACATTATGATTAATGAAATTACTACTTATGGAAAATTTTCAGGATATAACATTAATGGAATATAGGGGTGTCCCATTTATGAATAATGCACACACTCAGTTGGGTTAAAATTTTCATAAAACTACATTTTTTTGTTAATATTTAATTTTTTCCCCGATGGAGTATATAAGGATCTTAGAAAACATCATTTGATGGAAGTAAATAACATATTACATCAATATATCCTCTAACAGGTGATCAATTGTATGAGGAACAAAACAATATTGATACTATTTTTTATAAAATAAATTCAAAAACCTGTCAAAATCATGTTAGAAATGAGACCAATTATCTATGAAATATTGTAATGGGATTGATTATATACCATACATATTCATGATTACATGAATGGGGAAAAATAGGTGATCATTTTATTGGAACATTACTAAATGTATGAAAAAATTAAATTAATTCATGGATGGACATGATTTACATAGGGATAATGGAAGCGTTGACACTAGTGTACGGTAAAGGATAAAATTACCTTCCTCCAGTACTGTACAATCTAACCAATAAATAAAAAATTTAATTTTCCAAATTCCTTAATGGTGTAAATTTTCCTGTGTGGTATTCATCAAATATCAATAATGTCATTTAAAAGAAAATTTTTAACATATAGGGTCCAAAATCCATTGACTATTATGTTTTGATGTAAGATTTAATGCTTTCCACATTACATTTCATTATACATAAGAATGTATGAAATAAATTAACATTATTATTCTTCTGTTTCCAATACATATGTAACAATGTTATAGACCCAGTGAGGTTTCCAATCATTAATAAAGAGATTATAGTAATATTATGTGAATTGGAGATGTCATTCCACACGATAATTATATGATATAATGGTCCACATAACGTTTCACATGATTATATATTCATTTATATGTCTTTCAATTATATATAGATGTTCCCCATGGAATGAAATTTCAATATTATAAAAGATCACATCATAAATTGATGCATCCAAAAGGTTGTATTATAGAGAGATATATTGTTGAGTAAACTATTGAATATTTTACCGATTACCTATATGATGTTGACATCACTGGCCTCCCAAACTATCATCATAGTGGATGCCTTATTGGTGAAGGAATTATTGGAAAATATGTTTTTAAAATTAGCATTACAAAGACGGAGAAAGATCACCATTACATTTTACATAATAGTGCATAGGTTTATCCATACCTTTAATCCCATAAGACAATTCATATACATTTAGATCAATAAATGGATGAAGGATGGATATATAATAACTGTAATCAATAGATTATAGGATGGTTTAGAGATACTATCGATAATGAGTATTCATAAATTCAAATTCAATTCCTGAATGACTTCAATGGTTAGCCATATGGCCAAATGTAAATGTTATATCATTCCCTGGTTTTTTAATTAATTGATATACATTCTATATAAAAGAACAACATGAACAGAGTATGATGAAAAATAGTGGAATTATGATTGCGGTGGAAGTGATGAACATATCTTCTTACAAGGATATAAATTTAATTTATATGAATATTTCATATCTCGAAATCATTGAACAAATATTCGAGTTGGATTGTAAATATTTCAACTGCTGATTTTCAATTTCGAATGGTTTCAAAAAATAATTTTAGTTAAATTCAATTAATTAGTCTTTACAAATGTGAATTTTAGTGTGGAATGGTATAAGGATGATCCATTCATAATGGAATCATAAAATGTGAAAGTATTATATGTCCTACATATAATAAAAACGAATTGGTAAATTGTTAATTTTTAGACTAAAACAACCGTGTGGTAGGTTGGAAATTCAATTAGGGATGACCCTTTTGTTTGGGAGATCATAAATATTTAATGGTAGTAACAATGTAGAAAATGTATTATATGTTATAGGGGACCACAAGGTGTGTATTTGGATACTCGACAGTGGATCCCAACACCTTAAACCTTTAAGGGAAAAAAGAAATATTTATGGGAAGGTTAATGTATTTTTTTAATATAATATGTTTTTCCTCATAATATTATTTTTTCACTACTCCATTTACATAGTATAAATTGAGTGTTTGAATAATCGTGAATATAATGACTTCTTCACCTGCAATTATTACCAATATTTTAGAATAAAACACTATTTATATGGAATCAATGGAATTAATAAAGGATAAAAAATATATTTATCAAAAAAGAAGAAAAATACAGCATCATTATGTTCCCTAAAATTATCCAGGAAATAAGAAATAGTATAAAATTTGAGGTTGGATGGAATCAATGTGGCTATATTTTTAAAATCAACAAGTTAGTCTTCATTCATTAAATTAGGGTCATAATTTTATGAATACTTCAATTGATAGAGATGCATGGAATAATGACATGTCTTCTTTGAAAGAAGCCATTTGGTGATATATTAGTGTAATGTTATGATATACATTTTCAATTTTACCAAAAAACAATAACATTCCATTATCCTTTCAGAGTTAATTTATTTTAGATTATTTCTATAATAAAGTTTCCTTGATGGTAATAAAAAATATTATATAGTATTCTAGAAACATCATAAAAATCTTCAACTCAGGGATGATGAGGGGAATGTAAAACTCTACCCACCAGTTATAGATAATGATTATAAACAAAGAAACATGGAAATATTACACTAGTCATCATAATGTGGAAACTATTCAGTGAATTTTCATTAACAATGTTTTAGTTTCCATTATTTATTTTATCTAGATTTATTTATAATTGTTAAATTATGAAACCATAAAGGAGTGTTGAAAATAATGAACATTTAACAAAACCAATATACCCCAACGTAAATAAAGTATGGGGTATGCTTCACTTGGGAGAACAAATAATATATTTTAAATCTATGGTAATATTTTTATGCAATAAGAAATAAATTAATTTTATTTCATTATATGTAGATTTATGAATCATAATCCCACGAAACATCCATCATATTTCATATCCTATCGAAGGAATATCATGAAAATAAATATGATAAAAACTATATGAAGTAACACAAAAAATACAAGAATCATATATAAGAGTTATGTAATATTACTTTTTTATCCGTTATAATTGTATTACCGAAAAATATGTATTTATGAATGTTTTATTTTTATATGGTTTACAAATAAGAATTTGTATTGATTGTTCCTAAAGAAAAATACTTTTAGTATCATTTATGTAAAAGGAAAATATGGCAGCATTAAAGGTGTAGGTTTTTAGTTGTCACCTAGAAAACATTTTGAGAAGACAGAGCCACATGATGATACATATGAGATGATGAATGGAATGAAATCACATATATATGCTTTGAAATAAATTATGGTTCGGTTTGGTTTAGAACCAGTATGAGAAAAAGGATCAAAGAGAATTAGTAATGTGTTGACACAACTTAAGAAAAAAAAAATACTTTGAAGATAGCCTTAGATATTTCAAAATCTTAAGGCCAGGTTCAAAGAATTCAAATGAATTCCAAAACAACCAAAGTATTGTGTTATAGATCTCCACAAAAGACCTACTGGATAGACCTGTATGACATACCTACATGACCACATAATGTCTGTACCCCTACGCGACGATCCATCATGGAGAAACTATGTGATTTATATACATGATCAACATCACATTAACCAGGAACCATCCATTACACTAAATAGGACCATTTGTCTACCTATTTCAGGGTCCGAAAATGATTAAAGACTCCCTAAGGCTCCCATTGCATATCTCTTTTTCACAAATCATGCAAAGTTTCTCAAGTAGCTCTCTAAAGTACGAGAGAATAGATAATTAAATGGGATAAGAATGTTTGGAATGTCTATCACAATTTTTACATAGTATTTTTCCAGTATGTGAAATATACTCTTCAGTCATCATAAAAAACTGTGCAAAACACCTATGTGATACACCTATGTGGTACAGCTGCGTGGGGGACCTATGCAGTACAGCTGCGCTGGGTACCTACGTGGTACAGCTGTGTGGGGTACCTATGCGGCACACATGTGTGAGGTACCTACATTGTAGAGCTCGGTATAAATCCGACATACCAACTTAAATACCCCCTTTAAATCTATTCATGGTAGCGTATCTCCTTCATTGGTTCCCATATCTGAATGGGACAAAGTTGAAGCCTCCACCAAAACCTCCCGACATATCAAACCATTGGGAATGGAACATCAGTGTGTCTCTTATTTGGGATTGTATTTCCATAGTCATAGGTATTCCACATTTGATTCACAGTGGTATTAGGATTCATGGAGTGTCTGTGGGTTTGTATATTCATAGTGACAAGGACATTTCTCCTAAGAACAACATTGGTAAGTTCTCGGTTTGGAGGAGGGTGTGGGTCATGATCTCTCCTTTCTCAAAGAGACCCATAACCTCAGGTATTTTGTAGGGATGTTATGGTTCACTCCTACTTTTCCATTTGAACTATTTAGCAGTCTCATTCCCTTATAGGATAAATTTTAGCGCGTCCGTCCTACTGTAATCACCTAACCTTCATCCCTTCGTCCTTTCATTGGACCCTTGTCCATTGTGAAGAGTACAGAGGGCAGGCTCATCGCCTCACCCCCATCCATCATGGTCGTCATAGGCTCACCCTCCTCCACCAGTAGATGAGTAAAAGTGTATGGGTGACTTTGTAGAATCTTTTACATCCTATTTTTTCTCATGTCGAGTATGAATAAAGTGGGATTCGATATTTTTCATGGTCCCATCATTTTTATGACACAATGAACTATAAGAACATTGATTCCCACCATTATTTGGATACGTAGGAAGCCTTCTCAGGGCTTGAGATCACTCGATATCCTCTTCAAAAATCCAACCATAATTTCCTATGTTTGGGCATCCTCCATAGGAATAAGCTCCAAATTAATCCCCCAACTCATAAAGGCATCCTTTATAGGAAGTAATCCCAAACACATTTCTGTCAAAAAACTATACTCTTCTATGAGACTTATCTAACCAGGTGGGCTTGGTTTCCCATCAACATATGATACCTAGGAATCCTCCTTGAGGATAAATCCCAAAATTTCAAAATCCACCCAATTCTCATTGGGTCATATTCCCAACAGGGTCTAATCGTGCATGGAAACCCATATTCTTTCAAAGTTCCTTGGGCTGTTTTGGCATATTTACCATACCCAAATTTAACGAAGAACCTTATTCTTCGAGGTCCTTATTACATGAACATAAAAGGTATGATGTTTCCCATTAAGTGGCACCAAACTACGAGGGTTCTAATTCCTTTCACAAGGATACATAGGTTACCCATTTCATTGTTATGATACCATGATCAAAACAAAAATTTGTCTCCCAGGATGATAGTGAATTATAGAGTGCCCCACTGAGTGGCTTAAAACCCAGAATCATCACAACGATGATTAATATAATCATTAAATAGTATATGAAAGGATACCATTGATGGAGAACCTTGAATAAATATCGATCATTACATTAATGAAGAACATTGAATACATACTAATGATTCTAAATTTTAAACATGTTAATAAATGATATCAAATTCCAAGGGAAACATATGTTTTACATGGTGAGTTAATAAGGATGCATGAAAATATCATATATTAATAAAGATAATCCTAGAGTAGACAATAATTTATCCCCAAAAGGGTGTGATGCTTCTGAAAACTCATCCTCTCGACCAATGTACATTCCTCAGTATCATAAAGTTCAAACATAACGAATGCCGACCTTTGGAAAGAAGGACCCCTTTGGATAAAGAACTATTGGATGTTTCTGGTTCCATGAATAAATCCAATCAATACTGTTTGGGAGAATTTTTTCTTAAAACTAGAACACATGTTTCAAGGAACTACGAAACAAAAAAGGTAAACCCGACGTGAATCCTTAACCATGTTAATAACGTTACCAAATTTTTAGTCCCCTAATAATTGATAATGGAAGGCTAGACAATAGAATAAATCATGCATGTATCCGTCTAACAGATTTCACTTTATTTTGGTTTATTGTTGTTCTCGGTTTTCATTACAAATCCCTTTACTCCAAGATAGATTTCTTCAAGACGACACCTGTAAGCATCCTGACTGCTGATCAAGCTGGATTTTCATCCATGATAAGGACATCATCGCCCACCCAGAATCTTCATCCCTGGGTCTCCCCCATGACGATAAAGGAGTATCATCATCACGTTACAATTCCAACATTGGAGGATGCCTTAAAGACCCTCTAAGTCTATAACAATCCTCGATTATCTGGCCAACGACGACCGATGATCAAGATGCCAACGATTTCAACCACCATTTTCAACCATTTCAGGTCTTTATCCCAATAATTAAACAACCATTCCACCTAGTACTACATGAATTTGGATACGGAGGTCACTCAGGGCCTCAATTCAAGGATGCAGGGATCCTTCCCGAGGAATCCCACCAACAGTGTCTTCCAGTAGAATTGTGCGGTAGTGAACCCCCAACATGATGGGGGTGTTTACTCTAGATATTCATCCTAGTTCTCTTAGACCCTGGAAATAAAGAATAACCATTGGGGAAAACGTTCAATCAATAGGGTGCAGGTTCTAACCTCTACCCCCTCTGAAGAAGTTCATCTACATAACTTGATGGAAAATAATTTGTGGGAATATACACCCATCCATCCGAATATTGCTGTCCTACAGACTTGTCTGGAAGAAACCGTCCAATCCCACCAGATAAATATGGTCAAGTACAATGAAAATGCACATAAACTAGCTTAAAAGTTTAAATCTAGTCAGCAGGCTTGTCTGACTGTAGGTAAAGAATCCTGCCAATATAATGTGGTGGAAACTAGTAAATAGGAACATACACCAACTTTAAATCCAAAATTCTAACAGTAGTCTCGTCTTCCAGTATTAAATAATGTCTATCAACCATACATGATAGGAATCATCATTCATGCACATACACTTTCCATTATTCATCTAGCCTGAAAACAGTCTCATTTGGCAGCACCCTGTGAAGTCATTCAGAAAGCTCTAATGACAAATCTGGGGCAGACCCAACTCTATTCCCCCAAGCAATAGTACTGTCAATACACATTGACAGGAAAAAGAGGAAAAAAGTAGGCACATACACCTACTCTAGATACAGAATGGACGTATATTCCTGTTTTGGAAGCTGAGGTAACCAAACACATCGTATCAATGATAAAATGGAAGACACAAATTCCTACCCATAATCATGAAGTATGACTGGATATTAAAACTACTACTTCGACATTACCAGGGGAACAGAAACATAATTTTATCACCACATATGGGATTACTTTTGATGCTCCTTTCCATCACAGAGTCTAACGAATGAAAAGGGAAATACCTTAAACAGAATGTAATTCATCCTTTGAAGAAACATCAAAAATTAACAAAGGCATGAAGATGGATTTCTTTAAACATGGTCCGTGCAAGTTCCATGAGGGTTACACAGGTATACCAACACGCCACATATTGGGCACGCAGGTGAATTTCCCTCCCTATTTGATTTTCTCCCAAGGTCTTCAGTAGCCTATAAATACCCCTTGTGGGCCCCCCATTTAGAGGACGAAAAATCCAGAAACCCAGATTTCAGCTCTCAGCACCCTAGTCTCTTCTTTAAGTCTTCTAAACACTTATAAGGTAATTTATTACCTATAATGGAAGATCTAAAGAGGGGGAACATGGCCTATGTGTTGAAATTCATCAACCCCTGTGTGCCTTAGTGTCTAACCCTTAAGGGAAATGGTCACACTTGCGCACTAACATATCCCTTCAATAGAACCTGTGCGCCACCCTTTTGCAAGCCTTTTGGGATAATAATAAGGGATTGAGCCAAGTCTCGCCCATTTATTACCCTATGGGTTTATCGGCGCGCATGTACCCAAGTGTCGTGCATGTATACTAGCGTGACTAGGACCTACGTGCGCAAACAAAACTTGTGTGCCTGCCTCTTTTTGAGTCCCCCTCCTTCCTATTCAGATCTTTTCATCAAATCCACCTCTCCTCTTCATGATTTTGCCTTTAGAACCCTCTTTAATGCCATTTATGGCATGACTCCTTGGTTGGATTCCTTATCTGAAAGGAATTCTGTGGAACATCTCTCAAAACCTAGTGATTTACATATCTTCATGTGACTATGGTGAGAGATTTCATTCATTCAACCTCATCCTTTAAGATGAGAAGATTTTTAATTTTGGGAATCCTCCTTAGGATTAAGCCCCTAGTCCCCTTTTCATTGGCCTCCTTCTTAGGAATAAGCCCCAGTCATAAGATTCTTTAATATGGGTGTCCTCCTTAGGAGTAATCCCCAAGTCCTTCAACCTGGACCTCCTTTTCAAGAGTAAGTCCCATTCCAAATTCCAAAATCTGGGCATCCTCCTTAAGAGTAGCCCCAAGTCCCCTATTCATGGGCCTCATTCTATGGAATATTCCCCAGTCATATGCTTATTTAATGTTGGAATCATCCTTAAGAGTAATCCCCAAGTCCCTTAACCAGGGCCCCCTTTTTAGGAGTAAGTCTTTGTCCAATTTCTCAAATCTGGGCCTCCTTTTCAGGAGTAAGTCCCAAAGTCTCAGGTTCCCTAACCTATGCCTTCTTTTCAAGAGTAAGTCCCAGTCCAAGATCTTTAATCTGGGCATCCCCTTTAAGAGTAATCCCCAATCATAAGTCCCCTCTAACATGGGCATCCTTCTCAGGATTATGTTTTAAGTTAAGTATCCAAATCTCCATAAAGCACATATACCTTTATGAACCTTGTTCCCGGGTTTCTTTCCTGAATTAAATCTTGATCATCATCCATCTGGATAGTCATACTTACATAATACCCACATCATTTCTTATGATTTCATCGTTCATGGTACAATGGTCATGTTTTACCAATACCTCTTGTTTCGCACACCCAGCATGACTCACGTGAGTTTAGAGAATAAAAGTAATTATTAAATCTTTCTTTGAGCCATCAACCATGCATAAACCTCATACTTCATTACTCGAACTACGTGGGTTCTTATTCCTTTTATAAATAAGGAAACATAGGTAGCCCATCTGTGGGTACGATCCCAACTTTTAAATAATCCATGTCCTTATGAATGAAAATAAACTTCATGTGCCCCGCTGAGTGGCATTAAAACCACTATGGTTTTCATAATGACCAAGATATTTATATATAATGTGTTTAAGGATACCATTGAATAAGAATCTCTAACAAATACAGATGATTCTCTATCTATGAAGAACCTCAAATACAAATAAAATATTCTCTAAAATCTCATACATATCAATCATTGATTGTCATCGCTAAAGGAATTCTCATTTTCATACATTGTAATTTAATAAGGATTCGCAAACAGAACTCAAATATATAATTTGATTCCCAGAGTAGACAATAATTCCCCCCAAAAATGTGTGATGAGACCAACCTCCCATCCTCTCGCCCAATGAAAATTTTTAAGCCTCGTCAGTTCACAACTAATGAGCACCTACCTTTGAAATGTAGGTCTAAATGGATACAGAATCCTTGGATGTTTCCGGTTCTACGAACAAACCCATTAGAAACCGACTGGATTGTTTGAACCTTAAAAAAATGTGGTCAACCCAATTTCTAGATGGAAACAAAAAATGGTTAGCCCGACATCAATCCTTAACCAAGTTAAATGATGTTTTACTTATTTGTTAGGCCCCTATTTAAACTTAATGAGAAATCCAACAAAGTAATCAATAACATATGTCCTCAACCAAAATATGTAATGTCCAAACATATCTTGATTGTATCTGTTATATCAAAAAAGAACTCTTTTACAAGATCATCTGCATTATTGAAATGGATTCTCTAAAGTTCACACCTGTGAATACCTATACTATGAATACCTCTGCGGCTACTCCTACTTGAAACTCAACCGTTCTAAGGAGGACATCGCCTACTCAGAGTCATTAACACTGGATATAAAATGAACTATTTAAGGAATACCATCAACACTATACTATTCCGGCTCTGTAGTCCACTCGACAAGCCCTCCAAGACTATAATTCACCCTGGTTGTCCAGATAGCGACGTCGAGAGATCAAGAAGCAGGTGGTGCCAACCACCGTTTCCAATAATTTTGGGTCTCTATCCCTAAAATACAATCACAAGTACCTCCCATATTATGAGGAGGTGAATGAGAAGGTCACTCAAGGCCTTAATTCAAGGAGATAGGAGTCCTTACTGGGGGTTCCCATTAACAATCGATGCCAGACTCGTGCGGCAGTGCACCCTCAACATGATGAGGGTATCACTTTCAGGGGTTCAGCTCAGGTCCCGTATAACCAAGAACACATGTAGAACCGCCAGAGGAAAAATCAAGTCAATAGGGAGTAGGTTATTACTTCTTTGCCCTCCGGAGAAGTCCATCAAGCCAACTTTATGGCAAATAACGAGCAAGAATATACACCCGTCCGTCCTGATGGTACTGCCCAGCAGACTCGTTTAGCAGCAACATGCCAATCCCTCTAGGCAATTCTAGAAGATTATTATAGGTAGGCATATACACCTATTTATAACTCATCATCTAGTCAGCAAGCTCATCTGACTACAACCAAAAAAGGTTTCCAATTTAATATTGTGGCAACTGATAAGAAGGAACATACACTTGTTTACAATGATTTTTTTTTCAGTAGTCTCGTCTTCCAGTATTGAAGGAAAATCATCAACCATACTTGAATAAGAATACAAAAAAGGCACATACACATGCCAATGTTCATCAAGCCTACCAACAGTCTTGTTTGGTAGATCTCGTAGAAGTCAGTCGGAAAGCTCCGACGACAAATTTGGATCTGACTCAACTCTCTGCCCCCACACATGAGTATTGTCATAATTCACTGACAGGAAAAAGAGGAAATGAGTAGGAATAAACAGCTACTCCAAGCACAGAATTGATTTATATTCCCATTCTGGTTGCTGACGTCACCAAGCACATTTTGCCAATGCGGAAATTGCAGAAGCAAATCCCTACTCATTTTCTGGATGCCTGTCAGAATATTATAACAGCTTCAGCAGCATCACAAGGAATGAAATGAAAATCTATCCCTACCAGTGGAGTGACACATCAACATATCACTCTGGAATAGACACCCACCTCTATTCCAGTCCAATAGGGTTGTGGGGAATAATCCCCCATGTCATATGGACAAGAAATTCAGGCACATACACCTGATTTCAATGGAGATAATCATTCTAACAAGACTATTTTTCTTGAGAAGGCAAATACACCAGCCCATATTAACCACATTTTTTCAACATGAGGTTCCTAAAGTGAGTCAAAAGGTGTCTAGAAAGAATACATGTCCAGAACAATCAAGAAATAAAGATCCAATCTGTAATAAGGTCTTTCTCGATGTCGATGTTCTTGAATCCCTCAGACAATTTTCTATTAGAATTCAAGATTCTACTCTCTCATTTCCCAATAGTGTGATCATTAATTCCAAAGGACTTCATCAGAAACTTCGTCATGAAGGCTTGATTCAGGACATTTTGGCCGATCTTGAAGTTTCATCTTCAGATGAGAGACACAAGAACCCTCTTTGTGGCCAGAATATAAAGGAGAAAAAGGCTTCATCTTTTGCTGTAACCCACCATGGTGGTCCTCCCCATCATGATGAATTTAGGTGCGAAATCCCTCTCCACAGTAGTAATTCACATTTCCTAGAAAATTCATTAAAGGAAAATGAAGTAATGAGAAAACCCTCTTATCTTGAGGCACTTTCTAAAGTGAAGCCAGTCATGTCTGATGCTTTACCGCTAGAAGGTGAAATAAGTTCTCAATCAGAAGATAGCCCGGGGTGTAGGTCATTCTCCAAACCACCCCTGGGTCATTCATCTCATAGTTTGAACAACGAATTTTCTACCCATCTTATTGAATCTGATTAAGAATCAAGGAAGCACCATCTCATTTCTAATTAGGTATAATAATCATTGTTGAATGATAATGGGGAAATGCTGAATGTGAGAAAACAACTGGTGAAAGGTGAGGTGCCAGTCATGTTTTAGCCTCTAACTGACTCACAGTATGATATTCCAGAGATGTGGACGGATGATTGGATTCATTATATTCATCTAAACATGTTGAAAACTCTTTGTCATTTGAAAAAGAAAACATTATCTTATGGTGAATGTGAAAATCATGTCAAGATAATAGAAGGGTTACAACGCCAAATTGACATGGAATCTCTCTCGGTTTCTCGATATCTGAAGGCTGAAAAGTAGCAGAGATCCCTTCAGTGTTCATGCCTTGGCACACTAAAAAGGTTGCACCAGTAAATTTCCAATGCCCCATGTAGTATTGATATCCGGGGATGGGGTGTTAATGGAGAATTGCATTTCACTATACTCTACATTCAACAAAGCCCGCCAAAAATCATTTAATGAAATGTTATTTATGATGGTCGGCCATAATAAAATGGATTTGTTTGTAATGAAAGTCTTGCTCCGGAACATGCCTCAACTAGTTCTTCCCAAAGTCAGGCATACAAAGAAAAAGTTGTCAAATTACTCTTGCATTAGGCAAATGAGAATATAGAAAAGGCTTCTCGTTTAGAGCGAGCGCATCATCAGGTGATGGATGTATCAGAATTCATCAAGAAATTATTTGAGCCAGATGAATTGAGTGGTTGTAGGTTGATGCATCCAGCCAATTTCTGGACTAAAGTCTGCAAGATCAGGAGATCTTTTAAGAGAGTCACAGATGTAGCAGCTCAAGAACCACCCCAGCTTGCCAGACTAGGGACTTTTTTAAACCATCCATTGGAATCAACAAATAGAATTCGATGAGTTTAGTTGGAACAGCAGGAACAGACCGATTCCAGCAGACATGGGACTTTTTCAAATCCTCAATCTCTTCCTTAGTGAATGTTAGTCTTCTCTAGATTTGGGAAAAAGACACAAGAGGAACAAAGAGACGAATTATCAAGAGATTCCCTCCTAATAATGGTTCGTCAAGAAGTTCCTGAGGGATCAAATAAACAAATGGAAATGCCTCATCACGGGAATGGAAGAAGAAAATATCGCAGAAATACCGATTGAAGAGATGCAATGCGTTATGCATCAATAAATGCCATCAATGTTGTTGTTTCTGATCCTCTAGAACATGATTCTCACTCAGAGTGATCAGATGAAGAGGTTCCTGCTCAAGAAGTTGTACACACAGACACAAATGAAGATGGGGTGCGTACATGAAATCAAAGGTTTACCTAGAATCTAGGTATTCCATCAAATAACCAACTTCCCCCTCTCTAAAAAGTGTCCAACAAGGGAAAATGAAATAATCAGGTTACATTACACCATTCCTATGGAGAAAGCCAATCACTCTCACTAGAGAAAATATTTACACAATAGGAGGATGAAATGAAGGAATTAAGGGGGTTGAATGCAGAACAACTTCATGGTAGTCTTCCTCCTAAGAATGCTGGAGTCAGTCAGCCAAGAGAATTTGTTGTAGCTACTAAGATGGATCAAGAATATTCTCCTTTACCAGTAAACCCTCAAAGGTCTAATCCTATGGGTCATACGCAACAACAATCGGTGGTGCTACCATCAGTTGCAGTACCATCCAGTACATCTGTCCACGATCCATTTATTATATCTGCTCAGGTCCAAGCTCAACCAGATGTCTCTCAAAAGTTAATAACCACTCTTGAGTCATTAACAGCTTGGTCGGAAGAAATGGATGGAAAACGTTCTCAAATTCAACAGAAAAAGAGATCTTACCCTGAATTGGTTGATGAAATCCCCCCCATTAAATTTTTCAGGTACCAAATTCCCAATCATTAATGGTTCGGGAGACCCAGAGAAACACTTAGCAAATTTTGTTTCTCATTGTGATCCTATTATGGGAACCCCTCAGCAATAACAAGCAGTTAAGCTTAGGTGTTTTGTACAGTCATTACAAGGGACAAATTTTTTCTGGTATACAAGCTTGCAATCCCAATCAATTACCGGGTAGGAAGTTCTTTGTCAATGATTAATTCTTCAATTCAGCTCATCATTTCCAAAGAAAATAGTATTTGATCTTAAAAATTTTATGAAAAGGGGGAATGAAAGGGTTTCATATTTAATTGATCGCTATAAGGGATTAACATAATCCCTAAGCTTAGCACTCCCTCAAGGAGAATTGTTTCCAATCTGTGTGGAAAATTTGTGTGATGAATTACACACATCATTGATCCTTGTGAAATACATAAGATGGTTTCAGGACCATACTTCGATTAGTCAGCAGATTGAAGACTCTCTTAAAAAGACAAAGGATAAAAGTCATGTAATTCCATCAGCTCCATGAAGGGGAATGCATAGAGAAGAGACTGCTACAGTTACGCTTAAACAAGCACCTGTACATGTTTTCACATCAAAACCTTCATCTTTCCGAAGGGCTCCACCTCATGAGCGTCAACAATAGAGGCCGTTTCATCAACATGATCAAACAGATGAAAGACGGGAACCATTTTAGGAGTGGAAAAACAATGTTTACTCTTTCCGAAATGAACAGGTTCTTGGTTACTTCAATTCGGCTCTGGAAAATAATTTGATTCAATTTCTAGGTCTCAAAAGGCCGAACAAGGAAAGAGATGAATACCATCCCAATTATTTACCATTTCATCAGATGTTGGGGCATCACATTCTAGAGTATTTTGTTTTCGAAGACCTCCTACAAAAGATGGTGGACTCGGGAGAAGTCAAATTAAAAGGTTTTTTAGCTCAGGTAGCATGTGTTACTGCTATAGATCTAGAGGAAGAAGGCGAGTGGCATGAAGTCAAAAGAAAAATGTGAAGAAATGTGATGATTGGATGGTGAAAAAAATGATCAACTAAACTTGTGCCATTTTGCGAATGCAATTGAAGAAACCAATTGTGTCTTATTCTATGAATGCCACAGAAAATCCCCCTTCATCATAGGGAAAATCCTCAATGAAACAGCCTAATTCCAAGAAAGAAGAGTAGTCAGAAGAAGATGAGATCTTGTCAATGCCCATGTTGTCTTTGAATCTGGGAGATTTTATTCCATCTACTTCAAAGTCATGGGCATCGCCCCACCAAATGTCAGAACCAAAATTGGCTGATCAGGCAGAGTCTTCATCAGATGAAGAGTTGATCTTTGGTTCAGTTAATATGATTCACATAACAAATCCTTATCCTAGTGACATTTTCGATCTCGATGAGCCTGAGTTCCCTATATCCAACAGAGGAATGAGAGGGTGATCCAAAGGACTATAATACAGAGGAATACATAGATATCCCAGAAGACACTATTTCAATTCTAACCCTGCTAGAACTATCTATGCAGTAGAAACTCTTAGAAGAGCCCTTTAGTGGGCTCAACAGGAACAAGAAATTTCTTCCATGCTTGGCTGATTCAGTCATGGAATAGTTATTATGGAGGATTGGTTGGAGGTTACACCTTCTTCCTCTTAGCTAGTAAATAGACCATGTCGGTCTAGTCTTCCAAATCCAGGAGTATTTCCAACTCCTACTCCGATACAAGTAGAATCTTCTTCCAAAGCATAAACTTATATGGCGGCTACGAAACCACATGTTACTATTAGGAAACGCAGAACATTGGATAAAAAGTATGATGTCTTGAAACATTTGTCCCATGTACCGGCCATGTTATCAATTTTTGATGCTTTAAATCTATCAAAGGATTTTCGGGAGGCACTCATTGAGGCTTTGTCAGGTCCCCAGGAATATGAAACTGAAATTTCTACGGCTGAAGTCTATAATGTAGAGAATGATCCTACATAATTCCATCTAGTGATATCTTTCACAGCTGATGATGAAGATTATGTTTTTCATCGACATATTAGACCTTTGTATTTATCTGGATAGGTCAATGATGTAGACATCTGAAGATCTTTCATTGATAATGGTTTAGGAGTCAACCTCATCCCCATTCGTAGACTTCATCAATTCAGCCTCACCAAATCTGATTTAACTCCTTCTAATTTGATGTTGAAAGGGTATGATAAAAATGAACAAGAACCTCTGGGTGAGATCACACTCAGAACTCAGTTTGGAAATATTGTATCCAATTCAAATTTCATGGTTGTTCTTCATGACACATCTTTCAACATTTTTCTTGGAAGTCCTTGGCTACATCAACAGGAGGCTATCCCATCCTCATACCATCAGTGTCTTAAATATTGTTTCAATGGTCAAATTGGGACATTGTATGGTGATAAAGACCCATTCAAGATATGTGAATCTCAATACATTGAGGCGGAATTCAATCACATGGAGGGAAAAGAGAAATACACAACAAGGGAGGTTACCAAAGTGAATGCTTCATATGGATTAGAAAAGATTCTAGTAAACCCATTCATACATGTGAGTATAGATTATGTTTTGCCTATCAGTCAAATTGATAGGATAGACCCAAATCCCAATAATCTTATGGAAACTTCCATAATTTCAATTATGGAAATCAAGCCAGACAGCATGGGAGAAATTAGTGATTCACCAAGAAATGATGACAGATCAAATGGAGATGTCTTCATTTCATCCATAGAAATCCATCAATTATATACTTCTTCAATCAGGCCAAAATAATTTATATCAATGTTAGAGGTGAATGATGATGTTGAATCTCAATCCATTATCTCCTCTTTATTACCCAAGAAAGACCCTTCAACATCAATAAGGTCAGAAATGGTAGACTCTTCTTCATGATGTTCAAATTTCAACATTTATTATAATCATGGAAATTCTACTTCATCATCTACTATGCAAGTAGAAGGAAAATATATAACACATGTTGAAGAAGAAGAGGAAGATCTTAGGGATGCTCCTCCAGAATTTGAAGAGGGTATCTCTACTACTGTGGATGAACTCAGAGAAATAAATTTGGGTACAAAAGGCAATCCACGCACCACTTTAATTAGTGTGGCCATGACTCTGGAAGAGCAAGAAATGTGTATTTCATTTTTGAAGCAAAATCGAGATATATTTTCTAGGAACTATATAGAAATGTCTGCGCTTGATCCTGATGTTTCTACACATCGTTTGGGTTTTACAAAAGAACATCAAGGATTGAAGGAAGCTACAAGAAGAACACACCCAAAATATGCTTCCAAAATTGAAGCTGAAGTGGATAATCTTATCAAAGCTAACTTCGTCATAGAATTTAAATATCCCATGTGTCTAGCTAATATTGTCCATGTGGAAAATAAAAATAGAAAAATTGGGGTTTACATTGATTTAAGAGATCTTAATCGGCATTGTCCAAAGGATGATTTTCCTGTTCTGATAACAAAACTCTTAACTATTGTAACAGCTGGCTATGAAGCACTTTCCTTCATGTATGGAGATTTTGGGTATAATAAAATCTGAATAGTTCTAGAAGATGAAGAATATATCACCTTCAGATCCCCTAAGGGTGTGTTTTGCAATTGGGTAATTCCCTTTGGCATGATGAAGGCGGGCGCAACATATCAGTGTTCCATGTATCGTATCTTCAAACCCTTTTTAGGGAAGATTGTTGAATGTTATGTGGATGATTTAGTTGTTAAATCCAGACAACATTCTAATCACTTAGCTGATTTGGAAATCATATTCCACAAACTTCGACAACACAATTTGAAGATGAACCCCTTAAAATGTGCTTTGGGGGAAACCTCAGAAAACTTTCTCGGCTTTGTTGTATGCCATCGTGGTAAGGAAGTCGATCATGAGAAGACAAAGTCAATCCTTGGTATGTCACCTCCTCAAAATGTGAAATAATTGAGAAGAATTTGAGGACACTTGGCCTATATTTGGCATTTCATCGCCAATTTGGCAGACAAAAGTTTACCCTTCACCAAATTGATGAAGAAGGGAGTCACATTCCAGGGGACTGAAGAATGTCCAGAAGAATTCAATATTCTAAAGAAATATCTCTTGAGTCCACCGGTATTAATTCCACCTATTGAAGGAATACCACTTATTCATTATGTGATAGCTTTAGAGTGATCATTTTATACCTTCCTTGCTCAGAAGAATGATGCTAGGATTGAAAACGACCTTTACTTTCTAAGTCAGTCTATGCTTGAAGCAGAAACCTGATATTCAAGTATTGAAAATTGATTCCTAGCATTAATAATTGTATTTTAGAAATTGATACATTTCCTGAAACATCATGAGGTCCTATTTGTATCTTGCAATAACCCTCTCAAATTCATCTTTAGTCGTCCAATGCTTACAGCACATCTGGAAAGGTGGGAAGTTATTTTGCAGCAATGTGATATCCATTATGTGTCTCAAGAAGCGATAAATGGCCAAGCTCTGTCTTATTTCCTTGATGAACACCCATTAGTAGAAAATACATCATTAGATTTTGAACTTCCTGATGATGAAGTCTTTTCTATTCAAGATAATATTTAAACATCGGAAATATACTTTGATGGTTCTTTCAGAAGTCCAACAAGGAAGAAAATGGAATATCCTAAATTCAACAAAGTTGGGTAAGAAATTGTACTTATTTCCTCGGAAAAGGCAGTTCTGACCTATTCCTTATTATTATGGGAAAGCAGTACAAATAATGAAGAAAAATATCAAGCTCTCATAACAGGATTGGATTTGGCGCATCAAGCACAAGTGAAGGTGAAAGGTGATCCAGACCTAGTAATAAATCAACTCAATAGGGATTATGACATCAAAAAAGAAGAGTTAATCCCTTTGTATGATTACCTCAGAGAGTTAATTGTGGAATTTCCTTCGGAACTGACATTTACTTATGTCTCGCAATCATAAAATGCTCAATCTGATGCAGTGGCTAATATAGCCACAGGTATGGCAGATCCAAATCGGGACGAGACAATCATCAGAATTGCCCACTGTCGTACAATTTCACCTTATGTTCAAACTAGAACAGACGAAATCAATAAAATTTTTCCCATTTCTGAAACATATGGTCACACTACAGGATGGATGAAACCTATTAGGGAATACCTTCAAAATGGAACACTCTATCCTGATAGACTCAGGAAAGAACAAGTCCGGAGACATGTGGTCAATTTTACTCTTTATGATTTCCCTAGTCACCTAGAGGAAATTCTCAACAACAGTGGTTTTGATGGAATTCTCTTCAGATGCATTGATGGTGAAGAGACAATGGTAGTCATGAAAGAAGTACATATTAGAGTCTGTGGTGCCCACCAGTCTGGACATAAACTATCTGATCAAATTCAAAGTCTTGGATACTTTTGGCCTTCAATGATACAAGATTGTGTTGATTTCATGAAGAAGTGTCATTCATGCCAAGTATGTTCCAACTTCATTCATCGACCCCAAGAGTTACTTCATACAACTAAATACTCATGGCCATTTTCCACACGGGGAATGGATGTAGTGGGAACTTACCCTTCATCTATATCCATGTAGTTTAAGCATATTCTTATTGCTACTGAATTCTATTCCCAATGGTCAGAGGCAATACCTCTCAATGAAGATAGTTCTAAAAGAATTGTTAGCTTCATAAGGTCTAGCAACATTACCAGATTTGGTGTCCCTCATACCATATTAACGGACAATGGCACCGAATTCTATTCATTAGAGGTAAAGAGGTTGTATCAGGAATACAACATCAAATCCAACCATTCATATCGGAATCATGCAACGGTCAATGGCCAAATAAAATCTTTCAATAAGACTCTTTCAAACATACTGAAAATGATGGCGGATAAAGATAAGAAATCATGGCCCGATAAACTCTTTCATGCTTTATGGGCTTATCGAACCACCACCCGCATTGCAATGCTATCAACTCCATATTCATTGGAATATGGAACAGAAGCAGTCTTTCCTATTGAAGTTCAATTACGTTCGCTCAGAGTTGCCATTTGTGATCAGTCATCTACAGATGAACAATCTCAAAAGTGATTGGATCAATTGGAATGATTAGATGAAAAAGAGTGTGCACCCTGCACCACAAGGAAGTCTATCATTATCGAATAGCATGAGCTTTTAACAAAAAAAGTTCATCTTCGTTCATTAATTCAAGGAGAATTCGTATTGGTTCTCAGAACTCCAATGATATCAGGAAAGAAACCTCCCATTCTTGAGGCAAAGTGGGAAGGACCTTACTCAATACATAAGGTCTAGTCCAATGGGGATAATTATTTAATATCAATGGATGCAAAAATCATCACAAATCCAACCAATGATAGATTTCTGATGAAGTATTTTATATAACACAAATACACTCTTACGTCCAACATGACGTTAAACTGTGACATCCAACATGATGTTAAACTGTGATGTCCAATCTATATGACGCTAAATTGTAGAGTAGTCCCTTACATCTAGAAAGACATAAAACTACATAAACATCTTCCTAGATATACGATGTTAAACTATGGACCTCTTCGTCTCACATGACATTGAACTATGGAAAAGTCCCTAATATATCCAAGCTACATGACGCTAAACTATACAAAACTCCATTATCCAACATGATGTTAAACTGTATTATTCCCCTTTTGTCTAGCATGATGTTAAACTATGTTGTCCTTACTGCATGTCATTAAACTTCACAGTCCCCAAAGTCCTTACTACAAGACTTTAAACTGCATAATCATCTCTTTTGTCCTGGCTATATGATGTTAAACTATACAGCCCCTCTTTTGACCATACTGCATGACATTAAATTTCATAGTCCCCCCCTAAGTTCTTACTGCATGACATTAAACTACACATTCCGTAATACGTCCAACATGAAATTAAACTTTTAATCATTAGGGTTTTTTCTTCCACTTTTTTCTCACACTAAGTATGACTCATGTGAGCTTAGATTAAACTTCAACCATAACACCCTCTATGGGCCGATAACCATGCGTAAGTCCGAACACCATTTTTTAGGTCGTTGTCCTCAAAAAAAACTTGATCACCAAATCATTCTTCAATTGAACTATGCGAAATTTGATTCTTACCTTCTAGGCTGGGTACGTAGACAACCTCCCAAGGTTCAAGCCCAAAACCAATATCTTCACATTGGTTCACCTTTTTCCTTGCTATATGACGTTATACTCTACAACACTTTTGTCATGTACGACAATAAACTACAACATTCTTTGACACCCTCACCTAAGAGAGAATCATTATTTACATTGATCTCCAATCATGTTATATTCTAAAGACTACGTGCATACATGGAAATTCTTGAGCCTTTTATCTTGTGTCAAACCATCATTGCACTAATTTCCCCTTTCACCCTTCACATGTACGAACCAAATATGTATAGAGGGTATTTCAAGAACTACATGTGGATTGATACCCATCCATATGGGATACGTAGGAACATTCGAGCATCCCTCGAATCTAGCCCCAAATCTTTGGGACAAACCCAAAATTCCACTTTCTGTCCCTTGGCTGAAAAGTCCCCTTGTGAAAACATGAATGTGGTATGAAAACCCAGGTCTTCATTCACATCGGGTTTATAACAAACACACACTGTGTATTCCTTATAATGTTCCAATTTCTATGACCCTAAACTAAGATCTCTTATAATATCATCCCAAATTGCGTTAAATTGTATTTCAAGAACAAAATTTTGATTGATTCTTATTCTAATGAGATAGGTAGTGAAGTACAAAATCTCAATTCAGGACTCAGCCACAACATGATTATGGTTAGCATTGGTCTGTGTATCTTTACATAAGTTGGAAAATGCGCATTTTGATGTGTCGGACTCCGAAAATTAAATACCTTCAAATCTTAATAACTCTTTTCTTTACTTCTAGTTACAAAATGTTTGATACCTAAGAGTTATTTTTCCTGAATATGCAGCACGTGCCCTTAGGCGGCCTTATATAAACAGTCTACATAACAGACCTGTCAGTCAAAAGATGTTATTATTTGACAATGCAGCCAATGCCCTTAGGTGGCCCTGCATAATTCAACCACCTAATAGGTTTATCAAAAAATGGTAACTTCATTCTTGGGAGAAAAACATTTTTTGTCCTTATTTGTCTTATCGACAATATGTAAGGATCCACCAAAAAATAGTCATCCTTTACATATTTGTCCCATAATTTTTTTAATGATCTAAAATTATTCAAGTCCATGGTTTATATTTCCCTTCTCTACATTTAGGTCAGACCTTCGCAGGAGAGACATTCATCCAATTCTTTGACAATCTTGATTGGAAATATCCTCTCCATATTCAAGTACCTCTCTCCATACAACAGACTCTATGCTTTGGAAAATTTTAATCTCTATAAACTTCCACTGGATTTTTAGCAGTAGAAAAGTAAATTTCTGAGAGATCTTTTTCCTGGTTATGCAGCACATTCCCTTAGGCGGCCTTGCATAAGTATTCTAAATAACGGACCTGTCATCCAAAAGATGCTATTATTTGACTATACATCAAATTCCCTTAAGTGTCACTGAATAATTCAACCCCCTAACGGGTTTGTAAAATAGTGGTAACTTCATTCATGAGATATTCTTTTTCTAATGTAGTTTAGCCCTTTTTTGTATCATTCCTCATGTTCAAATTTTATTAAGTCATAGTTTACATGTTTTCCTCCATACTTGAATATGGTAATATGTTTTCAGATTAATTATCAAGGAATTGAGTTAATTTTAATCCATTTGGTCAAATCTATTTCGACCTTAAACATTAGCCTTTTTATGTCCAACGGGCATGACTTTAAACTGCTCACAAAAGACAAGGGAACTCTAAAAAAGCCATGTCCCAGCTCACTAATCATACATTTCGTATGATTTAGTTAATATTGAGAAATTAAAAGATTCAATGTTTGTAGGCTTATTTTTATAATCCTAGTAAAAATCAAACTATGCTTACTAGGCCCATTGGCTTAGGTAAAAATTTAAAGAAGGCAGCATGGAAATGCTGGCACAAATGATTTAAAATGAAAGTGTTTTTAATTTGATGAACAACAGTTAGAAGAAAATCCACAGATTGGAGTCTCTTCCCTTTTTCTGGATTTACAAGAGGCTTTCAACATAACTATTCATTTGATTGAAGGCATCCTGAGATTCCTTAGTAGCCTCATATAATTCATTCATTCAACTGGATACAATAATAGATGCAGTGATACCAGCTCTTCTTGGAACAATTATAAATGAATGTTCTTGAGTGCGGTTTGAGAAAAAAATTTCTGATCAAATAGTGACTCTTTTTTTGTCCAAGAGACTTGGAAGATGGATAGATGGATTTGAGAATTGATCATTGGAAGTAAAGAGCCATTAAAAGAGAGTACTCTTTTCATATATTGTTCTACTTCCATGATTGTCTTCTCTCCACCACCCGGCAGTGGAAAACATATCAGCCCATGGTTTTTCCATTTTCATATCTACAAGGAAATGGCATGGAGGAAAATTTTGAATGTTCACACCATTTTTTTCCCTTAATGCATATCATAACCGAAATAGAGGATTATTAGTGTAGTGGCATCTCGTGAAGATAGTTCTTTGAATCTGGAACTTTGACTCCATGTAGATGACCATGGCCTTATAAAGGAAAGTAAACACGGTGTAGGAAATCAAGATGATACTTCTTCAAATACATGGCCAAATCTTGAATACTGTTTTCGTAGATATCATATTAATTATGGCCAACTACGTTCATCATGTCTTCAATTCATTTTCTAGACATTTCATCATCCGTTCCAATTCTTCTAGGAGCCATTGAATCTGCACAAATGTCGAATAATCAACTCTTACGTAAGTTGATTTTTCATAAAATTTGTGGAGAAATTTGAAAAAATGGATAAAGAATTAAGGCACACTATTCTAATGTTGGAGCGCGAGTGTAACTGTTTCATGCATGTTTTTGTGCGCATGTATCACCGCGAAGGTCAAAATACCTCTGCAGAAGCGTGACAGAAACAAAAGCAAAGAAACTGTAGAAAATATGCAACCTACATGGAGAGAGCTCAGAAGCGTTCAAAGAAGGGTGATTTGCATGATAATCTCACAAATATTTATAGGAAAGGCTGCAGCCCTGTGCGCCAAGGCCTCCGCGGCTCGCACCTGTGCATCGCTACCTGCGCACTAAAAATATGCGCGCCATAATTTCTTGGTTTCATTCATTACCTCAGAGTCACATCCTCCTTCCTCTCGGATCCAACATTGAGGGGGGACTTTTGTTAACGCTCCTTTCCATCACAGAGTCTAACGAATGAAAATGGAAATTCCATAAACACAAAGTAATTCATCCTTTGACGAAACATCAAAAATCGACAAAGGCATGAACATGGATTTCTTTAATCATGGGCTGCGTAGGTTCCTAGATTGTCGTGCAGGTATACCTGCACGCCACATATTGGGTGTGAAGGTGACTTGCGTGCCCTATTTAATTTTCCCAGAAGGTGTTCAGCAGCCTATAAATACCCCTTGTTGGACCCCCATTTCGAGGGCGAAATATCCAGAAACTCAGATTTCAGCTCTCAATGCCCTAGTCTCTTCTTGAAGTCTTACAAACACTTCTAAGGTAATTTATTACCTAGAATGGAAGATCTAAAGATGGTGGAAAAGGCCTAAGTGTTGAAATTCATCAACACCCGCACGCCTAAGTGTCTACCTCTTAAGGAAAATGGTCACACTTGTGCGCCAACTTATCCCTTCAACATAACCTGCGCGCAACCCTTTTGTAAGACCTTAGGGATCTTTATAAGGGATTGAGCCAAGTCTCATCAATATATTACCCTGTGGGTTGATGGGCACGCATATACACAAGTGTCGGGCAAGTATACTTTTGCGACCAGGACGTGCACTCCCAAACAAAACTTGCGCGCCTGCCTCTTTTGGGGTCCCCTCCTACCTATTCAGCTCTTTTCTTCAAATCCACCTCTCCTCGTCAAGATTTAGCCTTCAGAACCCTCTTCAAAGCCATTTATGGCTTTATTCCTTCGTTGGATTCCTTATTTGAAAGGAATTATATGGAACACCTTTCAAAACCTAGTTATTTACATATATTCATGTCACTAAGGTGATATATTTCATTCATTCATCATCATCCTTTTAGATGAGAAGATCAATAGTTTTGGGAATCCTCCTTTGGTGTAATCTCCAAGTCCCCTAACTTGGGCCTCCTTTTCAAGAGTAAGTCCCAGTCCAAATTCCCAAATCTGGGCATCCTCCATTGGAGTAAGCCCCAAGTCCCCTATTTATGGGCCTTCTTCTCAGATAATCCCCAGTCATAAGCTTCTTTAATATGGGAATCTTCTTTAGTAGTATGCCCCATGTCCCTTAACCTGGGCTTCCATTTCAAGAGTAATTCCCAGTCCAAATTCCCAAATATAAGCGTCCTTTTCAAGAGTAAGTACCAAAGTATCATGTTCCCTATCCTGGGCATTCTTTTTAGGAGTAAGCCCCAGTCTAAGATCATTAATCTGGGCATCCTCCTTAGGAGTAAGCCCCAATCATATGTCCCATCTAACATTGGAATACATCTCAGGATTACGTCCTATGTTAAGTATCCAAGTCTTCATAAAGCACATATACATTTATGGACATTGTTCCTGGGTTTCTTCCCTGATGTAAATCCTAATCTTTATCCATCTGGGAAGTCATACATACATAAGCCCCACATCATTTCTTTTGATTACATCTTTCATGGAACAATTGTCATGTTTTACCAATACCTCTTGTTTCTCACACCGAGCATGACTCACGTGAGCTTAGAGCATAAATGTAATAATGACATCTTTCTTTGAGATAACAACCATGCATAAACCTCATACTTCTTTACTAGAATTACGTGGGTTCTGATTCCTTTTCTAAACAAAGATACGTAGGTTTCCCATCTGCGTGTATTACCCCAACTCTGAAATAATCCATGTCCTTCTGAATGAAAATAAACTTCAAGTGCCCTGCTGAGTGGATTTAAAACCAGTACGGTTATCATAATGACCAAGATATTTCTATATAATGTGTTGAAGGATACCATTGACTAAGAATCTATAACAAATATAGATGATTCTCTGTTGATGAAGTACCTCAAATACATATAAAATATTCTATAAAATCTCATACATATAAATCATTGATTGTCATATCTAAAGGAAATCTCATTTTCATACTTGGTAATTTAATAAGGATTCACAAACATAACTAATCTCTATAAAGAGAGTCCCTGAGTAGAGAATAATTCCCCCCAAAAAGGTGTGATGAGTCCGACCTCCCATCCTCTCGACCAATGAAAATTATTAAGCCTCATCAGTTCACAACTAATGAGAATCTACCTTTGGAAAGTTGGTCCAAATGGATATAGAATCATTGGTTGTTTCCGGTTCTACGAACAAACCCGTTAGAAACCGATTGGAATGTTTAAACCTCAAAAAAATGACGTCATCCCCATTTCCAGAGGGAAACAATGACATATATATAACACCTAATATTTTTATGAGAAATATTTTGTTTTTATGTTATATAAACCATCAATGGAATCTTTCACTACACACAACACTAGCTTGGCTTGCTTTACACGCAATCGCGACCTTCCTTGATAGCTTGCGTTGTATGCAATACCGAGTTTCACTAAACAACGATATGCTATTAAAATATAATTAAAACTAGCCATTATGAATAGTAATACCCACTTTTTGAAATTTATTTTGTCAAAATGGACTTCATTTTTAGATTCAGAATATCGAAATTAGCCTAGGGTGAAATTTTGGTATTTTTCTAAAAACATTCAATTTTTGATTAATAGTGAAAACACTGGGTTACTATTTAAAAACCGACTTTTTATTTAATTAATTAATTATTTAATTTAAATTTACTTTAGGTTAAAATTTATACATAACCCCTATATAAGTTCAATGTAATTCATTGGAGTCATTTTATAATAATTTTAGGAATATAAAAATTTTATTGAACTTTTCACCGTCTTTTACCGACCTCCTAGTAGAATTTGAAAATTTACATAAAACATAATTTTACTGCTTCTGTGAGTGGAATTTCGAAAATATGAGAGACATGGTTAATATCAAGGACTAAAATGTGGTTTAATGAGATGAAAATAATTTTTGGTGAATAGTACCATTTTAATTTTTTTACCACGGTTAAAAGTAAATAGGGTAATTAAGGGTTAAAATGATATTATTATTACCCTAAAACATATCCTAATTATATTGGATAAGTTTAATTCGACCAAAAACAACCTTAGGAATAAAATATGACCGTTTAGTCCCACTTGGATTAGATCGGGACATTTAATATTATTTTATTTAAAGAATAGTTGAAATAGTGAAAATCAAAGTTTAATAAATAAACATTTTTAATATAGGATTATACAAAAGATAAATTCGACTATAAATACTCATTAGAAAGCTAAAAAGATTTCCTATATAATGGTATTTCATTTTTAATTTTTAAACATTAAATAATTTAATTTATTTATGACATAATGGTGATGTAGTAATTATCTTATTAATGAAATATTGACATAATTGATTTTATAAATACCCAAATAAATGTAATTTGAGATTTTTTATGAATTCCACTAATTTTATAGGTTAATATGACATGTTATTATTGATTTAATTAACTTTTTTAGAACTAACCATTCTGTTATACGTTTCAAAAAAATCAATTACCAAATAGTGTAAAAATTGACATAAAATAGTTTTTAAAACAAATTCTATATTATTAATAGTTAATTTATTCCTAAAAATCTAAGGTTCGGCCAAATGAATTAGATAAGATTATATATATTAATAATAAACAACTTGGGGTTCTTATGGATTTTTATAGTATGTTTATTAACCTTATAGTGTAAGAAAACAAGAACACATGGTAAATGTTAAATTATCTAACTTAAAGTTAAATCTAAATGATAAGGTTAAAATAGAAATCTAAACTTGTATAAATAATATTGTATGAGATTATGTCGACCCATCCCCAACCTATGCTTCGAAATAAATCAATTTGGAGATTTTAAAAGCTGAATATGACTTTATAATAAAATAATATTTTTAGTTTTTCCTAAGGTGCCCCTCTCCTCCCTTATAAAAGGGCAACTCCTCCCTCTCTTCGTCACCCCACTATGAGCCATCAAACTCGGCCAACCTCTGACAGATTCTCTTCTCCACATACCTAGAAACATCCTAGAGGTACAGGTCTTATTCAAAGACCATCTTTAGTGCCCTAAGAGGTGGTTAAGAAGAGGCGCTTCAAAGAAGAGGTAATGTATGTTACCGATTCTCTCAACTTTATTTTTTCTTCTACTAATTCTTATTTAGTTGTTTCATTATGAAGTAATAACATCAGTATCACTCATATAATGATATGTTATTATATTTATGAAACAACCCTATTACACCATCTATCCATCCTATGGAAAACGAAATCACCGCGCGTGCGTCCGTACAGAATACTGTCTCCACGCCGTGGTGTAATCTATTTTCCACCACCACCTTATTTGGAAGGGTATAATGGTGTAATGAATAACTATATATTATTATTGTTAATTGATATTGATTCTAAAATAGTATACATACACTCCAATACAATTCAGCGATCATGGGAACGATATCATCGCTCGTGCGTACGTACGGAATACCGTCTCCACGATGTGATGTGACTCGTTCTACAAGATCATTACTACATAATGATTATATAAATGAATTTAATGAATTAATATGATATATATTGCACTAATACAATTATGTAAATGAGGAATTTATATCCTAAAAAGAAGAATAAGAATTTATTCGACAAAACACGCATAAGAACAAAAAGTAATAAACACCCAAATAACAAGTAGTAATGAAATATTATTAAAAAGAAGCTAATAATATAACCATATATGATATCATAAAAATAATAATGATTCTTTAATAAGTAAATAACATTATTCAAATAATTAAATAGGAGCTTCGGACACTTACAAAGCAAATCGGACCAAAGGTAAGGGAAAATATCACAATCCTATTTTTATCCGAGATTGTTTATACTTTGGTATGTACATGGGTATATTTATCATCCAAATCCATTTTTCCTAAATATGTAACATTATTTCCATCCTCCTAAAATATTTTAAATCCAATTTTACCCTTTGGTGAGTTTATAGTAAAAGATATGAAAGGAATATTTTGTCATTTTTCGTACGAGGTACTTTATGACTTTTCCGGCCAAATTACGAGAAGAATGTTTTTTTAACTTAAACGACATGTATGGATTTTTATGATTTCAGAGAACAATATTTCCATGATGCTTCCTTTACATGTTTTAATGTTTATTTTTAATCAACTTCTTTTAGGTTAAAATTATATGACATTTTAGGAAAGGAAAAATGTTTTTTTAAAGTAGAAATGATATTTTCCTCAAGAATAAAGATCAAGTGTTTTATCAAAATTATTTTCCATCTACGATAACATAGGTTTATGTTTCTATCCCTATTTTTACATTGATTTGATTATTTTAATATGGAATTAATTTTATGATGTCCTTTTATCTTATATGGATTATGTTATGATGGCATGATGTTTAAAATCCCATTGTTATTACATGGGTTATGCTATGATTTATGATTTTGAGGCACACATAATAATGGTATCATTATGAGATGGTTGGGACCTATATCTCTCTCCAATGCATTGGGTAATGATTTATATCTCATGAGATAGACATGGCTGGAACGGCAGGTTAATCTGGTTAAGTGAAACAGGACTGAAACGAGGAGTGAACTCGGTTCAGAAATGGACTTTGTCCGCTAAGATAGTCTTGGAAATGAGTCTTGACTACTAAGAAATGATTATATATGATTATGTGTGTATTTCAAAAAGTTTCACGTTTTACGTTATGATTATTGGGATTACATTTCACTACTATGATTTATCCCATGTTATGAAATTATGATCTATGTTGCAGGTTAAGATTTCCAAAATGTTATGTTCTTATGAATATGATGTGATTGATATTTTTTTTTACCCTTACTGAGCATTTGAGCCCACCATTTTCTATGTTTTCATTCCTAAGGTTAGGGAGAAGGTTATTAAGTATGATATGCCAAAATGGACTCTAGCTATGATGAAATAAATGGGATGAAATGTAGATGCTTTATGAACTAGTTGTTTATGTTTCCAAATTTCTAAAGACACAATACCTATACGGTCCTTTCATGGTTTTTTTATATATTGTAATAAGTGTTCTTGAATTCTGAAGTAATAACAATGTATGTAAAGTATGGGTCGTTATAGTTGGTATCATAGGAATGGTATAGTCAACCTTTGAAAACTTGGATGTGAAAGCCTTAGTAAGATCCCTAAGGATAAGTCTAAGAATAGAAAACAATCTTAGTGTTTTAGAAATGGGCATCAATAACCTATGATAAGACCTTAAGTGTAAAATTTTATTCTTGATTATGTGGTTTTCCAATTATAATTACTGTTTCTCACACTATTCTTCTTGGTTTTAGTCAATGGCTGGAACCCGAAGGAACTGTGTTAATGCGGAATGAGACGGGAAATGAAATGATTGTCCCCCTGAGCAACCAAACGTTATGGGAGCTAGAATGAAAAATCTTGTAGTCGTGCTCACACATCTTTCTCAAGCTATGAATCATGCAGGACTTCCAAATGATCAAAGGATCAACATTCTGTTGAATCCTTCATAAGGCGGCGTCCACCTTCATTCAGCAGCTCTACTGATCCATTAGTTGCTGATCAATGGATCAGTAATATTGAAAAGATATTTTCAGTTCTTCAATGTTTTTAACATGATAAAGTCATCTTAGCAGTGTATCATTTGGAAGGAGATGTTGATCAATGGTGGAATCATATCAAGAATACGAGGAAAAGAGATGAAATTGAGTCCATGGAATGGGTTGAGTTCAAGAACTTATTTTTCCATAAGTAATTCCCTCGTATTCTTCAAACAAAGATGGAGAACGAGTTTCTTGAAATGAAGAAAAAGGATGTTGAATCTATTGGTACCTATGAAGAGAATTTAACAAGACTTGCAAGTTATGCTTCAGGTATTATTATCCAACTTGAGAGTAAGATTGATAGATTATTTAGTGGCTTAAGACCCAGTATTCAAAGGGTGTTAGCCACAAGGGACTTCAACAGCTACGGGGAAATCATTCGATGTGCTCTCAAGGTTGAGATGGAGATTGGAGTAACCCATCAGTCATATGGGTTTGACAAGAAGAGGAAAATGAAATTCAAAGGAAAATATAATGAACACAGTAGAAGGAAGAAGATTTTTCCCTTATGCTCAAAGTGTGGAAATAAACATGGAGGGAGTTGTCTTAAAGGGACAAGTAAATGTTTCAAATGTGGAAAGGAAGGTCATCAGGCATTTGAATTCCACAATGATGGGAAGGAGATGTCCGGTGATGCGAACAAAGAAAAGGCTACACAGAGTGCACCTCCTACACATCAATGTTACAAGTGCAAGGAAATGGGGCATTATGCTAATCAATGCCCTAATACAAGGGTTTTTGATGATGATCGACGTCAAAAAACTCTTAAGGCTAAATAAAAACTAAGGTCACATGCAATTTCTATCAGCGATGTGGAGTACGATAACGAAGGGGTGAAAGGTAAACTTACCATCCCCTCTAATGTAGAAAATGTTTTTTTATTCTGGATCCACGCACTCTTTTATTTTTAAAGAATTTTCTAAGGGTATCTCCGTATTACCTCAACAATTAGATGTTGAGTTAGCTATGATAACCCCTAATGGCACAACAGTCGCATCAAAAGTTTATTATTATTCTCCGATTGAAGTTTCTGGGAAAGTGCTTCCTGCAAATCTTGTGATCCTTCCTACAGTGGAATTTGTTGTGATTATTGGCATGGATTGGCTTTCTCTATATGGAGCTCATATAAATTTCCATGGAAGGGAAGTCACATTTCATATTCCAGATCAATCTATGATCGTCTATCGATGCAAGGATGAACATAACCTTCAAGTGGAAATTTATTCCATCTTATGGGTCTTGATTCCACTAAATGATGGTTATTTATCTCAAATGGTTGGTGAGAAACTCACGATTAAGAATATTACCATTGTACAGGAGTTTGACGATGTCTTTCCGGAGGAATTGCCTGGTCTTCCACGAAATCATGAAGTTAAGTTTTCAATAGAACTCGTACCTGGTGCTTTGCCTATTTCAAAGACACCTTATAGAATGGCCCCAATTGAGTTGCAGGAATTGAAGAAGCAACTCCATGAGAATCTTGATAAAGGATTCATACGCCCTAGTGTGTCACCTTGGGGAGAAGCTATTCTGTTTGTTAAGAAGAAAGATGGATCAATGAGACTCTTCATTGATTATCGAGAACATAACAAGATCACGATCACAAAAAAAATATCCTCTCCCGCGCATTGATGAATTATTTGACCAACTACGTGGAGCTCAATACTTTTCCAAGATTGATCTTCATTTAGGGTATCAAAAATTAAGGGTCTAAAGGGAGGATATACCAAAGACAGATTTCTGTACAATCTATGGACACTATGAATTTATAGTGATGCCATTTGGTCTTACTAATGCCCCTGTTATCTTCATGGATCTGATGAATAGAGTCATAATAGACTATCTTGATTAGTTTGTGGTAGTCTTTAAAGACGATATTCTTATATATTCAAAGAGAAAGGAAGAACATGAAGATCACTTGAGAATTATATTGACGACCTTGAGAAAGGAGAAGCTTTATGAAAAATTTACCAAGTTTGAATTTTCTCTTCAAAAAGTTGCATTTCTAGGTCACATAATCTCAAAAGAGGGGATATCTGTGGATCCAGGTAAAAAAGAGGTTATCGAAAGATGGTTGAGACCAACAACAGTAACCAAGATCCGATGTTTTCTTTGATTGGATGGATATTATCGACGTTTTGTGAAATATTTTTCACAATTATCTAATCCACTCACCAGGTTGACTCGAAAAGGTGTTAAGTTCATGTGGATGGAGGAATGTGAAGAGAATTTCTATGAGATGAATAGAACGTTATCAAGTGCACCTTTTCTCACACTCCCTTATAGTGGAGAAAGGTTTGTGATCTACAATTATGTATCCAAGACAGGATTGGGGTGTGTTCTCATGCAAAACGAGATGGTGATAGCTTATGCCTCTTGACAGTTGAAAATACATGAGAAAAATTACCAAACTCATGATTTGGAGTTAGCTGTGGTATTCTTTGCATTATTGATTTGGAGGCATTATCTTTATGGAGAAAGGTGTGATATTTATTCTGATCATAAATTTTTAAAGTATATTTTCACACAAATGGAGCTGAATATGCGCCAATGAAGATGGTTGGAGCTGATTAAGGATTACGACTGCTCAATTCATTACCACCCTGGGAATGCAAACAAGGTGGCATACTCATGAAGTTGAAAAGACCATGCCAGTTTATCCATGATGATGATCACAAAAGACCCAATATTTACGGATTTGAAAAGGATGGATCTTGGAATTATAAGGGAAGGGGAAAAATCGTATCTTTCAAAAATGAATGTTCAACCATCTATACATGTGAAGATTAAAGTGGAACAAAAAGAAGATGTAGAGTTACAAAAGAAGGTGAGAAATGTTTCTTGAATTCGACCTTGATTGTGATGGAATAATAGGGTTTGGGAATCGGGTCTTTGTTCCTCCTATCCCAGAATTAAAGAAGAAGTTTCTAGATGAGGCTCATAGATCTTCATTCTCTATTCATCCTAGAAGCACGAAGATGTATAGGGACCTGAAAGAGTACTTCTGGTGGGATGGCATGAAAAGAGATGTTGCTGAATATGTATCTCGATTCTTGGTTTGTCAGCAAGTTAAAGCTGAGAGACAGAAGTCTAAGGGGATGTTACAACCATTACCCATACCTGAATGGAAATGGGAAAACATCACTATGGACTTCGTCATCGGACTTCCTAAAACATCCAAATGCAATAATTCTATCAAGGTCATAGTTGATCGTCTTAGAAAGTCTGCACACTTCATTGCTATTAAAGAAGATTTCTCTCTATATCAGCTTGCCAGGATATATGTAAAGGAAGTGGTAAGATTGCATGGAGTACCACTTTCCATTATATCTGATCGGGATCCAAGATTTACCTCTATGTTCTGGTGAAGTCTTCAGCATACTGTGGATACATAGTTGTGTTTCAGAACTGCTTATCATCCTCAGACAGATAGTCAGTCTGAGAGAACAATTTAATCTCTAGAAGATATGTTAAGAGCTTCATCAATGGATGTCAAAGGTGGTTGGGATCAACACCTACCTTTGGTGGAATTTTCTTATAATAATAGTTTTCACTCCAGTATTCAGATGACACCTTATGAAGATCTCTATGGAAAGAAATGCAGGACTCCAACTTGCTGGGATGATGTTGGGGAAAGAAAGCTATTAGGACCTGATTTTGTTGATGAGATGGCAGAAAAGGTCAGATCTATTCAACAACACATAAATGAAGCTCAGAGTCAACAAAAAAGTTATGCCGACAACCGAAGAAAATACCTAGAGGTTGAAGTGGTTGATAAAGTGTTCTTACGAATATCTCCTTAGAAGAGAGTAAGGATATTTGGAAAGAAGGGAAAGTTGAGACCTGGGTATATTGGTCCTTTCGAAATACTGGTTCGTGTTGGGAAGGTAGCTTACCGATTGGCGCTTCCACCAAATCTCTCTCAAGTCCATGATGTGTTCCATGTATCGTTCTTGAGAAAGTACATACCTGATTCTTCACATGTACTCAGCTCAGAAGTTGTACCGCTGGAGCAATATCTTTCTTATGAAGAACAGCTGATAGAGATTCTTGATCGTAGCGGAAGATTCCTACGGAACAAGACCACTCTCTTGGTGAAAGTTTTATGTAGGAACCACCAATTAGAAGAAGCTACATGGGAGCTTGAGGATATGATGAGGGAGAGGTATCCTCATCTGTTTGTTAACAAGTGACGAATTTCGAGGGCGAAATTCATTTTAAGGGGGGTAGAATGTAACACCCATGATTTTTATGAGAAATATTTTGTTTTTATGTTATATAAATCATCAAAGAAATATTTAACTACACACAAAACTAGCTTGTCTTTCTTTACCCGCAATCACGACCTTCCTCGATAGCTTGCGTTGTACGCAATACCCAGTTTCACTAAACAACGATTTTCTATTAAAATATTAATAAAACTAGCCATTATGAATAATAATACCCACTTTTTGAAATTTTAGTTTTCAAAATGGACTTCATTTTTTGATTTATAATATCGAAATTAGCCTAGGGTGAAATTTTGGTATTTTTCTTAAAACATTCAATTCTTGATGAATAGTGAAAACACTAGGTTACTATTTAAAAACGGACTTTTTATTTAATTAATTATTTATTTTATTTAGATTTATTTTAGGTCAAAATTGATATATAACACCTATATAAGTTCAATTTAATTAATTGGAGTCATTTTATAATAATTTTACATATATAAAAATTTTATTGAACTTTTCACCGTCTTTTATCCACCTCCTAAGAGAATTTAAAAATTTATATAAAACATATTTTTACCACTTCTGTAAGTGGAATTTTGAAACTCCAAGATACACGGTTAATATCAAGGACTAAAATGCGGTTCAATGAGATGAAAATAATTTTTGGTGAATATTAACTTTTCACTTTTTTTACCACTGTTAAAAGTAAATAGGGTAATTAAGGGAAAAATGATATTATTATTACCCTAACACATGTAATAATTTTATTGGATAAGTTTAATTCGACCACGAAAAACCTTATTAATTAAATATGACCATTTAGGCCCACTTGGATTACATTAGGACATTTAATATTATTTTATTTAAAGAATAGTTAAAATAGTTAAAATCAATGTTTAATAACTAAAACATTTTTAATATAGGGTTATACAAAATATAAATTAGACTATAAATACTCATTAGAAAGAGAAAAATATTTCCTACATAATGGTATTTTATTTATAATTTTTAGACATTAATTAATTTAATTTATTAATGACACAATGATGATGCATTAATTATCTTATTAATGAAATATTGACATAATTGATGTTATAAATACACAAATAAATGTAATTTGAGAATTTTTATGAATTAACCTAATTATCTAGGTTAATATGACATTTTAGTATTTATGTAATTAACTTTTATCGAACTAATATTTCTGTTATGATTTTCACAAAAATCAATTACCAAGTTGTGTCAAAATTGACATAAAATAGTTTTTAAAACAAATATTGTATTATTAATTGATATTTTATTCTTAAAAATCTATGGTTTGGAAAAATGACTTAGATAAGGTTATATATATTAATAATAAACAACTTGGGGTTCGTTTGGCTTGTTATTGTAAGTTAATTAACCTTATAGTGTAAGAAAACAAGAAGACATGGTAAAAGTTAAATTATCTAACTTAATGTTAAATCTAAATGATTAGGTTAAAATAGAAATCTAAACCTGTCTAAATTCTATTAGATGAGAGGATTTCGACCCAACCCCTCCTATTCTTCAAAATAAATCAATTTGGAGCTATTAAAAACCGAATATAACTTTATAATAAAATAATATTTTTGGTTTTTCCTAAGGTGCCCCTCTCCTCCCTTATAAAAGGGAACCTCCTCCCTCTCTTCCTCACGCCACATTGAGCCTTAAAGATCATCCAAACCCTGAAAAATTTTCTTCTCCACCTTCCTAGAAACATCCTAGAGGTCCTGGTCTTCTTCAAAGACCATCTTTAGTGCCCTAATAGAAGGTTAAGAAGAGGTGCTTCAAAGAAGAGGTAATGTCCGTTACCAATTCTTTCAAATTTATTTCTTTTTCTACTTCTTCTTCTTTAGTTGTTTCATTATGTAGTAATAACATCAGTATCACTCATATACTGATATGTTATTATATTTATGAAAAAACACTATTTCACTATATATCCATCCTATAGAAAATGAAATCATCGCGCATGCGTACGTACGGAATACCATCTCCATGCCATGTTGTAATCTATTTTCCACCACCACATTACTTGGATGGATATAACGGTGTAAAGAATAACTATATATGATTATTGAAAAGTGATATTTATTCTGAAATAGTATACATACACTCCAATACAATTCCACGATCATGGGAACGATATCATCGCTCGTGCGTGTGTACGGAATATCGTCTCCATGATGTGATGCGACTAATTCTACATGATCTTCACTGCATAATGATTATATAAATGAATTGAATTAATTAATATGATATATATTACACTAATAAAATTCTGGAAATAAGGTATCTATAACCTAAAAAGAATAAAAATAATTTATTCGACAAAACACGCATACGAATAAAACGTAATAAACACCCAAATAACAAGTAGCAATGAAATATTACTAATAAAAAACATAGAATATAACCATATACGATATCATAAAAATAATAATGATTCTGGAATAAGTCAATAACATTATTTAAATCATTATATAGGAGGTTCAGACACTTACGAAGAAAATCGGACATAAGGTAAGGGAAAATATCACAATCTCATTTTTATCCGACATTGTTTATACTTTGGTATTTACAGGGGTATATTTATCATCCAAATCCATGTTTCCTAAATATATAATATTATTTCAATCGTCCTAAAATTGTATAAATCCAATTTTACCCTTCGGTGAGTTTTTAGTAAAAGATATGAAAGGAATCTTTTGTCGTTTTTCGTACGATGTACTTTTTGACTTTTCCGGAAAAAGTTCGAGAAGAATTTTTTTTAACTTTTACGGCATGAATGAATTTTATGATTTCAGAGAACATTATTTACATGATGCTTACTTTACAAGTTTTCAAGTTTATTTTTAATCGAATTCTTTTAGTTTAATATTATATGACATTTTGAGAAAGGAAAAATGTTTTTTTTGAAGTAGAAAGGATATTTTCCTCCAGAATGAAGATCAAGTGTTTTATCAAAATTATTTCACATCTATGATAATATAAGGTTCTTTTTCTATACCTATTTTAACATTGATTTGATTATGTTATGATGGAATTAATTTTATTATGTCCTTTTATCTTATATGTATTATGTTATGACGACATGATGTTTAAGAATCCAATTTTTATTACATGGGTTATGCTATGATTTATGATTTTGTGGAACACATAAGAATGGTATCATTATGAGATGGTTGGGACCTATATCTCCCTCCAATGCATTGGGTAAAGATTTATATCTCATGAGATAGACATGGATGGAACGGCAGGTTAATCTGGTTTAGTGAAACAGGACTGAAATGAGGAGTGAACTCGGTTCAGAAATGGACTTTGTCAGATAAGATAGTCTTGGAAATGAGTCTTGACTACTAAGAAATGATTCTCTATGATTATGTTTGTATGCCACAATGTTTCATGTTTTATGTTATGATTATTGCGATTACATTTCACTACTATGATTTATCCCATGTTATCAATTTATGATCTCTTTTGCAGGTTAAGATTTCCAAAAATGTTATGTTCTTATGAATATGATGTAATTGATATTTTTTTAACCTTAGGAGTATTTAATCTCACAATTTGGTATGTGTTCTTTCCCTAGGTCAGGAAGAAGGTTATTAAGTATGATATTCCAAAAGGGACTCTAGATATGATGAAATAAATGGGAGGCAATGTTGATGCTTTATGAACCAGTTGTTTATGTTTCCCAGTTTCTAAAGACACTATACCTATACGGTCCTTTCATGGTTTCGTTATACATTGTAATAAGTGTGCTTCAATTCTGAAGTAATAACAATGTATGTAATGTATGGGTCGTTATAATATAGAAATTCCATCTTGGAGTTGATACAGACCTTTGTTCCATTCCAGTATGGTCATGGGTCATACTCTCACATATCATATGGATAATAGGATCAGGAACATACACCGTTTGAAATTAGAGGAAATTTGTCCATTCTGATGGACACTCTAAGGCAGGCACATACACATTCCCATGATAACGACATCTCCCATAATGTGGCCCAACTAGGTGTAAGATAACATCCAAGAATAAGTCTCATCAAACACGGTTGTTAAATCAAGAGTCAAGCTGCAATTTGACTCCTCTTAATGCTGGAGTTCATGATGCCCTCATACATTTATCTGTTGAAGCTCAAGATCTTATCCTCTCATATGAAATTATGGGAGTAGTAGTAGTAATTCTTATGTTCCACATCGGAAAATTCATCATGAATGCTTTCATCATGACAATTCAGTCAATCTAGGGTGCCTATCTCTATGTGAGAGCCAAGGAAACCCTCTGTGTGGCCAGAAGACAATGGAGTAAGAGGATTCATCCTCTGCTGTAATCCACCATGGTTCTCCTCCACATGATGTCTTTTTCTATGAATGTTATCTCTATAGTATTATTTTTCATTGTCGAGATAATTATATAATTTACAATGTATCTAGGAGAAATCCCTCTTATCTAAAGGATCTTTCCAACACAAGGATATTCATGTCTAATACCTAGTCATTTAAGGGTGAAACAATTCCCCAACTAGAAGACATATTATGGGAACAGTCATTCTCCAAACCTCCCATGGGTCATTTATCTTCTAGTATATAGCATCCACATTGGTCAGAACAAGTAGGGAAATAAATATTAAAAGACAATGAATAAATTTTAAACATGAGAAAACAATTGGTTAACTAGTCATGTTTTGACCACTGGAAAATTCTCAGAATAACATTCTAGAATTGATGGAAGAATATTGTTTTCATGATATATTCCTCAACTTATGGAAGACTCTTCATCATTTTAAAACCAAATTATTACCATATGATGAATATCAAAGTCATGTAAAGTTAATAGAAGGGTTGCAACACCATATTGACTTGCCATATCTCTAAGTTTCCCAACATCCAATGGCTAAAAAAACAGATAACCCTTCAGTGTGCATGCCTTGATTCTCTAAAGAGGCTTCGATAGTTAATTTCTGACACCCTATATGGTGTTCGTATTAGATGATGGGGTGCACATTGAGCATTGCATTTCACTGCACTCCAGAATCTGCAATGTCCTCCAAAAGAGGTCTCATGCAATGATATTGCCCATGGTCGGCCACACTCAACAAATTTTGTATGTAATCAAATGTATGACCAATAACATGCCTCAACTAGTACTCATCAGAGTCAGGAACAATGAAAATAAGTATTTGAGTTACATTTACATAATGAATCTGAGAATCTAGAACAAGCCCCCCACATAGATGATGTTTTTCATCAGATAACAAAAATTTATGAAATATAATTGAATTATTCAGAAAAGTTTATTTTAGTGGTTTTCGGGTAATTTGCCCAGCTAATTTCCGAACCAAAATTCATAAAATCTGAAGAGAAGTTGCATGAATCTCATCTATAGCAGTTCAAGAACTACCGCAACTTGCATGGATGGGGGATTATTTAATTAAACCTCTAAATTTATTAAACAATGTTTAAATATTTGAAAAAGAATAACAGGAACATCCCCAGCCTATAGTGTTGGGGTTTTTTCACATCTGTAATCCCATCCTCAATAGATGTCTGTTTTCTCCCTATTAGAGAAGAAGCCAGAAAGATAGTGCACAACTGATCTATCTGAGGATACCCTTTAGATTACTGTCTACCAAATAGTTCCCAGGAATTCATCATTCAAGGTGAAAAAGGCACATATAAGATACAAAGGGATACAATCTCACAAAGATACTGAAAAAAATCCATCGAAGAATTATACGCCAGTAAATGTCATTAACACCGTCGAGGACGATCCTCCATAAAATTGGTCTTGTTTTGGGGAATCAGAATATGATGTTCTTATCCATAAACGGTACATGTTATGGAAAATGAAGAAGGTGTACATACCCAAAATTAGAGGCTTACACAAAATCTAGGTATGCATTCAAAAAACCAACTCCCCCCCACCGAATGGAATCTACCAAGGGGAAATGTAAAAGTCAGATTGCATCTCACCTTCCCATTGGATAATGTCAATATCTTTTTCTTGAAGATAGATTTTCATAGCGAGAAGAGTATATTTAAGAGTTGAGAAGACTAAATGTAGAGTTACATCGACGTAGCATTTCGTCTAGACGTACTCCCGAGGTAGGTCCTCAACTTGCACATCCTGTAGGATGTCCTCAACAAAGATATTTGTCGTAACTAAATATGTAGATAATGAATTACCCCCATTGGGTACACAACCAAGGTAGGATCAAACACATCATGATAAGCCTATTCCCTGTGGGGTATCCAATGCAAATACCAACACCACCACTGTTGTATTTTCCAGTCATTGCCCCAATTCAAGCTCCAGTTGATGTATCTACACAGGTCACAGCTCATCTAGATATTCCCCAAATGATTATGAACACAATTTATGCATTAATGACTTGATTGGAAGATATGGAGGAATGACTTTCACTAGTTCAGCTAGAAAGGGAAGCTTACCATCAATGGGTGGATCTGATTCCTCCTCACATAATTTTTGGAATAATACATTTCCAGTCTTTAATTATTGAAATGATCTGGATCTAAACTTAACACATTTTGTTTATCATTGTAATCACATGATGGGACCTCATAAAAAAAATACGATGTAAAGCATAGGTGTTTTGTGCATTCACTATAAGGTCTATCTTTTGTATGCTATACGAGATTGAAATCTAGATCAATTACTTGATGGGAGGATCTATGTCAGAAATTCCTTCTTCAATTCTGCTCAAGATTACTGAACACAACAATTTTTTACCATAAAAATTTCAAACATAGGGATAATGAATGAGTTTCATATTTAATTGATCAATGGAAAGGATAAACATATTCCTTATGTCTAGGACTCCATAAAGATGAGTTGTTGGAATTTTTTGTGGAAAATATATGTGATGAGTTCTACACATCACAGATCCTTGTAAAATACAAAAGATATTTTAGAGACCATACATCAATTTTTCAACAGATAAAATATTCTATTATAGAAAATAAGTCTAAAACTCGTGTAATTACATCATCTCTAGTAAGGAGAACATGGAAAGCAGTGGATGATACCGTTACACTCAAGTAATCACATGTACCTACTTCTACATCAAAACCTTTATCGTATCTAAGGGTTCTTCCTCCAGAGAATCCGCAACAATGACCGCCTTGTCAATATGATAAAAAATATCAAAGGTGGAAGCAGTTTGAAAATTTAAATAATAATTTACATTCCTTCTGATATGAACATGTTCTCGGTTACTTTATCTCAGCTCTGGAATATAATTTGGTTCAGTTTCCAAGGATGAAAAAACCAAATAAATAAGGTGATGAAGATCGTCCAAATTATTTTCCCTTTCACCAGATGTTAGGGCATCCAATTAAAGAGGGTTTTGTTTTCAATGACCTCCTCCAAAAAATCGTAGACTCTGTACATGTGAAACTGAAATGTTCGTCTACTCAAGTTTAATGTGTTACAACTACTTATCCAGAGGAATAATGCGAACAGAAGGTACTCAAAAGTAAAAATGAGAAGAAATAGAAATATTGGATGATGAGGAAAATGATCCACCAAACCCTTTCCACTTTATGAATATAGTGGAATCAACCAATTGTGTCTTTGGGCACTCCTACCATAGTAAAACTACTTTTATCAAAAGGTAAATCCTTAAAGAAGTGAAGTGACCATAAGGATAAAGAGCAGTCAGAAGAAGACAAGCTCCTGTCAAGGAAAAATTTGTCCATGACCGTGGAAGTTTTAATGTCATCCGCCTCAAACGTACGGGCACCAAATGTACATCCAGAAACAACCTATCAGGTATAATCTTTAATAGATGAAGATTTGATCTTTTTTCCCTCAACATCATCCACTTAACTGATCCTTATGCCACTGGTGATTTCGATTATAATGGGCATGAGTTCCTTGTACCAAATTGGGGAACCAAAGTAAGATGTAATGTTTGGGGATACATGGGAAGATGTGGGTACTCTATAAGACACTATTTTAAATCTACTCTTGCTCGAACATTGTATGTGGCATAAATTCATGGAAGAGCCCTTCAATGGGCATAAAAAACGAGGAGATTCTTCCATAGAAGACTGGTTGAGTCCTGACATGATTATTTTGGAGGGCGGATTGGAAGTCACACAATTTTCTATTAGTACGGAAATATACCTAATCCATCTAAAATACTAAATCCATGAGTATTTACAGCTTCTTCCCCAACACAGGGTACATTTACATCAGAAGCATCAACTTCCAAGGCACCTGAAAAACTGCATCTCGGAATTGGGAAACACATACCTTTGGACCAAAAGTATAAAGTCTTGAAACAATTGGCCCATGTAACATCCATGTTGTCAATTTTGGATACCTTATGTCTGTAAAAAGATCTTGGAGAAGCACATATTGAGGTTTTGATAAGTCCTCGAGAGTATGAAACCGAAGTTGCTGCAAATGAAGATTTATATATAGAGAATGACCCTACAGAATGTAATACAGTCATATATTTTATGGATGAAGATGAATATGATGTTGTACAAGGACACATTATACCATTCTATCTATCTGGAAGGGTTAATGATATAGACATCTTATGAGCCTTCATTGATAGTGGATTAGGAGTCAACCTCCTTCCCGTACATACACTTCGACGATTGGGCATGACTGCATCTAAATTAAATACTTCTAATTTAATGTTGCAAGGATATGACAAGAATTGAAAGAACCTCTGGGTGAGATTAAACTTAGAAATCAGTTTGGTGATCTTGTATCTAATTCAAATTTCAGGGATTTTGTTTTCAAGAAACAACCTTCAACATTCTTCTTGGAAGGCCTTAGCTACATCAACATGCAGCCATACCCTGATTATACCACCAATTTCTTAAGTACTATTTCAATGGACAAATTGGGACATTTTATAGTGACAAGGATCTTTTTAAAATGTGTGAATCTCAATATATTGATGCATAGTTTTTTCCCACAAAATGAATGAGGTACGTAACAAAGGAGATAACCACATTTAATGCTCCAAATGGACTGGAAAAGATCCCAGCAAACCCATAAATACATTGGAGTATAGATTATGTGATTCATATCAATCAAATTGACATGGTAAAACTAAATACATGCACTCGTCCAATAACTTCTATAATTTCAATTGCAGCAATCGAGCCTGACAGAATGGGAGAAATTGATGATTCACCAAGTAGTGATGAATGTTTAAATGGAGATGTTTTCAATTCATCTACAGAACTACATCAAGTCTTTAATTCGTCAATCCAAATAGAAGATTTTGTAGAAATGACACAGGAAGACAATGACCTTGATTCCCAATCCATTATCTCCTCTTTATTACCCCTGAAAGACCCTTCAACATCAGTTGGGTCAGAAATGGTGGCCTAATCTTCAGGATGTTAAAATACTGAATTCTCTCCTATGTCAGAATGTTTTTTTAGTCATATACTATGCAAGTAGAAACATAATAAATAAAATGTAATGAATTAGAAGAGGAAGATCATAGGGATGCTCATCCACTAATTGATGAAGGTGCCTCGACCACTATGGATGAGCTTAGGGAAATAAATCTGGGTACAAAAGAAGACCAACGCCCCACTCTAATTAGTGGATCCATGACTTTTAAAGTGAAAGAGGTGTGTACATCATTTTTAAAGAAATATCGAGAAATATTTTCATGGAATTATATATAATTTCCAGGTCTTAATCCTGATGTAGCCACTCATTGTTTTGGTTAACCAGAAGAACATTGTGGATTCAAGCAGGCATCAAGAGGAACACAACCAAATAATGCTTCTAAAATTAAACTGAAGTTGATAAGACTATAAAGGATAACTTTGTTTGGGATGTTCAATATACCAAATGGTTGGACAATACGTTCCCATTGAAAATAAATAATTTTAAAATCATATTACTCATTGATTTTAGATATCTTAACCATTATTGTCTTAAAGATGATTTTCCAGTTGTGATGACAGAGCTTTTAATTAATTCAACAACTGGCTATGAAGCTCTTTCTTTCAAGGATGGGTACTCTGGGTAAAATCAAATCTGTATGGCCCCATACAATGAACAAGCTATAGCCTTTAGATCCACTCAAAGTGTGTTTTTCTATCGGGTAATGCCTTTTGTCTTAAAGAATGTAGGTTCATAAAATCAATGTGCCATGCACCATATTTTCAAAACCATTATATATATATATATATTTGTTGATTATTATTTGGAATATTTGGTGGAAAAATCAAGAAAATGTTCCAATCACTTGGATGAACTAGAGACCATTTTCAATAAACTTCGTCAACATAGTTTGAAGATGAACCCCTTGAAATGTGAATTCGGGGTGACCTCAAGAATGTTCCATATCTTCATTGTATTCCATTGTGGTATCAATGCTGATCATGAGAAAAAAAATAAATCCTTTTCAAGTCACCTCCTCAAAACTTAAAATAATTAAGAGGACTCCAAGGATGCATGGCCTATATTAGGAATTTTATCTCCAATTTTTCATGAAAGTGTTTTCACATTTTCCAGATTAATGAAGAAGGGAGTAACCTATAAATTGAATGATGATTTCCAAGAATCATTTTATACCCTCAAGAAATATCTCTTGAATCCACTGGTATTAATTCCACATGTTAAAGCATGACAAATTATTCTCTATTTGAAATCTTTAGAGCGATCCCTGGGAGCCTTCCTTTCCCAAAAGAATGATGTTGGGAATGAGAACAACCTTTACTATCTCATTCAAACTGTGCTTGATGCAGAAACTCAATATTCATGTATTGAAAAGTTCTTCCAAACATAAATAATCAATGTTTAGAAATTGAGGGACTACCTGAAACATCATGATGTCTAATTGGTATCTCACAATAACCTTCTCAAATTTATCATCAGTCTTCATATCCTTACAATGTGTCAGGAACAGTGGGAAATTATTTTGTAATAGTTTGATATCTAGTTTTTTCCCCAGAAGGCAATAAAAGGCCCAGCTCTAGCCGGCTTCCTTATTGAATATCCATCTTTAGTAGATACATCATTGAATACTGAACGTCTTGATGAAGAGGTCTTTTTTATTCATAATAATCCCTAGCCATGGGAAATTTACTTTAATGGTGCCTCTAGAAGTCCAACAACGAAGAGAATAGAAATCCCTAAACTCAACAAAGTTGGGTTAGGAATTGTCCTTATTTCCCCAGATAATGAATTATTACATTATTCCTTAATGTTATTAGATGGTTGTACCATCAATGAAGCAGAATATCATGCTCTCATTGTAGGCATGGAATTAGCACATTCGGTGCAAGTGAGTCACTTGAAAGTAAATGGTGATACATAATTGGTAATAAAATAGACAAATGGAGAATATTCTATCAAAAAAGTAGAGTTAATCCCTTTGTGTGATTATGTCACAGGTTTAATGGCTGAATTTTCCCCAGATTCAACATTATCTTATGTCTTGCGATCAAAAAATTCCAAAGTTGAGGCACCAGATAATGCATTTATATCCTTAGAAGATCCAAATATGGATGGGACTATCATCAGCATAGCCCATACATGTGTGGTCTTACCATTTATTCAAACCATAATAGTGGAAATTAATGAAATTAGCACTATTTTTGATCCATATGGTCATATCATGGGATGAAGAACACCCACCATGGAATATCTTCAAAATGGAGTACTTCCACCAGATATTGTTGAAAAATAACAGATCTGATGATGAGCTGCCAATTTTACTCTTTGTGATAGTCGGGATCACCAGAAAGTCATCTACAAACGAGGCTTGATGGCATACTCTTCATAAGTATGAATGGATATGAAATTGAAATTGTCATTAAATAAGTACATTCAGGAGCTTGTTGTGCTCACCAGTCTGGGCATAGGAATTCTAATAAAATCATAATGCTTGGATACATATGTCCTTCAATGACACATGATTTCATATATGTCACTATGAAATTTCATCACTACAATGTGCATTCCAATTTCTTTCATCAACCCCCTAAGTTTCTACAAACAGAATACTCCAAGCCATTTTACACATGGGGAATGGATATAGTAGGACCTTATCCTCCTGCGAATTCTAATCAGTTCAAGTATATCCTTATAGATATTGACTTCTTCACCAAATGGGATGAGGCAATAAATTTCAATGAAGTCAAAGCCAAAGTCATTGTTAGTTTATTCAAAACTAACATCATCACCATATTTGGTGTCCACAATACCATATTGATGGACAATGACAACAATTTTTGTTCGACTGAGGTAAATAAGTTATATCCAGATAACAATATCAAGTCCAACCATTCATCTCGCTATCATGCAGCAGCCAAAGGGAAAATAGATTATTTTAATAAGACCTTATAAAATATACACAGGAAGATGGTGGATAACGAAATGAAATCATGGCATGATTAACTTTTGCATGATTTATGGGATTCTCATAATACTACTCGTACTACCACCCAGGGAAACCCTTATTCCTTGGTGTACAGAACAGGAAATAGTATTTCAAATTGAAATGCAATTTCCTTCACTCTGAGTGGCGATCTTTGATCAATTGTTTATAGATGAGTGGTCTCATAAATTGTTTAATGTGATGGAATGATTAGACAAAAAAATATTGCACACATTCCATCATTTAGAATTCTATAAAAATATAATAGCATGATCCTTTAACAATAACGTTATCCTCCATTCATTTCTTCATGGATAATTTCTATTGGTCCTCAGGACTCCAATGATACCTGAAAAAAACCACTAATGCATGATTCAAAGTGGGAAGGACCTTGTTCTATACATAAGGTATAATCAAATAGATCTTATGTCTTATTCTCAATAGACTGAGAGCTTATTACAACTCCATCCAATGTAAGATTATTGAAGAAATACATTGTGTAGTTTCACACAATGTCCTCGCGGAAATTCTGAAAACAACACAACTCCCATGTCCTTACTACAAGACATAAACCGCATAGTACAATTTCCTAGTTGAAATACATTAAACTCTATAACAACCATAAGCATCCATACTGCATGATGTTATAATGTGTAGTATCTTTGTCATCGTCTCATGACGTTAAACAGCGTGACACCATTTTTCATAGTTATATGGCATTAAACAATATGAATAATGCCTTCTCTATTTGATGTTAGGAGCTTACATAAGCAAGCATCATGGACATCATTATTACTCCTTAGTGGCACGTTAGTCTCTCTCTTCCCTATATCTGAGTGAGATCTTCATAGGGACCATGTTTCATGAACTACATGTGGCTTGGTTATCATCTATTTGAGATACATTAGAGACGCTTGGATCACTAATATTAGCCCCAGCTACAACCATAAAATTCTTACATCCCTTTTTTATTATTCTATATATGAACTAGATCTATACATATTTCACTTTTAAGATAGATGAATTGATTTTTATACCATCTTGTGTCTTAAATTTTATCATTCTTTTAGAATGTGTTAAATCTCTTGTCACCCTTGTCAAACTTTATTGGTGTGGGAAATGATTTTGTAAAGAAATAGGTACGGAATTATTCTCATCTATATGAGATACGTAGAGACGCAAAAATTCAATCATTGGACCATCCCCAATAAAAAAACCAAAACCCCTTTATTCCTGGTATAAGAATCATAGCTGCATAGGGGATGTTTAATGAATTAAGTATGCCTTGATTATTTCCCCTAGAATGACACATGACAACACTTGGGTTTTATCCATTTGTCCAGTAACAATAGGTCTTTCTTTTCCATCATTTCATCTTTGTCCTTACCGCATGACCTTAAACTGCATGGAAATTAAACACCCATATTATTCACTTGTATCACCTTTGTGTCATAAAAAACCCTTACTACACCTTGTATCTCAAACCGAGAATATCTCAATGTGGCATAGGAATTGGGTAAAAGGATTCTTTATATAAATAAGGTATCTCAATCTCTTTTGGGGCTATCAATGTCCTCACAATGTGACATAAAATCGCACAGTATAATGTCTTTGTTGCATGACTTTAATGTACACAACCCAATGTCAACTCAAAAGGAAATATAGAAAGTCACAATTTTATATAAAAGTCAGAACTATGAAAAGGATTTCATACTCATGGCTAATATTGATTCAAATATTTCATACATGAATTAATCATATCCCCATTCTATATTTCACACTCTTAATATTGAAAATTTTCGAGATATTCTTAATATTTCTTACGGTTTCTGGTGACAAAGATTCTAATACCTGAGACCTCTTTTCCCTGACTATGTAGCATGTGCCCATAGGTGGCCATGCATAAATTGCCTACATAATGGGCTTGACAGTCAAAATATGCCACTATTTGTCTATGCAGCATATTCCCTAGTCAGCCCGACAAAATACATCCCCCATAATGGGTTTGTCAAATGGAAGAAATTATGATATTTGTTATAGTGTATTTGTCACATTAAAACATTGATTATAATATGAATTAATGTGTATTATCAAATAGTAATTTATGTATATTTTTTCTGTAATCTTTTTATCATTCTAAAACTCTTCAAGACCATGATTTACACATTTCCCTCTTTATGTGTTCAATGTTATATGAAATAAACATGTAATCACTTGAACATATATCATATACTATTTCAATTTTTGGTCCTAGTTGTATGTCCTAAATCTATAGACACCACAACTACTATGTTTGTGTCAAACCTTTGTTAAAGTCATATTCCTCAGACTATTTGGAAATTGTGGTTGGAAATACCATATCAATATTAATGTACCATTCTCTGTAAACGGAACTATGTGATTTGGAAAATATGAATCTCCAAAAACAGTCTTTGGATTTTAGAAATTTATTGTCAAAATACATAAGAGCTCTTTTGTCTGACTATGCAGCAGGTTCCCCTTTGCAGCCTTGAAAAAAAATTTCATACAAAAAAGGCATGTCAGTCAAAAAATGTCACTATTTAGTTCTGCATCATATTCCCTAGTTGGACCTTCATAATACATCCCCCATAATGAGTTTGTTAAATAATGGTGTCTTCGTTCTAGGAAATGATTTCTTCTAATGAATTTATCCATTTTTTTATATCATTCTTTTGATCTAGAAATTCCTAAATCACAGTTTACAATTTTCGCTTCTATACCTGAATATTGTAATATGTTTCCAAAAAAATTATCAAGAAATTGGGAGAGACTCAAACCATTGGTCAGAGCCAAGGACCTTAAATTAATTTCAAACAATGTCCTGACTGCATGACTTAAAACTACATAGTACAATGTCCTAACTGCATGACATAAAACTTCATAGTACAATATTCTCACTGCATGACTTGAAACTGTGCAATACAATGACCTCCCTGCATGACATAGAACTACACAATACAATGTAATAAATTCCCCTTTCTGATAAATTTTAACGATTCTTCACAAACCAAATTTATATTAGAGTGGTGTCCGTATTCATGACATATGTTGGAATAATAAAATCCCTTTATTCATGAAATCCATTTCTTTTCCAAAGCCACCCACTATGGTCTTGAGTTACCAAAATATTATTTTCCCTTGTCTAGCAACAGTAAAATGTTAAATTATTAGGAACTATTTTTCCTAACTATGCAGCATGTTACTTTAGGTGTCCTTTCTTACGTTTCCTACATAACGGGAATGTCAGTCAAAAGAGGCCACTAATTATGTAGGCATTATATTCCCCAATTGTCCCTACATAATACAACCCCTATAATGGGTTTTTCATATCATGGTAACATCATTCTTGGAAGAGACTCCACTTATGTTGATATAGGTTTTAAATTTGGTGACCATAAAAATCATGGCTCAAGATTCCCCTTGCAAATAATTAAAAAATATTAAGGAAAATTCCGAGTCATTGAGTCTTGTTTGGGATTAATTATAAAAATTTATGGTCAAAGCTATTTCGACCACAAACATTATCCCTTTATAGACCAACATTCATGAATCTAAATTTCTAAAAGAAAAATACGTACTACTCACCAGATTGAAAACCTGCAAAGGGATCTCTGGAAAAAAGATGAGTCTTATCCCAGTAAAAATACATTTTATATGATTTTGGTAATACTGAGTAATAAAAAGTAAAAAATACGATGCTTGTAGGATTTTCATTACTAAAATTGAAAAAATAAACTATTCTCATTAGGCCCATCCACTTAATAATAAAATTATTAGCACCCCCATTCTTATCATTATACTCATTTTTTTTTGACATGAAGGTTTGATTTTCAAAAAAACGAGTCATCGTCATCATTACCTTTAAAATTTCAATTAAAAAATCAATAATGAGAACATATATTATTGAAGACAAAATATGTTTTATTAATAAAAAATCAGTGGAACATCCTAAAAATGAAGCTTCTCTATCATTTTTTAAAATAAAATCTCAACATGACTCTTCATTTGTTTAACAACATCATAAGCCTTATCTGATGCCAGTTGAAGTTGACATAGATGTGCAACTGCAGCCTCCTCAGCCTGACGAGGTGCTTCCTTAGTGAATAAAATGGCTGTTATCCCCTATAATTAGTTTTCCCCCAATTTCTGGTTCAATTTGTCAAGTTTTATATGAACATCATCTAGTTACTGTTGAAGATATAATGACTACTTCGTGGCTTCTTTATTTTCTTTGCGGATTTAGATCTATTTCTTGTTATGATCTTCCTCTGCCTCAGTAACTACAACAAAGAATATCTCAATATTAATGACCCATTTAGCCTTTTCAAAATGCTACTGCTACTTATGATCCTAATTCCATCAAAAAATTATCTCTTTCATTTCATCATAGATTGGTCTACAATTAAATTCACCAAATTCCAATACACAAAATAATGTTCGGAGTTTGGAAAAATGAGTCAGTTGTTCATATAAAGGATTCTCAGCAATTATGCTCTAGATATTTCAACTTGTCTTATTAAGTTCCATTTCAAGAGAATTTTTCATGTCTATTTCTGAATCTAAGTCACTGGAAATGGTTAATATGTTCTCTAGAAATAGATCACTTAAGGAGCTGCATTTTTCTGCTTCTCTCGGAATAGTAGAAGTTTCACCTTCTACTGATGTCTGAGCCAACACAAAAGCATCATCTTCTAATCTAATTGTTTAACATGATAACTCTAAATGATTAATCATGGTCATTGACAGTTTTATTAAAATGGTTGAAACCGAGTATGATCTAGGAAACCGGTGATATTTATCCAATAATAAGTCGACCACCGGATTGGATTCATCCCTAGTATTCTCAGCTTCATCGTGTTTAGTAGATGTTTCTTGATAAGGGGAACTCTCTTCAGTTTTCCCAATTATTAGTATTGAAGGCTCTAGAGCATCTCCTGAAAAAGGTTCCTATTTAAGTATTTCTCCATCTCCAATATAAGAATGATAGAGATGAACTCCTCGTTCCTGAAGTGTCTTTACAACATTTTCTACATATAAAGTTGTATAAGGTGAACTTTGAGGTAATGAATCATGTAAAGATGAGAAACTGTATTTGGAAAATGAAATAATAAGGACCTATGTCCTAGAAATTACTCATGAAATTCCCCAAACTCCATGATGGAACCAGGAATATCAATATTTGGATTAAAGTGTTCCATCATTTCTATGTATGCATCTTGTAATGTTATAGCATCCTCACCATTTAAGGTATCCATCAAATGATGGTTGTTTACAAGATTTGATCTATTAACATTTTGTTCTGTTGGATCTTCAATTGGTATAGAATCATCATATATTTTCAGGTTTGGGTCAACATCAGTATTTATGTCATTTTTCTATGGGTCTTCATTCCTTTCTTCTGATGAAATATGAATATCAACATTGTTTATTACAGGACCCATTGGGAAAGGAAGTTGATTTGGAATTTTTTGAAAATAATAATATTAGAATAGAAATTAATATTGAAGAGAATGTTATTTGATCTTACCATGGAATTTATCTCTTTCATAGAAGAGCTAAGAGTGGTTACATTTGAATCATTTGATGATTTATCTACTAAGATAGTAGATCCATCAACACAAACCTTGGTTTCTCCTGGGGTTTCCTTCCCTAGTCATGAAGAATCATCTCTTAGTCCATTGAGATAGGAGACAGATAGAGATCGTGCATGAGAATAAACATGATTACGAGAGTGTGTTGAGAAAATTACAATTCCCCAAGGATAGTATAAATACTTACACCTTCAGTGACCACTTCCAATCAATCTCATTTCTCTCTTGTGTTTCTTTTCATAAGCTTGGGGAGAAATCAAAAAGCTCCTCTTGGGAGGAGAAAATTGAGGTAATGGCTGTGGATTATCCTTTTCCATTACCCCAATATTGAGTCTTGCTCATGGAAAATATTCTGGAGACCTGGGAGAATCATTTGATGTGTTGATAGGAGAGCCTACAGGACCATTTATTGGTGATTCAAGAACTGCTCTGGAGTTTCCTTCCCTACATTCTAGCTGCATAAATGCATTTTCATCAAGATTAATGATGATGAATGGTAAAGAAGAGTTGAGAAAAAACAAAAGTAAAATACATTCTCAGTATATACATAAATATCCCACTCATCCTTAGGGTTTATAATTACCCCTTCATGTACTGTTTAGTCCTTCATATGAGATACTCATTTACAGGCTGGGATTTGTTCCTAAGTTTCATATATAAAAGCCTTCAGCTCCATAATAAACTCATGTACATCATCTAGGTTATTATCCTAATTGCAATCAGAAGGTTCCATAATGTCACCCACATCAGGTATTCGAATTCCAGGCCATAAGAATTCCCATGCATCCCTAATATCATGGGTCACACTCTCCCAATAATGAATTGCTGAAGGTATCACATAATTCAATCTTAGTATAGTTTATTGTGGATGAGATTCAACACCTTCTGACTGATGAGCCTCTCATTGGCTCATTTCTTCTTAAAAAAGTTCAATAGATGGATTAGGAACATCTATTTTATGGAGGTTACTGAAACTCCTTGGAATCAGAGGTATTTCTTTTCTAGATCTGGTCTTCCTATTATACCTCCTTCGAGGATGTTTTGAAGGATCTGAAACCTCTAAAAAATCTACATCATCTCTGGCCTTGGACTTCTTACCATGATTTCCACGCACTACAGTCATTGTAGCTACCACCTGAGATATTCGTTCCATCAAAGCCCCTCGAGGATATGAATAATCCCAAGCCATGGAATATCTAGCATCCAATCTGATTGATGCATCTTGTAGAGGTAATGTAATTAACAGTTTGGATGCCTCTAATGTCATTAGAATCCTTAATTGTCTGGCTACCATTGGGTGTGTCTCATGTCTAACTACATGGGTGGAAATGTGTTTGATTGTTGAAGACATATGACCTGAAGATAAAACCTATAAGGGATGTAAGACTCATGGATAATTTCACAATAATTCCTAGTTAATAATAATCCATCCCTGAATTCCATCACATAAGACCTCATCTCATAATTCTTTTAATTACCATCATTAATAAATTTTCTAGTTGGTGGGTTACCAAAAGGAAATAAGTCGATTTCTCTTGAGACATTCGATGCCTTTAGATATACATGAGGTCTAAATTTTGGGGCTGAATACCAGAAACATTCTAAAAAAATGAGGTAAATTAACAATTGGGGACCCTAACTGAGTTCAACAATGAGAATGAAGAAAATTGTGCTGCAATCTAGCCCCACAACACTTGGAATAGCCATAAAATTATAAATTTAGCCTACCCATTGTATAAATGTTGTAGAGAATAGTAAATTCTTGCCAATAAAAGAGTTTCTAACCTAATATACTTCCCCTATGCTAATTTAGCTCCGGTAACAGAATTCCCCTGCCTAACACCGCCATCGGACTCAGGAACTTGAAGTAAGTACATGCTAAGCCACATGGGAAGGAATTCACCAATGTGTATCTTTGAATCAATATTAGATTTGACTTTGTAGACCCAGTGCTTATAATCACATTTCTTCAATGTAGTCCAATATGTTCCTAAGATACAAAAATTATCTGTAGTTGGAAAAATAGTAGGACATCAACAGGTGGGATCTTTCATTGTTTTTTGTTCTAAAAAGGCTTCCATCCACACCATAGCATGGATATATTTCTTTTATTTGGTTAATTTATTTATTATTATGAAGATTTCATGATCCAACGATGGTGTACTAGTAAAATTACACCACATTGTATCTAGAGGAATAAAGTCATCATACATTTCCCCAATAATGGGAGCCCCGTCTATTTGGTAAACATCAAACAAAATAATTCCATCTTCACCGTGCATCTAGTGGATAAAATTCATTTGCGGACTCCATAGACTCAACAATACAGGAATGAAATCATTTTTATAAACATAATTTTTCCCCATCCATGAATCTTCATAAATATAAACATATAAAAATTCTTTCTTGAATTCTGCACAATTCTGGTGCTCCCAAAATGCCCACATCGATTCAGGTTTCACACCTCCTCCAGAACGAAGATCCGAGTCTTCTCTCCAACCGTTCGACAGATATTTCTGAGAAGCATGATAAAACGATTAATATAAATGTATCCTTGTATATACAACATGATCCTACATATCTAGAGTTCAACTAATATGATTCTGGATACGACCAATATGGATTGTTCCTTCTTATACTAGAACCCCTCTTTCACTAATATTCATGTAGTAACAGTTGGAGTATTTAAGAAACCAATTCATTTTAACATACTTCTTAAAATATGAATCAGGGGAATATTTTAAAAGCCCATTCTCATACAGGGGTAGGTAAGGACATTATGGATATTCAAGTTGATAGAGAATTAAACCCTTCCATAGCCCAGGATGGGAATTTCAATAACATCCTAATAGTCTGGTCTGATGATATACATCATTTCATTCTAACGAGCCTTATCTACTTCAGTGGAGCTTATCTAATGATCTATTTTCATAAAAAATAATTAAAAAACTTCCCCAATTGGGTTTTAATTTTGACATAAATTTAAAAACATAAAGGAAAAATAAATCAAATTTTTTTAAAAGGAAGCTGTTCGCGTAGGTCCTTCGATGAGGTCTGTTTCATAGGTCCTTTGAGAAGGACCCTCATGAAACTACTTTGAATGAGTCCATCGGCATATCACCAACGCCAAATGTAGTTTTACCTTGAAAAAATTTCAATGATACTAAGTGACAGAACAACACGTTGAGGCAAGACGAAATAGCTATAGAATGAGAGCTGAAGAAATTTGGAGGTATAGTTGATGAAAAGCACAAAGGATCAAAAAAAATTTATAGCCACCCATGAACCTACGTAAAAACACTATGAGTGATACCTACACAATGTAGCTCCGTGGAAAACCTGAATTGTCTAGAAATTAACCCCTAGTATTTTCCCAATTATTTTCTCTTCAGGACTCGCCCCTCTTTCTAATCAGATCCAATCCTGAGGGGGGAATTTGTTGACACCACTTAAGAATACAAAAATAAAATTAAGATAGATATGGAAATTTCAAAATCCCAAGTCAAAGATTAAAGAATTCAAAAGAAATCCAAACCCTCCAAAGGGATACATGATAGATCTGCACAATAGACCTATGCGACAGACCTGTGCGGAATACCTACGCGATAACGTAATGTTTGTACCCCTACGTGACGAACATGTGCATAGAATCTTTGATAAGTATTTTTGTGGTATACTTCCCTTTGACCAGGCCCCATCCATGCCTATAAATATGACCTTTGGGATCCCCATTTCAGGGACTAAAAAAGTCAAAATACTCTCTAATTATCCCATTATGTAGCTCTATTTCCCAGATCCCTCAAATTGACTCAGGTAGCTCTCCAAAGTACAAGAGAAGAGATAATTAAAGGGGATAAGCATGTTTTGGTCTTCTTTCCCAAATTTTACATAGGTTTGGTTCCGCTATGTGAAATATATTCTTTAGTCATCATACAAACCTGCATGGAACACCTGTGTGATACACCCGCGCAATGCACCTTTTAGGGGTACCTACACAGTACAGTTGCACTGAGTACCTATGCCGTACAACATTGCGGTGTATCTACACAGAACACTTGTGCAAGGTACCTACATGTATGATCTTGGTATAAATTATACATACCAACTTAAATAACCTCTTTATATCTATTCTTGGTAGGGTATCTCCTTCCATGGTTCCCTTATCTGAAATCGACTAAGTTGAAGCCTCCCAAAAACCTCATGACCTATCAAACCCTTGAGAAGGGAGAGTCAGTGTGTCTCTGATTTGGGTTAGTATTTATGCAGTCAAATTTTTCCCACATTTGTTTCCAAATGGGATTAGGATTAATACAGTGTTTGTGGGTTTGCATATCTATAGTCACATTGACCATACTCCTTGGAATAGTACTGGGATGTTCCCGGTTTGGAAGAGGGTTTGGGTCCTATCCTCTCCTTTCTGAAAGAGAACTGGAACCTCAGGTATTTTGGTATGGAAGGTACGGTTCCCACCTAATTTTCCTTTTTAAAAGAGGAGAATTCTCCCTCCCTAACAAGGGTCAATTATATAGAAGCCATCCTGGTGTAAGTCCCAACCCTTTATCCCGTGTTCCTTTCAATGGACCCATGTCCAATGTGATGAGAATAGAGGTAGGGTTTGTCCCCTCACCCTCATCAATCTTGGCCACTGTAGGCTCGCCCTCCTCTTCCATTAGAGGAGGAAATGTGTATGGGGGTATTTGTTGAACCTTTTACAAACTCTGGATTCTAAAACTGAGTATCACTCATGTGGGCTTAGAGATTTTTCATGGTCACAACATTTTAATGAAACAATGAACTACACGAACTATGATTCCCACCATAATTGGGATACATAGGATTCCTTCTCAGGGACAGAGTTCAATAGATATACTTTTCAATAATCCAACCATAATCCCCATAATCCGGGCATAATCCTTAGGAATATTCTCCAAATTAAACTCCCAAATCAACATGCCATTCTTTTTAGGAAGTAAGGCCAGACTCATTTCTCTCAAAAGACGATACTCTCCTTTGAAACTTATTGAACTACTTGGGATTTGATTCCCATCCACATGGGATATGTAAGAATCCTCCATGAGGATCAAACCCAACATTTCAAAACCCACCTGGTTCTACATGGGCCATATTCCTAACAAGGTCTAATATTACATGGAATCCCATATTATTTCAATGATCCTTGGGATATTTCAGCATAAGTCCCAAAAAAACATCAACTATGCACCTTTTTTAGAGTCCCTTATTACATGACCGTAAAAGCTATGACATGTCCCATTAAGAGACATAAAACTATGAGGGTTATGATTCATTTCCCAAGGATACATAGGTAACCCATTTTATGGGTACGATCCCAAGATCAAAACAAACTTTCATCTCCCTGGATGACAGTAAATTCCAATGTTCCCCACTAAGTGGCTTAAAAACTAGTTTCATCATAACGATGATTAAAAGAATCATTAAATAGTATATGGAAGGAGACCATTCAGGGAGAACCTAGAATACATATGGATATTTCCATTAATAAAGATCCTTGAATACATACCGATGGTTTTAAATTCTACATATGTTAATAATTGATTGAAAATTCCAAGGGAAACATATGTTATACATGGTGAATTAATAAGGATTCATGAAAATATCTTAAATTTATAAAGAGAGCCCCAGGGATGACAATAATTCCCCCCAAAAGGTTGTGATGATCCTAACCTCCCATCCTCTCAACCAATGTATGTTACTATGTATCATAATGTTCAAAATTAACAAATAACATCCTTTAGAAAGCAGTTACCCTCTGGATAAAGAAGGGTTGGAAGTTTCCAGTTCCATGAATAAATCCAACGGAAACAACATGGAAGTAGTGATTCTTAAAACTAGAACACACATTTCAAGGAACTACGAAACATAGTGGAATAATGATCAGTACATGAAGAGATAAATAAGACCACCAACTTTGAGGCCAAGCATACCCCACAAATTCTTTAAATACCCTTGGTAATCACTTGTTTTCAAAACAAATTCTCTTAAATGTGAATTAATCAAATTTTGATGACTTTATATCATGGAAATTCTTCATGTGGATGTTGTATGTGATTTATATCAATAAACACTCACACATCATCATTTGGAGAGGGGTGTGGTGTAAAATATCCAAGGAGAGATGCTACAAAATAAAAAACACCCAATATATCTTGTAACAGTGGAGATTGAAGTATCTCATTAGCTGAGTGCAGATTTTCCTATTCCTCTTCATGATCTGGATGTTACCACAGTCGATAATGCTATTTTGACATTCATAAAATTTCTATATAATATAATAAAAATATATAAAGTATGTCCATAACAATTTTTTTCAAACTAGGAACCTTTATAATTTGATGAATAAAGGACTGATATGTGGAATGGTATTAGAGACAGAAAAAATTATGGTGTAATCAAAGAATAAATATTTGGAGAATCCATTATAGATGTTATTGGTCTAGAGAGTATAAATGAAATTGTCATGTTCGAATGGTCAGGATTCTCATTAATGAATACATACATGAGGTGCAATTGTTTAATCCATGTATAAAAAAGTGGTCTACTATATTCATTAAATTTAATAACTATTACTATTTTCTACTGGCTTATACATTACAACTATTTAATGGGAAAACCCTATGAAGCATAATTTGGATGCACTAATCCCTCAATCATTTCTATGAAAAAACATTCATTTGAATTCAAAGAAATTGAATAGAAAAAATAGGAAATAATTGAGTTGTTTAAAAAGAAAATAGTATAATACAAACTCCTCTTGATGCTAAAAACATAGGGGGAAGCTATATAATAAAATCCATTAAATATAATTTTATTTTTTTAGTACTTATTTTTTTGGTTTTTAAGAAGCACTAGATGATCATCACAATCAATTTTCATTCCCCAAATGATTTATTTTTTTGGATCCAAAGATTTTATTTTCATCAACTCATCTATATATGATTTCTATTGTGGATTCTTAATACAGTGAGATCAATATATTTTAGACAAACTATGAATTATATGATTTACTTTTTTTGTTATAATCATTATATTATTATGACAGTATGGTCTCTAAATATCATCAAAATCATTTTTTGAGGATTTTTATTGAACAAAATAAGGTTATGGATTTCATCAAATAAAAACCATTAGTGGTATATATAGTAAGAATTAACTATCAAAAAATATTTAAAAAAATACTTATTTTGTTCAATGTTTATGTAGTTTCAGAAGAATAATAAAAACAATGATTGTGGTTTTGATTTTTGAATTCTTTGAAAGATATCATAAACTATCATTATAATAGAATACCTTAGCATGTATTTTATGATGGGAATTAATATTAAAATTAATTTTTTTACCATTTTTTTTCAATATTTTCTCAGCTCTAGCAAGACTACCAATAATCTATTCAATCACATGAATAAATAAATTTCTGTAGAGATTAGTGGGTAAAGTGATTTTATTTTTAATTTTTGTCGATATCAAGTTCAGTGGATTATCCATTACATCTTTGATTTATTCCAAGATATAACCTTATAGATACATTTGGGATATAATCAATCGGTATCATTATCCTTAGATATAATTTTTTAATAAATAAACTTCATTTAGGGTTGAAATATGTTTGTTCTTTTTTTATTCTAATCTTATATTTTCAAATACTAATAGTCGAAATGATAAATTAATCATGACTGAAAGTGAATTTATTCATTAAATATTGTCCTTTTATTTTAAAACACATATCGCATAGCAAAAACACAAAAACATGAAATTGGATTGTTTTAAATAAATAGTATAACCATCCCTAATTCATATGTGACATTTAGTAATTGACCACGCATCAATCAAACACATGAAGTGATCAATATAACTCTAAGTACATATTTTCAATATAAATTTTTTATTTTACATTGAAACAATTTTTACATTTTACAAATTGATCAAATGAGATCATATTTTTTAAGTACATTATAAAAATGATATATAACTCATTTTTGATTTGTAGGTACCAGTCTCATGTCAATTCAACACATGATGTGGTTAGAATGACTCATAGTGTGTGTTTTCAATATAAAAGTTTCATTTTTGTTTTAAATTCCTTTCACATTATGATAAACGCTAAAAAAAGACCACATTATTTTCAAACATTATTACTAGGATCCATAATTAATTTTTTATGTGTATGACTCAACAACATGTCAATCCAACAAATTATGTGGTTTTTATGACATGAATATCATGATGTCAATATAAGTGCTATTTTTATTTAAAATGTTCATCACATTTTCAAAATTTAGAAAACCAATACATAATTGATTTTTGATGTTTAGGAATCAACCACATATTAGTCTGACACATGATGTGGTCATTTTTAATTGAAGTGTTTGTTTTTAATATATAATTATCTTTTTAGTTTAAATAACATTCAACATTTCTAAAACAAAAAAACAAGATCATATTGTCTTAAAACACTGTGAAAATGATATATAATTCATCTGGGATGTGTATAAATTGATTCCACTTTAATCCAACACAGGATGATGTTAATACAACTCTATTTGTGTATTTTCAATATAGAATTTTCATTTTAGCTTTAAATACATGTTACATTGTAAAAAATATGAAAAAAGCTCAAAATATATTCAAAGAAAAAAAATGAGACGAAATTCATTTTTGGTTAACAAGAATCAACCACACATCAATTAGACCCACGATTTGGTCAGTATGACTCAAAGTTTGTGTTTTCAATATTAAAGTGTCATTTTAGCTTGAAACGAAAATCACATATCCCAAATGGTAAAAAGTGATTTTATTAATTTTAAACATTATGATAATTATTCGTAATTTATTTATTATGTATTGGAATCGACTGTAAATCAATATGACCCATGAAATGGATGATATGACTCAAATTATATGTTTCCAATATAAGTGTAATATTAAATTAAAATGAATTTAACATAGAAAAAACCATGAAAAGGGAAAAAAATATTTTCAAAATTTAGTAAAATGAGCCATAATTTATTTCTAACATGAAGAAATTTCCCTCGCATCAATCTGATAGATGATGTGGTCGGTATGACTCGAAGTGTGTGTTTTAAATATAAGTTTCATTTTAGTTAAAAACAACTACCATATAACGAAAACCTAGAATATGATGTCAGATTATTATCAAAATTTATTAAAGTGATCCATGATTAACGGGTGATGTGTAATAATTTACAACAATACAATCTTCCAAAAGATGATATCGGTATTACTCAAAGTATAAGTTTTCAATATAAAATCTCCATTTTAATTTAAAAAACATGTCACATTATAATACCTTAGAAGAAAAGAATATATTACATTTTAACATTAGGAAAATGATGGATAATTCATCTTTGAATTGTATGAATCAACCAGAAAACAATCTAACACATGATGTTCTAGGTTAGACAGCAAGTGACTATTTTAAATAAAAGGTTCATTTTACGTCAAAATTTGTATCATAGTCAAAATTGATAAAATGGGATTGAATTGGATTTAAACATCAGGAAAATGATCAATAATCCATTTTTGATATTTAAGAATCAACCACACATTAATTTGACACAAAATGTGGTTAGTATTCCTCAAAGTGCGTGTTTTCAATATAAAAGTGTAATTTTAGTTTAAAACGAATGACATGTAGCTAAAACTGAGAAAACGAGATCATATTATTCTCAAACATTAGGGGAAAATATTATATTTGTGTTGTGTTTTAATCAGTTGTACATCAATCTAGAACATGATGTGGTCATTATAACTCAAAGTGTGTGTTTTCAATACAGAAGTTCCATTTTAGTTTATTGTTATATTTATGAAGAACTAGTTATTTATTTAACATAATTAATAATAGATAATATCATTAATATAATTAATAATAAGAAATATAATTTTTACAAATTATTATGTGACAATGTAATTAATAATTTTCTTAATTAATAATTATTATAAAAATAACAATATAATCATTAATAATATAATTAATAGTTTAAATAATAATATCCTTATAATGTTACGTAATGAACAATATAATTTCTCATATGTGGATTATATTACATTAAAATTATATTTTTCTTATTTTTTATGTATTGTTACTAAAAAAACTATTACTTTTATTTTAGGGACAAGGTTTTGTACAATGGTTGACCATTGGAAAAATAATATAAGAGTGTTTATTTTTTATATTGGTTTGTGATTTTTTTGATTAATTGTCAATATGAAATCCATGTAATTATTTTGAATATAAATTTTTATTTGAAATGGTGGAATAATGTAATATACGTATTCCAATCTAGTTTTCTAGGTATGGGTATTGAAATTTTATATGTTTTATGATTTGGTTTGTAGTTATAAGTTTTCAGTAGGGTTACATATTTGTAACATATGTTAGGACCTTTATATGTTCCAGAGAGGGTGATGATAAAACATCTTATTTATTAGTAATTTTATTTTAGTGCATGTAAGAGGGTCTTTTATCTATGTTTTTTCTATTACTGATAACATTGAGAGTTTTAAAGGTTCCTATGATTTCTAGTGCTCTTCTGCAATGAAAAGTCCAATTTATTGGCACCAATATAGGTCATTTCTGTATTAGTGAACCTTCAAACCCCCCCGAAAACCCCCTAAATCCTTCAGAACACTAAACACAAAAAACAGTTAAAATTATTAACACAATAAATACTATAAACCGCGAAAAATAAAAAAATTCTCCTAAATATCCAAAAAAATACCTAAAAACCTATAGGAATATAAAAAATCTAAAAATACCTAAAACATATGAAAATATTAATAATCCAAAAATAACCATAAGAAACATTAAAAAACATAAAAATCATGGAAAACCCTATAAATCTCTAAATGAACTCTAAAAATCAAAAAAACCCCTAAAACCTAAAACCCCTAAAACATAAAAAACCCCAGACCCACTCAAAATCCCTAAAAACACAAAATACCACTAAAACACTAAAACCCATAAAAAACTCAATACCGTAATAATCGTAATAATGATAAAAAACAATAAAAAACATTAAAACCCAAAAAAAACCTAAAACCCAAAAAATAGTTACAAACATAGATGAACCCTAAAACCCTAAAACCACTAAAAAATTTAAACCCACTAGACCCAAAAACCACATAGAAACAATAAAATACCTAAAAACCCAAAACACCTAAAAACCATAGAACCCAAAAATCCTAAAGTCCCCTAAAATTACCTAAAACCCCTAAAGGATATTAAAATACAAAGAACCCATAAAAGACCCAAAACCCCTAAAAAACTCTAGAAAGAATATAAAAACAATTAAGCATCCTAAAATCACCAAAACACCTAAAAACTATAAAATCCATTAAAAACCATAGAAATTCAAAAAAATCATACGACCCTAAAAATAATGAAAATTCAAAAAAACCAAAAAATATCCAAAAAACACTAAAAACCTAAAAACCCCTCCAAAAACCTAATAAATATAAAAACATGACCCCTAAAAACCTAAAAGAACACTAAAAACACTAAAAACCCATAAAAACCCTAAAAACAAAAAACCCCTGTGATGTCCTTAAAATACCTAATGAAGGTAACACCATAAAAACCATATAAACCCTATGAAAACCCAAAAAACACAAAATTCCCAAATAACCTATAAAAAACCATAAATCCTAGAATAAACATAAAATCCCCTTAATAGAAATTAAACTACCCTAAACCCCCAAAAAAATATTTTAAACCCTTAAAGCCCTTAAAACCTAATAACCCTCAAATCCCTCAAAACCTTATAAATCATAGAAACCCTGAAACCCTAAAAAACATATAAAACCTAAAAAATACTCTAAGATACCGTAAAAACCCTTAATATAATAAAAAACTATAAAAACTCTAAAAACCCAAAAAATCCTAAAACACCCAAAAAACATTATACCCCTAAAAACCCCAAAATACCCTAAATCCACCTAAACCGCCCCCAAACCATAAATCCCTTTATAACACCTAAAATCTTCTTGAACTCTAAATAAATTTATAAATCATAGAAATCCCTAAATCCCTAAAAAAATTGAAACCACAATAAAGACCTTAATAAAACCTAAATTCTTAAAAACGCTAAACCCCTAACACACCACAAAACTCAAAAAAAACTTTTAAAATGTGAAAACACATAAAAATAGTACTATAAATTGTGGTTATAGAAACAAATATATAACAATGGTTTATAAAATTTATGGCTATTGTCTATGATAGTTCCAGTGTTTTATGGATCTAATTCCTATTTCTTATCTATCCCCATGATCTCTCCTCCACGAAACACTCCTCCCATTTATTTCATACTCTCATGAGCTTTCCTAAAGACGACCATCCTCTCGTGAAGATTCCTCCCATCCTCACATGATCCTCCACATAAGATGTGGGCACCCAACCTCCCCATGAACCTCCTCCTATGACCTGAAATCCACACCTCAAAACTGATGATGTTCTAATGTATCCGCCCCACCTCTTCATCTAGAGTGCCTCAGACCTGGCCTCCCCACTTCCCTGAGATCCTCCTCCTCATGGATCTAGTTCGGTCATACATCTTGAATATTCTTACCCATCAAGGTTATTTTCATATTTTTTTTATGGTTTTCAATTTTATGTTAATTAAATTAATTCATACTCTTCTTTAATAAATATAATGACCCTATCTCTATATTATCCAGTTATTTAGTATTGATCCTAAATTGTTCAATTTCCATAATTCTCACACTGTATTTTCTATTAAACCTCTCAAATTTTTGATGAATTTCATAAATTTTCAATGGTATGTTTTCCTTTCAAAAATTAATATTCTTTTAAAAAAATTGAATTATTTTTATTTTACTATTTCTATGATGACTATGTAAAATGTTTTCCCAACTATTTCCACTAATTTTCCAATTCTACTAAAAGTTTTCTCTTTCCGTTAATTCATTTTAGTGTTAAAAGTTTTTTTATTATACTTTCTTTGGTTTCCTATGTAAGAATGTTTTACTAACATTAATCAAAATTTTCCACTCTCCATTTTTTCCTTACCTCTACATTTAACTACCTGAAATACTATAGAAATGTAGTTCTATAGACTTTAAAATAGTGATACACGCAAGATATATAACTCTTGGCCCTGAGATATCCTTATATAGTTATTTCACGTGTTTCTTCTAGTTTACTGATTATTGGACTCCTACAGTCAACCATTACCTCACCACCAGGGATAAACTGTATCATCTAGAATATGTTTTTGTCATTCTGGATTCATTATCGTATAAACATATTAATTAAAATATGCTTTATTTTCAATGAAAAGAATACTAATGTAATTTTTATTAGTAAATGTTTTACCAAAAACACTTGAAATTTATATATTTTAATTTCAATTCAATTTCATTGGATTCTTCCCTCGTTGAATGTGGCATGAATTTTTTCCTTAAAAAACTAACTGTTGGTTAATTAAAATTTAAAGTTTCTTAAGACATGTATTTGTTTCATTTTCCTATGACATTTATCTATTTTTGTTATGTTTTACATATTTAATATTAATTTTATTGATAATATTTACCAAATCATATATATTTGATCGAATATAGCTAGTTGTAAAAGTGTGATAAAAAACTAATCGACAGAGAAACATAATAGACTAGATGGATATGTGAAAAATCATTAAAAAATTCCTCATTTCACTAATTAAAAGTGATAATTAATAAGTGATCATACATGTATATTGATAAATCACTATATAAATAAGAATTTTAATTTTAAAATTTATTTCCATGTAGGTTCATTAACATATCATCATTTTTTATTATCATTTTTCTTAGTTCCTTTTTAAAGGTTTCACTTGTTTTTGTTAAAATGTCTATCCATTTACCCTCATTGGTATTGGATTATTTATTATTTTAATTTTGTTATGGATTTATGGACTCAAGAATAATCTCACCCCATGTTTCGACATAATACATAATGTCACTTAGGGATTGAAGAAGCATGAAACCATAGGGTTTTAGGGCTCCCACACATTATAATATGATTTAATAATGAAGATAACTTATCCCTTGCCTGGTCCCAAGATCATCAGTGTGATAATATCTTTTTCTTCCTCCAGTTCAGAAGGTCCTATGATTTGATCATGAATTGGGACCCCTTGACCATGATCATTAGGGTTAGTTTACAAGGTTATCTACTTCCGTTTCAAAATAATACTATTCTATATATTATTGACAATCTCATTGGCCTCTTTTTGAGTTTTGATAGTATATCTGTGACATTGATCCACCCATTCGAAACAAACATTTTTTTGAAATTGAAATTTCAAAGGATCGATTTGAATAAATTATGACCGAGCTTGAGGGTGAGTTCTGAAGTCTTAGAGTAGTACATTTTGAGTCTTGTATCAATTTCTTATCTTATCACTTCTAGTTGGACCACCGTAATCAATAATGTTAATGTATTATTGAAAAAGATGGTCCTCGTATTTAATATGATTCTTTCAATCCTAGTTAGTATTTTATTCCAATGGAAACAGAGACTTCATCCCTAATGTTTGGGTCACAATTAGATGAAAGTTTCCCCTCTAAGTGTTTACTACATGCTGTTACTAGGACTCTGAAGTCATTTGTAAAAGTTTAGTGTCTAGGAACAACCCTTTTGGATGAATGGGTGGATTGAAATATTGTCCTTGGACCTCAATTACATTCTTGGTCTGGTGCTATTAATCATGATGGTCATGTGATCTCCTGGATGATTCATGGGGTGAATGTGGAGAATATGGATGTTGAAGATCAGTTGACCACTCCAACCATGTGGGTTGAGTCAGTAGTGCAGAGATTAATTGATGATTTTTATCTATAGAATTAGTTCAAACACTTAGGAGAATTTCTTTTGGAAGCGAAGAATTTTAGGGATGGAAAATGGTTATATCTAGGTGGAAGAATAAACAAAAATGTGTTAATCATTTTGATATAGTGACTGAGGAGAATTGTTAGAGATATGAGACAGAAAAATTAGTGGTTTAAGGATGTGAATCCCTATTCTCTTATGACTATGAATCAGATAGATAGGTTACTAATTTGACAATATCAAATGTGAATAACATGAAGATATATGGTTTTGACTCCATGGAATATCCAGTTATAGATGAAAAGAAAACAAAACGTCATAATGATTATTCCAACATAACAAGACAAATTATTAATTGACTAACCGGTAAAGGAAATGGTTTCTAAGGGTAAGGTAGATGAGAAACATTGGTTAAAGACTCCATAGGTTAAAATTATCTAAAAATGAAGATAGAAAAGTTTTAAATGATGAATTTATAAGAAGTGATGGTTGTTTTTATATGTTTGACATTAGCTCGAAGAAATTAGGGAAGTTGGAAGGGAGAAAGAAGAAGAGGATGAAGATGATCCTATGTTGGAATTGATTTTGAATTCCAAGGAGGAGATGGTTGAATAAAATTTTCAAATCAATTATTCTTTGGAGGAGGCAAACAAATTGATATGGAGAATCATATCAATAATAATGAGTAACAAATGCATTGGTTCGAAACCCAATATCTCATGTTGATTCATGGTTTAAATGAATGTAAGAAATATTTGGAAGAATATCTCAAGGTTTGGGGTAGGATGGATTCTTTATTTTTGGATCTCATTTAAAAAGAACATGATCAGAGGAAATACAACATTGACATGTGTTTATAAATGGTTCATGTTACAGACAAATTATGTTTTTCTGGAATGATTCTAGGTCATCATTTTTTTGACCTCCTTATTGGACTTATCTGTTCTGGTTCCCATTACACCCTCAAAAATAGATTTTTTTTTAAAAACAAAATCAATTTTATGTCAGCACATTTTAGGAACTACTTGAATATGGGATAATATTCACACCTATAATTTAGTGAATATAACAAATAATTATTGGGGTAAAATCTTTGTATCTCTTTTTATCCATATTATAATATTTTGTGGAATTAGGGATATTGTTTCATGAATCCATTACTAATGTATTATAACATCTATCAATTATTTAGTTTTTGTAATAGTTTAATTTTGGTTTTAAATACGTTAACTTCTGTTTTTATACTATCTACAATTAATTAATTTATTTTTAATGTATGATTTCTCTACCAATTATATTTCTAAGTAATATTACTTGAACTATTAAAAAATTTAGTTATACCAACACGTAAATATATCCACTAGGAAAAAACATTGTCTTATAGTGGTTATCCATCTATATTGAATATTATTTATTTTAAATACAAATTCATGTTTGTATGTAAAGGATCATATTGTATCTAACGATCCAACCATATTTATAGATGGACAGAACTGTACCAATAATTCATTATTCAAATTTCCTATCAATTAATACATTAAATACCAAACAAATATATTCACAATGAACCCAAAATTGATTTATTTTCTAATACTATTAAAATAATACCAAATCCAACTGAATTAATATGATATATTTTAGGAATTTTAATGTGTAATGTTGATCTTAAATTTGGAAAAAGAGGCACATGATTTTTTATCTAGAAAATATTATATCAATTACAATTTTGAAAAATATTATATGACTTATGGACATTATTTATAAATTTCACTTTAGTGTATAAAATTTTATTAAAATTACTATATTGTGTTTATAAATATAATATAATAATTTATATTACATACCCAGAGCATCGTTCTCCAGAATATGTTTATGACTTTTAGGAATTTTCAATAAAATATAGATTTCAAAAGATATTGAATTCATGTATCATGTTCATTATTAAATGTTCTTTTACATTCTACATAATGAATGGTAACCAAATTTAAATTTATTTGAGGATGAAAAATTTATTACCAAGGTCTTCCTTAATGCACACATTAATATTTTTTAGAAATATAAATTGTAGATAAAGATATATTAGTAAAATAATATTTTCAAAAAATGAATGAATTTTATGTCTACTACTACTATCCCTAATTAATATAGATATATACCACGTACTAAATATAATTTTCCACATATTAATATTTAAAAGGATCAAATGTTTAGATAAATGAATTTTAAAAATTAATGTATGATATTATTGGATAAGTATAAATAGTAGAAAAATTTAAATGGAAAGGTCATTAATGAGATACTTCCAATTTTGTAATACGATTAGAATGAAAGAATCTCACATATTTAAAATTATAGTTTATATAAGTTAAATGGAATGTAAATAAAAAATTTAGTTAAGGAAAATAATATCATATATTAGAATCATCAAAAATTTATAATGTATTTCATGATTCCTCTACTAAAATTGAATGAAACATTGATCAATTTAAATGAATCTCTATATTTTTGACAAATTGTTTAATTCGAAATAAATAAAATCCATTTTAAAAATAAACTTATAATTTCTTAATGAATTTTTTATGTAATTTAACGTGATAATATATTATTAATAATGATCTACCCTTGATGAAATCAATTAATATAGTGATGAGTTTTATTTTTATCATAGAACAATAAAAGGAAATCATTGAGAAGTAAAATTTGATCTCACATGAAAATAATAATAAAAATTTAAATAAATATACAAAAAAAAGCTTTCTATTGTATCCATTGTACCATCAGTAAACTATGATGATGTTCTCTAATTAAAATATGAAAATTAATGTCTGATGAAATCCATATATAAATTAATAAGATGAGTGATCAATCTTTCTAAATCTTTAATATGATATATGATATAAAGTCACAAAAATAGTTTTTTAAACCCAATATCTTTTGTTTATAAGTAATATCTAAATTATTTTCTTAGAAAAGAAGATAAAAAATATGTATATGCATATAAATATTTATGTAAAAACATTTATGGAGCAAAATTATATGTCTAAAATATATTATTTCAAAATTTTAGTATAAATTTATATATTCCTAATTAAAAATCCTTTGTTTCATAAATAATTTATTGTGATGGAGTATAATGAAAAAAATATCAAACCTCTACCACATAAAAAAGATGAATTTGGAAACGTTTAATGGAGAGAAAACTCATGATGACTAATAGCCTAGGAAATTTAGTAATCCATCATAATTCATTAATTTATTTTTTTATTAAATGATTTTAACAAAACATTTATAAGATCAATCCATTTTATAGTGAAGCATAGTTTCTATTTTTTTAATAACAAATGTTCCAAAAAAAATAAATTTCAGTTTAGATATTCATGACCAATAAATTTTTTTATACCACATACATCAACGATATGTTATACTCACAAATTAAATTCCATAGTGAAATTTAATGTGATTATATCTATTAAAATTTAATGAAAATAAATTGAATCCTCCATAACATATATAATGATTTTTTGAAAACAACGACTCGATGAATTACTAGATATTATGTTTGACTAATATAATGTTTTTATATTGACTGATAAAAAATTAATATAAAAATAATTTAAAATACGCATGTTAATTCAATAAAATAGAAATATCTATAATTTATACATATGGATAATTTTCTATCAACTGATATAACATGAATTGGGGGGATAAAATACATGTTTATCCTATATTATAACAATTCTAATTGATGTTTATTCAATTTATTTATAAAAAAATATAAATATTTTGTTAGCATGTAGTTCAAATCATATTAATTTGTGCTAATTTAAATTTTTTCATTAAAAATATAACTTGTAATTATGTTTTCATTCAAGTTATGTTCCTTAGTTTTGAGGGGATTACACCACACACTTCACCTCACACCACATCCTCAAGTAGTCTCTATTCCATACCACTTCACACTCTTTTCAAAAATATAAAATCATATACACATATAATATATTATATTACTATCCATTTAAGTTATTTGATATGATTTTTTTATAAAGAAATAATTTATGATTGGTTTTTATCATAAAAAACAGCACATATCATGTGATTTCATTCTTTAGATTATTTATTTATTTAATGTTAATTTTTTTCATAATGGATTGATGTTGTATGTACAATGTAGATCAGATCCCTAATGTGTTTTAGAAGGAATTACAATATTATTTGTACTTTTCATTAATAATGATCCAAATGTCATATTTCATTAATGCTCAGGTTTTTATCTGAAGGAATACAATTCTTAACTCATGAGTAAAATAATTACTATATCAATAAACATGGATTAAAAAATATATCCTTAGCAGCATCAGAATGGAGATAATGATCAATTAGAGAATGACATTTATTAAACTAAATTTATTGGTATAAAAATATGATTTTTGATCAGTTTCCATTTGTTTCTAAATCCATATCATAAATTAGAACAGTGCAAGAGTAAATGAATTTTAAAAGAAAATATTCATTAATTTTTAATAATGATGATTCTGAGAGTGTTAGAAAGCTGATGAACTATTTGAATAACCTAGTATATTAGGCATATAAAAAATGATAAAAAATGAGTTTTTAACTGAATTATAAAATGGGAATTAAATGTGTAGCTTCATTAATATTTAATTTTCCTACCTCCTTACATTTATTATGTATTTTGTATTTGATGATGAATTTATTATAGAAAATGACTATATAACATCAATGTTTGTTAAAAAAACTGGATTTTCATCAACTAAGATCCATTTTCAAAAACATTTATTGTATTTACTTCTAGTAAAATTACTAGTTGAGTAAATGAAAATAGGTTTGTACATCAAGGTTGAGAACTAATAAAGATGTAAATCATTCCAACATTCCCATGAAGGTGTGGTGTAACTTACCTCAAATTACTAGGTATGAAGAAACAATTATTTTAAAAAATACCAAGAAATATGATATTTCATGAAGATGAAAGAATTAAGGATACTGATAAAATAGTTCATCCTAGATATGGGTTATTTTATATGAAATTTGATATGTCAAATCCTTATTTTTCCATAGACCAATGAAATGTTAGATTGGGATTTTCATGTGATTGTGTAATCCTATTTCATCAAATGTATATTTCACCCAATACATAGCCTATTTTATTTCAAATTTAAAAAATTACTCCATTGATGTGTATTAAGAAGCCATCTTCCATCTTGATTATATTGATATATGGACCTAGTGTTCCAAGAAATGATATTGAAAAATACCTATAGCCATTAACAGATGAGTTAAAGGGTATTTTTTTTGTTTGTGGATAACAGTATTATAAATTCAAGAATTAATATTTTATGTTTTTAAGAATTATCATGATTGATTAAGGATTTTACTTCATACAAAATGATGTCTAGTTGGAGTATAAAACATAATCATTCACGCCCTATTTTGATGAAAAATAAAACTTCCCTGTGATTAATATTTCATAGAACATTCTTTTTCATAGGGAATCTAATATTTATACTACTTGATCATCCATAAAAGAAAAATTAGAGATAATTTAATAATGTTTTCGAGATAGATGAAACATCAAAACCATTTTTGGGGAATTATATTGTTAAATAACATGATGATCTAAATTATGTTCTTAAAAAAAATCTATCAAATATTAGAAATTCAAATTATTTTAATTCCAATTCCAATAAAAATTGGAGAATGAAAATTATATTCATTGAGTTGTACTGTTAGTAATTGAAAATAGTGAGTCATTGTTTGGGTGTAGTGAATATATATAAAACCATTTTGTGAGGTATTATGATAGTATTTTAAATTTTATGGTCAAAATAATAGATGATTTATTGTCATGTCAGGATTTGATGATTGCGGTATAAGATCAAGACCTCATCCTGAGTTAATTGGACAAAATAAGTGGAAAATATAATTTTCCAATTATCCAATTAAATATGTGATGATGTTAAATTAAATCATGTCTTGGAATGTTTGAAGGTTCCACATTGTTATTAAAGTAACATTTAAAAAATGGTTAATTCCGAAGATGTGGAAATAAAATCGCATAAAATCCAAGATTACCATGTCTTATTATGTGATTTTATTACCATTTTAATTTTAAATTTACATTCAAAAATGTTATAATGGTTTTGATTATGGTCTGTCATTTTCATCATGGCCCCTGCTCCAAATGATAGAGAAAAATTATTGTTATTAAATTATAGAGAGATGCACCGATTATTCATTGCAACTTTGAGAAATATTTTCTGCAGTTATTTTTCACATAATTGATACATCTAATAGTTCATATTCACACAAAAGTTCTTTTTGGTGATCCTATTTTGAGTCAGTTTTTGTATTGGAAAAAAATAATTATATTAACATTGTAATCTAATGTATGAAATAAATGTCATCCCAATTTATATAATGTAAAATTATATTTATCACTTGAATGCATAGATTTCGGTTCATCATAATTGAATAATGTCCCTAAAAGGTCTAATCTACTAATGTTAACTAATTATGAGAAATATGATCAAATTGAGCTAACATTTACGTCTCAACCACAAATAGGGAGATATCTGGATCATACTCATTGTGTACATTAAGTAGGGAAGAGTGGGAAATGGAACATCGTATAGTATTATTGAACTAGGAATATCTTTATAATTACACAAATTAAGTAAAATTTTAAAAATACAATTTTCATTTTGTGATTTATTTATAGATTATGAAAATTTTAATCTATCATATTTTGTAGAGTAGAAAACATTTATAAATTATAAAAAAGAGTCATAATTCACTATCTATTAAGAGGAAGGAAAAAATTCATAGTAATGAATGTTCTGGTTGGTTAAATTCATGGTAATAGATTTACTATTTTATCCAATAATAATCATAGGAATATAGTTAATGTTCAATTTGGGGTCTTTTAGGTTCTAAATTTACTAATGAATGGTTTATGAGAGGAAATAATTGAATTCTCATTTGGCCTAAACAAAGTCTTATTTGATTGTAACGAAATGGTTTCAAATGAATACAAATTCATTATAAATATCTGTGGAAGAAAAATGAAAATTTATGATGATGGGATAATGATAAGATCGATTAGTAATTATTATAGAAGTTCCTCAGAGAAGAAACCTTAGTAAAAAAATAGCATATCATGGGATGGTCGAAAGAATCATTTTATTATATTACTATGCATATGGAAGTGTTACAATGATGAAATGAAAGTGGTTGGTTAAATAACATGAAAATGCATGTATATAGATAATTATGAATTTTTATTTATTAATATGGATAGTCATATTCATACCAATGAACATTATATTCCTTCAGACCATCTGGACATGTGTTTTATGTAACAGAACCATTAAAAAAAGTTTGTATTATTTTTTTATGTCATTACTCGAATTATTTTTGAAAATGTATGGATGAGCATGATGTTTTGGATGAATATGTTGGAATTTATTTTAATGTTTCATTTAATCACATTGACTATTCAGTTTATTAGAAAATATTGTGAATCCTAAATTGAAATAGAGCACACATAGTGTTGAAACATTTCTAAGTATTCAAGTGATATTATTTCAATATTTTATATGTTTTTAATATTTCATTCACTCTAAAAAATTAACATGTATTTCCACCCATGAAATTTCATGGGATAGTATGTGTTTTTAATGAATTTTTTGACTATTAATTAAAGGTCTATCTGGAATAAGAAGAATCTAGTTTGAACTACATCTTATTTTTGAAATTATCAAAGATTAAATTGATAAAAAACATTAAAAAGTATTTACTATATAATACATAATAACCTTAAAACTGAACTATCTCATGAAAATGATAGAAAATTCTAAAAAATAGTATGGGTAAACACAATATTGAGTACAATAATATGTAAACAACCCATGTTAACCAACTTAAACTCCCATCTCAATCGATTCTAATTTATGAAACACTATGACTCAGTGAAGTGGAGGGATTTGGATGAAATCAATTAAATGTAAATAATCCACGCACAGATGAAAGATAAAATAAATTTTTACACTTATTTGATTGAAGTTTAATTTCATTTCATGAAGATTGATAATAAATCTGCATAGCTATCTTCAGGAGATGGAAAATATTTTTATGAAAAATAAGAAATTAGGGATTTTTGATCCCTGTATGATGTATTATATTTCAATGGATGTGATAATTTCAAGGTAACTCAATTAATGTCTTCATATGGTTGATTGGAATTTGTTGTATGTTATTTTCAATAGTGTGATAATGTTATGTTTGGGGTAGTGACAATGAGGAATAATTCATAACATTTTCATTTCGAGTCAATGTTTAAATCTCACAGAAATCAAAATAAATTATCCATTTGATACATTAACTGGTTTTGTGAATTATTTAGAGTTTTTTATAGGGTTGGATGAAATATTGTTTTAATTAATCTTAGTAATTTTCTATAATTATCAAAGGTAGTTTTAGTGAGGGGTGTCTTCATTTTCATTCTCATTCATCAACATCCATATACTAATATGCTTCCTAAATATTAGTCTCCATACTTAAAACTAAAACCATTTTAATTATGATACTACAAATTTCTCTAAAATTTTCCATAAAAACAATCTCGTATAATTCTCTATAACATTTGGTATGTCCATTATCTTTCAAAATCTATGCAGGTAAAATAATAAAATAAATATCACATTTATAATCTATTTAAAATATATTTCTTTATTATTAGTCATTATCTATAAAATTTTCTCCATTATATTAAGGACTCATTCACTTAATATTTTCTCAATTATAATTCTAAACTCTCTTATTTAAACATACACAATTCCCACTATCCATTTATCTATCTATGTATGAGAAACCTTAAATTATTTTCTTATTCTTTTATTATATCTCATTAAATAATTTCCATCATGTATGAAAAATTGAACTTATTTTCTATAATGTTCCTATGCCCTTAAAAAAATACCAAAATCATCATATTTTATTCCTTAAACATCATCAAAATATGATTTGTCTCCTCACGACATTAACAAAAATTATTATATAATCATTATCTCATAAGTCATCTAACCACGAATAATTGATAATCCCAATTGGAATTAAGATAATAAAGTATTTAGGAATAATATAACGTCATAATTTTTATTCCTTCTTCTAAAAGCCTCTTTAAGAATATTGAATTTTTCAGCCTATAGTTGAGTATTGGAATCCAAAAAAATCATTAATATAATGACCTTTTTGTATGATATCTTTACTGTTTTATAAAATTTTCATTATTTCTATTTATTTTATATTACTATTTTAAAATTTTGGGACAAAAGTTCTATTTATGTTTCCTTTAGAAGAAGAAGAATATAGAGAAATGAATAGTGTATTCGATATTTAGGCATGTATACTATGATCACCACTGTACATACAATATATGTTTTGATATTAAGTTCTTTTATATTATTTATCTTATTTTTGTTCAATTTTTTTATCATTTATGTTATTGTAGACTACATAATAGATGGTAAAAATGGATTTTGTTATGGGGGATGATAGTATGGAGGGTGTATTGGTATGACTGATTCTATGGTTCATCCTACCGCTATACCACTTCTGTCAATAGGAGGTCATTTATTTCAACTTCTACCCATCCTACTTCAGTCATCAGGAGGTGATCCTCTGACTATTCCCTCTCCAAATTTATGATAACTAGGATTTCAATATCCCTTTCCTCCCACAAACATATAGAACTGTAGTTCTCCAATATTTATACCTCCATATTATCCATTCCCACCATCAACAATACATTGAACTACTCCCCCATATATCCCACTTCCATATAAATATCAATATACAACCTCATTTGTATAGGGATATCCATAGTGTTTTCTCCCTCCATCATTCGAGTTTTCATAATTGACAACACAGAGTACTCCTTCTATAGATACCCAACCAACCATAGCGGATACATCATTCCCTACATGAAACACTCCATGGTTAAGAAGAATCCATGACTATTGGTATGTGTTTAAACATTACCGATAGTGATTGATTATAAATTCATATATATTATTTTTCACTACTAACTTTTTTAATGATCATATGTATCCTTTACTAGACGATGTGGTCACATGGAAATGCCATAGGTTTGGAATCAATTGACAGATATCAAGGCTCAATACCTTAATGACAATTCCATCATTGAGAAATATGGTAACAAATGTAGAAGTTTTATGGTAACATTTTCTAAATAAAGAAATATTGTTCCAGTTTAGAAAATATGATGGAGGGATGTTGTAGACCAAATAAAGGAAAATTTATGGGAAGAGATTTGGTTATGTAATGTCAATAAATATATATATATATATTAATTTATAAAAAAAATTTAAGAAATATTTATTCCAATGAAACTATACTATAATTTTCCAAATGGAAAAAAATCTCGGGTTACAAGGTTAATGGATATTTGGGAAATATGGAGAAAATACATGTATTACTTGTATGATTGTTGGGAGGAGAGAGTTGATATTAGGCTTGAAGAAATTTTATTATTCTTGATGTCCTATTATCAAAGTAAAAATTAAATGATTAGTATTGGAAGATTCTATATTTCATGTAATTATTTAAATTTATAAATTACAATAATGTATATTTTCGGAAATTATTTTTAATGTATAAATTAATTTTTTAACAATGTTATTTCAATTATATAATTTTTTTATAGGATAAATTTGATTGGAATAAAATAAATTAAATTTTAATGAAATACATTCTCACTATTAGAGACACATATCTTCATGATCATCAGAAATCACAGATAAATTCACATTAAAAATATTCAACATCATTCTCTTGAAATATTAATTTATTACCATTAATGTTTTGTGTGTGAAAAATTTGTTTAGTTTATTATATTTTTTTATCTATAAATGTTCATGACTAATATAAATTTGAATCCTATTTCACATAATATGTATTATGTATTTCTGGATAAACATTGAAATTAAATTGTTCACCACTAACTTGTAATGATAAATCATCATTTTATAAGAGATGATATCCCTTATTTCTGAAACATTCCATTGATTTTTAATTTATTAACATCATTACATGATGACTACAAGAATAATTATTCCTCTAAGATTGTTATTTTGGTTGATAATATTCTTCAAAATCAATTTGTATCTTAAATAAGATTCCTGATAATTAATTGATCATAGCATAATTATAGAACATCAATTCGACCTTGTCTTTGCCAAAATATATTCTATATTGTATCTTTTGACCAGAATGAAACTAATACCTTAAAATTAAATTATATTTCAGTATCACCTATTTCTTTCTTACATGGATTTATAGATATGACTTCTAACTATCATTGATTTTAAAAAATCTCATTCTCGACATCCCAATTGATGTCCAAATATTTCCATAATTATATTAGAAGTTATATAATGTTTTATTATGTTTTTTAATTGAAACCCATTATAGATATTATCCTACTTGTACATTGATATTGGAATCTAACAGTTATTGATATATTCCTATGATTTTCTACACACTTGGGGAATACTCTTATGTTTTACAATAATATTATATTAATGAAATAATATAGTTTAAATGAATATAAAATGTACCCATATTTTCATATTTTATAATCCATATATTTATAAATTGAGCATGATATGTTTGGAGTCATGGATACTCCACCTTATTATCTCTATAATGAATATCATTGCGTTTTTCCCAATTTTAATGAGTAGTTTTTCATTCAATGAAATGTATTAGATCATTATCTAATATAGTCTAATGAAGAATATTACATTTCTTTACATCACCCTCAATATTATCTTATCTTTATATTGATTCTGTATCATAGAATTTTTTTTGTGTCAACTTTTTTGTGCAAGATTGGAATGGAAGCTATATTAGGGGACTGTATGTGGGGAGGTCTACTTCCAAAATTTAAAACCATGAAAATAGTGTAGTGGCTAGAGTTTCCACTACAAATGAACAATTATTTCCACTATTTAAAACTGTGGCATTATGATATATTGGTAGATGAAATAACCATGGTTCAAAACCATATAAATAATTATATTTCCCTAGTGGAAACATAGGATACAACACTATTTCAATGGATTGAAACTATAGCAGCAGAGATAAATATATTTTTTATTTCCAATGTTCCAAACCATACATACACCATTATTTTCATGATGGAAACCATATAAATTCGCATATTTTAGTCATTTTAACTATGTTTATAGACTAATAGTAATGGTTACCAACTGTGGAAATAGCCTTGGCCCTATTTCCGTGGTAATATGAACCATGGATATTTAAATAATGGCTATTACATATATCCATGGATTCCTGTTCTAAATCCACGGTTAGAGAGCATGCCTATAGCATCATTTTCTAGCAATGAATCCCTATAACCCCCTAAAACCCTTAATACCCACAAAACCCGTAAGAACCATTTAAGCCACTAAAACCCCTAAAACCATAAAACACAAAAAGTCATTGAAACCCCATAAACAAGCTAAATCACCTAAAAAAATTAAAACCCAAAAACCCTAAAAATCAATAAAAACCATTAAATTATAAAAAAAATATCATATGACCCTAAAAATCCAAAACTTCAAATACACCATAAAACCCTAAGGAACTCCTAAAAATCCTAAATCCCAAAAAACACTGCAAACTAAGAAAATTGACTGAAAACCCTAAGAAACCCCAAGACACTTAATACCACTAAAACCCCATAAGAACCCTAACAATACTTAAGAAACATAAACCCCCCTAAAACCCTAAATCCCCTAAAATACATAAAAACCCTAAAACGCCTAAAACCCAATGTCATGAACCAAATCTTGACACCTTCAAACCGAGCACCAAACCCAGCCCTTTGAAAGGCCTAGAGGGAATTAGCTATCCACATATACTGGAATAGGTGCCTATGTATCATAATTATGGTTTTTGAATGATTTACGCATGGTATTTCCCTATCTCCATGAGTTTAGAATCAATTAACAACCCAAATAAATCCATAAAACAAATCAGAAAATTCATTCCAAACAAAGTAATAATTAAAATTCATAACTAAATATATGGGTCTAAAATTGAAACAAGGGAACTAATTATACATAAATGTAGAACAATAATAGCTCGCGGAACACCACATGAAATGAGATCATCCCCAATGATCCATCCCCACAACACCACACCATGGAAGGGAAACTAACAACCCAAATCGCCGTCACCCAAGGCCTTGCCATTACCTATGTCAAACATGATCAAGTCTAATTACACTCAGGGGTGTATGTAGGGTGTGAGACAAATCCCAATAGGATACAACCCAAAATAATACATATGGTAAGCATTACAAGATAAAATGTATGATATTTTATTAAACAATAAATGGTGGAAATAATTTCTAAAGAATGAAAATTTTAAAAGTAAATAGTTTACAAAGAATGATTTCAAAGGATGACCCCATTTCAATAAAACATGTAATAAAAATAATTTTTCATCCAGACACACCATAATGCAATGATAAATTTGAAATATTGAATGACCAATAATCTTGAGAGCACCTCTAGGAACTTGTTTGTTTTGGGCCCCATATACCTCGTATCTCGGTGTGAAGTAAACATAACAACATCCACTCTCTTACAAGAACCACTAGTAGGGAACAAACCATAACATAGTGGTCCCCAATAATCATCATTATATATTTAATTGTCTTTTCAAAGTCAGGATTTCTAAGTAAACTAGGGACAAAACCACTCCAGATTGCTAGGATACTTGTACATGTATGTCTTCCTAGATATCCGATTTTCCCCATTTGTGCTCCAAAGTTTTTAAAAAGTTACCCAATTTCATTTCCATATAAAAAAAAATTTCTTTTCAAACACACTCAAAATATTATCCACTCATGCTTTACACCATTTATATAACTCAATAAACCATTCAAAATTTCCATAAAACAATTTCAAGGAACATAACCAAACCTTGGACTTAAAATCCATCTAAAATCTATATTTGAAAACCAAATGCACACCAATATTATCCCAAACCTCAATTTTCATCTTCAAGAAATTTTAATTAAACCCTTATATGAATTAGTAAATAGCCACAAATTGTACAACATGGAATTAACATGTAAAACCACCATTTTCACATAAAAATGGAACTTGAAAATCAATTTCTTAACGAATTCAACCAAAAATAATTTCTTCAGAAATAAAAATAAATTAAGAGTATTCTAAAAATAAAATTAAAACTAGTATAACTCAACTAGTAGTGCTTAAACATGTAATCACTGACCTTGGGTGTGAAGAACAACAAATTATTATGTGAATGTTCAACCGCACCATCGTCGCCCCACAAGGGAGTTAAAAAAATTAAAACCATAATATTAGACCAATAAACCCAAGATAAAACCCTTGGAAAGAATCCCTACATTCTATACATTAGGAAATTCAACTCAAGTTGAATAAATTGCTTGTAAATGGGATGAGGATGGGAGAAATCCCATATACATGAGAGATTAGGAAGCTCCCTCACCAAAATAAACTTCTATAATGTGTTCAAAGGATGTATTGTTGTACTTGGGATGATTCCATGGCTACTAGGGTCGAGTGGGTGATAAAAGGGGTGATTTTGGTTAAATCATGGAAGGGATAAAATGGAATTACAAAATATTTCAATGAGGTGGAGTACACTGCATGGTTTGCTATCACAGTTTAGGAAACTGTACACCAAAACCGTGTAGCCCCATTTGTCTAAGAAAATTATTCCCAAATTCAACCATATAAAAGGGGAAAAAATATAAACCTAGGGGGAATGTTATGAAATTAATATATGATAAAAGGTACCTTAAATTAAGGACTTGGGTGTGATAATTCTCTACACTATGAAAACATTCCTTCCTTGAAATTCAACCAAATGCTTGATCCGAAAATAGGAACGAGTACTCTTCCTCAACCCATGAATTACGCTCCCATGTCTCATGTGTATCGTCCCAAGCATCCAAAGATCCCAGAATAGTTGAATAAACATTACCCGAATCACTTTTTCATGGGAATCCACTCTTCTCACTAGTCAATCAAACACAAATAAATCAGGCTCTATCTCCTATTCTTTCCAATTCAGCACATGGAAAAGATTCGGGTTGTACTTTTTCGAATTGGATACATGGAAAATTTCATGAATAGATATCAACTGAGAGGGAAAATCCAATTTCTATTCTACTTTTCCTACATGATCGGTGATATCAAAAGATATGACATATGGCAGTGTCAGCTTCCCTTGGTTTCCCAAATGACAATGGTCCAGATGAGGGGCCACAATCGAGAATACTCAGTATCCCAGAGAAAACAATTTGTCTTGACGGCTTTTGTCCAAATAAGATTTATGGTGACTCTGATCTATCAATAAGCACCACCTAATCAACATTCCCTTCTCATTCATCTCTTGAAGAAGGATCGGTCCCAACAGTGATGTCTCACCTACCTCAGCCCAACACTGGGGGGAACGACAAGGCCAACCATTGAGCACCTCAAAAGTATCCATTCATATCTATTATTGGTAACTTTTTATAGTAATATTCAACCAATCACAAAGGCCTATCCTAAGAGCCTCCAATTTCAAAAATACATGCACATAACATGACCCCCTAAATATACTTTTTCCACTCTGTCTGGCTATCCATTTGAGAATGGTATGCCATGCTCATTATAACATGAGACCCCATAACTTTCTGAAGGAAATACCAAAACAAAGAGGTGAAACATGGGTATCTATTTATGAAAACCTATAATGTACACCATCAATCCTTACCACCTTATGAACATACAAATGGATCAACTCATCCACATTGGTTGTAACTCTAAACAAAATGATGTGGGTGGATTTGGTCAGATGATTGATCACCACAAAAATGGAATTCATACCCCGAAGTGTACGAGGTTGGCCAAAAGTGAATTCCATTGATACCTTGTCCCACTTCCTTATAGGAATCGGTAATGTATGGAGCGTACCTGAGGTCCTTTGGTGCTCCTCTTTCACTTGTTGTCATGCATAGCATCTCGATAAGAATTATGTTATTTCCTGTTTCATACATAGGCACCAAAACTATCGACAAACATCATAATACATCTTGTTCACACCTAGATGGATAGCCCAATGAGACTGGTGACTATCATGCATCACTGCCTTCAACAAGGATGACAGGACTACTAATTGTCCCTTAAAGAATAAGATACCCTCAGAAGATGATGACCAATCAGAAGACATCTCCCCACCCTGAAGAAACTACCTTGACAACTGAAAAAGCATGCCATTGGGTTGTTCTCACGGAATCAACTCTAATAGATAAGGAGTTAACTAAATGATCACCAAAAATACATATCCATTGTGCTCCTAGGACTCCATATGAATCTGAGCAAAGAGCCCCATCAAAGTCCACTAATCACAAGACTTATTCAAGGATTTCACTGGTACTTTTCTACTCAAATTATCCACAAAAATTCCATTTCCCAAGGTATAGAAACTGTTAATTTCGAACACGTTCAAGTTCTCAATCCAGCAATGCTCCCTCATACTGAAATACTTCTTCAATAATGTATAGGTCAAGATTTTGTGACTAGATTAGAACAAAATCTTCTCCCCAATAAGGTAGTGACACCATGCTTTCAAAGAATGCATCACGGATTCTAACTCCATGTTGTTGATTGGATATTTCTTTTCATGTGTTCAGAGTTTGTGAGAACCATAAACCACCATGTGATCCCCCTGTATAAGGACACACCAAAGACCCATACTCAAAGTGTCACAATACACCACATACCTCTATCTAAACATTGGAAAAATCAGAAGACGGTGCTATTCAACCACTACTTCAGGTCCCCAAAGGATGCCTATCATTCTAGACCCCATAAAAAATCACCCATTTACGAGTGAACGCGGTGATGGGTGAAGAAAGCTGAGAGAAATCCCGAAGAAAGAGCCTTTAATAACTGGCTAGGTTGAGGAAACTTTTGATCTACCACATGTTCTTCAGCTAATCTCATGAAATAACAACATTGATCATCTCAGGGTCTAATTAAACCCCCTTTTTTGATATTACAAGCCCTATAACCTTTACCTCCCTGATCCAAAAAGTGCACATGAACAACTTTACATAAATTTAATGATCCAGAAAAGTGCCCAACATGATATGCAAATGATTTTCATGTTCCTTCTTAGATCCAAAGTAAACGAGGATGTCTTCCACAAATACCATGATGAAAGAATAAAGATACTGGTGGAACACCCTCATCAAGAGTGGCGTGAAGACTTCTGCGGCATTTGTTAATCCGAAGGGCATGACCATGTATTTAATGAAGTTGTAACTTTTTCGAAAGGGTATCTTCAGGATATCTACCTCTATAAAACTAAGTTGATGGTAACCCAAATGCTAGAATATTTTTTATAACCACTTTTACCACGTTAACTGGTCAAACTAATCATCTATTCAAGGAAATAGATATTTGTTATTGTTTATTACCTTGTTCATAATCTATCAATCAATACAAAACCCAAGGGACCCAGCGGACTTCATCGCAAAGGGAACAGGAGAGGCCGAAGGAGAGATTCTTGAGCAAATTAATCCATTTTATTCTAAATTCTCCATCTATATAAATAATTTCCTAAATTTGGTGGGGTCCATATGATACAAGAGGAGAGATATCAATTTTGTATCCATCACCAAATCTATCGAGAACTCCTAGTACCACTCCAGAGGAAATCCTGAAAATCATCTAGGAATACCTCCTGAAACTCATCCACTACATGAGATAGTCCACCCTTCAGAGCATGACCATCATAATCTAGTGTGATAAATGATAATTGGGTGACAAGATTCCCCAACTCTAGGAGTGGAGGTCTAATGCGACCCGACCAAGGATCACATTCCCCAAGAAGAACATGATGACTCACATCAGGTGATGTTAAAATGACCCATCACCTATAGAAATTTATGTGTGATTGAAATTGAACCATACAATAAATTCCATGTATTATATCAATTATATCCACATCCAAGACCCAAAGTTCCCACTCCATCTCAACCCCTGACACATAAAGCGCACATGATAGGTAGCTGAGAACTTTTTCTTTATTCTTTCCTAGCGGCGTCATGAAATCCATCATGATAGAAAATATCTTGGTTGAATGATTAAGTGTGTTCACAATAAAAGAAGATATGAATAAAACATAAGCACTGGTATCAAAAAGAGCATCATCTATAGAAGATGCAATCAAAACAGTAACTCAAACTATTGGTGGTCCCACCTCTGATCCCATTTGTTGCTTATCCACTACATGTAGATGCCTAGTCTCTACATTAGAATGACCTCTAGCTTGTGGCTCTACCCTAAATTAGATATTTCAAGAAGATGATCTGGTCATACCATCAAGACCACCAAATCGAGATCCCCCCATCCTCACTGACACTGACTGAGTTGGAACTCCCCTAGAAGCTATTGATCTGGAACCACTATGTAGTGGACGTTCCATCCAAAAAAACATTACATGTGTCTCATTCATGCACATTGATAACCTGTCTTCAGAGGATATTTTCATTCCAATCGAAGTTTCCCTATCCTCCCACATTGGTGGCACATGATGGACATCACATCAAAATCCACCTAAGAAAACTGCATGGTAGGTTAGCCTGAGCTTACACATCCCTTCTATCCCAAATCCTCACAGTTCCTTTTCTTCTCAGTAGAGCTTCCACTTCCCATTTCTAATATTATACTAGAGAAAAGATTCCTACCCTTGTAGTTGATCTCCACCATACATGCCCGGTCAACCACGTCTTCTTAGTTTTTTAGCTTGAACTAGAATATTTGGGAATAGATCTCTCACCGCAAACCCCTCTCAACTATTGGGCCATCATATGCTCATTGGAGACCATTTCCAGAGCATACCGGACTAACTCAAAAAAATGGTTTTCATACATCATCACTAATATATCCCCCAGAAATAGTTCCATAAACTCTTGAGATCCTGAATATGCCAAAACATCAGGGTAGTACTAGTAGCTGAATATATCATTGAATTCCTTCAAGTTCATCTGCCTGTGATTCAAAATATGGAAAACTGATTTCATCCACCTATGTCCAGGACCCTCTAATGTGAAATAGGAACATTTCATCATGACCTCCTCAAGTGTGTACATGAACTCTAACATGAACATGATCTTTCCTAGCCACTCCTCCACTTCCTCAGGTTCTATACCACCTCAAAAAAATATGAGGCATGTTTTATAGAAACATCTTGACTTTTTTCCTTCCTTGGATAGGTCTAACAATCTTTTATAGGAGATGGAATAGGAGTCGTTCCTTATCCAATATCATTGATAGCCTGACCCACAACCTCAACTAGCCTATGATCCTGTGGTGAGGGGGAACTCTCTTAGACTTCCTCCTATGGGTGCATGAGAGGTTTCCAGGTAGTGATGTTAGTCACAAGATAAAAATCTGTACAAAAAATCTGATCATTTTCATAAATAACATAAAATATAAATCAGAAAAAGACATTACAATAATAAAATAAAGAAACTACATTTCCCCCACCCGATGTCCATGTGCAGTCTGCAGCCCACACATCTCACATGGATGAGAAGTCAAACAAACAATCCAAACCTCCCATGGTGACTCATGGTTTTTAACTAGAGGTGTGGTCCAAGAACCCTACTCACAAACAAATCTCTGATCCTCAACAGTCCTAGCTCTTGTCTAACCCTACTCAACCAACAATAATGATATGTCCCAAAAATATTTAACCCCCTTTGATACCATTTTTTCATGAACTAAATCTAGTCGCTATCAAAATCGGCACCAAACCCAGCCCATTTCTTGGTCTGAAGGGTTTTTCTAATCCCCATGTTCTATAATAAGGGCTCATGATTCTTAATTAATGGTTTGGGAATGATTTACCAGAGTATAGAATCATTTAACAACCAAAAGCAATCAATAAACCGAATTGTAGAAATTCATGCCTAAAAATACTTAAATAAAATTCAGATATAAATACATGGCTCTAAAGATGACACAAGAGGTCCAAATATACATAAAAGTATAAAAAAATCCCATGGAATACCACAAGACAAGGGGTCACACCCCACGAGCTGTCTCCACAACAGAGCAACATGTATGTAATCTAACAACCCGAATATTCATCAACCAAGGCCTTGCCATTACGCACGTCAAAAATTATGAAGATTACATAAATAAAAGGTTTTAATTAGGATTTGATCCTATTCCAAATTTGATACCACCCAAAAAACACTATATGGTATGCATTAGAAGTTAAAAATCATGCAAGTTTTAATAAATAAGAAATGGAGGAAATAATTTCTAAAGAATGTAACTTTTAAAAGTAAATAACATTCCAAGGATGATTTCAAAGGATGAAAACATTTCAATAAAACATTTAAGATACATAATTTTTCATCCAAACACAACAAAATACAATTATAATTACAATATTTTCAATGATCACTAATCTTTGGAACACTCTTAGGCACAGGTTTGTTTTGGGCCCCATGTACCTTGTATCTCGGTGTGAAGTAACCCTAACAATATCTTTTCTCAAGCACGAGCCACTTGTAGGGAACATAACCATAACCTAGTGGCTCCCATTCCTCATAATTATAGTTTTTTCATTGTTTTCAATAAAAAAACATGCTATGTTAAAAAGGTACAAAACCACTTCGGATCACTAGAATACTTGTACATGTCCGCCCGCCTAGATACATGGGATTCCCCCTTTGTGCTCAAACAATTTACACATGTTACCAAATTCCATTTGTTATAAAAACAAAATTTCTATTCATATAACCCCAATACATTATCTACACATTCTTTGAACCATTTATATAACTCAATAAACCATTTAGAATTTCTATAAAACAATTTCAATGAAAATTACCAAAAATTGCACATAAAATCCATCAAAAATCAGTCAATGAAAACCAAATGAACACCAACATTATAAATAACCTGAATTGGCAGAAAAAAAAATTCCTTCCATGATTTATAAAACAGCCCCAAATGGTACAACATGGAATGCACATTTAAAAGACCAATTTTCCCACAAAAATAGAACCTGAAAATCAATTGCTTAACAAATTCCCCCAGAAATATTTTTATCAGCAAGCACAATGAAGGAGGAGTATGCTAAAAATAGAAATAAAGTAAGGATAACTCGTTTAGTAGTGCTTAAAAATGAATCACCTACCAAGTGTGTCAAAAATACCAAATCCTATTGCGAAATTTTAATCGCACCATCACCGCACCACAAGGGAGTTAAAACAAACCTAAACCTCCAAGATTAGACTAAGAATCCAAAGATCAAACACTATTCATGAAGCCATACTATTTGGACATTAGGAACTTCATGATTTGTGGAAGAAAACCTAATCAAATAGGAGGAGGAAGTAATCCAACTTACTTGAAAGTCCATGAAGTTTCACCACCATATTCCACTTCAATATTTAGTACCAAGGTGGTTTTGAGTTACTTGGGAGGCTACCATGGCTGCTAGGGTAGAGTGGGGGAAGAAACTGGTGGGTTTGGTTAAATATAAAATTGGTAAAAATGCAATCACAATCTGTTTTAATCTGGTGGACTAGGATGCATGGTTTAGAAAACCATGCTACCAAACCATGCACCCACTTTTGTCCACTCAAATCAAGTCCAAATTAAACCAAATTAAAGGGGTCCTAGGGGAAACCTCGGGGGAATGTTTAGTGATGAATAAAAGATAAAAAATTACTTTAAATGAATAAAATGAGCGGGCCAAAAAAAATTCTAAAAGACCAAAAAAAACCCCTTAAAAATCCTAAAAACCATAAAAACCAAAAACCATAAAAAATCACTAATTCGATTAAAAAACGTTACTCCCCCTAAAACCAATAAAAAACCTAAACACCCCCTAAAACCTCTAAAACACTAAAAACCCTGAACCCCTAGAATCCCCTAACATCCATAAAAACTCTAAAACATTAAAACCCTTCATAACCTATAACACAATATACACCTAAAAATCCAAACATACCATAAAACCCCAGACCCCCCTAAAACCAAAAAAAATCCTAAAAACCCTGAATAAATATAAAAACACAAAAACTCTAAAAACCACATAAAATCCTAAAAACACTTAAAACCGCAAAAAAAAACCTAGAAACCCAAAAAACCAGTAAAATCCATAAAACCCATAAAACTTATAAAAACCCCAAAATAACCTAAAAACCCTAAACCCCTAAATGATCCTAAAACTCCTAAAACACTAAAAGACCCTTTAAACCCCTAAAAATCACAAAAAATCCTAAGAACTCTAAAATACACTAAAGAACCAAGAACCCCCTGAAAGATTATACAATACCTTAAAATCCTTAATTGATTCTTAATAACCCAAAACCCCTATAAGGACACAAAAACCCCTTAGAAAACCAAAAACAATAAAGGACCCTAAAAACCACAAAAACCCTAAAAGGGATAAAAAATACCAAAAAACCTGAAGGACCCTAAAACCCCTAAATGCCTAATGGTCCCCAAACCACTAATGGATACTAAAAACACTTAATACTAAGAGGACCCTAAAAACACTGAAACCCATTAAATACACTAAAAAACAAAAAACCATAAAAACGATAACAACCATAAAACCCTAAAACCCCCATATAAACCAGAATAATACACTCAAATCCCAAAAATCCCTAAGAGATACTAAAATCCCTAAAACACTAAAAAAATTAAAAAAAACATTATAAGTCCCAGAATCCTCCAAAAAAATTATATGGCCCTAAAAATCCTAAAAAAACCATTAAACACCCCCCAAATCCCTTAAAGATCCTAAAATCCCTAAAAACACTAAAACTCATAAAACCTTAAATACCCAAAAACCATAAATCAATAAAAACCACTAACAAAGAAATTAAAAATCCAAAAAAATAAAACCCCCCAAAAAAACCTAAAAAACTATAAAAACCCTAAAAACATTAAAAAATATAATATGCAAAAAACCACTAAATATCCTAAAACCGATAAAAATACTAAGAACCCATAAACTCAAAAACAACTAAAAATATCTAAAATAAATGGGAAACACCTAAACAACATAAAAACCCTAATACTATGAAAAAAATACTAAAACCCTAAAAACCATAAAAAACATTGAACCCCTAAAACACTAAATATTCTAGAAACTCTTAATGTTGAAAAAACAATAAACCTAAAAACCTAAAAAACGTCAAACATATAAAACCCCTAAAAACATCTAATAGTTTTTAAACCCTCAAATTCCATAAAAACCAATAAAACTGTTAAAACCCTAAATCCTATAAAAACTCTAAAACCCCTAGAATGCCTAAAATAACATAAAACCCCAAAAAACATAAAATCCTTAAAAGAATCTCAAAATCATATAAACCACTATAAGACCTTTAAACACCATAAAACCCATAAAACATCAATAACCCTAAAACCCTAAAAAATACTAAAATTTTAAAAATAAAAAAACCCTAAAACTGAAAAAACCCATAAAAACATTAAAAATTCCTAAAAACCAAAAAACCCTTAAATCCCTAAAAACAATTAAAACCCATAAAAATAATAAAAACTGTAAATCCCTAAAACACTATAACTCTAGATAACCTAAAACCTTTAAAAACTCAATGTAACCCCCAAAAACCTAATAAAATACATAAAAAGCTAAAACCCCAAAAAACCCCTAAAAGTAATAAATCACTAAAACCATAAAAACAAATGAAAACCCATGAAAACCCTAAAAACCCTAAAAACCCTAAACCCCTAAAACCATTAGAACCCCTAAACAATACTAAAAACCCCTAAAACCCCTTGAAAAAAAATAAAAAACCCTAAAAAAACCAAAACCCACTAAAAACATACAAAACAAAAAAGCCATAAAATATACAAAAACTCCAAAAACAAAAAAAACCCTACAAAATCCCAAAAACCATAAAAACTCAAAAAATACTAAAAACACTAAAATACCTAAAATACCCCAAAACACAAAAAGTAATTCAAAACCATAAAACACCCAAAAACAATAAATAAAACCCTAAAACCTAAACCCAACACACTAAATAATAAACCCAGCACCACAAAACCTATACTATAGAGAATACACCCTATAACATAAACCCTATACCCTACATGAAAAATGATAAACCCTAAAATTGAAACATTATATCCCATAGCCTAAGCCCTAAACCCCACAACCTCAAACATAGACCTGATATGCTTAACCATTAATGCGACACCCTAAACCATTAACCCTACACCCTAAACCCTAAACCATACACCAGTAACCCTAGAACCCTCACCCTAAATCCTATACCCTAAATCCTAAAACCTATACCCTACACCCCAAAAACTATACCCAACATGATAAAACCCAAACCCTACACCCTTAACCCTACACCCTAAACCCTACACCACAAACCCTAAACTCTGCACCCTAAAACCTAAACCCAACACCATAAACACTAAACCCGACACCATAAACCCCATACCCTACACACTAAACCTTAAACCCTACAAATTAAACCCTATACCCCGCAACCTAAAACCCAATACCCTACATCCAAATAACTATTTCATACCCATTAACATTAAACCCTAAACCCTATACACTAAATAATAAACCCCAAACCCTAAAGGATTTACACAACACCCTAAACCCAAAACCCTATGCTGGAAACCCCAAGCCCTAAAACTTAAACCTTAAACCCTAAACCCTAAACCTTGTAATATACACCATAAACCTAAAACCTACTTCTTAAACCATATATCATACACCTTAAAATGTTAAACCTACACCCTAAACCATATATAGTACATCGTACACCGTAAACCCTACAACCTACACCTTAAACCCTAAACCCAAAACTATTATCCCTATAATATACTCAATAAAATCAAAATCCTACACACTAAACACTATAAAATATACCCTACAACCAAATCTGTAAACCATACAACCTATATAGTATACCCTACACCCTAAAAATACTTAAATGACCCAATATGCCCCTATAAAACCATAGATGAGCCTAAAAACACTTAAACTATCTAAAAAACTAAAAACCCTAAAAACCACACAACCCCTAAAAGCCTAAATCATTAAAGACCATAAAAACCATTAAACCCCTAAAACTCCTAAAAACTCGAGGAAACCTAAAAACACTAAAAATAACTTATCCCCTAAAAGACCTCAAATTCCTAAACACTATAAAACTCTAAAAAACCCTGGAAAATCCATAAAATCCAATAAAAACAATAAAAAACCTAAAAAACATAAAAAACACTAAACCCCTAAAAATGATAATGAAACCTAAAACCCTAAAAATCATAAGAACTATTAAAACCATAAAATACCCATAAATTGTAAAAAATTATATAAAATAAAAATCCATTAAAAACATAAAAAAAATTAAAAACCTTAATAACCTAAAGAAACCTAAATACAATAAAAACCATAAAAACCTAAAACCTAAAAATTCATAAAACACTAAAAATCCACAATAATCCTAAAAAGACTTAAAACCCCTAGAAAATCCAAAAAAACGAAAACCTCTAAAACCATATAAACCCAAAACCTGAAAAAAACCCCTTAAAATCCCCAAAACCCTAAAAATACCTAAAACAATGAAAAACATAAAAATAACTAAAAACCCTTAAAAATATTTAAAACCATAAGAGCCCATAAAATCACTAAAAAACATTAAACCCCAAAAAACATTAATTCCCCTAAAAACATGATGTCCCATAAACCCTAAAACCCCTAGAAACCCAAAAAAATGTAAAACACCGAATTGTTTATAAACACCCTAAAACTACAAAGGTCCCTAAAACCCCTAAAACCCTAAAAGACACTAAAAACACTACAAAATTTAAAAAATAACCTATGTACTAAAAAACCATAGAAAAAAGACCATAAAACCAAAAAAATACTATAAAAATATAAAACCCCCCAAATCCCATAAAATGATCCAAAAACCATAATTGAATCTAAAACAACTAAAAATACCAAACGATTTTAAAAAACCCTAAAAACCAAAACATACCCTCAAAACCCCCAAAACACATTAAACTGAAATAAATACCATAATGAAAACTAATGACACTAAAATAAACAAAAAGGACCCTAAAAACTCTAAAAACACCTAAAAGTCGCATAAAAACTAAAAAATCTAGAGGGTCCAAAAAAACACGAAAAACCAATAAAGAATTCTGAAAACATTAAACAAAACTAATGACGCTAAGAAAACTGAATGGACCTAAATACCTTAACGTCCTAAATACCCTAAAATACCCTATCACACCATAAAAACCCTAAAATACCCTAAAACACAAATAATCCCTAAAATATCTTAAAATTTTAAAAATTCTAAAAAACCTTTCAAGACCCTAAAAATCAAAAAAAACATAAAACTATAAAAACCCATAATAATATTAGATGAACCTAAAAACCTAAATATAACTATACAAATAAAAACAATAAAAACACTAAAACCCAACAAATCCTAACAATACCCTAAAACCATAAAAAGTAAATAAATTCCAAAAAATCCATTAAAATGACAAAAAAACCCCAAACCCCCCAAACCCATGAAAATAATAAAATTATATAATAGAATAGAAAATCCTAAAACACCAAGAAAACCATTAAACCCCCCCCCCCCCCAAAACCCTACACACTATTAAAATTTTAAAACCCCATCAAATCACTGAAAACCCTAAAAATTATCAAAAACCCTTAAACAAAAATTAAAACATATTAAATGCTAAACCCCCTTAAAACCCTAAAACCCCTAAAACACTATAAAACCATAAAAGTCATAAAACCCTAAAAAAACTAAATACCATTAGCACCCTAAAAACATAAATGCTAAAGAAATACCATAAATGCTAAAAACTCTAAAATGAAAATAAAAAACGAAATCCCCCTAAAACCAAAAAATATATATAAATCCCTATGAAACACTAGAAAATCTAAAATATGGAATACCCTAAAAACCATTATATTAATACAACCCAAAACCCCATAAAATCCAATAATTACCAAAAAACAATAAAAACCCTAAAACCCCTAAACCAAAAAAACCGTAAGAAAACAACAACCACTAATAGCCCATTGAAAACCCTAAAGGACCATAAAAACTAAAAATACTATAAAAACACCAAAGAACGCTAAAACACCTTAAACCCAAAAAACCCCATATAAAACCAAAACCCTGTAAAATCTAATAACCCTTAAAAATCCCTAGAACCTCCTAAAAACCCTAAAAACCTATAAAACCGAAATAACCCAAAAAAATCATCAAACCCCCAAATCCCCTAAAAACCCAAAACAAAATAAGTATAAAATAACCTAAAATATCATAACCTTCCTCCAAAACCCTAAAATCCTTAATATCATAAATAACCTCAAAATATTAGAATAAACTAAAAAAAACCTAAAAGACCATAAGACCCAAAAAACACACAAACAATAAAAACCGGAAAAAATAAATAAAGTACCCCATCCCCTAAAAAACCATGAAACTGTTAAAACCCCTACACACCCTGAAAACAATAAATAGTCTGAAAATTCCTAAAAACTAAAAACAAAAAAAACTATAAAACCTTCAAAATAACCTTAAAACTCTTAAACCCTCCAAAAAACCTAAAAATCCTTAAAACACTAAAGAACCTAAAACCCATAAATCCCCAAAAAAATATGAAATCCCTAAAACCATAATATATCATAAAAACCCAAAACCCCTAAAAACCAGAAAAAACCTTTAAACCCCTTAAAACATAAAAATACTTACAAAATCCTAAAAACCCTAAAATCCCTTTGAACCCATAAAACCCTATAAAACCCAATAAAACCCCATAAAACACCTGAAAGAATATAAACCCCCCAAAAAACCATAAACACTATATAAACCCGCCAAAAGTCGATATAACCATTAAACACCCTAGAACCCCTTAATATAGTAAAATACTTTAACAAAAGATAAACACTTAAATCCCTAAAACCCAAAAACACCAAAGACCCCTTTAAACCCCTAAAAACAGAATAAATAGGTAAATCCCTTAAAATTCCATAAAAATCATAAATGTTTTTAAAACCCCCTAAAGGACCCTAAAAACAAAAAACCCTTAAAAGAATATAAATAGTCATAATAAATACTATAAAATCTCAAAAAACACCTTTAAACACCCAAAATTCTAAAAACATAAAAAACCTAAAAACCCTAAAACCGTGAAAACAACAAAAACCCTAAAACCCCTAAAAACCCAAGAAATCCCTTAAATAATTCTAAAGATACTGAAAACCCTACAGACCATAAAACAACTAGAATCACTAAAATCCAAAGAAATAACCTAATAGTTTAAAACCAATAGAAATACTAAAAACCTTAATCCCTATAAATCCTAATACTCCTAAAACATAAAAAACCATAAAACCGCTAAAAATACTTACAAATTACATATTCACAAAAAAATCTTAAAAATCCTAAAACTCAAAATAATTTTTAGAAAACCTATAAAACCTAAAACTATAAAACCATAAATATCTCTAAAAACCTTAAAACCCCTAAAACCCTAGAAACCCATAGAAATACATAAAACCATAAAACACATAAAACTTTAAAAACATTATAGGATCCTAAAATCCCTAAAACCCTTAAAACACTAAAAACACTAAGAATAATAAATATCCATTAACACCCCTAATAACCCTAAACAATCAAATAACCACAAAAACACATAAAACCTCAAAAATCCAAAATACCTCTAAACCCCATAAAACTGGTGAAAATCCTAAAACCCCTAAAACCATCAAAAACCCTAAAACACCCTAAAACTACAATTCCCTTAAACACCATTAAAATTATAAAGGTCCATAAACCCCTAAAAACCAAAAACACATAAACCCTAAAATTCACTAAAACCCTTAAAAAAACTAACATCCAAAGAAATCATAAAATGAACTAAAATCCCAAAAAACCCCTAAAACTGTAAAAAATTAATAAAAACTCTAGTTGTCCTAAAAATTCTTTAAAACCATAAAAGACGCTGAAACACCAAAATCCCCCTAAAATACCCTATGAACACTAAAATAACTAAAAAATATTATAATTTATATCAAACCCTCAAAATGAATGAAACTTCTAAAACCCCAAAAATCCCAAAAATCCCCAAAAAACCTGAATATCCATAAATATCATAAAACACTAAAACTCCCAAAAAACTAAAATGACCTAAGACCACTAATAAACACTAAAAACCCTAAAATTAATAAAAACCATAAAATACTCAAAACCCCTAAAACCCCTAAAAGCACTAAGAACCATTAAAAACATAAAACCCCCTAATACTCAAAAAAAACTAAATACCCTTTAAAAACCATAAAACCCCTAAAATACCCGAAAAACAGTAATATCACTAAAAACCATACAAAATTAAAATTTCATTAGAACCCTAAAAATCTATAACAACCATAATACCACTAAAATCATTAAAAACTCTAAAACCCCTAAAAACCGTAAAACCCACAAAAACCATATAAACTCCAAATATAGTGTAAAAATATCATAACCCAAAACCCTTAACAGCTCAAAAATTAATAAAATTCATACAAATATTAATGACCCATAAATATCATAAATCCATAAAAATAATAAAATCTATAAAGGGCCCTAGAACCCATGAACCTATAAAATACATAAATCCCCATATAGCCTTGATAACCCAAAAACCTCCTTAAAACACCAAAAACACATTAATGAACATAAAAAATCATAACAAACCTTAAAGAACCAAAAAAGAGTATAGAAACCTTACATATTACCAAAAACCCTAAAACCCATTAATGAATCAAAATCCTAAAGGCCATAATATACCAATAAAAATAAACCATAAATAACTATAAAACAATATAACCTTAATGGGACCTAAAAGATAAAAAACACTGAAGTCCATTAAAACCCATAAAACATTTTGGACCCCAAAAATCCTAAAGTATGTTAAAACCATAATGATCCTAAAGGACCCTGAAAACCCAAAAAATACTAAAGGAACCTAAATTCCCATTAAAAATACTAATATAAATAAAAAAACATAAACCCTCTAAAAACACCAAATGGACATTTATAATTGAGGACCCTATAAAACCCCCAAAACACCATAATGGACCTCAAAATCCTTAAATTCCCTAAGAGTACTAAAACCCCATTAAACCCATTAATATACCATAAAAACCACAAAACATTAGAAAACCATTAATACTTAAAAACCATATAAATGTATAAAATACCTTAAAATCATAAAAAACCACTAAAAACCCAAAAACCATAAAATACCAACAAAATTCCATAAAAACGAAAAAATGAATAAAACCATAAAATACTCAAACCATAAAACCCCCCAAAAACCAGAATGCCCCATAAAACCCGAAAAACCATCAAAACACCTTAAAAAACTAGAAACCCTTATAAATCAAAAAAAAAACCCCAAAACCATTAAAATTCTTCAATCCATCTGAAACCCTAAAAATACTAAAATACCACAAAACACATAGAACCCATAAAATACCATAAAAACTGTAAAAATACATCGGATCAAGTGGGAGCAGGTGATGTTGTGTCTTTTTGGTTCCTCTAGTTGAAATAAGAAGAGAAAGATGCGGTCTGTTCCTGAAAAAACCCTAATGATGACCCTAACCCCCCTAATGCCCTATATAACTCCAATATATCCATAAAACACCTTAATAATCTAAAAATCCAAAATCCCATAAAAACATTAAACAAACAAAAAAACACTAAAAACCCAAAAAAACCTAAAAACCCAAAAAATATAAAACCGCTAAAACCCAGAAAACACTAAAACAACCATAAATCCAAAAGGGACCCTACATAGCCCTAAAAATCTTAAAGGATCATAAACACCTAAAAAACCCACAACCCCTAAAGGATCGGAATTCCCAAATAAACTCATAAAGGCCCAGAAAAACACAAAATACCCCGATAACGTTAAGTGACCATCAAAACCCCAAATGACCCTAAACCCCTTTAAAATAATTAAAGTCCCTAAAGAAACCAAAAAATAGTTAAAGTCCCTAAAAAACGTAATACCACATAAAATAGATAAAAACCCTAAAAGTCACTAAACCCCCTAAAAACATTAAAAGGCCCTAAAATGAAAACCCCTCTAAAAACCATAAAACCCCCTAAAATATCCTAGAAACCCAAAAACACTAAAACCCTAAAAACCACAAAAATACCCAAAAACCCCTAACAATCCTAGAAAACCCTAAAATAACCGAAAACCACAAAAATATAGTAAAAATCCATACATCCCCTAAAACCCTCTAAAAACCCTAAAGCCCACTAAAATTAAAAAAACATAAGAACCCTAAAATACCTAAAAACCCCAAAACCCAAAAAACCCAACACCCCTTAAATGCCCAAAAATCCCAAAATATACTAAAATTTTTGAAACCCTACAAACTCTTAAAAACCACAAACACTGTAATAACCAAAAAATCCATTAAAATCCCTAAATAACACAAAAACCTTGGAAATCCAAAAAACCCCAATAATCATATAATACACCTAAAACTCTAAAACCTTAAAATCTATAAATATCCTAAAACCCAATAAATTTCAAAAGAAGATATAAAAACCCTTTAAACAAAAAAACATGAAACCCCTCGTAAAAAAAATTAACAATTAAAAACCCAAAAACCCTTATAACCTCTAATAACTCTAAAAACCAATGAAAAAATTAAAAACATCTAACACCCCAAAAAATATAAAAATCCTTAAAAACTAAAATACCCTAATAACCCAAAAAACCCTAAACAAAAAAATACCCTAAAATACCCTATTGAATCCTATATCCCTTAAACTCCTAAAAACTCTAAATACCACTGAAAACCATAAAAACCATAAAATTCAATAAACCCATTAAAAAACCTAAAAAACATATACCCCTAAAAGAACCTAAAAATACTAAAACCCAAAAACATCCCTAAAACCCCTAAAAATTCTAAAAGTAACTAAAAACCCTAAAATACTATAAGATACCTTTATCCCCATAAAATAATATAAAATCCAAAACCTCTATAAATCCCAAAATGACCACAAAACCCCTAAAATAATTGTTAACGGACCCAAAAAAACCTAATGTTACCTAAAAACACTTAAGGACTATAATAACCATAAACCCCTAAAAACCCTAAAGGACACTAAAAACCCTAAATGTACCTAAAATCCAAATAATTACCTAAATCATCATAAAGAACAAAAAATACCTACAAATTTGAAAAACACATATAAACATAACAGACCCTAAAAACGCTTAATATTTTATTTGTAAAAACCACAAAAACAATAAATTCATAAATGAAAACAAAATACCTTTAAACCCTTAAATCCATGACGTCCAAAAAATCCTAAAAACCAAAACAACCTAATAATAATAATAAACCCAAATAAAAACATAACAAACCTTAAAACCCTTAAAAACATTAAATCCCTTAAAACCACCTAATATAAGAACAACCCCTAAAACATATAAAAACTCTAAAACCACAGAATAACACAAAAACCACAAAACAATAAAAAATAAATAAACCCATTAAACGGCCTAATTCCATTAAACTAAAAGCCTAAAAAGACACTAAAAACCCAAAAAACTAATAAAAGATGCTAAAACCCCTATAAAAACACTTAAAATTATATAAAAACCAAAAATAGGCAAATAAACCATTAAACGACCTAAAATCCCTAAACACCCTAAAAATACTATAATACCTAAAACCCTAGAAAAACCTAAAATAGGTAAAAAACCCCTCAAAATCACTACAAATCCTAAAAACACCCTAAAAATATTAATACCCCAATAAACCCTAAAAACACCTAAAACCCCTAAAACCATCAATAAAATTTTTTAAACCCCTAAATCCCATAAAAAACTATTAAAATATTAATAATTATAAAGTAACCCTAAAAACATATAACCCTTCAATAGACATAAAAATCTAAAAACCCCAAAGAAATCTCAAAATTTTCCATCCCAAAAAACCCATAAATAAATTATAAAAAATAGAAAACCATAAAACATCACAAAATACCCCCATAAAACCCTAATACCCCAAAAAATACAAAATTAAAAAAACTGTAAAACACCCACAAATCCTTAAAAAACCCTACCACCCAAAAAACTCGTAAAAGCTTAAAAACCATAAAAACCATAATAAATAATAAAACCCCTAATAAAACCATGAAATACATAAAAATATTTATAAAATAATAAATTCCATAATAAACCCTTTCAAACCCTAAAGACCATAAAATTATTTAAAAACCTATAAAACCCTAATAGCTTAAAAATCATAAAAATTTTAAAAACCCTAAACTACCCTTGTTAGTACACCATTGTTATTGAAACACAACATAACCTTCAAAAATATGTTCAAGAGAAAAGAAATAAAATTACCCTTCTTAGTTGGACCCATCTATATCCTGCATGACCAACACCTCTCAAGGGCCCCACATATGAAAACCAACCTATGCGGAGCACTTATGTGATCCACCTATGTAGACAACTTGTGTGGAGCATCCTGCATGAACCGCTTATGAAATCTACCAGTGTGAGGGTTTTGTGTTGAATTCCTTCTTAACCTAAAGTCATGATATTACCTATAAATATGACCCTTGGTCTCCTCATTTGACATTACTAGAAGAGGAAGAGTCAGTTCAAATCTTTTCTCACTAAATTCGTCCACTCAATTCCTCTAAACCATCATACAACCTTCTAATATTATAAAATAATATAGAATTATAAAGATCAAAGGATTCTAGATCTACTATGTCCTAGAACACAAATTTCTTATTTGATGACCCTCCTCCCCAATGATAAAATATACAAGGTTAATAGTCCTTTCATTGGCTCAAAAAATGAGTGAAATCATTCAAACAGTACCTGAGGATACCCTTAGAGATCAAATAAAGGCCAAAACAGATTATGGTTTACAAGGTTTTTCTTCTCCCATGAAATCAAACCAGGTTCACTAATATATCTATTCGGTGAGGGAAATCCATGTTTTACCAAGTAACAACTGGGTGAGGTACCAACCATCTTTCCTAGGTATTTCATGGGAAACATATATAAAACATGCCCATTATAACCTGGAAAATGTTCAAGTGAGAAAACTAAGAATCCCACAGGTGATGCACTCTCTATCTCACCCAGGTATCATCTGGGAAAAGTTATAGTTATGTCACATTGGTATCCCCAAGGTGAATAACACTCCAACACACCTAGGTAACATCTGGGGTAAGAACCCTCTGAGCCGACTCTCATATCACCAATTCTAGAGCACTACATTCCTTGGTACTCCCATATGAATGAGAAAATATTAAGAACTCCACCAAGGCCTCTAGAAATTTATGGTCAAAAAATTGTAAAAATTAGTGTGTCCCTTCAATCATTTATTCACATGGTAAAGTAAGTTCTATGTTTAACCAGCCCGAGAGGAGTGGAACTCGTAATTTTCTTATTCATTCAATCTCCTGATTACAAGGACCACAACCTTCGAATCAGTTCTACGGACCTCCCTATTTTGGATTTTCGTGGGATTCACATTTCATTTCCTTTGATGAGGGATAGTGTTTTATCCATATTTCATCCTCTCTAAAACATGGAACTAGGAATACCACGTAGATTAAGACCCAAGTCATTATAGTGGGACATCTCATACTTTTCATATTCTGAACCCCATCCATCAGAAAATGAAGGAGATCATGTGATGTTTCAAAACTTCCACATACTCTTATTTATCACACAAGGAATGAATCACATGGGATTATAGATCATGGTGATTATATCACTAGAATAATCAAATCTTCTCAAATGGTCCTCCTACATAGTTTAATCCATGTAACCATGATATAACACCCTCAACGGGTCATATTCCCCGCAATACAACCCTTCAGAAGGGAATATTTTTTATGATGTAACCAACAAGACTCCATCATGGGTGTAATCCCAAACATTTCTGAACTATGTGGGAATTGATTCAAGTACTAAATGAAGGAATCCTTCTAAATGATAAAACACAATAACATTTAATCCATCATCACCCTTCATAAGATCAATCTCCCCACCTGGTATTCTATATTCCTTATAGGTCCTTTTTAGCTCATCCTCATTGACTAAAATCCCTAGTGTAGTTCATCGAATTATAGGGATATATTCCTTACTAGATCAATCGTAAAGGGTTTTTAGGGGTAAATACCACACAATCCATTACAATGTATATTTTTCCTATACATCCTTGTAACATTTCATTAAACTACATGTTTTGGTCTTTGTAACCTGACCCTAGATGGTATGATGTGTCCAGTTATGTGGGAATAAACTAAATGGGTTTTGATTCAATTCATATATATGTAGGAAGCCCCTCACATGGGATCTATCCTAATATCAAAACATTGATCACATATATAGATGAAAATAAACTATTGAGAACCTATTCATGAGTCTTTAAACCATAATCATTTAAATAAATAAGTACCATATAAATAACAAAATGAGATAGAGAAACTATAATTCAAATAGGTATATATCTCAATGAAGAAGCTCTGATGAATATATATGGTTACATTTATGAAGAACCCTTGATACATAAAAATTGTAACTCCTTCATTTATATGTTATTGATAGAAAGTTAAAAGGGTGACTAGTTTTCATTCATATTTTATAAAGGTTTTACCATTATTACTTAAATAATTATGAGTTCCCCTCAGTGGGAAAATTTTCCCACAAAAGGGTGTGGTGATCCAAACCATCCATCCTATAGAGAAAATGTGAGTTCCGATGTATCGTTGGTAAAATCCATTAATGAAAAAAACCATTGGAAATAATGTCCATAAACTACCATTGATATGGGAACCATTGGGTTTGTTTGGATCCATGGAAAAAACCCTATTAAAAACACACATGAAAAAAGGGTTGAAACAAATTGTCAACGATATTTGAATCAATTAATTAACCAAGATAATTATGTAACCCATGTGTAAGGCCCTTCTAAAAACATATAAATCGAAATGCAGAAAACATAGCTCCTTTAAACTGATCCATTTCACGCGTAAGTATATCTGTAATTATAAGATACTAGGTTTTTATTTTTTATTTATATTATTAAACCATCATGATTTTTTAAAGAACTCTCTTTATTCCAAATATCACACTACTAGTAGAAAAAATAATGCATTGGTGTTCACATAATTTGGGTCTTCTTCTAGCTGGAGGAACCAATCTCTCACCTAGAATGTCCAATGTTGCACATCAAATTAACTATTTCAACAGTACCACCTCAATGGTAATGTCCCACAATTAAAGGACACATGATAATCCCTCTAAGACCAGAATCTCCATTATCCATCTATTCAATGATGACTACTGTTAAATAAGAAAATTACAGTCCTCCCCATTTCAAATCATTTCAATATCCTTTCCTCATATCAGAAAAAAAAATTCATCTCTTACCTTTTGTATGTAGATAAAAAGATTGTTAATTTCCCCACGTCAACACTGCATGATTTTTTTGTGAATGTATACAACGAGAAAAAACCCCACCAATAATATCTAATATCATGTCCTCAGTGTCATGAGGATTCCACCCTATGGACTCAGCTCATGTCACTCAGATTCGAGTGGCCTGGAGGCCACTGAGAGTGAAAATCAATCAATCGGGAATAGGTACAGTTCCACATACCAACCATAGAATCCCTCTTCAAAATAAAAGTTTAATCCCATAATAAGGACCATATACATACTCGAATACATCAAGTATACCAACACAATTTGGCAGCAAATAGAGAAATAATATTGCATGCCTACCAACAAGTAGGGGTAAGACATATATATTTTCACCCCACATGTGATTTCTATAACCATGTTCAAGTAGAAAATGGAGGATAGGATCAGGGATACACCCCTTCTTCATCCATGGAATCCGAATATATGAATATTCATGATACAAAAGTAACCCATTACATCCTAACGATGAATAATGGACAATAATATATCTCTTTAATCATTCTATATGACTGTATGGATATAATTATTAAGTAAGAAGTGGTTAGGATTCAATCACATAGCCCATCATCTACATTTTGAGTGCACCATCAACAAGATAAGATGGTCACTTCAGTGTAAATGCCTATTCCTATACTCATCTTACAGTGTCATAAAAGACCCCTGATAAATGGACAACATGATCTAGAACACACACCCATTCCAATTAGAGATTATTAGACAACTTCAACACCCACCCTAGGGTAGGAATATATCCTTTTAAAAATCTCCAAAATCCTGTTATAATATTCTAGCAGTAACATGAGAGTATCTTATGAAATCTATCATAAATAAATGTCATTTTGAACTACATGATGCTCCGAATTGCAAATAAGGAACATCTTAAAAGAAGTATCTCCAAAGCTGATCAAAAATCCAAGAGCAGACTGCCAATCATGCACTAATAATGGCTGGTGTAACTTTCAAGGATCTATAAATGGTGGTTTGGAATCCTATTGGAATATTAACAAATTATAGAAGAAGTAGTCATAATTTTTAAGGTCTTCCTCTTAGTATTTCTACCATCAACTCCTGAGATCCTCCCCAGAATATTTATCATGATATAAAACTCTTTGGTATTAAAATGATCAATCATGATAACTCCCCCCTTGATAAGAATTGGAGAAATTATTCTCATGGTCAGAAGATAAAAAACCAAGATGTTCCTCCCCCTACTGTCATCTTCCCCGATGGTCCTCCAAAAGGAATATTCTATAGGGTTTTTCCCAACATCCAGGCTTCAAGTAATAATGGTAGTCCTCCCCATGATGGAGTTCATTTCAAATGTCCTCCCCACAGTGATATTTCATTTTGACAAGAAGTTCCTCCCATTGATTAGTCAATTGTTTGAAGCCCTCGTATCATAATGTTCATGAGACAATAAGGCCAATCATGAATAATGAATTATCATTGAAAAGTGATATTAATTAAATTCATAAATACATACCAATGAAATGGTCATCCTATACACCAACCTTGTGCCAGTAAAATTATAGTATGAGAGTGGATATTTACCCCAATCCATAAATTTACTATAATTTTTCTGGGAAATTTACACTTTGGTCAGATAGAGTGGAGGAATCTCCCTTGAAATTTGAAGAGAATAAATTGCTGATGATGAGAAAATTGTATTCTAATAACATACTAGTCTTGTTTTTTCCATTAACCAACCCTAAATATAGTATTATAGAGACATTATCACAACAATATGTGCATAAAATTTACAATAATATCTTAAGAACTCTCCATCATATTAAAGATAAAATCGTTTTATACTGTAGATAAAAAAATTCAGGGAAATAGAATAAGTTCATCATCAAATTGACTTGTACACCCTACTAGTTTCACAATACCCAAAATCAGTAAAATAGTGGGAGGGTCTTCAATGTGAGTTCTTAAATGCTTTTCAAAAGTTTTGTTAATTGAGTTACATTTTCCCACCCATGAATCTTATCATGGGATGTGTTAAACAAGAAGCATTATATTTTACCTCACTACGTCATTATTAAATTCCACCATATGTGACATAATTTAATTTCATTGCACTATGATGACTATTAGAAGAGAGTTATACTATTAAAATATGATATGATCAGTAAGAATTAGCCATGATGGAAAGTCAAAAGAATTGGGATTGATGAGTGTGATCCATTGGAAAACTCTTTCATCAAGAATCCAAAAACATAAAAGAAAGCATCCCACTAAAGGGAACATAATCATTAGATACCACTAATGATGTAAAAAGAGAATGGATAATGTGAAGACAAAATAGTGCACTCGTATCAGGGTCACACAAAGATGAAAATGATCAAGATAGTAGCCACAGTAGATGTGGTTGTAATGATATAGGGGCAACGCCATCCTATAGTGATAGATACATTTATTCCACTACATATCTATTCAAGAACAATAAATACATTTGAATGTGATCCTAAAATGGATCATGGGGAACATAATCACACAATGTTGGGTGAATTTTTTCCCCCACCTCTTATCTGATAGGATGCGATATTTTTCTACTTAGGAATTTTTTTGCAAGGTGGGGACTCACAATTCATCCCATCTCAGGACCCAACAACCTCATTGTGGATGTGTACAATGAATATTTTAATAGATTTACATTGGATAAACCTCCACCAAGAAGCCCTAAGAGAATCCTTGAAGGGAAGGATGAGGCTTGGTGGTGTCCATAAACAAAAATCATATATATAGGTTGAAACTAATCATAAAGGTCACTAGTTATCAATAGATATTCCCACGTAAACTGAACCTCCTATTATTTGGATACTAGAGAAAATCATGTAGGTAATATTTCCTAGTTGAATTTCATTGGAACCAACCTTATGATTTAATATAACATGAATTTGATACATAATAACATGAGGATGATGTTCCATTTGACACGTTTTCCACATTAATGTAATTGAAGAAGGTTTGAAAACATGGAATCAGAATCATAGTATGAATTTATGGATTCCTATTAGTTCACAAAATCAACCCTTTTAGTGATCTTCAATAAGGGAAATGGTTAATTTGATGGAAATATCCCATCATTTTCCCAAAACAAGTTGAACCACATACATTATAGGAAATTTTATCAAAATACGAGATAGAAATTAAAGAGTTTATAAAAATTAACACAAAAATACTCAGAGGTAATATCCATGATGGATATATTATGAAAGAAGGGAATCATCTCACACACCTAGCCAGAACCCCACAATAGGAAGAAATCATTATACATGTGAGAGTAGAGATTAAATATCTTACCAACAGGGGATATAAAAAACAAATATATATGGACCCCATGATTGTGATATATTGAGAGTTCACAAAGTAAGGGATGAAACTAGAGTGATGTTAGACTCTTCCTCATAGGCTCTCTCATTCGAGATAACAACAAAGAGTATAGGTGGAACATCATCATTTGGCTCACCCCATTTTCCCCATGGTCATGCCCCCTAATAATATAGTTTTTCCCTGAGCTCATTAACACCATTGTTAATTAGAATTTGTTTTGGAAGAAATAGATGGATGGTGTGTTCCAGTTCAACCAGATATGAAGCCCTATATAGAATTATTGGAATAAAGTCTTCCCCCACGAAATTTTTGGTATTCTAAATTTCCAACATTAAATGGATTAAGTGATTTATAAAATAAATTGACAGACTTTTTGTCTCAATGATATCCCATTATGTAAACTCTAAAGTAGAAATAGGCAACAAAATTCATGTTTTTCATATAGACCATAGATGTTCAAAATTTCATTTGATATACTGTTTTACCAGATAGATCAATAAAAGTGGGGGAAGATATTCACCAAATACTTCTTTATCAATTAATCTATACTCTATAGAAGGTGACAGTCCTTAAACTCCCAAATTGAAAATAATGAGAAATTAATAGGATCCCGGATTTTATCACAAGGTTGAAGGGTTTGACTTACCCCCAGAACATAAAAGATCCTCTAGAGGACTTTTGGGTATTTTCATTGAGATCCTTTAGGATGAGAAACAAATTATTCTTAACCTAATAAAATATTTTGGTGGATTTTTGGATTTTTCAAAATTATCATAAACATTGGAACATTCCGTTTTTCAAACAAGAGAGATTTCTTAACCTACAATGATAGCTCAGTTAAAGAGGATAGGTAGAGTTTAAGTTGTAATTGTCATCTTAAATCCCACTCCACTATCATACTTAACTCTAAATCACACACCTTCTCATGTGGTTCCTCCTCCAAAATAACAACTATAGAAACCAGATCACCATCTAGTTGAGAGAAAACAGTAAGCATGATCTTAATTTAATGATCCAAATATTATAGTTTTCATATTATTAGATGATCTTGGTCTAATATACTTTTTATAATTTATGGAAAAACAATTTAATGTTACTAGAATAAAAAAGGCATAAATATGTCGATATTGATTAATGGCAGATTTATTTTTTTCAATCATATAATATTGGGTCAAACCATATAGGACTACATTATATGTTGACCTTATGTATAAAATACTGTTGATTATGGTTATTTAAATATGGTTAAACCACATGAATATGTGTCATGTGTTTCTACTTCTAATTCAAAGAAAGAAGGAAAATTGTAACACCCCATGCTTCCACAGTACGCTTCTCTTTAAATAATTCAATAGTGTGTGATGTACGCAACACCGAGTTCAAGCGCACCATGACCTATCACACATGGAATTTAAAAAGAGGTTATGAATGGTAATAACTAAATATTTAATTTTATATATATCCCATATAATTTTTTGATTCAACTTTTGTGTTTCTTAGACATAATATAAAGACAAATTCAATTTTTTAGATAAAAGAAGTATTTTTCAAAAAAATGTAGTTTTTCTGCCTTTTAATGGAGAACCCATTATAATACAATAGTTGACACATGAATATATTCAATTTGACGAAATTAAATTTTTATTTAGAATAGGGACATATATATTACCTTTGGAGTTTTTTTTTGGCATTTTTTTATAACATTAATATTTTGATGAATACTGAAAGATACTAACCTTTAATTGAAAAAAAAGTTTCTAATAAAAATAATTTATAGTGTTAAATTATACATTTAAATGGATTTTAAGTATAATTAGATTAAATTTTTATCATTTAATCCAATATTGTTAATTTTAAATAATTTTACTTTTAAATTGGACATAAAAATATATCAATCTTTTGATAGTTTTTACTTCTCAAAAATACGTTTTATGGTTTTGACAACAGGAATTAATTTTAAATTAATTAATGAAACATATATGTTTTGAATTTTTTAAAATAGACATCTTTTTTTGATTCATAATATTAAAATTATATTAGGTAGAATTCTTAGTATTTTTCATAAAACATTCCATTTTTGATGAATAGTGGAAAACAGTACGTTATTGTTTAAAAACTGAATTTTAATTTAAATAATAATTTATTTTATTTAAAATATTTTTAATTCAAAATATATACATAATACCTATTTTATTTCAATTTAATTCATTGGAGTCATTTTATAATAAAATTAGATGTATAAAATTTTATTGATTTTTTTTAACGTTTTTTACTCTCCTTCTAGGCATGTCAGCAAATTTGCATAAAACATAATTTAACTGCTTATGTGAATTTAATATAAAAACTCAGAGATACATGGTTGACATCATTAAGTAAAATTTTGTTCAAAAAGATGAAAATAATTTATGGTGAATAGTAACATTTGGCTTTTATTTACCACAGTTAAAAGTAAATTGGGTAATTAAAGGTAACAATTATATTATAATTACCCTAAAACATGTCCTAATTCTATTGGATAAGTTTTTTTCAACCAAAATCAACCTTTTGAAAAAACTATGATCCCTTTTGGTTCACTTGGATTACATTATGACATTTACTATTATTTTATTTAAAGAAGAGTTAGAAGTGTTAAATTCATATTTTCATAACTAAATTTTTTTTAATATAGGGTTATTAATAAGATTAATTTGACTATAAATATTAATTATAAATCTAAAAAGACTTCCTACATCATGGTATTTTATTTATAATTTTTACACATAATATAATTAAATTTATTTATGGCACAATGATGATGTAGTAATTACCTTATTAAAGAATGATTAAAATAATTGACATTATAAATTTAAAAATAAAAATAAATTGATACTTTTAATGCATTAGACGAATTTTATAGATTAATATGACATGTTAGGGTTGATTCAATTATTTTATTTCTATGTAATCATGATGTTATGACTTTCACAAAAACCAAATACTAAATAGTATCAAAATTGACATAAACGAGTTTTTAAAAAAAATATTATATTATTAAATGATATAATATTCCTAAGAATATAAGATTTATACAAAGCACTTTTCTAATGATAGATATACAATTAATGATACATTTGGGGTTTGTTTGGATGTTTATATTATGTTTATTAACCATATATTGTAATAATTAAAGAAAACATGGTAAAAGCTAAACTAATTAACTTAGAGTTAAATTGAAAAGATAAGGTTTATATGGTGATAGAAACATCCGTAAAACATATTTTATTAAGTAATTTGGACCCATCCCGACCTTATAATTTAAATAAATCCATTTAGATCCATTATAAACCGAAAATGAGTATATAATAAAATAATATTTCAAACTTCTCCTAAAGTGACCATCACCTCTTTTATAAAGGGGTACTTCTCCATCTCTTAATTTAACACCTCCAATTCCCTTTGTCTCATCCAAACCCAACTAAAATATCCTCCCAACTACCATAAAATAATCTTAGGGGAATTAATTTTATCATAAATCCAACCTATGGTGACCATTGGATCAAATCAAAAGGAAGAACTCGAATAAGATATAATAATTTCACCCACTCTTTCAAAGTTATTTCCTTCTTCCACTTCCTATTTCATTGATTTTTCCTTCCCAAAATTATAACTACAGTACCTTATACATACATTGATTTTATTATAAATATGGTACAACCATTTTCATTATTCTATCCCTCATATGAATGAGAAAGTCACCATAAGTGCGTACGTACGACTTACCGTCTCCATGTTGTGGTGTAGTCTGTTATTCAACACTTCAATATTTGTATGGTATAATAATGAGTACAATTTATGTAAATAATATATAAAACATGTTAATTAATATTTATATATGATATAACATCCAATTACATATTATTTTACCATCAATTGAACTATATGGTCACTCGTGCGTAAGTACGAATTACCGTCTCAAAAAACATGATAATATTCATTCCCCATCGTAACCATTCAAGAATAATTTTCCTTTTATGATTTCAAAATAATGTTTAAGAACATAATATAATTATTTATATGAAACAAATACATCATATAGATATAAAACATGTCTTACATAACAAATCATAAAATGGGAAACGAATCAGTTAACGACCAAAACAATGATACTACTGAAATATTATTAACAAACTAATATTATAAGATCACATAAGATATATTATTTATGTATTTGGTGATTTAATAATTTAATAACAATTATTTCAACGTTATACGGGAATTTTACCTACCCTATACTAAGTAAAATCACAAGGTAAGGGGTTTTCATATAACATTTATTCCCATTAGATTCATGTTATATTTTCCACTATTACCTTTTGTGTGGAGTATGTACATCCAATGAATGTATTATTTGTGTAATAGAAATTAATTTATGGGTATTTACATCATAATTGTATTATCATTATTTTATGGGGTGTATGTTTAGTATATTACCAAATCGGCAAGGGAATTTTATATTTTAATTTCCAGTCATTCGGTTTTACGCAAACATTATTGATTATTTTACTCCTTGATTATGTGTAAAATCACTATTTAGTTACTTATGTAGTAATTTTGACTACATTTTATGTGGATATACTTTTCATACACATAATCACTCCATTTATAGATTCTCAAGTCATCTATATGAACACGATAAGAGTAATAGTAACTCAATTTCTATTCATTGAGTTAAACATGCAAGTCATTGGTGTTGTTTTTACAAGAATATGTGTGAATGTTCTATGATTGATTTACACTTAGTATCCAATAATATTGGGTATTTTTGTATTATTCACACATAATTATGTCATATATTTATCCTTAACCAAAGGATATCATCATTATATGTGATTTCGTATCAACTTACATTGTATTGAGAATTCAGTGTTGTTATCCACCAATTCACAATTATATGGTGTCTATGTTGTAAATTTACATAGTATATCCTGAATACCTTTATTATCAGGTTATTCTAAATTTTTTATTACCTCAATTATTTTTATTCAAGCATCTCCCATTTTGTTAGAAACTCTAACGAAAATATCATTTTAAATGATTCAACGATTTATTCATTAAAACCATTCTTATTACTATCCATGTTTTGAAAAAGGATTTAATGAATTACTTTTATAGACATTAATGTATCAAAATTGAAATTCATTTTAAACGTTTCAAAGTGGTATGGGACACTTTTATTCCAATATCTATTTTAAATGGCTTCTTGATAAATAGTGATACTTTTAAATGATTTCAAGAAAAAGTGGGATATTTATCTCAAATAATTTTTTACGATTATATTCATCTATGTCAATATCGTTTATTATTCTCGATTTTTGTTAATTAATTATAATTAAATCATAAATATTTTATTTAATGAGTTATGTTTGAATGCGGATGTGATATTTCTAAACCATTTATGGTTTGTGGTAAAAATATTGACATTTCATATGCTTGTTTTAATACAAATGTTTAAATTATTTTTCAACCATTACATATGAGGAATGCATTAGACTTATTAATTGATGGGTGGAGACTGCTATAGTTCCTCGATGCATCGGTAGGCCTCATGAGACAAACTAGTGTCTTGGCACAACTCCATGACAAAATATTACATGTATTCATGGCACGAGGCTTTGACTATGTGGTTATGATGTCTGGAATTATGCATTCCATCATTATGAAATTGGCTATTGATATTTCATGTGATTATTCGACTAGTTGAAATTCCATGTGAATAAGTAAATGGTATTATTCGATTTATCATTTCCATATTCTGGTGATGTATATGTTTAAAAGGCTTGGGTTTTGGCCTTATACTTTTCCTTAAATGTTTATTATTATTTATTATAGTTCCCGCTATATTGTTATCCCTAATGAGCAGCTGACCTCACCCCTTTCTCATGATTTTGTTTCCTAGGATGTGAATAAGTATATTATATTTAACCTATAGGAATGGGACAATGGATATGAGTGTCTTAATTGGGGTAACAACGTTGTTTTTATTTATTTCTTGATGTAATGTAAAGTTTATGTATGTATCTAGTACTTCCAAGGCTACTAAACTAATCGGCCTTTTGAGGATTGATCTCTTGAGATCATTCCAATGTTATGTAATAATGCACCAACTCTGGGTGATGAGGGTCAGTGAATTATAGTTTTTATCAGTGGATTTTTAGTCAAACCATGGAGGCTACATTTAGAAAAACTCTGATTAGGGAACATTAAGCTAAGATAGAGTGTGGGGATTTGTATAGAAGAACATGAAATTTTTTTGGTAATGAAAATATTATGTGGGTTTCCCATGAAATACATCTCTATATGGATATGAACAGGTAGAGGTGACTATGGAATAGATGTACCTAGGGGTTAAACCCAAAATCAAAACATTGAGATACACTCAAATGGGAACTAGTGTATGACATTAGGCCTTGCTGCACTCTTGGTTACGACACTCTCGGTGGATATGCTTAGGATAATTCACATTTTCATTATAAATTGATTTGAAGGATTTTAATATAAGATTAGAATAAATATCCTTGGTTGATCATAAGGTATTTTAGATTGGAAATAAGGTGTCATGATATTCTCTATGTTATTTTTATGACTATTGATACTCACACATTGCGTTCTGGTTTTAGTCAATGGCTGGATTCCAAGGAAGTCATAGAAAAATTGAACATGATGTATAATGTGGGAATGGTGGTGGAAATGAGAAACGAAACTAAATGTTGATAGGAATAATTTATATCATGTTCATGCCGAATCAGTTTTCCAAAAATATGATGAACAACATATATATTAACCAACTCTCGAACTCAACAAAGAAGAAAAAGGTGGTGAATGGTAAGAGTTTCATCAGTGGAGACCATTGAGAAATAATGCTCAATTTCCATCATACAGGAAATGTGGAAGGAGACACCTAGGAAATTGTCTCAATGGAACAAAGAAATTCTTTATTTGTGGGAAATAAAAACATAATATGAAGAATCTCTGAGGAAAAATGAATAATACTATGGAAAAAAATAAAAATGATCCCAAGAATCCATTTACAGTCATTTTCCGTAAATGTAGGGGACCTGGAAATTACTCAAGTGAATTCCCTATTCTACAGGATAACCTCTTAGACTAGGTAGAACCTATGTCGAAATAAAGGGTTGAAGTATTGTTTAAAATTATTAGTGATCTTTGTTGATGGGATTGCATTGTAATACTTTTCTCTTTTATGGGTAACCATTCAGTTTGTTATGTGAAAATGATATTTGAGGAATAATTATATTTTATAATGTGTATATATTTATAAATAAATATTTGGGTTCATATGATCCTTGAATTTGATGTAATTGTATGTTATCAAATTTTGGGATGAAAATGCGAGGTATGAGAGAACATTTTTGGTAAAATTATATTATGTTTATTTTGAGAAATATATCCCATTTTGGTAATGTGAAAAAATATTTTTTTTTGAAAAAGGACAACCCACAGACCATGTGACAACCTATCATGTTGGAAAAAGCTGATGGAATTGAACCCACAACCAAAGTGCGACTAGGTTTATCACCTACCACTGGACTACGCGATGTCCCTAGTTAGTGTGACTAATTCATTTTAGTTAAATGAGTTTATTGATAAATAATACGTCTATTTAGGATTTTATATTTATCAAATGGATATCCTTAGTATAGGAAAATGATTTGGTGATTATGTTATAAATGTTATTTTGGAAGATTTTTCCTATGTTTGGATTACTATATTGCTATGGTATATAGAATACTATGGGATTTCATTTGAGGAGTAATGGTGGATTTTTATCTATGTTTTTATTGTGATCTTATTGCGCTTTTGGTTATTTATGGAATTTAATAACCTGTCATAGAGAATATGTGATTAGTTTGATTACTTTTATGTATTTGACTTTACGAGTAGTTGATGTTATTTGAAGAGAAAATTTAACGTGGAAGACTACGTAATCAAATTCATCTCAGTTTTGGGTTTCCATCTTAGTTAATATTATATTGATGGATTTTAAAGGAAACTATTTATTGAATGGTATTTATTGAACATTGGGTATTGTTAGTTTAATTTTTGAAATTAAAATTAATATTTACTTCTATAATGGATTATAATTTTGTGGATCATCTAATATTTTAATTACCATTTTTGTTTTGGTTAATCTATAAAGACATTGGAAATATATAGTTCATAATTTGTGGATTATGTGATTCTTTGTAAGTTGATTCTAGTGCTTCAGGTGTGACCATGTCATCTTGAATAATCATCATTTGGTGTGACAGATGAGTTTTTGGTATAAATTAGTTAAAGTATGGAGTTATACTTATCAAGTATTATTTCTATTATTCTATGAAGAAATTAATTCTTATACATTAGGAAAAAGATCTTAAACCCAAAAATGTGTCATCCTAATACCTTACATTATTAATCATAGATTTATGGCATTGAGGCCCTTAATTTTCAAATCACTTATTTGTGATTGAAGTCCTCAATCACTCCTTAAAAATATTTACATTTTTCTTCCAATTATATTTTCCACCAATGTTCCCCTATTCAAAATCCTAATTTGGTGGTGACTTTTTCATTTCAAATTCCCTCTTATTAAGACTAAAAATGTTTAACACAGTTTCCTATGTGGGTTATCCATAAAGGAATTTTCTATTTTTTTATCTTTTATTTTTGAAGAACAATTTCAAATTGTGAGGTCGCAATTTATTAAAAGAGGGAAGAATGTAACATCCCAGGCTTCTATGGTACGCTTCTCTTTGAATAATACAATAGTGTGTGATGGATGCAACATCAAGTTCAAACACACCACAACCTATCAAACAATCTGTTTAAAAGTGGTTATGACTAGTAATAACCAAATTTCGAGTTTTAAATATATCTTATATAGTTTAAACATTCATCTTTTGTTTTTCTTAGACATAATATAACGACAAATTCAATTTTTTAGATAAAATAAGTATTTTTCAAAAAAAATACAGTTTTCCACCTTTTAATGGTGAAACCTTTCTAATAAAATATTTGAATCTTGTATATATTCAATTTGATTAAATTAAATTCATCATTATATATGGGACATAGAAATTTATTTTGGATGAATTTTTGGTGTTTTTTGTTAACTTTAATATTTTGATGAAAAGTGAAAGTTACTAAATTTTAATTGAAAACAACTATTTTAATAAAAATAATTTATAGTGTTAAATTATATATTTTAATGGTTTTTAAGTATAATTAGATTATATTTTTATCATTTAATGAAATGTTTTTCAATTGAATTAATCTCACATTTAAATTGGACAAAAACACATATCAATCTTTTGATAGTTTTTACTTCTCAAAACCGGATTTCTAGTTTTGACAACATGAATTAATTTTAAATTACTCAATGATAATTATATGTTTTTAATTTGGTAAAATATGCATCATTTTTTAATCATAATATTAAAATTTTCATAGGGTTAATTTTTGGTATTTTCTGAAATCTTTCAATTATTGATTAATAGTGAAAACACTGCATTATTATTTAAAAATAGACTATTTATTTAAATATTATTTTATTTTCATTAAATTAATTTCTACTAAAAATATATACATAATACCTATATTAGTTAAATTTAATTCATTGGTGTCAATTTACAAAAAAAATAGATGTATAAAATTTTATTTACAAAATTTAACATTCTTTACCCACCTTCTAGCCACGTTAGTAAATTTTCATAAAATGTAATTTTACCACATCGTTGATTTGAATTTAAAAAATCAGAGTGACATGGTTGAAATAAATAATTAAAATGTGGTTCAATAAGATGAATAAAATTTTTGTTGAATAGTAACTTTTGACTTTTATTTAACACGGTTAAAAGTAAATAGGGTAATTAAAGGTAAACATTATATTATAATTATCCTAACACATATCCTAATTCGCTTGGAGAAGTTTTTTTTGAGAAAAATATACCTTTTAAATAAGATATGATCCTATATGGTATACTTGGATTAGATTAGTACATTTATTGTGATTTTATTTAAAAAATGATTTAAAAGTGTTAAATTCAAATTTTCAAAACTAAAAAATTTTAATATAGGGTTATAAATAAGATAAATTTGACTATAAATATTCATTATGAACCTAAAAATATTTCATAAATTATGGTATTTTATTTATAATTTTTAGACATTAAATAATTAAATTTATTTACGACATAATGATGATGCAGTAATTACCTTATTAATTAATGATTAAAATAATTGATATTATAAATATAAAAATAAATGTAAATTGATTCTTTTGATGCATTACACGAATTTTTTAGAATAATACTACTTGTTATGGTTGATTCAGTGAATTGTTTTCGAATTAATCATGTTGTTCGGACATGTACAAAAATGAGACATTAAATAGTGTCCAAATTGACTTAAATGAATCAATAAAACAAATATTATATTATTAAATGATATAATATTCCTAAAAATCTATGGTTTAGACAAAGGACTTACATAATGATATATATATCATTAATGAAAAACTTTAGATTTGTCGGACAGGTTATAGTATGTTTATTAACTATATAGAGTAAGAATACAAGAAGACATGTTAAAAGTTAAACAAATTAGCTTATAGTTAAATCTAAAATATAAGGTTAATATGGTGACATAAAATTTTCTGAAACCTATTAGAAGAAGTGATTTAGTCCCATCCCCACATTATCTTTGAAATAAACTTATTTGGAGCCATTATAAACTGCAAATGATTATATAATAAAATAATATTTCTAGCTATTCTAAATGTGACCCTCACCAATCTAATAAAAGGGCACTTCCCCTTCTCTTCATTTCACACGTACAAAGCCATTGGTATCGGACAAACCATTCCCAAATATCCTCCCAACTACCCTCAATTGAACCTAGAGGAATTAATTAGAACAAACATATAACTTAAGGAGTCCTTTTGATCAAATCAAAAGGAATCACAAGAAGAAGAGGTAATAATTTTACCACCTCCTTCAAATTTCATTTCTTCTTCCACTTCCCCTTTCCTTGTTGTTTCCATAATAAAACCACAAATATATTACCTTATATATACCATTATTTTATTATAAATATGTTATAAACATATTCATTATTTTGTCCATCCTAGGAATGACAAAGTCACCATATTTGCGTACGTACGGCTTACCGTCTCCACGTCATGGTGTAGTTTGTTACTCAACACTCCATTATTCGGATAGGAATAATAATGACTACAATTGATTTAAATAATAAATAAAACAAGTTAATTATTCTTTATTTAGGATATACCATCCAATTACATACGATTTTACCATCAATTGAATGATATTGTCGCTCGTGCATACGTAGAGATTAACATCTCCAAAAACGCGATAAGATTCATTCTCCATCGTAACCATTCAAGAATAATTTCCATTTGATGATTTAAAAATAATTTTAAAGAACATAATATCATTCTATATATGAATAAAATACATCCTATACATAACAAACATGATGTACGTAACAAAACATATAAAGGAAAATGAATTAGTTAATAACCAAAACAGTGATACTACTGAAATATCATTATCATAGAAATACTAGAAGATCATATATGATTCCATATTTATTTATTTGGTTATTTTATAATTTAATGACAATGATTTCACCATTATATTGTAGGTTAACCTCCACTGTACTATGGAAAACTACAATGAAAGGGGTTTTCATCTCACTTTTATTCCAATGACATTCATTCTATATTTTCCACTATTACCTTTTGTGGGGTGTATGTACTACCCATGATTATATTATTTGTTTAATATAAATTAATTTATTGGTATTTACATAATAATATTATGATCATTCTTTCTTGGGGTGTATGTTTCGTAAGATTCAAAATTGGAAAGGGAATTTCATATTTCAATTTCCATTCATTCGGTTTTACATAAACATCATCGATTATATTACTCAAATATTATGTGTGAAATCACTATTCATTTACTTATGTAGAAATTTATACTCCCCTATGTGTGAATATAATTTTTATACACATAATCAATCCATTGATAAATTCTGATGTCATCGATATGAACTTGATAAGAGTAATTTTATGTCAATTTCTATTCATTGAGTTAAACATCTATGTGATTGTTGTTGTTTTTACCAGAATATGTGTGAATGTATTATGATTGATTTACACTGAATATATAATCATATTTATTTTATTTATATTTTTAGAAAATAATTATGTCCATGATTTATCCTTAAACTAACAATACAGTCTTAATAAAGTATATCATCTCAACTTACATTCCATTGGGACTTTTTTGTTGTTATACACCAATGCACTTTTATATGGTGTATATACCGTACTTGGACATGTATATCATGAATCCATTTATTCTCATGATACTATAATGTTTTTATTACATCAATTATTTTTTTTAGAATCTCTCACTTGGTTAGAAACTCTAACTAAAATATCATTTTAAATGTTTCAAATAATTATTCTTATAAATATTTCTCATTAATGCCCATGTTTTAAAAATGGTTTTAAGGATTTATTTATATGGGAATTGATGTTTTTAAATTACAATTCCAATTAAATGTTTCAAAGTGGTATGGGACACTTTGATTCAAAAATCTATTTTAAACGACAACATGATAAATAATGAGACTTTTAAATAATTTAAAGGAAAAGGGGATATTTATCACAAATAGTTTTGATGGATATTTTCATCTATGTCAATATCCTTTATTATTCACGATTGAGGTTAATTTTTTATAATACAATATTATATATTGTATTGAATGAGTTATGTTTGACTATGGATGTGCTATTTTTTTTACCATTCATGGTTTGTGGTTACAATATTGTCATTTCATATTCTAGTTTTAAAACATATGTTTAGATTATTTTTTCAACCTTTTCATATGAGGAATGCATTGGACATAGTAAGTGTTTGACGGAGCCCACTATTGCTCCTCGATGCATCAGAAAGACTCATGAGACAAACTAGTGTCATGGTACAGTGCCTTGAGAAAATCTTTTTTTAGTCTTTGCACGAGGCCGTGACTATGTGGTTATGGTGGCCGCCATAATGCATTCTATCATTATGAAATTGGATATCGATATTTCATGTGATTATTCGACCCGTATAATATCCATGGGAAAAAGTATATTGAATTATTTGACATATCATTTCCATATAATGCTGATGTTTATTTTTAAAAGGCTTGAATTTTAGTCGTATAAATTACCTTAAATGTTTATGATTATTTATAATAGTTTTGGCTATATTGTTATCCCTACTGAGCATCTGAGATCACCCCTTTCTTATGATTTCCTTTACAAGGATGTGAAGAAGTATATTATGTTTAACCTACAAGGATAGGCCAACATATATGAGTGTGTTCAATGGGGGAACAATGTTGTTTTTTTATTTCATGATGTAATGTACAATTTATGTATGTATACAGTACTTCCATTTCTACTAAACTAATCGATCTTTCGAGACTTCATCTCTTGAGATCATGCCAATGTTATGTAATAATGCACTGACTCTGGGTAACTAGGGCCATGGTGTTTAAAAAATGGAAAAAAGTTAGTAGAAATAGTGACAAATTTTCAATGATTGAATGAATAAAAAACCAATCAATCTCATGCTATCCTCAAGGAATAGTTTGTCCATCCAACTCAGGAACCAAATCCTTATTCCATGACGCATCCAGCGTTTTCAGAATCACTATCTTCCAAGATCCTATCTTCCATGAAATAACATAATTGAAGAATAAAAATGAATCATATGAAGATGAACCTATATAAATAACAAATAATGTACTAACCCTCTCATATTTTATTCCTTCATTACTAAGATCATATGTTCCATCCCCCAAACAGTACCATGGGAATTTCCCCACTAGTTGGAATCTTCTACATACGATGAATTTTTCTCCTATTCGATTAATTTTAATCACTTACTATATACATTCTACATTGATTATAAATCAAATGAACCTTATATCCCAAAACCAAAAAATGGGAACCATGGTCATAGGTTATAGATGTCATGCGTGTAGGGGAAGATTTAGTCGTAGTATGAGCCAATCTTTTTTCCACACCCCTTCCAGGGCTATTTATGTTTCTAAAACTTATGAAAAATACCTTCAATTATAGTATAATGAACTATAATATTTACCCAAACCAAATAAGAGTCTTTTATTCATGATTATTTAGTATTTTTTTCTATAAATGGTGTATATATCATATCAATCTAGATGGGTGGGCATGCAAAGTCAACATAATACAACTGCATGATAAATTACCATTATTCTTGTTCAAGCACATTAAATATCAACTCTAGGTACTTCACCCCCAAAGTGATAAATAAAGAGAATATACTTGTCTTGAATTATATATGAATGGTTCAAAAATATGACATCCTAAAATAATTAACAACAGTTTTATCCAAGATCTGTATTTTGGATGTTCTTAATTTACCAAAGGATCTCTAAGAATTCCTTGTAGATTCCCTTCTAGTCCCTCAAGAGTTTCAATATAAATCTGCTTCTACTGATGAATATAATGAAGAGACTGGCCCCATTGAGTTATATGTAGTCATCTTATTCATCAAGTAGGATATGGATGCTATTATATAGGTAAATATTGCACCATTATATAAATCTAGAAAATTGGATGAGATTAACATCCAACTAGAATTCATTGATAATGCATCAGGATTCAATATCATTCCAATATATATTGTTCATCAGTTAGGAAACATTGAAGACAACCTCTCCCATTCTCCTTTAACTCTTTTAGGGTACAAAATGATAAAAATATTTCCCTTGACTTGGTTAGGAATAGGATGTTATTTTGGGACAAAAAGTCTAACTCTGAATTTTTGGTCATGCAGATAGATAGAACCTTAAACTTATTCTTATGAAGGCCTTGGTTGTTCAACCATGAATCAATCCCTTAATCATGTCATCAATGCCTCAAATATTGTTTCAAGAGGAAAATTGAGACATTAAATGGGGACATATTTTCATTTTCATATTGTGAATCTCAATACATTGATGTAGTATTTTACTATAGGGAATGGAAAAACCACGATTGATGATTTTCATTAAGTTACTACCCCAAATGGACATTAAATGAACCTAAATAAGACATTTAAATGGATTTGGGGGATAATATGTGATTCCAATCAACTAAATTGAAAATGTGATTTACGAATTGGTCATGCACATGTAAAACGTTGTGATATCAGTCATGTCAGATAAAATCTCTAAAACTGAAACCATCTCTGATCCTACCACTAGTAGTGGATCTTCAGGGGAAAATCCATTCCCTCTAACCTGATAACATCATCATAACCTATCAACTTCAGAAAAATTTGATAGAATTTTCATGTCACTACTAGAAAATGGAATCCCATGATCCATGGGGACATTGAATATTGGTCTACCCTCTAACTCAAAGTATCCATCTTTTTCACCCATCCATCCCGTTATTGGCATGGGAGAAGAGGAAGTGGAAGATAAAGATTAAGAGGAAGTGGAGGATGACTGAAAAGTAAATCCTCTTAAATTTAAGGAATTTACCTCTACTATTTTCAATAAACCCTAATATGTAAATATGGAAATGGTGGATGAAATATGACGTAAATTGAATAGTACTGCTATGTCCCCCAATTAATAAGATATATATTCCTCCTTCCTATAGAATAACCAAGACATATTCTCTATGAATTTCATTTAATTTCCAGGCCTTGATCCTAGTGTGGCCACCCAAAACATAGTATTTATAAAATTTCCATATTATTATAAATAGGAATCTTGGAGGAAGCATCTTACTCATGATTCCATGGTTAAAATATTGTTTTTAATATCATCAAGGATAAATTTACCCAGAAATTTTATCACCCAAAATCGAACACCACTACAATCATTTCCAAGAAGAAGAATGGGAATATTAGAGTTTTCATCAACATAAGAGACCTCAATCGACATTATCCAATAGATGAATTTCAAATTCTAATTTAAAATCTGACCGGTTACCAATGTTTCTCCATAATGGATTACTATTCAGAATATAACCAAATATGAATATCCCTTGAAGTTGAAGAACCCACTACATTAAAATAACCCCAAGGGGTATACTACTATTTGGTTATTACCTTTGGTCTATATAATTTTGGTTCTGTGTATCAACATGTCATGCATTGCATATTCAAACCTTTCTTGAGAAGGTTCATTAAGCACTATGCTGATGTCCTGGTTGTAAAATCGTGGTGGAATTCTGATCATCTTACTAATTTGGAGATCATTTTAAACAAGCTACAATAGTATAGATAGAAAATGAACCCCTTAAAATATGAGTTTTCTGTTACCTCAAGAAAATTTATTAGCTTTATAGTATTCCATCATGGAATTTATGTTAATAACGAGAATACTAAGGCTATAATTTATGTGTCACCTCCTTGAAAACTCAAACAGTTAAGATGGTGAAAAGGGAGTCTTCTGTACATTCAATGATTTATAGAAAATATTAAAGGAAATATTATTACCTTCACCATGTTAATGAAAAAATGTTTTACTTATCAATGTATTAATGACTAACTCAATGTAATTTATAGTTTTAGAAAATATATCTTCATTCCACTAGTGAAAATTCTTCTTATCAAATGGAATCCACTAATCTAATTTGTGAAATCATTATAGATATCATTGGGTTCTTTCCTCACCCAAGATAATGACATAAATAATGAGAATAACCTCTATTTCCTTAGTCAAATCATTCATCATACAATGTCACTTTATTATAATATATTTAATAGATTTAGGGATTTAATCTCTGATGTTCATAAACCAAACACCACCTAGAGGACAACAAGGTCCATATTATTTATCATAATGTATAACTCTTGTGTATCTTGAACCATACCATGATCATTGGTTGGTTGGAATGGTGTCTATTAACAATGAAAAAATTTATATTAGGTACATACCTCTAAAGGTGATAAAAGGAAAGGCATTGGCATATTTTCTCAAAGAATATTCCGCATTAGGAGAATTTTCAGTGAATACCGAACTACTATATGAAGAAATATTTTATATACAAACCCCTCCCCCGACATAGGAGATTTATTTTTGATGAAAATACTATATCCCAATAGGAAAATATATTGGAAGACCAATTGATCAACATATTCGGTTTGGGGGTCATTCTTTTTTCTCATAAAAAGTAGACATTCTACATTCTTTCTGGTTTTTTGATAGAAACACCAACAATGAGGTAGAATATGAGGTCTTCATTGCAGCCATAGAACTAGTGTGACAAATACTTGTTGACCACCTAAATATTAAATGAGGTTTAGAGTTGGCAATAAAAAATTTAATATTTTATTATGATATCATAAAATATATTATCTACCATCTTGATTATGTAGAAGTATTAATGGAAGAATTCCCCATGGAACCAACATTTAAACATACCCCATACTCAAATACTTCTCAAGAATATGCTTGAAAAAGTATAGATACTTGTTTTAATTATCAACATAGTGATAAAATATTCATCATCCTTTCACATCACATAATGGTGTCAATGTTTTTCCAATGTAGCAAGGAAGAGATCAAGAAGGTAAATTCCAATTATAAACCAGATAATCTTATAAATGCATGGATTATTCTCATCATATATTACCTTTTATGAAGGAATATTCTATCATAAATAAAAGTAAAAGACAAAAAATACAATGGTGATAAGGAAATTTTACACTCTATGAAATCACAGGTCATGAGAAGGTCAACTATAAATTCATCATTGATTGAGTTCCCCTTATATGAAATGATGGAGAGGGTACTGTTACCATTATGAAAGAAGTCCATGACAACATTTGTGGATCCCATCAGTTGGGAAAAAATATTTCTCACCAGAAAAGGATTCCTTGGTATTTATGGCTTTCAATGATGTAGGATTGCACACAATTCAACATGAAGTATCATTCCTATCAAGTTCAGGTTGATTTCACCCTTCAACCCCAAAGTTGGTGTGCACTTCTAAATAATCCTAACCATTTTTTTGTGGGGAATTGATGTCATATTTCCACCCCCTACATACACTACCTTTAAATTTATATACACCCTTACTAAAAAAAATTCTTATCCAAATGGGATGATGGAATACCCGTAAAAGATGTATTGATGAAAAATATCTTCAATTTCTAGAAATTCAACATTATTTCCAAATTTGGTGTCTTACTCAAAATATTTAATGAAAATGGAACCAAATTCTTTTATTATAAATTGGATAGGCTGTATTAGTAGTATAAAATTGAATCTATCAATTCATCATTCAATAATGTAGTAAAAAATGTGTAGGTAGAGGATTTTAATAAAACATTAGCCATACTCTTGAAAATGGAGTAAAATGAAAATAATTCCACTACCAAAAATATTATGCATTCTTTGTGTGGTTACAATACTATAACCTATATTATTATTAATGGGTCCTTGTAGTCAATTTTTATTGTATAAATTCAGTTATTCCCATTTATGTCCAGTATCCTTCATTTAGCATTGTTATTTTGTGATCGATTGACTTCAAACATGCAATCTCAAAAGATAATGGACGAATTTGAATGGATGGATGAGAAAATACTACATAAAATTCAACGTTTAGAGGTATATTATGATAGGATATCACATGATTTGACCAGTAATGTTCGCCTCTACTCATTCCTTCAAGAGTAATTGGTATAGGCCCTCAGAACACTAATGATACCAAAGAAGAAACCACAAAATATTGAACCAAAATAGGATGAGGTTTTGTCATCCATAAGGTCTCATCCAATGGTTCATGTTCATTGATTACAATGGATGGTGAGTGTAATACTCCACCAACCAATAAATGTTTTCTCAATAAATACATTAGGTGATCAAGGAAGAATAAATCATCCATACTTCATGATGTTAAGATTCATGGATGGTTCCTCACTGCATGACCATAAAAGGCATGACACATACCATCCTAGACACAAGATTTTAAAATTTATGAAAAATTATTAAAAACAAGATTTTAAAATGTATCCTCACCTTATGAACCAAGAATATGATGACCATGCACACGATACTAGGAATACTCCTTTGATGAGCATGGGATTCCCCACCTGAGATGATATCCTAAAAACCTGGGAATTGTAATGACCAAAACTTTTTGAATAGTATATTAACTTACTCTTAACGATTTAATAGAGACGTTAATGGTTAATGCAGAAAGAGGAGTTGATGGCTTCATCTACTAGAATAGAACCTTATGAATCCCACTTATCAGAGCTTGGGAAGGAGGTGGCATCTTTGGGCTTTGCTTGGAACCAAGCCCAAGCCGAACTCCAGTGTGTCAAGCTTGAACAGAAACTCTTGTGGGAGAAGTTCAAGTTAGTGGAGATTACTACTAGGGAAATGTTATATGAGCCTCCCTCAGATTCTCTCACCAGAGCATCCCATACACTTAGGTCATATGCTGGTGTTATAAGGGGCTATGTGACGAGACCGTTGTTACTTTGTGTAATCCTATGGGATGAATAAAATTTAGATTTCTTCCTTTAGTGAAGTTTGTGAAATTTCAAATGTCCGGATAATTTGAGGATGTATATTTGAAAAAAGGGGAAATTTTAAAATATTTTTGTAAACCTGAAATAATTAATGATGTGTTATGGTTTTCAAAAAATGGTCTTCTGCAAATGTGTTCAGTATGAAATTTAGAGTCTAATAAGATCAACTTCATTTTTGATGAATATTGCTTGATGAATAGTGATTTTACGCTTACGATTAGTAATGTGACCAAATGGATTAGTAATCTCACTTAAAGAAAGTATTAATATAATTTAGGAACCATTGTTAAGTCATGTGATTCAATAAAATAGTTAATAACCATTTCATTAATTAATAGTCAAGTATTAGTTTTTCGGGTGATGAGTGTTTTTTATTTAAAAATTAAATTAAAAATATTTAGAAAATTATTTTTATAAAATGGAGTTCATTTTTGAATTCAGAGCATTGATATTATGTTAAGGTAAATTTTGGGGATTTTTCTGAAAAAAAAAGAATTTTCAGTGAATAGTAAAAATACAGTTTTAGGGTTTCAGTGTGTTTAATGACATCATGACTGCATCATGATGATTTCATTAGATATTTTAAGGGATTTAAGACTAAAGGGGGTGAATTATTTTATGAGTTGTCCCAAGTGGCCATTACGATGGGCAAAAACCATGGGCAAGCCCATGGTTTAGCCAATACCACCGATGAGGTGTCCCTTGGCCATTAATGCCTTGTCCCCTCACTTTCCCTATAAATACCTAGCCATTATCTCATCCTTTCAACTTCAAAATAATTCTCAACGATGTTCTGGTCTCCTTACCTCCCATGGAGTCCTCCAAATGTGCCCTCAAGCCTCTCAAGGTACCAGCTTTCGAGTTTTAAGAGTTACATTTTAACGTAAGGGATCTCACCTCTCTTTTCCGTTTCAAGTACTCTCGTTTATGTCATTTCATTTAAGCCCCATGTTCTTAGGTTGGGGATGTTTGTTCATATTCATATTACTATAATTTTCATGTTCATATGATTATATACCCCCTCTTGCTCTCATCAATTCTTTTTAATAATGTTTATGTGACGCAGTAAGGCTGCTGAATTTTCATAAGAGAAATCTTATTTTTGTCTTCCTTCCATGTGCTTTTCATTACATATGGTATATCGTTCAAATTTTATTACCATGTTCATAAATTCAGTATATTACTTCATTATACTGTTGTTTGGATCATTTATGAGTGGGTGACCTATGTCCCCTCTCTTTTCAAGGTTTTCTAATACTCCGAAATATAGCTGTTATGCTGCAGAATTTCCGTCTCAAATGTCTCTCTCTTTTCCTCAAATTATTTTATTTTATTAAGTGAATACTCAAAGGTCTTAATTATAAAGGGATATTCACATATATACCAAAAGTTTCTATATTAAATTTTGGGATTTACATACATGAGACCAGCTTTCCATTTTCGTGGGTTTAAAGTGACATAAAGATCATGTCTTTAAAGCAGTTTTTAAAACATTATGATTATGAAATGAAACCTATTTCATTTATGCTATATGGGTTGTTTATGAAATTATTGATGATGATATATGTGGATCACAAGATAATAAAGATATATTAAGGGTCTTCCCTGATAGCACTCCAATGCATTGGGTAAAGACATAATCTCTTGTGATAACTATATTTAACGACGCCTTGGTGAATAACCTTGGTAATTTTTAATGACACCTTGGGGATGGACCTTGGTGAAACAGAAATGATTGTCTATGTTAAATGATGTTTCCACATCTTCATGTTATGAAACACATTATTTTTTTATTTTATATATGCCTCATGATCTTTTTCTCATGCCATAAAGTTATTTATCATGACCTTATTGATTTATCTCAAGTTCACGTGTAAAATGTTTCTATTGTTTCCTTTATTGGGCCTTCTTCTCACCCTTTCTTTGGATGTATGTATCCACATTATGAGATACAGTAATAAACCTAGGGTAAACATAAGGAGAAGCCTTTCAAGTGTTTATGAAGAATGTTTTGTGCTATTTTCATGTATTATGTTCCTGGTTTCCATGACACTAAACCTAAAAGATCCTCAGTTTTGTATAATGTAATGAAAGATTATGTTATAAAAAGGAGGGATTCCATAGTTGGTATCAGAGGATGGTTTAGTTATTTGTGTAAATTAGGATATAAAAAAATTAGGAAGAACCCTATAGAAACGTTTAAATATAGGAAAACTTCCTGGTATTTTGGTAAGTATTGAGTAAGCGGTTTATCAAAAAATAACATCCTTGTCTCGATACGAGCAGGTAGAGGCGGCTCTAGAACATGTGTACATAGGGGTAAAACCTGAAAACACCGCTATGAGCTAGACTCGAACGGGAACTGGTGAACGATAATGGGCCTTGCTGCACTCTTGGTTACGACACTACCAGGGGATATGTTTGGTTAATCATAAGCTTTTTATGAATCATTATGAAGGAATTATAGAGAAATGTAATTGTCTAAGAATGAAGTATCAGTTAAAAGATTCATAAATGAAATTAGTTTCTCACTAAGGTTTTATTCTTTTAGAAAATGGCGGGAAATAGGTGGAACCGTGCAGATGGTGACCGCAATGCACCATGTGCTGACGGCCCTCTGATGGAAGCCGGAATGGAAACAGTCATGAGAATGATGAACCAACTGATTCAAGTTATGATTAATAACTTGAATCATGCTGAGAGGACGATCTCAACACGAAGGGAAGAACACTCTGTTGAGTCCTTCATGCATTAACGACAACCAAAATTCAGTGGATCTACTGACCCATTGGTTGCAGAACAATGGATAAGCTCGATTGAAAAGATCTTTTCTGTAATCCTTTGTTCAGAAAAAGAAAAAGGCACCCTTTCTGTTTACCGCCTAGAGGGAGAAGCTGATCCATGGTGGTCACTGGTCAAAAACATGAAGCCTAGAGGAGAGATGGAAGCCATAGAGTGGGAAGAGTTCTGGGGAATATTCTTTAATATGTATTTCCCTCGTTCCATGAGAACGATAATGGAGAAAGAGTTTATCAAGATGAAGTAGAAGGAGAACGAATCTGTCGAAATCTATGAGATGAACTTCACCCGACATTAACAATATACCTCTATCATTGTCATGGATCCAAGTGGGAAGGTTGATTGATTTTTCGGTGGACTGAGACCTCATCTGTGGAAAAATCTAGCCAACCAGGACTATAATAGCTATGAGGAGATCGTGCGGAGTGCAATGAAAGTCGAGCTATAGTTTGGTGAGATGCAGTGGTCTCATAAATCAAATGACAACAAGAGATTGTTGGAGCCTAGTTTAGGGAAGACTTTTGATCAGGGAAGAGTCAGAAAGTAAATGCAACTTACAACATGCAATAAATGTGGGAAGAAGTATTTGGGGCACTGCTTGATCAGAAGTGTCAAGTGCTACAAGTGTGGAAGAGGAGGCCATATTGCTCGAAATTGTCGTAGTGAGGTGAAGACTCAACTCCAAAACACTAACGACAGAGGAAAGATGGTTTTAGCTATACCCAAAGTCCAATGCTTCAATTGTGGACAGCTTGGTCACTCTGCTACTCACTGTCCAAATCCTAGGGCAGTAGAGGGGAATCACCATCAACCTCAGCAAAGGCCAGGGGAGAAAGGTCAAGCTTTTTCTATCACAAAAACTAAAGTTGAAGCTCCGAATGACGTGGTAGTAGGTACTCTTGTTGTCCTCTCAAAACTAGAAAGTAATTTGTTTTATTCTGGTTCGACGCATTCCTTTATTTCCTCCAAGTTTTCAAAGAATATAGAATCAATCCATGAGATTCTAGAGGTAGATTTGTTAGTCAAGACTTCAAGTGGGATTATCCATGCATCAATAGTGTTTAGAGACTCCATTGTTTACTTTAGTGAGCATAATGTTATCGCAAATCTAGTAGTCATTCCCATGATGGAATTCAACATTATACTAGGGATAGACTGGATCTCAATGTATAATGCTAAGATAAAATGCAGAAGTAAGGAAATCTCAGTAGTCATGAATGAATGACCTACAATTATCTTCCATGGAGAGATATCCCGAACTGATCCCCATATAGAAGCACATAATATAGATTTCTTTATGGAGTTAATCAGAGATGATGAAGAAGGAAAAGGGAGTATACAAATAGGAGATGTTCCGATTGATCAGGAATACATGGATTTATTTCTTGAGGAGTTACCTGGACCTCCCCCAGAAAGAGAGGTAGAGTTATCCATTGAACTTGTACCTGGATCTCAACCGATATCAAAGACCCCGTATAGAATGGAAAATGTGGATCTAGAAGAGTAAAAGAAACAAATCCAAGATTTGTTGGAGAAGGGGTTTATCCGACCGAGTGTGTCTCCTTGGGGAGAAACAGTTCTCTTTGTGAAGAATAAGGATGGATCAATGTGGCTATGCCTTGATTATAGAGAACTGAATGAGATCACAGTGAAGAACAAATACCCTCTTCCAAGAATTGGTGATTTATTTTACCAACTTCGTGGGGCTCAATTATTCTCCAAGATTGCCCTTCGATCTGGTTATCATCCACTGACGTTGAAGAAGGAAGATATTCCAAAGACTTCCTTCCGATCAAGATATGGGCATTATGAGTTTACTGTTATGCCCTTCGGCTTGACTAATGAGCCTACTATTTTCATGGATTTGATGAATAGAGTCTTTAAAGACTACCTTGATAACTTTGTGGTAGTTTTTTTAATGATATTTTGATATATTCAAAAACTCGTGAGGATCATGATGATCATCTGAGGGTTATTTTGAAAACTATGTGGAAGGAGAGGCTCTTTGGAAAGTTCAGCAAGTGTGAGTTTTGGTTACAACAAATGGATTTCAAGGGGAACATCGTAACCAATGAAGGAATCTCGTTTTACCCTGCAAAGACAATTGTTGTGGAGGAGTGGCCTCAACCCACAATAGTAACTGAGATTCGTAGTTTCCTTGGTTTAGTAGGATATTATCGAAGGTTTGTGAAAAACATTTCACGGCTTTATAATCCACTAACCAAGTTGACTCGAAAAGGGGTTATGTTCATCTCGACAAAGGAATGTGAGAAAAGTTTCCAAGAGCTGATGAAGAGATTGGTTACTGCACCTCTGGTAACACTGCCCTCTATCGGAGAAGGATTCGTTATTTTTAGTGAGGAATCTATGAATGGGCTTGGGTGCATCCTCATGAAAAATGACAAGGTAATTGCTTATGCATCTTGATAGGTAAAGGTTCATGAGAATAATTATCCTACACATGACCTAGAGCTAGCGGCAGTTGGTTTTTTCTCTAAAGATATGGAGGCACTATCTTTATGGGAAGAAATTTGATATGTACACCGACCACCAATGCTTAAAGTATATTTTCACATAGAAAGATTTGAATATGGGACAAAGGAGATGGTTGGAGCTTATTAAAGACTATGATTGTTCAATTCATTATCACCTTAGAAGAGAAAACAAAGTCGTGGATGCGTTAAGAAGGAATTACCCTGTTGTTCTGGAAACAATGAGGATCATATGAGATCCCTTGATTAAAGATCTAGTAAAACTAGACATGGGAATTGTATGGGAAGGGACATCATCAACCATATCCCAAATGATTTCTAAACCTTCATTACTAGAGAAGATCAAGAAGGCTCAAAATGAAGATCTTTTTTACAGGAGAAGTTTGAGGATGTGAAGGATGGGAAGTTTCCTGATTTCAATATTGATCAAGAAGGTGTATTGAAATATCGTACAAGACTATGTGTTCCATCTATTCCAGAGATAAAGAAATAAATGATGGAAGTAGCTTGTAGCTCTACTTTATCAATACATCTGGGAATCACTAAAATGTATAGAGACGTTCGTGATCGTTATTGGTGGGATAACATGAAGAGGGAGATTGCTGATTACACTAAAAAATGCCTACTGTGTCAACAAGTAAAGGCAGAACGACATCTTCCTAAGGGGGTATTACAACCGCTACCCATACCATCATGGAAGTGGGATAATATCACTATGGACTTTGTCACGAGTCTCCAAAAAAAATCCAAAGGGAACAATGCGATATGGGTTATAGTGGACCGTCTCACCAAGACCACCGATTTTATCTCTATTCGGGAAGATTTATCTCTAGATAAACGTTCCAAGATATACGTAAAGGAAGTGGTAAGGCTACATGGGGTACCACTATCCATTGTGTCTGATCGTGATCCACGATTCACATCAAAATTCTGGAGAAGTCTTCAACATTCTCTGAATACTGAATTGAATTTTAGTACGGCCTATCATCCTCAAACTAATGGCCAATTTGAAAGGACTATTCAGACACTTAAGGACATAATGAGAACATGCTCAATGGAATTTAAAGGTGGATGGGATCAACACCTCCCATTAGTTGAGTTATCCTATAACAGCAGCTTCCATTTGAGTATTTAGATGGCACCCTATGAATTTTCTATATGGAAAGCGATGTAGAACTCCTACTTGTTGGGATGAAGCTGGTGAGAGAAAGCTTCTTGGGGCTGATCTTGTGCAGGAGATGATAGAATAGGTTCATGCCATCCAACAACACATAAAGGCTACTCATATTCGACATAAGAGCTATGCTGACAACCTTCGAAGGGACTTGGAGTTTGGGATTGGCGACGAAGTCATTCTTCAAATTTCACCATGGAAGAGAGTCATGCGGTTTGGGAAGAAAGGGAAGCTCATCCCTAGGTAAATTGGCCCCTATAAAATCCTTGATCGCATAGGAGCAGTGGCCTATCATCTAGCACTTCCACCGAACCTACCTCATGTTCATGATTTCGTCCATGTATCTCTCTTGAGTAAGTACATACCTGACCCTTTGCATGTACTGAACCCAGATGTGGTACAAATGGAACATGACCTCTCTTATGGGGAGCAGCCATAAGAGATATTAGACCGTAGAGACAAGGTTCTACGCAACAAGACTACCCACCTTGTGAAAGTGTTGTGGAGGAATCATAAGTGTGAAGAAGTGACATGGGAGCCTTAGGAAACAATGAAGCAAAAGTACCCTCACATTTTCGACTAGGCCATTGGTTTAAAATTTCGGGGATGAAATTTCTTAATGGGGGAAGAATGTAACGACCCAAATTTTTTTGAGTAGTATATTAACTTACTATTAACAATTTAATATAGATGTTAATGGTTAATGCAGAAAGAGGAGTCAATGGCTTCATCCAGTAGACTTGAACCTTATGAAGCCCACATATCAGAGCTTGGGAAGGAGGTGGCATCTTTGGGCTTCGCTTTGGACCAAGCCCAAGCTGAACTCCAGCGTGTCAAGCTTGAACGGAAACACCTGCGGGAGAAGTTCAAGTTAGTGGAGATTACTACTAGGGAAATGTTATCTGAGCCTCCCTCATATTTTATCACCATAGCACACCTTACACTTAGGTCATATGCTGGTGTTATAAGGGGATATGTGACGAGACTGTAGTTAACTTGTGTAATCCTTTGGGATGACTAAAATTGAGATTTCTTCTTTTAGTGAAGTTTGTGAAATTTAAAATGTCCGGATAATTTGAGGATGTATATTTGAAAAAGGGGATATTTTAAAATATTTCTATAAACCTTAAATAACTACTGATGTGTAATGGTTTTCAAAAAATGGTCTTCTGCAAATGTGTTCATTACGAAATTTAGAGTCTAATAAGATCAACATAATTGTTGATGAATAGGGTTTTATGAATAGATATTTTATGCTTAGGATTAGTAATGTGACCAAATGGATTTTTAATCTCACTTAAAGAAATTATTAATATAATTTAGGCACCATTGTTATGTAGTGTGATTCAATAAAATAGGTAAATAACCGTTTCATTAATTAATAGTCAAGTATTAGTTTTTTCAGGTGAATAGTGTTTTTTATTTAAAATTTAAATTAAAAATATTTAGAAAATTATTTTTATAAAATGGAGTTCATTTTTGAATTCAGAGCATCGATATTATGTTAAGGTGAATTTTGGGGATTTTTAAGAAAAAAAAAAGAATTTTCAGTGAATAGTAAAAATACAGTTTTTGGGTTTCGGTATGTTTAATGACATCATGACTGCATCATGATGATTTAATGAAGTATATTAAGGGATGGCCGACTAAAGGGGGTGAATTATTGTATGAGGTGTCCCAAGTGTCCATTTCCATAGGCATATACCATGGGAAAGCCCATGGTTTTTCCAATACCACCGATGAGGTGTCCCTTGGCCATTAATGCATTTTCCCCTCACTTTCCCTATAAATACCAAGCCATTATCTCATCCTTTCGACTCCAAAATCATTATCAACTAAGATCTGGTCTCCTTAACTACCAAGGATTCCTACCAATGTTCCCTAAAGCCTTTCAAGGTCCCATCCTTCGAGTTTTAAGAGTTGTGTTTTAAGGTATGGGTTCTCACGTCTCTTTTTCGTTTCAAGTACTCTCGTTTATGTAATTTCTTTTATGCATCATGTTATTATGTTGGGGATGTTCTTTCATATTCATATTACTATCCATTTCATGTTAATATTATTATAGACCCCCTCTTTCACTCATCAATTCGTTTTAAGAATGTTAAGTGACGTTGTTAGGCTGTCAAATTTTCATAAGAAAAAATCTTATTTTTGTCTTCATTCAATGTGTTTTTCATTTCGTATGGTGTGTCTTTCAAATTTCATTAACATGTTCATATATTCAGTATAATCTGTCCCTAAACTGTTCTTTTGATCATTTATGAGTGAGTGACCTATTTCCCCTCTCTTTATAATGTTTTCTAAAACCCTGAAACATAGCTCTTATGCTGCAGAATTTCCGTCTCAAATGTCTCTCTCTTTTTCTCAAAATATTTTTTTTATTAAGTGATTACTCAAATCTCTTCCATCTAAATGGGTATTCACATATATAACAAAATTATCAATATTAAATTCTGGGATTTAGATACATGAGACCCTCTTTCCTTTTCTGTGAGTTTAATGTGACATAAATATCATGTCTTTAAAGCAGTTTTTAAAACATTATGATTATGAAATGAAACCCATTTATTTTATGAAATATGGGTTTTTTATTAAATGATTAATGATGATATATGTGGCTCACATTATAATAAATTCAAATTAAGGGTACACCCTTGTAGCGCTCTAATGCATTGGAAAAAGACTTAATCTCTAGAGATGTCTATTTTTAACGACGGCTTGGTGAATAACCTTGGTAATTCTTAATGACACCTTGGGGAAGGACCATGGTGAAACAGAAATGATTTTCTATGTTAAATGTTGTATCCACATATTAAAGTTTTGAAACATGTTATTTTTTTATTTTATATATTCCTCATGATCTCTTTCTTATTTGATAAAGTTATTTATCACGACCTAATTGAGGTATCTCAAGTTCACATGTAAAATGTTTCTATTGTTTCCTTTACTGGGCCTTCTGCTCAACCTTTATTTTGATGTATGTCCCCAGGTTATGAGATGTAGTAATGAACCTAGGGTGAAATATGGAGAAGCCTTTCAAGTGTTTAAGAAGAATGTTTTATGCTATTTTCATGTATTATGTTCTTGGTTTCCAAGACACTAAACCATAAAGATCCTCAGTTTTTTATAATGTAATGAAAGATTATGTTATAAAAAGGTGGGATACCATATGAATCTTCAATGCATAATAACCAAATTATCTCTTATTGTCCTTCCTTATGTTTCACAAGGTTCCTTACTCTAGGATTTGATATTGCGTGGAAAGTTTCTAAGGAAATGGCTTTAGAAGGACTATGAAATACCCTTATCACCTAAAATTAATGATCTAGGACATTGAACATTATGCATGGATAAATCTGATAACATTCTGTGGTTTGATTATTTCTTTGATGAGATATGTAGTGACACATAGTTCTATAATTCTAGAAAAAACCATTAAAAAATGCCGCATTCCATATATATGAGTCAGATCATTGAATGGAATATTTACCTAGAACTACATATTGTTTGATTCCTATTAACTAATGATATATAGAAATACCTAGATCATCTGTCTAAGTTCCAAACACATGTGCCAAACATGGGTACATTTTTATTCTCTAGTGTTTGACCCAAATTCAGTAATTCATGTCATATTCCTCCTTACTAGATGAAGAAACCACTCCATGCCCTATAATGTCCATCAATACAAGTCCTTCAAAGCCAAACCAAAAAAACATGCTGTAAAATTTGAATTACTTGCACGACATCCCTTTAATAAATCATTATACTGAACATTGTTTTAGCTTACACCTTAGAGGACCCCCACTCATGATGTCAATCCACAATTGAAACATTTCATTACATATTCATGTGGCTTGATTCTCACTATTCTGGGATAGATGGTGAGGCTTTTATAACTCATCCTATGCCCATATATATAACAAAATGAATGATTTACACTCACCTATGTATGGTTCAGATCATCATGGGAGAGCCCAACATGGGTTTTCCATTCATTAGTAAACCCATATCCAAAAAAAATTATAAGCCCCTCCATAAATATGTGTAAGTCCACTACAAGGAACCTTTTAGTTAGGAATATGTGTGGTGTAATTCTGATTTTTATGAGGTATGTATTGATGGTACGATTCTACATCCTGGTCTAGCTACATTATGGTGAAAATTTTCTCTCCCCATATATGAATTTGATCAGTGTGGTGGATCTTCTATAGAAATTGTTATAGATTGAATAATGTGGCCCCATGATAAATATGACACCTAGATATAATATCATAGTACAACAAAAATTATGAAAAAATTGTCTCCCTTATCCTATGTATATCCTCAACACATGGAGGAGAGACCAACATTGGTTACCTTATTCAAAAACACATGGTAGAAAAAAATGTTCCCTTCCTTATAAACAATTGAGATCTATATAAGGAACATTCCACCAATTCATGGTCAATCTCAATCTAAATGTTTCTTTCATACTTAGGTATATTCCTTTAATAAATCACAATATATTTCATAGAGAATTTGGATCGTCATAAGATTTCCTTGTCTATCAGTGAGAAAAGAATCCAACCTTCAAGGATACCTTAGTTTTCAACATGTATAATACAGAAAAATGTGGATCGATCATATATTCCTTAACATGGTATTTCAACCATAAAAAAATCATCCTTAGGTGAAGACCCTTTTATCTCTATATACACTGGAAACATCATGTTAGAAACCCCTATTCAAACATTTTACATAATCTTTATGTACATACTTATCTTATACCCTTTTCCTTGATATGGGAACCCTATGATCATGGTTTAATAATTTCCCCCATCACTCCTGGAAACAATATAACCATTTTTACCTAAAATCTAGGAAATGGAAAATAAATTAATTCCTAATAGAAGAAACACATTATTGATTTTTTTCATTTTGTATAACTCCCAGAATTCTATTATTTTTTTCACATAAAAATGATTCATGTGGGATAAGATATATGGGAATTGTTACAGATTTAATGTTTAAGTAATTCCACAAATAGAATCAACTCGAAGTTCTTATCTCATGAATTTCTATTGCATCGATGGTTATGGGTTCAAGAACATGAAGGAACAACATGGTTCAAAGATGTATGACCTTAAACTATCTTCAGCCAACGATCTGAACACTTTTAAATTAAAATAAGTGTAAATATCCATTGGATATTTTATAATATTATTTGGTCTCCTTATTCATGCCATGTTTTCCCCATTCCCTGGCTGGGTAGACTGTCTCATTGACCAATTTGAGTTTGTGCAATGAAAAATTAAATTGTAACAATCACATGTCTAAGATATAAAATGTTAATATATATGTTCAATGTCCCTATTTCAAAACATAAAACAATGTAATCCTTTTGACCTGGATTAAGTGGACCCCTATTCATTTTGATGGTATCCTAATGTACTATCAAACCATTTCTATATCTATATGTGACATGATTCTCATTATTATGGGTTGTATAGAAAATCCTAGATCATTCATTTTAGGACCATACATATAAAAAAAATTTGTATTATTTCCTTCATAACTAAACACAGCCTCGATCTAGGAAATATGTTGGCTTTACTAATTGGAAAACTCATGATTCCAAAAAAAATTCCCCTTGAATTCGGTCGAATTTAAGAAGGGAATTTCCAATCCATCCACAATTCCAATCTAAATGCTTACATAAATCTCGGACATCCCCTTCACAAAAATACATCATGGTGTCAGAAATTCATATCCTTGTAAAATTAACTCGGCTATCAATGATAATATAATCCAACACCAAAGAGAAAATTGTTTTTAATATGCATAATCTGCCCCAATTTGGAATATCAACTAGGGGAACCTTCATCATTAGGAGAATATCCATCATCTCCAAACACTCAAAAAACATTGTTGAAAAAACCAATTTTCATACATGTTCCAATATCATTTTTACGTACTTGTCCCATAAATCTTCTTCAGAAATGAAAACCCCTTGATCATAACTTTGAACAAATCTCCTCCTACCCAATGAATTTTGAAACATTCTCTACCTAAAAACCCTACATGGTTAATTTTTATCATCATCCATAGTCAGAGCTGTTCAACCTAAACCATCAGTAACATTAGTTTGGCTTACAAGACTCTAAAAGTGATAATGGAATGTGATGTTTTAAATTCTGGTTTCAAAAATTGAAAAATGAAACCCTTATAAAAATATAAGTCTCCTATCACTAGACACACACTCTACATGATATAGTAAAAATAATGTAATTAAAATCAAAAAAAGAATAAAACATGTTAGGTAAAAACCCACATAAGATGGAATAAGAAATAGATAATCATTCCTAGCAACTCTTATATGAATCATAACTAGGAAAAAGTTATGGTTGAGATAGAAAATTTATAAAATCTATGGGGTACATAATGTGACTCTAGTTGAAATAAAACTATTCTAACAATTCATCATGACGTTAGAAATAATTAGGTAATTATATTGATCGAATCATTTAAATTTGATAACATTTACATAAGGTAATTATTGTAAAAGATCCAATATCAGCATTATGTTATAATTTAATGAATAATAAGAGTGAATAAAAACTTAGCAAGAACAAAATTATAATAATTTATGAATCAAAAATCATAGGATCATCCAAAAACTAGTGCCTCTCTTCATTAAGGTTATTGATTACAATATTCCATCAACTTACTTTTGAACTATTGAAGGGCTACTCAAGCCTCATACAAAATCTGTTGATGCCCAGTAATCTCAATAGCCTAAATCACATCGTCAACATGGTGCTTAATCACAACAATAAAAATGTATGTATTTCCATAATCTTGGTCCTCTAACAATGATTGGTGATGTTTTATTATCTATCTGATGGCGTTATCGATCACATATTGAAGAAATATTTTTTGAAGTCCATTTTCATTATCTTGGTTCATTAGATATTTTAAATAATCTATGTTACTATGTTAAAATTGGTATAATGACGCTCATCTATCATCAGTTTTCATATGAATCCATGCATTAAAAAGGATCTATGGTGACTTATGCTCTTTCTCCCACAAGAAAATTGTTTCCTTCAGAGTATAGTGGACTATGTGGTAGTGGAATCCACCGTACGCCAACATGTTGAACATGATCCACATGTGATTAAATTATGAAGTTATATTTTCAATAAATGTATTTTATACTATCTCCCATATATTTTTCTAAATGAACTGGTGAAATTTCATAAAATAATCTTAATACCCCTTGATTTCCACAATGTTGGTCACAAGAGGAGAGGCATACTCCAGAATAAATTATATTATATATTCGTCATGTGTTTCCATTTATATAGTAATTTTACCCATTATTGAAACATTTTCTGTGTTAGAGTTGAGTCTTCCCCTTTTGGTTTGATTGTTTATGTTGATTTCAATGAATGTTCATCGAAATTGTATGACAATAATGATAAGATAAAAAAGGAGATCAAAGAGGGTGATGAAACGCACCCATTGACAAATCAACTACTTAGTTTGGGTCTTATCATGTATTGTTCATATTTTCATTCCCATTGGGGATCTATTAATAAGAATATATTTCATTACTTTGATCAAAAATTATGATAGAAGGATCTCAAGAATCCCCAACTATTGTACCATGAGCTCCTGTTCCAATTGTAATAAGTGATAGAGAGTCCTTGACACTAGAGTTGTAGACTCTGATGGAAATGTTTTCTGAAAATAAAATTTCCCAAAATAAGATTATTGATCAATATATCAATATGAGGAATTTTATTAGTTTTAGAATAAATAAGAAACTCACATATTTCCATGTTATGAACCATCCTGGATACACAGGTACCCTGATACACGAATTAACAATGACATGGCTTGATGGGAATTACCCATCCCCAGAAGTTGGAAACTAGAACCTAGAATCATACAATAATAAAGACAGAACAAATTTTGTGAAAAAATACTATAATCTAAATGATACAAGTTCTCATTATTAGTAATCCAAAAGGTTATAGTTCCAGAAAAAATAGGTAAAATAGAATCCCAATAACACAATGTTTAGGGTAAAAAACAAAAATTAAAACCCAATGCTAAAATCCTGTAATGATTCTATAACATCTACACAGGTCACCTTCATCCCTCCAATTTCATAGGATCAAGAAAATACACTACCTCTAAGTGGTGATATCTCTTTGGCCATACTAGGAATAAGGTAATCTACAAATGCCTGAAGAAAATGTAGGATCTGAGCAACAATCCTTGTAGGTTCTCACCAAGTGTCCCATAATAACATCCATATAAATTAAACCAAATATTAATTCAATTTAAATAAAACAAGGAGTGACATAGTATTCACATATTTAAAAAAAAATCGTTCATAATAAAATAATTGAATGTGTATCAAAATATTATTAAAATAACATTTTATAAAAAAATATTTGGAATGAACAAAATAGTTTCATAAATAAATGGAATATAATATTCAAATCATGTATATCATAACACCATATATCAAGCCTGGCATTATGATAGTTTCAATTAATAATATATTCTAACTAATCATCAATGATCTCATCTCAATGTGTGCACAAATCCCACCACACATGCCATTGGGCCTCAAATCCCTATTAGGGAAAAATGATGGAGAAGTTTGTTTATGTTAGTGTTTTCATTTTCAATCCAGTAATATGGTGGAAGATTCTAGCATTATTGTACTAATTACCCAAAAACTACATAGTCTCACTTGTTCTTTAGTCAACTAATCTACCAATCTATGGAAATTCAGTCATTTTTGATAAACTCAAAATACAATTTACAAGTATCTATTTTCAACATGCCATTCTCATTTGAAAACTAAATCATAGGATTTAATCAATTAATGCCATTTAGAATCATCTTTCAATTTAATATATTTTTCTCAAAATATATATTTTGAAACAAAAACTCAAATTTATTTCTCAAATATACACAACAATTTCAATTCGATTGAAATTGTTGGGTTTTCACAATCACCATGCCTCTTTCAATATAATAATTCATTCATCTAAAATTTTGGATTTTAAATCATTAAATTAATGATTTAAATTTTATGGAATGTCATATGGAATAACCTAAATTAAATTAGGGATCAAATAATGACCCTTAATGAGATAGAACAACAATGAAGGAATCTAAATGCGACCAACCTGAAAATCCGAGATAAAAAAAATCAGATAAAATAATGATTCAATCGGACAACATGATATTATACCACTACAAAAGGGGGTTATAACAGTGGAGGATAAATCCATAATGAGGAAACTTAACTGGGATTGAACACCATACTGTGATTTCTATAAGGGAATAAATCAACCACTACACATGGGAGGAAGCCTAGGGGTCTTCAAAGGAGAACCTATAGATTTCCTAAATAAATTAGGCATACATCATAGATAGAACTACAGGTCATGAGTTATTTACATTTTAAATAAATGTTTTACGGTGTAACAGAATCAAGTTTCAAATATTTTGAAAAATGAATCACCTCGGGTTAGAAATCCAAATAAAAAAAATATATGTTCATTATTTACAGTATAAAATTAGTTTACCATATTCTAATTTTATGATGAGTGGATAGTTGAAAATTTACATCATAAATAATGTATTATTGGTGAAAATTATTTATAATGTTAGGGACTAAAATTAAAATCCATAAGAAACACCCACAACATCAAACTCATCATGGACCCAAAATTCCACAATCTAAAAACTTTCCACCTTTTTACCTAGAGTAAATTAATTGAAACTAACATACATACCAAGAAATTAGGTAATTTTCCATGAAAAATACACTTCAAAGGACTAAAATGATCCCAATAAAAATGGTAATTAATAGAAGAGTTGATAAGTACCTCATAATGGTAATGAGGTGTTATAATCACTGGACTATAAACATTTTATATTCCCATAATTTCATTCAAGAATAATCCATAACAATGATTTGAGTCAACTAATCCAAAATCAATTCCTTATTCACCCATGTCACATATGAATCAGTACCATGCTTCCATAGAACATGAACAAAATGTATAATCTTCCCATTAAGAAATGTGGTCTTAAAATCAGAAATCCTAATTAGATTCCCATTCATTGATAAATCAGGCTCAACATCAAGATCCCCCCATCTTAGAACATGACAAGGGGTGGAAATATGCTTTTGATGTTGTGATACATGAAACACACTATGGACCAAATTCAATTATTGTGGAATTTATAATCAGTAATCCATTATCCCCAATAACTAAACAATATTAAAAGGACTGAAACACAATTGTGAAGCCATTCAATGTTTTATAATAAATTGGTGACCCAACCAAGGTAAAACAATAATCAAATCTTCGTCCTCAAATGAAAACTCCAATAGTAAAAAATTATAATAAGAAAAGGATCTATATCACCTTTGGGCCATCAAAATAATTTGATGAATCATAAAAACAGTCACCATAATCTCTTGGACTAAACTCTTTCCAATTGAGGTACGTTTACAAATTTTCAACCCACACAACAATAATTCAAAAGGACAACCATAAAATTACTCAAATGGATCCATTCGGAAAGTGGGAATGTAAATATTATTTTAGGAAACTAAACAAGTCCTAAATGGTTTTCCCAAGAACCACCAAAGTATATAAATCAAGTACATAAAATTTACTCAATAATATGCATAGATGGATCAATATGGCCTTCTATTATTGGATTATCTCTTGTGCTCATATGTACCTAGGATCCCATGGCCACCTAGAGGGATCTCTAGAAGAGAGAAGTAAAATAGTTATCCCAATCAGTGACTATAACAGATATAAATCAATGTAATATGTGAATTTTCTATATGTAGAGATGTCTCATGTCCTTGAATTTGGTTGTATCTTGAATGGGAATAATGTGATTTGTCTTTTACAGTATATAAATCACACCCCATATTACATTCATCTTTTTAGGGGTATGCATGAACCCGTCTAAAAATTCTATAAGAAACTCATCTCACTTCCAAGTCAATAGTGGAACAAGTTTAAGTATCCCCCAAGCTCTATAGTGCACAATTTTGACGTATTGTTAGATATTTTTACTAAAAACACTGTCTATGATGACTCATATCACACTTGGAAAACATCATCCTTGATGCATATAAAATAAAATCATTGTGGTTTCATGTTCCATATCCCACTTAGAACTATTGTAGTCCCCCATCACATCATTTATCTTTGTAAAAAGAACAAAAACCCATTTCTGGAAACATATGATACCATATAAAGAGAAAAAATAGTCAATGGTCTCCCCACCATAACAACAGTCCCTAATTCATTAAAATTCATCATCAAAATTATTTTCCCAAATAATCATCTCGAGAAGAGAGAATTTTGACTGCACAATAGCCAACAAAATCATTAACTCACTCTATGGGAATAGTAAATGAAACTGAGAAAAGTGATGAATCAGATTCCACTATTTTGATGATTATTTCATGGAAGGGTTCATATGTTTTTGGATTAAGTAATAAACAATGATGTACCCTTATCAAGTGGTTTGGGAAATTTTAAAATCAAAGGAATATATTTACTCCACCAGACCCCTTTGTCATATATTCAAATATTCATGGGAGAATATTAAACTAAATCATTATTTTCATATTAAATGGTACAAATTTCCAAATGACGGTAATGTCCCCAACTCATAAAAGCATGAATCACACATGTGAGCTTGAGATCATAGGTTAGAACATTATTCTGGTCTGTCCTATGCTGCCCAGATCCATAAGCTACCGTGTGATCGACAGACATAAGGTCACAACCCAAACATGAAACTAATGTCTCACAGAATACCACATTTCCTAGTAGATTTTCTTGAAGATTCATAACCATAATACAAAAAAATATCTCAAATAAATAACTATGAAAATTTTCATCCCAAATGAACATCACTCCTTTCCATGTGAGACATGTCATCAAACAATATATCTTCAAGAAATATTTGTTGAATAGATGGAAATAACCTGTTAATCCCAATAATATATAAATCCTAAAAATATTACATAGTTTCTCCCATTTAATTATATATTTCACCTTCTTAGGTTCAAATAAAATATCTGGTTCTAAGACCACAAGTCCCATAAACATTACTCCTCGAATACAGATATCATATTTTGATAACATCTCATGAAGTTGATGTTTTCACAATATTTCTAGAATAGATCTCAAGTGAAAAACATAGTCTTACCCATTCTATGATTAAACTAGGGTGTAATGCAAAAATAACACTATAAAAGAGTTATGGTACTCATGAAATATCATGTTCATCAAATACATGAAAACAATAGTAGCATAGGTTAGACCAGTTTTCATAAGAAGATACTCATAATAAAAACACCTACCCTTGAAGGATATATTCTTAATTTAAGACTTTTTTATTCTCAATTGTTGATAACAAGATCGAAGATAAATATTTTATACCACTTCAACCATTATAACTATTCATATAGTTCATTAATTCATTAAAACGTGTAATTTTTCTTCCCTAAAAATTGATTGAGTTCCAAATAGTCAACACATAAGAATAGTGTAAATCATCTTTCCTAGCACAGAGAATAGGTTCTTCCCACAATGGCATATTCAAGAATATAAAATCTTTATCTAAAAAATAATACAATTGAAATTTCAACTCTTTTAGGCTCAACATGTTCCATACTATATAATGAAATAGATATTGGATGAGTAAAATGTTCAAATTCACCAAAAATAACCACCAATATTTCTAGTGGAAATATAATGAAAATGGATGGGAAAATACCAATATACTCAATGAAAATTTGAGGGATATCTTAAATCAACGATTCACACTCCACATCGAATGAAAAAAATGATATTTCCCTTCCCAATTATAGAAAATAATGTTTGACTTTACATAACCTCAGGTCTAATTTTCCTTGAAAGACATAAAAAACCCCATTATGTGTATTTTATGATAACCATAAATGTTAACCATCAATTTGAGCCTTATGATCCATCTAATAATCCATACAGAAAACGACATCAAGAGGACACATGTAGAGAACCAATGACCATGTAAAATCAATCTATGATATAGAGAAACTAATGTAGGACATTGAAGACCCTAGTATCTTCTCATTTATAGGGACATAGTATTATCCATCGTAAAAGAAAAAATCATCCTACATATTTTTAGTAAATTGACAACTTTTTTTGATATAAATAAGTTGAATGAACCAGTATCCAATAATGAAGTAATTAATTATGAAGCGATCATGATGGAACCTATCACTATTACTGGATCCATATCGGATTCCTCTAGTGACTCTTGCATTACATGTATCATTTCCATTCTATATTTATATCACTAGATCCTCTTTTCTATTGAAACATATTATTGCACCGTGATAAGTTTCGGTGCTTGTGATCCTATATCAAAACATGGATTAGAAATTGAATTATAGAACATTAAGAGGAGGCATGAGTGACTAAAAAAACTATAGATCTTGGGTTATATATAGAAAACATATTTTTAATTCCCATCCTTTCCATGATGGAACCAAGTCGAAGGGTCTCTACCATGTAATGAAGGATGTCTGGAAGGTACCTAATTTCTAGAACCACCACGAGGCTTGTCGTATTTTTTATTTCAGTAAATGGAACTAATAGAATCTCAACTGGGATAAAATGAAACTCACATAAAACATAATTTTAAAATAATTTCCAGATAATCTATCAACACACTATCCAATACTTCATCATATGAAGTGTCCGTTATAAAAAACCTATGATAGAATATATGTTCGACGACCCATCATGAACATCCAACCCCTAATCTTATCATTAGACACAACCATCTGTTAAAGATAAAAAAGATAAGAAAAAATGTTTTTTTAATATGTCACAATCATGTCTCCCAACTTGAGGTTGAGAAATTCCATAGAATTCTCTAGGACCATTGACTCTAGAAATAAAAAAAAAGTGAAAAGAACACTAAATCCTTTCTACTATAATCTCTGATACTTGTTCACCCTCACCATTAAATCCCACCATCTCCTACTAGGATCCTTGATTTAGAAGGTATAATACATCACTTTAATTTAATTTACAATTACTAGTAACCAAAACTTTATCTTTATCTTTTTCAACCAATCCTAATCCTCTTGAGGGTCATTTGAGTCTTAGAATGCTTGTGGTTTATGACATAGAGACTCTTAAGAATGACCTCATGATTCATCCATTCAAGGGTACACAACTAAATAATTAATGAAAATAGATGTTAGTGCCTATCCCAAATCATCAACAGTATACACCACTATCTAAATAAGATTCATGTTGACCAGATGATTTTACTAATTTTTTTCATTAGAATATTCCTCCTACAGCCAATTCAAACATCTTCTTACTGACATGATGCTATATAACATCAATAGAAAACGATGAAATTGTCATCAAGGTTACATAGATAAAAAATTAAATAATAGAAACCAATTTTAAAATTACATCAAGTAGAAATAAATATTGGGAATTCAGCATACTCATTTCATAATTAGGGAAAAGGAATGAAACCATGTCATAAAATGCCTCAAAGATACCTTTTCTCAAACACCCATGTGTCTTAAGGCTTATTGCGATGAGTGATGTCCAGGAACTCACTTCAAACTACTTCATAAGTCTCATAGATCCTACCACATGTATATTAGGAAAACCAAACTACAAAATAACATCAGGGAAATATATACAACTTGTACCATTGAATTAATTTTTTCATGAACTATCTTGAATACCCTCGTACCCTAATACTTGACCTGACACTGACATTTCCCCATGGGCATTCCAGATCCCCATGAGTTGATGACTATATCAGGGAACCATATACGAATAAATAGGGAATTATTTTTTCCACATGATTGTAGACAATAAATGATGCAACTCAGTCCGCTCAATACTGCAAAAACAGAATGTTATATAATCAAACAATTAAAATAGTACTGAAACAATACATCATCAACCGACACAATGTATCCCAAGATAAAACACATAGATAAACCTATGTAACAAGTGACAAACAACTACACAGGTCATCTCCACAATCTTGGGACCCAAAGATGAAGAACAAACACAACCTCTAAGTGGTGATTTTCCTCTACTCTAACCTAGAATAGGGTAATCCTCAAATTATTAAAGGCAAAGGTAGTGTGTGAGAAATAAATTTGGGGAGGTTCTCATCATGTTTTCCATTATCAATTTAGTAAAAATTAAACCAAATATTATTTAAATATAAATAAAACATGGCATGGCATGTAATTCATATGTTTTCATCAAAAAATGATTTCATTATCACTTGATGGATGATATATCCAAATCAGATTAAAATTCATTTTAAAATTTTCACAAAAATAAAATAGACCCATAAATAAATGGAATGTTATCATCAAATAATGTATATCATAGAACAGTGTATCAAGATATGTTATATGTTAGTTTATATTAATAGGATCCTTACACTATGCATTATTGATCTTCACTCATTGTTAACATGCATCATAAGACACATTCCATCAGTACATAACACCCCATTAGGTAAAAAATCAAGCCAAAATATTTTTAGTTCAGTGTTTTAACCATAAATATAGTTATAAGGGGTTATATAATAACATGATTATCCTAATTATTGAATATCTATGCTAAAATATTATTTAGTCAATTGATAAATCAATCAAGGGAAAATTATTCATTTCAAATTGATTCAGAATACAATTTCCTCATTTTAGATTTCAACAAGCCTTTCTCAGTTCAATACCAAATCATAGGTTTTCATCAACTTCTTCCTTTTCAAAGCATAATTCAATTTAAATAATTTTTCTAAAAAAATTATAATTTAAGACAGTAATATCATTCTCAGATCATCCAAACAATTTCAATTCCAATGAAATTGTACAGATTTTCACAATATCAATGCCTATTCTAAAATCATCCTTAAATCATCTTAGATATAGGTTTTTAAATCATTTAAAAACTCATTTAAAATAAATAAAATAGTTTAAGGGTTTCAATTACATGTCAAAATCATATGGAACCACCTACCTTTAATTAATGATAAAATTGACATGCAAAATGGGAAACACCAATTAAAAACAAAGGAAAAGGTGAGTCACAAGGAAATCCACGATTAGAAACATCAATATCAAAATCAGATTCAATTTTTGAAAACAATATCATAACTCTTATAAATAGGGTTAGAAATTATTTGGAGAAATCCACAATGGGGAAAATCACTAGGGATCAATTTCAAACCCTAGTTTTCCAAAAGGGAAGATATCTCCCATTGTGTATTGGAGGAAGCCCAGGATTGTTGGAAGGACTTCTTGAATATTTTATAATGAAATTTGGCATGCATCAAAAATTTTACTATTATGAATGATTCATATACATATTAAATAATGGTTTTATAGTTTAAATTCATCAACATTCACATACACTGAAAAAGGAGTTGTATCATGTTAAAAATCCTAATCGACGAGCTAAGGACATAAGATCATTATCTATGGAATAAAATAGTTTTCACTATAGGAATTTATTATGGTATAAGGAAAATAAAAAATATACATTTTAAATAAATGATTTACCAAATAAATTATATTTAAACTATAACAAAAAAATATAAGCCTCTAAATTCAATCACAAAATTTAAACTCACCATAGATGCAAAATGGAACCCTCTAAAAACATTTCGAAATTTAAACCAATAAAAATTTAACTCTAAAAAACATACATCCTAAAAAATTAGTTTCGTTTCCTCAACAAAAATTTCCCATCATCCAAAATCCCTAAACACACCAAAACCAAAATGGAATCAAAATAAGGTCAAAGAAATACTTGATAAAACATAACAAGATTTTACATTCCTAATCTAAAAAAAATTCAAAAAAACCTACAAGGATATAGGAAAATCTATATTTTGAAAAAAAATACTCCATTCAAATTATTTCAAAATATTTTCCATCAAGACTCATAGTGTCCTCACCTATATGGATATTTGAGACGTTCTCAAAGGACCCAAATTGGATTTTCATTCATTTTAGTAGGCACAACATTTTCAGAACCAGATGAATCAACATCATCATAAATGCCTTTAGCATATGATCTCATATCACTAGCTACCAATTCTAAGATAGTGACAGGCCAATAGTGGTTGCTACAGCGTCCTATAGTAAACTAGTTGGATCTAAAATATCATATAGGGATTAGAAAGTAACTTTTACATGATATCCTATTGTGATTAATTAATGTTACTAGTGTTTTTTCTCTCTATGAAATAACTAGAGATGGTCCTGTTGGGGTTCTTGACATATGTCCCAATGAAGTTAAAGACTCATCTGTAATAGTATACACTTCACCTAAAGGGTTATCTCTGACCCAATTGAGAGAAGATAGGGGAGTAGATTATATAATCCACCAATATGATATGATGCATATCCGAGAAAATTTGATAAAAAATATAATTCTGAAAACTCACCCCGACTAGTGATGCACTTGTCTAATATCATTATTATCCTCATTTCCTTAACATCAAAGCAGGGAAAATCTGAAATTTCTATCATTAGTAGGGTTAATATAAGATGTAATAGAGAACATTCTCTCACTATCTACACCTCTATGGATCTCTTTCTTATAAAAAATTACCTTAACTCAAGGGCATATTCCTCATCCATGATAAGGGTGCCTTCCATAAAATATTTTAGTGAATTCTCCCATGTTGTCTCCATATCATACTTCTGTGAGTTAAATTTATCTATCTCATATTCAATAGCCCCTTTTTTAAAAAATTTGTAAGGAAATTGGAAGAGAAAGGAGTAATACATCATTAGTATTGATGAATTCAGCTCATTCCTCAGTGGTTTCATCATACACTCCCTCAATAGTTCCCCTTATCATCATATCAATTACCTGAACTTTCATTAGAATAAGTCTTCATTGGAATATATGAGATTATATAGCTCTCATATATATGTCCCCAACACGGTTGGGTTGGTATCAAAATGGAAATCACAATATTCTAGGATATCTCCTATATGTGGAATATGAATTTCATCGTGGAGAAATATACACAAATAATTGATGGTGATATGCATGTCTTTCAAAAATTCCAATACCAAGGCCACACATAATCTGATTCTTCCATTTATGGTTGTTTGGAAGACCATATATCCCTTGAAAACCCTTTATTCTAGGAAACCTCAATCTATATTGGATGTTTCATATCCGGAGTTTGAGTTACCTCATGACGATGATGACTTGATAATATTGGATCAACCTGTGAAATATTTTCAATTATATCATGTCTTGGGGACAACATCTATGTTTACCTAAAATATGTTGGAGTTTCAATATCACTATCCTCAGGCTGATTCTTCTTACTTAGCATTCCCCTTTAATTAGTTATCATGGCTTTAAATCAGGGAACACTATTTTCCTACACTTCATAAGGGTATGATGTGATACATGAATTAGAATACTATGAAGTTTATCTAATGGATATACCCAATAGAGGAATCATGATTACAACTTTATATGCATCCAAATCCATGAGGCCCCATATTTATTGCTCTACCATTGGGTGATTATCCATTATACATGTGCAGGAAGTGATATAGTTATTTGTTGAAATCACATGATTTGTTGTCAAAATATATGCATATCATAGTATTTACAAATAATCTCCCCCTAAACACATCTCTCTATAATTTAGTCTATGAAATATATCTTATATGTAACTCCCCGACCCCACTTACCCAGAGTCGGTGCAGTATTTTAATACATTGGTATGATTACAAGGCATCAAGTCCCAAAGGACCGATCAGTCTAGCAATCTTGGAAAATAGATTACATACATGAATGTTACATTACAGTTCATAACATACAAAACAACATAAATAATCCTTTATGAATGCCATTATTCCCTTGTCTTAACCCTGCATATCAATCAAAACACAATTCTTGGAATCCTGGGAAAAATAAAACATAGAAAGGGGTGAGCTTAGATGCTCAGTAAGGATAAAAATATAGTGGAAACTTTCATAAATAAGCATAAATTTTTAAGGAAATGTATAACTAAAACAAAAGCATTTTAAACTTGATCTTCAGCATAATATGGAAAAAATAAAATGAAATAATTCCACTTACTTATTCAAATGGATATTCTACTAGTTGAATAATCACATGAAATATCAATAACCACTTTCAAAATGATGGAATTCATAATACCAGACTATCATAACCACGTATCCAGGGCCTCGTGCTGAGATTACATATAATATTTTGTCAACGCCTCGTGCCAAGACAGTAGTTTGTCTCATGAGACATACCGATGCATCGAGGAGCTATAGCGGGCTACAGTCGTCACTTATTAAGTCCAATGCATTCCTCATGTGAACAGGTTTAAACATAACATAAACAGTTGTATTAAAAATAGAATACGGAATGTCAATACTTTCTCCATAAACCATGAAGGGTATAAAAATAACACATCCACAGTCAAACATATCACAAAACTTTCAATAAAATATGGATGATTTGTATCATAATAAATCAACTTCAATCAAAAATAATATCCTGTAATGGATGCTGACATAGTTGAAAATGATGAGTAAAACTTTTTAAGAGAAGTAAACATTTTGTAAAATTAATTAAAAGTCACACATTTATAAAGGAAGTAATTTTAAAGATATTTTTTATTCAAAGTGTCCCATACCACATTGAAACTTTTGAAAAGAATTATCATTTCAAAACATTCATGTCCATATAAATAAATCCTTAAAATCATTTTGAATACATGGACATTTATTTAAATGATTTATAATGATTAATCATTAAAACATTTAAAATTATGATCTTGATAAACAATACCTTTCACAAATCCTTAAATTATTCATTTTGAAATCATTTTAATGAAAAATGGACTTGGATAATAAAAATTTCCCAGTATATACTTACACATAAACAATCTCAGATAATAATGAGATTGAGTAATTAATCCTTACCAATTTGGTAACTTACAAAAAATACACCCCATGAAAGATTTATCATACAATTAATATGTAAATACACATAAATTAAAGTGTATTACACAAAGAATACAATTACGGGATGTACATTCAACACACAAAAGGTAATAGTGGCAATATGGCATGAATCTCAAGGGAAAAAGGAGTGAGATGAAAACCGCATACCTCATGTATGACTTGACCCGTTCATTCTTTAACATCATGAATAATAAAATAAAGTTAATTACTAATATCTTAAGAACCTTTTTTCAAGTTTATTGTTACTTTAAATGACTTATTACCATGTTATAAGCATTATGTAATCATTTTAGTTAATAACGTTCATTTTTTCGATATTAGGAACTTGACTAAAAAATGAAGTCTATTTTACGAAATTCAAAACATAGAATATTCAATTAGTAATTTAATATTAATTCCCATTGTCAAAACCAAAAGGTTTATTTTTAAGAAATAAAAACTATCACAAGATTGACACTTGTTTTTGTCCAATTTCAAAGTGAAATTCCTTACAACGACCAGCATTGGATTAAATGGTAAAAATATAATCTATTTATACCTACAAACCATTAAAATGAATAATTTAACACTATAAATTAATTCGATTAAAAAAGATGTTTTTAATTAAAATAAAGTATTTTCACTATTCACCCAAATATGAAATTTATCAGGAAAACACCAAAAATTTATTGAAACATAATTATTGTGTCATGATTCAAAATAAGAAGTTTATTTTGACAAATTGAATATATAAAATTTTCAAATATGGGATTTAAAAAGGGATCACCATTAAAAGACGGTAAAAGTGCATTTTTTGAAAAATACATCTTTTATCTGAAAAAAATGAATTAGTTCATACATTATGTCTAAGAAAATAATAATATGGATTCTAAAATTATAAGGATGATATAATGTTAAAAATTCAGTTAATACTATTCATAACCTCTCTTGAATGGCTAGTTAGGTAATCTTATGGTGCGCTTGAACTCGGTGTTGCGTGTAGTGCAAGTTATTGGATTACATTGAAAAAATAACATACTATGAAATATTGGGGAGTTACATTCTTCCCTACTTCAATAAATTGCGTCCACTCAATTTGAAATTGTTCTTCGAAAGTAAAAGGTTGAAAATAGAAAATACATTTGTGGGGAAACCCACATCGGAAATTGGGTTAATAAAATTTAGTCTTAATAAGAAGAAAAGGGGAATGAAGAAGTCACCACCAAATTATGATCTAAATTAGGAGAACACTGGTGGAAATTAGAGACACATAATTGGAGGGAAAAGGTAAATATATCTAGAGAGTGATTGAGGTCATCAATAAAATACAATTGTAGAATTGAGGGCCTCAAATTCATCAATCTATGATGATTTAAAATATCATCGGTTCCACAAAACATAAGGTATTAGGATAACACATTTTTCGTTTTAATATCCCTTACCTAAATTTTAAGAATTAATTTATTCATAGAATAAGAAATATATATATATATATATATATATATATACATGACAAGTATAGTTCCATCCTTTAACTAATTCCTACCAAAAACTAAGCTTTCACTCTAAAAGATAATATAACTTAAAAAAATATTCTATTTATTCTATTCTTATAGGGTTTCAAAAAAAATGAATTTATAATTCATATACTATATTTTTTTTAAAAAGACCAAATTATTCTATCCCGGACATCGTGTGGGCCAGTGGTTGGTGATACACCCTTATCTCCCTTCGGTTGCAGGTTCATCTCTCGCGGCCTTGTCGGACGCGATTGGTTGCCACCCCACCTCCTTGTTGTCCTTTTAAGGAAATCCCATAATAATCTCAAAAATGAATTATCCAAAATACTTCTATCCAAACTCACAGTCCAAAATTTATAAGGAAGATAAATACAATGAAGATCCTTTTTCCGCGTAATAACATGTGAACACTTTTACAACGTATTCTTTTAAAACACTGAAACATCTTGAGTTACCATAAAACCATACTAATTACATTTATGATCCCTTATTCCTTATAGAATACTAGATATACCCCATCTATCCAAAAATGATGTAAACTCCAACAGTGATGGAATATACAAATCATTAATCAGTTTCAAGGTAATGAAGAATATCCAATATAATTTATCCAAATCAATCATGTATTATTATAAATTCACTACCTCAGTATAAGAACCATATTATGATTTATATTTCTCTCAACTATATATTTTCCAAAAATTTAACCTTCTATTGAGTCACTTTTCTTCGTTCAACACAATCTCAAGTCCTTAATAAAATAGTACTGCAGTAAAATCCTTATATACTCCATAATTATTATATCCAGTACATTGTTGATAAAACACTCAAATGACATAATTCATTAATAACAACATAAGAACACTAATAATTCCTCTTCATCTAAGGTTGTATCTTAACATGATTTTTATCCAATAACATCATTTGCAGTATACTCTTGTGAATGGGACATTGATTCATGTAGTGTCGTAACGCCTTGTAGATGAAGCATTGTACATTTGAATTTTTTTTCTTACCCTTGCAATCACGTACTTGGTGTCCTTTTCTCCAAACTTATAACAAACACCCATTCCCTTCTTGTATTTACCAAGGTGATTCATTCCACATTTATCACATATTAGAAAATACTTCTTTCCATTATTCCCTTTATCCATCTTTCTTTCTACCATCCTTTTCTTCTCTTTCTTCTCTTCAAAGCCATAGGATTCAGAGAATCCTTTACTGATCTTATGATACTATTTATTCAAATGACAATAATACATGGGAGACTTTTTCTTTTCTAAATTTTTGCTTAATACCATGAATGTTATGACCCTTATTACTCTTTGGATCATACGTATTGTTGGAGTTCTCGTTCCTTATACTGGGTTCCATTTATAAACAATGGCATGCACTAGGTTAGTTTATAAATTTCAATTCATAATTCCAAACATGTAAAATACCTAACATAAATTGAATAGTTTATGTATATAATCCATTATCACAAAAATGTTTTTTTGAGGATGTATATACTCATAAACCCTTCATAGACGTTTGTAAAGAAAATGAGAATTATCCTAAGCATATCACCAGGGAGTGTCGTAACCAAGAGTGCAACAAAGCCCATTGTTGTGCACCAGTTCCCATTCGAATCTAGCTCAATGCGGTGTTTTTGGGTTTTACCCCTAGGTACATCTATGCCATAGCCGCCTCTACCTGCTTGTATCCATACAGGGATGTATTTTCTTGGAAAACTCACAAAAATATATACATCACAAAAACTCAGGGAAGTTCTTCTATACTAATCCTCAAATTCTATCTTAGGATAATGTTCTCTAATCAGAGTTTATATAAATCTAGTTTCCAAGGTTATTGCTAAACTTTATCTGATACCAACTGTAATGCCCCGACCCTAGTTACCCAGAGTCAGTGCATTATTTTAATACATTGTCATGATAACAAGGAATCAAGTCCCAAAGGAACGATTGGTTTAGTTGTCTTGGAAAATATATTACATACATGAATGTTACATTACACTTCATAACATAGAAAACTACATAAATAATCCTTAATGAATTCCATTATTCCCTTGTCTTAACCCTGTATATCAGTCACAATACAGTTCTTGGAATCCGGGGAATAATAAAACATAGAAAGGGGTGAGCTCAGATGCTCAGTAAAGATAACAATATAGCGGAATCATTCATAAATAACCATAAACATTTAGGGAAATGTATAACTAAAAAAATCCTTTTAAACTTGAACTTCAGAAAAATATGGAAAAAATAAAATGAAATAATTCCATTTAATTATTGACATGGATATTCTACTAATCGAATAATCACATGAAATATCAATAACCACTTTCATAATTATGAAATTCATAATACCAGACTATCATAACCACGTAGCCAGAGCCTCATGCCAAGACTACAAATAAGATTTTGTCAAGGCCTCATGACAAGGCACAAGTTTGTTTCATGAGACCTACTGATGCATCAAGGAGCTATAGAGGGCTCCACCCGTCACTTATTAAGTCCAATGAATTCCTTATATGAACAGGTTTAAACATAACATAAACATTCATATTAAAACTAGAATATGAAATGTCAATACATTCTCTATAAACCCTGAATGGTATAAAAATAACACATCCACAACCAAACATATCACAAAACATTTAATACAATATGGATGATTTTTATCACAATAAATCAACTTCAATGAAAAATAATATACAGTAGAGGATGATGACATAGTTGAAAATTCTGAGTAAAACTTTTTGAGAGAAATAGCCTTTTTATAAAATTATTTAAAAGTCACACATTTATAAAGGGCGTAATTTGAAAGAAATTTTTGAATAAAGTGTCCCATACGACCTTGAAACTTTTGAAAAGAATTATCATTTGAAAACATTCATGTCCATATAAATTAATCCTTAAAATCATTTTGAAAATATGGACATTAATTAAAAATATTAAGAAAGATAAATCTTTACAATATTTAAAATTATGATCATGATAAAGAGTACCTTTCAAAAATCCTTAAAATATTCATTTTGAAATCATTTTTATGAAAAATAGACATGTATGATAAAAATGTCCTAGTAAATAATTACACATAAACAATTTCAGATAATAATGAGATTGAGGAATTAAATCTTTCCAATTTAATAATTTTTGAATCATACACCCCATGAAAGAGGTATCATACAAATAATATGTAAATACACATAAATTAATATGTATTACACAAAGAATACAATTATGGGTGGTACGTACACCATACAAAAGGTAATAGTGGCAATATGGCATGAATATCATTGGAATTAGGAGTGAGATGAAAACCCCTTTCGTCATGTCTGACTTGACCCGTTTTTTCTTTAACATCCTAAATAATAAACTAAAGTTAATTTCAAATTTCTTAAGAACCTTTTTTCATGTTTATTATTCCTTTTATATCACTTATTACCATGTTATAAACATTATGTAATCATTTAAGTTAATGACGTTCGTTTTGTCGATATTTGGAACTTAAGTCAAAAATAAAGTATATTTTACCAAATTCACAACATAGAAGTTGAATTTATTAATTTAAAATTATTTCCCGTTGTCAAAACCAAAAGGCATATTTTTAAGAAATAATAACAATCAAGAGATTGAAACTTGTTTATATCCAATTTCAAGTTGAAATTACTTACAATGATCAGAAATGGATTAAATGGTAAAAATTTAATCTATTTATACTTCCAAACCATTAAAATGTATAATTTAACACTATAAATTAATTCAATTAAAAAAGTAGTTTTTAATTAAAATATAGTATTTTCACTATTCACCCAAATATGAAAGTTATCAGAAAAACACCAAAAATTTATTGAAACTAAATTCTTATGTGTTTATTCAAAAGAAGAATTTTATTTTGTCATATTTAATATATAAATGATTCAAATAAGGGATTTAAAAAGGCTCCACCATTAAAAGACGGTAAAAGTGCATTTTTTTAAAAATACATCTTTTATCTGAAAAAAATGAATTAGTTCTTTCATTATTTCTAAGAAACTCATAATATTGATTCTAAAATTATAATGATTATATAATGTTCAAAATTCCGTTAATACTATTCATAACCGCTTTTGAACGGCTAGTTTGGTAATCATGTGGTGCGCTTGAACCCGGTGTTGCATGTAGTGCAAGTTATTGAATTACTTTAAAGAAATAACGTACTATGAAATATTGGGGTGTTACATTATATGACCTTATCTCATCATCACAAAAGCCATTATTGGTTAATGTTTTGGATGGAGGATCCTCATATGTGAAGAAGTTATACTCTCCCTATTGGATCATATTGTTCAATGATTCACTATACTTCAAGGAAAAAGTTTTAATACAAGAAGAAACATGTAAAAATGGTTGGAATCAGCATCTAGGAATCCTGCCCTCACTCGCCAAAAATAATAGAAAAAAATACATAAGTATCCACCCCCTAACACTTGGAATGGTCTTAAAATTATGAATGGGGCCTTCCCTGTATACACATGCAACAAAACTAGGAGATATTTTAAAATATAAGGGCTTCAAAACCGACATTCACCCATTAAACCAACTCATATTCAATGATGAATGACCTCATCCTCAAATTGTCATTGGATTCGTGGATTTTTTCATGTAGGTACTCAACCAGATTGCTAAAAATCTGATGAGTTGAGTATTGGCATTGATTCAAGACATGATTGCATACCCCAATTTATTATTTTGTTCTTTAACTAATGTAGGCTAAAATTTACCTTGAATTACCCACTTTACAATTAAGGACATAAGGATGGGAATATAAAATGAGGACACTCTCCTTTTTGTTTCAATAAATCATTCATCCATGCCTCAATATGTACTTTACCCCATGGTATATAAAATTATATTATGAAATTACAAGTTATTTTTATTAGCTCTTGATCCAAATTTTGAATTATTTCAAAATAAACCCACATAATATTTTTTGGGAGAAAATCATCAAACATATCTCTGAAAAATGGTTCAACTGAGATCTTATATAAATCCCAAAGATTAATTTTTCCTTCTCCATGCATCAAGTGGAAATTATTTTTCTATGGGATTGATTGGCTGAGAATCTCAGGGATGATATTCAAATTATTTTATACATTTTAATGTGGAAACCAAATTTTATCATACCTCACAAACACCTTCAACCCTAATTAAATTTTTTTCATAGGTTTTTCACACCCAATAATTCCACATCCATATAGTATTAACCCAAATTTTGGTGTGGAAGGCCTAGTCTCCCTTCAAACCCTTTGATTGGGCCATTCTAGAATAACATAATAAATATTATTAGTAGTGTGGTTTTGACTTAAGAGAATGATACTTCAAATCTTGAGAACATGTATTGTGGTTCATGACACATACGAATGTTGTCATTCCCTCATTGAAGAATCCACCCATGGATTAGATGTTAGAAGTAGTAATGTTTTTTACTCCTTGTACTAATAATGTGGCATGTAAGTCATAAATAAAATAATATGTATGTATTCCAAGATTCCATGGTCATAGAGTATCAATTGTTCACTATCAGGATATTTGAGGTTGTACTTATTCATATGTCTCACAAGGCCTAAAAGGGTGGAGTCACAAAATTGGTAGTAATCCAGCCTAATGATTTCTAGCATATACAGGATTTTTTGAATAATGTTGTCATTAGAAACATTAAACATTTAATAAGATATTTAATGTATATAAATAGAACACATAGGTTTTGATTAGTGCTAAAATAAAATTCAATGTACATTGGTGATTTTTTGGAAAAGGAAAGATGTCACGCAGGTGACATTCTTAGGTGACCTCTCATAGGTCACTTGACCAAGTGAACTAACAAAGATCACTCACCCAAGAGACCTAGTGGAAATATCTCATGGAATTCACTATGTGTAAAGGTCTGGTGTTAGTTATTTTGTAAAGATGGTAAGCACTGAGAGATGTGAAGGATATTTGCATGACAAGAGCACGGGGAAAGAGAAAAAGATTGAAAATGTGATGTGAAGGTGGAACCAATGATATAACACTACTTTTGATTCCTATGTGAGATACATGCACAACCAAACTTTGTGATTGACTTGTAAGACCAACCTGGGTATTCGACATGCGCCATCAACCTGGTAGATTGACATTCAAAACCGAGCTACATGATTACATGCATGGTGAATGCGAACACTATATATATATATATATATATCTTTTTTTCTTCTACTGAGATAAAATAATTACTATTTTAATAAAAGGAACATGAATTTCTAGGAATTATGGGTGACAAGGTGTGAATAATCCACCAAATCTTGTCCTTTTTTCAACCTATTTATTAAATCATCACTGTTCTAGTTGGATCCCATCCTATAGGGTGGGGGATTTGTTTGATGAATTCTTTTTATAAAACCATAGAATACCCCTAAAAATAAGGGAAAGAAAATGTAAAAAAATTATCCACATATAGTGTGCCCTACAATTTCCTATGTGACCAACACCTCACATAGGTCCCACCTACACAGACCGCCTACACAAAGAACCTAAATGATCAACCAATTCAAAGATCCTACGTGTACCTCCCTGCATGAACCACCTACGTGATCCACCTACATGATGGACATGTGAATACTTACTCCTTTTCCCAAGGTCATGACATATCCTATAAATAGGACCCTCAAGCACCCCTTTTTTCATCAATAGAAGATGAAGGGTCAGCTCAAATATCAACTCACCCAAGTCCATTAATCATGTTCTCTAAACCATGGGTATCCTTATTATCATACAAAATATGATTGACTTAGAATTAGTAAAAGGATTATAGTTCCTCAAACGCCTATAAATCCATGAGATTATATGAGGATCCTCCACCCCTACTCTAAACATAATTGGGCATAAGTCCTTCCCTATCCCAAAAAACTGAGCTCCATCATTTCAAGATATATTTAGGAAACCCTTAGAGATCAGAGAAATGTCTCTCCAAATTGAGGTTTCACATGATGTTCTTCACCCAAGAAATCATCCAATGTTCACTAATATAGCAGTTGTGTAAGGTAACCCTTGGTTCATCCATGTAACGCCTCAAAGAGGTATCTCCCAGATTGATCACATATCACATGGTTGAAGTTAAAGACATATCACCTAAATATCACATGGGAAAAGATAAAGAATGATATCCTTGTAACCACCTAGGTGAAACACTCTCCATATCTCCCAAGTGTCACATATGTGATATTAAATCAAGATCACCTAGATATTACCTGGTTGAAGCACTCTACAACTCACCATGGTATCACCTAGGAAAATGATCCTCTGATCCCTCCATCAGAAAATATATTATAGGGACACCCCTTACTTGGTACTCTATTCTAAATGAGAAAAAAATTAAAACCTCTACCAAGGCCATCAGTTGTGTATGGTAAAAATATAAGATGAATCAACATATCCAATTGATCGTGAATTCATTTGGTAAAGGAAGTACCAGATTTATCATCCCCATTAGGTAGGGCCCCCATAATGTTCACAATAAAGAATTATCATGGTAATGAGGTCCATAGTCTTGGAGGAATTTGTAGGGACCTTCCCATTTTAGATAGTGAGGGGAACCACATTCCTTTTCCATAGATAAGGGATAGTGTTGTGTCATTTTCTCCCCTCTAAAACTAGGAACTGGGAATCCATCTGAGAGTAAGCCTCTAGTAATTCTTGTGGGGCATGTCCCACTTTCCATATTTTTTCCTTAATCGACTAGAAAATGTTGGATATTGTGAAAAGTGTCATATAATCCACCTCCTCTTGTTTCTCACGCCAATCATGAATCATGTGGGATTAGAGGTTACTGGTACTTATACCACTAACATAATAAAATAACTGCAAATGGACCTCTTACTCAATGTAAGCCCCACAACCATGTTATCATCTCCTAAACGGGACATATTACCTATAGTAAAAACAATAGATGGACTTATTCTTGATGAATCAACCAAATGGGCCTCCCATTTATGTGTAATCCCCAATAGATACAAACTACATGTGATTTGATTCAAGTACACACAGGATAAATAGGAATCCTCCCTGAGGATTAGAATAAACACATTTTAATAAATCACACTTCTTGTTGGTCCATATTCCCAATAAGATCACACACCACACCTTAGACGCTTTACTCCTTTTATGTAATTTTCACCTCATCCTAATCGGCAAAAATTCCTAGTGTAGGGGATCTCATTATAAGGTCATATTTCCTTCCAGATCAACCAGAAATAAATGCTCATGAAGAATTCCCACTCCATCATTTTCTTGGAATCTTCTCCCTAGACATCCCCACCACATGTCACTAAACTACATTATAGATTCCTTTTCACATGACCCTAAAAGGAATGATGTGTCTCATTATGTGGCACTAGAATATTTGTGTTCTTATTAATTTAACAAGAATATATAAGAATCCCATCATAGGGGCCTGATCTTGATATCAAATCACTAACCACCTCCGCGATCGTAATAAGCATCGGATCGTTATGTCACGAGGCTTTAAAACATTATCCTATAAATAGATAATTACCATGTATATATTAAAATGAGATGGAAAATTTCTAATACATATATGTGGATATCATAATGGAGATCCTAAAATAAATATATATGGATCCATTGATAGAAAACCCATAATACATAATTATGGTTACCCCTGCATGTATACATGATTTCTTTCAAATGAGAACATTGACCAGTTTTATTTAAAGGATTATAAAGTAATCAAGAATATTACTTAATTCTATTAGTGGGTCTCAGAGTAGGAAATAATTCTACAAAAAAGGATTTGATGATCCCAAAAATTCATCCTCTCATCTAATGGGAGTTCCATAGAATCATTGGTAAAATCACTCAACAATGACCAACCTTTGGAAAATTGGACCATTAACCTCCACAGACATAGAAACTATCAAGCATGTCTGGTTCAAAAAAAACAACACTGAAAACTGCCCCAAGTAAAAAAGGCTCACAAAACAACCCTAAAAACCCCTAAAGAACAAAAAAATCCATAAGAATCGTAAAAACCCTAAACCCAAAAAAAACTCCATAACCCCTAAAATCCCCTAAAAATGAACAGAAACAATAAATTAACCCTAACACCCATTTCAAATCGTAATCATTATACAATAGATCAAAACCCAAAACTCTAAACCCTACACCCTACACCCTAAACCCTAAACCCTACACCATAAACCATAAACCCAAAACCCAAAACCCTAAACCCTATACCATACACCATAAAACCTAAATCATACATCCTAAACACTATAACATACCCCAATAACCCAAAACCCTACACCAAAAACCCTATACACTAAACCCTAACCCCTAAACCATACATCACAAACCATATACCCTACACCCTAAACCCTAAACCCTACACCCTAAACCCAATATTTTAGACCAAATATCATTTAACCTACATCCTAAACACTATACCCAAAACCATATACCCAAATCCCTAAACCCTAAATCCTACATTCCAAACCCAATACCCTATAACTTAAACCTTGAACCCTACACCGAGAACCCTATACTCTAAAACCTAATCCTCATAATATACACCCTAATCCCAAAACCTTATTCCCTAAACCCTATAACCTACACTGTACACCCTAAACCCTAAATCATAGAGCCTATACTTGACACCTTGCACACTAAACCCAAAACCCATTACAGAAAACACAAAATCTAAAACCCTAAATCCTAAAACCTACAAACTAAACCCTATACCAACACAACAAATCCAAAACCAAACTCCCAAAATCCAATATCATAAACCTTAAACACAATACCTTTCACCCTATTCACTACACCCTACAGACCAAAACATATTCCCTTATCTCTACAGCCTAAAACCTACACTCTAATCCATATAACCTGAACCCAAAATCATAAACCAAACACCCTAAATCCTAAAAAATAAGACATAATCCATAGACCATAAACCATAGAACATACACCCTGAACACTAAAACATACACTGTAAACCCTACAACATACACCCTAAACCATATTACTTACAATCTAAACCCAAAAACCTAGAGTATAAACCCTATATCATACACCATAAATCATAAACCATACACCCTAAACCCTATAACTCACACCATAAACCATATTCCTCACATCATAAACCCTACACCCTAAACACTAAAACACAATACCCCCACCCTAAACCCTATACCATACATCGAACTCCCTAAACCCAATACTCTAGACCACTATCGTATACCATACAATATAAACCTCAAACCTTACACCATTAACCATATACCCTTGTGATGTTCTAAACCCATTTCCATAAAAATTAACTGTAAAAGGATGACCATGTAGCCTCAAGTGCGCCTCGTCATATTCTAGAGGCTTCTAACTAGTGGTAAGGAAGTAAGTTTGTATGATGTGGAGATTATACCCTCTTTATCCGAGTGGATCATAGTAGTGAATAAAAAAATAAACTATAGAAACAGTATAATAAATGTAACTACAACAAAAACCATCCATATGAACATAATATGACATAAAAATTACATAGTGTAATGTAAAAAAAATTATTTCATGATTCTATACAAAATGCATGGAAGACAAAGGGAGTAGGGAATAAGGCATTCATATTACATGATATAAAAAATAAATTAATGAGTAAAATATATCTCTAATATATTCATGATAATAATATAATTCCTCTACTAGTGTACTCCATTCTATTATAGAAAATCAATCCTTCATTGCTGTTGCATCCATTTTTCCATACCCATATCCATGGGATCCATCTGGAGACCAATCGATAGTCCAAATAGGGTGTGAGTAAATCTCAGTAGGCCACCGCCAATTGTTTGAAGTTCTCTATAGTATATTAATATGAAATAATTAGTGTGTAGAAATAATAAATTGAGTAATAAAATAAATTATTCATGTTGTTCTAGGTTCCCCATGGGGCACTGTCTGATAATACTTGTTTTAGACTTAGCCGATATTTCATTAGATCATTTTTTATTTTAAATATATGTTTATAATTTAGGACATGTGTCATAAAACTGAGGAATATTTATATAGAGATCATTATTTTAATTTCCATAATTCCATGTTATTATACTTGTATCAACTAGGTGAACTCCACTAGGGTTTACCCTTTGCAGTTCTCCCTAAGGGGAAGTTATACCTAGGCCCTAGAATCATGTCCTTTGTAGCCTCAAAGCTAGACATGAAAGGATACCATGGAAATAACCATGGTGTTGTATAACATCAATTTAAATTTAAGAAGAATAATCCAACTAATTAAATTTAATTTAATTGGATGAAATATAGGTGATCCCTCCGTGATAAGCTGAGGCATTCACAATCTTAATAAAAAATACTGATTCTATGTGTGGTCATTCATTTGGTATACACATTAATGACTCAATTGGATTCCCATGATCCCATCCTTGAAAACCACAATGGGAGTCAAATTATGACTCATTGAATGTCACACAATTTAAATAATTCATGGATCACGAACATAGTTAATCACGATATAATAAATAATCAATGGTCAAAAATGAAAATCATATAAAATATCAAATTTCATACATAAATATGGTCTAGGTGACATGGTATTACCAATAACCATTCATTTTAAATCATATATATTTTCATTAAATTTAAAATGATATTCAACACACCTTATTTGGTGGTTTAATCACATAACTATGTCTTAGATTAATAGAAATGTTTCAACTATTAAATTCTATTAAAATTAACCATTCCACTAATAAAATTCGATACAACACATCTCAAGCGTGGTTTAGATGAAAAATGTGGCAAATTGTTTTCATATATTTTAAAAACAAACACACTAAGGGGGTGGTCCAAATCGCGTTAGAAAAACTCTGATACTAAATGATAGGTTGGAAGGATAACCAAGTTAAGGTGCTAAAAAATTATTAATTCAAAATTAAATATAATTTCTTCACATGGAAATTCCAGAGTTTATAATGAATGTGAATGATATAGACATCCAAAAATTAAGAGAAAATCATACGACCAACTATCTTATATGGGTAGATGAATCAGCATCTAGTATAAGCCTTTAATTAATGATGTAATAAGAGAAATCGAATAAATAAACAAATGCCCTAAAATAGGTCATATGAGCTCACAAGGAAATAACTCGAATGATAGTGAAAGAAAATGACAAAATAACCAAGAGGAATCATACACTAACTAATGGTCACCCAAAGTGACCGAAGGCACATGAATCAAATGGATGATGGATATACTGGATCAAATCCTAGCTTCATTGTGGAATAGGATATCTCTCTAATAAGGGTGCCACTATGCATGAGTAGTGAGGGAGGTAGAGGAGAAAATTATGATTAAAATAAATATGTGAAAATTTAAATTAACCCCATTTTTTATAGGAATCAATGTATTCATGATTGAAAAAGTGGATTTATGGTATAAATTACATTCACAAGGTATTATCAAACATAAGGGATCTTCCAATGTTAAATTTAGTACGTATTTTGACAATTTATTCCACAAATGAATAATTCACAATGTAAATGTGTATTCATAGAGAATAAAAATAGATTTTGTAGATCTACCCCCAAAAGGTTAATAAGAACCATTTTCCAAGGACCAAATAATAACAATTTAACCCAAATATTATAAATAACATACCCAAAAAATTAAGGTATCTTACTACCTCCCCCCTTAAAGCATGTATTCATTGGGTTTCCCCCCATGGGTGGTTGAACCTTATTTGAGATTATGTCTATCCACTGAGCATGTATATCAGCCTATCTCTCCCACGTATCTTCATATACACAACCATACTTCGATAACACTCAAACTAGATTAACTATCTGACCATAGAGAGACTTTATGTTATGATCAATAATACGATATGAAACTCCCAAAAAGAATAACCAAAATCCGAATCAATGACATTAGTTACAAGGAAATGAGATGGATCAAATAGATAATGGAAATGATGAGAAATATTACTTCATGCATGGTCTAACACCTCAGAGGCAGAATTAATTAGTAGGCTACCAACCGACTCTTTCCAGGATATAGGAAGGAATATAAAATATTGGTTCCGTCTACCCTTGTATTTGAATCGATAAATTATCCTATCTAGGTGAAACATAAAAGAAAAAATGATATCCTACCTCAAAATCCATAGTTCGGTGCTAATGATTGATAGAATACTTATTAGAAAATAGAGTCATATCCATACACATTCTGATAACTTGAACCAAATATGATATCTCTTAACCAAGGAATGGTCCTAGTAGTGCTTCCTCACCGACCTCTAACCAGTATAAGGGTGATCGAAATGGCCTACCATATAAAGCCCGATTAGGAGAAATTTTTATAGACTCTTTTAAACCATTATTATATAAGAATTTATAATAGATATTTTTTCCCATTATAACCAACAAAATCACGGATGCATGCTAAAATAATGTCCTCTAAAACCTATATATTATTCTCAGACTAAACATCATTCTGAGGGTTGTATGTTGTACTATGATGTTCTTATGAACCTTGAGGCCTATGCAACCCTTCCTAGAAATGATAATTAAACTCAGTCACCATGTTTGATACAATGGTATATAGTATCCTATATAGGTGTATAATCTATCACACAGAGATTCTACAAACTTTTTTCCATTATGAATGTCTCTTTAAAATTTTAAAAGTGAGAATCCTTCGTCATCATGTCTATGATAACCCATACAACATCACTGTCATGAAGGTATTTCTATAAACCTATCGTAAAATATAGAGTTTTTTCATCATATTTTTACTTAAGAATGGGTAATCAATGTGAAAGACTAGAAGACAACATGTTCTCTACCTTGTCCTAAATATATGGGGAACACCATGTAATGAAACTTGTTATCTACCTCTTTATCCAAAGCCACCAATATAGGAAGCATAATTCTCGATATATATTGGTATGTCTGAGATGTACTACCCATATGGATTCATGATATTATCACATCAAATCCTATTAAATGTCTCTAGGAACCCATAAACACCCACGAATGGGTAAGATCTTATCACTGTCAATGACCCAGCAATGTGACATTTCTTCACCTGAAACGCTCCCCCTTAGGACTAATCCCTTGGGATCAAAAATCGTTCTCATATTCACTTGATACATAAGAGAATATTTGACCACTAAATAAGTAATTGAACACTAGTTGTGACACTCTTGAACCTCGATACGAGTCTTAGAAAATAAGGTTATCAATTACAATTATTCACTATTAGACTAATCTGGTTTTGTTTGAGTCTTCTTTCTCTAAGGATTAGTCACAACATTTCTCTTCATAGGAAAATAATCCATCTAAAAATCAAAAGAATAAAATTATTGAAACCATATATAATTTTTGAGATTCAAGTCACATTTTCAAAATATGTAATTGAGGATTTTATATTCCATGTATACTATGAACCATTCTCCATGTAGTTAGTTTCTCTAAATATGTAAGGAATGAACAAACACTACTATATTAGGATCATGTTTTGGTAAATTATGCTTCTTAGGCCTCCACTTTTGAGGCTCATATGTAAAAACATGACCCCTTTCATAAAAATAGCTCCCAACCCAATACATGATGCATCCAAATATACAATATATCCACTATCAGGATTAGATATAATCATGATTAGTGTTTAGGTAAGTCTTCTATTAAATTCCTAGAAGTCATTATCACAAGCTTTAGACCATGATAATTTGGTATCCTTCTTTATCAAGCACATGAGAGGTTCTAAAAGGTGTGATAATTCTTGAATAGAGTACCTATAATACCTATCCATCCCCAATAAATATTGAATATCAAAAAATTTATTAGGGTAACCTCATGAGAAAATGAATCACACCTTCTCTAGGTCCATAAATACCAATGATTCTAACATAATGTGACTTAAGTAGTCATATTTCTCAATATAGAAGTGTATTTTTGTGAGTTTGGAATATAACATATTCTCTCTTAATATACTCAAAATGATATCATGATATTGGTCATGGTCATGTCATGTATATAGGTACAGCAAGATGTCATCCATAAAGATGGACACAAAATAATATAGATATAGGAGGAAAACCTGAATCAATATACCAATGAATATTTCCACCATGTTACTGAGAAACAAAACTACAAAAATACATGTAATGACCATATATTCATAGGAAAGGGATTCATGATAGATCCAAGGTCCTAACTTTTATCTAATGATGTCCCAAACTCAAATAAAATTTCATGAAACCCATGCTCCTCAATGCTCGTCAAATAGGCTATCTACATGAGGTAGGGGATACCAATTCTAATCTGTATAATGATTGAATTTCTGGTAATCTACACAAATACTAATGGATATGTCTGACTTCTTTGTGAAAAAAGGGTGAAACCCATGGTGAAGTAATAGGTCATCTATACCCCTGATCTTGTAGGTACTATAACAACCATTCGAATACATGATGTGTATTTGGTACGATTCTGTAAAGAGGAATAGGTACTCGTGTTTTTTAGAGAACCATATCCATATTAAACTCTACCTGCCTCTATTAGGATATAACATATAAAATTAATTAGGGAAGAGATACTAAAAACGATTCACCACATTAGGGAAATCTATCTGGAATGTTTCATGATCTCTTAGAAAAATATTGGTAATATAGTATATCACTCTACCCTTCCAATGATGCTCGGGTTCAGCATGACTTACGTAGACATACCATTCCCAATTCTCAATATAGTTACCTCTATTGAGTGATGTAATGGAAATCCTCTGATGATATAAACCATTATGGGAGCGATAAGTTACTAACCACTATATTTCGAGAATGATATCAAATCCCATTATCTAAATGATGATAAGATCCCATAAGAAAGATAATTTTCTATATTTATGGGGAACTCTTTACATTGACATACACTTTCCAATCAGACTCTAAATGGGGTATTAAGAGTCATCAATCCACAAAATTTTATAATTTCAACCCAATAGATTTAAATAATATAAACATGTATAGTGTATTTTGATGTGCCTATAGAAAATAAGGAATATAATAATGTAAAGGTTACCAAAATCATAAATAGAATTGTATAATTCTTGAAACTTTACTCTATTTGAGTATGATGTACTATATAAATCTTTCTTAATCAGTGGTCATGGGTCACAACCTAACTACCATGAGAAGTTCCTCCCAACTACTATTTCATTTAATAATTCTAGCTTCCTTTTCCTCATATACCTCCTCGTATTATATGAAAATGGGTACTGGATCTCACTACCTAACAAAAAAGTGTTAATCCCACTCCATAACAAGTTGTTGGTGCAGAACCCCTCTCACAAACCATTATAGGTAAGGATCTATAAAAACACATACTAATACCCATAATTATAAAATCTAGACACTTCATTAGGTATTTACTATAGTGAGGTTCATGTGATCCAACCTACTACATTGGTGACATACCACAAGCATACATGGGTGCAGACTTTGAATACTACATCATCCCCAAGAAGGTTCAAAATGATTCTTCATGTTGGTCATGTACCAATTTCGTATTGAGGCACTAAACCACTGAATCCCACTCCTTTAACATTCCAAATTATATTCTCTAATAACATTTTGTGATATGTTGGAAAAGATTCACTCACGAGTTACCAAATCATATTATCCACTTGGACACAAGCACACATCCTCATATAGTAAATATTTCCATGTAGTAGTGAGGTTTTTAGGATGTTCAATGTGGAGACTATACCCTATTTATTAGAGTGGATTATATCAGTTAATATTAACAATAAATAAAAGAGAAAATATAAAAAATGAAACTATATATGTAAACCTTGTAGATGAACATAATATGAGGTAAATAATACCAAGAATCATATAAAAAATAAGGATTTCATGATGCTATATGAAATGGGGGAATATTAATGGATTAGGGAAGAAGATATACATAATAAGTTAATTAAAAAATATGAAACATATATATCCAACAGAATTGTGAGCATGTATTTGGTCCTCCACTCTCATACTACATAATTGTATATAATATCAAGTGACCTTAGGAGGACACTTCACTTTCTCCCTACTTTCATCCATGTAATATGTACAAGTACCAATCAGTGGCCTGAATAGTGTGTGATTATAAATCAACCAGTCACCACCAATGTTGTCTAGTGTTATCAAGTATGTGAATATGCAATGATCAGTTTGAAATAAATATAAATAATGATGATAAATAAATAAACTATTTCATATTGGGTTCCCCGGGGGATACAATTATATTTTAACTACATTAGCTAATGTTAATAATGTCTTTGAGAATTTTACACTTCAAATTTATGTTTATAAGATGGGTCCTAAGACATAAAACCAAGGAATCCATATATACTAATTGACATGTAAATTTACAAAATTCTATGGAATTTAAGTTATATTGACTGGGTGAAGTCGACAACGGTGTACACTTGTGTTTTCACCCTAAGAGGAATTCGTACATGAGCCCTAAGATAATTTTCTATGTAGACTTTGTTATATACTTCTAAAGATACCAAGTTAAAAACTAAGGTAGTCTTTAACATCAATAAAAATCCAAGGAGAATCATCCAAGGAATTCAATTTAATTTTATTTCTAAAAATATAGGTGGAACCTTATTTATAATAAGTTATATTCACATTCATAAGAAGAAGACTATATCCATGTTTGGTCATTCACATGGTCGACACATAAATTAATCATTTAGTTACCCATGAGACCATCCAAGGTAATCCACATTGGGTTTCCATTTATCACTCATGAAATGATATTCCATTATGGTATTTAATGGTCTATGACCATATTCAATCACGATATAATAAATAATCAATGTTTTTCCAGTGATAAGGATAGTCAAGATTGTATTTCATACTTAAAAAAGGGGTTGGTGAAATTCTCTTACCATTTTCTTTAATTTTAAGTAATTTATCTTTTCATTAAATTTAATATTAAATTACACACACAATAGAATGTTAATTAATCACATACCTAAGGATTATAGTCCTAGAGAGGCATCACCCATTCCTTTTAATTCAATTATTCCATTCATGTTCTAAAGTACAATTGAAAACACCACAAGGGTTGTTTACATCAAAAAAGTGTGAAATTTTCAGACATTGTTAAAAAATAAACCTCAATGGGGAAGCTCCTGTCAAGGATGAAAACCTCCATTTATGAATAATATGTCAAAAAGAAACCAACAGTATGGTTCTAAAAACATAATAAATTAAATCGACATTTTAAAATTCATTACATGGAAAGTCTGACGTAAGTAATGATAGTGCATGGTATAGTAATCCATAAATTTATAACAATTGGAATGACCACTAATCTTATATGTCTAAATTAATCCTTGTATAGTATTGAACTTTAACTTAGTATGGAGTGGGATTAATCTACTAAATAGACAAACACGCTAAAAATACGGTGTATCATGTTGCATGGGAAAACATCCAAATATAGAGAAATAAAATGAGAAAGGAATATCGGGGAATAATAGACACAATAAGGGTGATCCAATATGACTGATGATGATTGAATCAGATACTAGAGAGAGATCGTAGCTCAAATAATAGATTGATAGTGGAAGAGGATAGTTCTCTAATAAGGGGGACAATGTGTGTGACAAATGAGGCAGGAGGAGAAAAAATTATGGTTAATGTAGTAATGGGGAAGAAAGACACCCTATTTGTTATTGTCCTCGAGTTATTTATGGTGTAAAATGGGGAATTACGCCATAAATTCACCTTTCAAGGGCTCTTCCCAAACTTATGGGGTTTAACCTAGGACAATTTATGGCATAAATTGTAATGCCCCGACCCTTGTTACCTAGTGTCGGTGCATTGTTACGTATCATTGAAATTCTCACAAAAGATCAAGTCTCGAAATACTGATTAGTTTAGTAGCCTTGGAGGTACTAGATACATTCATAAGTTTTACATTACATCATAAAATGGAAAACTACAATAGCATTGTTCACATTGACAAAACTGAGATTCCATAGACTATCCCTCTTGGTTAGTCATAATATACTTCTTTGAATCCTTGGAAAAATAAAACATAGAAAGGGGTGATCTTGGATTCTCAGTAAGGATAAAAATATAGTGGAACCTTTCATAAATAAGTAAAAAAAATTCAGGCAATGTATAAAACCAAAAAAAATCCTTTTACACATGAACATAAACATAATATGGAAAATATAAAATCAAAATAATTCTATTTACTTACTCACATAGATATTCTAATAGTCGAATAATCACATTCAATATCAATAGAAACGTTCATAATGATGGAATGCATAATGGTAGACTTTCATAACCACATAGTCAAGGCCTTGTGCCAAGACTACAAATAAGATTTTTTCATGGCCTTGTGCCAAGACACTAGTTTGTCTCATGATTCCTATTAATTCATAGATATTCTAGAGAGGGCTCCACATATAACTTACTTTGCCCACAAACCATGAATGGTATAAAAATAGAACATCTACAGGCAAACATAACTCATTCAATACATTCTGAAAGATTTTATTGTAACAGATTTACTAAAATTGAGAATAATGAAGGATATTGACATAGACAAAAATAATCATCAAAACTATTTGAGAGAAATATCCCCCTTTTTCTTGAAAACTTTCAAAAGTCACACTATTTTTCAAGAAGCCGTTTAAAAATAGAATATTGATTCAAAGATTCCTATACCACTTGGAAACTTTTAAAGGAAATTTTAATTTTAAAACATTAATTTCAATATAAATAAATCCTTAAAACCATTTTTATAACATGAACATTAATGAGAATGATTTAGAATAATAAATCATTAAAACATTTAAAATTATATTTTAGTTAGAGCTCCTAACCAAAAGAGGGACACTAGAGAACAAATAATTGAGGTATTAAAAACATTATAATATCATGAGAATAAAGGGATTCATGATAGGATATCTGAAAGTACAGTATATACACCATATAAAAGTGAATTGGTGTATAACAACAATGAAGTCTTGAGGGAATGTAAATTGAGATGAAATCTAATATAGTGACTGTATACTTAGGTTAATTATAAATAAATAAACTAATTGTGTGTGAAAAATATAAATACACACAATATTATTGGATATTATGTGTAAATAAATCAAGGGACATTCACACATATTCTTGTAAAAACTACATCAATGAATTTGATGTTTAACTCAATAAATGGAGATTGAGTTAAAATTACTCTTATCAAGTTCATATCGATGACATGAGAATTTATCAATGGAGTGTTTATGTATATCAAAAGTATATCCAAAGAATGGGGAGTGTAAATTACTAAAAATAATAATAAATATTGATTCCACATATAATCATCCAGTAAAATAATCATTGAAGTATGTGCAAATCTGAATGAGTGGAAATTGAAATTTGAAATCCCCTTTCCAATTTGGTAACTTACGAAACATACATCCCATGAAATATAGATCATAAAATGAAGATGTAAATACTAATAAATTAAATTATATTACAAAAATAATACAATCATTGGGAAATACGTACACCATCTAAAATATAATAGGGACAATATGGCATGAATCTCATGGAAATAGGAAGTGAGATGAAAACCCTTTCTTTGTTGTGATAAATCGAGTTGTATGGCCAATATTTAATAAAAACCAAATGAATCACCTAATACCATGAATATAATTAGAATCATGATAATATATTTCAAACGGTAGTCCATAATACACGACATCCAATAAATAAGTGGTGAACAATGGAAATCTCACAGAATTAAAAGTAAGATAAGAAAACCCTTACCTTGTAATTTTCCTTGGTCGAGGGTAGGATAACCTCCTGTTTAATGGTGAAATAATTTTCATTAAATTATTCAAGAATAATATACATTAATATGATATCAGATATGATCTTTTAATAATTGTTTGCTAATAATATCTTAGTATTCTCGTTATTTCTTTTGTTAACTGATTCATTTTCCTTTATATTCTTTAATACGTGAGTCATATTTTCTATGTATGGGATGTATCTTATTCATATACCAAATGATATCATGTTTTTAAACATTATTTATAATCATATAATTAAAATTAGTCTTGAATGGATATGATGGAAAACAAATCTCATCGCATTCGTGGAGATGAAAATATGTATGTACGCACGAGCAACAATATAATTCTTTTGATTTTAATATAAAATATAATTGGATGGTATATGATATATAAAGAATACTTATCATGTCATATTTATTATTTACGTCAATTACTACTCATTATTATACCCATCCAAATAATAATGTATTGAATAACTATTCTACCACGGCGTGGAGACGGTAAGATATAAGTATGCACATATGGTGTCATGTCATTCAAAGGATGGATATAATAATGAATATGGTCATACAATTTTTATAATAATATCACATTATATAGAATATACTGGAGTTATTATTTTAGAATGGAAACATGAACGAAAAAGGATGTGGAAGAAGAAAGGAACTTGAAAGAGATGGTGAGATATTTACCTCTTCTACGGGTTCCTCTTTTTGATTTGATCAAAAGGGCTCCATAGGATGGATTTCTAACTAATGTAAGCCCTCTACGATGAAGGGAGGATAGTTTAGAGGGTATTTTTGTAGCCGTTGGCAGATTCCAAAGGCTTTGAAAGTTTTAATTTTAGGGATGGGGGAGTTCTCTTTTTTATTAGGGGTGAGGGGCACCTTAGGAAATGTTAGAAATATTATTTTATAAAAAAATAATTTTCGGTTTCTAGAGGAACCAAGATGAATTATTTAAAGGCTAAGGTGGTGATGTGTAGAAATACACTCAACCAATATGTTTTATCCATGTTTTCGTCGCTATATTATATTTATCTTCTAGATTTAAATCTTAGTTAAATAGTTTGACATTTACCATGTCTTTTTGTATTTTTATATTATATGGTTAATAAACTTACGCTATACTTCCAATCGAACCCCAAGTGATACATTAATGATAAAAATTTCATTATATATGTCTTTTTTCCAAACCATAGATTTTTTGGATTAGAATATAAATTAATAATATATTATTGTTTTTAAAAACCCTTTTATGTCAATTTTGACACTATTTGGTATTTTGTTTTTGCTAAATTCATAACAAGATTATTACTTTGAAAACATTTAATCTAACCAACCCTAACATGTCTTATTAACCTATAAAATTAGTTTAATTCATAAAAAGTCTTAAATTACTTTTATTTGGATATTTATAATATAAATTATTTTAATATTTCGTTAATTAGGTAATTACTGCATCATCATTGTGTCATAAATAAATTAAATTATATAATGTATAAAAAATATAAAGAAAATACCATTATGTAGGAAATATTTTTATAATTCTAATTAATATTTATAGTATAACTTATCTTATGTGTAACCCTATATTCAAAATGGTTTAGTTATTAAACTATGAATTTAACAATTTTAACTATTCTTTGAATTAAATAATAATAAATCCCTAATATAATCCATGTGGACAAAAGAGGTTCATATTCTATTCCTAAGGTTGTTTTTGTTCTAATTATAATTATCCAATAGAATTAGGATATGTGTTAGGGTAATTATAATATCATTTTTACCCATAATTACCCTATTTACTTTTAACAATGGGAAATAAAAGTAAAAAGTTACTATTCACCTAGAATTATTTTCATCTTATTGAAACACATTTTTTTACTGATATAAACCGTGTCTCTGGGAGATTTGAAATTACACTTACAAATGAAGTAAAATAAGTTTTGTGTAAATTTGAAAATACTCATAGGAGGTGGGTAAAAGACGGTAAAAAGTTCAATGATAAATTCTATATATATATAATTATTATAAACTAACTCTAATGAATTACATTGAACTTATATAGGTATTATATATATATTTGGACCTAAAATAAATTTAAATAAAATAAATAATTATTTAAATAAAAAGTCAGTTTTAACCAATAACACAGTGTTTTTCACTATTCATCAATAATTGAATGTTTTCAGAAAAATAAAAAAATCCACCCTAAGATAATTTTGATATTAAGAATTCAAAAATTAAGTCTATTTTACCAATTTCAAATCATTTAAGTTAAATTAATTAATTTAAAATTAATTCATGTTGTCAAAACCAAAAAAGACTATCTTTATGAAATATTAACTATCAAAATATTGACAATTGTTTACGTCAAATTTCAAAGTGAAATTACGTACAATGACCATCATTGGATTAAATGGTAAAAATATAATGTAATTATACTTATAAACCATTAAAATTTATAATTAAACACTATAAATTATTTTGATTAAAAAAGTTTTTTTCAGTTAAAATATAATATTTTTTCACTATTCACCCAAATATGAAAGTTATTAGAAAATCACCAAAAAATTATTGAAACTAAATTCTGATGTCCCAATTCTATATAAGAAGTTTATTTTTTCAAATTAAAAATATAAAAGTTTCAAATATTTTATTTAAAAATTGTTCTCCATTAAAAGGTGGAATAAATTCATATTTTCAAAATAATTATTTTATCCAAAAAAATGATTTTGTTCTTAAATAATGACTAAGAAACTCATAATATGGATTCTAAAATCATAAGGATAATATAAAGTTCAAAATTCAGTTATTACTATTCATAACCGCTTTTGAACGGCTAGTTTTGTAAGTCATTGTGCACTTGAACTCAGTGTTCCTTATAGTGCAATTCATTGCATTACTTTGAAAAAAATTACGTACTACGAATTATTGGGATGTTACATTCTTCCCTATATAAACAAATTCCATCCTCATAATTTTAAATTGTTCTTAGAATATAATTGTTTGAAAATAGAAAATACCTTTTTGGGAAAACCCCCTTTGGAAATAGAGTTAATAAAAAAATCACTTTAAAAGAAAGAAAGAAAAGTAAAAAAGTCACCCATGATAACCTATACTAGGATTACATGTAAGAAAAAATGGATATGGAAGATAAACTAAGTGTTATGTTCTGATGGAGAGGTATATAAAAAAGATCACAAGGAATTTAACTACAAGAAAACCACAAACCTGTGATGGGAAAAACGGTCATTAGTTTCCGAGTAGGAATAGAAAATGGAAAATATTTTTTTGTTTTAAGTTACATTACATAATGATGAGGAATTTATTTATTAGACTGACTATGAACATAAGGAGATATAATTACTTTTTAATTATAGTTTCATTCTTTAATACATTTCTCACTCTAACTCATTTTTTTAAATTGAGGAGTATTCAAGATGACTTGGTCACACATGAAGAGCTAGAATCAATTTCTACAGAATCACATGATCCACAAAGGATAAAATATATATTTACCTTGTCTTTCAAGACTAATCAAAACTGAAATGGTTAGTACAAGATCAGATGATCCCCCAAAAGTATATTCCTTTAGGGAAAGAAACACAAATCTTAATTTCTAAAATTAAAACAACAATACCCCAAAGTTAAATAAATACCATTAAATAAACAATTGTCCTTAAAATATTTCAATATAATCCAAACAAATATTGAAACCCAAAACATAAAATAATTTGTTTATATAGTCCTCCATGTTAAATTGTATCTCCAAATGACATCGGCTACTCTTAAAGTCACATACTTAAAAGTAATTAACCTAATAACATATTCTATTGTATAGATTAATCATTTCCATAAATAACCCAAATCACAATAAATCCTCAATAAAAACATATATAAAAATACACCATTACTCCTCAAATTAAATCTCATAGTATTCTATTTTCCTTAGGCATATATCGTTCCCAACAGAGTAAACGTCTTCCAAAATAATATTAATCACTTAATCACCAAATCATTTTCCGATACTAAGGGTACTCATTTGATAATAAATAAGATCCCAAATCATATTGTTATTGATCAATAAAATCATTTAACTAAAAATAATTTGTCACAATAACCAGGGACTTCTCGTAGTCCATTGGTAGGCGATAAATCCCAATCACACTCTGGTGGTGGGTCTGATTCCCACAGCTTTGTCTGACGCGATGGGTTGTCACATAGATTACATGTTTTCCTTTTTCGAATACTGTATTTTATAACATTACCAAAATGAGATAAAATACTCAAAATACCCATAACAAAATTTAACAAAAAATGTTATCTCATTCCTTTCAGTTTGATCCGAAAATATAATAACTTGTAATTGCCTCAAAACCAATTATCATATAAAACCAAATGGTTATTTATAAATATATCCACAAGAGAAAAGATAATTATTCCTTAAATATCATTTTTAGATGAAAATTGCACGGTTATAAATACAAGAGAAAATTATTCCAATGTAATCCTCTCAACAAGGAGCACTAATAATTTTAAACGTTTGTGCAACCATTTATTTCCATATAGCTTCATCATGGACCAATAAAATATCCTATATAATAGGGTATTCACTCGGGTAATGGAAAGGTCCCCTACAATTATAGAAAATGAATGTAAATGGATTCTTGGGACTATATTTATTTTCTAACATAGTACTCTTCATTTTTCCTCGGAAATTATTTACATTATGTCCTTCTTTCCCACAGGTAAAGAATTTCATTGTCCCATTGATACACTTTCTTGGGTGTCTCCTTCCACATTTCCTGCATGATGGAAATTGAGGATTCTTTTCTCCATGGTCTCCACTGTTGGAGCTCTTATCATTCATCACCTTTCTCTTCTTTGTTGAGACCGGGAAATTGGTCAATATATGTTGTTGATCATATTTTTGGAAAAATTATTTGGCATGAACACGATATCTTTTATGCCTATCAACATTCCATTTTGTTTCTCATATCCACTACTATTCCCACTTTGTACATCATGCTCAAAGATACTATGAAATCCTTGGAATCCAGCCATTTACTAAAACCAGAAAGCAATTTGTGAGTAACAGCAGTTAGAAAATCATTTAGAGAATATCATGAAACTGTATTTTTAATTTGAAACACATTAGGATTAACCAAGGACATTTATTCTCATATTATATTAAAATCCTTCAAATCAATTTGTAATGAAAATGTAAATTATCCAAAGCATATCACCCGGGAGTGTCATAACCAAGAGTGAAACAAGGCCCATTGTCATGCACTAGTTTCCATTCGAGTCTAGCTCAAAGTGGTGTCTTTTGGTTTTACCCCTAGGTACAACTGTGCCAGATCCACCTCTACCTGCTCGTATCCAGACAAGGATGCATTGCATGGAAATCTCAGAAAATATCTACAATACCAAAATTCTATGAAGTTCTTCTATTGTAATCCTCAATGACATTCTTAGGGATATATGCTCTAATAAGAGTTTATCTAAATCTGTTTTCCAAGGATTGTAATAAACTTCATGTGATACCAACTGTAACGCTCGGACCCAAGTTACCCAGAGTCAGTGCATTATTACATATCATTTTCATGATCACAAAATATCATGTATCGAATGACCGATTAGTTTAGTAGCATTGGAAGTACTATATAAATTCATAAGGTTTACACTACATCATAAAATGGAAAACTAAGACAACATTATTTCTATAGACAACACTTAGATCCCATAGACAATCCCACCAGGTCAGTCATAATATACTTCTTTGCATCTAGGGAAATATAAAACATAGAAAGGGGTGAGCTCAAATTCTCAGTAAGGATAACAATATAGAGTAATATATCGTAAATAAGCATTAACATTTAAGGAAATGTATAAAACCAAAACAAAATCCTTTTACACATGAACTTCAGAATAATATGGAAAAGATAAAGTCAAAATATTTCCATTTACATACTCACATGGATATTTTACTAGTTGAATAATCACATGAAAAATCAATAGCCACTTTCAGAATGATGTAATGCATAATGCCAGACACTCATAACCACATTGTCAAGGCATCGTGCCAATACTACAAATAATATTTTTTTCAAGGCTTTGTGCCAAGAAACTAGTTTGTCTCATGAGACCTACCAATGCATCAAGGATCTAAAGAGGGATCAACCCGTAATGTACTATGTCCAATTCATTCCTCATATGAAGATTTTGAAACAAAACATAAACATTCGTAATAAAAGTCGCATACGAAATTTCAATAATTTATCCACAAACAATGAATGGTATAAGAATAGCACATCCATAGTCAATCATAACTCATTAAATACAATATGGATTAATTTATTATAACAGATTAACCTCAATTGAGAATAATTAAGGATATTGACATACATGAAAATAATCATCAAGACTATTTGAGAGAAATACCCACCTTTTTCTTGAAAACATTCAAAAGTCACACTATTTATCGTGAAACCATTTAAAAATAGATTTTTGAATAAAAGTGTCCCATACAAATTTGAAAATTTTAAAAGAAATTTTAATTTAAAAATTTTAATGTCCATATAAATAAATCAATAAAACCATTCGTAAAACATGGACATTAATGAGAACGATTTAGAATAAAAAATATTTAAAACATTTAAAATGTCATTTTCGTTAGAGTTCCTAATGAAAAGAGAGACACCTGAATAAAAATAATTTAGGTAACCAAGAAATTATAATATCATGACAATAAATGGATTCATGATATACTATGTCAAAGTACATTATATACACCATATAAAAGTGAATTGGTGTATAACAACATAGAAATCTCAATGGAATGTAAATTGAGATGAAATCTCTTATAAAGCCTATATGCTTAGAATAAGGAGAAAGTAACGAAATAATTATGTGTGAAAATATAAATTCATTCAATATTATTGTATATTCAGTTTAAATAAATCAGAGGAAATTCACACATATTCTTGTAAAAACAACATCAACGAATTGGATGTTTAACTCAATAAATTGAGATTGAGTTAAAATTACTCTTATCAAGTTCATTAAAATGAATTTAAAATTTATCAATGGAGTGATTATGTGTATCAAAATTATATCCATATAATGGGGAGTGTAAATTAATAAAAAAATAATAAATATTTATTCCACACATAATCATGGAGTAAAATAATCAATGAAATATGTGCAAAGCCGATTGAGTGGAAATTGAAATTTGAAATTCCCTTACCAATTTGGTAACTTATGAAACATAAATCCCATGAAAGATGGATCATAAAATGAAGATTTAAATAATCAAAATTAATGTATATTAAACAAATAATACAATCATTGGGCAGTACATACACCACACAAAAAATAGTGGCAATATGGCATGAATCTCACGGAAATAGGAAGTGAGATGAAAACACTTAATTTGTTGTAATCAATGGATTCATGTGACCAAAAGTTAATAACCACCAAATGAATCACATAATAACATGAATATAAAGAGAATAATGATAATATATATCAAATGGAATTACACAATACTCCACATCCAATAAATAAGTGGTGAACAATGGAAATCTCACAGAATTAAAAGTGAGATAAGAAACCACTTAGCTTTTACTTTTCCTTGGTTGAGGGTAGGTTAACCTCATGTATAATGGTGAAATTTTTTCTATTAAATTATAAAATAATTATATGGATTAATATGATATCATATATGATCTTTTAATATTTCATTATTAATAATATCTTAGTATTATCCTCATTTAGGGTGTTAACTGATTCGTTTTCCTTTATATTATTTGTGATGTGAGTCATATTTTTTATATATGTGATGTATCATTTTCATATCCTAAATGATATCAAGTATTTAAACATTATTTTTAATCATCTAATGAAAATTAGTCTTGAATGGATATGATGGGGAATGAATCTTATCGTGTTCGTGGAGACGGTAATCCGTACGTACGCATGAGAAAAAATTTCATTCTTTTGATATTAAAATAAAATATAATTGGATGTTATATCATATATACAGAATCATTATCATTTTATATCTATTATTTACATCAATTATACATGATTATTATACCCATCAAAATAATAATGTATTGAATAACAATTATACCATGATGTGGAGACGGTAAGTCGTACGTACGCACGTATGGTGATATGTCCTTCACAGGATGGATATAATAATGAATATGGATGTACCATATTTATAATAAATTCACAGTATATAGAAGATACTGTAGTTATTATTTTTTAATGTAAACAACAAATAAAAAGGAAGTGGATGAAGAAAGGAACTTGAACGAGGTGGTAAGATATTTTCCTCTTATTCGGGTTCATCCTTTTTATTTGATCAAAAGGGCTCCGTAGGTTGGTTTTCTGACTAAAGGAAGGCATCTAGGATGAAGGGAAGATAGTTTAGAGGGTATTTGGGTAGGGTTTGGCCAAGAAATTTTTTTTGAAACAGTGAATTTGAGGGAAGGTGGCGTACCATTTTATAAGAGGGGTGAGGGGCACCATAGGAAAAACTAGAAATATTATATTAAACTTACATAATTCTCGGTTTCTAAAGTCTCCAAAATGAATTATTTAAAGGATTAAGTAAGGGATGGGTCTAAAACCACTCAACCAATATTTTTTAGATAGGTTTGGGTCACTATATTAACTTTACCTTCTAGATTTAACTCTTAGTTAAATAGTTTGACATTTACCATGTGTCTTTGTATTTTTTTGTTATATGGTTAATAAACTTACTGTATACGTTCAATTGAACCCCAAGTGGTTAATTAATGATACAAATATAATTATATAATTATTTTTGACAAACATGAGATTTTTAGGAATAGAATATCAATCAATAATATAATATTTGTTTTAAAAAACTCTTCTATGTCAATTTTGACACTATTTGGTATTTTGTTTTTGGTAAATTTATAATAGAATTATTACTTAGAAAAAAATTCATATAAACAACCCTAACATGTCATATTAACCTAAAAAATTATTTTAATTCATAAAATGTCTCAAATTACAATTATTTGATTATTTATTATATCAACTATTTGAATATTTCATTAATCGGGTAATTACTACATCATCATTGTGTCATAAATTAATTAAATTATATAATGTATAAAAAATATAAATAAAATACAATTATATAGGAAATATCTTTATCATTCTAATGAATATTTATGGTAGAACTTATCTTATGTGTAGCCCAATATTAAAAATGGTTTAGTTATGAAACATTAAATTTAACACTTTTTACTCTTTTTTGAATTAAATAATAATAAAGTCCTAATCTAATACAAGTGGACCAAAGAGGTTCATATTTTATTCCTAAGGTTGTTTTTGGTCGAATAATACTTATCCAATAGAATTAGGACATCTTTTATGGGATTACTAAAATCAGATTACCCTTAATTACCCTATTTACTTTTAAACGTGGTTAATTAAATTAAAAAAGTTACTATTCGCCAAAAATTATTTTTTTCTTATTAAACCATGTTTTTCATACTGATATCAACGATTTCTATCAGATTTTTGAAATTCCACCCACAGAAGCGGTAAAATTATGTCTTATGTAAATTTGCAAATACTCCTAGGAGGTGTGTAAAAGACGGTAAAAAGTTCAATAAAATTTTTATATATCAAAAATTATTATAAACAAACTCCAAGGAATTACATTGAAATTATATAGGTATTATGTATATATTTTTACCTAAAATAAATTGAAATAAAATAAATAATTATTTAAAAAAAGTTGGTTTTAATAAATGACTTAGTGTTTTTCACTATTCATCAATAATTGAATGTTTTCAGAAAAATACCAAAATTTCACCCTAAGAAAATTTTGAAATTATGAATTCAAAAATTAAGTCTATTTTAACATTTAAAAACATTGATGTTTCATTAATTAATTTAAAATTAATTACCGTGGTCGAGACCAAAAGGCGTATCTTTAAAAAATAATAACTATCAAAAGATATACACTTGTTTACATCCAATGTCAAAACGAAATAAGTTAAAATCCACATCAATAGATTAAATGGTAAAAATATAATCTAATTATACTTCTAAACCATTAAAATCTATAATTCAGCACTATAAATTATTTTTATTAAAAAAGTTGTTTTCAGTTAAAATATAGTATTTTCACTATTCACCCTAATATGAAAGTTATGAGAAAAACACCAAAAATTTATTAAAACTAAATTCTTATGTCCCCATTCTAAGGAAGAATATTAATTTGTCAAATTGAATATATAAAAGTTTCAAATATTGGATTTAAAAAGGGTTCACTATTAAAAGGCGGTAAAATTTCATTTTTTGAAGAATAATTCATTTATCCGAAAAAATGAATTTGTTCTTACATTATGTTTAAGAAACTCATCATATGGATTCTAAAATTATAAGGATTATATAAAGATCAAAATTCCGTTAATAAAATTCATAACTTCTTTTGAACGGTTAGTTTGAAAAGTCGTGGTGCACTTAACACAATGTTGCATGTAGTGCAAGATTTTACATTTTTTAAAGAAATAACGTACTATGAAATCTTGCGGTGTTACATAAATTGAAATATTTTTCCATAAATTCTTATTTATTGCTAAAAAATTTCAACATAGAGAATTTCATTTTCTATCGATCTACCGAAAAGTATAAAACAACTATTTTCTATGGTCAAAGAAAAAATGCACAAACCAAAACATAAAAGAATAATGTACCTAATGAAGGAAGGGATTGTACAACATCCCCCCATAAAACAAATCGCCTCAATTTTACCTTATGGGGGTGGTTAAACATTATATAATAATAAATTTTGTAACTGAGCACATATATCATCCTCTCTCTCTTATGTATCATCGTACACATGGTCATGCTTCCATAACGCTCGTACTAGAGGAACTTTCCTTCCATGGAGATCCTCTGTGATATAATCAAAAATATAAATAGGATAATCCAAAATAAGCGTAGCCATCTATCTCACCTTTATTAGGCTGAAGGACATGAGATGGACCAGAATAACAATGTAATATCTGAGTAACAATAAATATGTCATGTATGGATCGATACCTCTGAGGTAAAACTAATTGATAATATATCATCCTATCTCTTTTTTTTATAAGGAATTTCTTGAAAAAATATATGTTCCATATTCCTTTTTCATTGAATTCATTAATTCCAAAATCTAGAAGAAATTAATATCAAAACATTATCTCCCACCTCGAACTCCAATATTCGGTGATGATGATTGACTTAAGGCTTCCTTTTTAACTAAGTGCTACTCATACACTTTTTGAAAAGTTGTACATAATCTATTATATCCTGAATGAGACAAGGTTCGTATAGTGCATCCACACATACCTATAACTAGTACAAGGGTGATTAGAATGACCTACCATACATGTAATCATACATATCCATTTTTATAGTCACTTTTAAAATGACATATATGTGAATTCAGCCCGAAAAAATGTTTCTCCAATGAAACTCCAAAATCAAGGATGCAGGCTCAGATAATATCCTCTAATTATTGTTTAGTATAATCAAACTGACCATTGGTTTGATAGTTATATGATATATATATATATATGTGTGTGTGTGTGTGTGTACTTGTGAACCCATATCCCTCTATAACCCTTTCTAGAATTGATAAATAAACTAGGCATGCATTTTTGATAGACTGGTACATGTGACCCAAAAGAGGCATATAATCTTTTGGACATACATTATTCCTTGTTCATCCACTTAAAAGTTATCTTGAACATGAAATATTTGAGAATACTTTTCCAAATTGTCTATTATAACCCGAACAAGGTCACTTCCATGATGGTATTTTGGTAAGTCCATCACCAAATTGATAATGATGTAATACCATTTAAACATAGGAATGGGTAATACTGTAAAAGATCTACATTATTCTGTTGATACTCTTTCACCTAATTATAGTTGTAACACTCATTGATCAAATCCACTATTTTCATATTCATCCCAATCAACAAATAATTTTGGTGTAAGTCACAATACATCATGGTATGTACGGGTTATACATCTAATTTGGAACCATGTGATTTATAGATCAAATCTTATCACAAATCTGTAAGAACCTAAACACACCCATGAATGCCTAATATTATATCATCACCAGTGACCCAAATGGGTTGTAGGTCATCACCTGAAATACTCTCCCTTAGGAATAATCTATTTAAATCAGAAAGATATCTCATCACCACTCAAACAAAAAATATAATTCATCACCACAAAAACTAATATTACAGAATGTCTTTGAAACTATAATCCTCAAGATTTATATCAAAAAACAAGGTCATCAATTTCAATTCACTGCTGGCCTTTTTAACTACATGTGTCTGAGTCTTCCAGCTCATATCACCATCCACTAAATTTCCTTTCCTGGGAATATAAGAAATTCTCAAAAGAAAAATACTATAAGAATTAAATCCACCCACACTATCTAAAATTCACGTCACACTATTTGAATTTTTATTTTAGGATTTTATGTTCTATGTATACTATGAAAATCACCCCTTGAAAATAGTGTCTCTAGAAATGTATAACGTGAAACAAATATACTTCCCCAGGATTTTGCTTTCGGAAATTACACTCATGGTCACTCAAATTAGAAGACATATACACCATGAATCAATTCCCTTGTATCAAAATAGATCCCAATTTGATACCTTATGCATCACAATATATTATATAGCCTATACAAATCTAAGGTAGAATCAGGATCAGAGATTAGGTTAGCCATTCTTTCAATTCCTAAAATCCCTTCTCTGATTATTCAAACCATGAGGATTGTAAAACCTTATTTTTAAAGATCATGAATGTTTCTTAAAGGATAATAAGTCCGGAATAAAATACCTATATTAACCATATATCCCAAATAAATATTGGATAACAAAAATGTTCATGGTTTTCTTCCTTGACACAACAAATCTGACCTTCTCTAGGTCCACATATACCCCTGATTTTGAAATAATCTTACCCAATAGGTGAACTTTATCAATAAAGAAGTGTAATTTTGAAATGTTTTTATATAAACTATGCTAACGTTGTCTGATCATAATGATATCAAGATGTTTTAAATGATTGTTCCGTGTTTGTGATTATACATATAATTCCTCCATGAAGATGACCGTTAATGAATATAGATAATAGGGTAATGAAAATTCACAATAGACCTTAATATTGATGGTATTTTCATGAGACTGAAAACATTATAAAATACTCCTAAAGAACATACATTGATTTGTAATATACTACATGGTATGTATAAGATGATAAATCATACATGACGATATCCAATCCTAAAATAATTTTTTGAAAAAACTATGGATTCATGGATTTTGGGGAAGAGATCGTCTATACAAGGTAGTTGATACAAGTTCTTAATAATAAGGTGATTCAATTTCTTTAATCCAATAACATCCTATTGATTTCATCATTCTTCTTGGTGAAAAGGAAGGGTAATCCCAATGGGTAAGTACATGTTTTTATAATCCCTTTATCTTGTCAGTCGTCTAAATACCTTTTGAGTTTCTGATGCTTTATTGGTTCCAACCTATAAGGATGAATAGAAACTAGTGATGCTCTGAGAACCTTATCAATAGTAAACTCAACAACTATATTGGGAGGTATCCAAGAAAATTCATCAAGGTAGAAATCCTTGAAATGTTCTATCACATGTGGCAAAGATGCCAGATTTGATCTTTGATCACTCAAGAAAAAGTCTAGAAATTATGGATATCACTCTACTCAACCTATAATACTCAGTTCAAATCAACCTTATTTGATATTCCATTATCCCTTTTAATGGTAATTACTTTACTCAAGTTATTTGAAAGACACCCTTTGGTGATAGAAATTGACATGATCGTGATTAGTTACTGACCAGCCCATTCTGAGAATGATATCAATGCTCTTCATCTTGGGGATGAAAAGATATTATAAAAAATGATATCTTCCAATCTCGAGGGGGCACCGATTTCATTGGAATATTCATTTCTATCATTATCCTATTGGAGTATCAAGGGTAATAACTCAAAGGAAGTACTGGATTTCATGCACAAGACATTAAACAATAGAGACATGTATATAGGATAATGATGCACCTATCTAAAAAATGGTAGATATAAAGGTAGAGGATAACAAAATTGTACCTGAAACTATAGAAGGCACATCACTCATCTCCTTGGGAGTAGGTTGAACTACATAAATCATGCACATTTTTTTTGGCATTGAGTCCCAACCTGAGTACCATGTATAGGTCCTCCCCGATAGCGCTATATATTAAAAGTCTATATTCATCGTCCTCATCCACCTCCAACACCTATATTGACCATGTTACTCCATCTCCCTATAATATCAGTGGTTGATGATACCACTCCAAAATCTATAGTTAGTGTAGAATCCCTCTCAATATCCATTGGAGGAAATGTTCAATGATAATGATGAAAAAGACCCATCATATTGTAAGATTGGAACTCGACTAGGTCCTTACTACAATATGGATTCATGTGTCCTGGACTACCACGTTGGTGACATATCACATGGATACTCAGGCATAAAAACCAAATAATACTACTTCAATGATAAGGTTCAAAATGATTCTTTTTTTTCAAGATGAGACACTTCCCTATCATGATACTAAGACACTAAAACCCACACCTTCATCATCCATTATGTCATTCCCTTATACCACATTGTGACATCCCTAAAAAAGTTCACTCACATATAACTAAACTAGGTTGGCCATAGGACCTCAAGTGTGCCTTCCCATATTCTATAGGATTTCGAATTGAAATGAATGTGTAAAGTGGTATGGTGGGGAGAATACACCCTATTTAGCAGAGTGTATTAAAATAGTGAATAATAAGAAGAATAAGGAGAAATGATATACTATATTAAACCATAGAAGTAAAATATCAAAATGAACATAATCCAACATAATGAATACCTACTGTCATATACATAATAATGATGTCATGATGCTATACCAAAGTGGGGCATATAAAAGGAGTATGGAAGCGGGAATACATAATACATTCTATAGAAACTAAACACATGGAAAAATATATCTCCAATATCGAAGGGAGAACAAACCCGATCCTCTACTACCATAGTAAATCCTAGTGTAGAAAATCATAAAACGTTAAATGTGTGCTTCTCTTTATCCCTGACTATATTTATGAGAGAAATGTAGGTACTAATCTATGTCCTGAATAGGGTGTTAGTAAAACTCAATAGTTAATACCCAAAAGTGTCTAGAATGATCCAATATGTGAATATATATTATGTAGTGTGTTGGAATAATAAATAAAATAAATAAATAAATAAACCATTTTGGTACAAGTTCCTCATAGGAGACCTTAGATACTACATACCTTTACTAATGTTGAGAGTTTCTCTAGGCGTTTCACATTTTAAATATATGTTCATAATATCGGACCCTAGGCTTACAATAAATCCATCCATATGTAGTCATCATCAGGTAAAGATCCATAATTCCATGTAATTAATGTTTTATAAACTGGGTGAAGTCCATAGGGGTGTACCCATTGAATTTAACACTGTGGGAAGGTTTTACTCATCCCTAAGGACCATGTACTCGGTATAGTTAGTGCTAGACATGAAAATATCCCAAGGTAATAAATAAAGAGGTATGTAACATCAATCTGAATCCAAGGAGAATCATTCAAGGGATATAATTTAATTTATTTTATATAAATATATGAGAACCCGTGATTCTAACTCAGGGAATTCATAATCATAAGACAAAGACAGAATAAAATTTCTAGTCATTCAATTTTTGGAATCCTCAATGAATTAATTGGAATCCCAAGATCCCTTCTATGGAAAAAATAATTGGGGTTCTAGTATCACTTAGGTTATGTGACACATTAATCTAATTCATGGTCTGTGATATCATTCAAACATTATATAATATATAATAAAAGGTCCATAATGATAATTATAGAGAAGATCACATTTCATTCTTAACCAAGGGTTAAGTTACATAGTCTTTCCATTCAACTTTTCTTTAAAATTATTTAGATTTTGTTTAAATTTAATATTAAATTCAACACACCTTAGATGGTGGTTTGATCACATAAAAATTATTAGTCATAGAAATTTATCACCCATTCCACTCAAATTCAATTAAACCATTCCACTTATAAAATTTAATTCCACACAATTGAAACGTGGGTAACATACATAATAATCCATATCAATTTCATACATAATTAATCAAATAACCACAAGGGGGTTCTTTAAAATGTGGTAGACAGCCTCCAATGATGAAGGATAGGTTGGAAATATAACCAATTTTAGGAACTATAAAATTAATAATTAAATTTGAAATTTAAAAAGACTTCACATGGAAATCAAAATGTTCAGAATGATGGCACATGATATAGAATTCCAAAAATATAGGAAAAATAGAAATACCACTAACATTATACATATAGATGACTAATTTTCTAGTATTATCATTCAATTTGGGTTGGAATGAGAAAAATAAAATAAAATGAAAAGTGCCCAAAAAATAGGGAGCATGAGCATCGATGGAAACAATGCAAAAGAAAGTGAACGAAATCAATAAAGGGACCAAGGGGGTCATAGAAGTGCATACGGAGATCCAATATGATCGATGATGCTTGAATTGAACCGTAGAGAGAGAGACTATCTCAAATCCTAGCTTCAGAGTGGCGATAAGTATCTCTAATTAATATGCATGAGAAATAACGGAGAAGGAAAAAATTTAAACTAATACATAAAATTGTATAAAGGAAATTCCCCCTTTTTAAAAGGACATGAGGTATTTATAGAGTAAAAAGGAGATTGAAGTCATAAATTCCCCTTTCACAAGGTTGGCCCAAACAAACAAGGTCTTCCCATGGGAAATTAAGTACCTAAATTTTTTTTCATTTAAGCTCTATCATATGTTGTAGATATACCATAAAAATGAAACAAGAACCATCTTCTAAGGTCCAAACCAAAACTAATGAACCCGAAAGGTAATGAAGATAATACCTAGAAAAATATGGGATCATATAACCTTACACCATAAACCATAATCCCTAGTCCCTAAACCAAATAACATGCAATCAAAACCTGAAACCATACACCCTAAAACATATACCCTACACCCAAAACTATAATCCCAACACTGTAAACCCAATACCATACGCCATATACCCTAAACCCAACACCATACACGCTACACCATACAACATACACCATAAACCCTAAAACCTAAACCCCATTCCTTACACACTAAACCCTAAACACTTCTCCCTAAAACCAAACCCAAACCCAACACCCAAAAACCTATACCTAACAACTTAAACACTAAATCATAAACCCTAAATCCTAATCCCAATATCATAAACCCTAAAATTTAAACCTTACAACCTAAATCCTATATAGCACACTCTCAACCAAAAAATATGTAGACTAAACCCTATACCCTACACCCCAAAACATAAACAGTACACCCTAAACCCTATAACCTACACCCTAAACCCTATTACCTATTCCCTAAACCCCACACCCTAAACCCTAAACCATAAAACCTCCACACTAAACCTAAACCCTGCACCATAAACCCTAAAAACTACACCCTAATCAATATACCATAATCATAAATTGTATACATTACACCAAAAAACAACAACTACAAATAATGTAAAAAAAGATAAAAAATTAAGTTATAAAAACTCTAAAAAAAATTAAATACCTAATAACATGAAATAAACTAAAGACCATAAAAACCCTAAAAACCCTAAAAAACCTAAAATCCTAAATCCCCTAGGAATTATAAATACCATAAAACCCAAAAACCCCCTTAAAACCCTAAAATCACTAAAAATTCATAAAATCCAAGAAATACCTTAGATACACTAAAACTCCTAAAACCATAAAGCCCTAAAAACACGGAAACAAAAATAAAACCCCCCAAAAAATAAAAACCCTTAAAATATCAAAGAAACCCTAAAACCATAGTGAACTATAAAAATAATAAATACCCCTAATACCCCTAAAACCCAAAAGGACCCTAAAATCCCCTCACTCCCCTAAAATTCTATAAACCTCCAAAAATTAACTAAATCCCTTAAATATCTAAAAATGCAGAAAGAATAAAAAACCAAAAAAACCCTAAAATACCCCAAAATTATAAAGACACTAATGTCCTAAAAACCCCACAAAGACCCTAAAACCGTTAAAATTATAAAAGACCCTGCAAACCATAAATACCCTAAAAGACCATCAAATGACCTAAATCCCTCAAATACACTAAAAACCATAAATGAAACTAAAACCCATAAAAATCCATGAAGATCCTGAAAACCATAAAGACCCTAAAGGGTCCTAAAAATCCTAAAATGATAAAGGACCCTAAAAATCTTAAAAAATCCTAAACGACCATAAAATCCAAAAAATCCCTAAAGGTCCATAAAAATCCCTAATAAACATTAACAGATCCTCAAAAAACCAAAAACGACACTAAAACCCTATAAACAACGACAGACCATAAATAACACAATAAAAACTCCAAATACCCAAAAACCCCTTAAAGACCCTAAAAACCACAACCTCCCATAAAGGCCCGAAAAACCCAAAAGAACCCTAAAAACTCTAAAAGACAATAATACACTAATATAACATTAAAACACTGAAAAAACATTAAAAATCCTACCCCAACCACTGAAATACAATAGAAAAATAAAAAAACCCTAAATGACCCTTGAAAACGCTTAAAAATAAAAAGACCTTAAAACCCAAAACAACCTAAAAACCCGAAAAATATTTAGAGAACCAAAAAAAATATAAAACACCCTTAACCCCCCCCCCCCCAAAGACCCAAAAACCACTAACCCCCCCCCCCCCCCACCACAAAGACACATACAAACTCCCTAAAACCCCCCTAATCCCCTAATACTCCTAAAAACCATAAAAACACTCAAAAAAATAAAAATCCATAAAACCTAAAGAACCCTAAAAACCCCAAAAAACCAAAACCCCCATACATATCCAAAATTGAACTGTGAAACCCTAAAAACCGTAAAACCCTTAACAAATCCCAAAAACTCAAAAAACCCACAGAGGACCCTAAAAATCCATAAAATCCAAAAGGACACTAAAAATCCCAAAATACCCTATTTCCCATAAAACCTATAAAACCACCTAAAAGACCCTAAAAACAATTAAATACCCTAAATACCACTAGAAAAAACCAAAAGGACCCTAAAAAACATAAAACCCAATAACCCCAAAAGTTCCTAAAAACTATAAAATCCATAAACCCCTAAAATAACCAATAAAACCATAAAATACCCCAAAAATCCTAAAAACATTACTAGTCACTAAAACCATGAAAAACTCTATAAAACATAAAATTCATAAATTACCCTCAAATACCTAAAAATAGCTAAAACCCCAAAGACCCTAAAAGAACTCCTCAAAACCTAACAACCCATAAAACTCATTTTAAAACCCCTTTAAACCCATAAATACCCTAACATAATTAAATAGGAAAAAACCCCAAAAAACCACCCAAAACCTATAATTATTAGAAACAACTATAATATCATAAAAGCCCCAAAGAATACAAAAAACTCTTAAAACCCCCAAAAAACCTAGAACCCCAAAAACCGCTAAAATACTAATTAAATATAAAATCCCAAAAATTTCCATAATGATCTCAAAAAACCTAAAAAAACAAAAAATCCCTAAAAACATGAAAAAAACTAAAAACCATAAAAACCCAAAAAACCCTAAAAAATATGAAAAAAACATAAAAATCTTAAAACCCAAAATACCTAAAAGGACCTAGAAACCATCTAAATCCTTAAAGACACATAAAAAACCTTAACACCCTAAAAACCCAAAAACTAGAAAAAAATTACAGAACCATAAAAAATTACAAAAACATTAGAAACCCCTAAATAAGTTAAAATCAATTAAAATATAAAACCCATTAAAACACTAATCCAATTAAAAAACTCGAAGATTCCAAAAATTATGAAAGGAATATAAAAACACCAAAAAAAATAAAAATCCATAAAAATACTAAAACCCTATGAAAACCCTTAAACCTACAAACCCTTTAAAACCCTATCACTGTGGAGCCTCATTCACATAGGGATTATTTAAAACTAATGGTCGATAGGCATGAAATCTGGACAGTTGCTTCTACCAGATTTGTGACATAAGTGCACTCTCTAATATTTCTCTGTTTACCCTCTCCAAGTTCAACCCAGACCACAATCCCCTTGTTTTTGAATTCTTTGGGTTCTCTAAAAGTTCATATCTATTGCATTTTAAATTTAATAATTCATTTCTCATGATCCTGGGTTGTAGGGAAATCATTTTTGATGGATGGAATGGCCCTTTTCATAAAATTCATTATTTCATTTAGGTTTCCAAACTGATGAAAATTAAAACTCTTCTTAAGGAGTGGAATCAGACATTGTTTTCTAGGATGAATGAGGATATTATGTCTCTCAGGGTTCTACTTGCCTCCCTTCAAAACTCCAATCACCAGCTACTCATTCCCTATCGGGAGGAGTTGCTGGCTCATGGGAAACTGGATGAACTTCTGGCTCTTAATGAAAAACTGGCCAAGAACCAGTTCAACATCAAGTGTCTCAAGGATGGAGACCATAATACCATGTTTTTTCACTGGTTTCGTAAGGAAAATAAGGCCAAGAGATGCATGAATGTTGTCCGCATTCATGGGTCTACCTTCAACTCGGAGGATGATATCTCTACTATAGTGGTTGGTTACATTCAAGGGCTATACTCTAATAATGGTGGAGAGTACTCCCTCCCTTTGACAAAATGCATTTTTCCTTGTGTTGATGACCAGCAGAATAAGGACTTAATGAGTTCCACACTTTAGTAGGATGTTAGATCTGCTTTGTTTTCTCCTATCGTGGAGGGTGCAGCGGGACTGGATGGCTTTAGAAACATGTTCTTTATGTTCAATTGGAACATTATACATGTGGAAATCACTGAAGTTGTAAGGGAGGTTTTTCAATCCAGTTCATTACCACATGGCACCAATTCTAACTTCCTTTCCCTAATTCCAAAGTAGTAAAATTCTCTTGACATTGGAGACTTTCGACCATTTCCATTAGTAATACCATCCACAAAATTACCAACAAAATTTTGTTCTAGAGGATGGGGTGTTTTATGGGGGATATTGTTACCCCCAATAATTTTGGTATTGTTCAATGAAGGAATATACAAAACTTCATATTTACAGCATTGGAGGGTATCAATATCATGGGGAAACGCTCAAATCATGAAAAAGTTTCTTTAATGATGGATATCTATATGGACATTTATACCATAAAGTGGAGCTTCATCTTCCAAGATCATTCCAAATATGTTTTTTAGACATATCCATCATGATGGTGACATCCATCTTGAATAGTGTTAGATTTTTGGTGATCATTAACGGATCCCCTAAGGGGTTTTTACCGTGCTCCCGTGGAATTAATTAGGGGGATCCAATATCTAGTATTCTCTTTTCAATTTCTGAAGACTATTTGAGAAGATGCCTCCTTGACCACATCTCAGCTAGTCTATTCAGACAAATTATGGCAAGGAGAGACCACCGAGTTCCATCCCATCTATTCTATGCGGATGATATCCTCCTTTTTGGAAATGCTGATATGAAGACCTTTTCCTCAATTTGAATGATCTCCCATCATTATTAAAGTGTATTGGGGAATTCCATTAGATGGAATAAATCTTATATAGTATTTGGGGAGGGGTTATCCCCTGCTAGGAAGCTACACATTTCCCATTACCTTGGGGTTAAGAGGGGATCACTTCCCTTTGACAATCTAGGTGTTACCATTTTCTAGGAGTGCGTACCTTGAGAATACAATGATCAGAATCATCCAACAACATACAGAATGGAAAGGGAAGTGTATATATAAATCTGGGAGATTTTTCCTTATCAATTTTAATTATTACCACAATATTCACATATTCCTTCTCCATTTATAGATTTCCAGTAAATCTCATTAAAAATATGCAGGTGAAAATTAAAAACTTTTCTTGGAAGGGTTGTATCAGTGAAAGAAAACTGGTTTCTAGAGCTCAGAAGGATTGTATAAATCCTATTTAGTTGGGAGGGATTGGGATCATAGACCTATGAAAACTCAATTCTAGCCTCCTCTCCAATATCACCTAGGGTCTGTTGAACTTTAAAAATGATGGTATGGGCTTCTATTGGGGGAGGTTCACACTGATGATTTGTGATCAGTTTATTGTTTATTTTCCTTCCAAGGTTTGGAAAACAATCAGGGGCTCTTACAAGGGAATTATAGATCACCCAAAATGGTTCCTTTTGAATAATTTCATCATGAACGTTTGGTCCAACACTTGGATCGGTAGTCCTCTACTGGAGAGTTTTGTTCCTCCCACTTATTCAAGAAACATGTCGATTGTTATTTTCATTAATCAACTGGAAGAGTTTGAAGTTCACCTTACAGCTTGCACTAACATTCAGATTCAGGATTACATCTTTGCTGAAAGGGATTCCTTAATATGGAATCCTAAATTATTAAGAAACTCAATGTGAAGGATTTTTATCAGTATAAATGTTCAAATGTCCTATCTCCTCTATCCTGGATTTCAGTCTTTAAAAGGCCCTTTATTCCCCTGGGTAACCATCTACTCCTCTGGAAGATCTGGAAAAATCAGCTACCGCTTCAAGGGAAACTACAAAGGGCCATAAATAGCTTGGAGTCAATCTGTTTCCTCTATCTTGTTGCAAAACAATCCATACAACATACCTTTCATCAATGAAGTTTTCCATCAATTCTTTGGGACTAGTTGTAAAAGTTGTTCGAGTCCCCTTTCTGCTTCAACAGGCTCTCGATTGAGCTGCCGGATATCCTGGTGAATTGGCTTTGTAGAAGGCTTCTTTCCAACCTCTAGCTATTTGTTATTACTGTTTTTACTTCTTACATATGGGAAACCCTGAATGAAATTTCTTTTAACAAAAAGAAACTCTCTTTCCATGCTGTTTTTTAACCTTTCATACTACATTCTATGCATCGTCTCACATTGAGATAGGTCCAATAGAAAATTATGTTAATGATATTATTCTCTTAATGATGCTTGGAGTTTCCTGCAGGATAAGAAATGTAGGTTTTCTTGTGCATCCACTGGATTCCCCTGATCTCTTCATGGATCATGGATAACGTGGATGATGCAACATCGGGAACACCGGGCCCCTATGGGTGTGGCAGGGTCTTCTGTACCCACATAGGTTTTGTCAAAGAATGCATTCAACACTTTATTGGTAATGGTTGCACCCTTGAAGCTTAATTATGGGGCTTGATGAGGGAAATTGAGTTTTCCGTTCAATTTGGATGGAGTCCTCTCTGGCTTGAATCAGACTCGATGCTTGCTGTGGAGGTCCCTAAAACAAATCCGATAAAGTCGCTTGGGGGAATCTTCCCCAATTTATGGAATTCCTTACCCATTGTCAATGGATTAGTATCCATGCCAGAAATGCCTGTCGAGAGGCAAACTCTGTAGTAGATGCACTTTCCAAGAAGGTGATTGTGGAAAGGGACTTGATGTGGTCTTTTGTCGCCCCATCCTCCTGCCTTCGGTTTGTGGAGTCTGATATGAGGGATGAGCTTCACTCCCATGATTTTAACCCCTCCTTATAACAACTTGACAGTTCCTTTTGTTTTTTAATTAATTTTGGGGGACCAGGTTCACATGGTCTCAAGACTTCTTTTCTCTTAAAAACCAAAAGCCCATAAAACCCCTAAAAGCCCATAAAACCCATTTAAAAACCATTAAAACCCTTTGATCCCTAAAATCCCTAAAAACCCCCAAAAACATAAAGAATCCTAATACCATTAGAATATCATAAAACACCTACATACCATGAATCCCATTAAATGTAAATCCAAAAAAACCCCTAAAACCCCTAAAAACACCCATATAAACCATAATAAAATAAAAAACCATAAATACCCTAACCTCTAATTAAACACAAAAACCCTCTAAGTGGCCCAAATAATAACCCTAAACTATAAACCCATATAAACAATAAAAAACATGAATACCATAAAAACACATAAAACACCTAAAACCCCTAAGTAGATCGTAAAAAACCCTAACACCCTTAAAACCATAAAACCCTTAGAAACCATACAAACCCAAAAAATATTAAATATATAATCACCCTAAATAACATTAAAAAACCGAAAACCCTTTAAAACCCCTGAAAATATTAAATCATCCCAAATTCAGTAAAAACTATTAAAACCAAGAAAACACTAACAAAGCCTAAAAACCCAAAAACATTAAAACACCCTAAACACCATTAGATCCATAAAGTATCCTAAAAGTGATCATAAAAACATAAAAACATAAAAAACCTCAAACCCAAAGAAAATCTGTTAAAATGCTTTGAAAATATTAAAAAACCATAAATCCCTTCAATGCATAAAAAACCAAAAACCCGAAAAACCCAAAATTATGTAAAACCCCTAATATAAATAAAAAACCATAAAACCTTCAAAATCCCAAAAACCCTAAATACCCAAAAACCCTAAAAACCATAGAAGACCTAAAACCCCTAAAAACCTATAACCCCACCTAAATGTCACTAAAACATATAAAAACCCCTAACAATCCTAAATACCAAAAAAGACTCGTAATGAGCCAAAAGCCTAGAAACCTCTCAAATACCCTAAATAACCCCTTAAAACTCCTAAAAGATCATAAAAACCCCTCACACATCCAAAATACCATAAAACCCCTAAAACTCTACAAACCCAAACAAAACTCAACCCCCCCCCCCAAACTGAAAAAAACCATTTAATCCATTAAAAAACCCTATAAATTCCTAAAACAGTCCTAAGATCAAAAAAACCCCAAAAACCTTGAAAATAATAATTCCCCAAAAACTCTAAAGACCTTGAAAACCCTAAAAACACATAAAACACTAAAAAATCGTCAAATCCTTCAAAATATTGGAAAAAACTGAAAAAACTAAAAACCCTAAACCCTCTAAAAATCAATAAATTCCTAAAAACTCTAAAAAACCCACAAAACCAAACATACCCTAAAACACCCTAGAACCAAAAAAATCCCATATAAACCCTAAAATCCCTAATAAATAAAATAAACGACTAAAACCCTTAAAATTACTAAAAATAATTAGAAAATGCTAGAAACATAGAAACCTTAAAGCACACTAATAACTGTTAAAACAAAAATATATTTAAAAACATAAAACCATTAAAAATTCAGTAACAATTAAAAACCCAAAAAATGTTAAAACCCAAAATAAACTAAAAATCGTAAAAACCACTAAAACATTGATACCCTTAAAACCCTAAAAATATTAAAACCCCAAAAAAATATAAAATACAAAAAAAATAAACACCCTAAAACCCCCTAAAACCCTAATAACCCTGAAACCCAAGAATTAAAAAACCCCCAAAACCCTTAAAAACCATAAAACATCATAAAAATACAAAACCCCCTAAAAACCCTAAAAAATCGAAAACCCCAAAACCCATAAAATCCATAAAAAATTGTACATCACCCCAAAAGACATTAAAATCGCACAATTACCCAAAAAAACCTCAAAACCCTAAAAGAACGTAAAATATTGTAAAGCTCTAAAAATCTATAAAAACCCCTTAAAACCGTAAATGACCATAAAACCACTAAAAAATCTAAAAGTCCCAAAAATGATAAAAATAATAAAGGACCCTAAAAGAAACTTAAAATCCCTAATGGGACCTAATACACGGTAAAAACTCTATAGAAATCTAAAAATAATAATAACACTAAAGGGCCCTGAAATCCCTAAAAATTATATATGAACCACAAAACACTAATAATACCAAAAGGATCCTAAAACCCCTAAATGACCAAAAAAACCCATGAACCCCTTAAAATCCCCGAAACACCCCTAAAAACAGAAACCGTAAAAACTATAAAAATAATATAATCGCCTAAAACACCTAAAAATAAATAAAGACCATAAAGACCATAAAAATACAAAAAACCCATTAAAACCCCAAAAAATACAATATTCCATAAAATCTATAAATCCCAAAAAACCATAAACCCCTAAAAATTCCAAAAAACAACTAATAACACATAAAAACTTATAAAAAACCCAGAAAACCATTCAATAATTGAAAACCCTAAAACCCCCCAAAAAACCTTAAAATACATGAAATTCCGGAACAACCAAAATACAGGGAAAACAATGAATACCATGAAAAAATTGAAAACCATAAAATACATAAAGTCCCTTAAGCAATAAAAACACTAAAATGCTAAAATCTCAAAAAACCATGGAATCAATAAAACCCAAAAAACCCATAAAAACTCTAAAAACCCTAAAGACAAAAAAAACCCTTTAAACATTAAAATCCTTAAAACTCAAAAACATTAAAACCCATAAATTACTAAGATCCCCACATAATAAAAAACTATCAAAAACCCCGTAAAGAACCAAAAAACCTAAATACCCTTCAAACAGCTTAAAACACAACATCCATTAAAATCCCTAAAACAATAAAAGACCATAGAACCCTAAAAATCCATAAAATATATAAAAATCCTAAAACCCAATAACGACCCTAAAAACAATAAGAACCCCCAAAACTATAAAAACTGAATAACCCTAACAAATCCCAAAAAACATAAAAAATCCCCTAATGTTCCTAAAAACCCATACCATCATTAAAGAACAGACCCCTAAAATTTATAAATACTATAAAACCCATAAAACCCCAAAAATCCCAAAAAATGAAACCCCCCAAAAAATAAAAAAAATTACAAAAAACAAAAAACCCTAGAAACCCCTAAAAATAAAAAAGACCACTAAATTCCATAATAACCCAAAATACCAAAATACCCTAAAAACCCCTAAAACCCAATAAAACCATAAGCACACTAAAAACACTAAATTATCTTGTAACACATAAAGACGATAAAAACCCAAAAAACCCCTAAATACCCTAAAAAGATAAAAATACCCTAAAGACCAAAATAATATATAAACCATTAAATAACCAAAAAAATCAAAAAAATCTCGAAGAACCTAAAACCCCCTAAATAACACAAAAGGACCCTGAATCCTCAAAACACAAAAAATATCGTAAAATGCCCTAAAAACAATAAAACCCCTAATAGTCCACTAAAAATAATTAATATCACTAAAAAATATAAAATCCTTAAAACCCCTAAAAACCCTAATACCTTAAAAACTAGAATACCCAGAAAACCCTAAAGAACATAAACACAAAAAACAACCCTACAATATGGAACCACCAAAAGAAGTCAGTCAGCCATTGTCATCATCAAATGAAGAGTTATTTTTCTTCTTTATTAATGTAATTAAATTTATCGATCCCTTCTATTATAATGAATATAGATTTGAATCCAAGTTACCCACCCCTAATCGGGGAACCAGAAGAAGAGGCAACATAATCTAGGAACCCAGGAAGACACAGCCATAGATGAAACCAAAATGATGGCTGCACCCCTGTTCAAATTGTCAGTATTTCAAAAACTCGTAGAAGAGAATTTCAGAAGATCCAACTAGAATACGAAAATTCCACTATATATGCTAGAATCCACCCAAGCCCGATCATTATGTAATATCCATCAGAAGAATAATTAGTGTCTATTCACTCTTAGTGTACGGGCAGACCTTCCCGGTCTGACCCACCAAAAATGAAAGCTCCTATAGCCCTATCCTGAGTGAAAATCAAACTTAATATAATGTTAAATACCCTAAATCATCTTTGAAATACCATATACACACTTGGATGAACTATCCATTAGGCAATAAATATGAAATTATAAAGAAATCGGCCTCAGAATCCTCCTAACTATCGATCATGGATGCCCTATTCTTGTGAAATGAACTCAAGGAAGCACTCATAGAGGTTATGTTAATCCTCCAAGAGATTGAAGTCGATGTATAACCCACTAATTCCTTTCGGATAGATACAAATATTGTAGAATTTCATGTTGTTATCTCCCTCACTAATCAAGATGAAAATACCATTTTGTAAGGCCACATCAGACCCCTGTATGTGTCTGACAGGATAAATATTGTTGATGTACATAAAGTTTTCATTGACAATGGCTCTGGAGTTTATCATCATATAGTATAGACACTCTATCGACTGGGAAACATTGAGAATATACAAACACCATCCTCCATGACATTGAATGGATATGAAAAAACCTAGTAGAATACTTTGGGCCAAATAAAGATCAAGACCCAATTTAGGAACTCATAGTTGACTAATAATTGTTGGTGGTTCGGCATAAAATGGACTTCAAAATCTTCTTAGGAAGGCCCTAGTTTCTCAAACATGCATCAATACCCTCCTTATACCACTAATGCATCAAATTCTTCCCCAATGGACAAATCAAGACATTGTATTCCATTGAGGCCCCATTTGATTCCTTTGAGTCACAATATATAGATGTGGGATTCTATTATGAAGAATGGGAAGTAATACATGGTTGATGGTGTTGAATGGTTCAAATATCTGAATGGTCTATAAATGATTCCATACAATCCCTTTAGGAAGCTCGATGAAGAATATGTTCTATATATTAACCAAGATGTGTATGTTAAACTAAGGGTAAGAGCACACTCAGAAATCCACATTATTTGGTCTAGGACAACTAAATACAAAATTGATGAGAGATCTGATGATTCCATATATATTGATGGGATATAAAATGGAAATGCCTTAAACCTACCCCAAGATCACTAGGAAACATATTCCCCACTCATTTAGGCATAAGGGGATGTATCATCACAAAAAGAGCATGAGGAAACTCCCCCTTCCTTCACTCCATCCCCTCCATAGTTTCAATGAGAATCCCTACTAGTACCCATATATGGGGAATTCTCTTTATCTCTCAAATTCAAAGGTATCAAATCCTATCTCAAAATTAGAGAACAGAACCTCATAAATGTATCCCCATTAGAGGTAGAATCAGAAAATGTGTATGTTGAAGAATAATATGAAGAGGAAGAGGAAGAAGATCATAGAGATTCCCCTCAATCATTTGAAGTGGGTGTTTCTACCACTATTGATGAACTCAAAGAAATAAATATAGGTACCAAGGAAGATTTGTAACCCACCTTGATTAGTGTGTCAATGCCTTCTGATGAAAAATTTCAATACACCTCCATCTTATGGAAGCATCGAGAATTATTATCCTATAATTACACAAAAATTCCATGTCTCGATCCCAAGGTGGCCACTCACCACCTAGGCCTGCTAGTGGACCACCGAGGATACAAACAAGTGGCCAGAAGAAAAAACCTGACACAAGATTCCAAAATAGATTCTAAATTTGACAAGATCATCATTGTAATATTCATTTAGGAGGTTCAATATCCCATATATCTAGCCAAAATTGTCCTGTAAAAAAATAATGGGAAAATCATAGTTTGCATAAATTTCAGAGATATCACTCATCATATTCTAAATGATGATTTCCCAATCCTAGTCATAGAATTGATGATCGATGATACTGCTAGATATCAGACTCCCTCTTTTATGGATATATATTCATGATATTGCCAAACCCAAATTTCTAGAACGAATGAAGAATCTGTCACCTTTTGGTCCCCAAGGGATTATTTTTATGTAAGGTAATTCCATTCGATCTGAAAAAAGTTGGTGCAACATATCAATATGACATACATCGCATCTTGAAACCCTTCCCTGAAAAGTTATTCAAAAGCTATGTTGATTTCATAGAGACTAAATCATGATAATGATTGTACCACCAGTCAGATCGTAAAGTATTCACCAAGAAACGGTGACAACATTGATTGAAAATGAACCCATTAAAATATACCATCCCTGTTATTTTAGGTAACTTCCTTGTCTTTTCAATATCCAATCATGGCATTGATGTCTACCTTGAGAAGACGAAGTCAATCACTGGCATGTTACCTTTTCATATCCAAATTGAATTAAGAGGACTTCATGGACATATATTCTACATTCAAATCACAATATCCAAACATGAAGTAAATTTTTTCCCTTTATCATGTTGATTAAAAAGGTGTTGTATATCAATGGAATGATTATTTTCCCGATGCATTTGATGGTATGAAGAAAAATTTCTTACATCCTCTAGTGCTAAGGCTCCACATAGGAGGGACACCACTAATTTGATATGTGACTACCTTGGATAGATCCTTTGATTCCTTCCTTGTAGAAAATAAATTTTCTAGTAATGAAAATAGCCATTATTATCTCACCTTCACAATGTTTTTTGATGAGACTCAGTACTCAGATATCAATAAAAGTGGTTTGGAACTAATATTTTCAGTTGAGAATCTGCGGCACTATCTATAATACAGTGAGGTGCTTTTGGTCTCGTGAATCAACCCTCTCAAGTAAATCCTTATCCATCCAAAGTGGACTGGATTCTAATCATGGTGGGTGCTCACCTTTCAATAGTTTTACATATAGTTTGTTCCTTAGAAAAACATAAAAGGGAAACCATTATCATATTTCCATGAAGTGAACCACCTCAGAAGAAACAACTTCATTGGAGACCAAACTACACAATGAAAGGGTTTTATTTTTCCTAGAGGTTCATCAGATGTGGGAGATGCACTATGAGAGAGCAAAAAGAATCCCAATAGAAAAAATGATGCAAGACCACAAGCTTAATAAATTGGGGCAAGGAGTCAATCATATATATCTAATAAAATAATTCTTTCCTTACCCCTTCCTATTTTTCAGAGGGGTGAAAAATCAATGAAGTGGAATATTAAGATTTCATTGTAGGCCTAGAGCTTGTACCTCATGTAAAAGTTAAAGTATTGAAGATAAAAGATGATATTGTTCTTATCATCGAACAAATTAATGGCATGTATTCCATAAAAACTAAGAGTTATTCCCTTTATATGTACATGTATGAGGACTAATGGAAGAATTCCCTTTAGATCTGACATTAACTCATGTACCCCTGTCACAAAATGGCCAGAATGAAGAGTTAGTAAATGCATCCATAGCATTGGATGATATAGATTGGGATGAAACAATCCCCAACATTGTGCACTATCAGATGGTCTCACAATTCATTTAGGCCAACATGGAAGAAATCAATGAGATCAACACCATCCTTTAACCATATGGGCCCACCACCAGCTAGATGACAACCGTTGTGGACTATCTCTAAAATGGAGAACTCCAACCATATATTGTTGTAAGGGATAAAATCTAGTCATGAGAAATTAATTTTGTTTTGTATGATGGTGAAAAAAAGGTCATGTATAAGCGGGTCCTTGATCGGGTCCTTGGTTGCAGTGATGGATAATAGGACACTGCCCTCATGAAGGAAGTAAAAACTGGATTTTGTGGTGCACATCAATTAGGATCCATGATTTCCTATCAAATTCAGAGGCATGGATACTACTGGCCCACTGTGATGTAGGATTTCACTACATTCACTAAGAAGTTCCATTCCGAACATGTTCATTACATTTTCATCTATCAACCCCCAAAGTTACTTCACACATACATGTACGCCTTTCCATTTTACATTTCTGGAATAGACATCATGGGACCATATACTCCTACTACTAAAAATCAAATCAATTTTATGCTCACAAAAACTGAATTCTTTTCTAAATGGACAGATGTTGTACACCTCAAAGTGGTCAGGGTAAGGAGAACTCCCAACTTTGTGAATGTCGACGTCATCACCAGATTTGGTGTCCCTCATATAATACTCAGGGAAACTAGAACCATGTTTTTCTCTATTAATTTGGATATATTATATCAGGAGTAATTTATAAAGACCAACCATTCATCCCACTATCATGCGGCAGTAAATAGAGAGATAGAGGCCTTTAAAAAGACGCTATCCAATATACTCAAATAGATGGGGGATAAGTATAATTTTCTGTGGGTGGATAATCTCATTTATTCCCTATGGGCCTACCCAACCACAAACCAAACCACTACCTTTGATACCCCATATTCATTGGTATATCGGAATGATGTGGTCATTCCCATAAAATTTATATTGCCCTCGCTTCACGTGCCCATCTTTGATCAACTTTCCATTGATGAGAAATCCTAGAAATGACTGGATAAACAAGGGTGACATGACGAAATGATTTTTCATACCTTTCATCATTTGGATGTTTACAGAAACTAGATTTCACAAGCCTTGAGTAAGGAGGTTCACAATCAGTCTTTCCTAATATGAGAAATGATATTGGTTCTCATAACATATATGATACTTGGGAAGAAACCATGAAAATTGGAATTGAAATGGGAATTTCATTATTTCATAAACAAGGTATACACCAATGTAGAATATTAAATAATTTAAATGGATTTAAATCTTAATAAATCTCTTACCAATAAAACATTCTTGATGAAATATCTCAACTACCAAAGGGATGCAATGTCTGGATCCTAAAATGTAAAATTGAATGATGTAAAGACCCTAAAATTTGAAATTAAACTATGATTTAAAAGTCCCAATCACATGAATTTAATATATACGATAGACATCCTAACCACATGATGATAAACTACATGGTATCTTCATCCTTTCAGCAAGATGAAAAACTATATTGATTGCATCATTTTCGCATGACATTAAACTAGAAGCTAAGTATCCTCACTGCATGATGTTAAATAGAATAGAATGAAAATATTCTCACCCAAGAGGACATTTCCTTAGGAATTGGTCACCTACCAATCCATGTTAGGGAACTACAGTTTTCTTTATTTCCTTCCATATGGGATATATATTGACATTAGAAGTCATATCTCATGTTCATATTCAAGGCCTTTCGACTTTCTAGCTCCCTAGCCTGAGTTCCATTCCAGAGTGTTTGGTGTGGTGTAGGGCCTTTTGGGCCCCCAATAATGTCAATTTATCTTAGATGCACTATACCCCATACCATTGGAAGATTTATTATTTATTTCATTGACAAAATATGTTGAACTGCATATAATTTATTGTCCTAACTACATGATGATAAAACAATATAAAGATCATTGTTCCAACTAATGATTCATTGGACTTGTGCCAAAACATTGTGGGGGGGGGGGGCGAAAATGAAATGTCCATGTTCTTATGTGAGAATCAAATCCATATATGAAGTCTCTTTCTACAAAACTACATATTTCTTGATTCTCATCCTTATGGTATATGAAGCGATTCCTGGACCCCATGTCCTCGGCCTAGTAGTGATTAAAATTAAACAATCCATCCTATGTGTATGAGACAGACCTATGTATGGATTTTAAAAAAGAATAATATATGTCTTGATTCCCAACTATATAGGATACATAGTGAAACCTAGACCCTAAAAGTCTGGTCGAGCCATAACATTCCCCCTCTTTTATATTGGTTCACCTATGTCCTCACAACATGAAATTAGATGGAATGGGGTTCTTGAACTACATATGGCTAGATTATTATTTCAATGAGATATATAGTAATTCCTATACATCATTTCTTTAGGCCCAAACACAAATATATTCCTCAATATGTCACATTGTTTTAAGTTTCATTTATGAGAGTGTGGTATGATGTAGGTCCTCTTAGGTCAACATTCACATTGATTCATATGAACTGTATTTTCCACCTCCTATTGGAATACTAATTCTACCTTCGTCCTCAAAACATGATGCAAAAAATGTGCTACCAATGTCCGAGGTGTATGATGGTATCATGCATCATGCCCTCATGGTTTCCTTAACCTCGAGGACATCACCCCTAGTGTGGTTCATCTACCCATAAACATTTAAGAACTACATATGGCTTGATTACCATTTAAAAAAGGATATATTCTAATTAGAGGATGTCATATCCTGGGATCATCCACAATTAATGAATGAAAAATTCTCCCTAGCTCCATGAGTATGGGACAAATTAATGTGTTGATATTTCTTTAAAAAATCTATGTGTATAATGATTCCTTCTATAGAAATATATGTAGTGACACCCAAATCTTCAATATTGGGTGAAACCATAATAAATAAATCCCATGATCCCTATGTAGGGATCATACCTACACATATAACCCTTATAGGAACTGTGTCACTCGGTCCTTGCCTGAAGACACTCGATAACATCATTAAACTTCATTCATTTCAGTTAATTTTTATCCTAATAGCACGATGTTCAACATCACGGGATATGAAGAACAATATGTGGCCTAATTCTCAGTCCAATGATAAAGTTAGTGACACATAAACCCTTTTGAACTAGTCCCAAACACAAAACTATGAAAAGGAAAATGTCCCTACCCATGCATTCATATTTATGCATGAGTTTGTTAATTCAAGTGCCTTATTAGTGGACCCATCAAAATAATTGAAATCTCCCCCTATGAATGAGTTAAATATAAGTAGGTGGTCCCACATTATGTGGCAATTCTTGATATGGATATTTATTATTTACCTGCACAAACCCGTTCTGTCCACCAAACTCCACGAACTATGAAATTTTGGATCCCCATAAACCTCCACAACCATCGAAAATTGTAGTTTAATGACTTTGGAACACATTTGGTTAACTATGTACAAAATTAACCAGTTGTCTCTGCATAATTATCCAACAAAAGTTCATGACATCCATTGGAATGTTCATCTTCATGGGATGATTTTCCTACTTCTGTATGGCCCAATGGATTTCAATCCTTGTATCATGTCACATAATATGAGAACCCCCCAAATCATGGTTTACACATTCCTACCCTCTCATGATTGATTTATGTCAGAATATCCCGACGGAAATTTCATCTCCTCAATAATGGTGTCCATGAAAACTCATCCCCTAAACATGACATTATATTGTGATTCCATCATCCCTGCAACATGACACCAAATTTTGATGAAATAATCCTCACCACATGACATTACAACTCATGGCCAATATTCCTAATCACACTCCAATGATAAAAATGTCCCTCCCTATGCATGGATCAGACAAATGGAGGGAGTTTTTGGTTAAGACCTCTACATAGATTGACTCCTAAAATAAATGCATACATATATTCCTGGACATTCAACTTGATCCGTCCATCATAAATATAAAATGCTCCAGTCCTTGTTTATTTCATCCCTAGGTGATCTATTATAAAAATTTCTCCCCTTGTTTCTCACACTGAAAATGGCCCATGTTGAATAAGGAACCTCAACGAGGGATTCCCCAAAGAGCCATGTAATATTAGTCCACAATAGTTAGTCCATGGTGCACACCCTCAAATGGAATGTAGCCTTTTTCTCTTAACATTGTGGATCCCAAAGTCTTATGTGAAAGACAATTAACTAAAATTTTCCCCAAGAACAACATTTGGAGTGATTCATGAACATGTAGGATATATAGTGACATCTGAATGACAGATCTCAGAACCATCCATCCCCATAAGAAACAAATATTACGCAATGTATCTCACCCTACACGTGGTCCAAACCTATGTAGGGAGACTAATTTCAAAATCTACGCGTGGATTGATTCGTATTATCACAATATATGTTGTGACACCTGGATATTTTATCTCGGCTCCACGTACAACCCCAAAACCATTATGAACAAACCTACATATGAGTCAGATCTCTGTAGGGATTTTGCAACACAATGGGTAATCGAAATATAAATGTTTATAATATTTCAATGAACAACATGACCATTAATGAAAAAACATTACCTATGAATCATTGGATCTCAATAAACCACCACTTTTATCCAAAATAGATGGTCAGTGTCCAGAGGACACCATTTTTTGACTATGCACAATATACACGGTTGGCTAATCATTATTCACCCTCAAAAAAGGCCTATGGACCAATGACAAATTAATCCTCAGGTGTGGTGTTTCCCACTTCTGTATTCCAAATGTCTTCTATGCCATATATAATTTCTGTCAATCTAAGAACCCCCAGAACCATGGTTTATCCTCTCATTTGCCCTCACATCTTGAGCGTGTCAGGTCATCCTCGCCCAGTTTTCCACCATCTAATCAGGGATTCTATATCGACATCCTAATCAAGTGAAATTAAACTACATGATGATTAATAACCAATGTTGAGCCCTAGGCCTACCTACACCAAAGATTACAAACAATAATTCTGAACATATGGGTCAAACCTATGTGAGAAATTTCCAGACCCATCCAAGAATATTTACACCCATGTTCCTATGCATGAAATAAATCATCAAAATAAATACAAATATGAGCCCCGCCTTTTTTGTCAGCTCTAATATAATATGAATAATCCCCATTCTTATGTGTGAACCAGATATGGATATAAAGAAACATTAAAATAACTACATCCTCGTTGATTCCTTTTATAATGAGATATGTATTGACACCATAATCTCATATCTCTACTCTAGTCATAGAATAAAATCTTCCCCTACTTTCATTAACATGGGTCAAATCTAAAAAAGAATCCTTATCACACTTGTATGGGGGAACATCTCGACTTATTCTTATGAAATATCAGCTTGAAATTCCACTTTAATTTCATGGGAACCACTTTTAAAAAACAATATTTTGTGTCTGGGAAGGTCCAAATCCTCATAACCATCCCTAACCATAACTAATTGAAGGTAACTGTCCTAGGGACACCTTTCCATGGCTATGCACAATATACCCCATTTTCTCTACATAAATTTCCCAAAAAAGGCATGTCATCCAAAGGAAAATTAATCATCATGTGATAATTTTCCTACCATTTAATTACCTTAGGACATTTACATGCCACGTCAAAACCATGTTTTAGAAACCCCCTGAATTACAACATAAACCTCCCCTCCATCATCAATGAAGCTGATATAGCATTTCTGGTCATACTAGCATGGAATGGGAGAACCATTGATCCCCTTGGTCAGAACAAAATTTCATTAAAAATTTTGTCTCAAATGTCTCAGTTGTATAATATTAAACTACATAATGATTCAACATTCAATTAAAAAAGTCAAATTCATTTGGGAGTGGTGTCTCATCCAAAGTTGAGATAGAATTCCATATTATTTTTCAGACATTTTTCCATTACAATACACCCACAGTGGTCTTAAAAAAATATGTTAAATAAAAATTCCCAAAAAATATATATCCATAAAAAATGTATGGTCATTTTGTTGAGGAAACGTTTGTTTGAATATTTAAATATTCCATATTGGATTTTAAAATGTTTTCAACAAAATGTACTGTCAATCAAAGGAAACTTCATCCTCAGTAGAGGCTTTTCCATCATCTTCCTACCCCATGGCATCCGTGCCCCATGTCTTGTCCTATATCCCAAAACAAAAAAGTACAGATAAAGTAAAATCCATCATTCATGTCTCAATAATCTATTGGGACATCCGCAATCAATGAGTCCTAATTGGGGCCCTCACCTTTCAATTAATGGTGATAGATTTTAGACCGGAAACATCTATAAGGGTCAAAATTATTTGACCTAAATCATTTGTAATGTTATTCTGGTTTCAACGACTCTAAAGTACACATTAAAAGAGACACAAAACTCAGTAGGTTAAAATACCGTAAAGGGAAACATAGATAAAAGTTGAGTACTAGATTTATAAATATATTCTTTATATGGTTTTAGGAAAAATATTGAGCAATAAATCAAAAAAATAAAAAGAGACATAAAATATTTTAGGTCAAAACCCCGAAAAATTGATCCCTATGAAAAACTCAAGTTTTACTCTCCAAACCCACACCAAAATGGGTTTAGGAAACAATTAGGGTAATAATAGAAAAGAAAAAAAGGTTGTAGGGTTGTCCACAAAACCCTACCAATAGTCAAACCATGCTTTTTGGATCCCCCAATTGAGGAAAAAATTTGAGCATTACATTATTATTTCAACATGATTCTCCTAGATCGTGATGTATATAAATATTCAGTGAGTATTATCTTTCAATGAGTGATAAATTATAATATAATTGAAATATATTGGAATATGGAAATAATAGTAGTATAGAGAAAGAAATTTTATAATCCTTTAAATTGGAGTAAAGGATAATCCATACACTAGAGCATCCCCTAGATGTATAAAAAAGGGAGGGGGGACCACCAAACAAACTAAAATGATTAAAATAAATCCTAGCTCGATTGGACCATAAAATTAACCAACATATGACATGGGACATCAAGGGTTTGTTCCATAGAAACATTCTTCTCACCTTCAACATCAACTAATTGATGCACATGTCTATCAATGTCCCTTATATCTATTTCTTCCTATTTAATGGATACAAAATTGTCACATGTTAATGATAGTTGTACCCTTATCTGGACACATGTGCCTCAAATCCCACAACACTTTTGTTTGGTAAATCATTTGGTCATAAGAATTTGGTTCCTCCACCATAAGGTGGTGCAACTCCACCATAATATAATGAAAGCCCACTTTTTTATGATGGGTGGTGTTGAATGTAACAAGGTATCCTTCACGAGTGGCTAGATCTTTTAGAGCTATGATGATTATCCATATGATCCTAACTCAATGAAAACCCGTCAAAGGCTATCCTCCTCATCCAAAAAATTCTATCATGGTAGTTTCTATGATGATAGTACAAACTTATTTCCATGATTTTCTCCATGTAGCCTAGTGTTCCCTAACATCATTGGAACCTCTAATTTTCTCCTCCACCACATTGGGTATATAATCTCCATGTTTAATCATGGAAGGTGGAGCATCCATAGGTCATGTTATCTAAGAAGTAGAACCTTCACTAACTATATGTGGTTCAACCTTTGAAGATAAGAACTTGGGGGTTGACTATAATTTCAGGGATTGTTGTTGATGTTTCACTCAGGCGGGCCGCAATATGAACATAGACCATGTTATTCAAAGATACAGGGATTCATCCACTCTCCATAGAGATCTGGACTGTGGATTAAGTCACATCCATACACATTTGTCATCGAACATAATTCCATATTTCATTAAGAATGGTGGTAGATGGAATAAATGACATAAGACAAGAATCCATCAGCTTCTTCTAAACTCATCGAACTAACCTTGTAAATATTCTATCAGGGTAGGAAGAAACCCAAATTTGATTGTATTCCCATTATATGTAGGTTGAAGCTGATATGGGGGAATATTTACGTGCATACCCGAATCATTATTCATCATCATCAGCCTTAATTGGGGAAGGATTACTGGGTGATATTCCCCTTTAACCTGAGTAACTGGGAAAAATATGATTTTATACAAGCATTTGAATTGACGTGAAAACTTATAAGGAGTATATGGTTTGAAAATGTCAATTATCTCTATATGAGAAGTCAAGATTCAATCTCATAGTTAAATGATGTAGGATCATTCTTCTAAAGAACCCCTTCCATATTCTACCATCGCTCCATGATGTGTGTGGTGACAAAAAATGAAAAATGAGATAAATCACTCAAAAATTCAATCATTCTATCAACACTAAATCATTTTGGATGAATAGAGTAAATGTTAAGTAGGTATAGGAAAAAATTAGAATGTGGAACAATTGTTGTATGTCGATACTCATAGTAAGGAAAATTTTATTCCATCTAGTCATAAAAAAAGAAATGGTCTACTGAGAGGATGTGGAGATCATCCTTCCTATATCTACCCTAGTAATTCATAAATATTGTAATGGTTGGGGAAGGATAAGTTGATATGTTTTCCATCCATCAATATAGATACCATCATTATGGTGAAACTCTAACACTAGTATAGACATCATGGGAGGTTAAAATCTATCCACTCAGGATAATGGAAATGAAACCCACTAGTGTAATATCAGATGAGACGTATGCTCGATCCCTATTACCCCACAAGGTTTCATGGAATGATCTTGGAAGGAATCAAAATTCGTGGGTTAGATGCATCTAGCTATAGTGGACATTCGGTATCATTCCATTAACCTACAAAAACAGCTTCATCCAGTCTTTGAATGAAATGAAGGAGCGAACACGGAGGGGTTGATGAAGAAATATATATATCATAGAAAATAACTTTTTCAGCAGTGGAGATACCTTGTCAATATTCTACCATGTATCGACAGTCGAAAATAATTCTAATACAAACAAGGATAGGAATTCCCCCTATTTAATAGATACCCAAAAACCACTTCACCATGAGACACATGGAATGTGTTGGTTCTTTAACACCGACGACTAAGCAGTTCAGGAAGAATCCCACATGGTGAATAAATTGTAAACTGAGAAACCTACACTTCCTAGTAGAAATTAACATCCTCCAACCATTTAGGGAATTCACATCAGATTTTATGTTCCTGGAATGCTCAATCCCATTCATTAGAGAAGCACCCTCAATGCAAAAGATCCCAATTTGGATCTCCACCCTCCATTGGGATTACTACGCGAAAGGTTGAAAATGGATGGACAATAATGGATAACATATTAAAAGGTTTTATTATGGATATATAAATTACTTTTCCCCCATATTTAGCAATATGGGATGAACACATGTTCTTGGACCAAATAAAATATGATCTCCCCATTAGAAAAAACATTTTCTCTATTTTTCCCTTAAACTTCTCAAAAGGAATAGTGAAGATATTCTGGTCAACTACTGGAAGATGTGAATCATTATGTATTCCAAATTAATGTAATGGAAATATAATAGAGAATGGGTACGACTAATGTCATGATGGAAGGATATCATTTTGAGAACTCTCTTAAGGGACAGAAAAAGATCGGAAATCATCTTCAAAATCCACGACCATGTTCATTCTTCTTCTGGTCAAACTCCTTGAAGTGAGAGGGAGAGACATTATATTTCCTAAAATGGATCAAAAGTCAGTAAGTGTATGAGAAAAATCAGTAATGGTTAACATACAGATGGTTCATAGATTACATCATCCTCGGAAGTAACGGTTTGCGGAAACGCTCTCCCATAATGTTTTTTCTACTAAAGCAATGTTTCACAGAATGAACCATCTACGAATCATTCCCTAGTACATGGAAGATGGAACCCAGCATTCTCGGTTGTTTTATTTCAATTCAAAGGTGAAAAGATCATGTTCACAAGTGAAGGTTTCGGCAAACGATCTATTATGTGGAAATTGTATTTGGGTGAGGATTCTAGGGAGTGCTGAATTATCTTGGAAACATGTAGAAAAAACAATTGATAAGGGCCCCTGTGTATAAGTGGGTCCCCCTATGGGTCCACTTGTGTACCGTGAAATAGTTCAAATCATAACCACTTTTTATATCGAAATAGCCTCCTCTCTATTCTGTAGGAACCCATTTTTATGGGGGGAATTTTTTGGGTCATGAATATTCCTCATAGAAGAAGAATACACTTCAGTTATTGTATCAAGTGAAAAAAGTAAATTAGAGGATGTTTTGAAGGAAACAATGATCAATGGAAATGAAAATTACCAAGAAGGAATCCAAATTGCATTGAAAAGTTCCCTTTGTGGACCACCACTCTGAATAGACGTCCCCCACTCCCTAAAGACCCCGCAAACAGAATCAACCCACAAAAGGGGTGGATCCAGAAGTGCCCAAAAATGACATAAGGTCATTAAGGGAAAGTGGCGCAGATATATTCTCTATAAATTATCACCCCAAGATCGACATACAACTGTTTGGTAAAATATGAGTTTCAGTGGCTCCATTAACAAAATGAAATCATCTGTGGAGTCGGGTGATGATTTCGGCATCCACAAAGCCACCCCCTCTGACCAAGTACATCATGGGTCCCATATAAAAAGAAAGAATCCCACCACATAGAACTAGAAATACCAGTGTCTATATCCTTTGCTTCTGTATAAATACAACCTGATGGGTACATAAGGAGGGAACATGAGGAAGGGATTGATAGATTTAGAGACCAAGGCACTGATAGATATATAGGTCTGAAAACGATGAACTCATTTGACAATCCCATATACGTTAAATCCCAACTCATATCATTAAGGGTAAAATAACTAAAACCCATTTTCATCTAGTGAACAAATTATAATTTTTAGGAAAACTTCCCACAAGTTATATAATCCATGTTCCCTTTACAATCAAGCATCCCACATTGTAAAAACACTATGTGGCTGGAACATTACCTTGCACAAAAAATCAATAAACTGGACGAAATCGGTCCTGTGTATCACCATGCTACACAGATGGAACTCGGTACCACTGAGAAAAACACTACATATACCAAACCCATGTCATCTTACCATAATGGTGTGAGGATGACTCCTTTACCCATAAAGTAAGACGCTACACTCATGGAACCACATTATGCATAGGAACATGCTATGTGGAATGGTGTATCCAAGGGCATTCCACTATTCACCTCCAGTTATTCCCTTCTATCACATCATCATACCCTTTGATGGCCCCTACATGAAACAATATATTGAAATCAGGTCAAGGCCACTACCAAATCCACCAAAAAATTATTATAGGTATATAGTTGCATTAGTGTTTCCTTGTGAGGATACATACCCAAGGTAAGCATAGTCTGGTGGGTTACCCTATTGGTAAGGTGGACCCTTAGATTGAATTTCAGTCTACATTCCCATGATAATAAGGGTTTTGACCTTTGGGTGATAATGTGAACGTCCTTTTTTCTAAGGACTACGGGGAATTTCTAGCCTTTATGTTCAATGAGAAAAAGTAATAAACATTATTCCATTGTCCCTAGAACTGAATCATAGTCACTCCTCCTGAGGTAATCCCCTGTATTTTCTTGGGGTAGGCAACACCATTTCTAGTCTTCACCTCAACACATGGAATATCTGAATAGATCTCTTAAAATTACTATCTTGGATTTGAAAAAAATAGTGGAAATTGGATCACTCAAAGCAATTATATCTCACCCATTAGGCTCCAACATCATCCAAAAGTGGATAGAGTGGGATGTGTGAACTTGAAATCAACTTACTCTTCCTATTTCACACACTGTCCATAAAACATGTGTGCCAAGAGGCTGTAAAAAATCATGAAATATGTGTAATACCAAATCATATCTTGTGCCTCGCATATGGTATTAGTTCCAATCATGTCCCCATTAATGGGCCATCACAACAGATGTAATCCCCAACCATAAATTAAACATGCTTCTTTAATATGTAAGCCCCATCAAACAGAGTTATATGGGATTTGATTCCCAACTTGTTGGGATACGTAGAAATCCTCCTTGAGGTCCAAAACCAACCCCCAAATCACCCAATTGTTATCTGGGACACATACCCGGTAGGGTAACATCCACTAGGGAGCCCGTATCTCTTCTAGGTATCTCAGACTGTATCATCATAAGTCCCATATTATCCTTGACCAACAAATCTCTCTCTTTGTTATCCTAATCATTGGACATTAAACATCACGGTTGGTTCCTTGACACGTGACCTTAAAAGTTGATGTGTCTGATTTAGTGACACTGAACTATGTGGGTTCTGATCCCTTTCATGAGGTTGCATTGGAAGCACGTCTCATTGGTTCGATCCCAACATTAAAAAAATACCATCCCCCTAGATGATGATGAACTCAAGAGCTCCATCCCACATAGCTTAATGTCATTATTTTCTTAGGGAATGACTAAATAATACCGAATATATTCATAAAAGGGTAACATTGATTGATAATCTTGGATACATATAGATCCTTCCATCAATGTCGAACCTCAGATACATACAGATGATTTCAAAACCATGTGTAGTCATGATTAATTGCATGTTTAAGGGGTAATCTGTGAACACATACTGGGGAATGAACTAAGAAGTCAAGAACATATGAACATGAGATAAATTTATAAGAGAGTCTCGGAATAGGAAATACTTCCACCCAAAAGGGTGAGTTGATCCTGAGTTCCCATACTCTCGACTAATGTTAGATCTTTTGTGTCATTAGACGAATCATCAAATGCATGCCTACATTTGGTAAGAAGGTCCATGAATCATGGATGTGAGAACAGTTAGGTGTTTCTGGATTTACAATAAAATCCCATTGGAGACCATTTGATGGTTTTATACCCGATGTGAATGATAGTACAAAAGTTAACCCCTACAATCAACTGTCAGGCCAATGCATTTCCGTTGGAAACAAAAATGATGAACCCGAAAAGAATGAAATAACTACAGCACCTCATTTACAAGATAAAAAGGATATATTGCCTAGTTCCCATGGGACCATATTTCCTAACCAAACTTCCACAACACATATTCATAGGAAAAAACCCATAAACCTCCAAAAAAACCCATAAAACCCCTTAAAACACCTACAACCCTAAAAAACCCTAAAACCCTAGAAATCCTAAAAACTCCCCAAAAAATATTAAACACCCTAAAACCCTAAAACCCCTTAAAACCCAAAAACCCAACTAAAAATATTAAGAAACCTAAACCCCGCACAAAATAAAAAAAAATACCAAAAAACTCAATTTTTCTAAAAGGCCATAAAATACTCTAAAAACACTTATAACCCTAAAAAGCGTAAAAATCCTAAAAACCCATATAACCCCTAAAAACCTTAACAACACTAAAACCCCTAAAACACCATTAAAACACTAAAACCCATAAATACCCTAAAAAGACATAAATCTCTTAAAACTCCAAAAAATCTTAAATAATCCATAAAAACCTAAAGTACAATAAATACCATAAACAATCCCTAAACCGCCTAAAAACCAATAAAAACACTAAAACACCAAAATGCTAAAAACCCAAAAAAACCCCATTAATAACTGTAAACCCCCTTAAAACTAAAAGACCATGAAAACCCCAAAACCCCTAAAATACACTAATAACCTAAAACCATAAAATACAATAAATCCCATAAAACTCCTCAATGGACACTAAAAATCACTAAACTTCTCTAAAAACTCTAAAAAGAATATTGAAACCTAGAAAAACCTAAAGGACCAAAAACGATAAAAACCCTAAACCGCCCTTATAATCTATTTAGACCATAAAACCAATAAACCCTTAAAAGTACCTAAAAACACTAATCAAACATAAACACCCAAAAACCCTTTCACCATCCAAAACCCCTACAAACAATATAGAGCCCAAAAAAATCACCAAATAAATTTTAAACCCCTAAATCCAAAAACACCTCAAAATACCCTAAAGGACCCTAAAACAACCTAAATATCATAATGCACCTAAAAAAATTAAAAAATCCTCAAAACCCAAAAAACACTAAAACCCCAAAAAATCTATAAAACATAAAAATCTTAAAACCCCCATAAACCCAAATAAAACATTAAATAAAAAAACTAAAAATTCCAGAAAATATTAGAAAACAATTAAAACCATAAAAAAATAAATCCCCTAAAATAATAAAAAACCCTAACAACTCATAAAACCCTAAAACCCCAAAAAATCATAAAAACCAAAAACCCTTAAATACATAAAAAACCAAAAAACCAAAAAAAAACTCTATAATAACCCCAAACCCTCTAAACCCATAAACCCATAAAAACCACTAAATCCCATAAACCCCTAAAAACCCTAAAATTCCAAAAACCCATAAAAAACAATAAAAATCCTAAACCCAACACCTTAAACCCTAAAACAAACATTCTAAATCCTATACAATTTCCAATAAACCCTAAAACCTACAATAGATAACCTATACCCTACTCCCGAATCCCCAAACCCAACACCCCAAACCTTATAACATACACACTAAACCCCAAACCCCAAACCCTACACTCAAAACCGTAACCCTACACCCAATACACAATACCCTACAACCTCAACCCTGAACCCTACCCCTCAAACACTGAACCCTAAACCCTACACCTCAAACCATAAACCTGGTACACTAAACACTAAAGTCCCTAAATCACATAAACAACATTAAAGAACCAAATACCCCCCAAAAGACACAAAAAACCATAAAACCACTAGAAACATAAATTTCCCTTAAGTACCCATAAAAACCATAGAACAACATTAAAAAAGATAAACCACTCTAAAACCCATAAAAACAAATGAACCTTAAAAATCCAAAAAACTATAAAAAAAATAAGCAACCAAAAACTCTAAACAACCCTGAAAACTGAAGAAATCCTTAAAAACCATAAAACCTATTAAACCCTGAAAAAACCCTAAATTAAAAATAAAAAAACTCTAAATAAAACCTAAAGGCACTTAAAACACTAAAAGCCAATAAAACCCCTAAAAAGGGACACATAAAGCCAATAAAACCCACAAAATACTACACTTCATAAAAAGGCATTAAAAATCCTAAAAACCCAAAGAAGACCCTAAATACTCAATAAAACCCAGAAATAACATAAAACCCCAATGGGACCCCAAAAAACCCTAAAATACCGAATGAACATAAAACCCCTAAAAACATAAAACACCTAAAAAATAAAAACCCCAATAACTCTAATAAATCTACGAACTATAAAAATGAAGAAAACTATAAATTTCCTTTAAACTCATAAAAATAACATAAATCTCACTACAAACACTAAATAAAACAAAAAATCATAAAAAAAATAAACCCCTAAAAACTCATACAACCCATAATACCTTGTAAAAATCATGAAAAATACCAAAAACAGAGAAAACCCAAAAAATTCCTAAAACCCCTAAAAACCCAAAAAACCACACGAACTAAAAATAACCATAAAAACTAAAAAACACAAAACCCCTAAATTCTAGAAAACCCTATAAACCCCCTAAAACGCCAAAAAACATTATGAAACCACAAACATCCAAAAAACACCAAATACCCTAGAAACCCCTAAAAACCCTAAAAACCTAAAATCCCTAAAAACCCTAAAACATCCTATAAACACTAATAGTCACTTAAAATACCCTAAAAACCCTGGAAAGCCTGAAAGACCCTACAAAACACTAAAATAACCAAAAAGTACCTAAATGACCCCAAAAATCCAAAAATACACCAATACCCCTAAAAATCAAAAAGACCATAAAATACCCCAAAACACTAAAAGTATCTAAAAACAGTAAAGACATTAATGAACCTAATACGCATAAAAAATATAAAATACCCTATAAATCATCAAAACCTAAAGGATCCTAAAACACTTAAAATGATAACGGATCTCAAAAATCAGAGAAAACACCTATTTAACAATATAAATCCCTAAAAATAGTATTGATCGTTATACCATAAAACCCCTACATGAACATAAAAACCATAAACCCCTAAAGGACCTCAAAACACGTAACAACTATAAAATAATCTAATACCCTGAAACCCTAAAACTCCTAAAACCATAAAAACCCAAACCCACCCCCCCCCCCAAATTTACCAAAACCCAAAAAAGTCCATAAAATAACCAAAAAACACTAAAATGCTATAAATACCGTAAAACCATTAAATAACCAAAACAACTTTGAAAAAGTCTAAAAGCACTCAAATCACTAAACACATAAAACCCTTAAAAACAGAAAAAACATATGAAAACCCATCAAGTCCCTAAATATATTTAATCATATTAAATAACCCAAAAGATCCCAAACCCCCTAAAAACCTATGTAACCCAAGAAAAACCATGAAAACCAAATATAAATATCAAAATCCCTCAAAAAACAATAATTGCCTTAAAACCCCAATATCTGCTAAAAATCCAAAAAAACTGAATAAACTATTGATACCATAAAAATCATTAAAACAATAATAACCATTAAAACCATCAAATACTCTAACACACATTAAACTCTAAAAGCACTAGAAACCATAAATAACCCAAAAATACTCTATAGACCCCTAACTAACCCAAAAACCCCTTAAAACCCCAAAAAGTCCATTAAAACCATAAAATCCATAAAAATACTAAAAACTCAAAACCATCTCAACAAAACCATAAAACCACATAAAATACCTATAACACTAAAATCCATAAAAAACCTAAAACCCATAAATAACCTAAAACCCATAAAAAGACTAAAAATCCTTAACACAAAAAAACACCTAAAACACCGTAAAAGCAATAACCTGCCCCCAACAACCACCACCCCTGAAAACCCCAAAAAATCCTATAACCCTAAACCAAACCCAATGATCCATTAAAAACTCTAAACCCCTGACAACCCTAATAAAATATTAAAACCCATAAAATCCCTAAAATCCTCTAACAGCCCTAAAAACCCAAAAATACATTAAAACCCTAAAACTGCTAAAAACTATAATACCATAAAAACATAAAAATACCTAAAACCATAAACAAAATAAAACATCAAAAACCACAATAGTCCCCAAAAACCAAAAAAAAATTGAAATACTATAAACACCTTAAAAACCCAAAAAGATCCAAAAACCCTAAAAAACCCAGAAGAACCTAAAACCCCATTAAAAGCCAAAATGACCCGTAAACCACCATAAAGACACTAAAAACATGGAAAAACCCTTATAAATCAAAAAACTCACAAAATCACTACAAAACACTAATAACCCCTAAAAATGCTAAAACATTAGAAATCATAAAATTACCATAAAACCATAATAACCCAAAACCAAAGAAAAGCAATAAAATATCTGAAAAAATAAGAACACATTAAAACCCCTATAAACCCTAAAACCCCATATAAATCCTTTAAAAATAAAGATAAAACCTAAAACCCCTAAAACACCTAAAATTCCAAAAAAGATAAAACCATTTGAAGTCCCTCACACCGATATGAAAACCCTTAAAATTTCTAAAAGAACACTAATACCATGAAAATTTAAAAAATAGAAATCCCTAAAAAACCCAAAAACCCCTATAACACTAAAACACATAAAACCACATATAACCCAAACAACCCCTAAAACCCCAAAAAATATTTTAAAAAACACTAAACCCCCAAAAAATGTTGAAACACATTGAACAAAATATTAAAAAGCAAACAAACATAAATGATATAAAACTCCTAATACCCCAAATAACATCTCAAAAACCCTAAAACCCCTAAATAACCTCAAAAGCTGAAAAACCTTAAAAACCCTAAAACCCCTAAAAATATTCAAAAACCCTAAGAAATCTAAATATTTGAAAGATGATAAAAACAATAATGAAATCCTACAAAAATAAAATAACACTATAACCTCTATGCCCTATTCCATTCACCTTAGACCATCAACCCTATTCCCTACACCCAAAACCCAAATCCCAAATCCCGAAAACATATAACCTACACCCTATACCCTAAACCATACATCCTACACCATAAAACCTAAACACTACTTCATAACCTCTAGACCCAAGACCCCAAACCATAATCCTTACACACTAAACATTAATCCCCACACCCTAAACCATAGACCCTTGACTCGATACCATACAGCCTAAAACATAAACCCTACACCCTAAACATTATATCTAAAACCGTATACCCAATACATTAAACCCTAAACCCTAAACCCTACACCTAAAACCATATACAACACACCCTATATCCTAAACCATTCTCCCTACACCATAAAACATAATCCCTACACAATATACCCAAAATCGACAACCCGACACCCTACAACCTATAACCTCTAGCCAAACCATATACAATACACCCTAAACTATATACCCTAAACCCTATACCCTCTAACCAACACCCTAAACCTTAAACCCTACACACAAAACCCTAAAACCTACACTATAAACCACTACCCTACAACTTAAATCTTATATTCTACACCACATACCCAATTCCATAAACCCTGACTAGTATACCCTGCTTCATAAACCCTGTACCCTAAAACCTACAGCATTAACCCTATATCGTAATCCCTAAACCCAAAACCCTACACCATATATAGTATACCCTACACCATATACCCTAAACCCAACACTCTAAACTGCACACCATGCACCCTAACCCCAAAATAATATACCCAACATCCTTCAACCCAAACATTATACGCAACACCCTTAAATCCATTAAACTGTCCTAAAATCTCTAAAACCCCCAAATAAATTTAAACCCTTAAAATATGATGAAATGCAGATCCCTTAAAAAATATAAAACCCCTAAAATCCTAAAAAACCCAAAAAACATTTTAAACACATAAAATCCAAAGAAACACCAAAAAACTAAAAATTCTAATACCAATTAAATCCTAAAAAACCCTAAAACCCCATAAAAAAATAAAATTCACTAAAATCCCAAAAAACCCACAATGACTCTTAAAACCCATAAAACCCCGAAAAACACTAAAAATACTAACCCCCCCCCCCAAACCCTATAAAACATAAATATCCATAAAAACCACAAATCCCTAAAAACACCCAAAACTATTAAAGCACTATGAAACCCTAAAGACATTTAAAACCCTAAAATAATAAAAACCCCTTAAACCCCAAAACACACCAAAATACCATAATAATCTTTAAGAATTATTAAAAATCTAAAAAACCCAAATAACAGTAAAAAACTCTAAAAATAATGAAACCCTAAAACCCTGAATGCAATAAAGGACCCTAAGACCCATAAATCCATAAAACCCAATAAAAACTGTAAAATATTAGAAACCCAAAAAACCCTAAAAATCCAAAAAACCAAATACCCATAAACACCCATAACAACCTAACACCCCTAATAAACCCCAAAAAATCACAAAAAAACGAAAAAACAATAAAAGACACAAAAACACTAAATCCCCCTAAAATACATAAAAACCCCAAAAAACCCTAAAACCCTTAACGACAACAAATGTACTAATGAAACCATTAAAGACCATAAAATAACTACAAATACTGAAGACTTCAAAATCCCTAAATACCCATAATGGACACTATAAAACCCTAAATAACCATACAAGATCCTAAAAAACCATAAAATACTAATGGACCCCAGTAACCTTAAATACCCTAAAGAACCCTAAAAACCTAAAGGACCTTAAAAACCCCTTCAAAACTGTAATGAACCCTATAAAACATGAAGGAACCGATGAAATAAAAAACATAAAGGTCCCTAAAAACATAAATACCCGAAATGATGTTAAAAACCTTAGAAAAAATTTTAACCCTAAAAACCCCAAGAAAACATAAAAATCATATATCCTAGAAAAACCATAAAAGACCTAAAACCATAAAGGAATCTAAAAACCACTAAAACACTAAAAGATAATAAAACCCCAAAAAATTGCTAAAAAATACTGAAATCCTTAAAAGACCAAAAAAACCCTTCAAACATTTAAATGCCCAAAAAACTATAAGAAAAATAAAAAACACAAAAAACCATATAACCCCTATAATCCATAAAAACCCCCAAAACCCAAACAAACCAAAAAAAAGAAAAAAACCACAAAAAAAACCCATAAAATACCGTAAAACAATAAAAAACCCTAAAAACCCTAAAATTGTTTAAAGACAATGAAAACCCTGAAGGCCCTAAAAACGCAAAAATCACTTTAATAGCCCTAAATCCCTAAATATCGAAAAAACCACTAAAATATTAAATAAACTAACCCCCCCCCCACCCAACTAAAACCCCCCAAACCCTGAAATCCCCTAAAAAATTCTGAAAACCCTAAACACACTAAAAAACAAAGAAACCCTAAAGAATCATAAAAACCCTAAAAATCAAAAAAAAACCCAAACAACCAAAAAACCCAAAAAACTCTAAAAATCAAAACAACCCAACCCCCCCCCCCCCAACTTCACTAAAACCCCTAAAAACACCTAAAAATCCTATAAAACCCTAAATGTCTATAAAATAACACGAAAACCCCAGTGATAGTTACAAAACTTAACATATCCTAAGAACCCTTAAAAAACTAAAACCTATTGAGTACTTTTAAACCAATAAAAATATATAATATTCCATTTGAAACACTAAAATCCTAATGGTCCCTAAAAACCCTAAAACACCTAAATCCCCTAAAATCCTTAAACACACTAGAAACCCCCAATCGACCTAAATACCCTAACAACAATGAAGTCATAAAATCCCTTATAAAAAAACCATAAAACCATAAAACCCCTACCCCCCCCCCCACCCCCCCCCCCCCCCCGTAAATTCCATAAAAACATGAACACACACTATAAATTCACAAAACATTTCTAAAAGACCCAAAAAATACTAAAAATACTAAAAATACACTAGAAGTCCTAAAAACTCTAGAAGACAATAAAATATCCTAAACACCCAAATAGACTCCCATAACGGAGAACCCTTTAACAAAATAAAAACCCCTAAATCCCAAATGGACCCTAAAAACCATAAATCCCATAAAGGACATTAAAAAATCCTCAAAACCTAATAGGATCATAAACCCCTAAAACACCTAAAGGGCCCTACGAATCCAAAAACCCCTGAAGGACCCTAAAAACCTCTAAAAATCCCCCTAAAAGACCCAAAAACCCCCCAAAACCCTATTAAAGGTCCTAAAAACCCGGAACGACCCCAAAAACCCTAGAAAAATTCAATAAAATCCCCTAACACCCTAAAGGACCCAAAAACCCATATATGAACCCATAAAGACCCTCAAAACATCTAAAACTCTAAAATACCCCCAAAATCCTAAAAACCCAAAAAAATAATAAAATCCTAAAAACAACCCTATAAAACCCTAATAACATAACCAGAACCTAAAACTGTAAAAATCCCTAAAAACTAATAAAAGACCATAATATCTTTAAAAAACGTAATACCCATAATACCTTACAACGATAAAAACCCTAAAACCCCAATAAAATCCTCTAAAACCCCTAAGCACCCGAAGAACCTCTAAAACCAAAAATCCACCTAAAAACCCCTAAATACATGAAAACCCCCCAAAACAAAAAACAATCCTGAAACCCCTAAATCCCACCCAATCTAGGTTGTTCTATCCACTCCAGATTTGCGTTGGCAAAAGGTGGGTGCGACGGGCTCTGCGACCTCTTGTAAACGAAGAACGTGCTTCCGTGCTTGGACATGTTTCTCCAGTTCTGAGTTTGGGAGGGGTATTTTGGCTTTCATGGCTTCTTGATGGGTTCCAGTGTTTACAAAGAGTGATGATGCAGGTTTGTGTTTTTGGTTCCTCAATTTCCTCTTCTGTTTATGTCGCTGATGAAGTTCTAGATAGGTTATGTTGATTTCCAGTTGCAATCTTGGAATGTGGTCTTTTGAGATATGGATGGTTTGATTGTGAGTTGTTTCTGGTGCTAGATCTATGGGAAGATGAGGTGGAGGTTGAGGTTTCTGTTGCTAGTTTGGTTTTAATTTGCTGTGGGTGCTGGATTTTGGTTCTGTTGAGTGATGTCGGTTTCTTTCCTGTCTTTGGGTGCTGCGGTTGTGTTCTTGGATGTGCTACAAGGTGTGAGTTGTTGGAAGATGATTGGGTTAAAGGAGGTAATGGTGAGACTTATGTCCCTATTGATGGTAGTTATGTGATGTTGGAAATGTTTTTGATTGGAAAGGATGCGATGAGTGAGGAAAATCATGATTCAGGATGCTGGTTGTTGCTTAGCTGGGTGATGAAAGAGATGTTGAGGCTGAAGTGAATGGATGCTGGAAATTGTGAGGCTGGATACTGGTTGTTGCCTAGCTGGGAGGTGCTGAGGTAGGGTATTCAAATTTTCTGTTGATGGTTTTGATGCTGATGGATGCTGGTTTCTGATTGTCTAGGTGATGATGTTGGGGACTTTTCAGTTTTTCTTCTTTGATTGGTTTTGTGTCCTTTTGGTTTTTCTTCTATAGCGGTCCTTGGGTGTGTGTTTATAAAGGGGTTTTGGGTGTGGGTCATTTGACCCCTCCCCTACCTTGTCTACTGCATCTTTTATTCTCTAATAAACATTGGGGGGGTCGATAATAGTCTGACCCTCGCATCTTTCTTCTCCTAAAACCCACCCAAAACACTAAAAACTGAAATCAAGACCCCTAAAACCCATATGAAATACTAAAAACATGTAAAAATGGTTAGAAAATTATAAAACCCTTATAACCCCAATAAACCTAAACTAAATCATAAAAACCCTAAAAACCTAATATCCCCTAAGAAACTCTAACCCCTAAAAAATATAAAATCTCTAAATCCCAAAAAACCATTAGAAACCTAAAACCCACTATGACCCTTAAAAAACCTAAAAATACATAAAAAAATCCTAAAACACCTAACATACCCAAAAACCGTAAATCCCCCACTAAAATTCCATAAAAATAAATAAACCATACAAACCCTAAAAACCCCATGAGTTGAAACACCCCTACAGAAACTATAAATGAACATAAATATACCAAAATCCTAAATCAATAAAATCACCAAAAAACAGAAAATACTTAAAATCACAAAAACACTATGAAACAATTTAAAACCATCAAAACCACTAAAATACACTAAAATTTTTAAAACCCCTAAAAACCCAATGATTCCCAAAAAAAACCAAAAAACCCAAAAAAAACATTACAAAAATACAAAACCCCTAAAACCAAAAGAAATTCCTCAAAATACCAAAACGACATAAAAAATATACAAACTACATAAAACCCAAAAACCCCCAAAAACATTAAAAAATATTCCCTATACCGTAAACCATAAACCCTAAACTCTAAATCCAATTCCCTACACCCTAAACCCTATACCATATACCCAATACATGAGTACCTACACCCTAAACCCTAATCCAAACAACCTAAACCCAATACCTGACACACTAACCCCTAAATGCTACACACTAAAACCTATACCAGCCACACAGAACCCTAAAACCTATACACTATACCATAAACCCTGGAGGCTTTATCCAAAACCATATACCCTACACCCTAGACCCTATACACTACACCCTAAAAACTATACGGTACACCCTAATAAGTATACCATATACCCTACACCCAAAACCCTTGACCCTTCATCGTAAACCCCAAACCCTTCACCATATAACCTATAGCTTACACTATAAAATCTAAACCCAACACCATAAACCCAACACCATACACCATAAACACTAAACCCCATACCCTAAACCCTGTACTATACACCCTAAACACTATAACCAACACCATAATCCCTATACCATTCTTCATAAACCTTATAATCTACACCCAAAACCCTGAAACCTATACCCAACATCCTAAACAATACATCTTACACCTTAAACCCTATTCATCCCTATTGATCCCTATACCATACAACTTAAACCCTAAACCATATATCCCAAACTCTAAACCCTCAACCCTAAACCTTGCACCAAAAACCCCAAACCCAACACCCTAAATCGTAGGCCCCTCTCAAAATAACATAAACCCTAAACCTTAAACCAAATACCATACAAGCTAAAACCTAAACCCCACACCATAATACCTATACCATACACCAAAAACCCTCAACCCTAGACCCAAAACCATATACCCTACACCCTAGACCTTAAGACCTAGACCCTAAAACATGAACCCAAAACCGTACACCCGAAACCATATAGCCTCCAACACAAACCGTAAAACCAACACCCTAAATCATATACCTCGCACCCTGAACCCTAAACCCTGAACCCTAAACCATGAACCCTAAACCCAAAACCCTCCACCCTAAACCATAAAACCTAGGCACTAAACCCTAACCCCCACATCCAAAACTGTAAACCCTACACCCTAAACACTACACCATAAACACTAATCCCTACACCCTAAACCCTATACCATTTTGCCTAAACCATATACCCTACACTCTATACCTGAACCCCTACACCCTAAATACTATACTCGACACTCTAATCCATATACCCTAGACACTAATATATATTCCGAAAACCCTAACACCTAAATTGTACTCCCTAAAATCCATAACACACACCCATAACATAATACCCAACACCCTAAACCCTACACTATAATGCCTAAACCATATACCCTACACCCTAAACCCTAAAAACCATAAGACAACCCAAAAAACCTATACATACCCTAAATCCACTCAAAAGAATACAAAAAACACTAAACTCCATAAAACCATATAAACCCCTAAATCCCAAATGATATAAAAAAACTAATAAACCTAAAACCACTAATAATACCCTAACACCCACAAAACATTATGAAACCCTCAAAACTCTAAAAAACCTAAAAAACCCTAAGAAACCGTAATAAATTCTAAAAACAACTAAACAACCCATAAAACACAAAAACACTTAAAACACTAACAACATCCTAAAAATACTATAATACCATAATAATTATAAAAAACACTTAAAACACGAAAAACCATAATAATCCTAAAACCCCAAAAAACCAAAAACCCCCCAAAAAAATAAAAACACACAAAACCCAAAACCCCCTAAATCCCCTAAAAACCCTAAAAACCCTAAAAACACTAAAGAACCATAAAGGACCATAAGAACCATAAAAAAATGAATATCACTAAAACCCCTAAAAACCTAAAAACACCAAAACCCCAAAAATTCTTAAAAACCGTAAAACACCGTAAAACAAAAAAACACTAAAAACACCTAAAGAAACTAAACCCCCTTACGGTACCCAAAAAATTAAAAACCATAAAACTATAAAATACCATAAAATTACATTGAAGCCCACATAAGACTCTAAAAATTCTAAAAACCCAATAGGTACCTATAAAACGAAAAAAAAACAAAACAAAACCCAAAAGACCTGAAAACCTGTAAGGGACCCTAATTCCTAAAAGGTCCCTAAAAACCTAATTATCCTAAATTCACCTAAAACCCCAAAACCCCTAATGAACACTAAAAAAGCTAAAAACCAAAATACAATAATGGACACTAAAAACTCTAATGAACCCAAAAACCCCAAAAAACACTAAAATGATCAAAAAAACCTAAAAAGAAAATACTAAAGAAGTCCAATAAAAAACTAAAATATTTAAACCCCCTAGTACCCCTTAAAAACCCTAAAGACCCCAAAAAATCACAAATATCCCAAAAACCAAAAAACACCCCATGAAACAAATAAAAGACCCTAAAACACCCAAAACCCCTAAAACACATAAACCCTAGACCCTAAATAACCCTAAAAATATTTAAGGGTCCAAATAACCATATAAATTCCAAAGGCCTTCAAAACGCTTAATACCAATAAAACCCAAAAAACCTCTCTAACCCATGAAAACCCTTAAACACCCAAAAAACCCCAAAACACTAAAGAACTCTAAAACCCAAAAAAACCATAGAAAATATTTAATCCTTTAAAAACACTAAAACCCCAAAAACTAAAAGGACCATAACTCCCAAAAAACCATAAAATCTGAAAACTATATAAAAACCCAAAAATACCATTAAAATGCCCCCAAACCCCTGAAATTTCCCAAAGGACCATCGAAACCCCTTAAAACCCTAAAGGATCCTAAAATAAATTAATGGACTTAAAAACCCTAAAAACATTAAAGGATCCTAAAATTACTTAAAACACTAAAAAACACGAAAACACTCTTGAAATCATAAAAGTACCTTAAAACATTAAAAACACTAAAAAACCATAAAACCCTAATGGACATTAAAAACCCAATAACCCCCAAAAACCCCAAAACCCCAAAAAAACTTTAAAAGACCCTAAATCCCTAAGGAACATTAAAATACCTTCAAAGAAAACAAAACCCATAAAAATCACTGAAAACCAAAAAAGTACCTTAAAACCCCAAATACACTAAAAAGTACAAAAATACTCAAAAAATACTAAAACCCCTTAAAATACAAAAAAATTTGAACACCCCTAAACCACATAAAAACACTAAAACCCAAAAAAAAACTCCATTAAAACATATACACACCCTAAACCCTAAAACACCTAAATTTATAAAACCCATAAAACACCCAAAATCCAATGAAACCAATGAAAACCAATGAAAACAATGAAAAAAATCCCTAAAACCAATAAAAAAACCCAAAACCCAAAAAAACTATAAAACCATAAAACCATAAAACCCCAATAAAACCTGAAAAAACAATGATATGCCCTAAAAACCCTAAAACCCCCAAAAATCCCAAAAAACACCTAAATAGACTAAAAACCATGAAAGGACATAAAAGCAAATAAACTCCTTAAACACTCTACAAACCCTAAAAAAATAAAAACCAAAAGAACTCTAAAACACCTTAAAACACTAAAACCCTAAGAACACTAAACCCTAAAAACATAAAAATTCCAAGAAATCCCTAAAAATAGTCAAATAGCTATTAAAAATAAAATCTCCAAAAACCACTCAAAGATTCTAAAACCCATAAAAATCACCAGAAGCTCCAAAAATTGTATTAAACCCCAAAAATACCCATAAAACCCTTAAAACCATGGAACCCCTAAACAACCCAAATAATCCTATAAACACTAAAACCCCCAAAACCCATTAAATCCCTTAAAACCCCTCAAAACACCAAAAATACCATAAAAGCCGATAAACCACTAAAATAATCAAAAAATCATAAAACTATAAAAATCCAAACTACCTGTAAAAATGATGAAAACACAAAAACTTTTGACAACCGCAAAAAACTAAAAAACTAAGTAAAAAAACAAAGAAAATACTAAAAAACATAAATACCTAAATAACATAAAAACCCAAAAAACACTTATACCACATAATATTTATTAAAACACAAAAAACCTAAAAACCCTTAAAACCATGATAAGCCATAAAACATTATAAAAACCATAAAATTCAAAAAAAAACTACTTTAAACACCTTAAAAACCCAATTCCCCCTAATAAAACTAAAAACCCATAAAACCCCTTAAACTGTTAAAAACCTTTAAACCCATAAACACATTAAATACCATAAAACATAAAAAAACTTAATGCAATGAAAACCCAAAAAAACCAAAAAAAATAAAAAATATGAAATAACAAAAAAAAAACCCCCAAAAAAACTCAAAAAACAAAAATACAAAAAACACATAAAACTCTCCAAAAAACCAGAGAAAATTCTAAAAACACTAAAAATATTAAAACCCCCAAAACCCTAATAACCCCTAAAAATACTAGATTCCCAAAAAAACCTAAAACCCTTAAAAAATTGATAATCCCTAGAATCTAGAAAAACATAAAACCCCATAAAACCCTTAAAAATCCAAAATAAAATAAAATAAAATAACTGTAAAAATCCTAGAAAAACCAAAAAAACCCATTAAATGACACCAAAACCCTAAAATACCGCCAAAAGTCCCTATAAAACAAAAAAACCCAAAAGATCCTAAAACCCCTAAAAACCCTAAAAACAAAAAACCATGAAAAAAAATCTAAAAACCGAAAACATCCTAAAATCTATAAATACAAAACAAATATTAAAAAACACTAAAAACCGTAAGAATTATAAATGGACACTAAAACCTTTTAAAAACAAAAATCTATAATAATCAGGATAAACCATAATAACATATAAAATACAAAAAACACTTAAAAACATATGAATCCCGGAACTGCTTAATATACCCTAAAATGCAGTAACACCCCTTAAACCCTAAAGGCCCTAAAAAATAACAAAACAACATAAACCCCTAAAATACACAAAAACCCAAATCCTCAATCAAAAAACGTAATTACCTAAAAGAACCCTAAAAAAATTAAAACCCCTAAAATAACCCTAAAATCCCAAATAATACCCAAACCATTATAAACCATAGAAAAATGCTAAAAACCCAAGAAACCCTACAGCCCCTAAAATAATGGAAAAAAACCTAATAACTCTTAAAAACACCAAAAAAAATTAAAAATAACCCCCCCCCCCCCCCCACAAACTTGTAAAAACACCCAAAACCCGGAAAAAACAATAAAAACAACTAAAACCCCAAAAAAGAATAAAACCCAAAAAAAACAATAAAACCACAAAAAAATACTAAAAACACTAATTCCCTAAAGAAACTAAACCCTACACCCTAAATCATAAAACCTATGAAAAAACCCCTAAAAACTACACTCTAAACCGGATACCCTACACCCGAAACTCTAAACCCTACACCGTAAGCCCTAAACCCTTCACCCTAAACCATATACCCTAGATCCTTAAATAGTAAAACCTACACTATAAACCCTAAACCCTATACACGAGACCAAAAACCCTAATTCCTAAACCCTAAAACCATTTCCCTGTAGACTAGACCCTAAACAATAAAACAAACACCATAACCCCTATTCCAAAATGTTGAACCATACACAACAAACCCTATTCCCAAAACCTTAAAACGTTATACTTAAACCCTAAAACCTAGGACCTACACCTCAAACCATAAACCCCACACCTGGAACATAGATTCCTACACCCTAAGACCTAAACCATAAATCATAAACCATATACCCATCACACTAAACCCTAAACCCCACATTGTAAACCTTGTACCCTATATCGAAAACCCCTATACCATACACCTTAAATCCTCTACCATACACACTATTACATATACCCTACACCCTAAATCCTATATCCTACACCCTAAAACCCATACCATGCACCATAATCCCAAAAACATACACCCTAAAACTTATATACTACTCATAAAACCAAAAACCCTACAGCCTATACCACAATCCATACCGCATAAACCCTAAAACATACACCCAAACCATAAACCCTACACTATAAAACCTATAACCCACCCAATAAAACCTATACCCTACAACTTATATCCTATACCCTTCACCATAAAACCTAATCCCTAATCTCTATACCATACTCTCAATACCCAGATCTATAAACCCTATACACTACACCCTATACCGTACACCCTAACCCATAAAACGTACATCTTAACCCTATAATCTACATACTAAACCATAAATAGTAAACCCTAAATCATATACCATATGCCCTAAACCCTAATCCATAAACTAAACCCTATACCATATACCCTGAACCCAAAACCCAAAACCCTAAAAACCCTACAAAACACTAAAATAACAAAAAACGCATAAAACAACAAAAAACCAAAAATCCCTTAAAACCATAAAACCCAAAAACACATAAAAATTGTTAAAAAACTAAAAAATATATAAAAAATATATTCAAACCCCCTAAAAACTCCAAAAACCTATCAAATCCCTAAAACCCAAAAAATCACATTAAAACACTAAAACCCATTGAAATCCTAAAGAACCCTAAAAAAACTATAATCATATAACCTACACCCTAAACACTAAATTTTACACTATTGACCCTAAAACCCTCAACATAAACCCAAAGTCTACAACATAAACCCAACACCAACACTCTATACCCAAAAACCTAACCCCTAACCCCTAAACCTAAAACCCAAAACCCTACACCCATACCCCCTAAACACTTTACATTGTGACCTACAACGTAACCCCTAGATCCAACACCCCAAACCCTAAACCCTATGCCACGAACCCTATAACCCACACCCCAAAACCTAAACAAACGATATACCATAAACCATATACCCTACACCCAAATACCAACACTCAAAATGGAATAACCTACACGCTAAACCATAAACCCTACACCATAAACCCAAAAACCTAAACCTTAAACCCTAAACCCTCCTCCCCATACCCTATACCATGCACTCTAAACGAAACACACGTAACCCTATACCCTCCACCCAAAACCCTAAAACCTAAAACCTAAACCCCATTTTCTACACACTATACCCTACAACCTACACCATCTAACAAACACCCTAAACCATGTACCCTACACCCAACACCCTACACCAAAAACCATATACCATAACCATTAAACCCAATACCGTACACCTAACCCAAAAACCCTACACCCAAAACCGTATAACCATCACCTGAATCCCAAAAACTTACAACATAAACCATATACCCTACAACATATACCCTAAACCATAGAGTCTAAACACTATACCCTATGTCTTATACCATAAATACTACTCCCTAAACCCTAAACCCTACACCCTAAATTGTAAACCCCAAACCAGACAACATATACCTTAAACTCAAAACCATACATCGGAACCCAATACCAAACACCCTATACCCTAAACCATACACCCTAAATCCTATACCATATAACGTAAACCATAAAACATATTCCCTTAACCCTATATCCTACACCCTAAACCGTAAACAATACTCCTTTAAACCTAAACACTATACCATAAACACTAATCTCTAAAAAACCACTAAAAACCTTAAAACCTAAAAAACCATAAAAAAGGAAGAAAAAATGATAAAAACCCCAATAGAATCCCAAATAATATGAAAAACCCTACAAACAATGAAAACTCTTAAAAACCATAAAATCTCTAAATCCATAAAATTCCTCAAAACACCAAAACCCCTAAAAAACACAAAACCCATAAATCTAAAAAAACCCTAAAAACCCTTAGAAATGACTGAAACCCTTCAAAACAGTAAGAGACACTAAAAAACAAAAAATCCTAAAAAACCCTAAAATAGTAATAACCCAAAAAGCCACTAAAAACCCAACAATACCCTAAAATTCCAAAAAACCTAAAATCCCTAAAAAGAAAAAAATAACCCTAAAACCCTAAAAGAACCCTAAACCCCAAGAACACCCTAAAAGATCCCAAAAATTCCCAAAATTACCAAATCATAACTCTAAAACACAGAAATATACTGAAATCCCTAAAATCCCTTTAAAACCTAAAAACCTAAAAACCCATAAAAATTATAAAAAACATGAAATACCCTAAAAACCATAAAATATAAAAAAATTAAAGAAAATCCTAAAATGGAACTAAGAATATAAAAATTAAAAAAAACCAGGAAATACCCTATAACTCAAAAAATAGTTAAACCCCTAAAAGATCTAAAAAATACCCTAAAGAACAATAAAACCCCTTAAAATAAACTAATAACCCATAAGAACACTACAATCCAAAAAAAACTATAAAAACACCTAAAAACCCCAAAAATCCTTAATACCCAAAAAATCCATTAAAAACATGAAAAATCACTAAAAAAATATACAAATTAAAAGAAAAAACAACCTCAAATCCCAATAAAACATAGTGAATACTAAATAAACCTAAAAATACCTAAAATACATAGAACAACCTAAAATATTCCTTAAAACACAAAACCCCCCTGAAATCATAACAAATCTCCAAAATACCATACAAACTCTAAAAAACCCTAAAAACACTATAACCATAAAAACATAAAAAAACGTAAAGCCCGTGAAAAATTCTAAAACCCCTGAAAAATACCTTTGAAACCATGAAACCCTAAAAACCCCAAAAGGCAATATGACCCAAAAAACCCAAAAAAGACCCTAAGAGTCACAAAAAACCTGATAAAATCACTAAAAGGCATGGAACCCCCTTAAACACCCTAAAACCCCAAAAAATCTATAAAATCATAAAAACCCCAAATAATACCCTAAATGACCCTAAAAACTTGAAAACCCTAAAACACCCAAAAAAATAGTAAAACGCTAAAAAACTAAAATATCCTAGAAACACTAAAACCCCACAAAAACCTAACATACCTAAAACCCTAAAACCAATTAGAACCCAAAAACACTTACAACCCTAAAAAATATAAAAATAAATAAAATTAAAAAAACCCCCAAATTAAATCCATAACCCCTAAAAACCCTTAAAATCTACAAAAATCCTTAAACCCTGAGTCCCCCTAAAAACCCCTCAAAACCATTAAACAACTAAAAAAATTAAAACCTGATAAAATTCATTGAAAACCCCCTAAATTTTTTTAAAAATACCTATCCCTAAAACCCCATTAAAACAATAAAACTAATAAAAATTTCCTAAAAACCATAAATCACATTAAATAACAAAAAATAAAAATAAACCCCCCCCCCCCCGAAAAATTAATATACTGTAGAATACCTTAATACCCTTATAAAGCTAGAAAATACTAAAATTCATAAAAACATCCTAAATCCATAAGACCCAAAAAAACTTATAAAACTCTAAAACACATAAAACCCCATTAAAGAACTAAGAAAGAATAAAAATCCCTAAAAACACTAAAATAATTTAAAACCCATAAATATCATAAAGTTCCCATAAATACCCTATTGTATCATAAAACCCCTAAAAACCAAAAAATACCTAAGCCCCCTAGAACCCACAAAAAATGTTAAAAACCAAAAAAAAATTAAAAACCCAAAATTCAATAAATATCCCTAAAACCAATTAAAACCTAAATGACCCTAAAAACCATAACCCCAACCCACAATGAAATTCCATAAAACACTAAAACATATTGAAACCCCTAAATTCAATTAAAACACCATAGAAATCCCAAATAAGACACTAAAAATCCTAAAAACATAAAAAATCCTAAAAAATATACAATATGACACACAAAAAACAAAAACAATGAATCCCCATAAATCCTAAAATACCCTAAACACCTAAATCAATTAATGTCACAAAAACCCTAGTCAACCGTAAACACCAAAAAAACTATAATCATCCAAAAAACCGTAAAACCCCTAAATAATCCTGTTGATGCTCCTTTCCTTCACAGAATCTAAACGAATGAAAAGGAAAATACCTTGAACCCAAAGTGATTCATCCTTTGAAGAAATATCAAAAATTGACACAGGCATGAACAAATATTCAAATGCACTTGGGTCGCACAAGTTCCACCAAGGTCATGCAAGTATACTTGTGTGCCGCCCAATGGTCGTGCAGGTGACTTAGACGTCTTTGAAATTCGCCCAGGGTCTTCACCAACCAATAAATACCCCTGGTGGGCCCCCCATTTTGCGGACGAAAAATTCCAGAAACTCAGATTTGAGCTCCTTGCGCCCTTTTCTCTTCTCAAAGCTTTTGAACACTTCTAAGGTTATTTCTTATGTTGAATGGATGATATAAAGAGGGGGAGTAAGGCCTAAGTGTTGAAACTCATCAACACTTGTGTGCCTATGTGGATAACCCTTAAGGGAAATGGCCACACTTGTGCGCCGCCTTACCCTTCAAACAGAACTTGCGCGCCACTCTTATGGAAGCCTCAAGGGATACTATTAAGGGCTTGATCCAAGCCTCACCCAATTTTTACCCCATGGGTTGACCATCGCGCAAGTGCCCATGTGCCGTGCAGGTATACCTGCGCGACCAGTACTTGCACTCCCACGCAGGACTTGTGCACCCCTCTTTTTTTGGGTTCCCTTCCTGTCCATTTCTTCTCTCTTATGCCAATCCACCTCTCCTCTTCACGATTAAGCCTTCAGAACTCTCTCCAAGGCCATTCATGGCTTGATTTCCTTGTTGTCTTCCTAATCTTAATGGAATTTTGTGGAACATCTCTTAAAACCTAGTGATTTACATATCTTTATGTCACTAAGGATAGAGATTTCATTCATTCAACCTCATCTTTTAAGATGAGATAATCCTTAACCTTGGCCTCCTTTTTAGGAGTAAGCCCCAGTCCAAGTTCTCATTAATTTGGTCATCCTCCTTAGGAGTAAGACCCAGTCTCAAATATGGGAATCCTCCTTAGGAGTAATCCCCAAGTACTCTAATATGGGCATCCTCCTTAAGAGTAAGCCCCAGTCATAATTCCCTTAACCTGGGATTCCTTTTCAGGAGTAATCCCCAGTCTCAATGTTCTTAAATCTATTCATCCCCCTTAGGAGTAAGCCCCATCTATAATTTCTCAAATCTGGGCTTCCTTTTTAGGAGTAAGCCCCGAGTCCCTTAAATTATAAAATTACTTTAACCTGGGTCTCCTCTTTAGGAGTAAGCTCCATTCATAAAGTTCCCAAATCTAGGAATCCTCCTCAGGAGTAAGCCCCAACCATAATTTCTCAAATCTGGGCTTCCTTTTCAGGAGTAAGCCATAGTCCCAAATATGGGCATCCTCCATAGGAGTAAGCCCCAAGTCCTTTAAATTCTAAAATTCCTTTAAACTGGACCTCCTCCTTAGGAGTAAACCATGGTCTTAATTTCTCTCAAACAGTCGTAGTTTACTTTTGATATGGGCTTCCTTCTCAGGAATAAAACCCAATCATAAGTCCATTCTAATTTGGGCATCTTCTTCAGAAGTAAGCCCCATGTTAGAGTATCCAAATCCCTATAAAGTACATATACCTTTATGGATCTTGTTCCTGGGTTTCTTCCCTAAAGTAAAACCTAATCTTCATTTATTTTGGGAAGTCATACATACATAATTTACACATCATTTCTTATGATTGCATCTTTCGTGGCACAATTGTCTGGGTTTACCAATACATCTTGTTTCTCACAACGAGAAAGACCCGCGTGAGCTTAGAGTGTAAAAGTAATTATGACTTCTTTCTTTGAGCCATAAATCATACGTAAACATCATACTCCCTTACTCAAACTACGTGGGTTTTGATTCATATTCTAAATAAAGGATACATAGGTAGCCAATTTGCGGGTATGATCCCAACTCTGAAATAATCCATCTCCTTCTGAATGACAATAAACTTCAAGTTCCCCACTAAATGGATTTAAAACTAGTATAGTCATCATAATGACCAAGAGACTTTTATAATTTATTAAAGGATACCATTGACTATGAATCTCTGACAAATACAGATGATTCTCTATCGATGAAGAACCTCGAATACACCTAAAAGATTATCTATATTTCTTACATATCAATCATTGATTGTCAGATCTAAAGGATAAATCATTTTTTACTTGGTAATTTAATAAGGATTCACGAACATAACATAAATTTATAAAGAGAGCCCCAGAGTAGACAATAATTCCCCTAAAAAATGTGTGATGAGTCCGACCTCCCATCCTCTCGTCCAATAAAAATTCCTAAGCCTCATCAGTCCACAACTAATGAGTGCCTACCTTTGGAATGTATGTCCAAATGGATATGGAATCATTGGATGTTTCTGGTTCTACGAAGAAACCCCTTAGGAACCGATTGGAATGTTTGAACCTTCAATCAATGAGGTCATCCCCAATTCTAGAGGAAACAAAAAATGGTGAACCCGACGTGAATCCTTAACCATGGTGAAACGATGTTTTCCCTTTTTGTTAGGACCCTATTTAAACTAAATGAGAGGGACAACTAGATTTTCAATAACATATGTTCTTATCCAAATGATTTTGTGGCCGGACTTATCTTGATTACGTCTGTTATATCAAATAGGCCATCTTTTCCAAGTTCGTCTGCATTATAGAAATGGCTACTCTTAAGTTCATGCCCGTGAATACTTCTTCCATGAATGCCTTTGTTGCTACTCCTACTAGATCGTCATCCGCTCTGAGGACGACATCACCAACTCAGCATCTTCAACACTGGGTATCAACTACGCTGGTTATGTAGTACCATCAATATAGTACTATTCCGACTCTGGAGGCCGCTCGACAAGCCCTCCAAGTCAATAATTCACCCGGGTCGTCCGGACAGCGACGACCAACTATCAAGAAGCAGGTGTTGCCAACCACCATCTCCAACCATTTCAAGTCATTATCCTCAAAACACAATCACCATTCACTCAGATATTCTAGGTACGTGAATGAGATAGTCCCTCAGGGCCTTAATTCAAGGAGACATGAGTCCTTCCTCAGGGCTCCCATCAACAATCGCCGCCAGACTCGTGCGGCAGTGCACCGTCAACATGATGAGGGTATCGTCTCCAGGAATTCCGATCAGGTTCATCGAACCCAAACAGGCAAAGCAAACCACTAGAGGTGAAATCCAATCAACAGTGAACATGTTCTCATCTCTTCCATCTCTGGAGAAGTCAACCAACCTAACTTGGTGGCAAGCAATGAGTGGGAACACACACCCGTTCGTTTTAATTCCACTATCCAGCAGACTCATCTGGCTGCAGCATGCTAATCCCACCAAGAAATTCTGGTGGAGTACTATAGACAAGAACATACACCTGTTTATAAATCATCAGCTAGTCAGAAGGCTCTTCTGACAACATACGATGGATCCCGCCAACCCAATGTGTTGAAGACTTGTAAACAGGCACATAGACCTGCTTACACTCATCAATCCTTCTAGTAGCCTCGTATGTCAGTTTTGAAGGATGCTCATCAACCACATTTTTCAGAGTGCAATCAGCATGCACATATACCTACTAGTATTGATCAAGCCTACCAATAGTCTCATTCGGTAGCATTCAGAGAAGTCAGTCGGAAAGTCCCAATGACAAATAGGAGGCAGACTCAGCTCTATGCCCCCACACTTGAGTGCTGTCGGAATTCAATGACAATAAAAGTAGGACAAGAGCAAGCACAAACACCTACTCCAAGAACGGAATGGACGTATATCCCCGTTCTAGCAGCTGAAGTCACCAATCATATTCTATTAATGGTGAAAGAGAAGAAGAAAATCCATGCTCATATTCTAGATGCTTGCCATGATATTATAACAGCTTCAGCAGCATCTTAGGGAAAGACACATAAATATATCCCTACCAGTGGAGTAACACATCAACATTTCACTCCAGAACAGACACACACCTCTGTTCCAGTCCAAGAGGGTTGTTTGGTGTACTCCCCCATATCATAGAGAAAACCAAGTCAGGCACATACACCTGATTTGAGATGGTTGTGGGGTGTAATCCCCCATATCATACGGAAAACCTAGTTAGGCACATACACCTGATTTAAGCGGAGATAATCAGTCGAACCTAATTATTTCTCCTAAGCAGGCACATACACCTGCTCATAATGACCACTTTCTTCAACAAGTGGTTCCCAAATTGGGTAAGAAGGCATCTAAGATGAAGACGTTCCCAGCACAATCATGAAATCAAGGGCTAATCTATAATAAGGCATTACTCAATGCTGGAGTTCTTAATGCACTCAGAAAATTATCTATTGCAACTAAAGATTCTACTATCTCAGTTTCCAATAGTGGGAACATTAATTATGAAGTTCTTTATTAGACACTTCTTCATGAAGGCTTTATTCATGACAGTTCGATCGATCTTGAAGTTTCATCTTTAGATTAGAGCTACTGGAAACCTCTGTGTGGTCAGAAGACCAAGGAGAAAAATGTTTCATCTTTTTCTATAACCCACCATGGTGGTCTTCCCTCGGATAACGAATTCAGCTACGAATGTCTTCTCCACAGTAGTAATTCGCGTTTTCTAGAAAATTATTCAGAAGATAATGCAGTGACGATAGATCCCTCTTATCTTTAGGCACATGAAAATGTGAATCCATTCATGTCTGATGCTTTACCGCTAGCAGGTGAAATAATTTCTCAATCAAAAGATAGCCTGGGTTTTAGGCCATTCTCCGAACCACCCCTGGGTCGTTCATCTTTTAATTTGATCAGTGAATTCTCTACCAATATTATTGAATCCGATAAAGCAATAAGAAGCACCAACTCTGGTCTAATCGAGTATAAGAATCATTATTGAATGATAAAGAGGAAATGCTGAATATGAGAAAACAATTGGCAGAAGGTGAAGTGCCAGTTCTGTTTTGGCCTTTGGCCGATTCTCAGAATGATATTGCAGAGATGCTGATGGAAGATGGAATTCATGATATTCGTCTCAACATATGGAAAACTCATTGTCAATTGAAAAAGAAAATATTATCTTATGATGAATATGAAAATCATGTCAAGATAATAGAAGGGTTACAACACCAAATTGGCATGGCATCTCTCTCAGTTTATCAATATTCAATGGCTGAAACGCAGTAGAGAGCCCTTCAGCATTCATGCCTTGGCGCACTACGAATATTGGGCCAGTTAATTTCCAATGCTACATCTGGTATTCATATAAGGGGATAGGGTGTTCATGGATAACTTCATTTAATGGTGCTCTTTATTCAACAAAGCCCATAGAAAATGGTCTCATGCAATGTTATTTCCCATGGCCGGCCATAGTCAATTGGATTTGTTTGTAATCAAAGGCATTCTCAAGAACATGCTTCAACTAGTTCTTCTAAAAATCAAGCACACAGAGAACAAGTTGTTGAATTACTCCTGCATCAAGAAAACGATAATATTGAACATGCATCTCATTTGGAGAAATCACATCATCAAGTGACATAAGTTTCACAAATCATCCAACGGTATTTTGAGCCGGGTGATAAAATTGGATGCAGGTTGATGCATCCAGCAAATTTTCGGACTAAAGTCCGTAAAATCAGGAGAGCATACCAAAAGGTATCAGATATAGCATGTCAAGAACCACCCCCACTTTCCAAACAGGTGACTCTTTTAACCCAACCCTCAGAATCAACAAATATGATTCAAGGAGTTGATCAGGAACAGCAGGAACAGCCCCAGTCCACCAGACTGGGGACTTTTTCAAATCCTCAATCTCTTTCTCAGATAAATTCAGTCTTCTCTCGATTAGGGAAGAATCCACAAGAGGAACGAATAGAAAAATTATCAGGAGATTCCCTCCAAATTATAGTTCTTCAAGAAGTTCCTGAGGGATCAAATCGACAAAAGGAAATGTCTCATTAGAGACATGGAAGAAGAAAATATCGCAGAAATGTTGATAGAAGGGATGCAATGCATTATGAATCAATTAATTTCATCAATGCCTTTGTTCCTGATCCACCAGATGAGACTCATTCAGAGGGATCTGATGAAGAGGTTCCTGCTCAAGAAGTTGTACGCACATACACAAATGAAGAAGGTGTTCCTACACAAAATCAAAGGCATACCAAGAATCTAGGTGTTCCTTCAAGTAGCCCACTTCCCCCTCTCCTAAAGGGATTCTAAAAGGGGAACAAAAAGAATCAGGTTACATACCCTTCCTTTGGAGAAGGCCAATCGCTCTCACTAGAGGAAAGATTTTCACAACTAGAGGATGAAATGAAGAAATTAAGGAGGATGAATGAAGAACTACTTCAGGGTAGTTTTCCTCATAAATGTGTTGTAGTCAGTCAGCCAAGAGAATTTGTTGTAGCTATTGAGATGGATCAAGAATATCCTACTCTATTAGTATACCCTCACAGGTCTAATCCTATGGGTAAAGTGCAACAACAATCGGCAGTGCTTCCATCGGTTGTAGTACCTACTGCCACATCTATTCAAGCTCCATTCATTGCACCTGTTCAGGTCCAAGATCAACCAGATGTTTCTCAAATGTTAATAACTAATATTGAGCCATTAACAGATCAGTTGGAAGCTATGGAGGGAAATCGTGCTAAAATTCAACCAGAAAATAGAGATTACCCTGAATGGGTTCATTCAATTCCTCTCCCATCGAAATTTTCAAGTACCACATTCCCAATCACAAATGGTTCTAGAGATCCAGAGCAACACTTACAACATTTTGTTGTTCATTGTGATCCCATAATGGGAACCCCTCCGCAACCGAATTCAGTTAAGATCAGGTGTTTTTTACAGTCATTACAAGGGACTTCTTTTGTCTAGTATACAAGCTTGCTATCCCGATCAATTACTGGATGGGAGGAACTCGGTCAACAATTCCTTCTTTAATTCAGCTCAACTTTTCCAAAGACAATAGTTTTTGATCTTACAAACTGTAAGAAAATGGTAAATGAAAGGGTTTCAGATTTCATTACACACTGGGATGGATTAACATATTCTCTAATCTTATCACTCCCTCAAGAGGAATTGTTGCCAATCTGTGTGGAAAATCTGCGTGATGATTTACGTACACCATTGATCACTGTGAAATACACAGGAGGTTTTCAAGACCTTACTTCTATCTCCCAATGGATTGATGATTCTCCTATGAAGACTAAGGATAAAACTCATGTAATACCATCATCTCTAGGAAAGAGAATGGATAAAGAATAAAATGCTACAATTATGCATAAAAAAGCTCATGTACCTCCTTCTACTTCAAAAAAGTCATCTCCCCGAACGACTCCACCTCCTGAGCGTCATAAACAGAGGTCGTTTTGTCAATATGATCAAAGAGATCAAAAACAAAAACAATTTGAGGATTTGAAAAGAAAATTTTACTCTTTCCAAAATGAACAAGTACCTGGCTACTTCATTTCATCTTTGAAAAATAATTTGGGTCAATTGCCAAGGCCCAAAAGGCTGAACAAGGAAGTAGATGAAGACTGTCCCTACTATTTCCTGTTTCATCAGATGTTGGGGAATCCCATTCAGGAGTGTTATGTCTGTAAGGACCTCCTGGAAAAAATGGTTGACTCGGGACAAGTCAAATTGGAAGGTTCTTCAGCTCAGGTATCAGGTGTTACTGCTATAGAACCAGAAGAGGAAGGCGAGTGTATTGAAGTCAAGAAAAAAAATGCAGAAAAATATGATGATTGGATGGTCATAAAAACGATCATTCGAACTCATGCTATTTTTTGAACAAAATTGAAGAAACCAATTGTGTCTTCTACCATGAATTCCGCAGCAAAACACTCTTCAACCGAGGGAAAATCCTCAAAGTAACGACATGATCAAAAGAAAGAAGAAGAATCGGAAGAAGATGAGTATGTGTCAAAGCCCAAGTTGTCATTGACTCTGACAGATTTTATGTCATCTACTTTGAAGCAACGAGCACCGCCCCACCAAATGGACAACCTAAATTGGCTAGTCAGGCAGAGTCTTCATCGGATGAAGATTTAATATTTGATTATGTTAATATGATTCATTTAACAGATACTTATGCCAGTCACGGTTTCAATCTCGATGAACATGGGTTCCCTGTATCAAATAGAGGAATCATAGGATGTTACAAAGGCTTAGGGTATAGGGTATGACATGGATCTTTTAGAGGCCATTATTCCAATTATACCTCTGAGAGATCTATGTATGTGGCAAGAACTCATGTCAAAGCCCTTCAACGAGCTCAACAAGAACAAGCAAGTTCTTCCTCACAAGAAAGATTCTGTCATGACATAGTTATTCTGGAGGATAGGTTGGAAGTTACACCTTCTTCCTCTCAGCATGTAAGAAGACCTAATCGGTCTAATATTCCAAATATAATAGTATTACCAACTCCTACCCCTATATAAGATTCATCAACTAGAAAAGCATCAACTTCCAAAGAATCAACTTCCAATGAACCTGCTAAACCAAATGTTCTTGTTGGGAAATGTAGACCTTTGGATCAAAAGTATGATGTATTAAAATACTTGGACCAAGTACTGGCCAGGTTATCAATTCTGGATGCTTTGAATCTGTCAATGGATCTTTGAGAGGCACTCTTTGAGGCTTTTTCATGTCCTCAGGAGTTTGAAACTGAAATTGCTGCCGTTGAAGCCTACCATGTAGAGAATAATCCTGCAGAATGCAATGCAGTGATATCTTTCATAGATGAATATATAGATGATGTCTTTCATGAACATATTATACCTTTTTATTTATCTGGAATGGTCAATGGTATAGACATCTGAAGATATTTCATTGATAATGGTTCAGGAGTCAACCTCATCCCCTTCCGTACACTTTGTCAATTGGGCCTCACATAATCGGATTTATCTCCTTCAACTATGATGTTACAAGGATATGATAAAAATGAGCAAGAACCACTGAGAGATATTACACTCAGAATTCAGTTTAGAGATCTTGTATCCAATTCAGATTTCTTGGTTGTTGATCAAGACTCATCTTTCAATATCTTTCTTGGAAGACCGTGGCTACATCATAATGCGGCTATCCCATCGTCATATCATCAATGTCTCAAATATTGTTTTGATGGTCAAATTGGTACATTGTATGGTGATAAGTCCCCATTCAAGACATGTGAATCTCAATACATTGTGGCAGAATTCTATCACATGAAGGGTAAGGAGAAATCCGCAACAAGGGAGATTACCAAAGTTAATGCTCCATATGGTTTGGAAAAATTCTAGTAAACCCATTTACACATGTCAGTACAGATTATGTGTTTCCTATCAGTCAAATTGACAGGATAGACTCAAATCAAAATACTCTTATGGAAACATCCATAATGTCAATTACGGAAATCAAGCCAGATAGTATGGGAGAATTGGTGATTCACCAAGCAATGATGAAAGCCCAAATGGGGATGTCTTCATTTCATCCGCTGAAATTCAGAAATTCTATTCTTCACCAACCAGGCTAGAAGAAGTTATAGAAATTCAAGAGGTGAACAATGATGTCGATTATCAATCCATCATCTCCTCTTTAATAGTTATGGATGACCCTTCATCATCAAAAGGGTCAAAAATGGAAGCTTCTTCTTCAAGATGTTCAAATTTTAACATCTCTTCTTATCATGAAAATTCTACTTCATCATCTACTATGAAGGTAGAAAAAGATGAAATAAAACATGTTGAAGTAGAAGACGAAGATCTCAGGGATTCTCCTCCAGCATTTGAAGAGGGTATCTCTACCACCGTGGATGAACTCAGAGAAATAAATATGGGTACAAAAGAAGATCCACGCCCCACTTTAATCAGGGCAGCCATGACTCTTGATGAGCAAGAGATGTATGTTTCATTTTTAAAGAAAAATCTAGATATATTTGCTTTGAACTATACAGAGATTCCCGGGCTTGATCTTGATGTTGCTACTCATCATTTGGGTTTTCCAAAAGAACATCGAGGAATCAAGAAAGCCGTCAGAAGAACACACCCAATATATGATTCCAAAATTGAAGCTGAAGTGGATAAGCTTATCAAAGATAACTTCATCAGAGAAGTTCAAAATCACAAATGGTTGGCTAATATTGTCCCTATGAAAAAGAGGAATGGAAAAATTAGAGTTTGCATTGATTTTAGAGATCTTAATCGGCATTGTCCTAAGGATGATTTCCCAATTCTTATCAAAGAACTCTTAATTGATGCAATAGCTGGCTATGGAGAACTTTACTTCATGGATGGATATTCTGGGTATAATCAAATCTGAATTGCTCCATAAATGAAGAATCTACAGCCTTCAGATCCCCTCAGGGTGTGTTCTTCTATCGGGTAATGCCCTTTTGCCTAAAAAATGCAGGCGCAACATATTAGCAATCCATGCATCGTATCTTCAAAACCTTTTTAGAAAGTTTGTTGAATGTCATGTGGACAATTTGGTGGTTAAATCCAAACAATGTTCTAATCAATTGGCTGATTTGGAGGTCATATTTCACAAACATTGGAAACATTATTTGAAGATGAACCCCTTAAAATGTGCTTTTGGGGTAACCTCTGGAAAATTTCTCGGCTTTGTTGTACGTCGTCGTGGTACCAATGTCGATCCTGAGAAGACAAAGTCAATCCTTGGTATGTCACCTCCTCAAAATTTGAATGAATTGAGAGGAAATCAAGGAAACTCAGCATATATTTGGCGTTTCATCACCAATTTGGCAGGCAATAGCTTACCCTTCACCAAATTGATGTAAAAGGGAGTCACATACTAGTGGACTGAAGAATGTCAAGAAGCATTCGATATTCTCAAGAAGTATCTCTTGAGTCCACCAGTATTAATGCCACATGTTAATGGAAGACCACTTATCGTCTATGTGATAGCTTTAGAGCCTTCATTGGGTGCCTTTCTTGCTCAGAAGAATGATGCTGGGAATGAAAACAACCTTTACTATCTCAGTCGGACTATGCATGAAGCAAAAACCCGATATTCAAGTATTGAGAAGTGCTGCCTTGCATTAATCATTGCAGTTCAGATGTTGAGACACTACCTGCAACATCTTGAGGTCCAATTGGTATCTTGCAATAACCCTCTCAAATTTATCCTTAGTCGTCCAATTATTACAGGATGTCTGGCAAGGTGGGCGGTTATTTTGAAACAATTTGACATTCGGTATGTGTCTCAAAAGGAAATAAAGGTCCAAGATCTAGCAGATTTCCATGCAGAACACCTTTCAGTAGAAGATACATCATCAGATATTTAAATTCCTGATGAGGAAATATTCTTTATTCAATATAGTCTTTATACATGGGAAATGTATTTTGATGGTGCTTCCAGAAGTCAAACAGAAATGAAAATGGAAAATCCTAAATTCAAAAAAGATGGCTTAGGAATTGTGCTCATTTCTCCAGAAAAGGGAGTGTTACCTTATTCCTTTTCATTGTTGGTAGGTGGTACAAATAATGATGCAGAATACCAAGCTCTCATCGTAGGATTGGAGTTGGCGCTTAAGCACAAGTGAATCACTTAAAATTGAAAGGTGATTCAGACCTGGTAATCAAGAAAGTCAATTGGGATTATGCAATCATAAAAAAAGAGCTAATCCCTTCGAATGATTACGTCAGAGATTTAATGGAGGAATTTCCTTCAGAATCGACATTTTCTTATATCCCACAGTCACAAAATTCCCAAGCTGATGCACTGGCTAATATAGCCACAGCTTTGGCAGATCCAAATCGGGACAAGGCAAGCTTCAATATTTCCCATTGTCGTACAATTTCACCTTATGTTCAAACCATAATAGAGGAAATCAATGAAATTATTCCAATTCTTGAACCATATTTTCATGCTACAGGATGGATGATACCTATCAGGAAATACCATCAAAATCGAACACCTCCACTAGATAGAGCTGGGAAAGAACAAATCTTGTGACGTGTGGTCAATTTTACTCTTTATGACAGCCCAGATCAGCTAGAGAAAGTTCTCTACAAACGTGGTTTTGATGGATTTCTCTTCAGATGCATTGATGGTGAAGAGACAAGGGCTGTCATGAAAGAAGTACATGCGGGTGTATGTGGTTCCCACAAGTCTGGACATAGACTATCTGATCATATTCGAAGGCTTGGATACTTTTTTCCTTCAATGATACAATATTGTATTGATTTCACAAAGAAGTTTCATACATGACATGTACATGCCAACTTCATTCATTAGCCCCCAGTGTTTCTTCATACAGCTAAATAATCGAGTCCATTTTCCACATGGGGAATGGATTTAGTGGGACCTTATCCTTTGTCTACATCCAAGCAGTTTAAATACATTCTTACTGCCACTGAATTCTTTTACAAATGGGAAGAAGCAATACCTCTCAACGAAGTTAGTTCTAAAATCATTGTTAGCTTCATAAAGACTAACATCATTGCCAGATTTGGTGTCCCTCATACCATATTGACAGACAATGGAACCAACTTCTGTTCATCTGAGGTGAAGATGTTGTATCAAGAATACAACATCAAATCCAACCATTCATCACGTTATCATGCAGTGGCTAATGGACAGATAGAAGCCTTAAAGAAGACACATTCAAATTTACTACAAAATATGGTGGATAACGATAAGAATTTGTGGCCTGATAAACTCTTTCGTGTTTTATGTGATTATCGTACAGCCACCCGCACTGCAATGCGGTCTACTACATATTCACTGATATATGGAACAAAAGAAGTTTTTCCCATTGAAATTCAATTACCTTTTCTCATAGTAGCCATTTGTGATCAGACATATACAAATGGACAATCTAAAAAGCAATTGGATGAATTGGAATGGTTAGATGAAAAAATATTGTGCAACCTGCACCACTTGAAAGTCTACCAGAATCGAATAGCACAAGATTTCAACAAAAAATTTCATCTTCATTGATTCATTCAGGGAGAATTGGTATTGGTTCTCAAAACTCCAATGATACCAGGAAAGAATCCTCCCATTCTTGAACCAAAATGGGAAGGACCTTACTCAATACATTAGATCTACTCCAATGGAGCATATTCTTTAATCTCAATGGATGAAGAACTCATTACTACTCCAACCAATTGTGGATTTCCAAAGAGTTATTTTGTGAGAAACAAATTCTATAATTGTCCATGAAGGTGTTAAACTGAATCATCCATGGTCCATGCATATGAACTTAAACTATTTGCACTTTCCTCCAACACGACGTTAAACTGTGTCCCCTTCCACGGTCAAGTCATATGACCTTAAACTATTCACATTCTCATCATACAACATGACGCTAAACTTTATCATCCTTTTTTCAACATGACGTTAAACTGTGTCAACTTACTGTAAGACGTTAAACTACACCATCTACGGTCTAGGCATATGACCTTAAACTATTCACACCATCGTCCAACATGACTTTAAACTGTGAAGCCCTATATATGTGACGCTAAACTGTACAGAAGACACATACATCCAGCAAGACGTTAAACTACATCATCAGTTGCAGTCCATGCACATGACCTAAAACTATTTGCATTATTTTCTTCCAACATGATGTTAAAATGTGAAAATAAAACCCTAATATATCCAACATGGAATTAAATTGTGTCCTCTATGTCCTTACTGCATGAAATTAAACTGTACAGTCCCCCTTTCGTCCAACATGATGTTAAACTGTATTGTCCACATCATCTTAGCTACAAGATGTTAAACTGTACACCACCCTTACTATCCAACGTGATGCAAAACTGTGTTCGCATCCAACATGAAATTAAACTATGCCCCTTTAATATGTACTACATGACATTAAACTATATTTTGTCCCTGCTACATGACACTAAACTATGCAGCACCAATAGTCCTAACTGCAAGACTTTAAACTACATAGTCCCTCCATATGTCCCACATGACAATAAAATTTGCATCGTTAAGGTTGTTTCTACCTCTTTTTTCTCACACCAAGTATGAAACATGTGATCATAGAGTAAACTTTAACCAAAACACCCTCTCTGGGCCGCTAACCATGCGTAGGTCCCAACAACTTTATTTAGGTATTTTTTCCCAAGAACAACTTGATCAAAAATTCATTCTTTAATTGAAATATGCGGACTTTGATCCTTGCCTTCTAGGCTGGGTACGTAAGCAACCTCCTGAGGTTCAAGCCTAAAACCAATCTCCTTACATTGGATCACCTTTTTCCATGCTATATGACGTTAAATTGTATAACACTTTTGTCATGTATGACAATAAACTAAAACAATCTTTGATACCCTCACCTGAGAGGGAATCATTATTTACATTGATTTTAAATCGTGTTATTTTCCAAAGACTATGTTCCCACATTGAAATGCCTGAATCTTTTATTTTGGGTCAAACCATTATTGCACTAAAGTCCCCTTTTCTCCCTTCACTCGTACGAACCAAATCTGTAGAGAGGGTATTTCTAGAACTACATGGGCTTGATTCCCATCCTTATGGGATACGTAGGAACCTTCGAGTGTCCCTCAAATCCCGCCCCAAGACATTGGGCCTAACGCCAAATTCCACTTTCAGTCCACTGGCTAAAAATTCCCTATGAAAACACACACTCTGTATTCATTATTATGGTCCGAGCTCTATGACCCTAAACTATGATCTCCCATACATTTGTCCCACATGACGTTAAATGATATTTCAATAACTATGTATGTATTGATGTCCATACTTACGGGATACATAGTGAAGTCCAATTATTCAATTCAGGACCCCTCCACAACATGATTATGGTTAGCATTGATCTGTGTATCTTTACATACATTGGACAACACCCATTTTTATGTATCATAATCCTAAAATTAAATATTTTCAGATCTTTATAACCATTTTCCTGACTTCTAGTCACAAAATTTACCATTTCTGATAGTTCTTTTCCCTGACTATGCAGCACGTTCCCTTAGGCGGCCTTGCATAAGTAGTTTACATAATGGACCTGTCAGCCAAAAGATACTGTTATTTGACTATGAATCCAATTCCCTTTGGAGGCCCTGCATAATTCAACCCCCTAATAGGTTTGTTAAATAGTGGTAACTTTATTCTTTGGATGAAAACCTCATTTTTCCTTATTGGTCATAACGACAATATGTAAGGATCCACAAAAAATAGCCATCCTTAACATATCTGTCTAATACTTTTTTTCATGATCTGAATGTATTCAAGTCTATGGTTTATATTTACCTTCCCTAATTCTGGGTCAGACCTCCATATGAGTGACATTCATCCAATTCGTAGTCAATCATGTTTGGAAATATCTTATCCATATTCAAGTACCTCTCTCCATATAGAAAACTCTATGCTTTGGAAAATTTGAATCCACATAAACATTCACTCTCTTTTTAGCAGTACAAAAGTAAATTCCGGAGAGTTCTTTTGCCTGAATATGCAGCACGTGCCCTTTGGAGGCCTTGCATAAGTAGTCTACATAACAGACATGTTAGCCAAAAGATGATATTATTTGACTATGCAACCAATTCCCTTAGGTGGCCCTGCATAATTCAACCCCCTAACGGGTTTGTTAAATAATGGTAACTTCATTCTTGGGAACTACTTCTTCTAATTTTTTTAGCCCTTTTTCATATTATTCCTCAAATTCAAAATTTCATAAGTCATAGTATACATTTTTTTCTTTATACTTGAGTGTGGTAATACGTTTTCAGATAAATTTTCATGGAATTGAGTTAATTTTAATCTATTCGGTCAATGCTATTTCGACCATAAACATTAGTCTTTTTTACTTCCGACGAGCACGACTTTAAAATACCCACAAAAGACAAGAGATCTATGAATAAAAGTCAAGTTCCAGCTTAGTAAACATAAATTTTGTATTATTTTAGGTAATATTGAGCAATAAAAAGTTTCAAAATTTTGTAGGGTTATTTATAATAATCCTAGAAAAAACCAAACTATGCTTACACGGACCATTGGCTTAGATAAAAATCTAATGCAGGTAGCAATAGATGATCAAATAATTTACGATGAAATTATTCTTCATTGATGCACAAGAATTAGAAGGATGTCCCCAGATTGGAGTCTCTTCTCTATTCCAAGAAATTACAAAAGGTTGTCAACATAAGTCTTCACTTGATGTATAACATCCCGAGCTTCATCCGAAGCTACATGAAACTCATTCACTCGACCAACATTACTCTTTTCAGCTTGATGGAGTGCTTTCATGGAATCTACGATGGCTTTCATACCATTCATTTGAGCTCCCTTCAGAGAATTATTGAGCTGGTCAAGTTCCCCAGTAACAGCATCTAATTGTTTCTGGAGACGCATCTGTTGGACGACATTATCTTTGACCCTAAGCTTCAGCTCCTTGAACATGGGAGCATAATCAGCCTCAGCTCGGGATACCACAACCTCAAATTTGCTAATGTTAGCTGACAGCCTCATCCTGGTCAAATCTTGACGACACTTTTTCTCCTGGTCCCTCCTTAAGATGACTTTCTTCATCGCGGCATGGATCTTTTGATATCCAAAACCGCCAAGTCCCAACATGAAAAAAATGGATGACAGTCAAGGGATCTTTGATGAAAACTCTTCTAAAGGCACTTCAGATATGATCTTCCATATGTTCTGCAATACCCTGCATTGAGAAAAATGGAGCACCTTTTGTACCTCCGGATCTGATTCTGCATCACTGTCATAGGGGGGAATGTAATCTGGGATTAATGTACTTAAGGAAGTGCCCTGTTCTGCTCCTTCCCCCTGACCCGTGCTTCTTCACATTCAATTCCCGTTGGGGCAGAGGCTGAGGCTTCACCTCTAGTTATAGCAACTGAAATTGATGGCCCTGCATAATCAATTGAAAGCTTTGGTTAGTTTCAAAGGATAACAAAAGTTCATTAAATGTCTTGAAAATTAAGTACAGTCACAAATATTGTTATTCCTTACCCAACGGTAGATTTGTAAGTTGAGAAGGCTCCTCCTTGTCATTCCTAGCTTCAACAGGATTATCAAGGTGAGTTTGAGGAAGCTCTACAGGGTTCAGCTCCACTTGTGCTAATGTCTCGACAATAGTAGGGTTTTCTGCACCCCCTTCAGGCATTGGTAGTTCAACAGCTTGCTCAGATAGAACTACATATTTGAACCGATCATGATCAAACATGTAATCAAAGTTTATTTTTAACAGGACAAAGGATAACACTCACGTCCGTAATGTTCTAAATTACATGGTAATTTAACATGATCTCAAAAATCTTCAAAAGATGTTCCAAGTTCCATCATTTCATCCAATTTAATCCCAGAATCCTGGTTAATCTCACCAGTAGGAGCATTCGATATGTCTTCTTGGCGACCTTCATCCTGTAGTCTCTGACCCTAGATAGCTTCTTCATATATAGTGGCGGCATCAGTTTCAAATGGCCTTCAAAAGATCCAATGCAGGGGTTGAACCTAAAGTATCATAGAATGGAAGTTAGTTGATGTTTCATTCAACATTTTTATGAAGCATTGTTAACTTACTAGAAGAAGGTTCTTCTCTTCTTGCATTTGCAGTAGGGGTGATACTGGGAACAGTCACTGGTTCCTCTTCAGAAGTAGCCAAGCTAGCATGAGCTTGTGACTATTCACCAGCATCCTCTGTTTTCCTCATAGGAGGGTCAATCCTTTCCCTTAAAGGGGAAATTGAAGAATCCCCTACAAACCCCAGGAAAATTGAGCAATCTTTTCATGGAATAAGACTCATAATTACCCTATGGACATACCACTACTAACAAAGTGTTTATCTGTGGACTTCCTCCTTTAAAGCGTTTGCTTCTTTGGCTTTTTGGGAGTGTCGATAGTATACTATACAGGTACATGAATTGGAGAATGGAAAGCCATGTCTAGATCCTTATAAATGTCTTGTTGTCCTAGAGATATCTCACCTGACTCATGAGGAGATTCAATAACAGCCCTGGTGGCAATACCACCAGGGATATACTGTGGTGAAGGAACCCTCGGTAGTTCATTTCTTTGCAAGCTGCAGGATGAAGAAAATAATTTCCTTGAGTAACAACGATTTGACTCTAATCAAGTTTCAAGGAAAATAAGGAAAGGTACTTACATCATTAGGTGCCACGTAATTGTGCCACTCCTTATCTCCAGAACCATTAGTCCCCCCAGCGGTTCCACGATCTATCATTTCCTTCACCCACTTGGTGACAGGAATGGAATCTTCAGTGGCATATATTGTCATTTCCAGCTCTCTGATGTAATCATGCACTTCATTAGAGTTATTCTCGAAACAGATATCTGTAGATTCTAGAAGATTCCATATTCCAGGGAGGTGTATCCCCTCCCAAAAATCATGCTAGGCAGTTTCATCACCGTAGTATAAACTCTTCCATGTCTGGATAGCCCTTGGTCGTAGATATTCACTATGTGTACTAGAAGGCTGTGAGGAAGGTCCTACAATCTTGGACATCAGCTTCTTCCTATCTCATGCAACTATAAATAGAGAATAAGAAAATGAGACTTGTTGCTCTATAAAGTAATGGTGATTAAATTTTCACAATGAAGTAACTCACTAGGAGTTGATGGAGTGGGTCTTTTGATTCTGACCAGAAGATTATATTGGGCGTGAGGCCGCTTTTCTGCTTATTGTGACTCATCATCCCCATCTTTGGAATCCGATGATTCAGTCCTAGATGTGGAATCTGGTGAATCATCTCCAGGTGTGGAAGCATCACCTTCCTGAGGAAGGGTTTCTTTCTCTATAGTTCTCTTCCTTTTCCCCACCATAAAAACCAGGTGATTCAGCTTCCCTCTATGGTATGATGGTATCCAATTCTCAGAATAGCATGTAGTCATGTTATTTTCCACTTTATCAACTGGTAGATCAAACACCGCCCCAGTCTTGTCCCTAGATGTTAGCAACCATAATTGTCGGGCGACCATCGGATGATGCTCTGACCTAACATGCACATGGGGAGATACAGCAGTCTACTTCAAACACATGAATTTGCGTGCAAATCTGTATGGAGCATAGTCCTCGCATATGATCTCTATGTAAATCTAGGTGACCAGCACACCATCTCTGCAGTCCATCATGTATTCCCTCAATTCCAGGCTAGTTGTTTCGTCATCAACAAACCGCCGGGTTGGCGGATTTCCATACGGAATGAAATTAAATTCTTTATACATTCTTAGTCTCACCTTCATTCCATAAGAATTGATAGATTGTGGAGCAATTCCATAGAATTCCTGAAATGATGGCCTGAAAGAACATCTGGTGATCTGTACTCCAGTTTGTACATTGTACGTCCTGAAGGGAGGGGCGATCCATCCCAACAAAACATGGAATGGTCCCACTATTCTCAAAGGAGACTTACACATGAAGACATGGATTAAGATCATATGAATATTTGATAAAGTGTGGGTAGCCAACCCAACCACTTTCCACTCATCCAATTTAGATGCTATAACAAAGGTCCTTGGCCTAACGCCTCCCTTCAAATCCCTGACTGGAAAAACATAAACACTGAGCCACAAGGCCAAGAAGCCTGCAAGATGAGTCTTTTTTGGGATCCTCTGATTCACCCCATATCCCCACTTCTGAAATTCTCATGCTTCCAGAGTCGGCCAGAATGTGCCAGGAGCACCCCTATTCTCTATTTGGGGTAGGTGGTAGGATGAGTGGGCATCTTCTTCTTGGATCCCTTCTCCTTCGATCCTTTCTCATTCGGATCCTTCTCCTGCTTCTCGATAAGAAACATATTCATCCACTCCCATGGATGAATATCCTTTCTAGAATGAGTTAACGAGGTCTCTGAACACTTGATTTTGTGGATGATTTTCAATAATTCCTTAGCTAAAGCCGATGTCTTCTCTGAATCATTCCATGTCTCCTTGGGAGGGATGAATTCGTCATACATATCACCCAAATTTGGAGACCCTGAGATCTTTTGGACATCCCAAAGACCGATGCCTACTTATACATGAGTCATTGGGAATGAATTGGTTTTTGGGCTACAATGTCTGAGTATCTCCGGAAAAAAGTTATCATGCCTGTAAACATATGTTTTCCCTACCCAGACGGATTCATATATCACAACTCCTTTCAAATACTCGACAAACTATGCACAGGTTTGTCACACCCAGTATGCCCACATCCAAGTTGGCTTCACACATCCTCCAGGATGGATGACCCGCTCTTCTTCCAGCCTTTGGATTGATCCATCTAATAATTTTAGAAGATTGAAGGATAACAATGTGGTTGCAGATCAGGCTTGTGAGGATTCAGATCTGGCGTACAAGGGATATGATGCATCATATATGCCTTCTCCATTATTCCAGTATTTATAAATGGTCCTCCACATGAAATATTTGCTGAAGAAAAGTTGGTGTAATTCTGAAACCAAGAAAGAGGGAGATAGTTATTTTCCACAGGAATGGTAACTTCTCGCAGATGACCATATCCATACAAAGGAAAATGAATTCTTTGTGGGAAATCAAGATGATACTTCTTCAGGTAGTTGGCCAAATCCTGGAGAGTACTATCGCAGATGGTATAATAATCATGGCCAATAATTCTAATCATATCATCAATTAGATTGTTAGAAATTTCATCAGCCATTCCGATTCTCTTGGGAGCCATTGAATATGCCAAAAAGTTGAATAAATTAACTATTAAGTGGGTTTATTTTTCATAAATTTTTTAAAGAAATTGAAAAAAATGGCTAAGGAATTATGGAATGAAAGTATAATTTTGGTGCGCAAGTATGGATGTGTCGCGCAAGTTTTTGGCGTGTAGGTATCACCACGAAAGTCCAAATACCTCTATAGCAGCGCGACAACAACGAAACAGCGGTAAATAGGGAACCATGTGCGGAGAAGGAAAATTGCGCGGTGAGAGCTCAAAAGTTTGAAATTTGGTGCTTTGTGTGAGGAATGGCTGCATATATATAGGCCATGCCACACCCCTGTGCGTTGACGCCTGCGCAACTCGCACCTGCCAGACGCCATTTGCGCCCTCAATACTTGCGCGCCACATTTTCCTTGGTTTTATTCTTTTCCTCAGAGTCACATCCTCATTTATTTTGGATCCAACTCTAAGGGGGGACTTTTGCTGATGCTCCTTTCCGTCACAGAGTATAAACGAATGAAAAGGGAAATACCTTAAACCCAAATTTATTCATCATTTGAAAAAACATTAAAAATTGACAAATTCACGAACAAAGATTCAAATGCACTTGGGTCGTGCAAGTTCCACCACATTTGTGCAAATATACTTGCACGCCCTCTTTGAAATTCTCCCAGGGTCTTCACCAACCTAAAAATACCCACAGTGGGCCCCCTTTTCAGGGATGAAAAATTCCAGAAACTCAAATTTGTGCTCCCGGTGCCCTAGTCTCTTCTCAAAGCATACAAACACTTCTAAGGTAATTTCATACCTAGAACGGAAGATCTAAAGAGGGGGAGTAAGGTATAAGTATTGAAACTCATCCACACTTGCGCGCCTAGGTGGCCATCCCTTAAGGGAAATGGCCAAACTTGTGTGCCGCCTTACCGTTTCAACAACACTTCCGCTCCATTCTTCTGGAAGCCTCTAGGGATAGTAATAAGGGCCTGAGCCAAGCCTCACCCAAATTTTACCCCATTGGTTGACCATATTGCAAGTGACCATGTGCCGCACAAGTATACCAGCGCGCCTAATACTTGCGCGCCCATGTAGGAATTGTGTGCCCCTCTATTTTTGGGTGCCCTTCTGGCCCATTTAACATCTCTTATGCCTATCCACCTCTCCTATTAAAGATTACGCCTTCAGAACTCTCTCCAAGGCCATTCATGGCATGATTTCCATTTTGGATTCCTTATCTAAAATGAATTCTGTGGAACATCTCATAAAACCTAGTGATTTACATATATTTATGTCACTAAGGATAGTGATTTCATTCATTCAACCTCATCCTTTAAGATGAGAGAATCCTTAACCTGGGCCTCCTTTTCAGGAGTAAGCCGCATTCCATGTTCTCATAAATTTGTGCATCTTCCTTAGGAGTAATCCCCAAGTCCTTCAATGTGGGCATCCTCTTTAAGAGTAATCCCCAGTGTCAAATATGGGCATCATCCTTAGGAGTAAGCCCCAAGTCCCCTAATCTGGGTGTCCTCCTTAGGAGTAAGCCCCATTCATAATTCCCTTAACCTAGGTTTCCTTCTCAAGAGTAATCCCCAGTCTCAAAGTTCCCAAATCTGGGCATCCTCCTTAGGAGTAAGCCCAAACCATAATTTCTCAAATATGGGCTTCCTTTTCAGGAGTAAGCCACATGTCCCTTAAATTCTAAAATTCTGTTAACCAGGGCCCCCTCTTTATGAGTATGCCCCAATCTTAATGTTCCTAAATCTGGGCATCCTCCTCAGGATTAATCCCCAACCATAATTTCTCAAATCTGTGGTTCCTTTTCAGGAGTAATCCCCAGTCTCAAATATGGGCATCCTCATTTCTAGTAAGCCCCAAGTACATTAAATTCTAAAATTCCTTTAACCTGGGCATCCTCTTTTAGAGTAATCCCCAGTCATAAATTCTCTCAACCTGTCTTAATTTACTTTTTATCCGGGATTCCTTCTCAGCAATAAAACCCAATCATACGTCCCTCCTAATTTAGGCATCTTTCTTAGGAGTAATCTCCAAGTTAGAGTATCCAAATCACCACAAAGTACATATACCTTTATGGACCTTGTTCTTGGGTTTCTTCCCTAAAGTAAAACCTAATCTTCATTTATTCTGGGTAGTAATACATATATAAGCCCCAAATCATTTCTTATGATTGCATCTTTCATGGAACAATTGTTTGGTTTTACCAATACCTCTTGTTTCTCACACCAAGAATGACGCACATGAGCTTATTGTGTAAAAGTTATTATGACATCTTCCTTTGAGCCATCAATCATACATAAACATCATACTCCCTTACTAAAAATGAGTAGGTTCTAATTCCTTTTCTAAATAAAGGATACGTAGGTAGACCATTTGCTGGTATGATCCCAACTCTAAAATAATCCACGTCCTTCTAAATGATAATAAACTTCAAGTGCCCTACTGAGTGGCTTTAAAACTAGTATGATCATCATAATGACCGAGAGACTTTTATATAATATATTAATGGATACCATTGACTAAGAATCTCTAACAAATACAGATGATTCTCTATCGATGAAGAACATCAAATACACATAAAAGATTCTCTAAATTTCTTATATATCAATCATTGATTGTCAGATCTAATGGAACTCTCATTTTATACTTGGTAATTTAATAAGGATTCATGAACATTACTTAAATCCATAAGAGAGTCCCAGAGTAGACAATAATTCCCCAAAAAAAGGTGTGATGAGTCCGACCTCCCATCCTCTCGACCAATACAAATTACTAAGCCTCATCAGTCCCCAACTAATGAGTTCCTACCTTTAGAAAGTAGGTCCAAATGGATATGGAATCATTGGATGTTTCCAGTTCTACGAACCAACCCGTTAGAAACTGATTGAAATGTTTGAACCATCAATCGACGAGGGTATAACCAATTCCATAGGAAACAAATCCCAATAACTATAAAAAAGCCTAATTACCTTAAATTTCCTAACAACCCTAAAACACAAAACGAACATTAAAGTCCCTAAAAGTAGCATAAAACACCCTAAAAACCTAAAAACTTATAAAAAACCTACAAAAATGTAACATCTGAATATTTTGACAAATATTTTTTCAAATTAATTATATCTTTTTTATGGTTTTCATTTCCCGTGACACTGGAAATAGTTATATATATATATATATATATATATTAAAACACTGACTCAAACATTCATTTCACATGAACATAACTTTTATTGAGATACAAGAAACACTGACTTGGATTTCTCTACACAGAACACCGACTTGGCATGCACTAAATGAAACACTAACTTTGCGTATGTTACATGCAATATAGAGTGTCTACATAACATCACATTATTATTCTAATTATTTAAACGACTTAGTTATATCATTTTCACTAAAACTTAGTAATATGAATAGTAATTACTACTTTTAAAATGTTTTTATAATGTTTTTATATAAATAAAACATAATGATAATGAAAAATATAATTTTCCATAAAGACTTTATATGTTAATATATTTTATTTCCTCAAATAAACATATTTTAATGTCCTTTTTTAAGAAAAAAAATTGCTTTTGGACACATCTAAAATTGTAATTTTATAAAATAAAATACATTTTTAAATTTATAATTCTGAAATTATATTATGTTCATTTTTGAGATTTTTCTTTGAAACATCTATTTTTTTGATGAATAGTGAAAAATACGTCATTTTAGTTAATAACTGCCTTTTAATTTAAATAAATATTAATGTTAAATTATATTTTAATTTTTTTTAAGAAAGAATTATATCAATTATACATATATTGAAACAATTTAGATCATTATCATCATTTTCACTATAAAATTGAATATAAAAATTAACAAACTATTGAACATTAGTCTACTTTAAAAAGCAGTTATTTCATCCAGTCTGCGATATTAACATTAATATTAATTTTGCGGCTTATGTGAATTCAATTTAGAAACATATAAAAACAACATTTTAATTAGTTTAATATTTCATTTATAATTATATCATGTTAATTTTTTAACAAGAATATTATTAAAAGTAATTAAAATTAATCCCAACGATTAAGGTCAAATTATGCTTAATTAGGTACTAAACCTTAATCTTAGGGGCCCAAGTGACCAAGAAACTTGTAAAAAACCCAATTGATGACCATATTTCGTCAATAAACCTGAAATTATAGAGTTTTTTTTGTTTTTAATGACTTTTTTTAGGTAGTAACATGTGTACACCTAACTAGTTTTCAAAAATTCTAGGTGACTCATTTTCCTTCCCTATAAAAGGCCACCACCTCTGCTACATCCTCACACCCCTAAACCAATTTATGTTTGACCAATGTCAAATAAATCCACTTATAAACATACATCAATTGATAATTTATTACCCTTAATTCAGAATTCCTTCCAAGGAATCCTTTTGGTGAAACCCAAAACAAGTTACCCGATTAAGAGATAACACCCTTCATCAAACTCATTTCTTTTATTTTCCTTATCCACTCCACAAAATTATCTTATTACATGATTTTATAACGAAAATAGTATCTGAAACATAATAGTATGTTTTTATGATATATTTTCATCATAAAATTATACATGCATCTATCTAATGGGTAATAAACATATTTTTTATTTTTGTGGAGGACTACTGCCTCACTAAATAATGATTGTTCATTTTTTCATTTCCACCTCTCATGGTGGAAATTATGGTGGGGACTATGTTTATATATATCATATATTATATTTATTATTTATTTAAGATTCTATAACACTTTTACAGCACATATCTTCTTACATTCCAATTTGTGTAAATATGATTATTTTGTTTGAGGAAGTGTGCACTATGACCACCTCAAAAGGGATGTCATTCCTTCACAGAGATGATGGAATGTATTAACAATGTGTTCAGTGAAATTATATGATATATACGATATAATAATTATACATTAATATTTATATATATAAATATATATGCATAAATTTATGTACATTGTTTCTTTCAATACAACAATAAAAATGGGAACAATGTTCATGCGTACGTATGACTTATGATCTCCATGAACTGTGTATTCCATTTCATATTCATATAACACATAGATTATTATAATAAATATAAAATGAATATAAATAAAATTTACATCATTATGTACATTATAGAATTCATGATATTATTATAAGGACCAATGATATAAGAAATTAAGACACATAAAGTGAACAAAACGAAATTACATGTAGTGAAACCTCAACATATGATTGTTAACAAGAGGGTAATATAATGTTATAAAAACCCATATATGTTATCATATATACTAATTTGTATGTTTAAAATATGTTTAATACATTTATTTTTAAAATAATTATGGTTTTAATTTTTACGATGAGATTCAATACATAATGTAAGGGAATTTTATCTCACTTTTTATTTTCATGAGATTCATGCTTTATTAACCACTCATTCCTTTGGTGAGGTGTTTATACTACCCGTGGATGTAATATATGATTCATATAAATAAACTTATTGGTATTTACATATCCATTTTATGGTGTTTCTATTGTGGTATTTATGTTTCAAAAGTTTCCAAATCGGTAAATTAATTTTTCCCAGTTTTCCATCTTTGGGACACATGTAATGTTTGCAGCTATATTTTATCATGAGGAGTATACAATACCATTGAAATGTTATATAATTAATATAAATAGTTTAATTATATTTAAAGACTAATTTTATTTCATTTTCATAAATGGTTAGTGAGGTTCAATGTTACCAAGTTTTAAGAGTTAATTGACACAATGTCATTGCATTTCGATGTTGTTTATGATTTTTCTTACACATATGAAATATTATTATCCATATCTCAATAACACTCATTAATATTATTATAAATTGGTTACTCATTATATATTAATTTATTGATACCATTTATCCACTCATTGGTAAATAATATTGTTAAGAAACTGCTTATAAGAAGGTCTGAATTTACTTATCTCATCAGTTGGAAGTCTATGTTTATTCAAAAAAATGTTTTCTAAAAAGTGTCTCCAATAATAATCTAATATTATCCAATAATATTTAAAATAAAATTTTACCCTTTTTCCTTTTTCCAATGATTTAAAATAGAATATTATATTTTTCATTCCAAATTTTGAATTTTTCTAAACTTTTTACAGTGAAAAAGCATTTTTTTACATTGTATTACATATATATATTGACTCACCATCATTTAGGTGAAGATTATATTTCATGTTTAAAAGGATAATTATTAAGAAAATCTTATTATAATTTATTTTTCCAATAAATGGTTTCCAAAATGTTTTGATTCTTCTTTTATATGTTTTCAATGAAAATTGTATTCACAATATTTTCATGATAATTTTATATGTTTTCAAGGAAAATGATTTTCAATCCATATTTAACTGATTTCAATTTGTCTTCAATGATATCATTTTCAAAAAAAAAAATTCAATATCCGTTTAAATGTCTTTATGTAAAATTATTTTCAAAATATTTTCAGTCTCTCATTATATGTTTTCAAATAAAAATGATTCCAAAAGGTTTTTAATGATTTCATTATGAGGTTTCATGTTTATTTAAAAAAAATGGATTTTAAAATGTTTATATGTTTTAAAGACCCATTTTTAAAGAATAAATTATACTTATATCATTAATTTTTTTTTATGTTATTTCAAAATAATTTTCTATCTAATATGACGTCCATTAACATTACTCGTGCATTTCTAGGATATTATCTGACCGTCCATTCATATTCCTTCTAAGAATGGGTAACACATAATGTCATCGTTATTATGAAACCAATTTATCTTTCATGGGTTATATTTTATGAAACTTTTTCCTTTTTCATAGTTATATGTTAATGAAATCCATTTACATACAAGATTTACGATTTTGATAAAAAGATTGTAAAACCAGTATCTTTTTAAATAGGTTGTGATATGATTAAATGTTTATGATACCCATTTTATATCATGGGTTATGATATGATTGTTTATAAATTTGTGTCGCATGTAAGTATGATTTCATTATGAGATCGATAGGACCTATATATCCCACCAATGAATTAGATGATAATTTATATCACACAAGATAGACTATGATTGTCGTGGGTGTGAACCTTGACAACTATGATGACCATGAGAGTGAAACATGACTACCAAGATAGAATGAGGAGTGAACTCATGCTAGTAATATGGACATGGGAGTGAACCATGACTACCAATTTGGTAAGGGGATTGAACCTGTACTACCAATATGGTCATAGAGGTGATTCCTCAGAAACTATGGAAATCATATTATATGATTATGTGTTTTCTAAAACTCCATGCTTTATTCATATTTTTGGATTTCATGTATTATGTTCTTTATTTCCATATTATTTATATCTTATGAAAATGAAATAATTATTATAACCCATAATTATCAAGTTATGATATTCATATTTTTTGATCAAGTTCCATTTACCTTTTGTTCAAGGTATTCTTATGCATTTCATTTATTTACCCTTATCGCGCATCTGAGCTCAACCATTTTTTATTTTTTCCTTTCCATAGGTTATGAAGAATGATTTTAGGTAGAGTTAAAAATGTTGAAAATCATAATGGGATATGTTTAGGATCTTTCACCAGGATAGAAGATTTTGTTTCCATGATTCCAAAGACACTAAACTATTTTGGTCCTCAATCAGTTATTTTTGTAATGCACTAAATATTCATAAAAAATGATGTAATATCCATGTATGTTTTACCTGGGTCTCTGCAATTGGTATAGAAGTAAAGGATTTTTCAATAATTGGAAACTAGGATGAAAAGTAGTACTGATATCCCTGTACATATTTCCAAGGATATGTCTAGGGATGTCTATAAGGATATATATAAGGATGAGCTAACATTTTAGGAGATGTCCCATAATTTTGGTAAAGGATTTAGTGACTGGTTTCCTAGAAATACATCCTTTTATAGATACTATAAGTGGATGTGGATGTGGCATATATATATTTAGGGGTAAAAACATTGACAATATGCTATGGGTGAGACTTTGGGTAATATTGTAAATGACAACGAGACTTGGCACACACCTAGTTTGACGATCATGGGGGATATGATTTTGGAATTCACAAAACTCTTCAAAAAAAATCATGAAGGATTTGAATATAAGATGGCTATGAATAACCTAGGATGAACATAGGGTTTCATAGATTAAGGTATGTTTCAAGATGTTTATATCCTCTTATTATTTATTTTCATGAATATGTGGTTTCTTGATATAGTAATTAATGGTCACAATATGATTCTAGTTTTAGTCAATGGTAGGAACTAGAAGGATCTGTATTAAAGTTGAATGTGAAGGATGATTTTCTAATGAGAAATAATGCAGGATAATCACTGGAGTAAAAGATGTTGTGATCAACCCTAATCAGTTTTCATGGAACAAGATTAACAATGTTCACCTTTTTCAACTCTCAAACTCCCCAATGGAGAGAAATTAGTTTTTTGTGATTTAGAGTAATGAAGACCATGGAGGAAAGATGATTCAGTTTCATTTGTGTCAACATTGTAGAGATGATCACCTAATTGAATGTCTTAGAGGAAAAATATTATGTTTTTTCTAGGGAAAATAAGGAAAAAACCAAGTGATTACAATAGAAAAATAATGAGATAAGTTAATGAAATGGATTGGAATAATGGATTCCCTAAGACATCATTGATGGTTATGTGTTTTAAGTGTGGAATAACAAGTCTTTATTCATGTTACTGTCTCAAGAGGAATGTTCATAAAAAGAATCAGCAAGGTGGTGTGAGTAATGGTTACATTCCTGATGACGAAGTGACTACAAATGAAATATGAAAGGAAATAGGTATTATGTAATAGGATGTTCTAGCCATGTTAATGGATTATAGATGAATTAATATATATTTTTTAATATACTTGGATTCAAGAATTATGAATGGTGAAATATATAAGGATTGTCTAGTTTGTGTTTTCTACAAATGATTTACAAGAATACATTAAATGGATCTAATATGATAGAAAAGTGATTTAATGGAGAGGTTATTTCCATATATAGAACATGATTAAGAGAAAGAGAACCCTTAATATATTCCTTATGTTATGATAATTTTTGGGTAAATATATGTGGTATATTAATATGTAAATTGGATAGTACTGATTACCTTTGAAGTAATTAATGACTTGTTGACAAGTAGTTCATGCTATAAGGGATGAAGTTTACAACTACATAGATTTATGGAATATATCCAGTACTGTATGGAATTGGGAAGAATTCAAGTTTTTGAAAAGGATTTATGGTAATTCCATTTCTTTCCACATTCCATGAGAATTTACCAAGAGGGTTTTCACAGGTTTAGAATGTGACAACCAAGAGTTAAATTTTTTATATATGGGGTGTCAATGTTAATATGATTTCATGAATATCATTCTATTTTATTGTATTTTCATATTTCAAATGGTTTATAAGGTTATTAATTCATAAAAAGTATAAGTTAAACTTTTGAGGAAGTATTAATGTATTGAGATTGTATTGAAAACCCAGGTTAAAAATCTATTTAGTAATTAAACTTATTTCAAGGATGTCAATCATATTTCTGAAATTATATTAGTGTTGTTTTATAAATGGATATTATGTATGTTGTGTGGAAACAAATCATGCAAGTAATGGTCATGGGTCTTGAACCCATGATTGATGTACAATAAGGGTTTGAAACCTACCACTGTACTACGTGATGTGTTGGTTATGTATAATTATTTATGATGAATTATTATTTTTGATGAAATTTTAGTGTTACTTTTTATATTCCTATATTAATGTATTGACAATATTGATCAGGAAGAATAGTTAGTGAAAAGGGTTATACATTTAATTTTTACATTCCTTAAGATCTGTTAAAAGTGTATTTTATAACATTAGGCATCAATGTTAATTTCTGGACATCTATTTCATGATGTAATGGATGAATTAGAAATAGATTAAAGAAAAACTAATGAATGAAACATTGTTTATAGAAATATATCATGTATTAATATTTCATTATATTCATGGTAAAAAAATAATTACTTTATGATAGGATAATGATAAAAAATGGTATCATAATACATTAATTTTTGTTGAATCGATGGCCTTATAAATCATAACAACTTTATGAATTCAAGGACATAAAATTTGCATTGATCATTAAAAATTTTATGAATTATGACCTCAATAAGTCCCTATAAATATTAACATTTCAAACCCATGTCCAATATTCACTCCCAACCTATGTTGTCCTTTGTGGAAACCAAGTTATATGTTACATTTTTTAACAATTATGATTCCAACGTTCCATTTTTAAAGTATTTTTTAGTATTAAAATTTATGATGTGGGTTTCTAAGAAATTAACTATAATGTTTTAAACCATTGATAACCTAAAATAATTCATAGGGAGAAATTCATTTTATTTCGTGTAAAATGTAATAACCCAATATTTTGTGAAATATTTTTTTCAAATAGATTTATCTTTCTGATATTTTTCATTTCACTTGATAGTAGAAATAGTTATATATATATATATATATATATTAAAACACTAATTTAAAAATTCCTTCATATGAACCAACATGGATTGTGTCACACACAACACTAATAAGGCTTGCACTACAGAGGACACTGAATTGGCATGTGCTACCTGCATCAACGACTTAGTATACATTACATGTATTATAGAGTTCCTACAAAAAATACTTTTATTTATAATTAGTTAAATGAGTTTGTTATAACATAGTTGACAAATATTAATAATATAACTTGTAATAGTTATTTTTAAAATATTTTTATAATGATTTTTTAGAATTTAAACATATTGATTATGATAAATATAATTTTTTGTAAAGTATTTGTATGTTTAAAAATACTGTTTTCTCTAATGAACTTCTCTTAAAGTCCTTCTAGGAATAATATAAAAATTATTTTCAGACACATTTTTATATTTAATTTGATAAAATAAACTTATTGTTTGAATTTATAATTCTGAAATTATCTTAGGGTGAATTTTTGGGATTTATTTGAGAAACCTCATTATTTAATGAATCATGATCAATACTGGATTTTAGATAATAACTAACTACTCTTTTAAAAGAAATTTAAAGTTAAATTATAATTTATATTTTTTTTATGTTAACATTAGTTCAATTATAATTATATTAATATAATTTAGGTCATCATAATCAATTTATCATTGACATTTAATTTAAAAAAATACAAACTTTTGAACATTTTTCTACTATAAAACCCCATTATTTAATTCCATCTAGGGTATTAGCATAAATATAAATTTATTTGATTATGTGAATTGAAGATAGAAAAATTTATTTGGGATTATTGTGGATTTTTTTATATAATAACCTATGTACACATAACATGTTTTCAAATATTTAATGTGATTCATTTTGCTTCCCTATAAAAGGCCACCACCTATCCCACATTCTCAATCCCTTAAAAACATATGTTAGGAAAATATATTCCCAATAAATATCTAAATATCCACAATTTCCACATTGAAACCTTCCTTTCAGATTAAATCCTTCCAAGGAATCCCTTTGGTGAAAACTAAATGGAGTTACCCGATTAAGTGGTAAAACCCTCCCTCTAACTCCATTCATCTATTTTCATTCTCCACTCCCTCAAATATTATTATTCCATAATTATAAAAAAAAATATCTTAAATATACTAGTATGTTTTTATTATAATGGTTCAACCGACACTTACACACACATCAATCTAATTTGTAATGAATATACTTTTTATGTGTACGACGAACTGTAGCCTCACTAAATGATGATTGTTCATTTTTCATTTACAGCCTCTCATGGTGGATGTTAAGGTGAAAAATATATTTATATATTTAATATATTAAATTTATTATGTATATAATCTTCATTATTACTTTTTAAACACATATGTTTTTAACATTTCATTTGGTGTTTAAATGAGAATTTCATTTGAGGATTATGGACTACCGCCCCCTAAAAGCGATGTGATTCATTCACACGCTACATAGAATGTATTTCAAAAGGGTTTATTGAACTTATGTAATTTATATGATATCATTATTCTACTTGAATAATGATATATATAATATATATACATATATATCATGTAAATTATTTCATTCAATACGATAATAAAAACATAAACAACGTTCATGCATACGTACCTCTTACCATCTCCATGAATGTTGTATTGCATTTATTACTTATATAATATATATATTATTATAATAAAAATATACTGATTATACACTATATTTATATAATTATTTAAATTATTGAAATCATGATATATATATAAGGACCAATGATATAACAAATTCAGACACATGCGTAGAGAAAAAAGAATATTACTTGAAGTGAATCTTTAACAAAGGATTTTTCACAAGAGAGTAATAAAAGGGAATTATAAAACCATATATGGAATTGTATATAATAATTTGGATTCGTAAAAAATTTATAATAAATTTATATTTATTATACTATTTTTTGAAAATGTAATACAATAGTGAAGATATATGGTAAGGGGATTTCTTCTCAGTTTATATTTCCGTAAGATACAAGTTTTATTCCCCTCCCATTCCTTATATGTGGCTTGTATTATTCCCATAGATGTAATATATGATTCTTATACATAAAATTTGTAGAATTTTCATTTAAATTTTAATATCATTCTATCATTGGATTTATGATTCAAAATATACCAAATAGATAAAGTAATGTTGTCTCAATTTTACTTCTTTTGGACACATGCCATGTTATGAACATATATTCTTAAATGACATGTATATACTAAATTTTGAATTTTATATAATTAATCTACCTATTTAAATGATATTTTAATATTCATGTAATTTCATTTTTTGAAATATGGATTGTGATTCAAATGTATCAAATGTAAAGTGTTAATTGAAACAATCTCATTGTTTTCGATATTGTTTAGAATTATGCTTCATTTGATGATATATTATGATACATCTCTCCAGAACAATAAGAAAATTATTACCCTCTCATCAGTCAGAAATCAATGTTCCCTAAAAACCATTAATTCATAAAAATGGTTTCCTAGAATAACCTATTTTTCTACAATAATATAACACATAATTTTTTACCCTTATTTTTCTTTTATAAATTTTCACAAATGAATCATCTTACCTCTTTCTGAACAATTTAATTTTGTTACATTTTTACCAAGAAAATGAAATGCTATTTTTATATCATTTAACATGTACTAATGTAATCGAAATCATTTCAATGAAAATTTTATTGCATGTTGATAAGGGTAAATTTTAATAAAATAATTTTAAAATGTTATTTTCAATGATATCATTTTCAAAAAGTTTTGAATCTTCTCTTTTATGTTTTGACAAATAATTGTTTTAAATATGTTTTGATGCGTCTTTTATAATTTTTCAAGGAAAATTTTTATCAAATCATTTTCAATTTTATTTTATATGTTTTTATGGAAAATTTTTTTACTTATTTTAAAAACATATTTATATGTTTTCAATTTATTTTAAAAGAAATGGTTTTTAAAACATTTTCAACCAACTTTTATAAGTTTTTATGTAAAATAATTTTGAAAATGTTTTGAAGATCCCAAAAAAAAAATTTAAAAAAAAGGATTCCAAATGGTTTGTGAAGAATTACTTATAAGATATGAAGTATATTTTCACGAAAATGGATTTTAATTTTTTTATGTTTTAAAGATAAATTTTCAATGCATAAAGGATATTTTCGAGTTGATTTTTTTGAAAGATTTTATCAAAATTATTTTCCATCTAAGATTAGATTTGTTGATGTTTTGAATGCCTTTCTAGGAAATGATCTGAAGGTTCAATTCATATTCATTATCTGAATGGGTTATGATAAATTTTAAGGCCTTTATGAAAATCGTTTATCTTCCATGGGTTATATGTTTATGAATCCCATTTCGTGTTCACTGGTTATATCTTTATGAAATATGTTTCTGTGTCATGGGTTATGATTTTGATGAAACGATTACTAAACTTATGTCATTCCCTGCATGTTATGATATGTTTACATGTTTATGTCCCCATTTAATTTAATTGGTTATTATATGGTTGTTTATTATTTTGTGTCACATATATGTATGATTCCATTATGAGAAGGATGGGACCTATATCTCCCTACAATGAAATGGGTAAAGATTTATATATCATGAGATAGACTAATATGGACTTCGGTGTGAACCCTGACTACTAACATTACCATTGGAGTAAACCATGACTACAAAGATGGTATGAGGAGTGAATTCATGCTAATAAAATATCCATCAAAGTAAACCATTAATACCATGATGGTATGGGGATTTATCCCATAATACTAACATGATCCTGGAAGTGATGCCTTTGATACTATTGATAACATATTGTATTCATCTGTGTTTCACACAATTACATGTTTTATTCCTATGTTATGATTTCATTGATTATGTTACTTATTTTCTTATGATTCAAGTCTTATGTACTACCAATATTTATATTGCTATCTAATATGATTTGTATAATCTTAAAATTTTATGCTCATGTTTCATACCATTTTATTCATGTTATGCTAACACATTTCCTTTTTATACCCTTACTAAGAATCTAAGCTAACCCATTTATTTTGTTTCATTCCCTAGGTAATGAATAAAGGTTTTTGGTAGAAGAAATATAGGTGTAGATCTTTATTAGAGATGTTGATGATCTTTCACAAGGATATAAATATTTGTTTCCATGTTTCCAAAGACACTAAACTTTTACAGTCCTCAAACATGTATTATTATCATGTATATAATTTGAATCTAAAATGATGTAATATCCATGTAAGTTATGCATCAATAATTATTAAATATATAAAACCCCTCCAAAAACCAAAAAACCCATTAAATCCCTAAAAACCCTAAATACCAATAAAGCATAAAAACCACTAAAAATATTCTAAAAGAATAAAAAACCAGAAAAACCCTAAACACATTAATGCCCCTAAAACCCATAAAATCCATAGAAACACCTAAAAACCCTAAAAACTCTAAAAGCCCCTAAAAACCCCAAAAACCTCAAATAACCCAAAAATCCCCCAACAAACACAAAAAACCCAATGAACCCTAATAAACTAAAAAACCCACAAAAATAGTAAAACCCCCCTAATTTTCACTGAATTGTGGTTGTTTGTGTTAGGAATAAAATGGTCCAATGGTGACTGAGCAGTATATCCTTTTTATCTTGTAAAGGATACACTATAGTTAGTCTATTCATGGAAAGTTCACTATTTTGTTTTCCTTGGTACCAGGATGGTTCTATTCATGAATGAAATGCTCAAATTATGAACGATCAGTATAAAATTTTTATCTTATGAAGGAGGTGTTTTTGTTTAGTCATTCATGTTGGGTTCATTGTTTTGATTCCCTCAGAATTGATTTGTGTTCATATAGTTGATTATAGGGGATGAGTTATGTATAATCTTTCACCTTGGGTCAACTATTTCCAAGCCGTCTCCATCATGTTTTCCTTTATATATCCAAAATGAACCAATGTCCCAATATCCATGATTCATGGAACTTCTTTACAAAGGCTAACCATCATTGGGTAACATACCCAGTGACACTTAAGAACTCTCATTGGGTGAGAGGATGGGATCTCGGGATCATCAAACCCTTTGGAGGGATTTATTACGTATTCCAGGAAACTCATATAGATTTAACTCATGTTCATGAATACTTTGTTATTTCCCAATAATGTGTCCATGTATTACCCCTAATTTAGTAGTGAATCAAGACTATTCATGGGTTTGAAGACACCTATATGTATCTGATGTTCACCATCGATGGATGGATCTATAGGTATTTAACGTTCTCTATCAATGTTACCCATTTATGGATATATCTGGGATTATTTGATGGTTCACTATTAAATTGTTGGATTTAAGCCATACGGGATGGTGATGTGAGGTTTAACGTAATCTAGTGGAATAGTGATATACCATTGTCAGGATTGAACCCATAAGATGTGGTTCCTACCTATCCTTGTGAGAGGAATCAGAACCCATATAGTTCTTCGATACATAATTGGGCATATAACCATTTAGGATAAGGTTGAAAATACCCAACTATATAGTTTATCAAAATGTGACAAGGAAATATTGGTGAATGATTTCCTGGTCAAGGATAGTGTGGGTCATATGCCAAGGTGACCCAAGGTAGTCGGAAGATATATGGTCTCCCGAGTGGATAATACCCTATCAGGAATGTGGCCCGAAAAACATAATGGTCTATTTGGATATCGATTTTGGATCATTTTGAGGCTTCCTACATATCCCAGTTACTTTGGAATAAAATCCCTCATATTTCAGTAAGTTGGGTCTTACATCTAGCAGGTTTCCCATTTATGGGTTGAATGATTTCTCATCTCTAATAGGATATGGCATAGAGCTCGAGCCTTGGGAATGTTTCCAATATATCCCATTTATGTTGGGAACCATAGTTCACGTAGTTCATTATGTTGGTAATTACATACGAAATCAGACCATTAATGGGGGAATTATCGGGACTTACACCGAATAAGAGTAATGTTGCGAGAGGATTTCACTTATTCAGATTCGTTGTGGGGTATACACATGGAATTATCACATTTGATTTGTGGTTTTGGATACATATATGGAGAAGGAACATTTGATGTTTTGGATAATTTGGATTTCATGATCTCCACTAATCACTATGCCCATGACATTCATGCTCGGTGTGAGAAACAAGAGGATGCAGTATATCTCAGTATCACACAACCCTCCCTATCCACTGATGGATGGTGAAAAAGGCTAAAGGAATTGAGAGGTGACTTTGAGTGTGCACATATCCTATTGTATTTTGGTAACCTAGATGATCACCTTGGGTGATTTGTATAGGTTCCAACCAGGCTGAGTCGAAGAGGGTAAGATGCTCTACCTCCTATAAGAATGGTTGTGGACTTACCTCCAATGGAGTTCCCTTAGGTTGTGTCCAATAATCTCATGATTATTACATGATTCTTCTTAATCATAATTAATAAGGCATAACATATTTATCACTGGAGGCATCCTATGTTCATTTTAAAGGATTTATTACATTTTAATGTCATATAACATGTACTTTTTCCATATAGTTTAATTTCATGTGGTCATGACAATTTCTGTATAGTTTAACATCATATGGATAGGATGACTTGGAGGGAGATTAATAGTGATGGATAGTGTGGGTCTTACGAAGGAGCATCTATTTTTGGATCAACCATGCATAGGAGTTATGTGAGGGGGTTTTAGGATTATCATGAGGAATAGTCTGACTTATTGTATTTATGGGTTGGATGTTGGGGCAGTATAATGGCACAACACAAAGTATCATAGAAACGACCTGAAAGTTTCACGGTGTGACTCTCCATTTTTCATTGGGGTTAGTGATTGTAGCGATGGGACCGGCCGGGATGCTCAGGAACTCATGTTGCAATTAATCCGGAGTGGGTGCACAGTAGTGCAGCCTGTGTCATATATAAAATCAAGTGTATTGGTATTTATATATAATACTATCCATATAGGAGAATATGTGAAAGATCTAACCACAAAAAATAGTACACATAAGAGAAACCATGAAGTAGAATTAGTTAAGGGTTAGTCACGAAGGGACAATCTGCGAAAATGTATTCCTTCTGTGGGGTTGATAATTTGATTCCTCAATCTGAAAATGAATGTGGAATCCATGAAGGATCTCCCACTTATGTTTCCCAATATGGGTTTTTCAATGTATGGAATGGGTCATCTACAATTAATTTTGGTTTGGCAATGTTGGGAAATTTTACTACATAGTGTGATTTCTCCATCACCTTCCCCTGCCTTTTCATTTGTCTTCCATCCATCTTTCATCAACCGCTTTTCGGTGCCCCTCAATGTATATTTATAGAAGAAATGTGGGACTAGGTAGTGGCTTGGAAGGTCATCTGCGGAGGGCCACCGAGCTACTTGTGGGGGTGTCCAAGGATTTAGTCAGTGGGGGCTATCATATGTGGGCGCTGGCAATGCCACCTCATCCTGTAACCAATTACGTTCATGGGGATTTGGGTTTATGGGGGAAAACTCACCACATAGACCCACAAAACATATTTGTTTGGTTTTTGGGTTCCAAATATACCACCTCATTATGTGAAATGTTTAGTTCACGGGGATGATCTTTCTTTCTTAGGGTGCTTCGCAAAAATAGTAGTACTCTATATGAATTTGTGTCCCTTAAAAAAAATTTTAATTCATGGGATCAATTCATTCATTCCCACTTCGACCTCTATAAACCTTTTTCTTCAAATTCTTCCACGTGTTTTTTACCCTTTTCCAGATTTGATCGAATTAATCTCAAATTTAGAGCAGAATTTTCAGAACCCAGCACCCCCAAAACCCCCCAAAACTCTAAAAAGCATAAAACCCTAAGAAACCATATAAAAAACCGAAAACATTAAAAAACATAAAAACCACTAAAAACATAAAAACTCATAAAAACCAAAAACAACAAAACAATACCAAAATCTAAGACCTTAAACCCTAAACCATACTCCCCAAACATCGTACCTTACACCATAATCCCTAAGCCCTACACCTAAAAACCTTTAACCTACACCCTAATCACAAAACCCTACAACCTAATTATTTTGACATACAACCTAAACCCAAAAAATAAAGACGTACACCAAAAGACCTATACCCTACACCCTAAACCTTATTACATGTAACCTAAACCCAAAACCCTACCCCTCAAACATGAAAACCTACACCTCAAACCCTAAACCCTATAAATTAAACTCTAAAAGTCCTTAAAAATATAAAAAACAATAAAATAAGAAAACCCCCAAAAGATACTTAAACCCAAAAAATCCCAAAAAACCTAAACTTCCCTAAAGAACCCCTAATAACCTATAAACACCTTAAAACCTATAAACCATATAAACCCTAAAAACCTAAAATCCCTAATCATCCCCGGAAAAACAATAAATATGCCTAAAAATTGAAAATATAACTAAAAAAAAAGAAAAACCATTAAAACCCTAAAAAACATTTAATAAAAAATAAATAAACACTAAATAAAAAATAAAAACCTTAAAAATAAAAAATGACCCTAAAACTCCTAGAAATAACAAAAAACCATTAAAACCCAAAAAATACTAAAAACCCAAAAAATGCCTTAAAACCCAAAAAAAATTAAAAGACCCTAAATCCTATTAAAACCAAATAAAGACCGTAAAACCCTAATGAAATCTGAAAAAACTCAAAAATCCCAAAATAAACCTAAAGAACCTTAAAACATAAAAAAACTACAAAAGCTAAAAAGGCAAAAAAACCCATGAAAACCTAAAATCCCTAAAAAACCCAAAACACTAAAAGTCCCAAAAAACCATAAAATGACTTCAAACTCCATGAAAAATATAAAACAACCTAAAAATATAAAAACCTAATAACCCCAAAAAATGGATAAAACTCTTAAAAACCACAAAAAATAAATACAAACCTAGAAATTCCAAAAAAAATCCTAATACCCAAAAAACCCAAAAAATCATAAAGAACCAACAGGACCGTAAAATACAAAAAATAGAAAACCCCATAAAACCCTAAAAACAAAATCTATCCTTATAACCCCTAAAAACCATCAGAACCCATACAAACCCTAAAACACCATAATACCCTAGAAATCCCCCAAAAAATCCCAAAAAATCATAAAAACCCAAATCCTTACAACATCCTGTAATCACTAAAAGACTCTTAAAAGACCCTAAAACCATAAAACCACTATAAGGACCTAGAAGAAACTAAAACCACCTAAAAGTACATAAAGACCCCATCAAACTGAATAAACACTAAATCCCCATAAAAATTAAAAATAACCTAAGACCCCGAAAGTCTATAAAACACTAAAAAAATTATATGACCCAAAAACACCTAAATATATCTAAAATACCCTAAACCCCATATAAAACTACGGTTTCATAAAACCCCTAAAACCCTAAAGGATCCAAAAAATTGTAAAAACCCCTAAATAACCCTATAAGACCCTAAAAATTAGAAAAGGCCATAATACACCTAAAACACAACTAGAACGTAAAAACCTAAAAACAACTATAGGACCCTAAAAACCAAAACAACATTACAGTAACGTAGCTAAAACCCCTAATACCCCTAAAAAACTAAAACCCCCTATAACCCAAACAACTCCCCAAAAAAAATCCTAAAACCCAAAAATTCCATTTACTCACCAAAAAAACAGAAAATTCTCTCAAACCCCTAAAACCCCTAAAACAATAAAAACCATAAAACCCCATAAATAACTATAAAAACTCTAAAAGTACTAAAAACCCTAATTCCCCTTAAAACACACTAGAATCCAATAAAACCCCTCAAACCATAAAAATATTAAAAATTCATGAAAATAACAAGAAGTTCCCTAAACCCCCAAAAACCCTATATGGACCCAAAAAATCATAAAAACCCTTTGAAAACATTCAAAAATCCACAAGAGAACAATAAAATCCATAACCCACCATTATCCACAAAAAAACACTAGGACCCCTAAAAACCCATAGACCCCTTAAAACCCTTAAACCCCTAAAACACCTAAAACACTATAAAAACAAAAAAAAACCTATAAGACACTAAACACCTAAAATTTATATAATCCATAAAAACCATAAAAACACTAAAATACTACAAAAAATATAAAAATATAGAACCACCAAAAAACCTAAATGACCCTAAAAACACTAAAATCTCCTAAAACCCATTAAACCACTAAAAACCCCTAAAACAACACAAAAAACATTAAAAACTTTTAAAACCCCTAAAAACTAAATATATATAAAAACATGAAAATCCATTTAAACCCCTAACAACGCCTAAAATGTATACAATCCCTAAAAACCACTAAAAACCCAATAAAATCCTAAAACCCCTAAAACCCCTAAAAACATAAAACCCTAAACCACCCCCAAAAACCATTAAAAACCCTAATCCCCCGACAACCCCTATAAAATAATGGACACCCAAAAATCAATAAAATCTTCTAGATACTCTAAAAACCATAAAAATCCTTTAAAACCCTAAAACCCCTTAAACACACTACAATAATATAAAATCTATAAAAAACCCAAAACCACTAAAAACTGTAAAACCCCCAAAAGACCACAAAATCAAAAATCTATAAGATACCCTACAACCCCATAAAAATTCTGAAAACCAAAAAACACTAAACAAACCCAATATACACTAAAAACCCATTATAAGGCCGAAATGTCCCATAAAACTTCTTATAGACACTAAAAATCTAAAAACCCAAAATCTCGTAAAAAACACTAATAAACCCTAAAAACACCAAAAACCATAAAAATCTTAAAACCACCCTAAAAACCTAAAAAGACAAAATATATGAAAATAATCTATAAAATATATTAAAAACACAAAAGAAACCAATAAATATACTACAAACCTGAAAACCCCATATAAAACCACTATACCCAAAATAAACCCAAAAAACTGCAAAAACCATAAAAATATACAAAACCTACTAAATTAATAAAAGGCCAATGAAACCCCTTAAAATCCAAAATCCCCCATATTTCTCTAAGAACTCGTAAAACCACAAAAAAATATCTAAAATAGTAACAAACCTAAAAAAATATAATCCCATAAAAACATTCAAAATATCTTTAAAAACAAAAAAACACCTCATAAACATTAAAACTCATAATACCCCCAAAAATCAGAAAACCCCTAAAACCCTAAACACTTTAAAAACTCAAAAACCCTCAAAACCTCTAAAACAAATAGAAATCCAAAAAATAAAAACTACATAAACAACTATAACTCCTGATAACTCTTAAAATAGTAATGAAACCAAAAAAAATTATGGAACACTAAAACCTCTAAACCCTATACCCTATACCTTGATAAAAAAATCCTTATCCCTTCATCTTATTCCCTACACCTAAGACCCAATACCCAAAATCGTATACCCTACACCTCAAACCCTAAACCATTAACCATACACTCTAAATTCTAATCCTACACAATAAATCCTTGACCATTGACCATAAACTGAAAACCATACACACTAAACCCTACACCATAATCCTTACACACTACACAATATACCCTACACTCTAAACGATAAACCCTTTTCCCTACACCCTATAATTGAAACCTTGTACCCACTACCATAAAACATAAACCCTAAACCCTATATTCGAAACCTTATACCCCACACACTAAATCATATTCTCTAATCCAAAACCACTTAACCTACACCATTAAACCTAAACACTACACAATAAACCCTATACCCTATACCCTATACCTTACACCTAAACCATATACACTACACCCTAAAATCTATACACTAATCCCTAAACCCTATTCCTAACACCCTTAACCCTAAACCCTTCACACTAGACCCTAAACCCTAACCCTTAAATCCAAAACCTACACCTTTAACCCTATATTATACACCACATACACAAAATCCTAAACCCTAAACACTATACCCTAAACACAAAACCTTATACCCTAAAACATAAATAATAAACCCTAAACCAAAACACCTATAGCGTTTAACATACACCATAAACCCTAAACCCCACACCCTATACCGTGTACCCAACAACCTAAACATGAAACCTGATACTCAAAACCCTATACCATTCGCCGTAAATCAAAATAAATATAACCTAAATCCTTTACCCAAAACCCTATACCATAGACCATAAAAAAAGAATCCTAAAACACAATGAAATCCCCCCAAAAAAACATTAACACCATAAAACCCACAAGTAATACCCAATCCCCTAAAACCCTGAATCGTACGTATAGAGGCATTATGAAGGGCTTCTACTATCATTTTATCGGGGATGGTTGTGCTTTTGAGGCAGAGCTCTCGACCGTCATCAAAGGTGTCAAATTTGCAACCCAATTTGAGTGGAGACCGATTTCGATTGAATCGTACTCGATGATTTTGGTTTGTGTCCTCAAGAACAAATCTAGAACTGTCCCATGGTGACAAATGCCACAATGGACCGAATTTAATACTCGTTCTTAGACCCTTAGAAAATGTGTCACACATGCATACATGGAGGTCAACTCGGTGGAAGATGCTATTTCTAAAAAGTCAATTGAGTTAGGGAGCTCCGTGTGGCCTTTTGTTACTCTGTCCTTTTTCTTGCCTCTTATGGACTCTGATATGAATGGTGATTGTCACACCTACACTTATAAACCATCCTTGTAACTATTTGTTTTTCTTTGTCATTAATAATTTTTTTGGGGCTAGGACTCCTTAGCCCCAAACCATCATCACCCTGAAACCCTAAAAAGCATAAAATCCCTAAAATCCAAAATAAACCCTCACACCCCCAAACCCTAAAAAACCCTAAAAACTCTATAAACACCAAAAAAACAAAAAATCCCTAATATCCTAAAAACCCTTACAAGACTAAAAAACATTTAAACCCCTAAAAAACTAAATAAACAATAAATACACATAAAAACCCTAAAACCCTATATCCCATAATAACCCAAATAACCCCAAAAATACCTTAAAATTCCAAAAATCTAATAATCACTAAAAACTATAGAAACTCTAAAACCCTTAAAAACCTTTAAAACCCTAAAAGAACTAAAACCCCAAAAAAACCTAAAAAACCAAAAACCCATAAAAACCATTAAAAACTATAAGAACCCATAAGAAACCTTAAATAATCTAATAATCCCTCAAAACACTAAAATCTCCTAACAATCTCAAAAAATCCATAAACCCTAAAAATTACTAAAGGACCAAAAACCCCCTTAAAACCCCTAAACAACAATAAATCCCCTAAATAGAATAAATACCTGAAACCCTTTTAATCCAAAAAACCCATACACCACTAAAAACCCCTAAAAAGCTTAAGACCCCAATGACGAAGTAAAAGCCACTAAAACCACTAAGACACCTAAAAGACCCAAAATAAAGAAAAATACCCCAAAAGAATTTAAAAACCGCAAGACCCCCTAAAATCCAAGAAGAAAAAAATACTAAAGAATCCCTAAAAGATCAAAAATTACACTAAAACCAAAAAGAGTCTAAAAACACTAACAAACCATAATTGACACTATAAAAACTTAAATAACCCAACAAGATCCTAAAAATCCATTAAAACATGTCCCTAGAAACCTTCAAAAATAGAGATAACCCAAAAAAACATAAAGGACACTAAATCCCCCTACAAAAACCTAATGGGAACTAAAAACCCTACGAACCCGTAAGGAACCTATAAAAACACAACAACCTTAAGGATACTAAAAAAATAAAAACCCCAAAATATGTTAAATCTAAAAACCTTAAGTGACCGGAAAAATTCCTAGAAAACATAAAAACCCTAAATCACATATAAAACCCTAAAAGCCCCTAAAATCTTGAAGGACGTTAAAAAACACTAATATCCTAAAAGTAAATTAAACCCCCCAAATACCTAAGACATACTAAAATCCTAAAAATAACTTTAAACCATAAAAAAATTGAATGAAATGAAAAAAAACAAGAAAACACTAAGACCCTAAAAACCCTAAAACCACTCTTACCCATAAAAATACCCAAAAACCCCAAAAACACCCAAATCACAATAAATCACTAAAAACCCCAAAAATTTCATAAAACCAAAAAAACATAATAAAACTAAAAATTTCTAAAAAAATGAATAAACCCAAACCTGAAAAATACAAAAAAAATCAATTTGAATTCCCTAAAACACCATAAAACTAGAACAACCCAAACACCCCTTCCCAACCCAAAAATCCCCCAAACCCCTATTATCCTAGAAATTACTGATAACATAAAAAAACCCTAAAGGCCCCAAAAATCACTAAAAACCAAGATCCCCCAAAAAACACTAAAAACCCAAATCCCGCAAAAAAACCCCTAAAAAGTTCTAGAAATATTTAAAAACCCTCAACCCCCAAAAATTCCATAGAACCCCTAAAACCTTTAAAATCCCTATGAAACCCTTGAAAGATGTTAAAATCACCTAAAACCTCTAAAGTCCATTAAAACCCATAACATATGCTAAGATCCCTAAAACAATATAATCCCATAAAAACATCAAAACCCCAAAAATCTAAAAAACCCAAAGAAACCTAAACATCCCAAGATACCCTAAAACCACAAAAATCCTAAAACATCCTAGTAAACCCTAAAAAACCTAAAACCCGTAAAAACCATAAAATACTAAAATCCCTAAGGACCTAAAAACCATAAAGATCTAAACACCCTAAAACCTCATACGTATCCCTAAAAGACCTTAAAAACATTAAAATGCCCTATAAATACTTTAAAATCCTAAAAGACCCCAAAAACCCCCTAAAAACCTAAAAATATAATAAAATTTCTGATAAACTATAAAATAACATAAATTACCAAAAAATGATCAAAAAAACTAAAAACCCTTAAGGAAACTAATGCCTTGAAACCCCAAAGGATAGTAACAACTGTAAAAACGTTAAAGGACACTAAAAACTCCTAAAACCCAGAAAAGATCCTAAATATCCATAAAACCCGTAATGGTCCCTATAAATCCCTAAACTCCTCAAAAAAAGGAACCTATACTTGTAAAAACACCCAAAAGGACCCTAAAACCCCTTAAACCCATAAAAAACCATTGAAACCCAAAAAACATAGAGTGACCCTAAAATCCCAAGAAAACCCCCAAAAAACATAATACCATAAAAGAACCTAAAAACCCAAAGAAAACCCTTAAAGACACTAAAAACCCAATTTGGGCCCTTAAATACCCAAAAAAACATATAAACACACTAAAAGAACATAAGAATCCAAAAAAACCCAAAAAATGCTAAAAACCTAAAAAACAACATAAATCCCTAAAAGCATTAAAATAAATTAAAAATAGTAAAAAATACCCAACAAATCATAAAAGACCTTAAACATCCAAAACCCCCCCATAAAACTCAAAAACCCAAAAACCCTAAAAACATTAAAAACCCTAATACCCCACTAAAATCCACTAAAATCCCTAAATACCAAAACACCCCTAAAACCAAAAATCCACCTAATACCCCATTAACATACGAAAAATCTCTAAACCAACTAAATGTTCCAAAAAACCCATAAAAACATTTAAAACTGCTAAAAAAAACACCGAAAAACCCAAAATCCCCTAAGAAATACTAAAAACCCAAAAATAAAAATAAAACCCCTTAAAACCCCTAAAAATGTTAAAAACCCTAAATATCCCAAAAAACATAAACTAACTCTTAAAAAACTAAAAAACATAAAATCCATAAAACCCTAAAACCCATATAAACCCTAAATTCCCTAACCCCCAAAGAAACCATTAAAACTACATAACCCATTAATTTCACATAACCTTAGAGCCATTTAAGGGTTCTACTTCAACCCTAAATGGTGGATTATCTAAAAAAATAGAAGGCCTTAGAGCCATTTAGGGATCATTAAAATCCTAAACCATTAAAATCCACAAAACATCCATATAAATAACTAAAACTCAAGGAAACCAAAAATATTACTAAAATCCGTAAAGGATCCTAAATCCCTAAAAACCCTTAAAAACCGAAAAATAGTTAAAAATTCTAAAAATCCAAAAAACACTAAATACCATTGTAGCACGAAAACCTTAAAAACTATAAAAAATTCCTCCAAAAAGACTAATTATAATCATTACCACCCTAAAAGTACCTAAAAACACCTTAAATACACAAAACACACTTAAAACACTTAAACATCCTAAAAACCTGTAAACCCCTAAAAGCCTATAGAAAAACTAATTACACAAAAGAAACTAAAATATCTTAAAATAATGAAGACACTAAAAACTCTAAAATAACTTAAAATACATTTAAAAACAATAAAAATATATTATACACTCAAAAAACACTAAAAGACACTAAAATTCTTAAAAACCATAAAAGACCCTAAAGCCCTAAAAATCATAAAGGACTCTAAAAGTGCTAAAAAATCTAAATACACAAAAAACCTATGAAATACCATAAAACACTAAAACCCTAAAATCCTAAAGACCTAAAAATCCCTAAAACCCTAAAAAACCAAAATCCCTAAAAACCCTAAAGAAACAGAAAATCCCCAATGCCCTTAAGCGAACCATAAATACCCTAAAACACCTTTAAACCCATTAAAACTATAAAACACTCCATACCATAAAACACCTAAAACAACACAAAATCCAATTTTTTTATAACGCCAAAATTCCTTAAAAAATTTTAAGCCCCTAAAAATACAAAAGAAACCAAAAAAACTAAAAACCTCCAAAAACCAAAAACAACCTAAAAATACGAAAATACAAAAAAAAACCACAAAACCCCAAAAAACCCCTATAAACTCTAAAAAAACTAAAAACCATTGAAAAAATAAAACTCTAAAACCCCTTAAAATCCCTAAAAACAGGAAAATATATAAAAACTCCTAAAACCGTAAAAAATATTAAAACCAATAAAACTGCATTAAATCATTAGAATCACCCTGAAACTATTAAACCCCTAAAAACCATAAAACCCATAATTGGCCTAAAGAAACACAAAAAGAAAAAATTTCTAGAAACCCAAAAAGCACTAAAACCCAAAAAACAATAAAAACTATTAAACCCATAAAACTCTCAAAACCACAAAAATACACTAAAACACTTAGAAAAACTAAAAAACACTATAAATCCTAAAACCATTAAAAATTTGAAAACCCCCTAAAAAGGATGTACACCATGCCCAAAACCTTAATCCTTGAACCCATACCCTAAAACCTCTACCCGACATCCTAAACTCTACACTGAAAACCCTATATCCAACAACATAAACCTAAAACCCTACATCATAAACACTATACCCCACACACAAATCCCTAAACCCTAAAACCGAAACAATACTCCCAACACCACAAACCAGAAACCTCACTATCAAAATCTTAAACCCTACACGTTAATCCTTAATCCCTAAAACCAAACACAAAAACCAAAACACTAAATCCTAAAACACAATAGAAAAACATAAATACTATACTAGAAAATAAAAAACCATAAAAGCCACTTGAAACTTTAAAACCCTAAAAACCCATAAAATACCATAAAAAATGCCTAAAACACTAAAAGCCAACGAAACCATAAAAAAACATAAAGACCCTAAAAATCCTAATCACCCCTCAAAACCACTAAAAACCCTAAATCCCTAAACCCCCTAAATATCATAAAACCCTAAAACACAAAAATCCCATAAATACCAAAAACCCTAAAATCCATATAACCCATAAAACTATTAAATTCCTAAAACAACCAAATATAGTGTAAATAATCCAAAAAACCCCAAAAATAAAAAACCTTAGAAAACCATAAAACCCTATAAGGAACCTAAAAACCCAAAACCCCTAAAAGGCCATAAAATCTTAAAAAAACAAAAAAAAAGTCACTAAATACCAAATAAAACCCAAAAATGCTCTAAAATCCATATGGAACCAGAGAAAATCTCTAAAACCCCTAAAAACTCTAAAAACATTAAAACCCTAAACCCAAAAAACCCTAATGACATCAATGTTCATTAAAAAGACACTTAAATCCAAAAAACCACATAGAATACGAAAAACACACTAAAATCCACATAAAACCATAAAAACCATACAAAAAATAAGAAACCCTAAAAACCCATGAATTCTTGAAAATCCCTAAAAACATAAAAACCCCAGAAAACCATTAAAAACCTTAAAACCCACTAGAACCTGTAAACTACAAAAAACACGAAAAGAACGTAAAAACACTAAAAGGCCATAAAATAATATAACATCATAAAACAACCTAAAACACACTGAAACCGCTAAAAATGAAAAGGAAAATTCTAAAAAACCATAAACCATCTAAATTAAATTAATACACTAAAGTCCTTAAACTTGTAAATCCCTAACAATCCCAGAAATTCTTAAAAAAATGAAAACCCCTAATATTCTAAAAAATCAAAAAAAAAATAATAACCATTAACATCCATGTAAATCAATAAAAACCCTACACCCCACCCAACCCCAAAAAACTAGTAAAATCACAAAAAGGCCCAAAACCCCAAAAAAGAGGCCAAAACCCACAAAATCCCTAAAACACTAAAAATACACTAAAAATTCAAAAACCACATAAAAATCCCCTAAAACCCTAAAATACCGGAGATACAAAAAAACGTAAAAGTCCTATAAAACCTAGAAAACCCTATAAACCTATAAACTTACAAAAAACCTTATAACCCATAAAAATCGGTAAATAACCCTAAAACCTCGTAAAAATCATTAAAACACATAAAACCGAAATTCCATTAAAAAATAATTGAAACCCTTAAAATGCATTTAAAAACCTAACCAACTATAAATAATCCCCAATACTCCCTATAAGACCTTTAAAATCCAATAAAATCCTAAAAAACCTAACACCATTTAGAAACCTTATAAGATTTGTAATACTCCCTAAATTCAATAATGGAAACCTAAAAAACAATAAAAACTCACGAAAACTTAAAAACCCAAAAAACCATAAACAACCCTAAACCCAAAAAAACCCAAAATACCCGAAACAGAAAAAATCATAAAGGACACTAAAAACCCTAAAAACCCAAAAGAACCCCGAAAAACCATAAAAATCCCAAAAAACCCCAATAACCATAATAAAAGCCCCAAAACCTCAAAACCACCCATTAAATACTTTCAATCCCCTAAAAATACCTATTATCCCATAAAACATAAATTTATAGAAAACATAAACAACATTAAAAACCCTATAAACCCTTAAAAATTCTAAAAACATCCAAAAACCTTAAGACATAAAAAAACCAAAAAACCATTAAAAACCATAAAATCCATAAAAATTAAAAATAACATTAAAACCCCAAAAAAACCCCAAAAGAAGAAAACAAAAAAAAATCCCAAAAATCCCTAAAAATCCCTAAAAATGTGAAAACTACCAAAACCATAAGAAGCTCTGAAAACCATAAAATAAAAAAAATCGCTTAAAAACCTAAAAACCATAAAAACCCAAAACCCCTAAAACAATAAAAAAAACATAAGAACCCTTAAAAATACTTAAAACCAAAAAACACATAAAGACACAAAACCCATCAAAGCCCTGAAGAAATAAAATAACAAAAAAGACTATAAGAACCCAGAAACACTATAATACACTAAAAATCACAAAACCCCTAAAAGACCCTAAACCCTAAAAAATTTCCTAAAAGACCCTAAAAATATTTAAGAATCCTATCATCCTTAAAAAACATATAAACCCCTCAAAACTATGAAAATATAAAACTCTATAAACCCAACAAACCCTTAAACACCCTAAATATTAGAACAAATATACATATTTAAAATAACTATAAAAAAAAAACAAAAAAAACCTTAAAATCCCTAAAAACCATAAAAACCTCAAAAAATATAAAATTTCATAAAAAACACTAATGTGAAAAAAAAACCCAAAAATCCCCACAAACCATAAAAACATAAAAACCTAAAAACCTAAAAAACCAAAAAACCTAAAAAATCCCCCAAACCCCATAAAACCCCAAGAAAACTATAATAACCATAAAAACCACGAAAATTTATTAAAAACCCAAAAATATCCTTAAAATGTGTAAAAAGTGTAAAACCGCTAAAACCCATTAAGAACCCATAGAATCCTACAAATACAAGAATCATTAAAATCAAAGAAAACTGTAAAACCCATAAAAATAACTGAATAACGTAGATCCCAAAACCCTAAAAAACAAGAAAATTATAAAGCCCCAATAAAAACCTTAAAAAACCTCAAAACCCCATTTAAATCTCTAAAAACACTTTTAATACACCAAAATCCCAAAAACTATATTAATACTCTTTAATACCCCAAAAACCTTTAAAATACCTAAAAACTCTAAAATAACCATAAAAAACATAGATACCATACTCAACATAAACCACCAAATAAACAATAATATTTTTAAATACCCCTCAAAACCCATAAGAATCCTAAAAGCACTAAAAGCCCTAAAATTGATAATCAATCTGGAAAACAATAAAAAACTCTAAAAATAGTAAAAAGACATTAAAAAATTACAACCCTAAAACCCTAATAATCCATAAAGCACCCTAAAAACCCGAAACCCCCATAACTACTGAAAACACTAAAAATCCTTAAATCCCTAAAACAACAGAAAAACCATAAAAACACTAAAAATTGTGAATTCTTTAAAACATCCTGAAAACCATAAATGACCCTAAAACCCCTATGAAACCCAAAAACACTTAAACCCTTTAAACCCCTAAAAATCCTAAGAACATGTTAAACCCTTTAAAAATTATGAAACCCATAAACCCTCTAAAATCCTAGAAACCTATAAAAACCTAATAAATTCAAAAAAAATTGAAAAATAATATAAAACACTAAATAACCAAAAAACACAAATATGATAAAACCCTAAAAATCATAAAGGACCCTTAATAGAACTAAAATCCCAAAAATTCATTAAATACATAAAAAAACTCTAAAAGGACTAAAAACCATAAAAATAGTAAAAAAACATAAATACCCATTAAACTCCCTCACCCAAATGAAACCCAAAAAACCCCAAAAACCCCTCTAAAATAAACTAAAAGTCCCTAAACAATTCTTAATAGATAAAAGACCAAAAAATCGCTAAAAACCTCAAAACGACCATGATCTACCTCGGAGATGGCACAATCATGGGTGGTGTAGAAATGGTTTGACAAGGATCATCAGTCGTCCCTTTTTCCATAGAGATAGGCTCTCGTCGAATTTATCGTTCCTTTGTTACAACCCATTTAGCGTAATTATACTTTAAATGAGGTTTAATTAACCATGTGGGGAACTTTTGGTACGAGTGGGTGAATATGTGGGGGGTCATGCACTCAGGAAATTAGTCCTTCTCTGATATAACTTCATCAAATTGTCCCCAATGGGTTTATTTGTGGATCCCCGAATGCCCAACGGCCCTGGTATATAGGATTCATAGACCTGCTATACAATGGTAGGTGTTCGTCGACTGCTGATTTGGCCAACGACACTTAATGACTCTATTGGCCGAGAGGATGGGAGGTCATGATCACCGCGCCCTTCAGGGGAGGATTGTTTCCTGTTCTAGGACTCTCTTATAGATTAAATTTGTGTTCATATGTTCATGAATGTGTGGTTTATTCTCTAAGAGTGTGTCCAGGGGATACTCCTGGTTTGCAGGATCCTCAGAAGAATGCATATATAGTTGATGCTATGGAGGTGATGCTGACATAGCCATATAATAAGGAGCTCTAGAGTTTATCATCATTCTGAGGGAAGGAGGGTGACTTGATGTTGTGATCGGGCCCACAAGGAGGGATTCCTTTGTATCCTCGGGAGAAAAATCAGAACCCACGTAGTTTGGAATGATTGGGGCTTATGCATTTATGCTTCTCATTTGATAGACATGATTGGGTGGACCCTTTTGGTACTAGCACCCATTTGAGCTAAGTCCTTCTGTTAGGCATCCTATGTATCCTTATTTGGTTAGAATTCAGAGTTCTCATTGTTCATATTGGGTTGAGACATACACATGGAATCCAGCCATTTGATAGACATGATTGGGTGGACCCTTTTTGAATGGACACCCTTTTGAGCCCGGGCCTTCTGGTTGACATCCTATGTTTCGTGATTTGGTCAGGAATCCGAGTTCTCATAGTTTAGATTGTGTTGGGACTTACACATGGAATCCACCCATTTTATAGACAATATTGGATGTACTCCTTTGCAATGGGAACCCTTTTGGACTTGGGCTTTCTTATATGTGTCCTACGTATCCTGATTCAGTCAAGAATCAGAGTTCTCAAAGTTCAAATTGTGTTGGGAAATACACATGGAAGCTGCATATTTGAGAGACATGATTGGGTGGACCATTTTGGAATGGTAACCCTTTTGTGCTCTGGACTTCTGGTAGGTTTCCTACGTATCCTGATTTGTTCAGGAATCAGAGTTCTCACAGTTCATATTGTGTTGGGACTAAAAAATTGAAGCAACCCATTTGATAGACATGATTGGGTGGAACCATTTGGAATGGGAATAATTTTGAGCTCGGGCCTTCTTGTAGGTATCCTACATATCCTAGTTTGGACATGAATTAGTGTTCTCGTAGTTAAGAATGTATTGGGACTTACACAATGAAGTCACCCATTTGATAGACATGATTGGGTGGACGGTTTTGCAATGGGAACCCTTTTGAGATCATGCCTTCAAGTAGGCATCCTACGTGACATGATTTGGTCAGGAATCAGAGTTCTCGTTGTCCATATTCTTTTGGGAATTACACATGTAAACAGCCTACTAGGTAGACATGATTGGGTGGATCCTTTTGGAATAGGCACCCTTTTGAGCTCGGGCCTTCTGGTAGGCATCCTACTTTTCCTAATTTGGTCAGGAATTAGATTTCCTGTAATTCAAATTCATGTGGAAGTTGTAATCATTGAAAACCTATATTCCCATATGAGTCATGTTCGGTGTGAGAAACAAGAGGATGTTAAAGATTCAACAATGCACGTGCCTCCTCCCCTATTGGTGGGGGATGGAGAGACCACGGAGGAAGAGGTCGGGGCGACCGTGGGTGAGGGTGCAGACTGATGAAACAATCCATCTGAAATTATATTAAAAGTCACATGGCCCTGCCTTGGAAGATTGGGGACTTACCTCAATGGGAGGGCCCCAAACCATGTTTTGGGAAGGGGAGGAGTTTCGTCCTCATCAATTGAAGGATCAAACATAACCCCATCGAATTATCATTATTCCTAATTGAAAGGAAAATCATGTGATCACCTCTAATCCCGATAATTTGGAGGTTCACATCAGCATCCCATAGTTGGGATTTGGTTTACCATGGTAATGTACACTCACATGAATTCCCGAAGCCCACACCATTATTGTGAGGGCCTTAGTGACTCTACTTACTGTGGGTTTATAGAATCAATTGGGTGTGATGATGAACCCAATGGTCTGATCATAAGGGTCCAGTGGCTTTCGAGGAGGATTTGGCCTAGTGACGATGAACTAGTTAGTAGAGGTATCATGGAGGACTGAACTATAAAGAAGGGGTGAGGTTGAATCTGAAAGGAATAATACCTAAAAAACCCATTCCATTTAATGGTTTCTCATGAGGAATGGGGAAGGATCCACATATCAGAGTTTTATGTAGGAAAAAGGGACATCCACGTACTGATGTGGTACAGGGGTTTTGGTATCACCAACAAAATACCAATGTTGTATGCAGGTCACAATGCCACTTTGGGTTACATCTGCATACTTATTTGGTATGCGGACTTAGGTCTCATCTATGTAGTGGTATGCCACGTGGGGAACCATATCGGAGGAGGGTCTGGAGGATTGTCGTTCGTGGGAAATTAAACTATGAGATGTATTTGGTTTTCGGGTTACCTATTAGGTTTGCAGTTCTATTGTTATTATTAAATTTTCCCATTTTATGGATCACAAACGGTTGTACCTAGAGAGGAAGTGGTTCTTGGTTCTTGCATCGCCAACGACACAAGACAGAAGCCAGAGTACAACCTCTATGTCCCCTCATGATTTTTTTCATTCGTCCTTCTCCCTATTAGTATCCCTCTTTTTCGGTTTATTTCTTGTTCTACTGATATCCTTTTATAGAGAATTGGAGAAATCATACCTACTATACACGTAGCACTGTTTTCGGAGGCCCATTAAAGCTATATTCTGACTAGTCGAAGGCTTGGTCCAGCAGGGTTTGTGGAGGCTTCAGTTCATGATAATGGTTCATGGGACCCTTGTTGTTCACTCAATCTACAAAATAATGGGTTCTCAACATAGTACGTGGATGGTCTTCCATGTAGAACTCCTTCAGTTGATACGGTTTTGGGTTTTCCTTGATCATTGTCCATCACTTCGCGGGCAAGAGGTTCGCAGACTGTCTTGCATACCCAGTGGTTCATGATCCGTCTTCGCTGCCCACCATTCCTGGGGAGTGTACGTGGGATACTTAAAAATCATGAAAACATTAATCCCTACAAGTTACATTGAAGAAATTAAACACAATTTGAGTCCATTCTCCTTGATATATGTGTATAAGATCTTGATTCCTTCCGCAAAGAGATTATAAGGGTATTTCTCCACTTCGTATAATTTTTAGGACCCTACCATTTCCCCCAGAAAAATGGTCTCTTTTTGGAATGAAAATGGGACTAATATGATGTAGAAGTAGTCCTGAACTAAAAATTGTTCGTGGTGGAATAGGTACACCCACTAGAAGGGGACCACAACTATATATAGGGGCGCATGTAATTTGTCTTTTACCATTTATCACAGTAAAAATTTCTTTTGATTTTCCCGGCCTCCATCACTCTTGTGTACCATGCTCCTTGTGAAAATCATGTGCACGAAATGTTCTATGCGTTCTGCAAATTGATTACCTTTTCATTTCCCCTTTCGCATAACACATTTTGGTATCCACGAATTGGACTGTTGAATTTTAAAACCTAAAATCATGATTCCACATGGGAGAACACTAGGATGCTACCTTGTTCATGTATCGATGTTCAAAAACTATTAATACGGACATAAATCTTAATCCAGAACTTCTGAATGCAAACTAAACCAAGGCCAAGCTTCATGGTTTCTACACTCTGATGACTGTTTTGTTCGCTGGAAAATAGTTCATGGGCATGAACCTCGTGATTTATTTCGCATACCGTGGATTTTCACAGTCAACCACATCATAGTACCATAACTTTAGGTAGAGTATCTTCCACGTGTCATGTTTTAGGCATAGTGACCTTTCTGCGAACTGCTTATAGAAACAATATGTGGAGCCTTTTACGGACATGTTTTATGTCTTTTCACCATTATTTCCATGGCCTTTATCCAACATTGTTCTACCGAACTGACTTCTCATTGGCTTCTGGATCTTCTTGTGTAGGATACAATGTATTATTCTTAGGCTACTGATAAATCGACGAATATAAGGGCTACCAGGGAGAGGAATATTGATGATAATATTCAATCCCACATCATTCCTCATGACAACATTTTGACGTTCATCTTGATTCCAGGGATTCTATTTTACCCATTATCTGTATAGTATCCACTTTATATCTTTGGTCTTCCCACCGACGTTCCTATGCCATTGCCTAAACCATACATACCATTCATCCTCTTAGATCCACCACGAGATCAGGATCGTGCCAACATTTCCCCAACCGAAGAAGTCATCGTTGATCCTATTCAGGATAATTTTTTCATATTGCGAGGTACATTATGGACTCAAGGAAACCACGGGTTCTGAAATGGTGTGCCCAGAGTAGAAGTCTGAGAATACCCATCCATTATAAGAATCTCTCAAGATAATCCTAGTGTAAGGAGGAGAAAAAAATGGGATTTGCAGGTGGGAGGATGTTTTTATGATGATTGGTTCTGGGAATTCTGGGTGCATCAGACATGTTTGGAGTCCCCAGACCAGTCAGAGGCGGTGGGCATTCACCAAGAATCCTAGGTGTCTAGGTTTTCAGTCTTATCTCTGGGTGAGATCCTTCCAGAATTGCTGAGCCATTGGCGTTCGAGCACCAACACCAGTCAGCTATTGCATGTAGAGGTGGGGAATAATCAACGGGACATCTACAATCTTGGAGGTCTCCCCATCTTTGGAGGAATTTATGATGAGTTCCTTCCAAAATCTACCACACTGAATGATACAGATCATGTTTCTCCTTTGATAATGATCATACTAGTCATGGTATCTAGATCACTCGATCATCCCCTTGAGGCTTGTTCCCTTATACCTTTCGAAGCATGGATAAGGTTATTCTTGAAGGCGAACGGACCCAAGTCGATGGCTTGCCGAAGTCAAACCCATCCCACTTTCTAGTCCTGCTAAACCCCAGGGTAATATTGTTCCATCCTCGAAGCTGGGAAGAATACCACACAGGGATAAGATCATTGACTAGACATGTCACCTGCTCTTATTTTAGCATGTTTCATTGCCGTGTTTTTAAGCGGAAGGATCTTCCCATCCCATGACGTATACACTGGGGTTTTGGAATATACCTTGATTATGGAGGACACACTAGCAATGGGTTGACCCATTAATTCGGCCCATCTTATCCTCGCCTGGATTTATGAATTGTTTGGACAGATTCAGGAAGGCATGTCTCTGCTTAATCTCAGTGGACCGTTCCAATTCACATATGGGTGGATGGAAGAACACTTTCCCTATTTTCAATATCGGCATACAACATTGGTTCCCCATTCTCACATTCACCAATCCCTTATCAACATTTCTTCTATTCTTCCCAGGACTTTGACTCTTACCGATGCGGTCGGGCTTTTGAATGATGCTTCTCATTTCTCATTTGCACCGCATCCTACCACTCATTGATCATTGATAGGTGACATGGGTATTTTACTGGAGGAATATTCATTCCACAATAATATTTGGGATGAGATTCTCACCACCTGTGTAGACTGAGATGTTACTTTTGAATCATACCTCCCCTTAGAGTTTTTTAGGAAGATAGGATGCCTTCAACAGACTACACTGCATCTGGTTGTTCGACTAAGGACAAAATTCTACCATGTGGTTCTCCTCCAGTTGTAGCTTATTATTGTGCATGAAGGTGCTTCTAAAGATATTATCATTCCTAACCTGACAGTTCCCAAAATCATATCACTGGACTATGCCTGAAAATAAGTCAATTGTTACCCTGTGGGAATTATAAAAGAACTAGTTCGGCTGGTGCATAATCCTTGATTATTTCTAATCCCTTTATTTCCCAAACAACAACACCACACATTCCTTTTATCAGCATAGCTGCAACAACCACACCTTCTATTTACATCCCTTAATCAACCAAGATGGATACACCTCCTGCTCTTTCTCTTGTGGTGAGAAGTCGCTTGATCCATCATCAAAAACGTCTGAGAGGGGTTTCATCAGTACAACCCTTTTCAGTGGGGATTGTTTTAGACTAATACCCTTTTTTGGATATTTTCCCAATATATTAATGAAAATGGGACCTGCCGAGTAACTCCAATAATCCCAGAGGATGTGGTTAGACCTCCGCATCTGGGTCCAGTGGTTAGGTTGTCTAAGGGAAAAGAGAGTCTCCAATCTTGGGTGACTTGACTTAGGTCCCTCCCCACTTCTCTGGCAATGATTCCCACTTTCAATAATGTAGCAGTAGGTGAGGATATAAGTGTTGTTGTTGTGGTGAGACACTAGGCAATAAGCAAAGAGGAATGCCGCCAATTATGTTTTCTTACCGCGGATACACCCCTAGCCAATTTTTCTGAAGAGGGTGACAATTTTATGCGATAATTTACTGATATGGGTTCCGGTGGCTTTGATTATCAACACCTTCACTTTATTATTCACCAAATCGTCATTTTCCAAGAATACCACACCTCCTGTGAGGACCATATGTCTAGGTTTAATTCATCCCATCACTAGGTGCCAACTTTATGATATATTTCAGAATATTTTTATCATCTGAAAGATGAGGAGGTGAAGGCTTATGGTTTGGTGGTGACCCAAGAGGTCGAGATGCAAGAGTATGAATCCCACACAGCCAGGTTGAGGGAGATACTAGTGTCTTCATTCTCTAATTACGAAGCCATCCAAAAGAAGGGGCGGGAGCGTAATGCAAACCAGGAGTGGGTGCATCCGACGGTCAAAGCTGAAATGGAAGAAATAAATTCTTTGGAACAGATGATCGATGGCCTGTGACTATCAATCTCTATCCTTATGGAAGGGGAAAACTAATCCCTATTGTAGTTTTTTCCAAAATCATGATATGTACTCTTACCTTTATTTGATACTCTGAAAAAGACTCGGAATTGGGTATTTTCCCCCATTTTCATGAACTCAATGGAACATATATTTCTTCAAAACACCTCTTCTCTATGTCTTATTGTTAACATTATTTCAATCGCATATTAATTTTAAACCATGACTTGGAATCAGTAAACTGTGATAACCGAATCGAGCTCTACTTTTTTCTTGATCCAAGGGACAAAGTGTGTGTAGTTAGACTATTTCAAAGGTTGAATGGAATACCTCACATACATTTATGTCTTTTTTATATTCCCTTAAAATTTTCCTAATCTTTTATGAAACTAGCATAGCGTGTATAACACGGATTTTTAATGAATCGATACTTGACTTTTTCCCAGAGGATCCTTCGGTAAATTTTTCCTCTGGACAGTATAGAGTCTTTTTTTTTGCAGTCACATTCCAACCAATCAAACATAATAAAAATGTTTTAGGTTGAAAAACTTTGACCAAACATAACGGGGTAGGGCCTCGACGTGGGACAGTTAGTAGGGAATGTTCTAGTATCCTTTAGACATGGTTTAGAGTTTTCTCTTGACCCTGGATTTGTGGATTCTGGAAATGCATGGGGCTCAGAAGCCACATTAGGCATACATATGTTGGAAAGGACTCTCTTAGAGACAAATTTTCCTTTGATTGATGGCCATTTTTGCAGGTGACATATGTAGAGCCACCAAGGCATGGTGTGAATAGTCAATCAAAGGTGTCCATAGGTCACTAGCTTTAAATTTCTAATGGACAGGTGGGATTTGTAACATTTTGGATTTATCATGATGTTGGGAGCCACAATAGTTTTATGGCATGAGTTGTTTTGTTTGAGAACATTAGGAACATTCATATCGGTCTTGAGTGGGAAATTGTTCATGCACAATTTTTACTTGCATGAGGGAGATCTGATAAATTGTTAGTTCAGTTAAGTGTCTTTTCTTTGTCAGGGGTACATGGGAATAAGGAGGCACATGAGCCGTTATCCATGAGATTTCCAAAAATGGGGGTGTGAGAAAACGTGAACATCATTTGAGCATACATATACTGGAAAGGACTCTATTGGGGATGAATATTCCTTTGATTTATGGCCATTTTTGTGGGTGACATATGTAGAGGAATCGGGGCATGATGTTCATAGTCAATCAAAGGTATCCGCAGTGCAGAAGCCTTCCATTTCCAGTGGAATTGGAGGATTATGGATAATGGGATCTTTCTGAATACGATGTCTGACCTTCGATTAGGGGTGCCCCAAATCACAATAAACAGGCTTTCTATTTTCTTGCGGAACATCTTCGGGATAACCCAAAAATGAGTGGGGCCACTCTTCTATTGCATTCAGATCAACTTCACTAATATAGATGGGATATCTTTTAGAAACCTCAAAAGATACCGGAGATGAACCGGGATCGTTTTCTCTAATATATCCAGGATGTTTAAAGGAGGAGAATTTAAACCATTAATTTGAGGGCCAGTGAATCAGGAGGGGTGGAATGAGGCTTGGAATCCATTGGGAATATTAAGGTATGAGATTAATCTCATGGGGACGAATTTTCCTTTTATTGATGGTCGTTTTTGTGGTAAAAATATGTAGACCCACCGGGCCATAATGTGAGTAGTCAATCAAAGGAGTTAGTGGGACAATGTACTTACTTCCCAAATGACCTTGGACGGTTATGGGGATCCAATATCACTCAAATCAAAGAGTTTGAAATATAGTAGGGGTGTATCCGGATATATTGGGGTCATTTGGGCTGCAATTTACTCATTGAATGTTTTCCCTTATGGAGATCTGAATCGTACGTAGGGTGAGGTATTCATTCTATCATTGGGATACCGGATTGTATAACATCACATGGCTAGGATATGGGGTTCTTCTTGGAGTAGAGAATAGGCATATGCCTCTTAGTGTCATACATCTATGAACAAATTCCCAGGCCATTTTTCCATAATGTCATAGTGGATCTCTCACTAAGATCCCTAAGCTCACTTGAGCTATCCTCATTGTGAGATTTAAGGGATTAAAATGATTACACATCACCTTATAATAATATTGACTTCAATATTAGGGGTAATTTTTAGTCTAAATCCATTTCCTTTTAGTTTAATATTGTGCGGTGAGGAAGTTTTTGGCCATGCAGTTTAAAATTGTGCAGCGAGTTTGAGTTTGGCCCTACAGTTTAACATCGTGTGATGAAGAAAATTTTGGTCTTGCAGTTTAACAACATGTGGTGAGGATTAGTTTGGCCGTGTATTTTGTCATCTTGCGGTTATGAAGATTTTGGCCTTTCAGCTTAACGTTGTGTGGTGAGGATGATTTTGGCCATGTAAATGTCTTCAAAAGTTTCAGGTTAATCGTAGTCAGGGATTTCCTTCATTCCATAGATGGGAATGATGACAGAAGTTGTAAACCATAGTCCTGGGGGAAACTCGAATCAGGATGTATGACATGGGGATTGAAAGCCATTGGGCATACTGAGGGAGGAGAGGACTCTCATGAGGATGAATTTTCCTATGATTGATGACCATTTTTCTTGGCAACATATGCAGAACCACTAGGGAATGATGTGCATAGTCAATTAAAGGTGTCCAAATAACAATGTCCTTCCATATCACATGGAATTGGATGATTATGGGGATCCATGATTTCTTGATGTATAGAGTGTGAAAACGAGTAATGGTTTCCCTGGGAATGTGAGAATACCCAGACCATGATTAATTTTGACCTTCATTGAGATTCTACATAGGTATGACCCGTTCATGGGGATAGGGGACTTTTTTTTGCTGGTGGATGGTTCAAGATGTCAAATCCAAGCATCACTATGTATTTTGTGAGAGAATGAATCAAGCGACACATTGTTCTGGATGTTCCCTACAAACATTTGTTTGATGTGTAAGGGACACTTGATGGCAATTTGGTTTTACAAGATACGGGTGCTAGGCCTACCATACCCGCCTACAGGTTTTTTGCATAAGATAATCCCTACCACTAATCCTATGCTCTCATGAGTCATACTCAATGTGATAAACAACGAGTGTCCACAGTGTCTTCTTAAAAAGTGTGAGGCGGCAGAGAATATTATGGGGGAATTTTTGTTTTCATTCATTGTGGGGCTAGGCCACGATCGAGGATCGATGCGTTGATACATATCCTACGAGGGCAACAATTTGGCCATACATAGTTCTTCATGTATTATAAACCAATTTGGCTCAGTCCAATGGGTAGGGGCATTTTAATTCTACCTATCAAAGAAGAAAGGTCTATCATGTTACCCCATAGTCGACTTTCATAAGAGAATCTACACCACTAATTCTATGCTCACATGAGTTTTACATGATGTGAAAAACAAGGAGTAATAAGGGCTTCCCTTAAGAGTATGGGTAGATAGGGGGTGTGATGGATGCATTTTTCTAGGATGGGGAATGGGCCAGGATCAAAGATTGAGGCATCTCTACGTATCCAAGGAAGGAAGGAATCAAGACATACGTAGTTCTGTGAGAGATCATGCAGATTGTTGTCAGGCATTTAGGACATTTAATGCTATATCGTTTAACATATTACGATGAGGAAATGATCATTACAATTTAACGTCATGTGGAAAGAATGAGTTCCTTATAGTTTAATGTCATGTGGAAAGGACGATTACTCATAGTTTAAGGTCTGAGATTTTGGACCATGACATGGGAGAATTTTTTTAATTATATTTTAATGGATTAGAGTTCGAACCATGATATGGGGGAATTTTTTATGCATTGTTACTATTAGTTTAAGGTCCTAGATCATGGACCATAATATGGGATATATTCCTTATGACTCATAGTTTAGGGTTGTAGAGGATGGACCTTAATATTGAGGGGAATTTGTTTATGACTCATAGTTTACAGTTGAAGAGCTTGGACCTTAACATTGTGGGGGTATTTTTACTCATATTTTAGGGTCATAGAGCTTGGACCTCAACATTGTGGGGGAATTTTTTGTTTAATGTCCTGCTGCATGGACTAATACCATACAGTTTAGAATCTTGTCCCTAGGACGTACACTCATGGTCTAAGGTCTTAGACATTGGACCATGTCATTAGATGCATCCTTTTTTACTCATAGTTTAGGGTCATAGAGCTAGTAATTATGCATATGGGTGATATAAATTATAGTTTGGGGTCATTGAGTTTGGACCAAATATTGGGGAATTGTTATGGGAAGTATTTAATTAAGATCATCTCATTTGTGGGAGCCGTGTTGAGATATCTGTTCGTTGATATCAGTGTGTATGATCTATTGGAATAGACCCTATTTATGACATATGGTCATTCCAACCATGGATCAATCTTTGGGGGCTTCTTCCCAAGTATCATCGGGGTTCTGAGGGCTAGTACCATTTCTCCTTGGTGGAATGATTGAAGGAAAACCTTTTTTTTAAGGCTCAGGCAATCTAGTTTTGGTATATTTCCAAATGGTGTAGAGTGTGTAGCATTTTGTTCATGTTATAGCTCCAATTCCTCAAAACATCTCCAGGATTGCTCTTTCATGGAAAATTTATCGGAAATGGCCACAAGAAGTTACGTCACTTGGATTTTGATAGGTAACACCACATCTACTCCATATACTAGTGAGTATGGGGTTTCCTTAGTGGTAGTGTGAGTCATGGTCTGGTAATCCCACAAATCATGAAGGGGATTATCAGGCCATGATTTTATTCCATATAGACCATCTATTGAATTATATTGGATAAAGTCTTGTAGAAAGCCTTTATCTTCCCATTGGCTTCCACGTGGTAGCGGGATGACATGTTGGCCTTGATTCCATATTGTTGGCAAATGTTATCCAACACAGCAGACCAGATGTTAGTCCCATTGTCTATTAGTATTGTATGAGGGACACCAAATGTGGTGATGATGTTGGCCTTCAAAAAGATGACATTGTTTTTCCCCTCGACTTCCTTAAGAGGTGTGGATTCGTCCCATTTAGAAAAGAAGTCAGTTTCTGTGAGTATGAACTTGAATTGTCAAGCTGTTGTAGGAGGATATGGTCCCACAACATCCATCCCCCTACTGATGAATGGCCAAGAGTACGTATCCACATGATGAAACTCTGGGGGTGGTGTATGAAATTAGCATGAAATTGGCATGAATGGATATTCTTAGTGAATATGGCGCAATCATGTATCATGGTGGTCTAGTAATACCCAAGCCTCTAGATTTGGTGAGAGAGTTTGGTTGTTGAATGATGTGCTCTACAAGGTATGGCGTGCACTTCATTCATCACAGAAAAAGTCTATTCTCCATCAATTCACCTAAGAATGACTCAGTCCAAACCTTGTTTTAAGAGATCCTTCACTAGGATTATCCAATTTTACAAGGTAAAATTGACTGCCCATATTGGGACCTACTCCCTTTCATCCCTAGCTGGTGGGAGATCCCTGTTCTAATGTTAACTTGTAATGGGTTCCATCCAACCGGTGGTATGACTGTAAGGCTCAATAATGGGGCTAGTTTCATCAATTTCCTCCGTATTTCTCTGGATGAATGGAAAGACCATTCGAGGATAAGTGATGATAATGAATGTTTCATTATAGTCAAGATCATCCAAGGCTGTGACTACATTTTCTAAACCATCGGATTGAGTATTCTGTGACTAAGGGACATGAGTCAACATTGGTTTTGATGGGAATTCAGCCATCATTGCTCAAACATGGTTCATTAAGGGAACAAATACTTCTTCCATGATAGCATAGTCATTGTTGACCTATTTGAAAACTAGATCCATATAACCATTTATCTTTAGGGGTTTGTCTTGCACATGGAGTGTGAATTCCAGGCCTGCAATGAGGTTCTGATACTCTGCTTCATTGTCCGTACATCCTTCCTAATGAAGGAATGAGTAAGGCAAGGTGGTCATTTTAGGAGATATGAGTATGAATCCCAACCCCAATTTGTTGAACATGTGATCCTCCATAAATTACCCTTTCAGGATTAGGGATGCACCTTCAAAGTAGATTTCCCAGATATGGGGGTTCTCCTAGATGGAAAAAACATCTTCATCTGGAAGGATGACATCCTACTATGTTGATTCCTCCGAGGGGTGATCGTCCATGATGTCTGCTAACTCCTTCCCTTTGTTGGCCTTCCATGGAACGTACCATATGTCAAAATATTGTTGGATGACCACCCTTAGTGATATGTTCCCATTTAACATGGGACAATTGAGGATATACTTGAGTGGGAGGAAGTGGGAGGCCAGGTGGACCTCATGGTGTTTCATGAAATTCTTGAACTTCTGAACTATAAAGATTTTGGATAGGTAGTTCATTTCAATCTACTAATACCATGTTTCAGCATCAATCATTGTTCGGATGAGGTAGAAGAGGTTGTTCTTGCCACTGAAATCATTTTTATGTCCGAGGAAGGCACCTAATGACCATTCTAGGGTAGTTACGTATAAAATGATAAGTCTCCCCTCAACTGGTGGCATGATCACAGATGGTCTTAGGAGATATCTTTAGAGGTTTTTGATTTCTTCTTGAAAATCATTATCCTATTTATATGTAAATCCTTTCTTCATGAGCTTGGTGAAGGGTAAACGTTTTCCTTCTAGGATGGATATGAAGCGCCAAATGTAGGCGGGGTTCCCATAGAGATATCAAAAATCGATGAGGTTGCGAGGTGGGGAAAGGAAAATAATGTATTTCGTATTCTAAGGGTGGACTTAGATGCCAAGATGGCATAAAAATAAGATGAGGACTTTTCCTGAGGTAATGAAAAAGGCACATTTCCTGGGATTATATTTTAACTGTGCTATCTTAAATTATTGAAGACAGTTTCATGGTCATCGATTTGGTTTGAACACTGTCATGACTAAACCACCAGGTCGTTGACATAACACTCGATGAATTTTTCACAAAAGGCCTTGGAGATGTGATATATGGCGCGCTGATATGTGGTGCCGCAATTCTATAGACCAAATGTCATCACTTTATAACATTACACTCCTTAATGTCCCCTAAAAGCAGTAGCTTCTTATTCTCCTTAGGCAATCTGAATTTTATTGTATCCCTAATAGCCTTCCCTGAACGAGAGGGCTTCATATTAAGCTATTTTATCGATAAAAAATTCTATGATCAGGACCGGGACGTCGTCTTTTGGGAAATGCAGATTAAGGTCCCTTAAGTAAATGAAGATTCTAATCTATCCATTATTCTTTTTTATAGGGACTATGTTTTGTAGACAAATATGATATTGGACCTCCCGTATGAAGTTATCATTGATCAGATTGTCAACTCCAAAAACTATTTTAGAAGCATGTGTCGGGTGGGTCCTTCTGGATGCCTGTTTATAGCCCTAGGAAACTTCTGTTAAGCCTAGATGATGGGTTGAATATCCGGATCGAGGCCTGGAATCTCTATGTAATTCCAGGAAAACACATCTAGATTCTTCTCTATGAAGGAGTTATATGCCTCATGTTCCTCAAATGGGATGTCCACACTAATTAAAGTGATCTTTGGGTCATTTTTAGTTCTTGGATGTATCTCCTTAAGTTCATCGATAGTGGTGGAACAACTTCATCAAATGTAGGAGGGGAATCATTGAGGTCTTTTTCCTCTTCTTCATCTTCATCATTTTTATCCTATTACCCTTCTTATGGAGAAATTATTTTTGAGATAACATCTCCAATATTGGAAGAGAAATCCTCTTTTTCCTTAGTGTGTGAGGGAAGCATAGTTTGATTTCCCAAGTATGGGCCGAGAGCATCTTCGACAGAGATTCTCCTAACAAAATGAGAGTCAGCCCACTCTTTCATGTCTTTGGAATTGTTTTCCATAACATACGCCATGAAGACAACTAATTCTGTATCTGGAATTTTACTTACACAGTCAACAAGGTTGATGGGTAGTACGTGCTCCTCCCCAAGTTGCTAGAATTGGTAAGTGGGAGCCATCTTCAATCCATTCAAGGCATTGATCCAATCAACTTTTTCGGCCAAGAGATGTTTTTATTCTAACTCATAGAACCCTGTGTCGATGTAATGTGCCGCATAGAACTCAAATGAGTATTTATCGACATGAAATGTCCCACTCTTCCCATTAGTTAAATACATGATGCACTGATGTTATGTGGATGGAATTGCAACATGATGATGTAGCCATGGAATCCCTAACAAAACACTGAAGTTCCTACTTTTCTACACCCCTAGGAACTCAGAATCTAATATGAGATCTCCGAGCCATGTTTTAACATGATTATTTCTAATGGTTTCTGATCACTTTTTTCATATACAATTAGGTTTTTATTGTAGGGTGTTAATCTTTCTTCACCATACCATAGTCGGAGATACATTCTCAGCAGGAGGAGTATAACTCTAGAGCTGTTGTCGATGAAGATCCTCCAAACATAAATTCCATTTATCTTCTCGGAAACATATAAGGGTTTTATGTTCCCTTGAATGATAGATTCAACATCCTTTTCTGTGAAGGAGATGACGGTGTGATATTCTTCTGGATTGTTCTCCATTTGGTAGACTTCATCTACTCCTAATTCATCCTCGAACTTCTGGGGACTTTGAAACTATTTGATGAGTGCCTCCCTAAGATGTGCTGACAATCTCAACGCATCCAGGATTGACAGCTTCACTGGTACTGAGGACAACTGATTTAAAATTTCATACTACGTCTGTAAAGTTCAGCGCTTCCTGGCTCAAGGTTTCTCTTTCACAGACACTTTATGTGTTTGAGCTTTGGAGGTAGATGGTTTGACCTATGTAGTAGGAGCCTGTAGTGCTACAGTCCTTTCCACATTTAGTCGAACTCGTCTTCCTCTATACCTTGAATAGATTGGTACTGGTTCTTCCCCTAATGGATACTTTCAGATAACTGTGCATGAGTTTCCTCTAGAATGGAAGATGGATCATTCTGGTTCTTGATGTGTCTGTCCAAATGTGCTTCCGCGAGATTCCGTGATGTTAATGGTTTGACTTGTGGCATGGGTGGGAATTTGACTCCTGTCACGATCATGTCTTCCAGGAAACCTCTGGATGCTACGGCCTCTTCCTTCATCTCATTAGTTGGTCATAGGGAATTCGAGTTTATGGCCCTAGACTTCATCAGATAAGGGTTGTATCAAGTTAATGACATCAATGGATCCTATGATCAGTTCTTGATCTGATATTTTTCATGTCTGACTGCCTCCTTTGGATGGTACCATTTGGCGGGGCAGCGCCCATTGTACCATTTGGTGGGGAGGTGCCTATTGAACCATTTCTATTAGAATGATATATGAAAGTGTCAAAACTGACTCCGGATTGGGTATAATCTCATCTTCATTATCTTTATTTTTTCCCTTCTATTATTTATAGGACTGTAGGGCCTAGCAAGGTGGTTTTGATGTATTTGGAGATTTTGGGGGCATAGTAGGACATTTCAACTATACATAGAGGATTTCGTGGACTCAGTTGATCGTCTTCCTGGTCATCCAGTTGTCATACTATTTATCCTTCTTTCTAGTGAATGTTTTCCACACTTCTTCCTCTCTTGATTCGTAGGTGGAAACATACGCTACTTTTGTTGGTGGTTGTACAAACTTGTCTTTCTCAGAATCCACCATCTTTTGAAGGTGATCCCTGAAAAAAATGAATTAATGGATGGTTTATACTACTATTCAATGATAATGAAAATAATTTGAATAGTCTTTGAGACCCACTTCATCGACCCGATTTTCCATTGGCAACAGGAACAGATTGTAATTCCTGGTGGCTATGAAATAGTCACGGACCTGGTCGTCTGAGAGAAAACTAACATTATTTATTTGTTCTTTAAACTGATTTATTTTATCACAAAATCGCTCATCTTTCCAATTCGGGGGTGGTTGTTGGAATCCTGGGGGACCTTTATGGTTCAGTGGGGTCCTCGCAACTGGGTCAGTGCCAGGGGTGGCATAAGCATGACAGTAGCCACTTCAGCTTTTACCATTTGTTTCTCGGGGGTCGGTGGGGCTACTCGGGTCTTAAGATTGATCCATTGCAAGGAGTCTTATATCCTTTGGGAACTGGAAGATAATTCTCTAAACCAACTGGTATATTTCAATGGGATGAGTGGCATTCAAAATTCATCCCGAAGGTCATCGATGCACACGGATAGCATCTCATCTAGGGGGAGTGGTAGGTTTACGGAATATGTTTGACCTTTACATCTAAAAATGAAGTATGATACTCTCTTGTTATATTGATCCTTTTAGTACATGATATCACTGACCGTTGTCTCAGGGAGCGTCGAACTAAACTGGAAGAGAAACTATCACTGGAGGTCCTCCCAGCCTGTGATTGAATTGGCTGGAAGGATTGTATGCCATACAAAATCCGAGCCATGCATGGTTCGTACGAAGCACCTGAGTTTTATGGATTCTTAATGCTTTTGAGTTCCCATAATGGGGTCACATTAAGAGGTATGGTGCATCAAATTGTGTTCTGGGTCCCCTAAACCATTGAATACTAGGAATATGGTGTTCCCGAAGTTTGGTGGTGGTGGAACAATGCTCACCCACTCGTGGTAGGGTTTTCAGTGTGTTTGTATCAGAGCATACCGCCCATTCATGGATTTAATCAAGATTTTATTTGCATGACAATGTTTATGAGCCCTTGATTCATATCATGTTGGTCTTGAACCTGAGCTGGTGCGGCAGGGTCCATGATTGGTTGTACCGGCATAGCTGAAATTTGGGGTGGATTCCCAGCTAGGGGCATCATTTCTAGATTTACCTGGGTATATTCTAGTTTCTTTCCAATGGGGGGGAAGCCTTTATGTCCTTATAGGGATGGGATGAATGGTCCTACGAGCTTGGATTCATTCACTAGGATGAGTACATGTGGTATGGGCACCCCTTCTGGGGGGAACCTGCTAATATTCCATAGAGGGAACATATCCGGAAAGATAACTCCCTCGATGTAACTTGACATTAATTTGTCTGTGCTATTTAAATAATTCCTATTTCTTGGTGAACCATTCCTCGAGGGTGAGTAAATAACTCTCATGGGGAATAGGATGTGGTTCATATATGGCCTTGGATTTAATTTTCTCCTTATTGGATTATTATGGGTGAGGTAATGTCAGATTGCCTGAGGGGGCACCTTGATTTAGATCTACCCTCTAGTTTCAGGTATGCACATCATCATGCCTAGTGTGGAACGTCTCTGGGTGGGAACCATATTCCTTTGCATCTTCTCCCACTATGTCACATCCTATGAGATTCGTGTATTTGATGTTCACCACGTTCACTAAGGTATACAACATTGGTGGTGGTGTACCCGGAGCCTAATGGTAGGAAGGCATCCTGCTCCCTTTATTGGACTTTCTCCCTCCATTATGTGGTATTCTTAGGGCTTCTTGACGAAGATTGACCTAATTTAAACCTTGTTCAGGCCTCGTAATGTGCCTTTATCTCAGAGGGTACGAACCACGAGAAGGGGAGGAATGGGTAACTCCTCTATCCAACGTTCTTCCTAGATTGTGGAAGATAGACATCCACTTTTCGGGGATTTGAGGTAAAAATTACACCAACCAATTGGTCTGGAGTTCTTCCAGTTCTCTTATCACTATTCTTCGTCCTAGATTTGTTGGTCTTACAGGGGAATTTTGATTTAAAAATTCCCCCAACCCTATGGGCTGGGTTTGTTCCTATATCACGGTGGTAGCAACTGCTATAACCACCCTTTCAATTTCATGTACTCTCGCACGGGTGTAATATGTGCATGGAATTGGTCATGTACTGAGACTATGGTCTTTTGAAGGCATTAGTACTGATTTCTTGTTGTATTCCCTTATCCAAGAAGCTTTCTGGATATTCTTGGTCACCTGGATCAGTATTGTTTTGATGGATTGATCTCATTGGTCAAGATGCTTTTGAGACTTTTTCCGAGCTGACTTTTTTTCAGTATTCCATATATCCTGAGTAGGGGATTGTTTGATTGTTTCCTCTAGGTGATGACATTGAAGGATGTAATTTCCATTGGGGCTAGCTAGATGGGACATGGGGTGAAGTATAAATCTCCATGTTCTCCGCACCCCTAAATGTGAAATCCAGTCGGGGTGTTTCCAATGAGGAAACACAATATATGCAGCACATGGAGGAAAGCTAGTTCAAGATTTTTCATTCTACTTTTTTATTTTGGATACCTTGTGGACGGGAGGTCTTCCAGGTCGATTATATGGAGAAGTTCTCCCATTATGATGACATGGTCTGTGTACCCTTGTAAGGGTAGGAATTTTTTTATCAGCATTCGAAGAGTAGTCCATATATTGTGGCGAATGTCACATGTGCATTACCTGGACATTTTTCCTGGTATGTCTAAGTGAGAAGTGGTCGTATGCCAATAAATCACATGTATATTATCCCTATCTAGTTGTCTTATCAAAAACAACATATCATGTTGTTGTTATTCCATAGGATCCATTACTAGATATTACCAACTCGACTGCATCTTAATAATTTCATTCCAAACAACCAAGCTGGTTGGAGCCTTATCGATTTGAGGACACCATGGGGGTGGTTCAGAAGATGAGAATGGCCCTGGGCCATCCTCTGGTTGAGACATAATATCACTTGTTATAGATGCAGTGCTCTATGTGTCTGACTCCCTTTCGAGTGCCTATGCATAGGACGCATTTCGCATTTGTGTTCTTTAAAGGGGAGGACTTTCTTTCCAGCATGTATTTTGGTTGGGAGGAAGACCTTCTCAATGGGTGTTGTGATTGTGACGATAACCATGGAAAATTGATCCCCGACCGAGGGAATTTTCCTGACGACATGTACCCTAGGGAGGACCATTAGTGCAGGATATAGCAAGGGGGGACCTTCTAGCTGCTTGACATCACTGTGGGGAGGGCCATCACAACAACTGTCATTGCGGGGATAGCATTTGCAATTATTGTCATCATGGCAAGGACAACCATCATGACTTGATATCTAGATACATGGGGAATTTCTTTAGTGTACATCCTGGGGAGGGCCTTTAGGATGTCATTCAATGAGGGGAGTACCTTCTCATTTCATGGAGTTACTATGGGGAGGACCTTCATAGTAACTGTCATTGTGTGGGGGGGGGGGGCTTCTCAATGACTGTCATCATGGCAAGGGCTACTATTATGACATGATATCCCACTTTAGATTGAAGTATATCTACAGTGTATATCCTGGGGAAGAACATCAAGGGGGACAACAGAAATGGTAGGAACTTCTTATTGTCTGATCATCAGGACAAGGGGATGGATAACCCAACACCCATCAACAGATAGGCTCTCAAGACCGATCCTTCTTGACACATAGAGTAAGCCCCCCGAGGGTGCTCTATGGAGGACCATCAAAGCTACTAGAAGAAAAATTACTGGGAGGACCATTGTAACTGCTACTTCCACATCCACAATTTTTTAATGGATTGTTAGGGTCTTGAGACCTTGTTGATAAATTTTTCAGGGTTCCAAGAACCCTAGCTTCTAGGAGAGCATGATCATGTATGTTCTCTTCATTTTCTGGTTTCCTTTAGTGATTTTCATTTTTAGGCGCTCCCTTTTGGGTAACTGGGGACATATGTTGTTTTTAATAGCCTTTATATACATGCCCCTATCGTGATAGCTCTCATGATGTTCTCAAGATACACCAACAAGCATCTTGAGTTTTGGCAGGGATATACGCCTGACCTGGAGTAGCCACCATGCTGGACCGGTATCCTCCAACAGGAGTGGGTATTTTCTCCAGATCCGGTTTTCCATATGTCATGGGATATTCCCGTCAACCCTCCTAGACTGGAGAAGGGATTCATAAGTACTCCAGAATGGCTAACTCATTTTGCGAGTGGGTCATTTCGTTCGAGGAAATTGGGTCGTGGTCCTGATTTCTCACCTTTTTTTTCAATGAAATTATATCTTGGTATGTTTGTAGGATATGGTCTGGAATTGACGTCTGATATTACATCGTTTCCAGAATATGATGAGATACATATTTGGATAGAATGGGAATGAAGGCCCATTCTGGTGTCTGACCAGAATTTTGTGCCTGCTCCAGTCCTCCATGAGTTTCCAGTAGATACAGGCAGTTCTCCTGTGATGGTACAAAGGAATGAGTCTCCATTGGTTGTCTTCTCTGGTTGCCACCATATTTGACTGGTGGTGCTCATATTCACAAGTGGTGATTTTCATCTGCTATCTTTCTAGTATATTTGTCTCACAAGATTTCTATACATCTGCAAGAATTTGACTCATCTTATATGTGCTTGCCTGCCTATTTTGATGGTGGACATGGACTGCGTTAGCTGGTAATTTTGCCTACATATATCATGTTGCTTCCCAATTTAGTTGGCAGGCTTCTTGTGCGTTGGAAGATATCTACTTCTGCTTATAGCTAGCCACACTTTGTACATGGCAGGACAGGCGAGCACTATTAGGAACGTGTGTCTGTTCGTACTATGATGCTCTATTTCTATGGTGGGATTGAGTGTAGAGGGAAGGGTCGTATGTCTACCCATTGATTGTCATCGCATTAGTACAACAGTGCTACCTCTCAAGAACCAGGGTGATAACATGGTCCTGATTATATTTGTTCCACCCTTGGCGGGAAGCCCGAGGGCCCCGAGTCTCATGTAAATTCATAGGTTCCCTCAGAATAAGGTCCTCCTAGGTGGGAGGATGCCTGGTCGTCTACTTTTTGTGGCGATACTCCCTGGAAGGGGCCTGTGGGAAGGACGCCCATGTAGTTGAGATTAAGTCGTCAGTATTGATATCATTTTCATCCCTGAGGTAAGGGAGGTATTTATTTTTGGGTTCTGGGGATAGGCCCTTGAAATAGATTGAGATGACCACTAGGGACGCTATGTGTTGGGGTACCGGTAGCGGATGAAGAGACGGTTGGAAGATCTTTGTAGACTGGAGGGATTGTCTTGTGGCCTCTATTGTGGGAAGAGTATCATTTTGGTGGTACTACCTGGTTAGCATATTAGACAACCAATGTTTAAGACGCATGGTAGGCGAAGGGGTCCTGCTCTTCATTGAATCCTCAGGTGCCTATGGGATCGCTGATGTGTGTGTTTTCAAGGGTCGTCGGGATGTCATTTGGATCTAAGGTCCCCCTACATTAACCTGCAATAAATGTATATGACATACCATCCCCAAAATCATGTCAAAATAAAATTCTTTAATATTATGAATATTTTGCGATTAATCTTGGCCCCCTTCCCCTATTCTTTTACTGTGGGGAAATGGGGCTTGAGTGGGGTGAAACTTCCACTTGGGATAAGGATTCATGTCAGGTTAACCATTTTTGTTCTTCCTATGAGGTGGCAAGTTTTTCGTATATGGGGGTGAACAAAATGGTCCAATGTGAAGTGTTCTTTTTTTTCTTTCATCAATGTGGGTTGAGACCAACACCTTGGATAATGATTAACATCGGTTTGACCATTTTTTTCCCACCTCTGAGGTGGCGCATTTTTTTCATACCAGGGTGAAGAAAATGGTCTGACTTGAAGTATCCTTTTGTCTTTTATCATTGTGGGTTGAACTGCCACCTTGGTTAAGGATTCACATCAGGGTCACCATTTTTGTTCCACCTCCAAGGTGGCACATATTGCGTGTACCGTGGAGAACAAAATGGTCTGATGGGAAATATCCTATTATCTTTTCTCATTTGGGTAGAACCACCACCTTGGATAAGGATTCATATTTGATTCACAATTTTTTTCTCCACTAAGGTGGAGAGTTCACTGGTGGTGTAGAAATGGTTCAATGAGGATCATAACCCATACCTTTTTCCATAGTGATTAGCTATCATCGAATTTACCATTCCATTGTTTCCACCCTTTCACTGTCAGTATCCTTTAACGAAGGTTGAATTAACCTTGTGGGGAACTGTTGGTCCTAGAAGGTGATTGTTTGGGGAATCAAGCACTCATGAAATCGATCCTTCACAGATATAACTTCCTCATATGGTCTCCAACGGGTTTAATTGTGGAGCCAAGAATTCCTAATGGCCCTTCTATCCATGATTCATGGACCTTCTTTCCAAAGGTAGGCACAAGTCAACTGATGATTTGGCCAACAACACTTAAGGAATCTATTGGTAGAGAGGATGGGAGTTCAGGCTCACTGCACTCTTTCAGGGGATGATTGTTTCCTATTTCGGGACTCTATTATAGATTTATGTAATGTTCATAAGTTCAGGAATCCTTGGTTCATTCTCGAAAAGTTTTTCCACATGATACCCTTGGTTTTCAGGATCATCGTAAGTATGAATATACATTTGATACTATGAAGGTGATGCGGACATATCCATATTATATGGTGCTCTAGAGTTTATCATCATCCAGGGAGGCATAGGGTCACTTGATGTTGGGATCGGGCCCACAAGGAGGGCTTCTTAAATATCCTTGGGAGATAAATCAGAACCCACGTAGTTTGGAATATGTTGGTATTATGCATAGAAGATTCCCATTTGATAGACTTGATTGGGTGGGCCATTTTGTAATGGGAACCCTTTTGAGCTTAGGCCTTCTCGTAGGTGTCCTACGTATACAGATTTGGTTTGGAATAAGAGTTCTCATAGTTCAGATTGTGTTGGGACATACACATTGGAGCCATACATTTGGTAGACATGATTGGGTGGACCCTTTTTGAATGGGCACCCTTTTGATCTCGAGACTTCTGGTAGGATTTCAACATATCATGATTTGGTCTGGAATAAGAGTTTTCGTAGTTCAAATTGTGTCGGGACTTACACATTGAATCCGCCCATTTGATAGACATGATTAGGTGAACCCTTATGGAATGGGAACCCCTTTGAGATTGGGCCATCTAGTAGGCATCCTAAGTAACCTAATTTGGTCAGAAATTCGAGTTCTCATTGTTCATAATGTTTTGGGACTTACACATGGAATACTCCGTTTTGATATACCTGATTGGGAGGACCCTTTTTGGAATGGGAACCCTTTTTAGCTTGGGAATTCTATTTGGAATCCTATATATCTTGATTTGGCCAGGAATCAGAGTTCTCAGAGTTTAGATTGTGTTGGTACATACACATGGATGTCGCCCATTGGATAGACATGATTGGGTGGACCCTTTTGGAATGGACACCCATTTGAGATCAGACCATCTGGTAGGCTTCCTACATATCTTTATTTGGATAGGAATTAATGTTCTCAAATTTTAAATTCATGTGGATGATGTAATCATCACAAACCTCTAATCCCATGTGAGTCATGCTTAGTGTGACAAATAAGAGGTTTTGAAAGATTCAAAAATGCACATGCGTCCTCCCCTGTTGGTGGTGGAGGGAGAGTTCGTAGTGGAAGAGGGTGGGGTGACCATAGACCAGTGTGCGGAGCAATGATCCTTTCCATGTGAAATGGTATTAAATGTCACACAGCCCATCCTTGGAATATTGGGGACTTAGCTCTGTGGGAGGGCCCCAGAGCATGCTCTGGGAAGGTTAGGAGTAACTTCCCCATCAAAGGTGGAGAGAACATAACCCATTCTACTGATCAATGATACTTATTGAATGGAAAATCCAGTGATTACCCCTAATCTCGAGAATTGGGAGGTTCAAGTTAGCATCTGATGATTGGGTTCCGTCTTACCATGGGAATGTGTCCTCAAAGGAATTCCCAAATTCCACACCATTTTTGGGAGGGAATTCGTGACTCTCCTTACCATGAGTATGTAGATCTAATAGGGAATGTTGATACACCCGATGGTCTCATCATACGGGTCTAGTGGCTTTGGAGGAGGCTCTGGCATATTGTCGGCGGACCGTTTTGCATTGGGATCATGGTGGACTTTAATGTAAAGGAGGGTTGAGGTTGGAATGGGAAGGACCAATATCTCAAAAACACCACATTCCCCATACTGTTTTCTCATGCACAATGGGGAAGGCACCGCATACCATAGTGGTTTTCGGGAAGAAGGTCTATCTGCGTACCAGTGTGGTATGCATGCCTGGGTATCGCCAACCTCTTACCAAAGTGGAACGTGTCTCACCATTCTAGTTTGGGTTACATCTGCCTATCGATTGGGTACACGGTGTTTGGTCCTGTCCACATAGCGGTACGCCATGCGGGGCACTATACCGAAGGAGGGTCCCGGGGATTACTGATTGTGGGAAACTCATCCACGATACGTCTTTGGTTTGTGGTTTACTAGTTAGGTTCGCGGTTCTATTGTTATTACTAAATTCACCCATTTTATGGTTCGTAGCGGGTAGTACCTACGGACGAAGTGGTTCACGGTTCGTGCTTCGCCAACAAAAAAAGACGGAAGTTAGAGAGCAATCTTGGAGCCTCCCTCAAGATTTTGTTGTCCGTATTTCTCTCTATCTGTATCCCTATTTTTCTATCTCTTTCTTCTTCTATTGTTATCCTTTTATAGAGCATCAGAGTAAAGATATCTATTGAACAAGTGACAATGTTTGCGGAGGTGCACTGAAGAAATATTCTGACCCATGGAAGTCTCGGTCAACATGGGGTTGTGGAGGCTTCGGTTCTCGATAATGGTTTGCAGAATCCGGCCCGTTCGCTCAATCCGTAAACTGAGGGTTTCACGACATGGTACGTGAATGGTCTTCCACATCGAAATCCTTCGGTTGATGAAGTTCACAGTTTTTCTTACTCATTGGCCATCACTTCATAGGCCAGTAGTTCGCGGACCGTCCTTCATACTCATTGGTTCATGATCCGTCCTCTCTGTGTACATTTCCTGGTGATGGTGCACAGGCTCCGTAAAAACCATGAAAACTGGAATCCTTTCAAGTTCCTTTGAATAAATGAAACTCTATTTGAGTCCCTTTTCCTTGATAGACTTGTAGAAGTGCTTGATTCCTTCCGCAAATAGATTGTGGGGTTATTTATCTCCTTGGAAAAATTTCCAGGACCCTGCAGACCATAAAAACCGAAAAATACCCTAAAATACATTATAAACTAATAAAAACAAAAAATAACCTAAAATCATTAAAAACACTAAAAGATGATAAAATACTAAAAAAATCATAAATTACCAAAAAAAATTAAAATACTCTAAAATACCTAAATGAACCCAAAACCCCAAAAAACAAAAAATGTACCTTAATAACCTAAAACCCCAAAAGGGCCATAAAACCCCTAAAACCATAATTGACCCTAAAATATATAACAGACCCAACAAGCACTAAAACTCATCATGAACACTAAAACCCGTAAAAGACAAGAAAAACCCTAAAAGACTCTAAAATCCACCAAAAATTCTAAATGAACGTAAAATACAAATACAAAAAAAAACCATCGAAAAGCACCAAAAACCCTAAATCCCAGAAATATACTAGATGACCCTAAAAAACCAAAAAACCAAAAAACCCTGAAAAACACTAAAAGACACCAAAAAATAGTAAATACCCCTAAAACCTAAAAACCACTAAAAGACCCTAGAAATGTTAAAATTCCCTAAAAACCCAAAAACAAGTAAAAACATTAAAACACCTTAAAACTGCTAAAAGTCCATAAAAACCCATAAAACCCTAAAAACCCAAATAAACATAAAAAATGTGAAACTCAAGAAATCCCTAAAAACCATAAACTCCTAAAAACTCTAAAACCTAGGAAAACCCTACAATATCCAAAAAACAATACAATGCTTAAAATCCCTAAAATCCATAAAAACACTAATAACTCGAAAACCCCCTAAATGATCTTAAAACCCCTATAAAACCCTTAAAACACCAAAATAACTTTAAACCAATAAAAATGAAAACACTCCAAACACTAAAAAACCAAAAAATCATAAAAAACCCTAAAATCATAAAAACCCTAAAATAATAAAAACCCAAAAACCCAAAAACAACATTATATTTTTTTAAAAACCCAAATAAACCCTGAAACACCTAAAACCCTAACAACATAAAAAAACCTTAAAACACAAAATCCACCCAAAACACTAAATTACTAAAAATCCCCAAAAAAGTTTAAAAAACCTATAAACTCCCAACCCCACATCACTAACAATTATAAAAACGATAAAACCTCTAAAAAATAAAAAAAAACCTCTGAGAAACCCTAAAACTCTAAAACCCCCATAAAACCCCTAAATATAATAAAATATTCTACAAACCCTAAAACCCACACAAAAACCCTAAAACCCCCCAACAACCCGAAAAAACCCCCAATACCACTGAAATGCCCCTAAATTCAAAAAAAACCCCAAAAAACTAAAACTCCCCAAAAAACAAAAATCCTAAACCCTAAAATCTGTAAAAATCTTAAAACTATAACTCCCCAAAAAACCCTATTATCCTTAAAACCCTTAAAGAGATATGAAAACCCTAAAATGCCTAAAAACCCTAAATTCTCCTAAAACGCCTAAAATTGCTAAAACCCATGAAAAAAACAAAAACCACAAAAAACACTAAAAACACAACAACCCAGAAAATACTAAAATCCCTAAAATACCATAAAACACACTAAAAACCATAAATCCCCTAAAAGACCCAAAAAACCCTAAACAAACCAAAAAAAACCCAAAACCCTCCCAAACCCAAAATGATATTTAAAACCTTATAAATTTTTAAAACACTAAATGTCCCTAAAACCATGGAAAACTCAAAAAGAAAATTAAAATCCAAAAACGTAGTAAAACACCCTAAACCCCTATAAATTCAAAAAACTCTAAAAATGCCTAAACACACTAAAAACTCTAAATGCCCAAAAAAACAACAAAAATACACAAAAATAACTTTAAACCCCAAATCAATAATCAAACAAAAAAATGAAGTTCCCTAAAATAAAATTAAAATCCCTATAAACCCTTACAACATCTGAAAAACATCATAAATCCAAAAAAACTAGAATACCCACTAAAAACCCTAAAATTCATAAATATCCATAAAAACTATTAGAAACCCTAAAGAAACAAAACATTCCAAAACAACCCAAAAAAACATAAAAATCATTAAAACCATTAAAAACCCAAAAACCACTGAAAACCCTTAGGAAAATCATAAAGACCCTAAAAACATTAAATCCTACAATACCATAAAAACCCATAAAAATCCCAAAAACCCCAAAAAAACCAAAGAAATCCAAATGAACAATAAAAATCCTAAAAAACATAAAAACTTAAAAATAACTAAAACACCTAAAAACCATAAAGAACCCTAAAAAACAAAAGTCCCAAAAATCACACTAAAACCATACAAACCCTTAAAACCCACCCCCCCCCCCCCACCCAAACCAATAAAATACACTAAAATCCTAAACCCCTAAAAATCCTATAAGGCCATGAATACCCTAACCTCCCCCACCAACACCACCTAAAAGATAATAAGAATAATAAAACCCTTAAAAGACAATAAAAATGAAACAAATTCCATAAAAGTTCCTCAGAAAGAAAATTATTCATTAAAAGATACTAAAAACACTACAAAACCATAAACACACTAAAAACATAAAGACCTTGAAAACCTAAAAACCATAAGAAGCCTAAAAACCAAAAAAAAACCTAAAACCCATAAAATCCATAAAGAAAAAAAACTAAAAAATAAATATATAATTTTAAACAAACCTAAAACCCAAAAACCACTAAAACCATAAAAACTCTCCAAAAAACTAATTCCATAATAGAACTATGAATCCTAAAAAACCCGTTAAAACCCCTATAAAACCATAAAAACCTTAAAAACAAAAATTCTCTAAAAATGCTGAAAAAATAATAGAAACCCTAAAAAATGCTTAAAACTCCTAAAAATACCCCTAAAAACTCTAAAAACTACTGAAAAAATAACATTCAAAGACCAAAAAAATCCATATAAACCACAAAAAACCCTACAAACCTATAAAAAAATACCACCACAACACCAAAAAACATTCAAAATCTAAAGAACCCTAAAACCATTAAAATACCAAACCCCCAATCATTAATGATCCAATAAACAGAAAAAACTATTAAACTATGTAAAAACCCATGAAAACCCCTAAATGGCCTAAAACACCCTAAACAACCATAAAAAAAAAGAACCATATAGAAAACCTAAAAGACCCTTTTTTTTTTGAAAAACCCTAAAAACCTAAAAACCTAAACATAATAAAATATCAAAAACACCGTAAAACAATATATAACATTAAAACCCCCAAAATTCTAAAAAATCCTCAAACCCTAAAAAATAATAAAATATCTTAAAACCCAATAAAACCCTACAATAGTCCTAAAAACCGAATAAAACTATAAAAAACCATAAAACCATTTAAAACCATAAAACCACTTAACAAATCAAAAACCTAAAACACGATACCCCCCTAAAGAACCTAATAATCCATTAAAACTAGAATCCACTCAAAACCCATAGATGCACTAAAACGCCTAAAATACCCTGAAAACCCTAAACTTCCAAAAAACCCCTTAAAACTCTAAAATAAATAAAAACCTTGAACATCCTAAAACCCCCCAAAATCCCTCAAACCCAAAAAAACCAAAATAGCCATTAAAACCGCTAAGAAACACAAACCCTTGAAACCCTAACAATCAAATATAACCCTTAAAAAACCTAAAAAATTCCCTAAAAATAATAATGGACATAACAACCCATATGAAACCATAAAAACCCAAAAAACCATAAAGGGCCCTAAAAACCGTAAAAGTTATAAAAACCAAAAAACCCCAAAATTCCCTAAGAAAGTCATAAAAACCATAAAACCCAAAAAAATCCAAAACAATATTGAAAACCCAAAAACCCTAAAAACCATAAATACCCAAAAGACACGAAAACCCATAAAAATCAACAAAGACCACAAAGTCCCCTAAAAACCGTTAATGGACCTAAAAACACGAAAATACATTTTAATTTCCTAAAACCCAAAAAACTATAAAAGACCCAAAAATACATTAAATATTAATGGTAAATAAAATACTAAAAACATATAAGGACCATAGAATCCTAAAATAATCTAAAAATAATAAAGGACCCTAAAACCCTTCAATCCCAAAAGGACCATAAAACCCAAAAGGAAGCTAAATACATGAAAAAATTCCTAATGTAACCTAAAAACCCTATTAGCTCAAAAGACCCACAAAACCCCTAAAGGTCCCTCAAAACTCTATAAAAATTCAAAAGATAATAAATCCCCAAATACACTAAATACCCCCAAAAGTATGAAACATATCTAAAACCCCTAAAGCCAATGAAAAACACTAAAACCCAAAAAACTGCTAAAAACATAAAAACGCTAAAAATCAAAAAACACATTAAATTACCATTAGAAACCATAAAAAATCTAAATACCACAAACCGCCTAAAACAATAAAAATCCAGAAAAAACCCCAAAAACATGAAATACCACGAAAACACAAAAAAACCCTCAAAAATCTTGAAAATAATTAAAAACAATAAAAGCATATAAAAACAGAAAATGATACTAATAATTCCTAGAAAACCCCTAAAACCAATAAAATACATTAAAAACCCCTAAAAACCAAAAAATAATTAAAACCACTAAAACCCCTTAAAATCCTAAACAAGACAAAAAACCCAAAAAAATCAAGATAAACCCCTAAAAACCTATATTCCTTTTTCCAAAACCAGGATAAACCCTTAAAATACTAAAAATCTAAAAACACAAAAAACACTAAAAACCCTATAAAACACCTAAAACCCTAGAAAACTCCCAAAACCATAAAAACACTAAAACCTTAAAAACCCTAAGAACTAAAAGACCCCTAAAACACTTGAAATACTATAGAACACCTAAAATCTCTAAAACACCACAAAATTCCAAAGAAAAGATTAATATATCCAAAAACCCGAAAATACCATTAAAACCCTATGAAACACAACAAACATGAAAATATACCAAATCCCCAATAATCGTGAAAAACCCTAAAACCCCCAAAAAATAAAATTCACCCATAAAACCATAAAACACTAAAAACCTAAAATTCCATAAAAATCCTGAAAACATAAAAACCCCCTAAAAACCCTAAAACCCTAAATAAACCTAAATCATCTTAATTCGCCCTAAAAACATTAAAATAACTAAAATACAATAACAAAACAAAAAATTACCCTACAAGAAACTAAACAAATAAAATCCTAAAATACCATAAAAATGAAATAACCACTTTAAAACCCTGAAATACCCAAAAAAAACCTATAAAAACCATAAGGACCCTATAACCCTTAGACACTCTAAAAACTCTAAAAAAGCCTAAAAACCTTAAAACATATGAAGAAACCCAAAACAACCTAAATACCCCTTCATGATCTTAAATACTGTAAAATAAACTAATGACACTAAAAACATAAAAATAAAAAACCCAATAATCGCAAGACAAGTACGAAAACACAAAAATACCTAAAAACCATTAAAATATCTGAAAAAACATTAATACCTATGAAACTTAAAACCCTCTTAAAATAACAAAAGATAACTATACACCTTAAAAATGCTTAAAACTCTATATACTAATATACCCTTAAAAACATTTAATCCCTTAAAGAAACCAAAGAAACAAAACAAAACCCCAAATAAATTCTTAAAAAACTATAAAAACCATATGTAACACTAAGAAAATAAAAAGAAACACCTAAAAATATGAAAACCTAAAATATCCCAAAAACCATTCAAACCCCTAAAACCCAAAAAACTGTAAAAACCCCTAAAGATCCCTAAAAACAAAAAAAACCCTAAAAACTGTTAAACACATAAATCATTAAGAGAACCAAAAAACATAGAAAATGCTAAAAATATTTAAAAGACTACAAATCCCCACAAAACTCAAAAATCCCATTAACACCATAAATATCTAAAACACCATAAAAACCCAAAAAATCATAAATAAAATAAAAACATAGAGACCATAAAACTCCTAAAAAACACTAAAAACCCATAAAACCCTTAAAGAACCCTAATGAACACTAAATCCCATAATAGACTATAAAACCCTAAAAAACTCTAAATCCCAAAAAATACCCTAAAAGTCACTAAAAACCATAAACCACAAAAGGTCCCTAAAATCAAAAAAAATTTATAAAAACCTGAAACAACCATTACAACAATAAAATCATTAAAAAAAACTTAAAGACCCTGAAAACCAACCCCCCCCCCCCCCACCAACCATTAACAACACTACACCCCCCCAAACCCCTAGAGACCATAAAAACTAAAACTCTTGAAACCATACAAATTCTAAAAACCGATAATAACAACTAAAAATCCTAAAATACTAAAACCCCTAAAACTATGAAAACCTACAAAATCCCAAAAATTCCCTAAAATACTTAAAAACAATAAAAACCATAAAACACATCCAAAAACCCAATAAAACCCTAAAAACCCAAACCAAACCCCAATGACCTTAAAATAATTAAAACCCTTAAAACCCCTATATAACCAATAAAAACAACTAAAATGCTGGAAAAAATTAATAAAACCCTTAAACTCCAAAAACGTAAAAAAACACTAAAACCCTTTAGAAAACCTAAAAACCCTAAAATCCTAAAACAATTAAAAAACACTAAAAATAATAAAAACCCTAAAAACCTAAAAACACATTAAAGGCCCCCAAACCACTAAAACCTATAAAGAACCCAAAAAGAACATAAAAAACTAAAAACCCTAAAAACTAAAATCATTAAATCCCCAAAAAATACTAAAAAAACTAAAAACAATAAAAAATTAATAAAACCATAAAACCCGAAAAAGATTAATAAACCTTAACCCCCCCCCCCCCCATATTTAAAAACCCTAAAAATCCATTTAAACCCCTATCAAGCCCTAAAAGACCCCAAAAAACTAAAACACTATAAAATACCATAGAAACCCCTAAAACACTAGAAAATCTTAAAAAATTTAAAAAACCTAAAAACCCTAAAAGAGATAAATGCCCTAAAACCCATGAAAAACATAAAACCCTCTAAACATCCTAAAAATCCCAAACCCCCCCCCCAAACCCCTAAAACTCTATTATACACCCCCCAACCATACAACACGTAATAACCAGGAACACATAAAAAACTCTAAAAACCATAAACCTCTAAAAACCCTAGAAACTCTAAAAACACTAAAAACACAGATAAAACCCCAAAAACCAATAAATCCCACAAATACTAAAACCCATAAAACCCAAAAATTCCTAACACACCAAAAATTGTTGAAAACCCCCTAAAACCCCTAAAACCCAAAAAATACCTAAAAACCTCTAAAATAAAAAAGACATAAAACCCCTTAAATACACACAAATTCATAAAAACCTAACAAAATGAGAACCCTAAAAACCTGCTAAAAATAAAAAAACTATAAAAAACTCTACAAAACTTTAAACCTAAAAAACAAAAAAAACCCATAAAAATCACTAAAAACATAAAAAGGATTGAAACCCCTAAACCTGCATAAAAATATCCCCAAAATCACTGAAAACCTTTAAACCACAAAAGTCCATAAAACCCCTTAAACACCCAAAAAATATGGAAAACCTAAAAAATACAGATAACAATTAAATAATCTAACCCCCCCCCCCCCCCCCGCCAACATTAAAAACACTAAAAACCCTAGAAATCCCTAAAACTCCTAAAACAGTAACAGAACATAAAACCCCCAAAAACCCGTAAATCATTAAAAAAACCAAAACACAACAAACCACCACACTCCCTTCATAATAACAACAAACAGAAAATCAACTAACAGGGACATAGAAATCCTAAAACCCCTAACAATCCATAATCCTCCTAAAAACATCTAAAACCCCTAAAAAATTTCTAAGGCACATAATAACCCTAAAAACTACTAAAATGCCTTAAAATAATAAAAAACCCTAAAAACATTAAAAATAATTAATTATCCAAAAATCCATAAGTCACAATGAATTACCCAAAAAAACAAAAGCATAAAATGCCTTAAATCTCAACAAAACACAAAAAAATATAATAAAAGACCATGAAAACCCTATACAAAACATAAAAGTCCCTAAAAAACATTAAACACTCTAATAATGTAAAACACCTCAAAACCCAAAAAACTGTAAAAAAACATGACAAACCAAAACCCCTAAAAAGCATTAAATATCCCAAAAAATCATCGCAAACTTGAAAAAAACACCTATATACCCCCCAAAACCCTAAACCCATAATAACCCATAAATCCCATAAATAATTATAAAAACCATATGAATTCCTAAAATCCTAAAATACTAAAAACCCATAAAAACTGCTAATACCCCCTAAAACCACTAAAAACCATTAAAATCATATTTAAATCCAAAAACCTAAAACCCGCTAAAAATAATAAGAAACAACTAAAAACACAAAATCCCATTTAAAATCCCTAATAACCCTAAAATTCTTAAAACCCACTAAATAACCGTAATACCACTAAGAACCACAAAATTCCGAAATAAGCCTAAAAACACAAAAAAAAATCATAAATCCCTTTAAAATCCCAAAAAACAAAAAACTGAAGAAACATATTAAAACCCTCAAACCCTTTAAAAACATTAAAAACATGAAAACCCATAAAATCCATTAAAACGCTTAAAAACTCCTAAAACCCCTAAAACTCATATAATGACCCTAAACTCTTAAAACACCTTAAATGGCCCTAAAAATCCCTGGAAAACCCTAAAGCCTACATAAATGCCTAAAAGTCTATGGAATAACCAAAAAACGTAAAATATTATAAATAAACCTAAAACCCCTTAAAGGATAGAAAAAACCCTAAAACCTCTAAAAGACCCTAATACACCGTCAAACCCCTAATACACTCTAAAAACCATAAGAACGCATAAAATCCAATAAGTACCCAAACCCTCTACAAGCCCAAATAGACAATTAAAACTCTAAAAAACATAAAAAGACCCTAAAAACCCATAAAACCTAAAACACAAAAATGAAACATAAATTCCACAAAAAATAAAAGACAATAGATATCATGAAAACCATAAAAACACTATAAGATATCGTATCTTCAACATCAGTTATATAACGTCAGTTTATACTAACCAATGAAAAAAATATATGTTGAGAGATTTTTTCATCAGTTTCAGAAAATAATGATGCAAAACAATTAACATATGGAATCAATTCTCAATATTACCAATGTCCAAAATAAAAAAAAATGATTTCAGTTTTTCAAAAAATTGATTCCCACTGTTAAAAAAATATGGCTTTGGTTTTTGAAAGAACCGACTCAAAAATATTACAAATATATGGTGTCAGTTTTTCAAAAAAAAAAATAACACCATAAACCTTTTTAAAAATAACCCCAAACCCAGAAACCCTCGTTTTAGATCTTCAAAACTCCTTCCCTATCAATTAAATACACCACCAATGGAACCCCATGAAACCTATATGGGGTTTTAGGTTGGTTTTCATTGATTTAAATCAATATTTTTGGATAAGTGGTCTTTATTATTTCATCATCTCCTTTTTTCACCATCTATTGCGGTATTTAGTGTTCTGAAATCTTATTTCATCTGACAATCAACTATGGTTCAATTTTGTTTAATTATTTTCTTTTTTATTATTCTTTTCCACAAGTATTTTTATTATATGTTATAGTGTTGATCATACCAAGGAATTCGAGCGGGCAATTAAGTATAAATTTTTTGTTTTCAAACTCCAAATTTTTAAGCTATTTTTTAAAATTGAAGATAAATTAATATTCAATTAGTTATTATTTTGAGTCATTACATCATTTTTTATCCATTTTATTTTTAATTATAATTTTTTTGTATTAATTTTATTGATATTTATAAATTTGTTTACATTGATTGTAAATGTTTGTTTAAATTGAATTGAAATTTTCTTTTAATTTGATTTTTAATGTTTTTTAATTATAAATTTGTTTAATTTAATTAAAAAATATAAATTTTATAATTATAAAAAAAATATAATATTATAATTTTTCTGATTTTTATTTTTAATTATAATTTTTTTATTGGATTGTTATTAATAAATTTTATAAATTTGATTTTTAATATTAAATTATTTTAATTAGATAGCTAATGTTTTTTAAATTTTACTTTTAATTATAAATTGGTTTAATTTTCTTAATGGTTGTTTAATTTGAACGTTATAGTTTGTTTAATTTCTCTGTTAATTAAAAATTAGTGTGAATGCATTTTACTATTAATTAAATATATCAGTTCAAAATTTTAGATATGATCATTTTCATTTTTGATTCTAACAAAATTATATACTTTTCGATCATTTTGACACATGACAATGAAATATATTTTCATATATGTCACGAGATCAATTAATAATTTTAACATAATACGTAATTTTTAAAAAACCTTTAAATATTTCTTCGCTAAACATGATAAGAGTATCCCTATTCCTTTACTAAGATCATAAAACATAGTTTATATTTAAATATTTTAATAATTTAAATATCTAGAGTAATGCATTTTTTATTTTATTGCTAATTATCATTGATATTTCCTTCATGGTCACCAATCAATTTGAATATATGTTTTTAAATTTAAAATTTATGTCATTATATATATATATTTAATGTTTAAATTTTTTAATGTATTAACCTCTTATATTGCGATATCAGCTATTGAATGGATCTTAATTGGATAAATTTATGAATAACCACTAGTGAATATAAAAATTTTGTTGATGTTTTCATGGAATTTTCTAAATTAAATATTCAAAAAATGTATTTTATATTCTGCCCATGTGCGAAGTGTTTGAATATAAGAAATTTAAATTATAATGAAATCAACAATCCCCTCATTTTCTATGGTTTAAGCCTTAATTATACCTGATGGATATTCCATGGGGAAAAAAATTCAACATATAATGTTGTTGAAAATACTCATAATGATATAGAAGATAGTACGGAAGAATAAATTCATGATTTAGGTTTTGAAACCATTGATAAAACAACAAATGTTGACTGATTATTTAAAGATGTTGAAAAAAATAATTCCCATATTCCACAAAAAATACTATGTTATTAGTAGTTTGTAGAATATTTAACTTGAAAGAAAGAATTTGGTGGAGTGATAAATGTTCCACAGACTTTCTTGAAATTTTAAAAGAGATACTTCTTGAAGGCAACATACTTCTAGATTCCAATTACGAGGTTAAGAAAATTTTCTACCCAATGGGATTGGGATATACAAAGACGCATTCTTTCACTATTGATGTTGTTTTTTATAGGATGGAATTTGATTATTTATCAAAATGTTCTAGTTGTGGGACATTATTGTATATGATATATGAAAAATACAACGTAGATTAATTCTATGGTACTGGAATCTAACATCATATGAATAAATTTTCTACTTTCTATTAATTAAATTCAACAACTCTTTAATATTATTCCAATAATTCAAATCTGATTCATTCTCATGTATAGGAATCAAAGAACCCTTTAATGAAATTTTGTACCTTGCAATAATTATTCACTTGAAGTGTCTATTTTCAAATTCAACTGATTCAAAAAGGGAAATATGGTATTCTAGATGAGAATATCTATTGTGATAACATATGTTACCCTACTGAATCACCATGGTGGAAGATATTTGAAAAAAAATCCTATTTTTTAAAGAGAAGTTAAAAATATCATAGTGGGATTGTGAACTAATGGAATGGATAAATATCAGATCCAACATAGCCAACATAGTTCATGCCATGTTTTGTTATTAGTTTAATTTTCTTTACCATATATATGTATGAATAAAAAATATTATATGAATAGCGTAATGATTTATTGAGCAAAAAAATTGGGAACTAATATTTATATATCATCCCCCAATAATTGATGATTTGAAACTTATATGGGGGAAACATGTAAATTTTTTTGATGCATATAAAAATAAAATTTTATTTTGTGTTCTATGATAACGTTCAGTATAGATGACATTATTGAAAATGGAAACATATCTAGACACAGTGCTAAGGGATAACATGTCCAATTTGTGAAGAAGTTAATTCATATTATAACTTTTAGTTGGGATGAATGGAATTTTACATAGGACATCACATATTGTTTTTTAATTTATCATCAATATCATACACTAAAAAAATAATTTATTTGTTTATAGAATTTTTAGCCTTCAAAAAATATCGATAAGAAACACTATATATTTTTAAAACTACCATAATGAAGATTTTTAGTGATAAAACAAGACATTGATGTGATGCATGTTGGGATAAATATATGAGACCATTTTATTGGAACATTATTAGACATGAAATGAAAGAAATAATAAGTATTTCATGCTAGATCAGAATTTATACCAATGGGAATACATTTTGAATTAGCTCCAACTATGAGAGGAAATGGAACATATTTACCACAGGTTTATCACACATTAAAAACAATTGAGAAGTTGAATTTTTTTCAGAATCTATATGGTATTAAAGTACCAAGTGGATATTTTATTAATGTGAAAAATTTGGTTTCATTGAATTATTTTAAATTAATTGCTAAAAAATATCATAAGGGTCATGTATTGATCCAAAATATTCTACGTATTTTTCATTGGGGTATATTGGTGATAGCTTTCAGAAAGACTATCATAAGGATATGTAATTTTTTCAAATCCAACTGTAAAAAATTCATCGATCCAAATTTATTATATGTGTCATAGAATAAATCTAATCATATACATCTTCAACTAAAAATTTATTCCTCACCAACATTTTTTATTATTATGGTTCTTCTAGTGATTCAATCAGTGCATGAGATAAGCGTATGTTAGCTTGTTTAATTATTATTTATGTATCCTTATAAAAATATATATGAAACTTTTGAAGGGATATGATAAAAATACTTATCTACCAGAGGCATATACTAATAATAAATATCTATTGGAAGAGGTGATTGAGTTTTACAATGAATATTTTTATGAAGTGGATCGTATTTGACTCCCTATGTCTCCACATATGATAGTTTTTACTAAAGGTACAATGAATCGAGTTATAAAAATAAATTTCATTTCATATGATGAATTTATATATGTGTATTTAATAATTTTGAAAAAAATTTAAGAATTTCAATCTTATACACCGTCACATATTTATGAATTAAAGGAACAATATCAAAAAGGAAATGAAAAGTTATAGATGATTGAGAATAAGAAGAAATTTGTTTCATGGTTTAAAGTGAATTTCATCACAGTTATATCTGCCTTAGAAGCATTGAAATTGTTGGTAGGGGGACCATCCATTAATTTTATCATATGGTATGGTGTTGATATTAATGTGGAAACATTTTACACATAAAATTCTGATGATAAGAGTATCATTCAAAAATGTTGTGTGATGGTTATTGTTGAAGAACTGTGTTTTTTGAGTGAAAAGGAAAAAAACATAATATCTACATTAGGGGGATATTTTTTTATTTTCTTAAGATATATGGTAAATTGATTATAATAAATTTCATGTCATTTTGTTTAATTGTAATTGGGTTATGATGTTCAATGAATCGAATAACAACTAAGAAGGGGGGTTTGAATCAGTTGTTCAATTTTTATAAGTTTAAATAATTTTCCAAAAAAAACCCCAACAACCTACTAATATTAATTTTATAACCATATTTTTATAAATACTCATGATTTCAAGGATTTTATATAATGTATTGTACAAAATATTTATATGGTTCAGCCTTAGTGTGTTAACCTACATCCTTTCCATAACAACTCCCATGGGACTGTAAAAATTCTACATTAAGAAGAAATGAGGAAAACTTGTGAAAAAATCTCTTTGAAACCTGTAATATCCCTATAGGAAGTATTATAATGACTTTTATTACTTTAAATTTTTTCCTAATAATAAATTTTCAAAAAAAATAAAGACATTGTTGAAATTGCTCTATAATTTCTCTATCCAAATCCTTAGTCCTATTTCACTAGATTTAATTTTCTCAGTCCTACTAATTTAATATGATTTTCCCTTTATAATTATGCACTTATCAAACTCTTCTCAAACACGTAGTCTACTGTTTCTCATTCTAGTTGATTAGATATGATGATTCGCAATATGATTAAACCAATCTCAATCTGCAAAACTCAAACACTGCACAAATGCTCAATATGATCATCTCAGTCCTATTAACCTAGTTTGACTAACTTAATATGATGATTCTAAATATGATTATCCTATCTAATAAACAAATCATTCATGTACTTGATATTCTTTAGAGATCTCATTTCAAAAATAACATTCACTCGAATTCTTTAGTACTCAGCCTTTTTTACTTCCATAAAAGTTAAAAATGAGAAAATGATCTAAAACGTATTTTATAGGAAACTCATAATACAATTCCAGGATACATTAAAACATTCCCCATATACTTAAATTTAATAACTCCAAAAAAATTCACATTTAGACTTCAACTTTGACTTCTTCAATCACCCTAATATTTATCTGTGATTTATGAAAAAAAATTAATTTCATGTTTTGACCTCTTAAACAATTCGTAAAACATAGGGAATATTCTTTTTGTGTATTATTCAAAATCAAATAACTATGAATCTTTTTCCATATCATCTCAATATGAATAGATTTACTTCTAATCTCATTAGGAATCAGTTTCCCTCTTAGCTCATTTCAAATCTATTTCCTTCATAGATCATTATGATTTCTATTTCTTTCTCAGCACTTTATGAATTATATTTCATTCTATGTTTATTAGAATTTAATTTTTCACTCTAAAACATTTAAATTCAAAAAAGATTATCAGATTTAAACATTCTATCATCATTCATTTTCTGAGTATGGTACTTCTGGAACTGATATAATCTTTCTAATTTCTCAATTTATAAAATGTATTTTATCTTTAGTATGTATAATGATTTATGAGAGTGACCTAATTTGAAAATCATCACCTAACATTTATTTAGAATGTATGAAGAATTTCTAATTCATGAAATCACAATATTATTTCATAGCTCTTCCAGAAAAATACTACTTCTTCAATAAAAAAATTCTAACTTTATATCTCAACTAAATATTAAAAATCCGTAGTTCCAGCAATGAAAATTTTCTACCTATGAATATTTTGAATAAGATGATCTTCATTTTCATGCTTATGGACCTGAATATGATAAATTGACTAATCAAAAAAATCAACCTTCAGATTTCTTCTATGTCTGGTGAAACTCAATCTGAAAACATGGGTCTGGAATCATGTTTCTAGAAAAAACAAATTTCTTATAGACCTCATTACGATGGACTGGGTCCAATTAATTAATATGTCTTTATGTATATGAGGTTCTTTATCAATGTTTCCCTTTTTGGAAGCATTAGGGATTCTATTATCATTTACTCAGACAATGCAGGTTTAAGCCATGTGATGCAGTGATCCATAGTATATCATCATCTAGGGGGTGGGAATTTTTACGATGCTGGGGTAAAACCCATAATATGGCCTTCCTATGTATCCTCGTGAGAGGAATCAAATCCCGCATATTTTGGGCCACTTAGATAGACACATCACCTTTTAATGTCATGTGATTAGGACCCATCCATGTAGTTTAATTTCATGATACATGGACATGTATGCAAAAGGTTCCTAGAAAATATTTAGTGTGGGACTTATGATGAGATGTCCCATGGTAACTGAAAGCAACATTTTCTTTGGGGTAAAGGTCAAAATATCAGGGATGTGGCCCGAAAAACATTATGTTATGATTTGATGTAGGATTTTGACCTTAGGGAGGGTGGTTCCTACATATCCATGTTGGTTGGGAATCAACAAACTCATAGTTCAGTAATATGGGGCCTACACATGGAAGATTCCCATAAAGGATCATTGATTTGGTGATTACATCGGTGGATATTTCCCCTTTTGAGTCAGTTTTGGGACTTATACCCTAAAGCATCCCTTGACGAATTGGGGGTCATGATTAGGGTTTACCTTTGAGTATGATACCCTTTGAACCATGGCCTTATACATGCATCTTATATATCCCGATTATACAAAGAATCAGAGACCTTGTAGATCATTTTGTTGGGCTTACACATAGGAGGATTCCAATAGAATGAACTGGATTTGTTTGGGGATTACACATTCTAGGAGGACTATTTGTGTATTGTGAGGTTATTGAGATCTTCTCTATCCTCTAATCCCCCATGAGTCTTTCTCGGTGTGAGAAAAAGGAGGATTTTAATGATTTAACAATGCATAAATGTTCTCTTATATTCTAATGGAAGAGGAATATGACGATGATGGAAGAGGCTGGGGTGAGAGAAACACCTCCTACCATCAAATGGGTCTTACTCCAAGTTGGATGCCCTGGGTTCAGTTCAGGGAGAGGGGAAAAGTGTCATTCCTCATAAAAAAGAAATTCAATCATGATCTTCTTTATGCGTCATTGGATATTATGGAAGGTAAAAGCCCATGATTACCCTTAATCCCAACACTAGGTAGGTTTACATTTGTATCACATGGTTGGAACCCAAGTTACCATGGGAATGTAATCATATGAACATTCCAGGGGCATGTACCATAATGGGGATTACCCATGTGACTTCACATACCATGGGTATATAAACATAGAAGTGCGCACTAACACATATGGTGGTTTTAACATAAGGGTCATGTGGATAAGGAAGAGGATTTTTCCTAAATACATTGGACTATCTAGTGGAGTGGCTCTCAGTGATGTGAAAGAAATAGATGGAAATTATCTAAACCAGAGGTTGGAATGCTTGAGAATACCCCATTACGTGTACTATTTTCTCATGAGGTATGGGTTTTCTCCTTCATATCATATTGCTATGTGGGTGAGGGGCCATCCATATAATATTGGGGTATATAGGACCAGACATAGTCTACATATTAATTTTCTATGCGGAATTAGGTTCCACACGCACAGTTCTTGGATACATGGGGTTGAGTTTTGACTACATAACATTGTGGTATATGGGGCTATGTTCCATCCACATAGAAATTTTCTACATGGCGTAGGGGTTCATCCCATGTGTTATTTTTCTACACTAGGAACCATTTTAAATAAGGGATATTGGTCACAAGCTTTGTAGGATATTCATCTACGAAGGAAGTTTGGTTTATTGTCAAACAATTGATATTATATTTTCTTCTTTAATGGTGCATGGTGAGACATACATTCATGGAATCATCATAAAAGGAAATCTTTGTTGTACTACTTTTTTTCATTCCTTCATCAGTCTATTTCCTCCAACAGCACTGTCTTTCGCAATTTGAAATTCAGTCTTGGTCGCTCCCCCTTTTGTCTTCCCTGAAGATCTTTTTATAGTGGGGTAGAGGAGTTGGATCGAAGGTTCTCATGACACCATTGGCAGAATCCCAAGGAAGAATCACATGGCCCATTGATGACTCAGTCAAAAAATTCTCATTGTAGTTGTAATTCATGGAGGTGCACATCACCACCTTAGTCCACTGAACATCATCATTCACGAGACTGAATCTATTTTGCCTCACCTATAAACCATCTGACCCCATAAAAAATTGTACACATAGATAATTTCTGAACCTCCATTCCTTGAATGAAAGAATTGGTGGGGGACCAATTCCACCTTCATCCTTATGCAAACCATTTTTTTGTGGATGGATTATGGTGATGACCGCTATGTGGAATGACGACACACAAAAGATATTTTCCATTAGCGGTCCAACCATTTTCCCTTTTCTGATTTTTCTCCTTTATATTTTATTCTTCAAGTATTTAAGTTGTTTCTTTTTATTATTTTCCTATATTTTATGTAATTTTTTTTATCTTCAATGTAGAATTATTAGGACCAGTCAAATTCCTCCCATTATAATGGGTTCTGATTGGGGTGAAAATAAAGCAATTCTGATGTAGAAAGGGTCCTAATTTAAATGGTAGATTAGATAACAATCTACTTGACTCATGAGTCACGGGACTCATCATGCATAGTTTGAATATTTCTATGGTTTCATGAAAGATCCCATAATATTTATTTCTCATATTTTAATAAACCTACTTTTTTCTTCTCTTGTTAAGATGTGGGCTAAGCGGGTATAACATGACTTTTACTTTGGCCTCACTTGATTATTTTCTACTAAACAGGCATTGTTTATCTCTAAATTGTTTGATTGGTTAACATTTTTCCATAACAACACAATGTGTTAGTTTTGTGAGCTACTTATCCAATTTTATCTAGGGTTTCCTTTGGAGGTTTTCATCTTGGTGTGTTTCGTCTCTTTTTTATCGGATGTTTAATGTCTTGCAAACCAGACAATCAATACTGATGTTTTGGGTAAAACATCTAAGACCATGACTTATGAGGTGAGGGACCCAATTAGAGTTTATGGATTACAGATTTCTTGATACTTTTAAAACATAGATGAGGGATTTTTCTTTACCCTCATTTTTCATATTCAATATTTGAGACATGGATATGAAACATGATATGTGGAATGGAATCCATGGGGAATATAAAAGTAGGAAAAACCTCCCATGAAGATGAATTTTCCATTTGTTGATAGGCCATTTTTTTTTTATGGGAAACATATGCAGACCCACCAAGTCATTGTATGTATATTCAAACAAAGGATTATATAGGACAATGACCTTCCATTCCTGATGGCCAAGTAATTTTAATGGAAATTTGGACATCTCAAAACCACCAGGGGTGGATTTTTTATGTAGTGGTGTTTTAAAAGTATGTGTACATTGGTATCAATGATGATCATGAATGAAAGACCTCTTCTACGTGTATTTGGATTGTGAAAAGGGGGATTAAGGCATAGTGAATCTTAATTTCATCCAACTAGTACATTTAATACATGTGATTTAAATTCATTTTGATCTGATCATGTGGGAAAACCATTAATCCTTGTTCATGGTAGTCTGACTAGGAATGTTATATCGTCTTCAGGCATATATGGGGAGAGAAGGTGTAAAATTCATCCCAGGTGGTTTACTAAACCAGGGAGAGAGGTGGGATGTAAATTTTATAGAGCCATACAGAGGTTTGAGAATCCTTTCCTAAGAATGAATTTTCCTTGGGGTGATTAGGATTTTTTTGGAAATATATGAGGAGCTGCTGGGGTATTGTGTGCACAGTCAAACAATGATTTCTACTATAAACTGGCCTTCTATTTTTTGTGCACATGGATGATTATGGGGATTCAGACTTTTCTAGACACTTAGTACAGTTTGTGAAAAAGAGGGTGTCTAGGAAAAAAAGGAATTTATTTTTGTAATTTCTCATAAGTTAGTACAAATATTCTCCACAAAAATATGTAACGATTATCCCTGCATAGGGTTGACCCATGCGCAGGGAAGAGAAAGTAATATTTATTTCATAGCAGGACCCAATATATAGGGTTCGGGTGTCACTAAATGTCTTATGATAGTCGTAATCATGCCGAATGTAGTTATATTAAGGCCTATATTTATGCATATATGATTCAAACATAGGAATGAAACATTTTATATTAAAAATGAGCTCACCCCTTTGATAGGGCTCATATTGTATTTTCTTGTGTGGTATTATTTCACAAGTATGATTATGGTGGATTACCCTTTTATCTATCTGGGTCTAAGGGTGACAATTATGTGTCATGAATCATGCAATTTTAATGTACTGTGATTATGATATTGATATTAATTCCCTAACTAATTGGAGGATAACTGAATCATAATTTCCTGAGATGTACCAGGCATGAGTAGGAAGGAACGTTTAAATTAGAACTTTGTAGGCTCTTGGATCATGAGAAATGATATAGGGTTTTAGAGATGTTTAGTGTATGTAATAAGGAAAACCCTATACTAAGGATGAATTTTCCTTTGGTTATCATGACTTTTTTGTGGGAAACATATGCAGAGCCACTGAGGAATTGCGTGCATAGTAAAACAAAGTGTCTAAAAGACATTGTACATTCACTTCTGGTGGCCAATGAGGTCTGTGAAGATCTAGAATTATTTGATTCACATAGTTTTATGAATGGAAATAATTTTTATGAACATATTAGAATCATTCAGGCCATGATTACCCATGAAATTGGGATCCTCCCTAGATTGATCTTACTCAAACATAGGGTGTGGAACAGGGATTCATTTGTTCAATCTAGAAAAAATTTTGAAGATTAAGGTGTCCTGAAATTAATCTCCCTACATACGTTTGGTCTGTACACTGGGAGTGGGAAGCGTAGATATATATTTTCTCTCTATAAGGATGGTTGATCCTAGAATTTTTTATCCTAACGTTACTCTGAATCCTATGTGGATAGAACTCAATCCAATAATAGTTCCTGAAATACCTTGTAGTTTAACATCTTACGGTAAGAACCATGGTTTCCAAATTGTGAAGGGTAGAGCCCCAAATTTTCTTTTTATGGTTATGCCTCTAGGGCCAACCATTATGGATTTATTTTCCATTTTTTGGGGGGAATCCCTTATAGAGGTCCCTAATCCCATTTGAGATGTGTTCAGTGTGAGAAATAAGTGGAATAAAGGGTTAAATCCCCCACCTAATGATGGAATAATGAAAGAATATTGTTTCTTATACTAGGAGTGATTCTCTTTAGTTTTAAATCAAACAACAAGGACACTTTATCATGAAATTTTACATCGTATGATTTGGAAAGTCCCCATACAGGTTTGCATCGTCTGGAAAGGATGTGGATTCCATACAGTTTATTGTCATGTGAAGAGGATGTGGATGACCCGTTGTTAAAAGGGTTCTTTATATTTCTCATGAGACCATCCAAAAAATGGGTCAAATTTGGGGCTTCCCAATTTTGACATAAGGAGGGGAGATTTTTATGTGTTCCAAGGCTGTGGATGGATCATAGTATCTAGGGATCACTATGTATCCTATGAAAATAGTAATCAAGTCAATCAGATTTCATTTAAATAGAGATACATCCTACGTAGGTTTTTCCGACATATAATGGGTGAAAGAAATTTTTTTACTTCAGGGTGGCTGATCTAGGACAAATTTCTGAGTGTCTCTACATATCCGGTGATGGCGGGAGTCAAGCTATACATGGTTCTGGATAGACTGTCATTTTTAACATCATGTTGAAATGGAATTAGAGAGTTAACATGAATGGAGATAGGTGTTATGGATTCCTACTATTTTATGTCGTATGGTAATGACATTGTCTTTATAGTTTAAAATCATGTTTTAGGGAAGAATTTTCATAGATACCATGTGAAAATATGCGCCTATCTGTCTATAATATTCTGACATACCTCGTGTGTGATGGAGGGAGAGAGTGTAAACCATGAATCTATAATTTCATAGATTGGGTGAAATTATACGGGGCTCAGAAATCGTTGGTCATACGGATGAAAGAAAACCCTCTAGTGAAGATGAATTTGAATTTCGTTGACATGACTTTCTTGTGGGAAGAAAATGTAGATCCAATGGGGAATTATGTTCATAGTCAAACAATGTTGTATACAGGACACTGACCCTACACATCTGATGGACATGGATAATCATGGGGATCCATGATTTACCAGGTCGTGGAGTTTGGTGGAAATAAAAGAGAGATATATGGCTATGATGGAAATGGAATTTTCACGATTAGCGTTGAAATATAGATTCCCCTATATAGATCTAACACATATTTGGGGGCATGATCTTTGGAAAATCATTTCTATTGAAATCAAGATTTAGACTCTCCCTCACAAATCTGCATTTGTGTTCCATTGACTGGGATGATTTTTCTATGTTATCATTTTGTGAGGATGGACCCGATATATAATATTCCAGCATCACTATATATCCTATGACAATAGTAATCAAGACAAATGTAATTATAGAATATGATCTCCCTATCTATTCTTGTTCCTTACCCAGGGGGAGGGGTATTTTTTTCAATTTTTATGGTGTGTAGACCAAGATGTAGGATCTGGGTGGCCCAATATTCCCTGTCTATTTAAGAATCAATTAGATCATAGTTATAGGGGTTCCATGCATTTTTAATGTTTTGTGATAAGGACTTTTGGGTTCCAAACTGTATAGGTGAGGACCTATCATCCATTTTAAGGTTGTTCCCTTAGGACCCTGGAAACCCAACTATAAGTTAATATTCCCTGATCATGTGGGGAACTCCCAGCCAAAACTCTATAATGATCTGAGTTTTGCTCGATGTGAGAAATAGCCGGTACTAGAGGAATATTCAACAATGCGATGATAACATAATGAATATTGGGGAATTTTACATTTTGTTATATTATTGAACACATGCCTAGATTTGGAGATCTGGGTGCCACTACATCACCACATGGGGATGAGATTCAGGTGTAGTTTTAGGAATTCCCCATGTTCTAGTTTGACCCATACACATGGGGAATGTTTTTTGGATGGTACCTAGACCATGATCCGGAATCTAGGTTTCACTATGTATCCTACGAGGGAGGAATCATGCCCCACATAGTTCATGGGGAATCACCATGTACCATTATGTCCCAAGCACATGGAGGGGAAATTTTAAATCATTATTTTGACATAATGGTTATATCATATCCCTTTACTATTTATTTGTATATGTTAAATTCTTACTACCATTCCCAAGCTCAAGTGATCCAAGAGCAGTGTGAGAAACATGGAATAGAAAAGTCTTCCTTTGCAATATAGATTCATTGTAAGGTGTCATGGAAGAATTTTTATCATGTGGTGGTAGGACTATGAAATGGGGTCAAGGTGTCTCTACATATCCTATGAGGGTAGGAATCAATTTGTATAGTGTTATTTTAATTTCCCCATACATGAGTCTGACCGATAAATAAGGGGATTTTTTTGGATAGAGGTTGGACCAGGATGTCAGATCTCAACATCATTTCATATCCCATGAAGGTAAGAATCAAGACACACATTGTTCTGTGAATCCCCTCTCCATCAGTATGACCCATATGTATGGGAGAATTTCATTTGGATGGAGTTTTGATGAAGATGTAGGATTTGGGCGTCAGTATCTAACATGATAAGGAAGGATTCAGGCCATGATTAGTTCTTTTGTAAATGAGTTCCCATGTGGATCTATCTCTTGCATAGGAATAGTGTCACTTTTTCATTCTCACGCACAAATATGACTCTTGTAAATCAAATCATTGGTTAGGAAACAATGATCACCATTTCATTTTACATCAACTAGTGAGAAAGATGATGCAATTTAGTTTATCATCTTGTAACATGGATTCATATGGTGATGAAAAGATTAATGTATTGTAGCTAAGATAAAATATATATGATTACAGAATGTATTTCATTTGTATCCATATTTTTTTGGGAGATGTGTTTTGATGGCTATCCATTGAAATAAACAAATATTCCTTATTAGCGTAGAGATTCTATAAGATGTATGTTCTTTCCCTCTTGGTTTCCAATTTCAGATGTTTCATCTACATATCATTGGGGTTCTGAGGAATAGCTCCATTTCTCCTTCAAGGAAGGATTGGAGGTGAACCTCTTTTTTAAAGGCCCATGCAATCTAGTTTTGGTAAACTTCCAAATAGTGTAGGGTGTGAAATATTTTCTCATCTAACCATACAAACTGATCAAGTTGTTTTTGGAATTACTCATCTACAGATAGCTGATCACAAATTGAAACGTGGAGTGAGGGTTGTTGGATTTCAATAGGTACAACAACATCTATCCCATATACAAATAAATACGGGGTTTCTTGAGTGGTAGTACAGATAGTGCTATAATAATCCCACATAGAATGGAGGAGATTGTCAATCCCTGATTTCATGTCCTTGTCTACTATAATCTGGTGTATATTGGACAGAGTGTTGAAGAATTCCTCTATCTGTATATTGGACACTACATGATATGGGGAATAATAGCTATCATGGACGCCATATTTGTGATATAGATTATCCAATTTAACAGAGTAGAAATTGGTTTCATTTTCCATCAATATTTTATTGGCGATAACAAATCAAGAAATGTTGTTGGCTTTTGAAAAGATGACAATGCTTCAATATCTAACCTCCATGATAGGTGTGGATTCTATACATTTGGAAAATAAGTCAGTCAATGTGAGAATATACTTGAATTTACTGGTTGTAGAGGGAGGATAGGGTCCCACAACATCCATTCCCCATATAGAAAATATCTAGGAGTCCTAGGCCGAGTGAAGTATCTTCGGGGGATGGTGGATGAAATTTTCATGAACCTGACATGAATGAAAATTATTTGTGAATGTGGCACAATCTTGAATCATAGTGATCCAATAGTATCCAATGCTTCAAATTTGAAAGGAGAGCATAGATACTAATTTATGTGAACCACAGGCTTTAGCATTCACTTCTTTCATGATGATAGTAGTATCTTCTCTAACAATTCATATGAGGAGGAACCTATCAAGGCCCCACTAGTAAAGGAATTTTTTCTAACTGGTTCCATCTTACATAATTATGTTTATTTACCATATATGAATTATCTCCCTTAAATATCTATTCGGTGGGAGTTCTCCCTTTTGAAGGTGATATATTATTGGAGTCATCTAGCCAGGGGTGGAACCATATTTCTTAATGACAGGGCTATTTTCAGTGATTTCAACCATCTTGGTCTGGAGGAATGGTAAGACCATAAGGTGGTGGGAAAATACGGTGATCGTCTCATCCTGAACGGTGTTAGACAGAGTTGTGTCATTATTTTATAATATATAATCTTGTTTATTTTACGACCGAGGGACATAATTCAATTTCATATATAATGATAACTCTTCCATTAGATTTTAGACGTGGATAATCAAAGGGATAAACATCTCTTTATTGATATCATTGTCACTATTGACTTTCTCATTGACCATTTTTTAATTTACTTTTATATTTAAGTGCTCTGCTTATGCTTGATGTGTGAGCTCTAGGCCCGCGATGAGAGACCAATACTCTACGCCCTTGTTTTTACAACCCTATGATATCAAGAATGAGTAAATAGGGACTTATTTTTCTAGAGATATGATTATGACTTCCATCTCTACCTTTTTGTGCTTCAGGTATTCAATTATTTTCACATCAAGACTTCTGGATGCATCGTCAAAATGCATCAAATATTTTTGGGATTCCTTATGAAGAGAGAACACATATTCATTTGGTAATTTGGTATTAAATTGGTTTATTTCTGCTGAAGGGTGTTCTACTAGGAAATATGATAATGCCTAGCCTTTTTAATCTTTAAAAGGTATGAACCATATAACAAATTCCTAATGGGAGATCACCCACTATGAAATGCCTCCGTTAAACATTCGATTGCTGAGGATATTCTTGAGTCGGTTACTTAAAGAGATCAAATGTACGTCATGATGTTGTAGATAATGTCATAGTTTTTGGACAATAAAGATAAGGACCATGCTGCACTTCTTGATATTTGAATAATTAGTCTCAAGAGTGATCATTGTCTACAAGAGATAGTAATGGCTATTCTCTCTACCAGAATCATTATTTTGCACAAGGAGGGAACTTAGTGACAATTATAAAGCAATAATATATTGAATGAGTGGTCTTACATTAATAGGTGTCATTTTCAATGGAAGTCTTAAGATATATTTCATGAGGATTCCAAATAATTTCTAAAAATCATTATTCCATTTGTATTGAAACTCCTTTTTCATTAACCTAGTGAAGGGAAAACATTTTCTTATTAGGTTGGATATAAAGTTCCAAAGATCGGTTAAATTTCCTTGATTCCCTCTCAACATATTGTGTTGTCGTGGATGTGACATGTTGAGGATATAATTTTTCTTCTTGGGGTAGACTTTCATGCCATGATGGAACATAATTAAGCTGAGTAATTTTCCTGAGGTGATTCCGAAAGCACATTTTTAGGGGTTTATTTTCAAACTGTGCTTTCGCAATTTGTAAAAGACTATTTCCAAATCATTCATGTTTTGAATAAATGTTCACGATTTAATCTCCATGTAATCAAGATATAATTCCACAAACATTCATTGGAAGGTCTTAAATATTCAATGCATGGTTTGTTGGTATGTGGCCCTGAATGTTTTCAACCCAAAGGGAATAACTCTATAGAAGGACACATCCTAGGGGCCCGGAAGTTAGTGGATTCTTCAAAATCCTAGCCCATTAGAATTTATATATATACTAAATAGTCATCCATAAAGGATATATCCTCATATCTAGTTGCTATATTTTTTAGAAATTCAGTGATTGGGATTTGGAAGTCATCTTTCAGGCAGTTCCAGTTGAGGTCCCTAAATTCAATACAGACATTGGTATTCCATTTCTTCTTTTAAAAGTGAACTATATTGTCTATTAAAATTGTATATTTACATAAATAATGATGTTTTCTCCAATTATATTTTCATCTTCAGCCACCATCATGGATTCATGTGTCGTGTGCATCCTTCTGGAGGCCTACTTATAGATGCAGTGGACTTCTGGCAGACCCAAGTGGTGGCTAACCACCTCAGGATCGAGGTATCTCATTTTCATATAGTTCCAAGAGAAAAATTCCAGATGCTACTTTCGAATGGTGTTGTATACATTTTTATCTTTGGAATTTGTGGCTGCACTAATCAGAGTGGACCAGAGGTCCTCTTAGGGACCTATGTCTATTTCCCTGATTTCATAAAAAGTGGTAGAGAAACCCTTATAAAATAATGTAGAGGAATCCCTATAGTATTATTATTCTTATTCATCTTCCAAATTTTATTCCTAATCTTCTTCTTTTGATAGAGAATTAGTTCTTGACATTAAAACTCCATATTTGTGAGAAGATTTGTAATTTTGTCATTTAGACGTAGATGTGACTTCTACTAATTCAACAGACATTGAGGAACCTTCATGAGGGGATTGAGTGAGTGAATGAAGAATGTATTATTTTAATTTATTTCATAGTGTGTAATTCAGGGATCATCTAGATCTCTGAGGATCATTCAAGGGAATTCTATTTTGAGTATTTACCATTTTCTTGTGGATTAGTTGATTTTTTAACACTATCATGCTTAGTATCCATGACCGAAATCCTCAGAACTGCAGAACATGCATTCAAATTCAGACTTGTGAAATCGATTTGATTGATGGGATGTACGTATTACACCCCAAGATGATTTAAGGGGTCATAGAGAACCATTTACAAACCATTTAGGGTGGTCAACCAATATATTTCATTGACTGAGGGTTGCTACCCTTTCGTCTCATCGAACCCAACATTAATATAGTGTGACTCGATGGAATCAAATTGTCCCTTATCCACGTACAATGTTCTAATATATTTGTTAGTTAAATATTTTATGCACTGATGGTATGATGAGGATATTTCCACATTTTTATATAGATTGGGTATTCCAAACAAAACATTGAAGGCACTATTTTTTCAGACTACCAGGAATTCTGATTCAGCTATGAGGTCTCCACATGGAGTTTTCACCATTTTTGGGCCTAGTTTATTCTTCTCACTCTTATTGTAAACCATCATAGTTGTGGTGTAGGACATCTGACTATTCTTATTAGAGCTCAGTCAACGACGTTTCCATAGTGGGTTGAGATAAACTCTAGATCCATTATTAATGAAAACAATTATTACATGGACATTATTTATCATGCCAAAAAAATATAGGGGTTTTATGTGTCCCTGTATAATAGTGTATTCATCTTGATCTATGAAGGAGATAATCACATGTAATTTTATACAGATGGTCCCTGTCTAAAAGACTTTAGTATTGACCACATTGGATACAAAATCATTGGGACATATTAAAGGTTTTATAAGTGCTTCCAAGTGATTCGCTGATAGGTTCAATGAATCCGTGAATGATAGATTGGATGGTACTAAAGTAAATTTGTCCAAAATATCATTTTTTATGATCTAAAGGCCAGATCTTCCCCACATGGGGATTCTATTTCACATACACTTTAGGGTATTGAGCATTAAATGAGGATGTACCAGTTCCCAGGACATGAGTTGGCTAGGCTTCTGTATTTTTTGAATTTGACGGAGCTGGTCTACCTGCATTCCATGGGTGAATACACATTTTCTCCTCTTCCAAATGGATACTCTAGGTTAATCAGGTTACAGTGTATTTTAGTGGGTGTAGGAGGAATTCTCTATCTCATTTGGGTCTATAGAAGGGTTAGTCCATAGGTCTATGGAATGTTGATAGTTTGAGCCAGAGAGCGGCCATGAGATTGACATATTCCATGGATGCATTTTACTAGGTATCCATGGATTTGAAATCCTCTTCCTTCAGTTCCCCAATTTGGTGTGGGGAACTATAGTTCAAAACCACATTCTTCAACGCAGAAAGGATCCAGTAAGTGGATGACATTAATGGTTCCAAAGATCAGTTCCTCATATGATGATGAGTCTGCTTTCTTGACATCATAAAAGTGTTTCATTTGGTGGGGTAGTTCCCAAGGTTCTCTTTTTCAGGGTGGTGCCTATTGTACTATTTGCAGTGGTGGTTCCCATAGTTCCATTTGGTGGGTTGGTTCCCATATTTTCCAATTTTATGCATGAAATCTGAGTGTGTCAATGCCATCTTTTTCCTTGATGTAGACTCATCCTCCGATACTTTCTCTTTGACTTTTTGGTCAAATTTATATTTCAATAATAGAATCATGGAGGATTTATGGGCCAAGGACATTGGTTGTGTTGCATTAGGAGCTTTTGGGGGCATATTTAGTTGCATCAAATGTGCTAGGTGTATTCCATGTGATCGGTTGAGTCTTTTCTAAGTCATCCAATAGTCAAACATCTCCTACTTTTTTTTCTAATGACTATATTACATTCTTCTTATTCATCTAGGAAGGTGGTGGAAACATATTCCACATACACTGGCGGTGTTCACAGTTTTACTTTCCATGAATATATCATTCTTTATAGGTGTTCTTTGAAGATGAAACACGAAAAAATGATATATCCTAAAATCTGATTTAATCGATAAAAAACTGGATGATCCTTGATACCTACTTTATCTTCCCTCTTTGGCTATGGAATATTGAGAATATTTTATTTTATAGAAGCTAAAAACTAGCCACAAACATGATCATGTTATTATGAGTAAATATTATTCTTATGTTCCTTGAATTGATTTCTCATGGTTTATCTTCAATCATCTTGTGAAGGTGGGAGCGACTATTCTCATCCATGGGGCCCTGCATGGTTTAGTGTGAGCCGTGGAGATGGAACTAGTGTATGGGGTGGCATAAGAGTAATATAATCTACTTAATCACTTCCCACTCTTTTTCCTGGGGCTACTTGGGACATGATATTACTTTTCTATAGGGAATATTCTGTTATTTGGTTGATGGAAGAGATATCCTGAAATCCACATATATATTTTAACAGGATAAGTGGTGTTCACAATTAATCGTAGAGATTTTCAATGGACATAGAAATAATATAATCTTAGTGTAGATTCTTGTTCAAAGAGTAGGTCATACCTTTAAATGAGTCTTTTCCCAAGGCTTAAACTGATGGTATGGATTTCCATCTGCCTAAAATTTTCAACTCTATTTTCATAGTGGAACCGGTGAACATTGGATGTAATTTTCTTCTTCTCATATTGTGCCATTGTATATCTGTTGTGGTATTCAGAAGAGGGTGTATGATTACATAGGTGCCTATATTATGCCACCATTTTTGTACATGGGATCACCTTCTCAGGAAGTTGGGTGATGACCTACTTCTGATTATATGTTCATTGACCTCAGTAATTTTTCTGAGGGTCCTTTGTCTGTTGGACTTTAGTAGGAGACCTAAATGTGATATACTCTTTATAATGAGGATACTTGGTCATATGTTTTTTATGATGATTTCCCTAAACATGAGATCATCCCTAAGACCCCTGATCAAATTAGATGAAGTCACCAGTGTCAACTTCATCTACCTCTCTAAGATAAGGGAGGTACACATTGTAATGTTTTGGGGACAAACTCTCAAAATGGATTTGGGAAGAAATTGGGTCTTCCTAGTTCTGAATCATTGATCATTTTTTCATATGTGACTGATGAGGATTTATAGCCTGGAGGGATTTCCCATGGTGTGGAGAGTATCGTTTTCATAGTACTCCTTAATCCACACATTTGAAACCTACCGTTGGAGAAGCTGGGTGGGTGATTGTGTCTTTATATTCATTGAGGTCCTAGTTTTCTATGCAGTTGTGAATACACATTTTTTAGAAAACTTTCGGGATTTTTTTGAAAAGTGAAATCAACAAAACCTTATCAAAGAAGAATCTTATTACCAACTGTGTTATTGATAATATTTATTGGCCCTATTTATTTTGGTTATGAAAGGGTCTTGAGGTGGGCTAACCCACCACCTTAGTTAAGTATTCACATTCGGTTCACCATTATTTCGACCAGAGGCTTGTCGTTGTACCTAAGAATGAAATTGGCCCATTAGGGATTAGGTGCTATATCCTTTTCATATTATGAAGGAGGTTCCACAATTGAGTGGTCTTGGTGAGTGATTTCAGGGAGTTAAGGGTCTATTCAATAAGTCTGCATCGGGTAAAACATCCTCATATGGTCTACATCGGGTTTATGAATAGATATAAAAACACCCAAATGACCTATTATCCCGGATTCATTGACTTGCATCACAAAGGATTGTGTTCATTGGATGAGGATTTGATCAAAAACACATAATGACTCAAATTAGTTGATAGTATGGGAACTTGGGATCATCACACCATGTTGGGGTCAGTTATTTTATATTCCAAGACTATATTATATATTTAAGAAATGTTTATATGTTTGTGAATCCTTGGTTCTTTCCCAATAATGTGTCCATGGATTACCCATCGGATACAAGATCAATCATAAATACACGAGTGTTTCGAATAATCTATATGTATCCAAGGTTTTCCATTAATGAATATATCTATATGTATTTTTGGTTATTTATCAAGGTTACCCATTTGTAGACACATTAGTGATTAAATTATCATTTACTAAGAAAATGTTAGATTAAGATATGTGATTAGTTTCCCATGTGTTTATCATCATCCATGGGGAGGATAATTTTTCCGGTGTTGGGGTCGAACGCATAAGATGGGATTCCTGTGTATCCTCATGAGAGGAATTAGATACCATGTATTTCAGAGCCACATTGATGGACAAATCACCTTTTAATTTTGTATGACGATGACCCATCAATGCAATTTTACGTCAGGAGAAAAGGAACTCTAGCTGGAAGGTGACTAGTCAGTAATTGATGAGGGACTTACTCCATGGCGAAACAAGGTACCCAGAAGTGATGTAGTCTTTAGGGTGAAGGTTACCCTACCAGGGATACGACCTTGAAAAAAATAGGGTAGGTTTTGATATTAGGTTTGTACCTCCATGAGGTATCCAACATATATCCATTGGTTCGTAATCAAATACCTCATATTTTTGTACGATGGGGACTATGTATGGAATATTCCAATAATAGATGCATTATTTTTTTCATAAATATGTAGAGAAGTCCCATTTTGAGTCTTAGTTGGAACTTATATCATAAAAGGAGGCCTTGGTGAATTGGAGGGTCATGATTGGGGTTTACCTTTGAGAAGGATACACAATGGGAGAACGACTTATACATGCATCCTACATATCCTGATCAGATCATGAATCAATATCCTTAGAGTTAATTTTTTGGGGATTAATCTTTAGAGGAGTCTCATCTAGGAGAGATGGATTTAATTTGGCATTGCTCCTTATAGAAGTCTCATTTGTGTATTGCGAAGATTTTGTGATCATCACTGGACTCTAAGCCCATGTGATTCATGATCAGTGTGAGAGAAATAGGATGTGAAATATTCATCAAGCCACACTTTTTTCTTATCAACTAATGTAGAAGGTTGAGGATGATGGAGGAAGAGAACAGGGTGAGGGAAACACCTCCTATAATCAGATTGGGTTTTCACTAAGAGGGATTGCTTGATGTCGGTTCGGGGAGAGGGGAGAAGTTTTATTCATTATCAAAAGGAAATTCAAGGGTGATATATATCAATTATCACTATCTATAATGGAATGGAAATGTCACTAATTACCCTTAATCCATCGAATAGAGAGGTTAAAATTGGAATCTCATGGTTAGACCAAGGGTTACCATGGTAATGTAAACATATGAACATTTTGGGGGTTCGTACCATTACGAGGATTACCCATGTGACTCTGCATACCATGGGTATGTAAACTCATAAGTGCATGCTAATGTGCAAAGTGGTTTTATCAGATGGGTTTGGTGGATTTGGATGAGGCTTTGGCCTAGTGTCGTTTGATTTTCTTGTAGAGGGGATATCAGTGATGTGATGGAAGGGGTGGGAAATGAACAAAGCCAAAGGGTGGATTGCCAAAGAATACCCTATTCTGCATACCATTTCATCATGCGATATGGGGTTTATACCACATGTCATATTATTTTGAAGGTGAGTGGAAAATCCATGTAACATAGTGGTATGTGGGACTAGACATGATCTGCATAGTGTTTTACAATGCAGAATCAGGTTCCACCAACATATCACTTGGATACATGGGGTTGAGTACTGGTCGTGTATCGTTGTGGTAAATAGGGTTGAGCTCCATCTAGGTAGTCATTTTCGGGGTGGTACCAGGTTCCTCCTATGTTGTTTTTTTCTATGTGGGGGCCGATTTGATGATGGGAAATTAGTCCTTTGATTTACTAGAAATTCATCAGTGAAGGAAGTTGGGTTTTTTATACCAATTCTTACTATATTTTCTTAGTTCATGGTACACGACGATCTATACTTATAGGGAATCGTCGAAAAAATTCATCTTTTCTGTAATCTTATTTTTTTCATGCCTTTTTCAATTGATAAAATCCAAAATTCCTCTCTTTAGCACTCTAAAATCATGTCTCATTCTCTTCCCATTTTTGGATTCCCCTAGTATCTTTTTATATAAGGTAAGAGGAGCAGGATTGATAGGTCAGAAAACAAATTTTGTGGAAGCCCAATGTAGAATTACCCAACTAGTGGATGACTCATTCAACAGAATCCCATGGGTGTTGTGGTTCAATGGGGAACATGTCACTACCTTAGTCCCACAAACAACATCATTCATGGGATTCCAATTACATTTCCTTTCCCATGAACTAATAAAATCATTAGAAAATGGTATGTAGGGAAAATTTACCAACCTCTTTTCTATGAACGATAGTGTTCGCATGGGACCAATATACCCATCTACCTTCTTCAAACCATTTATTCGTAGATGGTTCATGGGGTGGAGCGATGGTCGGTGAAGGATATTTTCCATTAGTGTTCTTTACATTTTACCTTTGCAGATTTTTATCCTTAAATATTATTCTTCAGGTCTTCAATCAGTTATTTTGTAATCCTTTTCCAATTTTGATGGAATTTTCTTCATCTATAATGTGGAATTATTAAGACCCAATGAACTATAACCATGTTTAAAGACCCCAGAAAACCCTAAAACCCTAAAGGAACCAAAAAACCCAAAAAACCCTAAAACGGTAAACCCCTAAATATCCTAAAGGCAATGAAAACCCGAAAAATCATCAAAATAACCTAATCCACTGTAAACCCTAAAAGACGCAAAATACAAAAAAGACATTGAAAATCAAAATTTCCCTAAAAACTATAAAACTACCTTGTGTACCCTCAAACCCATAAAATACCATAAAATAAACTAAAAACCATGATTGAATATAAAATCCCAAAAATATCATAAATGAACCTAAAACCCCCATAACCTCTTAAAATTCCATAATATCCTAAAAAGCCTAAATGTCCCCAAAACCCCTAAATTAACCTTGAAAACCATAAAACCCCTAAAAATACAAAATCTCAATAAAACCCTTAAATTCCCAAAAAAAAACTATAAATGTCACTAAGTCCCCTAAAGGAACCTAAAAACCTAATAACCCCCTAAATGACTGTAAATGTCTTATAAAACCATAAAAGTGAAAAAACCTGAAAAAACCTAAAAAACCCCATAAAACACCCTTATAACCATATAAGACACCAGAAAACACAAAACCCCCTAAAAGACCAAAAACACGCTTATAACCCCTAAATTACCCTAAAACCCTAAAAATCCTACAACCCCAAAAAGAACTTAAAAACATTAAAAATTTTAGAGGACCCTGAAAACCATAAAAAACCAAAAAAAATAAAACAGATAAAAGTCATTTAAAATCCTAATAAACCCTAAAAACCCTAACCCAAAAAAAATAGAAAAAACCCAAAACCCCTAAAATGTATAAAAAACCTAAAACCCACAGAAAATATAAAAAACCATATAACTCCTAAAAACCATAAATACTATAAAAGTCCCCAAAACCCTAAAAACCAAAAATAATAAAAACCCCTAAAACCCCTAAAACCATTAAAAACTAAAAAACCTAACAACTCTAAAACCATAATAGGCATTAAACTCTTTGCAACCCCAAAACCTCTAATACCATGAAAAAAATCCAAAACCATTTAAAAACAATAAAAACTAAAAAAACTAAAAAACCTCACAAATCCCCCCAAAAATACATATAAACCCAAATAAACCCCCAAAACCCCTCAAAACTTTTAAACCCCTAATGCCAAAAAGAATCAAAAAATCCCTAAAAAATACCTAAATATACCAAAAACACTAAAACCCATAATACCATTAAAACCCTTACAACCACAAAATCACTAAAAACCCTAAAACATTAATATTCCATAGAAATACTAAAATAAAAAAATCCATATATAAACCTCTAAAACCATGAAAAACCTAAAAACCCACAAAATGCTAAAAACCAAAAAAACCCTAGAAAAACCTAAAACCCAAAAAAAATAATAGAAAACCCTCAAACAGTAAAAGACCCTAAAAATATAAAAACCATAAAGCCCTAAAAACTAAAGACATGACATGTACCCTAAAACACAAAAAAGATAAAAATATGAAGAATTCCAAAAAACCAAAAAACATAAAATCCTTAAAATCCTTTAATCCCAAAAAGCATTAGAAATCCGAAAACCTATAAAATTATTTCAAAAAATAAAATCCATAAAAATCCAAAAAAACCCGTAAAACACATAGAACCCAAAATATATTAAAACCACATAGAAACCCTAATGAAATCTGTAAACACCGTAAAAACAAAAAAAAACTATAATAACTCAAAATTCCCCTAAAACCCCTAAAACCATAAAAAAATATAAAATCAACTAAACCTTGAAAACACAAAATGATCTAAAATAACTCTAAAAACCGAAAAACATAAAAACCCTAAGAACCCATAAAATCCCATTAAAATAAATAAAAACCTATGACAACACTAAAACCCCTAAAACTATAAAATCTCCGTAAAACCATAAAAACAAAAAATCCTTAAACCAACCTCTAAACCATTATCCGGAAAAACATTAAAACACTCTAAAAATACACATAAAAACAGAATCCGTAAAAAATCTAAAAACCCCTATAAAAACAAAAAGCTTCTAAAACCACTTAAACCAATAGAATAAAAAAAAATAAAACCACTAGAAACCCATAATACCCCTAAAAACACTAAAAACACCTAAATCCCTATAAAACCCCTTAAGATAACTAAAAACCATAAAAACATAAAAACAAAAAAAACCTCCAAAAACACTAAAAAACTCTAAAACCTGATAAACACCAAAAACCACTCAAAATCCTCAAAACCAAAAACACTAAAAAATGACCTAAAATACCATGAAACAATAAGAACCCTAATATAATAGAAACCCCTCAAAAACCATGGAATCCTGAGGATAACCAATAATACCCTAAATACTTCAAAAATCCCTATAAACACTAAAAACTTATAAAACACCAGAAAAAAATTACAAAAAAAATCATAACACCCATAAAATCCTTAAAACCATAAAACCACAAAATGATGTGGGAACCACTAAAATCCACATACCCTAACAATCCTAAAAGACCGCAAAACCCCAATAAACCCAAAAATACCGTAAAACCCTTAAAGGCCAAGTAAAAAATAAAAAAACACTAACACCCATTAAGAACAACTTATACTCTGAAAACACAAAAGTAATACTAAAACCGCATAATAGTCTTAGCACCCATTGAACCCCTAAAGAATCCTAAAACCCCTAAACCACTGAAAACACAAAAAACTTTAAAACCACATAAGATTAATGAAAAACTATAAAAAAACTAGAAACCACTAAAACCAATAAAATCCCTTGAAAACCCTAAAAATATAAAAAATTATTAAACCCCCATGAAATAAACGAAACTTCTAAAAGCCTATAAAACTCTTCAAAATATTAAATCCACTAAAAACCCTTGTATCCCATAAAACCAACTAAAAACTAAAAAAACCCCTTAAAACCATAATAATCCAAAACTTCCTAAAAACATAAAGTCCATAAAACCCCCTAAACCCCCATAAAATACAACAAAACCCTTTAGTAAGCTTATGATCCCAAAAAATAAAAACAAAATTAACATACCATAAAAACAATGAAAACACCTAAAAACTAATAAATTCCCCTGAAATGCTAACAACCATAAAATTTATAAAGAAACCTAAAACCATAAAAACTCTACAAACACTAAGCAACCTCAAAACCCTAACCCCCCCCCCCCCCCCCCAACACCCTAAAGGACCCTAAAAACCCCAAAAGGTTCCTAAAACGCCTTAAAACTTCGAAATGATACAAAAAACACTAAAAACCAATAAAGACCATAAAAACACCTAAAGACCCCAAAACTACCTAAACCCATCAACGATTTGAAAAAACATAAAAACCCTAAATGACCGAAAAACACTTAAAACACTACACACCCTAATACCCCTAAAAACAATATAATATCCAAAAATAAAAAATGGCCCTAAAAACACTATAAAAAATTAAAATATAAAAACATTGATTAGTCAACTATATCCACCACCATGGAACATCATATAAGGAAGAAAATTGAAGTAAAAATGCATGATAATGGACTTGACCCTATAAATTTCCCCTCACCCCAAACACTTACCACCAACCCCCAAATAGTGAGTCTTAATGGAACAAAAACACAATAAAAACCATAAAACATCAGAAACGACACTAAAAACCATAAAAATAGAAAAATACAATAAAACCCCAAAATCCCCAGAACCCCCATTAAACCCTTAAAAACTCTAAAAATGATAAATCAAAAAAACCCTTAAAACCCTAAAACCAAAAAAACCCAAAACACCAAAAAAAACTAAAAAACCCCTAAACCGTACACCATAAACCCTAAACCCCACACCCTACAACAAATAACCAAAACCCTATAACCAAAATCATACATCTAAAACCCTATACCCTACACCCAAAACCCAAAACCTACATCCTAAAATTTATAAAAAACACCCTAAACCCCAAATCCTAAACATTAAACCCTAAAACATAACCACTATAATTATACCCTACACCATAATCTTTAATCCATACACCCTAAATCCTACAACTAAAACAAAATACCCAAATAACTAATACCACAAACCTATACCCTAAAAATAGAAGACCCTAAAAATATTATGAATTATAAAACAACCTAAAAATACATAGAAAACACTAAATCCATAAAAACCACAAACACCATAAAACCCCACAAAAAATCCAATAAAACCCTAAAACCCTATCATAACCTACAATTCATAACGAATCCCAAAAATAATCTAAAACACCTAAAACAAAGAAGACTCTAATAATACAATACAATTTGTGAAAACCTAATAAATCCTTAAGCCCCCAAAAAAATATACAAACCTAAAAAAGAAAAATCCTAATAAATCCTAAAAACCTATAAAAACAAAATAAAACCATAGAAAACTCAAAAAAAAAACTAAAACCTAAGAAACTATAAAACCCCTAAAAACCCTAAAAACCTGAAAACCCCTAATCCCCAAAAAAATATAATGATTATTAATCCCCTAAAAACAACTTTCACACACTGAAATCCCTAAAACCCCTAAAATACACTAAAACACTGAAACCCGTAAAATTCCACCAAAATCTCTAAAGTGTTTTTAAAAGACATTAAAAACTGATAAAAAAACATAGAAGAACATAAATACCCATTCAAAACCATAGAAATCCTAAAATCAAAAAAAAAACAATAAAACTAGTAAAAATTATATAAAACACCAAAAAACATAAAACACCATATAAAACATTAAAAAACCTAGAAACTCTAAATCCCCTAAAACCCCAAAAAAACTAAACAAACAGTAAAATAAAAAAAACACTATTACCCCATAAAACTCTGAACCCCATAAAACACTAGAAAAGTATCTGAAACACCTAAGAATCATAAAAACCCATAAAACCAATAAAAATACCACAAAACCCCAAAAAACATAAATAAACCCAATAAAAGCCCATGAAACCCATAAAAACCCTAAAACAAAAAACTAAAAAAATTGTAAAAACCATAAAAATAAAAATAAAACTGTAAAACCCCAAAAAACTCAAAAAATTCAAAAAAAAATACAAACCCTATATCATACACCCTAAAACCTAAACCCAAAATCCTATAACATACACCTTAAACCCTAATCCTGAATCTATATACCCTACACATAAAACCCTACACACCAAAACCAATACCTCTCACCCTAGACCCTAATCCCTACACCCTAAACCATATAACCTACACTAAAAACCTCAAATTCAATACCCTACAACCGTACATCTTAAACTGTAAACTTAATATACTAAACACTAGAATGTACTAAGAACCCTAAAAATATTAAAAGAGAATAAAATACCTTGAAATTATTAAAACCCCTAAATCCACAATATAACCTAAAACACACTAAAAACCTAAAAGGCCCTAAACCCCCTATAACTCTTAAAATAACCAAAAAAACCTAAAAACCATAAAATACCCTAAAAACCTTAAAAATTAAAACAAAAAAATCTCTTAGAACACATAAAACCCCAATGAATGCAAAAAACACATAAAATCCAAAAAAATAGTAAAACACCCTAAAAACCCAAAAATCCTAAAAACCCCAAAAATCCCCTAAAATCTATAAAAACACCAAAACCCATAATGAACTCAAGAATAAACCCTGAACCATAAAAATCTAAAAACCCTAAACCCCCATAAATTTCACAATAACCTAAACTAATAAAAAAATCACAAAAAAATAACTAAACCCATAAAAATTATAAATCCCCTGAAATAATAAAAAATCCATATAACACCGTAAATATCTAAATATAAAAAAAAGTCAAAAAAATATTAAAAAATCATAAAACCAGAAAAATTTGTTTAAAATCCTATTGAACTACAATGACACTGAAAACAATTATAACCCTAAAACTCCATAAAACCATAAAATAAAAAACCCTAAAAACCCTTAAACCCTAAGAACCTGAAAACACAAAAATAACCCTCAAAACCTTAAAAATCCTGAAAAAATTATACAATATTCCCTACATAATAAACACTAAAACTTATACCCTAGACCATAAAATACCATTAAAACCTTAAAATAATTAAATAACCTTAAATCCGATGAAAAAACTAAAATTCAAATCCCTAAAAACCCATAAAACGATAAAATTCTACTAAACCCCGAAAAGATCCTAAAACCCCAAAAAGTCTCTAAAACCCCTATATAACTCCTAAAATTCCATAAACCCATAAAAACATAAAATATCCTCAAACCACATACAAAAAAACAAAAATCGTATAACCCCTAAAGCTCCATAAAAACCAAAATCCCCTAAAGAACCAGAAATCCCTCAAAATTCCAATAATCCATATAAAAACATCCAAACTGTAGAAATCCCGAAAAAAAATCAAACAATCACTAGTGTAGAAAACGTTTTTAATACCACCATTTATTATGTAGGTTATATATAACAAATATGGAAATCTATGATACATGGTTTTTTGTATTGGTTATTTTATAACTGACGTAAAAAATACAGATCGTAAATTTTTTACGTCGGTTATTTTAATAACTGACGTCAAAAATCCTGCACGTTAGTTTTTTTTTACATCGGTTATAAAATAACCGATGTAAAAAACCAAAGCGAGGCATTTTTACGTTGGTTATTTAATAACCGACCTAAAAAATGAGGTATCTACAAATTTTTTATGTTGGTTATAAAATAACCTACATAAAAAAAGCGGCATCTGAGGCCTTTTTGATGTCGATTATTAAATAACTGATGTGAAAACCCAACCCATCGAATTTTTTCACATCGGTTATAGTATAACCGACATAAAAAACAAACACCCGGATGTTTTTACGTCGGTTATAAAATAAACGGTGTATAAAATATGGTTTATGATTTGTTTTTTAAGTCGGTTATAGAATAACCGATGTAAAAAACCAACACGCTGCTTTTTTATGTCGGTTATAAAATAACAGACTTAAAAACTGTGTTATCTGATACATTTATAATGTCAGTTATTATAATAAACGACATTATAAATGTAATAAATTTTTTTTATAATGTCGGTTATTAAATAACCGACTTTATAAAAAATTTATAAAATTAACACGCCTCCTGGATTGTAATTTCTGATTTTTCGATCGACAGGCGGGCGAATCTTATCTCTCGCGCAGAAAACCCTAATCGACTATTCGGTCTTGTGTTGCTAAACTCGTTTTTCCATCATATTTTATCGTCTTTACTCCTTGGATATATCATCTCCACTCACAACACTCACGTAATCCTCCCCCGACATTATTTCGTTCGTTTTTTTCCGGATAGTCAATATTTACAATTTGTGCTTTTTTTGTTTAAACTAGGTAAGATTCTTCGATTTCGAACCCTCTAACCTGGTTTTTCCATAATCATATTATTTATTATAACCATATCAGTTAGATCAATTCGCAATATTCATGTAAGCCTCACCTACTTCTATTTCATTTGTTTTTGTTTCGTGGATGCCCGACATTGATGGTAATTTTTGTTGTCATTGACAACTAATGATCACATTCACCAATATTACTGAAATTTATATGTAAATCATTGTGATACACCCATTCCATGTACCAGTGTGATTTATTTTATATGTATATATAGTTTATCATGGTGGAATGTTTGTTTTGGATCCTTGGTTGTTTCTATTTTGGGTATCACTATTTGTAGTTCCGTAATCAATTTACATCGCTTACATTAATGGACAATTATAAGTCTCCATATATAATTAAAACCCGATTCATTGAACAATAGATAATTTTATACTAGTAGGAGATAAAGTTCATGTTTCTCATTTTGAATAATTTCATGATACCAAAACTAGTAGGTTGAGGTTAAAATCCCTAGATATGCCAAAACAAGTAGTTTGATGTTAAAATTCCATGGTTCTGGGGGGCTGTCAAGAGGGTTGATGGCTATCCAAGGGGTTGGGGGCTGTCTAGAGGGCTGGGGGCTATCCAGGGTGTCCATAGAGGTGGAGGGGGGGGGGGGGGGGTCCAAGGGGGTGGGGGTGTCGAAGGGGTTGGGGGGGGGCTGTCCAAGGGGTGGGGCCTGTCCAGATGGTTTGGGGGGTTTTCCGGGGGTGGGGGTTGTCCAAAGGGTTGGTGGTGTCCAGGGGGTGTCCAAGGGGGTGGGGGTGGGGGTCGTTTCTAGGAGGGGTGGGGGGTTCTGTCTAGAGTGGTTGGGGCTGTCTAGGGTGTGGGGGCTGTCTAGAGGGGTAGGGGGCTGTCCATGGGGGTGGGGGTATCCAGGGGGTGTCTAAGGTGGTGGGGGTGGTGTTCAGAGGGATCGGGGGGCTGTCCAGAGGGTTGGGGGTTTCCATTTTGTCCATGGAGGTGGGGGGGGGGGGGGGGGGGGGGTAGTCCTGGGGTGTGTGGGGGGGGGTCCGAGGAGGTGGGGGTGTCGAAGGGGGTGAGGGGTTGTCCAAATGGGCGGGGGGGTTTCCAAGTGGTGGGGGCCTATCCAGAGGGTTTGGGGGGTGTCCTAGGGGGTGGGGGCTGTCCAGAGGGTTTGGGGGTGTCCAGGGGGTGTCCAAGGGGGTAGGGGTGCTGTCCAGGATGGGTAGGGGGTGCTGTCTAGAGGGGTGGGGGGATGTCCAGGGGTGGGGGGCTGTCCAGAGGGTTGGGGGGCTATCCAGATGGCGGGGGGTTGTCCAGGGGGTGTCCAGGGGGGTAGACGGTGGGGTGGTGTCCAGGAGGGGTGGGGTGCTGTCTAGAGGGGTGGGGGTGCTTTCCATAGGGGTGGAGGGATATCCAGGGGTGGGGGCTGTCCAGAGGGGTGGGGCAGTCCATGGGGGTGGTGCTATCAAGGGGGTGTCCAAGGGGATGGGGGTGGTGTTCAGATGGTTCGGGGGGATGTCCAGAGGGTTGGGGATGTATAGGGTGTCCATGGATATGGGGGGGGGGCAGTCCAGGGGTGTGTGTTGGGAGGGGGGTCTAAGGGGGGCTGACCCCATTGGGTTGTGATGATCGGATTTACATTATGATTTTCTCGATTTGGGTTTTTATTTTAAATTTGATTTGATTCTCAAGTTTAATCCATTTTCTCCAATTTTCTATCAACCATTGGAGGCCCCATGGTTTTATTTAATTCAATGGAATTTAAAACTGTTATATCTAACTATATTTTCTTTTTAAAATCATATTCAAGCATATTTTTTTAAATATGCATAGATTTGTTTTGTATTTCTAAATTGTTTTACATTAAAATTATTATTTTCTCATATAAACATATATTTGTCTTATCATAAAAAGATATATAATTTTTATATTTGTTATAGGTAATAATGAGTAGAAATTAGATTACATCACATCGAATAAACAATGAATATGAGGAACGTTTTGATGCCTTTTTAGAATTTTCTAAACAAAATGTTCAATGTTGTGACATTTTTTTCTGTCTATGCCAGAAATGTTTGAATATGAAGAAGTTTAAAAGTAGAGAGATAAAATATTATCTGATTTATCAGGATTTTAATCCAAGTTACAACCATTGGATTTCGGATGGTGAAACTGAAAAATATTTCACTGATGATAATGATTCGCAAGATGGTAACTCTGATGAAATTGATAAAATGATTCGCGATATTGCAGCAGAACAATTTGAGATAGAACCGAAAGTTTCACATCTATATGGTGATGCTGAACAACCATTATATCCTAGTTGTACAGATTTTATGGTTTTTTCAATGGTGTCATGATTGATTAAGTAGAAGGAGAATCATGGATGGAGTGACATAAGTTTTACAGAGCTGCTACAATTGATGAAAGACATTCTTCCAAAAGATAACGATCTTCCAGATTCACCTTATAAGTCCAAGAAAATATTATGCCTGGGATTGGGATATAAGAAAATACATTCCTGTCCAAATGATTGTATTATATATAGGAAGGAATATGAATTTCTGTTAGAGTGTCCTAAATGTGGGACATCGCAGTATAAGGTGAAATAAAAATCACAGGCTGATGTAGATATTACAAATATCCCTTCAAAGGTATTTTGATATCATCCTATAATTCATCGTTTCAAACGTTTATTTTCTAATTCACATGATTCAAAATGGTTAAGATGGCATGAAGATGAGTGATTATGTGATGGAAAAATACTTCATCCAGCTTATTGTCCACAATGGAAGAAAATTGATGATTAGTATTCTACATTTGGAAATGAAAATAGAAATCTCAAACTAGGGTTGTGCACAGATGGAATGAATCCATACTGAACCCTCAATAGAACACATAATTCATGGCCTGTTTTATTGGTAATTTACGACCTATCTCCTAAAGTTTGTATGAAGTGAAAATATGGCATGTTGTGTATAATGATATCTGGTCCGAAGAAACCTGGAAATGATATTGAAGATTACTTTTCACCGTTGATTGATGATTTGAAACTTTTATGGGCTGATGGTTTTAGCATTTATGATTCTTATAAAATATAACATTTTCAACTGCATGAATTGTTTTTTTCACTATAAATTACTTCCAAACGTATGGAAATTTTTCTAGGTACAGTGTTAAAGGGAAAAAATCATATCGAATTTGTGACCAAAAAATGTCATATTGTCAATTGCATCATGGGAGGTAAACAATGTACATGGGTCATCGAAAGTTTTTTCCTATGGATCACCCTTATAGAAGACTAAAAAGGCATTCAATGGCTCACAAGAATTTGATATTGCTCTAAAACCTTTATCCCCTAATCTGTATTTTGATAGGGTGAAAAACCTTGATGTGATATTGGGAAAGACACATAAATCTATTAATGATAGGCATATTTGGAAGAAAAGGTCAATATTTTTTTATCTACCATATTGAAGATATAATTATGTTAAACATAATATTGATGTCATACACATGGAGAAGAATATTTGTGACTTTTTTATTGGAACATTGTTTGATATTAATGGAAAGAAAAAAGATGGGTTGAATGGATGATTAGAATTACTATCATTGGGAATACGTTTTGAGTTAGCCCCCACTCCTAATGGAAGACGAACATTTCTTCCCCTGACTTGTCATACATTATCGAAGAGGGAGAAAATTATCTTTTTTCATTGTCTTCATGATATCAAAGTCCCTCAATGTTATTCATCAAATGTAAAAAATTTTGTCTCCTTGAAGTACTTGAAGTTGATAGGTATGAAATCACATGATTGTCATGTTTTTATGCAACAAATTCTACCAGTTTCATTGCGTGGAATATTTCACATCCGTTTCAGAAAGACTATAATGAAGTTGTTTAATTTTTTCAATTCAATTTGTAATAAGGCGATTGATGTGAATGCTTTGAACATTTTGGAAAAGGATGAAATTTTTATACTTTGTCAATTGGAAATGTATTTTACACCAACTTTTTATGATATAATGGTGCATTTAATGATTCATTTGGTTCTAGAAATAAATCTTTGTGGACCTGTATATCATCATTGGATGTATCCTTTTAAAAGATATATGAAAATATTGAAGGGGTATGTTAAGAATCCATATAGTCCGGAAGCCTCAATTATTGAAAAGTGTATTTCTGAGGAGGTTGCAGAGTTTTGTACGAGCTACATGGCTACGACGCAGCACATAGGTTTGCCTCCATCTCGCATTGAATGAGTTAATAATGAGTGAAAGGGGATTCGTGGATTGAAAGTCAAATAATTGTCCGCTGAACAGATGAAGAAGTTAGAATCATACATCTTGAATAACATAGTTGATGATCAACCGTATATCACATTGCATATTAATGAGTTGAAACAATGTCATAAAAAGAAGAATGAAATGTGGATTTTGAAAGAGCACAACAAAACTTTTTTTTCATGGTTTAAAAATACCTTTCTTGGTAGATTAGATGTATCAGATACATTAAAATGGATAGTGGGTGGTCCATGTTTAAATGTGATAACATGGTCCGGTTATGACACTAATGGATATACATATCATAGGAATGCTCAGGACAATAGAAGGGTAGTTCATAATAGTGGCGTATTGGTGTTTGTAGAAACAATGCATTTTTCGAGTGCTAAGGACAAAAACAAAATTTCTGCATCCAGTGCATATTATGGAGTGAATGAAGACATATGGTAGGTTGATTAGTTTAAAATTAAAGTTCCTATTTTTAACTATAAATGGTTTATCGGTAACAACAGTGTCAGGCACAATGAATTTTGAATGACACTTGTTAATCTTAATTGATTGGAAGAGAAAACTATTTCTTTTATAATGGAAACAGATGAAAAACAAATTTTCTATGTAGTAGATCAATTAGATATGAAGTGGGATGTTGTTTTACAAGGGAAAAAACAATATGATGGTGATGATGAACTTGATGAAGATGTTGATTTATGTGACATCTATACTTCCATGTAATGATTAAAAGAACATAAAGATGAGCATGTTGAAGACATGGTGTTTTCCATAAGGAACGATCATGATGAAGGAATTTTGGAAAAATAATCCATTTGTACATTCCTAAAATTACAGGTAACATATGTTTATTTCATGTTTACATTTATTTTTTTCATAAAATGTTACATATTGTATGTTTTTTCTTTATTAAAACATTTATTAAATAAAAATAAGTGTAAGTTTTTGTTTGTTTTAAGTTTGTTTAGTTTACTTTATCATGTTTACCATCACATGGATTATATATCTATTATTTTTGTTCAGTGACAATTACATTACCATGTTTACAAGGTTTACCATATTTACCATGTTTACCATGTTTACCATTTTTACCATCTTTACCATTGTATAACATGCATGCCATATTAACAATGTTAACTATTACCTAACATAGTACAATTTTCTATTTTCTGATTATAGTAGTATTAAAATAGTTGAATTTTTATATTTGTGAACTAATGTTTGTTTGTTTTATTTGAATTATAATGACAGATAATTCAGTTTATCAACCACATGATTCTGGAGATGAGAATATTGGTCATACCTCTAGGGAGGAACATTCACATGCTCCTATTGATGTTCCCCAATCATCCTCATGTACTTTTGTTACGAAAAATAGTTCAAGAGTAGGTAAACGTGGGTGCACACGTTTACTAAAATTAGCACTTTCCCATTTGCAGGATCAGAGGATACTCGTTGAGTTTGATGATGAGGATATTCCTAGTGGTCCAAATGAAAACAATTTAAAGAGTTTTGTATCAACTTAGGCAAGAGCCAAATAAGCATTTCGTATGATGACTGTAGAAGTGTGAATAAAGCGATAATATCTCATTTTTAGGTGACGATTTTGGTAAGATCTTTTTCTATTGTTTGACTATTCTTAAAATGTTTCGGTATATATAATATGTTTAACCTCTTCTTCATTAGATGACATTTGATATTCCTGACACTATAGGAGTAAGGAAGAAATGCTTATTGATGGCTGCCATGAGAGGGAGGGATTATAAATCTACCCTCTCATTTGATTTCATTTTTGGTCATAGGATTCATGAAAATCAATGTGATATATATCCTTTTATAGATGAAGACACATGGAGACAGTTTGTTGAAAGAAGAATAAACGATTCATTTTTGGTAAGGGAAATGTAAAATTTTATAATCCTTATTATATAAATGATTTTATAAATGTTTTTTTAATGATTTATTATTTTTAATTTACAACAAACAAGGAATGCTCATTAGGAGATCCAATCTAAAAATGTATACCATCATAGTTTATCTCGGGGAGGGTATGTATTTTTAGAAGATCAAATGATGGCAGAACAATTTCAAAAACAATGAGCTTAGACTTCAAGCTATGGAGTGGTGGCCCCTGTATCCCCTCCATCTAAACAAGAAAAATGGAAGAGAGCTCGGATGGGAAAAAAGGGAAATATATTTCAGAATAATCTAGACTCATATCTGAGAGGATTGTAAGATATCTATTTTATTTATTTAAGTTAACTATATTCTTTATATAATATTAATCATTACAGAAATGTTCAATTAATTAATACAAGAATCTCTTGAGGATAAGAGCTCACAGAGGGCACTTACAACTACTAGGAGGCAATATATTTTATCTGTAGCATTGGGAAAGCCCAAATATCCTGGTTGTGTAAGAGGATATTCGGCAGGTGTATTAGTAAGAAAAGTGTTTCCAAATTCTTCAAATTCTAACGTTGAGGGTGTTTATAAAAAAAATAAAATCCTTGCAGGCTGAAGTTCATAATATTAATGCGACGATGGAGGAAAATATTATATCGTCGGTACTGTATATGTTTGCAGTCATGCAAAGAAAATTTTAGACTGAAGCTGCCACTCCTCCACCTGCCCCTGCAGACCCCATTATTTATCCTCCACCTCCGCCAGTAGATCCCACTCCCCCACCTCAGCCTACGGATCCCATTTTTTATCCTACTCCTCTACCGCAACTTTCTACTAATTGCGAGTTTTATGTTGATGATCCTCAACATCATAAAGTTTCATATGGGTTGGAATATTGTATAGGAGATACAGTTCATCATCAACAATTGGAGGTAGAGAATCAGAGGGTCACTATACATGATATAATAGATAGATCAGCTCGAGTACCATTACTTATATATGAGGTGACGACCGTTGGAAATAGTATCGGGCATTTTCTAATTTGGACATCCAGACATCATCGACTCATTACCATAGAGGTATGAATGTTATATATATTTTATTTTATTTTTTAATAATTTTTTTGTCATTTTAAAAGAAATATATTTTTCAATTTATTTTAACAAGAATACATCAATGGTAAACAAATACTGTATAGACAACAACAAAGACAAATGGATATGACATCAGATACAGATTCTAGTAGTCTTGACAGATTTTCAAAATATTCAAATTTAATGGTGGGTCATTATGTTTTTCCAATGGTAGCACATGTTTGTGGACGTGCAATAACTATGGGGATTATGAAAACTGATATCATGGAGCTTGTTACTGGAGATAAGTTGGGCATCAATGTGGTGAAATTTTTTACATGTAAGTCTTAACACCATTTCCCTACGTTATATTTATTAAAAATGTATACTTATGTCTGTTCTGTATTAGGTATCATTATTAAATTTGTGATAGGAATGAGGTGACAGATGTATATGGATTCATGGACCCACAATTGATTTCCCCTGAGGCATGTTCAATACATGAGGAACAAAGAATTCTTTATATTGCTGAAAGACTGGAACAGAATATATTCACACAATGATGGATGATGCCCTTTTGTGAGAGGTATGAAACACATCTCTTTCAATGAGTTCATTATCTTTTAACATAAAAAACCACTAACCATAAATTTTATTTATCAGTGATCATTGGATGTTAGGGGTTTTTTTCCCAAGAGATAAAACACTTTATTGGATATGCTCTGTCCATGATGATGTGCGGGAAAGTTTTATGAATATATAGGAAAAGTAAGTTTCAATTTCTCAATAGTTTTATATATTATATTGAATTATAAATTGACCCCATTCATATTATTTTCTAATATGGAATGGGTCTAATTTCGAAAAAACACAAAGAAAAGGAGTGAAAAGATTGAATATGTAAATGTGAAGGCAAATATCCATTTATAATTTTTACTTTCATTTATTACATAAAAATAATATATTGAATTTACAATCATTCAAACATAATTTTCATGACCAACAAGGAATCATTGAATGTGGATATTATATGTTAAGATTTATGTATGAAATAATAAAAACTTGGACAATTGTGAAATTTGAACTGGTAAGATTTCCTTTTAAACATTGCCATAATATTTCATTTTGATTTATTCTTTATAAACGTTAACTACAATTCTTTAATTTGTAGCTATTTGATGAACATCAACCCTATACTGCTCAAGACATCAAACACATACAAGTGGATTGGTCAATTTATTTTACAGGTTGGACTGAATTTTAGTTGTTCCTTGTGTAAAATGTAATTTTGAATATTGTCATTGTAATTTTGTATTTGGAAGTAATTTAGGTTGGATTTAGTTTTTTTTTTTGAAGTTGACAGTGTACGTTTTTAATGTTATATATGTGAATGTATAATTTTACCAACTTCATATTTGGTCTACTTGTGATGGTTTTTCTGGTATGGATTCTGGTCTGGTTGGGAGGGGGTTCCAAGGTTGTGGGTGTTCAGTGGGGTGCAGGTGGTGTCTAGGGGTGTGGGAGTGTTGTCCGGTGGGGTGGGGGTGTCCTGGGTGTCCATTAGAGTGGGGGGGGGGGGGGTAGTCCAGGTGGTGGGAGCGTTTCCAGGAGTGTGGTAGGGCTGTCAAGGGGAGTTGGAGGCTGTCCAGGTGGTGTCCAGGGGTGTGGGGGTGTCCTGTGGGGTGAGGGGGGTTTCGAGGGGTGTCGGAGGGCTGCCCAGTGGGGTGGGGGGGGGGGGGGTCAACGGTGTACATGGGGATGGGTGGGGGGGAAGTACTGGTGTGTGGGAGTGCTGTCAAGGGGGTGGGGGGCTATGCATGAGTGTGGGAGGGGGGGGGGGGGTTGTCCAGGGGTGTTTGGGGCTGTCCAGGGGGTTGGGGGCAGTCCAGGGGTGTGGTGGGGGCTGTCCAGTGGGGTGAGGGGTGGGGGTCTGTCCAGGGGTGTGGGAGTGCTTTCCAGGGAGTGGGGGGTACACATGAGGGTGGGGGTTGTCCCGGGGGTTTGGGGCTGTCCAGGGGCTCAGGGGGGAGTCCAGGGGTGTGATGGGGGTTTTCCAGTGGGGTGAGGGCGTGCTGTTCAGGGGGTGGTGGGGGAGGTCCAAAGGGGTAAGTTTTAAATGTTATCAATGTAAATGCTTAATTTTGCTTTGGTTCTTGTTTTGGTCTACTTCTGTTTTTGTGGTACGAATTCTTGATTTGGTTTTTGGTTGTTTCTGGGGAGAGCAGAGGACTGTATTCCTTTTAAAAAAATTTGTCTTTCACATCGATTATTTTATAACCGACGGGATAAAGTAATGGGGAAGGGTTTATCACGTTGGTTATTTGAATAACTAACGTGATAAACACCCTCGGAATAGTTTATCACGTCGGTTATTACATAACCGACGTGATAAAACCCCCCGAACAGGTTTACCACGTCGGTTATTATATAACAGCCGTGAAAAACCATTTCCCAGGCCTTTTATCATGTCTGTTATTGAATAACCGACATGATCAACCCCCCCCCCCCACCGGACTGGTTTATCACGTCGGTTATATAATAACCCACGTGATAAACCAATTCCCATGGGTTTATCACATCGGTTATTAAGTAACCGACGTGATAAACATCCCCTACACTATTTTATCACATCGGATATATAATAACTGACATGATATACCCCCAGTTTATCATGTTGTTTATGTAGTAACCGATGTGATAAAGGTTGGGGAAATGTTTTATCACATCAGTTATTATATAACCGACGTGATAAACACCCCTGCACTGTTTTATCACGCCGCTTATCTAACAACTGACGTGATAAACCCTCCCCCCTGTTTTTTGCACGTCGGTTAATTAATAACCGACGTGATAAACACTGCAATGTTATGTTTTTTACGTCGGTTTTTATATAACCGACGTAAAAAACAATATTTCTAACATCATCCGTATTAATGTCGGCTAAAAACGACGTTAAAAATGAAAAATAACCGACGTAAAAAATGTTTTCTTCACTAGTGAATACAAAAACACATAAAAACCACTTAAACCCATAAGAACCCTAAAAACTAAAAAACACATTAAAAACCTAAAATACCCTAAAAACTCTAAAATATCTTAAAATCCAAATTACCACATAACACAACTAAAAACCCAAAAACCCTAAAAATCATTACCTGTAAAAACAATAAAAATCCACGAAAAATATCAAAAATCCTTAAAAAATTAAACCCCTTGAAATTTTAAAAATCACTTAAAACCGTAATAACAGTAAAAACCTAAAAAAACAAAAAACCATAAAAACAATAAAATCATAAAAGGAATGAAAACCCCTAATAACACTAAAAAACCCTTAAACACCCATAAACACCCAAAATACCAATAAAACCAACAATCCAAAAACAATAAAACACCCAAAAAAAATCTTGAAACCATATTCCCTACACCCTAAACCCTATATCATACACCCTAAATAGTATACCATACACCCTAAACCCTAAAACTGAACCCCTATGCTCTCCACCCTCAACTAGAAACCCTATATCCTACACCCTAATCCCAACACCCTAAACCCTATATCATGCACCAAAAACCTTAATCCTCATAGCCTAAACCCAAAACCCAAAACCATAAATGTTGAACCATGATCCCTAAATGCTAAACCCGAAAACATAAACCCCATACCCTATACCCTATCCCTATACCCGAAACCCTAAAAATTCCAAAAACCCTTAAAAGAACCTAAAAACCCAAAAAACCCTAATGACCTTAAAACCCCTAAAACGCTAAATAAAATCAAATTACATAAAACCATAAAAGACAATGAAAACAATTAATAACCCCAAATGACCCTAATACCCTAATGAACACCTATAGATCCTAAAAACATAGAAAATATAAAGAAGCTAAAACACCATTAACCCCTTAAAACCTTAAAACCCATTAAACACGTAAAAAATCATAAACAAACCCACATAGTCTAGACCATAAAGAACATATAAAGTGAAAAAAAACTCAAAACCCCTGAAAACACATAAAAATGGGTAAAATCCATTAAATCAATAAAAACCAATAGAAATAAAAAACCATAAAAACCCAAATAAAACTATAAAAACCCTAAACACTATAAAAACTTCTAAAACCCCCCAAAAATACCTAAAACCCCTAAAAACCATAAACCCACATAAAATATATAAAACACCCCCTGAAACCCAAATAAAAACATAAAAATCCCAAACCTCACAAAACCCATAAAATCCCCAAAAAATTGTAAAATTAAGGAAAAGCCATAAAAAACCCTTAAAAGAACCTAAAATGTTAAAACCAGTTTAAATACTAAAATCTAAAAAATAGAAAAACCTAAAACTGTAGACCTTATACACTACACCATAAACCATAAACTCTACTCCACAAGCTCTACACGCTACACCCAGAAGCCTAAACCCTATAACTAGAACACTATACCGTACTCCCTAAACCCAAAACCATACATCATAAACCCTATATCCTATAGCATACACCCTAAACCATACACTATAAACCTTATATCCAACACCCCGATCCATAATCCCAACACCCTTAACCATAAAATCTAAACCAACACCTTTAGCCAAAAAACCCACACCTTATAACCTAGACCCTAAGAAATCATAAATTACCCTAAAAAACCTAACATTATAAAATATCATATAAATCCCTAAAGGAAAAAAAACATTTAATCCCCTCAAAATCCAAAAATACCCAAAACCCACTAAAACCCCTTAATGGGGCTAAAAACCCTACATATCCCTAAAAGGCCATAATACCCTAAAGGAACCGTCAAAGACCCTAAAAAATAAAAACCATAGATGAATATAAAACCCATTAAATTACTAAAAAAATAATAACACTAAAACACTAAAATCCTTATAAACCATAAAAATCAAAAAACACCAAAAAACGCATAGAAAACATTTAAACCAGCAAAACACCTAAAAACTAATAAAACATAAAAGCCCCTAAGAACCCTAATAACCCAAAACCCAAAAAACCATTAAAGGCATAAAACCCTGAAACCCCTAAAACCCCTAAAAACCTAAAACCACCTAAAAAGTCCTAAAAGCACATCAGAACCCTAAAAACCCTCAAAACCTAAAAATTACCAAAACCATTAAAAACCTAAAAATCCCAAAAATCCCTAGAATTATTTAAAAAATAAAAAATACATAAATCACTAAAAACCCCAAAAACCATAGAAATCCTAAAATCTCTAGAACCCCAAAAAAACAAAACAAAACCCAAAACCCAAAACACTAAAAATTATTAAAACCCTAAAAACCCCAAACCCAAAAAACAACATAAACCCAAAACCCTTTCGCCGACACCATAAACCCTAAACGCTGCACCTAAAACCCTATACCATACACCCTGAACCCAAAACTCTACACCTTATAGTATATACCCTATACCCTAAACCATAATCCCTAAACCCTACACCTTAAACCCAAAACCCTACACCCAAAACCATAAACTCGACACCCTAATCACTAAACCCCAAACCTTAAACCCCAAACCATACTCCCTAAACCCCAATAAATATAGGGTAAACCATAAAAACCTGAAAACAATAAAAATCCACATATCCACTAGAGACCCCTATAGTATCCTAAAACACCCTAATTGACCCTAAAATGTCCTAGAAACCCTAAAACACATAAAATCCCTTAAAATCCATTTAAAAATCATAAAATACACTAAAAACATAAAAACCCATAAAACCATACATACACTAAAAAACATAAAATCCCAAAACCCCTAAAAACCATAAAAACCCTAAAGGCCCAAAAGTCCCCTAAAAACCTTAATAAACTAGATGCCTAAAATCCATAAAAACACTATATAAACCCTAAAACCCCATAAAAACATAAATACACTAAAATCCAAAAAAGACTCACCCCCACCCCCAACCCACTAACAACCCTATTTAGACACTAGAAACCCAAAACCCCAAAAAAACCACAAAACACCGTAAAAACCCTTAAATCCCATAAAAACAAGAAACACTAAACACCAAAAGATCCGTAAAATCTCTAATGACACTAAGAATGAAATAATGTTGTTGCCTATAAATGCCTGATGCCCGAGAAAAATACCCCGAAACCCCCCAAAACCCAAAAACAACATAAAAAAACCTAAAACCTAAAAACTAGAAAACCCACAAATCCCATAAAACCACTTAAAAATAATTAAAAACAATAAAAGAATAAAAAGAATAAAAAAATAAAAACTATAAAAACCCTAAATCACCAAAAAACCTTAAATACAATAAAAACCCTAAAATCCACTAAAACCCTAAAAACAGTAAAACACATAAATATCCCAAAAAAAACCCCAAAAACCCAATAAAATACTAAAATAACAAAAAAGAATAAGAAAACCCTAAGAACCCTAAAACCCATAAAGCCCATAAAAACCCTTAAAAGACCCCAAAAAACCCAAACCCACAAAAGTCCCTAAAACCCCTAAAAACGAAATAAAACCCTAATATACCATAAAAGTATTAGAAACATAAAAGACACTAAAAACCCAAAAAACCCAAAATGACCCTAAAACTCTAAAAAAAATTTGAAAGGTCCAAAAAACATAAACGATCATAGAAACCCAAAAAAACACATAAACCCCATTAAACCCCATAATACAACCCAAAATACAAAAAAATCTACCAAACCCCTAAATGACCCTAAAAAATAAATAAGCCCCCAAAATACCCTAAAAACCATAAAAAAATAAAAACCGCAAAACCCCCTAAAAGAACCTAAAATACCCAAAAATGCTTGAAGTCTTAAAAAATCATAATAACCCTAAAGGACACTAAAAATACTTAAAGACCCTCAAACATCCTAAGACAATAAAAAACGTAATTGACCCTAAGAAACCCAAAACCCACCTAAACAGCTTAAAAACTCTAAAAAAACAAATGATACTAAAAACCATAAAAACATAAATGCATTAAAATCCCTCAAAACCATTAAATCCCTTAAAACACCATAAAACACCTAATAATCCTAAATTCACAAAAACCATAAAAATAACTATAACCCCTAATACATCAAAAAATCCTAAAAACTATAAAAACCGCTGAAAAACCTATAGATACATGTAAACTAAATAAGAACCATCAAACAATAAAACCAAATAACCCCTTAAAATTCACAATAAAATCCTATAAATTCATGAAAAAACATAAAACACCTAAAACACCTAAAAACACTAAAAGCCTAGAAAACACCTAAATACCATAAGAATCCTTAAAAACTCAAAAAACTAAAAAAAACTAAAACCCCTTAAAAAATTAAAAAAACATAAACCCCCTAAATACAATAAACAACTAAAATCCATAAAAACACTAAAAACCCAAAAAAAACAATAATAAAAACAATACAGACCCAAAACCTTATAACCTACTCCAAAAACCTTATACCTAACACCAAAAACCCTATACCCTACACCATAAACCCAAAACCATATCCCCAAAACCCTATACCCTACACCCTAAACCCTAAAACCTACACTAAAAACCCTATAATCTACACCATAAATCTTAAAACCTAAAAACTATACCATTAACCTTAAACAGTATCCCCTATATGATAAAGACTAAACCCAACACAGTAATCACTAAAAATCTCAACAGACACTAAATCCCTGAAAGATAAAAATTCCTCTCAAAACCCAAAAATTAAACTAAAACCCTAAAATACAGTAAAAATTATAAAATAACCAAAAAACCTTAAAACCAACAAAGGAACCTAAAACTCTAAAGACCATTAAAAGATCCTAAAAACACTAAAAATCATAAAGTCCCTAAAAACTATTAAAATCTAGAATAACCCCCAAAAAACAATTTAAACCATAAAAAACCATGAAAATACTTATCAAACCCTAAAAATGATATAAAGGATGAATCCCCCACAAAAGTACCAAAAACCCATAAAAACACTAAAAACCATAAAATCTCTAAAACCCATAAAAATCCATAAAAACCCTAAAACCACAAAAAACCCTAAAACCCATTAATAAACCCCAAAATATGAATCACCCAAAAAGAACCCATAGAAAAATAAATAAACCTTGAAAACTAAAAATACCAAAAAATCTCTAACCCCCCCCCATAAAACACATTAAACCCCAAGAAGGGCCCTAAAACCAAAAATATAACACTAAAAGTCCATAAAACACTAAAATACCCTAAAATATATGATATTGAAATAAAACCATAAAATCCGTAAAAGAATTCCAAAAACTACTAAAAACCCTCCACCCCACAAAAAACCCAATAAAATCAATCAAACCTAAAAACCCATTAAACAACCTAGAATTCCCTAAAAACTGAAGGTAAAAAAACCAAAAAATCCTGTAGGCCCCTCAAATCTTTTAAAACCTTGATATCCCATTAAAAACATTAAAACCCCCAAAAAAGAATTAAAATAATGGTAAATGGGACACAAAACACTAAAACCCCCACAAATTCTAATAATGATAATAAAAACCATATAAAATCCTAAAATAATCATTAAAACCCTCTAACTCTTAAATACCCTACAAATTATAAAATCCCCTAAAAACCCTAAAACCCCTAGAACTCCTAAAAACTCAAAAAATCTTTTAAAACCCAAAAAACACCGAAAAACATTTACAAAACATAAAATCCCAAAAAACACCTAAATATTATAAACCCCTTATAAAATAATGAAATCCCCTAAAAGGTGTAAAAACCAAAAACAAAACCCTAAAACCCCTAAATATCCCTATCTCCCTTAAATACATGAATCCACTAAAAACCCTGTAAAACCCGAAAAACCCAAATAATCTTAAATACCTAAAAAACTATAAAAAACTTATATGATCAACTAAAACCTAAAATTCCCTAAAAACACCCTAAATGAAACTAAAAAACCTTGAAACCCCCAAAACCATAAAAGACCCTAAAACTGTAAATTACCCAAAAAACTCTAAAATTCAAAAAATTGTTTTAAAACCCTGAAAACCTAAAACCATAAAAACAATAAAAAATACATTAATTCCCTAATCCCCATAAAAACCCTGAAACAAAATCTCTAAATACATTAAAAACCCCTACAAAACTATAAAATCCCTTAAAACTCTAAAAACCCGTAAACCCATAAAAACCCTTCATCCACCATAAAAATCCTAAACCCCCTAAAAGCCCACAATAATCCCAAATAACTATAAAGACCCTTAAAATCCAATTGAAACACTAAAAACCCCTATGAAATCCTACAAACCCCTAAAACCATACAAAACCCTAAAAAATAAAAAAAACCCAAACCACTAAAATCCATAAAAGAACCTTAAATCCCCTAAAAACCATAAAAACCAATATTGAACAATAAATTCACTAGCAAACCATATTAACACGCAAAACCTCATAAAAATTCCAACCAACCGCTTAAAACACCAAAAACCCTAAAAACATTAAAACACATGAAAAATAGTAAATACCCAAAAATAATTAAATCATTAAATGAACTAAAAACCATAATAACATTTAACACCCTAGAAAATACTAAAAACCCAAAATTTAGAAAACCCCTAAAAACGTAAAAACCCTAAAAATACTAAAACACCATAAACCCCCAAACACCCCCTAAAAACCCTAAAATACCCTAATAAACCCAAAACCCCCACAAAATCCATAAAATAACATAAAATTTCAAAAAGACCCGAAATGTTTCAAACACTCATAAAAACCTAGAAGACTAAAAAACCAAAAAAAATCCCAAAATTACCAAAAAAAACCCACTAATGACCCAAAAAAATATTAAACCCCTAAAACCCTAAATAAGTTTAAAAACCATAAGAAACACTAAAAATAATAAGAACCACTAAATCCATAAGAACCTAAAATAATCTAAATTACCAAAAATCAAAAAACATTCCTTAAAACACTTAAACCCCCACCCCCAATCTAAAGAACCTAAAAAAGAAAAAATCCCTAATGACTTATAAAACACTAAAACCACTAAAATTCCCAAAAACTACTGAACACCAGTACAACATTAAAACACTAAAAAATTAAATTACCCTTAAAACATTAAAAACGTAAAAAACTCAAAAACCCCATAAAACCTTATGAACCCTATAAATATTAAAACACCTAAACCCTAAAAACAACAACAGAAAACAAAAAATTCTTAAAAAACACTAAAATTCTTAAAATTTCTAAAACCATACAAATAAAAAAATCATAAAACAATAAAATCCATAAATCTGAAAAAACATTAAAAAACCCCCAAAAACATGAAAAATAATAAACACCAAAAAGACTTATAGAACCGTAAAAGAACCTATAAATCCTAAAAACCACATAAAACCCTAAAACCCCTAAAACCCTAAAAGACCATAGAATCTAATAAAGCCTTATTAAATCCAAAAAAGTCCCTAAAATACTAAAATTCATAAAACCATAAAAACCATTAATTCCCCAAACCCCTAAAAAATTAAAAAACTTAAATCTCCCCTAAAATCTAAAAACAATAAGAACCCTAAAATCCTTCAATACCATAAATACTACTAAAATCCCTAAAACACCAAAAAACCAAATATCCCAAAAAATAATTAACCAAAAAAACAAAAACAAATTCTCCCAAAACACTAAAAACTAGGTAACCCATAAAAGATTATAAAAATCCTAAAAACACTAAACAATTATATTGACCATAAACACCCTAAAACATCTATATACACCTAAAAGAAACTAAACCCAAATAAAACCCAAAAACCCCTAAAAATACAAACATAAATCCAAAAACATGCTAAAAACCGTAAAAATAAGAAAAAAATTAAACCCCTAATGAGCCAAATTTAAATCCTAAAACACGCTAAAAACCATAAAAATCCTAAAACCCTATAAAACCCTAAAAACCTAAATACCCCTAAAACCTTAATCCCCTAAAACCCCAAAATATCTAAATCCCCATAAAAGAAAAAGAAAACCCTAAAAGCCTAGAAATCCAGCCTAAAATCCTAACATCCAAAAGGCCAAAAAGTCCCTAAAGCACTCTAAACACCTAAAAATAATAAAAACCCTAGAAGTACAAAAAAGCCTTCAAAAAATATAAAACCCTAAAACCGATTAAAAATAAAACAACACATTAAATCCCTTAAAATTCTGATAATACCCGAAAATATGTAGAAAAAAACAACTGAAATCTATTAAAACCCTAAAATATTAAAAACACATTAAAACCCTACAAACCGTAAAATTACCCTAGAAACCTCAAAAGAACCCAAAATCACTAAAAACCCCTAAAAATATTAAAACCCTTAAAGGTATCTAAAAACCCCTAAAACACAAAACAAATAAACTGGCCTAAAAACCTGATATCAATAGAAAAAAATGAAAAAAATCCATAAAACCGTAAAAATCCCGAAAAAGCCTAAATATCCCTAAAACCCAGGAAAACATTAGAAACCCTAAAAGAAGCTAAAATAACCCTAAATACCCAAAAAAACACCTAAAAACATTAAAAACCCTAAAGTCGCTAAAAACACTAAAACCATATAATACCCTAAAATACCATAAAATACAATAAAAAACTAAAATACTCTACAAACACTTAAAACCCCCTAAAGGACCTGAAAAACTATAAAATACCATAGAGGACCCTAAAACCAATAAAATTGTATTAGAAACTATAAAACCCTAAAAATGTAAAAGACCCCAAAAACAAAAACAACCCCAAAAGTCTATAAAAACTATACAAAAACCCCAAAGACCATGAAATCTCTCAAAACACCTAAAAACCCTAAAATACCTGAATCAAAATTTTAAAACCAAAAAATACCTAAAACCCTAAACCCTCAAAAGTACCTGGAAAACCCTAAAACCCATAAAAGAACATAAAACCCTAAAAACACTTAGAAACTCTAAAAACACTTGAAAACTCTAAAAGACTATACACAACTGTAAAAATCATAAAAAACCATATTACCCTGAAACAACAAAAAAACCAAAAAAACCCTTAAAAAATTAAAACCCAAAAACCCAAAAAAACCCAAAAAACCCTAAAATGCTAAAAAACAGTAAAACTATAAAAACCATAAAAGCCATAAAAACCAAAAAATCCTAAAAACCCTAAAAACCATAACACCCTATAACACCCCAAAAATCTATAAAACCTAGAAAACCACCTTAAAACCTCTTAAAACCAAAAATTACTAGAAAACACTAAACTAGCCTAAAACACATACAATGTGTTTTAAAAATCCCCAAACATTTAAAAACTCTAAAACCTAAAAACCCCGAAAAACCAGAAAAAATATGAAAAACATAAAAAAAACATAAATCCCCTAAAAACCATAAAAACCTTAAAACCCATACTACCCTTTAGACATACCTAAATACATAAACCTCCTAAAAACTTGTAAAAACACTAAAACCCAAAAACCCCATAAAATCGACTAAAATCATAAAAAAACTAAATTCAATAAAAATCAGTAAATTCCTCTAAATACTGTAAAAACCCTCTAATAATAACATCCCTAAAACCCCATTAAAACCCCTATAATTATATAAAATCCAAAAAACCAAAAAAAACATAATGAAATAAAAAATGAAAACCCAAAAAAAACCTAAGAGTCTGGAAACCCCATTAAAAACAAATAATCATTAAAATCTCAAAACCCCTAAAAACAGTAAAACTATTAAATTTTTTTAAAACCAATGAATACCTATAATTAAATAATACCATAAAATCTAAAGAGCTCCTAAAACCATTAAAATCACTAAATCCCCAACAAATTACCATGAAAACCCATAAAACCCCTAAAAGGCCACAAAACCCCAAATAAAAATCCCATAATTACCCTAAAAAGATAAATATCCAAATGTACCCTAAACCCACACTAACCCCCCCACCAAATACTTAAAACCTGAAAACCCCTAAGAACTCTAAAAATAAATAAAATTTTTAAGAAATCGTAACACACTTTCAAAAAACCTAGAAAACCATATTCCATTTGAACACTATATAACCCTTAAAACCCATAAAATCATTAAAACCCTAATAGGATCCTAAAATTGTTGAAAACAGTTAGAAACTTTTTAAAAACAATATAATAATAAAATCCCATAAAAATGTAAAAACCCCTAAAAACACATTCAAAACCTAACAATATTTAAAAACCCTCAAAACCCTAATAACCCTAGAAAACCATAAAAAACCCAAAAACCCACCCATAAACAACTAAATCCCCTAAAATCAAAAACAATTCCCTAACACCCCGAAACTTTTCAAACCCCTAAAAACCCTAAAACCCTAAAAACTCAAAAAACACCTAAAAACCTCAAAAAACCAATAAAGTTCTAAAAATTCTAAAACACCTAAAACGACACTAAAACCCCATAAAACAATAAAATCACACTAAAACACTGGAAACACTTAAAACACTAAACAAAATTAATGTCACTAATACCCATAAAAACCTTATAAACACTAAAACCCAAAATCCCAGAAAACATTTGGAATATCACAAAAATCTCAAAATCCAAAAACTATTAAAAACCCCAAATCCCCCAAAATCAAAAAAATACTAGAAAACACTATAAACATTATAAACCCATCAATAACCAATGAAACACGTAAAACCCAAAAAATTCCATAAAAACACTAAAACCCTTAAAAATCCCTAAAATACTTTATGAAAACTACAATATCAGGTAAAACATAAAAAATTTATAAAACCCTAAAAAATCCTAAAAACCCTTACCCCCCCCCCCCAACACATAAAAGGACTTAAATAACCCTAAATTCCAAAGTATCCCACTAAAACCCCACAGAAAAAGTTATAATACTTAAATAACTAGAATAAATCCACCCCCCCCCCAAACACTAAGGAAACCCCAAAACACCCAAAATCCACTAAAATTATAAATACCCAAAAAAACCCTAAAACTCCTAAAAATCAAAAACCCAAAAACACTTACTCCCTAAAAACACTAAAACCCCTACTATACCTAAAACCATAAACACCCAAAAACCATTAAACCCATAAGAATCCTAAAAAACCAAGAATCACTAAACACCCTAAAAACCCCTAAAGCCCATATAGACAATAAAAATACCAAAAATACCCTTAAAACCATAAAAACATTAAAAGTTTATCAAACAACTAATAACCGTAATACACCCCAAAACACTATAAAACCTTAAAAGAAAATAAAAATAAACAACAAAAAATATAAAAAAATTAAAAAAATATGTAATCTCTAAATAACTAAAAAACTATACTAAAGAACTCTAGATTCCAAAAATTCCCAAAAACCCAAAACCCCCTAAAAACAAAAAAACCCTAAAAAAGTAAAAAACTCAAAAAATATTAAATTCTCTAAAACCCCTTGAAACCCTTAAAGCGACTAAAAATCCCAAAAAGCAATACAATAATTTTAAATCCCAAAAATTCAAAAAAAAACATTAAAATCCTAAAACTCCTAAACCCCTTAAAACCTTAAATATCGTTAAAAATAAAAAATACCCAAAAAACACTAAAACCCTAAATGGCCTAAAAATCATTAAAAAATATAAAACCCTTAAAACCTTAATAACATTTAAACACTAAAAACACATAAAATCCCAAATGAATCAAAAACTCTAAAACCCTTAAAAACCATAAAATCCTTAAAACCACAAAAAATACTAGAAACCCATAATTACCCGAAAACCCTAAAACACTAAAACCCATAGAAATCATGAATACCCAAAAAATCCTAAAATAATCTGAAAAACCTACTCTTAAAAGACATTAAATACACTTAAATCCCTAAATGACGCTTAAAACCCCTTAAAACACTTAATAACTCTAAAAACATTTAAAATATCCTAAAAATAATATAATTACAAAACCCAAACTCCCTAAAACCCCATGATAACTCTAAAAACCATAAAACCTATAATACCACTAAAAACCCCTAAAATCCATAATAAACAAAAAAAAATTATATTCCCAAAAAATTCCCAAAAACCCATAATGACCCTAAAACTCTAAAACCATAAATAACCCTTAAAACCACAAATATTCAAAAAAAAAACTCTTTAAAATCCATATAAAACACTAAACACCCATAACACACCTTAGAGACTCTTAAAACCCTAAAATAGTAAAATATTAAAACCCTAAAAAGTACGTAAAAATCCTAAAATCCTAAAAAACACTAGTAACGCTAAAAAAAATTAAGCACATTAAAGAACCTAAAATTCATCACCATCCCCCAAAAAATAAATAACCCCTTTAAAAACCTAAATACAACAAAAAACTATAAATCCTAAAAAGCTCCAACAAACCATGAATAACCCTGAATAACCTAAATCCCAAAAACTCTTAAAAACCCATTATAATCCATAAAACCCCTAAAACCATAAAAATACCTCAAATAATTAAATACCCTAAACCCCCTGAAAGACAAAAAAAATACCAAATCCCCCTAAATCACCCTAAAACACACAAAACTCATAAAAGACCCTAAAAACCCAAAACCACCTAAAAACTCTAAAACCCCAAGAAACCCATACAAGAAATTAAAGAATCCTAAAATACCACAAAATATCCTGAAACCTCAAAAAGATTCTAAAAACCATAAATGTCCTAAATGGCCCTAAAATCCCTAAAAGACTCTAAAGTCCATAAAAGACCTTGAAAAACCAAAAAACACTACAGGTATATAATACCAATTAAATCTGTAGAGGATGCTAAAAATCCATAAAACCTGAATTGATCCAAAAAACCAAAAATAATTAGAGGATCCTAAAAAAATATAAATCAGTAAAGGACACTAAAAATCCAGAAAACAATAAATGATCCAAAAAATATTAATGGACACTAAAAACCCAAAAAACCACAAAACACTAAAAGATCTCATAAATAATTAATAATTATTTTAGAATACTAACCCCCCTAAGAATAATAAAACCACATAAGAAAATCTTATAAAACCATAAATGACCTGAAAACACCAAAAAACACCTATAATCCCCTATTACCCCCAAAAAACCAAAAGACACTAAAAACCCAAAACCCCTAAAAAACCTAAAAAGAAGGTAACAACCATAATTACGTTCAAATATCCAAAACATATTCAAAATCCAATAATCTCTAACACACAATATAAAACCTGAATCCCTTGAGAACATGAATAATACCCTAAAACCCATAAAACATCTAAAATCCCTAAAACCCATAATTAAAACCTAAACAAATAAAAACCAAAAAACCAAAAATCCCTAAAAACCATTAAAATATATTAAGACCCTTTAAAACCTAGAAACCCGAAAAACCCCTAAAAAATAAAAATTTAAATTCATAATATCCATATATATTTCAAAAAAACCCCTAAAATACCCAAAAAAAATCCCTCATAGACATAAAAGCCACTAAAAACCTAAAACCTCCCAAAAACCAGGGAAAACCAAAACCCCCCAAAAACCATCAATGTTTCAAAACATCCCTACTACCGTAAACTCCCCTTCAAAATCAAAAAAATCCCTATTGAATGTAAAATACCCCGAACACCAGAAAGACCCTAAAGATAATAAAAAACATTAAGACAATAAAAAAACCCCTTAATAACATAAAACCCCTAAATGGCCCCAAACACACTAAAACCCATAAAAACTGGAAAACTAAAACCACAAAAAATATAAAAACCATAAAACCCATAAAACCCATATAAAATCTCTAAAACCAAAAAAACATTTTTAAACCTTGGCAAACCTTAAACCACTAAAAACCTGATAAAACCTATATTCCAGAAAAACCCTAAAAACCATAAAAATCACAAAAAAACTCGAAAACCTATAAAAACCCAAAAAAATCATAAAAAACATAATACCCATAAAACATTAAATGCATTGACACCCCCACAAAACCCTATAATCTTTTAAAGACCCAAAAAACTTTTAAAAACCCTTCAAACTGAAAATAATCATAGAACCCCATAAAACCAAACAAAAACTAAAAAATCCATAAAAGCATAATGACCCTAAAAATTGATAAAACCCCTAAAAACAAAAATAACCTAAAATCTAACCAAATAAATGAAAAATACCTTAAACTAAAATAAACCATAAAAACACGAAAAAAATTAAAATTCCCTAAAAACCATTGAACCTCTAAAAACAGTAAAAACCATTAAATACCTTAAAAAACATAAAAAATATGAAAAACATAAAATACATAAAAACTATAAAACCCATAAAAACACAAAACAAGTCGAAAACCATTGTAACGTCCCAGATCTCGGTGCAACAAAAAGGTTCCTCGTACCCAATTGGTCACATAACCTCAAACTCGTTTCCCCAAACCCCATAGCTCACTGACTAGAAGCGAGGGACTTGAGTGGGATAGTGGAGAAACTATGAACTCAATGGACGAATAACATAGTGGAATCAAATAGTAAATAGTTCCAGAAGCAGTAATATGATACAACCGATGTAAACAGTGGAAGAATAATTGTAAATAAACAATTGGAGCACATATATAAATGATGCATGACAAATGTATCTAGGAAATCATCCAAAAAATTAACAACGATGGAAATAAATTACTCAACCAAAGTAAAAAATAAAACAAGTAAACATCTACAGCATCGCAAGCCTCCACTTGGTCCCATGCTCATTAGCTCTAGAGAAATCAAGTACCTGCTGATGAAGGGAGCTTTCCCTTATCAATATTTGAAACCATATAATTGGTTTGGTCCCAACAAAATGACCCAAATATGGTTTTAGGAGAATACTTGTAGGTAACCAACAAAATATCTATTCTTAACCATTAGTGAATATATATTGCAGGAAATATGGAAAATGGTTTCCTAAATAAAGAAGTACTCAGAAATAAACAATCCTACAGTTTCCAATTACATTCATTTACATTTATTTTTTATTAAAACAATTGAATAACGAAACCCTAGGATCTAGACTATGCCATGTATCCCATGTGAAATATAAAATCAGATATCTCAGAAGACCATCGGATAATCATGTAAGATCGAGTACAAGTTTGTGCTTCGCCTTGGCAGACTCCTCAAAATTAATCAATCACAAGAAACCCTCTAGGAAATTTCTCATAGTTTAACACATCTTGTGAAAAATTTTGTCAAATCAATAAGATATAATGACCCTATGGGAAATATCACATGGTCTAATCCCTTTGTTTCCCAAAAACAAAGTCTCTCTGAGGAAGCACTCATCCTCAATTCCCCTTGTGGTCTTTTAACGATAAACTATAAACTCTCTAAGGAAGAACTCGACTTCAATTCCCCATGTTTACACGTAAGGATATACTATACACACTATAATGGAGCACCCAATTTAAATCCCCCCTATGGTCTCTCAATGTAAATGTAACTGACACTCTAGTGAAGCCCTCAACATCAATTCCCTCTATGGTCTAACTAAACCAAGTTCTCACATCCCTCGGTAATAATATCATTCAGAAACGATATGCAGTAGACCAACGTAATACAATCTACAACAAGTATACTATGTTACAATGCATAACACAAGCATTTAACACGAATCAATAAGAAAAAAATAAAACCTAACAAGTAAGGCGAGGAAACAAGTTATGTCTCATGGACAACCTAGACCAAACAACCATAAACATTCAAACATAGAAACACACAAATGGGGTGTCCCCTAAACAGTCAATTTAGCATAATACATCTATCAAAATGATTAATATATCAATCATTATAAGGCAAATGATTTTGGGTTTAAAATTTCTTAACATGAAATACCTGAACCATGGGTAATCAGCACATAGTCATAAAAAATTTAAAGAAAAACTCTGAAAGGAATGAAACCACCAACATCAACATTGTAAGATGAACACCCTTGAATGCCTACCCTTGAATCGGCCTAGAATTTCATTGATATACAAAATGGTCAAAAACTTTCTACCTTGGATAACACTATAGTTAAGAGAAAATAATAAGAGAAGATCAAGAAGAAGGAAGAACTCACAGAACTGATTCCAACACACTTGTCGGAGTTCGGATTGGACATCAGATGGAGAAATGGGGGCTCTTACATTAAGATCATAACTCTGAGTCACTCATGGTTGAACCAAGGATAGAAAAATATGAATCTAGATATTAGGCACCACCCCCGGCCCAATTAATCAAATAAAAAAAATGTACATGGTGTGTTCATTTAATTTACACACCATGTACTAGCCTCAACCAACCCCCGCATTAGGCGGTCCATATGGCCATGTACTCAGCTGTTACACGACCAGTACACGGCTACCCTCGACAACCTAGTACACAACATATACTCAGTAGTACATGATGTGTACTCATAAAATTTATAAAATCTTCATTTTCCTTCAACAACACCTGAAAACAAGATCCATACATAAAAACATGATCTAGGTTCTTACAAACATTCCCATGAAAGTAATTTGTCCCCGAGTTTCCCTTCCAATGGTGGTGGAGAAGAAACTTCAAAAAACACTGGCCACTGGAATCGAACATTAGCCCCCCTCTCCCATGTCTCATCATATACTCAAGAGTGCTTCCATAACACCTTTTCTAGAAGAACATACCAGCAAATGAGAACCTTTGTACTACGATCCACAATCTATATTGGGTACTTCTCAAAGGATACATCCAACTCCAACCCTACATTCTCGGGTTGAAAAAAGTGAGATGGGTCTGAAATGTAAAGTCATAACTAAGAACCATGGATGCCATTGGGCATAGCCTGGTACCTTTGAGGTAACTACAAAAAATAGGTAACCAGCCCGACTCTCTGCAAAATCTCAACCGGCCTAACGTATATTGGTGAATGATTTCCCTTTCTCTTAATCCTCCTATATCCTGGCCTTAGTGTGACATGAAATAATACATGATCTCCAACCACGAAATCCAGAGTTTGTCTCTATAAATCATAATAATATTTCTGGCGAGACTATGAAGTAGCCATACACTTTTGAATCAAATCCACATTCTTAGTGGACTCCTGGAAAAATGAGGTCACATCATAGCTACCTCCCCTACCAGTAGCCAACATTGGGGTGATTGGAATGGCCTTCCGTACAATGCTTCATAAGCTTCCATAAGAATCATCACCTGAAACTTTTATTTTAGGAAAATCCACAAGGGATATGTGTCTCTCCCAAGAACCCCTGAAATCTAGGATGCTTTCTCGTAGAATGTCCACTAAAACCTGGATTTTGAGCTTCGACTGTCCATCTGTCTATATTTGTTATTTTTAATCAGATGTACTTGTTTACCCAGATCCCTCTTTAGTCCCTTCCATACACGAGAAGTAAAACATGTGTCTCTGTCTGAAATGATAGAGTGTGGAACCCCATGAAAAACCAGCAACATCTCTCTTCATACCAGCCCAACAATACTGATGGTGTAAATCATAATAAATCTTGGTGACACTAGGATGAACTACCCAAACTGTGGAATGAAAATCTCATATCATCTCTTCACATATGTCTACTAGCACCCAAATTCACCCAATAAAATGAAAAAACTCATCATTTCCTATGGTCAACCAAGGATTATGGACCTCTCCTGGGAAAACCCCCCATAGTTCAAGGACTTTAGAATATTATAGATTCATCATTCACTCTTGATCCAGAAGAGTAGAGGTAACAACTACATAAGAAAGAAATGCATTACCCTATTTTTAATGCACCTCCAAATGCATATTATAGAACATATCCATAAAATACCACTCACTTCTGGATCATGAACTGCCTATATCTTAGTCCTCCTACTCAAATAATCATCTACTGCATTTCTCTTCCTAGCCGTGTAAGAATGCTCAATGTCAAAATACTAAAGGTACTCATCCCACCTTCTCTCTCTCAAATTCAGATCACTCTGAGTAAATACATACTTGAGACTTTGGTGGTTAGTGAAAACCACAAAATTCTCTCCCAAATGATAATGTCTCCAACAACATAAATAATGTACATGTGAAACTAAATTGGGATCGTGTGTCATGTAATTTCTCTCATGTGTCCTCAATTTCCGAGATATAAACCAAATGACTCCACCCCCCTACATAAGAACTAATCCAAAACCAATATCGAATTCATCGTTATAAATAGTTTAACTCTTTCATAGTTCTGAAAAAACTAGTATCGGTGGTGAATTAAATCTCCAATTCATCTCTTGAAAGGATGAATCACATGAATCAGTCCATAATTACTTCACACACTGAATAGTCAGGCCCATCAGTGGTGCTTCTAATCATGAAAAGTCCGGTATAAAAATTATGTAGTAACCATCCATCCCTAGAAAACTCTGTACACAAAATACATTTTTTTGTTTCTCCCAAGAAACTAATACTCCCACTTTCTCTGGGTCTACTGATACACCTTTCTTTGAGATAACATGAACCAAGAAGTGAATATGATCCATCCAAAAGATGTATTTTGAGAGCATTGAATATAACTGATTCTCTCTCAGTGTACTCAAAACAATCTCCATATGGGCAGTATGGTCGTGTCAAGTGTTTGTGTACACCAAGATGTTGTCCAAAATAACTACCCCGAAAGAATCCAAGTATGGATGGAACACTCGATTGATCAGCCACATGAAATCTACTAGTGTGTTCATGTGACCAAACGACATAACTACATACTCTTATAGACCATACCTACTCTGGAAGGCTATAAGAGGTATATATGATGGTATAATGTGAAACTGATGATAACCAGATATCAAGTCAATCTACGAGAACATTGGGTTTCCTCTAATATGAATTAAGAGATCATCAATCCTCGACAAGGGATATAAGTTCATAACCATCAACTGGTTAGGCTTCTGATAATCCACGCAATGTATAAGGGTTCTGTTTTCCTTATTCACAAAAAGGACAAGTGAACCCCAAGGAAAAGTATTGGTTCGGATGAAACCCCTTGCATGTAAATCCCCTAACTACATCTTAAGCTCCTGTAACTCAGTTTAATCCATCCTATAAGGAGGAATGGTCAAAGGTAATGCTCCAAGCACTATATCAATAGAGAAATCTAACTCACCCTCTAGAGGTAAACATGAAATGTTTTGAAGAAAGACATCCTTGAAACGGTCCACCACTACTGTAATGTCCAACTATGAATTCACCTAGTCATATAGATAAAACAAGAAATCTAGGATTTAATTCCTCACAACCCAGGATTCTTGGGACTAGATCATCTCCCCTAGATATCCCATTCTCCCTTTTGAAGAAAATACCCTCCCTCTGGTGACGTGAAACTCACCAAGCAGTGATTGATGGAAAAATGGCCTGGAAAAAGACTAACCATTCCATTCTAAGAATGATATCGAAGCTTGCCTTCCTTAATAAATAGAGATACCATAAGAAGTGACACCCCCAACCTCAAGAGGGAACTACTTGCAATGACGTACACTAGTTGTACTAATCCCCAATAGTGTATATATCATCATCACATCCTCATAAGTAAAGCTATAGAGACCATGAATCTCCACAATAGAAACAGATATAATTCTATTGTAAGCCCCAATATCAAAAAGAGCAGAAGATGAAATTGTGGAAACTATAATCGAACCTCTAACTATCGAGGGTCTGGGATCCTTCTCATGCTGGTTCTGCTCCGCTTCAATAGTCAAACTTTTACCATGACCCTGTGACCCTACCTAACTACCCTGAGTAGATCCACCCTAATTTAACTGGAAGCTGGTTTACTAGCTACCATGGCCACAACCTCCACATTGTCCTGAATGACCAGATGAACTCCAGTCCCCTAATAGATGAGAAACTTGTGGTCATGAGCATGAGCATGGATTTATAGAATAACTCTTATCACTAGGTGATGGTGAGGAAAACCATAAAAAACATTGAAGATGTCCTATATTTCCTCAATATCAGCACTCAAATGGGTCTCTTGGGCAGTGAGGTCTCATATGACAACTCTTCCCACACTAGTATCATACCACCTGGCTACCTGAAGAAGTATCATGTCTACTTAGATCTCTGCATGTAGAATCCCTGAGATGTTTCCTACTATTAGTCAGAGGAGTGGAAACTCTGTATACCAAACCACTATAGATAACAGATCTAGTATCCCTTAGATTATGCTCAGTAATAAGAGCCTTGTTGACTAGAAGATATAAAAGTCAACATGAAGATGTTCACCTGGGATTGAATGTCATGTTGGTGACCATCCCCAAGCTTCTTGGACAGAAATAACACATCAAACCTGGAATGGGTGTAAAGAAATACAACTATATGAAGCGAGATGAATACTCCACGACTGAAAGAGTACCCTATTCCAGACCCATGAAATCTCGGGCTCCATTTTCCCTCATGTTCTCTAGGTAGAAATAGTCATAGATGGTCAGTTGGAACTCATCCCAATCCATAACTCACTAGAGTCCCACCTATGATATCTCATCCCACCATCTCTTGGTGAAATCCCAAAGCATGTAGGATACAAGATTCAACCTCAACTCAATAGGTGTTTAGAGATGCTAGATGATAGAAATCATGGCTTCTACTAAGACTTAGAAGCCTGAGGTCCTCGATCCCCAGAGTAAGTGGGAAGATGATGATGTTGAAAAACCTACATCAACTCTCATATAGATGGGGCAAGATGCAGTGTTCCCTGGATGGTATGAATCATCCTAATAAATCCTTCACAGAAATGTGCCTCATCACCTATGTCCTGTATAACAGCTAGTGCCAAGACAGGCATGACGGGAGGATATGCTGGTAGTCCCTGATCTTCCATTTTTTGTGTCTAATCGTTGCCATGTACCTAGTGTAAAAAACGGTGGATTTCACGGTGGCATGACTTTTCATGATCAAGCACACACCGTAGTTTAAGAATATCATGGACTAAAACTTATAAGTTTATGAAAGGAAAAGGGGAAACAAAAAATTCACGTTTTTCAAAACATTGATACCCAATGTGTATGACCCCTACCAGGAATGTTCCTCCAGTGAAACATTGTATACGTTATTCTTTTCCTCCTTCCCAAGATCCTCTATATGGATAAACCTCACAGTTCTCTCTTGGGTAATAGTACATGGTTTGTTTAACCTAAACATGGAGTGTACTACCTATGACTTAACCTCATGTGTCATTAGTCCAACGGTCCGAGGAACAGTAGAATTCCACATGGCGTGTTCACACTGGACACAATGTGTTCTACCCAAAATTTAACCACCATGTCGTTAGTCACATGGCTGGGTAAACGGTCCTTACAATATGACATATACAATCCAAACACTACATGCTCTATGAATGGTTTCCCAAGCCCATGTACCTGGTCACATAGTTATTTACACGGTTAAAGAATACATGGAGTGTACATAAAGTGCATAGAGTGTGCTTAAGAAAAGTTGATTCTTTTAGAACATAAGGACACATGGCATGTGTTCATAACACCACATTTCGATTTGTCTTTGTTTCTTGAAATTAGACCTCCTAAAATTATCTAGAAGCCTTAAAAATGTAAAATTTTGTCCAAATTGTAATGAAACCGAAATTTCAAGGAAAATTTTTTCTTAATTTTCTTTGGAATTTTACGAGTGCGCAGTTTCTCACGGCACCTGATTCTGAGGCCCGGTGTTCCTGGAATCAATTTTCGAAGTTTAGCTTGGGTACGTTCAGTGAACGAACGAGCGGGTTTTCCTAACTTTTGAACCGGAGCTCGGAATCAAAATCTGAGGGCACCGATGGAATCGCAGCACCAGTAATTGCTTACGAAGACTTTCCTGGGGTTGTGTTTGCTCGGGAGGAGATGTTAAAAAAATTTGAGGAATAAAAATAAAATTGTTTTACAATTTATTTTTATTTCTTTACCGGTGGGTTAAGTGTGTGGAAAAAGAAAATTCTAGGAAGTTGGGTTGGGGCCCGCACGAGCCCCCACCTCCTTCAATTTCCTCAACACCCTTTTTAAACCCCCTCTCTAGCATTTAATTTTTCAACTCCCCACATTTAATTTCACGACAATTAAACGACTCATTAAATTAGACAACACACGTTAATTAATTCATGAATTCAATTTGATTTTCGAATTAAAGTTGGTGTTTGTGTCTGTGTGAATAAAATAAGACAAGGTCTTATTTTATAGTTGGCGGAATCGTTGGGTGAATCAAATGGGAGGAGACTCTAGCACTCTGAAGAACGTTCCTCCTCGTCGAAGAACGCAAAGAACGACGAAGAGCACAAGTTCCTCGAAGATCGACGATGCGCTTCTCCACGATGTTGTGTACCGTGATGCCTACAATCCTCTTCTCCATGACGGCGTGTACCGTGATGCAGATGAACCGCTTTACGCGACACTGATGATCCTCTTCCACGACGCCATCTTCTGCGACGTCTTTTCCCGCGACGATCCTCGCTCGACAACTTCTCCAAGTAGGGGGTTTGGTTTAATTTAATTTATGTGGATTATATCCTCAGCCTATTATTAAATTGTTGATAGTCGTTGAGTCTTCTGTTATCGTAATAACGGGAGGAGGTCGAACCGCATGAACCCGACAAACCCTCCTCCCCCTTTTGTTGGTGGTTCTTATTGCTGCACGAGTAAAGGCGGCGTGGTGCAATGGCACCGCGCGAAAACAGTGAAGAACGGGCGAAGAAGCGTCGTGCTATCGCGCCGCGCTGATACGGAATTTCGAAGGCTCTGATGTTTGATTAATTTACGGCGGATCGACGGGTGATGATGGAACAGGCCGCAGGGGTGGTTGAAGACTTCGCAGTGAAGTGCTGGTCCTGGGAGGACCACTGGTGAAGGACGCAGGCAAAAAGGACCACCGGAGTGTGTCCTGAGGTCCGCTGAAAGGCCTGCCAGGGTGCCCCGTCGGCACGGCGGCCGGAGGCAGCGGTGCCCGCCGTGCCGCACAGAGGGTCCGATGCGGCTTCAGTGGCGGCGGCGGTACCGCAGCCGCGCGGGACTGAGGGGGGGGGACGTGGCACTGGGCCGCATCCGCAGGCAGGGAACGGCCCCCATGTGGGGGGCCACGGCGGCAATCAAGGGGGCAGCCACCCCCTTTGTGCGGCCGCTCGGCCGCGCCGAGCTGCCCCGCTCGGCCAGCGCCGAGCCGCCCCGGGCTGGACCGGCCACACCGGGCCGGGCCACCCAGGCCAGGCCAAGCCACACTGGCAGGGCCGGCCGGGGCCCTAATGGGCCAGACCCGGACCAGGTTCGGGTCGACCTGGTTCGGGCCGACCCAGGGGGGGTTGGGCCGGGTCGGATCCGGCCCTGACCCCCCATTTTCAGACCACTTCCGGTCTTTTTCCCATATCATGGGCTACAGACTTCCGATCAATGCACTGTCAGTTATGATGTGATCCTTGGATTGAGACGTTTGTTTCGGTATATTAAATTCATGGTTTTGAATAACTTTGGGTTCGACTGGGTTGGTTCGAACATGAAACCAACCGGGCCCTCGGAGCGGAAACACTTATAACTTGATTTCCGGACGTCCGATTGACATGTCGCTGAATTTGGTGGATTCCCCTTAGGGATATGGATCTTTTGGATTACTATGATCTAGGTTTACACACAATTGGAGTATGGTCGGGTTGGTTTTGACTTAAAACCCAACCGGGCCCCTAGAATGAAAAAGCCAATAACTCTCAGACCGGGCATCCGATTGACGCGCTGTCTGTCATGTTGACTTCCTCTTGCCGAGACAAAGCATTGGGATACATCAACTCCAGACTATGTGTCAGTTGATGTATTGACCACTTGGCTCATGGAGTGGACCCTCCTTCAACGAGCGTTCTATGTGCGGAAACCCTAGAGCTGGCTGTTACTTGACGATTGTTGATCGATCGACTCGGTGTGTTTCGGATAGCCTAGTGGGGAGCGCTTGGTTGTAGCAGCAGACCCATGACAGAGGAGCGCTTGGTTGTAGTGGCATACCTGCGGTACTCAATAGAATGATTACCTATGGAGGCTATGAGGGGGAGCGCTTGGTTGTAGCGGCAGACCCACGGCGGAGGAGTGCTTGGTTGTAGCGGCAAACACGCTGTACTCAACAGAAGGAGTACCTCTAGAGGCTATGAGGGGGAGCGCTTGGTTGTAGCAGCAGACCCATGGTGGGAAGCGCATGGTTGTAGGAGCAGGCCCACAGTACTCGACAGGTGGAGTACTACAATAGTCCAAGGATAATGGGGAGTGCTTGGTTGTAGCAGCAGACCCACTGTACTCGATAGAGGAGGAATTTCACAGTAGCTATGGTTTCGACATCATGATTAAATCATGGTTTGAGCTGAGTCTTGACTTCAATCAATATCTTCGATATGATTGAATTACTTTCCTATGTGGTTTGGGCTATGTTATCCTGGGTGGATTGGTTGTGCTATCATGTGCGGACGTGATCAAACTTGGGCTCGGATGTTGGATCCGAACTGGAATTAATGACTTTGTTATATGTATGAGAATATACCTTAGTAGTGTTGGATGTTACTTTATGATTGTATATTTTCTTTGTGGTTTATCATTTGTGGATTCAGGGAGACCATCAGGGGTCTCGGGGGCCCTACTGAGTATCGTATATTCATCCCTGCACGGGCTTCGCCCGCACTACATTGTGTTGGTTGCAGAGGACGGACATCACTGATCGAGGTTGAGGCTTGTAGAGCTGGACGGTTCCCATAGGAGGAACCCATGACGAGTCGGTGCCCAGAGGTGGATATCACGATGAGACGATACCTGTAGGTGGACCACTAGACGGGATGCATACAGGGTGGATGGTAGGACTTTAGGAGCGGAGGAGGCTATCTGTACCCACCCTTCAGGTGGGATTTCCAGTTGATGGCTGAGCGTTGCTGATTTACTTTTCAGTTGTTGTACTTCCTTTCCAGTGTACTTTACTTTCAATTTGGGTTTGTATTCTAGCCCCCTTACTTTTTCGCACTTACTTGTACTCAGTTTACTTAGTGTTTGGTTCCAATTGTACTTTGTGGTGTTTTTTTTACTTTTATAAAGGCAATATCTTCCCAGTTAGCGGGATTTATGCCTTTGGTACTTGTCGCCAGCCCCTGGCCTATGGAAGGCGGGCTTGGGTTAGTCATGGAATGGGCCCCGAGAACGGGTCGTGACACAAATAATGATAAATTATGATCCATGATAGCCCATACTTCCATGAATCCAAGCATGGAATCCTTATTCACATCATTACATGACACAATTCAATTAAAGTTCAAACATGATCCACCAAAATTTGATCCAAGAGGGCCCATAACACCTCAGGGAACAAAGATTGTTGTCCATCAAGATGAAAATTTACCTTTACCAATACCCTAACAAAATAGTAGGTATTCTATCATGGAATCTATCACAACAGCAATCTTATCTAGCACAACATCTATCACAACAACATTCAATAAGTAATTCATATTATATAGAATGACAAGAATGCATGACATATGATCTCTAGAAAGTGCATATATGATGCATGATATGGTATACCATCATCTCCTTGGGTTGGAACAAAAATAGAACCCCAACTATATAAATCATTACTGCACAAAACACGTGTATCTCCCAACTGTGAAATCAAATCAACAGTAAAAATTGTAAAACCAAAAAAATCATTATTCAATGTAACATGGCTTTTCCCTATACACGGGTTAGCTACTCCTTGGAATAGTTTATTACAAACTATCTACTCCTTCATATCCCTATCTATTAGCTCCAAATAGTAAGACAAAATATAAAAGAACCTCCCTTTGATACCACATTGTAAAGTCTTGGATTCGGGTGCCGCCCAAAGGTTCCCAAAACTTGGTTGGTCACATGACCTCATGCTCATTTCCTCAAAAGCCATAGGCCCGCCTAGCAACAAGGGCCTTGGGTGTGATAGTGGGGAAACTATTTCCTCATTGGTATAGTGAGACAACAAAAACAAATAGTAAACTATATCTGAAGCAGTAAAACCATAAAAAAAAGTAAATAGTGGAATACAAATAGAAAATAAACAACTAGAGAACATATCTAAATTATGCCTGACACATGTATCTAAGATAATAGCCAATCAATTCAAAATTATGGAAATACTAAACTCATCCAATGTAGAAAATAAAACAAGTAAAATTATGTATCATCCCAAGCCTCATCTTGGTCCCATGCTCTCTAGATCAAGAGTAATCATGTACCTGATGATGATGGGGGATTTTCCTTATCTATACCTGCAACCAAATAATCTGTTTGGACCAAAAAGCATGACCAAAATTGGGTGTGAGACGAATCTAGGTAGGTAACCACCGAAATATTTGTGCTTAACTGTTAGTGAATAGGTAATTTCAGAAATATGAAAAATGAAGAAATAAACAAGGAGGTACTCAGAATTGAACAATCATACAGTTCCAAATTACATTCATTTACATTCATTAGTTATTAAAACCATTGAATAATGAATACCCAGGATCTAGCCTAAGATATGTATCCCCTATGTAGTAGAGAATAATATGTCTCAGAACACCATCTAACAATCATGTATGACTAAGTCCACGCTAGTTCTTTGTCTTGGCAGACTCTTCACAGTCAATCAATCAGAAGAAACCCTCTAGGAATGCTCTCACAGTCTAACCCCTCTGGTTCAACATATCTTCAAATCAATAAGATATAACAACCCTCTGGTAAATCTGACAAGGTCTAAACCCTTTGGTCTCACATAAACAATGACTGTCTGAGGATGCACTCTCCGTCAATTCCCCTTGTGGTATTTTAACGATAAACTGTAGACTCTCTGAGAAATCCCACAATGTCAACTCTAAATATGACCTTGTAACGGTATACTATAGAAACTCGAAGGGAGAACTCACTGTCAATCCCCCCTATGGTCTCGCAATGTGAATGTAACAGACACTCTAGGGAAGCCCTAAACGACAATTCTATCAATAGTCTAACTACACCATGTTCTAAGAGCCCTGCTTAGTACAACCGTTCACAAACAATATCCATCAGCCTAAAGTATTCCCAACTACTACAAGACTAAACAGTTACAATGCATAACACAAGAATTTAACAACCAACAATAATAATAAAAATCCAACCTCACAAGAAAGGCATGTAAATAAGGTATTTCTCATAGTTAATTGGGTCCAAACAATCATAAACCATCAAATAAGGAAACAAACCCACATGGTGTCCCCTAAACATGCAATTTACCAAACTACGTCAACGAAAACACTTCATCTATTAATCAATCTAAGGAAGATGATAATGGGGTTAAAATTCAGTAACAAAAAATACATGAACCATGGGTAATCGGAACATAGGCATATATAATTTATAGAAAAACTCCAAAAGGCATCAAACCACACACCTCAACATTATACGATGAACACTCTCCAACATCGCCCCTTGAATCAGCATAAAATGTTGTAGATCTTTAAAAAGGTCAAAAACACTCAACCATGGATAACTCGAGAGAGAGGAGAAGACAAGAAGACATGTACAAGAAGAAGGAAGAACTCACCAAGGTTATTCCAACACACCCTTTTCATTTTAGATAGTACATCAGACGGAGAAACGGTGGCTCAGACTTAGATTTTCTCTCTCGGTCGCCCCTAGAAGAACCAAGGCTAGAAGAAGATGAATCTTGAGATTAGACGTGACCCTAGTCGACTAATCAAATATAAACATTACAATGTGTGTTCATTTAATTTAAACTCCATGTAATATCCTCAACTGACCCCCTCATTAGGCAGTCAACACAACCTTATACTCAGTCGTTACACAACCAGTAGATGGCGTGCACTGAGAGAATTTCTAAAATCGTCCTTTTTCCTCAAAAACATCAGATAACAAGATCCATAACTGAAAAGAATATCTGGGTTATTACGACCATTAAATCCCCTAAAAACCCTAAAGGACACCCAAATCGTAAATTGATCCAGACCCCCTTTAAACCCCTAAATGACCCTAAAACCCCTAATATCCCTCAAAGATCCTTGAGACACCTAAAGGCCCCAAAACCACCCAAAACACCTATAGACACGAAAACCCTAAAAACCCCAAAATTACTGTAAAAACCCTAAAATCCCTAAAAACCATAAAAATTCAAAAAATGTAATAAAACTCTCTAAAATCACAATGAGACCCTAAAAACACAAAAAAACCCTAAAAATGATTGGTCAATTGCAATCTCCACCACGCAACATAATGTCAGGAAAAAATCGATGTAATCATGCATCCCCATAGACTTGACAAAATCACTATCCCCTAACCCCCAATCGCAAACCACATACCACCAATGGTGATGCTTAATGGACCAAAAAATGTATAAAATCCCAAAAAAACCCATAAAACACCCAAAAATACCATAAACTCTAAAAACCATAAAAACACAAAAAACCCAAAAAATCTAGTAAAAACCATTAAAATTATCTTAAACCCTAAAAACGCAAAACACCCAGAAAACCCTTTTAAACCATAAAAACCCTAATACCAAAAACCATTAAAGCCTGAAAACCCCTTAATCTCATAAAACCCGAATACCACTAAAACTATAATCACCATAAAAAATTTAAAACCCCCTCAACCCTACAGCCTAAACCATACACACAGAACCATATAAGCTAATCCCAAAATCCAAAATCCTACACAAAAGCCCTATACCCAACAACCAAAACCCAAAAACCAAAGCCCAAAACCCTACACCCTAAATCCTAAACCCTAAACTCTAGACAGTAAAACTTATACCCTACACCCTAATCCTTAAACACTACACCCTAAATGCTATGCGTAAAAACCTATACACCAAAAAATAATTCCTAAACCCTATACCCTAAAATATAAAAGACAATAAAAACCATTGAAATGATAAAAGTACCTAAAAATCAATAGAAAACCCTAAATTATTAATAACCATAAAAACCTAAAAAATCCAAAAAAAAAAATTAAACCCTAAAATACCCTAAAACCATAAATTACCCTAAAAATTCTAAAGAACCCCAAAAAGATGCTAATACCCATAAAACATATATGATTCTAAAACCCCAATACAAAAACAAATATATATATATAAACCCTTAAAACCAAAAAACTTATAAAAACATAAAAAAATTAAAAAAACCTAATAAATACTACAAAAACCAATAGAAACTCAAAAAACCATAAACCAGTCAAAAACCCCTAAATCATAGGAAACCTAAAATTACTTAAAACACTAGAAAATATTATAAACCATAAAATATTTGAAACCTGTAAAATCCCTAAATACTGTAAAACCAAAAGAATACTTAAAACCACTAAAAATATATAAGACATTAAAATCACCTCAAAACCCTATAAAACCATAAAACCCAAAATAAATTAAAAACCTAAAAAACACTAAAAACCCAAAAACCACAAAAAACCATAAGATCACATAATGGCCTAAACTGTATACCCTACACCCTAAACCCAATACCATGCCCCACAAACCTTATACCCTACACTATAAACCCTAATCATACACTCAAAACCTTATAACCAATATCCTAAACCCAAAAACCTACGTATTATGACCTATGCCCTACACCGTAAACCCTAAACACTACACCTTAAAACCTACACCCTATAACCTAAACCTTATACTCTACATGATAAACCATAAAACCTTCACATTAATACATAATAACTACACCCCAAACCCTAAACCCTAAACCCTATACCCTAAACCGTATACCCAAAAAGACCCTAAAAAACCTAAAACACTAAAACAACTTAAAACCCATAAACCCATAAAAACCCTTAGAAACCTAAAGTATCCTAAAACCCCCTAAAACCGTAATTTTTTTAAAAAACATGAAAATCCTTAAAATATCTAAGAGTGTAATGAAATCCTAAAAGTCATAAAACATAAAAATATAAAATGACATTTAAATGTATTATAACATCTAAAAACCATAAAACCCTTTTAAAACCCTAAAATTTACAAAAAAAATCCTTAAACCCCTAAAAACCATAAAACCCCTTAATCTCTTAAAAATTAAAATATCTGTACGAATCCTAAAAAGATCTTAAAAAACTTAATCACTCATAAACCACTAAAATCCCTAAAACCCCTAAAAATAGAAAAAATTACAAAAACAAAAATAAACTCTAAAAACCCTTAAAACCTCTAAAAACCATTAAAAGTTCATAAAACCCTTTAAACCCACTAAAACCCCTAAAAACCATAAAAGCCTAAAAACACTAAAATCACTAAAAACCACAAAAACCTTAAAAGTCAGAAAATAATACTAAAATCCTAAAAACCTAAAAGAATAGAAATGCCCTAAAATCACCAAAACCCATAAAAACACTTATAAACGTTTCCATACACCTTTAACTCTAAACCAAAACACTATAACCAAAACCATAAGACCTAAAACCTAAACCCTAAACCCTACTCTCAAAACCCATTTCCCTACAGCGTAAACCCATATCCTTAAATCCTATATCATATAACCTACATCATGAACCTCAAACCCTAAACCTTAAACCATAAACCCGTCACTTTAATCCCCAAACCCGAATCCCCTAACCCTAAACCATATACCATATACCATAAAACACCCATGAAAGCACAAAAATAATAAAATAACCTAAAAACACATCAAAAGAATTTAAAACCCCTAATACCCTTAAAACACCCTAAAACCCCATAAAACCATAAATATCCCAAAAACCAATAAAACCAAAAATATACTAAGAAACTCTAAAACCCCCCTAAAATTACCTAATACCTCCAAAAACATAATAATAGTAAAAACCACAAAAAAACCCACAAAGAAATCCTTAAACATAAAAAAACAAAAAACACCCTAAAATCCCTAGAAATTTCCAAAAACCCGTAAACACTAAAAACCCTAAAAAACAAAAAAACAAAAAAACCCCGAAAAAACAAACGGGAAAACATAAAAACTATTAAAACCACTAAAATCAAAATAAAACTAAAAACCCCTAAAACACAAAAAATCACTATAAAATTACTAAAACCCTTGAAAGACCCTAAAACCCTAAAAACCCAAAAAATCTGTAAAATCAACTAAGAATCCCAAAAAACAATTAAAACCCTAAAACCCATAAAAATAAAAATAAACCCTAAATTATGAAAAATATTAAAACCCATCAAACCTTAGAATACCCAAAAAACACTAAAACCATAAAAAAGACTAAAATCCATAAAAATTTCTAAAATCCTAAAAACTCCAAAAACCCCCTAAACCCAGAAAAAACCCATAAAACCTACCCCCTACATCATGAAACCTAATCCCAGAAACCCAACCCCATGGCCCTACACCCTAAACCCCGAGTAATAAAATTAAAATCATTTACACTACAACATAAAACCCATTCACTATACCCTAAAACTGAAACCTTAGACCATAATACCTAAAGTCAACATGTTAAACCCTAAAACCTAAACACTAAACCATATATATTATAAGATAAACCCTTGAATATCCTAAAATACTTAAAAAACAAAAACATCCAAAAAACTGTAAAAACAACTAAAAACCAAAAAAAATCCCTAAATCCCTAAAATATGATAAAATAGCCTTAAAATCCACTAAGTACCCTAAAACACCTAAAAATTTAAAAGACCCTAAAACCCTAAATATCTCATAAAGACAGTAAATACCCAAAAACATAAAACACCCTAAAACCCAAATAACACACTAAAAATCCCAAAAAAAACATTAAAAACATAAAAATAGTAACACCCTTTAAATCAATAAATATCCAAAAAACTCTATAGAATTTAAACCATAAAAACCCTAAAACCCTAAATAACATTTAACCCCTAAAACCACTAAACCCCCTATAAATAAAGAAAATCCAAAAACCCGTAGAAAGACCAAAAACCCTTAAATCCCCCAAAAATCTTAAATATCCCCTAAAAACCCTAAAACCCCCAAAAAATCCAAAAAACCAAAAAAAAATTAATTCCCATAAAAACCATAAAACCCCTTAAAATACTATAAACCACAAAACCCTAAAAACCTTAAAAACCTTAAAAACAAAAAAAACACTAAAAACCCATAAAAACTAAACACGTAAAACACCTAAAAACCCTTAACCCTACAAAAAAGAATCCTCTAGAAAACCCTATATCTCATACCATACACTATGAACCCTAAAACCTAAAACCTAAACAATAATCCCTACACCCTAAACCGTAAAACCAACTCCTAAAACCATATACCCTACACCATAAACCCCAAAACCTACACCCTATGCCCTAAACTATACAACCTAAACACTAAACCCCATATCATACACCGTAATCCTTATACTATACACCATAAACCCTACACTATAAAACCAAAACCCTAAACTCTAAAATTTAAACCTTACTCTATAAACCCAAAGGACCTGAAACCCTAAAAATAAATAAAGTACTGAAAACCATAAAATACCTTAATAACCCATGTAATTCAAATACAAACTCCCTAAAACCAACAAGAAAAAGTAAAATACGCCAAAACCCTAATTAAACCCTATGGTTTCAATCAGCTTCTTTGGATCACTTTGCTGGTGGCTTGGTGTGTTGGTTGCGCTTTTCATCTGGTTAAGGTTCTGAATGAGATGATGGTCAAGATGGTTCTTGTTTTCTTAATGGCTTTGGCTTTTCTACGACTTTTGGGGTGGGCTGATGCAAGGGGTTGGTTAGTTGGGGCCACATGTGTTAGAGGGGATGATGGTGGTGAGGGATGCCAAAAACTGAGGTTCTATATGTTTCTTGTTGTTTGGCTGGGATGTGATGATGCTAAGGTTTATGTTTTTGGTGCTGGTAATTCTGTGTTACTGGTGATGGATCTGCCTGGTGAGGATTCATTGGATGCTGGGAAGTGTGTGTTGGCTGGTGGTGCTCCTAGGTGTGGTATGCTTGATGTTGTCAGAATTATAGGTTCTAGATGCTAGAAACTAAACTGCTGGTTGTTGGATGCTGCTCAGGTGAGTACAATTGAAGGGGGTTTTGGTTGCTAGAAACTAAGGTGGTGGAGCTTGGTGGATTCTTGGTTAAGGATGAGTGATGATGAAATGGGTGCCTATGAGGTGAAGGCGTTGAATGCTATGAAGCGTGATGAAGGTATTGGTTGGTGCTTGGTAGGGGCATTTGAGCTGCCGAATGCTGGAGTTGGATGAGTGGTGCTGAAGCTGCTGTTGTGTCTGGTCTTTTGTGTCTTTTCATTTTCTTTGTTTTTCTCTTTTTTTGGCATGCGTGGTAAGGGATTTTTGGGTGTGGGTCATTTGACCCCTGCCCTCCCTTGTCTGTTGTGTCTCTTTTTTCTTTCTAATAAATTTGGGGGGTCGAGAATATCCCGACCCTCGCATCATCCTTGCCTAATAAACCCCTATAAGACCCAAAAAAACTAAAAAACCTTAGAAGACCCTAAAACCCGACCCAAACTCTAAAAACCCCTAAATACCACAAAACATCCCTTCAAACCCCTTAAAACCCTAAAATCCGAACATCCCCAACCCTTTAAACCCCTAATAACCATAAAAACATTATAAAAATCTTAAAACCCATAAAAACTATAAAAAAATCATAAAGGACCCAAAAACCCCCAAAAACCCCAATAAACCTCAATAAACCAACAAAAACCCTAAAGACCTTAAACCCCCAAACCCCCATAATAATACCCTAAAAATAACCAGAAACCCTTTTAATACAATAATAGACCCAAAAACTCCTAAAACCCCTACAAAACCCTAATAACCTAAAAAACCTAAAACCCCTAAAAGACCCGAAAACCATAGAAAAGACCCTAAAATACCATAAATACCCTAAAAATCCGAAAAATCCAAAAACCACATAAAAACATAAATATCCATAAAAACTATAAAACCCAAAAACCTATAAAAACACTAAGAACCCTAAAAACACTAAAAACATTAATAACCCATAACACATAAAAAACACCAAAACTGCAAAAAATCTTAAAATAATAAAAGCCAAATGAATCCCTAAAACCCCTAAACCCAAAAGAACCCTAAAACCCATAAAAACTGAAAACACACCTAAAGCCATAAAAACCCAAAATAAAATAATACCCCTAAAATACCCTACAACCCTAAAAGACCCTAAATGGACATAAAACCCTCTAAAAATCCTCAAAAACCCTATAAACCCAAAAAAACCCTAAAACTAATAAAACCCCTAAAACCCATAAAAATGATAAACCCTAAAAAACTAACAACCTCTAAAAACAACTAAAACCCAAAAAACACATAAATATTATAAACACTATAAACCCAAAAAATTATAAAATATCCAAAAACCCTTAAACACCATAAAATACATGAACAACCATAAAAACACTAAAAACTCTATGAACCCAAATGACCCTAAACCACTAATAAGACCCTACTCCCCATAAAAGTCAAGAAAACCCCACCCAAGCCCTAAAGGATGCTAAAAAATCAAAAGAAACTGATAATACCCTACACCCCTAAAATTTCTAAAACCCCTAAAATACGTAATGACCCTAAAACAATAAAAACACTAAAAATAAACTTTAAACCAAATATAATACAATAAAATCTAATTAAATCCCATTAAATATCATAAAATCACAAAAAACCTACAATATCAACAAACTCTAAAAGTAACTTAAAATGTTAAAAAACACAAGAGGCCCTAAAACCTATAAAAAAATATAAAAACCCTAAATACCATGAAGGTCCTTAAAATCATTAAACAACCATAAACCCCCTAAAAAATATTTCAAGGACCCTAAACCCCCCCCCCAAAGCACCCTAATAACCCAAAACCCCAAAAATATACCCTGAAAATCCAAAACCCCAATAAAATAAAAATGCCCATTAAACCCCAAAAACCCCAAAAATCATAAAAGGCCATTATGGACACCATAAAATGTGTTCCATGCAGGTTTCTACCAAATTGAATTTTTGAACCACACATAGGAAAAAATTGATGATTTTTAGTAGTAATACATCTTAATTCCAGATGAAGGAGTAGATTTGATTTCCATGTGTCGTAACCAAAAACTTCTCAAAGTGAGAGTGGAAAGTACATTGTGTGATTCTATATCTTCCATGGGGTTAAGTGATGGTAGATAATGATATTAGATCCATGAAATTATCAGGATCATGGGTGCAGGGGTACAACCCTCTTGGTATGAAGAAGCCAGTTCACCAAAGTGAGCCACCCAAGTACCCCAAGTACTGTCGGCACACAATCCCTTTTACCCCAAACAATTTCACAAAAAAAACACATTCACCCATGGTTCCATATTTTCTTATAAATATACCCTTGTTGTCTTCATTTGGAGGGACAAACTATCCCAAAGGATGATTACTACTCTAATCACCCTATTTCTTCTCTCAAGCCCTCCAAAACCTTTTATGTAGTTCTCTAACACTAGAAGAGAGGGACTTAAGGGGGGAGTAGTGTAACATAAGTATATTATGTGTTAAAAATAAATACCAATTGTGTTATTCAGTTTCCAATCAACTATATTTAATAAGACTCATGTTATTATGGCATCCCTCCTTTTTAAGGCATAACTTTTCATTACATTTTACAAACAGAGGATCTTTAAAGTCTTGGGTCTTGGAAATCAGGAACATGTTACATGAACACAACATAAAAAATTCTTCTAAAACACTTTTATGGCTTAATCAAAGGTTCCTCATTTGTTCAATTAGTGCATCTCATTTCCTGTAGATAAACATCAAAGGAAAGGGTGAGCAGAAGGCCTAGTAAGGGTAAACAAGGGAATCAATGTACTTGTGATATCAATAAGAACATGAATAAAAACATAAAGACATGAGATATGAATGAATAGTCATATAATAATGAAAATAACTTGAATAATAAATTTAATATGCGTCTAAAAGATTTTATTTATACATTCATGAATATATCACCAAGGTCCATCCCCAAGGTGTCATAAAAATTAAAAAGGATATTCACCAAGGTATTGTAAAACTTTTTATCTCTAGAGACTAATTCTTTACCCAATTCATTAGAGCACTATCAGGGAGCACCATTAATATTTTTATAATTTAATTTGAGCCACATATATCATAATCAAACATTTCATAAGTAACCCAAATGGAATCAAAGAAATGGGTTTCATGTCAAAATCGTGACGTTTAAAAAGTGCTTAAAAATAAGATCATTTTCATTCATAACCCAAGGAAAGAGAGTGAGGGTTATATGTATGTCAATTCCAGAATAAAATATATCATATTTATAAATTTATGAACACCCATTGAAACTAAATAAGTATGGGTATTCACATAAATAAACAATAGAATTTTTGAGAGAAAGAGATAGAAATTTTGAGATGAAATTTATACTGCATAAGGGATATATAACATGGTTTTATAAAACATTGAAAAGTGAGGGGAAAAGGGTCACCCACACATAAATAACTCATAATATATTATGGGTACTGAATAAGATGATGGTATGTATATTTGAATTGCATAACACATGAAAAGGAAACAAGAATGAATAGAGAAGATGTGATTTCTCTTACGAGAAATTCGACAGCCTAACGGGGTCACTTAAAAATTCAGAAAAAATAATTGATGATAGAAGAAAAGGTCTCTCAACTATTAGACATTAAATGGACAGATATGAGAACATATAAGAATATACACTAAACATAAATATATGGAAATTAGATGAAACAATATAAAGGAAGTCATGACTTGAAAGAGGAGGGTTAAAGGATCCCTTACCTTGAAGAGTAACTTCGAAAGCTTGAAGGTTGAGACCTTGGGAGGCTTGAGGGAACCTTGGGAGGACTCCATGGGAGGTATAGAGACCATAACGTCGTTGGGAAGGATTTGGAATGGAAATAAACGAGGGAATGTCTTGGTATTTATAGGAGAAATGAATGGACAAAGCATTAATTGCCGAGGGATGCCTCATCGGTGGTATTGAAAAAACCATGGGATTGAACATGTAATTTTCACATGGTATTGGACACTTGGGACACCTCATACCTTTTATTACTATTCATAAGTCGACCAGAATTATTGCATAATTATTACATCCTTAATGATGTCATTAAACACCCGAAACTCAAAAACTGTTTTTCACTATTCACTGGAAATTCAACTTTCTCAAAAAAATCCAAAAAATTCAACATAACCAAATATCGATGCTATTATTTCAAAAATGAACTCCATTTTATGAAAATAATTTTCTTATTTTTTTAATGTAATTTGTAAATAAAAAAACTATTCACTGAAAATTCAACTATTTTAGAAAAATCTAAAAAATTCACCTTAATCAAATATCAATGCTCTGTTTTCAAAAATGAACTCCATTTTATGAAAGTTATTTTCTAAATATTTTTAATGTAATTTTTAAATAAAAAACTCTATTCACCTGAAAAAACTAATACTGAACCAATAATTTTTGAAATAGTTATTTACATATTTTATTGAATAACATTATTTAATCAAGGTGCCTAAATTATATTAAAACATTATTAAGTGAAGTTACTTAATCCATTTGGTCACATTACTAAACATAAGCATAAAATCACTATTCATAATTTACTATTCACCAAAATTTTAGTTGATCTTATTAGACTCTAAATTTCATACTGAACACAGTTTTAGAAGACCATTTTTTAAAATCATTACACATTTTTAATTATTTATTGTTTACATAAATATTTTAAAATATAATTTTTCTAGAATTAATCAATAATATACAAACTATTTTTATCTAGAAATTTGAAAATTCAAAAACTTCACCATAAGAAGACATCCCAGTTTTTATTTAAATCAAAGGATTACACAAGGCAGTTACGGTCTCGTTAGATAGCCCCTTATAACAGCAGCGTAGGACCAAAGAGTAAGGTGAGCTAGGGTGATAGAATCTTTGGGCGGGTCAACCAACATTTCATGAGTAGTTATTTCTATTAGATTTAACTTCTCGTGAAGGAAATTCTGTTCCAACTTCACATGATGAATTTCAGCTTGGGTTTGGTCCAGAGCAAATCCCAAAGGTGCTACATCCTTCCCGAGTTCCATCAGATGGTCTTCGATCGGCCTAAGACTACTGGATGGGGCCATAAAATATTCTTTCCATATTAATTAATCAAGATCACTTGTAATTATAGACAATAATCGCAACATTTGGTTTCCAATGGTCATATTGACCAATGGTCATATAACAGTCGAAACCCAACAGTCTTATTTTAATTATACTCATTTTATTAAATGAAATAGTTTTGTTGAGTATTAAATAAAACAACACACAATTTTAGGAAACATAATTTATTCAATATTTCAGGTTGTTACATTCTTCCCCCTTTAAGAAATTGCATCCTCGTAATTTTAAAATTGGGCTTGGAAATTTCATTTAAATTCCCACATCGAAAAAAGTGTCAGTAAAACTATTACTTTAAAAGAATGAAAGGGAAGTACAAAGGTCACCCGAGTTAACCCATATTGGATTCCATGTAGGAAAACATATATATGGAAGAGAAAAAAGGGTCAAGTACTGATAGAGAGTTCTAGAAAACATGGTTAAGAGAATGTTAACAACAAGAAGATCACAAACTTATGATGTGTTAAACGGATTTTGATTACCCAATAGGAAACTTAAACAAACAACATTTTTGATTTACGATCCTTTTTATAATTTTGAGGAATTCATTTTTTACATAGAATAAAAAAATAAGGAAATATACTTACCTTCAAGTAGAGTTTCATCTTTTAATAAGTTTCTACCAAGACCAATATTTTCACTAAATAATGAGAAATCAAAAAGACTTGGTCTCATCAAAATCATAGGAATCATCTTCTAGTGAATCACATAATCCACAAAATAATCACTATAATTTTACCTTTTTTTAGTCAGCAACTAAAACAAAAATGGTTAGTATGAGATCATATAATCCCCAAAAAGGATAATCCTTTATAAAAATAAATATGACTATTAATCTCCAAAATTAAACAAAAGTACCCAAAGTTCCAAAAGGCGATTCAATACACAATCATCCTTAAAATTCTTCAGAATAATCAAAACTATGATTGGAATCCAAAACTCAGAAGGATTTAATCACACAGTCTTCCCCAATAAATCTTTACATTTATCTCCAAATGACATTGACAACTATTAAAGTCTCATACTATGGTGTAATTAACCTATTCATATATTCTCTATGCTAGGATCATCTTTTTCCAGAAATAACCCAAATCACCATATGCCTACAATAAATACATAATTTCTTACAAAAAAAATTCAACCATTCCTCTTCAATTTAAATCATATAGTATTTTATTTCCCTTTGGCATATTGTTCTCAAAAAGAGAAGACATCATCTAAAATAACCTTCATCATTTAATCACCAAATAATTTTCCTATACAAAGGATATCCATTTGATAATACATAAGTTTCAAATATCAACTTATTCTTGATCCACAAAAAAGTTGGTGCATTAGTCAGTCCGAAGGGAATAACAAAAAACTCATAATTCCCATATCTTGATAGGAAGGAAATTTTTGGAATATCATTATTCTTCACCCACAATTGATGATAACCAGAACGAAGATCAATCTTAGAGAATAATTGTGCCCCACAAAGTTGGTTAATTAAGTCATCAATTCTTGGAAGGGAGTATTTTTTCTTTGCTTTTATCCCATTTAGTTCTCTATAATCAATGCATAGTTGCATTGATCCATCCCTCTTCTTCACAAAGAGAACAAGTGCTCCCCAAGGAGACACACTTGGTTGGACAAACCCATTTTCCAAAACATCTAGGAGTTGTTTTTTTAATTCCTCTAGCTCCACATTTTCCATCCTGTATAGGGACTTTGGCATCGGATGAGATCCAGGTATGAGTTCAATGGAGAACTCTACCTCTCTTTCTGGGTGAGGTCTGGGTAACTACTCAGGAAATACGTCAATATTCCTAGACGATGGGGACATATTCTACAAGAATAATTCCTTAGTGAGAAACATATTTCATTTATGAATCTTTTAACTAAAAAGGATTTTATGTCATAAAACAGCATGCTTAGAAAATTACATTTTTCTATAATTCCTTCATAATGATTCATAAAAAGCTTGCCATTAACCAAACATATCCACGGGAGTGTCGTAACCAAGATTGGAGCAAGGCCTATTTTAATGTACCAGTTCCCATTCGAGTGTAGCTCAAAGAGGTTTTTTTAGGTTTTACCCCTATGTACATCTGTGCCAGAGCCACCTCTACCTGCTCGTATCCAGACATGGATGTATTTGCATGATAAACTAGTTACTCAATAATCACCAAAATACAAGGAATATTTACTATATTTAAACATTTCTATAGTGTTCATCTAAATGTTTTCATATCCTAATTTCCATAAATAACTAAACTACCCTTTGATACCAATGATTGCATCCCACCTTTTTAATACATAACTTTTCATCACATTTCACAAACAGAGGTTCTTTGAAGTCTAGTGTCATGGAAATCAGGAAAATATTACATGAAAACAAAATAAAACATTATTCTAAACCACTTGTAAGGATTTATCAGAGGTTTATCATTTGTACAATTACTACATCACATATCCTGGAGATAGACATTAAAGGAAAGGGTGAGAAGAAGTCCCAGTAAGGGTACACAAGTAAATCAATGTACTTGTGATATCAATAATAACATGAATAAATACATAAAGACATGAGAACTGAATGAATAGGAATATAATAAGGGAAATAACATAAATAATATATTTAATATGTGGATACAACATTTCATTTAGACATTCCTGAGCATATCACCAAGGTCCATCCCCAAGGTGTCATAATAATTAACAAGGTAATTCATCAAGGTATTGTAAAACATGTCATCTCTAGGGATTAATTCATTACCCAATTCATTGGAGTGATATCAGGGAACACCATTAATATGTATTTACTTTCATGTGTTCCACATAGATAATAATCTATCATTTCATAAATAACCATAATGGAATCAAATAAATGGGCTTCATGTAAAAATCGTGTCTTTTAAAACGAGCTTAAAAATATGTTCATTATGTCATTTATAACCAATGGAAAGGGAGTGAGGGTTATATGTATGTCAATTATAGAATCAAATATATAATCTTTATATATTTATTAACACCCATTTAAATGAAATAATTATGGATATTCACATAAACAAACTAAATAATTTCATGAGAGAAAGAGATAGAAATTTGGAGACAAAATTTCTACAGCATAACAGCTATATAACTTGATTTTAGACAACTTTTAAAAGAGAGGGGACAAGGGTCTCCCACTAATAAATAACTCATAATACATTATGGGTACTGAATAAGATCATGTTATGGATACGTGAATGACATACCACATGAAAAGTAAACATCAAATAAAATTGAAGATGAGATTTCTCTTACGAGAAATTCGGTAGCCTAACGGCGTCACATAAAAAATTAAGAAAACAAATTGATGAGAGCGGAAAAGGTCTCTCAAAAATTAGACATGAAATGGAATTAAATGAGAACATATAATAACATACCCTCAACATAAATATATGGAAATTATAAGACACAACATTAAGGAAGTTGTGACTTAAAAGAGGAGGGTGAAAGGATCTCTTACCTTGAAGATTAACTTCGAAAGAAAGAATGCCAGGACCTTGGGAGGCTTGTGGGAACCTTGGGAGGCCTACTTGGGAGGTAAAAAGACCAGAACATAACTGGGGAGTATTTTTTAATGAAATTAATGGGGGAATGTCTTGGTATTTATAGGAGAAGTGAGGGGACAAAGCATTAATTGCCAAGGGACACCTCAACGGTGGTATTGGAAAAACCATGGGCTTTCCCCTGGTATATTCCCATCATATTGGCCACATGGGACACCTCATACATTATCGTACTATTAATATATAAACTTGAATTATTGCATAATTATTACATCCTTAATGATGTCATTAAACACCCGAAACTCAAAAACTATATTTTCATTATTCACCGAAAATTCAACTTTCTCAGAAAAATCCCAAAAATTTACCTTAAACTAATATCGATGCTTGATTTCAAAAATGAACTCCATTTTATGAAATTAATTTTCATTATATTTTTAATTTAATTTTTAAATAAAATCAATATTCACTGAAAATTCAACTATTTTAGAAAAATCCCAAAAAATCACCTTAACCAAATATCGATGATCTTATTTCAAAAATGAACTCCATTTTATGAAAATAATTTTCTAAATATTTTTAATTGAATTTTTAAATAAAAACAGTATTCACCTGAAAAACTATTACTTAACAAATAATTTCTAAAACAGTTATTTACTTATTTTATGGAATCACATTACTCAATCAAGGTGCCAAAATTATATTAATACGTTTGTTAAGTGAAGTTACTTAATCCATTTTGTCACTTTACTAATCAAAAGCATAAACTCACTATTCATAATTTACTGTTCACCAAAATTTTAGTTGATCTAATTAGACTCAAAATTTCATACTGAACACAGTTGTAGAAGTCCATTTTTTGAAAATCCTTACACATTATTAATTATTTAAGGATTACATAAATATTTTAAAATATACTTTTTCTAGAATTCATCAATAATATACATACTATATTTATCTAGAAATTTGAATATTCACAAACTTCACCATAAGAAGACTTCACAATTTTTATTTAAATTATAGGATTACAAAAGGCAGTTACGATCTCATTACATATATATCCCCTTATAACACCAGCATAGGACCTAAGTGTAAGGTGTGCTAGGGTGTGGGAATCTTGGGGTGGCTCGGCCAACATTGCCTGAGTAGTGATTTCTATCATATTGAAATTCTTGCGAAGTCGATTCCGTTCTAGCTTCACACAATGAATTTCGGCTTGTGTTTGTTCCAGAGAACAGCCCAAAGGTGCTACCTCCTTCCCAAGTTCCATCAGATGGGCTTTGATCAGCCTAAGACTACTGGATGGGGCCATCGAATCTTATTTCTATAATAATTAATCCATATCACTTGTATTTGTAGACAATATTCTCTACATTTGGTTTCCAACGGTCATACGGACCAATGGTCATATAACAGTCGAAACCCAATGGTATTATTTTACTCATTTTATGAAATGAAATAGTTTTGTTGATTATAAAATAAAAATAACACACAATGCTAGGAAATAAAATTTATTCAAAATTTTGGGTCGTTGCAGTGATTATCCCTTCCTAGAGTAGGATCTTGCGATAATCACTTCTCGGAATACCTACGAAGTCCCTTGAAGGCTTCAGAAGAGCCTCACCCAAGCATAGTCATCTAGATTATTAATCACCCAAGGTGATTCCTATGTTTTCCTTGCCCAATTTCCTGTAAAACCCTTTTCCTGAGTATCCTTGGTTCTCTCTACCCTCCAACCTATGTGAGTCATGAATTAGGCCTTCATTAATTCCACTCATCATAGGGACTTTCCTTTTAGGGATCCCTTTAATAAGAGGGATCACTTTGAAACTTCCACCTATACCTCATGATCTAAAAACCCATAGGGAAAGGAACATCAACATGTCACCTATTTGGATTTGAATTTATACAGCCAGTGGATTCCCAAACATGTCCTACCAGAGGGTTAGGATCCTCGAGATGTCTGTAGATTTGTATATATAAGGAAATAGGGACCCTTACCCTTGGGAAGATATTTAAGAGTTCCAAGTATTGAATTAAGATGATATGAATATATCTAAACCTTCTTGTATATGAGGCTCAGATCCTCTAGTACCCAGTTGGGAGGATAAGGACCACACTTGATTTTCCATTCAACATCAAAATAGATGCTCCTCCCACCGTGGAACTGATATTTGGGCATCCCACATGATGTGTGGCCCTATGTTTTCATGTAGGAGGTTTCATTGTACATCACTCTACCACAACATCCATTACCGACATTCCTTTCTTGGGTGAAGTGTAAAGAGGTAAGTTCATTTTCCCCACCCACTTCTATGGTCTCCATGGCCTCTTCCATCGTTGTCCTCCTCCTCCTCCACTAGTGAAAGAGGAAAAGTGTGTGGTGTGTTGAATCATTCACTTACTCTTATTTCTCACAATGAAAATGAATCACATGGTCTTATAGGTTATTAAAGATTATAATACCCTAATGATCCACCATTTAGATTGAACTATGAGAACTCTGAATACTACTATAACCAGGGTACATAGGACCCCTTCTTAAGGCCCGATCTCAACTAAACAACTTTTATGATATATGTCTCATGTATCTTCCATTTCAAACATTGATACCCATAAATTATCATGGACTGATACCTCTACCTCATTTATCATTAGATTGAGATGGATTGAACTATGAGAATTCAAAATCCTTCTCTAATAAGAATACATAGGAATCCCACACAGAGACCAAGCTCCAGGGGCATGATCCTCATGATTAAACCCCAATCAAAATTCCCATAATCCAGTCATCCTCTTTAGGAGTATGCCCCAAATAAAATCCCAAAACATCATGATTTAATACATTAATAATTTTCCATTTTATAGGGAATCCTATTTAGGAGAAAGCCCTAAATTATTTCTCTGAAAGGGACATACTCCCCTATAAGACGTACCTAAATACATGGGATTTGGTTATCATCCAAATAGGATACGTAGGAATCACCCATGAGGTTCAAAACTAACTCCAAAATCAACCCTTTTATTTTTGGTCATGTCCCCAAAGGGGTCTGATTAAACATGTAAACCCGTATCACTTCCAGGTTCCTTGGGATATTTTTGCATAATTCCCACACCAAACTTTTACTAGGGACCTTTTTCTTGGACATCCTACCACATGAAGTCAAACAATACCATTGGGTCCTTACCACAGGACCATAAAAGCTAGTATGTTTCCAATTAAGGGGAACTAAATTACATGGGTTCTACTTTCATTCACAAGGATCCGTTGGAAGCCCATTTATGGGTTTGATCCAAAAATCCTAACAACTTATGTCTCCGTAGATGAAGATAAACTCCAATGAGACATTTTCTACATGGATGAACATAAAATCCTGAGTTCCCTACTATGTGGATAAAAAACCATCATCATCATAATAATGACCAAAGAATCTCTAAATTGAATAGGAGGATACCATTTATTGAGAACCTCACATATATATATTTATATAAATTGATGAAGAACCTCATATATATATATATATGATTCGGAATTCCATACATGCTAAAAATTGATTTATAATCATGGTATGACCTACTTCATACATTATAATTAATGAAGGATTCATGAGGAAAAAATAAATCTACAAGAGGGTCCATGAGTAAGAAATAATTCCTCCCAAAAGGGTGTGATGAGCCTAACCTCCCATCCACTAAACTAATGTGATTTCTTAAGAATCATTGTTCAAAATGGCTAACAATCACCTTCCTTTGGAATACATGTTCCGTGGGATATATAACCATTGGATTTTTCTAGTACCGTGAAAAAACTAATTCAAAACAATTCAGAAATATTGATTCCTGACAAGAAAACACATTTTGTGGTAAACAAAAAAATGGTAAACATAATGTTAATCCTTAACAATGATGATAGTATTACCCACCCATTAGGACCCATTCTATAAAAGAGGGATATTCAAGGAAAAAAATCACTCATGTGTTCTCACAAATGAGTTGTTTCATTTCCATAGTTCATTGTTTATGTTTCTCGTATATACACTAATTGTTTTTCATAACACCCTTTGATCCAATGGATTCCATCAAGTTTTAACCCATGAACACCCCTACTTCTTCTCGTGTTGGATCTTCTTTCACAAGAAGGACTCCATCACCAAATCATAATCTTTAATGATGGGTCTCTAATGCTCTGGTTTGAGTGTAACATCAACATGGTACCATACTGAACATAGAGGAATCCCAACCCCCCGATCATCAAGCACCATCGATCGTCTAGTCAGTGACGACCGGTGGTCTAGAAGTAGATAGCATTGAATACTATCAACAATCTTTTCTTTACATTATCCATGAAATTAAATAAATGGTACCTACTATATCTCAAGGAGTTAGATCAAGAGGCCACCTAAGGCCTCATCCCAAAGACACATGAGTCATTCCTAAGGGCTCCTTCCAACAATCACCACCACTAAAGTCGTGTGGTTGTAAAACCTCAACATGAACATAGTTTTACCTTCAACAATCTAGACTAGGTTATTCAAACATCAAAACCCATGGTGTCCTGGAAAGGATTATAAAAAATCAATAGGTATTTGGTTCACACCATTCCCCCCTCCAGAGAATCCAAACAACCTAGTTTTGTGGTAAATAATGTGCATGAAGATACACCAGTTCACCTTCAGTCATCCAACCAGTAGACTCATTTTGTGCAATCCAATGAATTCCATCATTATAATCTGGTGGAGTACCTTAATTGGTAATATACAAATTTATACATTCACAAAGATTTCTAGATGCCTCGTCTAGTAGCATTCAAAGATGATTTCAAACCAAATATGGAGGAAAGGTACTAGCAGGAATATACACATGCCTACACCCACCTTGCTTGCCAGTAGGATCATCTTCCAGCACACAATGAATTCCACCGACCATGTTTGGCACAAAATAGTTAGAATACATGAACATCTTCCATAATTCATCAATCATACAACACATAATAATTTGGAAGCACCTAGATAAGTTAGTTAGAAATAACTGATGACAAGAAGGGGGAAGAATCCACTCTCTGTTCCCCACATATGAGTATTGCCAGTATCCATTGGTAGGGAAATAAGGATAGGAAAAAGAAAATATACCTAATCTTGACATGGAATGGACATATATTCTTATTCGAGTAACTCAAGTGACAAAATATATATTGGAAATGGAGAAAGGGCAGACAAGAATTCCTACCCATATCCTAGAATCATTAAAAATTATCATAATAGTTGAAATAAAAGTACTCAATTGATAGATAGATAAATATGTCCACATACATGGGGTTTCTTATTAGAATTTCATCTCAGAGAAGATACAAAACTCTTATCTCATCTAGGAGGGTCATGGAGAAAACTAACTCATAACATACGGAGAACCAAATCTAGGACATACTCCCATTCCAACTAGAGATAATCAACCTATCATGATGTCCACTCCAAGGTAGGCACATAAACATGCACATAACTTCCAAATTTCCCAAAACATGGCCCCAAAAAATATCAGAAGGCATTCGAGAAGAATTAATATCAAACACGGTTTGAAATTCAATATCCGATCTGGAATATGGATTCTCATAATGTCGGAGATCAGGAATCCCTAAAAAAATTAACTGTTGATGCCCAAGATCCTACCCTCACACTACCAAATTACAAAAGTAGTTGCTGCAATTATGAGTGTACTCATCATACAATTCATCATTGAGGCTTTATTCATGGAAATAATTTGGTCAATCATAAGAACATATCTCTTGATGAGATCCACGATAACCATCTATGTGGATAAAAGACCATGGATAAAGAGGGTATACAAATTTTTGTAATCCACTATGTTATTCCTCTCCATGATGATGTTTTTTTGTGAATTTTCCCTCCACAGTAGTGATTCTCATTGTCAATAGCATTCTACTCTTGAGAATGTAGTGATGTGAAATCCATCTTATATTGAGGAACAATCAAACACAAAGGCCAATCTTGTCTGATGCCTTATCACTGATAGGTTGAATCCTTTATTAGCTGGAAGATAGCCTAAGGAGTTTTTCATTCCCCAAACCACCCTTATGCCACTTATCTTTCAATGAAATAGAGTAACTCACTATCAATATTTCTAATTCTGATAAAATAGTAGGAAAACACCAATTTCGTTCTGATCAGCTCTATAAAAAGATGTAGAGAATATATTAAATATGTGGAAAAAATTTGATAACGGTGAAATATCTGTCATGTTTTGGCCTTAAGAGACTCCTCAATACAACATTCCAGAGAAGCTTGTGGAAGATTGTGTGCATGACATCTGCCTCAACATATTGAGAACCCTTTTCCCCCTAAGATAAATTTTATTACCAAATGTTGAGTATCAAACTCATTTTAAGGTAATAGGAGGGTTACAACACAAAACAGACTTGGCATCTCTCACAGATTCTTGAAATCTAATGACTAGGAAGCGACATGGACCCCTTCAATGTGCATGCCTTGATGCATTAATGATGTTTCATTGATTGATCCTATATACCCCATCTAGTTTTCATATCAATGGATAGGGTTACCATGGATTGTTTCATTTCAATGCACTCCAAATCCAAAAAATCTCACCTAAATAGGTATGATGAAATTTCATTTCCCCAGGCTGGATACACAAAATATATTTTTTTCATAATCGAATATATGATAAATAAGATAATGCCTCAACCAACTCTCACCTATGTCAGGATAGAAGAGAGAAAGATGTTGACATACTTTTTCATCAAGTTTTTATGAATAATGAGAAGGAATTCTTAATAGAGGCCAGCAATCATTAGATTGGGCAGATGTCGGGAATAGAACAATGGTCGTCCAAAAAGGGTGACACAAGTGAGTGTCAAATAATGCACACATACCATGTCTGAACCAAAATAGGTAATATCAGAAGAGAATATATGATAATATCATCCATTGAAGGTTAGGATCCACCTTAACCCATTGGTTTGGGGGATTTTTTAACCCAATCCTCAGAGACAACAATCAGGGCCTGAAGGGTTGTGAATGTCGAACAGGAATAGCCCCAGCCATCATGGATAGGGGATTTTAAACTTCAACAATCCCCTTCTTAGAGAGAATCAATATTCTATCAATTATGTAAGATGGAACTGAGTTAATATTCTAAATATTTCTCAACCCGTGGTTGGATAAAATCACTTAGAATTCATATGAATGAAATATCATAGAATTCCCTTTAGGTCAATTCCTATTAAAAATCTTCTAGTGAAAAAACAATGAAGTGGAAAAGGTCTCACATAGGATTTAGAATAAGGTGATCACATGGAAATACTATCATAATTCCTAATATGCACTATGAATATGTGAATTTCAAAAATTCCATCGTTGAAGACCATTCAAAACATAAGATGGATTTAGATGATTTTTAAGAAGTTCATGTTCATGAGATTGTCCACACTAAAAAAATGCAGGAGGTGGGCGTACCCAAATCTAGAGGCTCGAATAAAATTTGAGTATTCCCATAAACAATCGATCTCTACCTCTTAGAAAGAAACCTAATAGCTAAAATGTTAGGTTTTATACTATTCCTTACCTTCCCCCTATAGAAGGATAATCCCTCTTGTTAAAGGAAATATTTTCATAGTAAGAGAATGAGATGAGAGAGTTGAGAAAACTCAATGCATTGTTACTCCGATGTAGCCTTCCTAGCAGATATGCTCTAAAACATGAAACTAAAATCACACTTCCATTTGGCAGACCTCATCAAAGAGGGTTTACGCAACAACTAGTGAAGACCAAGAACATCCTATCAATGTGGGATATCAACCACCAATATATTTGGATCCTGTAGAAGTAGATCTAGAATTCCCCCATTGGGTGAACAACCAATGCAAGTTTATCCACATCTTTATAGACCCATTCCAAGGGGTTACCTGTGAAAAATACATGATGTGACACCACATATAGTCATACCAGCTATTGCACTATTTTAGGCCACAACCATCACACTTATCTAGGTCCTATCTGATCCAAAAAAAATCAAATTATTATGAACATCGTTGAGTTAGTAACGACTCGTATGGAATCCATTGTGGAACCGTGATCTTTGGTACAAATTGGAATGAAGGATTAATATAAATTGGTGGATCTTAATCCTCCCCTACGAAACCTTAGGAATAATTAATTTCCAATATTCAATAGATAGGGATACTTCGAGCATCACATGACACATTTCATCTCTTGTACAAATTCATGATGGGAAACCCTGAACAATAAGAGGCGGTGAAACTCAGATGCTTTGTAGAATCATTGCAGGGACTTTCCTTTGTATGGTACATGAGTTTGCAGTCTCAAACAATCATTGGATTAGAATAACTCTGTCATAACATCCTATTCTATTTTCGATCAACACTGTATAATAAAATAGTCTTTGATCTCACAAACTATAAGGAAATGGAGAATGAAAGAGACTCATACTTTGTTTCTCAGTGGAAAGGATTGAAATTTTTTTAAAACTAACACTCCCTTAAGAATATTTACTACTCATCTGTGTGGAAAATATCCATGAAGAATTGCACACACCATTGATTCCTATAAAATACATATGAGTGTTTTGAGATCTAGCTTCGATTGTGCAACAGGTGGAAAAAACCATCACAGAGACTAAAGCCAAGTCCTGAGTAATTCCATCAGCTCTAGGAAGAAGATCTAAAAAAGTAGAGGCCTATACAGTTAGACTTAACCATTCCTCTATACCCACTTCAACTTCAAGGAACTCATCGTACAATAGGTATCCACCTCTCATGCATCAACAGTAGTGACTACCTCATCAAGATGATCAAAGAAATCTGTGGCAGAAACAATTTAATGACTTGAAAATCAAGGTCTAATCTTTTTGAAATGACCAAGTCCCTGAATACATCATCCTAGCATTGGAAAATAGCGTATTCTAGTTGAAAAATCCCAATATTCCTAACAAAATGGAGATGAAGATCACCCAAACTATTTCTCCTTCCATCAAATTTTGGGGCACCCCATCCATAAATATTTCATTTTCGAAGGCATCCTACAATTTATGGGGGATTCTAGACAAGTGAAACTAAAAAATTCACCAGAACATATAGCATGTGTTTCTGGTATTGATGTAGAGGAGGAAGGTGAGTGGAAATAAGTAAAAAATTAAGAGTGCCTAGAAATTCACTGACTGGATGTTCATGAAAATAATTAACCAAACTCATGTCATTCTATAAACCTAGTTTAAACAACCAACTATTCCCCTTACTGTTTCCACTATAGAAAATCCAGTCCCATCAAATGCCCAGTCCTACAAAAGACAATCTTTAAAAAACTGAAATGTTCGGAAGGATAAAAAGAAGATATAATAATATGAGATCATTTCAAGGGGAATGATTTTATTGACCTTATCGGACATGATGACGACCATCTCAAAAGCATAGGAACAGCATATCCAAATGGAACAACAAGAGTCGGCATGTATGAAAGAATCTTCATCCTATGAAATGTTGATCTTTTGTTTTGTTAATTTTATTCACTTAATGGATCCCTTATAACGTGATGAGTATTACTATGAATCTGAAATCCATATAATTGATTTTGGTGAAAAAGGATAGGGTTATTAAGGTTGAGGATATAGTGGAATATGGGGTCATGGTAGGAGTCATTACTTCAACCACACCCATGCTCAAACAATTTACACAACCAAAACTTGTGGGAGAGCCCTCCAGTGAGCTCAACATAAAATTAGGGAACTCTCCCACATATGTTAAGGCCTTCCCTGACATGAACATCTTTGAAGACTAGTTAAAGGATACCCCACCACCTCCTTGGAAAGTGGAAAGACCTAGTCGTCATAATCCACTCAGAGTAGAAGTACTTCTCTCTTCTGCCCCAAGAGAGGGTACATCCACATCCAGAAAATAATATCCCAAGGAACATACAATAGAGCATCTCCATGATGAGAAACACAGACCTATTGATAAAAATTTTATTGTTATGAAGCAACTAGAACATGTACCAACCATTTTTTCTATCCTAGACGCCCTTAGTCTGTCGAAGGATCTCCGAGAAGCACATATTCAAACCATCCCTCAAGATTTTGAAGTCAATGTCAATGCTGAAGAGGATTACCATATAGAGAATTATCGGAAATAATTACATATGATCATATATTTCACGGACCATGATGAAGATGCTATCGTACAAGGACACATCATGACCCTTTACATATCTGACTTCATTATTGACCCTAATGTCCTGTGAGACTTCATTGAAAATGGATCATGGATCAACCTCATTCTGATTTAGACACTTCACCTATTAAGTATCATTGATTCCCACTTGTCTCCCTCCACTCTAATGTTACAAGGTTATGACACGAAATAGAAATAATTCCATGGATTTATTACACCCATAACTCAGTTAGGGGATCTTGTGTCTATTTCAGAGATCTTGATTCTCTAACAGGATACAACTTTCAATGTTCTTCATGGAATTACTTGGATACAAAATCATGCTTCCATTCCATCATCATACCACTAGTGTCTAAAATATTATGTCAACGGTCAAAGTGGTACATTTCATGGTGGTAAGGCCCCATTCAATTCTTTTGAATCTCAATACATTGATATAGAGTTCTATCCAAAGGGGGGGAAATTCTATGATAAATGACATTACAATAATAAATTCCCTAAATGGTTTGGAGAAGATCCCAGTTAACCCATTCAAGAATCTCATTACAGATTATATTATTCCCATTATTAAAATAAAATGGGTAATCCCAAATGAAATCACTAGTCCACTGGCTTCTATTCTGTTAATCACAGCAACTGAACCTGATAGCATAAGAGAAGTCAATAACTCTCCATGAAGTTATGAAATCTAGGATGTAGATGTCTTCAATTCATCCATTGATATTAAGAGAGTCTCTACTTCATCACCCAGGAAAGAATAATTTTTCACACTAATGAATTTAAATAGGTATGTTGATTCTCCATCCTCCTTCTTCCCTTCAGTGCTACAAGAAGACCAATCATCATTAGTCGGGATGGAAATGGTTGAATCCTCTTTTAGATGTCTAAATATAGACTCCTCCAGTATCCCTTAAAATATTTCTTCAACACCTATCTTCCATGAAGAGTCCGAATAAGTAACAAATGAGTTAGAGGAAGAAGAGGAAGTTATCAAGGATACCCCTCCAGCATTTGAGGAAGGTGTCTCCACCACTCTGGATGAACTCATAGAAATATATCTGGGTACATAAGAAGATCCACTCCCCACTCTGATTAGTGTGGCCTTGACTCCTTAAGAGAAATATGAAAATACTTCCTTTCAGAAATAACACTGGGATGTGTTTACATGGAATTAAATAGAAATTCCATGACATAACCTTGAAGTTTCCACCCATCATTTGGGTTTTAGAGGATTATATTGGGGACACATGAATGAATTAATAATAAAAAACTCCACTCATGGCTCCAAAATTGAGGTAGAGGTTGACAAGATCATTAAGGACGAATTCATCCAAGAGGTGTCATATCCAAAATGGTTAGAAAATATTGTCCCGGTGAAGAAGAAGAATGAGAAAATCGTATATTTCATTGATTTCATAGATCCCAATAGTAATTCTTACAAAGGTGAATTCATAGTGAAAATCATAGAACTCTAGATTAATACAATAGCTAGTAACTAAGTACTCTCCACCATGGATGTATATTATGTGTACAACCAAATTCATATGTCCCTAGATGATGAAGAATCAAAATCCTTCAGAGCCCCTCAAGGTATATTTTTCTATTAGGTAACACCCTTTGCCTTGAAGAATACTAGCTCAACATACTGGAATTCCTTACACCACAGCTTCAAACCCTTCATGGGAATTTTTATTGAATGCTATGTTGATGATCTAGTGGTCAAATCACGAAAATATTCTTACCACATAACTAACATAGATACAATATTAAGAAATATTAAACAGCATAATCTGATGATGAATCCCATGAAATGTTTATTCCGGGTAACCTCATGAAAATTTATTGGCTTCATCTTATGCCATCACAACATCATCGTTGATCCCAGGATGATTAATGTTATCTTTTTCATGTCACCTCCTCAAAACTGGACATAGTTTGGAGGACATAAAGGTCACATGTCCTACATCTAGTGCATTATATCCATCCTGGAAGGAAAGTGATTTCCCTTCATCAAATTAAAGAAATGGGGGTAACATATCAATGGAACAATGACAATTAATAATAATTTTATACCCTTAAGAAATAACTCTTGAGACCATAGATATTAATGCCACATGTTGAAGGAAAAAATCTCATTGTTTATGGGACAACCTGGGAGTGACCACTGGGTGCCTCCCAGGAGTAAAATAATGATATTTTCAATGAAAAAAACCTTTATTATATTAATTGAAACATTCTATATGAAATGACTCGATATTTAGATACTGATAAAAGCTACATCATGTTAATATTTTTAGTTTAGAATCTAAGGAACTATCTGCACCATTAGGAGGTCAACTTGGTCATTCAAAATAATCTAATTAAATTTATACTCAATCAACCTATTCTTACAGGATGATTGGAATAGTGGAAAATTATTCTGCTACAATTCTCTATACATTTCATGCCTCAGAATATAGTAATAGGTCAGGATTTGGATGACTTCCTTATTGAGAACCCATCTGCAGAAGAGATTCCATAAAATACTAAAATTCCTAATGAATAAATCTTCACTATTCTAGATAGTCCCTGAATATGTGAAATTTATTTTGACCGTGTTTCTAGGAGTACAATGGAGAAGATAATGTAAGACACTAAGCTCAACAATGTTCAGTTATGAATTGTTCTTTACAATGGGGAACAATATAAGTCTCTCACTCTTGGAATAAAATTGGAACTCCATATACCATTGAACAACCTTGAGGTGAAGGGTGATTCCAAATTAATAATCATGTAGATCAATAGGTATTACACCATCAAGAAAGAAGAGATATTTCTCCTATGTTATTATGTTTGATGGTTAATGGTATAATTTCTCTTAAAGCCAACATTGACTCATGTTTCATGATCATATATTTCCTAGAAAAATGAATTTCAAAATGCATCTGTAGCACTGGATTATCCAAAATGGTAAAAAAACAATCATCATCTTTCCCATCATCATGTGGAATCAAGTTTTGTTCAAATCCGAATAGAGGAAATTAATGAATTCAATACCATTCCTGAGATGTATGGTCCTACCATGGGATGAATAAAACCCATCATAGAATATCTCCAAGATGAATTACATCCACTATATAGAGTCGAAAGAGAGAATATTGGGAGATTAGTAGCTAATTTCACTTCTTATGATGGCCCAAATCACTAGAAGGCCCTCTATAAATGAGTATTTTAAAGAATATTTGTTAGAGTCATTGAAGGGGAAGAGATTGTGGCTATCATTAAATAAGTACATATATGATATGTGGTTCCCACCAGTATGGGTACATGATTTTGGATAAAATCTAAAGGCTTTGATAATTTTGGCCTTTGATGACGCATGATTTTAGGAAATTCACTAATAAGGGTCATCCCTTTATAGTGCATGAAAATTTCTTACAGAAACCACTAGAGTTTCTACAACACCCAAATATTCCTTGTGATTTTATACATATGGAATGGATTTATTGGGGCCTTATCCTTCAGCTACGACTAAGTATTTCAAGTACATGCTTACTTCTACTAATTTATTCACCAAATGGAATGAGGGAATACCACTCAAAGAAGATGCGTTCAGAATCATTTTCAGCATCATTAAAACTAATATCATTGCTATATTTGGTGTCCCTCATAACATACTGACAAATAGGGGCACAAATTTCTATTTTTTTGAGGAAATGAATCTATATCAGGAATAAAATATCAAATCCAACTGCTCATCCTATTATCATGCAATTATCAATGAACCGATAGAATCATTGAATAAGACTATATCAAATATACTCCAAATATATGGTGGATAAAGATAGGATGTCTTGTCCTGGAAATCTATTTCATTCCATATGGGCTTACAGGACTATGGCTTGTACTGCAACAAGATGAACCCTATATTCATTGGTATATGGGATAAGAGAATTCCTTCCCGTTGAGGTTTAGTTGACATCACATTGATTTTCCATATGTGATCATCTATCCACTAATGAGGAATCTAAAAATGGATGGATGAGTTGGAATGATTGGTAGAAAAGATATTTAATACCATACATTAGATGGGTTTCTATCAAAACTGAATTGCAAGGTCCTTTATCAAGAAGGTCCACCTTCATTCATTCTTTTAAAGAGAGTTGGATTTAACCCTTAGAACACCAATGATACTAGGAAAAAAGAATCCAATGATTTAGAAAATGTGAGAAGGACTTTATTGAAATCATAAGGTTCACTTAAATGGAACTTATTACATAATCTCAATTGATGGAGATCTCAATAAATCTCTAACCAATGAACGGTTCCAAAATAAATATTTTTTTAATCCCACAGAGTTCGTCATTGCTACAGGACGTTAAACTACATAGCACCATGTACATCCATGTTGTTTGATGATAAAGTTTTGTCATCATCATCCTTGTTGCACGATGATAAACTACATTACATGAGGTCCTTGTGGCATGACCAAAAATTTCAAAGCATTATTTTTCCTCACCACATGTCATTAAACTATCTAGTTAACGTCTCCCTTATTTAACATTCAGAAATACCTCAAATACCATGAATTTATATTCCCTATGGTCGCTTAAAATATGGGTGTATTATACACATAAGCCTCATTAAAATATTTTCCACTCCTCAGTGGTAATTGAGCCCTATTTATCCCTAGGTTTTGATCAGACCTTCATGGGGAAAAACTCTCAAGAACTACATGTGACTTGATTATTACTCATGCAAGTTACATCGTGACACCTTGGTCTTATCCCCAGGTCCAACCGCAATATTTCCATCCTTCCCCGTTGGTTCATATTTATCCACACTACATGATATTAAACTACATATAATTCTATGACATATGCGTGGCTTGATTCTCACCCAATGGTATATGTAGTGAAACTCATAACTACAGACCTAGGTCCATTGGAAATTTTTGAAATTATCAAAGCCCTTATTACCTACATCAACAAATGATTAATTTTGAGAAATATTTCGAAAACTATGTGTGGTTTGATTATAATTTTCATGAGATATGTATTCACTACCAGACTTTCATTCATGGGTCGAACCAAAATCTTTTAATAACTTAATATCAGTTCACATATTTCCTTACCACATGAAGTTAAACTACATAGAATTCAATGAACTATGTGTGGCATGATTCTCATTCTATTGAGATACATATATACACCTGGATATCCTATCTCTGGACCAACCATAATTAGAAATCCCCTACTCCATATGTATGGATACGACCTGCATGGGGATTTTAATCAAGAATTGTGTATCATTTGATTCTTTCCCCCAATAAGATACAAAGTGAATCCCAAGTCCTACACCCTAGAACAGCCACCACATAATCATCATTAGCCTATTCATCACTTGGGTTACCTTTGTGTTGTAGAATAATATTTTACCATTCCTTATTTATCATACTTAGTAAAGCTCATGTGGGATTAGGAATCTGGTAAAGTAGTTTTCTGTATAAAGAAGGTGTCTCAATTCCCATTCAGGTTATCAATGCTTATGGTGGAAAAACCTTAAAAACAAAATATATTTACTCATCAAATCATAATAAATTGATAAGTATTATCATGAAATATGTATTTTTTGATTCTTTACTTAGTAACACATGGGTTCTATCTCCTGGTCCAGCTACAATATTCTATTTCATGTCAGAATCACTCACTTCCTCACCACATGACAAGAAACTGTATAGTTCTTTAAAAACTACATATGGATTGATTCTCACTCATATGAGATACATATTTACACCCAAACATTTAATCATGGGATCATCTAAAACATGATACAAAAAATGCCCCTTCTCTCCCACAGATGTATCAAATATACATAATGATAGTTAATACAAATTATCATCTTATGTATGATCTCATAATCATGAAAAAAACCATTAACCTCAACTTAAGAATTCAATTAGTATGAGGGAACATTATTTAAGAACTACATGTGGCTTGATTCTCATCATTTGAGTTACATAGTGATGTCCATATATTCACTCCTGGTCACAGCCACATCAAACCATGAAAAAATCCTCTACTCTTCCATGTATGAATCAAATCAACACAAGGATATCCATTATGATTTCTCATCTTACACAAGAACATGTATATATTAGAACTATGTGTGTCATGATTTTTTCTCTGACAAAATATGTAGTGAAGATTTATCCCTACGCCCTAGTTCACCCACACTGTCTTGCTTCACTTCACATTGAGAGACCTTTGTTTTTAATAGATGACATTAAACTACATGGCTAATGTCCTAACCACATGACATTAGACAGCATTGTACCTAGAGAAATATGAATGGATTGATTCTCATCCCATTGAGATATGTAGTGAATACTAGGCCTTAAATCCTAGTTCCATAATAGGGGTAAAAAAATTCCCCCACTTCCACATATAATCAAAAAATATATTCCTGATCTTTTATCTTGGGTCCTATCCTTATAGATCTCATAAAGGAAACAAGAGATGTCCCCATTCTACATATGAGATAGATCTATGAAAGGGACTCCAAACTCACAGCCAATATCTGGCCAAATGATTCCATTTTGCATTGTAAAATGAACCTTTCACATGTTATACTCCTAAACTTTAAGAATATCATATATTCATAATCATTCCCCAGTGATTGATGGTAGAATTTCTTATACCTGAGAGATCCTTTACCTATCTATGTTGTATGTTCCCCTATTGTCCTTACATTAGTCTCCCAAATAATGGGTATGTCAGCCTAGGGATTACACTATTTTACTATGTAGTATGTTCCCTATATGAACATACATAAAATAGTAAACATAAATGGTTTTTAAAAGAGTTGTAACTTCTATCTTGGGAGAAGCCTCTTCGGTCACTTTAATCTTTGACAATGGTATAATAGAACCCGAAAATCACCATTTATCCCCTGTATATTTGACTCGTATCCTTTCTCCTAACTTGTAAGTATCAATGTCCATGGTTTACATTACCCCTTAATTTGTTCAAATAATACTAGAATAACCTTGATCTATTTGACCACATATCATACGTCATTTCCATAATGTTACGGTCCTAGCCATATGACCTAAAACTGTGGGCACCATACTTCTTACACTTGTGTTAGACCTATGTGGAAAATTCATTTCCCTGATTATTTTTAAATTATTACTTGAAATACCCCTTAGGTATTCATGTACATTCTCCACAAGTAAAACTCGATACTTATTGAAATCATAATCTCCGTAAACATTCATCATATTTTAGAGATACAATGTCAGAATTATTGAATGTTCATTTACATGACTATGTAGTTTGTTCCCCTATTGGCCTTTACTAATTCACCCAAATAATGGGCCTTTCAGCCATAGGATACCAATATTGACTATGCAGTATGTTCCCTAGTTGTATGTGCAAAAAACAACCCTCATAATGGTTTTTTCTACTATGGGTAACTTTGTTTTTAGATGAGACCTCCTCTAAAATCATATGTCCTTTTTTCATACCACCATTAGGATCCAAAAACCCCCAAATCACAACTTACAACATCCTCATTCAATTCCTAAATATGGTATTGAATATTCATAATGATTTTCAATAATGGGGGAAATATCAATCCTCTGGTCAAATATAATGACCTTAAATTAAAACCCCACAATGTCTTTACTTCATGACTTTAAACTTCACAGCATAATTTCATTGTTTCCTTACATGAAACTGAAGAGCCATCATAATGCCCATATAGCCTGATATTAAAATTAAAACTCCATAATAACCTTATTGCATCACTTGAAACTATGTAGAATAATATCAGAAATCCCATTTCTGAAAAATTTTACCATCCTTCAAACATCAAATTCATGTAGAAGTGGCTTCATATTCATCACATAATTTGGTGCATATGATTACTTTATTATCATAAATATTTCCTTGTAAAATACAACCATTTTCGTCTTGAAATATCCAAATCAGAAACACTGATTCTTTATCAGAAAAAAATGTCCTAATTATTGAAAAATCCATTATCTGACTATGTAGTATGTTCCCCAGTTGTCCTTGTATGAGTCGCCCATCTAAAGGGCTCATCGACCTAGAGATACCACTACATGAATATGTAGTACGTTCCCTAGTTGGACTTGTATAAAACAACCCTAATAATGGGGTTGTCAACTAGTGGTAACTTCGTTCTCAAGATATACCTTCTCTATTTTCAAATAACTTGTTTTAGATTAGGAAATCAATAAATTGTGTCAAGATTACATTTGGAAGTATCTAAAGAATATCAGAACATTCCATAACATCAATCCTTGTTTGTGTTATATTTTCCAACCTTATGGTCAATGTTTTTCGATGTAAAACACTAGCATTATTAGTCTGTCATGCATGACATTAAACTACCCTGAAAAGGGGACATAGTTCTAACCAGGTTGAAAACCCATAGAGGGAACTCTAGATGAAATTAATGTGTCAACTCACTAGACCTATAATATTTATGTTTTAGGAAATATTGAGTGATAAAATGTTAAAAGGGACAAAACTTGTTAGGTGGAAAACCAAAAATGGGTATCCTAAGAAAAATACAAATCATTCCTGCTATGTCTCCTTAACATTGAGCTTAGGAAAAAGATAGGTTGATTACACCGAAGACACAAATATTTTTGGGTTGTCCATATGAACCTAGAAATAGTAAAAATAAAAAACTCTACCAATTTTGTTATGTAAAATTAAAGCATACTTCCGAACATGGCATAGTTACAAACTAAATAAATGATGTTGGGATACATCAATGTGCCCTACTGTTACCTTACAACCAAATTAGTTCTGTTTCGAATGAATATAATTCTATGGAGGAGATTTTAAAGACCCCATGAAATGTATTCTGTGCACTTTCCCACCAAATTGAATATGTGAACTTCACTTAGACACAAAATGTTGATTTAATGTAGAAATATGTATTTATGCGGGAAGAAGTAGTAGATTGTATTTCTATGTTCCGTGACCAAAAAATTCCTAATGTGGGGTTAAAAAATTCATGGATGTGAGTATTCATTTTTCAAGGGGTTCATTGATGATCATGAATGGATAGGCCCAAAGGGCTAGGATCAGGGTCTAGTAGTATTCCATAGAAGTGGTGTGGGGGGTATATCCCCCACGATCTAGAGAAGTTGGTTCTCCCATGTGAGTCACCCAAGTACCCCATTCACCATCAGTGCACAAGAAATTTGGGGACAACAACTTGCACTATCAAAACCCTTCTCCCATGGTCCTATATTTTCTAATAAATAAACCATTAGGGACTTATTTTTTAGAAACAATTCTCCCAAATGCTAGTTTTTTATTAGATTACCCTAGTACTTCGTGAAAGCCCTCAAAAAACATATAGGCAGTTCTCTAAAACCTAACGAGAGGGAATTAAATAGTACTAGTGGAACTTAATTCCATTATGTGTTAAAAATAAATAACACTTGTGTGATTCATTCCCCAAATCCCTAATTAAAGATGACTAGCATGACTGTCCCTTCCCCGAACAAAAAATTGTACTAGTCACATCCAAGAATACCTATGAGGAACCTTGAAGGAATGAGAGAAGACTCTCCCAAGTGTAGAAATCCATATTGTTCATCTTTAAAGGTACTTCATAGTTTTCCTAATCCTACATATTTGGATCACTACTTGTACGAGCCTCCTTGGTTCTCCCTACCTACCAAACAATGGGGGATATTCATTAGGCCTTCTTCAAAGCCACTCATGGTAGGGACTTTCCTTATGTAGATCCCTTTTATTATAGGGATTATTTTGAGACCTTCACCTCGACCTCATTGTCTAAAAAACATTGGGTAAAGGAACAAAAAAAGTATGCTATTTTTATTTTTATTTCTACAGTCATAGGTTTCCCAAAATTGTCGTACCAGAGGGTCAGGATCCTCAGGACATCTATAGATTGTTATATCTACACATAGGAGGACCATTACCCTATTTACAATGTTGAGGAGTTATTGATCACAGATTCCAGGGATATGACTTTGCTCATCCCTTCATGTCTACGATACCCAGAGCCTCAAATTTCTAGTTGGGAGGATAATGACCACACTTGCTTTTACATTTATCATATAATTAGATCCTCCTCCTATTGTGAAACCAATCATTTGGAATCCCTATAGGAGTAAGCGCCTATCCTTTCTTGTGGAATTTTGTAGTCTTACTCCTCTCTACCATTGCATCCATTACCTTCATTTCACTCTAGGGTGAAGTATAATGTGGAATGTTTTGTATCCCTAGCTTCTTCCTTAGTGGCTCTCGCCTCTTCCACTATTTTCCTCTTAATCTTAAACCAGTGAAGGAGGAAAAGTGTGTTCTTGTTTTGAATATTTCACTTCCACTTAATTATCACACCGAGCAGGAATCACATGGGATTAGTGGTTTTTGACTATCACAATACCTACATGATCTACTTTATGGAATGAACTATGAGAACTCATATTATTGAACTAATGATGATACATAGGACACCCTCTTAAGTCCCATTCTCAACTAAACCTCTATTGTGATATAATCCCCTTGTATTTAAAATTTAAACAATGGAGACCCATTCATTCTCATGGGATGAAATCTCTAAATCATCCCTCAAAGGAATGATAAGGATTGAACTATGAGAAATTTTATTCATTCTCTAATTTGGATACACAGGAATCCCACTTTTGGCCCAAGAATAAGGTAGATCCTCCTTAGGATAAAACCCCATTAATAATACCCTTAATTTGGGCGTTCTCATTAGGAGTAAGCCCCAAATTAAACACCCAAAAAATATTGATTTGATACATCACTCATAGTCCCTTTTATAAGGAATACACATCGGGAGTAAGTCTCGACTTATTTATCTCAATGTAAAACACTCCCCTAAAAGCCATACCAAACTATGTGTGCTTTGATTCCCATCCAAATATGATACATTGGAATCCTCCAGGAGGATCAAACCCATCGCCTAAATCAACCATGTTATTATGTGTTATATCCCAAATAGGGTCTAATTCAACATGGAATCTCATATCACATCTAGGTTCTTGGGGAAGTTTCAGCATAAGTCCAACACTAAACATTGACTAGACACCTTTTTCATAGAAATCCTTCCCACAAGATGTTAAATGATACGATTGGGTCCTTATCACCAGAACTTAAAAGTTATTATGCTCCCTTTTAAGTGGTACTGAATTGCATGGGTTTTGATTTATTTCACAAGGGTACTAAGGAATCCCATATATGTGATTGATCCAAGAATTATAACAACTTCCATCTCCCTTGATGAAGATAAACTCTTGAGTGGCATTCATTTACCTGGAAGACTGTAAACACTATAGTGCCCCACTATGTGGCTAGAAAACTAGAATCATCATAATATAGACAAATGAATCACTATGTAGAATATGAGAGGATACCACTGATGGAGAACCATAGAAGCATACATATATCTCAACTGATTAAGAACCTAAAATAAATACAATTGATTCTGAATTCCATACATGCTTAAAATTGATTGTGAATATTAGGATAGAAAACTTCATACTTGGGAATTAATGAAGGATTCACAAACATATCATGAATATACAAGATAGTACCAGAGTAGGGAATACTTCCCCCAAAAAGGTGTGATAAGACCGACCACCCATCCTCTCAAACAATGTGGGTTCTTAAGAATCGTTGGTCAAAATGCTTAACTAGCGCCTTCATTTGGAAAGCAGGTCCATTGGGATATAGAACAATCAGATGTTTCTAGTTCCATGAACAAACCCATTCAAAATCGTTTGTAAATAGTGATTCCTAACCCAAACACACATTCCATGGGGAACGACCATTAAATGAAAAATAAAAAACATAAAAACCATTAAACCATAAAAACATTAAAGAACCAAAAAATCCCTATAAAACCCTAAAACCCTAAAAAACCAAAAAAATCAGAAAACCACTAAAAACTCTCAATACTAAAAAAAGTATAAAAAACTGAAAAAAAATCCCAAAACACATAAAATACCTCAAAAACCATTAAATACTCAAAAAACCCAAAAACCCAAAAAACCCCTAAAAATTATAAAAACCATTAAAAACCATCAAAACCCATAAAAACCCTAAAATCACTTAACCCTAAAATACTATGAATACCCTAAAAATAAAATCAGAGTATGAAACCCTAAAATAACCAAAAAAATCCCTAAAAACCTTAAAATCCTTGAATCCCAGAAAACACTAAAACCTAAAAACCCCTAAAATCCTAAAAACCCATAAAATAATGAAAATATTTAAAATTCCCGAAAACCCTATATAACACCATAAAAATATAAAAACAATTAAATCTCTAAAAACCACTAAAATCTAAAAACACTAGAAACCCATAAAACCCCTAAAACACTTAAATCACCCTAAAAACTAAAAAATCCCCTAAAACCTCTATGAATCCAAAAAAACACAAGGAAATATAAAAAACCTAAAACTCTAGAAACCTAAAACCCTGAAACATGGAAAAAGCTCTAAAACCCCCCAAAAACCCAAAAACCCTAAGAACAAATAAAAAACATAAATTTATATAAAAATATGAATACATAAAAATATAAAAGGACCATAAAATCAATAAAGACCCTATAATAACCATTAAAGACCCTAAAACCATTAAACACCCTAAGAATCTAAAAAATCCAAAAAATCACAAAACACCCAAAAACTCCTAATTTTTTTATAAAATAACAATTAAACCCAATAACAACACCAAAACCCTAAAATCTCATAATTAAAAAACAATTTATAACCCTAAAACCCTAAAATAATAAAAATACCCAAATATAATATTAAAATTTTGAAAAAATATTTTGAAACACTAAAATCACATAAACCATAAAAACCTTTAAAACCAACTATAAAGCCTTGAAACCCCATTTAATAACTAAAAATCCCTTTAAAATCGTAATAACATTATAATTCCTAAAAACACACTAAACCAAAAAATCATAAAACCTCTTAAAACCATTAAAACCACATAAAACCGAAAAACCACTCAAAACCCCTAAAAACCACAAAATCCTTAAAACCCATAAAAATCAAGAAAAAAAATTTCCTTAAAAACCATAAAAACATTTAAACCCCTCGAATCATGAAAATACCATAAAATATCCAAAAAAACCTAAAGAACCCAAAAAATTAAAAATACCTAAACCCCCTTAAGGATCCTAAAACCGTAAGAACACTAGAAAATCTAAAAACCCATAAAACCCTAAATCCCATAAAAACCTTAATATCCCAAAAAAGTCCCAAAACCTAAAGAAAACAAAAGTCCTATATAAACACAAGAACACAAAAAAAAAATCGAAAAACACTAAAAATTTCATGAAGAAGCTACAATGACAAGCAAATCCTCTTAAAGACCCTAAAGAATAAGAAAAATAGAAAACCCTAAAAACCCTAAAACACTAAAATCCCCAAAAATCATAAAAAAACTAAATACCCTAGAAATCGCTATACACATTAAAAATCCTTAATAGACAATAAAAACCCAAAAACCCAAAATGATAGTAAAACCCTAAAAGCACTTATAGACCCAAAAAAACCCCAAAAACCTAAAATTCATAAAAACCATTAAAGACAAAAAACCCACAAAACCCCTAAAATACATTCGAAACCCAAAACCCCCTAAAAATCCAAATAACCGAACAATCCGTAAAAACCAAAAAACACTAAAAACCTGCAAAAGAACGTAATAACCCTGAAAATGCCAAAATCCCTAAACAAAATTAAATCCCTTTAAGATCCCAAAAATCCTAAAAAACTATGAAAACCTAAAATACTCTAAATTCTCTAAAACCCAAATAATAGATACCCCCCAAACCCCATAATCACCCAAAACCCCTAAAATCCATAAAATACCCCTAAATCTCCTAAAAACCATAATGTCCCAAAAAAATAAAATTCACCAAAAGACCCTAAAAACCCTATAATACCCTAAAAGACCCTAAAAAACCTTAATCTCCCTAATACCCTATAACCCAAAACCCTTTAAAACACTAAAAACCCCTCAAACCCAAAAAACACCATAAAAACCTTCAAATCCCTAAAACCCATATAAATACCTAAAAGCCTTATGAACCCTTAATAAACCCTAAAACACCTAAAAAATATAATCTAAAACCCCTAAATCTACTAAAAATCGTAAAAATCACATAAACCCCCAAAAAACAATAAAAACACTAAAAACCAACATACCCAAAAAACCACAAAAAATCCCAAAACCCCTAAAACAAAAGAATATAATAAGACCCTAAAAACACTATATAAATGTAAAAAAACTAAATAACCCAAAAAACTAATAAAAATTAAAAAACCCTAAAAACCATAAACCCCCTAAAACTTGTAACAAACCCTAAAACACCAAAAATACCTAAAACACAAAAACTCGTAAAAGAACACTAAAACCCCTAAAAAAATTCTGAAAATCCTAAAACCAATAAAAAACATAAAAAAATTATAAGCTCTAGAAAAAATAAAAAACTAAAAAATCTAAAAAACCATAAAACCAAGAAAACACAAAAAAACCACAGAAGACACAAAATCACATAAACCCCAAAAATGTGAAATATCATCAACCCCTGAATACCCTAATAACATCAATACCCCTAAAACCCTAACCCCCCCCCCCCCCCCACATACCCCATAAAACTACCTAAAACACATAGAAATCATAAAATCCCTTAAAACCCATTAAAACCCTAAAACCATGAAAAACACTAAAATCCCAAAAAAACTCAAACCTCGAAAAAACCATAAAACCATAAAAGACCATAAACACATTAAAACCCTATAAAAACACTAAAAACAATAAAAAATTTATAACCTGAGAAACCCGTTGAAATCATTATAAACTATAAAAAACCATAAAACTCCCTAAAAACTCCAAAAAACAAATAACACTAACAGCCCTAAAAATTATCAAAAAACTCTCAAAACCCGGAAAAATCCTTAAACACTAAAATAACCAGAAAACACCCTAAAAATAAAAAAAACCCAAAAAACATTAATGCACTTAGAAAAACAGTTATAAACCTGAAACCCAAAGAGATTACTAAAATACAAAAACCCATAAAAACCCTAAAATCCATAAATCCACAAAAAACACAAAAACCAAAAATATTAAAAAACTCAAAACCCCTTTAAATCTATGTAACCCCTAAAAAACATAAAACCCACCAACCCTTAAAAATTGAAAAACACTAAAAAATCATAAACACATAAACCCCAAAAAACCTAAAATAGCTACAAAAATATAAAAACAATAAAAACCCCTTCAAATCATAAAAATAGTAAATGACCATAAAAATCATCAAAACCCTAAAATACCCAAACAACCCCTTTATAACCCCTAGAAGATCCTGAAAGCATAATAATAACCCTAAATCCCATAAAAACAAAAAACCATAATACTCCTAAAAACCTTAAACACCCTGAAACAATCATAAAACCCCCAAAATCTTAAAACACCCCAAGTCTCCAAAAAACCCAAAAACCCTAAGAACCTAAAAAAAAATAATCCCTTTTAAAATCATAAAATCCACTAAAAGGCCATGGAGGTCCCTAAAACCATGAAAACCTAAAATCCCTGAAAATCATGAAATCCTTGAAACCCCTAAAAGATGAAAAACCATTTAAATTCTAAATACAATAAATAACCAAAAAATAAAATAAACCCCTAAAAACCTAAAAATCATAAAAACACCTATAAATATAAAACCGCTAAAAAGAATAAAACTCCTAAAAACTAGTAAAAAAATGAATACCCAAAAAAACCCTAAAAACGATAAGAAACCTAATAAATCCTCAAATACTTTATACACATAAAGCCCATGAAAACACTAAAAACACATAAATATCCTAAACAAACTAAAACTCGTAAAACACTAACACCCTAAAAACCTAAAAACCCTAAAATCATAAAACAAGTAAAAACCTAGAGAAACCATAAGAAACTATAATAAATTTCTAGGAACCCTGAAAACCCTAAAACCCAAAATACCATAATAATCTTGAAACCCCCTAAAACCCAATGAAACTCCTAAAACCCCAAAGGAACCTAAAATCCATGAATAAACAACAAAACAACAAAACCCCTACAAACCCTAAATAACCCTAAAAACACCTATAAACCCTCAAACCCCCAATACCCATAAACATACATAAAAATCCTCATCACCCAAAAAAATATCTTTTCAAAACCATAATATCCTTAAAAACCCAAAAACTCAAAAAAAATCCAAAAAACCATAAAAATCACAAAAACCGTAAAAACACCACAAAATCGTTAAATCCCAAAAAACTAAAAACCCTAAAAAATATATATAAACCACTAAAATTCCCTAAAACCCCTAAAACCTAAAATTATACTAAAAACCCTTAAAACCACAAATCACCTAAAACATCTAAAAAAACATAAAAATCCTAAAATCCTAAACTGACCCAAAAATCCTTCAAACCCATTAAAAACACTAAAACACCCAAAAACCCCTAAAACCATAAAACCCTAGAAAAACCATCAACCCTCCTAAAAACTCCAAGGGAGCCAAAAATTCTATAAAAACCTAAAAATTGTAAAATCTCTAATATTCTCTTAAAACTATAAAAATATAAACACAAAAAACCTACACTCCCTTAAATTTCTAGAGAAGGCCTCTGAGCGGCTGCGCCTTACAAACTAAGAGATCGACTTATTCTTCCCCCTCACGCCTCCTCATTCCTCCTTTGGTCGCTTCAGGTGCCTCAGTGTAGGCTGGTTCATCCTTCGTTCGGCGTTGGTTCTTCTTTCTCATCAAAGATTTGGTTTCACAGCATCTGTCCAGGCTTCCCCACTTAGCGGCAGATCTGGGGTTATAGATCTGGCATCCTCTCCGCGTGGTTTTGGATTGGGGCCTTCGGATTGGGGTCGGCGTGGTTTAGCTTGCTGGTACCTTGAGGATGGACCAGGCGATGCTTTGGATCTGGTGTTTTCCTCATCTCGGCGATGGATCTGGTGTCATTCATGGTTTGTTGTAGGTTCTGGCGGGCTCCTAGAATGGTCGGCTTCGGTCCTTTTGGCCGGCGTCAATGCCACTGTCTTGGTTTGGGCATTGGTCTCGGCTGCGACAGATATGGTGCCATTCTTGGTCTGGTTTGCTTCTGGCATGTGTTTGGTTTCATGTCCTTGGGTTTGCGTCAGCGCTACTTGGCGTGATCCTAGTTTGGACCTTCTTCCTCGTGAATGATCTTGTTCGACTCCAGAGGTTCTCGGTGGCTTCGCCGTTGACCTTGGTCTGGTGTCAGCTCTGGTGTGCTTATTTTTCGGCAACGACTGAATGTATTCCCTGTGTGGTTTCATTGGATCTCGGGATGGTTTTTGTGCCTCCCTGGACTGGCTTGGTGATGGCTATAGAGCGGCTTGGAGGGGGGAGGTAATGGTTCTAGTTTTTTTGACTTTCTTTTGTTGCTGGTGCTTGAAATGGGGCATGGTACTGGGTGTGGGATGGCACTGGGTGAGGGAGATCTTGGCTTCTGGTTGCTCGATGAGTGATAGGTCCTTTTTGCTACGTGCTACTTGCTGCTGCTTCTGGTTTGATGGTGATGTGTGCTGTTGTTTGCTGGTGCTCTTTGGATTGATGGTGATGTGTGCTACCGGATGCTAGTTGTGGCAATGTTGACTGGTTTGGGTGTTGTTGGATGCTGGTGGTTGCAAGTCTGTTTGTTGGATGGTGATGATGCATGATGCTGTTTGCGGTGATGGTGCTGTGGTTTGAAGCTGCTGGTGAGGAACGTTTGTGGTGTCTAGTATTGGTGTTTTTGGAAGCTGGGGTAGGCTGGTTTGGACATGCTGAAGCTGTTGGTTGTTTGGTGATGCTATGTTTGGTCTTTTGTGTCTTTTCTTTTTTGTTTTCATTTCTTTTCTTTTCTTTTTTTGTGGTCTTTAAGGGTTTTGGGTGTGGTCCATTTGACCCCTCCCCTCCCGTGTCTGCTATGCCTTTTTTCATGATAATAAATTGGGGGGGGGGTCGGGAATAGCCCGACCTCACACCTCTTCTACCCCTAAAATTTCTAAAACAACACTAAAAGACCCTAAAACCCCTAAAAACCACATTAGACCCTAAAAACATGAAAATAAAAAAAATAAAAATAAAAATAGACACTAATGAAACATAAGACAATATAAAATAAAATAAACCCCCTAAAATACTATAAAACCTAACAGTACCCTAGAAAGCCGAAGAAAACCTAAAGTCCCTAAAAACCATAAATACCCTAAATGTCCCAAAACCACAAAATATTCTGATGTACCAAAAACCCTAATAAATGCTAATGAACATAAAAAACTCTAAACCCAACAGTACCATAAAAACTATAAAAACACTAAAGTAACCTAAAACTCCTAAAACCCATAAAAATATAATAGAAAACCCAAAAAACTGTAGATGACAAAAAAACTAAATATCCCTAAAAGTTTATAAAACCCTAAAAACAATAAATGACCCAAAAACAATAAAAACCCTAAATATTCTAAAAATATAAAAAACTATAAAACACTAAAACACCAACCCCTTATAAATACCTAAAATCCATTAAAACTATAAAACCCAAAAACCCCTAAGATATACGCAAATCCCAAAAAACCCTTAAGACCCATAAAAATCATTATAACTGCTAAAAACCCTAAAAGACCATATAAATCCTAAAAAACCCCTATATGTCCCTAAAACCTTAGCGGACCCTAAAACTGCTTAAACAAAACAAAAAACTATAACAATCCCTAAAACTTCCTAAAACCGATAAAGACACAAAACAGCCTAAAACCCAAAACGACACAAAAAACCCAAAAAACCAAAAAACACCCTAAAACCCTAAAAAACCAAAAGAGCCTAAAACCCCCTAAATATACATAAAACCAATAAAACCATAAAAACCCTCAAACCCATAAAAACACTAAAAGGATAAAAATCATAAAAAAAATAAAAAAGGATAAAAAAATTCTAAAAACTAGAAAACCCATTGAAAACAATGATATGAAACAAAACAATATGAATTATAAAAAACATAAAAAAATAAAAACCAAAAAAATACTAAAAACATTAAAACCCCCAAAACCGATAAAATCATTTAAAAACCTAACAAAACCCCTAAAAATAGGGGGAAGCCAAAAAAAACCAAAAAACACCTAGACAACCAAAAACAGCTAAAAACTCCTAAAATCCTCTAAAATCCTCTAAAAACCAAAAAATCACATAAACCATAAAAATCCCCAAACAAATCCTCTAAAACTACTAAAACACAAAAAACCATAAGAAACTCTAAAAAGTGTAAAAACACAAAACCCCGAAAAACCCAAAATCTCAAAATACCGTAAAAACTCTAAAAACTAAAAAGCCTAAAATACCCTATAAACCCTAATGTAATAAAAAACCTAAAACTCTATTGGAAATTAAAATACTAAAAACCTATCATTTCCAAAACCTCTTAAAATTCCTTGTCGGAAATTAGAACCCCAAGGGTCCCTAAAACACCATAAAACTCCTAATAGTGCCTAAAAACCCTAAACCACTTAAAACCCTCAAACACACTAAAATTCATGAAACCAAAAAACCTTATAAAACCCTAAAACCATAAAAACCCAAAAAACACATAAAAAACCAAAAAAACTTAAATGACTATGAAGCTAATACATTAATTACATTCTCACATGTAGAACACAATGTAAGGAATAAAATAACCATTAAAATGAAGGTTAGGTGACTTGAAACTCTGACAAGCCCCTCACACCCCTGATCCCTTACCATTCCTCCACTAATGTTGTGGCATAAAAAGATCATTTTTTTTAAAATAACCCTAGGACCACTAAAACACCCAAAATGACCCAAATAAAATTATTACACTAAAAATGTATAATAGACAAAAAAACCATTATAGTACCTAATCCTAAAACCATTAAACACTTTATAACCCCAATAAATCCTAAAAACAATAAAGAACCCTAAAAACCACTAAACAAACATATCACACCCGAAAAAATATAAAATCCCAATAAAAAAATAAATGTATTTCAAACCCCAAAAAACCTCCAAAATCCTATAGGCCAAAAATAACCATAAAATCCCTAAAAGCCTAAATACTCACAAACCCTTGAGAACACATAAAAACCCCAAAAACCCATAAAAACATAAAAACCCATAATGACCTTAAACCCCCTAAAAATACTAAAAAACCAAAAAAACCCAACAAAAATGAAAAAAACACTTAAAATCAATAAAGACTAAGAAAAAATTTTATAACACTAAAACCCATAAAAAATAACCCTAAAACACTAAAAACCCTAAAACCCTAAAAACCAAAAAATCCCTAAAAAATAAAAAAAACCAATAATATAAAAATTCTGGTAAACCACAAACCCCTTAAAAAGACTTAAAAAACAAAGAGCCCTTAAAACAACAAAAATACTAAATAACCAAAAAAACCGTAAAACACATAAAACCCATAAAACCCCAAATGATCCAAATCCATATACCCAAAACCATTTACCCTAAACCCAACACCCAAAACCCAAAAATAAAAACCCTACACCCTAAAACATACACCATACACCATAAACCATAAATTGTAATTCATAAACCCTATACCCTACACACTAACCCTCAATCACTACAACCTAAACACTAACCACTAATCTTTATACCTTAATCCATAAACCAACACCAGAAATTATAGAAATATATTCCATAAACACTAAAATCCCCTAAAACCCTGAAAAACATGAAAATAAACAAGAAATCCCAAAGAAACCAAAAAACCAAACACCCCACCAAAACACACTAAAATATCAAAAAACCCATAAAACAACAAATAAACATAAAAACCCTAATACTCATAAAATACCATTAAACCTAATTAATTATTAAATGAACCTAAAATCCATAAAATAAATTAAAAGGCCACAAAACCCTTAAAACCCTAAAACCTCAAAAAACCCAGAATATTATTAAAATATCATAAAAAAATCCTAAAACATTAAAAAACATAAATAACCCAATAAAAAACTAAAACAACTAAAAAGAGATTATAAATGTTGGAACACATAAAAATCCAAAAAACCCCAAAAACTATAAATCCCATTAAAAATCGTAAACCCCATAAAAATGCTAAAAACACTTTAAAACCCCAAAACCATTAAATTCTATAAAAACCCAAAATAAAACTCTTCAAATCATTCCAAAAGCATAAATACAATAAAATCCTAAAAACATTGAAACCCATAAACACCATAATAACCACTAAAACCCCCAAAACCATAAATACGTCAAAAAATCATAAGAACTCCAAACACACCTAAACTATATACCCTATGCCCCAAAAACCTAAAACATACACTACAAACCCTATTCCCTATAACCGAAACGCAAAACCCTATACATGAAACCGTATTCCCTAAAACCTAAGAAAAAAAACCCTTTACACTACACCATATACCCTACACCCAAAAACCTAAACCCTATTCCCTAAACAATATACTCTACACCTAGCACATTAAACCCTATAACCTATACCATTAAACATAAATCATACACCCTAAACCCTAAATCTTATATCCCAAACCCTAAAAGACACTAAAAACCATAAAAACTCTAAATTTACCTAAAACCCTTTAAAACCCTTAAAACCCTTAAAAAAAACAAGAATTAACCTAAACGCCCTAAAATGTTAAACGACCCAAAAACCATAAAAAATTTTAAATACCATAAAACCCATAAACCCCCTAAAAATAAAGGATGTTGGACCAAGTTCCTCTCCCCCTCGCCGCGGGGGATGGTCTCTCCTCTGAGGACCTCCCTTTCCCCCCTTTCCCTTCCCCTGACTTGCAACCATCCTTCCCATAGAAAATACTTTTCCTGAAGGTTCTAAAGATTTTTGAAGGTCGAACGTGGCTCCAACATTCTCTCCATGAGTTATGAGAAGCTTCAGATCTACATCGACTGTCTCTGGTAAAGATGTTATAGAAGTGGAACCCCCCGGTGGACTCTTTTGACAGGTTTGTTTCTAAGATTTGGAATCTGCATGATTGTGATATGGTAGGTCTGGTTGATATTTCTCACATCATGATTCTCTTCAGGACTAAGGAGGATTTGATTCTTGCCTGGTCCGCAGCACCTCAAATCTATAATGGAGCTCGCATATCCCTCATTCAGTGGATCTTTGAATTTCAAATGAAGTGTAACCCCTCGATGGCTACGACATGGGTTAGGTTCCCTAAACATCCCCATACATTTAAAAACCTATCTATAATATCAATGCTAGGGATCCTAGTGGGGAGGTCCCTCTATGTGGATAGTAGAACTCAGGCCCTTTTTCATCATGTTGCCCCAAGGGCCATCATTGAGGTTGATGATTCAAATGATCCGGTGGATGCTTTCTGGATTGCTGTGGGGGAGGAACTCTGTTGGAAGAAACCTATGATTTTTGAATCATGGACGGTCTTCTATATTGTATGTTAGAATTTTGGGTATATTTCTCAATATGGAGACTGTGATGACTCTAGTAGGAGTCGTTTAGATCTAGCACAGTTCAACTCTGGTGAGAGTAATCAAATTTTGGTTGAAGACCTAGAGGTCAAGGGAGTGACAGGGTCATTGTACATTCAGCCAAATGTTGCTGCAATCATTGATTGACTCAAGATAGATCTGATGACTGTGAGTGATCTATAGGGGATTTGATTTACTCAAGTGGCTTCATTTTAGATTTTACTCTTAGTAGTTGTGGATCGGGAGCTGTTGTCACTAAATCGGTGCACACGAGTTAAGGGAGAAACCTGTCTTGAATAGATGAGGACATCGGTAGTGCTGAATTACCTGGGAGAGGCGTGGAGAAGGATAAGGTTACTAAGTAGGAAAATTGTCGTGTGCATGAAAATCAGGAGCCCCCACATGCGCAGTTCTAGGGTGGAATGGTGATGGAATGGATGAAGGGTAATGGGGGTGCCAGTAGTAGCCTACTTCCAGTCCCAAAGAGTGTGGCTTTTTTCACTTAGGTTTTATGACGTAGCCTCATGAGAGATGGTTAGTGATGCATCTATGAAGGTGGGACATCCTGTACAGGGGGAGGAGGCTAAGCTGGAAATGAGAATTGAGGATGGGAGGGAGCTAATTCTAGTTGGGAGGGAGATGACCTTGGTAGAGGAGTAGACCCATGATCATGGAGGGTGACACCCTAGTTGGCGTAGAGAATCCTTGCTATTTAATGGATGTGATAACACAGAGCGGGTTTAGAAGGTGGTAGTCCCATGTTCTCCGGATGATGAGGTTGTTGCTATTTATGTAAAGGGCTTGGCTAGACTCCCCCCATCAAAGGCCAATTCTAGCTCTGCTAATGTTGAGGATCTGTCTGGGATCCCCCAATCGGAGCCCAAAACTGTTGAAGGTGGGTTGGCCTCAAACTTGTAGATGGCCATGGATGTTTATGGTGTTCCCTCTGCTAAAGAACTCTGTGTGATTCTACATGACATGATGCTGGTTGAATGAGAAAGGTTTCCCCTTGAAGGTGAGGCCAAAAGACTTGGGGAGAGGTTTGTTGATGATGACCGCAAGATAGATGCTGTTATGGCCAGGTCCAAAGTAGAAAGAATAATTCTGCAAAAAAATTGGTGGTGCATATCCGAGGCTAGGAAACAAGGATGGTATCAATAGGGTCTCATGTGCAGCCAGTGATGGAGTTATACATGAGAAGGCAGTTCATGAGGACGGTTTCATCTCTGCACCCCCCCCCCCTCCCAAAGAAGGCCGCAGAAGGATTACTCTCCCTTTCCATGACTTATGCCGACCCATGCCACCTCCAAGGTAGTCAAGCTGAACCTTAAAGTTATCAAGCAGGAGCAGCCTTCTCCAAATGCAGAGCAGGTGAGGGCCATAGAGAAACTCTTGTTGATGCTAAAAATGAAGGAGGATCATGAGTCGGGTTGGGACTCTATGGACGCAGGAGTTGACTCATGCGTTTTCTGTACTGACTTTAATGGTGGTCTTGGTGCAGTCTTGGGATCTCTCTTTTCAGAAATAGAAGACTTTGGCGGCAACATTGACTAACTTATTCCCTTATTCCTTTTTTTTGTCTTTTTGGTGTGTCAATTTTGGACTGTGTTGGGGTTTTGCATGTGGGCTGTTTGGCCCCTCCCCTCGTTTGGTTCTGTGGGGTCTGCTTTTTCTTTATATATTTTGGGAGGTCGAGGAGCAGCCTAGCCCTACATCATCTTTTACCTAAAACCATAAAAGGCCTCAAAACTGCCATAAAATCCAATAAAAACCTTAAAAACACTAAAAATTTAATAAAAAAAATTAAGACACCGTAAATGATAATAAATACCATAAAAAAAATAAAAACCATAAAAACCTAAAATAAAACTAAAACCCCCTAAAAACACTAAAACCCATAAAAATATTTGAGCCCCAAAATACACCTAAAACACAATACAAACTCTAAAAAACCTAAAAACACATAAAAGAACAAAAAACAATATATGCCATTAAACCACAAAAACCCATTAAACCCCAAAACCCTAAAATTATAAAAACCATAAAAAATATTTAAAACTCTAAAAAATCCTAAAAACCCCAAATAACCTAAAAACCATTAAAAATCTAAAAAACATAAAAACCCTAAAAACATAAAAAACCCTAAGATTTAAACAAAACAAAACCCCCCTAAAAACACGAATCACTATATCCTACACCCTAGACCCTAAACCCTACCACCAAAACCCTATACCCTACAACCTAAACATAAAACCCTACACCAAAACACTATACCCTACACCCTAAACCATATACCCTAAACCAGAAGCCATAAACCCTACACTCTAAATTCAAAATCCAACACCCTAAACCATAATCCTTACAACATATATGCTTAACTGAAAATGATTCTTAAAACCTATAAAAACACAAAAAGAACCAATAAAACCCTAAACCCCTTTAAAACATTTAAAACCAATAAAATACACTAAATCCCTAAAATAACAAAAAACCCTAAAAACACCTTAAATTATCCTAAAATCACTAAAAGACGTTAAAACCATATAAATATTAAAAGTACATAAACACACTTGAACCTCTAAAAATCATAAAATCCTAAAAACAGTAAAAACCATAAAATCCCAAAAAATTGATAAAAATTTTAGAATCCCATAAAATGATAAAAACGGTTAAAAATCATAAAAAATATAAACACCGTAAAATATAATAGACCCTATAAATGCAAAATATCATTTGAAAAACTAAAATATTTAAAAACAAGAAAACACTAAAACCCCGAAAAACCCTAAAAAATATGAAAATCTCTAAAACCCAAAAAGTCCTTAAAACACATAAAAAACTAACAATACTAAAACCCAAAAATAAACAACAACAACCATTAAAAACCATAGAAAAATTAAAAAACCTAAAGTTCCATAAAATCCTAAAAATCCTTAAACTAAAAACCCCTAAAAGCCCCTATAGTCCATAAAATCTCATAAAAAAATAAAAACATGTTAAAACCCATAAACCCATAAAAATACGTAAAACTGTTAAAAACCCCAAAAAGCATAAAAACAATTATATCCTATATCGTACACCATAAAACATAAACCATATATTCGGAACCCTATACTGTACACCCTAAATGCTAAGGCCTACTCTGGAAACCCTATAACGTACAACCTGAACCCAAAACCCAAAACTAAAAACCCTATACACAAAACCCAAAACCCTATACCCTACACACTAAACCATAAAACCTAGACACTAAAACATAAACCATTCACCTTAAACCAAATAAAAAACACCCAAAACACTAATCTGGATACCCTAAACATTAAAAGACCGCAACAAACCCTAAAAACACTACACATGCTAAAAACCCATTAAATTCTTAAAAACAACTAAAAACCATAAAACAAATAAAATTACTTAAAAACATGGAAAACTAAAAAGGACCCCTGAATCCCAAAAGATCCTATAAAAACATTAAAACCCTACAAACCTGAAAACCCCATTAAATCCCTAAAATACAAATAACCCAAAAATAATGTAGAAACTCTAAAAAACCTAATAAACCTTATAATAATATAATATTACAAAAATTAATAAAAACCTACAAACATAAAAACACTAATAAACCTAAAACCCTTAAAAACTCCTAAATCCATAAAAACCATAAAACATATTACCCAAAACCCAAAACCCCAAAACCAAAATAAAAAATATAAGACCCCCAAAAACTCATAAAAACCCCCAAAAAACATAAAAACATTAAATAACCCTAAAACCAATAAAAAAATTAAAAACCCAAAACCCCCTAGAAACATTAAAATCACTATAAATCCTAAACACCCAAAAAACCCTAAATGTCCATAAAACACATAAAAACCAGAGAAATCTTGAAAACACTGAAATAAGGGAAAAACCCTAAGAACCCTATTCCCTATAACCTATACAACAAAACCTAAACCATACACCATGAACCCTTTAAAATGCACCCTAATCCCAAAACATGACACTTAAAACACCAAACCCTACACCCTAAACCCAAAACCACAAACTGTAAACCCTATTCCCTATTTCCTAAACCCTATACCATGTACACTAAACCATATTCCCAACACTATGACCCTTTAACCCTACATGCTATACCCTAAAAAATAAACCATAAAACATAAACCCATACACCCTAAACCCTAAACCATATTCCCTTAACGGTGAAAATCATAAAAACACTAATGTAACCATGAACCCCTAAAAACACGAAAAACCCATTCGATCACCACAATGATCCTAAAAACCATTAATAACCCTAAAGGACCCCAACAACCATAAAAAACCTAAAAACACCTAATGAATCCCTAAAAGACACTAAAAACATTTAAAATATTAAATATCATGAAAACCACTTAAAATATCTTAAACAAATAAAACCCCTAAAAACAATAAAAACATAGAAAAAAATATCCTATTAAAACACCATAAAAATTTTAAAAACCCTAATACCGCCTAAAATATCTAACATCTCTATGAAATCATCAAAACAATAAAAAAAATATAAATCCTTAAAACCCCTCAAAACTCTTAATTATTTCAAAAGCACTTAAAACCCCTAAAAACACTAAAAACCATAGAAACACTTAAAACACTTTTGAACTCTAAAAACCCACCCCCCCAATATAAAATTGAAAACACTCAATATACCTCTAAAAAACAAAACCCCCCTAAAAACCTAAAAACCCAAAAAACCTTAAATATCATAAAAATCCTGAAAACCATAAAAATACTAAAATCCATAAAATTCTGAAAACTAGAGGAAAAATTCACTAAAAATCCCTATGTCCTATAACCTCCACTCTAAACCCTTTCCCCTAAACCCTATATAATATGACATAAATGATAAATTGTACACCTAAAAACAATACCCTACTCCATAAACCCAAAAACCTACACCCAAACCCCATACCCTATGACCTAAACCCCAAATCATATACAGTAAACCCCATATTCCACACCCTATACCATAAACCCTACACCATAAACCCTACACATTAATCCCTATACCCTACACTGTGAAACATTAACCTAAAATAACCATAAATACCCGAAAAACTATAAAAGAACCCCAAAACTATAAAATATTAAAAACTCTTAAAACCATATAATAAACAAAACACCCTAAATAACAATGAGAAGCCTTGAGAACTCTAAAAACCTAAAATACCATAACAATCCATTTATATCTCTAAACAGCCTAGAAACCCTAAAACCCTAAAAATAAAAAAAACCATAAACCCTTAAAAATCCAAAAAATACCAAAAACACTTGAAATAATAAAAAGACAAAAAAACCGACCCCCCCCCGAGAAAACTTCAAAATAAATAGTGAAATTGCAGAAAATGCATAAAACCCATTTTAACCCCGTAAATCCTTAAAAGGATGAAAAAATAAAAAAACACATATCAGCCCTCATATACCACAAAAAAACTACGATACATTAAAATAACCTAAAATAGAAACCTTAAAAGATCCTAAAACACTAAAAACCCCTAAATATAACCAAAAAACCATAAAAACCCAAAACACCACAAAACTCCTAAAATGCCCCAAACCCATAAAGACAAACTAAAACCTTGAAAAATACATTAACAAACCATGATAACTATTTTAATAACAAAAAAAATTTAAAACAATAAAACCCTAAAACCTATAAAAACAGGAATAAATCCTATACACTCTAAAAATCACAAAAAAAACAAAAAACCCTTTAAACCCTAAAATCCCTAAAAATTCAAAATACCACAACTAAATTTTAAAATATAAAAAAACCTAAACCAAAAGAAAATAACATAAGAAAATAAAACCTGAGAGACCCTAAAAACCATTAAAATAATACAACAACCCCAAAAATAACTAAAATCTCAAAAATCCCTAAAACCCACAAAAATTCCTACAAAACCTAAAAAACATAAAAATACTAAAAACCAAAAAATGTATAGAAATCCATAAAACCTCTAAAAATCGTAAAACCACCAAAAATATCTAAAAAATCAAAAAAAATCTATAAAACCGTTAGAATCCAAAAAAACAGAAAAAAACATCTAAACACTAAAATTCCATAAATGTCCCAAAAGGCTAAAATTACCGTAAAACTCTAAAAGACCCTAAAAGGATAAAATCCCTAAAATTCCGTAATACCCAAAAAACCAAAATGATGCAAAAAAATCATTTATAACCCCTTAAATACCCAAAAAACATAAATAACACTAAAAACCCAGAAAATCCATATAAAATCATTAGAAATAAAAACCCTGAAAAAACACATAATCCATTTTGAAATCCTTATACAATCCAAAAATTACTAAAAGATACCTAATTGAAAGAAAACCCCTAAAAATAATAAAAGGACCTAAAATACCATAAAACCCAAAAAACACTAAAAACACTTCAAATCCCTAAATAACCCTAATAACCTAAAAACCCTAAAAGAACTAAAAAATTATTAAAATAATAATAACCCTAAAAACATTAAAAAATAATAAAAAACCATAAAAACCCTAAATACATAAAATTGTAAAAAATTAAAAACAATTACAACTCCTCAAAACATGAAAACCCTTAAAACACTTAAACCGCATAAAAACAATAAAAATGTAAAAACACATAAAAAAATTTAAAACCATAAAAACCCTCAGAGTACGAAAACCCAGAAAAACAATAAAACCCATAAATACCCCAAACCCCCCAAAACACAATAAAATGAAAATAAATCCATAAACATGAAACCCATAAAAACCTATAAACTTATAAAAAATACAAAACCCCCCAAAACCACCAATACCCAAAAAGAATTAAAAATTCCTATACTACCTAAAACCTACACCCTGTATCTTATAAACTAATCCATAAACCATAAACCCCAAAATCTACACCTAACACCCAAATCCTAGACACAAAACCCTCTAACCAATGTCCTAAACATAAAACCTAACACAAAATAGCCAAAACCTAAACCTTACACCCTATAACCTACACTCTAATATATCATCCATATACCATGAAACCTCTACCCTAAACCATAAATGCTAAACCCTATAACCTAAATCATATACCCTATAATATAATCCTTAAAAAACACTAAAAATACAGGAAAACCTAAATGAACCTAAACCCCTAAAAGTCCCTAAAACACATTAAACAGTTAAAATACCTTAAATCCCTAAAAAACCTAAAACCCATAAAATACCCTAAAACCTGCTAAATACACCTAAAAGTACAAAATGAAAATAAAAATACTATAACCTTATAAAATCATAAAAACTCTAAATCCATTTAAACCATAGAAGCACCCAATAATAACTATAAAAAATATAAGTGGATAAAAAAGTTGAAAGAACACCTCAAAATTCTCGAAACAATAAAACTCCTAAGAAACCTAGACTTCAAAAAAACGCTAAAAACCATAAAAATCTATAAAAACCATGTCTCCACAAAATTTTAAAAACCCAAAATAAACCCTAAAATGTTAAAACCTTGAAAAAAAATCCTAAAAACCCAAAAAAACAATAAAACCCAAAAAATACACTAAACTCCTTAAAAACCATATAAACCCTAAAAAGACTGAAGTACTGATAAAAAAAAAGTCATTAAATACACAAAAAGCCTAAAAATGAAACAAAATCCCTAAAAATCATAGAAACACATAAAATCCCTAAAACCTCAAAAACCTATAATCCCTAAAATACCCCTACAAAATAAATAATCTAAAAACACATAAAACCAATTAAATTTAACCTAAAAGTACTAAAAGACCCAAAAACAGAGTAAAAATAAAATAATAACCCAAGAACCCTAAAATGTCCTTAAACCCAAAAACCCCAAATTACAAAAAAACCCCAATAGTACCATAAACTCACTAAAAACACAAAAATCTCAAAAAAAAATCTAGAAACCCAAAGATGATCCTAAAACCCCTAAAAAATATACAAACCCTAAAACCCATAAAATTCATAAAACCGATAAAACCCCATAAAAATCCCTAAAACCCATGAAAATACACAAGAGACATAAAAACATTAAAATATCTAAAATTCCTAAAACCCCCTTTAAAAAAGGCCTAAGGCACCCAATAAAGATAAAACCAAAACGCTCCTAAAAACCCCTATCCCTAAACGAAAATAAAACCATAAAAGACACTAAAAACCAAAAAAACAAGAATCCAAAAAACACTTAAACCACTAAAAACTTAGAACAAACTCTAAACCACCTTAATGACCCTAAAACCTCTCAAAAATAATAAAAAACCTTAAAAACAACATAAACTATAAAAAACATAAAACCATAAGAAAACATAAAAAACAAAAAAAACCCCACAAATTTCCTAAAAACCATAAAAACCATAAAAACACAAAACCCTAAAAAAACCATTAAACCATTAAAACCCATAGAAAGCCCTAAAAACCCTAAAAACAATACAAAAGTCTAAAAAACCGTAAAGACCATTAAAATACTAAACTCCCAAAAATACACTAAAAACATAGAAACCATAAAGAACCCTAAATGAACCTTAGAAACTATATTAACCCTTAAAAAACTAAAACCCCTAAAACTCAAAAAACCCACAAACCCAAGAAAGCCTAAAAATCTATAAAATCCAGTAAAACCGTAAAATAGAAAACCCCTAAAATATATAAAATATCATAGATACATTTAAAAAAATAAAAATTAAATCCACTAAAAACCATAAAAACAATAAAACTCATAGAAGGACATAAATCCACTAAAAATCCATAAAAGGCACTAAAAACCATTTAGAAACAAAAAACGAAAAAACCATAAAAATCTTAAAATCCCTAAGAATCCATAATAACATTTAAATCCATAAAAAAACCAAAAACCCCCATAAAAACAAAAAAAAATCCACACAAAACTAAAAAACATAAAACCCAAAAATACTCTATAACCCTTAAAAAACCATAAGACAATCATAAAAAAACTTAAAAACCATAAAACCCAAAAAAACCTAAAATCCCAAAACCCCCTAAAAAGCATTAAAACAACCAAAACCCAAAAAATCCTAAAAGTACCTCAATATCCATAAAACAAGAAAACCTAATAAACCATAAAAAACATAAAATCCCTAAAAATACGTAATTTCCTTAAAAACCTCAAAAAACCACAAAAAATCCAAAAAACTATAAAAACCTCGAAAACCCTTAATATCACTAAAAACCCCTAAAAACCTAAAACCCCAATAAACCATAAAAAACCATAAATTCGATATAAAATATCTAAAAACCCAAAAAAACCATAAACACTAAAACCCCTAAAAACCATTAACACCCCTTTATGACCATAAAAAACCCCCAAAACCAAAAAATCAAAAAATGTTCTAAAAACCCAAATTACATCTAAAACCCAATAAAACCCTAAAATTACCTAAAATCACTTATGCACCCAAAAAATTATAAAATCAATGAAACCCTAAAAAACCTAAAATACACTAAAACCCTAAAAAATCATACAACATCCCCAAACACCCTAATTTTTTTTGAAAACACCAAAAACCCTAGAACCCATAAATGCCCTAAAACCCCATAAAAATTCATAAAAAACCCTAAAACCCTAAGAAATATAATATACATTCAATACCCTAAAAGTAATAAAAATCCTAAAACCCCTAAAATAACTTAAAAACCTTCATAACCCATAATAGCCATAAAAAACTAAAAAACCTAAAAACCCCAATCCCCCAAAAATCCATAAAAATCGTAATAACATCCTAAAATTTTATAAAACCACTAAAACCTCCAATCCCTTAAAAAAAATAAAACCCTAAAAACCCAAAAAAATCTAAAACACATAAAACTCTAGAAATCTCAAAAACTCCATACAAACCCAACCCCCCCCCCCCCAATGCTTTTGAACCCCTAGAAATCCCCTAAGACCTAAAGTATACCACAAATAACTGAAATACCCTAAATATCATTTAATCCCAAAAAGAAAATTAGAACCCTTAAAATCCCTAATGTACCCAAAAACTCTAAAAACCTAGAAAACATAGAAATAACCCAAAATATTTAAAAACCATAGGATACCCACCTTCTCCTCCAATTTTTTTTTAATATTATTTTCTTAAAACAACTTTTATGGATAGAGTGAGAACCCACATATTTTGTAAAACATCATCTAAAACAGTGGGAGGAAACTCAAAATTCAAAAATAAGATCAAATTTTCATTGAATCCCCAGATCATGCAAGACGCCTGAACCACCCTGAAACACATCAAGGCAATTTCACATCCACGATGACACCATCATCACATCATCATCATCACCATACCATCATCTCCAATAGCCAAAAATGTCATCATCATCATCCAGTCACCGGCAACCAATTCAAACCACATTCATGGTATCACTAAGAATCAAAGCGCCTACCATAACCACCAAAGACTCGATATCATCACCATCGTAACTGAGAATCTAGACATCACTCAAACAACATGATTCAATTGATGAGGCACTAAACTCAGGACACATGAAAACTAGAATAAAAACGTGAAAAAATCAAATCTCGGAATTGAACTCCTCAATAAGCAATAGTTACCATCATCAGGCCACTAAATGATGTAAAAATATAGACATAGAATCTACCAAAACCACTAAATAACCATAAAAACATTCAAAACCCTAAATGACACTCAAAACCATAAATAACTAATTAAAGAGCCAAAATACCCTTAAAAACTAAGATAATCCAAAAACCTAAAATAGCTGTAATTGACAATCAAAACCCAAAAAATTTAAATGACCCAAAAAACAGATAAAAAGCATAAATCCCCATAAAAACAATAAAACCTCTTAAAACCCCTAAAGGATCCTAAAACCCATAGAATTAAAATAGATGCCTATAAACCCTAAAGCCACATAAAATACACAAAAACATGATAAAAACTACCCAATCCATAAAAAACAAAAAAACCTGAAAACTCTTAAAACATAAAGACCCTAAAAACCCATAAAAATCCAAAAAACTATGAAATTCCCATAACACTCGAAAAACAACCAAATATCCTTTAAACACCATAAAACCCCTGAATTCCCTAAAACCACTAAAACCTTTAAATAACCCTAAAACTGTTAATAATGCCTCAATCATAATAAAATACCTTAGACTCTAAAGCCTCTAAAAACCATAAAAATCATAAAAACAGTAAAAACTCCATAAAATCCTAAAACCCCTAAAAACCATAAAAAAATATAAAAAACCAAAAAACAATAAAAAAATACAGTAAAAACTATTAGAAACCTTTAAACACAACCAAGAACCCAAAAATACTAAAAAACTCAAAAACCCAAAAAACCCCATAAAGACCCATAATGTCCCCTAAAACCTATAAACCTCTAACCACCCCTAAAACACTAAAAAAATTAAATAAGCTAGAAACAATAAAAACACAAAAATCCATAAATTCATTAAAACCCTTGAAACTCTAAAATATTATAAATATATAGAAAATCCAACAATCACTAAAAACCCAAAACCCTATTCAAACTCTACAAACCCTGAAATCCCTATAAAAAACTAAATCCACTAATCAAGCCTAAAAACCTAAAAACCATAATAAACAATGAAAATACTAAAAAACCTACCCCCTAAGAGAGACCTATAAACACTAAAACCCTAAAAACACTAAACACCCCTAAAACTGATAAAAACCATCAAAAATATTAAAAACCAAAAAACCCCCTAAAACATTTAGAAACACCTAAAATATCCAGAAAACCCTAAAAACACTAAAAAACAAAAAAAAATTCTAATGGATCCATAAAAATCCTAAATCTAATTAAAATACTATAACCCTAGAAGACATTAAAAACAAAAAAAACATTAGAACCGTAAAAAGACAAAAAAAGCCCTAAACTCCCCAATTAACCCCTGGAAACCATAAAGAACTTCAAAAAAACCTAAAACCCCTAAAAACACATGAAATAACTTAATCCACCTAAAACACCCAAAAAAACCCCACTTGGAGACAGTAAAACCCTTAAATATCTAAACCCATAGAAACCAAAAAACCCCTAAAATCCTTAACAATTTATAAAACCCCTAAAAAATCATAAAAAAAATAAAAATCGAAAAGTTACTAAAAAAACCATAAAAACCAAAACACAAATAAATCCTAAAACAACCAAAAAATGTCATAATCACCCCAAAACACACTAACACTCGAAAAAAACCCTAAAAAGCATTAAATCCCCTAAACGAATAAAAAGGCAATCCCTTTAAAACTATAAAACCCCTAAAAAGAAATAACTAAAACTGTAAAACCCCTCAAAAACTATAAAAACACCTAAAAACATAAAAAACCCCTAATCCCATAAAAAACCTAAAAACAATGAAAATCCCATAAAACACATTTGAAATATTAAATTCCCCTAAAACCCATAAAAACAAAAAATCATTAAAACCCCTAAAAACCATAAAATATGTTAAACCTGTAAAAGACCCTTAAATACTATAACCCCTAAAAACACTAAAACACACTAGAACCCCTAAAAATCCAAAAATACCAATAAAACCCAAAAAAAATAAAAAAATAAACTGAAAGAACATAAACTCCCATGAATCTTTAAAACCAAAAAAACTAAAAAACAACAAGAACCCTAAATACCCACCAACCCCCCCCCAAATTCTTAGAACCAATAAAAACCTAAAACCCACTAAAACATTAAAACTCCATTAAAATCCTATAAAACCTCTAAAAACATATTAAAACTAAAGAAAATTCTATAAATCACTAAAACTTTAAAATCGTGAATGGTCCGAAAAACCCAAAAACCAAAAATAAAATTAAATACCTTAAATAACCAAAACACCCTAAAACCCCAAATAAACCTAAACATACTAAATACCCAAAAAACATTTAAATAATTCTAAAACACTAAAAACCCCATAAAACAATAAAAATGAAAAAAAACTCAAATAACACATTTTACCCCAATGAACAATAATACCGCAATAAATCCCCAAAATATGTAAAAATCCTAAAAATCATAAAATCCTAAAAGAATCCTAAAAATCCCTAACCCCCCCCCCCCCCGAAAACAAAAAAGTCCTAAAATATACTAAAATACGGTTAATCTCATAAAAACCATAAACCCCACAAAAATATGATATTCATTTTGAACCCATAAAAACCCTAAATATCCTATAAATATTTTAAACCACTAAAAATACCTATCTTCCCTAAAAGTGTTAAATCCTAAAAAGCTATAAAAATCCCCAAAACCCTAAACATCCTAAAAACCCAAAAACACCTAAAAACTACAAATCGCTAAAAACCCTAAAAAACACAAAAAATACTAAAAACTAAATAAGAATAAAAACCTTTGGAACCATTAGAACCCCTAAAACGCTAAAAATAATAAATCCCTAAAACACTAAAACACTAAAAAATCTTGATAAATCTTAAAAAGCCTAAAAACCCATAAAACACTTGAAAATCCTTAAAATCTAGAAAAAATAAAAATATAAAAACCCATAAACAAAATAAAAACCCTAATGACTCTAAAAATCTAAAAACACACTGAAGGACTATAAAACCCCATTAAAACTGTAAAACCCCAAAAAAACATAAAAAAACCATAAAAACCATAAATCCTCTAATAACTCTAAAATCCCTATCCCTCCCTAAAACTTCGTAATACTATAATAACCACTAAACATACTAAAAGACCCTGATCCCACAATAAAACCACTAAAGACCGAAAAAATAAACTACTAAAAATGTTAAAGGAAACTAAAAATATATATACCCAAAAACAAAAAGGTCTGTAAATAACCATTAAAAACACAATGGAACATAAAACCAGATAAAACCTGAATACCCTAAAATACCCTAAAACCATAAAAAAGGGACCATGAAATCCTTAACCCCCTAAAGGACCCCCAAAACCCCAAATAACCCTTAAACGACCCAAACACTCCCATGAAACCACTAATGGGAAATTAAAATACCAAAAATCACTAAAAAAACCTAAAATTCCAAAAACCCTTAAAGGACCCATTAAACCCTATAAAACATAAAACCCCTAAAACCCAGAAAAAGATCTAAAAAATGCTAAAAATATTAAATCCCCTCAAACCCCCTTAAAATCATAAAATACCCTAGAAAATCCTCAAAATCCTAAGTTACCTTAAAAACCAAAAAACCCATAAAGGACCAAAAATCCTCTAGTAACCAAAAAAACCTAAAAAATACCATCAAAATCATAAAATATATTTAATGACCCAGAAAACCCTATGTTCCTTAATATACTAAAACCTAAAAAAACCTGAAAATACCCTCCATACCCAAAAACACCTGAAAAACCATAACAAAACCATAAAAATAAAATTAAACCATAAAACATATATAAGAACCTAAAATCCTAAAATCCCATAAATACAACTAGAAAAATCCAACCCCCCCCAATACCTTTAAAACAATAAAAACCTAAAAATTCCTTCAAAATCCTTAAAAATCATAATTTTGTTTAAAAAATCTAGAGGCCCCTAAAAATCCAAAATAAACCCTAAAGGATCCTAGTAAACCCTAAAACCCATAAAGGAACATAAAAACCATAAATATCCCTAATTGACATTGAAACCCCAAAAAAACATAAACCCTTTGAAAAACAATAAAAAAATCATAACCCCCACCCACCCCTACCTAAAAACCCCTCAATGACACAAAAAACCTCTAAAAGACCAAAACAAATCCTAAAAGACCCTGAAATAATAAAAACCCTAAAAATACACGAAAATACTCAAAATACCCTAAAAATTATAAGACTGTAAAAACCATAAAAGTCATATAAACCCTATACAACCAAAAAGGCACCAAAACCCATAGAACCAATAAATCCTTAAAAAATCCTAAAAACCCTAAAACCCTAAAAACCATAAAAACATTGAAAAAAATCCAAAAACCATACAAATAGATTAAAAACCATCATAAACCCAAAAACCCATATAACCATTGTAGACACTGACAAATGTATTCGATGCACCTTTCTTAAAAATGTCCTCAACTAGGCTTGAAATGTTTGGGGTGGGACGCTTCATTTTTCATTGGGGTCAGTGATGATAGTGAAGGCACCGACCCAATGGGCCGAGACTGCAGCCCGATAGTGATTCTAATAAGGGGTGTGGGGGTTGTTCCCCCACCACATGGAGAAATTATTTTGGCTAAGTCCCAAAAGAGGTTCCCATGATACTAATGCACAAACAACTACCCGCCCCCTGGCTAGAGCAGATTGAAGTATTTATTTTTGATAATTCCTCATAGCGGTTCTCTATTTTGGCCAAATCACTGGTGGTGCACAAGACTACTTGGGCACCACCAATCCAACACACAACCACTAGTGCGCCTCAAAGTTGTCATGCAACCCACTTGGGCGACCAAACTCTATTCCCCCAAGTTCACTTATTTTCCTCTAAACAGGCCATTGGGGCCTTCATTTGTATGGATGAATTTCCATGATGCTTAAATGAATCTCTGGTCACCCTAGTTCTTCACCCAAGTCTTCTGAAAAATTCATGATAGTTATTTAACACCAAAAGTGGAGGAATTAAAGGAGGATTATAGGACTTATGTCATTTTATTGTTTGAAATCCATAAAACTTGTGCGCCTAAAGCGCCCAGCCTCCCTAAATCAGAAACACTAGTGTTCCACCCAGTCCTCTCACAAGATCTTCAGCACCTCAATTTTTTAAAATACCTGTGAACACTTTTGAAGGTTTTTGTAACACCCCAAGCTTCCACAGTACGCTTCTCTTTGAATAATACAATAGCGTGTGTTGTACGCAACTTCGAGTTCTAACACACCACAACCAATCAAACTAGCCGTTATGAATATTCATACACACTTTTAAATATTTTATAAATTTTATCTTTCAAAATGGACATCATTTTTGGATTCGGCATATCGAAATTAGATTAGGGTGAATTTTTGGTACTTCTCTAATAACTATTATATTTTGATGAATAGTTAAAATTAATAAATTTTACTTAAAAACAAATTTTTTAATTGAAATAATTAATTGTGATAAATTATGAATTTGAGTGGTTTTAGAGTATATTTAGAATATATTTTTACCATTTAATAAATTTTTATCATTAGACGTAATTTCACATTTAAACCATACATAAACTAGTGTCAATCTTTTGTTAGTTATTGTTTCTTAAAAACATTCTTTTTGTTTTAACAATGGGAATTAATTTAAAATTAATTTCTGCCACTTCTGTGTTTTGAATTTAGAAAAATAGATTTGATATTTAGAATTAGGAGGTCCAAATTGTATAAATAGGTAACTTTATTTTTAGACATTTTGAATAATTACTTCGGTAAATTCATTATTAACCATGGTTAAAGAGTAAATCCGGTAAATAATGGTAAACAAATAATATTATATTAATATTAAATTACCCTTAAACGTGTCCTAACCCTATTGGTTAATACATGTTCTACTATGGTCATATTTGGGTCGATTTTGGGATCTAATGGAGCCACTTGCAAGTGAAAATGACACTTTATATTAATTAAGTTAAAGTAAATACAAAAATGACATAAGGATATATCTTTTAGAGAAAAACATTTACATAGGATTATATATGTTATATTTTCGACTATAAATATTAATTAGAAATATAAAAAGATTTAATACATAATGGTATATTATTTAAAAATTTTAGACAATGAATAATTAAATTTATTAATGACACAATAATGATGCAGTATTTTCGTTATTAATGAAAAAAATCAAATAATTGGTATTATAAATGTTAATATAAATATAATTTGAAAGTCTTGATTAAATCCAAGAATTTTATTTGTTAATATGATATTTTAGGATTACTTAAATGAATTTGGTTAGAATTAATAATGTTTTTATGACTTTAACAAAATTCAATTATTAAATAGTGTCAAAATTGAAATAAATTAGTTTTTTAAAAAATTTATATTATTAATTGATATTAAATTAATAAAAATCTATGGTTTGGCCAAATGACTTATAATTATAGGTCTATTATTAATGGACGACTTTGGGGTCTCTTTGAAGTTTATAGTATGTTTATTAACTATATAATATAAAAATACAACGTGACATGGTATATCTCAAACTATTTTACTAAGAGATAAATATAAATGATAAGGTTAATATAGGGACCCAAACCTGTCTAAAATCTGTTTGTTAAAAGAATTTAGACCGATCCCCACATTAAAATTTAAAAAATACACTTTGGAGTCAATAGAAACCGAATATGAATTTATTATAAAATAATATTTTTTGTTTTTCCTAAGGTTCCCCTCACCCCTCTTATAAAATGGCACTCATCCTTCTCACTAATTCACACCATCAAAGCCATTTGGATCAGCCATCCCCTGCCCAAATATTCCCTCAACTTACCTCCCTTCATCCTAGAGGCCTTAGTTTGATCATAAATCCATCCTATGGATCCCTTTTGATAAAATCAAAAGGATGAACTCAAAGAAGTGGTAATTCTTTCACCACCCTCTTTCAAGTTCCATTCTTCTTCAACTTCTTCTTTCATTGTTATTTACATTATAAAATAATATCTCCAGTATCTCCTATATACTATGATGTTATTATAAATATGGTACAAGAATATTTAGTATTCTATCCATCCTTTGAATGAAATGTCACCATACGTGTGTATGTACGCATTACCGTCTCCACGTCGTGGTGTATTTGTCATTCAAAACATTATTCTTTGGATGGATATGATAATGATGTGTAAATTATTTAAATAATTAGTATAACATGATAATGATTCTTTATATATGATATAACATCCAATTAAATATTATTTTAACATCAAAATAATGATATTGTCGCTCGTGCGTACGTACGGACTACCGTCTCTATGAACATGATGACATTCATTCCCCATTGTATCCATTCAAGACTAATTCTCATTTGTTGATTAAAAATAATGTTTATAGACTTGATATCATTCTGTAAATGAATACGATACAACCTATCCATGACAAACACGACTTATGTAACAAAACATATAAAATAAATTGATTAAGTTAACACCCGAAACGTTGATTATACAATGATATTATTAACAAAGAAATGATAAAAGATCATAAATGATTTCATATTAATTTATATGGTTCTAGTATAATTTAATAACAATTATTTCACCATTATACAGGAGGTTAACCTACCCTCGACCATGTAAAAGTACAAGGTAAGGGTTTATTTCACAATCTCTTCATTATCTGAGGTTGTTTATACGTAATTATCTACTGGGAAATCTTTATCATCCAGATCCATGTTTCTTTACAATGAATTTCAAATCACTATTACTATTTTATATACTACGGTTTAAAGTCATTTATACCATTTTTGACTTTTTATAAGATGTTTATAATAGAATCATTCCTTCGTTTTTCAAACAAGGTCATTTTTATCATTTTCGACAGAATAAAGGTAAGAATGTCTTTTTTTAAATTATACAGTGGGTGCTGCTATTTTCTGCTATTATAAAATCGATGTTTCTTCCCTTACAAGATTATTAGAATATTTTTGAATTAAATGTTTTCTTTTATAATTATGTTACTTTTAAATGATTTCAAGAAAAGAGATATTTTTCTCAAATAGTTATGATTTTATCTATATCTACATCCTTTGATGGATTTTAAGAATACATGAAGTTTATTTATTATGATACAAAACTTCCATATTTTATTGAATTTTTTGTGATATGTTTGACTGTGGATGTTTTATTTTTATACCATTCATGATTTATGGAGAATTTATTGACATTTCATATGCTATTTTTAATATGAATGTTTATGATAAGTTTAAAACTATTCATATGAGGAATGAATCAGACTTAATAAGTGACAGTTGGAGCCTGCAATAGCTCCTTGTTGCATCGGTAGGTCTCATTAGACAAACTAGTGTCTTGGCACAAGGCATTGACCAAATCTTATTTGTAGTCTTGGCACAAATCCATGAATATGTGGTTATGATAGTCAGGCATTATGTATTCCATCATTATGAAAGTGGTTATTGATATTTCTTGTGATTATTCGACTAGTAGAATATCCTTGTGAATAAGTAAATTTAATTATTTCATTTTATCATTTCCATATTATGCTGAATTTCATGTTTAAAAGGCTTTTGTTTTAGTTATACATTTCATTAAATGTTTATGCTTATTTATGAAAGTTTCCGCTATATTGTTATCCTTACTAGGAATTTGAGCACACCCCTTTCTATGTTTCATTTTTCCCAGGATGTGAAGATGTATTTTATGAATAACCTGCAGGGATAATATAAGGGGATGTGAGTGTGCAGACAAGATGTTGTTGTAGTTTTCACTTTATGATGTAATGTAATCTTTATGAATGTATCTAGTGATTCCAAGTCTACTAATCTAATCGGTATTTCAAGACCTGATCTTTTGTGATCATGAAAATGTTATGTAATAATGCACCGACTCTGGGTAACTGGGGTCGGGGTGTTACATTTGGTCTCAGATGATGTTTATAACAATCCTTGGATTCTAGATTTAGATAAACTCTGATTAGATCACATAGCCCTAAGATAGACATTGAGGATTAGAATAGAAAAAATTCCTAGAATTTTTGTATTGTAGAGATTTTTTGAGTCTTCTGAGCAATACATCCCTGTCTGGATACGAGCAGGTAGAGGCGGCTCTGGCACAGATGTACCTAGTGGTAAAACCCAAAGACACCGCTTTGAGCTATACTCGAATTGGAACTGGTGCACGACAACGGGCCTTGCTGCACTCTTGGTGACGACACTCCCGGGGGATATGATTAGGGTATTTCTCATTTTCTTTACAAACCATTAATAACGGTTTATGAATATATACTTCCTCAATGAAAACATTTTTATGACTGTGGATTATATCCATAAACTGTTTAATTTATGTTAAGTGTTTTATAAGTTTGGAATTATGTATTTCAATTCATAAAATAATCTAGCTTATTAAATTTTTTAGAAATGGCACCTAGTGTAAGAAATGAAAACTGTATCAATGCAAGCACTCCATGTAGTGATTTCCCTCCTGCTCAGGATAATTATAGTGGAGTAGGTGATGCAACTGGTGCTGATTAGTTAATCACCATACTGGGACAACTCACTGAGGTTATGAATAATAACCTAACCCATATGGAGAACCCTGATCCACAACCTGGAGGATCAATGTAAGATCGCTTCATGAGGAAACAACCACTGACATTCAATGGGAGTACAAATCCATTAGTAGCTGAGAAATGGATAAATTCCGTAGAGAAAATATTCCATGCCTTGGGGAGTTGTTAAAGGGAAAAGTTATCATGGCATTTTACCGCCTCACTAGAGATGATGACCAATGGTGGTGGTTGATTCAAAACACAAAGGAAGATGATGAAGTATCAAATATGGAATGGGGGGAGTTCAAAGAGCTTTTCATAGAAAAATACTTTCCTCGTGACCATCGAGCAGATATGGAAAGGAAATTTCTGAGTCTGAGACAAAAGGAGGATGAGAATGTCACGAAGTATGAGGCTAACTTTACAAGGCTAGCAAGGCATGCAGAAGATTATATACGTAACCCAAGGAGTAAGATTGATCTATTCTTTGATGGCTTAAAACTATTTCTCCATCGTGCATTGTTCTCATAATCCTTCTCGTCATACGAATATATTGTCTCGTGTGCAATCAAGATAGAAAAATAATTCTCTATGTCTTATGACTTTAAAGAAAAGAAAGAGAAGAAGAGATATGATGATCAATCTAGGAATGAAAATAAGTTCAAGATGGGAAAATTTGAATATCCATCCTGTAGTAAATGTGGGATGAAATGCCTTGGTACTTTCTTGAATGGAATGGGAGTTTGTTACAAGTGTGTGGAAAAGGGCCACCATCCTAATTATTTCAAGGGAAAGAATGATGTTGTCAATGTAGAATTCTATAATGGTAAAGAAATGGGGAATTATGAAAATGAATGTCCTATTCTTCAGAGGAAATTCACTCATAAAAGGACAAAGGATCAAGGCCAAGCTTATGCTATCACTACTGCGGAGGTTGAAGCTCCAAAAGATATGGTGGCATGTAATTTAATGGATTCCTCAAGTTAGGAAATGCATTATTTGATTCAGGATCATCGCATTGTTTCATATCTTCCGTGTTTTCTATGAAAATTAGATATTTCCAATTTGATTTAACAAGAGAGTTGTCAGTTAAAACTCCTAAGGGAAGTATCATTGCTACAATGTTATGTGGATCAGTCCCCATTTGAGCACATAAATGTTCTTTATACACTGATCTCATCGTCATACCCATGTTTGAATTTGATATAATCCACGGTATGGATTGGCTTTTGGACCATGATGCGAAGATATATTGTAAGAAGAAGGAGGTCACAATTTTTGATGATGATGATAAGGAACACCTTATCTTTAGAGCAGAATCGTCACCACCAAATTCTTATCTAGATCCACCCCAAGTAGCTCAACTAAATTCAATTATTGGGGAGGAAGAGAATGAAATTATAGTGGGAGAGGAAAGGAATATTCAAATAGATGATATACCTACTGTGATAGAATATGTTGATGTGTTTCCATAAGATTTACCTAGACATCCTTCATAATGAGAAATTGAGTTTTCCATTTATTTAATTCCTGGTTCAAGGCCTATATCGAAGATCTCTTATAGAATGTCCACTTTGAAATTAGTTTAACTAATGAAAAAAATAGAGGAATTAAGTAATAAGGGATTTATTCACCCTAGTGTTTCTCCATGGGGATCCCTTGTCCTTTTTGTTAAGAAGAAAGATGGATTGATGAGGTTCTATATCGACAGCAGGCAAATAAATGATATAAAAATAAAGAACAAGTATCCCCTACCTCGCATTGATGATTTATTTGAGAAAATTCAGGATTCTCAATACTTTTCAAAGATTGACCTTCGATCTGGATATCATATGTTGTGTGTGAAGAAGGATGACAATCCGAAGACAACATTTCAAACAAGGTACGGGCATTACGAGTTTATAGTAATGCCTTTTGGATTGACTAATGCACCCAGGGTATTCATGGATCTAATGAATATTGTTTTCAAGGAATATCTCAATGATTTTATGGTGGTATTTATTGATGATATCTTGGTATATTCCAAAAGCTACGAAGATCATGAAAATCACATGCGCATTATACTGAAGACTCTGAGAAGACATGAATTATATGGGAAGTTTAGCATGTGTGAATTTTAGATTCAGGAGATCTCTTTTCATGGCCATATTGTCTCTAAGGGTGGAATCTCTGTTGATCCTTCTATGACCAAGGCAATCCAAGAATGGCCTGCAACAATGATTATAACAGAGGTACGCAGTTTTATTGGCATAGCAGGTTATTATCGGCGTTTTGTCCAGAATTTTTCCCTATTGGATAACCCATTAACAATGCTCACACGTAAAGTGGTTAAATTTTTTTGGACAAAAGAGTGTGAAGAATGTTATGATGAACTAATGAAAAGATTAGTCAACGCTCCTATATTAGATCGACCATTGGGTAATGATGGGTTCGTTATTTATAGTGATCAATCAATGAAAGGACTTGGTTGTGTCCTTATGCAGAATGATAGGGTTATTTCATATGCATCACGACAGCTAAAAATTATTTATCAGAACTATCCTAATCACGATCTTGAGTTATCTGCTGTAATATTTTCTTTTAAGATATGGAGACATTATCTCTATGGTGAAAAATGTGAGATATATACCGATCACAAGAGTTTGATGTATATTTTCTCACCGAAAGAACTCAACAAGAGGAAAAGTAGATGGCTTAAACTACTAAAGGGTTATGATTGCACGATACACTACCACACGGGGAAGGAAAATAGGGTGGAATATTCTTTGAGTAGAAAAGATCATGAAGTTTTGAACAAGATGAGAATTGAAAATGATCCAATTTTCATGGATTTAGTAAATTTGGATATGGGAATCCCCATGGAAGGTGAAAAATCGATACTTTTTCAAGTGGTTGTCAAACCATCTTTACTAGAAAGGATAAATTGTTCTTAGGCCGATGATGAAGAATATCAAAAGAAGATTAATGCTGTGAATGATGGGAGATTGAATGACATTGTGTATGAAGATGGAATTTTGAAATTTGGGAAGAGGCTTTGTGTTTCCGATATACCTGATATAAAAAGTGAATTATTGGACGATTCTCATAGCCCCAATTTCTCTATACTTCCAGGGAGCACCAAATTGTAAAGATATTTGAAGGAACAGTTTTGGTGGGACAACATGGAGAGGGAGATTACTGATTTTGTGTCAAGATGTGTGGTTTTTCAACATGTAAAAGCTGGAAGCCAACAACCTGGTGGATTATTGAAACTTCTTCCCTTACCTAAGTGGAAATGGGATAATATCATGATGGACTTTGTCATGGGACTACCAAAGACTCCTAGAAAGAACGATGCTATATGGTTCATTTTTAATCGTCTTACAAAGTCAGAAAATTTTCCTTCTATAAGAGAAGATCTACCACATGAACATCTATCAAGACTACATATTAATGAAGTTGTGAGACTTCATGAAGTACCCCTATTGATTGTTTCTGATCTTGATCCCCATTTTACATCAAGATTCTGGAAAAGTCTTCAAAAATCCCTGGATACTGAACATCATTTGAGCACTGCTTACCACCCCCAAACTGATGGACATTCTGAATGGACTATTCAAACCATAGAAGACATGATGAGATCTTTCTCACATGACTTTCAGGGTATGTGGGATCAATATTTACCTATAGTGGAATTTTGCTATAACAATAGCTTCCATTCAAGTATTCAGATGGCACCATATGGAGCGTTATACGGAAAGAGATTTCGTACACCAACATGTTGGGATGATGTTGGTGAAAGAAAACTTGTAGGCCTAGAACTTGTTGAGGAAATGATGGAAAAGGTGAAGGTAATCCAAAACCACATCAAAAAATCTCAATGTAGGCAGAAGATCTATGCTGGAAACTTAAGGAAGGATTTGGAATATCAGGTAGGGGATCATGTTTTCTTGAAGGTATCTCCAGGGAATGGAGTCATACGTTTCAGTAAGAAAGGTAAATTGAGTCCCAGGTACATAGGACCTTTCGAAATTCTAGAACGAATGTGGTCTGTAGCTTACCGTTTGGCAATGTTGCCAAATCTCTCCCAAGTTCACGATGTGTTCCACGTATCACTGTTGAGAAAATACATGCATCATCCAATGCATGTACTCACCTATGAAGAAATAGAACTGGAACCCGATCTGTCTTATTGCGAAGAGCCCGTCAGGATTCTTGATACCAGAGAACAAGTGTTGAGAAACCGGACTACTCGTCTGGTAAAAGTTTTATGGAGAAACCATAAGATAGAAGATGCAACATGGGAACCCGAGTAACTTATAATGAAGAATCAGCCGAGTCTTTTAATGTGGTATTATTGTAGAAATATCGAGGATTAAATTATTTGAAGGAGGGTAGAATGTTACACCCCAAGCTTCCACGGTATGCTTCTTTTTGAATAATACAATAGTGTGTGTTGTACGCAACTTCAAGTTCTAACACAACATAACCAATCAATCTAGCTGTTATGAATAGTAATACCCACTTTCTGAAATTTTATAAATTTTATCTTTCAAAATGGACTTCATTTTTGGATTTGAAATATCGAAATTATCTTAGGGAGAATTTTTGGTACTTTTCTGATAACTTTCATATTTAAATGAATAGTGAAAATTACTAATTTTTTATTAAAAACAACCTTTTTAATTGAAATAATTAATAGTGATAATTTATGAATTTGAGTGGTTTTAAAGTATATTTAGAATATATTTTTACCATTTAATACAATTTTGGTCATTGGACGTAATTTCACAGTTAAACCGGACATAAACAAATGTCAATCTTTTGAAAGTTATTGTTTCTTAAAAATAAGCTTTTTGTTTTAACAACAGGAATTAATTTTAAATTAATTTCTGCCACTTCTGTGTTTTGAATTTAGAAAAATGGATTTCATATTTAGAATCTGGAGTTCCAAATTTTATAAATACGTAACTTTTTTTAGACATTTTGAATAATTACTTCGGCAAATATTTTATTTACCACAGTTAAAGGGTAAATCCGGTAAATAAGGGTAAAAAAATAATAGTGTAATAATATTAAATTACCATAAAATGTGTCCTAAGCCTATTGGTTGATAATTTTCGACCAAGGTCTTCTTTGAGTCTATTTTGGGACTCCGGGGATCCACTTGTAAATGATAATGACACTTTATATTAATTATGTTACAGTAAATACAAAAATGACATAAGCATATATCTTTTAGAAGAACAATTTTTACATAGGGATATATATGTTATATATTCGACTATAAATATTCATTATAAATCAAAAATATTTCCTAAATAATGGTATTTTATTTATAATTTTTAGGAATTTAATAATTAAATTTATTTATGACACAATAATGATGCAGTATTTTCCTTATTAATGAAAGAATTAAATAATTAGTATTATAAATGTTAAAATAAATATAATTTGAAAGTCATGATGACATCCACGAATTTTATTTGTTAAAATGAAATGTTAGTATTACTTAAATTAATTTTTTTTGAATTAATAATGTTTTTATGACTTTAAAAAAATCAATTATTAAATAGTGTCAAAATGACATAAATGTGTTTTTAAAACAAATATTACATTATTAATTGATATTCTATTCCTATAAATCAATGGATCGGCCAGATGACTTATATAATTATAGGTGTATTATTAATGGACCACATGGGGGGTCTTTTGGAAGTTTATAGTAAGTTTATTAAATATATAATACAAAAATACATAGTGACATGGTAAATGTCAATCTATTTAACTAAGAGTTAAATATAAATGATAAGGTTAATATACTGACCCAAACCTGTCTAAAATCTATTAGTTGAAAGGCTTTCAACCCATCCCCACCTTATCATTTAAATAATCCACTTTTGAACCATTAGAAACCGAATATAAATTTATTATAAAATAATATTTTAAATTTTTCCTAAGGTGCCCCTCACCCCTCTTATAAAAGGTCACCCCCCTTCACACTAATTCACACCTTCAAATCCATTTTGATCAGCCATCCCCTTCCCAAATATTCTCTAAACTTCCCTAAATTCAACCTAGAGGCATTATTTTTTTCATAAAGCCAACCTAAGGAGCCCTTTTGATCAAATCAAAAGGAAGAACCCTTAGAAGAGATAATGTTTTCACCACCCTCTTTAAAGTTCCTTTCTTCTTCAACTTCTTCTTTCTTTTTTATTTTCATTATAAAATAAAAAATCCAGTGTCTTATATATACTGTGATGATATTATAAATATGGTACACCCATATTCAGTATTCTATCCATCCTTTTAATGACATTTCACCATTCGTGCGTACGTACAGCTTTCCGTCTCCACGGCGTGGTGTAATTGTTATTCAAAACATTATTATTTGGATGGATATGGTAATGATTTGTAATTGATGTAAATAATAAATATAAAATGATAATGATTCTATATATATATGATATAACATCCAATTATAAATTATTTTAATAACAAAAGAATGATATTGTCGCTCGTGCGTACGTACGGACTACCGTCTCCACAAACACGATGGGATTCATTCCCCATCGTATCCATTCAAGACTAATTATCATTTTATGATTAAAAATAATTTTTAAGGGATTGATATCATTCTGTGTATGAATAAAATACAACCTATCCATAACAAACATTGTTTATGCAACAAAACATATAGAAAAAAATAAGTATGTTAACACCCGAAATGAAGATAATACTATGATATTATTAAGAAAGCAATGTTAAAAGATCATATATGATATATTATTAATTTATATTATTCTTTTATTATTTAATAACTATTATTTCACCATTATACAGGAGGTTAACCTACCCTCGACCAAGGAAAAGTATAGGTTAAGTGTTTATTTCACAATCTCTTCATTATACGAGGTTGGTTATACGTAATTATCTACTAGGACATCTTTATCATCCACTTACATGTTTCTTAAAAATGTATTTCAAATCACTCTTAATATTTTATAGACTATGGGTTAAAGTCATTTATACCATTTTTTACTTTTTATAAGATGTTTATCAAGGAATCATTTCGTCATTTACCAAACAAGGTCATATTTATCATTTTCGATAGAATTAAGGTAATAATGTCTTTTTTTAACTTATACGGATGGTGCGACTATTTTCCGCTATTGTAAAATCGATGAAGCATCCCTTAAAAGCTTATAAGAATACTTTCAATGTAAATTTTTTTCTTTTATAATTATGTGAATTTTAAATGATTTAAAAAATTGATATTTCTCTCAAATAGTTTTGATTTCATCAATGTCAACATCCTTTTATGGATTTTAAGCTTACATGAGGTTTATTTATTATGATACAAAACATCTATATTGTATTGAAGGTTTTGTGATATGTTTGTATGTGGATGTGTTATTTTTATACCATTAATTTTTTAAGGAGAATGTATTGACATTTTGAATTCTAGTTTTAATACGAATGTATTTTTTATGTTTAAACCTGTTCATAGGACAGATGAATTGGACTTAATAAGTGACAGGTGTAGCCTGCTATAGCTCCATGATGCATCAATAGGTCTCATCAGAACACCTAGTGTCTTGGAACAAGGCCTTGACAAAATCTTATTTTTAGTATTGGCACTAGGCCTTGACTATGTGGTTATGATAGTATGGAATTATGCATTCCATCATTATGAAATGGGTTATTGGTACTACATGGGATTATTCATCTATTAGAATATCCATGTGAATAATTAAATGGAATTATTTCATTTTATCATTGCCATATTATGCTGATGTTCACGTCTAAAAGGATTTTGTTTCACTTATACATTGCTTTAAATGTTTATGCTTATTTATGAAAGTTTCCGCTATATTGTTATACTTACTGGGCATTTGAGCTCACCCCTTTCTATGTTTCATTATTCCCAGGATGTGAAGAAGTATTTTATGAATGAACTGCAGGGATAGTATAAGGGGATATGAGTGTGGAGACAAGATATTGTTATATTTTTCTCTTTATGATGTAATGTAAACTTTATGAATGTATCTACTAATTCCAAGGTTACTAAACTAATCGCTCTTTCGATACATGATATTTTGTGATCATGCCACGGTTATGTAATAATGAACCGACTTTGGGTAACTAGGGTCAGGGTGTTACATCTTGAGTTAGGTCTCTCCCTAGTATCATCATACAGGATTCTCGTCACTTAAGTGAACATCAGGTCTCCCAAGCCTGCTTGTGCGCCCATGCTTGAGCGCCACTATCTAATTCGGTTCCCCTATTTGATTCACCTACTCTCATCTGTCTAAAATCAATGAATCTCTCCTCAAAGATATTAATGGAAATGCATCTCATTCATTGGGTCCCTTTTCTGGAAGGGATTCTGTTGAGACCTCCACCAAAACCTCCTGAATTATCAATCCTTTGGGAAACCCACATTAGCATGTCTCCTATTTGTGTTTGTATATCCATAGTAAAAGGTTTCCCACATTGGTTTCAAAATGGGGTTAGGGTTCATTCAGTGTCTGTGGGTTTGTATATAAGCATTCACATTGACCATTCTCCTATGAAAATTATTGGGATGTTCCGGGATTGGAGTATTAGGGTTTGGGTTCTTTCCTCCCATTTTCTTCACTAACACTTGGAACCTTAGGTATCTTTAATGGAAGGTATGGTTCAACACTAATTTTCCTTTTGAACGAAGGAGAATTCTCCCTCTCTTACCAAGACCAACTTTAGGGTATCCTTCCTGGTGTAATCCCCTATCTTTTGAAGTAGTTGGTTGCAGTCTCGCTACTCTCTACTTGCTTCATGTTCACTGATTCCTTAAATTGGATATTTTTCCTATGTAAAGTCGATAGAGGGAAGGATCATGGCCTCCCCCTCTTCTATGGTCACCTCGACCAATTCCACCCTCACCATTATAGGTGCGACCTCTTCCACCAACGGTGGTGTAAAAGTGTGGGTTCCTTGTTGAATTTGGGGAATCCTCTTGTTTCTCATACCGAGCACGACTCATGTGGGAATAGATATTTTTCATGATAAAAACATTCAGAAAACCACTTGAATAATGAGTAATCTGATTCCTATCAAAACTAGGATACATAGGATGCCATCTTGAAGGCCCAAGATCAAAAGAGGGCCCTTCCAAAAGGGTTTTCCCTATCACGTCCCCTCCAATTAAAATCACTTATGCGTAATCCCCACCACAATTAATAAAATATGAGAACTCTAATTCCCAACATAATTGGGATATAAAGGAAGCCTTCTCATGGCCCAAGATCATTGGATAACTTCTTCAATAATTCAACCCTAATTTACTTTTCTGGGTATCCTCTTTAGGATTAAGCCCCAAATTAAACCGCCAAATCACCACAGAATCCTTTTCAGGATGTATGCCCAAACTAATTTCCCTCAAAAGACTATAATCTTCTATGATACTCATCAAACTACATGGGCTTTTATTCCCATCCACATTGGATATGTAGGAAGCCTCCTTAAGGTTCAAACCCAACACTTCAAATCAACCCTGTTCTTCCTAGACCATATTCCCAACATGGTATAATCTTACATGGAAACCTGTATCCTTTTCATTTTCCTTGGGATGATTTAGCATAATTCACACACCAAACATTGACTTAATACCTTTCTCTTATATGTCCTTTCCACTTGACATTAAACTATATGGACAGGTCCTTATCAAAATACCATAAAAGGTATGATATGTCCCGCTAAGTGGAACCGATCAATGAGGGTTCTAATTCATTTCACAAGGATACATAGGTAGCCTATTATATGGGTACGATCCCAATATGAAAACGATCCTTCGTCTCCCTAGATGACAATAAATTCTAGAGTTCCCCATTTAGTTGCTTAAAAACTAGTATCATCATAATGATGATTAAAACAATCTCTAAATAGTAATTGAGAGGAAACCATTAATGGAGAACCTCATATATGTATGGATATCTACATTAATGAAGAACCTAAAATACATATGGATGAGTCTAAATTTCACACATGTTAATAATTGATTACAAATTCCTGGGGAAACCTATGTTATACGTGGTGAATTAATAAGGATTTGGGAATATATCTTAAATTTATAAAGATAGTCCCATAGTAGACAATAATAACCGCCAAAAGGGTGTGATGAGTTTAACCTCCCATCCCCGTGAAAAATGTATGTTATTAAGTATCGAAAAGATCAAACATAACGAATGCATGCCTTCGGAAAGAAGGTCCTTTTGGATAAAAAACTTTTTGATGTTTCCAGATCCATGAATAATTCTAATAGAAACCACCAGGAAGTGGTGATTCTTAAACTAGACCACATGTTTCATGGAACAACAAAAAAACCATTAAAACACTAAAAACATAAAAACCATAAAAATTACTAAAACCCCATAAAACCCTAAAAAATTAAAAATCCCCCAAAAAAACCAACAAATCTAGAAAACCATAATAATTATTCTAATCTCTAAAAACACTTGAATCCCCTATAAAACAATAACAACCCAAGAAAAATACAAAAAACCCTAAACCCTTTAAAATTATAAAAACCACTATGTACCATAAATTCCCTTATATCCCCTAAAAACATGTAAAACCCCCAAAATGCCCAAAACCCCTAAAAGCACCTAAAACACCTAAACACGCCAAAACCCCTTAAACTATTAAAACTCTCTAAAGCATTAAAAACTGTACAAAATGTTAAAAATACTAATGTAATAAAAAAAACCCCAAAACCCAAAAAAATCATAAAAATCCAAAATCCATAATAAACATAAATCCCTAAAACTACTAAAACCCCAAAAAGACCTTAAATCCCCTAAAACCCTTAAAAAACATAACAAATAAAAAACCAAATAAAAATTCTATGATACCCGAAAAATCCAAAAAACGAAAAAACCTAACAAAACCTAAAATCCACTAAATAAATAAAAAACGAAAACCACCTAAAGGTCCATAAAACCCCTAAAAATAATAATGGACCCAAAAAACCTGAAAACATCTAGTGCACACTAAAAACCCAAAAATACCCAAAAACCCTTAAAATCACTATAACCCCAAAAGAAACTAAAAAACCTAATAATTAAACGTCTATAAAAACTCTATTAACCCTAACACCCCTATAATCTATAACCCCCCCCCCCCTAAAAACCAATAAATTAAACTATAACAAAAAAGAAAAATATAAGTCCACAAAAATAATAGTTTGATTACATCTACCACCATGGAACAAAATACAAGGATGGATATAATAGTAAACATGCTGGTCCGGGGACTAAACCGTTGTACCTTCCACTCTTTCCCCCAAACCCTCACCACCCACCGCCAAAGGTGGGGCTTAAAATATCCAAAAAACCAAAAAACCCAAACCCATAGTTGACCCTATATAACCCTACAAACCCTGAAAACATTAAAAACCCAAAAAACAAAAATACCCATAAATCACTAAAAATAAATAAAAACATTAGAAGCCACAAAACCCCTAAACCCCTAGAAACCCTAAAACCCAAAATTTACATAAAAAATCTAAAAATAACACTAAAACTAGAATGTACCCAAAAACCCAACATGTGACTCTAAAAACCATAAAAATATAAAATATACTAAAACCCAAAAAAAGCACTAAACCATCCTAAAAATAGAAAAACTCTAGAAATGATTAAAAAATCTAACAACACTAAAACCCTAAAATAATAAAAACGCCAAAAATTTCTAGAAAAATATAACCCTTAAAAAAGGTAAAAACATAAAACCCTAAAATAAATAAAATAATTAATAACTCTAAAATCCATTAAAACCTCTAAAACCCCGAAGTCCTCTTAAAATAAAAAAAAACCCTAAAAACCACTGAAAACATAAAAACATAAAAAACCCAAAACCCAAAATATCCATAAAACCCCTAAAACCCCAACAAAGCCAAAAAAAATACTAAAAACCATAAGAACTCTAAAAACTCATAAATCCTACAATACTATAAAATCCCTAAAACCCAAAAACTGTAAAAAAACACCTTAAAATCCTGAAACCCTAAACCCTACACACTAAAACCTAAACTGTACACCCTAAACCCTATACCGTACACCCTAAATCCTAAACCCTACACCCTGCACCCTAAATCCAAAACCCCACATGAAAAACCCTATTCCCTAAAAATTACACCCTAAAACCTATTATATAAACCCTATATACAACACCATAAATGTTAAATACTAAACACTACACCCAAAACACCACGGTAGAAACCTGAAAACTACCAATTAAACACTAAAACCTATACTATAAAACCTAAAAGCCCATAAAACCCAAAAAAATGAAAAGACCATAAAACCCCTGACCCTGTAACAACCATTAAAACCCCCAAAAACCCTAAAATTCCATAAAAACCCCTAAAATACCAAAAAACCAAAAAAGACCTAAAAACCCAAACCCACTTAAAGAACATAAAAACCCAAAAGAATGATAAAAGGTCATTAAAATACAAAAAATATTAATCGCCAAAAAATCCCTTAAAATACTAAATGTTCCTAAATAAACATCCAAAACCTTAAAAAATATTCAATATCCCTAAAATCCTAAAAACACTAAATTACATAAAACAATAAAAAAACATTAAAACCGTAAAAACATAAAACTGATAAAATCCCTGGATACACCTTAAAACACATAAAAATGTAAAAATAAAAAATCCACCAAAACCCCTATATCCCAAAAAACCCTAACGCCCGAAAAAATATCTATGAAAAAAACATAAATCCCTTAAAGAAACTAAAAAAACAAAACCCTCTAAAAACCCTAAAAATGTAACAATTATAGAAAGACATAAACATCCATTAAAACAATAAAAATCCTAAAACCCATCAAAACATAAAATCCCTAAAATCCAAAAATACCCAAAAATCATAACAAACCCCCAACCCCAACCAACCGCCCCCCCAAAAGCCTAAAAACCCAAAACCATATACAGTACACCCTAAACCAAAAACCCTACACCATAAGACCTAAACCAAAATCTCTAAACTAGAAACTCTATAAACTAAATCCTAAACCCAAATCCCTACACCTAAACTGTATACCACACACACTAAACCATATACCCTAAACCTTAAACCCCAATCTGTACACCTAAAATCCTAAACACTACACCATACACCCTAAACCCAATATACTAATACCTAAACCCTATAACATAAACATTAAAAGTCCATAAAATCCCTAAAACACTACAAGAACGTAAAAATCCACAAAACCCCTAAAAACCCAAAATACACCAAAAACTCACTAATACACCAAAAAGATCCAAAACCCCATAAAACCCATAAAAGACCAAAACAAAACTTTAAATAACCCTTAAAAAACACTAAAACCCCTAAAAATGTCCTCGAAACTACTTAAACCCCTAAAATCCATCAAAACCATTAAAAACCTAAGAACCACTAAAAACCTAAAATAATTAAAAACTAAAACCACCCAACAACCCTAATAAAGAGAAAAACCCACAGAAAACTCAAAAAACCCCTAACCCCCCTCCCAAACACCTAAATACATTGATAACTCTAAAAATCATCGAAAAAACCTAAAACCCCTTAAAAACAAAAACAAACCATAAAAAATACCCTATGAAACACTCAATCCCAAAAACCACCCCCAACCCTAAATAATCTAAAAATACAAAAACCAATTGAAAACCTTAAAACCCCTTTAAAATCCTAAAAACCTTAAAATATAAATACACCCAATATTTCCCTAAAAACCCTAAAATCCAATATTACACGAAAAAATATCAAAAAACAAAAAAACCTAAACACTGCACCATAACACCAGAAACCCAAAACCCTACCCCAGAAACCCTATACCCTACACCCTTAACCCACAACTCTAAACAATAAACCCTATTCCCTATATCGTAATCCTTAAACCATACATCCTAAACTCTATACCCTACTCCCTAAACCGTAAACCTTACACCGTAAACCCTATACCAAGCACATTTAAGCCTAAACACAGGAAACTACACCCTTAACACTAACCATATTCCCTAAACCCTAAAACACCCCAAAAACAATAAAACACTAAAATAACATTAAAACCCAAAAACCCAAAAAACCATAATACCAAGAAAACCTAAAATACCAGAAAACAGAAAAAATTATATAACATTAAAGATCCCAAAAAACAATCTAAAACCCCTAAAAATTTAAATAAAAAATCATAAGAACTATAAAAAACCGTAAAACCCCTAAAACCCAAATTATCAAAAATTATTTAAAAACCATAAAACCCCAAAAAATATTAAAATCCAAAAACATTAGAAAAAAAATCGTAAACCCGTAAAAACCCCAAAAAATCCTAAAACCCCAAAAAACAATAAAAACCATAAAAACCCAATGTCCCCATCAAACCCCCAAAAAATACTAAAAACTCCAAAACCTTCTAAAAACTCCTAAAACCCCTAAAAATCTGTAAAATACATAGATCCACTAAAAAACAAAAAAATATTAATACCCTAAATCCGCAAACAAACTAAAACCACCTAAAAACAAAAAAAAAATCCCCAAAACCACTAAAACCATGAAACCTCCTAAATATTGTTGAGACTTGTAAAAACCCATTACTACTATACAACCCCCAAAATATGGCTACAACACCACATAAAACCCTCAAAACCCTAAAACGAATAAAACTCAAAAAACTATAAAAATCATAAAACCCAACAAAACCTAAAACTATTCAATACCCTAAAACACTAAACACCCTAAAACTGTAAGAAAAACTAAAAACCTGTAAATCTATAAAAGACCATAAATTCCAAAATTCCCTAAATGGCCTTAAAACCTTAATGATGATAAATAACCCTAAACCCCTAAAATCCATAAACCCCCATAAAAACCCATAATCTCCCTTAAAACTCTCAAATACCCTAAAATCCCCTTGAACCCCAAATAACCCTAAGAAACCAAAAAATATAATAAAAACGAAAATAATAATAATGCCCAAAAAACATAAATATCCTTTAAAAAATTAAAGTACATAAAAATCCTAAAAAACCTCAAAACCCATAAAAGAACCAAATCCAAAAGACCCCTCATAACATTAAAAATAAATAAAATCATAACAACCCTAAAACCTCCAAAACCATAAAACCGTAAAAAATAATAAATAACGTTAAATACCCTGAAAACCCTAAAGCTCTTAAAATCCCCAAAACCGTAAAATATCTAAAACCATAACCCCCACCCCCCATAACTACCCTAATACCCCAAAAATACACTAAAACCCAAAACATCAAAAATTCCCAAAAAAAAATCGAAACACTTCTAAAAACCATAAATACCAAACCCCCCCCCCCCCATAAAACCTCCAACATACACAAAACCCCCAAAAACCATTAAAAACTAAAAAAAATTAAATCCATAAAAACAAAAAAATAACTACAAACCCTTATAACCCCTAAAAACCCTAAAAATTCCTAAAACACTAAAACCATAAAAATCTAGTAACAACCCTAAAAACCATAAAAATCTCTAAAACACACTAAAAACCCCATAAACCCCAAAAAATCATAAAATCATTAATAACCTTAAATCAACCAAAAAAACAAGAATATTATAAAACCCCTAAGGCCGTAACAAGACCCTAAAATGTTTTAGAACTCCTAAACCCCTAAAAAGTTCAAAATATCTAAAAACCCTAAAACCTAGAAAAACTCTAAAACTCATAAAAACTAGAAAAACCTAAAAAACCCTAAAAACCTTAAGATAATCCTAAAAACCCAAAAAAATAAGAATCCCTAATAAACCCCTATAAACTATATAAAATCCCAAGAAAGCCCTTGAAACCTAAAAAAATATAAAATACTATAAAATTCCCAAGAAACTCAAAAATCCCCAAAACCATAAAAAATCTACAAAACCCTTATAATCCCATGAAAACTCAAAAAAGTCAAAGAAAACTAAATTCGATTTAAAAAATTCAAAAATCCAATACTACTAAAAACCCTTAAATCCTTAAAAACCAAAAAGAAAATTAAAAATAAGATAATCATAAAAGGCACTGAAAATATCTAAAACAAAAAAAAAAACTAGGCCTAAAAACCCTAAAAACTGGTAAAAACCTAAAAAATTCTAAAAAACATAAAAGACACCATAAAACGCTTATAACCCTACAACTCAAAAAATATCTAGAACACTAAAACCTCTAAGAAACTCTAAAACACTAAAAAACAAAAAAAACCCTAAAATCATAAACAAAACCTAAACTAGAAAAATCCCTTAATGTCCCTAAAACCCAAAAAAACCATAAGACACATAAAAATTCTAAAAATCAAAAAACCCTCTAAAAACACTTAAAAACCACAAAAACCAAAAAAACCCCTAAAAAACCTAAAAACCCTAAAAAACATTATTAAACCCAAAAATCCATAGATAACTACAAAATCATAGTTAACCCCTACAAATCCTTAAAACCATAAAACTCCTAAAACCCATAAAATCCCCAAAATAGAAAAAAGAATAAAAAACCTTGAAGACTTGAAAAAAACACTTAAAATCCTAAACCACGTAAAAGAATATTAAAACCACCAAAAACCTTAAATCGCTAGAAAGATCCTAAGAACCCTAAAAATCCGTAAAACAACAAAAAATGAAAAATAATTATAAAACTCATAAAAACTACATCAACCAAAAAAAATAAATAAAACGAGTAAATAATACTTAAAACACTAAAACCGTTACACATCAAAAAACCATAAAACCCTACAAATCCAAAAACCCAAAAACATAAATACAAAAATCCCATAAAACACTAAAACCCATAAAATCCTTAAAAAATGTCGAAACTATAAAATCCCTAAAATACCATAAAAATCTAGAAAAAGAAATAAAACCACTAAAAATATATAAGAACAATAAAAACTATTAAAATAAGAATTTGGAAAACCCATAAATGAACTCAAAACCCCCAAAAGGCCTCTAAAACCTAAAAATACCCTAAAAACCATAAAATCTGTAATGTCCTTAAAACTCAATAAACCAAAAAACACTAAAACCCCTATGAAAACTCTAAAATGTCATATACCCCATATAAATCCACCAAAACCAAAAACTTATAAAACACAAAAAAATGAGGAAGATGCTAAAAACCATAAAAACATTTCCAATAACATAAAAATCCCTAAAAAAACTTAAAACCCCCAAACCCCCCCCCCCCCCAGAACCCCATAAAAACTCCTCATACCCATAAAATCCCAAACCACACTAACACCCATAAAAACCCCAAACCCCTAAAAAACATAAAAAAACCAAAAAAATATTTTAAAAATAATATAATGCACTAAAAAACCTAAAAAACTCTAAATCACATGAAAAACCCTCACACCATTAAGAAAACACTAAAATCCCTAAAAATCCTAATACTAGAAAATACCCTAAAAACCCAAAAACAATGAGAAACCAAAAAATATATAATACCCTAAAAATCCTTAAAACCACTAAAAACCCTAAAATCTGTTAAAAAGTTTAAATATAATGAAAAATATAAGTAGTACTAAAGGAACATAAACCCTATATAACCATAAAAACTATTAAATATCCTAAAAACTCTAAAAGAAAAAAATCTAATAAAATATAACAGACCATACTAAACCTATAAAAAAATTAAAACACCGTAAAACACCTTAATCACCCTAAAACACAGAAACCAAAAAATCTACTAAAACAACTTAAAACTATAAACCCCAAAATATTCCTAAACTCCCTAAAAATAATAGAAAAACCCAAAATCATAAAAAAACCAAAAAAACCTAAAAACACTCTGAAACCATTAAATCCTAAAATACATTAAAAAAAATTCATAAAACAATAAAAACCATTAAATATACATAAAAGCCCCAAAAACATCTAAAAATACATATAACCCCTAAAACCCCATAAAATCTCTAAAACCCCAAAAAACCCAAAAAACCTAAAAAAACCCATAAAACTAGACACACCATAGAAACACTAAAAAACAATAAAACCCTTAAAAATTAAAAAAACTAAACCAATTAAATCCCTTAATCGAGAAAAGACATAAAAACCGAAAACACTTAAAAACCCAAAAATTACCTTTAAATCAATAAAACCATTAAAACCCACCCAAACCAAGAAACACTAAAAAACCTGAAATACTAAAAAATTTAAACACAATAAAATTCCCTAATAAGACTAAACCCTCTAAAACCATAAAAACCCTAAAACCCATGTGAATCGTGAAATAATAAAAAACCAAAAAACAATGTAAATCCAGTATACACATAAAAACCATAAATCCCTTAAAACCCCTAAAAACCCTTAAAACTCTAAGGCACCGTAAAAATTCTAAAAACCCAAAACCCTAAAGAACCAAAAACGCATAAAATTATTAAATCCCATGAAACCATAAAACCCCCTAAAAGACACTACAATCCATAAAACCCCTACAAGTCCCTAAAACTTCCAGTAAACCTAAAAGACCCCAAAACCCCAAAAAACTAAAAGGAACATAAAATAACCTATAAAAATATAAAAAACTCTAAAAACCCTAAAATAACTAAAGGGTCCTATAAAATACTAAATGACCCTAAAAACCCTAGACAACCATAAAGGTCCATAAAAACATAAAATCCCAAATGGACCCTAAAACCATAAAGAACCCTAAAAGTCCATATAAGGCCCTAGTGGTCCATAAAATCCCTAAAAGTCTAAATGAACATAAAACCCCTAAAACCTCTGAAGGACCACATAAATACTAAAAACCCTAAATGACCATAAAATTCAAAATCGCAAAACAAAACTAAAAACTATAAAATCAGTAAAATACACTAAAAAGGTAAAAACCCAAAAAAAATCCTAAGAAGTATAAAACACTAAACACTGTAAAAAAAAGTAAAATACACAAAACACATGAAAATACCCTAGAGAAATAAAAAAACCCAAAATACACTAAAATACCTTAAAACCCAAAAAACCATAAATCACTAAAAAACCCAACAAACATTAAATCCATACAAAAAATCTATAAAAACACTAAAACCCCCAGAAATCCTGAAAAATCATAAAAAACACCAAAACCACAAAAAAATCCAAAAAATATAAAAATCATAATGAACCCCAACCCCCCCCCCACCCTAAAAGACCCTAAACACCCTAAATGATTCAAAAAACCCTAACAAAATCATATAAACCCCTAAAGCCATACAAAAACACTCAAAGAAAAATAAAAACTCCTAATAAAACTAGTAACCCCTAAAAACACAATAATACCATAAAACCATAGTAAATCCTAAATCCAATGAAAAACCTAAAAGCACTAAAAGCTTTATGAAAACCATAAATAGTCAAAAGCACCATAAAAACTCTAGAAAATCTAAAAAACCCCAAACCCCCTCAAAACCTTATAATTATTAAATATATAAAACCCTTCCAAATATTGAATCCATGAATACCTTAAAACCCTAAAACCATGAAAACCCTAAAAACCCAGAAAAACATAAAAGTGCAGAAAATAAAAAAAAACATAGAAAACTATAAACCCCTAAAAACAAATAAAAACTGAAAAAATAGTAATAACCATTAGAAAACCCTAAAAACTATTTAAAACCCAAAAAACCTTAAATACCATAGAAAACATACAACAATAAAAATACTAAAAAACATAAAAAATCTTAAAAGAAAAAAACCCTAAAAATCATAAATACCCTAAACACGATTCGAAACCCAAAAAACCCTAAAATATAACCTAAAAAAGTAAACCCCTATGAAAATCCCAACCCCCCCCCCAAAAAAAAACCTAAATACCCTTAGAAACTAGAAAATACCCTAAGACTCATAAGAACCATAGAAACCATAAAACCCCTAAAAACCCTAATATTACCTTAATACCCTAAACACTAAAAAATCTCGAACCCCATAAAAACCATAAAAAGAACTAAGAACCCAAAAAATTCACAAAACCCCCCAAACCCATAATCCCCTATAAACTGTCAAGAAACATGATAAAATTTGAAAACCCTCAAAAACTGTAAATCCCCACTAAATGCATAAAAAAATTATAAATAAAAAACCGTAAAAACCCTAAAAAACAATAAAATAGTAAGAAAATGATGAAAACCCTAAAAACCTAAAAATGCCTAAAACACTCAAAACCTAAAAACCATAAAACCCCAAAATCACATAGAAAAAGTAAACTCCTAAAAACCCTTTAGACATCTAAACAATTATAAAACCGAAATTAACCTAAATCCCCTAAAAACAACGAAAACCATAAATAACACTTAAATCACCTAACACACTAAAAACCCTATAAAACCCGTAAAATTCCAAAACCCCCCAAAAATCATAAAAAACTATAATTACCTAAAAACCATACAAATGTAAGAATCCAAAACCCTCCATAAAAGACCCTAATTAATACAGAAACATAAAAAAAAGTCCCTAAAACACTTAAACTCATTAAACCATAAAACAATAAAAACCCTCAAACACCCAAACAAATGACTCCCCCCTCACACACACCAAAGAACCCATAAAACCCTAAACCACCCAAAAACAATCCTATAAAACCAATAAAAACTCAAAAACACCTAAAAACATTAAAAACCACTAAAATTCAATAAATATAAAAAACCCCAAAAACCCATTAAAAATCATAAAAACCCATTAAAAAATAAAAACCCCTTATAATCACTAAGATCCCCAAAAAAACTAATATGCATAAAAAATAAAAATCCAATAAAATTCCAAGAATCCCTTAAAACCCAAAAAAAATCATAAAACCACTAAAACTCCCTAAAAACCCAAAGGAAACCCAAAAACATAAAAACCCCTAAAACCCCTAAGGAAACCCTTAAAACCCAAAATACCATAAAAATCCTAAAAACACGACACCCTAACAAATCATAAAACCACTAGAAACACTAAATACACTAAAAACACTAAAACCGGAAGACCCAAAAAACTCCCAAAAATCCCAAAAATCCAAAAAACACCCCTAATTTTTTTTCATAACCCCAAAACTCATTAAAATTCATATAACCATAAAAATAATTAAAAAACTAAAAACCATTAAAAACCATAAGATGAAATAAAACCACCAAAACCCTAAAAATCCAAAAATACCTTAAAACCAATTAAAACCGCTAAAAAATTTAGACCATGTACTCTACACCCTAAACTAAAAACAATTAAACCTACACTGTAAACCCTAAAACATAACCCTATACTAAATAACCTCAGCCCTAAACCCTAAAACCTATACCCTACACCCTACATCCGACACCCTAGTCCGGAAACCCTATACCCTACAACATAAACCCTACACCCTAAACACTACACCATACACACTAAACCATATACCCTACACCCTAAACCATAAACCCTAAACCCTTCACCGAAAAACCTATACCCTACACCTTAAAAGAAAAACTCTACCCCATAAAACCTAAACCCTACACCATAAACCTTCTACCAGGTTTCCTATGAAATATACCCTAAACCCTAAACCCTATACCCTATACCCTACACCCAATACCCTAAACCCCATACACGACACCACAATCCATGTACACTAAAACCTAATCCATTTACACTTAAACCTATAAATGAAACCTTAAAATTGAAACCCGACAACCAAAACCCTAAACAAAATACTCAGCAGTAAACCCAACACAGTAAACCTCAACATCTTATACCTTAAACTCTATCCCCTACACACTAAATCTTATACTCTAAACTATAAATTCCAAACCCTAAACACAAAACCCTAAACCTTAAACCCTGTACCCCAAACCATAACCCTAGACCCTAAAACATATTCCATACACCCCAAAACCAATACCCTAAAGCCTAAAACCAGAACCCTACACCCTAAACCCTATACCCAATAGCCAAAACCATAAACCCAACACCAAAAACCTTTTACCATACACCCTAAATCTTGATCCATATAACCATAAACCCTATACCTTACACCATAAACCAAAAACCCTGCACACTAAAAACATAAGCAAGACCCTAATCCCTAAACCCTACACCATAAAGCACATACCCAAGTCCCTGAACAATAACCCTAAACACTAAGCCCTACAACCTACAACCTAAACTACAAACCCAAAACTGTAAACCCTATAACTTCCAATCATAACCATAAACCATAGACAAAAACCCACTAATGTATATACCCATTATCATTCATCTTAAACCACATACCATCCACCCTAAACCCTAAATAGTAATCCTTAAACCATAGACTATAGGTCAAAAACACTAAACTAACAACCTAAACCCTATACCCTGGTCATTAAACCATAAAACCTTAACAGTAAACCCTATACCAAACCCTATAAACCATGTACCATACACCGTGAACAATAAAAATGAAATTCTAATCCGAATACCCTAAACATTAAACACTACACTCTAAAATCTGTACCCAACTCCCTAAATCCTTTACCATATACCCTAAACCCTATAATCTATACACTAAACCCTACACCATACACCATAAACCGTATACCCTATATGTTGAACAATATATCCTATATAAAAAACCCTAAAATCCATAAAACAACCATAAAACCCAAAAAAAATTCAAAAAATACCATAAACACCCTAAAACCCCTAAAAACATTAATATCCATAAAATCCCCCTAAGACCAAAAAAATCCTAAAAATATGTAAAAACATTGAAAACCCCTAATAAAACCAAATGAAATTTTAAAAATTCTAATAAAAACCCAAAAACCCAGAAAACACTAAAACCATTATAATACAAAAAAATCCTAAAAATCCAAACAAACCATAGAAAACCCAAAAAAATATGAAAACCACATAGGACCCCTAAAACCCACAAAAAATCATACAAAGCACTAAAAACCCTAAAACCCCAATGAGAACCCTAAAACCCCTTAAATAACCCAATAAACCAAAACCCCCCAAAATCCAAAAAGAACACTAAAATCCATAAAAACAAATAAATATCCTTTTAAACCCTAAAACAATAAGAAATCATAAAAAACTATGAATCCTAAAAAAACTCTGAAAACCACAAACCCTCTTAAAACACTAAAACCCATAAAAAAATAAAAAACATAAAACCCTAGAATGGTAAAATTCCTAAAACCCATACCTACTATAAAACCCCTAAATATCCTAAAACCCCTAAAAGGACCAAATAAGAAATTAAATCCACAAAAAATATTAATAGACTTGAAAATCCCTACGAACCCCAAAAACTCATAAAATGATAAAACACTAAAATTCCCAAAAAATCCAATAAAACCCTAAAATCCTAAAAATACCCTTGGATACCTGAAAACCACAAAATAACTAAATGACTAAAGAGACCATAAACCACCTAAAACCCGAAACCCCCTGAAAAAAATAAAAAAACCATAAAAACACTTAGACCCATTATAAGCCTATAAAATTCCTAAAAACCCCAAAACCCTAAAGGCCCCTAAAACAATAAAAAATATAAAATCCCCAAAAACATTAAAAATAATTATTAATCTCTAAAACCATGAAAACCCCTCACACCCCCCCCCCCCGACCATGATTCCCCTAAAACCACTATGGTCACTATAACCCATAAAACCCCAAAATAACTCATTAAATTCAATAAGATCCCTAAAATCCTAATAACCAATAAAAGACCCTAACAGACATAAAAACCCTAAACAAATGTTAAAAGGACTAAAAACCCATACACCCTAAAATCATTACAAAACCAAAACCCCTAAAAGACATTAAAACCCAGTAAATTCCCTATAATAACATGAACTACCTTGAACACCCAAAATTACCCTAAAATACAAAATACCCCAAAAAGACCCTAGAAAACCTAAAAACATTTAACAACCATTAAAAACCCTAAAACCCCTCAAACTCTAAAAACCGTAAAACCCATAAAACTCCTGAAACCCCAAAAACTCTAACAACCCAAAAAAACCATAAAGTTACTAAAAACCCATAAACGTCCCTAAAACCTCCTAAAACATTAAATTCCATTGAAAAAACACTAAAATACCTAAAACAAATTTTACACTAAAACCCTTAAAAAAAGATATGAAAACCCATTGATACAATAAAACACATAAAAAATCTAACTCCCCTAAAAACCCTAAAAATCCTTAAAACCCTAAAAAATTAACCCCCCCCCCAAACCTAAAAACATCAAGATAACCTAAAAAACTAATACCCAAGAAAAACTTCTATGAAAACCCTTCAAACCATAAAAAACTAAAAAATCTACAAGCCCTTTTATGGAATATAATGATTCGTAAATACCATTTAAAACTCTAAAAACACAACCCCCCCCCCCCCCACACACACACACACACACAAAACTCTTAAACCCCTAAATAAGCTTCATAAAATAAAGGATAATAAAAACCAATAAAAACCAAAAAAACCATTTAAACCCCTAATGTTCCTAAAACCCCTAATAACATTTTCAACCCCAATGTACCCGTAAGATCCCAAAAACTAATAACTCCTAATAAATACCCAAAATATCCAAATAACCCCTGAAACCCCATAAAAGAACCTAAAAACAATAAAAACCACAAAGGTCCCAAAAACCCTTTAAAAACCTAAAATTTAAAAAATAAAATAAAAATTCTTAAAAACCCTTAAACCCTTAAATATACTAATTGGCCTTAGAACCCTAATGTCACTAAAAACACTAAGAACCCTAAAAAACTCTAAAAACCCCTAAAATACCCTAAAACCCCTTAAACACTCAAAAAATCCCTAAAACCCCTTCAGAACCATGAAAACAAATAAAAACCACTCAATGACCCTAAAATACCTAAAAAATAATGAAAACTAAAAAATACATAAAACTCTTAGAAACCCTATAAACCCTAAATGACCCAAATAACACTGAAAATCAAAAATGACACTAATAACTATAAAAACCACAAAAATACCCAAAAACCACAAAAAAAATAATGAATTCTAAAAAATTAAAAATAACAATAAAACCCCCTTAAAAAACTGAAACTCCAAAACCCATAAAATCTATAAACATCATAAAACCCAAAAAATACTCTAAACCACTAAAATGATAAAACAATGAAAACCACAAAACCATAAAAATAAATAATAATAAAAATCCATAAAATACTGTAAATAAGGAAAACCCAAAAAAACAAAAAAAAACCTTAAAATTCCTAACAACTCCAAAACCCCTAAAAACTCTAAAACCGCTAAATTTCCAAATAAAACATAAATAGTGTAAAACCCATAAAAACATTTAAAAACCAAAAAATAACATAAAAACCAAAACCCTAAAACAATAAAAACATTAAAAACAAAAAAATCACCAAACTGATCAAAAACCTAAAACCCTAGAAATCTCAAAACCCCCTAAACCATTAAAAATATTAAAACCAACAGAAGCAATAAAAACCCATAAATCCCGTAAAAGGCCCTAAAACCCATTAAAAATCAAAAAGGTCAATAAAACCCCTTAAAGAATTAATAAATTATAGAAACCCAAAAAGAATCTGACAACCCTAAAAACCCCAATAACCATAAAAATATTAAAAAATACTTAAAACATAAGAGATTATAAACCCCTAAAAACATTAAAAACCTAAAAAACTGAAAAAGGAACTTAACCCTTTCAGAACCCCTAAAAACCTCAGAAAAACCTAAAACACTAAAATAATAAAAATACAAAAACCCCACAAACCCTAAAAATGTATTAAAATCCAACCAAATACTCTTAAATGAAAAAATCCCCCAAACAAGAAAAACTCCAAAAACATAAAAACTCTAAAAACCTAAAATCCCTAAGAAAACTAAATAAACACTTTAAATTCATAAAATATTCAAAAAAAATAAAAACTATAATTCATTAAAAATCCTAAAAATATAAAAATACCCTAAAACCCCTAAAAACAATTAAAACCCTAAACCCCAAACCCTACAACTTAAAACCTAAACTGAACACCCTACACCCTAAACCATATTCAATATTCCCTAAAATTATCTAAAACCCCTAAAGACCCAAAAAACTGTGAAAACTCTAAAAAACGAAAAATCCTTAAACCCCCAAAACCCATAGATTTAAAAAAAAAAATTAAAAACCTATACCAAAAAACCCAAAAAACCATAAACACCAAAAAAACCCACAATACCCTAAAATTCACAAAAACCCTGAAAATTATTAAAATTATAAAAATCCATGAACCCTTAAAACCATCTATAAAACATTAAAATGAAAAACATTGAAAACCCATTAAAAACCTGAAACAAAAAAAACACTAAGAAAACCAAAAAACACTTAAAAACCTGAAAACACCTAAATAACCTAAAAAAAATAAAACCACTATGACCTATAAATTCTTTAAACCCGTAATGAACCAATTAAACCCTTAAATACAATAATAAATGATTAAAACACACTAAACCCCCATACCCTATACCATAAAACCTAAACCCTGGACACTAATTCTTACAACAAAACCCCTATATCCCCCACCTTAATCCTTAAACCATTAAAACAAAACCGAAACCCTAAACCGAAAACCCAACACCCTAAAAGTTAAATCCTAATCCCTGAACACTAAATGTTACAATCTAAACATTAAACCATAGTCCCTAAACCAAGAACCCTATACCTTAAACCCCAAACCCCACACCTTAAACTCTAAAACCTATACCATAATTCTTAAAAGACCCTAAAAACCCAAAAAATTGACCTAACATCCTAAAAGACCACAAATCCCATAAAAACTCTTAAATACCCTAAAATACCGTTAAACACTTAAAAATGTTTAATGACACCAAAAACCCTAAAAATATTTCAAGACAGTAAAAACCTACAACCCCTAAAATATCCTTGAATACCTAATCACCTTACGAACACAAAAGAATGTAAAAAAAACTAATAAAACCTAAAAACCTGATAGATCCCAAAAACCCTTAAAAAATACTAAATATTCCTAAAATCCATAAAATATGTGAAAACCCCTAAAACCCAAAAAAAATACATTAATAAACTAGAATGCTAAAATCCTATACATCAGTTAATCCTAGAACCCTAAAAACCCAATACATCATATAATACCTAAATAACCTAGGAGAACACTAAAATATTCCAAAAATCCCAAAAACCCATAAAACAAATAAAAACCCAAAAAAAACAGAAAAAATTTATCTTAAAGCCCCCAAAACACATTAAACGCCAACATACACAAGATAGATCCAAAAAACTCAAAAAAATTAAAAACCTTAAAACAAACTAAAAATACACTAAGTCCCTAAAAATATTATAAACCCTAAACCCCCTACAAACCCTAAAAATCATAAGGACCACAAAAACACAAAAAACCACAAAACCCATAAAAATCCAAAAAAAGGTAAAAAAATTAAAACCTACAAATCCATTAATAAACCGATAACTCATAAAAATCTCTAAAATAAATAATAAAAATAAACCCCCTAATATACCCTAAAACTGTAAAGGCGATTATAGACCATAAAACCCTAAAGGACTTAAGGCACCACAAAAACCCGTAAAACCACTGAAAACATCAAAACCCCATAAAACTACTAAAATAATCTTAAAAACCCCATAAAAACATACAACTCATAAAAGACCCTAAAACCACATGACCCAAAATACACTAAGAACCCAAAAAATACTAAAACCACTAAAAGCACTAAAAATTTAAAAACACTAAAAACAACTAAAAGACTAAAAAAATTAAAAATCAGAAAAATCCTAAGAAACCAGAAAAACATAAAAACCATTAAAAATTATAGAACACTAAAACCCTAAAAAATAATAAAAACCATATAATACCCAAAAAATATAAAAGAATCTAAAAACATTAAAACCCAAAGAAAACAAAAAACAACCGCAATATCCTAAACCCTATACCCTACACCCCAACCCTAAACCATAAACTATAATCTCAACACCCTACACTCTAAACCCTAAACCATACTTCCACAATCGTATACCCTATACCCTACACCCTGAATCTGATCCCCACTATCCCACACCCTAACTACTAATCCCTAATTCTTACACCATAAACCCTAGACCCTAAACCATACACCATATACCCTAAACACTACAACCAACACCTTAAACCCAAAAATCCATACCCTAAACCATAAGCCATATCCCTAAACACTAAAATACCATATTAACCCTAAAATCACTAAAAGAACCTAAATACCATAAAAGCATTAAAATCCCACAAAACCCCTAAAATACCCTAAAATACTTACAAAGACCCTAAAAGAACCTAAAAACCGTAAAAACTTATATCACCCTAAAAACCCTTAAAATCATAAAAAGAATTTAAAACCCTAAAACTCCAATAGACACTAAAAACCACAATAACCATACAAAATCCATAAACATTCACTAAAAACCACAAAAAACCATTAAATACATAGAAAAACCCTAAATCCTTAAAAATCGTAAAAATCTATAAAAAATAAAATCCCATAAAACCCAAACACCCCTAAATATACCCTAAACTCCCTAAAAGCCCTAAATGACACTAATACCTCCCAAACCCTAAAACCCCCAAATTACCTAAAACTAAGAAAAACCCAAACACTCTAAAAAGATCTTAAAATTATAAAAAACTCAAAAGGCACAATAAATATCTAAAAACACTAAAAAAACTAAAACACCATCAAACACAAAAAAATAAAACCATAAAAACCCCAAAACACCCAAAAATATCCATAAAACCCTTAAAATTTCATAACCCACGAAAACTCAAAAAAACCATAAAATCCATTAAAACCCAAAATATCCTAAAACTCTAAAACACCCTTAAAATTTATTTAAACCCCAGCAAGATTCTAAAACCCTGAAAACCCCTATAAATAATAAAAAACCAAAAAACACTAAAACCAAAAAAAAATGTTCAAACATGTGAAAAACTACAACCCTAAAACACATAAAAAACCATAAGAGACCCTAAAACCAGAAAAATACTCTAAAATAACCTAAAATACCCTAAACCACTAAAACCTAAAAACATAAAAATCTTAAAATCCAATGGACCATAAAATCCCTTTGACCCCCTCCCCCCCCCCCCACGGTTTAAGACCCTAAAAACATTGAAGTCCCCCTAAAACCCATAAAAAACATAGATGCCTATAAATAATCATAAAAACCACAAAAAAACTAAAAAACTGTTAAACCCCTACAATCCTAAAACCATAAAAAACCCTAAAAGTCTAAAAAACCCTACAAACAAAAGAACCCCAAAAAACCCAAAACAAACGTTAAAACCCCAAAAAGACCATAAACCCCGAAAATCACAAAAAGCCCCTAGAAACGTAAAATTCTATAGAAATAGAAATCCCTAAAACCCCTAAAATATCCTAAAAACCTAAAAACCCCAAAAGACCAAAAAAACCATAAATCCCTTGAACACCCTAAAACCTCAAACTATAAAACTTCTAAATCCCCATAAAATTCGTAAGAGAACCTCATACAGACCTAAAATACCCAAGAAACAACTAATACATAAAAAACCTAAACCTCCCCAAATAATCATGCAAACGATAAACCCTTCCCACCCCCCAAACCCCATAAAATCCCATAAAACACTAAAGAACCCCCTAAACCTGTAAAATTCCTTTCAAACCCCCAAAAACAATTAAAAACCCAAAATTTCTAAAAATCGACACAAAATCCCTGAATAGCCCTTAATACCCCCAAATACCTATGAAAATCCTAAACCCCCTAAAAATTCCCTAAAACAACGAAAACCCCTAAAACCCTGAAAACACTAATAAAACCCTAAAAACCTAAAAACACCTTAAAATGATAAAAGCCCTAAAATTTCAAAAACCATAAAACCCATAAAATCCAGAATAATAAAAACATGAATAACTCTAAAAACCCATTATATACCTCAAAATATAAAAACTTTAAAAAAATTTAATGCCCCTAAGAACCCTTAAAACATAAAATATCCAAAAGATCCTAAGAACCATAAAAACTTATAAAACCCCTAAAACACACTAAAACACCCTAAAATCCTAAAACACCCTAAAACTCATATAAAAATCCAAAACCCCTAAAACACCCTAAACCCCCTTACAAACCCAAAAAAAAACTAAAAACACTTAAAATAACCTGAAATTCATAAAACCATAAGAATCCCTAAAACCAAAAAATAACTATAAAAAGCCAAAAATCAATAAAACCCACAAAAAAAACATTATTATCCATATAAACCCCTAAAACCCATAAATCCCTTAAAACCCATAAAAACACTAAAACAATAAAAACCCCTATCAAAACCCTATAACCCTAAATATAAATAAATATCCCTAAAACGCAAAAAACAATAAAACCCATAACAATACCTAAAAAAACAAAAAACTCATTAACCCATAAAAATCCATATAAATACTGAAAACACTAAAAACCCCTAATAACTATTAAAATCCCTAAAACCGAAAAAATATCTTCATACACTAATAAACTCTAAAAACCAATAAAATACCTAAAAACCTAAAAACCCCTAAATACTATAAAACCCCTTTAAATTCTCTAAAACTCTTAAAACCCTTGAGAAATACTATAAATCCATAAAAACAGAGAAAAACCCCAAAAAACCCAAAAAACCATAATAGACCTAAAAAAACCTAAAATCATATAAAACACTAAAACCAATAAATACCCTAAAAACAAAAAAGAACCTAAAATCATAAAAATTATAACCTGCCCCGAAAATACCATAAAAATCCCTATAAAACCCTAGAAGGACATAAAAAATGTAATATACCCTAAAACTATAAAAATTATTAAAACCATTTAATATCATAATGAAAACTAAAATCCATAAAACCAACTCAAAACCTTAATAACCTTAATCCCCTAAATCCGTAAAAAATCTCAAAACCCTTAATACATATAAAACTCTAATAAAATCCCCAAAAATTCTAAATACATGTAAAAACCTCTAAAACCACTAGAAAATCCTAAAAACCCTTAAACACACTAGAACCCCTAAAAATACATTAAATCCCTGACAAACCCTAAAACCCCTAGAATACCATTGAAACCCTAAAAGTCATGAAACCCTAAAAAACTATAAAATACTAAAAAAAACTCTACAAACCTAATAACACTACCCCTCCCCCACCATCCCACCCATAAAACCGTTAAAACCATAAAATCCAATAAATTTCATAAAAATCCTAATAAACATATAAACCTCTTAATACCCCATAAAAAGGTAAAAACCATAAATACCATAAAACCTATAAAACATTAATAATGATAAAGACCCTAAAACACCTAAAGAAACCTAATAAAAGAAACTAAAACCTCTTAAACCCTTGAAAAGATCACAAAAATCCTCTGAAATCCCTAGAAGCGTCAAAAACCCTAAAAGTAACTAAAACCCCAAAAACCCATAAAATTTTGAAAATCCCTTTAATTCCCTAAATGTCTCTGAAAACCCCAAATGACACTAAAAGACCCAAAAAATCAAAAAATGCCTAAAATACCCCCAAAATCATATAAACCCCTAAAAGACCCTAAAATACTTAAATACCCTAGTGGACCCTAAAAACCCATAATACGACTAAAGGACCCTAAAACCCTTAAAGGATCCTAACACCCCAAAAACACTAAAGGGACATAAAACCCCTTAAAACCCAAAAGGTCACTAAAACCATAAAATATATAGAAGGCCTTAAAACCACAAACACCTAAAGGAAATAAAAAACCCAAAAATTCTTAATAACCCTAAAATCCCTAAAACCCCTCAAAGACCATAATAACCCTAAAAAATCCCAAAAACCCAAAAATACTAAATAATTGGAAAACCTAATTAAGGACCTAGACGTACAAACAAAAATAGACCCTAAACCCCTAAATATATTAAAATACCTTAAAACCCATAAACCCCTGAAAACCCCAAAAAATAGTAATGAAACAAAAAAATCAAAAACCCTGAAAACATAAAAAACCTAAAAATTGTAAAACACCTTAATCACTAAAAACCCATCACAAAACCTGAAAAACACTAAAAAATATAAAAATACAAAAAAGCCTAAAAAAACCAAATTCCCTAAAACCACCCTAAACCTGTACCACTGATAATTAAAAAATTCAAAAAACTACAAAAACCCTAAAGACCCAAACACCCCTAAAAATCCTTTAGGAAGCAACATAGCACTAAAAATCTAAAAAGAACATAAAAGTCCCTAGAAACCCTAAGAAACCTAATATGCAAAAAAACCCCTAAAAGAATCTAAAACACCTATAACCACTGAAAGACCCTAAAACCACTGAAATCCATAAAATACCATAACAAACAAAAAAATCCTAAAAAACCAAATAATGATAAAATTCCATAATACCCAAATGTTTTTTAAAGATTTTAAAAACTATAAAAAATTAAAAACCTAAAAAGACGTAAACTTCCTCTAAATCACTAAAACCCCCAAAACACATAAAAAATAAATCCCTTGAAAATCCTCTAACAATACCATGATATACCCAAAACCCTATAAAAAAAATAAAATACATAAAACTGTTTAAGACCCAAAAAACCCCAAAACCCACTTAAAACCCTAAAACCCTAAAAAACCCAAAAACCCCTAAAATCCCAAAAACACGAAAAACACTTAAAACACACAAAAAAACCCAAAGTAATCCGAAAACCCAAAATAACCATAGATCCCCTAAAAATGACTTAAAACCCTACAAATTCCATAATAACTCAAACACCCCTAATGGAACTATTACCGTAAAGGTATTTAAAATCTCAAAAATACCATAAAACCCATAAAACCCCTAAAACCCTAAAAAATAAAAATAAACCTATTAATCCTAAAAACCCATCAAACCCTATACCCCTAAAACCCTCAGAAACGCAAAAACCCAAAAAAACCACAAAAAAAATAACAATGAAAAAAGTCCCTAAAATCCCCGAAGAGATTGTAAAAATTCTTTAATACATGTACGACCATAAAAACCAGATAATAATATAATATTCCTTAAAACTCTAAGTCCATGAAAACCATATAAAGTCCTAAGAACTCCATTAAAAATATCTAAAACCCGAAAACCCCTAAAATCCCTATGAACAGAAAAAATAATAAACAACCTAAAAACCGTAAAACCCCATAAAAACCGAATAAACCTAAAACACATAAAACATTCCCAAAAATATTAAAAAAACTTAATTTCCAAAAAATATGAAAAAAACATAAAACTCTTAACATCCTAAAACATGCTTTAAAACCCAAAATACACTAAAATCCATAAAAATCATAAAAATCATAAAATCTCATAAAAAACCTAAAAAAATAAAACACCCCTAAAACACCTAATAAAACCACTAAAACCCCCCAAAAAACCCAAAACCCCAGAAATAACACAAAAACCCCCAAATCCTAAAAAATAATAAATAAAAAAGAACCCCAAAATAACACAACACATAAAAACCCCCATAAAACCCTAAAAAATCTATAAAAAAATATAAAATATTTAAGAAACCTAAAAAAATAAAGAACGGAAAAAACACTAAAACACCAAAAAAAATCCCCAAAACACCAAAAAAACCCCTAAGACCATAAAAACCAAAAAATCCAAAAAAAAACAATAAAACCCATAAAAACTCTAAAATTCAAAATAAACATTGTAACACAAGACCTCTAAAAACACTAAAAACCTAATCCTTAAACCCAACAACCTAAACCCTAAACCCCATAACTGACTACTTATACACTAAACTATAAACCCTAATACTTAAACCCTTAATAATAAACCCTACATCATAAACCATAAAACCTACACCCTAAAAACTACACCCAAAATCCTACACCATAAACCATGTACCCAGTACAGTTAATTATTAACCATAAACCCTAAATCTGGTTCCCTATAGCCAAACCAAATCCCTACACCATAAAACCTACACTATACACCATAAACTATAAACCCAACACAATAAACCATGTACCCTACACCATAAATCCTACTCCCAATATACTACACCCTACTCCATATACACTAAAATCAAGGCCCTAAAGCCTATACCCTACACCCAAAAACATAGACCTTGCACCGTAAACATGAAACCCTACACCGTGCACCATAAACCCTAAACCCTAGACCCTAGACCCTACACACTATACCCAACACCCTGAAATATAAACCCAAAATCCTATAACCTAAACCCTATACCATACTCCCAAAACCCAAAACCATCTACCCTTAACCCTAAACCCCACACCCCACACCTTAAACCCATCCCACTTAACCCTATATCATACACATTAAACCGTAAACCCTACACCCTACACCCTAAATACTAAAACTTATTCCCAAACCCATAGCCACAACACCCTAAACCATAAATCCTACACACTAATCTGTCAGTACAAGAAAAGTGAAATTTACCAATAGAAAATTAGTAACATAAAATATATCTATTTGTAAAAATGAATAATTAGAAAAGATGTTATTTTTTTGATATTAACAATATCTATCAAAAATATGTTTTACCAAAAAATATATCCATTTATATTAGTATTTCAATGCCCTATAATTTTTTACAAACATTTAAATATTTTTTCTTGTCCTAATAATTCCATAAATTGATTTACAAATAAATTAATCTGTTGTTATAAATTATTATTATCAACAATTACTTTACCATTATCAAAATCCATTTTAATAAATTATTTTATTATATTAAATATTTTATAAAAAATATTGAATGCATTGATATATATATATATATATTCCCCAATAAAAACATATCATTTTGATAATAAAAATATACGATTAATTAAAATATCCATCATTTTGTAATATTTATTGATAATATAAATATATAATTAATTTTATCACTTATATATAAACTCATAATTTTTTAATTATATATAAATATGAAAATAAATAAATAAATAAAGAAAAACCTAATGTATGAAACCCCACCCCACCCCCCACACACACACACCTGTTCACTATGAAATCCTCCCAAAACAAGACATCATGTTACTACTTCACTTCTCATGGATTTCCAGAACCCGCTATTTTTTTGTGGAAGGAATTCCTTGTTGAATTACTCGTAAGAACAACCTATCTATTACAGTTTGGTGTCCCCCCACCGACATCATCATGTGAACCCCCTCCTTATTCCTATTTAGCACAGTCAGGTGAAACCTCTTGCAGATCTTTCCATACTAGGTATTCCAATATTTTGTCCCCAATAAACCACCATCATCCATATAATATCAGTCTGATGTCCTTGTGTGACCCCCTAGTGCCCAGTTCCTAAGATCAACCTTATTCATCCTCAAAATATCAACCCATCACCCATGATCATACCTTCCCCCACATAGAGTCACCCACTACTTCCCCCTAGTTTAAAGGATATCCACTCTTCACTTAATTGGAGGGTTTTTACAGAAATCACTCTCTCCATGGTTCTCAATTATGCTATAATGTTTTTTCTATTAATTGAAGATGAGTTACATGGATAATATTCAAGTTTCATAGAAAGATCTGTTGCATCTTGTCTTTTCTAGTTTGCAGTTAGTAGTTTCTATTTTGTATGCATTTTTTTAAAAAAAAGACATATAGTCATTAATTTTTATAAAACACTCAGCATTTTTATACAGATTACATTTCTAGGCATTGAATTTTATTTGTTCTCATTTATATGTTCACCAATTTTTAATTAATAATTCCCAGTGAAATCTATTCCAAAAAAATGGAAATAAATTTTCCTCTATTTTGTTTGATGTGTATCAATTTTTTTTTGTTCCCTCAGTATGAAATTGCTAATTATTCTGAAGGCAGTATGTTAAGGGAATATTCATTATATTGGCTAAATGAAATTTAATCCTTTTCAAGTCCTCCCTTATAATAAAGTTTCAATCATTGTATTATAAATAGTTATATTCATTTAAGTAATAATTTTTTACACAGTTCATTATTTTTAATTTTTTACTTAAACATTGGGTTTCTGCTTGTCTTACACTGATGGCACTAGGGATAATGATTTATTCAATGCTGGGTATTTTATTTGTTTAACTATTATCCCCCTTTTTATTCCATGGAATTTTTTTCTTCTCAATATATACAATTAATATCAATTTTTTAACCATATCATCATTTATTTTTTTCACAAATCTATTGACATCATTATAAAACACTTATCACATGTTCACATTCATATTTTTCAATTTAAACTAGTGTGATCCTTATTATTTAGGGTTAAAATAAGGATTATTTTTTCATTGGTGATACAATTGTACTATAAAAAGTGGGAATGCAATATTAGATATGAAAGTGGAAACACATAGAAATAAAAGAAGAAATTATTGTCGATACGACCATGTTTTATTGGGTTAAAATACGTTTATATTATTAGGAATCCTTTTAATTATCTATGGATAATATATTCTCCCACACAAAAAGTAAAGTTAGCTTCAGGATAACCATTCTCATATTCTATGTTAATGTACTTTTAACACAACTACAAATTTATTTAGAAATTTTAATATTTTAATTTTGATATAACCACTCATTGATTCTTCAATAAATTTTTTATTAAATTAGTATCTTCAATTATATTTTTTTGGGAAGGTGTACTTCTAATTTTAATAAGTAAATTAAAATTTAATTTTTTAATAATATTATCCTAACTGACTATTAAATGGTAAAAAGCTAAGGTCATCTAGTAAATGAATTGTTTTCTCAATTTACCTGTTTAAGTAACCTTAAATTTGATATTTCAATTTGATATTAATGTAAAACTGTGATTTTTTTAGAACATATTTTTACCATTAAATAATTTGGATTTTAAATTTTGGTTCTAGTCATTAGACCCATTGACATAAATTTATATGGGATAGAGTAAGAGTTTTTTAGATTAGTTCCATAATGTAAAATATGAATTATATTAGTTTATTATTATTTTAATTTTATTATACGATACTCATTAATCATACATAAACGTCTTCAAATACCATTAATACCAATGTTTGAAATTTTTATTCATTCGGATTGGAAATTTATGCCAATAAAAAATAATTTCATGTTTTTTATTTTGATTTCTTTTTTTTCACTATACTTATTAAAATGATATTGCATTATCATGTTTACGATTTATTAATAATTTTCAATATAATCATAGGGTTTTTATTGCATGAACATTGATTTGGTATATCGAGGATTCTCATGTTTTAATTTTTCTCTATCATTGAGCATTTTTTTGAGACATAAGGTATTTCTTTGTTTTCCTAATAATTTATTATTTTTTATATGTACTTATAAAATTCATATTATAATTTTTACGTATTTGTTTAGTGATTAAACTAGATTTAATGTGGCATAAAATAGGATGTGAAGGTCACTGTCCAACTAATGTGTGGTATTTTGCTTATGTTTTTTAGACATTCATAGGTTATATATGTTTATACCAATGATACATGTTTAAATATTAGATTATATGTGTATTTTTTTATGATTCTAGGAAATATCCATGTTATATATGTTTCTTATAGGAGACCATTAGAAAATGTATTGATGCAATAAAGAAGAAACTATTTTTCATATGGGGATCTTTTAATCCACAACCCAATAATTTAATAACAATCACATGAAAAGATAAACTATTAATATAATATTTTTAACTCTAGTTGTTTTATAATTAAATCCACTCATAAAAAATGAAAAACAATCACTGTTTTTTCTTTACAAGATCAAATTTTTTTAGTATGATTTTTTCAACTCTCTATATTAATATGTTTGTTCTTGTGAGTCCCCAAGGAATTGTTAAATTATGATTTTCAATGGGCTTCGTGTTTATTATTTTTAATTAATTTTCATTGCCACTACTGGGGTGATTTTTTAAAATTACCAGTATGTTTTAATTTACTTATAAATAACCATATATTTTGTCAAATCATGTATTACATTTATAAGAAATAGGGTTTTGAAAAAATAAAGTAGTTTTTTGAGTTCCTTTGGTACGTCAACTCATACCGATCCAGCTAAGCAGTACTCAATTGAGGGGTCCTCCATGGGCAAAATCAATGCTAATGATGTATCCTCTAAATACTCATCAACTACCCTAGATTTATGGAGATGGTGAATGGGACCAAAAAAATTCCCAAAACAATTAGTACAACTATGTAATAAAAATTGTTTTCTTAAAGAGACTATTCATGAAACCACAAACTAATATATATATATAATTTAATCTTATATTCATGTAAAACATGATGATATTTGAATAATCATTAAACTAAAGAAATCTTTTGAGATTCATGTGGATGAATATTATGTTTTTTGTATCATAAAAGGATTTCTTCAAAGATATTACTAAGATAACTCTAATCAGATTTTCACTAGTGAGATGGAAATATGGGGAAGAACAATTTGAGAATGTATATTGAAATTAATGTATATTTAGTTTCTTTAAATTCATTTAAGAAGATTAGATTTTTTTTATGCAATAGATTTTTCTTTAAAAAAGTTCATCAAATGTTTAACCAATAGAATTTTATATTCCATTTATATTAATTATAATTACCACTAACTATTTTTCAATATGTAAATACTTTTATATTATTTATTCACCATAATTATATCTTCTAAAAATAAAAAACATTATTAGTATCAATTATCCATTTTTTTCAATAGATTCCATACCACTCTCCATAATGAGTGGATAATAAATTTTTTAGATATAGGATTCTTCAATTTGATTATGAAAACAGTAGTATGATGACACTAACAAAACCCCCACCCATTTAATACTTATATCTATTAGAATAACATTTTCTAAGATTCCCAATGTAAAAAATTTTAATCTTCATCAATATAAATGGGTTCCATAAGAATAATACCCAGATTATCATATACATTAATTCCCTATTGGTGTAAAGTATTCATGAAACTGTGAATGACCATATAAAACATTGAACATGCACTATTTTATCATCCTTTTCACTAACATAGATGTTTTCAACAAATCATTATTCAATAATTTAAAAAAACATCATTAACTGAATAAAAATTGTAACAAAGATTGATTAGACTTAATATCTTGTATGGGGAACTTATGGAAGATAAAAAACTCCCCATGCTACTTATATCCAATTAAACAACAACATCTTGGTATAATAAACAACCTGGACAATATAATGATCAAAAATATCATCTGGTTATTTTCATGAGTCTAAAAATAATAATCCAATTCTCCTCTATAAAAATAATGGAATCCCAATATTTCATGTATGAGAACAAACCCATAAAATGGAGTCGTACAATAATTTCTGTATGATAAAATCATTAAAATAATTTATAGTTCCACCAAATTGATGTTGGTTGATACATAATTCTTCAATAAAGGGTTAACGTTTCTTATACTATTATGTATTAATTCATTCTTTAGGGTCCACATACAAAAGAAATGTATTATAAATCCTCTCTCATATCATACTAAATGTGTTGGGAACCAATTCAATTAATAAAAATTAATTTTGTATTTAGCACATTACACATTAAATATAGGTGGAAATATCTCCATTATATTATAATTTATGTTTTCAACTATGAATACTTCTATTAAAATTGGCCTAAATGAAATAAAAATACAAAATATTCCATTATCATGTTTTGATGGTTACACTAAAGTAATCATAATTATATTAATTATCATATATCATTTTCTTGAAATCAATGAGAATAGTGTTCACACTATAAAAATATTCAATACTAGAAGGATTTTTTTGGACATAGTTTTTGACATCAAACTTTACTCAATATAAACATGAAATACATCTTTAAAATATTTTTCTTACATCTTAAAAAATCATTAAATCATTAATGAAAATTAGATGATAGACACTTGGTGAACTATGACACCCAATAATGTGAAAAAATATGTTTTTTATATGATATAATTGTCGTTTATATTGATAAAGTTTTGAAAAAATGAACAAAATATGATATAGAGGGTATTCATGACATATACCTCAAATGAATTTATGGAATCCATATGATCAAAGAATAAGTGAAATTGAAAACTTTTACAATGAGCTATATAAAAAATAAAATTCCAAAAAAACTTTAATAAATACCAAAATTCTTATATCATCAATAATTAATCATCACTCAACCATTAAGTATGATATTCATATATCAAAAATACCTAAAACATTTCTACATAGTACCTTGTAATATAGTTATATCAATATATCTTATGATAATACAACTTTCCCATGAATAATCATACCCTTATGAACAACATATTGTTTATATGATATAATAGGGTGATGATAATAGAATATCCTACCATTATGAAATTTAATAATGATTTTATATGAAACATTTCATATATTATTATAATGATAAACTCTAAAAAGAAATAGTTGAGTAGTATTGCGAACAATGATAAGAGATGTTAATTTTGTAACTATGTGTATATTCCTTGCAGAAAATAAGATTAGCATTTATTAAATAAGATAATTTTTTTGTCTCCCATTATTCAAAATTATAAGATCATATAAAACAATATGGTCCCTTTTCATATTACAGTTATATGATCATTAATTATTCCAATATTACCGATTAATAATAAATATTAACCATACATGAATTATGATGTCCATTTGCTTCCATCCTACTCATCAAAGTTCCATAAAAGATAATCCTTTTTACCCTAAACACTAGGTGTTCAAATAGAAAAATAAATGTCTTGGAATAACCTTCACCCCTGTAGAGCTGAGTACAAAGTCCATTAGTTAAGGCTTCTAAGAGATAGAAATTTTCAATCCATGATGCATTCAAATATGGGGATAGGTTAGTTTTTGTTCTTTATCATAGTGGTCATGAGATTAAACTTGTTTGGTTTCATATTGATTTGTAAAACATGCATTTTATCTAACTACTTCACTATTTGAGTACCAGTTTGTGGAAGTTATATCCTTTTCTCAAAGCCTTTTTATGATTTTTTTCCAAATACATTTTTTCACTCCAATTTTCTGCAATAGTTTTAAATAAATGTGGGAATGATGTATAAATAGTATTATCTCCAAATATACTTTATATCTATAGAGATTAACTATCCACTATGATCCATGTAAATATTAATTTTGGTATATCATGTGGTTTTATAAGGAGGATATATATTAGTTTATCCTTTGGGTTGACCTTAGGTTTGGCATTATTTCCTTATATGTCATGATTTATTTTTTTCAAAATTTAAAGAAAATAGTGTTGTCCTTTTTTTATCATTACTTGGTTATTCCACTTTATATTTATGAGGTAATTTATTATGTTTTTCTTCATAAATGTTGCATCAATGACCCTTATTGGTATTAGATTAGGAGTGTCCCTTTCATTTGGGACATTGAATCATAATTGTGGGGGTTGTTCTTCTTACGAAGAATAAGATGATCTCCTCTTGTATTTTTTGAATATGGTCATTGTGTTAGATCTACTCACATTGGTATGCATATATGCTGTCAAAATTGACTTATTCCCTTATGATAAGACATGTTTGTGGTTGAATGATAGATATGGCATGGTTACTCAATACCTCATACATATATTAATATTGAAACCTATCATGAGGTGTTAATTGTAGGAATCATGATATTTTTGTTACACATATTCCCTACATTAATATACATGATTTAATTGTTATTAGGCTCAATTATATGAATTGGATTATTTTCTGTCCCAAAAATATGTACACAATAGAATGTAATTTTGGAGATTTTATGCTTGTTTTAAGGCCCATAGATGAGCATGGATTTACTTACATGTTATGTTTACTATATTTTGATTTATTTTTTAATGATAAGAAGTAAAAAAATTTAATAAATTCTATCACTAATGGTGGAAATGATATGTTGTGATAGTAGAATGTTTGGGATGATGTTGGTATATTTTTTTGAGAAAGTACACCCAAATTGTAGTAATTCGGACTACAGATCCTTGGGATATAATAAGGGATAATGGTAAATTCTTACATTGAAAATCATTTTTGAACACATACAATTATTTCTATTTTGGTATCAATATGTGATGATATTTTTCAATTATTTGTTGTTATTGCCTTTGGTTTATTGTGATGTAGTTGTTGGAGCTGAAGGGTGTGGAATAGCAAGGACTTGAGGTTTATTTCTAGAACTAGAGATTGATCTATGTTCCTTACTATTACTAGAGTTGGATAATTTTTTATAAGATCTATGGTTGTCTTTAGTGGGATCTATGAGATGAACGTTTTGGGTTAGAAGAAACATGAGGTTTTTTTCTAGTTATGGATCTGGCTTGATGGCCCTGGGGCATGGATTGGTTGGTGGTGTTCCCTGGTCGCTGAATTTGGCCCACTGGAATGGATGGGATGGAGATGGAGATGACTCTCTAGCATGGATGGGTCACTGGTTCTCACTGGTCATTGGTACTATGGTTTTCTCGCTTTCATGGATGGGCATGTGTTGGAGCTGCTGGTGCTCGTGCTGACTCACTAACAAGGATAGGTAAACGGTTTTGGAGCTGACTTGCTACCTTGGTTAGTTCATTGGCACTTCATTGATGGTTTTCTAGCCTAGATGGTACACTGGTACTCTAGGTATGGGTTTCTAATACTGGTTTGGGGGGGATCCTGGTGGGGGAACCAATTTTTTATTGTTTTGTTTTGTATTCAATTTCATTGTTAAAATAATATATATTATTCTGTGTTTGGAATGAGTTATTACTAAATTATGTTTAATAATTACAATAGTTTAATTAAATATGATAAATTAATTAATATTATATTAAATTTTACTAGTAATATTTTTTTAGAATTTTTATTAAAATTTAATTTATAAACAGATAATATATATTGGAATTTTTATTACCAACTGAAAAAACATATTCACCAGAACTAGTTGGTAACAAAATTAACTGACATAGAAATTATCTATTTGTATTATTAAAATTACAATAAAACCATTATATGTGTCTTAAAAACCTTATGTGACTGTGTTTTGACTAAAAATTTAATGACAAGGACATATATGTGGGGAAAATGTTTTACCAATCAAAAATTCACTATTACAAATAGATATTCCTTCGTTGGAAAAAAGTGAAATATTTTGTAGTGGCTACACCCTACACCTTAATCAGTATATCTTACACCCTAAAACAAAAACCATATAACATATACCATACACACTAAACCATAAACCCTATACGCTACACCATAAACATTAATCCCAAATTCCAAAACCAATACCCTACACACTAAACCATAGACCCTTGGCCCAACACTTCAAACCCTATACCCAACACCATATACTGTATAACCAACTAGTTAAACAACATACCCTACACCCTACATCGTATACCCTATACCCTACACCCTACACTATAAACAATATACCATTTACTTTAAACCATAAACCCTAAACCATACACCCTAAACCCTAAAATGAATATCCTAAACCATACACGTTAATGAAAATATCGTACACCTGATACCCTAAACCCTAAACCCAACATTGTAATCCCAAAACCAAACATCATAACCCCTATTCCCTACAAGCTAAACCCTAAACCCAAATCCAAAACACCTACATCCCAATACCGTAAATCCTGAACCCTAAACCAAAAACCATTTACCCCACACCTTAAACCCAAGTCCCTATAACAATACCCTATACCATACACCCAACACCCTAAACCTTGCACCATAAACCCTATACCCAGTAACATTAATACTAAACCCTCAATCGTAAAAATTATACCCTTCACCAAAATCCATACACCCAATACAACAATCCCTATACCCTAAACCTTATACCATATACCGTATAGCCTATACCATAATCCATACACCCTAAACCCTATACCGTGCACCCAAAAAACTAATCCTTACACCATAAACCATTTTCACTTCCCATTAAATCCTAAACCCTACACCCAGAACCTTATAACCTATTTCCTAAACCATAAACCCTACACCCTAAACCATATACGCTCTAACTAAAAACCAAAACCCAATCACCTAAACCATATACACAACACCCTAAACCTTAAAACCTACACCCTAAACACTATACCCTACTCACTAAACCATAAAAAAAACCTAAACCCTATATCCCATGAAACACACTCTTAACCCTATACCAACACCCTAAACCCTATACCCTACACACTAAATCCTATAACTCACACCATAAACCCCAAACCCAAAAAACCCTAAAAGTCCCATAAAAATCCTTAAAAATTCATAAAAACCAAACAAACCATTTAAATCCCTAATAACTACTAAAACCATAAAACCCCCTAAAATAAATATAAACCCCTCAGAACCTATCAAAAATCCAAAAAAGACTAATAACATAAAAGCACTAAATAATCCATTAAACACAAAAAAACAAATACCCCTAAAAACCCTAAATGACAATAAATACTCTAAAAATCCTAAAACACTAAATAACCCTAAAAGAACACTGAAATCCATAAAATGTCTCTATAACCGTAATATAGACCTACAATATAATTGAACCCTTAAAGAAACCAAAAACACCATAAAAAAACTAAAACCCTTAAAAACGTAAAAATAAAGAATCCCTAAAAACCCTAAAACCCTTGAAGACACCTAAAAACAATAAAAACACTAAAACACTAGAAAGACACTAAAAACCCTAATAATAATTAAAAAAAATCCTAAAAACTCCTAATACCCATAAAAACCAAAAATGACTCTGAAATATCCTTAAAAACACTAATAACCTAAAACAACCTTAAACCCCATGAGAAAAACTAAAATTAAAAAAACTGAGAAAAAAAGGCACAAAACCACTATGAACCTAATAAAACATCTAAAATACCAAGAAAAACCCAAAACCCAATAAAAACACTAATACATTTTATCCCTTTAAAACTCTTATAACCCATAAACCCCCTACAAACCAAAAAACCATAAAAAACCCTAAAGAACCCTAAAAACCCTAAATACTCTGAAACCCCTAAAACCCTAAAAACAATAAAAAAACTATGAACCCTAAGAAGCCCAAAATTCCTAAAAAAACCCTATAACCCCTATAACCCCTAAAAATTCCAAAACCCTAAATTAATAAAATCCAAAAAAAATAATAAAACCCCCTAAAATCCTAAAAAATCCCTAAAAACCTAAAATCATGAAATCCATAAAAAAATAAAGGACCTTAAAAACCCTTTAAATCCTTTAAAATGGTAAAAATATTAAAATAAACTAAACCCCCAAAGTATCCCAATAGATCATAAACACCATAAAAACCATGAAAGACCCTTAAAACCATAAAATATACAAAAATACCTTTTAAACATGTAAACCCACTGAAAGATCCTAAAACCCATAACTCCATAAAATCACTTCAAAACCTTACAAACCTTAAATGAAAATGAAAAACATACCCCCCCTAAAAAACAAAAATCCAAAAAACCCCCTAAAAATACCATAAAACCCTAAAACAATCCAAAAAACCCAAAAATCCTACAAAATACTATAACCCCCCAAGAACTCTAAACCCCTTAAAACCCCATGAAACCCTATAAAACCCTTAAAACACATTAAATCCATAAAATCACCCAAAAAATATAAAACCCTTAAAAGCCCCTGAAACCCCATAAAATCATTAAACCCCATTAAAACCCAAAAAGCACCCAAAAGATCTAAAACCCAAAAAATTTCATAATAAAACCAAAAAATTTTAATGACCCTAAACACGAAAAAAACTCCTTAAACTCTAAAAACACCGTAAATTATAAAAAAACAAAAAAAACATAAAAACATTAAAACCCCCCAAAAAATCATTAATACCAAAAAAATATTTTAAACATAAAAACCCCTTAAAACACGTAAAATCGTAAAAAACAATTAAATAGCCTAAAACCCTAAAACCCCTAAAGCCCTAAAAACTCAAAATAAAATCAATAAACCACATAAATAGTCATAAAATCCTGGGAGGATCCGAAAAATGAAAAAACCATAAAAACCACTAATAACCCCACAGCCACCTAAAAAGATAAAAAACTTTAAACCCCTATAATCCATAAAAACCTAGAAAATGAAAAAAACCAAAAAAAATCATGGAACCACTATATGTCCATAAAACCCCATAAAACCTAATAAGACCCTAGAAACCATAAAAAAACTAAAACACCATAAAGACTCTAATAACATTAAAACCCCTAAATAATTAAATCCATAAAATAACCTAAACCCCATAAAAACATAAAATACACTAAAAACACAACAAGAAACTAAAACCCCTAAAACAATTAAAGACCCAAAACAAACCCCCAAAAATATCTAAACCCCATCAAACCAGGAATATCATAAAATAACAGAAAACCCTAAAAAATTCTTAAGGGCCCTAGAAACCCTACAAAACTGTATTAGCCCATAAAATACCCTTAATACCCTAAAATCCTAAAAGGATATAAAACAAAAAAAATTAAATACACCACTAAAACCCCCAAAAATACCCAAAAACCACAAAACACCTTAAAACCCTTTAGAAAATGAATAACCATAAAAAAATTATATGCACACTAAAATCCTTAAAAACTCTATAAATCCTAAAAAATAAAAATTTACTCAAAAATCTAAAACCCTAAAAGCACAAAAGCCATTAAAGACCCTAAAAACAACCCAAAATCTTGAAAACACCATAAAATACATAAAAATCTAAAATAATGAAACCCCTAAAACCCATGAAAATCCCTAAAACCCCTTAAAAAATTAAATCCCACAAAAACTCTAAAATAAATAAATAACATGAGAGATAGACAAAATCCAAAAAAAACACTAATGACCCAAAAAAACCCAATAAACCCACCTATAATCCTAAAAACCATAAAAACCCTAAAACACCAAACCTTATATCCTACACCAAAACCATTAAACCATAAACCTGTAACAATATATTATAGACCCAAAATTCTACACCTAAAACCTTATACCGTGCACCAAAAACCCAATGCTCACCAACCACAACCTTATACCCTAAACCATACAACTAATCCCTATACACTACACTATAAACCTTAATATCTACACTGTAAACCCAAAACCCTAAAATTAAACCCTAAACCTTAAGCCTTAATACCTAAAAACTAAAAACCTGAAAAATCCAAAATACACTAACAGAACCTAAAAACCATAAAACACCTAAATACATTAAGAGACCCCAAAACCACTAAAAATAGTAAAATACCATAATAAAATTAAACAACCCAAAAAAATAAACTAAAATATTAAGAACTAAAAAGATCCTACCCTTAAACTCCTAAACATCCCTAAAAATCATAAAACCCTAAAAACCATAAAAAAACTAAAATCATAAAAATATCCTAAATCCCAGAAAAAACAAAATAAACCTATAACCCCTTAAAATAATAAAAAACCATAATACATTAAAACACTAAAAACCTATAAAATATCCAAATACCCTAATACTATAAAATACCCTAAAACCATCATAGACACTAAATCCGAAAATACCCAAAAAACCTAATAAGAATGTAAAAACCCAATAACACACTAAAAAATCACAAAACGCCTATAAAAACATAAAAACCCCAAAATACCTAAAACAACTAAAACCCTAATACACTAAAGAACCCACGTACCCCAAAAACCCCTAAAATCCCAAGGAAATGAAAAAAAACTAAAACCCTAAAAATCCTAAAACCCCTAAAATCCCTAAAAACACTAAAACCCTAAAAACACTAAAGAACCCAAGAACCCAAAAATCCCCTAAAAGACCAATGAAATGAAAAAAACCTGAAACCCTAAAAATTCTATAACCCCGAAAAGACCCTAAAACACAAAAAAGACAATTATATACCACAAAACACCCTAAAACCCTAGTGAACATTAAAATCCTTAGAACCTCTAAAACCCACTAAAAACAATAAGGGCACTAGAAACACTAAAAACCCTGAAAAAATACAAAATCCCATTATACGCAACAAATCCCTAGAATTTGTAAAACCCCCTAAAAACCTAAAAGTCCATAAAAATCTTAAAATACCCTAAAATCACAATGATACACTAAAAATACTAAAACACCTGAAAACACTAAAATACTCAAGGCCACTAAAACCCTAAAAACTTATTAAAATCCTTAAAATCCCTAATGACTCAAAAAATTTCAAAACCGCATTAAGAATAAAAAAACCTATAAAAGAAAAATCCCTAAATCGCCCCCAAAATCCTTAAAAGTCCCTAAAAGCAAATAATTCACTTAAACCTCTAGAAAATACTATATTTCATAAAAGTCCATAAAATCCTAAAAACCCAAAAAAACATCCTAAAAGCATAAAACCCCTAAAACCCCTTAAATTCCTAAAAGACCCTAAAATCCCTAAATATCTATAAAGAGCACTAAAAGAACCTAAAACCCCTAAAAATACCCTTAAAACCCTAAACATCCTAAAATACCCTAAAACCCAAAAAGTATATAAAACCCCTAAAAACCATAGAATCCCTAAAAACCCTAAAAACCATTTAAATCCCAAAAATACCCTTAAATATCTAAAAAACCCTAAAAATCCCTAAGACCCTAAAAACCCCTAAAAGACACTAAAACCCCTAAAACCCTGTAAAAGACTATAATAGACCCTAAATGACTGTAAAACACTACAAAACCTTAAGGGCCCCAAAAAACCATAAAGTACAAAAAACCCCCCAAAATCCAAATTAACCATAAAACCCCAAAAGAACCTAAATATCCAAAAAACCATAAAAGACCCTTAATACAATAAAAATCCTAAAAACCTAAAAAACAAAAAATATCACAATTCTCTAAATGCCTTAAACCCCTAAAAGAACCATAAACATAATAAAAACACCAAAATCCCCAAAACCTCTAAAAATCATAAAACCCTAAAAACATAAAAACCATTGAAACCAAAAAAACCCATAAAAACCATTAAAAATCATCAAAATCAATAAAAACCATAATACCCCTAAAAATAAATAAACTACAGAAAAATATAAAATCCATAAAAACCATTAAAAAAACATAAAACACCTACAACTCATCAAAAACCCCAAAACAACCTAAAATCCTTAAACACCCAAAAAACCAAAAAACATAAAAAACTAAAAAACCAGAAAAATACAAAAAACCTTAATTCCATAAAAACCATAACACCCATAAAAACTCTAAATAACCTAGGATACCTAAAACCAAAAAAACCAAAAATATCATAAATATTTTAAATATACTAAAAACCAAAAAAATGAAAAAAAAACCCTAAACTGTATACCCTATACCCAAAACCCTATACCATACAACCTAAACCCTACACCTGAAACCCTATACAGTACACCGTAAAAACAAAACCCAATATTATAAACTGTATACCCTACACCCACATCTGTATACCCTACACCCTAAACTATATACCCTACACCATTATCATTATACCCTACACCCAAATCTCTATACAATACACCTTAAATCCATAAATACCCTAAAAGCACTAAAAATGATTTAAAATTCTCTAAACAACCCTATAAGGCACTAAAAACATTAAAACCCCCTAAAGTTGAAAAAATATCCAAAACACTTAAAAAATAAATGATCCTAGAAAATATTATAATCCTAAAACCTCTAAAACACAATATCTAGGACCAAATCACTTCATGAGGGATCTCCCGCAGACCCCTTGACGACATCGGCCTTCCTGGCCCCTCCTCCCCCTGTCGTGGGGGATGAGTCTTTTCTGTCTTCTGGGGGTGATCAGGATCTAGCCATTGTTCCCTCCCTATACTCTGTTTTTACCTCATTTCTCATGGATCAATCTATCTCTGAAGGTTACTGACTTTTGAGAAGGACATTTTTAATTACCCATCTTGGTTTCTGAGTTCAATGAGGCTTCTTTACTCCACTACTTAACATTGGTTTCCTGATTTGTGAATCAATGACCCTCGGTGGACTACATGACTAATTCATCATTGAATCTTGAGATTTATAGGTTCGACATACAGTTAGATTACTTTATTGATTCCTCATCATGATTTTCATGCAATAGAAGATTATTTGAACCGCACATGGTCTTCATATCCTTTAAGCTTGAATGTCTCCAGATTCTTTCTTCTCAGTTAGAGATTTGATATTCATACGAATCACAATTAATCTTTTATTTCATCATGGGTAAGGAATCTGGAACTTTATCTTCCATTTTAAAACCGTCCTATCATATGTATTATAGGGAACATTGTGGGTCACTATTTGTGTTCGGATAGCTGTACTTAGGTGATTTTCCATCCAGTGGCTCTAAGGTTCTATGTTGAAGTTGATGCATCAATTTAGAAGATTGATTTTGTGTGGATTATTGATGGAGAGGAATTTAGGTAAAAGAAACTCGTTCTTTTTTAATCATTTTTCATTTTTTGTACCTTTTTTATGAAGCTTGGCCATCCCTGCATTACTTGCAGGCACAGGAGAACAAGCGCAATGGATGATGGGTTGGTACATGGGGAGTCTGGTGCAGGTGTCAGGACAGTTGAAGGGTCATAAGAGCTTTTGAATGATGAGAGGGGAACAAATGAGGCCTGGAGTTCCCCTTATTTCATGAAGGTGAAGCGAATATCCCCTAATCCAATGGTATGTCAAGTTTCAGAGCACCTGAGGTGTTACATGGGAATTATGTGTGATAAGGGAGTGATGGAAGTTGTGGAATGGACTACTAGCTTGAGGGATCACTCAAGTAGCCTTGCGGTTCTAGCTGGTGTAGGGGATGTGCAGAATGTTGCTAGTGCATCGAGTTTGGTGTGGTCACATGAAAATGTTTGACTGAGCAACCAGTTTGAAAGCTTAGCTTTTGAGGATTATGATCTTGGGAAAACCTGTTGTTGTGTATAGGTGTAGAGTTTGGTGTATTCTATTGATGATGTTATTTAAGGAATCCATATTGAGTTGTAGGCCATCCAGGCACAAGCTACTAGTGTTTTTATAAAGAAAGTGTTGGGTTCTGCTAATCTTTTTCCTGCTTCTGTGTTCCCAGCTACTACTGACAAGTAATTGTTGAATCCATTGCAGGTTATCTCACCTAATCCATTGGTCTCTAATGTTTTTATTATATTAAAATATGACTTGGGATTTTTTATTCCTAACAATCCTGAGTCAATGTTGGGTAATCTTGTGATCTTGTGAGGTTTTGTTCCTATATTCTGTAATGAGTTTGAGGTGACGAGTAAGGTGAATATATTGAATCCAAATAGTTGTGATGTTCTTGAGAGGACTGAGGTGTAGTCCCTACCTTCAGAGAATACTTCTTGTGATAGACACTAGGATTTTCAGTTTGGTCTGAATGCTAATGTTGAGCATGATGAGGAGGAGCTTGATGAAGTCCCTTTTGATAATCCTACTCCAAGGATCCCTGTTGAGGCTATCATACATCTCAGGAGTTAGGATGGATAACTTCTAGGCTATATTACTATTGATAGTTATGATGAAAGGTGTTGACTGGTTTTGGGGATATGGCCTTGGAGGATAACAACGTGCTGCCCCAGTTCATGGGACGCAACTTAGTGCAGTCCAATTCCCCATGTGATGGGGTTCCTCAATTTTAATGATGGAAAGGGATTCTCCAGCGGACAAGATGGGTGGATGTTGTTGCTGATAGTGCCAACAAGGATACTTACATCAATCCTAAGGTTCTGAGCATGGCCAGTGATGACATGCGTAATGGAAAGGAAAATATTCCTGAGGGTTTCATCTCTTCTCCCTTGAAGAGGAGGCCAAGGAAGCACCACTCCTCTTTTCCAAATCCCATACCTACCAAGGCCTCTTCAAAGGCCACTAAAATTATGATAAGGATACAAAGTAGGGATGGTCTGATAAGTTTACCTCTAGTGATCAGCATATTTTTGAGAAACAAAGACCCAAGGACATGTATGTGGTTATCATCAAGAAAAAAGATGACTTGGAGTCTTGATGGGAGAAAATGGATGATGTATCATCTTTTGACTTCGGTTATGGAGGTGATGTTGATCATTTTGACATGTATTTTTGGGCTTTAGGTTGTTTGACTCCGACATTCTTTAGTGATACCTTGCCTTTACTTTTTTATAAAATTTTATGGGACCAAGATTGTTGGGTCCTACGCCTACTTTACCCTAAAACATCATAAAACCCTAAATATTCTAAAAACCCTAAAAATATTAAACCACTAAAAAACCAGAAAACCCAGAAAACCCTAAAACCCCTGGAAAATCATAAAACACACTAAAAATCAAAAAAAACCTAAACCACTAAACCTCGCGGAACCCCTAAAAATATTATATAATACCTAATACCCCTAAATAACTAAACACCTAAAAACCTTAAAACATCAAAAATTCCCTTGAAAATGAAAAAAAACCAAAAAAACCAAAAATTACATAAAAAATACAAAAAAAAAGTACAAAAAACCTATAAATCCCTAAAAATCAGTAAAAACACTATAATCACTAAAAAATTATAAAAGAAATATATCTATAAACCTAAACCCTGAAAACCCCCAAAACCCAATGAATCATAAACCAACAAAAAATCCCTTAAAACCTAAAAGAACCTAAACCCCTCACAACACCCTAAAACTCCCTAAAATACCCTAAAACCCTAAAAAACCTAAAACCCAAAAAACCAAAAAACCCATAAAAATCCTTAAACACATAAAACACTAAGAGAACAAAACCACATTAAAAAGCATAAAAACTCTAAAAATACAAAAAAACCCCAAAAATCATTAGAAACACTTAAAACAAAGAAATCCTTAAAAACACTAAAAAACATAAAAAATTATGAAAACTCTAGAAGGCCCTAAAAACCCTAAATGAGACTAGAAGACCATATGAAAACCTAAAACTCAAAAAATTACCCTAGAGACCCTAGAAACCGTAAAACACTAAAAACTTGAAAAAAAAATATAAAAACCCAAAACAATTCTAAACACCCTAAAAATCTTGTAACCCATAAAAACCCAAAAAAATTAAAAAAATCCGAGAAAACCTAAAAACTCACAAAAACCCTCAATACCATAAACCCCATACAAATTTAAAAACCATAAAAATCATTATAAAAACATGATATAAACACATAAAAATTCCTAGTAACCCTAAAACCTTAAATCTCATTAAAAGTGGAAAATCCATAAAAACCAAGAAAAAACTAAAACCCGAAAAACCATAAAATCCCAATAACCATAAACACCACCAAAAAATCTCTAAAAACCCTAAAAATCCGTAATACCCATAAAAAATCTAAACCCCTAAAACACTAATAAAAGAAAAAACACTGCAAAACAACAAAACCTATTGCTTACTTGCAAAACCATAATCCCTAAACCCTAACTCTCTTACTCTACAACCTAAACCCAAAACCCAAAACCCAAAAAAATACCACCAAAACCCTATATCCTACTCCCTAAACCAAAAACCTTACACTCAAGACCCTATAACCTACACCCTAAACCATAAAACTACACCTTAAACCCTATACCCTACACCCTAATCCTCAAACTCTATACCCTAACAACATAATCCATAAACTCTTTCACCATAAACACTACAATTATACCCCAAACCATAGAATACCTAAAAACTATAAAAACACTAAAAACACTAAAGGAAACAAAAAAAACTGAATGAACTGAAAAAATTGTAAGGCCCCTAAAAACAATAAAATAAAAAAAATCACAAACCCCTTAAGAGACGGTAAAAATCCTAAAAACCACTAAAATAACCTAAAACACTAAAAACCAAAAAACACGTAAAACACATAAAATCCCTAAAAACCATTAAATCCCCTAAAAATCCTAAAAACCCAAAAAATATCCTAAAACCCCCAAAAAACCCAAACACCCCCATAAAGTACTAAAAATACTTAAACCCCCTAAACCACCCTAAAAATATCCTAAATCCATTTAAAAACAATAAACCCCTAAAAATAATAAAAACTCTTAAATCCATAAAAATAACTACAAATCCAAAAACCTCTAAAAATACAAAAAAAAACTTTAAATTGCCTAAACACTTCTCTATAACCATGAAACCATAAAGGATCCTAAAATAACAAAAAATCCCTAAAAGCACCTAAAACCCTATAATGCATAAAAAACCTAAAAACCCTAATAACACCAAAAAAACCAAAACACCAATAAAAAACCAAAATTATAGAAAACCCAAATCAAATTTAAAACCCGTATAACCATAAAACCCTTAAGGCCCCCCCAACCCTAAAAAAACCCATTAAAATACAAAAAGCACCAAAGCCACACCATGCACCCAAAAAATTCTTAAAATGAATGAATCCCCCTAAATATTTCTTAAAATCACTAAAAACCCTATGAACACCCTATTAACACTTAAAACCCCAAGAAAGACGTAAAAAACAAAAATCCCAAAAGAACTCTAAAACCCCAAAAAATCCTAAAATAACCTAAAATACCATAAACAATCCCCTACAAGACAGTAAAACATTTAAAATACGCCAGAAACCCTAAAATGGCCAAAACACCCTAAAAATGCAAAAATACCCCAAAAACATAAAAAACTCTAAAAAACTATAAAAATTATTAAAACCCACTAAAACCACAAAAAAATTGAAATAACCCTACAACACACCAGAAGGACTCCAAAAATTCTTTAAAAACCAAAAAAACTAAAACCCCTAAAACGATAAAAACCCATAAAATCCTTAAAAACCTAAAAACCGTAAAAACCCCTAAAATTATATAAAACCCATTGAAAACACTAAAACCAATAAAATCCCTAAAAACTAAAAACCTTTAGAATAAATAAAAAAATTATAATATTAAATACCCTAAAACCCCTAAAAAACCTAAATCCAGTAAAAATTCGTAGAAACCACAAAACACCAAAAAAAACCCCAAAACTCAAAACCACTAGGAAACATAAAAACTATAAAAAACCGTAAAACCATAAATACACTAATCCCTAAAACCATTAGAAATACTAAAGCCCTAAATTACTAAAAACTCATAAAACACCCCTCTGTGTCTCTAAAACAACCAAAACTAAAAAAGCCCCATAATATCACTAAATGACCCTAAATTCCCTATAAACCTATAAAAACCCTAAAACCATCAAAACCCATAAAAAATATAAATATACAAAAGAACGCTAAAAACAAAAAAAACCATAAAACTCCTAAAAACCAATAAAAAATATCTAAAAACCCTAAACCGCTAAAACCCAATAAAATCTCAACCTCCCCCTAAAACCCCTAAAAACCATAAAACACTAAAAACCATAATTCAAAAAAACCATTATGATACCTAAAAACATATATTTTCCCATAGAAAACCATAAAACACCTTAAAAATAGTTCAAACCCTAAAATCCGTAAAAAAGGTAAAAACCCCCAAAACACTAAAAATTTAACCCATAAAAATATTTAAAACCCCAGGACCCTGAAAACCCTTAAAACCCATAAAAATCGTAATACCCTAAAAGGTCTAAATTTTTTAAAAACCTTAAAACCCCTGAAAACCCTTAAACCCCAATGATGCCCAAAAACACGATGAATACCCAAAAAACACTAATAATCCATAAAATCCCTTAAATCCTAAAAAAATCTGAAATCCTCTAAAAACCATACAAAATCAATTGATGACACGTAAAACCCCATAAAAACCCTAAAACTACAAAAAACTTAAAAAAATTAATATAAAACCTAAATAAACCAACCCCCCCCCACACACACACCAAAACCTTTAAGCCACTAATAACCCTTGAAAACATGAACCCCAAAAGACCCCTATAAACTCTAAAAGCTATAAAAATCCTTAAAAACCCATAAAAACCCTTAAAATACTAAAACACATAAAAACCATAATACCTCTAGAAAATCCAATGAATGCCTTAAAGTCAGTGAAAATTCATAAAAAACCTAAAAACCCATAACAACCTAAAACCCCCTAAAACCATAAAATCCATAAAACCCCAAAAATAGGTAAAAACCCAAAAACCACTACAAACCCATAAAAACCTAAAAACCCTAATAACCTAAAAACCATAACACCCTCCCAAAACTCATTATAAACATTACAACTGTAAAAATACTAAAAAACAAAAAATACATAAAATCCCTTACAAACCCTAAATATCCCATAAATATTAAAAAACCTTAAACCATAAAACCCCTTAAAAACAAAAAAAAACAATTGAAATCCCAAATAACCATAAAATATAAAAAACCAAAAACCACTAAAAATTTATAAAACCCCTTAAAAACCTAAAATCCATGAAACCCCTAAAAACCTAAAAATAATAAATAACCCAAAACCCCAAAAAACCCAAAAACCCCTAATAACCCAAAAAAGTTGCAAAATAACACTAAAAACCTAAAAATGGTATAAATCCTAAAATAACAAAAACACTTAAACACCTAAAAGAAAATAAAAATCCAAAAAACCAAATAGGTTATAAAATTCCCTATTAAATGTAAACCACATTAAATCCCCTCGAAAGACCCTAAATGATCCAAAAAACCATAAAGACCATAAAACCCCTAAAAATCATAAAAATTCACTAAAACCAATAAAACACCTAAACAAATAAAAGAAACTAAGCCCATAAAAACCATAAAACAATCTCAAACCCCTAAAAATTGTAAACACCCCACAAAACAAAAAACAATAAAAATACTTAAAAAATAATAAAAATTCAAAATAACCCCATAACATTTTAAACCCCATAAAACCCCTAAATAACCCATAAAAGACCCAAGGCCCATAAACCCCTAAAGATCCATAAACCACCTAAAATCACTAAAAACTACATAAATCCATAAAATCATTAAAACCACTAAAACCATAAAAATGATAAAATCCACCAAATTCCTAAATATCCCTAAAACCTCCTAAGAACCCTAATATAATCCGAAAAAACTGCTGAAATACATGAACAATCTAAACTCTTAAAAACCCCTGAAACCATAAAGAAAAGAAAAAAACCAAAATCCCTAAAGAAAATCCTAAAGCCCAAAAACCCCTTAAAATCCAAGAAAAGACATAAAACCCCATAAAACCCAAAACACCTAAAACCGTAAAATAACTTGAAACACTAATAACCCTAAAACAATAATAATAATTTTTTAAAAAAACATACTAAAATCTAAATACCCCTTAAAACACCAAAAATCCTAAAAAAAGAAAACAATTACAATAGAAAGACTTTAATAACCCTAAACACAATAAAAGTCCCTAAAACCCCCAAACCCTAAAAGACCCTAAAAACCCTAAATAGTAATAAAATAACCTAAAACCCAAAGAGAACCTAAAAATCTTAGAAACCACTAAAAGACACTAAAACCGTTATAAAATCATAGAAGAGCATGAAAAACCCCTCAAACGCACATAAACACAAAAAAATAAAAAACCATTATCCCTAAAAAACCCCTAAAAATACCTAAAACCCCAAAGAACAGTAAAAAACCTAGAAGCACTAAAATAGTCATAAACCCGTAAAAACCATATAGACCCCAAAAATACCTTAAAACCCCTTAAACCATGAACACCCATACATGCCCCTTAAAACCCCAAAAAAACAAATTTCCATAAAAAACACTAACAACCCCAGAAATCCCCTAAATCCTTAAAATCCATACAACACCTAAAAATCACTAAAAATCCTAAAAATGAAAAAATCACTAAAACCCATTAAAACACCTAAAAACATAATAATTCTGAAACGCCCTAAAACCACTAATATCCCTAAAAACCTTAAAACCTAATTAAACACCTAAATACCTGAAAAACATAAAAACCAAAAAACCCATAATCCCAATGTAAACCATAATGTCTAGAAAAAAATAAAAAAACCATAAAATTTCAATAGGAACCTAAAAACTCATAGAACCAGGAGGCAAACTAAAATTCCCAAAACCCCTAAAAGTCACTAAACCAATTAAAACCCTAAACAACACTAAAAAATCTAAAATTAATAAAAAATACTAACCCCCAAACAACCCTTAAACCCCTTAAAACACCTAAAAACACTAAAAATATTTAATGGTCCCTAAAAATAAAAAAAACTAAAAAACCCCAAATCCCTAAAAGGACCTAAAACCCTAAAAAACACTAAAGGCCAAAAAACCATAACAAACCATTAAACACCCCCCTCCATGTAAAGAAACCCCAATCCCCTCTAAACATCTCAAAAAACTTGAAACCTCAAAAAACCATAAATACCATAAAACCCCATAAATCACCATAAAACAAGAAAACCCCACTAAAACCCCTAAAACGCAAAAAATAACCCTAAAAATAAAAACAAAAAAACTATTAAAAACATAAAAATCCTAAAAGTCCAAAAAATCATAAAACCCCGGAAATCGATAAACATCATAAAAACCCAATAACCCACTAAAAAAATCCAAAAAAACCTAAAAAAATACCTAATATCAAATAAAACCCCAAAAATCATAAAAATACAAAAATTCTAAAACCCCTAAAAATCCAAAATCCACTAATACCATAAAACCTAAAACCATAATACAATTGAAACAAAAAATGTCCCTAAACCCTAAAAACCCCTAATGACCCAGACAACCCTAAAAACCCCAAAAGACCCTAAAAACCTAAAACACCATAAAATATCCTAAAACCCTTATATAAACCATAAACCCCTTCAAAAACCTTGAACATCTAAAAACAACCACAAATACCTAAAATATAAAAAATCTCAAAAACATATAAATCAATAAAAACCCCTTAAAATAATAATACACCATAAATCCTCTCAGAAGCCTAAATAATCCAACAACCCAAAAATCGTAAAAAAAATACCTAAATACCCTATGAATCCAAAAAAATACAAAAAAACCCAAAATTTTCCTAAGACAACGTTAATAACCCTAAAACATTAAATATAATAAAAACCCTAACAAACACTAATAAAAAAACCTAAATTCCAAAAAAAATCCTAAAACCCTTTGAAACCCTAAAAATCCTTAAACCATAAAAAAATTCAAGAATAGCCCAAATGAACACCCATAAAAATAAAACCTAAATCCATAAAAAAACATAGAAGCCCTGACAGACCATAACCAAACACTAATTCCCAAAAAATATTGAATGATCCCAAATAAACACCAAAATAATAAAAATCATTGAATACCCAAAAATACATAACAACCATAAAACTCTAAAAACCTAAAACACACTAAAAACAATAAAACCATAAATCCCTAAAAACCCATAAAACATCCCAAAAAGACTAAAATCCCATGAAACACTAAAATACACTAAATACCCTAAAACCCATAAAAACTCTAAAATCCTAATAACTGAACATCCCAAAAACCCCCCTAAAACCCACAAATCCCAAATATCTTTAAAATACCTTAAAATAGTAAAAATCCTAAAATACCAAAGTGATATACCCTGCAACCGAAACCCTAATCCCATTATCCTAAACCCTATACGCTAAAATCTAAACCCTACACCCTATACCCTAAACCATAAACCCTAAACCCAAAACCCAATACCCTACACCATAAACCCTAAACCCAACACACTATACCCTATAATCTACACAGTATACCATAAACCATGTACCATATACCATAAACCATAAACCATACACCATAAGCCTTAAACCATACACACTAAACTATACACATGAAAATCTATTAACTACATCCTAAACACGCATCCCTACACCCTAAACCCTATAACCTACACCTTAAACCCTAAAAAAACTAAACCCTATACAATACACCTTAAAACCTAAAGCATGCACCATAATCCCTAACCCTATACCCTACACCCTAAACCCTAAACCATACACCCTAAACCATGTACCTAACACCCTAAGCCATATTCCCTACAATCTAAAACCAAATACCACAGACCATATAACTCATATCCTTAAAACTAAACCATAAACCATACACTCTAAACCCTACACCCTACACCCAAAAATACATACAATGAACACTAAATATTAAATCCCGACACATTTAACATTACACCATATACCCAAAACATTAAACACTAAAACCTAAACCCTATACCATACACCTTACACCGTAAACCCTAAATCCTAAACTCAACAACCAAGACCCTATACACTCCACCCTAAACCTTACACCCTAAAATCATTACCCTAAAAACAAAACCATAAACCCTAAACCCTATACCCTACATCATAAACCCTAAACCCATTTGCCTAAACCCTATACCATACACCAAAAACCCCAAACCCGACATCCAAAACCTCATACCCTACAACCATGAACCAAAACCCAACACCTTAAAACTATACCCTACAATATAAACCCAATACCCTCCATCAAAAACTCTATAACATGTAACCAAAACCCAAAACACAACATCTTATACCCTATACCATACACCCTAAACACTAATCCCTATAACCTAATCCACATTACCTACACCCTAAAACCTAAACAATACACCCTTAACCAAATTCCCTATAACCTACACCCTAAACCAATTATCTATGTCCCAAACCCTAAACCCTGAACCCTATACCCTAAATCCTATACCCTGTACCTAAAACCCTGAACCCTACACCCTACACCCTATACCTTACACCCTAAACCCTAAATACTAAACCCTACATCCTACACAAGAAACCCAAAACCCCACACCCTAAAAACTACACCCTATAACACAAATCCTTAACCATATACCAAAAACCCTATACCGTACACCCTAAACACTAAACTCTACAACCTAAACTCGTTAACCTACACCCTAAACCCCAATCCCTTCATCCAAATCCTTATATACTACACCCTAGAGCCTAAATCCAACACCATTCACCATAAACCCAAAACCCTACACTATATACCCTAAAACAATATCGTAAACCTTAAAATTTAAACTAGACACCCTAAACAATAAAAACTACAACGTATAACCCCATACCATACACTATAACCAAAAAGCCTACACACTAAACCATATAACATACATCCTTGACCCACATCCGTACACCGTAATCCCTAAATCCTATATCCAAAACCCAAATCCCTAAATCCCATGACTTAAACACTAAACCCGACACCCTAAACCATATACCCTACACCCAAAACAATATAGCCTACACCCTAAACCCTAAACCCTACACCCTACACCGTGTACCCCAAACTCTAAACACTAAAATCTAAACCCCACACACTAAACCCAAAATCTTACACCCTAAAACATATATTCTATACACCAAACCCTAAACCCTATACAATAAATCCAATAGACAAAACCATGAATTGTACACCAAGAATCATACTCCAATGCCTAAACAATAAAACCTAAACCTTATACCCAACACACTAAACCCTAAACACCAAACCCTAAAATCAATACCCTATACCCTATATCCTAAATCCTAAACCATACACCATCACCCTAAAAATCGAACCCTAAAACATGTACCCCATACCATAAACCTGATTACCTACACCCTAATTCTTATATCCTACACCCTAAACCTTAAAACTTGTATTCTCCACCCTACATCCTAAACACCACACAATAAATATTATACACTGAATCCTACACCCTAAACCCTATATGCATCATCCTAAACCCTAAATCGTACACCCTAAACCCAGCAACCCCCACACAAAATCCCAAACACTAGATCATAATCCCTATAACCTACACTCAAAATCCTTACCCTACACCCTAAACCCTTTTCCCTGCACCCAAAACCAAAACCCAACACCACAAACCCTATACCAAAAACCTAAACCCTAATCACAATACCATAAAACATTTTCTCTACACCCTAAAACATAAACCCTACACCCAATCCTATATACCCTACACCATATACTATAAAACAATGCACCCTAAACCAAGAACCATTCACCAAAAACCCTGAATACTTTACCCTAAATTATTTACCCTACATCAAAAACCCAAAACCCAAAACCCTAACCCCTATACCCTATAACCTACTCCTGAAACCTTATACCCTGCAACCTGAACCATAAATCCAACACCATAAACCATATACCTTACACCCTATAAACCCTAAAACAAATACCCTAAACCATAAACCTGAAACCCTACACCCCAAACCCTAAAACCTACACCCTAACCACTATAACCTGCACCAGTGCCTGTAATACCCACCACCATAAACCTCAAATCATCCACAATAAACCATAAACCCTAAAACCTATTCCCTATACCCTACACCCAAAACCATAAACCCTAAAACCTAAACACTATCACCAATACACTATAGCACCTTCCAAAAATTATACACCTTAAATCCTTTTCCCAAAACCATAAACCCTAAACCCTTTACCCTAAACCATATATCGTGCACACTTATCCATAAAACCTACACCCAAAACCCTACACCGTAAACCCAAAATTTTGTAGTACAAATCCCATACACTACACCATAAACACTAAACACCAAACACTAAACTGTAAACCCTAAAACCTACACCCAAAACGCTACACCCTAGACTCTAAAGATTATGCCCCACAACATAAACCCAATACCCTACACTATAAACCCTATACCCTACACCATGAAACCTAAACCCTAAATCAACCCTAAAACCACTGAAATCATATAAAAAATATGAAAACCCCGTGAAAACCCATAAAAACTATAAAATCCATAAAAACCAGAGAACCCTAATAACTATGATAACCTTTAAAAACAATACATAACCATAAAATACAAAAACACAATGAAAAGCCTAAAACCCAAAAAACCCATAAAACCCCTAAATCCCCAAAACCACTAAAACCCTAAAAATATATTAAAACCCCTAACAAACCATAAAACCACTATAACACCTAAAAGTTCTAAAAGACCATAAAACTCCTAGGAACCCATACAAACCACTACAAACCCCTAAAACCCCTAATAGAATTATAAAATCCATAAAATCTCAAAAATAAATCTATAACCATAATAGAACTCTAAAACCCCCTAAAAACCACACACAAAAACCTAAAATTATAAAAACCGAAACGCCTAAAATCCATAAAAGTCCATGACATCCCCAAAACCCTAATATTTATAAACCCCAAAAAAGAAACTAAAACTGTAAAATCAAATAAACCCCATAAAATCTGAGAAAACATAATATTAAGAAAATCATAAACCCCTAAAACATATATAATATACCTAATAACTATAAAACCCCCTTAAATACCATAAAGCCAACTAAAATTCCAAAAATACCTAAAAAATCAAAAACATTAAAAAACAATCGAAATATACCCTAGAATACATAAAACCATTGAAACCCCAACCCCCCACCCCCCACCCACCCCTAATTACTTTTAAAAAGGGCTAAAATTACACGAAATCATTAAATCCCCTAAAACCCAGAGAAAACCCTAAAAACAGAGACACCCCTAAAAACCATAAAAAACCCAAATAACTCTAAAAACCCTAAGAATACAAAAAACCCCAAAACCCATTAAAAATCCCAAATACCCTATGAAAATCCCTTAAAATTAGGAAATCCATAAAAACCATAAAAAATAATAAAAACTATAAAACCCCCAAAAAACTAAAACCCCTTAATCCCCTAAAAAATAGAATCCCCTAAGACCTTAATACCCTTAAAAGCCTAAAACTCATAATAACCCTAGAATAACCTAAAACCACTAAAATATTCTAAAACCCCTTAAATGGTCATGAAAGACCTAAGACCCCTAAAAGAAACTAAAACCATCTAACCCATAAATACCCTAAAAAAATAAAAAAAATTAATGACACTAAAACCCCTATAGAAAAAGTAAAAGACACTAAAAAATTAGACAACCTAAAAACCTTAAAAACCATAAAAACATTAAAATTCCCTAAAACCCAAAATCCCCTAAAACTCCATAAAATTCATCAAAAAATCATAAATACTCTAATACCCTTTAAAAACACTAAATCCCTTAAAACACCTAAACACCCTAAAAGACTAGAAAAACCATGAAAACCATAAAAATGAAAAAAATTATAGAACCCATAAAAACATTAAAACCCTAAAAACATATAAAACCTAAATACCCTAAAAACAATTAAACAATAAAAGGGTATAAAAACCCGTAAACACCCTTGAAATTTAAAAACCCCTTTAACCTTATAAACACCCAAAAGACTATAGAAACCATAAAAACCTTAAAACCCATAAAACCCTAAAATCCCTAAAAACATTTAAAACTGCTTATAAACATAAAACCCTTAAAACCCAGAAACCTAAAAAAACTCTAAAATTACTTAGAACCCTAATGCCATCCTAAAAACCCAAAAAAGTACCCTAAACACCCAAAAAACCCTACATCCCTAAAAACCCTAAAAATTACTTAGAACCCAAAAAACCCATAAACCAACTATCAATTTCATTAAAACCATAAAACCTTTAAAACCCAAAAACCCCTTTAACCCCATAAAATCCTAAAAAAATGTAAAAACATTAGAAGACCAAAAAAATTATAAATATCCAAAAAACATTGAAACACTTTGAATACCCATAAAACCAATTAAATCATTTAAACAACTAAAACTCCATAAAAACCCTAACCCCTAAAACCCTAAACTAGATTAAGAAATCATTGAGGACCCTACAATCCCTAAAACCCCCAAGCCACAAAAACCCCTAAACCCACTAAAACCTATAAGAAATCTAAAAACCATAAAAACCCTAAAATACCTAAAAACACAAAATCCCATAAAACCACCAATACCCCCTAAAACCCTGAATCACATAAAATAACCTACACCACCATAAACACCCTAAAATACCTTCAAAACCGTTAAAACACTAAAAGACATTAAAGTACATAAAACTCTATAATAACCTTAAAAACCCTAATGTCCCTTGAAACCATAAAACCTAAAAGATATAAAAACTAGAAAAATACCTTAAAGTCACAAAAAATCATAAATGACCCAAAAATAACCATAAACTCTAAAAGAATCTAAAACCCACCAAAAAGCATAACTGAGCCCAAAATCCCAGAAACCCCCAAATGACCATGAAACCCATAAAACTCCTAGAAGAACCAAAAAAAAAATACTACAAACAAAAAAATAGACCGAAGACTCCAACCACCATAAAAGAGCCTAAAAACGGTAAAAATATCTAAAAACACTAAAAATAAAAAGTTAATAAAAATCCAAAAAACTCAAAAACCCTAAAAACATAAAACCCCTTAAAACCAAAAAAAAATCCTAATAATTATTAACCCCCTAAAAACCCTAAAACTCGTAGAAGTATAAAAAACCATACAAATCATTAAAGATACCGAAAAACAAAAAAAAATCTAAAACCACTAAAACAACTAACCCCCCCCCCCAATTCCATAAAAATATAGAACCCGTATAAATCCTAAAACCCTTAAAAAACCTAAAACCCCTGAAAACCATAAAACCCATAAAAACTCTATAAATCATAAAAACTATAATTATCTAAAAGAACCTACCCCCCCCCCCCCCGAAAAAAACTATTAAAACCGTAACAACTGATAAAACCTCCTAAACCCATTAATACTCATAACAACTTAAACAATGAACCCTATACCCTAAAACCTAAACTATAAATAGTACACACTACAGCAAAAACACAAAAATCTTCACCCAAAACACTATAACGTACGCCCTAAACATAAAAACCTAAACCTTAATCCCCATACCCTATATTATAATCCCTAAACAATAAATCCTAACCCTTATAACCTACACCATAAACCTTAAACCCTGCACCATAAACCCTAAACCCAACACCTTAAAACCTTAACACTACATCAAAATTGCTAACCCATATTTCCCAACACTAAAAGACCTAAAATAACCCAAAAACAATAAATGAACATAAACAATTATAAAAAACATAAATTCCCTAATGTACCTAAAATCCTTTACACCCCCAAAAAAACCTAAAAGAGCGTAAAACCCTTAAAACCACTAAAACACCCAAAAAACCCTAATGAATAAATAATATACAATAAAACACATAAAAATTTTAAAATATCCTAAAACCATTTAAAAACCAAAAAAAAACCCCAAATCCCTAAAAATGCTAAAAAAACAAAAAATAACCTAAAACTGGTAAAAATCCTAAAAATATTAAAAACACTAAAACCCCAAAATAAACATAATAAACTATAAAACTCTGACACACCTAAACTCTGAGAAAACTATAAAAACTATAAAAACATTAAGTGCTTCCTAAATAAACCCCAAAACACTAAATCAACAAAAAACTCCCGAATCCTTTAAAGACACTAAAACTCTAAACCCCAAAAAACCCTAAAAAGTCATTAAACCTAGAAACCATAAATGGAAAAAAAATCCAATAAAACCATAAAATAAGCTAATACCATATAAAACACTAATAACACACTAAACCCCATAAATCCCTTTAAAACCCAAAAAACCCAAAAAACACTAAAACTAAGAAACACCGATGAAATCTATAAAAACCATAAAAATTGTAAAACCCCTGAAAGACACTAAAATCCTGCAAAATACAAAAAACACCTAAAAATACCCATAAAACCCAAAAACCCTAAAAACTCCTAAAAATGATTTAATACCAAAAAAACACTAAAAACCCAAAACCATAAACACCTTTAAATACCTGAAAAATCCCTAAAATCCCTAGAAAACTCTAAATTCTCATTAAAACCGCAAAATGACCCTAAGACCCCTAAAATAAACTAAAAATTAAAAAATATCCTAAAAAACAAAAAAACCCTATAAATCCTATAACCCCTAAAATCACTAAAACCCATAAAAATAATAAAAACCCTTAAAACCCCTAAAACCTGTTAAATTGTAAAAAACCCAAAAACCCAAAACCCCCCAAAAACATAATGAATCGTAATCTCCATAAAAAATCCTTAAAAATTCCCCAAATCCCTAAAACCCCCTAAAACCCCTAGAAACCCCAACAAACCCAAAAAATCACTAAATATCCCTAAAACCCCTAAAAATATAATTAAAACATAAAAACCACTGAAACTAAAAAAACCCCTTAAAATTCATAAAAGGACCCTAAAGGCCCTAAAACCAATTAATAAGCCCCCAAAACCCATAAAAATATTAAGAGATTCAAAAAACCCCAATACCCTAAAGACCCGAAAACGCCTAGAAGCCCCAAAAGACAACAAGGAAACATTAAAAACACAAAAAATCATAAAAACATGAAAAATAATGAACCCCTAAAAATATCATTAAACCCCTTTTAAACTACTAGAACACTAAAATCCATAAAACGCCCTAAATGCATAAAGGACTAAAAAGACCGTAAAATCATAAAAGACACTAAATACCCAAAAAATCATAAAACATTATATACCCATAATAGCCCCTAAAGGACCTTATAACCCTATAAACACTAATAGAACCAAATCCTCTTAAATATCCCATTTGACCCGAACACCCCAAAACCCATAAAAGAACATAAAAACCCTAAAAGCCATAAAATTTCTTAAAGAATATAAAACCAGAAAAAACCCGACAAATTCCTAAAATCCCCTAAAAACTCTAAAACCCAATTAAAATCCCTAAACCCATGAAAAAAACTAAAAACACTGAAACCCACCCCCCCTCCAAAATCCCAAAAATCCCAAAAATTCCTTTTAACTCAAAAAACACTATACATACTTAAATTCCATCAACCCCATAAAAACCCAAAAATTACCTAAAAACCTAAAAACTATAAAACCATAAACCCCTAAAAACCCTTAAACACATAACACCCCTATAAACACTAAAAACCCCTAAAACCAATAAAACAATTAGAAATAGGAAAATCATTAATGGACCACAAAAACTCTAAAAAACCGATAACCGCCAATAATACCTTGAGGAACCCAAAAGCCCCAAAAAACTGTAAAACACCAAAAAAATATAAGAACAATAAGAACAAAAAAAATTATAGAAAATCCTAAATTCCTGAAAACTGAAAAAACCCAAAAAACACTAAAACCCCTAATAATAATAAAAAAACACAAAACCCTTAAAAACCATTTAAAACCATTAAAACCCCTCAAAAATCCTAAACACTATACCCTTTTACCTACTCTCTAAACCCTATTCCCTACATAATAAACCCAAAACCGTACACCTAAAACCCAATACCATACACCTTAAACTCAAAACAATACACCATAAACACTATTCATTACAACCTTACCCTAAAACTCTACACCCTACACCATGTACCCTACACTGTAAACTATAAACCCTACACCATAAACCTTATATCCAACACCTTATACCCTAAACCCTACACCCTATACCCAAAATAGTACACCATAAAACTAAAAATATCCTTAAAACCATTAAAATGACATAAATGAACCTAAATAACCCTAAAAGGCCCCAAAAAATTGGACCCCCCAAAAAACATTAATGTCCCCTAAAATACCCTAACCCCCTGAAACCATAGAAGTCCCAAATCCCCCAAAAAACACCATAGAGTCCCGAAAAACCCAGAAAAGATCCTAAAAACTATAAATTCATAAAAGAATCTAAAAAAACTTAAAACCATAAAACACCATAAACCCCTAAAACCTTTAAAGGGCCTTAAAATCACAAAACATTAAAACCCCTAAAAATCTTAAAAAACAATCAGACACCCAAAAAACCGCTAAAAACCATAAAACTCTAAAAACCCCATAAAAACCCAAAAACCATAAAACACTATATAAACCATAAAAATTAATAATAGCACTAAATAAACAATAAAAACCCTAAAACAAAAAAAATCCTAAAAAATAAAAAAACACCAAAAACCCTAAAAGAACCTAAAACCCCAAAATAAAAAAACCATAAAAATACATAAAACCATCTAAAGATACTAAAAACCAAAATTTCCCTAAAAGACCCTAAAAACCCTGAATCCCTAAAAAGACCATAAAACCCTATAAAACCCTTAAAATCATAAAACCTACTAAAATGGTAAAACCCAAAAAAGGCTAAAAACATTTAAAACCCCTAAAGTCCCCTAAAAACTAAACCCCCTTAAAAGCACTAAAACTACCCTAATCCTATAAAAACCCCCTAACACCCTAAAACTCCATAGATTCTATATAAACTCCTAAAACCCATAAAAATAGCTAAAATACAATAAAATGATAAACTCCCTACAAACTCTAAAACCCATAAAAATGCTAAAACCCCCTAAACCCTTAAAAGATGATTAAACAGCTAAAACATATAAAAACCCTAAAACCCCTGAAAATAATAAATGATTCTAAGAGACACTAAAACCCCTTAAAACCCTAAAAGACCCTACATTAACCTAAAGTGCATAAAATCATTAAAATCCCAAAACCCCCTAAAAATCATAAATACATAAAACCCCTGAAAACCCCTAAAATCACTGAAAACAAATAAAAACAATGTAAAATCATTAAAAACATAAATATAGTTAGAAATCTCTATAACACAAGAATTCATTTAAAACCCTAAAACCCCTTGAAACACTTAATAACCATAAATCTTATAAATACCCCTTAAACCCAAAAAACTATAAATCCCCCTAAAATAACTGTAAAAATTCCAAAATTAATTAAACCCATAAAACTCCTAACCACAACAAACTACACCTTAAACAATAAACCCTACACTTTAAAGACTATATCCTACACCCGAAACCATAATCCCAAAACCCTAGTCCAAAAAACCTATACCATACACCAGAAAACCGAAACCCTAAACCCAAATTTTATAACCTACACCATAAACCCAAAAACATAATCCCAACACCCTAAACCCTATACCCAACACTCTAAAACATTGAACGTAAAACAAAAACCCTAACACCTACACCCTACATCATTAACCATAAACACTAAACAATAAACACTAGATCTTATACTATAAAATCTAAATAACCATTAAATAACTCTAATAAAGGAACCTAAGAACCCCATAATGGAACTAAAAGCCAAAAAACATTTTAATATCCTCAAATAAACTAAAAACCCAAAATCCAAAATATACAATAAAACCCTTAAAGACCATAAAAATAGTAAAAACCCTTAGAAGACCCTAAAATACAAAAAAACATTGAAGACCCTTTAATCCCTAAAAACCTCTAAAACCCTTTTAACCCCACTAAAAATTCATAAAAACCCAAAAACCCAAAAAATATAAATACCGTAAACCCCATCTAAAAAGCCAAAAAATACAGTAAAAACCCTAAAAACCTCAAAAACCCTAAAATTCATAAATGAACACTAATAAACCTAAGAAACATGTAGACCCAAAAAAACAAAAAACTTCCCAAAATCCTGAAAAGACCCTCAAACTGAAAACCCTAAAAATACCATAAAAACAAATTAAACACTAAAAACCTGAAAACCCCTATAAAACCATAAATTTTACTAAAATGGTTACAAATTATAAAACTATAAAACACCTAAAAACTATAAAATCTAAAAACACTAAAAAACCAAATATTCAATAAAAATGGTAAAAATATTAAAAATCTAGAAAACCTAAAAAATATGATAAAACGCAAAAAAAAGATAAAAAGGCACCCTAAAATAACCTTAAGAACTTCCTAAAACCCATAAAACGACTCATAATGTTATAATGATCAATACCCCTTAAAATAAAAAAACCCCTATAATAATATAAATATCGTTAAAGACATAAAGGACCTAAAAAAACAAATGACCCTAAAATCACAAAAAAACCCCTAAAACAACCTAAAACCATAAATCCATCCTAAAACTCCAAAAAAACATAATACACAAAAAATTCCAGAAAAACCCTAAATACCCAAAAAAAATATCAATCCCCTAAACAACCCTAAAAACCCCTAAAAATCCTTATACGCAATAAAAATGCAAGAAACCCATAAAAAAATTGAAAGGAATTGAAATCCCTAAAACCACTAAAAATCATATAAATACCTAAAAACCCTATAACCCCTAAAAAACCCAATAAAATCGTAAATCCAAAAAAAGAACATAAAATACTACAATACCCCTAAAAGACCATAAACACCAGAAATAGAATGTAAAACCCCTAAATAGAGAATAAAAAACCCATAACCATCTATAAACTCTAAATGACCCCGAAAACACAAAAACCCCAAAAGTCCCTAAAAACATAAATACCCTAATAACCCTAAATCACTTAATAAACATTAAAAACCATAAAATCTGAAAAAACCTAAAAAAATATTAAAAGTATTTAGAACCTTTAAAACACCCTAAGATAACGTAAAACACCATAAAACCCCCCCAAAAGTCCCTAAAACACACTAAAAACCCACAAACCCCTAATAACCATAAAAACAATTAAAACCCATAAAAAATCATAAAATCCCTAAATACACCAAAAATACCTAAAAACATTGAACCCATTAAAACCCTAAACCCCACTGAAACCCCTTAACCCACCTTAAAACCCCAAAACCCTTAAAAAACTTAGACCCTGTCAAACCTCTAAAAACCACAAAATCCCTTATGATAACCTAAAACCCCTAAAGACCATACATACATTCCGTATCCCTTAAAAAACTAAAAAATTCTTATAACCTAGAAAACCAAAAATACCCAAAACGATTCATAATATCCCCAAAATCCCAAAAAAACAAAAAGAAACCCCTAAAAACAATGATAAAACTAAAACCCATAAATACCCACCAACCCCCCAAAAACCCCAAAAACCCAAAAAATGTAAAAAATCCATAAAAACCTAAAATCTCTAAAAATTACAAAAATACTTAAAACACCTCAAAAACCCTAAAACCAATAAAACACCTAAATGGAAAAAAACCCAAACACCCATTAAAAACCTAAAAAATATAAATGGCCTTAAAATCCCTGATACCCCAAAATACCTTAAATGAGCCTAAAAACCCTAAAACACAATAAAAATCCTCAATCCCTAGAATAAATTGAAAAACATAAAAGTATAAAAAACTCAAAAACCCTAAATTACCTTATACCCCCCTAAAAACATTAAACCATAATACTCTATAAAAACCAAAAATCCCCTTAAAATCAAAAAAATATAAAACCCTAAATGCCCGAAAAACTATCCCGAAAACTGCAAACCCCTGTAACACCTTATAAGACCTTAAACCCCTAAAACCATAACAACCATAAACACCCCAATGAAATCAATGAAAATATACGAGATCCCAAAAAACCCTAAAACACTAAAACCCCTAAAAAATTCCAGAAAACCCTAAAAAACGTAGAAAACGCAAAAAATCCAGAAAATCCCAAGCCATCTTAAATATCCTAAAACCCTAAAACGATAAAACCCCTAAAATTGCCAAAATCCAAAAAAAAATCTTTAGCACACAAAAAACACTAAAAATAAAAAAATCCCTAGAAATATATAAATCTCATTAAAGCCCAAAAACCTAAATATCATATTAAATCATTATACTCCTAAAATTGCTAATAAGAATAAAAATACTGAAAAATCCTAAAATATCCCAAACCCCTTTAAATCCCATAAGTAACATAAAAATGCAAAATATGTTAAATCACCAAAAACCCTGAAAAGTCCCTAAAAATCATATAAATAAAAAAATACCCCCAAACCTTATAAAACCCCCAGAAGTCCCTAAAAGCTATTTAAATAGCCAAACCCCTATAAATTCAAACCAAAACCAAAAAACCCTAAAAAATAACAAACCCCTTTAAATCCCTATGAAACACTAAACCCCCCACACTCCGAAAACCTCAAAAATAATTAAATCCCCTAAAACACATTAAACTATTAAAAACACAAAACCCCCAAAAAAACCTAAGACAATATTAGAAATCTTAAAACACTTATAAAAGTAAAAACCCTAAAAATAAAATATTGAGAACTCAGAGAAATTAATTACCCCCTCCCCCAAACCCCCCCAAAACCCATGAAATCCCCAAAAAATCCTAGAAACCATAAAATTCATAAAAACCAAAACAAACCTTTATGACATCATAAAACAACCAAGAAATCCCCAAAAATAATAAAAACACTAATACCCAAAAAAACACTAATTCCTCTAAAATAGTAAAAAAAGCACCCCAAAAACTCTACGTAACCATAATAACCCAAAAAGCCCAAAAAACCCCAAACTAGTAAAATTATAAAACCCCATAAAATCACATTAAATCCCCCCAAAAACCAAAACACCCTAAACCCCCTGAAAACCCATAAATCCTTAAAAACATTAAAACCCATAAAAACCTAAAAATTAAAATTGACCCTGGAAAACCCTAAAATAGCTAAAACCAATAAATTTTTTTAATAAATTAAAAAACAAATAACTAATAAACCCCTAATAACCCCTAAATCTATGTAAAACCCTAAAACAAAAAAAAATACACAAAAAAAACAAAAAATCCCCTAAAATACCCAAAAACCCCATAAAAATACAAAAACACCCTAAAACACCCATACCTCTAAAATAACATTAAAACCCAAAAATAACCTAAAAGACATTAAATTCTTGAAAAGATACAAATATGAACTAAAATTCCAAAAACACAGTAAAATAATGTAGAATACCCTAAAAACATAAAAGACTATAAAAACCATAAAAACCACATAAGTCCCCAAAACCCCATAACCCATAATGGCCCTAAAAAGCATGAAAACCCCAAAAGGATAGTGAAAACCATATAAACCCTCAATAACTAAAAAAACCTACAAACCCTATTGGAACCTAAAAACCGTAAAGGAACCTAAAGGAGTCAAAAAATCAATAAGGTCCCTAAAACCCTAAAACGTAAAGAAACCTGAAAACTCATAAAGGTACGTAAATAACATAAATCCCAAAAAGGCACCTAATGACATTTAGAACCCTAAATGACCCTAAAAATCCCAAAAATCCCAAAAAAAACCCTATAAGCCCTTAAAAACAATAAAATATCCTAAAAACCGTAAAACCCATAAAAGACCCTAAACATATTTAAAGAACCTAAAACCCATAAAACACAGAAAACATTAAAAGACCCTAAAAAATTAAAAACAATTAAAAAATACTAGAAAACGAAAAAAAAAATGAAGAAACCTGAAACACTAATAATATCTAGAATCCCTAAAAACCCTAAAAACACTTACAAGAACCTAAAAACCTAAAAACTGAAAATACCCTTTAACCCCCTAAAATACCTAAAACCTGTAAAAAAATAATGAATCACCTAAATACTCATAGACCAAGGAAAAACCTTAAAAACATAAAACCCCTAAAAGAACCTAAAACCCATAAACCCCTAAACCCCAAAACCCTAAACACCTTAAAAGACCCTAAAGCCCTTAAAATATAATTGTTTCACACGGATTTCGGGGATGACCTCCTGGACGGGAGATTCAAAGGTTCCGATCGGTTTCTAACGGGTTTGTTCGTAGAACCGGAAACATCCAATGATTCCATATCCATTTGGACCTACTTTCCAAAGGTAGGCGCTCATTAGTTTGTGGACTAATGAGACTTAGGAATTTGCATTGGTTGAGAGGATGGGAGGTCGGACTCATCACACCTTTTTGAGGGGAATTATTGTCTACTCCGGGACTCTCTTTATAGATTTAAGTTATGTTCGTGAATCCTTATTACATTACCAAGTATAAAATGATCTTTCCTTAAGTTTTAACAATCAATGATTAAATATGCAAGAAATTTAGAGAATCTTTTATATGTATTCGAGGTTCTTCATCAATAGGGAATCCTCTGTATCTATTTAGAGATTCTTGGTCAATGGTATCCTTCGAAACATTTATAAAAGTATCTTGGTCATTATGATGAACGGGCTGGTTTTAAATCCATTCAGTAAGGCACTTGAAGTTTATCGTCATTCAGAAGGACATGGATTATTTCAAAGTTGGGATCGAACCCATAAATGGGCTACCTACGTATCCTTTGTTTTGGAAAAGTAATCAGAACCCACGTAGTTCGAGTAATGGAGTATGATGTTTATTATTGATGGATCAAAGAAGAATGTCATAATTACTTTTACACTCTAAGCTCACGAGAGTCATGCTCGGTGTGAGAAACAAGAGGTATTGGTAAAAAAAGACAATTGTACCATGAAAGATGAGATCATAAGAAATTGTTTGGGGCTTATGTATGTATGACTGCCCTAAATAGATGAAGGTTTAGGATTTAATTTTAGGGAGAATATCCAGGAACAGGGTCCATAAAGGTATATGTGCTTTATGGAGATTTGAATACTCTAATCTTGGGGCTTACTCCTAAGGAGGATGCCCAAGTTAGGAGGGGACTTATGATTGGGTTTTACTCCTGAAAAGGAAACCCAAATCAAAGGTAAATTATGACTGGTTAAGAGAATTTTAAGGGGGGCTTGAGGTTTACTCCTAAAAAGGAAACCCAAGATTATGACTGGGGCTTACTCCTGAAAAGGAAGCCCAAGATTATGACTGAGTCTTATTCTTGAAAAGGAGACCCAGGTTAGAGATTAAGGTTTGGGGCTTACTCCTAAGGAGGATGCCCAAGTTTTAGGTTGGGGCTTACTCCTAAGAAGGATGCCCAATTTTAGGAACTTTAAGAATTTGGGGCTTACTCCGGAAGAAGATGCCCAGATTAAAGGATTTATAACTGGGGATTATTCCTGAAAAGGAGACCCAGGTTAGGATTCTCTCATCTTAAAGGATGAGGTTGAATGAATTAACTCTCCATATTTAGTGACATAAGGATATTTAAATCACTAGACTTTGAGAGATATTCCACATAATTCCTTTCAGATAAGGAAGTCAAATCAAGAAATCATGCCATAAATGGCTTTGAAGAGTGTCTTGAAGACTGAATCTTGAAAATGAAAGGTGTGATGGCTTAAGAGGGGTAAAATGGGCAAGATAGGCACCCAAAAAAAAGTAGGGGCGCGCAAGTATTTAAAGGCGCGCAAGTATTGTGGCGGCGCACAAGTATTGCGGTGGCGCGCAAGTATTGGTCGCGCAAGTATACTTGCGCGACATGAGGGGTACTTGCGCGATTTTCAAATATCATAAGAATATTTGAGCGACTCTTTTTAAATCCCTTTAGAATCCTCTTGAGGTTTATCCAAAAAAGGGACGCGCAAGTTCTATTGAAAGAATAAGGCGGCGCTCAAGTGTTGATGAGTTTCAACACTTAGGCCTTCCTTCTTCTCTTTAAATCTTCCGTTCTAGGTAAGAAATTACCTTAGAAGTGTTCCGGAAGCTTTGAGAAGAGACTTGGGCGTCGGGAGCTTCAATTAGAGTTTCTGGAAAAAGATCATCTTGAATGGGGGGCCCACAGGGTCTATTTATAGGCAAAAGAAGGCCCTGGGAGGTTACCGGGCGGTTACCACTTAGGTCGCGCAAGTGACTTGCGCGACCAAGGTCGTCGCGCAAGTGTACTTGCGCAACTGTTAGATAACATGCGCGGTGAGGTTGTTGTTGATCCTTTCTTCCTTCCTTTGTTGATTTTTGATGTTTTCTTCAAAGGATGAATCACTTTGAGCTGGGATATTCCCTTTTCTGATCTTTAGATTCTGTGACGAAAGGAGCGTCAACAAAATTCCCCCCTCAGAGTTGGATCCGGGGAGAAAAGAGGATTGGACTCTGAGGAAATAGAATTCCTCCAAAGGAAAAGGGAGGCGTGCAAGTCTTCAGTGCACAGAGGGCGGCGCGCAAGTTTTCATCGCGCAGGCCTTAAGCGCTCTGAGTGCGGCGCACAGATAGGCCTCCTGGCCTATAAATAAACCGCTTTTGGCCGTGGATAACACCTGATCCCGAAGTTCTCGAGCTCTCGCCGCGCAAGTATTCCTCACCACGCAAGTCTCTTTTTCCACTGTTTCCTCGCTGCCGCGCTACTCTCAAGGTAATAGGTCTTGCGCGGTAATACTTGCGCGACAAAAACTTGTGCGGCACATGTATCACTTGCGCGACATCTCCATACTTGCGCGCCTTAATGCCTTAGCCATTTTTTCCAAATTCTTTCACAAATTTTATGAAAAATAAACCCATTTAAGAGTTTAATTTATTCAACTCTTGTGCAGATTAAATGGATCTTAGACCTGGATTAATTGATGAACTGGCTAGCAAGCGGATAGATGATATGATAAAGATCATTGGCCCTGATTACTATACTGTCAAAGATAGTACTCTTCCAGATTTGGCTAAGTATCTGAAGAAATATCATCGCAACTTTCCTCACTGCACTTATCTACCTTTGTATGGCTATGGTCATCTACAAGAAGTCATTATTCCAGAAGTAAAGAATTATCTTCCATTTTCGTGGTTTCAGAATTATACCAATTTTGCTTCAGCAAATATCTCAGGTGGAGGAGTATTTCTAACTGCTGGAACAGTGGAGAAGGCTTATGTGATGCATCATAGCCCTTGCACACCAGATCTGAAAAAAATACACCTGAGCTTTAACCACATTGTCATCCTTCAATCTTCCGAAATGCTCAGATGGATCAATCCAAAGTCTGGAAGAAAAGTTGGGATTTCCATCCTGGGGGAGGTGTGAAGCCAACTTGGATGTGGGCATACTGGGTGCGACAGACTTGCGCAGAGTTTATCGAGGACCTGAAGAGAGCTGCAATATATGAGGTTGTTTGGGTTGGGCAAACATATGTTTACAGACATGATAATTTCGTGCCAGAGATACTCATCCACTGGAGCCCAGCAACTAATTCTTTCCATTTGACTCATGGAGAAGTAGGTATCAGTTTGTGGGATGTCCACAAGATTTCAGGAGCTCCAATCTTGGGCGATATGTATGATGAATTCATTCCTCCCAAGGTGACTTGGAATGATTCAGAGAAGACTCCTGCTTTAGCTCGAGAATTATTTAAAATCTTTCACAGGCTCAAGAGTTCAGAGACCTCATTAACTCATTTTAGAAAAGATATTCATCCGGAAGAATGGATGAATGTTTTTCTTACTGAGAAGAAAGGGATGGAGCCAAAAGAAAAAGGATCCAAGAAAAAGAAATCCAAGCATACCAGGCCCAGACGTCCTACCACTTGTCCAAAACCTCAGAAGAGAGGAGCTCCTGGCACATTCTGGCCAACTCTAGAAGCAGGAGAGTTTGAAAAGTGGGGATATGAAGTGAATCAAAGAATTCCAAAGAAAACTAGGCTGGCGGGTTTCTTGGCAATGTGGCTCAGTGTTTATCTCTTGCCGGTCAGGGATTCGAAGGGAGGCGTTAGGCCAGGGACCTTCGTCATTGCGGCAAAGTTGGATGAGGGAAAAATGGTTGGGTTAGCTACCCCCATTTTAGCAAAGATTCACAGGAGTTTACTTCACGTCTTCCAGGGTAAATCTCCTTTAAGAATAGTGGGACCATTCCAGGTTTTGTGGGGATGGATTTCCACTCACTTCAGGACTTACAATGTACAGAATGGATTACAAATTCCTGGAAGCTCTTTCAGACCGTCAGTGCAAGCATTCTCTGGAATTTCTCAATTAGATGTTAATGGTTATGAAATGAAAGTAAGACTAAGCATGTTTAAGGAATTAAACTTCTTTCCTTATGGAAGTCCGCCATCCGGGCGGTTTGTTGATGACGGGACAGCCCATTTGGATTTGAGGGCATACATGCTAGCTTGCACGGATGGCATGTTAGTAGCCAGGATTGATGGAGAAATCATATGTGAGGCCTATGCTCCATATAGATTTGCACGCCAATTCAAATGTTTGCAACAGATTGTTGTATCCCCTCCGGTAGATGTCAGGATAGAGCAACATCATGATGGTTGCTCAACAACTATGGTTGCTGACATCAAGAGAGAAGACTGGGGCGGTTTTTGATCTACCAGTTGAAAAAGCGGCACATAATCTGACTACATTTTATGCAGAACACTGGATAGCATCATACCCTAAAGGGATATTGAATCACCTAGTATATCAAGTGGGAAAGAGGAAGAGGACTGTAGAGAAAGAAACCCTTCCTCATGAAGGTGACGCTTCTCCACCTGAAATAGGTTCAACAGACTCCTCTTCTAGAACTGATTCATCGAATTATCACGATGGGGATGATGAGGCACAACCGGCAGCAAAGCGGTTTCGTGCCCGATATAATCCTCCGGCCAGAATTAAAAGACCCACTCCATCAACTCCAGGTGAGTTATTTCATTGTAGAAATTTCAATCACTGCTACTTTATATAGTAATAAGTCTTACATTCTTATTCTCTATTTGTAGTTGCAGGAGCTGGGAAGAGATTAAAATCAAAAATTGTAGGACCTTCCTCACAGCCTTTATATCTAAGACCAGAGGTTGTTCAGCTATGGCAGAGCTTATACTGTGATATTGAGACCGCCTGGCGGGATTTGTGTGAGGGCCTACAACTTCCTGGAATAGGAAATCTTGTAGCTTCTAAAAACCTTCAATACGGAGATAACCCCAATGAAGTGCGAGCTTACATCAGAGAACTAGAAATTCTCATATATGCCACTGATGATTCGGTTCCTATCACCAGGCGGGTGAAGGAAATGATTGATCGTGGCACCACTGAGGGGGCTGGTGGTTCTGGAGATGAGGAATGGCAAGAGTATGTGGCTCCTGAAGATTTATGTTTTCTTTCCTTATTTTCTTTCCAACTTGATTTCAGTTGAAGCTTTGTTACTTAAGGAAGTTATTTTCTTCATCTTGCAGCTTGCAAAGAAAGGAACCGGGGTTCCTTCGCCACAATATAGCCCTGGTGGTACTGCTATCGGGGCTGCTGCTAATTCTCCTCATGAACCAGGCGAGATATCTCTAGGCCAGCAGGCCATGAATGAGGCACTGGACATAGCCTTCCATTCGCCAATCCAAGTGCCAATAAGGGAGACTACTGATACTCCGAAAAAACAAAAGAATCCAAGGCAACGAAGGAGGAAATCCATAGCTAAATGTTTCATTAGAAGTGGTAAGTCCTTCGAACAATCATGAGTTTATACCCATAATTATATGGTTACTCATATTTCTGAGGATTGCAGGGGCTTCTTCAATTTCCCCTTTGAGGGAAGGGACTAACCCTCCTTCAAAGGTCGTGGAGGGTTCTATCGAACAATCACAGACCCAAGCTGACTTGGTTGCTCCTGGAGAAGAGCTACCATCCATTCCCAGTATCCCTCCTACTACTGAAGATGTTGTCCAGGGTCAGGGGTTGCAGGACATAAGTCAGCAAGAAGATGTAGCAAATGCTCCCACTGGTGAGACTAATCAAGATTCTGAAGTATCATTGGATGAAATGATGAATCAAGGAATGACTTTTGAAGAATTTTATGATCATGATAAGTTGTCATATGATTTAGAAGACCTTGGGCGTGAGTGCTACCCTTCGCCCAATTTTTTTAAAAAAAATACTTCTAACCATGATGGAAAATAATATGCAGTTTCTTCCGTAGAAGCCGCTGAACTGCCAATGCCCGAAGAGGGTGTGGACACTGATGTCAACCCTATCATTGCAGTAACATTAGCTCAAGTAGAGATAAATCCAATAAACTCTCCTGCGACCCATCTTGAAAATCCTGTTGAAACCGGGAAAGATGGGGAGAAGTCTTCTCAGGTTACTGAACCACCCTTGGGTAAGGGATAACAATATTTGTGATTGTACTTTATTCGCAAGACAATCTATTCTTTTGTTATCCTTTGAAGCTGACTAAACCTTTCAATTAATCATGCAGGACCAACAACTGCAATGACTAGATCCGGAGATGAGGCCTCAGCCTCTGCCCCAACGGGAATTGAAAGTGAAGAAGCACAAGTCAGGGGGGAAAGAGCAGGACAAGGCACTTCCCTAATCGCGCTAATTCCAGATTACAAACCCCCTTCTGACGATGATATTGAATCAGATCCAGAGATGCTTAAAGCATTCAACTTTTCACGACGTAAGGCATGGAACAACATATGGAACATCATATCTGGGGTCCTTTAGAAGAGCTACCATCAAAAATTTCTCGATTGTCATCCCAATTTGTTATACTGGGACTTGGTGGTTTTGGGTATGAAAAGATCCATGCTGCGGTGAAACAGATCATTTTCAGGAGGGAGCAATTACAGACAAGTCGTGAATATTTGACCAAAGTGAAATTGTCAGTCAACATAGGCGAATTTGAGGCTGCGATATCCCAAGATGAAGCTGATTATGCTGCCAAGATGAAGGATCTGAAGCAAAAAATCAAAGAAAAGGTCGTCCAGCAGGTGCAACTCCAGCAACAGTTAGATGCTGTTACTGGGGAACTTGATCAGCTTAATAAATCATTGGATGAAACTCATATGAATGGCATGAAATCCATCGCAGATGCTAAGAAGGCACTTCAACAAGCTGAAAAGAGTGAAGCTGGTCAAGTGCACGAGCTTCAAGTAACTGCTGATAAGGCTCAGGATGCTATACATCAAATGAACACTTATGTTGACAATATTCTGTAATTCTTGAAAAAGAGAAGAGACTCCAGTCTGTGGATGTCTTTCTATCTCCTGTGTATCAATGAAAAACACTTTTGTCATCAATCATTTGTACCTTCATTCTTGCATTACCTTCTTCAAATTTACATAAGCCAATGGGCCTAGTAAGCATAGTTTGATTTTTACTAGGATTATTACAAATAATCCTACAAACTTTGAATCTCTTAATTGCTCAATATTACCTAAATCATACAAAAAATGTATATTTAGTGAGCTGGAACTTGACTTTTATTCAGAGTTCCTTTGTCTTTTGTGGGCAGTTTAAAGTCATGCATGCCGGACATAAAGGGGCTAATGTTTAAGGTCGAAATAGCTTTGACCAAAAAATGGATTAAAATTGATTCAATTCTTTGACAATTTATCTGAAAACATATTACAATACTCAAGTATGAGAGAAAAAATGTAAACTATGGCTTAAGAATATTTGAATCTGAGGAATGATATGAAAAAAGAGCTAAAAGGCATTAGAAGAATTAGTTTCCAAGAATGAAGTTACTATTATTTAACAAAACCCGTTAGGGGGTTGAAATATGCAGGGCCACCTAAGGGCATTGGCTGCATGGTTAAATAAATAGCATCTTTCGGCTGACAAGTCTGTTATGTGGACTGTTATGCAAGGCCACCTATGGGCACGTGCTTCATAGTCAGGCAAAAGAACTCCCAGAAATTTACTTTCCTAGTGCTAAAAGCCAGTGAAAGTTTATGGAGATTCAAATTTTCTAGAGTATAGAGTTTGTTGTATGGAAAGAGGTACTTGAATATGGAGAAGATATTTCTGAACAAGAATATCGAAGAACTGGATGAATATCACTCCTACGAAGGTCTGACCCAAACGTAGGGAAGAAGAATAAACCATAGACTTGAATACTTTCAGATCATGAAAAAGGATATGGGACAAATATGTTAAGGATGACTATTTTTGGCGGATCCCTACATACTGTCGTTTAATACAAATAAGGAAAAAAGAGGCATTCTTCCCAAGAATGAAGTTACCATTATTTAACAAACCCGTTAGGGGGTTGAAATATGCAGGGCCACCTAAGGGCATTGGCTGCATGGTCAAATAAATAGTATCTTTTGGATGAAAAGTCTGTTACGTGGACTGTTTATGCAAGACCACCTATGGGCACGTGCTGCATAGTCAGGCAAAAGAATTCTCAGAAGTTTGACATTTTTGTGATTAGAAGTCATGAAAAGGGTTATGAAGATCTGAAAATATTTAAGGTTAGGATTATAACACATAAATATGGGTATTTTCCAATGTATATAGAGATACATAGGTCAATGATAACCATAATCATGTTGTGGCTGGGTCCTGAATTGAAACTTGGACTTCACTACGTATCTCATAAGAATGAGAATCAATCCATACGTAGTTCTTGAAATGCAGTTTAACGTCGTTCAAGATGAAAGTATGAGTGATATTAGTTTAGGGTCATAGAATTCGGACCATAATAATGAATACACAGTGTGTGTTTTCATAAGGACATTTCAGCCAAGGGACTGAAAGTGAAATTCGGGGTTAGGCCCAAAAGACTTGGGACTGGATTCAAGGGATACTCGAATGTTCCTACGTATCCCATAGGGATGGGAATCAGGTCCACGTAGTTCTAGAACTACCCTTTGTACAAATTTGGTTCGTACATGTGAAGGGTGAAAGGGGACTTTAGTTCAATGATGGTTTAACCTAAGATAAAAAGTTTATGCATTACCATGTATGCATGTAGTCTTTTGAAAATGAAAACCATGATTGAAAAATCAATGTCAATAATAGTTCTCTCTCAAATGAGGAAATCAAAGAATATTGTAGTTTATTGTCGTACCGGACAAAAGTGTTGCATAGTTTAACGTCATATAACAAGGACGAAAGTGAATCAATGTAAAAAATATTGATTCTAGGGGCGGTTTCACGAATCAACATCATATGAGATGGTGGTGAACCGATGTGAAGAGATTATTTTTGGGCTTGAACCCTGGGAGGTTGCCTACATACCCAGCCTGGAAGTCAAGGATCAAAGTCTGTGTAGTTCAATTAAAGAATGAATTAATGATCAAGTTGTTCTTGGGGACAATGATCTAAAAAAATGTTGTTGGGACTTACACATGGTTAGTGGACCAAAGGGAGTATTATGGTTGATATTTGCTCTAAGATCACGTGAGTCATACTCGGTGTGAGAAACAAGAGGTAATAACAACCTTAACGATGCACAGTTTAATGTCATGTAGGACATAAAAAAGGGACTATGCAGTTTAAAGTCTTGCAGTTAGGACTATTGGTGCTGCACAGTTTAGTGTCATGTAGCAGGGACAAAATAACAGTTTAATGTCACGTAGGACATATCAAGGACTTTCTGTACAGTTTAGCGTCATGTAGTTAGGATGATGGGGACAATACAGTTTAACGTCATATTGGATGAAAAGGGGGATTGTGCAGTTTAATGTCATGCAGTAAGGACAAAATAACACACCATTTATGTCATGTTGGACGAAAGTGCGAATAGTTTAAGGTCATATTCATGGACCAGGGATGATGCAGTTTAAGGTCATGCTAGACGGTTTAGGGAACTTTTTCACAGTTTAATGTCGTGTGGGACGAAGTTGCAGTTTAAAGTCATACTGGACCATTTCTGTATAGTTTAATGTCATATAGCAAGGACGAACTGGTGCTGTATAGTTTAAAGTCATATAGCTAGGACTAAGGTGAACCAATATGAGGATATCAATTCTGGGGACTTTTTTTTTACAGTTTAACATCATGCTGGACGTTGGAAGTGCCACACAATTTAATGTCATGTTGCTAGGACACAATATAGTTTAATGTCATCTCGGAAAAAATATAGGAACTTCTGTACAGTTTAACGTCATGTAGATAGGACATAATACAGTTTAGTGTCATATAGGACAAAATCATGAACCAATGTGATTGTTTTGGATCTGGGAACAATATTTTGTGTTTATACAAAATACTTTTTCAGAAATCTGGCATTAGTTGGAGTCGTGATGTGTTCTCCATCCATTGAGATTAGAGAATATGCTCCATTGGAGTAGACGTTATGTATTGAATAAGGTCCTTCCCATTTTGGTTCAATCTTGGGAGGCTTCTTTCCTGGTATCATTGGTGCTCTGAGAACCAATACCAATTCTCCCTGAATGAATGAATGAAGACGAACTTTTTTGTTAAAATCTCGTGCTATTCGATTCTGATAGATTTCCAAGTGGTGCAAAGTGCACAATATTTTCTCATCTAACTGTTCTAATTCATTCAACCGCTTTTGGGATTGCTCATCTGTAGATAACTGATCACAAATGTCTATTCTGAGTGAGGGAAATTGAACTTCAATTGGCAAGACTGCTTCTGTTCCATATACCAATGAATATGGAGTTGACCGCATTGCATTGCGAGTGGTAGTCCGATAAGCCCATAAAGCATGAAAGAGTTTATCAGGCCATGAACTCTTATCTTTATCCACCATCTTTTGCAGTATATTTGAAATAGTCTTGTTGAAGGCCTCTATCTGGCCATTAGCCGCTGCATGATATCGAGATGAATGGTTGGACTTAATGTTGTATTCTTGATACAATTTCTTTACCTCAGAAGAACAGAAGTTGGTGCCGTTGTCCATCAATATGGTATGAGGGACACCAAATCTAGTAATGATGTTAGACTTGATGAAGCTAACAATGCATTTAGAACTGACTTATTTGAGAGGTATTGCCTCTGCCCATTTGGAAAAGAAATCAGTAGCAGTATGAATGTACTTAAACTTCTTGGCCATAGCTGAAGGGTAAGGTCCCACCACATCCATTCCCCATGTGGAAAATGGCCATGAGTATTTAGCTGTATGAAGCAACTCTGGAGGTTTATGAATTAAGTTGGAAAATACTTGGCATGAATGACACTTCTTTGTGAAATTAACACAATATTGTATCATTGAAAGCCAAAAGTATCCAAGCCTTCGAATTTGATCAGACAGTCTATGTCCAGACTGGTGGGCACCACAGACTCCTGCATGCACTTCTTTTATGACAGCCATTGTCTCTTCACCATCAATACATCTGAAGAGAACTCCATCAAAACCACGTTTGTAGAGAATTTTCTCGAGGTGGTTTGGGCTATCATAAAGAGTAAAATTGACCACACGTCGCCGAATTTGTTCTTTATCGGCTCTATCAGGTGTAAGTGTTCCATTTTGAAGGTATTCCCTGATAGGTGACATCCATACTGTAGTATGACCATATGGTTCAGGAATGGGACTAATTTCATTAATTTCCTCTGTTCTGACTTGAACATAAGGTGAAATTGCACGACGGTGGGCAATACAGATGGTTGTCTCGTCCCGATTTGGATCTGCTAAAGCTGTGGCTATATTAGCCAGTGCATCAGCTTGAGCATTTTCTGATCTTGGGACATAAGAAAATGTCAGTTCTAAAGGGAATTTCGACATTAACTCTCTGACATAATCATACAAAGGGATTAATTCTTCTTTTCTGATGGCATAATCCACATTGACTTGTTTGATTACCAGGTCTGAATCACCTTTCACCTTTAAGTGATTCACTTGTGCTTGAAGCGCTAACTCCAAGCCTGTAATGAGAGCTTGGTATTCAGCTTCATTATTGGTACCACCTTCCCACAATAAAAAGGAATAAGGTAACACTGCCTTATCTGGATAAATGAGCACAATTCCTAAACCAACTTTGTTGAATTTAGGATTTTCCATTTTCTTCCATGTTGGACTTCTAGAAGCACCATCAAAATACATTTCCCATGTTTGAGGACTCTCTTGAATAGAGAAAACTTCCTCATCGGGGAGTTCGATATCTGAATACGTGTCTTCCACTGAAGGATGTTCAGCCAGGAAATCAGCCAGAGCTTGGCCCTTAATTGCCTTTTGAGACACATACTGAATGTCGAACTGGTGTAGAATAACCGCCCACCTTGCCAGACGTCCTGTAATCATTGGACGACTAAGGATGAATTTGAGCGGATTATTATGAGATACCAATTGGACATCATGATGTTGCAGGTAGTGTCTCAGTTTCTGAACTGCAAATATTAATGCTAGGCAGTATTTTTCAATACTTGAATACCGGGTTTCTACTTCAAGAATAGTTATACTGAGATAGTAGAGACTATTTTCATTCCCAGCATCATTCTTTTGAGCGAGAAAGGCACCCAATGATCGCTCTAAAGCTGTCACATAGAGGATAAGAGGTCTACCCTCAACAGGTGGCATGAGTACTGGTGGACTCAAGAGGTATTTCTTGAGAACATCAAATGATTCTTGACATTCTTCAGTCCACTGGTAAGTGACTCCTTTCTTCAATAATTTGGTAAAGGGTAAACTTTTGCCTGCCAAATTGGCGATGAAACGCCGAATATAGGCTAAGTGTCCTTGAAGTCCTCTTAATTCTTTCAAATTCTGAGGAGGTGACATACCAAGGATTGATTTGGTCTTCTCAGGATCGACTTCTATACCACTATGGCGTACAACAAAGCCGAGGAATTTTCCTGAGGTTACCCCAAAAGCACATTTTAAGGGGTTCATCTTCAAATTATGTTGTCGAAGCTTGTGGAATATGACTTCCAAATCTGCCAAGTGATTAGAACGTTGTTTGGATTTAACCACCAAATCATCTACATATCATTCAACAAACTTCCCTAAAAGAGGTTTGAAGATACGATGCATGGCGCGTTGATATGTTGCACCTGCATTCTTTAAACCAAAGGGAATAACCCGGTAACAAAACACACCTTGAGGAGCTATGAAGGCTGTATATTCCTCATCTTTTGGGGTCATTCGGATCTGATTATATCCAGAATATCCATCCATGAAAGAAAGTACTTCATAGCCAGCCGTCGCATCAATTAAGAGTTCTATAATCGAAACTGGGAAATCATCTTTAGGACAATACCGATTAAGATCTCTGAAATCTATGCAAACCCTAATTTGTCCGTTCTTCTTCTTTAAAGGGACAATATTAGCCAACCACTTGGGATATTGAACTTCTCTGATGAAGTTATCTTTGATAAGCTTATCCACTTCAGCCTCAATTTTGGATGCATAGGTTGGGTGTGTTCTTCTCGCGGCTTGCTTGAATCCTCGATGTTCTTTTGGTAAACCCAAATGATGAGTAGCAACATCAGGATCAAGCCCAGGCATTTCTGTATAATTCCAAGCAAAAATATCTTTATTTTTCTTTAGAAAAGAAATATACATCTCTTTCTCTTCAAGGGTCATGGCCGCACTAATTAAAGTGGGGCGTGGATCTTTCTCTGTACGCAGATTTACTTCTCTGAGTTCATCCACAGTGGTAGAGATACCCTCTTCAAATGCTGGAGGAGCATCTCTAATATCTTCCTCTTCCTCTTCATCATGTGTTATTTCTTCCATTTCTACTTGCAAAGTAGATGAAAAACGAAATTCTCATGATCATAAGAGATGTCAAAATTTTCACATTTTGAAGAAGAAGCTTCCATTTCCGACCCTATTGATGATAAAGGGTCTTCTTTGGGAAATAAAGAGGAGATGATGGATTGAGAATCGACATCATTATTCACCTCTGGTGTTTCTATAACTTCTTCTGGCCTGATTAGCGAAGTATATACTTGTTGGATTTCAGCAGACGAAATGAAAACGTCACCACTTATGCTTTCATCACTGCTTGGTAAGTTACCAATTTCTCCCATGTTGTCTGGCTCAATTGCCGTAATTTACATTATGGAACTTTCCATAAGATTATTTTGATTTGGGCCTATTTTGTCAATTTGAATGATAGGTAACACATAATCTGTACTCACATGTGAAAATGGATTTATTGGAATTTTTTCCAAACCATATGGAGCATTAACTTTGGTAATTTCATTCATTGTACATTTTTGTCTTCCCTTCATGTGATAAAATTCCACCTCAATGTATTGAGACTCACATGTCTTGAACAGGGCCTTATCACCATACAATGTTCCAACTTGACCATCGAAATAGTATTTGAGACATTGATGGTATGATGACGGAATAGCTGCATGCTGATGTAGCCAGGGTCTTCCAAGCAAGATATTGAAAGCTGAGTCTTGATCAACAATCATGAAATCTGAATTGGAAACAAGATCTCCAAACTGAGTTCTGAGTGTAACTTCTCCCAGTGGTTCTTGTTCATTTTTATCATATCCTTGCAACATCATGGTAGAAGGAGATAAATCAGATTCCGTAAGGCCCAATCGACGAAGTGTACCAATGGGCATGAGGTTTACTCCTGAACCATTGTCAATGAAATCTCTTCGAACATCTATACCATTGACTTTTCCAGATAAGTACAAAGGTTTTATGTGCCCATGCACAACATCATCTTCATATTTATCAGTAAAATATATCACTGCATGGAATTCTGCAGGATTATTCTCTATGTGATAGATTTCAGCTGCAGCAATTTCAGCTTCAAACTCCTGAGGACTTGACAAAGCTTCGATGAGTGCTTCCCGAAGATCTTTTGACAGATTCAAAGCATCCAAAATTGATAACTTGGATGGTACTTGGGCCAAGTGTTTCAATATATCATACTTTTGATCTAGAGGTCTGCGTTTCCCAATAGGAATATGCGGTTTAGCAGGTACCTTGGAAACAGATGCTTTGGAAGCTGATGCATCTTGTATTGAAGTTGGCAACATTCTTGGTTTTGGAAGATTACACTGATTAGATCCATTTACTTGCTGAGATAAAGAAGATGTAACCTTTAATCGGTCTTCCAAAATAACTGTGCCAAAACTGAGTTGGCCATTGGCAGAAGAACTTTCTTGTTCTTTTTGAGCTCGCTGAAGGGCTCTACCACGAGTTTCTGTTGCATATACAGTGCTAGCAGGGGTAAAATTAGAGTAGTGGCTTCGGAAAGATCCACGTGTTCCCCTATATCCTGAACCTCTAGAACCTCTTCGGATTCCCTTATTTGATATAGGGAATTCAGGCTCATCAAGACTGGAATATGAATCTGTTAATTGAATCATATTAACAGAACCAAAGATTAACTCTTCGTCTGATAAAGACTCTGCCTGGTTAGCCTGTTTAGGCTGTGCCGTTTGATGGGGCGGTGCCCGTGGCTTTGAAGTAGATGGCATGAAATCTTCCAGAGTCAAAGACAATTTAGGCTTTTCTACATACTCATCTTCTCATGATTCCTCTTTCTTCTTTGAATTGCGCTGCCATTTTGAGGATTTGTCTTTTGATGGAGGCTTTACTGCAGCTTTTGTAGGAGACACAATTGGCTTCTTCAATTGTGTTCGCAAAATGGAATGGGTCCGATTGATTGTCTTTCTGACCATCCAATCATCATATTTTTTCACGGTTTTGCATTTGACTTCCTGCCACTCGCCTCTTTCCTCTGGATCTGTAGTGGTAATACACGCTACATGAGCTGAAGAACCCTTCAATTTGACTTGTCCCAAGTCGACCATCTTTTGCAGGAGGTCTTTAAAGACAAAACACTCCTGGATGGGATTCCCCAACATTTGATGAAAGGGACAATAATTGGGACGGTCTTCATCTCCTTCCTTATTTGGCCTCTTGGGCACTGGTAATTGAACCAAATTATTTTCCAGAGCTGCAATGAAGTAACCAGAAACTTGCTCACTTCAGAAAGAGTATGTTTTACTCTTCATATCCTCAAATTTTTTTCGTCGTTGATATCTTTGATCATTTGGACGAAACGACCTTTGTTGTTGGCGTTCAGGAGGTGGAGTCCTTCGAGAAGATGAAGGTTTTGAAGTAGATATAGGTACAGGTGCTTGTTTAAGCATAACTGTAGCAGTTTCTGCTTTACCCATTCTTCTTCCTGGAGCTGATGGAATTACACGAGATTTAACCTTAGCATGTATAAGGGAATCTTCAATATACAGAGCGATTGAAGTAAGGTCTCGAAACCCTCCTGTGTATTTCACAGGGATCTATGGCGTGCGTAATTCGTCACGCAAATTTTCCACACAGATTGGCAACAATTCCTCCTGAGGGAGTGCTAAACTCAGGGAATACGTTAATCCCTTCCAACGAGCAATGAAATTAGAGACTCTTTCATTTTCCCTTTGCTTGTAGTTTGTAAGATCGAAAACTGTCGTTTTTGGAAAAGTTGAGCTAAACTGAAGAAGGAATTTTTGACGAAGATCCTCTCATCCGATGACTGACCGGGATTGCAAGCTTGTATACCAGACAAAAGCTGGTCCTTGCAAGGTTCGCACGAAGCATCTGAGTTTCACTACTTCTTGCTGCTCTGGAGTTCCCATCATAGGATCACAACAAGACACGTAATGCGTCAAATGTTGTTCAGGGTCGCATGATCCATTGAAAGTAGGGAAAACAGGGTTTCCAAAACTGGATGGAGGAGAAATTGAATCTACCCATTCAGGGTAAACTTTCTTTTCAGGTTGAACTTGTGTCTGTTTCCCTTCCATAGTTTCTAACTGAGCTGTTAATGACTCAATAGTAGATATTAACTTTTGAGAAACGTCAGGTTGAACTTGGTTTTGGGTAGGTGAATGAATGGAGCTTGGACAGACGTGGTGGTTGGTGCTGCAACTGATGGTAGTGCTGCCAACCATTGTTGTGTTTGACCCGTAGGATTAGACCTCTATGGGTGTACTGATAAAGGAGGATATTCTTGATCCATCTCAGTAGTTACAACAAATTCCTTCGGCTGTCAGACTTCAGCATTCTTAAGAAGAAGACTACTCTGAAGTAGTTCTTCATTCAACCTTATTAATTCTTTCATTTCTTCCTCCTGTTGTGCAAACCTTTACTCTAATGAGAGCGATTGACCTCCTTCAGTGGAAGGGTGAGAAGTAACCTGATTCTTTCCTTTCCCCTTATTGGATCCTTTTCGGAGAGGGGGAAGTGGGTTACTTGAAGGAATACCCAGATTTTGGGTAAGCCTTTGATTACGTGTGCGCACACCTTCTTCATTTAGGTCTGTGTGCGCAACTTCTTGAGCAGGAACCTCTTCGTCTGACCCCTCTGATTGAGCCTCATCTGGTGAATCAGCAGCAACAGCATTGATGACATTAATGGATGCATATTGCATGAAATCCTTTCTATCAGCATTTCTTCGATATTGTCTTCTTCTATGTCCATGATGAGACATGGCATTCCGTTGACTTGATCCCTCAGGAACTTCTTGGAGAACCGTCACTTGGAGAGAATCTCCTGATAGCTTGGCTCTTCGTTCCTCTTGAGGCTTATTCCCTAATCGAGAGAATACTAACTTTCTCTGAGGGAGGGATTGAGGATTTGAAAAAGTCCCCAGTCCGGTGGACTGGGGATGTTCCTGCTGTTTCCGCTCAACTCCTCGAATCCCATTTGTTGACTCTGAGGGTTGGGTTAGAGAAGTCCCCAGTCTGACAAGCTGGGGTGTCTCTTGACATGCTATGTCTGAGATCTTCTTAAAATCTCTCTTGATCTTGCGAATCTTAGTTCGGAAATTAGCTGGATGCATTAACCTGTATCCACTTTTATCACCTGGTTCAACATATCGTTGGATGATTTCCGAAACTTCTGTCATTTGATGACGTGTTTTCTCCAGACGAGAGGCTTGTGCAATATTCTCGCCTGCATGATGTAGGAGAAATTCAACAACTTGTTCTCTATATACTTGATTTTGAGAGGAACTAGTTGAAGCCTATTCTTGAGCAAGCTTTTGATTATGAACAAAGCCCATTGACTGAGGCCGGCCATGGGCAATAACATTGCATGAGACCATTTTCGGTGGGCTTTGCTGACCGAAAAGCACTGTGAAATATAGTTCTCCGTGAACACCCCATCCTCTGATATGAACATCAGATGGAGCATCGGAAATTAACTGACGCAATTTTATTAGTGCTCCAAGGCATGAACGTTGAAGGGTTCTCTGTTGCTTTTCAGCCTTTGGATACCGAGAGACTGATAGAGATGCCAAATCAATCTGACGTTGTAGCCCTTCTATTATCTTAAGATGATTTTCATATTCATCGTAAAATAATACCTTCTTCTTTAATTGACAATGAGTTTTCCATATGTTGAGATGAATATCATGGATTCCATCATCCGTCAACATCATTGGAATGTCATACTGGGAGTTAGCCAAAGGCCAAAACATGACTGGTACTTCACCTTTTGCCAGTTTTTTCCTCATGTTCAGCATTTACTCTTTATCATTAAATGAAGATTCTTCTACCTATTTGGACCAGAGTTGGTGTTTCCTTGTTGCTTCATCGGATTCAACAAGATTGGTAGAGAAATCACTATTCATGCTGGAAGATGAATGACCCAGGGATGGTTCGGAGAATAACCTGAACCCCAGGCTATCTTCTGATGGAGAAAGAGTTTCACCTGCTGATAGTAAAACATCAGACATGACTGGTTTTACGTTTGCAAGTGCCTCGAGATAGGAGGGCTTTCTCGTCACTACATTGCCTTCTGAATAATTTTCGAGAGAACGTGAATCACTAGTGCGGAGAGGACTTTCGCAGCAAAGTTTATCATCATGAGGAGGACCGTCATGATGGGTTATAGCAAAAGATGAAATCTCTTGCTCCTTGGTCTTCTGACCACACAGAGGGTTCCTGTGGCTCTCATCTGAAGAAGAAACTTCAAGATTGACCGAACTTTCATGAAGCAAGTCTTAATGAGGAAGTGTCTATTGAAGACCTTCAGAATTAATGTTCCTGTTATTGGGAACTGAGGGAGTAGAATCTTGAATTCCGACAGATAAATGTCTGAGGGCTAAAAGAACTCCAGCACCGAGAAAGGCCTTGTTTCAGATTGGCCTTTGATCTCCTGACTGTGTTGGGAAGATCTTTTTCTTAGATGCCTTCTTAATCAATTTAGAAACCAGTTGATGACGAAAGTGATTGCTCAATTTAGATTGTGGACTAATGAGACTTAGGAATTTGCATTGGTCGAGAGGATGGGAGGTCGGACTCATCACACCTTTTTGAGGGGAATTATTGTCTACTCCGGGACTCTCTTTATAGATTTAAGTTATGTTCGTGAATCCTTATTACATTACCAAGTATAAAATGAGCTTTCCTTAAGTTTTAACAATCAATGATTAAATATGCAAGAAATTTAGAGAATCTTTTATATGTATTCGAGGTTCTTCATCAACAGAGAATCATCTGTATCTATTTAGAGATTCTTGGTCAATGGTATCCTTAGAAACATTTATAAAAGCCTCTTGGTCATTATTATGACCGGGCTGGTTTTAAATCCATTCAGTGAGGCACTTGAAGTTTATCGTCATTCAGAAGGACATGGATTATTTCAATGTTGGGATCGAACCCATAAATGGGCTACCTACATATCCTTTGTTTTGGAAAAGGAATCAGAACCCACGTAGTTCGAGTAATGGAGTATGATGTTTATGATTGATGGCTCAAAGAAGAATGTCATAATTACTTTTACACTCTAAGCTCACGTGAGTCATCCTCGGTGTGAGAAACAAGAGGTATTGGTAAAAAAAGACAATTATGCCATGAAAGATGCAATCATAAGAAATTGTTTGGGGCTTATGTATGTATGACTGCCCAAAATAGATGAAGGTTTAGGATTTACTTTTAGGGAGAAAATCCAGGAACAGGGTCCATAAAGGTATATGTGCTTTATGGAGATTTGAATACTCTAATCTTGGGGCTTACTCCTAAGGAGGATGCCCAAGTTAGGAGGGGACTTATGATTGGGTTTTACTCCTGAAAAGGAAACCCAAAACAAAGGTAAATTATGACTGGTTAAGAGAATTTTAAGGGGGGCTTGAGGTTTACTCCTAAAAAGGAAACCCAAGATTATGACTGGGGCTTACTCCTGAAAAGGAAGCCCAAGATTATGACTGAGTCTTATTCCTGAAAAAGAGACCCAGGTTAGGGGACTTGGGGCTTACTCCTGAAAAGGAAGCCCAAGATTATGACTGAGTCTTATTCCTGAAAAGGAGACCCAAGTTAGGGATTAAGTTTTGGGGCTTACTCCTAAGGAGGATTCCTAAGTTTGAGGTTGGGGCTTACTCCTACGAAGGATGCCCAATTTTAGGAACTTTAAGAATTTGGGGCTTACTCCTGAGGAAGATGCCCAGATTAAAGGATTTATAACTGGGGATTATTCCTGAAAAGGAGACCCAGGTTAGGATTCTCTCATCTTAAAGGATGAGGTTGAATGAATGAACTCTCCATATTTAGTTACATAAGGATATTTAAATCACTAGACTTTGAGATATATTCCACAGAATTCCTTTCAGATAAGGAAGTCAAATCAAGAAATCATGCCATAAATGGCTTGGAAGAGTGTCTTGAAGACTGAATCTCGAAAATGAAAGGTGTGATGGCTTAAGAGGGGTAAAATGGGCAAGATAGGCACCCAAAAATAAAGTAGGGGCACGCAAGTCTTTAAAGGCGCGCAAGTATTGCGGCGACGCGCAAGTATTGGTCGCGCAAGTATACTTGCGCGACATGAGGGGTACTTGCGCGATTTTCAAATATCATTACAATATTTGAGCGACTCTTTCTAAATCCCTTTAGAATCCTCTTGAGGTTTATCCAAAAAAGGGACACGCAAGTTCTATTGAAAGAATAAGGCGGCGCGCAAGTGTTGATGAGTTTCAACACTTAGGCCTTCCTTCTTCTCTTTAAATCTTCCGTTCTAGGTAAGAAAATACCTTAGAAGTGTTCCGGAAGCTTTTAGAAGAGACTTGGGCGTCGGGAGCTTCAATCCGAGTTTCTGGAAAAAGATCCTCTCGAATGGGGGGCCCACAGGGTCTATTTATGGGCAAAAGAAGGCCTTGGGCGGTTACCGGGTGGTTACCACTTAGGTCGCACAAGTGACTTGCGCGACCAAGGTCGCCGCGCAAGTGTACTTGCGAGACTGTTAGATAACTTGCGCAGTGAGGTTGCTATTGATCCTTTCTTCCTTCTTTTGTTGATTTTTGATGTTTTCTTCAAAGGATGAATCACTTTGAGCTCGGATATTCCCTTTTCCGATCTTTAGATTTTGTGACGAAAGCAGCGTCAACAATAATAAAACCCCAAAAATCACAATAAATACCCTATAAAACACTAGAAATACTAAAATCCATAAAAACCATAATAACCTAATAAAACCAAAATATACTATAAAACCTAAAACCCTCAAAATTCAATAAAAATGAAAAAACCATAGAAAATATCAAAAAGTACTAAGAGAATACTAAAAACAAATAAAACCTTATGAAACCCCTTAAACAACACTAAACCATTAAAAATATTCAAAAACCGTAGAACCACAAAAACACCATCAAACCCTAAAAATGATATATCCCCTTAAAACGTATTGAAAACCTAAAAAATATTAAATTGCAAATAAAAATTAAAAACCCCTAAAAACCATACCCAAACAACCTAAAACCCCTCAAAACCATAAACACCTCTTTAATACCCTTAAATCCTGAAAACCCTTCAAATTACTAAAAAACCCAAAACCCCTAAAAACCCCTTCATAATTTGTAAAAACACTAATCCTAATACAATGAACCCTATGCCCTTCACCCCAAACTCTATACCTTCCTCCCTAAACCCAAATTCCTTCACCCTAAACCCAGAACCTAATATCCAAAACCCTAAACCCAAAACCCTATACCATATACCCCAAACCAGATACCCTAAACACAAATCCTTAAACCATAATCACAAAACAATATACCCAAAATAATAAACCAAATACCAGCACCATACCTAAAACCCTACACCCAAAATCCAACAAGCTGCACCCTAAACTCTAATCCCTAACCCCTATACCCTATAACATACACCCTAAACATGAAACCGTATACCCAAAACCAAATACCTTAATTCCTAATCCCTGAGCCCTGCACTCTAAACCATATACCGTACACCTAAAAATTGATAACATTAACCCTTAACCCAATATCATACACCCTAAACATTAAACACAAAACCATATATCCTATACAGATCACCCTAAAACCTAAAACCTACACCCCAAATACAACATCCCACGCCATATAGATTAACCTATAAACCCTAAATTCTATACCCTATTCCCTAAACCCTAAATCTGACACTTTAAACCCAATACCCTATAGCCTGAATCCAAATCCCTACACCCTGCACCCTAAACACTTCACCCGACACCTGACACCCAAAACCCTACACCATAAACCCTAAACCCCACATACTAAACCATATACCCTTCACCTTAAACCCCAAAACCTAAACCTTATACCCTAAACCCTATACCATAATCCCTACACCATATACCATTCACCCTTAATCCCAAAACCTACACCATAAATTCTATATCAATAGCTATAAATCAGATAACCTATTCTCGAAACCGTAAACCTTCTAATGTAAACACATTACACAACATCGTAAACTATAAATACTAAACCTAGAAAAAACCATGAAAATCCCAAAAAAGTTGGAATATACCGTGAAAACCCTAACAACCCTAAAACACATAAAAATGGTAAAACCCTAAAAAAGTCCAAACAACTCAAAAAATAAAAAAAAAATCCTAAAAAACCAATAGTAAACAAAAAAATCCCTAAACATACCTAATCAAATTCCACAAAACCCAAACAACATAAAACCCTAAATTATCAAGAATGCCTAAAAACCCCTACAAATGTAAAATCCATAAATCCATCGAAACCCTGTAAAACACTTGAATCCCCTATCAAAACCTAAAAGACACTACAAAACCCTAAAAACCTTATAATACCCTAAAAGTAATAAAAATAACTAAAAACCAAAAAAAATCTCAAAAACCCTATAAAAAGAAACATAAAAACCATAAAACCACTAAAAAACAAAAAACCCAAAAAAATCCAAAAATTTTAATACCCCAAAAAATTATTAATACCTTAAAAATCATAAAACATTGAATAAACCTGGAAAACCTCTAAAACCCCAAAAAAATACTGAAAAACCTAAAACCCACTAATAACATAAAACCATAAAAACTCCAAAAACTCTAATAACATAAATACCCCTAAAATCCCCTAAAACCTATAAAAACCATAAAACCTCTAAAAAACAGAAAAACCATTAAAATCCTAAAATCCCAAATAAAACCCGATGAAAAGTCCCTAAGAACACCAAAATCATTTAAATTTTAATAAAATCCTAATAAATCAAAAACCCCCAAAACCATAAAAACATAAAAACGCCTGAAAAAATTAAAAACCTATAAACAAGCCCCCAAATCCCTAAAAATGGCTATAAACCCTAAAAACCACTAAAAACCATAAAAATCCTAAAAGGCCTAAAACCCCCAAAAACCCCTAAAATCCATAAAAACCAAAAAAATACCCAAAAAAGTCTCAAAACCATAAAAGCATAAAAAACCCTAAAATTTTGAAACCACCTAATGTACCTAATATCCCTTAAAAACCATAGAACTCCAAGAATACCTAAAAAGTCCTAAAAGGCCATAAAACTACTTGAAATATTTAAAGACCAAAAAAATCCTAGAAATCCTAAAAGACACTAAATATCCTAAAAACACATAAAGTCCAAAAAGACCACTTAAACCCCGAATGGACCCCAAAAATAGAATAAATATCTAAAATATCCAAAAAATGGTTAATCACCCTAAAACCCCATAAAATCCTTGAAATCCCTAAAATACCCTAAAAGGACCAAAAAACCATAAAAATATAAAAAACCCTTCAAATCCAAAAACCCCAAAAACATCTATAAATTCCAAATCCATAAAAATTGAAGAGAAAAAGAAATCCCTATAAACCACTAAAACACTCAAAAAACCCCCCTAGAGCCATAAAAAATCCTAAAACCCTTAAAATTCATAAACCATTTTTAAACCCCATTAAATTTTAAAAAGACAAAAAAATCCATGAAAACCACATAAACTCCTAAAAAATCCAAAAAAAAATTAGTAACCCTTAAAAAAACTAAAACCCCTAATAACCCTAAAATCTAAAAACCCAATTAATAAAATGAAAAAAACTAAATAATCATGTAAAACCTGAAGACCTTAAAAATCCTTTAGAAACATACAAAGCCTTATAAAACCCTAGAAAATCACATACCTTAATCCCTACACCATAAATCCTATACCATATACCATGAACCCTAAACCATTCACCCAAACATTATACACTACACCCTAAAACCTAAACCCCACACCTTATACCCTATACCCTACCCTTGAAACCCTATAACCTACACCCAATACCCTATACCCTATACCATAAACCCATTACCCTATTCCATAAACCATAAACTATACAACATAAACACTAAACCATACACCCAATACCCAATACCCTACTCCCTAATCCCTCAACCCTAAACCAAAAACCCCATACCCCACACACTAAACCCTAAACACTACACCCTATGCACTATACCCAACTCCCTAAACAATAAATCATACACCATAAACCCTATATCTTATAACATAAACCCTAAACCCTAAAACTTAAACACTAAACAACCCCCAACCCTATACCCTACACCCTAAACATCAAAATCCTACACCCTAAAAAATATACCCTCCACCACAAACTCTAACCCCACCTAAACGATATACCCAACACCTTAAACTATAAACCTTACACCCCACCCAAAAACCTAGACATTAAGCTCTAAACCATAGACCATAAGGCGACGAAGGAAATGAAGGAAATGGCATCGCCACTCGCAGCCTCCGGGACCCACGCCGCCCCGTCGAGCTCCGGCCTTCCGGTCGAACCTGCCTCACACCCCCGCAGCACTCCGACCTCTCGGTCGAACCGTCCCCGCACCCTGGCCGAGCTACCTGCGGCGCCCTCCTTGCTGAACCGGCCCCGCACCCCGGGTCGAACCCCCTCACTTCCCCAGCCACCTCCGGCCCACCCCCACCATGCCAGACTCACCGTGCCCTCTCGACCGAACTGGCCTCACGGCGCCCTCCGGGTTGGACCGCCCTCACGGCGCCCTCCCTGCCGAGCCACCCCATGCCCTCGCGGCATCCCATGGCTGAGCCGCTGTCCGCAGCCAAGCCGACCAGTGGTCGTCACCGCCCCACTGACCCTTGCGGCCCTCGCGGCCTACCGAACCACCTAGCAGGTCGGGCTGCCTATCGGATGGGGTCATGCCTTGGGTGGGGCCGGGTCGACCCGAACCGGGTCGACCCAAGACTGGTTGGGTTGGGTCAGTCCGACCAGGTCGCACTGGACCTGGACTCACTATGACCCTTTACCTTCTAACGACCACATATTTGGCACCGGACGTCCGTTTGAAAAAATTTAAGCAGCACTAGAAATCTTGGAACGAGATAGTCTCTTTTGGTGTACTCCACTGGAGTCTTGGTTTGAGAATGGAAATGGTCAGCTTGGATCGAGCATGAATCCAACCGGGCCCCCATGACTAAAAGGCTAACAACTCACAGAACGAGCATCCAATTGAAGAGACCTCTATTGCGTTGAGACCCCAATAACGTGGAAGACCATTGAGATACTTCTTTTTGGGACTTCGTGACATTTGGAGTATCAACCAGTAGCTCGGGGAGTGGATCTTCCTGGAGATGAGCGAGCATAGTGCGGAGACCTAGTAGCATGCTAAGATCTGATGACTATTGACCGTTTCGACTTGAAGTGACTCGACTAGCCAGTGGGGAGCGCCTTGGTGTCACGGAAGACCCACAGTGGGGAACGCCGTGGTTTCGCAGCAGACCCACGGTACTCGACAATATGAGTAACTCAGCAGGCTACGAGGGGGGCACGCTTGGTGATGCGACATACCCAAGGTTGGGAGCATGCTTGGTGACGTGGTAGATCCACGATATTTAGTATAATAAGTACCACAGCAGTCCATGGTTAGTGGGAAACGTGCTTGGTGTCACGGCAGGCCCACTGTACTTGATAGAGGATGAGTTCTCCCGCAGCCGAGTTTTCAATGATCTGATTGGGGATGTTACTTGATAATACCCCTAGAATAAAATCCGGGTTTGAGCTGAGTCAGTACTTCTGTGTTTTCCTCATGATTGAAAATTACATAATAACTTAGGTATATGTATTGGTATATAACTATGTAGGGTTATCTATTAATTTCATACTTTTTCGTTTATCCTTGGTGGATTTTTGTTAGACCATTGGGGTCTTGGGTTCCCTACTTAGTATCTTTATAATCACCACTGCACGGGGTATTCCCACACCTTGATGTGTTGGATGCAGACGACAAAAAACGCAGACCGAGGCAGAGAGTACCAGGACTGGACGGTGCCTGGAGGTGGACCATACGACATGTCGATACGCAGAGGACAGGGATGTATGTGGTGTGTTGAGGAGGTGATCTGTACCTACCCTTCAGGTAGGATCCTCGGAGGATGACCCAGCAGCTGACTTTTCTTTTTTTCATGAGTTGTATTGCATTTCAGTTGTACTTGTACTATCCATTTGGGCTTGTATTCTGCCACCTTTTACTTATTGTACTCACTTGTTTACTATACATTTGACTTTCATTCGTATCTCTATGTGTGTTGGTCGTGTGTGTTTACAGGTTATAAAGGCAATGCCTCCACAGTTTTTGGGAATACGCCTTTGGTTCTAGTCATCAGCCCCTAGCCTATGGATGGAGGGCTTGGGATTGTCATGGAACATGCCTTATGTTACGGTTCATGACACCATAAACCCTAAATTATAAATCCTAAAACATAATCCCTATTGCATAAACCCCATACCTACCACCCTAAACCTTATACCCTACACCCTAATCCCTATAGCCTACAAACTAAACAATAACCCCTAATCCGTAAATATAATACTGAACACTACAATCCTTATTCCCCACACCATAAGTCCTATACCTAGACTATAAACCATATACCATACACCCAAAAAAATAGTCCAAAATACCAAATAAACCACAATTTTTTTTGAGAAACCTTTCAAATTTGTAAAATAAATAAAAACAAAAAAAAACAAAAAATAGTATTAAAACACAAAAAAAAAACATTAATACCTTAAGAAACCACTAAATCCCTTAAAACCCCAAAGAAACCCTTAAACCCCTCAAAACCCCTACAACCCCAAAAAACCCAAAAAACTGTTAAAGACCCTACTAATCCTTAAAACCCATAAACCCTAAAAAATTCTACCAAACGAAAAGGACCCTAAATAGCATAAAAATCCCTAAAAACCCAAGTAAACTCTTCCAAACCCTAAAAAAACCATTAAACCCCTAAAATCCAAAAAGACAATAAATGACCCAAAAATAATCCTGAAACCCATAGAAACCCAAAAAGTACCCTAAAATCCATAAACATCCTAAAACCCATAAAAGAACTCTAAAACCCCCCGAAAAACACTAAAACATAAAACCCCTAGAAACCCGGAAACCCCCCCAAACCCCCTATAACATTAAAATCCCTAAAAATACACTAAAACCTAAAAACCCAAAAAGGTATAAAAACTATAAAAACAATAAATATTCCCAAAAATGAATAAATTATCCATAAAAGACATCAAAAAACCCCTAACCCCCTAAAAACTGAAACTCATAAAAATCGATAAAACCCATAAAAATCCCTAAAAGCCCTAGAAATACATAAAACCATATACCCCTAAAAGACACTAAACCCCCTAAAAACACTTAAAAATACCAAAAAACATAAAACCTATAAGAGACCCTGAAAGTCCTAATACCTCCCAAAACCATAAAAACCAAAAAAACCCCCTAATTCTAAAAAACCCCAAAACCACTTAAAACAATTAAAATCCTCAAAACCCCTCAACCATGAAAACCGCAATAACACCCTAAAACACGTAAAACTTATAAAAACCTGAAGAAACATTAAAAACCCAAAAATCCTATAAATACCTTAAATTCTGAAAGATCATTAAAAACTGTTAACACACTAATAATCAATTTAAACCTCAAAAACACAAAAATTATCATAAAACCTTAAAAACAACTAAAGACACTAAAAAACTAAAAAAACATAAAACAATAAAAATATTAAAACCCCTAAAAATCATAAATACCTTAAATAACCCAAAAACCCTTAAGGACCATAAAATACCTAAAAGTCCCTAAAAACCCTTAAGGTCCCTAAAATCCTAAAAGCCATAAAATTCCATAAAAACATGAAAAGGCCCAAAAAACATAAAAAACCATCCAGTCCCAAAAAAGTACAAAAGAATAAAAGAACCCAAAATCCATTAAATACCTGAAGAATCATAACCCCCATAAAACCATAAAAAAGACCATAAAAACTCAAAATAAGCTTAGAAAACCCTGAAAACCCTAAAAACCATTAAAACCATAAAAACCACTAAAACCCTGAAAACCATAAAATAATCCTAAGTAACTAACAAATTAATAAACCATAAGAAAACCTTAAAAACCTAAATGGCCATAAAAAACACTATGAAACCCAAATGACAATAAAAACCCATATAAGACCCTAAAACCCATTAAGAACAGTAAAAGACCCTAAAACCCCAAAAAACCCAAATAAACCTAAAACCCCTAAAAATGAATAAAAAACAGAAAAATCCTCAAAACCCTTAATAAACTAAAACTAAAAATACCATAATCCCCCTTAAAATCCTTAAGGAAATTAAAAATCCCTAATACCCTAAATAAATCATAAAACCCTAAATCCCCTAAAAGTACCTGAAACCCCTTAAACCCCAAAAAGTACGCTAAACCTCTAAAACCCTAAAACTACTAAAATCCCTTGAAACCTGAAACCCCATAAAACATATAATGTCCAAAAACCCCATAAAAATCAAGGAAAAATGAACAATATTTTTTTTAAGTTAAAAATACTAAAAAATATACAAAGCCTAAAATCCCTAAATCCCTAAAAATGCCTAAAAATAATAAATACCCGTAAAAACGATTAAAAAACCCATGAAACCCTTAAAAACCATTATAGTGCCTAAAAACCTTAATAAACTCAGAAAAACAATGAAAACTATGGAAAACGTGTCATTTGTGATGGGAATGGTTCCATTTACAAATAGTGCATCCGGATGGACTATCTGTAATGTGACCCTCTTCCCATCACAAATGGTTTCTCGCACACTGCACACCAAATAATGGGAATGTTATTTTCAACTGGGGGTTTCTACATGTCACAAATAACCATTAGAGGGTTTCTGTTTTTGTGATGGGGGCCGTTTCAAATACCCTTCAGTGGTTTTAGCATTTTCAACGGGACCCATCACAAATTCCCTTTTTAATTGCCGCCACCCAATTAATAGGGGTTTATCGTTTCTGATAGGTCCCATCTCAAATAAAATTTATTTAGGTAGATATTTGGGATGAGACCTATCTAGAATACATTTTTAACCACCGCCCCTATTTAATAGGGGGTTAGTATTTGCGATGCAACCCATCACAAATACCACTATTTTCAATAGGAATCCCATCACAAATAATCCCATAAAAAATAATCATACCTATATATACCCTTATCCATTTTTTCATTTACATTTCTCTCAACTCCTCTCTCACTGGACTCTCATATTTCTCTTTGAAATATTTACAATGTTTAAAATTTCACATCGGAGTGATTTTCAAGCCTTGGTGCGTACAAAAGATCATGTTTTAAGATATTTATCTTTTGATTTTATTTTTTAGTTAACTCATTTAATTTTATGTTAGTTATAGTTATTGTTAATTAGTGATAATTAAATTAAAATAGAATTAGATGGTTTTATGTTCCAATGTTTATTTTTATAAATACGATGATTCATTTGTAATAAATAATAATAAATTGTAATAATTAGTAACATTTAGTAATAATTAGGAATAATTAGAAATAAATTTTGAATAAATTGGAATAAATTGAAATAATTAGGAATAATTTGGAATAATTAGAAATAATTAATAGAAATTAGGAATAACTAATAACAATTTGTATGAAATATCTATAATTAGTTATACTTTTTAATATTTAGTAATTATTTTGTAGAATTAGTAATAATTAGTATGAATAGATATAACTAGTAATAATTTTTATTGAAAATGTATAATTAGTAATAATTAGTAATTAATAGATATAATTAGTAATAATTAGTAATAATTAGTAATAAATATGTATAATTAGTAATAATTAGTACAAATTAGGTATAATTAGTAATAAATAGGCATAATTAGTAATAATTAGTAACAAATATATTTAATCAACAGTAATTAGTAATAAATTTGTATAATTTTTAATAATAAATAATAATTAGTAATAATTAGTGATAATTTGTAATAATTAGTGATAATTAGGAATAATTAGTATTAAATAGGTTCAATTAGTAATAATTATTAGTAGCTAGTAATTAGTAATAATTAGAAACAATTATTAATAATTAGTAAAAACTAGTAATAAATAAAAATAAATAGTAATAAATAGTTATAAATTGTTATAATTAAAAATAAATAGTAATAATTACTAATAAACATTAATAAATACTAATAAATGGTAATACATAGTAAAAAATAGTCATAAATTTTCATAATTAGTAATAAATAGTAATAAATATTAACAATTTGTAATCATTTGAAATAAATATAAAAAATAGGTATAATTTGAAATAAATAGTAATAAATAGGTATTATTAGTAATAAATAGTAATAAATAAGTATAATTAGTAATTATTAGTAATAAATGGGTATAATAGTTAATTAATAGGTATAATTAGTAATAAATTGTCATAAATAGTAATAAATAGGTATAATTAGCAATAAATAGTAATAAAGTGTAATAAATAGTAACAAATAGTAATAAATAGTAATAATTAGTAATAAATAGTGATAATAAGTGGTAATTAGTAATAATTAGTAATAAATACTAATAAATACCAATAATTATTAATAAATAATAATAATTAGTAATAATTAGTAATAAATATGTATAATTATTAATAAATAAGTATAATTACAAACAAATTGGATTAATCAATAATAAATTGGTATAAAAAGCAATAAAAAGCTGTAAATTGTAATAAATAGTAATAAATAGTAATAATTACATATTAATAGTAATAAATAGTTATAAATAGAGATAATTAGTATTAATTAGTAATAAATAGTAATAATTTGTAATAATTATTAACAAATAGTAATAATTAGTAATAAATATTTACAACTAGTAATAAATAGTAATACATAGTAATAATTACATGTAAATGGTAATAAATTGTAATAAATATGTAAAAGTAGTACCAAATTGGAATAATTACTAATAAACAGTTATAATTAGTAATAAATATTAATAAATAGTTTTAAATAGTAATAATTATAGTTAAATAGTAATAAATAGAAATAAATAGGTATACTTAGTAATAATTAGTAATAAATAGGTATAATTAGTTATACATAGGTATAATTAGAAATAAATAGGTACAATTAGTAATAAGTAGGTATAGTTAGGTAAAATTAGTAATAATTAGTATTAATTAGTAACAATGAGTAATAATTAGTCAAAATTAGTAATAATTTGTAATAATTATTAATAATTTGGAATAATTGGTAATAATTTGGAAGAATTGGTAATAATTAACAATAATTAACAGTAATTAGAAATAATTAGCAACAATAAGAAATAATTATAAATAATTCGCAATAATTATCAATAATTAGAAAATTTTTTAATAATTAGACATAATTTGCAATAATTAGGTATAAATATTATTAAATAACTATAAATAGTAATAAATATGAATAATCAATAATAAATATGTTTAATTAACCATAAATAAGTATAATTAGTAATGACTTGTAATAATTTGGTATAATTAGTAATAATTAGTAATAATTAGGTACAATTAGATATAATCAGTAATAATTAGTAACAATTAAGTATAACTAGTAATAATTTGTATTAAATATGTATAATTAGTAATTATTAGGGATAAATAGGTATAATTAGTAATCAATAGTGATAAATAGGAATAATTATAAATAAATAGTAATAAACACTTATAGTTAGTAATAAATAGTAAAAAATAGATATTATTAGAAATAATTTGTAATAATTAGGTATAATTAGTAATAAATAGTAAAAAAATAATATAAATTAGGTATAATTAGTAATAAATAGTTATAATTAGTAACAATTATTAATAAATATGTATTATTAGTAATAAAAATGTATATTTAGTAATAAATTGTCATAATTAGTAATAAATAGTTATAATTTGTACTAAATAGGTCTAATTAGAAATAATTAGTAATAAATAGGTAAAATTAGTATTAATTATTAATAATAGTGATGAAGAGAAATAATTAGTAATAATTAGGTATAATTTGTAATAAATATGCAAAATTAGTAATTATAAGATATAATTAGTAATAATTGGTAATAATTAGTAATTATAAGTAATAAATAGGTATAATTAGTAATAATTACTAATAAACAGGGATAATTAGTAATAAATAGTTATCATTAGAAATAAATAGGTATATTTAGTAATAAATATTTATAATTAGTAATAAATAGTGATAAATAGTAATAAATAGTTGTAATTAGTAATATGTGGTGTTAATTAGTAATAGATATCAATAAAAACTAATTTAGAGTAATTAGTAGTAATTAACAGAAATTAGGAATAATTAGCAGTGATTATTAATAATTAGAAGTAATTAGTAATAATTTGTAATAAATTAAAATAAATTGAAGTAAATAATAATAAACAGTGGAAATTTGTGGTAATTGGTAGTAATTAGGAATAATTAATTTTTTTAAATATTGTTTTTTATAGAAAACCATTCCTAAAAACATATTATTTTATTAGTTTTATATAAATATTGAAAAAGGAAGTCAACAATAGTCATTATTAGTTGACCGTACATGGTTAAAAAAGTAGAGGAATCCAAATAGTTTTGGTACAAATATTATATATATTGAGGGTGTTTAGACATTCTAGTCATTTTTATCATCAAAAATAGAATTTGTATCATAAGGGAATGTTAAGTGTCTATTTAGAAAATGTTGTCTGAGGATATTTGACACATTTTAAAGCATTGGGGGTATCTATTGTGTTTTGTTTTTCATGGGGATTATGTTATTTGGTATTGACATGGATAATGTACTTCGAGAGAAGATACTAATACTTTGGTTCCAGATCCATCACTGTTTCATAATATAGTACATGATGTGGAAGGTCCATCTTTTCAATAAACTAAAACTTAGGATGAAATTGATTTAACTCCTGAGTTGGAACCAACTAAATTTTGTTAGTTGTTAAGGTCCACTATGGATGCATTATATCATGGTAGAAAGATAAGAAATATTTAATTTATTGAAAAATGTATTGTTATTAAATGAGATAATGGAATGTCAAATATCTATTTTGATCAGATATTATTTTTCTCTAAAACACTGTTTCCTAAAGGAAATGTGTTTCCTACAAATTTCTATTGCAGAAAGTGGCTAGTTTGTAATATCGGTCTTGGTTATCAGAAGATTCATGCTCGTTCAAATGATTTCATCATATATAATGGTGAAAATGAGTCATTAGAGTGTTTTCCCATATGTGGAAAATCTAGGTATAAATATTCTCAACTAGGGAAGAATGGATTGATTCCTTTAAAAAAAGTTGTGGTGTTTCCTGATTACACCTAGATTGCATCATTTATTTATGTCTCAGAACATAGTGACAATGTTTTCATGGAAAAAACCCAATATTTAAATACCTAAAACCTAAAATTATCCCTTTGATGATTATTTATGGAAACATTTTTACAAATTACATCCATATTTTTCATTAAAATCCCAAAACATGTGATTGGGTTCTTCTACAATTGGTTTCTATCCCTTTGGTTCTTACGGTAGTTAGTATTCTAGTAATCTTATCTTTATAACTTCATACAGTTTAAATAATTGGATATTGAAGAAATATCCATATATCATTTTAGACTTATTAATTCCTAGATATCTAAAAAACATATTGATATATTTTGAGACCATTAATTAAGGATTAAAATTAATTATTGAGTAATGGTGTCAGTATATATGATGTTGTTGCAAAACAAAATTTCCTGCTGAATGTAGGATTTTTTGCAAATAATTATTGTGTTTCCATAATATGGTACATTATCTGTCTAGAGTACACATGTTCCTAAATCATGTCTGTAATATATGAGGGACTATAAAGACATTATGATTTTCAATGGAACAAAACCATTACTTTTCAAATTACATCATAGATTCCATCCAACTAATCGTCCTTTTAATAGGAACAAATATCATTTAAAAAAATGAACAATTGAAAGAGATGGACGTCAAAAAATTATCTAATGTAAAGGGTTAAATTCATTTGTCACTAAATTAACTCCCAGTTGATTTGGACCAAATATAAACATAGAAAAAATTAATGTCTTTGGAAGTAACATAATTGGATAATGTGGAATATTTTATGGGATCTACAATATTTGTCTGATTTGTGCGTCTATCACATGTTCTATGTTATGCATGTTGAGAAGAACTACTTTGATAATATATTTCATACATTTTTGAATACACCAGGTAAGACCAAATATAATGTAAATGCACAATTAGATCTTTACAACATTTGCAGGAAATAGGAACATGAACTATTTGAAAATGTCAGATCACAAAAGTTAATGAAGTCAAAAAAAGATTATACACATTCCAAAGAAAATCAGTTATTAATTTTTTAGTGGATTGTATATATGTGACTTCCAGATGGTTATGTTTCCAATTTTGGTTTTTGTGTTTGAAATTGTCATATTACGATATTATAAAGTCCTGACTGTCATGTTAAAATTGAACAATTCTACTGATTTGATTAATTGGACAATTGAATTATATGATTCAGGGTTCTCTAACAGATATATAATATTTTTTCCGGGACATTTGTGTGGAAACAAAAAGACTATGATTCATAAGGAAACTACAAGATGATATTTATTTAATATTATATAAACTAGATAAAATCTTCTAGCTAGATTTTTTGACTCAATGAAATAGATTATATTACATTTTCCACATGAATAAAAATATGGAGGTCTGGTACATTTACAATATATGTACCCATTCGAGAGATGCAAGAAAAAAATAAAGAAAAATGTACGCAACATAGCATCAGTTGAAGGATCAATTGAAGAGGCTTATGTGTGAGTGGAAATATCAATTTCTACCTATCATTATTTTCAATCTGAATATCCCACAAAACACAACTACATGTTCTCTAATAAGGGAATTTTTTATGATGATGTGAGAAATCAGTTATCAGTTTTTAATCAACCAAAACATGGCTTTAGTGGAGTTCAGGAATGATGGATTTCTGTTGATAAACATCACAAATTATATACATATGGTCTTCTCATCTATGAGGTAATGAAAACATTTTTACTGTGAGTGATCCTATCAAATATTCTAGATTATTTTTTATAGTAAATTAATAATATTTTATTTATAGGCTATATGAAAATGATATCAAGAAACAGATTTTTAAAATTATAGCAACTGGTCTTGATGAATGTCGAAAAAATAGTTTTTCTTACTAGTTTCAATAACAGGTAACATAAATTATATATGGTTTAAAAATTAAAATCAATTAAATAATTGTTATGTTGATAATTTTTTACAATTTTTTAGCTATCTCACCATAGTGATTAAATTTATAATCGATTGTGTGTATTGAGTACCCCAACATCCAAAAAGTTTAGATCTTATAATGTATATGTGGTGAATGGTTTTATATTTCATACATGTGAATATAGGGAATCAAAATTAAAAATGAATAGTTTTGTTTTATTGAGATAATATCATCAAATAAAAATTTAAGTTGTCCTTTATAACATGTTTGGAAGAAATAATTGAACTATATTCTCTGGGAAAGAATAACAGAATAATGATTATGTGTCAGCAGTTGGATACTGAGAGAGGATTATGTGTTTATCAGAGCCATAGAATCATTGATATTAAATATAAAATCAGTCTTTCAATAAATGAACCATCATTATTGGCTCTTCATTCAAAAATTATTATTATGAAAATCACAGTGCTACTTCAAGAGAGTTGGGTGATTGGACAGGCATAATAAAGAAGATAACTTCAGAAAATTAGTTTATTGAATGTGAATGCGGTTCTCCTTAAATGCATGGAATTGAAATTTTTCTAGAGAATACTCCATGTCCATATTTCTCATGAAGATACATGAATATCGATGAGGAAATAACACTATTATGGTTCGATGGTGATGATTATGTTAATGGTGTAACAAATGAATTTGAAATGACAAGAGAAGATGAAATTGAAACTCATATGGAAATTGATGATTCTGAGCTAGAAAATGATGATATTGACACCGTCAGATTTGAAGATGAGGATTAAGATGAATATTAACATTGTTAAATACTATTTATAATCATATATAATATATATCTATATATAATTGTTATTTTCAACTATTTTCTAACAACACTCATTTCTTGTTTTAGATGGACTCAGATTTGTCTTGTGAGTTTGAGGAGGGTGGTATACCTGATGATGAGCAGGATTTTAGATCATCTGACTCTAAGACTGATAGTGGACCATAGGGGACTCAAAGGGGGTGTGGTCTTGCAGGATTGATGATTCTTGACCCTATACCTGAGTGACGTCCATGCATTCACATTGATACAAGCATGAATAGGTACATTAAAATTTGTATTTTAGTTAGTTTTATTTAGTTATCAATAATTAATTTCTATACTAATTGTTCGATCATTAATTATTTTTTAGCAGCATTACGGTTATTTTTTTTGGAAAGGGGAGTACTATATTGAGAAATTATTTTTATAGAGAATGGGTTACATGGGATCAGATTCAAATATATGTTATGCTATTCTTGTTTGATCATTGGTTGGTATGTAAATAAATAATATTCATTTTGAAATTTATATATTTTATTACTAGATAATATTAATTATTTTTATGGTCTATGGTATCCCATCAAATATAAAATGTTGGAATCTATATGGAAGTCATGGGAGGGATGCATGTGTGATCATTTTCATCAAGTTTTGCCCAAATTGAGGAGGACAACGATGAGGAAAGAATGAGTCACGGAATTTTATCTCTCTTACTATGACCACTAACCTGATTACATTTCATCTCAAGTTTCAGATAGATTATGTTCTCACTGAATGGGTTGTCATTTCTTGAGGAGATCATTAGTAGGTCAGAAGAACTTGGGAAGGCAAGATTTTACACATCGAGTAGGAATCCATACATTAAGTGTGCATGGGGAACATATGGTATGTATGTTTTTAGTTAATATATATAACCTTAAAAGTAAACTATATATTTTATATTCATATAGGTAGTTGAACGTCCTAAAATTATGAAGTTTTACTTTTATAGGTGGATGTAAAATGATCCTTTTACTAGAGAGACTATAGGTGATCACCATCATCAAATTATAGTCAATATAAAATAATTTTGAGTATCAAAATTAAATGTGAATAATAATTTTACTATTTTAATTTTAAATTACAATTAGAGTCATATAAGGCCACAACATCTCAGACATAGAAAATGAGTCAGGCTAAGATAGGTGATCATACTATTGCACCAATATTTTTCAAGGAGGCATGATACATGTGACCTTGTATGTCTTGAAGAAATACCGCGTTGTTTGTATCAGCTCTCAATTTATCCATTGGAGTTATTATGATAACACTATGATGGCGGCGTGCAACTAGAGAGGAGTTCATGGAGATTCATCATCATATGCTGCACAGTATCAGGAGAATCTATGAGTTTAGGGTGATCATAAAGAGTGTATGCATACGGAGCAGGAATAGATCCTTCGATAGAAGAAGAAATAATATGAGGTGATGTGTTAGTGGTAGCAGTAGCTGTAAGGGAAGATGATATAGTACATGCAACATATAACTTGTGATTCAGGGATGGATTTCCCTCCACCATTTCCTATAGCTCCTCCACCTCCTCCAGACGAACCTCTCCCTCAACGATATATTTAATTTTTATGATAAAACATTTGAATGAATTTTTTTGTAATATTATATATTTACATTTCTATATATTTCTTTTTTATGTTGGGCTGAATATTTCATTTATTATTATTATTTATTTATTTTATTATATATTATTTTATTATTTTATTATTTTCTTATTCATTATTATTTATTTATTATTTTATTAAAATTATTATTTTTATTGTTATTTTGTAATTATTATTATTATTTATATATTTTTTGTGAATATTGAGGTTTTTATTATTTAATAATTTTATTACTATTATAATTAACATTGTTAATATTGATTTTATTTTTAATATTATTATTATGTTATTCATAATAAAAATATTATTATTTAATATTATTCTAGTACTATTATTTAATTAATATTATTTATAGAATTTTATTCAATTTAGTTAACAATAGTATTTTTTTTATTTTTTTTACATTATTTGCAACGAGCCCTTCATAAATAGTATTTGTGACTGGCTTGTCTTAATAGATTTTTTAAAAAACTCGGAGAAAATATTCATGATGATCAATTGTGAAAAAGATAATATTTGAGATGTCATTTTCAAAAATAGTGTATTTGTGATGGTACCCCGTCGTAAATATTCAGATTTTCTATATTGAAATCCCAAAAAACCCAAAAGAAGCCTAGAAATTCATCAAGACAATAACCTTGAAAGCCTCACAACCCCCAAAAACCCAAAAAAAACCCTAAAAACATAAAAACCACTAAGTACCCTCAATAACCCTAAAAACCCCAAAACCCTATAAATCCATAAAACCATTTAAAAACCACTAAAACCACTAAAAGACCCGAACACCCATAAACACCATAAAGACCCTAAAACACTAAAAACACCCTTAAAGATCAAAAAATCCTTAAAACCCCTAAAAACCCTAAAAACCCCTAGAAAAACTATTTGACTCGAACAACCCCAAAACCACTAAAATACCCTTAAAATACCCTAAAACCATAAAAGGCTCAGAAACTATAAAAACCCTATAGGACCATAAAAAACTATAAAAATACTAAATGGCCATGAAACACCTAAAAATACTAATGGATACTAAACCCCATAAAAATGCTAAGAAAAATAAAAGACACTAAATACCCTAGAAAACATTAAAGACCCAAAACACTATAAAAACTCCTTAAACCCCTAAGAGCCCAAAAAGACCATAAAAATAATAAAAACCCCTTAAACCCATAAAACTATAAAATCCCTAAAACCATAAAAAACAAAATAAAACCTAAACACCCTAAGAAACCAAAAAACCCTAAAAAACTCCTTAAACCCCCAAAAAACTTCCAAAATCCGTAAAAACAATAAAAACCCCAAAAATCAAAAAAACACTAAAATTTATAAAACCCACCATAACTCTAAAACCAAAAAACCCAAACCACAAAAAATTCTAAAAACATAAAACCCTAAAAACCATAAAAACCATAAAACCCATAAAATCCCAAAAAATCCAAAAAAATCCAAAAAATCAAAAAATCATAAAACCCTTAAAAACATAAAAATTATTTAAGAACACCTAAAAAACGTAAATACCCTAAAAACCAAAAAACCCATTAGAACAAAAAAAACCAAAAACCCACTAAGACTATAACAACCATCACAACCATGAAAACCGCAAAAACCCAAAAAATCATCAAAACCCCTAATCCAATAAAAAACCTAAAACCCTACAAATGTAAAAAACAATAAAACCAAAAAAAACTCTAAAACCCTAAAAACCCTAAAACCACGAAAATCATAAAAATCACTAAAAACAAAAATTTATACCCCACACCAAAAACCCAACACCCAAAACCCTATACCATTTACACTATCCCTCAAAAACTATACCCTACACCCAAACCTTATATCCTACACCCTAAACCATAAAACAAACACCCTAAACCCTATACCCTACACCATAAACCCTAAATAGTACACCGTACACCCTGAACCCAACACCCTAAACCCTATACCCTATACCCTACTCACTAATCTCAACACCTTAAATAGTAAATTGTACACCTACACCCATACCATTATACCGAACACCGCAAAAAACATTAAAATAATAAATGAACCTAAAATTAACTGTAAATACCTAAAGATATTAAAAACCCATAAAACCACTGAGATATATAAAAAACTCTAAAATTCAAAAAGACCATAAAAATACTAGTGACCCCTAAAAGATAAAAAAACTCTAAAGAACCCCTAAACAACCCCATAAATATAAAAACCTTAAAGAACCTAAAATCCCTATGTATTATCTAAAAACCATAAAAAATTAAACCATGAAACACATAAAACACTAAATTAAAAACACTAAAATTCTCTAAAAAAACTAAAAACACTAAAATCGTAAAAAATATAGAGATACCAAAAATCATGAAAAATCAAAAAACCCAAATAAAACATAAAACCCCAAAAATATGAATAATCTATAAAAACATAAATGATCCCTAAATAAGACATAAACCTTAAAACCCATTTATAATCCAAAAAGGGGTATTAAAACCAAAAAAACATAAAACCACAAAAAATAACCTAAAAACCAAAAAATCCTAAGAAACCCAATAAAACAATAAATAAACCATAAAACCCCAATAAAACCCTAAAAACCCTAATTTCCCTAAAATACCAAAAAACTATAAAACCCTAAAAACCCCCAAAACACCAAAAAATCATAGAGACACTTAAAAATTCTAAAATGAGTGAAAAGGCCAAAAAATCCATAAAATAACCTAAAACACCATAAAAGTACTTAAAACCCCAGAAAACACCAAAAACCCTAAAGACCCCTAAAAACAATAAATATTCACTAAAACCCCATAACCCCCTATGAAAAACCCTAAGGAGATGGATTCTCCCTCGTGCGGCAATGGCCTCTGGCCCGAGGTGCGCGGTGGGCCTCCACTATTGGCAGTGTGTAGATGGTAGTCATCTCTGCCCCTCCCCCTCCAGTGGGGAGTGCTGGTCTCTCTTCCCGTTCATATCTTCTCTTCACCCCTTCTCCTCGCTTGATCTGGTTCCCCCCTTTCCTCTGATTCGGAACATTCCTAGGGTTCCTGATCTGTTCATGGGATGTCCTTAGCTCCCCCACTCTCTGTTGAAGTTCCATGAGGCCTCCCCCCTCCTTAAATGGACACTGATCACGAGATTGCACAATGGTCGACCTTCGGTTGTTGAATTTTATAAATTCATTTTTTGGATCATGGGGTGTCCATGATCATTCGATGGTATGGATTATGGATATCTTCCATATTATTATCCATTTTTCTTTTGAAGAAGATCTGATTCAAGGTTGGTCCTCAGCTCCTCGTTCTTACAATGGATTCAGATTCTTTATTTTCGATAGAGTTCGATCTTCCCATGAAGCGTGACTCCCCTTCTACGGCTCTTGGTGTTCGTTTCCCTGATATTCCTTTAACTTTTCAAAATACATCTATTTTTTGTATGTTGGAGAACCTTGTTGGGTGGTTCTTATGCGCTGATAAGAATATGCAGGCATTCTGTCACCCAGTCGCTCCAAGGGCCTGTTTTGAGGTTGATGTCTTAATGAAGCCGCTTGATTTTGTGTGGATCTCTGTCGGCGAGGAGATTCAATATAAGAAGCCGGTGGTTTATGAATCTTAGGTTGATTTTTGTGACTTTTACATGTTCTTGGGGCTTGTTATGGAGTATTGTAGGCGTAAGGGTTGGTGGGGGAAAATGTTTATGTCTGGCCAGTAGGTTTCTCAATCCCAGCCTATGAAGACACCTCCTATGGCTGCTGTGGATAGTATCACTCCTTTGAAGAGTAGTAAACATCTATTCTCTATTCTAGAAATTGATATTGTGGAATCCTGAGATGGTAGAAACATATGTTTGATGGACGCTGAGCAGGAGGGTGTGTCTGGTGCATGTGTCCCTCCTACTGCGGATTCACTGAGGGTGATGGGATCGGTGGAACTGTCTGGTGAGGGTCACCAGGTGGTCCAATCTTCACTAATGAAGGGAGGCAGAGTGGAGGGCCACACCTACAGTGACAATGGGGATCATAATTCTCATAAGAAATTTGTTTAATTCCTCGGTATCTAATGTGCTGGAGCATGAGCAGCAGGGTGGTGGTGAAGTAGTCCTCATTGTGGAAGGTGAGGAAAGCTTGTTGGATTCGGTGCAGGTTCCCTTATCTAGATGTGATGCTAGTAAGCAGACATAAGCAATGACTCCACCTCTGTGATAGGCTGACAAGGATGGTCTTGGGGTTGAGAATGGTAGGATGAATGGAAATGGATCACAGCTCTCTATCAATGTCATGCATGATGCAGATGGAAGTGTACAGTTGGAGATGGTCAAGGGTGGGGACATCCTGTTGAAGACTACCTGAAATCAGCCACCTAAAACAAAGGTCAGCGAGGTGTTCACTAGGTTGAGGGCTGATCTGGGGACCGAGACTAGTGTGCATGTTTCCCAGGCTGTAGGTAATGGGGGTGTCTTCACCAGGTCTTTGATGAAGGATCCTGACTCCTATGAACCAGTTCTGATCGCAGCGGACGCATCAGAGGAACTCGTCCACATTGGGTCACATGATGCTAAATTTGTTGAAGAGGGGATGATTAGGGACCATGAGTATAGGAAATACAAATGTTTGGTTCTAAAAGACATGGATTTGGAGGACCCTAATGTGATGAAAGTACCTGTGCAGATTTCTCTATTGCAGGAGGGAATGAAACCCTAGTGATCGATGTTTCGGGGGAGTTGCTTTGATGATGATTCTAGGATGAAATCCAACAAGGACCAGATTTTGAAGGACAAGGCCCTACTTGGAGATTTTTACTCTTTTAGGAAAGAAAACATTCCAGGGGGCCTCTCCAAGGATATTTTTCCACGTCCCGCATCTTGTTTACTCAATCACGAGGACACTGTTTTCCCTGTCTCGGAAAAACATGGTGATGTTGACACTGGAGTCCTGAAAGTGAGGAGGCCAAGGAAGGACTAATCTTCCTTTCCGATAACGGTATCTGTGCGGGCTTCCAGCAAAGCATTGAAGAACTCCTCTGGAAAGGTGGGGAGTCCTGCTAAGAAGCTGATGAATGTGGATCAGGTAGTGTTAAGGGAGTATTACACAAACTGCTTGAAGCAATATGACACTTTTGAAGGGGAGTCTGTAGACACTGATGTGGCCTCCAGTTATGGTGCTGAGGGAGACCCCCTAGTGCAGACTATGATGATGATGGTGTGGAAGGATGTTAGACCTTGTGCTGATGTTTTTCTTTGTTATTTTCTACTTTCTTCTCCCCTTTGGACTTTTTCTTTCCCTTTGTTTTACTTTTGAGGCTTTGTTTTTGGGTATGGGTCAATTGACCCTGCCCCTCCTCTATCTGTTGCATCTTTTTTTCTTATTAATAAATTTTAGGGGTGTTGGGAATAGCCTGGCCTCACATGTCTGCTGCCCAAAAGCCCCTAAAATTTCAATAAAGTACGAAAACCCCATAAAAACATGAAAACCAATCAAACCCCACTAAAATACCTTAAAACCCATAAAAACGGAAAAAACCCCTAAAGGAAACTAAAAACCCAATAAGACCCTAAAAGAGCCTAAAAACCTTAAAAACCAATAAAATCTATAAAAACCCTTAAAACACTAATAATTTCAAATTCATTTAAACCCCCTAAAAAATAAAATACTAAAAAACCCAAACACCACACAAAAATGTAAAATCCATAAAACCCTAAAATCCCTAAAAATCCAAAAACCCCTAAATGACAAAAACTCTAAAACCCAAATAATTCACAAAAGCCCCAAAAACCCATCAAAAAATAACAACCCTTAAAAATTACTATAAATAAATAAAAATATGAAAACCCCCTAAAATACCTAAAACCCCAAAAACCTAGTAAAAACGGATAAATACCCCAAAGAAATCATTATGTCCTAAAAACCATAAAATTCTCTAAAAACCCCCAAAAAAACCCTTAAAATACCCTAAAATCACTAAAATCCTAAAAGGCCCTAAAAACTGAAAAAACCAAAAACCCAAAAATACCCTAACACCCAAAAGATCACAAAAATACCCAAAAAATACAAACCCCTTTATGACCCCTAATATAACAGAAAGAAAAAAATCCCACAAGACCCTAAAAACCCTAAAAAGAATCTAAATTTCATAAAATCATAAAAGATCCTAAAATAACCATGAATCCTGTAAATGAATCTAAAATACTCTAAAACCCAAAAGTATATAAAAAACCCATAAAACACTTAAGGATCATAAAACCAACTAATCCAAAAATGAACCAATAAACCCTAAAAACACTAAAATACCCTAAAATACAATAAATCCTTAAAGACCCTAAAAACCCTAAAAACCCCTTAAAACCCCAATACTCCCAAAAAAACCAAAACCCCTAAAAATTCCATAATTTCATAACACCCTGAACACCCCTAAAAAACTTCAAAGACCATAAAAACAATAAATCTCTAAAATACTCAAGAATCACTAAAAACACTTAAAACCAAAAAAATACTAAAAATTAATAAAACACAAAAACCCATAAAAACAATAATAAAAACAAAAACATCAAATCCATAAAAACCCCTAAAACACTAATAATTTAAAAAAACTCTTATAACCCCCAATAAATCATCAAAAAACATAAATTCCAATACCCCCACAAAAACCCTTAAAATAAATAGTACTGAAAAAATATATCTAAACACACTAAACATCCGTTAAAATAATAAAAAAGATGAAAAATCAAAATCCCATAAAACCCTAAAAACCCTATATTCCAAAACAAAACCCCTTAAATACCATTAAAACCCCTAAAACACAAAAAAACACTAAAAACCCTAAAAATATAAAAACCAATAAAAAACCAAAACCCGTACACCCTAAACCATAAACCCTATCCCGAGAGCCCTATAACCTAAACCATTAACCCTACACCAATAACCATATACTTTACACCATAAGCTCAAAACCCTACACCCTATACACTATACTATACTCCCTAAATTCTAAACCATACACCCTAAACCATACACCCTACACCCTAAACCCTAAACCCCAAAAACCGTTAGAGAAACATAAAAACCCCAAAATGGCAGGAACCGTAAAAAACCTAAAACCCACAAGACACATATAAACCCCAAAACACCTAGAAACACTAAAAAACCTAAAAAATGCAAAAACATTAAAACTGAAAACCCCCACATAAAAACCCTAAAACCTTAAATAAGATAAAAAAACTAAAACCCCAAAAACCCTTAAATAGAAAAAAATCATAAACAACAATAAAACCCTAAAACCCTAAATAACTTAAAATTTCCTAAAAATTATGAAAAAAATAAAAACCTAAAACCAAAACCCTAACACCCACACCCTAAATCCTATACCCTATACCCTAAACCCAACACCGAAAACTCTATAACATACACCATAAACTCATTACACTATATAGAAAAAACTATTCCATACTCCCTATACCATAAAGCCTATATCCTGAACCCTAAATCATAGACCCTATACTATAAACCATAAACCCTATACCATACACCTTAAAATCATAAACCAATACCTTAAACACTAAACACTACACCATAAACCCTAAATAATAATATAACCCTACAAATTCCCTATACATACATAAAAATTATAAAGCCCCTCAAACACCCTAAAATACCCTAAAATATCCTAAAAACTCTTTAAAAACATAAAATACTACAAAAACCTAAAAATATTAAAAAACAAAAAAAACAACCATAAAACCATTTAATATCCTAAAAATACTAATGTATCTTTGAAAAAATGTCATTTCTCCCTATTGTGGACTCTCTCTTGTCACTATTCTTCCATGGGATTCCTTTAAGAATCCTCTATGGCGGCTTTCTTCTCCGATCATCTGCTTCATCCCTCCAACTTTAGCCTCCTCTCTCCCTCGGAGAGGGAACCACATTTCTGTTGTGGTGGCAGTCTTCATTTACGGAGGTGAGATCTTGCAATTCTTATGGTATGATCTTATTAATTGGCTTCCTAACATAGATTCCTAGAAAAGGGATTCATTCTGGTGGATCGTCTATCTCAGTAAGGTGTTTGGACAGTTTTGGTGGAGGTGCGGAATGATGGGCCGACTTTCTTTGTCATCGGTGATACAATCCTCACATCTTCTTCCAAATTCGAGTTTGGGAGAGTTTTAATGGATTTCCTATTATGATGGATTAAGGAAGATGTAGAGGTCATTGCGTCATCTTGGTAGTGGCATGGTCAGTCATGTTGTGTGGGAATTTAGAAATATTTGTCACCAGTTTTCTCAAAAGATGTAGTTCCGTGATTGATATAGTTCCTCATCTTTGTCTTTGTTTTATGCAGTTGTTGAAGGGCTGTGTAAGATGTGTTTCATCTGGTTTTTATGTAGTTATGTGGTTTCCAGATGTGGAAATGTTTTTTCCTTGGACTTATTATCTTTATGAAGTTCTTGGTTGGATATTTTGGCATTTATGGATCTGTTGTTCACAACATCTGTGGATGGTTGTTTTGTGTTTTCTCTTTGGTTGCTTCACTAGTTGTTGTAGGTTTTGTTGTGATCCACTAATTATGCTTGTTGATGGTATTTATTCGAGATGTTGGGAGTTGTAAGTTCATGATGTATTTAATATTGGGTAGCTGTAGGGGTTTTTTGGATATGGGGCTAAACTAGAATTTATTGGTGCTGTAGAATGGTTCTAGGCATGGCTACTAGTTTTCCATTGTTTATGACTATGATTTTGGGTGTGAAATAATTAAAGCTAACTAGCTAGGAAGTGTTGGATATTTGAAAATAAGCTATTGGGTGATGGATGCTACTTGGATAGGTACAGTTGAAGAAGGTGCTAGTTGTTGGATACTAAGATGTTGGATGTCGGTTTCCTCATGGGTAGGATGTGATGAATTTGATGTATATTATTTTGGTGCTGGTGGATTTGTTTTGTTGGTGGTGGATCTTCCTGGCGCGGAGATACTGGATTCTAGAAACTGTGATGCTGGATTACGACCACTTCTTATGTGGGAGGTGTTGAAGGTGATGATTTTGTGTTTCCATTGTGTATGGTTTTCTGTGTCCTTTTTGGGGATTTTGATGGTGGTTTTGGTTCTTTAGGGTGTCCCGGTTTTTGGGTGCTGGTCAATTGACTCTGCCCCTCCCTTGTCAGTTGTGTCTTTTTTCTAATAAATTGGGTGGGGTCAGGAATAGCCTGGCCCTATGCCTTCCATGTACTAATGCCTCCAAAAAACTGAAAAATCAGATAACCCCAAAAACCCAAAACTCCCTAAAATACCAAAAATACCATAAAACCAATAATAAAATCAATAAATGAAAAAAAATACCATATAGACCCATAAACCACTATAAACATTAAATCCTTAAAAAACTATAGCACCACCAAAACCATAAAAAGGACATAAAAACACAAAATAATCAAGCCTGAGAATGTCCATAACAAATAATCCTGAAATAACCCAAAACCATAGACACACTAATAATAGAATTAAAACCTACAAAAACATTAAAAATCCTAAAAACCCAGAAAACCCAAAAATCCCAAAGAACCCCTTAAAACCACAAAAGGCCAATGAAACCTTAAAAGAACCTGAAACCTGTTAAAAGACCCTAAACCACCCTGAAATCACATAAAAATATGAAAACCCCATAAATACCCAAAAAATCATAAGTCATTATAAAAACATTAAAAACACCAATAACTACTATAATAGAAGAAATCCTATAAACCCCCAAAAAAATTTAAAACTAATGAAACCCTAAAATCTAGAAAAAAACCCTAAATATCTTAATATAAATTAATGGCCCTAATAAACCCAAAAATTCATAATACACCCTAAAATTTCCAAAAAAAATCTGGAAAGATATTTAGATACCCAAATGACCATATAACCCCTAAAAGCCTAAAAATTTTAACACCCCATGCTTCCACAGTGTGCTTCTCTTGAATTATACAATATCGTGTGATGTACGCACCACCATGTTTAAGAGAACCATGACATATCAATCTATCCAATTGAAAGGAGGTTATAAATAGTAATAACATCATTTTGAATTTTATATAAATCCCATACAATTTTAACATTCATCTTTGGTGTTTACTTGACATAATATAAGGACAAATTCAATTTTTAGATAAAAGATGTATTTTTGAAAAAAATGCAGTTTTCTGACCTTTTAGTGGAGAACTATTTCTATTCCAATATTTGACACTTTTATTTGTTGAATTCGATTAAATTAAATTCATCATAAGAATCGGGACATAAAAATTTAGTTTTGATAAATTCTTGTTGTTTTTTTTGATAACTTTCTTATTTTGATGATTGGTGAAACATACTAAATTTTAATTAAAAAAAACTTTTTAAATCAACAAAATTTATATTGTTAAATTATAAATTTGAATGGTTTTGAAGTATAATTAGATTATATTTTTATCATTGAATCCAATTTTGGTCATTGTAAGTAATTTCACATTTAAATTGGACAAAAACACATATCAATCCTTTGATAGTTTTTACTTCTCAAAAACCTGGTTTCTGGTTTTGACAACGGGACATAATTTTAAATTAATTAATAAAAATTATATGTTTTGATTTTGGTAAAAGAGAAATCATTTTTGTATTTGGAATATCAAAATTTTCTTAGGGTAAATATTTGGTATTTTTCAGAAAACATTCAATTTTTGATGAATATTGAAAAACACTACGTTTTTGTTTAAAAACCGAATTTTTATTTAAATAAGTATTTATTTTATTTAAATTAATGATAAGTCAAATTATATACATAATACCTATAAAATATTAACTTAATTCATTGGGCTGATTTTTTGATAAAATTAAATGTATTAAATTTTATTTATTTTTTTAACGTTTTTACCCACCTTCTAGGAACATTAGTAAATTTGCATAAAACACAATTTTTCCTATTCTGTGAATTCAATAAAAAAATCCAGGAGGCACGGTTTAAATTAGTATGTAAAATGTTTTTCAATATGAATAAAATAATTTTTGGTGAATAGTAACTTTTGGCACTTATTTACCACGGTTAAATGTAAATAGAATAATTAATGATAAAAATGATTTTATAATTAGCCTAACACATATCCTAGTTCAAATAGATGAGTGTTTTTATACCAAAAAATATTATTAATAAAATATGATCCTCTTTGGTCCACATGGATTATATTAGGACATTTATTATTATATTATTTAAAGAAGAGTTAAAAGTGTTAAATTCATGTTTTTATAACTAAAAATTTTATAATATAGGGTTATACATAAGAAAAATTCAACTATAAATATTCATTCCTATATCATGATATTTTATTTATTATATTTAGAAATTAAATAATTAAATTTATTTATGACACAATGATGATGCATTAATTACCTTAGTAATAAAAGATTAAAATAATTGATATTATAAATATCTAAACACATGTAAAATGATACTTTTTATGACTCTCAAAAGAACCTAATACTAAATAGTGTAAAAATTGATATAAATGAGTTTTTAAAACAAAAATTATATTATTATATGATATAATATTACTAAAAATCTAAGGATTGGCCAATGGAAATATTAAATGATAGATATATAATTAATGAACAACTTGAGGTTCTATTGGCTGTTTATAGTATGTTTGTTAACAATATAGTGTAAGAATACAAGAAGACATGGTAAAAGATAAACTAATTAACTAAGAGGGAAATCTAAAAGATAAGATTAACTTGGTGACCTAAACTTGTCTAAAACCAATTGGTTGAAGAGATATAGACCCATCCACACCTTATCCTTGAAATAAATATATTTTGAGCCATTATAATCTTAAAATGATTATATAATAAAATAATATTTCAAGCTTTTATAAAGTTACCATCACATCTCTTATAAAAGTGCACTTTCCCTTATCTTAATTTCACACCTCCAAATCCATTTGGATCAGCCAACTCCTGCTAAAATATCATCGCAATTGCATTCATTTCAACCTATAGGCCTTAATTTTTTAGAAAGCCAACCTAAGGTGCACTTTTGATCAAATTAAAAAGACGCACCCGAAGAAGAGGAAATAATTTCACCACATCTTTCAAAGTTATTTTCTTCTTCCACATACTCTTTCATTTGTTTTCATAAAAAAATAATAACTCCAATACCTTATACATATTTTGATGTTATTATAAATATGGTAAAACTATATTAATTATTCTATCTATCCTATAAATTACAAAGTCACCATACATGTGTACGTACGACATACTGTCTCCACGTTGTGGTGTAGTTTTTTATTTAAAAAATACTTATTTGGATGGGTATAGTAATGAGTTCAATTTATGTCAATAAAAAATAATAAATTTAATTATTCTTTAAATATGATTTACTATCCTATTACATATGACTATACAATCAATTGAATGATATTGTCGCTCGTGCGTACGTACAGATTACCGTCTTAAAAAACGTAATAAGACTCATTCCCCATCATAACCACTCAAGAATAATTTTCTTCTGATGATTTAGAAATTTCGTTTAATAACATAATATCATTCTTAATAGGAATCAAATTCATCCTATACATAAATAACATGACTTACGTAACAAAGCATATAAAGTAAAATGAATCAGTTAACAACCAAAACAATGATACTATTGAAATATCATTAACAATGAAATATTAAAATATCATATATGATATCATATTTATGTATTTGGTTCTTTTATAATTTAATAACAATTATTTCACCATTATATGTGAGGTTAAACTACCTTATACTATGGAAAAGCACAAGGTTTGTGGTTTTCATGTCACTTTTATTCCCATGAGATTCATGCTATATTTGACACTATTATCTTTTGTGTGGTGTATGTACTACCCATGATTGTATTCTTTATGTAATATATATCAATTTATTTATATTTACATCATCAATGTATGATCCTTCTTTCCTGGGGTGTATGTTTAGTAAGTTACCAAATCGATAAAGGAATTATATATTTCAATTTCCACTCATTCGATTTTACCCAAACTTCATTGATTATTATACTCCAAGATTATGTGTGAAATCAGTATTTATTTACTTATTTTGTAATTTCCACTACCATTTCAATGGATATACTTTTAATACACATAATAAATCCCTAGATAAATTCTCAAGTCATCGATATGATCTTTATAAGAGTAATATTAACTCAATTTCTATTCATTGAGTTAAACATCCATGTAATTGGTGTAATTTTTACAAGAATATGTTTGAATTCACTCTGATTTATTTACACTAAATATACAATCATAGTGAGTTTATTTATATTTTTCACACATAATTAGGTAATTGATTTATCCTTAACCTAAGTATACGGTCTTTATAATGTATTTTATCCTTACATTCATTTCATTGGGACTATTTATTTTTATGCGCCAATTCTCTTTTATATGGTTTATTTACTATTACTTGACATAGTATATCATGAATAACTTCATTTTCATGAATAATAACATTTTCATTACCTCAATTATTTTTATTCATGAATTTCTCATTTGATTAGGAACTATATCTAAAATATCATTTTAAATGTTTTAAATATTTATTCTTATAAATCTTTTTCATTAATGTCCATGTTTTAAAAATGGTTTTATGGACTTATATATATGGACATTAATGTTTTAAAATTAAAATTCCTTTTAAAATTTAAAAGTGTTATGGGACACTTTGATTTAGAAATCATTTTTAAACGGCTTATTGATAAATTGTTAGTCTTTTAAATGTTTTCAAGAATAAGGGAGACATTTATCTCAAATAGTTTTGATGATTATTTTAATCTATGTCAATATCCTTCATTATTCTATATTGAGGTTGATTTATTAAAATAAAATATTTCATGTTGTATTTTAGGAGTAATGTTTGACTGTGGATGTGCAATATTTATACCATTAATTGTTTGTAGTTAAAATATTGACATTTTGTGTGCTAGTTTTTATAAAAATGTTTAGAATATGTTTCAAAATTTTATATAAGAAAATAATTGGAATTATTAAGTGATGGGTGGAGCCCTCTATAGATCCTCAATGCATCGTTAGGTCTCATGAGAAAAAACTAGTGTCTTGGCACAAGGCCATGAAAAAATATTATTTGTAGTCATGGCGTGAGGCCTTCACTATGTGGTTATGATGTCTGTCATTATTCATTCCATCATTATGAAATTGGATATTGATATTGCCTATGATTATTATACTAGTTGAATATCCATGTGAATAAGTAAATGTAATTATTCGATTTATCATTTCCATATTATTCTTATGTTTATGTTTAAAAGGCGTGTGTTTTATTCTTATACATCTCCTTAAATGATTATGATTATTTATGATAGTTACAACTCTATTGTTATCCCTACAGAGCATCTAAGATCACCACTTTCTTATGTTTCCTTTTCCCAGGATGTGAAGAATTATATTTTTTTTAACATATATGGATAGACCAACAAATATGAGTGTGTTAAAATCTGGAACAATATGTTTTTTATTTATTTCAGGATGAAATTTATAATTTATGTATGTATCTAGTACTTCCAAGGAAACTAAACTAATCAGTCTTTTGAGACTTGATCTCTTGAGATCATGCCAATGTTTTTTAATAATGAACCAACTCTGGGTAACTAGGGCTAGGGAATTATAGTAGGTATCTGAGAAAATTTAGTACAAACAATGGAAACTAGATTTAGAAAAACTCTAATTAGGAAACATTACCCTAAGATATACTTTGGAGATTAGTACATAAGAACATCCACATTTTTTTGGTAATGTAATATAATGTGGGTTTTCGAAGAAATATATCCCTTTATAGAAACGAGAAGGTAGAGGTGGCTCTGGGATATATTTACCTAGGGGTTAAACCCGAAAACACCACTTTGAGCTGTACATGAATGGGAACTGGTGCACAGAAATGGGCCTTGATGTACTGTAGGTTACGACAATCCTGGGTGATATGCATAAGATTATTCACATTTTCATTACAATGAAATTTGAAGGATTTTAATATAACATGAGACTAAATAACCTTGGTTAATCCTAAGGTGTTTTATATTGAAAATAAGGTGTCATGATATTCTCTAAATGATTTTTATGACTATTTCTACACACACAATGGTTTCTAGTTTTAGAGATTGGCTGGATTCCAATGAAGACATAGTAAAATTGAACATGATGTACAAGGTGGGAACCATTGTGGAAATGAGAAACGAAATAGATTGTTAATATGAGTAATAGATATCTTGTTCTTAAAGAATAAGTTTTCCAAAAATATGATCAACAACTTATGTATTAACCAACTCCCGGACTCAACTAATTAGAGAAAGGTGGTAAATGATAAGGGCTCCAGCAGTGGAGACCATGGAGAAAAGAATGCTTAATTTCCATCATACAACAAATGTGGAAGGAGACACCTAGGAAAGTGTCTCAATTTAACAAAGAAATTATTTATTTATCAGAAAGAAGGAAATAATGTAAATAATTTCCAAGGAAAAATGAAGAGTACTATGGAAGAAAATAAAAATGATCCCAAGAATCCGTTAATAGTAATTTTCCATAAATTTATGAGACCTAGACATTACCCGAGTGAATTTCTTATTCAATATGGTATCCTCTTGGTCAAGGAAGAACCTATGTGGAAATAAATGGATGGAGAAATGTTTAAATGTATTAGTGCCCTTTGTTGATGGGATCACTTTGGATGATATTTATCTTGTATGTGTAACCCTGCAGTTGTAATGTGAAAATTTTATTTGAGGAAGAATTCTCTTTTCATTGTGGATATAGTTATAAATAACCATTTCGGTTTATATGATCCTTGAATCTGAGGAAATTACTAGTTATTAACTGTTGGGATGAAAATTTAGGGTATGAGATAAAATTTGTGTTAAAATAATGTTATAGTTATTTTGAAGAAATTATATCATTTTGGGAATGTTATAAAATATAGTTTTTGAAAAAAGAAAACTCGCAGACTGTGTGACAACCCATCTCATCGAACCAGGCTTCAGGAATAAAAATCACAACCAAAGTGAAAATAGTATTTATCACCTACCACTGGAATACTTTAAGTATCTGGTTAGTGTGACTAATTAATTTTAGTTAAATGATTTTATTGATCAATAATATGTTTTTATCTTATTTTTTTCAATGGATATCTATAGTATAGGGAAATGATTTAGTGATTAAGTGATAAATGTTATTTTGGAAGATGTTCGCTCTGTTGGGAACACTATATGCCTAAGGAAAATAGAATACTATAGGATTTCATTTGAGGTGAAGTGGGGGATTTTTATCTTTGTTTTTACTGTGGACTTATAGTGATTTAGAATATTTATGGAAATTATAAACCTATCATAGAGAATATGTGATTAGATTAATTAAATATAAGTATGTGACTTTAAGAGTATTCAATGTTATTTGGAAATAAAATTTAATATGGAAGACTACTTAATCAAATTCTTCTGAGTTTTGGGATTCAATAATAGTTTGGATTATATTGAAGGATTCTAAGGAATTTTTTTATTGAATGGTATTTATTGAACTTTGGGTATTGTTGGTTTAATTTTGTAAATTAAGATTATAATTTCTTTCTCTAAAGAATTAACCATTTGGGGATCATCTAATTTTATACTAAGCATTTTGGTTTTGGTTAATCTCTAAAGAAAGGGGAAATATATTGTTCATCATTGTGGATTATGTGATTCTCTGTAAGTTGATTCTAGCGCTTCAGGTGTAACAAAGTCCTCTTGAATACACATCATTTGGGGTGAATGTTTAGTTTGTGGTAGAAATTAGTTAAAGAATGAATCCTAATTTTCAGGTATTTTTTTCTTATTCTATGAAGAAATTAATTTTTAAACATTATGGAAAGGTTCTTAAACCCTAAAAATTGGTTTTCTAATACCTTACCTAATTCATCATAGATTTATGGCTTCGAGGCCCTCAATTTTCCATTCAATTATTTTTTATTTATGACCTCAATCACTCCATATAAATATTTACATTTTTCCTCCAATTATAATTTCCACCAATGTTCTCCTATTCTTAATCCTAATTTTGTGGTGGTTTTTTCATTTCACTTTCACTCTTATTTAGACTAAAATTTATTAACCCTATTTCTGATGTGGGTTTTCCACAAAGGTATTTTCTATTTTTTACCTTTTATTTTTGAAGAACAATTTCAAATTAAAAGGATGCAATTTATTGATGGAGGGATAATGTAGTACCCCCAACTTCTACGGTATGCTTCTCTCTGAATATTACAATAATGTGTGATGTACGCGACACCGAGTTCAAGCACACCATGACCTATCAAACTATCCATTTAAAAAGTAGTTATGAATATTAATAACCACATTTTAAATTTTATATATATCCCATATAATTTTAACATTTATATTTTGTATTTCATAGATATAATATAATGAAAAAATCATTTTTTTCAGATAAAAGAAGTATTTTTCAAAAAATGAAGTTTTCATCCTTTTAAGGGAGAACCCTTTATAATACAATATTTGACACTTTTATATGTTAAATTTTATGAAATTGATAACTTTCATATTTTAATGAATAGTGACAGACAACAAATTTTAATTGAAAACAAATTTTTTAATCAAAATAATTTTTAGTGTTAAATTATACATTTTAATAGTTTTTAAGTATAATTATATAATATTGTAATCATTTAATCCAATTTTGGTCATTGGAAGTAATTTCACTTTTTAATTGGACATAAACACATATCAATATTTTTATAGTTTTTACTTATAAAAAACCCACTTTCTGGTTCTAACAATGGGAATTAATATTAAATTTATTAAAGAAACTTATATGTTTTAAATTTGGTAAAACAATATGTCATTTTTGGATTCAGAATATCAAAATTATCTTAGGGTAATGTTTTGTTATTTTTTGGAAAACATTCAATTTTTTACGAATAGTGGAAAACACTTCGTTATTGTTTAAAAACCGACTTTTTATTTAAATAATTATTTATTTTATATCAAGTAAATTTAATTCAAAATAGATACATAATACCTATATTAGTTCAAGTTAATTCATTGGAGTCATTTTATAATAAAAATAGATGTATAAAATTTTATTGAATTTTGTAACGTTTTTTACCCACCTTTTAGGCATGTTAGAAAATTTGAATAAAACGTAATATTAACGCTTCTGTGAAATGAATTAAAGAAATATAAGAGACATAGTTGAAATAAGTAAGTAAAATAAGGTACGATAAGAAGAAAATAATTTTTGGTGAATAGTTACTTTTTTACTTTTATTTACCACGGTTAAAATTAAATAGGGTAATTGAAGGTAAAAATGATATTATAATTACCCTAAAAAGGTACTAATTATATTGGATAAGTTTTTTTCAATTGAAATCGAACTTATGAATAAAATATGATTTACTATGGTCCACTTGGATTAGATTAGGACATTATTAATATTTTATTTAAGGAATAGTTAAAAGGTTAAAATTCAAGTTTTAATAACTAAAACATTTCTAATATATGGTTATAAATAAGATAAATTCAACTATAAATGTTCATTAAAATGAAAAAAATATTTCCTACATCATGGTATTTTATTTATAATTTTTAGACATTACATATTTAAATTTATTTATGACACAATGATGATGCTATAATAACCTTATTAATGAAAGATTAAAATATTGATATTATAAATATCAAAATAATTGTAAATTGAAACTTTTGATGCATTAAACGAATTTTATAGAATAATTAAAAATTCTAGGGTTGATTTGATGACTTTTTTTTCGAAGTAATCATGCTGTTATGACTTTGAAAAAAAAACATACACTAAATAGTGGAAAAATGGACATAAAAAAGTTTTTGAAACAAATATTATATTATTAAATGATTTAATATTCCTAGAAATATAAGGTTTGGCCATAGAACATATATAATTATATATATAACATTAATTAACCACTTTAGGTTCTATTAGTTGTTTATAGTATGTTCATTAACCATATAGTGTAAGAATACAAGAAGGCATGGTAAATGTTATACTAATTAACTAAGATTTAAATGTAAAAGTTAAGGTTAATAAATGACCTAAACTTGTCTAACCGTATTGGTTGAAGGGATTTACACCCATCCCCACCACATTTTATAAATAAATCCATTTGTATCAATTATAAACCGAAAATGATTGTATAATAAAATAATATTTAAAGCTTTTCCTAAAGCGGCCCTCACATCTCTTAGAAAAGGGTACTTCCCATTCTCTTAATTTATCACCTTCAAATCAATTTGTCTCAGCCAAACCATTCTCTGATATCCTCCCAACTACCGTCACCTCATCCTAAAGTCCATAAATTGATCATAATTCCAACCATTGGAGCCCTTTTGATCAAATCATAAGGAAGCACCTGAAGAAGAGGTAATAATTTCACCACCTCTTTCAAAGTTCTTTTCTTCTTCCACTTCCAAATTCAATGACGTTTCCATACCAAAAAAATAAATCATGTACCTTCTACATACTGAGATTTTATTATAAATATTATACAACCATATTCATTATTCTATCCATCCTATTAATGACAAAGTCCCCATACGTGTGTACGTACGGCATACCGTCTCCACGTCATGGTGTAGTTTGTTATTCAACAATTCATTATTTAGATGGTTATAATAATGAGTACAATTGATGTTAATAATAAATAAATCGTGATTAGGATTAATTATATATGATATATAATCCTATTACAAATGTTGTTGTCATAAATTGAATGACATTGTCGCTCGTGCGTTTGTACAGATTACCATCTCCAAAAACGCGATAAGATTAATTCCCCATTGTAACCATTCAAGAATAATTATCATATGATGAATTAAAAATAATGTTTAATAAAACAATATCATTCTATATATTAATCAAATACATCCTATACATAACAAAAATGTCTTATGTAACAAAACATATAATGGAAAACGAATCAGTTAACAACCAAAAGAATGATACAACTGAAATATCATTAACAAAGAAATATTAGAAGTTCATATATGATATCATATTTATGAATTTGGTTCTTGAATAATTTAATAACAATGATTTCACCATTATTCAGGAGGTTAATCTACCCTATACTAAATAAATATACATGTTAAGGGGTTTTCATCTCATATTTATTCCCGTAAGATTCATGCTATATTTTCCTATATTACCTTTTGTGTGGTGTAACTACTGTCAATCGGTTTTAAAAAAACTTCATTTGTTATTTTACTCCATGATTATGTGTGAAATCACTATTTATTTACGTATAATTTAATTTAAACTCCCATTTGTGTGGATATATTTTTGATACACATAATCTATCCATTGATAAATTCTCAATTCATCAATATGAACTTGATAAGGGTAATTTTATCTCAATTTAAATTCATTGAGTTAAACATCCATGTCGTTGGTGTTGTTTTTACAAGAATATGTTTGAATGTACTCTGATTTATATACACTAAATATCCAATACTATTGAGTGTATTTATATTTTTCCCTTATAATTATGTTATTGATTTATCCATAAACTATGGATAAGGTCTTTTTATGGGATTTCATATCTACTTACATTCCATTGAGACTTCTTTGTTGTTACACACCAATTCACTTTTATATGGTGTATATACTATAATTTGACATAGTATATCATAAATCCCTTTATTCTCATTATATTATAAATTATTTATTATCTAAATTATTTGTATTCAAGCATCTCTCATTTTTTCAGGAACTCTAACAAAAATATTATTTTAAATGTTTTAATGATTCGTTCTTCTAAATATTTCTCATTAATGTCCTTTTTTTAAAAATGGTTTTAATGATTTATTTATAATGAAATTATTGTTTTAAAATTAAAATTACTTTTAAAAAATTCAATTTCGTATGATACACATTGATTCAAAATTCAATTTTTAGCGGATTCTTGGTAAATAATGATAATTTTAATTGTTTTCAATAAAAAGAGGGATATTTATCCCAAATATCTTTGATGATTATTTTCCTCTATGTCAATATCCTTCATTATTATCTATTGAGGTTAATTTATTATAATACAATCGTAAATATTTTACTGAATGAGTTATGTTTGACTATGTATGTGATATTTTGATACCATTCACGGTTTGTGGTTAAAATACTCACATTTCATATTCTAATTTTAATACGAATGTTTATATTATGTTTCAAACTATGAAAATGAGAAATGCACTAGACATAGTATGTGACGGTTGGAGTCCTCTATATCTCCTCAATGCATTGGTAGGTCTCATGAGACATACTAGTTTGTTGGAACATGGCCTTGAAAAAATATTATTTGTAGTCTTCGAACGAGGCCTTGACTTTGTGGTTATGATGACTCGCATTATGCTTTCCATCATTATGAAATTTTCTATGGATATTACAAGTGATTATTCGACTAGTAGAGTATCTATGTGAATAAGTAAATGGAATTATTCGATTTATCTTTTCCATAATATTATGAAGTATATTTTTAAAAGGATTGCGTTTTAGTCTTATACATTTCTTGTAATGTATATGATTATTTTGATAGTTCCTGCTATATTGTTATCCCTACTAAGCATCTGAGCTCACCCATTTCTTATGTTATATTTTCCTAATATGTGAAGAAGTATATTATGTTTAGCCAACAGGGATAGGCCAACAGATATGAGTGTGTTCAAAGGGGGAACAAGGTCAATTTTATTTATTTCATGATGAAATTTAAAATTTATGTATGTATCGAATACTTACAAGGCTACTAAACAAATCTGTCCTTCGAGACATGATCTCTTGAGATCATGCCAATGATATGTAATAATGCACCGACTCTATGTAAGTAGGGTCAGGGAGTTTCTAAATTATAATAAAAGCACCAACCCCCTAAAAGTTCATAACCTCCCCCCAATTGTTAATACCCGTAAATACCCATAATAACCCTAAAACCCCTAAAAACCATAAAACCCCCCACAACACCAAAAAACACCTAAAAACACCTAAAACCACCAAAACAATAAAATATCCCTAAATCCATAAAAATATATATAAACCCTAAAACCCATAAAACCCTAAACACCTAGAATCCTTAAAACCAATAAAAAACCAAATATACCATAAAAACCATGAAACAATACAAAAAATCCTAAAATCCTAAAAACATTATAAAATCCCTAAAAACACTAAACCATATACCCTGCACCATAAAAACTGACCCCTAAACCCTATACCCTATACCCAAAACTATATATCTCACACATAATACACTATACCCTACTCCCTAAACCCAACACCTTACACCCTATACGGTATACCATACACAGTAAACCCTTCACACTACACCTGAAACCCTATATCCAACACCCAACACCTCAAAACCAACACCCGACACCATAAAACAAAATCTCAAACCCTAAACCCTACATCCAAAACAATGAAACTTATACAATAATCCCTAAATGGCCCAAAAAAAACTTTAAAACACTGAATTAACCTAAAACCCATAAAGACACTAAAAACCATAAAACCCCTAAAAACCCTAAAACACCCTAAAACACCTTAAAGTCTAAAATACCCCTAAAATCCATAAAATAACCAAAAGGACCCTTAAACCCTTAACCCCCTAAAAACTCTAAACCCCTAAAAAATCAAAAAAACATGAAAAAACTATGACCCTAAATAATTCATAAAATCGTAAAAACCAAAAAAACCCCAAACCCCAAAAATCAAATAAAGCCCCTAAAACCACTAAAAACAAAAAAAATTAAAGAAAAATATAAAATCCTAATACCCTAAAATCCAAAATCCCTAAAATCCATAAAAGACCCAAGAAATCCAAAAAACCATTAAAAGACTATAAATCACAAAGGACGATGATTGTTGTATGGATGTGCTGGATTCTGGTCTTTGCGAGTCTGGATACTGGTTGCTGCTTGGTGGTGAGCTGCGGAATATTGGTGATGGTGAGGCTTGTGTTTTTTATGCTTGTGGTTTGGTGATGTTGGTTGCTGGTGGTTCTGGATGTTGGTTGCTGCTTGGATGGGAGGTGCTGAAGCTGCAGTTTATGGTCGTACTGCTGCTGGATGTTGTTTTCTATTTGAGTTTGGATGTTGGTCATTGGTTAGCTATGAGGTGCTGGATGCTGGGATGCTGGATGGTGGTGGTGGCTTCTTTTCTTTGTGTTTTTTTTTGTTCTTGACTTTTTTTGGGTCTTTTTTCTGGGGTCGTTAAGGGTTTTTGGGTGTGGGTCGATTGACCCCTCCCCTCCCTTGTCTGTTGAGTCTCTTTTTCCTTATAATAAATTTGGGGGGGGGGGGGTCGGGAATAGCCCGACCCTCGCATCTTCTTTTCCAAATCCATTAAAAGATCCTAAAGGGCCCTATAAATCCACAAAAAAAACTCCCACCCCCCGTTAAACACTAAAAACAATAAAACCCAAACCCCCCAAATCCCTAAAAACACTAATACCCTAAAACCAAAAATCCTAAATAAACAAAAAACAGATAAATATCCCTTAAAAATCCCAAAAAACATTAAAAGTAGTAAAAAACGCTTTAATACCTCTAAACCCCAATAAAAAACCTACAACCCATAAAAACACAAAAAACCATAAAACCCACTAAAAAACCATAAAACATATAAAAATACTAAAAAGCCTATAAACCTAAACAAACATTAAAACACCATAAAATCAAAAAAAAATCATAAAAACCCTAAAAGAAATTAAAACACCTAAATGTATATAAAACCTTAAAAGAACAAAAAAGAACCTGAAAATAGTAAAAGACAATAATAGAACCTAAAAACCTAAAAAATATAAAATAGCATAAATCCCTTGAAATCCAAAAACCATTAAAAACGCTAAACAATACAAAAAACCCCTAAATCCCATAATCCCCTAAAAACCCGAAAAACTCAAAAATCCCATACAACCTCCCATAAATATACCCTAACACATAAATAAAATAAAAACCCTATAAATCCTAAAAATTACTAAAAATAAATAAATCCCCCTAAAATTACATAATCATAAAAACCTAAAACCCCTTAAACCCTACCATAACAGACACTAAAGCCCTTTAAATACGTAAACAACTTTACAAACAAAAAATACCATAAACACCATAACAATATAATATAAATCCTAAAAACCAGAAACCCATAAAAGACCTAAAGAACCAGAAACCCATAAAACACCCTTAAAACCCTAAAACCAACCAAACCAACCTAAAACCCAAAAAACCACTAAAACCCATAAAATATAAAAAATACCAACACCTAAATGAACCAAAAAACCAAAACCCCCAAAAAACCTTAAAATACCTTAAAATACCCCAAAAAGATCTTAACATGCCTAAACCCCTGTAAAAACGTAAAACCATAAAACCCTAAAACCCCAAAAACCCCCTAAAACCTTAGAAAACCCTAAAAATTTATAAAAATTCATAAAACACTAAAACCACCTAAAATTCCCGAATAACATAAACTCGTGAAATTACATTACAGCCTCTAAAATCCTTAAATCCCTAATAAATCCTAAAACTACTAAAATCCTAAAAAACACTCATAAAAACAGGAACCCCTAGGAAAACCCTAAAAACCCCCAAACCCATAAAAACCATAGAAAACCTGAAAACCATAAAATACAATAAAAACCATAAAACCAAAAAACCCATAAAACATTTGAAAACCGTAAAAACCAAAAACCCATAATATCTAAAAGGAACAAAAAATACTAAAAACCCTTAAATCCATTAAAAACCCTAAAACCCCTATAACCCATAAAAGACCTGTATAAGACCATAGAATCCCTAAAATCCATAAAATACCTAATAGACATTACAAACCATAAACACCCAAAAAGAAATTAAACCCCACTTTAAAAACACTAAAAATCCATAAAAACACATTAAATACCCTAAACACCTTTAAAACCATAAAAACCCTAAATCCAAGAAAAAACCTAAAACCCCAGAAAATTAGAAAACACTAAAACCCCCTAAACCTATAAAATAATTTTAAAAACCCAAAACCCCTAAAAGTCTCAAAAATCTAAAAAATAATAAGGTCCCACCAAAACCCTAAAAGAATATAACACCCCTAAAAATCCTAAAGGAACCCAAAATCCAGGAAGGACCCAAAAATATATTTAAAACCCTAAACAACCCTGAAATCCCTAAAGGAACCTAAAAACCCCTAAAACACATAATGGAACCTAAAAACCACTAAAAACCCTAAAATACCATAAAACCCCAAAAATACATTAAACCGCCTAAAATAATAAACAACCCTAAAAACCCTTAAAGGAACATAAAACCATAAAACCAAAAAATTAAAACGCTAAAAAGATACTAAAAAACATTAAAAACATAAAATACCTTATAAACCATTGAAACGTTAAATTTCACTAAAATAATAAAACCATAAAATTCCTAAAAACCAAAAATCCCATAAAATTCTAAAACCACTAAAAATCCTAAAAACCCCTAAAACATGATAAATCCCACTAAAAACCATAAAACCCCATAAAACATGAAAACATATAACAAACCAAAAACCCTAAAAAACAATATAAGGCCCTAAAATTAATGAAACCCCTAAAAACAATAAAAATCCAAAAAACCAAAAAAAACGTTATTACCAAATCTCAAAATACTTCAACAAAAACTGTATACCCAACCCCATAATCCTTAAACATTATACCTTAACTCATATACCCTGCACCCTTAACCATAAACCCTACTCCATAAACCATAGACCCCACACCATAAATCATGTACCCAATGGCCCAAACTAAATACCCTACACCCTAAACCCAAAACCCAAAACCCTAAATTCTATAAAACAACACAAAAACCACATAAAAATAAAAAAGGCCCCTATAAATCTTTGAAACTATAAAAATTAAAAAATATACATAAAAACCATGAAAATTACTTTAACAAACCCAAAAACCCCTAAAATACCTTACGAAACCCCCCAAAACCAAATAAAACAAAATAACCCTAAAAACACTAATATATATATATAACCCAAAAATTTTAAAAAATCATTTAAACTCTAAAAAACTACTAAAATCCCTAAAACATCAAAAATACTACAAATCAACAAAAACCCCTAAAATATCCAAAAAACCTATAAACCCAAATAAACCATAATCCCCCTTGAAGAACCCTTAAAATATTAACAAACCTTAAACCCTTAGAACTATAAAAACTACTAAAACCAAAAAAAACAATAAAAATAAGAAAATATATAATAATACTATAAAACACTAAAAAAATTAAAAAATCCTTGAAAATCACTAAATGCAACAAAACAATAAAAACCCAAAACGTCACTAAAATCCCTAAAACTCCTAAAACCCCCCCAAAAACCCTAAAATCCATAAATCCCTAAAAAATCCTAAAAACACAAACACACTATAAATCCAAAAAATAATAAAAACCCAATAACGACCCCAAAACCCATTAAAAACATAAAATTACCAAAATACTTAGAACCCCTAAAAATCTAAGATCATTTATACCCTCTAAAAATCTTAAAAGGCCCTAAAAGGCCCTAAAATCACTAAAACACCTGAAACAGTACAATCCCTTGAGACCACTTAACGACATAAAACACCTAAAAATAGTAAAAACCCATAAAACAGTAAAAACAACTAGAAAACCTAAAAACCCCTAAAAACATAAAACCCATAAAATAATCAAGAAAAACCGAAAATTGGGTCCTCCTATAGAAGAATTATTTCTAAATCTAAATGGGGGGTCTCAAGGCATTCGACTTTGAATTTTTGGAAGACCACCTGGCTTGATCGACCCATCCGTGAATCTATCCAGCCCCCTCAGAATTTTAAGCATTGGTACATCGCAGATCTCAACAATAACATGAGCGAGATTGAAATAATTCTGCCGCAAAATATTATCACACAAATACAAAATTACAGCTTCATGGATATGGACTTCATTATTTGGAATCCCAATATGTTTGGGTTGTTGAGTGTGAAGAAGTTTTATCGGTTTGAATGTGAGCTGGGAATTCAACCCCCTGCTTAGCTCCCTAAATTTTGGAGGCCCTTCATTCCCCCTTCTAGCCACCTTCTAATGTTGAAAATTTGGTGAAATAGATTTCCAGTTCAAGAGCAGTAGAAAAGTGCTGGGAGGTGCTTGGCCTTTGATTTCCTGATCTGTCTTCAGGATGAGGAAAATCTGCAGCATATTTTCCTTAATTGTCGATTGGCTCCTGGTCTTTGGAAGTATTTGCAGGGCATTTTCCAGCTGAAAATCTACATGGACATCACGTTGTATTCTATTTTCAGTAGTTTTGTCGGTGTGCAATGCAGTCAAAAGGTTTCCAACATGCTTCTTGCTACTACTACGGCCCTTGCTGCTTTTGTGTGGGTAGCCCGGAATAAAGAGGTTTTTGATAATGTTCCATGCTGCCTCCGCACTGGTTTGGTGTCAATCCACAAAGCTATCTTCATGGATTCTCATATCCCAGATGGTACAATGGATAATGATATTAATGATCTTATTGTGTTGAGAACTCTCGTAGTTTCTGGAAGATGAATGAAACCGAGCGACTTTAAATTCATTCGGTGTATTCCACCAATCCCATAATGGAAAAAGTCAATGTGGATGGTGCTGCCATGGGTGTCCCTGGTCTCTCCGGTTGTGGTGGTATTTTTCTGTAAATATAATGGCTTTGTTAAAGGATGATTTTAACACTTAATTGGGAATGGGTGTTCATATGAAGTGGAGCTTCGGGCCCTGATTAAGGTTGTCCAGTTTGCAGTTCACTTTAGGTGGAAGCAGCTATGGATTGAATCTGACTCGATGTTGGTGGTGGAAGCCCTCAAAATCAAAACAAAGAAAATCCCATGGAGGATCCTCCAACAATTGGTTGAGTGTCTGAGGACTTCTAAGGGTATGAAAATTATGGTCACACATGCATACAGGTAAGCTAACAAGGTGTCGGACATGCTCTCCCAGAAAGAAATTGAGGATGGATGTTCCATGTGGTCATTTGTAGCACTAGATTTTTGTACTCCCCTTGTGGACTCGGACATGATGGTTGACTTGCATACTCGGTTGTACATACCCTCCCTATAAATCCTTGTACTTACTTTTTTGTTAATAAATTTTGTGCTGTTGGGACACGCCTGGTGTAACACCCAAAGATTCCATGGTACGTTTCCCTTCGAATAATGCAATGGCGTGCATTGTACGCAACTTCGAGATTCTAACACACCACAACCAATCAAACTAGCCGTTATGAATAGTAATACCTACTTTTTGAAATTTTATAAATTCTATCTCTCAAAATGGACTTCATTTTTGGATTCAGAATATCGAATTTATCCTAGGGTAAAATTTTGGAACTTTTCGGATAACACTTATATTTTGATGAATAGTGAAAATTACTAAATTTTAATTAAAAACAACTTTTTATATCAAAATAATTTATAGTGATAAATTATATTATTTAGTGGTATTGAAATATAATTAGAATATATTTTTACCATTTTATCCAATGGTGTTCATTAGAATTAATTTCACTTTGAAATTGGACCTAAACAATTGTCAATCTTTTGATATATATTGTTCCATAAAAACACGCTATTTGTTATGACAGCAGGAATTAATTATAAAATTAATTAATGAAACATATATGTTTAGAATTTTGTAAAATAGACATAATTTTTGAATTCGGAATATCAATTATATCTTAGGGTGAAATTTTGGCATTATTCTGAAAAACTTCAATTTTTGATGAATAGTGAAACTACTAAGTGGTAGTTAAAAAAACTGAATTTTTCATAAAACTTAATTTTACCGTTTCTGTGAATAGAATTTCAAAAATATGAGAGACATGGTTAATATCAAGAAGTATAATTTGGTTCAATGAGATTAAAATAATTTTTGGTGAATAGTAACTTTTTACTTTTATTTACCACGGTTAAAAGTAAATAGGGTAATTAAGGGTAAAAATAATATTAATATTACCCTAACACATGTCATAATTCTATTGAAAAAGTGTATATCGACAAAAAACAACCTTAGGAAAAAACTATTATCATTTAGGTCCACTTGGATTAGATTAGGACATTTATTATTATTTAATTCAAAGAAGAGTTAAAAGAGTTAAAATCAATGTTTATTTACTAAAACATTTTTAATATAGGGTTATACATACGATAAATTCGATTGTAAATATCCATTAGAAAGATAATATGATTTCATACATAATGATATTTTATTTATAATTTTTTTACATTATATAATTTAATATATTTATGACACAATGATGATGCAGTAATTACCAAAATAGTGAAAAATTAAAATAATTGATATTATAAATACCCAAATAAATATAATTTAATACTTTTAATGAATTACACTAATTTTCTAGGATAATATGACTTATTAGGATTGATTTGATTTACTTTTTTCAAAATAATCATTCTGTTATGAGTTTCACAAAAATCAACTATTGAATAGTGTCAAAATTGACATAAAAGAGTTTTTAAAACAAATATTATATTATTAATTGATATTAAATTCCTAAAAATTTAAGGTTCGTCCAAGAGACTTATATCATGATAGGTATATCATTAATGGACCACTTTGGGGTCTCTTGGATATATATATTAAGCCTACTAACTATATAATATAAAAATACAATGTGACATGGTAAATGTCAAACTAATTAACTAAGAGTCAAAACTAAAATATAAGGTTAATATAGTAACCCAAACCTGTCTAAATTCTATTGGTTGAATGGTTTTAGACCTATCCCAACCTTAAACATTTAATAATATACTTTGGAGGCATTATAAACCGAATATGAATTTATTATATATTAATATTTCTAGCTTTTCCAAAGGTGCCCCTCACCCCTATTATAAATGGGAACTCCTCCTTCTCATTTCTTCACACCTTCAAACCCTTTGGATCGGCCATCCCCAGCCCAAATACTCTCACAACGTCCCTCAATACAACTTAGAGGCCTTATTTTGAACAGAAATCCAACCTAAGGATCCCTTTTGATCAAATCAAAAGGAAGAACCCGAAGAAGAGGTAATGTTTTCACCACCCCTTTTCAAGTTCCTTTCTTCTTCCACTTCTTATTTCTTTGTTATTACCATTCTAAAATAATAAATCCAGTATCTTATATATAATGTGATGTTATTATAAATATGGTACAACCATATTCAGAATTATATCCACCCTTTGAATAACATGTCACCATACGTGCGTACGTACAACTTACCGTCTCCACGTCGTGGTGTAATTGTTATTCAATATATTATTATTTGGGTGGGTATAATAATGATGTGTAACTCATTTAAATAATAAATATAACATGATAAGGATTCTTTATATATGATATACCATCCAATTATAAATTATTTTAATATCAAAAGAATGATATTGTCGCTCGTGCGTACGTACGGACTACCGTCTCCACGAACGCGATGAGATTCATTCTCCACCATATCCATTCAAGTATAATTATCATTTGATGATTTAAAAATAATGTTTAAGGAATTTATATCATTCTGGATATGAATAATATACAACCTATCCATGAAAAACATGGTTTATGTAACAAAACATATAAATGAAAACGATTAATTTAACACCTGAAACGACGATAATTCTAAGATATTATTAACAAATCAATGTTAAAAGATCATATATGATATCATATTAATGTATATTATTCATGAATAATTTAATAACAATTATTTCAACATTATGAAGGAGGATAACCTACCCCCAACCAAGGAAAAGTACATGGTAAGGGGTTTCTTATCTCACTTTTAATTCAATGAGAATTCCATTGTTCACCACTTATTTATTACATGTGGTGTGTGTACTTCCCATGTTTATATTAATTGTGTAATATAATTTCATTAATGTATATTTACAACATCATTGTATGATACTTATTTCATGGGAGTATGTTTTTTATGTTACCAAATCAATAAGGGAATTTGAAATTTTAATTTCCACTCATTCGGCTTTACGCATACTTCATTGATTATTTTACTCCAAGATTATGTGTGGAATCACTATTCATTTGATTATGTCATAATTTCCACTCCCCTTTCTGTGGATATACTTTTTATACACATAATCACTCCATTGATAAATTCTCAAGTCATCGGTATGAACTTGATAAGAGTAATTTCTACTCAATCTCGATTTGTTGAGATAAACATCCAATTCATTGGTGTTGTTTTTACTCGAATATGTGTAAATGTCCCTTGATTGTTTTACACTGAATATCCAATCATATTTAGAATATTTATATTTTTCACACATAACTATGTCGTTGATTTATCCCTAACCTAAGGATACAGCCTTTATGAGAGATTTCATCTCAATTTATATTCCATTGATACTTCATTGTTGTTATACACAAATCCCTTTTATGTGGTGTATATAGTGTACTTTGACATAGTATATCATGAATTCTTTTATACTCATGATATTAAAATGTTTTGATTTCCTCAATTATTTGTATTCAAGTGTCTCTCTTTTGGTTAGAAACTCTAACTAAAATACCATTTTAAAATTTTTTAAAGACTTATTCTTCTAAATCTCTCTCATTAATGTCCATGTTTTAAAAAATGGTTTTCAGGATTTGTTTATATGGACATTAATGTTTTAAAATTAAAACTCCTTTTAAAAGTTTCAAAGAGGTATGGGACACTTTGATTAAAAAATCTATTTTTAAATGGCTTCTTGACAAATAGTGTTACTTTTAAATGATTTCAAGAAAAGGGGGGATATTTCTCTCAAATAGTTTTGATGATTATTTTATTCTATATCAACATCCTTCATTATTCTTGATTGAGGTTAATGTGATACAATAAAATCTTCCATATTGTATAAAATGAGTTATGTTTGACTGTGGATGGTTTTTGGTTAATGCATTGACATTTCGTATGCTAGTTTTAATACTAATGTTTATGTTATGTTTAAACCTGTTCATATGAGGAATGAATTGGACTTAATAAGTGACGGGTGGATCCCACTATATCTCCTCAATGAATCGGTAGGTCTCAGGAGACAAAATAGTGTCTTGGCACAAGGCCTTGGAAAAATCTTATTTGTAGTCTTGGTACGAGGCCTTGGCTATGTGGTTATGATAGTCTGACATTATGCATTCCATCATAATGAAAGTGGTTATTGATATTTCATGTGATCATTCGACTAGTATAATATCCATACGGGTAAGTAAATGGAATTATTTAATTTTATCTTTTCCATTTTATGCTGAAGTTCATGTTTAAAAAGGCTTTTGTTTTAGTTATAAACTGCCTTAAGTGTTTATGCTTATCTAAGAAATCTTCTGCTATAATGTTATCCTTACTGAGCATCTGAGCTCTCCCCTTTCAATGTTTTATTTTTTTACCAGGATTATGAAGAAATAATTTATGAATGACCTGTAGGGATAGTATTAGGGGATATGAAGACAAGATGTTTTTTTATGATGTAATGTAAAACATTGTGATTTTATCTAGTGTTTCCAAGGCTACTAAACTAATCGGTCTTTCGAGACTTGATATTTCATGTGATCATGCCAATGTTATGTAATAATGCACCGACTCTGGGTAACTGGGGTCGGGGCGTTACAGTTTGTATCAGAGGAAGTTTAGTACAATCCTTGGAAGCTAGATTTAGATAAACTCTGATTAGATCACATAGACCTAAGATGAAATTTGAGGATTAATATAGAATAAATTCCTAAAATTTTGGTACTGTAGAGATTTTGTGAGTTTTCTGAGAAATAAATCCCTATCTGGATATGAGCAGGTAAGGGCAGCTCTGGCACAGATGTACCTAGGGGTAAAACCTGAAAACACCTCTTTGAGCTAGACTCGAACGGGAACTGGTGCACAACAACAGGCCTTGCTGCACTCTTGGTTACGACACTCCCGGGGGATATGCATAGGATAATTTACATTTCCTTACAAACCGATTTAAAGTGTTATATATATATGATGAGAGTAAATGACCTTGGTTAATCCTAATGTGTTTCAAATTGAGAATATGGTGACATGTTAATCTCTAAATGATTGTATGACTACTATTACTCACACAATGCTTTCTGGTTTTAGTCAATGGCTATATTCCAAGGAAGTCATAGTGACTTTGAGAATGATGTACAAGGTGGGAACGATGGTGGCAATGAGCAACAAAATGGAATGTTGATAGGCGTAAAATATATCATCTTTATTCCAAATCAATTTTCCAAAAATATGATCAACAATATATATATTAACCAATTACCGGACTCAACAAAGAAGAGAAACGTGATGAATGATAAGAGCTCCAGTAGTGGAGCCCATGGAGAAAGAAATCCTCAATTTCCATCATGCATGAAATGTGGAAGGAGACACCCAGGAAAGTGTCTCAATGGGACAAAGAAATGCTTTACATGTGGGAAGGAAGGACATAAAGTGTAGAATTGCCGAAGAAAAATTAAGAGTACTATGGAAGAAGATAAAAATGGTCCCAAGAGTCCATTTACAGTCATTTTCCGTAAATGTAGGGGACCTGACCATTACCCGAGTGAATGCCCTATTCTATAGGATATTTTCATGGTCAAAGAAGAAGCTATGTGGAAATAAATTGTTGGAGAAATGTTTAAAAAGTATTAGTGCTCCTTATTGATGGGTTTACTTTGGAATAATTTTCTCTTGTATTTGTAACCCCGCAGTTTGCCATGTGAGAATGATATTTGAGGAATAATTATCTCTTCTCCTGTGGATATAGTTATAAATAATCATTTGGTTTTTGGGTTTGAAGAAATTATAAGTTATCATAAATTTGGGATGGAAATTCAAGGTATGAGATAATATTTGTGGTTAAATTATGTTACGGTTATTTTGAGGAATTTATTTCATTTTGGTAATATTATAAAATATAGTTTTTGAAAAAGGACAACACACAGACCATGTGACAACCTGTCGTGTCGGACAAAGTTGTGGGAATCGAACCCATAACCAAACTTCGATTGGGATTTATCGCCTACCACTGGACTACGTGAAGTCCCTGGATAGTTTGAGTAATTATTTTTAGTCAAATGATTTTATCGATCAATAATAAGTTGATTTGGGTTCTTATGTCTTATTAAATGAATACCCTTGGTATTGGAAAATGATTTGGGGACTAAGTGATAGATTTTATTTTGGAAGTTGTTCGCATTGTTGTGAACACTATATGCCCAAGGAATATAGAATAGTATGGGATTTCATTTGAAGAGTAATGGTGGATTTTTATCTTTTTTTTATTATGGATTTATAGTGATTTGGGTTGTTTATGGAAATGATTAGGTTAATTAATTTTAAGTATGCGACTTTAAGAGTAATTAATGACATTTGGAGATACAATTTAACGTAGAAGACTAAATTCTTAATAAGTTTTGATTTTGAATATTAGTTTTGATTATATTGAAGTATTTTAAGGACAATTGATTATTGAATGGTATTTATTTAACTTTGGGGTATTGTTGGTTTAATTTTGGATATTAATATTAGTGTTTACTTCTATCAAGGAATATCCTTTTGGGGGATCATAAGATATTATTCTAACCATTTTGGTTTTGATTAATCTCTAAAGACATTGTAAATATATAGTTCATCCTGCATGGATCATGTGATTCTATAGAAGTTTATTCTAGCTCTTCCAGTCTGACAAAGTCTTCTTGAATACTCATCATTTTAAAAAAATGAGTTAGTGGTGGAAATATATTAAAGAATGAAACTCTACTTAAAATGTAAGTATATACCTTTATTTTCTTAGTCAATATCATAAATGAATTCTTCATCCTTATGTAATGTAACTTAAAACAAAAAATGTTGTCCGTTTACTTTCCTACTAGGAGACTAATGGCTGTTTCCCCCAACACAAGTTTGTGGTTTTCTCATTGTTAACTTTCTCCTGATCATGATTTCTATCCCTCTCCATCAGAACATGACACTTAGTTTATCATCTATATCCATGTTTTCCTACATGGAATCTGAGTATGGGTTATCTTGGTTGACCTTTATACCTCTCTTTCTTTCTTTTAAAGTGATAGTTTTATTGACTCTTTTTCCGATTTGGGAATTTTCATTATATTCCCAAGCACAATTTTAAAAATTGCGAGGACACAATTTATTGAAGGAGGGGAGAATGTAACACCCCAAGCTTCCACGGTACATTTTCCTTCGAATATTGCAATGGCGTGCATTGTACGCAACTTCGAGATTCTAACACACCACAACCAATCAAACTAGCCGTTATGAATAGTAATACATAATTTTTGAAATTTTATAAATTATATCTCTCAAAATGGACTTCATTTTTGGATTTGTAGTATCGAATTTATACTAGGGTGAAATTTTGGAACTTTTCGGATAACACTTATATTGTGATGAATAGTGAAAATTACTAAATTTTAATTAAAAACAACTTTTTAAATCAAAATAAATAATTGTGATAAATTATATTATTGAGTGGGTTTAAAGTATAATTAGAATTTATTTTTACCATTTTATCCAATGGTGTTCATTAGAATTAATTTCACTTTGAAATTGGACCTAAACAATTGTTAATCTTTTGATATATATTGTTTCTTAAAAACACGCTATTCGTTGTGACAGCGGGAATTAATTATAAAATTAATTAATACAACTTATATTTTTAGAATTTTGTAAAATAGACATAATTTTTGAATTCGGAATATCCATTATAGCTTAGGGTGAAAGTTTGGAATTGTTCTGAAAAACTTCAATTTTTGATGAATAGTGAAACTACTAAGTGGTAGTTAAAAAAACAGAATTTTTCATAAAACATAATTTTACCGCTTCTGTGAATGGAATTTAGAAAATTTGAGAGACACGGTTAATATCAAGAAGTAAAATGTGGTTCAGTGAGATGAAAATAATTTTTGGTGAATAGTAACTTTGGCTTTTATTTACCACGATTAAAAGTAAATTGGGTAATTAAGGGTAAAAATGATATTAATATTACCCTAACACATGTCCTAATTCTATTGGCCAAGTGAATCTCCACCAAAAACAACCTTAGGAATAAAATATTATCATTTATTACCACTTGGATTAGATTAGGACATTTATTATTATTTAATTTAAAGAAGTGTTAAAAGAGTTAAAATCAAAGTTTATTTACTAAAATATTTTTAATATTGGGTTATACATAAGATAAATTAGATTGTAAATATTCATTAGAAAGATAATATTATTTCCTACATAGTTATAGTTTATTTATAATTTTTAGACATTAAATAATTTAATATATTTATGACACAATGATGATGCAGTAATTATCATAATAGTGAAAAATTAAATTAATTGATATTATAAATACCCAAATAAATATAATTTAAGACTTTTAATGAATTAAACTAATTTTATAGGATAATATGACATATTATGATTTATTTAATTTACTTTGTTCAAATTAATCATTCTTTTATTAGTTTCACAAAAATCAACTATTAAATAGTGTCAAAATTGACATAAAAGAGTTTTTAAAACAAATATTATATTATTAATTGATATTAAATTCCTAAAAATATAAGGTTAGTCCAAGAGACTTATATCATGATAGGTATATCATTAATGGACCACTTTAGGGTCTCTTGGATGTATATAGTATGTTTATTAACTATATAATATAAAAATACAAAGTGACATGGTAAATGTCAAACTAATTAACTAAGAGTTAAAACTAAAAGATAAAGTTACTATAGTTACCCAAACCTTTCTAAATTCTATTGGTTGAATGGTTTTCGACCTATACCCACCTTAACCTTTGAATAATCAACTTTGGAGCCATTATAAACCGAATATTAATTTATTATAAATTAATATTTCTAGCTTTTCCAAAGGTGCCCCTCACCCCTATTATAAAAGGGAACTCCTCCTTCTCATTTATTCACACCTTCAAAGCCTATTGGTTCGGCCAAACCCTGCCCATATACACTCTCAACTTCCCTCAATACAACCTAGAGGCCTTATTTTGATCATGAAGCAAACCTATGACGCCCTTTTGATCAAATCAAAGGGAAGAACCTGAAGAAGAGGTAATGTTTTCACCACCGCTTTTCAAGTTCCTTTCTTCTTCCACTTCTTCTTACTTTGTTATTACCATTCTAAAATAAAAACTGCATTATATTATATATATTGTGATGTTATTATAAATATGGTACATCCATATTCATTATTCTATCCACTCTTTGAATAACATGTCACCATACGTGCGTACGTACGGCTTACCGTCTCCACGTCGTGGTGTAATTGTTATTCAATATATTATTATTTGGGTGGGTATAATAATGATCTGTAACTCATTTAAATAATAAATATAACATGAAAATTATTCTGTATATATGATATACCATCCAATTATATATTATTTTAATACCAAAAGAATGATATTGTCGCTCGTGCGTACGTACAGACTACTATCTCCACGAACGCGATGAGATTCATTCTCCACCATATCAATTCAAGTATAATTGTCATTTGATGATTTAAAAATAATGTTTAAGGACTTGATATCATTATGTATATGAATAAGATAAAACCTATCCATGAAAAACTTGGCTTAGGTAACAAAACATATAAAAGAAAACGAGGAAGTTAACACCTGAAACGACGATAATTCTAAGATATTATTAATAAAGCAATGTTAAAAGATCATATATGATATAATATTAATGTATATGATTCATGAATAATTTAATTTAAATTATTTAAAAATTATACAAGAGGTTAACCTAACCCCATCCAAGGAAAATTACAAGGTAAGGGGTTTCTTATCTCACTTTTAATTCTGTGAGAATTCCATTGTTCACCACTTATTTATTACATGTGGTGTGTGTACTTCCCATGTTTGTATTCATTGTGTAATATACTTTAATTAATGTGTATTTAAATCATCAGTTTTTTATCCTTCTTTCATGGTTGTATGTTTTTTATGTTACCAAATCAATAAGGGAATTTGAAATTTCAATTTCCACTCATTCGGCTTTACGAATACTTCATTGATTATTTTACTCCAAGATTATGTGTGGAATCACTATTCATTTGATTATGTCATAATTTCCACTCCCCTTTCTGCGGATATACTTTTTATACACATAAACAATCCATTGATAAATTCTCAATTCATCGGTATAAATTTGATAAGAGTAATTTTTACTCAATCTCGATTTGTTGAGATAAACATCCAATTCATTGGTGTGGTTTTTACTAGAATATGTGTGAATTCCCCTTGATTTTTTTACACTGAATATCCAATAATATTTAGTGTATTTATATTTTTCACACATAACTATGTCGTTGATTTATCCTTAACCTAAGGATACGGCCTTTATGAGAGATTTCATCTCAATTTACATTCCATTGAGACTTCTTTGTTGTTATACACCAAATCACTTTTATGTGGTGTATATAATGTACTTTGACATTGTATATCATGAATTCCATTATACTCATGATATTAAAATGTTTTGATTTTCTCAATTATTTGTATTCAAGTGTCTCTCTTGTGGTTAGAAACTCTAACTAAAATACCATTTTTAAATGTTTTAAAGACTTATTCTTCTAAATCATTCTCATTAATGTCCATGTCTTAAAAATGGTATTAAGGATTTATTTATATGGACATTAATGTTTTAAAATTAAAACTCCTTTTAACTGTTTCAAATTGGTATGGGACACTTTGATTCAAAAAGCTATTTTTAAATGGATTCTTGACAAATAGTGTGACTTTTAAATGATTACAAGAAAAGGGGGGATATTTCTCTCAAATAGTTTTGATGATTATTTTCATCTTTGTCAAAAACCTTCATTATTCTTGATTGAGGTTAATGTGATACAACACAATCTTCCATATTGTATCAAATGAGTTATGTTTGACTGTGGATGTGCTATTTTTATACCATTCATGGTTTGTGGTTAAAGTATTGACATTTCGTATACTAGTTTTAATACGTAAGTTTATGTTATGTTTAAACCTGTTAATATGAGGAATGCATTGGACTTAATAAGTGACGGGTGGATCCCTCTATAGCTCCTCGATGAATCGGTAGGTCTCAGTAGACAAACTAGTGTCTTGGCACAAGGCCTTGGAAAAATCTTATTTGTAGTCTTGGCACGAGGCCTTGGCTATGTGGTTATGATAGTCTGGAATTATGCATTCCATCATTATGAAAGTGGTTATTGATATTGCATATGATCATTCGACTAGTAGAATATCCATGTGAGTAATTAAATGGCATTATTTTATTTTATCTTTTCCATTTTATGCTGAAGTTCATGTTTAAAAAGGCTTTTGTTTTAGTTATAAACTACCTTATGTGTTTAAGCTTATCTATGAAATCTTCTACTATAATTTTATCCTTACTGAGCATCTGATCTCACCCATTTCAATGTTTTATTTTTTTCCCAGGATTATGAACAAATAATTTATGAATGACCTATAGGGATAGTATGAGGGGATATGAAGACAAGATGTTTTTTTATGATGTAATGTCAAACTTTATGATTGTATCTAGTGTTTCCAAGTCTACTAAACTAATCGATCTTTCGAGACTTGATCTTTCTTGTGATCATGCCAATGTTATGTAATAATGCACCGACTCTGGGTAACTAGGGTCAGGGCGTTACAGTTGGTATTAGAGAAAGTTTAGTACAAACCTTGGAAGCTAGATTTATATAAACTCGGATTAGAGCACGTAGACCTAAGATGAACTTTGAGGATTAATATAGAAGAACTTCCTAGAATTCTGTTATTGTAGAGATTTTGAGAATTTTCTGAGCAATACATCCCTGTCTGGATACGAGCAGGTAGAGGCGGCTCTGGAATACGAGTATGGGTTATCTTGGTTGACCTTTATACCTATCTTTCTTTCATTTAAAGTGATACTTTTATTGACTCTTTTTCCAATGGGGGATTTTTCATTATATTCCCAAGCAAAATTTTAAAAATTGCGAGGACACAATTTTTTGAAGGAGGGGAGAATGTAACACCCCAAGCTTCCACGGTACGTTTCCCTTCGAATAATGCAATGGCGTGCATTGTACGCAACTTCGAGATTCTAACACACCACAACCAATCAAACTAGCCGTTATGAATAGTAATACATACTTTTTGGAATTTTCTAAATTCTATCTCTCAAAATGGACTTCATTTTTGGATTTGTAATATCGAATTTATCCTAGGGTGAAATTTTGGAACTTTTCAGATAACACATATATTTTGATGAATAGTGAAAATTACTAAATTTTAATTATAAACAACTTTTTAAATAAAAATAATTTATAGTGATAAATTATATTATTGAGTGGGTTTAAAGTATAATTATAATGTATTTTTACCATTTTATCCAATGGTGTTCATTAAATTAATTTCACTTTGAAATTGGACCTAAACAATTGTCAATCTTTTGATATATATTGTTTCTTAAAAACACCATATTTGTTGTGACAGCGGGAATTAATTATAAAATTTATTAATACAAACTTATATTTTTAGAATTTTGTAAAATAGACATAATTTTTGAATTCGGAATATCAATTATAGCTTAGGGTGAAATTTTGGCATTGTTCTGAAAAACTTCAATTTTTGATGAATAGTGAAACTACTAAGTGGTAGTTAAAAAAACTGAATTTTTCATAAAAAATAATTTTACCACTTATGTGAATGGAATTTAGAAAATCTGAGAGACATGGTTAATATCAAGAAGTAAAATGTGGTTCAGTGAGATGAAAATAATTTTTGGTGAATAGTAACTTTTTACATTTATTTACCACGGTTAAAAGTAAATAGGGTAATTAAGGGTAAAAATGATATTAATATTACCCTAACACATGTCCTAATTCTATTGGAAAAGTGAATCTCGACCAAAAACAACCTTAGGAATAAAATATTATCATTTAGGACCACTTGGATTAGATTAGGACATTTATTATTATTTAATTCAAAGAAGAGTTAAAAGAGTTAAAATCAAAGTTTATTTACTAAAACATTTTTAATATTGGGTTATACGTAAAATAAATTCAATTCTAAATATTCATTATAAAGATAATAATATTTACTACATAATTATATTTTATTTATAATTTTTAGACATTAAATAATTTAATATATTTATGACACAATGATGATGATGTAATTACCATAATAGTGAAAAATTAAAATAATTGATATTATAAATACCCAAATAAATATAATTTAAGACTTTTAATGAATTACACTAATTTTATAGGATAATATGACATATTAGGATTGATTTAATTGACCTTTTTAGAAGTAATCATTCTATTATGAGTTTCACAAAAAAACTATTGAATAGTGTCAAAATTGACAAAAAAAAGTTTTTAAAACAAATATTATATTATTAATTGATATTAAATTCCTAAAAATATAAGGATCGGCCAAGACACTTATATAATTATAGGTATATCATTAATGGACCACTTGGGGGGTCTCTTGGATGTATATTGTAATTTTATTAACTATATAATATAAAAATACAAAGTGACATGGTAAATGTCAAACTAATTAACTAAGAGTTAAAACTAAAAGATAAGGTTACTATAGTAACCCAAACCTGTATAATTTCTATTGGTTTATTGGTTTAGACCTATCCCCACCTTAACCTTTGAATAATCAACTTTGTAGCCATTATAAACCGAATATGAATTTATTTTAAATTAATATTTCTAGCTTTTCCAAAGGTTCCCCTCGCCCCTATTATAAAAGGGCGCTCCTCCTTCTCATTTATTCACACCTTAAAAGCCTTTTGGTTCGGCCAAACCCTTCCCAAATACTCTCTCAAATTCCCTAAATAAAACCTAGAGGCCTTATTTTGATCAGAAAGCCAACCTATGGAGCCCTTTTGATCAAATCAAAAGGACGAACCCAAAGAAGATGTATTATTTTCACCACACCTTTTCAAGTTTCTTTCTTCTTCCTCTTCTTATTTCTTTGTTATTACCATTCTAAAATAAAAACTCCAGTATCTTATATATACTTTTATGTTATTATAAATATGGTACAACCATATTCAGTAATCTATCCACCCTTTGAATAACATGTCACCATACGTGCGTACGTACGGCTTACCGTCTCCACGTCGTGGTGTAATTGTTATTCAATATATTATTATTTGGGTGGGTATAATAATGATGTGTAACTCATTTAAATAATAAATATAACATGATAATTATTCTGTATATATGATATACATTCCAATTATATATTATTTTAATATCAAAAGAATGATATTGTCGCTCGTGCGTACGTACGGACTACTGTCTCCACGAAGGCGATGAGATTTATTCTCCACCTTGTCCATTCAAGTATAATTATCATTTGATGATTTAAAAATAATTTTTAAGTACATTATATAATTATGTATATGATTAAGATACATCCTATCCATGAAAAACATGGCTTACGTAACAAAACATATAAAAGAAAACGAGTAAGTTAACACCTGAAATGACGATAATTCTAAGATATTATTAACAAAGCAATGTTGAAAGATAATATACGATATAATATTAATTTATATGATTCATGAATAATTTAATAACAATTATTTAAACATTATGCATGAGGTTAACCTACCCCCAACCAAGGAAAAGTACCATGTAAGGGGTTTCTTATCTCACTTTTAATTCTGTGAGAATTCCATTGTTCACCACTTATTTATTACATGTGGTGTGTGTACTGTCCATGTTTGTATTAATTGTGTAATATACTTTAATTAATGTGTATTTAAATCATCATTGTATGATCCTTCTTTCATGGGTGTATGTTTTGTATGTTACCAAATCAATAAGGGAATTTGAAATTTCAATTTCCACTCATTCGGCTTTACGCATACTTCATTGATTATTTTACTCCAAGATTATGTGTAGAATCACTATTCATTTGATTATGTCATAATTTCCACTCCCATTTCTGTGGATATAATTTTTATACACATAAAAACTCCTTTGATAAATTCTCAATTCATCGGTATGAACTTGATAAGAGTAATTTTTACTCAATCTCGATTTGTTGAGATAAACATCCAATTCATTGGTGTGGTTTTTACTAGAATATGTGTGAATGTCCCTTGATTGTTTTACAATGAATATCCAATCATATTTAGTGTATTTATATTTTTCACACATAAATATGTCGTTGATTTATCCTTAACCTAAGGATACGGTCTTTATGAGAGATTTCATCTCAATTTACATTCCATTGAGACTTCTTTGTTGTTATACACCAAATCACTTTTATGTGGTGTATATAATGTACTTTGACAATGTATATCATGAATTCCTTTATACTCATGATATTAAAATGTTTTTATTTTCTCAATTATTTGTATTCAAGTGTCTCTCTTTTGGTTAGAAACTCTAACTAAAATACCATTTTTAAATGTTTTAAAGACTTATTCTTCTAAATCTTTCTCATTAATGTCCATGTTTTAAAAAATGGTTTTAAGGATTTATTTATATGGAAATTAAAGTTTTAAAATTAAAACTCCTTTTAAACGATTCAAAGTGGTATGGGACACTTTGACTCAAAAATCCATTTTTAAATGGCTTCTTGACAAATAGTGTGACTTTTAAATGATTTCAAGAAAAAGGGTGATATTTCTCTCAAATAGTTTTGATGATTATTTTCATCTATGTCAACATCCTTCATTATTCTTGATTGAGGTTAATGTGATACAATAAAATCTTCCATATTGTATCAAATGAGTTATGTTTGACAGTGGATGTGCTATATTTATACCATTCATGGTTTGTGGTTAAAGTATTGAAATTTTGTATGCTAGTTTTAATACAAATGTTTATGTTATGTTTAAACCTGTTCATATGAGGAATGCATTGGACTAAATAAGTGACGGGTGGAGCCCTCTATAGCTCCTTGATGCATCAGTAGGTCTCATGATACAAACTAGTGTCTTGGGACAAGGCCTTGGAAAAATCTTATTTGTAGTCTTGGCACGAGGCCTTGGCTATGTGGTTATGATAGTCTGGCATTATGCATTCCATCATTATAAAAGTGGTTATTGATATTGCATATGATCATTAGACTAGTAGAATATCCATGTGAGTAAGTAAATGGCATTATTTTATTTTATCATTTCCATTTTATGCTGAAGTTCATGTTTAAAAAGGCTTTTGTTTTAGTTATAAACTGCCTTAAGTGTTTATGCGTATCTATGAAATCTTCTGCTATAATGTTATCCTTACTGAGAATCTGAGATCACCCCTTTCAATGTTTTATTTTTTTCCCAAGATTATGAACAAATAATTTATGAATGACCTGCAGGGATAGTATGAGGGGATATGAAGGCAAGATGTTTTTTATGATGTAATGTTAAATTTTAAGATTGTATCTAGTGTTTCCAAAGCTACTAAACTAATCGGTCTTTCGAGACTTGATCTTTTTTGTGATCATGCCAATGTTATGTAATAATGCACCGAAACTGGTTAACTGGAGTTGGGGCGTTACACCTGTCCCTGAACCTGCTTTGCCTAAAAACCCATAAAAACCAAAAACCCTTTAACCCTTTAAAAATCCTAAAACCATTAAAAACTGAAAAAAAATTAAAACCATAAAATCCTAAAACCCAAGAACCCAAAAATCCTACACCCTAAAACCTACACAAAAAACCCTATACCCTAAACCCTAAATCCTAAACACTACACCCTAAACCTTTTACCATACACCTTAAACCCTGATCCCTACACCGTAAACCCTATAAAATAATCCATAAACCATATAATCTACACCATAAACCCTAAATGCTATAACATATGCCTGAGCCCCTATACCATACATACTAAAACCTAAACTCTAAATCCTAGAACCTATATCCCATAAGTCTTAAACCCTAATCCCTACACCTAATACCCTATACCCTAACGCATAAACCACATTCCCTACACCTTATACCCTATACCGTACACCCTAAACGCTAAATCAAACATCCAAAACCCTAAACCCCACCCTGTAAATCCTAAATCCAAAATCCTACAGCCACACCCAATTCCCAACTCCATAAACATTAAATCCAACACCCTATCCCTTATACCGTACAGTGTAAAACCAAAACCCAACACCAATAACCATATAAAGTAAAACCTAAACCATAAAACTACAACCTAAATAATATACCCTGCACCCTAAACACTTCACTAAAGCCTATACCATGAACAATAAACCCTAATCCCTACACCATAAACCTTATACCCTACACCATAAACCCTAACCCCAATGCCCTAAGCCCTATATCCCACACCCTAAACCCTAAACCCAACACCATAAACCATATACCCTTCAACATAAACCCTAAACCCTACACCCAAAAACCCTACCCCCATCATCATAATCCCAAAATCAGAACCTTGAAACCTATGCCCTTCATCCTAAACCCAAATCCCTACACCATTAACCCTACACCCTACACAATAACTCTAAACCTAGCCCTATACTCTATACCCTACACCCTAAAAACTAAAACCTACACTGTAAAATCTATAACCTACATGAAAATCCCAAAACGCAAAACCCAAAACCCTATATCCTACACCCTAAACCCTACACCCTAAACTCTAAACCCTACACCCTAAACCTTAATCCTAGTACCATAAACCTTAGAATCTACATCATAAAACCTAAATTGTACACCATAAGGACTAATCCATAGACACTAAAACCTAAAATACCAAAAACACCAATAAAAATACTAAAAGAACCTAAAATTTCCTTAAAGACCTTTAAATCCATAAGAAGCATAAAATTCACTAAAAACCTCTAAAAACATTTAGTACCTAAAAACCCCAAAAACACTAAAGACCCCAAAACCAATAAAAACCCACAAAAAGAAGTTAAAAAACATTAATGACCCTAAAATTATTTAAAACCCCTAAAAAAATAAACACCCTAAAAACATAAAACTCATAACACTACTTAACAACCCAAAAATATTAAATCTTTAAAAATCATAAAAAATGAAAAACACCAAATGATTTAGAACCCAAAAACCCAAAAAACACATAAATAAACATTAAAGTCCATATGAACTAAAAAAACATAAAAACCATATATCCCAAAAACCCCTTAATGTTCCTAAAACACCAATAAAACATTAAAACACCCAAAAAACAAAAAAACCTAAAAATTATTAATGGAATAAAATAACATCAAAACCTAAAAGAACATAAAATACACAAAAACCCCGAAAACCCCTTTAAAACTCATAATATAATAAAATCCCTAAAACCAATAAAACCCTATAAATAATAAAAAAAATACTAGATAAACCAAATAATATATAGAAACCCTACATATCATGAAAACCATAAAACACTTAAAAACCCTATAATCCATAAAATGCGAAAAACACTAAAACCACTTAAAATCCATAAAAACCAAAAGACCATAAATTTCCATAAAACAATAAAACCAAACTGACCCTTAAACCACTAAATCACTTTAAAAAACCAATAAAACCCAAAAATCATAAAGTCATAAAACCCCTAAATACCCTAAAAATCATGACAACCTTTAATCCCCTAAAAACCTTAAAAACATAATTCATTTCCTAAAAAATCGAAAAAATCCCTAAAAAAGATAAAAATTCCAAAAACCCCTAAAATAACCTAAAGCTGCTTAAAACCTCGGTTGATACATTAAAAGAACCTAAAAACCATAAAAACAGTAAAAACCCTAAAAATAAAATAAAACCCTTATTACCCATTAAAACCCAAAAATCCCTTAAATGTCAAAATAACCCAAAAGACATAAAAACTACTAAAAATGACTTAAACCCCCTAAAAACACCCTAAAACCCATATAAACAAACCCCCCCAAACTATAAAATACAAAAAACTAATTAAAACCCTAAACCCCTAAAAAAACATAAATACTCATAGAAGCCCTAAAAATACAATAATACACCACTAAAAGATCCCAAAACCCCCTAAGAACCTTTAAACTATTAGAACACTTATTACATTTGAAACCCTAAAAACGATAAATCCCCTAAAAATCCCAAATAAAAACTCTAACGACCCCTGAAAATAAAAAAACCATAAAACCCCCTAAAAACCCTAAAAATCCCTAAAAACCCATAAAAACTTAAAATCACTAAAATTCCTTAAAACTCTTAAAACAAATAAAATCCCATGAAAACTGTGAATAATAATAATAAATCCAAAAATAATTATAAAAACCCCTAAAAACCCTAAGACCCCAGTAAAATGAATAAAACCCCCCAGAACCCTACACCCTATACCCATCACCTAAAACCTTGCACCCTAAATCATATACTCTACACCCTAAACCCTACACTCAAAACCCTCTACCCTACACCCACATAATAATGAACTACACACTAAACCCTATATCATACACCCTAAACTCTAAATACTAATCCCAACACCCTAAACCCCGCACCCAACACCCTAAACCATAATCCTTATACCATAAACCCTAAACTGCATAGCTTAAATATTAATCCCTACACCCTAAAAACTAAAATCTATACAGTAACACCTAGAAAACACACCAACACTTAAAACCCTTAAAACCATTAAAATAACCTAAAATACATAAAACGCACTAAAAATAAAATACCATAAAACACGTAAAACCCAAATGACCCAAAAAAACCCGAAAAGACCCTAAAACCCATATAAATACCCAAACATACACTTAAACCCTAAAAAATAAAAAGTCCATAAAATCCATTACAAACACTAAACCAAATAAAAACCATAAAAACCTATAAAACTTAAAATATAGACAACCTAAACACCCTAGGAATCCTTAAAAAACGAAAAACCCATAAAAACTATAATGATTCAAAATCCCGCCAAAATTCCTAAAAATGCCCTAAAACCAAAAAAACCATGAAAACCCTAAAAACACTAAAACCCATAGAATCCCATAAACCCTATATATAACTATAAAGACACCCTAAAACCCCCGAAAAATAAATATCCAAAAAACCTCTAAAACCACTAAACACTGAAACCTAAAAACCCTAAAACCCCTAAAAAGCCAAAACAACGCCCTAAAAATCCAAAAAACTTAACAATACGAAAAACGAGTTAAAATAAACTAAAACCACTAAAATACCCTAAAACAAACAAAACAATTTAAAATTCATAAAATCCCTAAAAACATTAAAAAACAAAAAACCATAAAAAAACAAAAACCCTAAACAATATAATACACACTAAAGATCGCTAAAACACCATAAAATCAATAAACTCCTAAAAATTGTAAAACCCCTAAAACCCTTGAAACCTTAAAATATTAAAAACCATAAACCCCTAAAATAATATTAAAGATACTAAAAATAGTAAAATATCCAAAAATACCTTATAACCCCAGAAATCCTTAAAACAAGTATAAAACCATAAAAACCCTAAAAACCCTAAAAACCACTAAAACAAATAAAAACCCTAACACCCAAAAAACCCATAAAATAAAAAACCCTAAAAAATTGAATGAACTAAAAAACCTATAAAAAATTTGAATCCCTAAAACCCAAAAATCCCAAAAATCCCTAAAAAGATAAAAAACCATAAAACTCCTTAAAACCCTACAAACCCTGGAAACCCTAAAATAGACTTAAAAGGCGGTAGAAACCTAACTACCCTAAAACACATTAAAAATAATAAATGAATGAAATATACCAAAATTTATGTAATTTTTTTGTTATATAGAATTATTTTCATATCACACGCTGAGATGGTGTGCGATTCTGAGGCCTAGAGTGCTCGAAATGATCTGTCAAAAAATTTAAGTTTTAAATAGAATCTGTGAGAAATTTTCCTTAAAAAGTGGAATAATTCTTATACAGTTTCCATGATTAGAAATATGAGGGCACCATTGCATTCCGGATGGTGGGTTTACCCTAGGAATGACTTATGTTTAGTCGGCACAAGCCTCCAATGAGAAACCCTAAAATGGAATAACCTTAAATAAAATAGTTAAATATTATTATTTTATTTTTAAAATACTTATATCTCACAAATGGTGACCCATATTAAATATCGGATACCACTCCTGAGATCCAAAGTGTATGATTTCCTTAGGCAGATCTCAACATTGGCTAATGCGGTCCAACAGAGGATGTTAGTTTTTGGATGTAAATAAAATATTGAACAATTATATTATTGTCAAATTTTTATAACTCATAAATGGTAACATGGATTTGAAATATTAGAGTACCATTGAGCACGTGTGTATGTGTTCCCCTTAGGCGGAAACTAACATTGACAGGCACGTGTTTAGGGTGAAAGTTATTTTTTGAACTTTTTGTAAGGTTAATTTAAATGAATGTGCGAGTGGGTTTTTCTAACATTTGAACCAGTGCTGGGATCAAAAATCTGAGGGAATCTTGGAATTTTGAACACTGAGATTCTCATAGAAATTATGTAACTTTGGCTGGAAAGGGCCGACCAGAAATGTTAATTTTCGGACATTTCAAGAAAAATAATAAAATAATTTGAAAGCCTTATTTTATTTCTTTCTCACCTTTGAGTGGTGGATGACATTGCAGTGGTGCAGAGATGAGGCAGTGATGAGGTGCCTTAATGGAGGGTCAATAATGTATCATTGAAACTGAGATTCTTTTATCTTAATGACTCATTAAATAATGCTCATTAAATGTGGCTCAGTAAATGAGCATCATTAATGGATGCAGCGTCGCTGATCTTTTATTTTCATTTTATAAATCCAATTTGTTGGTGTTTGGGAAGAATAAAATGTGATGAAATTTCTGATGACCAGCTGGTGGAATCCTTCTCCAACAAAGAATGAAGAAATATAAATGATTCACCGATGGATCATCACCGACATTGACATGCCTCGAAGAATAGAGTCGGAAGAGACGTCGACAACTTGAAACCTCAAGAACGAATGCTTCGGCCCCAAACATCAATGATGTAGGGGTTTGTGTTATTTAAATTTTCTTCCTTGATCATGAAAATTAACAATGAATGTAGACAAACCGACTAATACGTTGATCTGTGAACCGATTGTTCTTGCGGGTTGTAATTGTGAAGGGTTTGTATTGGGGTTTCACTTCGGTCGTGTGATCAATACTTTCACCCATGATTATAATCTAATGCAATGGATGTGGGATGACATGAAAAAGGATTGAACCCTCAACCATAGTTGTTTATTTTTTCGTTCTTCATGGGTGATTTATCGAAATGCTGGCGAAGCTATATTGAGGCCATCACAGAGAAGGTGACAACCTAGCAAATCCATAGACATAAGTGATGTGAATAACGGACCATCGGAGCGTATCCAGTTGTCCACTAAAGGATATTTCTCCACATCAGAGGTGGAACTAGCTGTGATTTTGGCGGCACCAACAGATAGCTGGATGGGGTTCAAGGGTCATCGACCAGGAGAACCGGCCCGCTCATCGGCATGCTAAGGTGGCAGGCAGGGCCACGGCCGACCGACCATGGCAGTGAGATGGCATGATTCCCATTGGCACTCCATGAAGGAGTGACTTTCTCTACCTACTCAGGTGCGTGCGAAAGGTCCATCCATCCTGGAGGGCCACATGGAGCTGCCGCAGTCACTTGACCGTGGTGAGGAGGTCACCCCTTGTCGATCAGAAGGTGGGAGAGAGGTTGAATGGGGCTATCTGCCATGTCCTAGATGGGTATACCATGTCAAAAAGGGGACTGGACCCGGCCAGCGGGCTCGACCCTGCCCAGCCAGCTGGTCCTGCCCAATTGGACAGATCTGTGGCTCTGTGGGCAGGACCTGCACCGCCAGGTGGGACCCACAATGCGGGTCGAGACCATGGCTCACCAGACCAAACCCTCCACCAAGAAAGAGTTGTCATGCCAGGATGGACCTGTGAGCCAAATGGTCTAGCTGGGCCGGACACATACTAGACCCATGCTGGACCCCCGGATCGGGTCGGGTCTGGTCGGTCTAACAGGGTCAGGCCGGACCCGGTCCTAACTAGATTGTTTTTACTAAAATGCAAGTATCTCTCAAACCGAGTGGCATTGGGACCCTTGAAAAGGGTTCAAACTTTTAAAATAGTCTAATTGTGTTTTGGTGGATGTTGGAGTAAGTCTAGGATGGTTCTAACTCTAATCCAAACAAACTCTTTTTACTAAAAATACTATTACATACTATTCATACGTCCGACCAACACGTCCTCTATTTCTTTGGAAACCTTATGACAAGATGGTCCTTTGGATTACAAATATCTTGTAATTTTTGGTGGTTTATATATTAATGATGGATGGTGGAGTGGATCCTCCAAAAATCAAGCGTTCTATGTACAGGAATATAGTGGGTGGCTGTGACATGAAGAAAGAATAGAGATCCTATCTGGGTCAGCACCTAGAGATCCTCTGTGGGTCAGCACTTTCCGATCCTCTGTCGGTTATCACCTAGAAATCCATTGTGGGTCAGCACCTACCGATCCTCTATGGGACCGTACCTTGAAATCCTCTGAGTGGGTCAGCACTTAGCGATCCTTTGAGTGGTTCATCACCTTGCGATCCTCAATGGGTTTTCACCTACTGATATTATGTGGGTCAGAACCTAGTAAGCCTCTGTGGGTCAGCACCTAGCGGCCCTATGTGGGCTATAAAAAGAACCTCTCAACAGAATAAGATGATCCAGCTTTACGATTAATCATATTTACTTCTATACTTTGGTTATATGTGTTTTGTTCTATGTCTTTTACATTGCGATATGTGGTTGAGCTCTTTCTTTGTGGTTTTACCTATGTGATAATTTTCATTGTGGTGTTTTCCTTCATGGATTACCAAGAGACCTTATGGGGTCTCGGAATCCCGACTATGTATTATTATAGTTACCCCTGCATTGTATTTGCATGCACATGATGTGTCTGGTGCAAACAATTGTTTTTTTGATATAGTTGCTTAAGGGGATGATACTAATGGATGCTACGATGGTAGAACTAGTGGCCTAGGACCAGGTGGGGCCTAGTAGTACTGGGTGGGCTAGATATACTACTTCGTCTTCCAGTAGCTTCACAACTCTCATTATCATGTGGGGTTTCCCATGAATGGACATCAGTGTTGCCTTTGGTACATTAATGTTTTCAATTCCTTATTGGGTTTTTATTCTGGACCACATAATTCCACTTGTACATTCCCTCAGCTTTATGTTATAGGTATAATTTTCTTCCACTTTCTATGTGATGTGATGTGATGGATTTGTTTGTATACATGTTTAAAGGAAATGCCTTCCCATTTTGGGATATGCCTTTCTGATGCTTGTAACCAGCCCCTATCATGGGGATGGCGAGCATGGGGTAGTCACAGCAAAGGCCCCGGGGGATGGTTCATGAAAAAGTGTTATCAAAAGGGAGCCAGTTATACCATTAGAACTAAGAGTCATTACTTTCTATTGGGGAAATAGTGTTAAGTGACTTGATTTCAGCTTTTAGTCCAGGGTGTCTAGTGTTAGTGCGGTAGTTGATGTATCCATACAACAGGACCCTGAACTCAGTTTTCCAACTCTGTACATGAAAACATAGATTGCATATGTTTTGGAAATGTTTTTCTCTTGATCAATTTTGAGTCAACTCACCATGTATAACATAATGAATGGGGTTTATCTTGATTATATTTCAAGATGCATTCATGCAGACAACCACCCCGGAATCTAGAGTGTGACCATGAGGATGGTCCAAAAAAGGATGGGGCTTCAGTATTAGGACCATTTCCTAAGACAGTACCTTTGGGCAGTGTCCCAGGAATACCACTTCCCGCTCATCAGCAGTTACATCTGGTGCTATCGATAGAGGACACATGTAGGTTCAATTACTTACATGAGTTTTAATGATAGATACCCCATAGGTTCCGAGGTGGGCCCAACTCACAGGCAGCTAAAGACTGTCCTGTTGTGGTGACTGAGTTTCCATCTAACCAGGGAACAATTTGATCATATAAAGGTCCTGGAAGTGAGAATTATATCTGTCTCATCAGGGAGATTGTAGGATTTAGATTAATCTTATATTACGATGAGGTGACTTTTTCTTGGAAAGAGTGTGATAACCTTTCTCAAAGATGGGGTCTCTTCCCCTAAAAAGCTAAGGGGTATGTGTTCCCATGATATTATACAGCATTGGCTGGATGACATGTCTATAGATGAGTATTCATCAAGGCATATCAATCATTCCAAGTACTCGATGAAAACAATGTGACCAGTGCTTCGGGGATCAGACCTACAAGTGAGATGTGTTTATGGACATCCGAGACAACACTATTCCAATGTGCATTCCTACTTATGATAGGATGTTGGAGATAAACATTGTGGATGATAGTTATTTGGCTGAGAAGATAAATACAAGGAATGTTAGCTGTGGAAAAGATAGAAATTGACGTTAGTCTGATAGACTTGGATGTGTAAGGTGTTTCTAGAAGATGAATCGATAGGGACAGATGAATCTGTGGGGTAGTGGACGTGGAAGAGGAGCTATGGGAGAATCAAGAGGTTGTATACATTTCTACATGTTATAACCACCAACCCAATGTGGTCCCCACCACCTACAGGGATTTTAAGGACAGATGAAGGGAGTAGATTCCTGTAGTCAAGGAGTATGACCCAATCTCTATAGGAATGATTCAATGTATGGTATGTATCTAATACTAGCTTCCGTATTAATAGAAATAGGTACTAATCAATCCTTCTTCTGACAAATTTTGTTCAATACCTAAAGCTTCTAGTTAAACCATTGACTTTATCCTCACATTTGGAGATACCTATGGGAGGATATTTGATAATCACTCTTATTATGAAGGTGTGATATTACCCTTGAGATGTGATTTTCAGTTGGAACCTCTTGGTGGAGGTGTCGAGGTGTTATGGTGTTAGTTTGGGTATGGACTGGTCATCCACAGTTCATGCTCAGATAGACTCTTTTAGGAAAAATGATGTGTATATATATATCATTGGAATGGGTTTTTCCTTGTTTAGTGAAAAAGGAAACCCATGAATCATGGGATAAACTCATTCATAGTAGGGTGCATCTGATCACTCTTGATTTGATAAGACTTACCCTCTTGGTAGAATTTTTTTTGAATTTTCAGTTCCCAACTATAGTGGTGGAGTGTGGGAATGTCCTTTCAAAAGATGTTTCCGGTATTTACATCCCCACACGGAGAGGGAATTCTGTATCATTATACACGCCAAGGTGGAACAGATATCATTATCAATAAATCAAAGGGATTTCGTAGAGCTGCACAAGGAGGGGGCGTTGGTGGGGGACTTGCATAGGAAGGGTGCTATAAGACCTAGGGTTCTAGGTTATGTGTGTATTACTAAAACCTTAACCATTTGTCGGTGGAGAGAAAGTACCCACTACCAAAGGGTCGATGGGTACATCAATCAGTTTAATGTGGTAGTAATTTTCATGGAAGGAATGGTTCTCATAATCTTTTCCGCAGTTGAGACAATGGTAATGGTTGGAGTTCCGCCAATATTATAAAAATAGAAAAACAGGATACTTCTATAGACCTATAGCCATGATTTTAAAACCATGAATATAGGATGCTAGGTCAATAGTTGTGTGGCCAATATCCATATTTTTATAACCATTTATATAGGAAATTTTTTCAGGGGTATATGCATAATTTTCAAACCTATGTATATATCCAACACCAATAGCCATGGTTTTGAAAAATGTTGATATAGGTCCCCTACCCTTGCACAGCAGAAAAACTTTCCCACCAAAAAAAGGGCAGGAAGAACTATTTCCACATTTTCAGGATATTTCCATTGTTTTTAATAATACATATAACATATTATATATATATATATATATCTGCAAAAATTCCTTGGCGGTGTAGTGGTTAGGGTGCTGAAACTTGAAGTGAAGATATAGGGATCGAATCTGACTAGACACAGATTACATTTAGGATATTGCCACTATTTCTTAAGAATATAGCCATGGTTAAAACTGTGACCATAGGTCAACATCCACAATTGATATTGTAGACACCTATTTCCATGGTTTTAAAAACCTTGGAAATAGGTGTCCAATTGGCACTATTAAAATTGTGGCCATAGGTCTGACCCTACTACCATGATGATAGCGCCCATGGTTGGGAAAAACTGTGGTGGTTGTCTATAACCAGAGTTTTGGGCCCTATTTCTATAGTTAGGAACAATGGAAATATCCCATTCTTGTATTTTTTATATGACTTTGTGATAGTCTATACTTCTAGGAAGGGGGGCGTGGTGTAAAATGCCCTCAACAGGAGGTCTGGTTTGTAGCTGTTGAGCGGGGAAACATAGCAGCTATCCCCGATGCTGATATCCTTCATGAATGATGATGGAGAATCTTAACTCTAGAATATTACTATCACTCTCTCACTCCTTCAGCATGTTTGGGAGGCAGGACATGTGGATGTTGACTATGAGGCCTGACGTGCTCAAATATCCTCATGAAAGGCACCTAATAGATTTTCAATAGGTGGGGAGAATGCTATCATTTTCAGAGGACACAACATGGTACTAGTGACATTACGGGATGAGGTATTAAGGTAATTCCATACATCCCCTTTTCCAGTACATCCTAGTGTGGAAAAGATGCTACTAGAAGTCCAATGACATTACTTATTTCCAAGGATGATGAATGTTGTGGCATAGTTTGTTTCTTGATGCCACACTTGTCAACAAGTGAAAGCTAAGAATCTGGTTCCATCACACATAAGAACAACGTTTTACCCCCAAGAAACATGGTCAGATGGATGGGACCATACAGGACATCGATTACATTATTCGAGCTTGTGTCCTGGATTTTGGTCATAGTTGGCAGGACTACCCACCACTGGTATACTTTGCGTACATTAATATCTATCACTCCACCATTATCATGGCACCTTTTTAGGCCTTGTGTAGGTGGAAATGAAGATCGCCTCTATGCTAGAATTTCATAGGGGATTCATCACTCTTGGGTCCAATGTTGGTACGGGATACCACTGAGAAGGTGTAGATCATGCAGGAGTGGATGCGGAATGCACAGAGTAGACAAAATTCTTGACGACATGAGATAAAGACCCTTGGAGTTCGATGAGGGAGAACATGTTTTCCTTCAGGTCTCTCCCAGACGAGGATTTTAGAGATTCCGTTGGAATGACATGTTATCTATGGGCTTCATCATAACTTTTCAGTTTCTAACGGGAGTTAGAGAGGTGGTGTTCCTCCTAGTTCTTCGCCAACAGATACATTAGGTGCACAATGTTTTTCCCATGTCGCAGCTGAGGAGGTACATACATGATCTTTCACCCATCATCGACCGGGGTGAGATGGACATTGAAAATGTGGTGACTTTTATGGTGTTATCGGTGAAGGTAGATGATTGATAGGAGCAGGTCCTCCATGGAAGGTCGATTCCTTTGGCGTGAATTTGCAAGCATCATGTAAATCTCTAGGAGAGAACAAGGGTGCAGGAGGCTCAGATTCATCCTTAGTGACCCCACATGTTTGATTAATTTTTTTTTTGGATTTTGGGGACGTAAATCCCTAAGGTGGGGACATGTAATGTCATTGAAATTTCATATATATTTTTTATAATATGGAGTTATTTCAAGACTAGAGTCTGAGAAGATGTTTGATTCTGAGGCCCAGAGTGCTCGAAATGATCTATCAAAAAATGTTAAGCATTAAATAGCATGTGTGAACAGTTTTACTGAAAAGTGGATTTACTCTTAAAAAGGCACCTTGATCCGAAATCTAAAGGCACCGTTGAGTTTAGGATCGTGGGATTACACTAGGCATGACTTATGTTTAGTTGGAAAAGGCCTCCATAGAGAAAAACTAGAAATGGTATGACCATAAATAAAATATTTAAATAAAATTATTATATTTTAAAAATGCATATAACTCATGAACGGTGACTCTGATTAAAAATATGAGACCACAATAGAGCTCATGAGGGTATACATTCTGTAGGAAAATCCTAACATTAGTCAGAATGTTCCAACATGGGATGTTAGTATTTGGCTGTAAATAAAATTATTAAGTAACAATTATTTTATTTTCAAATAATTATAACTCCTAAACTCTAACATGGATTGGAAATCTGAGAGTACCGTTGAGCTCCGGAGGGTGTGTTCCACTTAGAAGTAGCTTGTCCTCGACTGACACGGGTTGAGGGTGAAAGTTAATTTACTTTTTTATGGTTCATTTAAATGAACGTGAAAGCAGGTTTTTTCTAAATTTTGAACTTGTGCCAAATTCTAAATTTAGAGGGCAGCATTGAATTTAGAATGCCCATATTCACCTAGAATTGACATAACTTATGTCAACAAGGGCCGAGGAGAAATTTTATTTTTCGCAATTTCGAGAAAAATCATAATTTCATTTAGAAGAATTATTTTATTTCATTCTACCCTTTGAGTGAAGGATGACAGCACAACGGTGCAGAGACGAGTCGATGATGAGTCACATTAATGGACTGTCGATAATGGCTTATTGAAACGATGATGATGTTATCTTAATGAATCATTAAATGTTTCTTATTAAACATGGCTCATTTAATGATCATAATTAATGGACGTAGTGTCACTATGCTTCTATTATCATTTTATTAATCGAATTTGTTGGTGTTTGGGAAGAATAAAATGCTGGGAAATATCTGACGAATCGCCGGCGGAATCTTTCTCTAATGAAGAATGAGGATTGAGGGACACCATGCCAGTGGATCATCACTGTCTTTGATGTGTCTTGAATAACTAATCCAAAAGAGACATAGACAAATTGTAACCTCTAGGCTGAATGCTTCGGCACGGAACATCAAAAATGTAGGTTTTTCTTTTATTTAAAGTTTCATACTCATTCTGGAAAGTTAACAACCAACGCGGACAAACCGACTAACGAGTTGATCTACAAATCTGTTGTTCTTGCAGGTGGATAATTGGGCAAGTATTTTATTGGGGCTTCACTTTTGTTGTGTGATCAATACTTTCATGCATGCTTAAACTCTAATGTGGAGGGCATAGGCCGACATGATCAAGGCCCAAACCCTTAACCATGGTTTTTTATTATGCGATCTTCATGGTTGACTTCTCAAAATAGTGCTGATGTGAGTATGTGGTCGTCATAGAAAAGGTGATGGCCTAGCAATTCCATAGACGTTTGTGATGCAAATAACAGACCAACGGAGCACATCCAGTGGTCCACTGAAGGTTCTGTTGTAGCACCAGTGGCGGAACTGGCCGCATTCCAGATGGGGACTAAGATCCACCAGCAGGGTGGTGTGGCGCAACTACCGGCGTGACAAGGTGGAAGGCGGGTCTGTGGCCAACTGACTATTGGGGAGAGGTGGTGGGGCACCCGTCGGCACTGCATAGAGGAGTGGCCCACTCGGGCCGTTCGAGAGCATGAAAAATGGTCGGCCCGCCTGGACGGCCGCATATAGCTACCACAATCACTTTACTGCGGTAAAAAGGTGACCTCGCATCGACCACAGGGCAAGAAAAATTATAGAAGTGTCTATCTTCTATGTCCCAACCTAGAAGATCGGGTTAGCCATCGTGTCAGACCCACCTAGCTTGCTGGTCCTGTGGATCAGCAGGCAGGTCCCACACTGCAGGTCGGGCCCGTGACTCACTAGGTCGGACCCACCATTGGGCCAAAACAATCATGTCTGGCTAGACCTGTTATCCCAATGGGATGGCTAGTCCAGACCCATGTTGGTCCCCCCGAATCGGGTCGGACCGGACCCTAACCCAACCAACCCCTTTTTACTAAAACACTCATATCTCTCAAACCTGGCGTCTGATTGAAGTGGGGTTAGTGGAGTTAAGACCCCTGCGATGGGGTTGTCTTTTTAAGATACTCCACTTGTGTTTTTTGGATTTTGGAGTATGGACAGGTTTGATAAGATTAGAATCTAACCATGACCTATTTACTAAAAATACTATAACTTACAGACCAAGCATCTGATTGATGTTCCACCTATTGTGATGGAACCCTTGCGACAAGACATCCCATTAGGTTACCTCTTTATGGGTCTTAGTGGTCTTTGATATATGACCAATTAATGGTGGATCAGATCATCTAGAAATTAGGCGTGGTATGTGTGGGAATCTAGTGGATGAATGTGTCATGAAGAAAGAATAGCGATCCACTATGGGTCAGCACTGAGCGATCCTCTATGGGTCAGCACTGAACGATCCTCTCTGGGTTAGCACCTAGCGATCCTCTATGGGTGATCACCAATCGATCCTCTATGGGTCAGCAACTGTTGATCCTCTAATTGCATAAACACCAATCAATCCTTTGAGTGCGTCATCACATAGCTATCCTCTGTGAGTTAGCACCTAGAAATCCTCTTTGGGTCAGCACTTACCAATCCTCTATGGGTCAGCACTTAGGGACCCTGTGCGGGTCAGCAGAAGATCCACTCGATAGAATAAGATGATCTAGTTTTAAGTCTAATCATATTTACTTTTATAATTATGTTATACCTAGTGTGAGCTATGTCTTTTACTTTATGCTATGTGGTTGAGGTCTTGATTTGTTTTTTATCTCTTGGGTATTTTTCATTGTGGTGTTTTCGGTCATGGATTAATGAGATACCTTCGGTGGTCTTGGGGTCCCTACTGAGTATTGTTATACTCACCCCTGTATGGGCTTCGCCCGCACGTGTTGTGTCTAGTGTAGACGATCGACATTTCCACAGAGGTGCTCAGGGGGATGGGACTGACTGATGCTTTGACAGTGGACTTGGTGGCCAAGGACCTGGTGGGACCTAGTAGGAATGGGTTTGTATGAGATAGTAATTCATATTCTAGTAGCTTCACTACTCTCATGATCTGGTGGGGTTTCCCATGAATGGCCATCAGAGTTGTCATTGGTACTTTACTATTTTTAGTTCCTTTTTGGTTTTGTATTATGGACCAGATACATTAACTTGTACTTTCCCATAGTTTTGTGTTTGTGGTATACATGTCTTCACCTTTCTGCATGTTAGGATGTGGTTAGATGTGTGTGTATACAGGATTATAGGAAATGCCATCCCTTTTTGGGATACGCCTTTCCAGTGCTAGTCACCAGCCCCAGGCCTATGGAAGGCAGGCATGGGGTAGTCGTAGTATGGACCTCGGGAGAGGGGTCATGACAAAGACACTAGAAACCCCCAAAACATTCAAAACCACTAAAAACTCTTAAAACAATATAATCCCAAGAAACCCTAAAAAATCTAAAAAAACATGAGTGCCCCAAAAACCTAAAAATGATTGAAAATAACTAAATGACCAGAAAACATATCCAAATATTATAAAGAACCATAACCAAAAAATTAAAACCCAAAGAATAATAAAAACAATTAAAACCTCTAAAATCCATAGAAAATCCTAAAAATTCATAAAATCCTTAAAAATACAAAAGAACCAAATGACCATAAAACACCTAAAACCCCTTAAAACCCCCTAAAAACCGTAAAACCATTAAATAATCCTTAAAAACAAAAAAAACCCTAAAACCCTAAAAACCTTCAAAACCCACCAAAAATAATATAAACCCCTAAAAGAACCCTTAAACCCTAAACCCCCCTAAAAATCCATGAAAAAGCCTAGGAAATCATAAAATAGATAAATAATCATACACATCCAAACATCCCTAAAACCCTAAATATCCCTACAATCATGGGAAATCTTGTAAAGACCTTGAATTCCTCAAAAAACTCTTAAAACCCATATAATCACAAAAATCCCTAACAACCAAAAAACCCTTAAAATAGAAAAACGCCTAAAACCCACAAAAAAACTACAAACCCTTCAATAACCCTAAAAATCTCATGAAACCCTAAAAAACTAGAAACCTTACAAACTAGAATCAAATCCTAATAACTAGAAAACTCTAAAAATCATTAAAAACACTAAAACCCCAAAAAATCCAAAAACACCTAAAAGACCCTTAACACCCTAAAAACGATAAAAACACTAAAAACATAGAAAATCTTCTAAAAGCCCCTAAAAACCATTTAAACATTATGAAACCACAAGAGGTACCTAGAAACCCTCAAACAATAAAAAACCAAAAAACATTAAAAACCTAAAACCAAAAAAACCCAACAAAAATACCTAAAACCAATAAAAACCATAGAACCCCAAAATCAACAAAAAAAACCAAATAACACTAAAAACATTAAATCCCAAAAAACCATAAATTATTCCAAAAAACAATAAATATTATAAAAAACTAGAAAAACCCAAAACCCATTAAAACCCATTAAAAATATAGAAACCAATAAAACCCCCAAAACCCATAAAACCCCTAAAAAGGCCATGAAAAACTCTAAAACCCCTAAAAATATATTACATCGCCAAAAAACTAAAAAAAACATAAAACCCTTACAAATTAATAAAAATAACTAAACACCTAAAAACCCTAAAAACTCAAAAACCCAAAACACCATTAAATCCAATAAAACACTAAAATCCCTTATACCCCTAAAAACCAAAAAAATTACTAAAAACCTCTAAATAGACCTCAAAAAATTAAAGTTTATCAAAGAACCCTAGTTAACCTAAAACCATAAAAACCCATAAATGAACCTAAAACTCTAAAATAAACTTAAATTATTAAGAAAATAAAATAACTATGAACCCATAAACGACCCTAATAACCCTAAATAACATAAAAATCTTCAATGATATTAAAATAAAATAAACCCGTAAAAACATTAAAGCCGAAAAAATAAAATAAAAAATCCAAAAATACTCTAAAAAATCTTAAATACCCTAAAAGACCCTAAAAACAATACAAACCTAATGAACATAAAACCCCAACAAATATAAAGGACCTGTTGGGTCTTAATATTTCAGAAAACAAAATCAAGATATGTCTAATAACTTGGAAAATGAGAAAAAAATAAGTATTAGAGTTTGAGAAAAAATGTTAAAAGGGAAAACCAGGAAAAAAAATATTTCCCCATAGTCCACCACTCTACATGGAATTCCTCCAAGAACCCTCAAATTGAAAATAGTTTTCAGGAAGGAGAAGAGTTGGTATCACCCTAAAATGAAGAAATTATTTTTATAGGTAGAGGTAGTGATTTATACGCCCATAATTGAACAATCCACATGAATTAATCATTCATGGGTTGAGGTGGTTTTCATGGCCCAAATAAATGAAACATCCTTGTGAACTAAATCGTTCATGGTGATATGTGGTAATATTCTCCCTAGCTAAGAATTTTACCCTATGACTATGTTCTCCAAGGATCCCAAAAAAGACACCATGTGGCCCTCTGTGGATGATATGGAATGCAAGTACTCGGTACCTCATCATTTTTATAAATTGACCCAAAGGGGGACTGTAGAAAGGAATGAAAAAATGAAATAAAGGATAGCCAAAGGAAATGATTCATGTGGTGCTGCAAGACTGGATCCCCTCTATAAATTCCCAACTTGTAAAATATGCCGCATAATAATGAGAAGTAAATAATAACTTTCCAATAAATTTGAAAATTTAGAATACCATGAAGATTCCATTCTGGGAGACATAATGTGGATATCCCCTCTACGAAAAAACATATCGTTTAGAAAAATTCAATGCTCTCAGAAACTTTCTCCAAGAAGTAAAACACAGTGTGGGTGGAACTTAGCCCACTTATTATTATGTTATGTGGGAGGAACCCGGACCTGTGAGGGGTCATGATGCATGGTCAGAACCCAAAAAACTATGTATCAGGGAACTACATGAATGGCCCCCTCTCTCTCATAGAAACACACTATGTGGAGTGAACCTCATTCCTCATAAGAACCTTGAATACAGAATAGGACATCCTGGGGTGTATTGTCATCCAGCTCCCATCATCCTCTTCAGTAATGTCATCAGGCCCCATGTGGACGCATCTGAAATCCATTCAAACTAAATAATGAAAATCCCCCTTCCAAATCCACTAGACAAAAATAATGAAATTATCAAGTGCATCGGCGTGTCCTCTCAAGCTTACATACCCACGGTAAGTGAGATATTGTGGGTAATCTCCGAAAATAGGGGAAACCTCTGAATGTCATCAATTTAAAATTCCCATTTTAGTGAGGGTTAAGGTAATAGAATTATTATGTGAATAACCCCATTCTAGTGATTTAGGGGGACTACTAGCCTTTCCCTTTGATGTGGTTCACTGACGTACAATCCTTTCCTTTTTTGGAATGAATTTTAGGACACTCTTCATGAGGCATTCCCCTAGATTTTCTTGTGGGAGGAATCACTATTGATCCTTTTTTGTCTTAACATGGTATGTAAGTTGATGGATCACTCAATGTATCTATCCATGATATGAAAATAAATTGGAGATGAGAAAACACAATGTCCCCTCCCACTATCTTTGGGCTCCAGCACCATCCTTCAGCGGATAGGTCGAGGTCATGTGATAATCATATTTACTGCTCCCTATTGTTTCGAACACCGAGCATGAATCACATAGTATTATAGGTTAGTGGGGATCCTAAAATATTAATGATCCAAAATCCAGATGGGCCTTCTCCATAGATTTATTCCCCATCCTCGATTCAAATGAGAAGCACCCATTCGTGGGCCCCAGACCATATTCTATCAAGAGAAACCCTATGGTGATGGGAATGAACTGAGTGTAATCCCTAGCCACAATCAATCATTCCCCTTTATTTTGCCTCCATTATAGGAATATGTCCCATCTTAATAAACTATGTGGGCTTTGATTCCCAACTAATTGGGATAAATAGGAATCCTCCTTGGGGTCCAAACCCAACACTCAAGTCCACCCTAATGATCTCTTGAACACATTCCCAATAGGTTCAAATCCACATTAGAGACCACTTATATATTGGTTACTAAGATATGACTTGGTATAAGTACCTCACCCCCATTTTTCATGAATCTCTTTCTTGGAAATTCTTAACACATGATGTTAAACTACATGGTTGGGTCTTTGTCACACAAACATAAAAGGTGATGTTCCACGTTAAGTGCCACAAAACTATGTGGGTAATGATTTCTCTCAAGAGGATATGTCCAAATCCTATATTTTGGGTTTCATCCCAACATAAAAACATCTCTCTTCTCCCTAGATGATGATAAAATATAGGTAACCCCATCACACATCTTAAAACTAGTATAATCCTTGTAAATGGCTAATGGATCACTGATCTGTCCACAAAGGGTATCATTGATGGAGATCCTAGGATGAAAACAGATCCCTCCATTGATGGAGAGACTTTGATATATAAATATCATTCCAAACCCATAAATATTTATAATGGCTCATTGCCTCTGGGTGATCCATAATATACATTCTTTTTAATGAACAAAGGATTAGTTAACACATCTTAAGTCTATAAGAGTGTCCTGGATTATGCGATAGTTCCCCACAAAATGGTGTTATGAGTACAAATTCCCATCCTCTAAACCAGTGCGAGTTATTAAGTTTCACTGGTCGTGTTACCTAGTGAACACCTACCATTTTAAATTAGGTCCATGAATCATGTATGTGAGAACCATTGTGTGTTTCTGACTCGATGAAAAAAACATGTTAGAGACCATTTAGAATTAGTGGACCCAACAAGAATGATTTTATGAAACTCAACCCCTTACAATCATCCGTTAGGCCAATGAATTTCTGTTATAAGAAAAATGGATAACCCAACATAAATAACATGAATATGGTACCTCATTTACAAGGAAAAAGGATATACTTCATAGCCCCTTTGGGATCATTTTTTTTCCTAACTCAAACAAACACAACCACTCAATTCCAAGGAAAACAATAGTTGTGAACCAGACAAGAATCCCTCACCAAATTGGCAGTGTTACCCCACTTCAGGACCCATTCATATCCAAAATGGGAGAGATCCAAGAAATACCATCAATTACGCATTTGGTCATGGGGTGCTAATTTTAAAAGGTTTGGTTTTCTGTAATTTTCACCTATATTGGAAGAAATATTTTGAGATTCTGTCAATCCAATGACATCTCAATGTATTTCACGAACATGTGCATCTATAGCTACAAATGTGGTCGGGTCCTCCATGAAGTAGGGGAATCTATCACCCACCAAGCAAATTCAATACTGGGTATCAAATGCACTGTTCATGGATTAAAATCAAAACAATATTCTACCCACCCTAGAGGTATCTCGATAGGCTCTCCATTCAATGAAGCCCCCCAGCCATCCACCCAATGATTGTCAGTGGACAAGAACCATATGGCTCCCCAATCCACTTCCAACCATTTTAGAAACCCATCTGCAGAACATAATATTTAGTACCTACCTTATCATAGGGAGGCTGATGAAGTCATCCCTACTGATTTCATCCCTATAGTATAGGGGTCCCACTAAAGGGATCCTTTCAGAATCTATCTCCTCCAATGACATAAAATCCAAAATACTCAACATGTTGAGGATACAACACCACATACCCCTACTGAAGTTTTGAAGAACTGTGTCCCCAGGGTAGATCACATAGGGAAATGATAAAAGAACTTGGAAAATGACCATATATCTATAACTACTAAAGTAGGATTCCATAAATATACAACTACAACCTACTTCCACACTTATATTCCCGATCATTCTTATGATGCCCAAATTTTTAATATGGGGGAACATTTTTAGCAGGTGAAAATTCCCGCTATTACTCACCAATCCCACCCAGAAAATTGGGAGAAAAACTATAGGAAGATGTATATCCCTACTAATATACAAAAATCCCTTCATTAAAATAGGATGGAAACCAATAAGAAGGCATAAATTCCAGCTTGTTCATAGCAAGACCATCATCCAAATAGGATGAAAATGGGTAGACACAAATCCGTAACTGAAAATATGAAGCCTACTAGTCAAATATGATGGAATAAAAAAACAATAAGAGACAAATAATAGTGAATTCATATCATGATTTTCAGAAAAATACAATGGAAAATAAGAAAATGTAAATCCCTACTCACAAATATGAAGCCCATCAGTCAGACACGGTGGAAATCAGATAAAAAATATGGTGTATCCTGTCAATAAATCAGGGGTATACCCATATATATTACCCAATAAAGGAGAATTATGTGTACCTATAATAAGTACATGGAGTATAGGAGTAGGCAAATAATCCTACTTCAATGTCGGAATGGGAATATATTCTCATTCTATCCAAATACGTCTCTCAAAAAATCATAGTAATGATTGAGGGTCAGGCATCAATCCCCGACCACATCATTTCAACTTTCTATGGTGTTATATCATCAGCTGTAGTAGCTAGGATTCAATCTCAAAACCCCACCTCCCCAATAGAGGAGACTCATCCACCAAATGAGTTGGTCACTCTGGAAAATACATGCATCCATGGTCCTTTCCAGGAGGATAATCCACAATTTCCAAGGACAAATGGAAAAAATATCATCCATAAACACTCTTTCCAATTGGGTTACACCATTTAACCATGGTGGACACTACAAGTCTAGAATATATCACTATCAAAACTCCAGAATCTCTCTAGTGTATCCTAAGAGAACCGTGGGAGCTATAAGAATATGTAAATTTATATGAATGTCTTCACCTACAACAAGTTACCCCAGTAACCCGAAACAAGGTTACCAAAAATAAATCATACCGATCGAAAATGGAAAATGATTTATAATTCATGACCCTTATCAATGGGATGCTAGAGTTCAGGACGCCCTCACCCACCTATCCATGGTGGCCCATGATCCTGCTAATATGTTACCAAATTATGAAATTGGAAGATGTAGTTACAAAGGCCCACCCTGAAACATTTTTACCAGCATCTCTGAAGGTCCTCTCTAGAGAATCAACCATGAAGTCTTCCTCTTTGGGAATATAATGATCAATCATAAGATCCTATATCTTTATTATCATCAAAATAATCGTCCTCGTGGCCCAAAATATCATGTAGCAAGAAGGCCATCCCCTTTCTGTCTTCCATCCTGAAATTCTTTCCCAAGGTGTACGCGATAGAAATTATCCCTATAGTTAGACATCAAGATAATATGGTAGTCTTTTTCATGATAGCACCAACTATGAAGGTCATCCCCACATTGATATATTGTCATAGCAAGAAGGTTCTCCCCTTCTTACAGTCCACCCCGAAGGTCCACTCTAGGGTATACACTAAAAAAATTCTCCCAATAGTCATACATGAAGCTATGATGGTAGTCCTTACCATGGAAACACTAACTGTGAAGGTTCTCTAGATAGTAACAATTCATATCGAAAGGAATATCCTTTCATTGACAATTCAAATATAAGAAAGACCTCATTTGATAAGGAACATGAAAGGATGTGTTTAGATATTTTTGAGACACTACCAGTGAAAATTGACATCATTTCTCAATCATGGATGGACCAGGGCTACATTTAGTCTTTGATCCAACCCTATACTATTTCCATATTTGTGAGACCCCTTATAGTCTAACTACATGCTAAAAAATGTCCATGAATAATCCATGTTGGGATAACAAATTTGAGGAGTCTCTTTTAGATGAATAAAACGATATGTTTCTCATGAGGTGACAATTGGCTAGGGTTGAAATAATTGTTATGTTTAGGACATCATCAACTTCTCAGTTCGATATACCTAGATCATTATTAGAAGAATGTGTACATAAAATTCATCTCAACATTTGGAAGACTCTCCACGACCTATAAGAAAATTATTTTCCTTTTGACAGATATGTTAACCATGTGAATGTATTAAAAGAGATGCCTCATAAAATCGACCTAGAAGCCCTTTCGTCTACAAAACGATCATAATATAATAGGTATAAGATGGATCTCAAATTGAACTTCCTCTACTCAAATATTAAATTCAGTCATCACATCATTGATTCCCCACCTTATGTTCACATCCAATGATGGGGAGAGCATGGAGCCTTGCATTTCACCCCACACAAATTTTACAAAACCCATTGGAAATGGAATCCTGCAATGTATTCATCTTGTGGTGGATATCAATAAATAACCCTAAATAGGGAATGTGGAACACTCCCCATGAATCAGCCATGAATAAATCTCAAAAGAATCATGTTTGAAGAGATCATTCCATCAATATAAATCCCGAACCAGGAAACCTAGAAAATTTAGTAGGCTTCATTCCTAAGGGACCCCAATAATCAAAAATTTCTAATGACCAATGAAGTAAGAAGTTCATGTACAAACTCACCATCATATATTACTCACACTCAAATATGGATACATGATATTAAGAGAGTGGTGATAATATCAGAAGATGCCGCAGTACGGGATCAACCCCATCCCATAGGGCTAGGGAAATTTTTATCACTAAATTATCCTATAAGACCAAAAAATCTTTGATGAGGCATGAAACCCAGAGAAAATGAGTAACCCCTACATATAGGGCTGGGGGAATTCATACCTCAACCACACCCTTAATGAGAATCATTAATTTCCAATTTAATTTGGATGGTAAGGATAGAGTTATAATTTTTTATCTCAAACCGTAACTCATTCCCTCAAGAAGGGATGTATAAAACAAGGTGGTCCCAAGGATCCCTATGAGTCACCTATCACAAAGTAACCCAAAGGGAATCCTAGAATGGATGGATGAAAACCAACAAATGATGAAAAAATATCTCCTACCATTTGAAATCCACTGTTACTCTCATAATGCATTACACATCATTGAACATTGTGGATATCAATATTATAGAACAAACTTGGATGTGGTACACACTAATAATGATGAAATTTGTATCTAAAACATGAGGGTTGTCCTAAATTGGAACACTCCCTTGTCCAATTACTAATTAACTCCATTGTGAATTTCAAACTAAGAGAATAATAAAGGACGATGTCACACTCAACCCACCTAATCCTCTAAATAAGAACAATATTCCTATTCTCATATAAATATTCATTTGATATGAGTATGAAATGAAATAATTAAGGAGAATCAAGGCAGAGATACTTTGAGTAATCTTCCCTGTAGAATATTCTCCCCAGATAGAGCCTCAGAATACACTTTTAGAAGGAATACCTTAGCCACTAGGGTTTACCCTATCAGTTGAAGCAAGGCAATAACATCTATCCAACTTGGCACTGGGGCCATTGGTTCACCTATACCATGTCATGGATGGATATCATGATTTCCCTCCGTTAAAAAAATAACATGAATAGGATGTGGAAAATCCTCAAAATATATCCCCTTCTAGATATCATCCTTTAATGATGGATGAACCATAACGTCAAATTCTTCCCCTAGACGCACTTGTCTAAGATCGGTCTCATCATAATATGCATCAAGGGATTATCGATGCCATCATTGAATGAAATGCTCGATTGGAAGCCATGGAGGAGTGTTGTACACCTATACAAACAGAATGGAATCCTTACCCAGACTTGGTGAGTGACACCCCACAACAACCAAATTTGGGAAGTCCTGTGGTTCCCACATCGAATGGTTCACCTAATCAAGAACACCATCTAACCGAATATGTGTCCCATTGTGATCATGTGATGTAATACTCTTAGAAAGAATGGAATGTGAAATTTAGATGCTTCATATAATCTCAATAAGGTCTATCCATCATATGTTATGTCAACATTACAACTCAGTCAATCGCGTTCTGGGAAGACCTCCGTTGGCAGTACCTATTCCAATTATGCTTAACATTTTGGATGACCAACTCACTGATTTATCAAACTAAAAATATATAGATAACGAGAGAGTGTCATTATTAATTTCTATATGGAAGGGATTGACCAATTCCTTGAACTTCCCACCTCCTTATGAATAAATTCTTTCTATGTGCATCGATAACCTCTGAAAAGACATGTGAACACCACTCATACTAGTGAAATATATTGTTTTGTTCAAATATTAATCCACCATAACCTAATGAATGTAATACTCCATAAAAAAATCTATGATCAACTACTAGATAAGACCATGGGTCTCGAGGAAAAGATCATGAAAGGCGAAGGAATCATCAGTTATACCTAATCCTGCCTTTGAACCCTCTCCAACTCCTAAACGTTCATCATATCATGAACCAACCCCTGGGTGTTAAAAACAACCCCATCCTTGACCAGATGTGTACTCGGGACCCACGAGGATCCAATTTGAGGAACAATGAAATAAATTCAACTTGTTCCATAAGGATCAAGTCAATTTTTATTTAATGGCTACCATGGACAATGATTTACTCTCTCTACTAGAGGCAAAAGGGGGTGTGGAGGTGGGTCTCCAGGATCATCCAAATTTACAACCCATTCAATTATATTTGGGATTCACCATTAAGGAATGTTGCATCTTCATGTATATCCTTTAGAAAATGACAGATTATGGGAATGTGAAAATTGAACTTCCACCAGAACAAGTAGTGTATGTTTCTATCACTACCCCTACTGAAGGAGGAGAGTCTAAAGAACTTATTAGCAGGAGAAAAGAAGTTCAACAGATTGATGACTCATAATACAATCATCCAATCTCATCAAATTATCTATGGAAACTTGAAACAACCGATTGTTTCCCCAAAAGTACCTATAGCAACCCAACCAATGTCATCAGATCCACAATTCTCAAAAATTGACTATCCAATAAACGATCTGACCAGAAAGGACAAGAGATAATGTTGGAAGATAAATCACTAGCAAGGCCAAAAATGGATCTGACCCTCTCAGATTTTATTCCCTCATATCATAAATTATGTACACTACCCCTATATATTAAATCTCCATGAACATCTACCCATGCATATTACTCCTGATATGGGGAGTTGTTATTAGGTTCCACTAATTTAATCCACTTGATAGATCCTTAATATGATGGCGAGTATGTATATGAACTCGATTTCCCCAAATCTGGATAGCGATTCAGAGGTAGAGGCTATAAGAGTTGTGGATACTGAAGAAGATGCATCCATGGATGAATCCATACTTCTAACTGAAGCCCATATATTACTCTTAATGTTACAGAAACATGTGAAATATCCATTCAGTAGTCCCAAAAGGAACATGAAAATCCCCTTTCACCTGTTATAATCCACTCCGGATCCATTACCAAAGAATATCCATTAGAAGGATATATCTCAGTTCACTCTCAGTGGGTTTGCAGGACTATATGGAACAACCCACCAAGAACATGACCTATCCCCGCTCATGTTTTGATGGAAGATCTATCTACATAAAATACTAAAGCACCTAAAGATCTTGTAAAAGAGAAATTTGATTCTAGGAAGCATCGGTCAGTAGATGAAAATAATGACCCCCTTAATCATCTAGATTCAGTACTGGACAGAATTTCAATCTTGGATTCCCTATGTTTCATTAAAGACCTTAGGAATATACTGATAGATTATTTAGTCAGTCCCCATGATTTTGAACCGAATGTTTCTATCGTTGAGGCATATCAGACAAAGACTGATCCAATAAAAATCAATGATATTAACTCCTTCATAGATAATTATGAATATACAATTGTATAGAGACACATCAAACCATTGAATATGTCCGAAAAAATAAAAGGCATTTATATCCAAAATGTCATTATTAATAATGGATTAGAAGATAATATCATTCAAGTGAAAAAAATCATGGAATGGTCTATAAGGAGGATAAAATGAAGCCTTCATCATTGAAACATAAGGGTAATGATAACTATGACCCAAATATATTTGGAAAAATCATGCTCAGAACTCTATTTGGAGACCTCAAGGATGATTAATGATTTTTAGTCTTTTGAAGAAACACAACATTCAATGTCTTTCTTGGAATGTCCTAATTTCAAAAACACACAAAGATTTTCTCCTCATACAATCAATGAATCAAACACTAAATCAATAGAGAAATTGGTACATTTAACATTTATAAGTCCCAATTAGAATAATGTGAGTCACACTACACTGATATGTGATTCTATCAAAGGAAATGGAAATAGCCATTGGTTGATGGTATTGAATGGGTAACTGCCCCAAATGGTTTGGAAATGATACCGGCCAACCCCTTTAGTAAGATCAACAAAGAATATTTTCTGCCTATCCACAGATTGAGCATATGGGTCTAAATCCAAATGACCATCCATGGTTCTTCATGATTTTCATCCTGATTACAGAATCAAGTAGTGCTGAAAAGTCTGATGGCCTGATGGATAATGTTGAATACTCAAATGGAAATGCATTCAATACATCCCTAGAGTTCCAAGAAATAAATGCCTCAATAGTTAAGGCATAAGAGGTCATGTCGTCACTAAAAGAAGATGAAGACACTACTCCATCCATCAATCCATCCTCTCAAGAGTCTCAAACCCCCCCCCCCCCCCCCACCATCTACCGAATCAGAAGATGTTTCCATGTATTCCAAACATATATACATCATCCACTCACTAAAATATGTATAAATAATCATGATACTTGTTTCCCCATAGGATTAAGAGGAAGAAGAAGAATAAATATTAGAGGAGTATTAGGATGTCCTTAAGGATTCCCCTCTAACATTTGAAGAAGGAGTCTCTATCACTATTGACGAACTTGAGGAAATAAACATGATTACCAAAGAATATACATGTCCAACCTGAATTAGTGTAACCATACCTCCTGAGGAAAAAGATGTATACACCAACTTCCAAAGGAAGTGTCGATATGTATTCTTTTGGAACTCCACATAAATGCTCGACATTGATCCTAAGGTGGCCACTCAACACATGGGTCTGCCAGTGGACTGCTAGGGTTATATACAAAAATCCATCTTGGCAGGTACTTTATCAGTACCGTAGCCATACTATAGATGGTACTGTAGAAGTACAGTAGCATGCATTATTTGGTACTATAGCACCAGGAACTATTAATCCATCTGGTCCTTCGGTCCACCTGTTTGGTCCTCAGGTCCTGCAAGGATTTCGGCCCACCCAAAGCCTTTGGGACAGTTGATTATCAAGGCCTGCGGGCCACTTTATGGACTTATGGCCACCCCAAGGCCTTCGGGCCATATGAAAGTAGGCCCCCAGACACACTAAAAAAAAGGAGCAGCCCTAGAAGATGATTCAGAGCAGGTGCACTCACTAGAGTAGAGAAAAATGGATTGTTAGAATGAGAGGGTATGGTTATTCCATCGGTACTAGCTTGTGCTTGCACAGGAAGTATAGACAGACAGTCATGAAAAGGTGGAGAGCTAATATCAGGATGAAAATGCTGGGGAGGGGCAGGTCCTTGTATATTGTCTGGTTGAGTTCCCTTAGTCCTTCAGGTCATTTAATCTCTTAAGCCTACAGGACAAGTAATCTCTGAGCCTACGTGCCTTGTAAGGGTTACCCCTCATCCCTTCAAAGGGGGGTTATCAAAAAATCAACAAAAAATGAAGGCCTTAGGGAAATTTTGGAATAAAATCCAAAATCATTCAAGAAGTACAACACCCAAAATTGTTGTCCAACATAGTCCCCATCAAAAAAATAAAGTAAAAAAATCAGAGTTTTGAATTGCTTACAGAGATCTCAATATGCACTATCTGAAAAGAAAATTTTGTAGTTCCGATCACAGATCTGTGGAACAATGAAATAGATGGAAATAGGGATCTATCCATAATGGATATCTATTTAGGATATAACCAAATCTTAAGGGCTTTGGAAGATGAAGAATACACATCAAGAATGTCCCCCCATTGAGTGTTTTGTTATCGAGTAATGCCCTTTGGTTTAAAGAATTCTGGAACTACATATTAACACACCATGCATCACATCATTATACCCTTATTCTAATTTTTTTTAATTATATGTTGATGATGTGGTTTTTAAACAATGACAACACTCTGACCACCTGGAAGATCTTAAAACCATATTCAACAAACTTCAATAGAATAACATGAAAATGAACCACTTGAAATGTGCTTTCATCAATACCTTGGGGGATATTCCTCATCTTCATCATATGCCATATTGGAATAAAATTAAACCCTTAAAATACAAAGGACATACTTGGAAGGCCACATCCTTACAACATTATAGAGTTGAGAGGAATTCAAGGCCATCTGGCCTAAATTTGGGGAATTATATCCAACCTTGTAGGAAAATGTTTTACATTAACTAAGATGATGAACAAAGGGGTTATATATTAGTGGATTGATGATTTTATGGTAGAATTAGACGGTCTCAAGATGTATATTCTATTCTCGCCAATGCTAATTCCTCCTATCGAAGGAAGACCACTTATAAAATATGTGACACCCTTAAAGACATCACTGAGCACCTTCCTTTCACAAAATAATGACAAATGTAGTGAAATTAGTCTCTATTATCTCATTGAACCCATGATCGATGCAAGGACCCTTTATTCAAATATTCAGAAGAGTTATCTGAAACTCATATTTTCTTTCAAGAAAATGATGCACTACCTCCAACATCACGCGGTCCATTTGGTCTCGCATAGAAACCCACTTAAATACATATACAGTCTTCTGATGTTTAATGGTCATCTATCATGGTGGGAATCAATTCTAGTAAAATTTGGAATTCAATTTGTTTCATAGAAGTAAATCAAAGGATACTTATAAGTAGAATTTTTGGTAGATCACCCCTTGAATGAAATGACTTCCTTGGATAATGAACTAACTGATGAAGTGGTTATCTATATTCAAGAGACCCCTAAATTTGGGAAACACATTTCTATGGTTCATACGGAATCTAGGTAAGAAAGAGTATAGAAGAGCCCAAGAATAAAAAATTGGGAATGAGAGTCATATTCATATCTCCAGTAGATGTAGTCCTTCATTACTCCTTCCTACTATCTAGATGATTCATGAAAAAAAAAGGTAGAATATCATTATGTCATCATTGGGATAGAGCTATCACTTCAAGTACAAATAAAATACTTTAAGATTAAATTCTATTCAAAGATGGTCATTAAGTATGTTAATATTTACTATTATATCATGAATGAAGAGCTAATAATCCTACTATACCATGTCTGGGGACTAATGGAAGAATTACATTTAGAGTTGACATTGACTCATGTCCCACAATCATAGAATGCAGAAGAAGATGCCTTGGAAAATGCAGGCCTAACCCTGGATGATCCAAACTGAGATGAAAAAGTAATCATCACTGCTCACCTTCGGATGGTATCACAATTAATTCAGGACCAAACAGACGAATCCAATAAGATCAGCCCCATCCCTGAACCATATGGTCCTACCACCTGCTGGATGACAACCATTGTGGACTATCTTTAAAAGTGATATCTCCCACCGGACAGATACAGGGGGGAGAAAATTAAAATACAATCAATTAATTATGTTATGTATGATGCTACAAGTCTACAGAAGATCATCGACTTGCGAAGCCTTGAGGGGGTCCTTCTTAGGTTCATCGATGGAGAAGAGACCACAATTTTCATGAAGTACATATAGGATCCTATAGTTATCACAAGTTGGGGTCTAATATTTCTCATCAAATTTAAAGTAATGGATACTAATAGACCATTATAACACATGACTACAATAGGTTCACAAAATGTTCCATTCATACTAGGTTCATGCCAACTTCATCCACCAACCTCAAGATTTACTTCACACAGACAAGTACTCTTAGAAATTTTCCATGTGGGAAATGGAAATCATGGGTATATATCCATCCTCCGTGACCAAAAAATTAATTTCTATTCTCATCAAAACTGACTTATTTTAAAAATGTTTAGAACCTTTACCCCTCAAATTAGTCTGGTTCTAGGACGTTTTCAACTTTTTGAAAGCCAAATTCATCTCCAAATATGACGTCCATCATACACTACTAATAGAAAATGACACCAATATTGTTTCCGTTGAATGGGAAAAGTTATATCAACAGTATGACATGACGTCCAACCATTAATCTTATTACCATGCAGTGAAGAATAGAAAAATAAAGTCCTTTAAAAATAATTTATCCAATATACTATTGAAGATGTTAAATAAGGATAAAATTTCATAGCCAAACAAGCTCCTATATGCTTTGTGGGCTTACCAGCCCCGGACCCACACTGCAACATAGGCAACCCCATACTGATTAGTATATGGGATAGAGCCAGTCAAACCCATTGGAGTTCATATATTCAAGATCTATATTTCATGCAGTGAATATCTATCCATAGATGAGAAGTCCCAGAAACAATTTGATGAATTGGAGTGACTCTATGAGAAGATGTTTCTTACCATGCACCAGTTGGACATTCACCATGATAGGATTGTAAGATTTTTTAATAGTATGGTTAGTCTCATATATTTCCATGAAGGAGAAATGGTGTTGTTTCATATAACTCCAATGAGATTGAGAAGGTAACCTTCAAATTCTGATCCAAAATGGGAGGGACCCTATACCATATACATGTTCTACTTCAAACGAGATAATTCCTTGATCTCAATTGATAGAAAGATCACAACAACTCACTGCATTGCAAGTTTGATAAATTAATATTTCATTTATCCAAAATAGAATCTTCCTAAACTCGCAATGATACAATTCATGGAACCTTATATCATGAATGCATGACATTAAATTGAATGGTGAATTGTATTTATAGCATGATGCTAAAATGCATGGAAATCATCATTCAAACCAATGATTCACTATATGAAAGCTAGATATGTGTGGGAGAATGATGAAATTCACTTGACCAATGTGAGTGTTAGATCAATGTAAGGAAAACTTTCTCAAGAAAAATACATAGATTGATTCCAATTCACATTGTATTCATAGAAACAACCATACTGTTTTTCTTCATCACGCTACCCAAAGAAAATTTCCCCTTTCCAATGTATGGGCTAGTCCTTTTTAGGGAACTTCCATCTAGAAATATGAATGAATTGATTATTGTGAATTCAGGAAACGTAGTGAATCCTAGCCATCCCATGTCGGGCCCAACCACAAATCTGCCTCTATCTAGGGTATGATTTTATCACCATCAATTGTCCCTAGAGCCTCTTTTCACATCATTACTGTGTTTCCTATTGATTGAAATAATCATCAATTGCACTAATATATGACCAATTCTCTATTCAGGTGACAACCATATGCATGGAACAATATCCATTTTCCATGACAATAAACTGGACAACACCATGAAGTTATCACCTAAGATAATGGTTACCTTTTCCATGGTCACCTAGCATGCCATCTTCATGACCTACGTATAACTTCATTCTTGTTCACACATGACACGTAGAAATGCACAGACCTCCAATCTCTAGCCCGTCCACAATCAAATAAGACAAAGATTCCACCTACCTACATATAAACTTGACTAAATCTGGGGAAAACGTTTTTAAGAATGATGTTAGGGTTGATTGTCACTCTATGGGATATGTAGTGATGTTCTAATCATATGTCCCAGGGCCATTCATGAAACACAAAAAATGACCCCTGCATACAAATTATATCAATTCTGAGGACTCTAAAACATTTTCATAACTATGTGTGGATTGATTCCTGCTCACACATGATACATATCGATTGATAGATCTCCAGTATCAGGTCCATCTATAAGAAAAATACCCTCCTCCCTATGTATGGGTCTGATCATAATGGGGTTTCATTTTATAAAAATATGTGTGGCTTGATTTATAATATTGCAGGAAATAGAGTGATTCACAGATAATTAATTATGGATCCATCCACAATACAACCTCTTCACATTAGGTATCCTCTGTTCTAGACACATGAAAATAAACTACATGGTGCCTCATTATTTATTCTTCTTTTACCCAATCACCTGGACAAAAATACAAATTTATTCTAAGTACACATTTTTGGGTTCCTCATGCAAGGATCCATAAAAAACATACGTGAACCCCCCTCCAACACACACATATGAGTCAGATCTAAATTGGGAATTTCATGAAATCTAGCCCAAACACGGTCTGCATGTTTATGATGTGCTCTAACACATCCCTTCCATTCATCAAACTCTGTGCCTTGGGAAATTTTTGATCTTAATAAAAATACTCAGCCATCAGAAATGTAGGAAAAGATTAAAAAGGACATCATTGTTATACTATGCATAATATTCCATAGTTTTTTATGCATATGTTTCCCCCAAAAGAACATTCAAACAAAATAAAATTCATCCTCATGAGAATATTTTCCGCTCTCTGTAGGCCCTAATGGTTTACATGGACTATATCATGTATCCTGATATGAGAATCCCCAAAATCATGCTTTACACATTATTCCACTATCATGTTCATGGTATGTTAGAACATCCTAACTCAATTATACTCTAGTTATTCATGATTTATATGAAACATCACCCTTACCACAAGGCATTAAACTACATGACCATTGTCCTTATTGCATGACACTGAAATTAATGATAATCAGAACTACATGTAGATTTATCCCTATAGTAGAATGGTACCTAATTCCTCCCAAATACACAATTTTGGGTCTATCTATAGAAGAAATTATAAATTCTCATTTCTTTTTCATGGGTTAGACCTAATTTGGGAACCCCATAGGAAATATGTATGACCTAATTCTTGTTTCGATGATATATGTAGTGAAATATTGATCCTATATCTCAGACCAACCATAGAAACCCACGCATATATGAATGAACAAGATCTTCATGGTAGAGGCTAATGTGAGCCTCACCCTATTAATGAGTTCCTACCTAAATGAAATTTCCCTATTCCCACACATGAATTTGATCAGTGTGAGGGGGAACTGTCTTAAACCATGTGTAGTAAGATTCCTTCCCTCACAGGATATATAGTGGCACTCAGGTCTTCATCCCTAAGAGTTTCCATGATTTAAAAAAAGACTTTCCCCTCCTAGTACATGGGTCTGAACAATGTGGAGAATTTACTCATACTTATACAGGGAAAACATTTCTACTCATTCCTATAAAATATTCACATAAAATGATCATTTCATATTCTGGATATCCCCATTAACAAATCAATATTTGTGTATAGAAATGTCCAAATCCCTACAACCTTCCCCAAAAATCAAAAATGGAGGTCCATTGTCCTGAGGACACCTTTGTTTGACTATGAATAATATGCCCCAGTCAGACCTCCATATGTTGTGACAAAAAAGGCATATCAATCAAAGAAAAATCCATCCCCATGGAGAGGATTTTCCTATATATGTATTTTCCAATGACATCCATGACCCATATAATTCCTAGGATTATGAAACCCCTCATTTATATATTACAACCTTTACAATTCATTCCTAAATATTATAGAACATTCTTTTTTAGATTACCATGAAAATGGATAATCATTTATCCATTTGTTAGATCAAATTAACCATACCTCCTATACCCTGAACATCATGGACTTAAGACATTAAACTACATAGTCCTTATCCAAGATTCATGATGTCAAAATGAACCATGATTTAACCCTCCATTACACCTTCCAAACACATGTAGGTTCAAGTTTTCATTCATGGAAAATGAAGATAAGGTTTCCCCTATTATCATTTCATACATCATTCCCTCAACAGGACCACAACTATTTTCTTGAAGAATCCATATTTCAATAAAGTTCCTATCCAAAAAAATGGAGGACCAGTATCATGAGGACACGTTTTTTTTTTGACAATGCACAATATTCCGAAGTCATCTCTGCATAAGTTGCCCACTAAATTGGCCTGCAAACCAAAAGAAAATTAGTCTCAAGGAGAGGATTTTCCTACCTCTTTATGCCCCTATGAAATCATGTATAAAATCATTCTTGTAGTTTCCCCCCACATACATTTCCATATCACATATTATATCCATAAATCATAAAACCAGGGTCATGAAAAACCCCTTATTCATATTTAAAGAATATTGGGACATACTAAGACAATAATTAGTATTTGGGATCGTTCCATGTAATTCATGTTCAAATATATTCGACAATAAACATATTTCATATTATTCCGGTATGAAAGAATATAAATTTCCCATGGAAAGTGATCGAAACAAGCTAGGTGGGAAAAAACTCAAAGGGAAACCTGTATAAAAGTCAATTATTAGTTTTTTAGACCTACACTTTTGAATGTTATTGGTAAAATTGAGCAATAAAAATGGAAATGAGACACAAATCCTGTTTACTAGAAAACCCACAAAGGGAGGTCGATGAAAAAGTCATGTTATTCCCACTAAACCAGCACTAAATTGGGTTTAGGAAAAATTTAGGGTAATAATATAAAATAAACAAAGGATATAGGGTTTTCCATGTAACCTTATCTATAATCAAACTATTATTTCAGAGTCCAACATCTCAGAAACAAATTTTTGAATTGTAATAAAATTATAATTTGGTCATTCAAGATTATGATGGTTGAAATTGAAATCTAGTGATTAACAATTCAATTCATATGAAATAGATTGGTCTTTTAAATAATTGAAAAATATGATTGATAGATATTTTTGGAAAAGATAAAGGATAATCATTAGAAGGATAGTGATATATCATTTATCAATCAAATGATAAACAAGGGAGCATCCACATATCAGAGCCTCTCCACAATGTTAATAAAAAAAGATGTCGGATATCCAAAGGGGATACAATGAAGCTCAACGTCCTTTAGTTAGTAAATTCACAAAATCCTAATATAGGACATCAAGGGTCCTCTACAATGTGTTCCCCTATTCCGCTCTAGCTTCATCTATAGGCAACATTTCCTTGACAACAACCCTGAGGTCCTTAGCCTTTTTCTTTAAGGCCACAAAAATTTGTAGATGAGGATGAAAACTGTACCCTCAACATTTCTGCATGATCCTTGCATTAATACAAATCCATGGTCTGTAAAACCACTTCATCATAATAACTTGATTCTTTGTAAGATTTAACATCCCTCCCCTCCTCATTGTCTTGAGTAATGGTGGAATTACAACTTGTTCATAAGTGAAATCACCAAGGTAGCAAAGGTTGTCAATAAATTCCTAGGGCTTCATGAAAGGTGGGGGATGATTTTATCATTGAAAATAAATACAACTAACCAAATTTTCCATTACCAAAAACAAATACATGATACATATCAACAATGTATTACAATAAACCCCATATGAAATATGAAAATAAAAACCATATCAATACTAAACCAGTGTACAATGGAAAAGACTAAAACAACCAAAATCAAAGACTCCGAAGTACATATCCATAGCTCCATACCAAGATAAAAGATACAATTCTAATGGACCTCCTAATAATCATGATGATCTTATATGAAAATGATATTCTTTACCTTTACTTGTATCTTAGAGTACAACAATTACAAAATAACCCAAGTGATAATGTAACGGGTGAGTAAAAATACTCATTATGAAATCCCCAATTGACATCCCCACACATTCCATTAATATTTAACAAGTTATCACATTTATATACAAAATTTATAAAAACAAACTTTATAATAATACCAAATTTATCCCCAAGCCAATCCATTCCACGCCAAAACTTTTCTTCCAAATAAAACATGTTTTTCAACCAAACCATTTTCCAAAAAAGGAATCAAACATGTCATTAACCCATTTTACAACCCAAGTTGGCCTAACTAAAACCATTCCACACATTCAGATATCTAAACATGCATGAGAATATGAAACTCCCTTTACACATGAGTGGTGAGTCATACTTTCCCTAATCTATTACTTATTGAACAACTTTTATGGGGTTAATTCAGGCCCTTACCTCCCCCACCCTTTTTATGGGGGTACTTATAGCCCTTATCCATCCTAACCATTTTATTGGGAACTTCATGCCCTTATCCATACCAATTCCCATGAACACACACCAACAAACCATTTTATTACAATTCCAAATCTATGTGTTCCATAACCAATTCAATAAAAATATATTTTATCGAAAACACTATTCTATGAATCAAAACAAAACAACCATTTTTAAATAATCATTTTAAAAATATTTCACCAAATTCAATTTCCATTGAAACACCCAAAATTCCAAAATTCCACAAATTATCACCAAATAAGGTTTCCGTAAATCATTGCAAAAAAATTACAAAAACCAATATACACCCAAAAAAACTATTTCAAATCACCATTTAAAAATCATTTTTACCAATTCCAATCCATCATGGAAAAATAATTCAATAAATCATAATTTTTTTGAAATGCATTTCACAACAGATTTCCATTTATCAAACTACAAAAAATATATTTAAATACCAATTCTAAAATCCAACAACAAATCATATTGCAAAACAATATAACAATTTCCCCAAAATCCACAAATCATCATTTCAACCAAGCTTCACATGTCAATTTAACTTTCAAATTCAGAAAAAAAAATTATTTTATAATTAAGACTTCTAGTTCTTGAAAGAGGAGTGGAGAGGGAATTCCCCTACCATTAGGGTTTTTGTATAATATGGACAATCATCACAAATTCTGACTAATCTGGATGAAAACTCAAAAATAATAGCTTTGATCCCTTCCCCTAACATCAATAGGACCAAAAATCACCATTATTTGATTCAAAAACCCTAGATATATCTAAAAGAGAATTATATCTGAGAAAAAATGATATAGGGGAGAGTGGATCAAAGTTAAACCACGAAACTACCATGATAGGTCACTTACCAAGGGGCACACACCTTTAAACCACTAAGAAACCCCTTCGAATCACTTCAAAAATGAGTGGGAGCAGTTCCCCAATAACGAAGAAGAGGAAATAACTAGTTAGGGATTCATAGGAGAAATAATAGTGTGTTTAGGGAAAATACAAGACAATAATATTTTTTTAAAACCAAATTTTTATGCCACATACAGTTTAGTTTCATGGTTAGACAAATCGTGCGCTAATTGTGCGCCTTCTATAGCCTCAAAGGGGACCTCACATGGTAGACACACAAAATTTTTCAAACTGTGTGACAAATGTGAAAAATCACACAATCTCTTGTTTTATTATTTAACTTGGTGGATATATGGTTTGGAAACCATGTGCCTTAAACATGCGCCAACCCATTGCCCACTACCTCAATGTGCATGGTTTTCTGGAAAAGCTTCATGGTTTTCACTTGCTCTGTTCAAACCGTGCACCCTTAGAAAACCCCCAAACCTTCCCAAACCCATTCAAACTATCCAAAACAATAAAAAACAACATTATAGGAATATAAAAGTAATAAATTAATGTTACATGCCTCAAACTAAGAGTTTAATAGTTGGAAAGTGTTGTTTCTCGATGTTGATGTCCTACAAGGCTTCCATTTGAGGATGGGAAGCAACGAACTGAGGAAGGTCGCATTTGTGAGAAGCTAAATCATCCCGAGATATGAAAATGTGGTAAATAAATATGTTAAGATTTCAGTAAATGATCCCACTTGAACCAAGGGTGAGTAATAGTTGTTGAATACTTCCTGACTTGTCATCTATCTTCGTCAAGGGAGTCTCTATGACAATGGTACAAATTTGGTGCCAGATCAATCTTTGTACAAGCTAGTTCTTGATAAAAACTCGAGGATCCTAATATCGATCACTTTAACTTAAGAGAATTTTTTATGGTAAAAATTTTTAGAAGTTAGGCTTATTATAATGAATGAATTCGATGTGGGAAATCATTCATCCCTACCTTCATTCCAGCTTTGAGAACCAGACTGATAGGCTCAGTGTTAATTGAAAAGGTTCCCAAGGTTGTTTCACTAGGACTAGTGGAAGTATGATTTTCAGAAACGTCATTTAAATGATTCATCCTTCATAAAATCCATTAATTATGGGGTAATAATATGAATCTCTTCTAAGATGATTAGATCATAAAGATGTGGGTCTTTCTCCCCTCAAAACTGATGGGAGGGTGGATCAGGCACAATGATACTAAAAGCCGATGACATGGTAACCCTTAGAACATCCTTTCCCATTATCCTATAGAGATAGTATTTCATCCTGATTCTTGAAAACGCACATTATATTTTTACCGAATTTTTCACATGAGGTATGACAATTTCTATGCTAGAATGTTCATCTTCCATCGTCATCCACATCTATTGAAGAAAGACTATGTATGATTATAGAATCTAGGAAAGGTTTAGAGAATAAACCTACTTCACACATCTGAATTGGTGTGAATATCTATAATGTGTATATAATTAACAAATGGTATCCTTTTCCACCCTAAAATCTAGAATTTATTCATGTAGAGATATGATATAAGAACGCTCCTTCAAAGTCCCTTCACTATTATCAATCATTGTGCCCAAATTTGTATGATGGGGGGATGGAGGTAAAATGGGAAAAGACAATAAAATGTTTGATGACACCATTTGAATCAAAATACCTGAGGCAAATTCCATAAAAATTTATTAAAATAGGGTGACATAAAAAGCGATGAATTTTTTCATTATACTGATATTCATAACATCGAAAGTGTTCGGCCTCACAACCATTCCAAAACTAGAACGTCCCCTAGAGACGATGCAGGGACCAAACATTCTGCATGCAACCCAAAAGTTAGTAGATACGACCATGAGTAGGTATAGAGAGGATAAAAATTCTTCCCCCCACTAACTTGACCACCATTATCAGGGTATAGAGCCATCCGCTAAATAAATTTGAAAAAAATCACACCAACCTAAAGTCAAATGATACGTTTGGATTACTTGTGTAGCCCCATGTGGTATATTGGCCTGTTTTGATAGTATCCCTATATGAACCTTCGATGATTCACAATTGTGGAGTTATATGAGCTATACTACCACATTCCATTATCCAAAGACCCCTAACATGAAAAAAACACTATACAATAATCAAAAGGGATGAGTGAGCATACATGGATGTGCTGACCAAGAAATCTATATGCCACTGTCAGTAGATCCCTCTCATGTAGAGATACATGTTCAATGTTTTCCTTTGTATTTCCAGAAGGTTAAAATTCATTATACATGTTTCCAAGAATGGCGATTCCACTAAGCTAATGGAAATCCCATAAGATAATCCAGACCTCCCCATGGGGAAGGTGGAAGGTGTTTGTGCTCAACCACCAATGACTAATTAATTCGGGAATAACCTTGGTCGGTGAACAAATAGAGAATTGAGAAATCCATAATATAGAGTATAAGATGATAGCCACTAAAAATATTGTAAATTAAATGCATTAATGATTCACCCATAATATCCAAACTCCTTCATATGGGAATCTCCCTCAAGACTCCAAACCCCACATGGAGGTACACCCATCATTACGATTTCCTTAGAAGCAGTTAAAATGGGAAGATATTCTTGGAGGTTGGTTGCAGGGATATGTTTGACTATGCATGTTACTTTTCATCCACATGGAGAAATTCAAAATAAAGACGTTCTTTAGACCAAAACTGAAAAGGATTTTCCCTGTTGGATAAATTTTTATGTGGGAGCACTCTTAAGACATCTTGGACCAGGTAGATGGGAGATTTTGGTCAACTGGCTGAAGGCTAGGGTCATTTTGAAGAACAAAATTTTAATGTGGTAGTAGGGTTGATAATGGGTAGGCTAGATGTTCTGGGTAAAGAAGGTCCTATAAAATTCATTCTCCAGGAATGATGTGATGTTGAAGATCCCCCTCAATATTTTAATCTCTCACATTATGCCTCCTAATAGTCGTCGTCAATGAAAAATCCAATTTTTTCAATTCAATGATCCGAGTACAATCATATTAGATTTGTTTAAGGAATTCATATTAAATCCAATGAACCATTAGTTCATAGCTGCATTCTCCCACGAAACATCACCCCATAGAAACTCTACAACAGGTCCCCTTAATATGAAACCCTTTACCCTAAACTATATACCCTTAACCTAATACCCTAATCCATAATCCCTATACCCTTCACCCAAAACCCTACACCCACCACCAAAAATCTTAAAGTCTACACAATAAACGATACACCCAATACCCTAAACCCTATACTCTAATCCCTAAACAAAATACCCAACACCCTCAACCAGGATCCCTACATCGTAAACCTTATATTGTAAACCCTGAACCAAATACATTACCCCCTAAACCATAAACCCTACATCCTAAACCCTATACCATAAACACCAATAAAAATACACTAGACCCTATAACCTAAACCCTAATCCCCAAACCCCAACCCAGAACTATATAACCTAAACAAGAAAACTTAATCCTAAACCCTAAACCATATACCATAAACCTTAATCCATAAACACTAGACCATAAACCATATGCCATACACCCTAAATCCTAAACCCTACAACCTAAACCATATAACTGACACCCAAAACCTTAATCCTTACACATTAATCCCTAAAACCAGCACCCTAAACCCTAAAGGCTACATAATTTATCCTATGACCTACAGTCTAAACCATATACCCTACACCATAAAACCAATACCACAAACACTAAACCCTAAACCCTAAACTCTAAACCTGAACCATAAAACCCTACAAACACACCTAAAACCCCTAGAAATTGGGAAAAAATATAAAAACTTTAAAAACCCCAAAAATACATAAAAAACCCTAGAACCCAAAACACCCTATAAACACTAAAAACAATAAAAAATCATAACAATCCAAAAAAACATAAATTACCTATAAAATCCCTCAAAATCATAAAAATACCTAAAAATTATTCAAGATCATAAAACCTATTTTAAACCCTAATAGAACCTAAAACCCCTAAAAAATACAACCAAACCAAAATTCACTATAAAATACTTTGCTACCCTAAAAACCCAACAATACCATAAAAACCCCAAAAACCATGGAAAACCATAAAAGAACCCTAAAACACTAAAAGAATCCCAACACACCTATATACCCTGAAAGAACATGAAACCCCCTAAAATAACCCTATAAACACCAAAATGGATTAAAACCCCTAAAACCCAATAAAGCCTAAAACACTTAAAAACACATAAAATAGTAAAAATACTAGAAAACTAGTAAAAACCCCTCAAACAATTAAAAAATAGAAACCTAAAAAAGACAATAAAAAATATAAATAACTAATAACCATAATCCCCTAAAAACTATAAAACCAACAGAAAACTCTAAAAATCCCTAAAACATTGAAAATAACTAAAAACCATGAAAACCCTAAACACTAAATGGCCTTAAACCCCATTAAAACCATAACCACATAATAATCCTAAAATCACAATAAGCACTAAAAAACCATCAAACAAAAAAACCCTTAAAACCCAAAAACCCCTAAAAACATTAAAAACCACTTAAAAACACTTAAAAAAATAATTAAAACCCTAATACCCTTAAAAACATTGAAAACCCCTAAATTCCACAAAAATCCTAAAAAAATATAAAATCCCACAATTTCCCTAAAACCCTAAACCCCTAAAATTCCCTAAAACATTTAAAATTCCTAAAAACAAAAAAAACATGGAATCCCTAAAATTCCTGACACCTCTAAAACCCCAAAACCCCTAAAAACGGTAACCCCCTATTCCCCTAAAACCCATAAAACCATAAAATACATTATAAAAACATATAAAATCCTAACACCCCATAGAAAATATCTTAAATACACTGAAAATCTTAAAAAATATAATAGATAATATAAATCCCAATAGACACTAGAAGATCCCAAATCCTAATAAAACATCCAAAACAACCTAGAAACCAGTAAAACACCTGAAAATAATTAATAACCCCCAACCCAAAAATATCCTAAAAGACCCAAAAATTCATAATAACATTAAAACCCCCTTTAGAACCCTGAAAACCCTAAAGACCCTAAAAACCCATAGCACCCTTAAAAACCAAAAAACTATAAAACCACTAAATAATAAAAAAGAACCTCAAACAAAAAAAATAACCATAGACAACCTAAAATATCCTAAAACCCTAAATATACCAACACCCATTAAAACCTTAAAACTCATAGAAACCCTAAAACCCTTGAAATCCAGGAAGAACGTAAAAAACCTCTAAACTCCATAAACCATCCAAAAAAACCATATAAACAATTAAAAATTAGTAAAAAATATAAAATCATTAATATACACTAAATTTATGAAATCCAATAGAAACCCTAAAACCCTTAAAACCATAAACAACGAAAAAACCATAAAAATCCCTTAAACCCCACATAAACCATAAAGAAACTGAAAAAAATTACAACAATGAAACCCATTAAAAACCTAAATAATACTAAATACTTTTAATTAAACTAAAGGACTATAAAAACCCTATATCCCTTATAACCCCTAAAAATAATAAAAAACCTAAGAATCATTAAAACCCCCAAAAAACTCTAAAGCTCCATAAAACCCCCAAACACCTAGAAGAAAATTACCATCCAAAAAATATTATAAACACAAAACGTTCCTATAATCCCGTAAAATAACCTAAAACCCCTAAAAGTACATAAAAATCCAAAGAACCTGAAATGACATCAAACACCTAAGAATCCTAAAAGAACCTAAAATATTAAGAAAATCTAAAAGTCCCCGGAAACCATACAAATCCCTAAGGGACTCTAAAACCCCATAAAAACCACAAAACTCCCCAAAAACCATTATAAAATACTAATTGACCCTAAACAATTAAAATTCTACAAAATAATGAAAAGGCCCTACAAAGCATAAAATATATTAAAAGGAATTAAAACCATAAAGACCCAAAAAATAATTAAAACTCCAAATGATCCTAAACCCCCTATGAAACCTTAAGAATAGTTAAAACCCTAAAATCCCAAAAAACACTAAAACTCTAAAAATAACTAAAAACCAAAAAAAAACCCCAAAAAAGTCCAAAACACCATGAATGACCCTAAAAGACGCTAAAAACTACTTAAATACCTAAAATAATGCAAAATATCTAAATCCGTAAAACCCCTAAAATTTATAAATTCCAAAAAAATAGTAAAAAAACATAAAACCCTTTAAACACAATTGAAACCATAAAAATCATAATAACACCCTAAAACCGTAAAAACCGTAAAATCCCCTAAACCACTAAAAACCAAAAAACCCCTCTAAACCCCGTAAAAACCTATAAAAACCCTAAGAACCCTTAGACACCCCTAATACATTAGAACACCTAAAACTCCAAAAGTCCCTAAAAACCTTTAAAACCCCTTGGAAAACCCCTAAAAACCCCAAACACCACAAAAATATAAATCTCAAAAACACTGAATACCCTGAAAACCTCAAAAAAACCAAAAAAATCTAACACCATTATAAAACACTAAAAAACAATAATAAAATCCAAAAACACTAAAATTTTAAAAAATCATAAAACCCCTAAAAATCTAAAAAAATCATAAACCCCTACACCTTAGGCCCTACAACAAAAACCAAGTACTCTAAACCCTAAAACCTACACCCAAATCACTAAACCCTACAATTAAAACCCCATATACTTCACCATAAACCCAAAAACCTACATCATTTACTCTATACCTTAGACAATAAATGCTAAATTGTAAACCCAACACACTATAAAATACACCCTAATCCTTAATTTTTACCCCATAAACCCTAAGCCCTAATCCTTGAACACTATACCCTATACCCTATACCCTAAACACTAAACCATAATCCCAAAACCCTAAATGGCCATAAACCCCCTCAGAAAAATAAAAGAACATTAAGACCCCCTAAAAACATTAAAACCCATATAATCACCTAAAATACACTAAAATACCTAAAACCCCTAAAACCCTAGAAGATCCTAAAAACCCTAAAGACCCTAAAATCCCTATAGAACCCCTAAATGAACCTAAAACACATAAAGACCCTAAACCCATTAAAGTAAATAAAAAGTTCTAAAACTCATAAAAACACAAAAATAATCATAAAGACTCAAAAACCCTAATAATGTTTATAATCCTAAACACCAAAAAACCACTAAAACACCTATAAACAATAAAAACCTAAAAATACATAAAATATCGCTCAAACCCCTAAAACTCTAAAACCCCATTAAAAAACCTAAAAACACATAAATAATATATAAAAACAATAAAAACCCAGAAAACAATAGAAAATGAACCGCCACCCCTCCCCCCAAACCCATGAAAGACTCTAAAACCATCAAAACCCTAAAGACCCTAAAAATCCAATAAATTCCCAAAGACAACAAAACCCCTATAAAATCCTAAAACACCATAAAAGCCTGTATAACCACTTAAATATTAAAAAAATCCTAATCCATTAAAATATGCAAAAACAACAAAAAACAAATCATATAACGTCAAGAAACAATAAATTATTAAAAATCTAAAAATACTCTAAAAACCTCCAAAAATACCCAAAAATTCCCTAAAACCCTAAAAACCAAAAAAACTCTTAAAAAAACAAAAACCCCTTAAAAATCTAAAAAAAAGTGAAAGCCCACTAAAAACCATAAAACCCCTAAAAACTAATCAAACCCTAAAAGTCCCTAATAGGCCCTAACCGCCCAAAACCCATTGGAAACAGTAAAAACCAGAAAACCCCTAAAACCCATATTTGATATTAAAAACCATAAAAACCCTAAAGTACACTAAAACCATAAATAAACCCTAAAACCCAATAAAAATCCTAATATACTCTATGAAAACATAAAATCCGTTAAACCCCGCCAAAAGAAACTAAAACCCCAAAAAACCATGAAATTTCCTAATAACAACTGAAACTACATAAAATCACAAAAGAAAACAATAACCATAACACCCCTTTAAATAACTAAAAACCCTTATAAAATAAAAACCATAAAACCCATAAAAAACACTAAAACTCTAAAAAATCTTTTCAAAACTAAAAAACATAAAAAACAGTAAATGACCTTGAAATACCGAAAACATCCCCAAAATCCTAAAAACCCTTCAAACCCCTAAAAACCATAAAACCCCTATATTTTATTAAAAACCCTAAAATCCCATAGAACCATAAAAACCTAAAAAAAATTAAAAAACCTTAAAACACTAATCCCCAAAACCATAAAATAATAAAAACCATAAAAACTCCAAAAAACTCAAAACCCCATAAAAATAATAAAAACCCCAAAAAACCCAAAATGCGTAAAATCCATAAAACCACAAAACTATTAAAATACATAAAACACCAGAAAAACCTAAAAATCCATAAAAATCCTAAGAACACTAACCAAGCCCAAAACCCAAAAAAATGAGGAAAATCATACAAACCCCTAAAAGCCCTTAAAGTCTTAAAATCCTTAAAACCCAAAACTGACTAAAAACCTAAATAAACCATAAAACCCTAAAATAAAAAACCATATAAATTTCCATAAACTCTAAAAATTCCTAAACACTAAAAAACCCAAAAATCCATAAAAACATTAAACCAGTACCTTACACACTAAAATCTAAACCCAATACACTAAACCCTAAACACTAAAATCTACACATGAATGACTATACTCTACACCCAGAACCCTAAAACAAAAACCATATACCATATACAACATTCCATAATCACTATACCTTACACAAAATACCCAATACCTTACACCCTACACACTAAACCGTACACCCTACACCCTAAACACACCTCATAAATCCCAAAACCCTATACCTTAAACAAAAAATAATATACCATAAACCATAAAATACCTTTAAAACTATAAATCACTAAAAGATCCTAAGACCATAAAAAAACTATAAAAACTCATAAAATACACTAAAACACCTCAAACCCCTAAAGGACCCAGAAAAGAATTAGACAACAAAAGATCCAAAAAACCTTGATGAACCCATAATGGGAAGTAAAACCCATAAAATTTTAATAGACCTTAAAACCCGTTAAAACACCTAAAATCCTAAGAACCCCTAAAAACCAGATAAAAACATTAAAACCATATAACCCAAAAAAAACTGAAAACCTAAAACCCCCCAAGAAAATTTAAACCCCCCAAAACCTCTAAAAACCCTAAAAAAAATTTAATAATCCCCAAAAGCTGTAACAAATCCTATAACCCTAAAAAATTATTAAACCCCTAAAGAGAATCTATAACCCCAGATAACACAAAAAATACACTACAAACCATAAAAACACATTAAAAGAGCCTAAAATAATAAAACCCTAAAACACCCTAGTAAAACTATAAAACCCTAACACATGAAAGAGGACACTACAACCCCCTAAAGACACTTCAAAAACCGTAAAACCCCAAATACTCACAAGAACCATATAAACCCAGAAAATCATAAAATAAATAAAAACCAAAAAACAAAAAAAACCCTTGAGATGATTCAAACCACTTAAAAGACCCAAAAACACTAAAATACCCAAAAACAATATCAAAATTCCCTAAAATACCACATTACACTAAAAACCCTGAAACCCTCTAAAACTCCTAAACCCCTGAAAATCCATAAAATCCCAAAAATCTAAAAATATGACTAAAAATGCGATAAACTCAAAATCCCCTAAACCCATTTAAAACCAACAAACTAGAAATCCTAAAAAAGCCTTCAAAACCTTAAAATTCCTAAAAACCTTTAATACCCCCTAAAATCCCAATAAAACCCCAAAACCCCGCAAAGGCCCTAAAATATATTGAAGACTATAAGTGATCCCGAAAACTACTAATAACTTCTAAAACCACAAAAAACAATAATGAAACGCTAAAAACCAAAAAATCTACTAATAACACAAAAGTTCCCCAAATAAGCCTCAAACCCATTAACAACCATGAAACAACAAAATAAAAAATAAAAAATCCTAAATCCCTTATAAAACTTTGAAAACCACTAAAAATCTGTAAAACCATAAAACCCCAAAAAACACTAAATCCCTAAAATCCCTAAAAATCTTAAAAACCATAAAACATCCAAAAAAACCACTAGAAAACCCTAAAAATACTTATGGATTTATAAAAATCCTAAAAACCACTTAAAACCCTAAAAACCTAAAAACCCATTATAATCTTAAAAAGAACCTAGGAGACCCAAAAATCCATAAAATCCTTAAAAGAAGCTAAAATCCCAAAAACCCATAAAACACCCTAAAACCCAAAAATGCCTAAAATACCCTAAAACCGCTAAAATATCCTAAAAACCCTAAAACCCCATAAATACACTAAATAACCAAAAAGAAACTGAAAAGCAAAAAAAAACAAAAAAACCAAAAAATCCAAAAAAACCCCCTAAAAACCTTTTAGAAACTAAGAAGGCCCCAAAACCAACAACCCCGAAAAGACAATAAAAGACTTAAAATACACTAACAACAATAAAACCCTTAAAATAGCATAAAAACATATAATATTTTTAAATAGATAAAAAAACATAAAGAACTATAAACATAAAAATCCCCAAAATGAAATGAAAATACCAAAAAAATCTAAAGGGCCCTGAGAACCCCGAAACACAAAAAAGTCTCTAAAACCCATAAAAAACCCTAATATCCCTAAAAAAGTAATATCCATATAACTCATAAAAAACCTAAAATCCCTAAAAAATAAAAAATAAAAAACATTAGGTAACCCAAATATATCTAAAACCCACAAAAACTCTAAAATCCCTCCAAACCTAAAAAGACTATAATCCTTAAAAACCATATAACCACTAAGAACCATTAAAATCATTAAAAAACATAAAAACCCTAAAACCCCCTAAATCCCTAAAAACCCTAAACACCCCTAAAAATCCAAAAACACTAAAATACCCTTTATACAATTAAAAAATATGAAAAAATAAAAACCATAAACCCTTAATAATTCATAAAACCCCTAATGTTCTCAAAAAGCATTTAAATTCCTAAAAAACCTAAAACACAGAAAACTCTAAAAACCCAAAAATTCACAAAACAAGGTAATACCCTTCTAAAACATTTAAAAAACCTAAAACCCCTAAAAACATAAAAAATCATCAAACCCCTAAAAATCATTAAAACTCTTAAAAACATTAAAACAATTTAAAACATAAAAAAATACAATCAATAAAAAATATCTAATAAAACAGTTAATTGATAAATGAATAAAAATTTTAAAAACAAACCCCCCAATCCTAAAACACTAATATACATAAAAAAACTAAAAAACACTAAAATCTATAAAAACCCCACCCCCCCCCCCCCCCAATAACACCTAAAACCCCGAAAAACACAGTAAAATATCCAATATACCATAAAATCCATAAACCCCATTAAAATATTAAAAAATCAAACCCCTCCTAATATTCTAAAATAATAAAATGCCTAAAAACACTTAAAACCCTAAAAAATCCTAAAAACCCAAAAAATCCCCCAAATAACACCTAAAAATCTAAAAACCTAGTATCCCTAAAAAACCATATAAACATATAAACACCCTAAAACCCTGAAAACCCCTATAGCCCCTAAAAAACCATAAAACACATAAAACTGTAAACCCCATAAATACACTAAAAATACTAAAAACAATAAAAACTCTTTATGACCCCAAGACCCTAAACATCCTTAAAAACAACAAAAGTATAGAAAATAATAAAACCCCAAAACCGAAAACCCCCAAAAGGCCATATAACCATAAGACAATACAAAACCCACAAAACACAAAAAACCCTAAATCCTCCAAAAATCCTAAAAACACTGAAAAACCCAAAACTCTATATGCTACTCCCTAAAACCTATACCCCTCACCTTTAACCATAAAACCTAAAACCTATACCGAAAACCCTAAACCCTACATCATTAATCTAAAATCTTACAAATTAAACTTTATAACCAACACCATAAACCCTAAGCCTGACACTATAGATGTTATACTCGACACACTAAAACTTTGATCCTACACCCAAATCCCTAAACCCTACACCATAAACCTAAAATCGTACAAAATAAACCTAATGACCAACACCACAAACCCTATGCCTTAAACCATAGATGTTATACTCGACACACTAAAACATAGACCCTACACCCTAAACCATATACACTACAACTTAAACCCTAAACTATAAAACATACACCATAAAACGTAAAAATTATACCCTAGACTGTAAAATAACCCAATACCATAAAAAAATAAATACCCTAACACCCCGAAAAACATTATGAACTCATAAAACCCAGAAAACACCCAAAACACCCAAAACACCATAAAAGACCAAAAAACCCAAAAAGTCAACTAAAAGACCCCATAACCCCTAAAAAATTGAAGACCACAAAACCCATTAATACCGCTAAATCCATAAAAACATAAACACAACTAAAACCCTAAAAAACTAAAAATCCCCTAAAAATCCAAAAAACCCGTAGACCGCCTAAATCCCTAAAAAAACCCAAAACCTTAAAAACCAAAACAATAACATAATACCCTAAAAACCATAAAAATCCCTAAAATACAAAAAAAACCCAAAATTATCTAAAACCCCTAAAACCCATAACAAAATTTAAACCGCAAGAAAAATAAAACCCACAATAAATCTAAAGAGCCCTAAAAACCACAAAAATTATAAAAATCAGTAAAAATGCCCAAAAGCATAAAGAATAATAAAAACTAAAAAATAAACCTCAAAGTCCAGAAATCCCTTAAAACTCTCAAAGACCTTAAAATAACCTAAAATCCACTAAACCCATAAAATACCCTAAAAGTCTAAAAACAATAAAAGACCGTAAAACCCCAAAGAAACCCAATGACTCTAAAACCATTAAACACTAATGATGCTAAAAATAACTAAATCGGATTAAAAACAATATAAACACCCCACACAACCAAAATAAACCCAAAACTACTAAAAACCCAAATAGAAACAAGAAACCCTAAACCCCTAAAAGACACAAAAAACCCTAAAACCCTAAATGATACCAAAATGCAGTTGAAACCCCAACAGTCTCTATAAAACCCAATAAACCATAAATGATCCTAAAAACCAAAAAACCCATTAAAGACCCTAAAAACCCTAAAAACCTAAAAGGAAGCTAAAAACCCTAAATGTATCCAAAACTATAAAAACCATTATGAAAAATAAATACTACAGAACTATAAAAACCATAAAACCCCCAAAACCCTATAATCCCTAGAAAAACAAAAAAACCCTAAAAACCCTAAAAACCCAAAAAATCCAAAAATTCGTAAAAAACCCCTGAAAACACTAAAACATAGACAAATCCTGAAGACCACTATAAACCCTAAAACCCCTAAAAACCATTAAAACCAAAAAACCGTAAAAACCCAATAATACACCTATATCGCACAAAAAACTAAAAAACCCAAAAAACTGCTTAAAACACTTAGAAACAAGTAGAACCCTTTAAACACCAAAAAACAGTTAATATCCCAAAAATACTCAAAGAAACACTTTAAACTCAAAAAACCACAAAAACAAAAACCCCTAAAAAACTAAAACCCCATAAAACCTTTAATACCGTAGAATACCTAAAACCTATATTGACTGTAAAAATCCCCAAATCACAAAAAAAAACCTATAACCATAAAAACACTGAAACGCAAAAAACCCCCCAAACCCCCTTAAAACACAAATACCCCCAAAATACCCTAAACCATAAACCCTACACCCAAATACCTTATCCCAACACCCAAAACAAAATACCACACACCCAAAACACTAAACCATACACCCAAAACCCTATACCATGCACCCAAAACCCACAACCGTACACCCTAAACACTAAACCCTACACCCTAAAACCTAAACCATACACCCTAAACCCAATATCCTACACCCTGAACCTTAAAGATAAAACCATAAACCCAGTACCCTACACTATTAACCCCAAACCCAAAACCCCAAATGCTAAACACTAGACCCTAAACAAAAAAGTCCCTAAAACCCCATGAATCTATAAATAATCCTAATCCCCCTCCACCAAAAGACCCTAATAACCATAAAACCCCAAAAACCCAAAATTAAGCTAAAACTCCTAGATACTTTAAGATACCCTAAAACCACTAAAACCCTAAAAACCTATAAATCCCTTAAATATAATAAAATTTCTAAAAACACCTAAAAACCCAAAAAACATAAAACCCATAAAAAATCATAAAACCCTATAAACTCTAAAAACCAAAACAAAAAACCTAAAAACATAAAAACACAAAAAACAAAAAAAACATTAAAATACCCTAAAACCATAAAACCCCTAAAAATCCAAAAAAAATGAAAACCCTAAAACCCCCCAAAACCATTAAAACCATAAAATCCCTAAAAAACCTTAAAACCCCATAAAATCCAAAAATCAAAAAACACCATAAAATCCATAAAACCCCTAAAAACCATGAAACCACCAAACACACAAAATAATATTAAAAATAGAATTACCATTAAAACCCCATAGAGACCCCAAAAAATACCCAAATAACCTATGAAACCCAAAAGACACCATTACCCAATAAAACTGCAAACCCCACCCCCCCCCCCCCAACCCTCTAAAAAATATGGAACCCTAAAAACAATATACCCCGTAAAATCCCTATAACCCCTAAAAACCCTAAAAACAAAAAAAAATACAGTACACAACCTAAAAGACCCTAAAATATCATAAAAAATAAAAATACATAAAAATATCAAAACCCAATAAAACCATAAAAACCCTAAAATACCATAAAAATATAAAAACCCTAAAACCCAAAATAGTCTAAAAATAAAAAAAACACTAAAAAATTAAATCCCATAAATATCTTTAATACCCCTAAAACCTTAAAAACCCTAATTTCAATAAAAACCCATAAAACCTCTTAAATACCCTGAAAGACCAACAAAGACCCTATATATCCTAAAGTACCACCAAATACCCTAAAAAACACAATAAACTATAAATAACCTCAAACACCCTATTAAATTCTTAAAAAATAAAATAAAATCACAAAAAACAAAAAACCCTAACAACATTTTAACCTGTAAAAAACACTAAAAATCCTAAAAGCCCATAAAAATCCTTAAAACATTAAAATTCCCTAAAATGCTAAATCACATAAAAACACTAAAAACAAAAAAATTTAAACCCCAATGCACTCTAAAAAACAATAAAAACATTATAAGATCCTCAAAACCGAAAAAACCCTAAATACCGTAAAACAACAAAACAACATAAATATCTTAATGACACTAAAAACCCTAAAATCCAAAAAAAAATGATAGAAACATCTAAAACCCATTAGAACTAAAAAACATAAAACTCCCCCCAAATCCCCAAAAAAACTAAAAAAACCCTAATATTTCTTAAAAATCTAAAAATCCTAAAAATCATAAAAACACTAAAACCACAAATTACCCTAAAAACTAAAAAAACCACAAAACCCTAAAACCGATAAAAATCTAGAACCCCATAAAATCAAAACAAAACACAAAAAACTCTAGAACCATTAGAAACACCTAAAACCCCTAATACCCTTCAAAACTATAAAAACCCTAAAAACCCTAAATACCCAATAACCATTAAAACACCCAAAAAACCCCTAAAAATAGAAACAAATAAAAAAATTCAAAAACACTAAAACACTTGGTGACCCTAAATCCCCAAAAAACCCTAAAACCCTAAAACCCAAAAAATAGTAATCCCCATAAAAACAATACAAACCAAAGGAGAACTAAAACCACCTAAAACACATAAAACCCCATGAAATCTTAAACCATACACCCTAAACCATAATCCTTACACCCTAAACCCCAAACCCTAAAACCAAAAACCAATATCCAACACCCAAAACCCTATACCCTAGACCATAAAATCAAATCCCAACACCCTAAACATTAAACCATACATCACAAACCCCTCACCAAAGACCGTAATCCATAAAACCCACACCATAAAACCTACACAATGAATCATAAACACTAAACCCTACACCTTAAACACTATTTCCTACACCCTAATCCCTGAACCATACACCCTAAAGACCTTACCTTCCACCATATGCACTAATCCATACAACTTATATTCCACAACTTAAACCCTACACCCTACACCATAAACCATATACCCTACAACTTGAACCCTTAACCATACACCCCAATACCAAAACCATAAACCATACACATTAACCCAAAACACTACACCCAATACCATAAACATAAACACTAAACCATTATCCCTAAAATGAAAATCTTGTACCGTACACCCAAAATGAACCTAAAAACACTACAAAATTAAAAACACTAAAAGTTCCAAAACCACCCAAAAACACTAAAATCCATAAAAATCCTCAAAACCATAAAATACTTTAAAACACCCTAAAACACTAAAATACCAAAACCCCACTAAAATCATTAAATTACCATTAAAACACTAATGAAACCCTAAAAATCCCTAAAAAACACAAAATTCATAAAATAATTTTTAAACCCATTGAAACACTAAGAAAAACATAACCCAAAAAACCCAAAAAAACCAAAAAACCTTAAAATCAAAAAATAATAACAAAAAATCCTTAAACCCCCATAAAAGCATAAAAATACGAAAACCCTCAAAAACCTGTTAAACTCCCTTGAAAACCATAAAACCACTAATTAAAAACTAAAGACCCTAAAAACTAAAAAATCCCTGAAAATCGTTTAAAAATCCAAAAACCCAAATAAAATCCTATAAATAACATAAAAATTTAAAAATCCCTAAAACCCAAGATATCCTTAAAACCAAAAAAAAAAATTAAAACATCCTTAAAACCTATAAATCCCAATAAAGGCAATGGAACAAAACTAAAACCTTGAAAATAACCAAAATAATGTAAGACCCCTAAAGACACAAAATAACACAAAATAACACTAAAAACCCTAAAACCCCTAAAAATCCATAATTAACATAAACAACCTTGAAATCCCATAAAACAATAAAAATACCTTAAAACTGATAACCATAATAAGAATCCTAAAAACCCTAAAAACCCTGAAACCCACTAATAATAAAAAAACCTGAAAACACTAAAATACCATAAAATTACCTAAAGACCCTAAAACCCAAAAAATCTAAAAACCCCAAAAAAACAAAAACACCCTATAAACCCCATAAAAGCAGAAAAACCCATAAAACCCATAAATACACTAAAAGACACTAAAACCCATAATGGCCCATAAAATCTCTAAAATCCCAAAATACTCAAAAAACACTTCAAACTATAAATAAATAAAATCCCAAAAATACCAAAAATCCCAAAGAAAACAATAAAAACCCCTTTGAAAACATGAAAACACATAAAACCTAGTAGACCATACAAAATCCTACAACACTAAAACCCTTAACTAACCATTAACATCCTTAAAAATCCTTGAAACCCTTAAAAACACTAAAAACACAAAATAAAACCTATAAAACCCTATAAAATTTTAAAAACTCTACTAAAACATAAAACCACTATAACCCCAAGACACATAAATGAATCCAGAATACCCAAAAAACCTAAAATAACACTAAAACCCAAAAAATTAACAAAAACCCCAAAGTACAAAACAATCCCCCTAAAACCCAAAACCCTAAAGAATCCATAAAAAATAAAAAACCACTAAAACCCCTTAAAAACAATAAAACCCTAAAAAGAAACTAAAAACACAAGAAACCTAAAAATTTATTAAAACCCAAATACCCTAAAAACCCAAACCCACAAAACCCCTAAAAGTCCCCAAAAATACAAAAAAAACATAAAACCCCATAAAAACTCAATCAAGGACCATGAAAACCCAAAACACTCTAATAACATAAAAATAAAAAAATAAAAAAATCATAAAAACCTTAAAAACTCTAAAAACCAGCAAACCCCTAACGCCCCAAAAACCTTAATAAGCATTGAAAACCATGAACAAACCATAAGAAACCCTAAAACCAAAAATAAAAAATAAAATATCCCCTTAAACTGTAAAACACCCTATAGTATGCTAAAAACTCTAAAGCGTTAAAAACCATAAAAATAAAAATACTCCATCAAAAATCCAAAAAATTACCTAACAAATTCTAAAAATACTAAAATCACTAAATAACCCTAAAACACGTAGAACAACCCCAAACGCAAAATGTCTTAAAACCCCTGAAAATCGGAAAACCCCCAAAATCACTCTAAAACCCATTAACAACCCTAAATCAGTAGAAAACCCCAAATAGACAAAAAAACATAATAAAAATATAAAATATTATAAAAACTCGTACACACCCTAAAAACCATAAAACCGCCTAAAAACACAAAAAATGAATTAAACACCATAAATTCTTAAAAACAATAATATCAAAAAATACAAAAATCCTTTAAAACATGGATCCATTTAAAACCTTAAAGATTCCCTAAAACCCTAAAAATCCATAAACACACTAAAATCCTTAACACAGCTAAAAACTATAAACCCACTTAGATAATAAAAATGGAAAAAATGACTAAAAACCCTAAAAACCCATTAAACCCAAAAACTCCCTTAAAAACATTAAAACCGATTAAATCCTTTAAATACCCTAAACACCCTAAAACCCTAAAAAACCTATAAGCCCATTAAAATTCTAAAAAACCACTAAAAACCTTTTTAAACCCAAGGAAACATAAAAAACCCTAAAACCCCTAAAAACTAAAAAAATTCCAAAACCCCCCTAAAACCCAAAAAACATTAAAAGACCAAAAAAACCCCAAAACCCATAAAACCCCCAAAATATATATATAACCATAAAACCCATATAACCCTAAAAATTAAAAAACCCAAACAACCAAAAATCCCAAAAACCGTAAAACCGGAAAAAATTCCATAAAAATACTAAAACCCTAAACCCACTAGATGACCAACACCCCCCCCCCCCTCCCCCCCAAAAACACTTAAAATTTTTTAATATCCTATATGATCCCCCTTAAAACCCTATGTGGCCATAAAAACACGAAAAATACCTTAACATAACAGGAAAACAACTAATCCCTAAAAAGAAACTATGAAACCCAAAAAAACCATAAAACAATGAAATGTACCATAAAACCCCTAAAAACTCTAAAAACCGTAATGGTCCCTGAAAAACCATAAAACCCTTAAAATACACTAAAAAACATAAATATTAATTATGTACCCTTAACAACCATAAAAAATAAAATACCTTACAACTAAAAAAACAATAAAAGATCATAATACTCCTAAAAACAATAAAATCCTAAATACTCTAATCACCAAAAAACACCATAAAAAATGAAACCCCTCAAATCCCTAAAGAACTATAGAAAACATTAAATAACCTAAACCCCCGAAAACCACCCAAAACACCCTAAAATCCTATTAAACCACTAAAAACCCTAAAATCCATAAAATAATTTAATCCTTTAAAATATATAAAGACATTAAAAGACACTAAAGACATTAAAAAACACAAAAACCCCTAAAAAGGATAAATACCCTAAAAACCCATGAAATTTTTAAAAAAAAATTAAAAATACTAAAAAACCATAGAAACCCCAGATAAAATTACGATATCTAAAAACCATAAAAATTTAAAAATACCAAAAAAAACCCCCAAAAATACCCTAAAACCCATTTAAAACTTTGAAATCCCATAAAAACACCAAAAAACCTAAAAACATGAAAAAAAACATAAAAATAATCTATCAAACCAAAAAATTATTCAAAACATTCACCCATGAAAACCCCAAAACCACTAATAACCAAAATTCTCAAAAACTCCATAAAAACTCTGAATCCCTAAAAAAACCTAAGGACCATGAACAGACTGTAAATGGACTAAAAACCACAAAACCCCTAAAAACCACAAAACCCCTAAAAACCCTAAACCCCCATCCAATGAAACCATAAAAAATTCATCATCCTCAAAACCCCAAAGAACCATAAAACCCACAAAAAACCATAAAACCCTTAAAACCAATACCAAACTCCCTAAACCCTAAACCCTTAACGCTACTATCATAATCAAATACCCTACACCCCTGAACCATACACCCAAAACCATATACCATGGACCCAAAACCCATAACCCTACAACCTAAATCCTATAAATCACACCCCAAAACCTAAACCTTACACTCTATACCATATACCCATAACCATAAACCTTAAAACCTACACCCAAAACCCTAAACCCAACACAATAAACCTTAAAACCAACACCATAAACCCTAAATTCTAATCCCTAATCCCTAATAGTCCTTAAGAAACCATAAAAACCTTAAAAGGTCCTATAAACCCTAAAAGATTGTAAAAAAAATTAATCCCACTAAAACACCAATAAACACTAAAAAACCCATATAAACCATAAATCCACTAATAGGTCCCAAAAATAATAAATATCCTAAAACCCTAAACCCCCTAAAATACCTTAAAGTCCCTAAAAACATAAAATCCTCTAAAAACACCTTGAAACCCCCAAAAACTATAAAATATAAAAACTATTAAATCCCCTAAAACACAAAATATCCTTAAAAATACTAAAATAAAAATAAATCCATATAAAAATTATGAAACACTAAAAAGTAACTAAAACCATATGAAACACTAAAAACAATAAAATACCATAAATCCAAAAAAAAATCTTAAAACCCCTAAAACCATGAAGTCCATAAAGACATTAAAAACTATCAAAACTCGTTAAAACCCCTACATGACCCTAAATCCATAAAAAGGACCTATATCCCAATTAATATAATCTAAAACCCATAAAAATACTAAAACACTTAAATCCCAAAAAACCCTAAAAACCATTGAAAAACTGAAAGACCATAAGAACACTAAAGAAACATAAAAACTATAAAAACTCTAAAACACCGCTAAAAAATAATCTTCTAAAACCCTTAAAACAAAAAAACAATCCCAAAAAAGCATAAAGCCCTAGAAACTATAAAACACTTTAGAAAACCTCTATGACCCTGGAATTCCCTTAAAATACTAAAAGACCCTTAATGGCGATAAAACCCCTGAAACACCTAAAAAACTCTCAAAATCCCAAAAACCTTAGATAATACTAAAAACTCTTAATACCCTTGAAAAAAATCAAACCATTAAATCCAATATGAATTCCTAAAACCCATTAAAATTCCTAATAGCTCCAAAACCCCAAAAAGAGTAAAGAAAACCCAAAACCCCTAAAACCCCCTAAAACCACCCCAAAGGCCAAAACCCCTAATAATACCTAAAACCATAAAATCCCTATAAAACATAAAAATATATAAACTCCAAAAATATATAAAAACCATAAAACACTAAAACCTCTTAATTACCATAAAAGGAATGTAAAATAATCCAAACCCATTAGAATACCTCAAAAACTCTAAAAGTCCTAAAAGACACTAAACTACTAAAAAGATCTCAAAAACCCTAAAGTACCTAAAATACCCTAAAACCCATAACAAACCTAAATACCCTAACTACTCTAAAAATAGTAAAAACCTAAAAACCTCTAACAGAAACTAAAACCCCCTAAAACACGTAAAAACACCTAAAACACCTAATGAATTATAATACCTACAAAACCCTAAAAACTAAAAAAACCTTAATATTCCATAAAAACAATAAAGTACCATTAAAAACCAATAAAACCCAAAAAAGCACGGAAACCCTACAAAACACTAAAACCCCTTACAAAACTCTAAAAATGATAAAACCCCAAAATCCCCTAAAATAACTAAAAAACTATAAAATAGCCCAAAAAGGACCCTAAATTCATTAGAATAACCATAAAAACCCTTAAAAATCAAAAAATATTCCAACAGAATCATAAAAGATAAAGAATTCCTAAAACCCCTAAAAACCTAAAAACCTAAAAACCACTATAAAATCTAAAAACCCATAAAAACCCAAAAAATAATCAAATCCTTAAAAACACACTTACAATAATAAATATTATAAAAACCTATAAAATATCACTAAAAGACCCTAAAACTTTTTAAAACACTAAAAGAACCTTATACCACCTAAAAACACTAAAAACCCTAAAACACATAAAACCCCAACACAAAATATGAAGAACTCTAAAGTCCACTAATATAATTTAAAACTGTGAAAATTGTAAACCCTAAAACCCTAAAACACCCTAAAACACCTAATAAAACCATAAAAATTCCGAATGACCGTTAAAACTCTAAAAAACACTAAAAACCCTAACCCCCCCCCCCCTAAATACCTACATCTATAAAAGTCCCTAAATACACCTAAAATCCCATTAAAATCATTAAAACCATTCAATTTATTTAAAAAACCTAAATAACATTTCAACCATTGAAACTCAATAAAACCCTACAATACACTAAAACCCATAATAAAAAAAATAACCACAAACCATAAAAATTTATAAAAACCAAAAAACCCATAAAAACCATAAAAACCATTAACCCTTAAAAATCCTAAAACATTAAAAATCCTAAAAACCCTAAAACCACAAAAAATCCCAAAATAATCCCAAAACACTCAAACCCCTAAAATAATATAAAACCACAAAGCCCCAAAAAGTCAATAAAGACTGGGTGGAGGAGTGCATGGCCCAATTTCTAGGCATGCTTGCCATATCTGGGTTCGTTCTAGGCTTCCTATTGGTGTTCAGTTCATTGGATATCATCGCTGGTGCAGAAATATAATCTGGTGGCTTTTCCTGAATGATTTCTGGATTTTCCTCGGGGAATGGAAGATATGACGAGCTTTGCGGTATCTTGGAGGGGGTGTTCACGGTCTTGCACTCAGACCTGCGCTTCTCGTTGGGACTCGAGGAGGGTATCACTGGTTTATCTGTTTTCGCGACGGGTCATGGAAGACTCTTAGGGCAGAATCGCAGGTTCATTTTTATGGTTCTTCTTCCTTGCTCTTGGGTTTTCCTGCTGAGGAAGGTATCGTCATTTTTTGTTGTGCTCCTTTTGATTTGTTGGGCTGTTGGTTTTTGATTTGTGGCTGGTATGGTTGGGAGTTTCTTCTGTAGCTGAATTATGAGTATAAAGAATTATGGATGGTGCGGAATGGGTTTAGGCATGAATGTTTGCGGTTTTGTGCGTCTGGCTACGGTGAGATGCTGGAGCTCTCCTGGACAGGAGGAGATTGTTGCTGTCTTTTGAGCTGTTGTATGAGTTTTTCTGCTGGTTGTTGGTTTTCTGTTGAGTTGCTGCTAATTTTTGTCTGGATCTTTATTTGTTGGACATTGATCTGCTGGACTTCAGTTTCCCTCGAGGACTGGAGGTGGTGGGTACTGGAATTTTGTTATGGTGGGGTTGAGAGGAATTGGTGCTGCTGGTTGCTAAGGTTGAAGCAGGCTTCTGGGAGATGTTTGTTTGAAGGAGGAGCTGGTTATATGAAAATGGGTTTTGGATGTTGGTTTCTATATGGTTTGGTTGTGATAAAGCTGTTGTTTATTACTCTGGTGCTGGTTCTGTGAAGTTGAAGGTGGTTATTATTGGCGAGGAGGTGATGGAGGCTAGACACTGTGAAGCTGGGGGCTAGTTTTTTCTTGGATGGGAGGTGATGAAAGTGATCTTTTTGAAATAATACTCGTTGTTGTTTAGCTGGGTGATGTTGGGGACTTCATGGGTTTTATTCTTTGTTTGGCTTTGGGTGTTTTTTCTTGTTGTTATTTTTATTGTTTTGGCGTGGGTTGTAAAGGGTTTGTGGGTGTGGGTCGTTTGACCCCTCCCCTCCCTTCGGTGTTGTGTCTCTTTTCCCTTTCTAAAAAATTTGTGGGGACCAGAATTAGACTGAACCTCACATCATCCTTTCCCTAAAAAATGTATAAAACCCATAAACCCCCTAAAAATTCCAATAAAAATTAAAATAAATTTAACATGCTAAAACCCCTAAAAACTCTAGAAAACCATAATAACCCAGAAAACACCCATAAATCTCCAAATAAACCACAAAACCCTAAAACACTAATAGGGCTATAATTTTAAAAACCCAAAACCCCCAAAAAAAACCAAACCCCTAAATCACCTAAAAACCCTAAAACAAAAAACCCATAAAGCTTCAAAAAACCTATAAACCCCCTTAAACACCCAAGAAACCATTAAATCTGAAAATAATAATAAAAATAGTTGAAAAATCATAAAAACCATAAAAACACATAATTACCATAAAACCCATAAACACCCCCAAAACCCCTTTAAAACATTAAAACAGCAGAAAACCCCCTAATAATTTGAAATAAATCTAAATAACCATAAACTATAAAAACCCTTAAAATCCCCCAAAATCACATAAAACCTTAAAACAATGAATGTTCCTAAAACCCCTAAAAATCATAAAAACCATCCAAACCCCAAAAAATCGCAATATACTAATAAAATGACCTTAAACCCTAAAAGACTAAAAATTCCCTAAAAACCTAAAAAACCACAAATCTCCTAAAATCCAAAAATAATACCAAAACCCCCCAAAACCACAAAAATACCCAAAACAATAATGAAATTAAAAAACCCCTAAAATTTCTAAAAAACGCTAAAGAACAAAAAATACCCAAAAATAACCCAAAAATCTTAAAACCCCTAAAACCATTAAACCCCTAAATCACCCAAAATTCCTTAAATAATCATAAAACATAAATAAATATTGAAAATAATGAACACCACAAAACCTTATCAAACCATAAAAAACCATAAAATCCCTAAAAACCTATAATACTAATAAATGACCCTAAAACCCATTATACCATAAATTACCATAAAAACCTTAAAATTCGATAAAATATTAGAACCCCTAAAAATCCGTACAGATCATTAGAATTATAAATGAAAGTAAAAGTCCCCAATACCCTAAAAATCCTAAAAGACTATTAAAATCCATAAAAACCCCCCGAAAAACCTTAAATCCCTAAAACCCCTAGAAGGCCAAAAAACCATTAAAACACAAAATGGAAAAGAAAAACTATAAAAACCCCAAAAAAATACCCAAAAAACACCTAAAAATCCTAAAAGACTCGTCAAACCTAAATCCACTAAATGACCCTAACATCCAAAGGGTCCTAAATCCCCTAAAACCCTAAAGAAGCCTAAAACCCAAGAAATCCAATTAAAGGACCCTAAACCCCTAAATGGCCTTTAGAATCCAAAAAAATCCCTAAACACACCCGAAACCCTAAAAAATAAAAAATAAACCCTAAAAAAACTCAAAACCCTAAATGATTCTAGAGGCCCTAAAAACATAAATATCCTTGAAAAAACTATAAAACACTTAAATCCCCTTAAAAACCTCAAAATACCCTAAAAACCCTAAAATACCCTAACAAAACCATAACCCTAAAACTCTAAAAGGTCCCAATACAAAAAAATCGTAAAAATTCAAAATATCTCTAAAATACCCTAAAACCAAAAAAACACATAAATTCCGTAAAAACTATAAAAATGTAAAATAATAAAAATTAATAAAAACTATAAAAGGATAAAAAAACCAAAAAACCAAAAAAACCACTAAACACCCAAAATACCACTCAGTCCCTATAAATCCCTACCAATCCGAAAATCACTAAAACCCCTAAAAACACCGAAAACATAAAAAACCCTAAGACCTATAAAAGTTCCAAAAACCCAAAAGGACCCCTAATAAACCATAAAACTCAAAACCCCTAAAAATCCTAAAAACTATATAAACCCTAAATCTCATAAAAACCCTAAAAACATCAAAAACCACAAACAACACACAAAAATAGACAAAAACCAAAAAACCTTAAAACCCCTAAAAACACTAAAAACCTTTAAAACCCATAAAACCCTAAACCCCCCCCCCCCCCCAACATCTTAAAAACCATAGAAACACTTAAAACCCCCCAAAAACCAAAAAACAATAAAGCCCATGAAAATCAAAATAAACCCTAATAAATCCTAAAACACATAAAACCCTAAAAAACCTAAAACCTAAATAACCATTAAAATACCCAAAAATCATAAAAAGACTATAAATCCCTAAAAAATAAATACCAATTGAAAAAACTAAAACCCACATAAAACCCTACTAAATCCATAAAACCTCTAAAAATAAATAAAACCTAAAACCCTAAAAATGGAGATATCCCCCCCCCTAAAACTCAATATTTTTTTAATTACACTAAAACCCATCAAAGACGGTAAAACTCTAAAAACTCTAAAAACCCTAAAACCTCTAAAAAATATTAACATACCTTAAACACTATAGAAACCATAAAAACAATTGAACCTGTGAAAACCCTAAGAAAATCTAAAATGTTAAAAAAAACCCTAAAACCCTAATAATCTAAAAACCCTAAAACACCATTAAAATACCGTAAAAATACACAAAAGCATAAAAGAGACTAAAAATCCATAAACCCTAAAGGATTCTATCAACCACTTTAATGTACTGAATGAACATAAAAACCTAAAGGCCCTAAAAGACCTTGAGAAATCTAAAAACCCTAAAAGTCCCTAAACATGATTATAAACATCCTAAAAGACACTAAAAGACACTAAAACACGCAAATAACACTATATCCCCCAAATCATCTAAAAAACACTAAAACGCCTAAAAATCGAAAATATTAAAAAACACTAAAAAACATAAAACAATATAAAAAGTCTAAAACTCCTAAAATACCCAGAAACAATGAAAACCTACATTCCAAAACAACCCTAAAACAACCCTAAAACCCAAAAAACAAAATAAAAATTATGAAAAATCTAAACCCCTGATAAAAACACTAAAAATGCTAACAAACCCTTAAAAGCCTTAAAATCCTTTAAACCCCGAAATCCCTAAAAACGTAAAAGGATTTAAATCCATTAAATCCCTAAAAATTCCTAAAAATGAAAAATCATTTAAAAACCCCAAACCCTAAAAAATAAAAAACCCCTAAAAATCCTAAGAAAATCCTAGAAAAAATTAAAACCATTACGAAATCCCAAAAATCCATAAAACCATCAAACAATAAATAAACCCTAAAAACCTAGAAAATTTAAAAACGTTAAACAAATAAATCCCAAAAACCCTTGAAAATAATTTAAAACCATAGCAAAGGCTAAACAACCTACAAACCAAAATAATGATTAAAAATACAAAAGAACCCTAAACACAGTTAAATAACCGTAAAACCCCTAAATGAATCATAAAAACAATAGAACACTTTAAAAGACCTGAAAACCTTTAAAACCTTAAAGACCATATAAACCCAAAAAACCAGAAAAGAAACCCCCCCTAATTTACATAAAAGACCCTAAAACCACAAAAAAATAGAAAAGGCCTTAAAATCATAAAGCCCCTAAAAACCTAAAAACATTAAAATACCCTAAACCCCAATAAAAATGAACCTAAATATCATAGATAACTCTTAAAACCCAAAACTAAACCTAACCCAAACCCCAAAACCAAACCCTTAAAAAACCCATTACCCTAAAAGAACTAAAAACCAAAACAATCCTAACAAATCCATAAAAAATAAACCACATAAAAACCCTAAAACACTAAATAATCAGTAAAATAAAAAAATCCTCCAAACCGCTAAAAACATCAAAATCATTCAAAGCCCTGAATCCCCATATAACCCATAAAACCGATAAAATCAAAGAAAATACCCTAAAACAACTAAAACCACTAAAATTGTAAATCATGGAAACCATAATACCCCGGAGAACCCGACACAATATAAACCCCATAAAACCCATATTAATCCCCAAATACCAAAAAACCCCTAAAATTATTCAAAATTCATGAAATCCTAAAAACACATAAAAATAATAAAACCCATAACCCCCCTCATAAAAACCTCACAAAATTTTAAAACCCCATAACCACCTTAAAATCCCAAAAATTCTAAATACCCATGAAAGCATCAAAACTCTAAAATTACATAATAACCCTAAAAACCCACAGACCCTATAAAAGTCCTTAAATACATAAAACCCTAAAATACCCTAAAAACCATAAAACCCCAAAAGACCCAAAAAATAATGAAAACCGTAATATACCCTATAACCTTTACTAAAAACATTAAAAGATGCATAAAACTCAAAACATCAAAAAGCCTAAAATTCCCTAAAACCTAAAAAACGTGAAAAAATCCCAAATACACAAAACACCCTAAAACCCTAAAAAGTATATAGAAATATATCATAAAAATTAAAAACAAATTATTAGCAAGGCATGTCACAAATCCAAACAAGGTCAAGGCAGTCTGAAATAATGAAGATCAAGTGCATCCTCTCTAGCTAGGCTACCACACTTCTCTAGAAGAAAACTTAAACTAGAAAATAATATATAGTTACTTTCAAAAATTTGATGGGATGAAAGGCAGTCTTCCACCTTTTTCCTCTACCTCCATGTGTGAACATTTTTAAACCATCACTCTAGTAGAATTTTTATTTAATGAATGTGATAGGGTTTGGCCCACGAGATGTGAATTTTCTCCTGTAGTGCTCCCTGTATGACTGTCGAGTCCATTTCCACCTCCACCGGATGGATTTTTTTCACATGGAAAAATCTAAATACCCTACGTCATCACACAAGCCTCTGCAAATTGTGAGTCTCCCAATTTGTATCCCATTCTGAAAGATAGGACCACTATCCCTTCTAATCATGAATGATTCCACCACCCCACATGATTCCCAGAGAGAAAGATCCATCTACCTTTTGTTTGTAACCATTGTTTGGAGGCAGCCATATCACCCATCTTTCCAATGAGATAAGATCCTAAAGATATTAAAGTGAATTATTACCCACCTTGAATCTTCGTAAATTGAGATCTCTATGCCCTTACTTAATCTATAGTGCCAAACCCTCCACTATTCTCTACATTATTATAATCACACCAATCTGATAACTTGTGGAACCTTCATGATTGTAACTATTCCTCACTCTCTAGATTCTCTGGCAGCCCACTGCAACTAGAAGCTCTCTTTCCAAACATTCAAACTAGCTGTTCCCAATTTTGTGAAACCATCTGTGGGATAAATTATTATGATTGATGACATTGTCCTCCAACACACAGAACTCACCAATATCATGCCAAAAAGCATCCTCCCAATCAATTTCAGTGAAATAGTGGATTGTAGACTCTTCCATTGGTTCCGTACAACACAAACATTGAGAGGAAAGCCTGACCGATTTTCTTTAGACCTCATCATCCGTTGGAATAGGATGGTCTTGGAGGCTACAAACCCGGAAATTAAACTTCATAGAGATGTCAGCACACCATATTATTCCATTCCACTAATCTCACACAACATGCGCTTGAGTAAATGAGTTGTATTACTTCATTGAGAAATCTGAAAAATTATAACCGATAATGTCATGTTTTTCTGGTATCGAATCTAGGAAAATACATTTTATGTTATTATGTTGATGTTGTTTGAGAATGGAATCGATGAAAGGATTGATCCTACAAACCTGCGAGAAGGTAATTTCCAAAGTTAAGCATCCAGGAAAACCAAGTGTCTATCCAAGAAAGGTTTATACCAAGAAAATAATTTTTTGGCATCCAAAAATCCATTTAGAGTGACTCCAGAGAACCATGAAATGTTGATATATAAAGAGCCAAAGCCGATAAGGGTTTCACCTAGAATTGTTCTGTATATTTCTATATCTGTTGATGATGATTTTGGCCTTAATTGAGTTACCCCCTAGGAAATTTCTTTCCAATTTGGATTACAAGATCATAATGACTCCCAAAACATTCCTCGGGTTGATACCAATAGCCACCACCTATATTTCCTTCCTTTCAAAAGGAGACCAATGCAATCGACCATCAGAGTGAGAATACAAAATGAAGCTGATCATGATTCTTTCTATGTCTCTTAAGATATCATTTGGATCATTGATCACAAACACCACATGAATGGGAATGAACATAAAGACAAAATTAACCAGACTAATACCTCCCCCGAATGAGAGAAACTGGTTCTTTCAATTTGAAATTTGAGGAGTAATTTTATCAACCAATCCATCAATGTGGTGGATGGAAATCCTTCCCAGAGAAATAGAGTCCCCGATATATTACTTGTGAAAGTATCTCCCGCACATACCTAACATATCCTCCATTTTTTCCAAACCTCTCTAAGAACCCTTTTGATGTGAACGTGTTTCTTTTCTCCTGATTGATGTCCTAACCGCTCCATTTTAATTACATCTCCATGGACTTGATGAATTATATGATATTTCTGATGTTAAAATTCATGAAAAATATCTTGTTATTCACAAATATAATGTGAAATGTGTTTTTAGTATTAATACTACCACAATATGGGAGAATGAAGACTCTAATAAATCAATTATTTGGATATCTACTAAGTGTTTCTTTGTCCAGGCTCAAAAGGCTCATAGAAAGAGGGTCCAATTAGCCGAGGCCACGTACCGAATTAATGAAACCATATTTTTTACCCATAATGGATACTTACACCCACGAGGAGATAAAATATATGAAAATAATATCCACTAACCATCTAGGGAAGAACTTACTATTTAACACCATAATAATGAATCTCCATTCCATATTGTCAAAGGATTTATTCATGTCCATCATAACAACAATGAGGGAACTGGGAACTTATTTGTTAATATCCCCGACATTTTAATGAACAATGGAAATATTTGTTTGTGTGGATCTTATTTTAATGAAATCGTGTTAATTATCTATGACCCATTGATGTAATTAACCATCTAATCTTCTATTTATTAAATTTTCCAGCACATTGTATTGGAAGTTGCACATACAATTGTCCCTATAATTTTTGAGATTTAAGGGATCCTTTATCTTTTGAATGAGGATCGGAGTGGATTCATAAGACACCTGAGGAATGCTCCCTCCTCTAATAAAGTCATATATAGCCATAAGAAGTTCCCCATTCACCATCTACCAAAAATCAATGTAGAAATAACCTAGGTGCCCATCAAGACTTAGGGAACTCTCATGATTGAAGGCCCACACCGCCACCCAAATCTTAACTTCCTCCAAAATGTATTCAAAAATAACTATTCACCCCATTGGAAAGAACCCGAGGGATTTCAACGAAATTATTTTCATGCTCACTAGGTTATCCTCCATACATTTTAGGGTTAGATTCAACAAGCTACCATTAAAAAAAAGTCAGTAGCCATACCAACTACAACAACCACATCCTAAGTGAAGAACCAATCTTCCAGGAAAATATTTTGAGTACTGATTCTCTTTCTACCCCTGATACATTATTGGAAGAAGATCGTATTCGTATCTCCCTCCCCCAGATAGGTTTCTCTCGATCTTTCATGGGTGATCCATTCTAAATCTAACAAAAACTCCACTAGTTACGGCTTCTAATCAAGCAGTGTGCAAAAAATCTCTTCATCCCAACGAGCTCCCAAAATCATTTAAAATTACTCAATCCTCAATTTGAGTCTCTATAATTCAAAAAAATGGGAGGGTTTTCTGTTGTGAAATTTTGGATGGAATCTTTTAAGATTCCAATGTTTCTTGTGTAAACCCATCCACTTGGTCTTCTATATGGGTTCCATCCACGAATCACTCACCATAGATTACTCTGGAACACATAAAAAACCACAAAAATCCTAAAACCCCTAAAACATTTAAACCCCTAAAATACCCCAAGAAACTCAAAAAATCTATAAAAACCAAAAAACCCCAAAAAATTAAAAACCATAAAACCCATTTAAATAATATGAAAACCATAAAACAGCAAAAAAATACCTTAAAACCCACCAATATTATGAAAAGATTTAAGATACATAGAAATCCTAAAAACAAAATAAAAACTAAAATACCCCCAGAAAAACCAAAATAAAAAAAACTCAAAAAATTCCTAAAACCCTTAAAATAAAGAAATACAAAAAAACGTAAATACCCTATAAATTGTAAAAACCCAAAAAAATCCTAAAACCTTAAAATCCAAAAAAATTAAAAAATACCCTAAAACCCATAAAACAATACAACCTATAAAGTCACTAAATCCCGTAGAAATCCTTAAAACCCTAACAAACCCAAAAAACTGGAACCCTATACCTTACACCCCAAACCCTTGACCCTACACCCTAAACCATCAACCCCACACCCTAAATCATACTCCCTAAACCTTATAACCCACATCCTAAACGCAAAACACTAAACCCTGCACCCTACACCCTAAACAATAAACCCTACACAATATGCCCAAAACCCTACATCCCATATCCCACATCCTAAATCCTAAACCGAACACCCTAAACCCTATACCCCACACCCTAAACCCCAAAACCTACATCTGAGACAACATACACTACATTATAAAATTTAAAACCTATACTCAAAACAAAATAATTGACACCTTAAAATTTATAACCTATAGGATAAATCAAGTACCATACAACCTACACCCTAAAACTTAAACCCTGAACCCTGAACCCTAAAACCTATAAAATAGTACCTAAATCCTAAAACCAACACACTAAACCATACACCCTACAAAATAAACATTATATCCAACAATCTAAACCCAAAACCCAAAAAAAATTCCCTATAACATTAACCCTAATCCTTAAGCTCTATACAATAAGCCCTCTACTCTAAAACATAAATAACAAACACAACAACCTCACCCTATATCCCACAACCTAAACCCTAAACCCTACACCCTTTATGAAAAACATTAAACATCAAACCATATATCCAAATACGTATACCCCATACCTTATACCATTTCCTACTCTTTAAACCCTATAACCCACACCCTATATTCTTTAACCTAAAGCTATAACTAGAAAATCTATAAACAACACCCTACAACCTAAACCAAACACACTAAGCACTATTCCCTAAAAACTATACCATAAACCCTACACAAGAAACCCTAAACCTGACACCCTTACCCAAAACTCTATACTCTAAACAATATACCCTATAACCTAAACCCAACAACCTGCACCCTAAACCCTATAGCATATACCCTACACCATAATACTTAAACCCAACACCATAAACCCGATATAATACACCCTAAACCATACACACCAAACCCTATACCTTATACCCTACACCCTATACCCCACACCCTAAACCATATACCCTACAGCATAAACCCAAAAACCAATCCCATAAATCGTATAATTTAGACTCTAAACCCAATGATATACTCCCAGAACATTATACCCTTCACACTAAACCATAAAACATACACCCTATCCATATACACTCCACCATGAACCTTAAACCAAATATCATTCTCCCTATAGCATAAATTCTACACCAAAAACCCTAAACCCTACACTATAAACCCTACATCCTATAATATATACCCTAAACCATAAACCCTAAACCCAACACCATATACCCTATACCCTAATCCCTAAACTCTACAAATTAAATTTTATACCTTACACCATAAACATACCTATGTACCCTAAAAACTAAATTCTAAACCTGACAATATAAATCATACACCCTAAACCATAAATTGAACACCTTAAACCCTAAATCGTAATCCCTAAACCGGAAACCCCACACCGTAAACAATACTCCATAAACCCTAAACTCTATACCATACACCCAAAACCCTATACCATCAAATTCTAAAAAACCCTAAAAACCTCAAAAACCCTAAAATATCTGAAATTATTCTAAAAAACATAAAAAACATAAAACTCAAAAAACCTTAAAAGCCATAAAACCCCTCAATACCATAAAAACCAAATAATCTCTAAGAAACCTAAAATACGTAAAATAATACTAAACCCATAAACCCATTAAAACCCATAATAAAAAACTAAAATCCTAAACAAAAAAATCAAAACCCTCAAAACCATAAAACCCTAAAAACACAAAAAACCCTACAAAATAAATAAAAAATCCTTAAAACCATAAAAACCCTAAAAACCCTAAAACCCCAAAATACCATTTAATCCCCCAAAACCCATAAAAACTATTAAAAACCCGTCAAAACCAGAAAGCACTGAAAAAACATAAGAATCTTATGAAACCCAAAAAACCCCAAAATAACTCTAAAAACCCTACACAATACCCAAAAATCCATAAAACACTAAATGAACAAGAAAAATAAAAAACAAACCTAAAACCAATAAAATAACCATAAAACCCTAAAATAACCATAGAAACCCTAAACCACTTTAAAACCAATAAAACATTAAATATCCTAACAGCACCTAAAAACCCTAGAAAACAGAAAAATCTTTTGAAAACCCCAAACCCCCTTGAAAACACTAAAACACCAAAAAACATAAAAAACCCATAAAACCCATAGAAAAACTAATGACCATTAAACCCCTAAAACCCCTTAAAAGTCTCAACAACCACCAAACCTCGTAATGGACCCTAAAAATCCATAAATCATCTAAAAAACATAAATATCCTTAAACCCTAAAAATCCTAAAAACCGCAAAAAATTCCAAAAATCCCAAAAATATTCTAAAAACCTAAAAAATATAAATCCCTAGAAAACCTAAATACCCCTAAAACACCCTATAACACAATTAAAATCCATTAAACCCCTATAAAACCCCAAAAACATATATACCAATAATACTCTAAAAACATGTAATAAAACCAAAAAACCATAAATCCCAGAAAACCTTAAAAAACCCAAAAAACCAAAAAACCATCAAAACTCTTAAAATATAAAAAACCCTATAATCCATAAAAACCTATAAAAACCATAAAAAATAAAAAACCACTAAAAACCCTAAACAACTAGAAAACCTCCTAAATTTCTAAAACATCCTAAAACCCTAAAAACACAAAAACCATAAAAACCAAAAAAAACCCCTTAAAATTCACCTAATCCCCCTAAATGACCCTAAATGATGCTAAAAACCCTAAAACAAAAAAAACCCAATAACCACTAAAAGACCCTAAAAAACCTAAATACCCCCATTAATACCCGAAAGACCGCAAACATTTTAATGACCCAAAAAACCCAATAACCAATTAAGAATCCCAAAAAAAACTAAAAATCCTAAAAGATCATAAGAACCCAATAAAACCCTAAAATACCTTAAAACCCCTTAAACACTCTATAGACTATATAAATCCCTAAAACCATTTAAAATCATTAATGTTCCTAAAACCATTAAAACCCTAAAAAATAAAAAACCCCAAAACCCAAAACCCCCAAAACCCCAAACAATCTAAAAATCCGTAAAACCAAAAAAACCTTAAAAAACTCTAAAAACCCTAAAACCCCAAAAATAATACCCAAACCCCCTAAATACACTAATAATGTTTAAAACCCCTTAAAACCATCAAAATCCATAAAAGATCCATGAAAAAACCCTAAAAACATAAATAACCCTTAAAACCATAAAACACCCAAAGTCCCCAAAATAACCTAAACCACTCTCAAACATCTAAAACCATAAAAACATTAAAATAACCTATACAATATTGAATCCATAAATATCCTAAAATTCCTAAACAACCCTAAAATAATCCCTAAAAATGCTAAAACCCATAAAAATACCTAAAACCGCTGAAAACCCAAAATCCCATTAAACTCCTAAAACCCTAAAAATGCCAAAAAAAACCCCTGAACCCATAAAGAAGCCTAATATCATAAAAACACTAAAACCCAAAAAGAATTCCAAATCCTAAAACACTAAAAATCGAAAAACAACTAAAAACCCTAAAAACCCTAGAAACCCCTAAAACCCTAAAAACACTATAAAAACCCTTAAACCCCTAAAACAACCTAAAATACTAACAGAGCCTAAAAACCCTAAAGTCCACTAGAAACCCAAAACGACCCAAAACCCACCCAAAAATACTCTAAAATTCATAGAAACCCAAAGAACCGTAAAAGACCCTAATGGGCATAAAAGACCCTAAACCCAAAGAATCCTTAAAAGAATATACAAACTATAGAAAACCTAAAAAAACAAAGTGAATCTAAAAACCATAAAAACCATAAAAACCCTAAAAACCGTAAAAACCCAAACCCCAAAACGCCATAAAACACCAAAAAATCCCAAAAAATATTAAAAAACACATGCGCACCCTAAAAACCCTATAAAACATTAATCAGAAAAAATCACTAAAACCCATAATAATAATAGTAATAAAACATATAAAAACGAAAATATCTTAAGAAACTCTAAAAAACCACAAAATACCATAAAAGCATAAACACATTAACAATCAAAAAAATATTAATAGAAACACTAAAACCCCAAAAGCTAGAAATTACATTGAAACCCATAAAAATCCCAAAAATCCAATTAACCTAAAAACCGAAAAACCCACAAAAGTTAAAATCCAAAAAAAAACTCTAATACACGTTAAAACCAAAAAAACATTAAAAAACCATAATGCCATAAAAAACCCTAACAAAACCCTGAAAATTCTAAAAAACCCCTTAAAACAAAAAAATCCATAAAAACTATAAAACCCATAGAAAACAAAAAATCTTAAAAAAAACAAAAAACACTAAACCCCTAAATCTACCTAAATCATGGAAACCCCTAAAACCCATAAAACTCCCTTAATCCCTAAAAATCATGAAAGCATAAAAACAAAAATACTCTTCAATCACCCTAGAAATGTATTAAAAACCCCAAAACATACAAAACCAAAAAAATAATAAAAGCAAAAAAAATATTAAGGCACCAAACCCCTAAAAACCACTTAAACGTCTAAAAGGTCCTAAAAACCATTAAATCCTATCAAAACCTAAAAACCCTAAAAACTGTAAAACCCAGGAAAACCATTAAAGACACTAAAAAAATTATAAAACCCCAAAATAATTTACAAACCCCTTAAAGACCCTAAATAACCTAGAAAACATAAAACAACTTAAAATTCTAAAAACCCTTAAATCACTAAAAAACCATAAAACAACAAAACATCGTTGAACCCCTAAAAACATTGAAATAATAATAAAAATCCTAAAAACCATAAAAACCAAATAAAAACCCCTCAAATTTGAAATATTTTAAGAACATTTAATATCCTAAAAAACATGACAAACCATTAAAACCTTAAAAGGCTTTAAAAACCCTAATAAACCATAATATCAGTAAAAAACCTAAATGGCCTAAAAACCCTAAAACCCTTAAAACCACTAAAAACGGTTATAAAACTCTAAAATACATATGGAAACCCTAAAACCCCAATAAAAAACTTATAATCCCTAAAAAAAATCTATAAAACCCTAAAATCTCGAACCCCCTCCCCAGAAGAAAAACTAAAAACCTAGAAGGAACTAAAAAAACCCTAAAAACAGTAAAAACCCTAATAACAGTAAATACCATAAAATACCATAAAATTTATAAAACCAATAAAAACCCATAAAATCCCCAAAAATACTAAAGTCCCAAAAAAACCCAAAAACACTTTCAAAACATAAAAACATAAAGCCCCAAAACTCCTAAACAGCCCCAAAACCACTAAAACCGATAAAAATCCAAAATCCAATTCCCTACACCTTAAGCCCTATTACATACAACCAAACCATATACCCCACACCCTAAACACTAAACCCAAAACCCTGGAGAAAAAAATCTTATACCCTACACCCTAAAACCTAAACCCTACACACTACACACGAAACCCGAAATCATAGACCAAAAACCCAATATGAAACTACTTAAACTCCAAAACCTACTCCCAAAACCCTTAACACTAATCCATAAACCCTAAACCCAGCACCCAAAACACTATACACTACACCTTGAACCCAGAGAACAACACAAAAAACTTAACACCTTATAACCTAAACCATAAGCTGTACACCCGAAACCCTACACCCTACACCCAAAACCAAAAACCCTACACCAAAAAACCTGTTACATACACAATAAATTCTAAAACATACACTTAAAACTTGTACCGTACTTCCAAAACCATAAATACTACACCAAAAAATCTATACAAAACACCCTAAACCATAATCCCAAAATCCTAAACCATATACCATTTACCCTAAACCAGATACCCAACACTCTAAACACTTTATTTTAACTGTAAACCCAATAACCCTCACTGTAAACCCAACACCCCAAATCCTAAAACCTAAACCCGAAACCCTATATTATACACCATAAACCTAAACCCCCCCCCCCCCCATGAACCCTATACACTAAACAGAAAACCCTAAACCATATATCCCAAACCCTAAAACCAATATTATACATCTTATACCTAATTCCATATACCCTAAACCCTGAACCCGACACTTGAAACTATAAACCATAAATAATACACCATAAACCATAATCCCCACACCCTAAAACCCATACCCAACACCCTAAACCATTAACCCTACACATAAAACCAATACCCTACACCCAAAACCCAAATCCATACACCCTAGACCATATACCCAATGCCCTAAAACATGAACCCTAAACCTGATACCTATCCCCAAAAATGTAAACCTTAAAACCTAAACCATACTCCATAAAACATGAAACCTAATACCTACACCATAAACCCCATATCCAAAACCCTACATCCGAAACCTTATAACATACAACCTAAACCTTAAACCCTAATCCATAAACCCCACACGCTATGCCCAAAACACAAAACCCTACACCCTGAACACTATACCCATTAGCATAAAACCCTAACCCTACATATGAAAACCTAAACCCTAAACCCGAGACCCTATAACCTACACCCTAAACCCATCACCTTATATCATATACTCTACACCATAAACCCTAAACCCAACATAATGAACCCAATATTTTATACCCTAAACTGTAAAACCTATCGTCTAAAACATATACCCTCTAGAAAAAACCATAAACCATACACAATAAACCTTATACACTACACCCAAAACTCTAAACCCTACACCCAAAACCAAAAAAAATCCCAACACACAAAACCGAATACCGAAAACCATATGACAAGTACCCTAAAAACCCTAAATAAACCATAAAAACCTTAATACCCCTAAAAAATGAAAACCCAATTAAGAGTTCTAAAACCATAAAAATCATAAAACCCCAACAAACCTAAAAAAATGTAATAATCCCTAAAACACTAAAACCATAAAAACAAAAAATATCTAAACACACTAAAAAACATAAGAATTCTAAAAAGATTAAATACAATAAATACACTAGAAAAAACGAAATAAGACGTTAAAACGTCTAAAAGAACAAAGAATACCCCTAAAATCCATAGAAACAATAAAAATCCTAAAACCCTACCGAACCTCCAATACACTAAAACCCTAAAAATCTAAAAATATATAAAAACAATAACAAAAAAAATCCCCATAAAACCCCTAAAAATCCAAAAAAATCATAAATACCCCAACAAATACTCTATAACCCCTAAAACCCATAGAAAATCCTAAGAATCCTAAAGAACCCTTAAAATACTATAAGAACCCTAAATCCCTTAAATCCCCCGAAAATAACCCAACCAAACCCAAACCCCCTAAAAGAACTCTAAATACACCTAAAACCATAAAAACCCTTAAAAACCCATAAAACCATATAAACTGAAAAACCATAAAATAATCTAAAAATCCATAAAACCACTAAAAACACGTGAAACAAATTGAAAATCATAATAAATACTGAAAACCATAAAATCCACCAAAAAACCCTTAACCATAAAAAACCAACCCTCCCCCAACCACTAAAATGATAATAAACATCCTAAAAACCCTAAAATATACTAACACCACCCAAATCCCTGAAAATTATGAAAAAACTGAAAACCACAAAATAACCTAAAAACAATTAAATCCCTAAAACCAAAAAATAGTGAAACCATTAAAATATGATTGACAACCTTAAAAAACATAACATTGCCAAAAAATTCTAAAACCCCCTAAAACACTAAAAACCCTTAAACACTAAAAACTGTAAAAACCTTAAAAACCATAAAACCCCCTAAACCCCCCACAGTCCATGAAATCCTTAAAAACCATAAAGCCCTAAAAACCTCAAAACCCTTAAAATCCCCAAAAAATTACTAAAAAACCGAAAAACAATTAAACCCCCTAAAAACCCAAAAAGTACCTAAAAACTAATAAACCCAAAACAACTTAAAACATTAAACCACATAAAAACATAGAAAATATAAAATCCCTAAACCCCAAAAAAGTTTTAAAGGACCTAAAAACATAGATTTCCATAATTTCTATGAATACTAAAACCCTTAAATGACTAAACATATCTAACATCTCTAAAACCCCTAAAAGTCCATAAAAACCAATAAAAACCCTAAATTCCCCTAAACCCCCTTAAACACCATAAAAGTTCCAATAAATCGTAAAAACCTTAATAACCCTTTAAAACCCTAAAAACCCAAAAAACCCAAAATAATATAAAAACTCTAAACAAACCTTAAAAAAATCCTAAAATACCATGAGTATTCCTAAAACCCCAATAATCATTAAAAACCCATATAATCATTAAAATTCCTAAAAAATATAAAAAACCTAAAATAATAAAATAATCCTAAAATCCCCCTAAACCCCTAAAATTTTTAGAAGCATAAAAATACATTTGAACACTAAAATCCCATAAAAACCCTAAAACCTATAAAAACCCCTAAAATAAACATAAAACCATAAAAAGCATAAAACCCTAAAAACACTCAAAACCCATGAAACCCATTAAACCCTAAAACCACTTAAAACCACAAAAAGTCCATAAAGTCCCTAAAAAATTAAGATACCATAACCCCCCCCCCCCCCCAACACCATGGTCAATAGCTCCTTATAGGTGTGATGTGGCTCGCTTCTCCCACTTCCAGTGGAACATTGACTTCCATTTAAATAGTGACTCCCCACTGATGGAAATCTGGGTATGGTTTCCTAAACTCCCCGTTACCTTTCAAAACATGTCCATTATTACAATGCTGGGAAATTTGGTTGGAAGGTACCTATGTGGGGATAGTAAAACCAAGGCCCTTTGTCTTCCATTTTTACCGAGGGTTTCTGTGGAAATTGATGTCTCGAAAGAACCAGTTGACTCCATCTGGATTGAAAGTAGTGAAATGATTAAATGGAAGAATCTAGTGGTGTTAGAAACATTGGTTAATTACTGTGTCTCGTGCTTTGCTCTTGGTCATATGAAAAGTGAATTCAGATTTAGCAATGGTGTGGTGGTCAGGTGTGACAAGGAGGCCATCTCCCTGATTTTAAGATCAATAGAGGAGCTGGAGGTGAGGAATGATGACCCCCAAGACATTCTGCTGGATGCTCAGAGGGACGACAAGGTGAATAAAGGGTGATTGTTCCCCTAGTAGGGTGTTGAGGTAAATATCTTGGTCTAGGAAATTTTCAAGTGAATGAAGGGAGATTTGGGACTGGGGGTGATGCCTCTTCTGTAGTGTGGGATGTCACTCCTAGTGGAGTTGGGGTTGTGGTCTTATAGGATGACCCTAGCAAGGACACAATCATGGCATTAAGGTCAGCTCATCATGGGATGGAGAGGGTTATTTTTCCAAGGCCTCCAGCAATTGGTCATGTAAGTGGATACGAGATTATCTTAACCAAAAATCAGTTCAAGGGCCTATGCCCTTTGGACTCTGTGGGAACTGAGGAAGGGGGTCAGGGGGGACAAGAACTACGAGAGGTAGAGGATACTGGTGTCCTTCAGGATGCGGACCTGCCTTCCTGTCATGATATTTCAACGGTCATGGGTGTGTAACACCGCCTCCCCCCGCCCATAGTGCATTCACAGGAGCTAGTGCTGATGGATCCTGATGCACCTGGAATTGGTCTGAGTAATTCCCCTCATCCCACATATCAACTTGATAGAATGCATAATGATAGGAGGACCAATGAGGAGACTGATATGAACTATTCCAGTGTATGATTTGAGAATTTTCCACCTCTTTTGAGCAATCTAACCCGAATATGTTGGATTGTTCGGAAATCCCGCTTGAGATTCATTAAAAATATATCTTTCCAAATCCAGACCTGCTGTTGGTGGTCCTTTTTGGGGATGAGAATGATGAACACATAAGGCTTGGAGATATTTTTGGGGACCATGATGACCTTATATATGCCAGCATGGCTAGGATCAAGATGGAGCTAGAGGTGATGGGTCTCTCTGACTCCTTTGGTTGTAATTAGAAGAGAAGGCTGCGGTTTGATCATGAATGTGGCATGCAGGACGACATGGTTGCACCTGCTGATATAGCCCATAGAAATACTAAGGTGACGAGTGACCCTCTAGTGAAATGGAGGTAAAGGAGGGAAAATTCCTCCCTGCCTAGGACAATGACTACTAGGGCCTCCTCCATGGATAACAAAGGGGAAGGATATAAACATGGTAGGGAAGACCGGGCTACCAAAGTGAAGCCGGACGTGGAACTCAGAATGAATTGTGTAGCCTACCTTAGGAAATATGAATCTACTGAATGGTAGTCGGTGGACTCAGATGCTTTCTCGGGATATGGTGCTGATTGATACCCATATGGGGATGGAGAATTTGGTATGTTGTTGTCTGTACTTTAGTTTTTCATGGTGTTTTGGTCTTTCGTGTGTGAGGGTGTCCAGGGTTTTGGCATGTGGGTTGATTGACCCTGCCCCTCCCTTATCTTTTGTGTCTCTTTTTTTAACAAATTTGGGGGGCCATGACTAGCCTGGCCTCACACCTTCCTTACCCCAATAACCCCAAAACATAAAAAATTATTAAAACCCTAAAAACCCTAACAAACTAAAATACACAAAATAATCCTAAATAATCCTAAAGAGCTATAAAGACCTTTAAATCCATAAAATATGATATAGATACCTAAATCCCCAAAAAAATATAAAACCCCTAAAATGCACAAAACCCCAAAATAACCCTAAATCCCCTAAAACCCCGCAAAAAGGATTTAAAAAGAACAATAAAATCTAAAATACCATAAATACATAAGAACCCTAAATGACCATAAAACCATAAAACCCCTTATAATTCCCTAAGAGACCCTAAAAATAATAAATGTACCAAAAAACCCCTAAAACTGCCAAAAAAAACTATTCCACCAAAAATTCCCTAAATTTACATAAAATACCCAAAAATCCTAAAAACCACTAAAAACCTATAAAAACTCATAAATGAGCCAAAAACATTAAAAAAACTAAAACCCTATAAAATAATAAAGGTCCTTTTAATACCTAAAAAAACCTAAAATAATATGAATCCCTAAATACCTTGAAATACCTAAAAAATCATAAAAAACCTCAAAAGTACTAAAAACCCAAAAAGACCCTAATTCCCCTAAAACTCACTTAAAATACTAAAAATTAGAAACACCCTAAAAAATATAATATATATATATATATCATTTTTTTCTAATGAGATAATCGTGGTGTTCAACCATGTGATAGGAACGAAATGGTCCAACAAGAACTGGGCAACCTACCCTTTTTAATCCTGGGAATGAGATGTCATAGTAAAATGATTTCACATAAAGTTCTCACTTTTGATTCCAGATAGATAATCATTCTATGAATCATGATAGTATTTATTGTGGATATTTTGTGTATTAGAAAATCATGTGTATCGGGTTCCCCATTAATATCTTTCATCCACTTATGATGGGTCGATTTCCGATGGGTTTTTTCGTGGAATTGAAAACACCCAATGACTCTTGTATCCGTGATGACTCATGGAACTACATTAAAAAGCCATGCACTCTTCGGGTAACTTGTCAAATGATATTTAAGAACTCACATTTGTTGAGAGGATGAGAATTTGGGATCATAACACCTTTTTTTGGGGAAATATGTCCTCTTATGGGACTCTCTTATGGATTTATGATATGTTATCGAATCATTTATTTATTCCCATGTATGACATAGATCACCCAGAACTAACGATCAATTTTGAAAATGCATGGGTTAGGAAAAATCTATATGTTTCTGAGGTTATCTATTAATTGGGGGATCTATATGATAATGTTGTTCTCCATTAGTGATGCATTTATACACAATGATTAGAGATTCTTTTGCCATTAATTTGGAAGATTCTAGTTTTAAGGAAAACAACGAGGAACACTAGAGTTTACTATCATCCAAAGAGACATATGTTGTTTTGGTTCCAAGATTAGACTCATATGATAGTCATCCTATTTACCCTTGAAATAGTAAAAAAACCCTAGAAGATTGATGACACTTATCAGGACATGTCACCTTTAATTTTATGTGAGGAGGACCAAACCGTGTAGTTTAATGTCGTGTTGTAATGATATCTACGAAAAATGTTCCTAGTCAATGTTTAATGTGGGATATATGCCGATGTAGCCCTAGAAAACAACACACGGTATAGAATCCCATGTGGAAATAAAAACCTACTGGGGTGATGACCCAGATAATATTGGTTAAATTTGGTTGTGTTGGATTTGGACCTCAGGGAGGCTTCTTATGTGTACCATTTGGATGGTAATCAATGTCCACGTAGTTTTATTGTGAGGACCCATGCATATGGATTCCCTCTGATGATTTTCCTCATATAGTAATGTGACCCTATGAGAGGATTAAGTAGGGTATTAAAACTCGGGGTGCCCATCTGGGATGAGTATGGTTGGGGAATATACCAAATAGGAGGACCATTTGGAGGTCTCATGATGAAATGGTTTGGCCTTACACCATGTAGGTGGCCTATTTGATTGGTTGGGGCATACAAAAAGTATGATTCCCATGTTTTTGGAACCATGATAAAAGTATCCAATCAGGCTATTCTAGATGCTTTGATTAGGGATTACAATTATAAGTATTCCTATTGGAAGTTTGGTATCGTATGTATGTCTTGATCACCACTAACAACTAAGGCCACACGATTCATGGTCTTTGTGAGAAACAAGAGGATGTAGTAAAATATGAAGTTCATACAATCTACTTTTTTTACTGGTGGATAGATATTGATGACCAATGGGAGATGAAAAGTAACATCTCTGGTTCCCAACACCTCTCATTCTTTCATACCCTTGGCATGAAGGGAGAGTGAGGGGTATTTGAATGTATCTATTTCCCATATTTTATTTTGGTAACTAAGATAATAAAATTTTATGATATATCTTGATAAAACATGTTTAGTTGAAGGGGAGAAATATTGATGCCACCCGTAAGGATTATTGAATTACCCCCAGAAAGATTCCCAATTGGTTCTATGGGAATAAATGAGGATAAGAAACTAAGCCTCAAAGGGAAATACAAGTGTAATCCCGCTCATCTTTCATATAGAAGGGGGGTCCATTTGAGAACCTCCAAGGTAGGGACCCTCATTAGCATGCGAAGTAGACTCAAATAAATTCCAAGTCCCCCCTTGTCATAGAGGCTACCAAAAGGACTCTACATACCATGAGCATGTAGACTGAAGAGGAAACAATGATGTGCCTGATGATCTGATTATACATATTAAGTGGCTTGGAAATTTTCCTTGACCAAATTCCATTATAATGGTTCATGGAGGGGAAAATGTGGGGCTCTATGGTATAATGGAGGGAAGTGATAAGAGATTGAGAGAAAAATACTGGATACCCCATTCCTTATAACATGTTCTTATGAAGGACATGTTTCCCTCAGTATATCATGTTTCTATACAGGTGATGTTGTTGTCCACATAGAATTTCTCTATAAAGACATGAATTCTGCCCATGTAGCATCTTTATTTGAGAGGTGAGGTTTTACCATCATAGAGTTTGGATTTATGGGGATAGGTTCTTCCAACGTAGCATTGTGTGATGCAGGATCAAGTTCCTCCAGTTTAGAATTTGGCTACACCGAGTAGGGGTACCTCTGAGATGTTTTTTATTATGAAGGGTGGAAAAATGAAAAGGGTCTATCCAGAGGTGCTATTTTTAATGGTGTCCATGAGCGGGTTTTGAGGTTATGGATGAATGGATGAATTTATTCTCATTCATAATGTTGTTTGGTGGGTTTACCAACTAGGAACTGATGGATATATCCAAATTCTCCATTGAGTCTCATCTCTTGTCTTCGATTCCAATTCTCCTTTTTGGTCCCCTTAAGGGAATTTTATATAATAATGGATGAACCAGATATTGGTATGTATTGTTATTTATGGTGGGATATGAGGTTATTTTTTAGGATCCCAAGAATGATGCCCTAGACTATGAAATATTTCATTTGTGGGGGTTCGAAAACATCATCCCTGCCCACAAATGACTCCACATTCATACCGGATGGACATTTACATGGTGTGGGAATCCCCATAAATCCATGAAAAGGAATTTATTTCATTAATTGACACCATAATTAGTATCTCATCCCAAAACTTATTTTGTTAATTGTACACCATGTGGAGGGGTTACCAACGTATCAATATTTGTTATGGGGTACCAATCCTTCCTTCTTGGATTCACCTCACAAAAACATTTATTTCAAATTAATATTAGATTTTAGCTTATTTTTTGTTTAAAAAATTCATGAAAATGTTTTATTCTTGTATGCAGGGTTTTCAATACCCATCCAATGCCACCATCAGAATGGGATCTAATTAAGATGAAGAGGCGGTGGTTCTGATGAAAAAATTGGTCATGTTTGGAACTAGTTTTTCATTTATGAGGACCTATAATATAACAATTCCAAATATATTGGGGCCCCAACTCATTTTTACTTAAATGATTCCTCTCTATATACTAGTTCTCCATGTACATCCATCAATTTCTTCCTCCCGCATAGTATTCCTCCTATATGGATCAACATTTCGCAAACTCTATGGTTGTCACCCATGAATGGTAATTATGCTCACCTACATAGAAATTCAGTCATCTGCATTGTTGTTTCATGTAATGAGGGTTGTGTGGACAAAGAATTGTGTTTCACAAAGGCCGATGGTCTCATGGACTAAGCACATGACATTTTGAAAAACCCTTAGATGTGGTGGTTTTCATGAATGTTTTGTTGGGTAGGGAAAAATAGTTTTTGAACATTTATATGCACTATATTCAAGGTATCTCATATAATTTTATATATCATTGTGATTAGGAAAAAATAATTCTAGCATCCATTTCGATGATTGTGATTAAGTGAAGAACATCCATTAATAGTGACAATGAATATTTCCTTCGACATCACGTCATCCCTCAGGTGGGAATTCTAATTAATCTCCTTTCACAAGTTCATCAAACATACCCATTTTCATATAGGCTGACATTGTACAACTTCGAAAATCAATACAGTTCTCCCCTTCCACTAGATGACTATTATATTCCATATTCTTGGTCCAAGATGTCTAGGGATCATGCACAAGTGAAAAATCTTTACAAAGTAAAATCACATCATTTTCTATCCAAGAGAATGTTCCTTTTATAAATGGTTCTTTATGGACTCAAATAAATCAACACAACCATGGAATATAATTTCAATCCCTCATTTAATATCATCCATCCATTTTAAGCCTCATTTTAGGTGATCCCATCTACATGTGGAGCTACAAATTGGACATGTGTCCAGGAGGGAGTTTCTTAGGTGAATGGGTATGGGAATTCTAGGTGTACTAGAATTAGATGGAATTTCAAAAAAACGGAGGTCATCAGATTATATTAGGCATTATGGGTTTCTCAATTTTTTGTTTATTCACTGGAAAAAATGTTTTGTTAATTGAGATGGCCTTAGTGTTTTATTACCCATACATTCCATTTATCACATTGTATTATAGGGGTCAACATTTGGAACATCGAACAATTAGGGGGAATCCCCATTCTTGTTAGTATGTCTAATGAATTACTTCCATCATCCAATAATTGGAAAAACACTAAGCATGTATCTCCATTGGAGATGTACTGACTGATAATAGTAGAATTGGGGATGACCTCGTTGATTTAAGGTTCAAACATTAAAATCTGTTTCTAACGGGTTTGTTCATAGAACCGGAAACATCAAATGATTCCATATTCATTTGGAACTACTTTCCGAAGGCAGGCACTCATTAGTTGTGGACTGATGAGGCTAAGGAATTTTCACTGGTCGAGAGGATGGGAGGTCAGACTCATCACACCATTTTGAGGGGAATTATTGTCTACTCCAGGACTCGATTTATAGATTTACGTTATGTTCGTGAATCCTTATTACATTACCAAGTATAAAATGAGCTTTCCTTTAGATCTGACAATCAAGGATTGATATATTGGAAGTTTAGATAATCTTTTATATGTATTCAAGGTTCTTCATTGATAGAGAATCATCTGTATTTGTTAGAGATTCGTAGTCATTGGTATCCTTTAATACATTATATAGAAGTCTCTTTGTCATTATGATAACCATGATAGTTTTAAATCCACTCAGCGGGGCACTTGATGTTTATTATCATTCACAAGGACATAGATTATTTCATAGTTGGGATTGCACCCATAAATGGTCTACCTATGTATCCTTGTTTAGAGAAGGAATCAAAACCCACGTAGTTCGAGTAAAGGAGTATGATGTTTATGACTGATGGCTCAAAGAAAGATTTCATAATTACTTTTTCACTCTAAGCTCACGTGAGTCATGCTCGGTGTGAGAAACAAGAGGTATTGGTAATATTAGACAATTGTGCCATGAAAGTTTCAATCATAAGAAATGATGTGGGGATTATGTATGTGTGACTGCCCAAAATAGATGAAGATTAATATTTACTTCCGGGAAGTAATCCAGGAACATGGTCCATAGAGGTATATGTGTTTTATGGAGATTTGAATACTCTAATCTTGGGGATTACTCCTAAGGAATATTCCCATGTTAGGTGGATACTTTTGATTGGGTTTTACTCCTGAGATGGAAGCCCAGATCAAAAATTAAATTAGGACTGGTTGAGAGTTGAGACTGGGGATTACTCCTGAGAAGGAGGCCTAGGTAAAAGGGATTTGAAAAGTTAAGGTACTTGGGGCTTACTCCTAAGGAGGATGCCCATATTTGAGACTTTTTTTGGGTCTTACTCATGAAAGGGAATCCTATATTTGGGAAATTGGATAGGGGCTTACTCCTAAGGAGGATGCCCAAATTAATGAGGACCCGGGGCTTACTCTTAAGGAGTATGCCCAGAATTAAGGGAAATTATGACTGGGGATTACTCCTGATAAGGAGGCCCAGGTTAAAGTTCTCTCATCTTAAAGGATGAGGTTGAATGAATGAAATCTCTAACTTTAGTGACATGAAAATTTGTAAATCACTAGATTTTGAGAGATGTTCCATGGAATTCCTTTTAGATAATAATTTTAATCAAGAAAACATGCCATAAATGGATTTTAAGAGTGTCTTGAAGATTGAATCTTGAATAGGAGAGGTGGAATGGAATAAGAGAAGTGAAATTGGCAGGAGAGGCACCCAAAAAGATAGGGGCACACAAGTCCTGGAAGGTGCACAGGTACTACATGGGCATGCAAGTCCTGGTCGCGTAGGTATACCTGTGCGACACATGGGTACTTGTGCGATTGTTAAGAAGTAGGTTAATACTTGGGCATCTTTGATCAAAGCCTTTAGAATTATCCTGAGGTACTTCCAGAAGATTGGCGCGCAAGTTTTAATGAATAGGTAAGGAGGCGCACAAGTGTGTTCATTCCCCTAAAGGGTAAAACACTTAGGCATGAATGTGTTAGTGAATTCTTACACTTAGATCATATTACTCTTGTTTAGACCATCCATTCTAGGTAAAGAATTGCCTTAGAAGTGTTTGGAAGGCTTGAAGAAGATACTTGGGCGTTCAGAGCTCTGTATCTGAATTCTGGAAAAATTCCCCCTGAAATGGGGGGCCCACCGTGGGTATTTATAGGCAGGAGAAGACCCCGGGTGGTTATCACTTAGGGCATGCAAGTGACTTGCACGACAAAACATGTGGCGCGCAAGTGTACTTGCGCGACCATGGTAGAACTTTTGCGTCCATTGTGTAATGTTCCTCTTTTTCATTCCTTTTTCATTTTTTGATATTTTTTGAAAGGATGAATCACATTGGGCTAAGATATTACCATTTTCTAGTGTTTAGAATCTATGACAAAATGAGTGTCAACAAAAGTACCCCCTCAGAGTTTGATCCAAAATAAAATGAGGATTTGACTCTGAGGAAATCGAGAATCAAATGGAAATTAGGGCGCGCAGGGTATGGCATGCAAATGGGCTTCGGGCACGTAGTTTCCGACATGTAGAAATGAGCTTTGGGCACGCAGGGTCCGGCGCGCAGGGGTATGGCCACATCTATAAATAGATGGCCTCACTATGTGAAAAGCACCCGACTCTAGCTTGTTTTCTACTCTCGGCGCGCAAGTGGAGTCCCGACTTCCACTTGTCCGCGCTTCTTCTTTCTTGCGTCGCGCTTCTATTAAGGTATTTGGACTCGTGCGGTGATACCTGTGTTCCCAATACTTGAGCGACCGAAGGAGACTTGCGCGCCAACTAAGGGACTTTCACGCCTAAATTCCTTTTCCAATTTTTCAAATTCCTTCAAAAATTTTATTAAAAATTAACTTTTTTTATGAGTTAATTATTCAACTTTTGTGCAGATCCAATGACTCCGAAGAGAATCGGAATAGCTGATGAAATGGCTAGAAAAATAATTGGTGATATGATGGACATTGTTTGCCATGATTTCTATTCCATCTGCGAAAGTACTCTCCCAGAATTAGTGAAGTACTTAAAGAAGCATCATCTTAATTTCCCGCACAGCATCTATCTGCCTCTTTATGGCCATGGTCATCTGCAAGATGTCAATATTCCAGAGGCAAAGAAATATATCCCGCCTTCCTGGTTTCAGTCGTATACCAACATTTCGTCAGCGAATGTCTCAATCGTAGGAAAATTTTCTAATGCTGGAACAGTAAAGAAATCATATATAATGCATCATAGCTCTTGTGTACCAGATCTGAAACATCACAAACCTAAGCTGCAACCACATTTTTATCCCTCAATATTTCTAAATTCTCAGATGGATCAATCCAAAGGCTGGAAGGAGAAATGAGAATTCCGTTCAGAAGGAGGGGTGAATCCAACATTGATGTGGGCTTATTGGGTGCGACAAAATTGTGAAGAGTTTGTCGAGGATCTGAAGAGAGTTTCAATTTATGAATCCATTTTGGCTGGGAAGATGTATGTTTATAGGAATGATAATTTTGCAATGGAGTTGCTTAGCCGCTGGAGCCCAGAAACGAATTCTTTCCATCTGACCCACGGATAAGTAGGCATTAGTTTGTGGGATGTCAACAAGATCTCATGGCTTCCAATTTTGGGTGATATGTATGACGAATTCATCCCTCCAAAGGAAACTTTGAATGATCCGGAGAAGACTCCGAATTTGGTTCGAGAGTTATTGAAGATTTATCATAATCTCAAAATATCAAAGACATCAAAGACTCATTCTAGAAGGGATATTCACCCAGAGGAATGGATGGATGTGATTCTCAAGGAGAAGGGGGAAAAGGGGCCCACCTGTACTCATCCTACTAGTTCCCTAGAGCAGATAAGAGAGGTGTTCCTGGCACATTCTGGCCGACTCTGGAAGTAGGAGAGTTTGAGAAATGGGGGTATGAAGTGAATCATAAAATCCCGGAGAAGACCCGTCAGGCAGGATTTTTAGCCTTATGGCTCATTGTATATCTTTTTCTAGTTAGAGATTCGAAGGGAGGCATCAGGCCAGGGACCTTCGTAATCACAACCAAGTTGGCTGAGAGGAAGACGGTGGGGTTGGCTACCCCAGTTTTCGAAAAGATTCACATGATCTTACTCCATTTATATATGGGTAAGTCTCCATTGAGATTAGTGGTATCATTCCAAGTTTTATGTGGATAGATCGCCACTCACTTCAGGACATACACTTTATAGAACGGAATACATACTCATGGAAGTTCTTTCAGGCCATCTGTTTAGGACTTCTATGGAGTTGGTCCTTTTCCCCTCAATGCCTATGATATTAAGCCAAGGATGGGTATGCATAAGGAATTACACTTCTTTCCCTATGTAAATCCTCCGACAGGGCGATTTGTTGATGATGGATCATCCATCTTGGAACAGAGGTCTTACATGCTGGCCTACATAGATGGTGTACTGGCCACCAGAATTGATGGGGAAATTGTATGCGAGGCCTATGCTCCATATCGATTTTCACGCCAATTCAAGTGTCTGCAGACAACTATTGTATCTCCTCCAGTGCACGTCGGATCAGAGCAGCATCCAATGGTTGCCCGACAACTATGGTTGCTAATGGCTATGGAAAGGACTGGGGTAGTCTTCGAGTTACCAGATGATGAAGCGGTAATCAATTTAACCATATGGTGTGTTGAAAACTGGATAGCATCATATCCTGAGGAAATATTGAATAAACCTATTTATCGGGCTGGGAAGAAGAAGAGAACCATTGAAAAAGAAATAATTCAGGTGGCTGGTGATTCTTCCACTCCTGAAGCTGGTTCACCGAGTTCTTCAACAGAGGCTAATTTATCATATTCTCAAATGATACAACATGTGTCAAAGTGGCCATGTGACATATATAATCCTCCTATCAGAATCAAGAGAGCCACTCCATCAACTCTTGGTGAGTTACTTTATTGAGGAAATTTAATATCCAATATCATTATAGAGTAACAAGTTTTCATTCTCTTTTTATAGTTGGAGGATCTAGAATGAAATTGAAATAAAAGGTTCTAGGACCCTCTTCACAGCCTTCTAGTAGAACTGCATATCTATGACCAGAGGCCATCCAGGCATGGCGGGATGTATACTGCGATACTGAGACTATCTGGCTGGAGCTATGTGAAGGGACACATCTTCCAGAAATATGGACTCGTCAGGATCCTACAAATATTCATTTCAAGGATAATCCTAATGAAGTAAGAGCCTATTTCAAAGAGTAGAGGACCTATATATATGCCACTGATGATTCTATCCCTATCACCAAGTAGGTGAAGGAAATAATGGATCATGACGCCACTGATGAGGTGTGGCATGAGTACGTGGATCCTGAAGATGTAAGTTTTCATTCCTTATTTTCTATGCAACTTGATTTCAATTTAATCTCTATTACTTAAGGAAGTTATTTTCTTCATCTTGCATCTTTCAAATAAAGGAGCTACTGAGGTTCCTTCACCACAATATAGCCCTGGTGGTACTTCCATCGGGGCTACTGCTGAATCTCCTCGTGAATTGGGCAAGATATCTCCAGGCCAGTAGGTCATGAATGAGGAGTTGGAAATAGCCTTCCATTCTCCACTTCAGGTGCCTATAAGGGAGACTACTGATACTCCTAAAAAGACAAAAGGACAAAGGTGATGAAGGAGGAAGTCCATCGCTAAATTCTTTATCAGTAGTGGTAAGTCCTTCGAATAATCATGAATTTTAAACCATGAAAATGATTGCTCATTTTCCTTGGGATTGCAGGGGATTCTTCAATTTATCCTCTGAGGGAAAGGACTGATCCTCCTTTGAGGACCATGGAAGGTGCTATGGAACAAATGCAAATTCAGGATGACTTGGATGCTTCTAAAAAAGTGCCAACATCTACTCCCAGTTCTGCTCCTACTACTGCTACAAGTAGAGAAGAACCTGCACCAGAATCATTGGTGGCCGCGGAAACTGAATCTTCCATCCTTCCTGAAGAATTTGTCCAGGGTCAGGGGCCGCAAAATGAGGGTCGCCAAGAGGGCACATCAATTGCTCCCACTGGTGAGACTAACCAGGAATCTGAAATATCATTGGATGAAACGATGAATCGTGGCATGTCATTCAATGAATTTTACGATCATTAAACGTTATCATGTGATTCAGAAGACCTTGGGTGTGAGTTTTATCCTTCATCTGGTAAATTTTATTCTAATTTACACTTCTAATCATGACTAAGAATAATATGCAGTTCCATCCATAAAAGCTACTGAACTGCCAATTCCTGAAGAGGGTGTGGACATTGACGTCAACCCTACCATTGCAGAAACATTAGCTCAAGTGGAGTTAAACCCAGTAAACCCTCCTGAGACCCATCTTGAAGATCTTGTTGAAACTGGGAAAGATGGGGAGGAGTCTTCTCAAGCTGCTGATCTACTGTTAGGTAATGATTATACTGAGTTTTCAAGATAGACAACAAACTTCCATTATTCTATGAAACTAAACATACTTTTAATTGATCAAACAGGGATATCAACTTCAATGGCTATAGCTGGAGGTGAAGTCTCAACCTCTGCCCAAACAGTAGTAGAACGTGAAGCAACCAGGGTAAGGGTGGAAGGAGCAGAATAGGGCACTTCCATAAGTGCATTAATCCCAAATTACTTGCCCCCCTGTGATGATGATGTCGAATCAGACCTGGAGGTGCTTAAGGCGCTCAGCTTTTCACGACGCAAGGCATGAAACAACCTATGGAAAAAATCATATCTGAAGTACCTCTTAAAGAGGTGTCATCAAATATTTATCTATTTTCATCCCAGTTCGTCATTCTAGGACTTGGGGGTTTTGGATACCAAGAGATCCATACCGCGGTGAAACTGGTCATCTTAAGAAGGGTGCAAGAGAAAAAGTTTCGTGAAGATCTGACCAAGGTGAAGCTGTCAGTCAATATCATCAAATTTGAGGCTGAAATATCCCGAGATAAGGCTGACTATGCTGCCAAGATGAAGGAGCTGAAGCATAAGATCAAAGATAAAGTCATTCAGAAGATTCCCCTTCAGTAACAGTTAGATTCTGTTACTGGGGAACTTGACCAACTAAATAATTCACTGAAGGGAGCTCAAACAAATGGTATGAAAGACATCTTAGATTCCAAGAAATCACTCCATCACGCTGAAATGAGTGAAGTTGGTCGAGTGCATGAGCTTCAAGTAGCTGCTGATGAAGCTCGGGATGATGTTCATTAAGTGAAGACTTATGTTGACAGCCTCTTGTAATTTCTTGGAAAAGATAAGAGACTCCAATCTGTGGATTTCCTTCTAATTCTTGTTCATCAAATACAGAACTTTTTCACCTTTAATCATTTGTGCACCTATTTTTCTGCAACCTTAACTAAGCCAATGGGCCTAGTGAGCACAATTTTATTTTTTACTAGGATTAATATAAATAAACCTACAAACTTTGAATCTCATAATTTCTCAATATTACCTAAATCATACAAAATGTATGTTTAGTGAGATGGAACATGAATTTTATTCATAGTTCCTTTTTCTTTTGTGGGCAGTTTAAAGTCATTCACGTCAGACGTAAAGAGGCTAATGTTTAAGGTCGAAATATCTTTGACCGGAATGGATTAAAATTGACTCAATTCTTTGAAAATATATTTGAAAACAGATTACCATACTCAAGTATGAGGGAAAATATGTAAACTATGACTTAAGAATATTTGAATCTGAGGAATGATATGAAAAAGATCTAAAAGGAATTAGATGAAGTATTTACCAAGAATGAAGTTACCATTATTTAACAAACCCATTAGGGGGTTGAATTATGCTGGGCCACCTAAGGGAATTGGATGCATAGTCAAATAAATAACATCTTTTGGCATACAGGTCCGTTATGTAGACTACTTATGCAACGCTGCCTAAGGTCACATGCTACATAGTCAGGCAAAAGAACTTTCAAAAATTTACTTTCCTAGTGCTAAAAATCAAGTGAATGTTTTATGGAGATTCAAATTTTCCAAAGTATAGAGTTTTCTGTATGGAAAGAGGTACTTGAATATGGAGAAGATATTTCCAAACAAGATTATTGATGAAATGGATGGATATCACTCCTACGAAGGTCTGACCCAAAAGTAGGGAAGGATAATATAAACCATAGACTTGAATACTTTCAGATAATGAAAAAGGATATTGGACAAATATGTTAAGGATGGCTATTTTTGCGGATCCCTACATATTATCAAGACAAAAAAATACAAAAGAGGTTTTCCTCCCAAGAAATAAGTTACCACTATTTAATAAATCCGTTTGGGGGTTGAATTATGCACGGCCACCTAAGGGCATTGACTGAACAGTCAAATAATAGCTTCTTTTGGCTGACAGGTCCGTTACGTAGACTGTTTATGCACGTGCTGCATGGTCTGGCCAATGAACTCTCAGAATTTCAGGCCTTTTGTGATTAGAAGTTAAGAAAAGGGTTATGAAGATCTGAAAATATTTAAGGTTTGGATTATGACACATAAAGATGGGTAATTTCCAATGTATGTAGATATTTACAGATCAATGCTAACCATAATCATTTTGTGGGTGAGTCCTGAATTGAAATGATGGAATTCACTACATATCCCATAAGGATGGGAATCAAGCCATACGTAGTTCATAAACTACATTTTGACGTCATGTGGTACAAAATTATTGGAGATCTTAGTTTAGGGTCATAGAGCTCGGACCATTATAAGAAATACACAATGTGTGTTTTCAGGGGACTTTTCAACCAAGGGACTAAAAAGTGGAATTTGAGGTTAGGCCCAAATGAATTGGGGATGGATTTGAGGGACACTCGAACGTTTCTACGTATCCCATAAGGATGGGAATCATGCCCACGTAGTTCTAGAAATAGCCTATGTACAAATTTGGTTTGTACATGTGAAGGGTGAAAAGGGACTTTAGTGCAATGATGGGTTAACCCAAGATAAAAGGTTCAGGTATTTCCAAGTATGTATATAGTCTTTGGAATGAAACATGATTGAAAATAAATGTAAATAATGATTCCCTCTCAGGTGATGGTATAATGAATTTTATAGTGTATTGTCATACTGGACAAAAAGTGTTGTACAGTTTAACGTCATATAACAAGGATGAAAGTGAACCAATGTAAAGATATTTATTCTAGGGGTGGTTTCATGAATCAAAATCGTACAAGTTGTAGGTGTACCGATGTGAAGAGATTGGTTTTGGGCTTGAACCTCAGGAGGTTTCCTACATACCCCGCCTAGAAGGAAAGGATCAAAGTCCTCGTAGTTCAATTAAAGAATGAATTAGTGATCAAGTTGTTCTTGGGGACAACGACCTAAAAATAGTGTTGGGACTTACACATGGTTAGTATCCCAGAGAGAGTGTTATGGTTGAAGTTTTCTCTAAGATCACGTGAGTCATACTCGGTGTGAGAAACAAGAGGTAGCAACATCCCTAACGATGCATAGTTTAATGTCATGTAGGACATATGAAGGGACTATGTAGTTTTAAAGTCTTGTAGTTAGGACTATTAGTGCTGCACAGTTTAGTGTCATGTAGCATGGAAAAAAAGAGGAAACAGTTTAACATAATGTTGGATGTATTAAGGGATTTCTGTACAGTTTAGCACCATGTAGTTTGGACAATGGGGACAATACATTTTAATGTCATGTTTGACAAAAGGGGGACTGTGCAGTTTAATGTCATGAAATGAGGACAAAAAGAGTACACGGTTTAACGTCATGTTGGATGTATTTGGGACTTTTTCATCGTTTAACATCATGTTGGAAGAAAGTGCGAATATTTTAAGGTCATATGAATGGACCACTACTGTATAGTTTAATGTCATATAGAAAGGAAGATAAAGGGGACACAGTTTAACGTCATGTTGGACGAAAGTGCGAATAGTTTAAGGTCATATGCATGGACCCTGGACGGTGCAGTTTAACGTCATGCTGGATGTAAGGGACATGAAAATATTTTATGGTCGTATGCATGGACCTTAACAATGTATTTTTTGTTTATAAAAAATAATTCTTCATAAATATGGCATTTGTTTGAGTAGTGATGAGTTCTACATCCATTGAGATTAACGAATATGCTCCATTGGAGTAGACCTTATGTATTGAATAAGCTCCTTCCCATTTTGGTTCAAGAATGGGAGGTTTCTTTCCTGGTATCATTGGAGTTCTGAAAACCAATACCAATTCTCCCTGAGTGAATGAACGAAGAAGAACTTTTTTGTTGGAAGCTCGTGCTATTTGATTCTGATAGACTTCCAAGTGGTGCAAGGTTCACAATATTTTCTCATCTAATCATTCCAACTCATCCAATCACTTATGAGATTGCTCATCTATAGTTGATTGATCACAAATGGCTACTCTGAGTGAAGGTAATTGAACTTCAATGGGAAAAAACTACTTCCGTTCCATATACCAGTAAATATGGAGTTGACCGAGTTGCAGTGCAAGTGGTGGTCCGATAAGCCCATAAAGCATGCAAGAGTTAGTCAGGCCAGGATTTCTTATCTTTATCCACCATCTTTTGTAGTATATTTGATAGAGTCTTATTGAAGGCTTCTATCTAGACATTGGCTGCTACATGATACTGAGATGAATGGTTGTATTTAATGTTGTATTCTTCATAAAACTTCTTCACCTAAGATGAATATAATATGGTGCCATTGTCCGGAAATATGGTATGTTGGACACCAAATCTAGTAATGATGTTAGACTTGATGAAGATAACATTGAATTTAGAACTGAATTCTATGAGAGGTATTGCCTCTTCCCATTTGGAAAAGAAATCAGTAGCCGAAAGAATTTATGTAAACTTCTTGGCTGTAGCTAAAGGATAGGGTCCCACCACATCCATTCCCCATGTGGAAAATAGCCATGAGTATTTAGCTATATGAAGAAACTATGGGGGTTAATGAATGAAGTTGGTATGTACTTGGCATGAATGAAACTTCTTTTTGAAATCAACACAATCTTGTATCATTGAAGGCTAAAAGTATCCAAGCCATAAAATCTGATCAGATAGTATGTGTCCAGACTAGTGGGCACCACAGACTCCTCCATGTACTTCTTTCATGACAACCATTGTCTCTTCACCATCAATGCATCTGAAGAAAACTCCATCAAAACCACACTTGTAGAGAACTTTCTCTAGGTGATTTGGGCTATCATAAAGAGTTAAATTGACCACACGTTTCCAGATTAGTTCTTTATCATCTCTATCAGGTGGAAGTGTTCTATTTTGAAGTTATTCCTTGATAGGTGTCATACATCCTATAGTATTACCATATGGTTCAGGAATTGGACTAATTTCATTGATCTCCTCTGTTCTGGTTTGAACATAAGGTGGAATTGCACGACGGTAGGCAATACTGATGGTTGTCTTGTCCCGATTTGGATCTGCCAGAGTTGTGTCTATATTAGCCAGTGCATCAGCTTGAGCATTTTGTGATCTTGGGAAATAAGAAAATGTCGGTTTCGAAGGAAATTCCGCCATTAACTCTATGACATAATCATACAAAGGGATTAGTTCTTCTTTTCTGATGGCATAATCCCCGTTGACTTGTTTGATTACCAGTTCTGAATCACCTTTCACCTCCAAGTGATTCACTTGTGCTTGAAGCGCCAACTCCAAGACTGCGATGAGAGCTTGGTATTCTTCTTCATTATTGGTACCACATTCCCACAATAAGAAGGAATAAGGTAACACTAGATTTTCTGGAGAAATGAGCACAATTCCTAAACCAACCTTGTTGAATTTTGGATTTTCCATTTTCCTTCCTGTCAGACTTCTGGAAGCACAATCAAAGTACATTTCCCATGTTTGAGGACTATCCTTAATAGAGAAGACTTCCTCATCAGGGATTTAAATATTTGAAGATGTATCTTCCACTGAACAGTGTTCAGCCAGGAAATCAGCCAGAGCTTGGCTCTTTATTTCCTTTTGAGACACATATTGAATATCAAATTGCTGAAAAATAAATGCCCACCATTCCGGATGTCTTGTAAGCATTGGACGACTAAGGATGAATTTTATAGGGTTATTGTGAGATACCAATTAGACCTCGTGATGTTGCAGGTAGTGTCTCAACTTCTGAACTGCAAAGATTAATGCCAGGCAGCACTTCTCAATATTTTAATACCGGGTTTCTGCTTCAAGCATTGTCCGACTGAGATAGTAGAGGTTGTTTTCATTCCCAACATCATTCTTCTGAGCAAGAAAGGAACCCAATGATCACTCTAAGGTTGTCACGTAGAGGATAAGTGGCCTTACTTCAACAGGTGTCATAAGTACCAGTGCACTCAAGAGGTATTTCTTGAGAATATCGAATGCTTCTTGAAATTCATCAGTCCACTCGTATGTAACTCCTTTCTTCATCAATTTGGTGATGGGTAAACTTTTTCCTGCCAAATTGGAGATGAAACGCCGAATATCGGCTAAATGTCCCTGAATCCCTCCCAATTATTTCTTATTTAGAGGAGGTGACATACCAAGGATTGACTTTGTCTTCTCAGTATCGACTTCGATACCACGAGGGCATACAAAATAGCCGAGAAATTTTCTTGAGGTTACCCCAAAAGAAAATTTTAAGGGGTTCATCTTCAAATTATGTTGTCAAAGCGTGTGGAATATGACTTCCAAATCAGCTAGGTGATTAGAACGTTGTTTGGATTTAACCACCAAATCGTCCACACAACATTCTACAAACTTCCCTAAAAAGGGTTTGAAGATACGATGTGTGGCACGATGATATGTTGCTCCTGCATTCTTTAAGCAAAAGGGAATTACCCGATAGAAAAACACACCCTGAGGGGATCTAAAAGCTATAGATTCCTCATCTTCCAGAGCCATTCAGATTTGATTATATCCGTAATATCCATCCATGAAGGAAAGTGCTTCAGAGCCACCTATTTCATAAATCAGGATTTCTGTAATCGGAACTGGAAAATCATCCTTAGGACAATTCCGATTAAGATCTCTGATATCGATGCAAACTCTAATTTGTTCGTTCTTCTTCTTAACGGGGACAATATTAGCCAACCACTTGGTATATTGAACTTCTCTGACGAAATTAGCTTTGATAAGCTTATCCACATTAGCCTTAATTTTGGAATCATATGTTGGGAGTGTTCTTCTAGCAGCTTGTTTGAATCATCGATGTTCTTCTGGAAAACCCATATGATGAGTAACAACATGAGGATCAAGCCCAAGCATTTATTTATAGTTCCAAGAAAATATGTCTCTATTTTTCTTTAAAAAGTAAATATACATCTCTTTTTATTCAAGAGTCATGGCCACACTGATTAATGTGGGGAGTGGATCTTCTTTTTTACCCAGATTTATCTCTCTGAGTTCATCCACGGTGGTAGAGATACCCTCTTAAAATGCTGGAGGAGCATCCCTGAGATCCTCCTCTTCTTCTTTAACATTTTTATTTCTTCTATTTCTACTTTCATAGTAGATGATGAGGTAGAATTTCCATGATCAGAATAGATGTTAAAATTTGAACATCTAGAAGAAGAGTCTTCCATTTCTGACCTGATTGATGATGGAGGGTCTTCTTGGGTAATAAAGAGGAGATGATGGATTGAGAATCGACATCATTGATCACCTCTGACATTTCTATCACTTCTTCTAGCCTAGTTGGTGAAGTATAGACTTGCTGGATTTCAGCAAATGGAGTAAATACATCACCATTTGGGATTTCATCACGGCTTGGTGGGTCACCAATTTCTCCCATGTTGTTTGGATCGATTGACGTAATTTACATTATGGATTTTTTACATAAGAGTATTTTGATTTGGGTCTATCTTGTCGATTTGACTCATAGGAAACACATAATATGTACTCACATGAGCAAATGGATTTACTGGAATCTTCTCCAAACCATACGGAGCATTAACTTTGGTAATCTCCTTTGCGGTGGATTCCTCCTTTCCCTTCATGTGATAGAATTCCGCCACAATGTATTGAGAATCACATGTCTTGAACAGGGCCTTATCACCATACAATGTCCCAACTTGACAATAGAAACAATATTTGAGACATTGGTGGTACGATGAAGGGATAGTCACATGTTGATGTAGCCAGGGTCTTCCAAGAAAGATGTTGAAGGCTGAATCTTGATCAACAACCTTGAAATTTGAATTGCATACAAAATTTCCAAACTGAGTTCTGAGTGTAACTTCGCCCAGTGGTTCTTGTTCATTTTTATCATATCCATATAAAATCATAGTCGAAGGAGATAAATCAGAGTCTGTGAGGCCCAATTGACGAAGTGTACGAATGGGCATGAGGTCGACTCCTGAACCATTATCAATGAAAGCTCTTCAGATTTCTCCACCATTAACCTTTCCAAATAAGTACAAAGGTCTAATATGCCCATGCACAACATCATCTTAATCTTCATCAGTAAAATATATTATTGTATGGCATTCTGCGGGATTATTCTCTACATGGTATACTTCATCTGCAACAATTTCAGTCTCAAACTCTTGAGGACTTGACAAAGACTCGATGAGTGCCTCCCGGATATCTTTTGACATATTCAAAGCATCCAGAATTGATAACTTGGCCAGTAATTGGTCCAGGTGTTTCAATATATCATATTTTTTATCCAAAGGACTGTGTTTCCTAACATGAACATTTGGTTTAGTAGGTTCCTTGGGAGTTGATGCTTTGGAAGTTGATGCATCTTGTATCAGGATAGGAGTTGGAAATATTCCTGGCCTTGGCAGATCAGACCAATTAGGTCTATTTACCTGCTGAGAGGAAGAAGGTGGAACCTCCAACCGATCCTCTAGAATAACTATGCTAGGACTAAATCAGTTATTGGTGGAAGAACTTGCTTGTTCTTGTTGAGTCTACTGAAGGGCTCTGCCACGAGTTTCTGCTGCATACACAGTTTTAACAGGGGTAGAATTGGAATAGTGGCATCTGGGATATCCACTTCTTCCTCTGTATCCTTGACCTCTGGAACTCCCTTTGATTCCTCTGTTTGATATAGGGAATTCAGGCTCATCGAGATCGAAACTGTGACTGGCATAAGGATATGTTATGTGGATCATATTAACAGAACCAAAGATCAGCTCTTCATCCGATGAAGAATCTGCCTTGACTATCCAATTTATGTTGTGCCATTTGGTGGGATGGTGCCCATGGAATCGAAGTATATGGCATGAAATCTGCCAGAGTCAAATACATCTTAGGCTTTGACACACACTCATATTCTTATGATTGATCCTCATTCATGGAATTATGCCGTTTCTTTGAGTATTTTCCCTCTGATGAAGAGGGTTTTGCTGCGAAATTCATGGAATAAAGCACAATTGGTTTCTTCAATTGTGTTCGCAAAATAGCATGCATTCAGTTGATCATCTTTCTGACCATCCAATCATTATATTTTTGTGCATTTTTTCTTTTGACTTCTTACCATTCGCCTTCCTCCTCTGGAACTATAGCAATAACACATTCTACCTGATCTGAAGAACCTTTCAGTTTTACTTCTCCCAAATCGACCATTTTTTGCAGGAGATCCTTGAAAACAAAATACTCTTGGATGGGATGACCCAAAATTTGATGAAATGGGAAATAGTTGGGACTATCTTCATCTCATTCCTTGTTTGGCCTCTTGGGATTTAACAATTGAACCAATTTATTTTCCAGAGCCGAAATGAAATAACCAGGAACATGTTCATTTCAGATAGAGTAAACATTGCTTTTTCAAATCCTAAAATTGTTTTCAACTTTGATCTCTTTTATTATCTTGATGAAACGGCCTCTGTTGTTGGCACTCAGGTGGTGGATCCCTTCGAGAAGATGAAGGTTCTGAAGGCACAGGTGCTTGTTTAAGCATAACTATAGCAGTTTCTTCTTTACCCATTCTTCTTCCTGGAGATGATGGAATTACATGAGATTTAACCTTAGTCTGTATAAGATAATCTTCAATCTATTGAGCGATTGAAGTATGGTCTCGAAACCCTCCTGTGTATTTCATAAGGATCAGCAATGTGCGTAATTCGTCATGTAGATTCTCCACACAGATTGGCAACAGTTCCTCTTGAGGGAGTGCTAAGCTCAGGGAATATGTTAATCCCTTACAGCGAGCAATGAAATCTAAGACCCTTTCATTCTCCCTTTGCTTACAGTTTTTAAGATAAAAAAATGTTGTCTTTGGAAACGTTGAGCTGAATTGGGGAAGGAATCTTTGGCGAAGATCCTCCCATCCGGTAATGGACCGGCATTGCAAGATTGTGTACTAGGCAAATGCTGGTCGTTGCAAGGTTCGCATGAAGAATCTGAGTTTCACTACTTCTAGCTGCTCTAGAGTTTCCATCATAGGATCGCAACAAGACACTTAATGCGTCAAATGCTATTCCGGGTCGCTTGATCCATTGAAAATAGGGAATACATGGTTCCCAAAACATCATGGGGGAGATATTGAATCTACCCATTTAGGGTATGCTTTCTTTTCTGGTTGAACCTGCGCACGCTTCCCTTCTATAGTCTCTAAACGAGCTGTTAATGACTCAATGGTAGTTATTAACTTTTTAGAAACATCAGGTTGAACTTGGACTAGGGAAGGTGCAATGACTGGAGTTTGGACAGAAATGGCAGCTGGTATTGTAACTGATGGCAGCACTGCCAATTGTTTTTGCACTTGACCCGTAGGATTAGACCTGTGAGGGTGTACTGATAAAGGAGGATATTCATGGTCTCTCTCAGTAGCCACAAAAAATTCCTTTGGCTGACTGACTTCAGCACTTTTAGGAGGAAGACTACTCTGAAGTAGTTCTGCATTCATCCTCCTTAATTCCTCCATTTATTCTTCCTGTTGCGCAAATCTTTTCTCTTGTGAGAGTGATTGGCCTTTTCCAGAGAAAGGATATGTAACCTGATTCTTTCCCTTCCTCTTGTTGGATCCATTTTGATGAGGGGGAAGAGGGTTACTTGAAGGAAAGCCCAGATTCTGGGTAAGCCTTTGATTTCGTGTACGCACACCATCTTCATTTGTGTCTGTGCATACAACTTCTTGAGCAGGAATCTCTTCATCTGAGTCCCCTGTGTGAGCCTCATCTGGCGGATCAGCAACAACGACATTAATGACATTAATTAATTCAAAATGCATCACATCCCTTCTATCAGCATTTCTGTGATATTATCTTTTACCATTCCCCTGACGAGACATTGCCTTTGGTTGATATGATCCCTCAAGAACTTCTTAGCGAACCGTAATTTGGAGAGAATCTCCTGAAAATTTGTCTCTTTGTTCCTCTTGGGGATTCTTCCCTAATCGAGAGAAGACCTAATTTATTTGAGGAGGGGATTGATGATTTGAAAAAGTCCCCAGTCTGGTGGACTGGGGCTATTCCTGCTCAACTCCTCGAATTCAATTTGTTGATTCCGAGGGTTGGTTTAAAAGAGTCCTCAGTATGGCAAGCTGGGGTGGCTCTTGACATGTTATGTCTGTGACTTTCTTAAAAGCTCTCCTGATTTTGCGGACCATGGTTCGGAAATTATCTGGATGCATCAATCGACATACACTTTTATCACCCGGCTCGAAAGACTGTTGGATGATTTCTGACACTTTTGTCACTTGATGATGTGCTTGCTCCATACCCGAGGCTTGTTTAATATTCTCGTTTTCTTGATGCGGGAGTAATTCAACAACTTGTTCTTTGTATTCTTGATTTTTATAAGAACTATTTGAAGCCTGTTCCTGGGAAAACCTTTCATTACAAACAAAACCCATTCAATGTGGCCAGTCCTGGGCAATAACATTGCATGAAATCATTTTCGGTGGGCTTTGCTGACTGGAGAACACAGTGAAATGTAGTGCTCCATGAACACCCCATCCTCTAAAATTAATACTAGATGGGTCATTGGAAATTAGCAGATGCGGTTTTCTTAGTGCGCCAAGGAATGAACATTGAAGGGCTCTCTTCTACTTTTCAGCCTTCGGATATCAAGAGACTGATATAGATTCCAAGTCAACTTTACATTTTAACCCTTCTATTATCTTAACATGATTTTCATATTCATAATAAGATAATACATTCTATTTCAACTGACAAAGAGTTTTCCATATGTTGAGACGAATATCATGAATCGCATCTTCCATCAACATCTATGGAATGTCATACTAAGAGTCATCCAAAGTCCAAAACATGACTGGCACTTAACCTTTCTCCAATAGTTTTCTCATATTCAGTATTTCATCTTTAGAATTCAATGAATATTCCTCTACCTGTTTAGACCAAATTTGGTGCGTCATTGTAGGTTCATCGGATTCAAAAAGATTGGTAGAGAATCCACTAATCAAACTAGAATATGCATGACTTAGGGGTGGTTCGGAGAATGACCTACACCCTGGTCTATCTTCTAGTTGAGAAATCATTTCACCTACTAATAGTAAAGCATTAGAAATGACTGACTTTACTTTTTCAATGCCTCAAAATAAGATGGCTTTCTCGGAACTACATTATCCACTAGATCATTTTCCGGGCAATGTGCATCACTACTGCGGAGAGGACTTTCACAGCGAAATTCATCATCATGGGGAGGACCACCATGGTGGGTTACAAAAAAAGATGAGATATCTTTCTCATTGGTCTTCTGGCCACATAGAGGGATATTGTATCTCTCATTTGAAGATGAAACTTTAAGATCGACCGAATTGTCATGAAGCAGGCCTTCATGAGGATGTGTCTATTGAAGACCTTCGGAATTAATGTTCCCACTATTGGGAACTGAGGGAGTAGAATCTTGAGTTCCAATAGATAATTGTCTGAGGGCTTCAAGAACTCCAGCATCGAGTAAGGCCTTGTTACATATTGGCCCTTGATTTCTTGATTGTGTTGGTCGGGTCTTCTTTTTAGACACCTTCATACTCAATTTGGCAGGTTTGTATGCCTGCTCAGGAGAAATGATCACGTTAGGCTGATTATATCCACTCAAACCAAGTGTATGTGCTAACTTGGTTGTCCGTGTGATATGGGGGAGTACGCCCCATAACCCTCTTGGACTGGAACAGATGTGTATGTCTGTTCTGGAGTGAACTGTTGATGTGTCACTCCACTGGTAGGGACAGATTTGTGTGTCTTTCCCTGAGATGCTACTGAAGCTGTTAATATCCTGGAAAGCATCCAGAATATGAGCAGGAATTTGCTTCTGCTCTTTCACCATTGATAGAATATTCTTGGTGACTTCATTTGCCGGAACGGAGATATACCTCCATTCCGTTCTTGGAGTAGGTGTATGTGCCTTCTCTTGTCCTCCTTTTCCTATCAGTTAATCCTGACAGTACTCAAGTGTGGGGGAAGAGAGTTGAGTCTGACTCCTATTTGTCGCCAGATATTTTCGACTGACTTCTCCAAGTGCTACCAAGTGAGACTGTTGGTAGAATTGATCAATACTAGCAGGTGTATGTGCCTGCTGATTGCACTCCACCGAATGTGGTTGACGAGCCTCCTTCAACACTGACAGATGAGGGTGCTGGCAAGATTGATGAGTGCAAGCAGGTGTATGTGCCTGTTTACCAGTTTTCAACACATTGGGTCGGCGGGATCCATCATATGTAGTCAGACGAGCCTACGGACTAGCTGATGATGTATAAACAGGTGTATGTTCCTACCTATAGTACTCCACCGGAATTTCCTGGCAGGATTGGAGTGATTCTATTAGAAAAGTCTGCTGGACAGTGGAATTAAAACATACAGGTGTATGTGCCCGCTCGTTGCTTGCTACCAAGATAGGTTGATGGACTTCTCCGTAGATCGCAGAGTTGAGAACCTACTCACTGTTGACCGGACTTCGCCTCTGGCGATTTTTCTTGCCTTCTCAGGTTCTAGGAACCTGAGCCGAGTGCTTGGAAACAATACCCTCATCATGTTGAGGGTGCACTGTAGCACGAGTCTGGCAGCGATTGTTGATGGGCGCCCTCGGGAAAGACTCATGTCTCCTTGAATTAAGTCCCTGAGGGACCAGATCATTCACCTCCCTCGAATATGGGAGTGAATGGTGATTGCATTCTGGGGATAACGACCCGAAACGGTTGGAGACGGTGGTTAGCACCACCTTTTTCTTGATCACTCGTTGTCGCTGTTTGGACGACCATGGTGAATTATTCACATGGAGGTCTTGTCGAGCAGCCTCTAGAGTTGGAATGGTATCGTTTTGACAGTACTCCTTAACCAGCGCATTTGATACCCAGCGTTGAAGATGCTGAGTAGGTGATTTCGTCTTTAGAGCGGACGACGATCCAACATGAGTAGCAGCAGTGACATTCACAATAGCGGTATTCACAGGTGTGAACTTGAGAGTAGCCATTTCATAGAATGCAGAAAATCTTAGAAAAGAGTGCCAGTTTGATATAACTGATGTAATCAAGATAAATTAAGCCACTACATCTTTTGGATGAGCACATATGTCAATGATTGCTTTGCTTTCCATCTCATTGAGTTTAAATAGGGGCCTAACAAATAAAAAAGCATCATTTTAACTTGGTTAAAGATTCACGTCGGGTTCACCATTTTTTGTTTCCCTCTGGAATTGGGGATGACCACATTGATTTAAGGTTCAAACATTCCAATCAGTTTCTAACGGGTTTGTTCGTAGAACCGGAAACATCCAATGATTCCATATTCATTTGGACCTACTTTCCAAAGTTAGGCTCTCATTAGTTGTGGACTGATGAGGCATAGTAATTTTCATTGGTCGAGAGGATGGGAGGTCAAACTCATCACACCTTTTTGAGGGGAATTATTGTCTACTTCGGGACTCTCTTTATATATTTATGTTATGTTCGTGAATCCTTATTACATTACCATGTACAGAATGAGCTTTCCTTTAGATCTGACAATCAATGATTGATATATTGGAAGTTTAGAGATTCTTTTATATGTATTCGAGGTTCTTAAACGACAGAGAATAATCTGTATTTTTTATAGATTCTTAGTTAATGGTATCCTTTGATACATTATATAGAAGTCACTTGGTCATTATGATAACAATGCTAGTTTTAAAGCCACTTAGTGGGGCACTTGAAGTTTATTGTCATTTAGAAGGACATAGATTATTTCAGAGTTGGGATCGCACCCATAAATGGGCTACCTACGTATCCTTGTTTAGAGAAGGAATCAGAACCCATGTAGGTCGAGTAAAGGAGTGTGATGTTTATGAATGAAGGCTCAACAAATGATGTCATAATTACTTTAACACTCTAAGCTAACGTGAGTCATTTTTGGTGTGAGAAACAAGAGGTATTGGTAAAATTAGACAATTGTGCCATGAAAGATGCAATCATAAGAAATGATGTGGGGCTTATGTATATATGACTACCCAAAATAGATGAAGATTATGATTTACTTCAGGGAAGAAATCTAGGAACAGGGTCCATAGAGGTATATGTGTTTTATGGAGGTTTGAACACTCTAATATTGGGGCTTACTCCTAAGGAAGATGCCCAAGTTAGGTGGAGACTTATGATGGGGTTTTACTCCTGAGAAGGAAGACAAGATCAAAAAGTAAATTAGGACTGGTTAAGAGTTGAGACTGGTACATACTCCTGATATGGAGGCCCAGGTAAAAGGGATTTGAAAATTTATGGGACATGGGGCTTACTCCTAAGGAGGATGCCCATATTTGAGACTTTGGTTGGGGATTACTCTTGAAAAAGAAGCCTATATGTGGGAACATGGACTAGGTCTTACGCCTAAGGTGGTTGCCCAAATTAATGAGGACTTGGGGCTTACTCCTAGGGAGGATTCCCAGAATTTAGGGAAATTATGAATGGGGATTACTCCTGAGAAGGAGGCCCAGGTTATTGTTCTCTCATCTTAAAGGACGAGGTTGAATGAATGAAATATCTTACATTAGTGACATGAAAATGTGTAAATCACTAGATTTTGAGAGATGTTCCATGGAATTCCTTTTAGATAAGAAATTCAATCAAGAAAACATTCCATAAATTGCTTTGAAGAGTGTATTGATGATTGAATCTTGAATAGAAGAGGTGGAATGGCATGAGAGAAGTGAAATAGGCAGGAGAGGCACCCAAAAAGATAGGGGCGCACAAGTCCTGGAAGGCGTGCAGGTACTCCGTGGGCGCACAAGTCCTGGACGTGCAGGTATACCTGCACGGAAAATGGGTACTTGCGCGATTGTTAAGAAGTAGGGTAATACTTGGGCGATCTTTGATGAGAGACTTTGGAATTGTCCCAAGGTACTTCCAGAAGAGTGGCACACAAGTTTTAATGAATAGGTAAGTAGGCGCGCAAGTGTGTTCATTCCCCTTAAGGGTAAAACACTTAGGCACGCAAGTTTTAGTGAATTATAACACTTAGACCTTATTCCTCTTGTTTAGACCATCCATTCTAGGTAAAGAATTACCTTAGAAGTGTTCGGAAGACTTGAAGAAGAGACTTGGGCGTTCAGATCTCTGTATCTAAATTATGGAAAAAATCTCCCTGAAATGGGGGGCCCACTTGGGGTATTTATAGGCTGGAGAAGACCCTGGGTGGTTATCACATAGTGCGTGCAAGTGAATTGCGCGATAAAAAAATGTGGCGCACAAGTGTACTTGCTCGACAATGGTAGAACTTGTGCGACCCTTGTGAAATGTTCTTCTTTTTAATTCCTTTGTCAATTTTTGATATTTTTTCAAAGGATGAATCACTTTGGGCCAATATATTCCCCTTTTCCAGTCATTAGACTTTGTGACGAAAGGAGTGTCAACAATCATAATTTTAAGTGTGTTTTGAAAGATAATATATCAGATTAATGTCAAGGTTTTATCATTAGATAACTATATAAATCATAACAAAGATAACATAGTTTTCCCACATTGCATAGAGAAAATGCAATACTCAAATTATTTCCCTATCCATGCGACTTAATGATAATAGATTGAATATTTATAGGGTTACATGGAAAACCCAAAAAACATTTTGTATTTTCCATCACCACAATATTTTTACCTATGTTTAAAATGGTGAGGGAATAATGAGTATAAATTTACATTTTATTAGGATTTCCGTTTTGGGGTTTTCACCTAGGGATCCCTTTTGGGGGTTTCAAACTATATAGTTCTATGCCTCTTTTTTTTTGTGAATTTGATTGTCTGACATGTTGGAATAATGTGAGTGGTATTATATGTCATATATATTTTACATTGAATTATGGGTTGATGATCCCAATATGGATTACAAGATGAGAATAGCCCATCATTTTTCAAATATCAATGGGGGAATTTTGGAAAATTGTTTTTTGTGTTCTCTAAATCTAAATCAAGATCTGGGGAAAGTACGTGAGGAGTAACTGCAAAATTTGATTCCATCATGATGTGTTTTGGGGAACACAGTGAAATTAGAGGCATCTCCTAGGAATAAATTTGTCATTATTAGATAGGTTTTTGGTGTGGGTGACTTATGTAGAGCCATATGTGTTATATTGTGGAATGAAAAATAATCTTTTCTAAAAAAAGGACACTAAACCACAATTTTTGATGGCCAATTAGTGTATAAAAACACATATTTCTCAAGACTATGATGTGTGTTTTTTAAGGGAATATTGACTTAAAATGACGGGGCATCTGTAGTGGCACATCCCATGAATGTGAAACCACTTCGACATGAATATTTCATGTGTATATTTGTTTTTTGGGATGGTGAAATTCAATGTGTTGTGACTAGGAAATGGACAATGAAATTTACTTTCTTATGGAATAGAAATTTGAGGGCTACAATTTAAGGCCACTTGGATTTTATCAAGGGATAAATGAATTTCCCTTTTCATTATAATTTTTCCATGAATATTATATCATATTCATGAATGAATGTGAAAGGTCATAAGATATAATGTGCAGTATTAGAATACAAGGAGTTATGTCGGATGAAAAAAGTTATTGGGGGAATGAGAAGATAGGAAAGGTCACTCCCTACGTTGAATTTTCATTTGGTTGACTAGACATTTTTAGTGATGACTTATGCAAAGCCAATAATGGAATATTTTGAAAATTAAAATAAAGGCATCCTCAGGACATTGAACCTCCATTTCTGAAAGACATGGAGGCTTTTGGGGATTCAAACTTCCCCATATATAGATATTAGGTTTTGAAAGGAATGTTCCTGAATTTGAAAGGCGCATTTCATATCTACATTTCTGGGGAATTGGTGGAAACATTTCCCATCATGTAGTTCTGACCCATACACTGGATGGAAGGATTTTTTTTGTTATGTTGGGACCATGATATATTGACCAAGAATCACTAAATATCTTGTCAAGATGAGAATCTATCTATATGTAGGTCTAGTTTTAATATGGGCTCACGATTGGGGTGACACATGTATTAGACCATCCTATATAGATATTTCCCATCTATAGGAGGGTATGAAGATTTTTTTCAATTTAATAGGATATAAGATATAGGTTTCATTAAGTATCCCTTTAGATTGAGAATCAATCCATATACAGTTCTTGAAATGTTACCATGATGGTCTTACCCATGCATAGGGAGAGTGCATTTTTAAATTTTTCCATGGATAGACCCATTATTTGACATTTAGGAATCACTATATACACTGAGATGGTAGTAATAATGACACATGTAGTCATGGACATCATGTAGTTTATTGTTGTGAAACTTGGATATCATCCTTTTAGATTAAAGCCATTTGGTGAGTACAACATGAGTTATTGCAGTTTTAGGTCATACACCTAGAAACTTTAGTCATGGAAATGATTAGTAATAAATGATTCATTAGGATGGGATGTTCTAACATTACTCAGATTTAAGGGGTAAGGAAAAAATAGAACATGATTATATGGGTTCTCAAATCAAAAAAATTGATACAGGGAAAAAATATCATTGGGTCTTTTATAGATAGTAGAGGCTTCTCAAGGGATGAGCTTGACTTTTGTTTACAGAAATTGTGTGTCGTAAACTTATTTCAATCCAACTGGGGCATATTGTACTTATTTAAACAATGTTGTTCCCATGACAGTAAACCCAATCAAAAATGGCTAGAGAAAGAATATGGAGATCTGAAATTTCCCAGGACACAGATTATGATGTATGGAAGTAATGTGTTCAGCTATATACAAAACATTCACATCACGATTGAACATGGACTTTGAAATTATCTACATAGACATAACTCATATGTAGTGGTGTAAAATTATGTTTCTGTGATGAATTCACAAATGAGGAAGAAAAATTCAGATCTCAAGTATAAGTAATTATTTATATGCCGAATATGGGGACATTTGTTTATTTACAATACCTCATGGATGGGACTATGACAAGATGTCTAGGAATCCTGCATATCACATTGAAGATAGAATCAATTCATAAATATTTATTAACATATCATTAAATTTAATGTCATGTGGTGCAGACAATTTTCATTCCATTTAGGGTCTTGATACTAGGTCCAGAGTAACCCTAATGTGAATTAATAAACTTTGATCATGTGGGGAATCCCTTAACAATGTTCATATTCTCTTTTGAGTTGTTCTTGGTGTAAGAAAAATTAGTTGAAAAGGTTTATTTCATAACACAGAGGTGATAAAAATGATAGATATGGACATTTTGATTTTTTTGGTGGATAGACCATTACAGAAGGCCATGTAATCTCTATTCATATCACTCAGGTGAGAATCTACCTGTACATAGTTCTAGACCTGGCTACCTCTATAGATCTTGCTTATACATTGTGAGGGGGACATATTTCCAATTGGTAAATGATTATTGTAGCTGGACCAGATATTCGAGATTTAGGTGTCACTACATATCATGTGTGGATTGGAATCAAGACACATGTATTTATGAATGTGAACAATCTATTCTTGTCTGATCCATATTCATAGGGGGCATTTTTTCAATTCATTATACATTTTTGCATCTAGATCCATTTTTGGAGATCCGAGTGACACTGCATATCCTATGTGTCAATGAATCAATCCACACATATTTATTAATCAGAACTATCTATAAAGTTATGATCCATACACGAAGGGTGGTGTTTTCCCTATTGATTATTGATTATTGTAGATGGACATGGAATTGAATATTTGGGAGTCACTATGTATCATGTTTGGATAAGATTAGAGCCACATGTATTATATATGGTAACTCTATATGAATGTGCAATCCATATGTAGTAGGAGAATTTTTATCATTTAGTATTTATTGTTGAGGTTATACCCAATTTTGTAGAATCAAGCATCAATACGTGTCCTTTGTGAGAATGAATCCAGATACACCTAATAATGAACATGAACTCTCTATGATGGTTTGATACATATACCTAGGGGAATTTTTATTGTTGACTATTGCACGTAGAATAAGGATTTGAGATCTAGGTGTCACTACATATCCTACAATAGAAGGAACCAAACCACATGTAGTTATTGAATGCAGAATACTAGATCAACCATCTCAGGGTGATTTCCTCTAGTGAGAACAAAATGGTTTTGTCCAGTTTAACATCCTAAATTGAGGAAATTGGTGTCAGGTGGTTTATTGCATTGCAACATGGACAATGGTTTCATGATTTTAAAGGCAATGTTAAAAAGAATGACTACGTAGTTTAACATTGTATTGTCAAGATTATTTACCATTTAGTTTAATGACATGTATTCAGGATAAGGGTTTTGTGTTTAGAAGAGATAATTCTTTATGAATGTTATGTAGGTGGGGTTTGTGGTAAGCTTCCCAACTGTCATGATGAAATAAAAGTCTCCACTGTAGTAAAAATTGGGTACGAAATAAGGTACCTCTAACATTGGATCCAATTTTGTGGTATATTTCTATGTATCATATCAATATTAAGGAGAAACATAGACTATTCCTCACGGAAAGATCAGAAGTGAAATTTTTTGATGAAGGATCATATAATCTGGTTTTGATGGACTTCCAAGTGATTAAAGGTATTTAATCTCTTCTCATGCAGTCACTCCAATTCATACATCAATTTCTATGATTGATCATACCTGGATAAATAATCCCATATGGATATTAAATGTGAGGGAAATTTAACATTTATGGGCCAGACAACCACTTTTTCATATACAAATGAGATGGGGTTTCTTGTGTGGTATTGTGGGACTGGGTCTAGTAATTCTCGAAAGCATATAATGGGTTGTCTGGCCAAGAATTTATATCATTATCAACCATCATCTGGAGAATATTATATAGTTTCTTTTTTATGTACTATATCTATCCCTTATCTATTCCATTGTAGTTGGATGAATGGTTGGACTTGATGTCATACTCATGGTACAACTTATCTGATTCAGCATAATAGAAAATTTTTCAATTTACTATCAGTATTGTATGAGGGAAACTGTATCTGTTGATGATGTTTGCATTCAAGAAGATGAAAATATCCCTTTACCTGACCTCTTTTAGGAGAATAATCATTTCCCACATAGAGAATAAGTTAGTTTCTATGATAATGTAATTAAACGGCTTAGATGTAGTGAGTGGGTACGATCACATGACATCCATTCCTAATAAGGAAATAGCAAGGAGTATTTTTGTGTGTGAAGAAACTATGAGGGTTAGGGAATGAATTTGGTGTGAGACTATATGTAATGAAAAATTTTGGTAAATTTATCATATTTATGTGTAGTATTGGGCCATAACTACCCAATCATTTAGGATTTATTTGAAATATTGATTCTTAACAAGTGGGAACCATAAGATCTAGTGTGAAATTTATTCATGATATAAGCGGTCTATTCTCCATAAATTCCCCTGAGATGGACCCCATCAAGGCCTCACATACAAAGGACCTATTTATGATTTTTCCATTATGTATAACAATGTTATTTTAACTTCTTCATATGTTATCATTCTCAGCTCTACCGGGTGGGATTTATCCAATTTTGTGGTAGTCCACAATGGGAATCATCCAACTGGTGGTAGGACAATAAAACTCAAGGAAGGTACTATATTCATTGATTTCGTTATTTTTTAGAAAAAATAAAGGTGATACAATTTTGTTTTTTCAAAATTTTGATGACTATTTCATTATAATATAGATTTACTAGAGATGTGGATGTGTTTCCTAGTGCATCAATGTGGTGATTTCATGATTGTGGTATATGAGTCAATGTTGGATCGAAATGGAATTCCACCATTAGTACCTAAACATGGTTTTGTAGGGGGGGTCATATCTTTCATTTTTTATGAATAATTATCATTAAACTATTGATGAATAGTTCTATATCACTTATTATATTCAAATGATTCATTTTTACATGAAGTGCTAGCTCTATCACTATAATGAGATATTGATATTCCGCTTCATTATTCTTGCACCCATCTAATAGTAGGAAGGAATATGGATGGGACTCATTTTCTGGGGAACAATTAATGACTCCCAACCCCCCTTTTTTTAGCATGGGGTCCTCCATCCTCTTCCCTATTAGGATTATGGATGCATCATCAAAATACATTTCCCATATCTGGGATCCCTCTTGAATAGAGATAACATATTAATAAGGTAATACAGTATCCAATTGAGTATTTTATATTTAGGAGTGTTCTTCATTGAACTCAGTTAATGTGTGACCTTTCATGACTTACCGAGGAAGAAACGATATAGTGAACTACTGCAGGATTAACGCCCACCATGTCAGACACTCGATCAATATTAGAAGGTTGAGAATTTATTTCCATGGGATTCAATGAGAGACCAGACATACCTCTTGATGCTACTAGTATGGCTTAAATTTTTGACTATAAATATTAGTGTTATAAAACACTTCTACATATCTAAATTACTAGTCTCAACATCAATCTTGGTTTGGATGAGGTAATAAAAGATGTTTTATCTACCTATGTCATTCTTTTTCATGAGGAAGGAACCCAATGATTGCTCTAAGGATGTCACAAAAAAATATGCATCCATCCTTTAACTGGTGGTATAAAAATTGGTGGGATCAAAAGTTATTTATTGAGATTTTTTAAATATTCATTAAAATCATCATATCGATGACATTTAACCTTTATTGTCATCAACCTGGTAATGGGAAGGAAATTTCGTGAATGGTTTTCTATAAAGTGTTGACTATAGGCCAAGTTTCCTTTGTGCACTATTTAATTTTTGAGATTCTAAGGAGGTGAAATTATATGGATTTCCTTTGTATTCTTAGTCTTGACATTGATTCCATACTGACACACATCAAAGATGAGGTATTTCACTGAGTTAATGGTGAAAACATATTTTAAGGGGTTCATTTTCAATCTATGTTGTCACTGTTTATTGAAGATAACATCAAGAACATCATGGTGGCAAGAGAAAATATAGTATTTAAGTACCATATCATCAATTTAGTATTCAAAAAAATTCCCCATGATGGGTTTGAACATGCGTTTCATGGAACGGTGGTCTTTAGCACTGAAATCAATCAAGACAAATGGAATTACCTGATAGAAAAATACTCACTAGGGGAAATTGATGTTATTGGATTCTTCATCTTCCCAGGACATTCAGATATTATTATGTCTCGAATATCCATACATGAAGGAGAGTGTATGATATTTTATTGTCACAAAAATCAATAATTCTGTAATTGGGATTTTGATATCATCTTTCTAGCAATGTAAGTAGAGATCCCAGGAATGGATGTGGACTCTGAATTTCTCATTCTTATTCAGGATAGGACTATATTAGCCGTCCAATTTGGATATTTTACCTCTTGAATGATGTTGGATCTAATGATCTTGTCTAATTCACCATCAATTTTGGAGTCATGTGTTGGGTGCTTCCTTATGGATACCGGTTTATAGCCTCGGTGATCCTATGGCATGTCCAGGCGGTGAGTAGACACCACACGGTCGAGGTCCAACATTTTTATGTAGTTCTATGATAATTCATCTAGATATTACTTCAGTAATTTGGGAGATACCTATTTTTATGTAGAATATGTGGTTGTAATAATAAAGTTTGGTTGTGGGTCCTCTTATATACCCAAATTTATTTCTCTACATTTACCAATGTTGGTGGAGATTACATCCTCAAATAATGGAGTGGAATCTGTAATTTCTTACTCTTATTATAACTCCTCTTCATCTTCTTCCTCTTTTTCCATAGGGGGATAATGTAGTTGGGTTTGATATCCTTAGTTAGGATAGGATTAAATGTCTTAAAATTTGAATGATTAAGTGACTTACTATGGCCTTGGTGATAGTGCAGTATTTACTAGAAAATATAGATAGGTTGTAGATGGAGTATTTTAATCCTTGTTGGGTGATGAGACCTCTTCTATCATAGATATTGAGATAGGGATTTCTCGATGCTCTGGGGGTGCAATGAAGAGATTTTCATTTGAGTTTTCCACACTCTATGGGGAGTCATTAAACATTTCAGTACTACATGTGTCGGTGGTCATGTCTAAAATCATGAAGATCAATGAATATGAGTTTGAATGTGGACTCACATTCTAAACCTGATTGATGGGTACCATTTATTATTTTCTAATCTATTTTAAGGGGTTTGTGGCAATCATTTCTAGAACATTTGGGTTGGTGAACCAAGAAACACTATCAAAAAGTGGCTATTTCACATCCATATGATATAATCCTGCATTGACATAGTGTGACAAATAGGATTTGAATAGGGCCTTATCAGTGTTAAACTTCCAATTTGTCAATTAATGTAGTATTTGAGGAATTTATGATATGATGAGGGTATTTCAATATCATGCTGTAGCCTGAGACATCTTCAAATGATATTCATGGTAGTATCCTTCCAAAAAATTGAAATCCTTAGTTAGCTAAGAGGTATCCAAATTGAGAATTAAGAATGATTTGGATAAGTGTATTTTCTTCTTTTCTTATTATCCCTCTAGTGTTTGTGAATAATGACACTAGGTCATTTTCAATGTATTAAATCAATTTATGTGTTTTAATGGAATGAGATTAACTTGATAGCCATTTTAAATAAAACATTTCAAGCATCGACACCATTTATCTTATCATACAAGAACAAGGGTCATATGTGTCCCTATATAACAGTTTCTTCATCCTGGTCTATGATCTAGATAACTATGTGTCTTTTTTTAGGATTTTTTTTTCAACAGACCTACGTAGTGGAAACGTGATCATTAAACTCTTGGGGGCACAGAAACTCTTCTATGAGTGCTTCCCTGAGGTCTTATGAAATTCTCAGTGATTCCAAGATTGACAGTTTTTCTAGTACCAATGCTAAATGATTCATGATATCACAATTATAATAAAAAAGTATTTTCACTCCATAATATGGATGATCTTTCACCTACACCATAGGGGCTGGAGTACTTGACATAGATGGACTAGCTCTCAAAATTAGAATTAAAGGTTCTCCTATCGTTGGTGGGTTAGGTAGAACATTACTTCCTTCCAACTGAGGGTTATCTGAAACTTGTTCTTATTCTCACCCATATTATAGAGTGATCAGGCCAGAGTATATTTTATCATGTGAATGTAAGTTTCCCGAGATTCTATGGACTCTTCTTTGGTTCCTCAATTGGATGAAGGGAACTCAGGTTCATAGAAAAAATAATCCTTGGAAATGGGATCCATTAAATTAATGAAATTAATAAAACAGAGGATCATCTCCTCATCTAATGAGTATTTTGTCTGGATTACCATTTATGGGGGTACTGTTTAGTATGGCACTACCAGTTGTTGCAATTTTTAGGGCATGAAGTCTAGGATATTCAAAGGAAATATTTGACTTGATGTTGTTTCATCCTCCTATGTTTTCTCCCTGCCTTTTTAGAAATAAATATTTTTGATAGGCTAATTTGTAGTTGTTTGTGGTGTCGAGGGTGTTAGTTGTGTTATAGTGGGATTGGATTGGGTAATAGTTGGATATTTCAACTCTTTATATAGAATACAATGAGGTTTTTACTTTATTTTTTTCATCCAACCATAAAACCTTTATTACATTATCCTAACAACATCTTACCACTCATCTCCTTCCTCATGTGTAGTATCAAAAACATATGCTACTTGTTTTTTCTACTTTCCCAACATTACATTCTCAAAGTTTACCATTTTATATGGGGTCTCCATAAAGAAAATCACTCTTGAATTGTTTTACACTGTGTCTTATGGATGGGAAAATAATATGGCTAGTATTTGAGACCCACATATTCAGGCCTATTGAGCTCTAGTTGGCTAAGTAAATCATTGTAGATAGTTGCTATAAAATAGCCTCATATTTTACCATCTCGGAATGACTAAATTTTTTTCCTTTTCTCCATCGAATCCTAGAGAGATGGGGGTTTCCATTTTCACCCAGAGGTGCTTCACGATATGGTGCATGTTTTGGAGCTGCAGCATGCGTAGAGGCTAGGTTAATTGTGATGGACACTGCCTTGGTGTTTTCTGCTCTTTTCCCAAGGATTTTAGAAGTCATTCAAGACATGAGCTTTTTCCATTGTGTGAAGTATTACATTATTTGGGAAAATGTTGGTTAAATCATGAAACCCAACTTTTTACATCACCAAGATGAGTGGCATTCATAGCTCATCATGGAGGTTCTCTATAAAAATATAGAGAAGAACTTCTTGCAGGAAGAGGTAGGTTCAATGAAAAGGGCATACCATTCCATCTAATTGTGAAATATGATAGTCTTTGGTTCTAACTCTACTATAAATTCTAGAGGTCAAGGAATTTTTATTTTTGAGTGTTCATCAAAAATAAATGAGGAACTAGAAAGGGAGGTCATACCTTCCAATGATTGACCAAGCTATAAAAATGGTGTGCCACATGAAGTTATGACCTTGTAGGGTTTGAGTGAAGAATATGAGTGTCAATACATCTTATTACATGGGACTTCCCATCCTGGGATCAAAATTGCGTGAAAAGTGTGTTAGATTATATTTTAGGTCATAAGATCCATTGAATGTTGGAAATATAGGACTCCTGAAATATGATGAGGGTGGGGTGAAGACCACTCATTCAGGGTAAGGTTTCTATTTTGGTTGTACTGGTTCATTCCATTTCCCTAGAGCTTCCAATATAACTTTTAATGACGTTTTGGAATTGATGATCCGATTATGAACTCTCAGTTGAGCAGAAACCTGAACATGTGCAACAATTTGTAAGATCATATGATTTGGTTTTTCCATTATTTGAAATTAATATCGGATATGGGACCTCATTTTAGTTTTTTCCTAAATCCATTCTAGTAGTTTCCCTAAGTGGGGGAAGTCATGATATACATCCATCATCTGGTCCTGGTGAACTGATTGTACATAAACCAAGTTTGACGGAAGTCCCTGTAATAATTATTTCACTAGGATAAAGCCTTATTTATTGGGTACACATATAGGAAGTGTTTATTGAGGTTCTATCAATGGTGAGTATTCGATATGAACTATACCTTAGAGTAATTAAGCATTGAGTCCCCTAAACTGTTTAATTTTTTCCTCCTATCATGCGAAATGTTCATCGAGCATGATGAGACCTACCTCCTAAAGTGGAGGAGGTGGGTTTTATATAAACTTATATTTACCCTTGTCTTTGGATGATGTTTACTATGGAGGCAGTAAGGGATTGGTTGAGGGAGAACCAAAATTTAAATTGATTCTATGGATCCAGGTATGCACACCACCATTAATTATCTGAGTGTGCACCATGTTCTTGATGGAACCATCCTCTCCTTTCTCCTCTATTTCAGAATCATTTTTGGTTTCATTTTTGGATTGATTTCCAGGATTTTTATCAATTCATAATTCATTTTAGGAACCATACTGACTATCTAATGGTCATAGTATTGTTTGGCCCTTTTCTAGACCATTCCCATCCTTTAAAGATTCATTTTTGAGCTTCTTGGAGAAGAGGAACTTGAAGGAAGCCTCCATTGTACTTTGTTGTATGCATAAATTATGGGGGAATGGGTCATAAGACAAGATTAATTGGGAGACCTCAATTCTTATTATCCCTCTAGATGGAAAAAATACAGATTTCCATTGATGGGGAAGTTGAGGTAAACATACCCTTATCCCTATAGGATGGCATTGCTCCAATTTTTTTTTGGTGTGCCTATGTCGGAGTCCTTGGGCCTTTGGGTGTATTTTTTAAAAAAATACCCTAATTTATATGGGTTGGGTATTATCTCATACTGCGTATCCTACTTCGAGTTCCATCGATCTCTTTATCTCGTGATTCCTTGTTCTCTCTTGAGCTGGGTGCAATTCTAGATCTGCACGTGTGTGACATTTTTATGATGACATTAGTAGTGCCTGATGATTGGTTTCCCTTAGGTGATAACACCACATAATGATTTCAATTTCCTTATATTGAAGAATTTTTATGCCTTTTTATCATCAATCCAGATTCTTTTCAGACAGATTCGAGGTTGATTCCTAGATTTCTGGATTATGGGTACTACATAGTAGGCACCATGGGGTACTGACATTATATGATGTCACATCCAAATGGTTCTTCATAATAGGGTTTGAGGTGAAATTCAAAGATCAATATACCACCCATTTATGGATATGAACACTAGGTGGAGCATAGATAATAAAACAACGATACTCATACAATGCATTGTGGCATTCCAAATGAAGATGTTTTCAGAACTTCTTTGATCATTGTCATCGTTAAAATGGAAGGGTTTCCAAGTTTATTTGACAGTGAATATCTCCCAATATTTTAACATTGACTGCATACCTATTTTTAGGAAAGAAAATTCTTTTCATGTGGTGGAGTATTTTCCAGAGATTCAAAAGGAAGTTATGTATACATTTTTTTGACAATACCTCTAGAATTTCCAACTGATATGTGGATGAGAGACAAAACATTATGGGTATACCCTCCCTAGAAAAATTCCCTCTCATGAGAAAAATATCATTTTGTTCTCCTTCCAGATACTCCTCTACACTATCTTCCTAACATGAGCACTTCTTCACTATTTTTTCACAAGAAATGGGTCTAGTGGGGGTCTTGTTGGTATAGACACTATCCATAGGTGGTTTGTAGGAAGGCCATTTCCCTAGTCAATTTTCTAGCGAAAAAAGGATGTCACTTGTCATTGATAGGGTATTTAGTATATATGGTCCCATATTTCCAAGTACCATAAAAATATGAGGCCTTTCTCATATTTAACTCAGTAATGGGAGGACATTCATAGAAGATTCCATCATGGAGAGGAATACCATAATATAACTACGTCAAACTACATAGAGGTTTTCTGCATCGTATACCCTATGAGTGATCTTCATGGAGGAAGAAGGAAAAGTGAGGGCCTTCTTGCTGAAAAGAAATTTCAATTCAGGGAGGAAATTCAAAAAAAATTCCATCATGGAGGGGACAACCATGATTTCATGACTTCACACTATGGGGAGAATTTATATACTGTAAACCCTGGTGAGGGCCTTCATATTATTTGAGCTTCTATCCATCAGGAGGGATACAATGATTCTCATCAAGAGAGAGGGTTTCATGATCGGCTAGTTTCTTTGCATGAAGTAATTTTTCATTGTATATAATTTGCGGAGGACCTCCAAAGCATCTAGTGAAAATGTTACTATGAGGACCTTACAAATTATAATTACACTTTCATAATTTGGTAATGGGTTAGATGGATCTAGAACCACCACATAAAGATGTTTTATGGCCTGAAAAACACAATCTTCTAATAGAGAATGTTTATGAGTCTACGCATAATTTTCCAGTCACCTTTGGTGATGTTTATTTTTAGGATATCTCTTTCTGGAAACTGGGGCCTTTTGCTGCATCTGATAACCTTCAAATACAGTTGTGTATTCCGATGGATCTTGTGGTTATACCAAGATACACAGAAAGGCATATGGAATTATAGAAGGGATTAATGTTTACATTGGAGTGGCCACTGAAGTGGACAGGTGTCCTCGATTTGGAATGATTATTTATTCTAATACCATTTTCCATTTATCATGGAATATGGATAATGACCCGCCTGTATGGGATTATAAATGCATTTCTTATCTTGAGTAACAATCCCATTATATGGTTTCCACACCCCACATGAGGCTGTGGGGTCATGGGCCTAAGTCATAGCTATTCTTGCAACGTGATTACTTTTTATAATGTTTTTATAATATGGACAAGATTTTATTTTTGACCTTCCATCATTGTTAGGATAAGAATTGAAATATCCTTGGTGTGTATGGGAATATAAACACCTTCCGGTGTTAGGCCAGGTTCATGAGTCTGCCCAAATTTTTATTCGAGATATGTCTAATAGGTCCTTTAATTGTCTCCATATTTTAATAGATGGCATCAAATGAATGATAAGGAATTTGTATCTTCTCTAATTTTTCTATTGTATTTGATTTAAAATAATCATATTCATCCATAATAATTTTCATCTACATGCATATTTCCCTCATATATAACTAGCAGGCATGTCGTGAACAATTAGATATTTTCATCTTTTTGTATTCTTCTACCTTATTTGACAATATGTATTCTTCATTAGGAACAAGGTTTATATCCTATCCCTGATTGTTCAATATTCACAATCTACAAAATACCGTGGGGACCTAGGTCTACATGACTTTGGATTGGGATCATGGATAGTATCCTCTTCATGGTGAGGATGCTGAGCTTCATAGTGACGAATGCAATGATTGTTGTCAATGTCCCATTGGCTGGACCCCTATGCTGCTAGGATGATGTTTTCAAAGAACACTTCATCATTCTCCATAAGGTAAGTGAGTAACTCTTAGTCGTGTTACCAGGTTTGGCACCCAAAACGATTTTAGATGGAAATCAGGTCCATATGGTTCCTGATATCCATCCATTGATTGATGGATGGATAGAGGGAACTCATAATCTAGAGGGATTATCGAGCTACATCCATGGTTTAGAGAGTACAGTTCTAGTGGTACTCCAATAAAAATATGTTCAAAATCTATAATTGATGATGTTGGGTGGGAGATGTATTCCTCTGTTTGGTCATGGACCTATCCTGTGCAGTGGATTATGTGAATCTCCCTGAGAACTAGTGATATTCTATTAGGTTTTAGATAGTTTTGGTGAAAATTTCCTATAATATATTTTGAAAACACTCACAAAAATACGTCATCATTGTAAGATCTCCATAAATGAACACATGTGCTATAAATCTTCTTATATGTAACTCTATCATTTTGATTGTGGAAGGGGTTTGGAAGGTGGTTGAAACCGTAATATTGGTTAAGGTTTCATGTCAGGTTCACCATTTTTTCTAGTTAGATAATTTTGGTGTTGTCACATGGAACATGAAAAAAATGGTTTGATGAGAATTGAGAATTCTAACCTTCTATTTTGGTAAAGGAAATTCTATATTTAAATTCTTTCACATCAGGTTCACCGTTTTTTTATATGAGAGAATCATGTTTTGAATCTTGGGATGATTGATTATGGTGGGGATAGTATATTGAAATCATGCTTATCAGGTTCACCATTCTTATCTTTGCACCCTCTTATAAAGTGTCAGTTTCCAACCAGGTTTGTTTGTAGAATTTTAAACACCCAATGACTCTCTAATCTATGATGACACATGGACCTACATTCCAAAGGCAGGTGCTAATTGGGTATGTTCACCAATTATACATAATAACTCACATTGGTGAAGACAATGGGAATTCAGGCTCATTACACCCTTTTTCAGAAACAATTTATTGTTCTGGGACTCTTATTAATTTATGACATGTTCGTGAATCCATTTTTCCTTCCCATTTATGACATGGATCTCCTTGAACTGACAATAAAATATGAACATGAATGGGTTCGTAATCTTCTATATGTATATTCAGTTCTCCATCAATGGATGGATCTTTAAATATCAAATGTTCTCCATCAATTATTCATTTTCATACTGTGATTAGATAATATTTTTTTGTTCATTAGGATGATTCTATTTTTATGTCACCTAGTGAGGTTCTCTATTGTTTACATTATTCTATGGAGACAGAAGTTTATTTGGTGTATGGATCATACCCATAAGATGGGATTCCAACGTATCCTTTCAAAAGGAATCAAACCCCAATTATTTTAGTTCCACTTATCATGTTACATCAGATTTTATTGTCATGTGATGAGGTACCAACCGGGTAGTTTTAGATCATGGAGAAATAATGTTTTTGTAAAATTTTCTTAGTTAAAGTTGGGTGTGGGACTTATGAAGAAGTAGCCCATGAAGCCTGTAAGGGATATAGAGCCCCATCTAGGAATAATACCATACTTGGAAGATGACCCAAAGAATATTATACTTAATTTGGGGTTGTTGGGTTTGGACCTTGGTAGGATTCCTACGTACCCTATTTATATGGGAATCAAATCCCATGTAGTTTTATTGGGAGGAAGTATGCATATTGATGCCCTTTAATGGTTTATCTCATATGGTAACGTGGACGTTTGAGAGGTTTAAGTTGGGACTCCAACATTGGGTGTTCCCATTTGGAATGATTATGGTTTTGGATTATACTCAATATGATTCCCATTTGAGGGTATTATGTTGACATGGTTAAGGATTATACCAAGTAAGAGGCCCATTGTATGGATGGGTCTTACACATAGAATGATTACCATGTTTCTAGAACTGTTTGGAATGTCCCAACTCTTGTTATTCTTGAATTTTTTATTGGGGATTACACTTAGAAGAATTCCCATTTGAGGTTTGGGGTCATGTAGATGTCATGATCACCACTAACCTCTAATACCACATGAGTCTTCATCACTGTGAGAAATAAGAAGAATCATTACAAATGAATATCCCACAATCGACTTTTCCCACTAGGAGATAGATACTAAAGCGCAAAGGGAGAGGGAAAGGAAGAGCTACAGATCCTGTCACGTCACATTCTTTCAAACCCTGGGGCTAAAGGGAGAGAGATATATGGGTTTGAATTTAAAAATATCCCATATTTTATTTTGCTAACCGAGATAATAATATTTGATGATGTATATAACTATGGCTAAGGTAGTAAAAGAGGAGCAAGTGTTCCACCTATGATAAGTATTACAGGTAGACTCCATGAGGGATTAACTTTTGTTTCCTAGTGTTAAAAGTAGGATAAGGCACTATGCCTCAAAGAAAAATGAAACTGTGATCCATATCTCCCCACCTATAATCTGTAGGTCCACATGAACACCTCCAAGTAACAGACCTTCATTCTAGGGGAATTTAGACTCATGGACATTCCGAGGGTCCACCTAATCACATTAGCTACCAAATGGACTACACTTACCAGGGTTATATAGACTCAATGGAACCCGTTGATGTGTCCAATAATAGGGTCATACATATCGAGTTAATTTGGAATAGTCCATGGCCAAATTCTATTAGAATTTTTCACAGAGGGGCCAGAGTAGGGCCCAATGGTGCAATGGAGGTATGTGATGGGAGATAGAGAGGAGAAAAACCTATGATGGCCCAATCCTTATAACATATTCTTAGGCGGGATGGGGTTCACTATGCGTAGCATATTGGTACGTGAGTGAGGATTCCATACACATATCATTTCGATATGAGGACATGGGTTCCACGCACGTAGTGTTTTTCTACATGGGGAGAGGTTCCACCCACATAGTGTTATGCTATGTCGGACTAGGTTCTGACCATGTATCACTATGGTAAGCAAGCTGATGTTCCTCCCTGCTAAGTATTTTTCTATGCGGGAAGGGTTACCTCATTGTATGTTTTTACTATGTGGGTTGGTGAACCAAAAAAGGGTGATATTATGATGTGTTACATAATGGTTTCTGAAATGGGTTTTTGATTTTTCTAATGTTGAAATGATTTTATTCCATTCTATAAGGCCATATAGTGGGTTTAATTCATGGGAATCAATGGATCTCCACAAATTATCCTCTGAGTCACGCCTATTTCCTTATGTTATCACCCTCCTTATGAATTCCCCTTGGGGAATTTTATAGAATAATAGAGGAACCAGATACCGGAATGGACAATCATCCCTAGTGGGTTGTGAGGATATTGTTTGCATGATCCTGAGAATAATGCCCAAGACCACAAACCATTTCATTCATAGGGGATGAAAAAACTGTCCCATCCTTTAATTTTTTCTTTGTTCATGGGGGATTTCCATTTGAGGTGGGCGTGAATCCCCATTCGACCCCAAAAATAATTGGTTTTATTCTCATGATTTGGTTTCCCCCTAATCCCGTGAAGGATTTCATTCAAGGGATGCCTTATAGAGTGGTGTCCCATGTAGCATTTTTTTAATACGTGGGACTAAATCATCCTTTATGGATCCGGCTCCCTTAAAAATTTCTTTCAAAATATTTATGGATTTCTGTTCATTTTTACCTTTACCAAATTCAAGGGATTATTTTCTTCTTTTATGAGGATTTTTCACGACCCAACAACCATACAAACCAAAAAACCAAAAAACCATAAACACCCTAGAAACCCTAAAAACCATAAATAAAACTAAAAACCATGAAATCCTAAAAACAATAAAAAACATATAACGACCATTAAATACCCTAAAAGGACATAAAAACACCATCTTGACCCTAAAACTCCTTAATCCCCCTAAAACATCTAACAACTTAAAAACCCCTAAAAACTGCAAGACCCTAAGGTCTATAAAAATCTTATAAAATCCAATAACCAGTTAAAAACTAAAAACCCATAAATAAAAAAAACAAAAAATAACTAAAACTCATAAAACCCATAAAATAATAAAAACCCAAAAAAACCCTAAATCCCCTTAAAACAATAAAAACTCCTAAAACCCTTTAAATCACAAATAAACCTTTAATCCTCTTAAAACCCCTATAATATCCACAAAGTACAAAGAAACAATAAAACCACTAAAATACCCAAAAAACCATTATATAGACCTAAAACCCTAGAAACCTCAAAACCCCTAAAACCCAGAAATACCACAATGCCCCCCCCCCCCCCCAAAACCCCAAAACTCCCTAAAAACCCTAAAACCCCTAAAAATCCTAACAACCCTAAAAACCCAAAAGACCCTAAAAACCCTAAAATACATAGAAATACAAAAGAACCTAAAACCCTAAAATCCCAAAACCCCTAATAACCCCAAAACAATAAAATAACATAAAAACCCCCCAAAACACGAAACCCTACACCATAAACTCTAAACCCTAAAACCTAAGAACTAAACCCTTTAACCTATAATATAAACTCTAAAACCTACACCTAAAACCCTACACCTTACACCCTAAACCAAAAACCTACACCCTAATCCAAATACCCTATTTCTTAAACCCTAAAACATATAAAATTAACCCTATACCTAAATCCTTACAACATAAACCCAAAATCCTACACATTATACACAAAATCCTATAGCCTAAACCCTACATCCTAATCCAGAGACCCTATACCTTTACTCTTTAAAGGAAATAAAAACACTACAAATACTAAAAACACTAATTGAACCAAAACCCCTAAAAGAACCTAAAACCCATTTAATACCATAAAACCCACAAAATCATAAAAACACTCTAAAAAATGAGAAGACCCTAAAAGTCCATATACCCTAGAAAATATAATTGATCCTAAAAACCCCTCAAACCCTAAAACCCTTAAAATCATAAAAGACCAAAAGTAACTCTTAAAACCCCTAAAACACTAAAAAACACTAATTTCCCTTCAAACCCTAAAAAAACTAAAAAAAACTAAAAACCCAAAAAAACATTTTTTAAACAAAAAATTACTAAAAAACATAAAAATACAAAAATATATAAAATCCATAAACCCACATAAAAAACAATAAATAAATACTAAAACCTCTAAAACCCATAAAAAACTAAAAAACCCTAATGCATTCTAAAACCATAAAAATACCCTAAACCCAAAAAATGCCTAAAATACTCAAAAACCCGAACAATTCCAAAAAATCCTGTAAAACACTAAAAAGACCCTAAAAATTAGGGTTTCAAGTACAATAGAAGTTCCATAGTGGGATAATAACTTGGATGGTTTTATTGAATCAACGTATCATATGAAATATTGTACAACACTTAAACATCCTGAGAAATGAAAAAATTTCCATTGAATGTTGACATAAGAGTAACCAGTACACGGAGAGATGAACTTTTCATGACAAATTTATAATCAATTTATATATAATAATAGGAAATGACTACTTTATAAAAATATCTTTGTTTTATGTTGTCATTGATATTCTAAAAACACATTTCGATTATCTTCATGGAATAGGGAGTATCCCATTTTAGAATCACTATAGTGGTGATCCATATGTGATCCTTTGCTCTTCGAAATAAGTTGATTGATTTTTTGGTGCTATTGTGACATATTAATAATATTCCGTTCCTCATCTAGATCTCTATAAGACCCTATGGCCTTGAATGAGTTATTCTCATTATTTAGAGGAGGAAAGAAGGAAGAATTCAAGAGAGAAATTTGACGAGCACATAGATTCTAAATTCTAGATTAACCCTACACAATAGAAATAACCATACATTTATAGAGTTAGGGTTTAGGTTAAAATATTATTTAATTCCTTAAAAAAATTAAATAATTGTATAGTATTTATAAAAATATCTAAAAATTTATAATAATAATATTATTAGAATTATATGGCGTGCATTGATTGGGGAAATGATAAATATTATTTTATCAGCTCACAAATTAATATTTATCACCAGAAACAATATTTTCCATCTCAATGTCCTTGACATTTATTAAATCAGTAAATACATATTTTATCATATATTTTATTCAAAATCTCATGAAAAAATATTTACAAAACAATAAACAATTTAAATAAAAGTTTCATTCACAAGCTAGTGAATAAATATTTTAAAAATATTTTAGAAATAAAAAATAATTTATCAATTAATAAATAAATATTTATTACCTTGAAAATGTATGAAATCAATAAAACATGAATAAAATTATTCCATGGTATTGAGAATAATATTTTTTCCAATAATGAAATTAAAATTGAATTAAATTACGATCAATGTAAACACTTAGTGTGTAACCCTCTAGGATTATTTCTTATTTTAATTATGTGGAATTTCATAAATTACATTAATATTGTCGTGCAACGCATCAAGGAACCTTAGAGAAAGAACTTAATTATGCAACAATAAAAACCACATAAGAATGATTACTATGCTATATAATCCATTTTCACAATATCTCATCAATAATGTTATACATCTGTGTCATAAAATTTTGGGCATGATACATCTTTCTTTTACTATGTAAAATAAACACAGCGTTACCCTATGGATATAGAATTTAATGTGACGATTTTATTCCAATCAAAAGGTTGGGATATCTACATCCAAAAATTTGGAAGGGAAAAAATCCTTCATCGGCTTATATTTTAATAATAATTTGTTCATTACACACCCATCATACCCACATCCTACAAATATATGGAATCACAGTTTCTCTCATGAAATCTATATGTGTTTCATGACATGCATTATTTATAATCTTAAAGTATAAGGACCATTAAACATTATCAAATATAGGAGTATATGATAACACTAAACCAAGAAGAATGCCCATTGGAGGTTTTTTTCTGACAGTCTTCTATCTTAGAGTTTACCAAATTCCAACTACATAAAAATAAGTCTCATCTACAAACAAGTACTCCCACTAGATAGTCAATTTAGTATCTGTCTAATCATATAATTTTATCTGATCGTAGAACTGTTTTTGGTAATATCATCATGAAATTTCATGGTTATCATCATGGTGGAGAAATTATATGAATTTATTATTGTGTCAAAGGCAATTTATACCCTAGGACATTATTACAACAACTTAATGTAGTAAAAAATTAAAAAATATGTAATAAAATATGTAATTAAAATTCAAATCATTTAATGTACATGGAATAAAAAGTATAGTTATTGTTTTTAGAACACCAAATCCAATAAAAAACCCTATAAAACCATAAAATCTATAAAACCCCCTTGAAATAAAAAAAACAATAAAACCCTAAAAAACCCAAAAAACCAAAAAACCCAATATATCATAAAAACTCTAAAAAACCTAAATGACCCTAAAACAGACTAAATAACCCTAAAACACTAAAAACCTTAAAAACAATAAAAACCCTTAAATCCTATAAATCCCACAAAAATGCCTAAAAACAATAAACACCCCTAAAAACTATAAAAACATAAAAAACTATATAAATATAAAAACCATAAAAACTACTTAAAAACCTAAAACTTATAAAAACCATAAAAAACCCATAAAACAATAAATGACCTTAAAAACCCAAAAAACAGAAAAAACCCCATAAAACCCTAAAAAATGAAATATGATTAATTTCCCAACACCTTATAAAATCAAAAAAATACTAAAACCCCAAAACAATCCAAAAAGTCCCCATACCCATTAAAAATATAGAAAACATAAAAATAAATACAAGACCCTAAAATAAAAAAATCTTAACTCCCCTAAAAACCCTAAAAACCCTAAAAATCAAAAAACATTTAAAACATCAAAAAACCCAAAAAAATAATAAATACCCAAAAGAGCCTAAAAACCCAACAAACAATAATTCGCAAATAAACCTGAAACCCCCTTTAAAGACCCTTATACACACTAAAATGGCCCTAAATTCCCTAAAGGAACCTAAAACCCCACAATAACCAAATAACCCCTAAAAGAACCTAAATACCCAAAATGACCATAAAAACCCAAAAAAGCCTAAAAGACCCTAAAACCCTAAAACCCAATAAATCCCCCAAGACACTATAAATTCCCTAAAAACCCTATGACCACTGAAAAACCATATTACAAATAATAACCCAAAATTATAAACAATAATAAAAAACCATAAAAAATATAAAAGACCCTAAACTCCATAAAAGACTCTAAAATAAAATAAACCCCTAAAAGGAAATAAAAACCACTAAAAACCCTAATGGGTCTTAAAACCCTAAAAACGTGAAAAGTATTTAAAATCCTTGAAAACATGAAGAACACTAAAAACCCTAATATCCATAAAAACCCTAAAAATCCTTAAATAACCCTAAAGATATTAAAATATGCTAATAACTGTAAAAACCACTAAAACCCCAAAAAACCAAAAAAACATTGAAAACCCCTAAAATCCCTAAAAAACTAAAATCTTAAAATAGTCTAGATACCCTAAAAACACTAAAAACCCCAAAACACCTTAAAATAAAAAAACCCATAAAAACCGAAAAAAACCTAAAAATCTAAAAACCCTTAATACTAATATAAGAAACCTTAAAGGCCACAAAAAACCTTAAAACCAATAAAAATTATAAAATTCCCAAATAAAATAAAAAACTAAAAAACCAACTAAAATCTAGAAAAAAACCCCAAAAAATCCACAAAAACATTAAAACTCACAATAATAAAAAAATTACCCCAAAAAAAATATGTCCAAAAGGAACATTAAAAACATAAAACCCCCAGAAACACCATAAAAACCATAAAAATTCTAAAAACACGAAAAAAAAACTTCACACCCTAAAAAACCAGAAACCCAAAAAACCCCACCGTACATAATAAACCCTACACTTTACTCCTTAAACTTTATAACCAATTACTTAAACCCTAAAATATACACCTAAAACCCTATACCCTCATCCTAAAACAAAATCCCTACACCCTATATCGTATACTGAACACCCTAAACACTACTCCATGAAAACATTAACCTACACCTCAAACATTAAACACTATACTGTAATCCCAGAACCCTGCACATTAAACCCTACACCCTAAACCCTACACCATAAACCCTAAAAACATATAAAAAAATTAATGAAAAAAAAATATCGTAAAATAATCTAAATAAATTAAAACCCCTAAAACAATAAAATTCATTGAAAAGCCCTCAAAACCCAAGAATGGTATAAAAAAATCTAAAAACCCTAAAATACCCTAAAACCCTAAAACCCCCCTTAAGAACCTAAAAAGTGGAAAAAAAATGAAGGACCCTAAAAAGTCAAAAAACTCTTCAAAACCATAAAGCACCCTAAAAACCTAAAACCACACAAAATAAAAAAACAGAAAATAATCCAAAAACATTAAAAAACCTAAAAAACATAAAATACCTTTAAAAAGACTAAAAATACTAAAATCCCTAAATAACATAAAAAGTCTTAAAACCACAACCCCCCCCCCAAAAAAAAAATCCTGAAAACCCAACAAAAATCATAAAAACCCTATAACACTAAAAAGTCATTAAAAGTCCATAAACTCCTAAAAAACTAACAAACCCAAAAAAACCCAAAAAACCCTAAAACCCATAAAAACACAAGAAACTCGTAAAATACATACATTCCTTAAAAAAATCCAAAACCATAAAAACCAGAAAATCGTAAAAAATATTAAAAAACCTAAAAACCTAAAAAACTCTATATCCCCATAAAACCCTACGACCCCATAGAAACAAAAAACAAAAAACCAAAAAACACATACAAACCTAAAAAATATAAAAACACTAAATACTTCCCAAACCCCCGAAGAAATTAATGCCGCATAAAACCCCTAAAACCCTTAAAGTATCAAAAATCCCTAAAAATATCATAATCCCTAGAAATATCATAAAAACCATAACCCAACCAAACCCTACTCCCCCTAAAAATATTAAAATCCTTAAACCCATAAAAATACAAGAAATTATTAAAAACCTAACAAACTAAAAAAAACCAAAGAATACCCAAAAACCCAAGAACACATTAAAACCCCCAAAAAATATTAAAACCATAAACACCCATAAAAACATTGAAATCCCCAAAATCCCATAAAAAAGATAAACAGCCCAAAAACATTTACCCTACATCATAAAAAATTAACCCTTGACCCTAATCCATATACTCTAAACCCACTAAATTACACCCTAAACCATAAAAGCTACAACTGAAACCATCTATCCAACACCCTAAACCCAAAAACCTACACCCTAAACCCAATAGCGTACAATAAATACCCAATAACCTACATAAAAAGTCTTAAACACAAAATCCTAAAACCCTATACCCTAAACCCTAAAACCTACACATTAAACCCTAAAAACTACACCCTAAACCGTAATCCTTGTATCTCAAACCATAAATACACTAAAATAACCTAAAATGCCTAATAGACCTAGAAAACATTAAAACCCCTAAAATCCTAAAATGTCCAAAATCCCCTATATCCTTAAAACACTAATGAACCTCAATACAATAAAACAAAATAATACCCTAAAACAATTAAAATACATAAAACCTTAGAAACTTTAAAAACTCCATAAACCCCTAAAACATGTAATAACATTTAAGATCCTAAAAATCCCAAAAAATCATAAAACCCCCAATAAGCCTAAAATCTCTAAAAACCCCATAAACCACTAAAAACCATAATTAAAACATAAAAAATCCTAAAACCACTTCAAATTCAATAAAATATACGTTAAAAATCTAAATAATGCTGAAAACCCCAAAATACCCAAGAAACGAAAAAACCTAAAACCCTCAAAATACTATAAATCCCAAAAAATACAACTAAAAATAGATAAACCCCAAAAGGCCTTAAATTGAAGGTATTGGAAAATGTATAAGTTCCATGGTGGGTGAATACCCAAGAATGTTTTTTAAATTAGATGGATCATTAAAAACATTATGAAATATGTAACAATTATAACCGATGAAATTTTTTCACTGAATATTGACATAGGAGAACAGATAACCCAGAGAGCATATATTTTAACATTAAATTTAATATTAAGTTAACTATTATTAGAAAAAATTATTACCTCACACTATGATATTTCATTGATGATGTTTCATGTCTTTTGAAAAATATTTTGGATTACCTTCATTTCGTAGGGTGGATGTAATTGAAGAATCCCTTTACAGATGATCCACACATGCTCCATCGATCTATAAATGTGAAACATTTATTTTTTGCTGTTATCATGGTATATCAGTCATATTGTGTTGTTCATATAAATCACTATATGATACCTCATATTTAAAGAGTTCTTACCATTATTTAGAGGAGTATTGAAGGAGGAATTCAATATAGAATCTCATTGTGCACAAAGATTCTCAATTCTCGATTAACCCTACAAAATATATGGTTATTATTATTTTATAGCATGAAATATCTAATGAAAACATAAATATTATTTTTCTATCTTTAAATTTAATATTTATCGTCACACATGATCTTGGTCTTCATGAACTCCTTGAAATTTATTGAATACCCAAAAAAATATTTAATTAAATATTTTATTCATAAATTAATATTTTATTCAAAATAAGGTTAACAAATATATATCAAATATTTAATAGATAAGATAATAAAACATTCACAATATGGTGAATAAATATTTATTAAATATTCATGTAAAGAAATATATAATTATCAATGATTAAATAATAATTTTTACCTTGTGATATTTTCTGATCAATAAAACATGAATACAATTATATCCTAGTCTTGAGAATAAAATTTATTCTAATAATTAAATTCAAATATAATTTCCTCGAGATTAATTGAAACTATTAATCTATAAACCTCTAGTATTATTTCTCATTGGAATTAGTTGGGGTCATAATTTCCAATAATAATTTTTAGAAATTGGTCATGGCACCCAAGATAAATAACATAATGTAACAATGATGACGACCACATACAAACACTTACAATGTAATATAATCCCTGAGATAAAATATCTCATCAAGATTTTTTCAAATCTATTTCATCATCCTATATTCATGATATGTCTTTATTTGACAATCTGAAGTAAACATGTTGATACACTATAGACATGGAATTTATTGTGATGCTTCTATACTAATAAAAGGTCTGATATATCAACTTCCATAATGATGAAAGGGAAAAAAAATTTTGACATATCCATTAATAACATATCCTTTGTGATGTTCACAATATACCATACTTCTTGAAAACATGTGGTTTCATGATATTTGTTAGTAAATATAAGTGCACGAGTCATGACATACATTAATAATAATCTTAATGTCTAAGAACATGTACACTTTCTCGTAGATAATAATATCTGATGTCACAAAAATATACAAAACAATTAATAGTGAGCATGTTCTCATAATCTCACATCTTATAGAGTACCAAGAGAAATCTTTATAAGAAGAAGTTTTATCTGATTGTTAGTACTAACACCTGATATTCAACATAATACATGATCTATTATAGAATGTTATTAAGTTGTAAATAATATATTTTAAACTATCATCATGGAATTTCATGGTTTTCGTCATAGTGAAAAACTACTATTAGCTTTTCATGGTTATATAGGAAATAAGTACCCTAGGACATTATTATAACAAATTCATGAAAAACAATGTACAATCGGTTACAAATTGTGTAATTTATATTCAAATATTGTAATATACATGTAATATCAAGTACGTATAGTTTTTTTCAGAACACCAAATCAAATAAAAACCCCAATAAAAACAAAAAATACCCAAAAATAACCCTAAAAAACAAAAATTCCATAGAAACTCTAAAAACACAAACAAACCAAAAACCCCTAAAATCTACACCCCTAAAAAGACCCAAATACCTGAAACCCATAAAACCCCAAAAAACCTAAAAACATAAAAGACCATATAGCCCCTAAAAGACCTTAGAAACCATAAAAGACCCCAATACCCTCAAAATATCCAGAAACCAAAAACCCAAAAAATATTAAAACATTGAAAACACTAAAAACACTAAAAACCCAAACCTCCCAAAAACCCAAAAAAAATATTAAACCATAAAAATCCCTAAAACCCCTAAAGCCCTAGATACCCATAAACTCATTAAAACCCATAAAACCCATAAAACATTTAACAATCAATAAAAACACCTAAAAACATAAAACCCGAAAGAAATATAAAACCTTAAAAGAAACATAAAAAAATTAAGGACCCTTAAAACCCTAAAACCCAGAAAAATACTTAAAACCCAAAACAGACCATAAATCCCTAAAAACGCCTAAAAAGAAATTTAAACTCCTAAAACCCCTAAAAAGATACTAAAACCCAAAACAACCTAAAAGACACTAAAAACACTAAAAAAACAAAAATCCCAACAAAAATTAAAATACCGTAAAGCCACAAAAAACTCTTAACACCATAAAAATAGTTAAAAATCCAATAAACACAAAAAACAATAAAACCTATAGATGATCCTAATGAACCCAAAACCCCTAAATGACACTAAAAATCATAAAACCCTAAACGTCCATAATGAACTAAAAAGGCTATAAATTACCCTAAACATCTAAAAGATACAACAACCCCCTAAAAACCATAAAATACCCTACAAAACCCAGAATGACACTAAAACAACTAATAAAAATCCTAAAGAATTATAAGCGACCCTAAAACCCCAGAGGACACAAATATACTAAAACCCAATAAAATATCCCAAAATCCATGACAACCCTTTTGACCCTAAAAAACCCTAGAAAACCAAAAAAACAATAAAAACTAAAAACTAATAAAATACAAAAAAAAAACCAAAAAAAATGAAAAATCCAAAAAACATGAAAAACCCCAAAAACAACTAAATACCCATAAAAACCCTAAAAACCCTAAAAACAACATAAATAATAAAATACCCTAAGAACCATAAAATATAAAAACCACTTAAAACACCTAAAACCCTAAAACACTCGAAAAACACCTAAAAACAAAAAAAAACATACCTTAAAAACATAAAAATCATTAAAACACCAAAAACCCATAAATCACCATAATATCCCCAAATCACCATAAAACAACAAAAATATATCAAAACCCTTCTGCCCCCTAAAACCACATAATGTCTCTAAAAACCATCAAATTAATAAAAACCATAAAAATCTTAAGATCTTAAAAAGTCCTCAAAAAATGAAAAACACTAAAAACAATAGAGAATCACTAATAACCATAAACCCTAAAAACTACCCCAAAATAAAAAACCTTACACCCTAAACCCCAAAATCTATGCCTTAAACCCTAAAATGTACATCTAAATCATTATACCCTACACCCTATAGCCAATAACCTACACCATAAACCCTATATGATACACCCTAAACCCTAAACATTACAAAATAAAAACTATACCCTACACCATAATCCTTAAACATTATACCATCAAACCTAAATGATTTACCCTAAACCCTATATCCTAAAACCTAAACCCTAAATGAACCTAAAGACCCTAAAAACTAGAAATGTGACCAAAACCCCAAACATATCCTAAGAGCACTTAAATCACCTAAAAACCGTAAAATACACTGAGAAACACCTAAAACCCCTAAAAGACCTTTTAATACCTCATTGCCCAAAAATACAATAAAAACATAAACCCACTAAATGTCTCTAAAACCCTAAATACATAAGTGTCCCTGAAACCACTTAAAAACCATGAAAACCTCTCAAACAAACTAATAACCCTAGAACCATAAAAACCACTGAAATCCAAAAAAAATCAAAATTCGACTATAACCCTACAAAAAATTTAAAAACAAAAAAAAACCTAAAAATATGTAAAACCCATAAATTTCCCTAAAATGAAATAAAACCCTAAAACCCCTTACGCCACAAAACCCTAAAAACAATAAATAGAACCTCAAATACCCTAAAATAATTAAATCCCAGAAAAATCTAAAACCCCTTAAAACCAATAAGATAAAAGCTCAAGAAACCTTAAAACCCATAAAATCCTTAAGAATAAGATATCGCTACTCTCACCTGGGCTCTATCTCCCAATGTGACGACCTCAAGGGTCCCCTCTGGGAACCCTCTTCAGCAGATTCGTTGATTGCCTCCAGTTTGATGATGCTGTTGGAGCTCTTTTTGGATGGCCTTCTCCCCTGGTGCGATGGCAGAAGATGTGGCGGCTGCCTGACAGCGATAGGATTTGGTGGGCTATTTTCAGCAAAGGCGGTAGCGGCTTGTTGAAACATTTTGGCTCGTCTCTGTCTAATCTGGATCCTTCTTGGGCGTCATCTTTTTTGCACCTTGGCGGCGACATTGATGGCTTCCCAGAGGTTTGGTCTATGAAGCCTCTGATGAAGTCAACGTTGTTTCCAGATCTGCGTCTGCGGTGGATTGTTTTTGATTTGCTGCTTCGCTGCTTGGTTTCTCCCCTGCTGACTCTTCTATTTTTGTACGTTGCCTCTCCTGCGGTCTGGATCCCGAATTTTTCTGGTGTGCTGGTGGTTTTTCTTTTCTAGTTGATTCTTCTTGGTGGTTGTTTGTTCGTAATGCTACTACGGTTTGTACTTCTTGTGGAGTGGCTTGTTGGATGGGCGTGTGATTTGGATGGAGGGATGTATGAGCCTCGGCTCAAGACTGTTCTGGTTTTTTTGATTTCTTTCAATGCTGTTGGGGATTTCTGTGTGCTCTGATGAGCATAATAGGCTGCTTTCCTTTGTTAATTTCGATTTCCATGAATGGTGGTGTTGGTTCCTACTTGCTGTTTGGATAGGATGTGATGATGATATTGGATATGGGCTTGGTGCTAATGGTCCTAAGTTGCTAGCGGTGGCTCCTCTTGGTGAAGAGGTTCTTGAGGATGCAGAAGATTTTGGGTGCGTTCTGTTGATGGTTGATCTTCCTGGCAAGAAGAAGCAGAATGATGGTAACACTGCTATGGACTGGTTGCTGTTTGGCTGGAATGTGATGAAGCTTTCTGGTTGGTTTTTGGTGTTGTTGGTTCTGTGGTGCTTGCGGTGGACCTTCTTTATAGGGAGGTGCTGGCTACTGGGTTTTTTTTTTAAAAAGGAGGATGGTTGCTGTATGGATGCAAGATCTGGTTACTAGTGGTTGTGTTATTTGGGTTCTGATTGTTATGAGCTGTTGGTGGTGGCTCGTTTGGGTGTAAAGGTGCTGGATTCTGGTTTTTTTGAGATTGGATGTTGGTCGTTGCTTGGTGGTGAGCTGATGAATACTGTTGAAGGTGAGGCTTGTGATTTTGATGCTGGTGCTTTTGTGATGTTGGATGCTGGTGGTTCTATGATGTTGGATGCTGGTGGATCTGGATTGTGATTGCTGCTGGGATGGGAGATACTAAAGGTGATGTGCTTGCATTACAGCTTGTTATTGATTGGCTGGGACATGCTATCGGGGATGCTTCAGATTTTCTTCTTCTTGTGTATTTTTATGATTCTTTTTTTTTTTTGCGTTTCTTAGGAAAGTGTTTGTAAAGGGTTTTTTGGGTGTGGGTCATTTGACTTCTCCCCACCCTTTTCTGCTACATCTTTTTTTCTCTAATAAATTTTGAGGGGGTTGGGAATAGCCTGACACACACATCTTCCTTTCCCTTAAACCCTTTAAAATTCCTAATAAGATCCTAAAAACACCAAAACCCCTAAAAACACTAAAAACCCTAAAATACCGTAACCCCCCTCCCCCAAACCAAATAAGAATCTTAAAACACAAAACCCATAAAAGACCATATTAAACCCCAAAAACCCCTAAAACCCCTAAAAGTACAGAAACCCTAAAAAACTCTAAACAGAACCTAATAACGTAAAATGACCTTAAAACACCCAAAAAATACCATTAATCCCCTTAATGTCCCTAAAAGTGAAAACCCCTAAAACCCTCTAAAAGTATTTAAAACCCCTTAAAATCATAAAAACACCAAACAACTGTAAAAATATAAAAACACTAAAATTGATCAAAACCATAATACCCCCCAATAAAAACCAAAAAAATATTCATAAAACCAAGCCTAAAAAACCAAAAAAACACATAAAAGTCCCTAAACTATGGAAGTCCCAAATAAAAACCAAAAAACCCAAAAATCCCCTTAAAAATAAATAAAACCCCTAAAACAATCATGAAACACCCAAAACCCCCCAAAATGATAAAAAGATTTAAAAACCCTAAAATCTACCCTCCCTAAATCCCTAAAAAACGTAAATCCCCTAAAAATCAATAAAAACCCTATAATCCTGAAAAACCATAAAACACCAAAAACCCCTAAAACAAGAAAAATAAATAATACCTTAAAAACCACAAACACCCTTAAAATCACTAAAATACCCTAAAGACCTTAAACCATAAAAATTCCCAAAAACCCTATTGTCATTCAAAGACAACAAAACCCTAAAAACTTTTAAAATGTGCCTAAAAACCAAAAAAGGATCCTATGAAAATTCTAAAATATTAGAAAAAACTGAAAACACCTAAATGACCATAAGGAACCTAAAAAATATAAAACCCTGAATAACCATAAACATCCAAAATACACCAAAAAACCAAAAAACATAAAAAACATAAAAACTCTTAAACACCCCTAAAAACCCTTACAACCCACACAGGCCCCTAAATCTATAAAAATACATAAAAAACATAAAACAATAATATTATTAAAACCCTTTAAACCCATAAAAACCATAAAAATCCCTACATCCTCTATAAATCCTTAAAATCTCTAAAAATCTTAAAGACCATAAAACCCCTAAAAATGATAAAAGAACCCTAAAACCCCAAGAAACCTATAAACCCATAAAATGATGCTAGAAACACCTAAAAAATAAATAATATTTACATAAATAACCTTAAAACACTTAAAAACCCAAAAACCCCTAAGTCCCTAAAATCCATAAAACCAAAAAACTGTTAAAATCACTAAAAACCATTAAACCCCTAAAACTCTAAAAACCCAAAACACTCTAAATATTCATATAACACCCTAAAATAACATAAAAAATATAAAAACATTAAATAACCTAAATCCAAAAAATTTCCTAAAAATTAAAAAACTAAAAAAAATCCTAAGAATCCATACAGCCCTAAAAATCCTTAAAAGACCTTTCAAAACCCTTTAAACACATAAAAACCTAAAACCCCATAGAAAACATAAAAACTATATAAAATCCTAAAAAAACCTAAAATCCCAAAAAAACAAAAAACACTAAATCACATAAAACAATCCTAAACACCCAAAAGAACCTTAAAAACATAAAAAACACTAAAAACCATAAAACACTAAGAACCCTAAAACACTAAAATACCTAAAAACCTTATAAGCCTTGAAAAACTCTAAAAACCCTTAAAAACATAAAAACATGAAATCCCCTAAAAAAATAAAAACCATAAAAATCCATAAAACCCCAAAATACCCCGAAAACTCTAAAACCATAAAACCCTAAAACCCAGTAAATCCCCATAAAAACCATAAAACCCGTAAAAAACATAAAACCCCATAAAACATTTAAAAAACCAAAAATCCCAAAAAAAAATCCAAAATCCTTAAAATATAAGACACTAAAAACACCAAAAAACCTAAAAACACTAAAACACTAAAACCCTAAAAACCCTAAGACCCCCTAAAAACACTAAAAGTCCGAAAAAATTATAATGACCATATAAAAACTAAATTACTTAAAAAACAACTGGAAAACCTAAACCCAAATTAAAACCCAATAAAACCCTAAACCCCAAAAAACATAAAAATAAGAAAACCATAAACCCCCTAAAACCTATATAAAATAAAAAACACTAAGAATACTAAATACCTCGTAAAATAATCCCAAAAACCCTAAAAATTTTGAAACGAAAACACCCAATAATCCCTAAAAAACATAAAACCCCAAACCCCCAAAAGCCCCTAAACACCCTAAGAATCCTAGAAGAACATTATCAAATCCTAATAACCCTACAAAAAAATGAAACACTAAAATCAAAAAAACCTTAAATTCCGTGAAACCCTAAAAACCCATAAAATTCCATAAAACAATCCAAAAACCATAAAAATACCCAAAAATACCTGAAAACCATAAAAACCCTATGGACCATTAAACACCCTAAACCCCGTTAAAACCCTAAAAACCATAAAAATACCTTTAAATCCATAATGAACTTGAAACCCTTAAAAATCATAAACACGCAAAACCCTTAAATCCCATAAATCCCTAAATCCTTAAAATACCCCGAAGGCCCTAACAAATCCTAAAAAATCATAAAAACCCAAAAAAATACCTCAAAAAACTAAAAACCCTAAAAACCCATAAAACAATTCTAAATGTCACTAAATAACCTAAAGGCCCTAAAAATACCCAAAAATTGAATAAACCATAAAGGATGCTAGAAGACCCTTCCCCCCAAATGATAACTCTAAAACCCCTAAAGGACCATACAGACCCTAATAATCTTAAAAGACCCGATGAACACATAAAGACCCATAAAATACAATTTTAAAAAAATGGAAAAAAGACACTACAGACACTAAAAAGACAAAAAAAGAACCTAAAATACAATAAATGACTCTAAAACCCCTAAAAATACCAAAAGAACCCTAAATACATTTAGGTAACCTAGAACATACTAAAATCCACCTCAATTACTATAAAAAGCATAAAAATTAAAAAGGAACCTAAAAACCCAAAACATCTCATGAAAACTAAAAATCCAAATTACCCCAAAGGACCCAAAAAACCATAAAACCATAATGTTACCAAAAACACTAAAATAACATAAAAATCAGAAACACTAAAAACACTAAAAATCCATGAAAAAAATCTTACAGCCCTAAAACCTCATAAAACCCTAAATGATCCAAAAACCACTAAATCAATAAAGTAACATAAAACCCCAGAAACCGTTAAAACCCATAAAAACCCAAATCACCCCTAAAACCAGAAAAACGCCCAAAAAACCAAAAAAATAATAAAATACACTAAAAACCAAAAAAATTGATAAAAATGTGAAAACCCCCAAAAAACGTAAATGAACATAAAAACCATAAGACACTAAATACAATAAAATCCTAAATAGTCCTAAAACTCCAAACCATCCAAAAAAACCATAAAACCGAAAGAAACCATAAAAAAAATTAAAACCCTCAAACCCCCAACAACAAAGAAACCCCTAAGATCCACTAAAAGCACTAAAATCCTTAATAACCCTAAAAACCGTAAAAACTGTAAAAATCAAAAAACCAAAAATTATCCTAAAACCATAAACAAATAATGAAACCATAAAAGCACTGAAACCCTAAAAAAAATAAAAAACCAAAATCATTATTAAAACCCTAACACCACTAAAAACACAAATCAACCCTATAAAACCCAAAACCCCCAATAATAAATTCAGAAACCTGAAAACCCCAAAAAAACCCTTAAAAACCTAGAAAACCTTCAAAATCCAAATAAAAGAAGCCAACACCAATAAAAATCCAAAAAACTAGGAGAATTCCCTGAAACCCCTAAAAACTAAAAGTACCAAAAATAACTAAAATGAACACTCTTAAACCCCTAAAAATTCTTAAATAACCTTAAACACCTAAAAAAGTAAAAAAACCAAGAATATACTATAAACCCCTAAAACATTTAAAAACATAAAAACACTAAAATCCCCCAAAACTCCAATACCCTAAAATCCCTAAATACACTAAAAACGCTAAAAATTCATAAAAATGCAAATAAAACCTAAAAACCCCTAAAATTCTTTAGAAACCCGAATGGGCCCTAAAAACATATAACCCAAATACCTAAAAAATTAGAAAAAATTGCTAAACATCCCAAAAAAACCCTACAACGCCCCCAAAAGACCCTACAAATTCATTAAACACAAAATTACTCTGAAAACTCACAATCCCGAAAAGACTCTAAAAACTGTATTTCCTCTAAAAGAACTTAGATAACATTAAAACCCTTAAAAGAACATAAAAACCCTATAAAACCCGTAAAACCCTTCAATAAAATAAAAACTCTAAAAACACTTAAAAACCACTAAATGCCCTAAAAACAAAAAATGTTCCTAAAACCCCTAGAAACCGTAAAACACTATAAAGAACTAAAAAATCCTATAAACCCGTAAGAAACCAAAAATAAAACAAAAATCCTAAAAATAGAAAAAACAGGGAATCCATTTACAAAACCTTAAAACACTACAAAATTCTAAAAAAATAGAAATAAAAAACACTAAAATCTCTAAAAATCGCAAATGGCCGTAATAACCATAAAAAAATAAAACCCATAAAACCCTAAAAAACCCTATCCCCCAACCCTAAAAACCTTTAACCCTTTTTATAAATTTAAAATCAATAATAAACCAAATAAAACTTAAAACTATAGGAATAGTAAAAATTCATAAAAACACCTAAAATGTTAAAAACCCAAAAAACCATAAATGAAACATGTAACCCCTAAATAATATTAAAACCCTTAAAATCTATGAAACCCCAAAAACACTAAAACAACTAAAAACATATAAAAAATAGTAAAACAATAAAAATACTAAAAAGATACTAAAATAATCTCAAAACCCTAAAATCCAAAAAATTTACATAAAAAAATAAAAACCCCTAAAAATATAAAGAACCATAAATATCCTAAAAACCCAAGAATCCACCTAAAAAAAGAACCTAGTTAACCCAAAAACCCCTCAATGAAACAAAAAACAAATGAAACATAAAAACCCTAAAATATAGAAAACTCACAAAGATGCCTAAAAAATTCTATGAACCCAAATAACTCAAAAAACCGAAAATGGCCCAAAAAATTATAAAAAACGATAAAACCCTAAACACCCCTTAGAACAATAAAAATCCAGAAACACCCATAAAATCCATAAAACACCCTTAAATCCCTAATAACCCTTATATCCACTAAAAACCTTTAAAACACCTAAAATTTGTAGAAACCATAAAAAATATTATAAATAAAGAAAAACCCTAAAACTCAAAAAGATTCTAAAAACCTAGAAAAACATTGCAAACACCAAGAAACCCTAGAAAATTGTAATCCATGAAAATCTAAAAACCCATAAGAATCTCAAAAACCCCAAAAAAACTGAAATCACTAAAAACTTTAAAAAATAAAATCCCTAAACACTCTAAAACCTCCAAAACACAAAAACCATTTAAACCACAAAAAACCTAGAAAACAATTAAAACCCAAGAAAGAACCCTTCTTCCCCCTCAAAAAATAAAAAACCAAAAGACCCAAATCCCTGTAGACTCCTAAAAACCCATTGAAAAACCTAAAAAACATGAAACTTTTCTAAGATCCCTAAATCCATTAAATGATCCTAATACCATTTAAAAACTCTACAAATCCTAAACACCCATAAAAAACAATTAACCATTAATAAATTATAAATTTACTAAAAAACCCTTCATCCCCCTAAAATCATAAAACCCTTAAGACCTGAAATAATCTAAAAACCCAAAAACACTTAAATAATCCTAAAAAACCTAGAACCCTTAAAAGTCATAAAACCCAAAAAAAATAATAACATAAAAACTAATAAAGTCCATAAAACCCTATAAATACATGAATGAAACTAACAACCACTAATCACCCTAAAACCCTAAAATGACCCTTATACCCTAAACATATTAAAAACTCATACAAATCCATACAACCCTAAAAACATCTATATACCCTAAACCACTAAAAAACACTAAAAACCCTAAATACCTTTAGAAAAACAAAAAATGTTAAAATCCCTTAATACCCAAAAAATCATAAAAACCTAAAATATCTAAAAACCATAAAAAACTAGAAAAGTATTAAAACCCCTTAAAAGAATGGAGAATCACAAAAAACTATAAAAACCCACAAAAACACTAACCCCCCCCCCCCCCAAATCACTCCAAAAGAACTAAATCCATAAAAATAGTCTACAATACACATACAAAAACTAAAAAAACTAAAAATCATAAATAATACTAAAAGTATTGAAAACCCTAAAACTCATAAACCCTTAAATCCCTTAAAAGCACTATGAATCCCAAGAAACTCTAATGTAATAGTGTGAACCATAAATAAACCATCATAATACATTAATAACTCTTAAAAATCATAAAAAATAAAAACTAAAACCCCCTAATACACAAGAAAACCCCTTAAACAATTAAAATCAATTAAAAATACAAAAACACTCAAAAACCATAAAAAACCTAAAACCCCCAAAAATACCTAAAAATACCTAAACCCAAAATACCACTTAAAATTTAATATTATCACTAAAACCATTTAACTCTCTAAAATCCCACAAAGCACTAAAAATATTAAAAACCATAATTTTCATAATGGTATCTAAAAAACCCTAATGAAAAAAAAACCTTCTAATACCTTAAAAACCATAAAAAATAGTAAAACAGTAAAATAAAATAAAAACCAAAAAATATATATGAACCCTACAAAACTATTAAAATCCCTAAATTCCAAAAATGTCCCAAAAACACTAAACGCATTAAATGATTGTAAATACACTACAAATACTAAAAACTACTAAAACCATTAAAAACTCTAAAATTTATCAAATTCAATAAAATAAAAAAAGGTATACACAAACCCTAATATCTCTAAAAGACGATAAAATAATATAAATCCTTGAAAAGACTCCAACAACCCTAAAAACCCAAAATGAGCCTAAAAATCCTAAAAACCATAAACAAAACTATTAATAATTAAAAATCATTAAGGACCTAAATAACCCTAAAAACACTCATGGATAAAAAAACCTACAATAAACACAATATTAAATAAAAACCGTAAAAATCCAAAATGACCCTAAAACCCAAAAAACATTAAAAAACCCTAAACCCTAAAAGACTATTGGCTAGATGTGGCGTGAAGATGCTGCTGTGGTGTCTGGTTTTTGAGTATTTTTCCTTCATTTCTTTTCTTTTTTTTGGGGCTTGGTTGTTCGTGTTTTTAGGGTTTTTGGGTGTGGGTCGTTTGACCCCTCCCCTCCGTTGTCTGCTTCGTCCTTTTTTCTCTAATAAATTTTGAGGGGGATGGGAATAGCCTGACCCTCGCATCTTCCTTGCCTAAAAGAATATAAAAACCCGAAACCCATTTAAAACCCCCAAAACCCCATAAAGACACTAAAAAACAATAAACCCATAAAAACCTAAATATTACCATAAACACCATAAAGTTACCCAATAAAGGATTAAAACACCAAAAAACCAAAAAAAAACCCAAAAAAAAGTCCCTAAAAAACAAAAACCATCTAAAGACCCTAAAAATCATAAAAATACCTTAAAAACTAAAAACCCAAAAAACAATCTAAGAGAACTAAAAATCCCAAAAAAAAACTAAAAATAAAATAAATACCATACACACTAATGTTCCATAAAACACAAAAACCCCGAAAAACAATAAGAACCCAAATTCCTAAAAAATTTGTAAAACACAAAAAACCCTAAAAACCCACCAAACACCAAATAACCCATTCAAAACCCCAAATACCAATTAATCCCCTAAAGGACCCTAAAACCATAAGTACCCTAAAAACCCTTAGACACCAAAGGACCATATAAACCCTAAATCACTCCAAAATCCAAAAATATCTCTAAAAGTCCCTCAATCCCATTAAAACCGTAAATCCCTAAAACCCTATAAAAGTCCATAAATAGGTTAAAACACCTAAATGACACTAAAAACACTCAAAACACTGAAGCCCCTAAATAATCCCATATAAACCGTAAAATACTCTAAATTGACTTAAACATGACAAATACGACTAAAAACCCTTGAAACCCATGAATACCCTAATAATCATAAACAACATAAAATACTAAATTCCCCCGACAAAACCCCCCTAAATTACCAAAAACACTAATACTCTAGACAGCCTAAAATTATGTAAAAACCTTTAAAACCCATAAAAATCCCAAAAAACACTATAAACTATGAAACACAATAACCTTAAAGTAGAATAAAAAACCAAAATACCCTAATAAATAAAAAACCCTAAAACCATTATGATGATATAAAACCCATAAAAACACTAAAAGACCATAAAAACCCAAATATACTTATAAACCATACTGAACAATCCAAAACCATAAATCCCTAAAATTTCCAACAACCCCAAAAATCCCCAAAAACCCTAGAAATAATAAAAAAATAGAAAAACCTAAAACACCCCAAAAAAGAAATTAAACCAATAAAAACATAAGAATCCCCAAAAATCCTAAATGATCCAAAAAAACCCTAAGACCCATAATAGATCGAAAAGACATATAGAAATTCTAAAAAACCTAAAAACATCTAGAACCATTAAACCCCATTTGAAGCTCGAAAACTCTAAAAACACTATAAACCCTTAAATACTATTAAACCACTAAACCCCATAAAACCATAAAAACATAAAACAACCTAATAATTAAAAATTCCCTAAAACCATTAAAACCCTGAAAAACATGAAATCCATGAAAAAACTAAAACATCCCTAAAATCCATAAAACAAACCAAAAAATATGAAAATCCCTTTAAAACCCTAAAACCCCTAAAAACCCCTCAAACCAATAAAAACCATAAAAACCCAAAAAAACCCATTTTAAAACCTGAAATGCTATAATCACTAACCCCCCCCCCCCCCCACCCAAAAAAATACTAAATACATTAAAAACTCTAAAAACCCAAAATCCCTTAAAAACTAGAAGAACCCTTAATACCCTCTAAAATCCAAAAAAACCCATAAAAACCCTAAGAACCTTTTAAAACCCCAAAAACACTGAAACTCCTTACAAATCCCTAAAAACCCTATAATCGCAAAAAAAATCCAAAAAAGGCATTAAAACCCATAACAAACCATAAAAACCATAAAAACCATAAAAACCATAAAAACCAATACAAACCCTACAAAACCCTGAAAATCCAAAAAACCCAAAAACCATTAAATTCCCTAAAAAACTAATACCCTAAAACACTAAACGCACCAAATAAATCTGAAGATCCTAAAAACTCTAAAGGATCTAGAAAAAATAAAAACCCTCAAACCCATAAAAATCCATAAATAACTAAAAACATAAAACACACAAAGAACATAAGAAATCCATAAAAACCATTAAGACATAAAAATAAAAATAAACTCTACAAACCCCAACAAACAGAAAAATCCATAGTGACCATGAAAACCATTTGAAAACTCAAACCACCCCCACCCTACACCCCAAAAAATATAAAAAGACACTAAAATTGTAAAAAAAACTAAACACCTAAAAACACAATAAAACCACTAAAATCACTAAAAGTATTAAAATTCACCTAAAAACCATAAGTTTAGAAAAACCCTAAAAACTCCCAATAAACATTAAAACCCTAAAAACCATAAAACCATAAAAGAATTTAAAACACTTCTAAAAAAATTTAAACATGAATGTTCCTAAAATACAAAAAACACACTAAAAATTCTAACCCCCTAAAACTACAGTAAATCAATCTAACCCCCACCCACTTTAAATCCCCCAAAATCCACTAAAACCCCTAGAAAACCTAAAAACCCCTCTAAGAGTCCCTAAAATACTATAAAAATCTATAAAATGAAAAATATTAATCACCTTGAAATCAATAAAATCCCAACAACACAAAAACCCGTAAAAACACTAAAAACCCTAAAAACCTCTAAAAATCATAAAATCCAAAAAACACATAATAATCCTATTAAACTCAAAAAGTACCCTAAAAACACTAAAACACCTCAAAACCAGAAAAACTCTAAAAACCCTAAAACCCCTAAAATTCCTAAAAATTATAAAAATAATTTATAACTAAAAAAACACTAAAATACGAAAAAAAAAAATATTAAAACAAATCCTATATTCTCTAAAAATCAAAAAAATCCCCGAAAAACCCCCAAACCCCTAAAAATATAAACCCCCAAAACCCTAAAAACATAACAAACCCTAAAATCCATAAAACCCCAATGAAACCATAAAAACCCCTAAACCCCCCTTAAATATCTAAAAATTTACAAAGACCATAAAAACACTAAAAGAACACTAAAGAACCTAAAATGACTCTTGAAACCCATAAACCACCCAAATTCCTAAAAAACACTAAAACCAATAAAAACACTATGTCTCTTAAAAACCCAAAAACATGAAAAACCCTAAAATTACACTAATACAATGATTCTAAAAAATTCCAAAAACCCTAAACAAACACTAAAGTCTATAAAATATAATAATGACACTAAACACCATAAAATTCCAATAATTTGATTAAATTTCCAAAAAACAATAAAATTTTTAAACATCCAAAAAACCCTTAATGACCCTAAAAATGCTGAAACATCATAAAATCCCAAAACCATAAAAGAACATAAAAACACTAAAGCCACTAAATATCCTAAAACACCTAAAACCAATTTAAATTCCAAAAATTAATTAAAAACCTAGACACCCTAAAACCACAAATAATTATAACAAATATAATAACCTACTAAAACCATAATAGTTCATAGAAAAAATTTTAAACCATAAAATCACTAAAACCCCCTAAAAATAACCAAAAAATACCTAAAAACATTTTACAAACCTAAGAACCAAATGAAAATCATAAAAATAAAATATAAAACCATAAAGAAACATTAAATGCTTAAAACCCTAAAAACCCCAACACCCCCAGAAAATCAAAAACTCTAAAAAGTCCTAAAAATACTAAAATCCTACAAAACCCTAAAAGACACTTTCAAACCCAAGTATCCCCTAAAATACCTAAGACCCCTACATCCCAAAAAATACGTGAAAACCCCAAACCCCCTAAAACCCATTAATCTTCCTAAAAAATAAAAAACCAATAATAACCATAATAACCCTTATACCCATAAAATCCCAGAATATAATTAAAGAGAACAAAAACCTATAATACACCTAAGAAATTGTAAAACCAATAAGAGACCCTAAAACCTTTAAGCACCCTAAAAATAATAAAAAAACCTTAACACATAAAAAAACTCTAAAATAACCGAAAATAACCTAAAATAAATAAAAAACTAAAAAACCCCAAAATGAAAAAAAAACCTCTAAAACCCCTAACAAAATAAAAGGAAGAATGATGGTCGATCTGCTCTCTCCTGCTCCACTATGTGATGGCGACCTTCCTATGCTAGATTGAATATAATGACTACCTCCACGACATGGCCTAACCCTTGAGGGGAGGGGTCCTCGCTGGTTCTTGATGCAAGAACAACCATCATTCCATTCACGGATCCTAATTCTCTCCCTCATTTTCCGCGTATTAATCTCATCCCTAAGGTTCTGGGTTTTTTTGAAGGTTATCTAAAGATTCAGTTGTCAATTTTGAAGTTCAACGAGGCTTCGTCATTGCATAATCTGACTCTGGTGGCTCGATTCTATAACTGGTGCCCCTCGGTGGATGTTTTTGATAGATTTGTGATTGATCATTGGGATCTGTTGGATAGGGAGACAGTGGGATTTCTTGATTCCTTCCATATTTTGATCCGCTTTTCTTCTGAGGAGGACCTTATCTAGGCCTGGTCTGCTACCCCTAGCAGAAGTGATGGTGGGCGTTTTTCTCTCTTCAGGTGGAGCTTTGATCTTCATTTACATCGGAGCTTGCCATTTGTAGCCATTTAGGTACGATTCCCTGAACTCCCACTTCCCTTCCAAAATTTGTCAATTCTTACAATGTTGGGAAATTTGGTTGGAATATTTCTATGTGTGGATAGATGAACATGCGCCCTCTATCATTGGGTTGCTCCGAGACTCTATATTGTGGTTGATGTCTCCAAGAAACTAGTTGATTTGGTCTGGATTGAGATTGGTGAAGAGCTGCAGTGGAAGAAACATGTGATTTTCGAATCCTGGGTGAATTACTGTGAATCTTGTATGACTCTTGGTCACATGAAATGGGTGTTTCGTCATCGGGGAAATGATCAGTTGTTTTCTGAGAGTGATGTGTGTGCCACCCCTCCAAGGATGGGCTTGACTTCTGACCGTGGGGATGGACTATGCCCGGATAAAAATAAAGGGGAGATTCACCAAGGGGTCTTGGTAAAGGACTATTTCAAGCGATTGAAGGAGGAATTAATATTGGTAGGTGCTTCCCCTTCCTCTAGTGGGGTGGTGGAGGTGGTTCTTGAGAAAGATATGGATACTGATGGCTTCTTGTAGATGTTTCTGCTTGGGGTGTGCAGGGACATTCCTAGTCTAGGTTCTGATTGGATGAGAATGGAGGGGTTACTGAAGAATGCCGCTTCTGTCGAGGTAAATGGTTTGGAGTTAGAACAGGACCTGGTTCTCACTTAGAATCCATTTGCAGTGCTTGACCCAGAGGAGGGGGAGTGTTCTGAGTCACTAGTTGATTCTTAGGCTAATTTGGAGTGGTATGTCTCTAACATCCACATAGAGGAGATGGACTTAAATACCTCGGGTGATGGTTTAGGTGGTTCCAAGGCCACCCCATATGATCATTTGCCGGAACAGGAGCTACTTGATGCGACCCCTTCTAATTCTGGGTGGACTATGGTGCAACAGTGTTCGGGAATGGATCTTGTGGCCTTTGAAAAGCTACCTCCCTGTGTTGAACTCGCTGATATGATAATGCTGAACGGTTCTAAAATCCCCATTGAGAAACACCGAGCAGAGACTCTACAGCTGCCTAAACTGAAGGTGATGTATGACTGGGATAACATTGATGAAGATGTCAAATATGATTTTGTCATTAGGGACTGTAATGAATTAATTTATGCGAACACACCCAAGAATTGGAGGAAGATGACCTTGATGGATGGCTCAGTCCATCCTGACTCAGACCCCCAGAATCCAAGGGGAGGGTCTGAGTCCACGGCGGTTGGTTCCAGGCCAGAGGGTATCCCCAAGGTGGTGGGTTCTGATTATTTCCTTCACAGCAAGAGGAGTGAGAATGACTCCCCTACCAAGATGAGGGCATAAAGAGACTATACCTCCCTTCGAAAACAAATGGCTACAAGGGCCTCCTCGAAGGCCTCCAAAGCTGTGGAGGATGCTCTTCCCAAGGATCGATCAGATAGGAAGCTGGAGAAGATGTGACTCAAGATGTATTGTACAAACTTCCTCAAGTAGTATGAGTCATCTAAATGGGAGATGGTGGACTCAGATACCTCATCTAGGTATGGTGCAGACGGGGATCCCTGTGGATGTGAAGACACGTGATGCGGTGCTGGGTTGTTCGGTCCACTGTGTCTTTTTTTGTTCCTTTGTTTTCTTTTTTTTTGTTTTCCTTTTGGGGATTGTTTTTCGGTATGGGTCGATTGACCCGGCCCCTCCCCTAGTCTTTTACTTGTTTTCCTTTGATATTTTGGGGGCTAGGCTTGCCATGTCCTGAACCTCTTCTAACCTAAGAAAATAAAACATTAAGAACATAAAAGAAATCCAAAAAAACCATAAAACCCACTAAACCCCCATTAAAACCCAAAACCCCCCTTAAAACATAAAAACCACAAAAAAATCATAAACCCCCATTAAAATCCATGAAAAAGATAAAAACATTAAAACCCATGCAAACCCTAAGATCCGTAAAAGCACTGAAACCACTAAGAACCCCTAAAACCCCTAAAAACCCCTTAGGACCCTAACTAACTAAAACTATAAAACACTTAAATAACCTAGAAACATAAAATACCCTCAATCCATGGAAAAACTTAAAACCCCCAAAAAAACATTCAAATCCATAAATCCCCTAGAATCCCCTAAAAACCTAAAAACCCAAAAATATATAAAATCCCCTAAAACTACTAATAAAACATATAAATTAAAAAACAAAATAGGGAAAACCCAAAAACACCATTAAATCCCCTAAAAACATTAATATATAAAAACATATAATCTCAAAAAACCATAAAAATCCATGAAAACCCATAAAACCCTAAAACACCTAAAACATAAAAAGCCATAAAACAACTAAAAAATCCAAAAAATAATAATACACAAAAAACGCATAAAACCCTAAAACAATAAAAACCCCAAATACTTCCCTAGATACAAGAAAAATCAATAAAACCTCTAAAACCCCCACAAAATAAAAATCATTAAATTCCATAAAAACCTAATATTCTTAAAGAACACTAAATCTAATAAAAAACCTAATACTATAAATTTAAAACATCATTTCTTATCAACCTGTTGCTATGATTATTTTTAGGTAGGAATGTTTTTGAAGGATATCCCCAAGGGTTTAGAGTAGTTGAAACAGTCATTGTGTAGCAACAGGGAGATTCATATTATAAAAGAAGAATATATGGTGTGAATGTATCTTGTATAGTTTTTTTTTCTATTTATGGATTACATGTGGCAAGTTAAAAATCCTCAAATGGGTTTATTTCTTAAGGGGGGGTATATATGGAATAATATTAACCTATCAAGAGGAACCATGTTTTTTTAGAAAAGTGATTTATTACCTAAATTCTATTTCAACATATTTTAACCCACATACCCTATGGAACTTACAACAAAAATACATTACTTAAACCACTAATTATGTGACTTAAAAACTATTTAATGGTATTTTGGCCAAATTTTCTCTCATTATTCCATTCTCCCTCTTTGTTGTTGATGAACCCTAGGCAATTTTTGAATGCTTTCCAACATTTCTTCCCTTTCCAAGATCCTTGGTTTTAATTGGTTTAGTTTTGGCAATGCAAGGTTATTTATTCTGCAATTTTCCATTGTTTTATTGAATTATTCTCTCAAAAATTCAATGTTTTGTTTTTTCTCTAATTTGAGTTGAATATTGATGATCCCTTGGTGAGGTTTAGGTTGATTTAGGGTTTTTATTGTGCAGTTGTTGTTTCCAGGCTATTTCTTCTTCCCACTATCATGCACAGTGAGTTGGAAAATATTATTTGAGTTTGGGGATCAATATTATCACCTTTTGATATTATATATATAGGGATTTTATTTATTCTTTGTTTACTTTGAGTGGTTATTTAGGGTTATTTTAATGAATATAATGATTTTACATAACCCAAAATAAATGTGGATTTAGAGTAATTTCATGTTTTTTTTATTTTGATGTTCTCATTAAATATTTTCTTTCATTTGGTTTCCATTTATAATGATAATATCTATTGGTATCCCTATGTGTATTGTAGAATATATTTCATTTGAACCTTATATTATTATTTTTCGATCACATCCAAAATAAAATGATAAATAATATATATGTGGCTAATAGGTTGGTTTCGCATGAGATCTAGTTTGTGTGATATCCCAGGATTAATAAATTAGTAATGGGATTAAATCCCATGAATATTTTTGGAAGTGGGGATTGGTTTCTATTGTGCACAATTTCATTTTTGGGTTTCATGGTGTTCTCTGGGATGTCGTGGGGTGGTAGTGGGGACTAGTTGGGTTGTGAGTGGGATTCCATGTAGATTTATGTGGACGGTTCTCATGGATGTGATATGGGATGTAGTGTGGTTTTGAGATATGGTGGTTGAGGTATGTTGTTGTTGTGGATTGATGTCTTGGATGACATATTGTGGAGGAGATTGTTGACATGGTGTTGTGGTGGAAGTGGCTGTGAGTTGGCCCATTTGTGGTGTGATTTGGTTCTGTTAGTTTCCAAATTAACAATGTGATAAATTATGATGGTAAATAGAATGAGTAAATGAATTGGTTGATAAACTAATAAAATATTTCTCTGTGTAAATATAAAACAAATGTCTTGTAAATGGGAGAGGGTATAAACTCAACAAATCTAGAAATAGTGTAACTATTAATTAATATTATGGTGTGTGGATTTTGTGTTTGTTGTGTGGTGTTTTTCTTATAGTGGTTGTAGCAGTTATAATGTTATATGTGTGGTGTAGTTGTAAAGATGTTTTGTGGCTAATATAGTTGATGGGAACCCATTGGTTGGGTCTTGTGTGCTATCTATATATCATATATCATTATGTTATTTATATAAAACCCTCCAAAGTTTCATAAATTTTGGAATTATTAATGTTTATGAGTTGTGATTTTTTCACCAATATATATATGATTTTGTTTATATGGAGGGATGGATACCACTTTTTTGCCACTCTTCCTTCAGAAGGAGTGACGGCCAAAGTGTCTATGGAAAATGTGTGATGTATTGGACATGGTGTATTTTGGTGAGTTGTGATGTATTATCCTATGTGTCTTCTGGAAAGGTCTGATGTGTTGGACTAGGTGTCTTTAGGAGAGATGTGATGTGACGATGAAATTTTATGTGATGTCATATTTATATAGGGCCTGGAAGCACATGATGTTCTAAATTTTTGTATAATAGAGGAAATCAATGTGGAAGATACTACAAGGAAACCAATATTATTATACTCTAAATATTATGTTACTACATTGGATTCATTATTCGATGAGAGGGCCTCGATGAGGATAGGATTGGTTAGTTGACATATTTAGGTGATTGTTGGTTCTAATATTCATTCTGTAGCTGACTAACATGGAATTTATACATGGTCACTTGATGATTTTATAATGAACTGACTGAGTTTACATTGTATGCTCCCCAAACATATATAAAAACAATTTTTGGGATTCTAGGAGGACTTTAGGTACAAGTATGGACACTTATAGCTTGGGTTGGAGTTGTTGTTGAGTCACCTCTATAGGACGTATCTTTGGCTACTTTACTCTGATACTTTTATTGTATTTTTTGACATTGATCATGCATTGTGGGATGGTTTTGGATTTATTTTTTATTATATAATGTATTTTCTTGTTGGATTCCATTCATATCTTCTAATCTAATTTATAATAGAGTTTACTACCCCACATTTTTGATATTTTAATACAATTAGTACTTTTTTCAAAACTAAGGCCTACTAGAGGTGGTACTAGGAAGGTCATTATCATTCATTCATCATTTCCATCCAAGGAGGGTTATCATTAGAGGGACTGGGTCATGATATAGTGTTATTAGAGAATTTGGTTGAATGATAGGATAATTTTTGGAGTTAATAATTGTGAGGATTGAAAGGGTTGGTAGGGAAATAGTTCCAGTTATCCTTAGATTGTGAAATAGGATAGGGATATTGGATAGGAAATGGGATTTTACCCCCCCCCCCCCCACATTATTGGGTGAAAAGAATCTATTATTATAAAAAAACCAAGTTAGGTGGACATATTTCAATGGTAGAGACCATGGAGAGACACACACATCATGATTGATGTTATTTTATTATTTCGAATTAGTGACTGTGGTTAGTTAATCAAGTAATCTATTTAAATGGATAACATCATGATAAAATTCCATGGTACAAATATTATGATGTTCTCCATTCTTTTCAGGAATGGATCATGGTAAATTTTCGTGAGTGGTTTAGACAATTGAGGTTCAACAGGTCTATTTGGTTGATGAATGGATAGTTCAACCTATTGAGGAGGAGGAGGTTTGGTTTCTGATTTCTGTGCATTTTAGTGGAAGAATTGTGGTATGTATGAGTTTAGAATCGTATATTTGCATATGGATCACTCTTTATAAGATCTTGTCATTGAGTTTGGTCTGATCCCTGCATGGGCTGAGTTTTGGGTGTCATTGGTTGTTAGTTAGTTTTGCGGGGATTTATTCATGTAGTCAATGATTAGGGTTTTCAAGAGGTATGAGATACTCTTACATCAGTAGGGGAGACTGATTGTGTGGAAGATTATATGTAGATTCAAGGGCCTTCAAATCTTTTCCCCAGTATTTCTTAGATATGTTGAATCTATAGCATGACTTCTAGAGAATAATTTTCACTCAGTGATCAGGTATCTGGCCACACCATTTTCAATCCCTACATATTTAAATATGATCAAAAAGGAATAGGTAATTGGGTGGATATATTTTATGATTTTTTTAGTATCAAGATAGTTTCTTCTAAGGATTTTTGAGGAGTAGGGCATCTGACAATTGGTTGCAAGTGTTTAGGAAATCAGGTTTTCGATAGGTGGGGAACCAACCACATCATATCTTTTCTAGTAAAATTTGGGTGGATTGAATCCAAGCATCTAAAAAGGTATTTATAATATCATTTTATATTTTTAGGGATATGGGAACCACTAAACCCAGTGTATGACCGCAAAGGGAGGCCATTATGAGGTGGGTGTTCTGGACCCTTGTCGGTAGTAGAAGTAGTATCCTATGAGGCTGTTTCAGTAGAATGCATTATTGGTTCTTGTTCAGATGCCGAGACATTATGGTATTATTAGAGGTAAGAATCATGATATTCCATGTTGATAGGGATGTATGAATTTTCATGATAATGGAGTTCGATAGTTAAGAGGCATCGGAACTGGGCATTTTATAATGCCTACATTAGAGGTGGAAGCACTAGCAGTGTTAGGAGGTTTCTGTGCTATGATCAGTTTACCATATACTATTTTTATTATTTTTGTGATTCATGATCCTAAAAATAATTTTATTTCTCATGATTTAGTCTATATTTTGTGTCTAGTTGTAGAGATATTGTTAGCAACACTGAGTTTATCTACCCTTGTTCGAGGTCAGGTGATTTTTTTTTATGTATGTTGGGGATGTAGCTTGGTGACTGGGAAGTAACAGTTAGTGGGAGCAATTTTTTAATGTTGAAATAGCCATATTATTTTATCCTTGGCATGGATTGGAAGTATTATATTTATGTAGTCATGGACTACTTCTATATAAGAGTGACTTTTAATAATATAGAGGGAGAGCGAGTGATGTTTGTTGTCGAGAATGGTTATCATATGGGTGGAAGAAAACTTGAGCCACATTTGTCTAAATTGGTGGAGATGTCATTGGAATCTTAAGTGGAGAGTGTTCCCAGGGTTTTATAGGAGTACCTAAATTCTTTCCCAAATGAGGTTACCCCACTACCCCCATGATACAATGTCAAATTTGGGATATAATTACAGTTTTATGCATCACTATTTTTGATTTTCCCCAATTGAATGATTCCTACGGAGTTTCATCAGTTTTCGACATAGGTGAATAATATAGTGTAGATGGGTCTAATCTTACCAAATGTGTCTCCATGAGGTGATCTAGTGTTTTTCACTAAGAAGGAAGATAGTGGTCTGAGGAAGTCTTTGGATTACTAGAGGCTAAATCTGGTAACAATCAAGAACCATGACACCCTTTATAGGATTGATGATATGTTCCACCATTTGAGAGGGTCTAGTTGGTTTTATAAGGTCTATTTTTAGTTGATATCTACCCAATTCATTTAAAAGGAGTATGATATTATGAATACCACCTTCAGGTGAAGGATTAAGAAATTCTAGTTTTTGTTTATGTTGTTTAGAGTCAAGAACTCATCATCCACATTTATGTTGACCATGAACTCAATATTCCATGACTTCTTATACATGTAAATCATTTATCTCATCGACAACATATTTATCTACTCAATGTATGTTGATGATCATGTCAATCATCTCAAATATATTTTATAGGTCCTTTGACACCACAAAGTATATTGGATGTTTTCTATATGTATTTTATAGCGGTAGGAGAGGCATTTCCTTGCACCTGTGGTTTCACAACAAGGAGTGGCTATGTACCTGTCAAAGGTCAATGTAGTTCTTTCTCGGTATTTACCCATGAATGTGGCAAAGGATTATAGTTTTCATGGTTTGGATGGTTGTTACCAGGGTTTTGTGTCTAATTTATCATAGTTTGAGACATCTCTGATGGATTTGACAAAGAAGAAAAAATATTTCATGTTGATTGGTTAGTGTTAGGAAATGTTCAGTTACCTTAAGGGGTAGTTAGACATTACGCTAGTGCTTCAGTTTACAAAGGAGTGTCTTTTTGAGGTTTTATATGATGTTTCCTCTCTCATATTGGGATGTGTCTTGATACAGAAGAGGGTGGTGATCTCTTATGGATTAAGGAAGTTACATCCCCAAAATCATAACTATGCTACTCATGATCTGGAGTTGGTGAATGTTGTGATTGGGTTGATGTTTTGGAGGAATTTACACATCGGTAAGTGATTTGTGGTTTTCACATACCAAGAGAAAATTAAATAATATTTCTCTACATGGGAATTGAATCTACACCAACAAAGGTATATGGATTTTCTATTGCATTAAAATTTTGACAGCTATTTCACTAATGAAAGAGGAATGTTGTTTCCCTTGTGTTGAGTCATAAGTACCAAAGAGAAGAGTATTGTGATTATAGGGATGTTTGTAAAGTGTTAGAGGGTATTTTTGTATTGCATATTGAATTCAGATATAAATGTGGATGTGGTTGTCTTTATCTTATGATTGTAGAGTCAAAATTGATTTGGAAGGTTGAGAAGTCTCAATGGAGAGACTCAAAGGAATAGGTGATGCATGATCGTGTCTGCCATAGTGAATCCCCTATGTGTTGGTTAGAGGATATCTGAATCCAAATGTTGTTTTGGGGGAGGTTTTTCATTACATAGAAAATTTGAGAGGGATTTCTCCTTGATTTCCAAACTGACACTTATTGGTATATCCTAGTGTGTAAATGATATATCATGGATTAGGTGAAATTTTTTGTCTCTAGGGATGAAACATTCAATGGAGGAGTCTATGGTGAGGTGCCTTGATTGGCAATATGTGAAAGAAAACTACCATTTTATTTGAGGTTTGTTACAAACATTGGATGTTCTGAAGTGGAAATAAGAAAAACACTACGGGAAAAATGGGTATTTGCGACGGGTTATTTGCGACGGGGGTATTTTCCCGTCGCAAATAAGTATCCTTTTGCGACGGGATAGCTTTCCCCGTAGCAAAAGGACTAGCACGCTTTGCGCGCCAAATCGCGGGAAACATATTTGCGACGGGGGAATATTCCCGTCGCAAATAACCGGTGGCAGTAAAAGGTATTTGCGACGGGAATATTCCCCCGTCGCAAATGGTATGTCGGCAGGTGGTTATTTGCGACGGGACCCGTCGCAAATAACTATTTAACCGTTGACCGAAATAAATGATGGCTAAGGTATTTGCGACGGGTACCGTCGCAAATAATATTATTTGCGACGAGATACCCGTCGCAAATGCACCCGACGCAAATAATATAACCTATAAATACCCCAATCCGTTTTTTTTTTCAAATCATTCTCAAACGCCATCTTCTTCTTCTCTCAAAATTTTATTTCTAAAGTTCAGTTTTTCTCAAGTTTAATTTTTTTCTCCGGAGTTGATATTGAAGTTTTGAAGAACGATCAGAGATCAACCTCAGATCAATTTTCAAGGTATTTATGTTCATTTTAATTTAATATTTATTTTTAATTTTTTATTAGTTTCAATTATTCTTAATTAGTTGTAATTTAATTATGTTTACATTGTTTTGTTAATTAATAAATTTAAATTATTAGTATTGTTCATAGTTAATGGTAATTAGGAATAATTAGTAATAATTTTTAATAATTAAGAATAAATATTAATAATTAGTAATAAATAACAATAATTAGGAATAATAACATTATTACATTATTAATATATTTTATTATTAATATTAAAATAATATAATTTTATATATATATACAATTCTCTTTTCATCTGTGTGTTTGTTGTCTCCACATGTATTATTTGTATGTGGAGATAGAAAACACACAGATGAAAGGAGAATTGTATATAAATTAAAAAATTATATTATTTTAATATTAATAATAAAATATACTAATAATGTTATTATTCCTAATTATTGGTAATTATTCCTAATTATTGATAATTATTCATTTAATTACTAATAATTAGGAACAATTACCAATAATTATCAATAATTAGGAATAATTAGTAATAATTAGTAATAATTACCAATAATTAGTAATAATTACCAATAATTAGTAATAATTACCAATAATTAGTAATAATTAGTAATAATTAGTAATAATTACCAATAATTAGTAATAATTACCAATAATTACTAATAATTACTAATAATTAGTAATAATTACCAATAATTAGTAATAATTACCAATGATTAGTAATAATTACCAATAATAAGTAATAATTAAAAATAATTAGTAATAATTAGTAATAATTACCAATAATTAGTAGTAATTAGTAATAATTAGTAATAATTAGTAATAATTAGTAATAATTAGTAATAATAAGTAATAATTACCAATAATTAGTAATAATTACCAATAATTAGTAATAATTACCAATAATGAGTAATAATTACCAATAATTAGTAATAATTACCAATAATTAGTAATAATTAGTAATAATTAGTAATAATTAGTAATAATTAGTAATAATTAGTAATAATTAGTAATAATTAGTAATAATTAGTAATAATTAGTAATAATTACCAATAATTCGTAATAATTAGTAATAATTAGTAATAATTACCAATAATTAGTAATAATTAGTAATAATTAATAATAATTAGTAATAATTAGTAATAATTAGTAATAATTAGTAATAATTAGTAATAATTAGTAATAATTAGTAATAATTAGTAATAATTAGTAATAATTACCAATAATTAGTAATAATTAGTAATAATTACCAATAATTAGTAATAATTAGTAATAATTACAAATAATTAGTAATAATTAGCAATAATTAGTAATAATTAGTAATAATTACCAATAATTAGTAATAATTAGTAATAATTAGAAATAATTAGTAATAATTAGTAATAATTATTAATAATTACCAATACTTAGTAATAATTAGTAATAATTAGTAATAATTAGTAATAATTAGTAATAATTACCAATAATTAGTAATAATTAGTAATAATTAGTAATAATTACGAATAATTACCAATAATTAGTAATAATTACCAATAATTACCAATAATTAGTAATAATTAGTAATAATTAGTAATAATGACCAATAATTAGTAATAATTAGTAATAATGACTAATAATTAGTAATAATTAGTAATAATTAGTAATAATTACCAATAATTAGTAATAATTAGTAATAATTAGTAATAATTAGTAATAATTACCAATAATTAGTAATAATTACCAATAATTAGTAATAATTAGTAATAATTTGTAATAATTACCAATAATTAATAATAATTACCAATAATTAGTAATAATTACGAATAATTACCAATAATTACCAATAATTACCAATAATTAGTATTAATTACCAATAATTACCAATAATTACCAATAATTACCAATAATTAGTAATAATTACCAATAAATAGTAATAATTACCAATAATTAGTAATAATTAGTAATAATTACCAATAATTTGTAATAATTACCAATAATTAATAATAATTAGTAATAATTAGTAATAATTACCAATAATTAATAGTAATTAGTAATAATTAATAATAATTACCAATAATTAATAATAATTACCAATAATTAGTAATAATTACCAATAATTAGTAATAATTAGTAATAATTAGTAATAATTAGTAGTAATTAGTAATAATTACCAATAATTAGTAATAATTAGTAAGAATTAGTAATAATTACCAATAATTAGTAATAATTACCGATAATTAGTAATAATTACCGATAATTACCAATAATTACTAATAATTACCAATAATTAGTAATAATTACCAATAATTAGTATTAATTAGTAATAATTACCAATAATTTGTAATAATTAGTAATAATTACCAATAATTAGTAATAATTAGTAATAATTAGTAATAATTACCAATAATTAGTAATAATTACCAATAATTAGTAATAATTACCAATAATTAGTAATAATTACCAATAATTAGTAATAATTACCAATTATTAGTAATAATTATTAATAATTAGTAATAATTAGTAATAGTTAGTAATAATTAGTAATAATTAGTAATAATTAGTAATAATTAGTAATAATTAGTAATAATTAACAGTAATTAGGAATAATTACCAATAATATTAGTACTATGAAAATAATAAAAAATTTATATAATATTAAAATTATCAATATTTGTAACATGTTTTTCTTTATTCTCAACATATTTAATTCTTAAAGGGTCAATTTTTAGGTCTATCTCAATAAAAAGTTTTCATCAGTCGTGTATGATCTAAACTCTATAATTATCCTAGCTTGAGTGTTTTTTCTAACAAATTATTCAAAACCAGTAATGCTTTTATATTTTATAGAGAAAAATGGAACAACGAGGTCCTCAACAATCATTATTAGGTGACCGCATATGGATAAATCAACGTAGAAATCCAAACGGTTCTGGTTTAAATCTAGTATATGTAGAGGGTGTGGAGACTTTTTTATCATTTACGGCATCAAATCTAGAATTTGTTTCAGAAGGCAAAATAAAATTCCCTTGCAGAAAATGTGCATTGAGAACGTTTGACACGTTTGAAAAAGAGGGAGAACATCTCTTGCATTTTGGTATTCAACCAGATTGTGTTTTTTGGTATCAACACGGTGAACACAGTTCCAGAGCAGGTGATACCAACTTGATTCCAGATCCATCTCGGTTTCAAGATATAGTACATGATGTTGCAGGTTCATCTGTTCAATATACAGAAACTCCGGCTGATATAGCTTCAAATCCTGAGTTGGCACCGTCTGAATTTTATGAGTTGTTGAAGTCTGCTGAGGATGCATTATATCCTGGCTGCAAGATGAGAAAATTAGAAGCAGTTGCAAAATTCATGGCTATCAAATCAGATAACGGAATGTCAAACACCTTTTTTGACCAGATATTTTCTTTGCTTAAAAAACTATTACCCGAAGGAAATGTTTTACCTGCAAATTACTATGAGAGTAAGAGGTTGGTTCGAAATTTGGGACTTACTTGTCAGAAGATTCATGCATGTTCAAATGACTGCATTTTATATTCTGGGAAAAATGAGTCGTTGGATAGTTGTCCCACATGTGGGCAACTGAGATATAAAGAAGGAAAACACGGGAAGTATGGTTTGATTCCTGTAAAACAGTTGAGATATTTTCCGTTTACATCCAGACTTCAGCGTTTATTCATGTCTAAGAATACAGCGACAATGATGTCATGGCATAAAGAGAATATTCCAACCGATAAAAGCTTGAATCATCCAGCCGATGGTGATTCATGGAAACATTTTGATAGAGTGCATCCATCCTTTTCTTTAGAAGCTAGAAATGTTCGACTGGGCCTTTCCACTGATGGTTTCTATCCTTTTGGATCTTATGGTAGTCAATATTCATGTTGGCCTGTTTTTTTAACTCCGTACAATTTACCTCCATGGAAGTTGATGAAGGAGCCATATATCTTTTTGACTTTACTAATTCCAGTACATCCGAAGAAAAATATTGATGTTTATTTGAAACCGTTGATTGATGAATTAAATTTATTGTGGAGTACTGGTTTCAGTACATATGATGTTGCAACGAAACAGAATTTCATACTCAGAACAGCATTGATGTGGACAATAAGTGACTTCCCGGCTTATGGGATGTTATCTGGATGGAGTACACATGGTCAGAAATCATGTTCTTACTGTATGGGAGAGAACAAAGCATTTATGCTCATTAATGGAAAGAAACCTTGTTATTTTGAATGTCATCGCAGATTTCATCCAGCTGGTCATCCTTTTCGCAGAAACAGATCTCATTTCAGAAAAGGAACAGTTGAAAGGGAAGGACCTGCAAAACTTCTATCAGGTTCGGAGTTAAAATCAATTGTATTTTCATTACCTCCCATCACTTTTTGTCCCACAATAAACCAACAGAAAATTTCTGGTTTTGGGAAAGAACACAATTGGATTAAACGTAGCATATTTTGGGATTTTCCATATTGGTCTAATTTATTGGTCCGACACGTGTTAGATGTCATGAATATTGAGAATATCTGTTTTGATAATTTGTTTAATACAGTTTTGGATACGCTAGGAAAGATCAAAGACAATGTAAATGCACGTTTAGATCTTGCCCAAATTTGCAGGTGTCCAGAATTGGAACTGTTTGAGAATGTCAGAACAGAAAGGTTACTGAAACCAAAAGCAGCTTATACACTGTCTAAAGAAAATCATTTATTATTTTGTTAGTGGATTGCAGATTTGAGACTTCCAGATGGTTGTGCTTCCAATTTGGGTAGATGTGTAAAGAATGGTCATATTACTGGATTAAAAAGTCATGATTGTCATGTTATAATGGAAAGACTGCTACCCATTGGATTAAGAGGTCTATTTAATTCTGTGATTTGGGATTCCATAATAGACATGTCTCATTTTTTTCGGGAAATTTGTGCGGCTACAACAGATTATGATGCTCTAGGAAAACTTGAAAAAGATGTTGTTGTAATTATATGTAAACTGGAAAAAATATTTCCACCGTCTTTCTTCGACTCAATGGAACATTTGATGTTACATTTTCCATATGAAGCCAAATGTGGAGGTCCAGTACAGTTTCTATGGATGTGCCCATTTGAAAGATGCATGCAAAAATTGAAAAGAAAATTACGTAACAAAGAATCTGTTGAAGGATCTATTGCAGAAGCTTATTTGCAAGAGGAAATATATTTTTTCTGCTCCCATTATTTTGAATCTGAGTATCCTTCAAAACACAACCGAATGGGATGGAACGAGAGAAATATTGATAAAATCGACAATCAATTATCTGTTTTCAACTAGTCAGATCTTGGTTTTGGTGGAGTTTCTGAACGCTGGCTTTCAGATGATGAACATCATAGAGCTCATACGTATGTTCTGCTCAACTATGAAGAGACGACATCAGTTGTACTGTAAGTGTTTATATCACTTATTCTATCATTTATGTTACAGTAAATAACTTTGGCTTTTATAGGTTGTATGATAATCATATCAAGAAACAAATTCCACAAATTACAGCAGCTGCTCTCGAAGAACGTCGACTGAAAAATTTCTCTCAGTGGTTTCAAAAACTGGTAACATAAATTCCTTATCTTTTAGCAACTCATTCAATGTATAGTTTACTATATTGATAATTATTTCACAAATTTTCAGGTGTCTCGACATGCTGATAAAATTGACAAACGGGTGTGTGTATTGAGTAACCCACCTTCCAAACTTGTTAAAACTTATAATGCATATGTGGTGAATGGATTTCTATTCCACACACATGCATATGGGGAATCAAAAAAAACAATGAACAGTGGAGTTAGCTTGAGAGGATCTCATCATCGAGAAAATGAAGTTGACTTTTATGGCATACTTGATGAAATCATTGAACTCTGTTATCTTGGACAACATTACATAACCATGTTCAAATGTCGGTGGTTGGATACAGAGAGAGGCATGCGTGTTCATCCGACTGATGAAATCATCGATATTAAATGTAAAAGTGTTCTCGCAGTAAATGAACCATTCTTATTGGCTCAACAGGCATATTATGTTTATTTCGCAAAGTACTGTGCTACATCAAGAGACTTGACTGATTGGTGGAGTGTAATAAAAATCAAAATTCGAGACAATCAGTTTAGTCAAAGTGAATGTGCTTTCACTGATGTGCAAAGAATTGAAGTTTTTCAAGAGAGTACTCAAAATCAATCTTTTTTACAAAGAGACATGAGTATCGATGATGACACCCCATATTTAAGAGTCGGTGATGACGATGATGTTAATGATGTCACATATGAATTTGAAATGGTAAGAGTTGAAGCAATTGTAACTCGAATGGATATTGATGATGTTGAGGAGGAATATTAAGATGACATTGACATATATGAAGATGATGATGAAGATGAACACTGATAGAATTCCATGGTATTTATATACAATCATAATATGTATATATGTATATATAATAGTAATTATCAATTATTTGCTAACAACATTAACATTTTCTGTTTCATATGGACGACTCCACATTTCGTGAGTTGGCGGATGCTGACCTGACTTTCGATGCGGATGAGTTGCTGCCAGATGACCCTCAGCCTGTAGGCGCTCCAGGGAGTACGCGGAGGGGGCGCGGTCTTGCACGATTGATGATTCCTGACCCCGTCCCCGAGGGACGTCCACGTCTTGGGTTTGATCCACGCACACGGAGGTGTGATAACCTGTGTGATAACCTTTGGATTTGACTAAGATTTCATTAATCTATTCACATAATAAATGTTTATTATTTTTACAGTTTTCCGCATATAGCAGTCCGACAGGGCATCGCTATTTTGCGCAACTATTTCTCTCATCCATGGACCACATGGGAGCAGATTCCCATTGATGTGCAGCAGGCCATGTTCGGCCATTGGTTGGTACATACGTAAATAAATAATTTTTATTTTGAAAATTATTTCATTTATAACATGATATTTTGATTTATTTATAGGGTTTATGGTATCCGATCGAGGATACCATGCGTGACGCCATCCACGAGGCATGGGAGGTGGCCATGCGTGATCGCCTTCGTCAGTTTTTGCACAATTTAAGAAAAGCTGCGATGAAGAAAGCGGGAGTGTCAGATTTTGACGAGTCATGTAGAGCACACCGACCAGAGTACATTTCATCCCATGTATGGGATGGATTATGTGCGCACTGGTTGAGTGGTGCCTTTCAGAGGAGATAATCGGCGGGGAGGCAGAATCGGGGGAGACAGGAGGTGACTCATCGAGCTGGGAGTCGTTCTTTCAGTACTCATAGACAGCATCTGGTACATACATTATTTATAAATATTTTATATAACTATAAATATTAACAGCTTATTTTTTATACTTATAGGCTGTCGAGCACCCCGATATTACGGAGTACGACGTATATCAAAGGATGTATAGTGATCCTGCTACTGGGGAGCTCAGAGGTGATCGTAATCATCACATCGTGGTCAGTATTATTTGTTTTCAAGTTTAAAAATTAACTGCATATAATATATTCACAATTTTAATTTTAAATTGCAACTACAGGAGTCATATGAGGCCGCAGCGTCACAGGCCCGGCCTGAGAGTCAGGCTGAGTCATCAGATCAGACCACTGGCTGTCAGTTTGATGAGGCGGCATGGATGCAGGCCACCCAGTATGCCTTCGTGAAGGGCCCGGTAGTTGGTATCAGCTCTCGACTGACTCCCGGAGATTATTATGGCAGTGCTGCGATGTCGGCGTCCATCTCGAGAGGAGCCCGTGCATCTTCTTCTTCTACACAGTATGAGGATCAGTTGTGATCTCATAATGCACTGATAGAGAGTCTCCGACAGGAGCAGGAGCAGATGCGTTAGTAGCATGAGGAGGAGCGTCGACGCCAGCAGCAGTTGTACGAGGAGCAGACGATTCGGTGGCAGCAGCAGCATCAGGAGCAGATGGAGTACATGCACTGACTCACTCATGCTTTAGGGATGGAGTTTCCTCCTCCACCATCTGCAGATCCCCCCCTCCCCCCCTCCTTCAGATTAGAGTTTGTATTTATGTTATAAAATTTGTGAAATCAAAATATGATTTTTTTTCTATTTGTGTAGTTTCTGTCTCATTATAAAATATTAATAATATTATATTTTTAAATAACAATATTAATATGAATAATAATATTATTTATATTTTATAATATTAAATTTTATATATATATTAAAATTTTATAATATTATAATTTATATATATATTAAAATTTTATAATATTATAATTTAATTATATTTTTTTGTAATACTTGAATTATTTTAATATTTGAATGTAGAATAATTCTATTATTTTTATATTAATTAATATAACTTATTAATATATTTTTTTATTAATGAATTATAATTCTAATATTATTATATTAATTAAATCATTTATTAATATTCTATTATTTTTTATTTTTGAATTATAATTCTATTATTATTATATTAATTAAAATAATTTATTATTTTTATTTCTGAATTATAATTCTATTATTATATTAATTAAAATCATTTATTAATATTTTATTATTTTTTATTTTTGAATTATAATTGGATTATTATTATATTAATTAAAATAATTTATTAATAATTTATTTTTTTTATTTTTTTTATAGTATTTGCGACGGGATACTATGCCCGTCGCAAATAGTATTATTATTATATACATTAAAATAATTTATTAATAGTTTTTTTATTTTTTTTTAAAATAGTTTTTGCGACGGGTCGTCACAAAAACTATTTGCGACGGGCCGTCGCAAAAACTATTTGCGACGTGCCCATCGCAACAGGTATTTGTGACGGGCCCCGTCGCAAATAGTTTTTGAAAAGTTTTTTACAAATATACAGAGTACTAGTTGCGACGGGGATTCTCCCCGTCGCGGAAAAAGGCTTTAGCGACGGGCCCGTCGCAACAAATTGTTGTTGCGACACCGTTTTCAGCAACGGGTCATTTGCGACGGGGGCCCGTTGCAAAAAGCCTTTTGCGACGGGATCCCGTCGCAAATACCTGTTTTTCTAGTAGTGAAAATATCTGTGTATTTTTTCAGAGGGTAACGTAGACCTCAAGGAAGATGTGATATATTTTGGGTGATATTGGACCAACTAATGAAGTTATATCATTTTCTATAGATCCATGCGTTGAGATTCATGGGTGTTTTGATGACATGGTATGTGGATAATGTTGTTTTCCATTATGGGGTATTTAGATCCGTCATCTCAGACCGAGATCCTTGTTTCACCATGTAGGACTATAGGGGATTACGACATTCTTTTTTCTACCATTTTAACATTAGCACTACTTTCCACCCCTAGATATATGGGTATATAGAGAAGACCATCCAGATACTAGAGTATATGTTGTGAGACTGCATTTCCAAATTTTGTGGGTCATGGGTAACCAACATTCCATTCTATGAGTTTTCATACAATATTATATAACACTTATCCATCAGTATAGACCCATATAAGTCATTTTATTGATGATCAAATCGTTCTACATTGCGTTCAGAAGAGGTTGTAGAGTCAGCGGTTCCTGGATATGAAGTGTTGTAGAGTAGAAATGAGAATATCCAACTGGTTTTAGAGAGGATAAGTATAGAATAGGACTATCAAAAGGCTTGTTCTGATCATAGGAAGGGTCCTTAGAGTTTTATTTTGGAGACCTTGTCTCATTAAGAGTCTCCACATGACAAGGAGTAATAGGTTTGGTATGGGGAGTAATATTTCTCCATTTTTTGTAAGTCCTTTTTCATGTGTCAGGGTGAGTTGGTGAGGGGGAGTATCAGTTGGTATTTCCCCTGTGGATAGAAGGGATCCACATTATCTTTACTATGTGAAATCTTTTTTGTATGTAAATGATGACTCCCACATAAAAAAATATGGAGATTTAGATATCAAGGATAAATTTAATTTTAATGGAGTGACTACTAGAGAGTCAATATTATCATGAGAAGGCCATGTGTAGGAAAAAAATTCCCTTGGATGACATGTGGTAGAGGAATGGTGGCCGGGAGGAGAGTACATGGGAACAAGAGACACATATTCAAGCCCAGTACCTGGATCTTTTTTATTGAGTTTGGAGTTACATTATTTTGTTTTGTTAATTTGATATTTGGGTCCTATTATTTTATTGGATGTGATTTTTATTGATTATTTGATGTGTGGTAATGAATTAAACATATGAAGAATGGAAAACCTGAATCCTAATTATGGCGTGTAATACTATGACATGATTAATATCATGTGGGTGAGTCAGTACTTTCCAATTTGGATAATATCATGACATGGAAGACCTAATTTCATTATTCATACGATCAAGGATGTGATGTGAATCTCGGTTGTGGTGGATGAAAGTTTGGGTTGTGTGGTGGTATAGATGGTTGTGAAGATAGTTATGGGTAAAGGAGTTGGTTTGGGGATGGTGTCAGATGATGTGGTGTTATCCCGGAAAAGAGATTGTAATGTAGTTTTGTGAGGTGTTTTGTGGGTATTTTGGTTTTTAATTTCTAGATAGTGGTAGAATTTAATGTTTGGTGAGATCCTTAAGAGGTATATCATGTGGGGGTTGTTTGGAAACCATTCATTATATTATTTTAGTTTGGATTCCTAATGATGAGAATCATTTGAGAGGTATCTACTATAATTTCTCAACCCTTACAGACCTGTTACATTTATGGTCTTGTGGTTATAAATTGGTTCTAGGAGGTCTAGGATGGTTCATATGAGTCAAAGCTACCATTATGAAACATCTAGTAGTTTCAGGTAAAAAAATACGGATTTTTGGAATGAATGTGTGTTTTACAACTTGTGTTATTTACAGTTTAAAGCATGATACAAATCATGAAATTTGTTTAATCCTTAAGGATGGTATTTATGGAATATGTTTTACCTAGCTCAATGTGCCCTGTTATTTTGGAAAGGGATTTATGGCTCAAATATTATTTATAATTCTTGTAATATATATTCTCCATGAAATTTATGCCATAAATATATAATTTAAACCATTTATGGGTTGACTTATAGCCTATATAATGGGATTGTTTGACTGAATTTTCTCTCATTCAGTTGTTCTTCCTCTCAATTAGTAAGGGACCCCATGCAATTTTGGGAGAAATTATCATCTATTTTCTATTTCCACATTAATTGGGATTTAGTTGATGAGGATTAGATATCTTAGGTGGCATTTTATCCCTTTATATGTTGTTTCCATTTGTTCATCACTCAGTTATTTGTTGTAGTGTTGTTGCTTCAGTTTGGGGTACGTCTCGGATGCATGTTGATGGTCCCTTATGGCAGTTAAAATTTATCATGGTTTTTCATAGTGTAATTGTGGTTTATGGGATATTTATTCTTCCCTCTACAATTCACACTGATACAGAAAATATTTTTTGGGGTAAGGGATCCCCGTGATCAGATGTTTTCATTCTATGTGAGAGGATTAAATGATTTTTTCTGCCTTTTGGTGGATATTATGTGCTAGCTTAATGAATATAATAATCTATAATTACCTGAGATCAATGTGTATGGGGATTATTTTCAGGTTTTATAAATTTTTTTGTTTTTAGGGATGAGTTTATGTCATGTTATTTTCATTTGAAAAATTAACGGCGATTGAGAAACTTTTTTGTATTGTGTAAGATATGTTATGATACCCTTTCTATTTTTTTGCCTGATCACATCCCAAATAAATTAGATAAAGATCACTTAAATGGATAATAATTTTGGTGCCTATGATATGTGGTTTATGTGATAATACAGATGATAAATAAATAAGTAATGTGATTAAATCCGTTGAATAATTATAGAATATGAGATGTGTTGGTGTTGTGTTCAGTTTATTTTATGTGTTTCATTATGTGTTCTGGAATGTTTTATACTAGTGGTTGTGAAATATTGGGTTGTTAGTGGGATGAAATGTAGTCAATGTTGGTTGACTGGAATGGATATGATATGGGTAGTTGGGTGATTATAAGGTTCAATGGTTTAGGAATTTAGTTTGTGGGGAGAGATGACATATTTTATGTGGTGTGGAGGAGATGGTTGATGTGCTGTTGTGGTGACAGTTGATGTGATTTGGGATAGTATTGGTTTAGCATAGTTTTAATAGTTGACCTGTTAGCAGTGGAATGTACTATGATATAAAATGGGAAGAATAATGGAATGGGTTGATAAATGAATAAAATTATTTTTTTTGTAAATATGAAAGAAATGTCTTGGTAATGTGAGTTGGTATAAACTTGTTAAATATAGAAATAGTGGAACCAGTAAAGAAGGTTTGGGTGTGTGGATTGTATGGTGGTTGTGTGGTGTGTTTCCTATAGTGAAGGAAACTTTTTTGATGGTATATTTCTAGTGTAGTGGTGTCGATGTGGTTTTTTATTGTACAGATAATGGGAACCCATATGTTAGGTATTGTGTGATATCTAGATATTATGCATTTTATTTCTATAAATGACCCACCCGAGTTGGATAACCTTATGAATAGTTAGAGGTTCTGGGTTTTGTGTTTCTTCTCCAACATCATTGATGTTGGTGACACTGATTGATAGATTCCTCATTCTACCTTTAGTTGTAGTGATGTCCCAGGTGTCTATGGGTGATGTTTGATGTGTTGGAAGTTATACCTTTGACTGAGGGGTGATGTGTTGGCCTAAGTGTCTTTAGGAGAGGTTTGATGTGTTGGCCTAGTTTTCATCAGGTGAGGTGTGATGTTTTGGCATGGTTTTCTTCATGAAAGGTGTTATATGTTATTCCAAGTGTCTTCTGATGAGTTGTGATGTGTTGGTCTTTGTGTATTTGGGTGATTTGTGATGATGATGATGAGATTATATGTGATGTGGTATGTTTGGAAGGGATGGGAGGATGTGGTGATCGATGTAGGGGAGTGAGAGAAGAAAATATTCGGGGAAGTGGCTTTTAGGTGCCTTAAATTATTATGTTCTCAATATTATGTTAATATACTGGATGTGTATCATGGTGGGCGAGCCACGATGAGGCTGGGATTGGTTAGAAGACATGTTCTGGTTCTTGTTGATTCAGATGTTTTTTCATTGGAATATTAGTATTCTCTTTTCAGATGTGAACTATAGACATTGGGTATTATCCTACTCAATATACATGTTATGCTCACCATACATATATAAAAATTACTTCTAGGTATCATGGAGGACTTTGGGGTGAAATATGTACATTTATAGCTTGGTTTGGAGTTGTTGTTAAGTTGATGCTATAGGACATGTCATTTGGTACATTACATGGAGACTTTTTATTATATGTATTGACCTTAATCTACCATTGTGGGATGATTTTGGGTTTATTTTGTAATATATAATGTATTTTTTTTGTGGTTGCTTATCTTATCTCATGGACCGATTTAAATTAAAGGGAAATGAATCTCATTTGTGATATTTTTATACACTTAGTTATTATCACCAATTCCATACCTACTTTAGGATATACTTAGAGATCATTATCTCTATTTCTTCATTTCCAACCTAGGAGGGGTATCTTTCGGGGGAGGGTACATCACACTACAGAGCACTAAAAACCTATTAAATACCCAAAACACCTTAAAAACCCTAAAACCCCATAAAACACTAAGATCCCTGAAACCACTAACAACCCTATATACATTAAATACATGAAAACCACTACAAACTCTAAAGACTGTTAAAAACCCTGACATCCACAAAAACAAAAAAACATAAAACCGTAGGGACCCCTTTAGGTCTGTAAAAACCCCTAAAACCTAAAAAACCCCCTAAAACCCCTAAAAATTTTCAAACCATTGCAACACTATAAAAACCCCATTAACCTAAAAACACAAAATACACTAAAAATCATAAAACCCTAAAACCACTAAAATCGCGTAAAATACCATAAAACCCTCAAAACCCTAACAAACCAACCCCCCCCCCCCACCCAAATCCAAAATACCCTAAAAACCATAATACTAAAAAATAGTTTAAAAAAAGAAAAAAATACTAAAATCCCTAATACATAAAGACACTAAAAAAAATTGGAACAAAAAAATCCCCAAATACTCTAAATCCTAAAAACCTCTAAAACGCCAAAAAACCCCAAAAAACCATTAAACCCCCCCCCCAAACCCTAACACCCTTAAAGGAACCCAAAAAATCATAAAAATTGTAAAGGTATCTAAAAACACTAAAAACTGAATGTTGGTTAAAACTAATAAATATACTCTAAAGGACCCCAAATATCCAAAACACCCTAAAACACCATAATAACATAAAAACACTATAACCCCTAAATACCAGAAAACACCCCAAAAGTCAATATAATCTATTAAAATATAAATGACATTAAACACCTAAATACCACCTAAATGACCTACAATTCCATAAACAACCCTAAAATACCCTAAAACCCATAGAAGGTTATAAAAGCCCCCTTTAAGACCCTAAATTCATTAAAAATCCAAAAAAACCCCTAAAAACACCCAAAACCCAAAATAATCTTAAACTAACCCTAAAACCCATAAAAAATTAAAAACCATTAGAATACTAAAAAACCATAAAAAATGAAAAACACTTTGAACCCCTAAAACCCATGAAAACCCCTAAAACCTTCCATCCATAAAAATCCTTTTAAAACCCTAAAAACATTAAATATATAAATCCAAAAAAACGATAACACCAAAAAACCTATAAACCCCAAAAACCCCCAAAAACCATAAAAATCTAGGAAAACCCTAAAAATCCTAAAATACCTAATAAGTATAGGAATCCATAATAAAACCCATAAAATACCAAAACCCAAAAAACTATTAAAAACCATTAAAATTCAAAAATCACTAAAATCCAAAAATTCCAAAAAAACATAAAAAACAAAAAAGACCAATAACTTGCCCTCGTCTAAAACCCTAAAAGACCATAAATCCACTAAAAAGTATATAACCCATAATGGATAAAAAATAAAACAACCTAAAGTTATATAAAAACCTTTACATACCGAAAGGAAGAGGGAAACCGTAAAAACCCTTAGAGACCATAAAATCCCTAAAATCCCAAAACCCCCTAAAACCCAAGAAGTCCCTAAAAACCATAAAATATCCTAAAATAATAAAAAACCCCTAAAGACCCTAAAGACACCAAAACACCTAAAAATTATAAAAACCCCAATAACCCAAAAGAAAACCCAAAACCCAAAAAAATCAAAAGACCCTAATAACCCCCATAAACCTAAAAAATCATTAAAAACATTTAATCCCTTAAAAATACCAATATCTCAATAAAATAAAAAAACAATAAAATCCATTAAAAACACTAATAAATTTTTAAAAACCATAAAACCACTAAAAACCATAAATCCCCTAAAACACTAAAAATCCTAAAAACCCCTACAACCCAAAAAAATTAAATAAACCTTAAAAACACCAAAAAACACTAAAATCTTATAATATCCCTAGAAACTATAAAACCCTAAAACCCTTAAATCCATGAACCCCTAAATCCACTAAAATCATAAAAAACATGTCAAATCCATTAAACCCTAAATTCCCTAAAACCCACTAAAAACACTAAAAACCCTAAATCCCAGAAAAAATAAAAAACCTTAAACAACTAATTACTATAAAAACTATTAAAATACTAAAAAATATTGAATCCCCAAAATAAAATAATACCCATAAACCCATAAAAACCCAAAAAACCTAAAAAGAATTTACCCCTAAATATCATTAAGACCCACAAAAATAGAAAAAAACCCAAAACCCAAAATAACCTAAAAACCCCCAGAAAAGACCAAAAATCCTAAATATCGTTAAAAAATATAAATGCACTAAAAACACGTAAAACCCCAAAAATCCACAAAACCATAAAAAATATAATAACTCTAAAAACCCTAAAAACAATTAAACCCATAAATTACCCTAAAAACCATAACACTCTTAAAAACCATAAAACCCCTAAAAATCCCATAAAACCATAAAAAATCAAACCTCTAAAAACCACTACAAAACCCTAAAACCCCTAAAAGGCCCTAATCTCAATATAACCCCAAAACCTGAAAACCAAAAAAAAACTATAAAAAATCTAACACCATAAAATACACTAAAAATATTAAAACACTAAAAGAATGTAAAAAACCCAAAACCCTTATAAAATCCTTAAAAAACCTAAAACCACTAAAAATACATAAAAATGTAAAACCCCTAGAAAACTATAAAAACTATAGAAAACATAAAAACCCCTAAAAGACCCAAAAAACACTAAAAACCTTAAATGAACTTAAATCATGAAAAATCCATAAAATGCTAAAACCCCCTAAAACACCATAAACCCTATAAAATCCCAAAAAAAGACCATTAAACTCTAAAACCTATATAAAACCTCGTTATACTGCTACAAAGCCCCCCAAAACCCAAAAAACATATTTATTATCACAAAATATCTAATAAACTCTACACAGACTAAACTAACCTACAAACCCCAAAAAACATAAGAATCTAAAACCCCTAAAACGCCATAAAATGCCCTGAAATCCCTATTCACCCCTAAAAACTGAAAAAAAAACTATAAAACCCTTAAACCCCATATGAATCCCCTAAAAACTCGAACAACCCCTAAAAACATCAAATATACCTAAAACTATATTAAATTCTAAAAGAAATCTTAAAATTACTGAAAACCCAAAAAACCTGAAAACCCCAAAAATACTCCAAAAACCACAAAACCCAAAAGTAACATTAAAATTATTCTTAAATGACCAATAAAACCCTAAAACATTAATATAATCCTAAAAATTTATATAAACCTCCATAATAAGACAAAATTAAACTAAAATCACTATAAAAATATGTTCAACAAAAAATCCATACCCTAAACGGAACATAAAATCCTAAAAACCCTAAAAATCCCTAACATTCCCAAAATTAATTAAAATAACCTAAAACCCCTTAAAACTGTTAAAACCCTATGAAACAATAAAACACGTAAAATAACATTAAATAATCTAAAATTATCCTCTAAAACCATAAACACATAGGATACATAAAACCTAAAATTAACCGTAAAGGTCATTAAAATCCTTAAAAACCATAAAAACCCTTAAACCCATAAAAACACTAAAAACCCTAAAATGATATTAGAACCCTAATTTTTTTATAACCCACTAAAACCACCTAAAACCCTAGTAGAACCTATGTAACACCTCATGATTCCATTGTACTCTTCCCTTTGAATAATACAGTAGCGTGTGTTGTACGCAACTTCGAGTACTTACACACATCACAACCAATCAAACTAGCCATTATGAATAGTAATACCCACTTTATGAAATTTTATAAATTTTATCTTTGAAAATGGTCTTCATTTTTAGATTCTGAATATCGAAATTAGAATTGGGTGAATTTTTGGTATTTTTCTGAAAACATTCAATTTTTAATGAATAGTGAAAAAACACTGAGTTATAGTTTAAAACCGAATTTTTATTTATATAATTATTTATTTTATTTAAATTTAACTATGGTAAAAATAGATACGTAATAAATATAAAAGTACAATGTAATTCAATGGAGTTAGTTTAGAATAATTTTAGATATATAAAAATTTTATTGAACTTTTCACCGTCTTTTACCCACCTCCTAGGAGAATTTGGAAATTCAGATAAAACATAATTTTACTACTTCTGTGAGTGGAATATAAAAAATTCAAGAGAAAAAGTTAATATAAAGTAGTAATATGTGGTTCAATAAGATAAAAATATTTTTTTATGAATAGTAACTATTTACTTTTATTTACTACTGTTAAAAGTAAATAGGGTAATTAGGGGTAAAAATGATATTAATATTACCTTAACACATGTAATATTCTATTGGACAAGTGTATTTCGAAAAAAAACATTAGGAATAAAATATTATCATTTAGGTCCACTTGGATGAGATTTGGACATTTATTATTATTTAATTCAAAGAAGAGTTAAAAAAGTTAAAATCAAAGTTTATTAACAATAACATTTTTAATATAGGGTTATCAATAAGATAAATTCTATTATAAAGATTCATTAAAAAGATAAAAATATTTCCTACATAATGTTATTTTATTTATAACTTTTAGAAATTAAATAATTTAATTTATTTATGACACAATGGTGTTGCAGTAATTACCTAATTAATAAAATATTAAAATAATTGATAATATACATACCAAAATAAATGTAATTTTAGAATTTTTATGAATTAAACTAATTATATATGTTAAAATGACATGTTATTATTGATTTAATTATGTTTTTTTGAAGAAATAATGCTGTTATGGTTTTCAAAAAAATAAAATACCTAATAGTGCCAAAATTGTCATAAAAGAGTTTTTAAAACAAATATTATATTGTTAATTGATATTCAATTCCTAAAAATCTAAGGATCCGGAAGAAGACTTATATAATGATATCTGTATCATTAATGTACCACTTGGGGTTCTCTTGGATGTTTATTGTATGTTTATTAACTATATAATATAAAAATTAAAATTGACATGGTAAATGTGAAACTAATTAACTAAGAGTTAAAACTAAAAAATAAGGTTAATATAGTGACCCAAACCTGTCTAAAACCTATTGGTTGGGTGTTTTTCGACCCATCCCCACATTAAACTTTAAATAATCCACTTTGTAGCCATTATAAATTGAATATGAATTTATTATAAAATAATATTTCTAGCTTTTCCAACGGTGCCCATCACCACTCTTATAAATGGGAACTCCCTCTTCTCTCATATTAATACCCTCAAATCCTTTTGGCTCGGCCAACCCCTACCCAAATATTATATCAACTTCTATCACATAAACATATAGGCCTAATTTTGATCAGAAACGCAACCTAGGGAGCCCTTTTGATCGAATCAAAAGGGAGAACCCGATGAAGAGGTAATGTTTTCACCACCCTCTTTCAAGTTCCTTTATTCTTCAACTTCTTCTTTAGTTGTTATTTACATTATAAAATAATAACTCCAATATCTTCTATATATTTTGATGTTATTATAAATATGGTACAACCATATTCAGTATTATATCCATCATTTGAATGACATGTCACCATACATGTGTACGTACGGCTTACCGTCTCCACATCGTGGTGTACTTGTTATTCAAACCATTAATATTTTGATGGGTATGATAATGATATGTAAATGATGTAAATGATAAATATAACATGATAATGATTCTGTATATATGATATAACATCCAATTATATATTATTTTAATATCAAAGAATGATATTGTCGCTCGTGCGTACGTACATACAATCATCTCCACGAACGCGATGAGATTAATTCCTCATCGTATCAATGCAAGTCTAATTCTCATTTGATGATTACAAATAATTTTTAGAGACATGATATCATTCTAGATATGAGTAATATATATCCCATCCATAACAAATATGGTTCACATAACAAAGAATATAAATTAAAACGAATCTGTTAACACCCCAAACGATGTTAATACTAAGATATTATTAACAAATCAATGTTAAAAGATCATATATGATATCATGTTAATGTATATGAATATTTTATAATTTAGTAAAAATTATTTCTCCATTATACAGGAGGTTAACCTACCCTCAACCAAGGAAAATTACAAGGTAAGGGTTTATTTCACAATCTTTTCATTATCCGAGGTTGTTTATACATAATTATCTACTGGGACCTTTTAATCATCCACATCCATGTTTCTTAAAAATGTATTTCAAATCATTCTTACTATTTTAAAAAATATGGGTTAATGTCATTTATAACCTTGTTGAATTTTCATACGAATTTTATAAAAGAATATTTCTGTTGTTTTCCAAACAAGGTCCTTTTTAACCTTTTCGACAGAATTAAGGTAAGAATGTTTTTTAAATTATACAGCGGGTGCGGATGTTTTCCACCCTTATAAAATTGTCGAAGCTTCCCTTACAATCTTATAAGAATATTTTCAATGTAAATGTTTTCTTTTATAATTATGTGACATTTAAATGATTTCAAAGAAAGAGATATTTCTCTCAAACAATTTTGATTTCATCTAGGTCAACATTCTTTGATAGATTTTAAGATTATTTGAAGTTAATTTATTATGATACAAAACATCCATATTGTATTGAAGGTTTTGTGATATGTTTGACTGTGGAGGTGTTATTTTTATACCATTCATGGTTTATTGAGAAATTATTGACCTTTCGTATATAGTTTTAATACAAATGTTTATGTTATGTTTAAACGTATTCATATGAGGAATGCATTGGACTTAATAAGTGACAGGTGGAACCCGGTATAGCTCCTCGATGCATCGGTATGTCTCATGAGAAAAACTAGTGTCTTGGATCAAGGCCTTGAAAAAATCATATTTTTAGTCTTTCCACAAGGACTTGACAATGTGGTAATGATAGTCTAGCATTATTCATTCCATCATTATGAAAGTGGTTATTGATATTGCATGTGATTATTAGACTAGTAGATTATCCATGTGAATAAGTATAAGTCATTATTTCATTTTATCTTTTCCACATTATTCTGAAGTTAATGTTTAAAAGGCTTTTGTTTTAGTTATACATTTCCTTAAATGTTTATGTTTATTTATGAATGTTTCTGCTACATTGTTATCCTTACTGGTCATTTGAGCTCACCCCTTTCTATGTTTTTTTTTCCAGGATGTAAAAAAAGTATTTTACAAATGACATGCAGGGATAGTATAAGGGGATATGAGTGTGGAGACAAGATGTTTTTGTAGTTTTCACTTTATGATATAAATGTAAACATTATGAGTGTATCTATTGAATCCAAGGATACTAAAAAAATCGGTCTTTAGAGACTTGATCATTTGGGATCATGCCAATGATATGTAATAAGGCACTGACTCTGGGTAACTGGGGTCAGGGTGTTACAGTTAGTATCAGAGAATGTTTAGTACAAACCATTGGAGATAGATTTAGATAAACTCCGATTAGATAACATAGACCTAAGATGGAATTTTAGGATTATCATAGAAGAACTTCCAAGAATTTTGGTATTGTAGAGTTCTTGTGAGTTTTCCGAGCAATACATCCCTATCTGGATATGAACAGGTAGAGGCGTATCTGACGTAGATGTACCTTGGGGTAAAACCCGAAAACAATTCTTTGAGCTTGACTCGAACGGGAAGTGGTGCAGGACAACGGGACTTGCTACACTCTTGGTTACAACACTCCCGGGGGATATGCTTAGGGTAATTCCCATTTTCTTTACAAACCATTATGAAGGGTTTATGATTATATACTTCCGCAAGGAAAACAATTTTTATTGATTATGGAATATATTCATAAATCGTTCAATTTATGTTAAGTGTTTTTCTAGTATGGAATTATGTATTTTGATTCATAAACTGATCTAGTTTATGCCATTGATTAGAAATGGAACCTAGTGGAAAAAATGATAAACTTATCAATGCACACACTCCATGTAGGGATTTCCCTCCTGCTCAAGATAATTATAGTAGAGCGGTTGATGCAATTGGTGTTGATCAGCTAATCACCATACTGAGACAACTCACTCAGGTTATGAATAATAACCTTACCCATATAGAGCACCCTGATCTGTAGCATGGAGGATCAATTTTAGACCGCTTCATGTGGAAACAACGTCCAAAATTCATTGGGAGTACAAATCCCTTAGTATCTGAGCAATGGATAAATCCCTTTGATAAAATATTCCATTACTTGGTAGTAGTGAAAGGGAAAAAGTTATCATGGAAATTTATCACCTCACTAGAGATGTTGATCAATGGTGGTCATTGATTCAAAACACAAAGGAAGATGATGATGTATCAAATATGGAATGGAGGGAGTTCAAAGAGATTTTCTTAGAAAAATACTTTTCTCATGACCATCGAGCAGATATGGAAAGGCAATTTCTGAGTCTGAGACAAAATGAGGATGAGAATGCCACACAGTATGTGGCTAGCTTTACTAGGTTAGAAATTTATGCTGGATATTATATACGTAACCAAATAAGTAAGATGGATCGTTTCTTTGATGGGTTAAAACCATTTCTTCATCGAGCATTAGTTTCACAATTCTTCTCGTTGTACGAAGATATTGTATCATGTGCTATCAAGAAATAAAAATAATTCTCTAAGTCTTATGACTTTAAAGCAAAGAAAGAGAAGAAGATATCTCTTAATCAATCTGGAAATGGAAATAAGCGAAAGAACGGAAAAGTTGAATATCCATCCTACAGTAAATGTGGGAAGAAACACCATGGTACTTTCTTAAAAGGAATGCGAGTCTATTACAAGTGTGGTGAAAATGCCACCAAGCTCGTGATTGCAAGGGGACAAAGGAGGCTATTGATGTCCAATGATACAATTACAGGGAGATGGGACATTATGCAAATGAATGACCTAAGCGTTAGTGGAAATTATCTCAAAAAAGGCCAAGGGATCAAGGCCAAGATTATGCTATCACTACTACTGAGGTAGAATCTCCGAAAGACATGGTGGCAGGTAATTTAATGGTTTCCTCAAGTTTATCCAATGCTTTATTTGATTCTATATCATCACATTGTTTCATATCTTCCCAGTTTTATATGAAAATTAGATATTTCCAATTTTATTTAACAAGAGATTTGTCAGTAAAAACTCCTAAGGGAAGTATCATTGCTACAATTTTTGTGAATCAGTCGCCATTAGAGCCTATAAATGTTCTTTATCAGATGATATCATCGTCATACCCATGATTTAATTTGATGTTATCCTCGGTATGGAATGGATTTCGGACAGAGATGCGAAGATTTATTGTAAGAAGAAGGAGGTTATGATTTTTTATTATGATGATAAGGAACACCTTATCTTTTGAGCAGAATCATCACCACCTAATTCTTATCTAGATCCACCCCCAGTAGCTCAACTAAATTCAATTATTGGGGAGTAAGAGAATGAAATAACTGTGGGTGTGGAAAGGAATGTTCTAATAAAGGATGTACCTATAGTGAGAGAATATGTTGATGTGTTTCCTTAATATTTACCTGGAAATCCTCCAGAACGAGAAATTGAGTTTTCCATTTATTTAATTCCTGGTTCAAGGCCTATATTAAAGACCCCTTATAGAATGGATACTGTGAAATTAGTTGAACTAATGAAACAATAGGATGAATTGAGTAATAAGGTATTTATTCTCCCTAGTGTTTCTCTATGGGGAGCCCCTGTCATTTTTGTTATGAAAAAAGATGGATCTATGAGGTTGTGCATTGACTATCGGGAGATCAATGCTATAAAAATAATAAACAAGTATCCCCTAACTCACATTGATGGTTTATTTGACTAATTTCATGGAGATCAATAATTTTCAAAGATTGTCCTTCGATCTGGATACCATCAGTTGAGTGTGAAGAAATAAGACATTCTGAAGACAGCATTTTGATCCAGGTACGGGCATTATGAGTTTACAGTAATGCCTTTTGGGATGACTAATGACCCCTCTATATTCATGGATCTAATTAAAAGAGTTTTCAAGTAATATCTTGATGATTTTGTGGTGCTATTTATTGATGATTTCTTGGTATATTACAAAATCTATGAAGATCATGAAAATCACTTGCTCATTATCCTGAATACTCTCAGAAGACATGAATTATATGGGATGTTTAGCAAGTGTGAATTATGGAATCATGAGATTTATTTTCTGGGACATATTGTCTCTAAGGATTGAATCTCTATTGATACATCTAAGACAAGAGAAATCCAAGAATGGCCATCACCAATGAGTATAACCGAGGTACGCAGTTTTATTGGTTTAGCAGGTTACTATCGACGTTTCGTCCAGAATTTCTCTCAGCTGGATAACCCATTAACAAAGATCACACGTAAAGGGGATAAATTTGTATGGAAAAAATAGTGTGAAGAATTTTTTTAAGAACTGAAGAGATTATTAGTCATTTCCCCTATATTGACTCTACCATCAGGGAATGATGGGTTAGTTATTTATAGTGATGCATTGAATAATGGACTTGGTTGTGTCCTTATGCAGAATGATAGAATTTTTTCCTATTCACCATGACAGCTGAAAATTCATGAGAAAAACTATCATACTCATAATCTTGAGTTAGATGCTATAATATTTTCATTGAAGATATGGAGACATTATCTCTATGGTGTAAAATGTGAGATTTATACTAATCACCAGAGTTTGAAGTATATTTTCTCAGAGAAATAACTCAAAATGAGGAAAAGGAGATGTCCTGGACTACTCATGGATTATGATTTCACTATACACTACCACCTGAGGAAAGAAAATAAGGTGGTAGATGCATTGAGTAGAAAAGATCATGGAGTTTTGAACAAGATGAGAATTGAAAGGGATCCTATTTTCATGGATCTAGTAAAGATGGATATGGGAATCACCATGGAAGGCGAAACATCAATACTTTTTCAAATGATTACCAAACCATCTTTTCTAGAATGGATAATGATTTCTCAGACTAATGATGAAGAGTCTCAAAAGAAGATTAAAGCTATTAATAATGGGAGATTGAGTGACATTGTAGATGTGTATGGAATTTTTGAAATTTGGGAAGAGACTTTGTGTCCCTGATATACCCGATCTAAAAATAGAGTTGTTGGATGATTCACATAGTTCCAATTTCTCTATACACCCTGGGAGCACCAAAATGTATAGAGATTTGAAAGAACATTTTTGGTGGGACAACATGAAGAGGGAGATTGCTGATTTTGTGTCAAGATGTATGGTTTTTCAACAAGTGAAAGCTGTAAGGCAACAACCTAGTGTATTATTGCAACCTCTTCCCATACATGAGTGTAAATGGGATAATATCACGATGGACTTTGTCATGGGACTACCAAAGACTCCTAGAAGGAATGATCCATTATGGGTCATTTTTGGTCATCTTACCAAATCAGCACATTTTCTTGATATAAGGGATGATTTAACACTTGAACATCTAGAAAGACTATATATTAATGAAGTTGCGAGGCTTCATGGAGTACACCTATCAATTGTTTCTTATTGTGATCCCCATTTTACATCAAGATTATGGAAGATTCTTTAGAATGCCTTGGATACTGAACTTCGTTTGAGCACTGCTTACCACACTCAAACAGATGGAAAATCAGAACGGACTATTCAAACCTTAGAAGTCATGTTTAGATCTTGATCACTTGACTTTCATGGTATGTGGGATCAATATTTACCTATGGTTGAATTTTCCTATAATAATAGCTTCCATTCGAGTATTCCAATGGCACCATATGAAGAATTATACAGAAATAGATGTCGCACACCAACCTGTTGGGATGACGTTGGTGAAATAAAACTTTTAGGCCCAAAACTGGGGGAGGAAATGATGGAAAAGGTGAAGGTAATCCAAAACCATATCCATGCAGCTCAAAGTAGGCAGAAGAGCTATGCTAACAACTAAAGGAAGGATTTGGAATTTCAGATAAGAGATCATGTTTTCTTGAAGTTATCCCCATGGAAGGGAGTTATACGTTTCGGTAAGAAGGGAAAATTGAGTCCCAAGTACATCAGAACATTTGAAATTCTAGAACTAATTGGGGTTGTAGCTTACCGTTTAGCAATGTCGCCATGTCTCTCCAAAGTTCACGATGTGTTCCACGTATCACTGTTGAGAAAATACATTCTTGACCCAACGCATGTACTTATGAGAAATTATAACTAGAACCTGATCTGTCTTATTACAAAGAGCCCATTAGGATACTTTATACTAGAGAGAAAGTGTTGAGAAACCAGACGACTCTTCTGGTAAAACTTCTACTGAGAAACCATAAGATGGAAGAGGCAACATGGGAACCTGAGGAACATATGATGAAGAAAAACCCATTACTTTTCATGCGGTAGTATTTTAGAAATTTCAAGTATGAAATTATTTGAAGGAGGGGAGAATTCAACACCACAAGATTCCACATTACGCTTCCCTTTGAATAATACAATAGCGTGTGTTGTACGCAACTTCGAGTTCTAACACACACCACAACCAGTCAAACAAGCTGGTATTAATAGTAATACCCACTTTTTGACATTTTATAAATTTTATCGTTCAAAATGGACTTCATTTTTGGATTTGGAATATCGAAATTTGCATAGGGTGAGTTTTTGGTATTTTTATAAAAACATTCAATTTTTAATGAATACTGAAAAAACACTAAGTTATAGTTTAAAACTGAATTTTTTTTTAAATAATTAATTATTTTATTTAAATTTAATTATGGTCAAAATAGATACATAAATACATGTATATGTTCAATGTAATTCATTGGAGTTAGTTTAGAATAACTTTAGATATATAAATTTTTTTTGAACTTTTCACCGTCTTTTACCCACCTCCAAGGAGAATTTGGAAATTCTCATAAAATATAATTTTACTGCTTCTATGAGTGGAATTTAGAAAATACGAGAGACGTGGTTAATATCAGGGGGTAAAATGTGGTTCAATAAGATAAAAATAAGTTTTCTTGAATAGTAACTTTTTACTTTTATTTACCATGGTTAAAAGTAAATAGGGTAATTAAGGGTAACAATGATATTAATGTTACCCTTACACGTGTCCTAATTTAATTGGACAAGTGTATATCAACGAAAAGAAACCTTAGGAATAAAATATTATCATTTATGTCCACTTGTATTAGATTATAACATTTATTATCATTTAATTCAAAGAAGAGTTAAAATAGTTAAAGCCAATGTTTATTAACTAAAACATTTTTAATATAGGGTTATACATAAGAAAAATTCGTTTATAAATATTCATTAGAAATATAAGACATTTTCCTAAATAGTGGTATTTTATTTTTAATTTTTAAAAATTAAATAACATAATCTATTTATGACACAATGGTATTGCAGTAATTACCTAATTAATGAAATATTAAAATACTTGATAATATAAATACCCAAATAAATGTAATTTGAGACTTTTTATGAATTAAACAAATTTTATATGTTAATAAGACATGTTAGTATTGATTTAATTATGTTTTTTCGAAGTAATCATGCTGTTATTTGTTTCACAAAAATCAAATACCAACTAGTGTCAAAATTGACATAAAAGAGTTTTTAAAACAAATATTATATTATTAATTGATATTAAATTCCTAAAAAACTAAGGATCGACCAAGAGGATTATATAATGATAGGTTTATCATTAATGTATCACTTGGGGGTCTCTTTGAAGTTTATAGTATGTTTATTAACTATATAATATAAAAATACAAACAGACATGGTAAATGTGAAACTAATTAACTAAGAGTTAAAACTAAATGATAAGGTTAATATAGTGTCAAAAACCTGTCTAAAACTTATTGGTTGGGTTTTTTAGACCCATCCCGACCATAACCTTTAAATAATCCACTTTTTAGATTTTTTAATCCAAATTTAAATTTATTATAAAATAATATTTCTAGCTTTTCTAAAGGTTCCCCTCTCCCCTCTTTTAAAAGGGTACTCCCTCTTCCCTCAAATTAATACCATCAAAGCCTTTGGGATAGGCCAAAACCTGACCAATTATTCTCTGAACATCCATCAATTCAACTTAGAGGCCTTATTTTGATCATAAATACAACATAAGGATCCATTTTGATCAAATCAAAAGGAAGAACTCGAAGAAGAGGAAATGTTTTCACCTCCCTCTTTCAAGTTCCTTTCTTCTTCAACTTCTTCTTTATTTTTTATTTACATTATAAAATAATAACTCTAGTATATTCTATATACTATGATGTTATTATAAATATGTTACAACCATATTCTGTTTTCTATCCATCCTTTGAATTACATGTCACCATACGTGCATACATACGACTTACCCTCTCCACGTAGTGGTGTAATTGTTATTCAAATAATTATTATTTGGATGGGAATGATAATGATTTGTAATAGATGTAAATAATAAATATAACTTTATAATGATTCTGTATATATGATATACCATCCAATTATATATTATTTTAATATCAAAAAATGATATTGTCGCTCGTGCATACGTAAGGACTACCGTCTCCACGAACGCGACGAGATTAATTTCCCATCATATCCATGCACGTCTAATTCTAATTTGATGATTAAAAATAATTTTTAGAGACATGATATCATTCTGGATATGAATAATATACATACTATCCATAACAAATATGGCTCACATAACAAAGAATTGAAATTAAAACGAATCTGTTAACACCCAAAATGATGTTAATACTAAGATATTATTAACAAATAAATGTTAAAAGATCATATATGATATCATATTAATGTATATGATTTTTGTAGAATTTAATAACAATTATTTTACCATTATAAAGGAGGTTTAAATACCCTCAACCAAGGAAAATTACAAGGTATGTTTATATTTCAAATCTCTTTTTCGGAGGTTGTATATACGTAATTATCTACTGGGACCTCTTTATCATCGACATCCAAGTTTATTAAAAATGTATTTCAAATAATTATTACTATTTTACAAACTATGGATTAATTTTATTTACACTCTTGTTGAATTTTTATACGAAGATTATAAAGGAATATTTTTGTCGTTTTCCAAACAAGGTCATTTTTAACCATTACGACAGAATTAAGGTAAGAATATTTTTTTTAACTTACACGGCGGGTGCAGCTATTGTCCACCGTTATAAAATTTTAGAATAATCCCTTACAAAATTATAAGAATATTTTCAAGTTAAATGTTTTCTTTTATAAATATTTCACTTTTAAATGATTTCAAAAAAAGAGATATTTCTCTCAAATAGTTTATATTTCATCTATGTCAACATCCTTTGATGGATTTTAAGCTTATTTGAAGTTTATTTATTATGATAAAAAACTTCCATATTGTATTGAAGGTTTTGTGATATGTTTGACTGTGGATGTGTTATTTTTATACCATTCATGGTTTCTGAGAAAGTATTGTCATTTCGTATTCTAGTTTTAATATGAATGTTTAGTTATGTTTATACCTATTCATATGAGGAATGCATTGGACTTAATAAGTGAAGGGTGGATCCCGCTATAGCTCCTCGATGCATCGGTAGGTCTCATGAGACAAACTAGTGTCTTGGCACAAGGCCTTGACAGAATCTTATTTGTAGTCTTGGCACAAGGCCTTTACTATGTGGTTATGAAAGTCTAGAATTATGCATTCCATCATTATGAAATTGGTTATTGATATTGCATTTGATTATTCGACTAGTAGAATATCCATCTGAAAAAGTAAATGGAATTATTTGATTTTATCTTTTCCATATTATGCTGATGTTCAAGTTTTAAAGGATTTTGTTTCTGTTATACACTATCTTAAATGTTCATGTTTATTTATGAAAGTTTCTGCTATATTGTTATCCTTACTGGGAATTTGAGGTAACCCCTTTCTATGTTTTATTTTTCCCAGGATGTGAAGAAGTATTTTATGAATGACCAACAGGGATAGTATAAGGGGATATGAGTGTGGAGACAAGATTTTGCTGTAGTTTTCACTTTATTATGTAAATGTATGCTTTATGAATGTATCTAGTGATTACAAGTCTTTTAAACTAATCGGTATTTCGAGACTTGATCTTTTGTGACCATGCCAATGTTATGTAATAATTCACCGACTCTAGGTAACTGGGGCTGGGTGTTACAACCTAGGACCATTAAAACCCCTCTAAAAACCTTAAAAACTATAATAATACCTTAGAACCTTATAAATCACTAGAACCCCTAAAAATACATAAAACCCTTGAAAACCCAAAAAGGCCATAAACCCCCTAAAATCACAAAACACCCTAAAACCCTAAAAGTACCTACAGACCCAATGTCACCTATAAATACCCTAAAACCCTAAAACCCGTAATCCCACTAAAATTTATAAAAAACCCTAAAATCCATATACCCTAAAAATTTCTAAAAACTCATAAACCACTTAAAACCCTAAAAAACCAAAAACCCATAAAAAATCTAAAATCACAGAATACCCACAAAAGGCCACCAAAAACAATAATAACCCCTAAAAATAATAAAATCACTAAAACCCCTAAAAATCCCTTTAAATATATATAAGTCCTAAAACCCCAAAAAACACCACAAACCCCTGAAAACCCTATGGAAAACCTATAAACCACAAACAAATCCTAGAAACCCAAACCCCTAAACCAAAAAAATACATTAAAACACAAAAATAGACCTAAACCCACTTATAACCCATAAAAATACAAAACAACTTTTAAAACCTAAAACAGTAAACCACTAAAACCATAATACACCAACAAATCCTAAAAACCCCAAAAACCCTAAATAAGATGGAGCAAGGAGGGATACCAAGAGATCATGAGGATCGTGCTCTACCACAGCCTATGATTTCCCATATTGATAATATTGATGATATGACTTCTGTTTTTATAGTTTTGGAGGGGAATACAGAGCTTTTCCATCTATGTAAACCTACAATTTCAAAGCCTGATGGTCCTCATGATGCCACCAAGGCATTAGATCTGATGTTAAACTTTAAGGAGGTGGTGAGAAAAATGGAATTTCTTACTTTCATCAGTTTTGGTGTTCCTTCCCCTGGTTGTGTGATTATGAAATGGTGTGTGTGGCTCATGTATCTACAAATTGTGAGGCAATGGATGAGATAATCATCTTTTGCTGATATTCCTTCATTGAAAGATTTTTTACCCCAAAATGGGAGAATCTATAGAGATTTGGTGATCTCAACGAGCGAATTGCAGAGATTTTGGGGCTATAGAGATTGGAAGACGATGGCCATGGGAAGGGGTTACTACCATATAGTCTTCCACTTGGATGATTAGAAACGGAGGGTCTAGAGATTTGGATCACTTAACCTTTAGCAAGTTTTCATTCGGATTTAGGGTTTGGGTATGACTTTTGATCCCTCTAGTGTGAAAAAAACCGTGACGTAGTTATATGCATCTATATATCCAAGTTTAATTGGATCTAATTTCACCCCCAAATCCTTTGGGACATTACATCCTTTGTTGGATTCCACATAAGTATTGATAAGAAGATAGAAAACCCATGATATTGGCATTATTCTAGTGGCCTTATTGATGCTGATATGGTAACAACCCTGGTTGATGAGGTACTTCTAAATACTCTTGAGGATAGTCTTACCATGGAAATTAAATATGATATAAGAAATAAATTTGGTCTTAACTGATATTTCATTGATCAGATTCTGTTATAATTCATAAGAATGAAGACTTCCCCATTCTATAATGTATAGGTGCCTGATGCGAGCCTATGTAGGATGAAACATGGAAAAAGTAATGGTATGGTTAATGAAAGCTCTAACGTTGTTGAAGCCCCACACAAAATGCCCCCACTTCCTATTTGGATGTAGATAGTAGAATTGAGGGAAGTATCCCAGAACCCTCAAATAAGAATTAAAATGTTAAAACTCCATCCCTAGCCTCTTCTGTGGCTTCCCCAACTACTAACCTGCTTAGGCCATTTAGCATTCCCCAAGACCCTACAGATTACCCCTCACCTATTGGCCTACCCGGTGCTGATGAAGTGGGAGGAACATATTTTCAAGAAACACCCCCTCACATGTGAGGAGCTACTTATCATGATAGTGATCCTATCTAGCTTGATGTTGTTACCTCTCATGATACCACACATATTGTGGATCATTAGGGCCTGAACACTGAGGCATCGCCCAGAGACATTGCTGTCCAGGAAACTACTACATCAGTTCATGTTGTTGCACCACCAGCTCCATATATTACTACTTCCCCCATCAGAAATAATTAGTGGAATGTCATTTATTAATCCACTAATGTTGTGGAAAAGGAATCTTAGGTCAACCTCAAGAAATATTGCACACTTGGCCGTGCATTAGAGTCACCTTCATGCTCTCTAGGAAAAGAAGATAAATCTATCCATCCTAGGAAATAACTGATCACATCTAAATAATAAACTATAAAGTGTTTGAGTGTTTTTTCTTTAAAATTTGTGCCTTTAGTCAAATATGTGATTAGGAAGTTATAAGGGCTTCATTAAATGAGGGATATGTTCTTTGAATAGATTCACCCCACTCAATGACAATTTTTTGTATTATGATGTCGAGGACCAACTTCCTGAGGCTGGTGATCAGATGGAGGACACTGCTGGTTCTAAACTAATTGAGGATCAGCCTCTAGATAATGGTGATTTTTATCAGATTGAGGAATCCACTTGCTCCAATCCTAATAATAATCATGTGGGTAGGCCTAAAAATAATAGGAATAAGTGAATAGGGAATGTAATCAGCGTCCCCCTGAACTTGATGAAAATAAATTTCCTCATTCTAGGGGATGTTCATCTTTATATTAATGATGATCATGTCCTCGAATTTCCAAGGGATTGGGAATTCTTCCATATCCTAATCCCTTAGGCATTTTATCCTCTCCAACTGGCCAATGCTTTTTGGTATAGTTTGAACTGATGATGTTTTTCAAAAAAATATAAGGGATTTAATTATTCCAGTCGTGGACATTCCACTGTATCTCACAATATAAATGGGAGTTTCCCGAAATCCTTAGGGGTTCTAAATCATGATGACATTAATGTTATTTCATTTGACATGGGATCTAAAATTATCTCTCTCAAAATATTGTTTTAGGATGATACTTTAAATATATATTTGGTGTTTTCATCCTTCTTGTACACTAGTAGAAGGCCCCTCTGGTGGAAGATTAATCAATTAAATGATCTCATTGATCAAAACATTACTTTTATTGGAGAATTTAATACTATCTTGAGACCAGATGAAAAGATCGGTCCAAACTTCTCCCAAACTACTCCAGATGAATTTTCTCAATGTCAGGATAAATTCAATATCATATAAGTTCCTATATATGAAGCCCATTTCACATGAGGAAGGTTTACCATAAATTGAATACATGAAAATAATCCTAATAGTTGTTTTTATCAGATCGGTGATAGGACCATCCTTAATGATGTCTCTAGGTTTACTCTTCCTAATATTAACTCGGATCATAACCCCCGTGTTTTCTATCTCAAGAAGGGGTTCATTTAGTCAGCCTATATTCCCTTTAAATTGAATAATGCATGGATCACCATTCATAGCTACAGGGAAGTGGTTACCAATGGATTGAATTGCACCTTCCATGGAAGACATCACTTTATTTTGGAATCCAAACTCAAGAATATCCCATGGATTTTGAAAGAGTGGAGCGAGAAGACATTATCCATGATTGATGAGGATATTAAGGCTATTGAATTCTTAATTACAAGGTACCAAATTACCGATCAGAAGCTGCACATGCCTTCTCAGGAGAAGCATTAGCTATAGTCTATGTTGAAAGGCATTTTATCCCATAAGGAGAGGCTCCCCAAAAACCAATGCAATGTTAATTGGAAAAAATAAGGGGATATTAATTCCAAATTCTTCAACCTTTTTCAAATGTAAAATAAGGATAAGAAAAACTGGAATTCCATCCATTTTATGGATTTTACATTCACATCTATAGAGGATATTTCTAATGTTGTGGTGGAGTATTTTAAGGCTTTCTATAATGATGATTATGTGGATTATTCTAAGACATTGTCTGACTCCATATTGTCAACTACTGATGAGAAGTAGAATAAATCCTTAATGGATGGTCCCTTTGAGGAGGAGGTTAGTGCTTCTTTGTTCCTTTGGAACATGAATAGTGTCGCAGGTCCAAATGGTATTATCAACACGTTTTTCATGTTATTTTGAGATATTATCCACATGTAGGTCACAAATGCAGTCAGAGAATTATTTCTCCCCAGTTCATTCATGCATAGAACTAACTACAACATTATTTCATTGATCCCAAAGAATAATGAAAATATTTACAATGGTTATTTTCTCCATGTTTCCATTGGGAATACCATTACCAAATTTTTCAATAAGATTCTTTTTGTCATGTTGGGGAATATTGTGTGAGATCATCACACATAATCAATTTGGTTTTGTTCATAGGATATGCATCGGAAACTGTCTCTTTAAATCCTATGAAGTAATTTGAAACCAATGGATGGAATTGAAGCATGTGGATTTTTCCATGAACCTGTACATTTGTAAGGCCTTTTACACAATCATTTGGAGCTCTATCTTCAACATCCATTGAAAATATGGTATCTCCATCACCTTCTTCAAACTAGTTACACTATTTTTAGTATTTTTAGCGTATCCATTCTTATCAATGGCTCCACAAAAGGGTTCTTTCAATTATCACATGTTGTTAGGAAGTGGGACCCACTATCAGGTATCATTTTTTAGATTACTGAAGAATATCTATATCGGTACATCATTGATCTTATGTAGGCTAGCCTATAAATACTGTTTATGGTAGGGAGAGACCTTCATGTACCCTCCCATCTTTTTTATGATAACAACATTATCCTTTTCAGGAAAGCCAACAAGAAAACACTGTCTTAAATCATAAAAATCTTCCATCATTATGAATATGTGGATGGGAAATCCATTATTTGAAATAAAGCCTCTGTCTTCTTTGGCTAAGGGGTGTCAATCTCCCGGAAACATCGCATTGCTAGGTCTCTTGGTGTGAAGAGGGGTTCACATTTGTTTATATGGGTGTACCTATTTTTTAGGTGAGTGTAATGAGCTACAATCTTGATAGTATATCAACCACAATCATGCATAAACTTTCCAGGTGGAAAGGTATGTGTTTATTTTAGGTGGGAAGGGTTTTCTTGATCAACTCTGTTATCACCTCCATGCTTTTTCATGATTTTTTGATCTATCGATGGCCATCTAATATTATTTAAATAATTCTGGATTAGATCTGTAACATAGCTTGTATGGGTTTAACTAGTGAAAGAAATCTAGTTTCTGTGGAATGGAAAGAATGCATTAATACTATTAATCTAAGGGCTAGGCATTAATTATTTATAGAGATTCAACGATGCTCTTTTTTTAAAGTTCAACTGGATCTTGTTCTACTCACAAGATGACGGAGTGGATTTTACTTACGAAAGGTTTACATAAAAACATTGTGATGGTTCCATGAGTTATATTCCTTCCTCTATCAGGTCAACTATTATATCCACTTATAAATATATGAAAACTAATTCAAAATGGGTGGTGTCAAAAAAATAGAACCTGAACTGGTGGTCCCACACCTGGCTCAAAAGGTCCCTATTTTATTTGGTTTCACCTCGTCTTTAATTGATAACCATGCCTATTGTTGTTCTTAATCAAAGAATTGAATAGTTTGATCAAGAAAATCCAAATTATATCATCCTTTATATTCATAGGTACTTGTTTATTGACCCCAAATTTTTTTTTCTGTAGACCAAATCTTAATGGGATGTTTAATATAATGGATTTTTATCGACATAAATGTACATGGGTAAATGATCCACCAACATGGATATCTAAATTTTTGAATCTATTTATTCTAGCATCAAATCATTTGTTGTTGTGGAACATTTGAAAAATATGTTTCCCCTCTAGGGTTAGCTCAATAAGACCAATTTCACCCTCATTTCATCTTTCTACTACTGTCTTCTGTCTGATGAAACTATTCATCACATCTTCATACAATGTACTCTCATCAGTGAGTTATGTACCTATATATATAATATTTTTGGCGTTCACATCAGCCTAAACAACCCATTTTTGATGTAACTCCCCGACTCCAATTACCCAGAGTTGGTGCATTATTAAATAACATTTTCATGATCTGAATAGATTATGTCTCGAAAGATCGATTAGTTTATTAGCCATGTATGTACTAGATACATACAGAAATTTTAAATTAGATCGTGAAATAAATAAAAACAACATTGTGTCCCATTTTAACACACTCTTATCCGTTGTCCTATCCCTACAGGTTAATCATAATATACTTATTCACATTCTGGGAAAAAACATAAGAAATGGGTGAGCTCTGATGCTCAGTAGGGATAACAATATATAGGGAACTATCATAAATAATCATAAAAATTTAAGGAAATCAATAAGACTAAAACACAATCCTTTTAAACATAAACTTAATAATTATGTGGCAAAGATAAATCTAATAATGAAATTTACTTATTCACATGGATATTCTACTAGTCGAATAATCACATGCAATATCAATATCTAATTTCATATTGAATGGATTCATAATTCCGTACATCATAACCAAATAGTCCAGGACTCTTACCAAGATTACAAATATGATTTTGTCAAGTTCTTGGGTAAAGACACTAGTTTGAATTGTGAGACCTATCGATGCATCGAGGAGCTATAGCAGACTCCACTTTTCACTTGCTATGTTCAATGCATTCCTCGTATGAAATGGTTGGAACATAATCTAAACATTCTTATTAAAACTAGCATATGAAATGTCAATATATTAATGAAAAACCATGAATGGTATAAAAATAGCACATCCAAAGTCTATAATACCTCATTTAATACAATATAAAAGACTATATTACAATAAATTAACCTCAATCGAGAATAATGAAGGTTATTTACATAGATGAAAATAATCATCAAAACTATTTCAGTGAAATATCACCCTTTTTCTTGAAAACATTTAATGGTCTCACTATTTATCAAGAATCTGTTTAAAATAAATTTTTAAATAAAAGTATCTCATAACACTTTGATACTTTTCAAAGGAACTTTAATTTTATAACATCAATGTCCAAATAAATTAATCTTTAAAATAATTTTAGAACATGGACATTAATGAGAAATATTTATAAGAATAAACCATTAAAGCATTTATAATGATATTTCAGTTAGAGTTCCTAACCAAATTAGAGATGCTTGAATACAAATAATTGAGTTAATGAAAACATTAAAATATCATTAGAATAAAGGTATTCAAGATTTACTATGTCAAATTATAGTATATACACCATATAAAAGATAATAGGCGCATAATAACAAAGAAGTCTCAATGGGATGTATGTTGAGATGAAATCCCTTATAAAGACCGTATCCCTAGTTTAAGGATAATTAAATTAAATAATTACGTGTGAAAAATATAAATACACTCAATATGATTGGATATTAAGGGTAAATTAGTCAGAGAACATTCACACATATTCTTGTACAAACAACACCAATGACTTGGATGTTTAACTCAATGAATAGAAATCAAGTTAAAATCACTCTTATCAAGATTATATCGATGACTTATGAATTAATAAATGGAGTGATTATGTGTATAAAAAGAATATCCCCACAAAAGGGAGTGGAAATAACTAAATAATTAAATAAATAGTGATTTCACACATAATCTTGGAGTAAAATAATCAATAATGTTTTCATAAAATAGAAAGAGTGGAAATTGAAATATAAAATTCCCTTACCGATTTGGTAACATACGAAACATACACCCTATGAAAGAAGGATCATAAAATGATGATGTAAATACCAATAAATTAAAGAATATTACACACATTAAAAGTGAGATGAAAACCCCTTATCTTGTACTTTTCCTTAGTATAGGGTTGTTTAAACTCATGTATAGTGGTAAAATCACTGTTATTAAATTATACATAAACCAAATACATAAATATGATATCATATATGATCTTATAATATTTCTTTCTTAATGATATTTCAGTCGTATCATTGTTTTGGTTGTTAACTGATTAGTTTTCCTTTATATGTTTTGTTACTTAGGTCTTGTTTGTTATGTATAGGTTGTATTTGATTCATATACAGAATGATATTATGTTCTGAAACATTATTTTTAAATCATCAAATGAAAATTATTCTTTAATGGTTTCTATTGAGAATGAATCTTATCATGTTTTTGGAGACGGTAATCTGTACATACGCACAAGCCGCATAATCATTCTTTTCATGGTAAAATAGTATGTAATTGGATGGTATATATTATATAAAAAATAATTAAGTTGTTTTATTCTTTATTTACATCAACTGTACTCATTATTATACCCTTCCAAATAATGTAGTGTTGAATAGCAGTCTACACCACGATGTGGAGACGGTAAGCCGTACGTATGAACATATGGTAACTTGGTCATTCATAAGATGAATAGAATAATGAATATGGATTCAAAATATTTATAATAACATAAAATCATGTATAAGGTACTAGAGTTATTATTTTGGTATGTAAACAACAATGAAAAATTAAGTGTAAGAAGAAAAGAACATTGAACGAGGTGGTGAAATTATTACCTCTTCTTTGGGTGCTTTATTTTGATTTTATCAAAAGGGATCCGTAGGATGGATTTATGATCAACGTAATTCCTATAGGATTAATTTAGGGGTGTTTGGGGTTTATTTTAGAAGGTTTTGGCTGAGCCAAAAGGCTTTTGAGATGTGAAATTAAGAGAATGGGAAGTACCCTTTTATAAGAGAGGTGACTGTCACTTTAGGAAATGCTTGAAATATAATTTTATTGTACAATAATTTTAGACATATAATGGATCAAAATGGATTTATTTCGTATCTAAGTTGGGGATGGGTCAGAATACCTTAAACCAATCAGTTTTAGAGAATTTTAGGTCACCATATTAACTATATTTTTTACATTTAACGCTTAGTTAATTAGTTTAACATTTAACACGTCTTCTTGTATTCATACATTATATGGTTAATAAACATACTATAAACTTCCAAAAGAACCTCAAGTGGTTAATTAATGATATATATATAATTATATAAGTCCTTTTGGAATAACCTTATATTTTTTGGAATATTATCTCATTTAATAATATAATATTTGTTTTAAAATTTCATTTATGTCTATTTTGAAATTATTTAGAATTTCGTTTTTGTGATGGTTATAACAGCATGATTACTTCGAAAAAAATTCCTTGAATCAACCCTCACTTGTCATATTAATCTATAAAATTCTTGGAATTCATGAAAAGTTTTCAATTTCATTTATTTTGATATTTATAATATAAATTGTTTTAATCATTCACTAAAAAAGTAATTATTGCATCATAATTTTGTCAAAAATGAATTTAATTATTTAATGTTTAAAAATTATTAAGTAACTACCATGATGTAGAAAATCGTTTTATCATTCTAATTAATATTTATAGTCGAATTTATCTTAGGTATAACTGTTTATTAAAATTGTTTTAGTTTTGAAAATTTGAATTTAACTTTTTAACTCTTCTTTAAATAAAATAATAATAAATGTCCTAATCGGATCCATGTGGACAAAATAGTATAATATTTTATTTCTAAGTTTTATTTAGGTTGAAAAACACTTATCCAAAAGAATTAGGACATGTGTATGGGTAATTATAATATCATTTTTACCATTAATTACCCAATTTACTTTTAACCGTGGTAAATAAAAGTCAAAAGTTACTATTCACCAAAAAATATTTTATTCTTATAGAACCACATTTTACTTTCTGATTTCAACCGTGTATCTCATTTTTAAAAAAAAAATCAATTCACAGAAGTGTTAAAATTACTTTTTATGCAAATTTCCAAACGTTCTAAGAAGGTGGGTAAAAAAACGTTTGAAAACTTCAATTAAATTTTATACATCTAATTTTATTATAAAATGACTCCAATAAATTAAATTGAACTAATATAGGTATTACATATCTATTTTTACTTAAAATTAATTTAAATAAAAAGTCATTTTTTAAACAATAATGGAGTGTTTTTCAGTATTCATCAAAAATTGGATGTCTTCAGAAAAATAAAAAAATTTCACCCTAAGATAATTTCTAAAATCTGAATGCTAAAATGATGTCTATTTTACCAAACTCAAAAAATAGAAGTTCAATTAATTAATTTATAATTAATTTCGTTTTTCAATACCCAAAAGTGGTTTTTTGAGAAATAAAAACTTTCAAAAGATTGATATGTGTTTAGGTTTAATTTAAAATTGAAATTACTTCCAATGACCAACATTATATTAAATGATAAATATATAAATTAATTATACTTCAAACCCAATCAAATTTATAATTTAACACTATAAATTATTTTTATTAAAAAAGTTGTTTTTAATTAAAATTTACTATCTTTGACTCTTCATCAAAATATGAATGTTATAAAAAAAACACTAAAAACTTATCCAAACAAAATATTTTTGTTCATCTTATAAAGAATAGTTTAATTTAGTCAAATTGAATATATAAAAGTGTCAAATACTTTATTAGAAAGTGTTCACAATTAAATGGTGGAAAAACTAAATTTTTTTAAAAATACTACTTTTATCTGAAAAAAATTGAATTTGTCCTTATATTATGTCCAAGAAACAAAAATGATGAATGATAAAATTATATGGGATATATATAAAGGTCAAAATGTGGATATTACTATTCAAAACCTCTTTTTAAATGGCTAGTTTTATAGGACATGGTGCGCTTGAACTCGGTGTTGCGTACATCGCACGCCCATGTATTATGAAAAGAGAAGCGTACTGTGGAAGCCTAGGGTGTTACATTTTTACCTCCTTCAATAAATTGTGTCCTCGCAATGTAAAATTGTTCATAGGAAATAAAAGGTAAAAAAATAGAAAATACATATGTGGAAAACCCACATCTTAAATAGGGATAATAAATTTTATTCTTAATAAGAGGGAAAGGGAAATGAAAATGTAACCACCAAATTAGGATTTCTAATACGAGAATATCAGTGGAAAATATGATTGGGAGAAAAATGTAAATATTTATAAAGAGTGATTGAGGTCATCAATCACAAAAAAAGTGCATGGAATGTTGAGGGCCTCAAAGCCATAAATCAATGATGAATAATTTAAGGTATTAGGATAACACATTTTTGGGTTTATGATCCTTTCCCTAAAGTTTAATAATTAAAATTTTCATAGAATAAGAAAAAAAATACATGAGAAGTTGAGTTCCATCATTTAATATATTCAACCACTGACTCATATTTCACTCCAAATGACGAGTATTCAAGATGACTTGGTCACACCTGAAGCAGTAGAATCAACTTACAGAGAATCACATAATCAATAATGGATAATCAATATATTTCCCCCGTCTTTAGAGATTAACCAAAACCAAAATGGTTACTACAAGATCAGATGATCCACAAAAGGATAATCCATTAGTGAATGAAATACTAATATTAATTTCTAAAATTAAACCAACAATTCCCAAAGTTCTATAAATACCATTCAATAAAAAAAATTCCTCAAAATCCTTAAATATAATCAAAACTAAGATTGAAACCCAAAACTCAAAATAATTTGATTACGTAGTCATCCACGTTAAATTGTGTCTCCAAATAACATCGACTACTCTTAAATTCACATAATTAATAGTAATTAACCTAATCTCATATTATCTATGATAGGTTAATAATATCCATAAATAACCTAAATATCTATAAGTCCATAATAATTTTTTATAAAAATCCACCATTACTCCAAAAATGAAATCCCATAGTATTCTACTTTCCATAGGCATATAGTGTTCCCAACAGAGCGAACATATTCCAAAATAACATTTATCACATAATCACAAAATCATTTTCCTATACAAATGATATCCATTTGATAAGAAAAAGATCCCAAATCAAATTATTATTTATTAATAAAAACAATTAACTAAAAAGAAATAGTCACACTAACCACATACTTCGTGTAGTCTAGTGGTAGGCGATAAATCCATGTCACACTTTGGTTGTGGGTTGGACTCCCAATGATTTTTTTGACATGATGGGTTGTCACATGGTCTGTGTGTTTTCCTTTTTCAAAACCTATATTTTATAAAATTCCCAAAATGAGATAAGTTTCTCAAAATATACATAACATAATTTTACCACAAATGTTATCTCATACCTCACATTTTCATCATAAAATTTAATAACTTGTAATTGCCTCAAATTCAAGGATCACGTAATCCCAAATTGTTTTTTTATAACCATATCCACAATAGAAAATATAATTACTAATCAAATATTATTTTCACATAACAAATTGTAGGGTTACACATACAAGAGAAAAGTATTCCAAAGTAACCCCATCAACAAATAGCACTAAGAATTTTAAACATTTCTCTATCAATTTATTTCAACATAGGTTATTCCTTGACAAAGAGGTTATCCTATAGAATATGGAATTAACCTAGGTAATGTCCAGATCACCTATATTTATGTAAAATGACTTTAAATAGATTCATGGTATCATTTTTATTTTCTTCCATAGAACACATCATTTTTCCTCGGCAATTATTTACATTGTGTACTTTTTTCCCACACTTAAATCATTTCATTATTCCGTTGCGACACTTTTCTAGGTGCGTCCATCCACATTTCCTGCATGATGGAAATTGAGCTTTATTTTTCTAGGTTCTACAGTGCTAGATCTCTAATCATTTACCACCTTTCTCTTCTTTGTTGAGTCCAAGAGTTGGTTAATATTTATGTTATTGATCATATTTTTGGAAAAATGATTTGGAATGAACAAGATATCTTTTCTGCCTATCAACATTTTATTTCATTGCCCATTTCCACCCTCGTTCCCACCTTGTAAATCATGTTGAATGTTACTATCAATTCCTTGGAATCCAACCATTAACTAAAACCAGAAAGCATTTTGTGAGTAAAAATATTCAAAAAAATCATTTAGAGAATATCATTACACCTTATTTACAATATAAAACACCTTATGATAAACAAAGGTTATTTATTATCATCTTATATTTAAATCCTTAAAATCGGATAGTAAAGAAAATTTTAATTTACCTAATAATATCCCCTAGGAGTGTCATAACCAAGAGTGCATCAAGGCCCGTTGTCGTGAACCAGTTCTCATTCGAGTCAAGCTCAAAGCGGTGTTTTCGGGTTTAATGCCTAGGTACACTTGTTCCAGATCCTTCTCTGCCTGCTCGTATCCAGATAGGGATGTATTTTTTGAAAAACCCCACATAATATTTAAATTACCAAAAAATTTGGATGTTCTTCTATATTAATACCAAACGATTATATTAGGGTAATGTTCTCAAATCAATGTTTTTCTAAATCTAGTTTCCATGGTTTGTACTAAACTTCCTCTGATACCGACTATAACTCCCCGTGCCTGGTTACCCAGAGTTGGTGAATTATTACAAAACATTGGCATGATCTCAAGAGATCAAGTCTTGAAAGACCAATTAGATTAGTAGCCTTGGAAGTACCATATACATACATAAATTTTAGATTACATCATTAAATAAATAAAAATAAAATGGTTCCCCCTCTAAACACACACATATTTGATGGCCTATCCCTACTGTTTAAACATTATATACTTCTTCCCATCTTAGTAAAATAATACATAAGAAAGGGGTGATATAATATAATTTGTAGGTATAACAATATAGTTGGAACTATCATAAATAATCATAAACATTTAAGGAAATAACAACATCCAATTTCAAAATGATGGAATGCATAATGTTGTAAATCATAATCACATAGTAAATTCCTCGTGCCAAGAATACAAATAATATTTTTTCAAGGTCTTATGCCAAGACACTAGTTTTTCTCATTATACCTACTGATGCATCAAGGAGAAATAGCATCTCCACCAATCACGTACTAAGTCAAATGCATTCCTCATTTGAAAAGGTTGAAACATAATATAAACATTTTTATTAAATCTAGAATATGAAATATCAATATTTTAACCACAAACCATGAATGGTATAAAAATAGAACATCCACAATCAAAAATAACTCATTCAATACAATATGAAAGATTTTATTATAATAAATTAAACTCAATTGAGAATAATTAATGATATTGACATACACGAATATAATCATCAGAAGTTTTTCAGACAAATATACCCTTTTTTCTTAAAAACATTTAAAAGTTTCACTATTTTTCAAGAAGTTGTTTAATATATATTATTGAACAAAAGTGTACCATACCACTTTGAAACATATAAAAGGGATTTTAATTTTATAAAATTAATTTCCATATAAATAAATCTTTAAAATATTTTTTCAAACATCGACATTAATGATAACGATTTAGAAGAATAAATCTTTAAAACACTAAAAATGATATTTTAGTTAGTGTTCCTAAGAAAAAGAGAGATACTTGAATAAAAATAATTGAGGTAATAAAAAAATTATAATATCATGAGAATAATTGGATTCATGATATACATGTCAAATTATAGTATACACACCATATAAATAGGAATTGGCACATAACCATAAAGAAGACTCAATGGAATGTAAGTTGAGATGAAATCCCTCATAAAAAATGTATCCTTAGGTTAAGGATTAATCAATGACATAATTATGTGTGAAAAATATAAATAAAATCAATATTATTGGATATTTAGTGTAAATAAATCAGAGGACATTCACACATATTCTTGTAAAAACAACACTAATGATTTGCATGTTTAACTCAATGATTAGAAATTGAGTTAAAATTACTTTTATCAAGTTCATGTCGATGAATTCAGAATTTATCAACGGAGTGATTATTTGTATCAAAGGAATATACACACAAAGGTGAGTGGAAATTACTAAATAATTGAATAAATAGTTATTTCAAATATAATCGTTGTGTAAAATAATTAATGAAGTTTGCGTAAAAATGAATGAGTGGAAATTTAAATATGAAATTCTTTTACTGATTTGGTAAATTACAAAACATACACCCCATAAAAGAAGGACCATAAAATTATGATGTAAATACCCATAAATTAAATTATATTACACAAATAATACAATCATGTTAAGTACATACACCACACAAAAGGTAATGGTGGAAAATATAGCATGAATCTCAAGGGAATAGAAGTGACATGAAAGCCCCTTACCTTGTAATTTTCATTAGTATAGGGTTGTTTAACCACACTTATGATGGAGAAATAACTGTTATAAAATTATAAAAGAACCAAATATATAAATATGATATCATATATGATCTTCTAATATTGAATCGTTAATGACATTTCAATAAAATCATTGTTTTGGTTGTTAAGTGATTTGTTTTCCTTTATATGTTTTGTTACGTAAGTCATGTTTTTTATGGATAGGATGAATTTGATTCATATACAGAATTATATTATGTTCTGAAAAATTATTTTTAAATCATCAAATTAAAATTATTCTTTATTGGTTACTATGGAGAATGAATCTTATCACGTTTTTTTGAGACGGTAATCCGTACATATGCACGAGCGACAATATCATTCAATTGATGGTAAAATCATACGTAATTGGATAGTATATCATATATAAATAATCATTAACATGTTTTATTTATTATTTTAAACAATTTTACTAATTATTATACCCATCCAATTAATGATCTGTTGAATAACAAACTACACAACGACGTGGAGACGGTAAGCCGTACGTATGCACATATAGTGACTTTGTCATTCATAGGATGGATAGAATAATAAATATGGTTGTACCATAATTAAAATAACATAAAAGTATGTATATGTTAATGGAGAAATTATTATGGTATGGAAACAATAAATAAAGAGGATTTGGAAGAAGAAAAGAACTTTGAAAGAGGTGGTGAAATTATTATCTCTTCTTCGGGTAGTTCCTTTTGATTTGGTCAAAATGGATCTTTATGAAGGATTTATGATCATAGTAAGGCCTCCAGGATTATTTGAGGGTAGATGGGAGGATATTGGATCTGGGGTTGGACGATCCAAATGTCTTTGGTGGTGTGAAATTTAGAGAAGGTGAAGTACCCTTTTATAAGAGAGGTGAGAGTCACTTTAGGAAAAGCATGAAATAGTATTTTATTATATAATTATTTCGGTTTATAATGGATCCAAACCTATTTATTTCAAATATATAGAGTTTATTTGTCTATAAAAATTCAACCATTAGGTTTTAGAGAATTTTATGTCACCATACTAACCTTATCTTTTATATTTAACTCCTAGTTAACTGGTTTATATTTTACCATGTCTTCTTGTATTCTTACACTATTTGGTTAATAAAAATACTATAAACTATCAAAAGGAAATAAATTGGATAATGAATGATATATATATCATTATATAAGTCCTTTGGACTACCCTTATATTTTTAGGAATATTATATCATTAAATAATATAATATTTTTTAAAAAAAACTCATTATGTCAATTTTGAAAATACTTAGTATTTGGTTTTTGTGAATGTCATGACATCATGATTACTTAGAAAAATAATTAATTAAATAAACCCTAACATGTCATATTACTCTATAAAATTCGTGTAATTCATCAAAAGTATCAATTTATATTTATTTTGATATTTATAATATCAATTATTCTAATTTTCATTAATATGTTAATTACTGCATCATCATTGTGTCATAAATAAATTCAATTATTGGATGAATGAAAATTATAAATAAAAAACCATGATGTAGTAAATATTTTTATATATCTAATTAATATTTATAGTCTAATTAATATTTTTTATAACCCTATATTAAAAAAAAATTAGTTATAAATTTTGAATTTAACAGTTTTAACTATTCTTTAATTAAAATAATTACAAACGTCCTAATCTAATCCATGTGTACCAAACAGGATCATATATTATTGATAAGGTTTATTTTGGTCGAAAAACACTTATCCAATATAATTAATACATGTGTTAGGTTAATTATAATATCATTTTTACCTTTTATTACCATAGTAACTTTAACCGTGGAAAATAAAAGTCAAAAAGTTACCTTTCACCAAAAAATATATTCATCTTATTGAACCTAATTTTACTTACTTATGTCAACTGTATCTCTCAAATTTTTGAAGTTCAATTCACCGATGCAGTAAAATTATGTTTTGTGCCAATTTTCTAACGTGCCTAGAAGGTGGGTAAAAATGTAGAAAAAAAATCAATTACATTTTATACATATAGTATTATTGTTAAATGACTTCAATGAATTTAATTGAACTAATATATGTATTATGTATCTATTATTACATAAAATTAAATAAAATCAAATAAATAATTATTTAAATAAAAGGTAGGTTTTTAAACAACAATGTAATATTTTTCAAATTTCATCAAAAATTGAATGTTTTCAGAAAAATATCCAAAATTCACCCTAAGCTATTTTTGATATTACGAATAAAAAAAATATTTCTATTTAAAAAAATTTAAAACATATAAGTTTCATTAATTAATTTAAAATTAATTCATGTTGTCAAAACTAGAAAGTGGGTTTTTGAGAAATGAAATGATCAAAAGTCTTATTTGTGTTTATGTCCAATTTAAAAGTGAAATTACTTCCAATGACCAACATTGGATTAAATGATAAAAATATAATCTAATTATACTTCAAAACCTTCGAATTTTTAATTTAACATTATAAATTATTTTGATTAAAAAAATTGTTTTCAAATAAAATTTATTATCATTCAATATTCATCATGATATGAATGTTTTCAAAAAAGCACCAAAAAATTATCCAAACTAAATTTTTATGTCCCGATTCTAAAGAAGAATTTAATTTTATCAAATTGAATATATAAAAGTGTCAAATATTGGATTATAATGGGTTCTCCATTAAATGCTGGAAAAACTGCATTTTATAAAAATACATCTGATATCTAAAATATTGAATTTTTCCTTATATTATTTCTATGAAATAAAAAATATTGTTGTTAAAATTATATGGGATATATATAAAAGTAAAAATTTGTTGATTATTATTCATAACTGATTTTTAAACAGCTAGTTTATAAGGTCATGGTGCGTTTGAACTCGGTTTTGCATACATCACAAGCTATTGTATTATTCAAAGATAAGCATACCATGGATGATTGGGGTGTTACATTTGATCTTCTTCGTACAATAGCAGAACTAAATTACATTGAACAGAAACATGGCCTACTTCTCACTATTTTTGTTGTGGTTGTCTATTATGTCTAGGCTGTCCAAACTGAAGTTGTTTCAACATGAAAGGTCTATCCATTCAAAGTGGATTTTTGATTATATATAATTCATTCAATGTGTTGTCTCATATAAAAATAAGTTTTATGGATAATGATCTCAATGACCACATAATTTTACATGTTCTCAGAGTTTCTGAAATTACTAAAAAACCACAGGTTTTAATGTTTATTCATTGGATCTCACCGGTTATATCTTGGATCATTTTCAATGTGGATGATGCAGATTGGGAGCACCTGGTCTCTCGGGGTGTGGAGGGATATTCCGTACACACATAGGATTTGTGAATGAATGTTACTATCACATTATAAGAGATGCATGTGCATAAAAATATGAGATTTGGCCAATGATGGAGGCGGTAAAATTTACAGTTCATTTCGAGTGGATGTTACTTTGGTTTGAATATAACTCCATGCTTGCGATGGATGCGCTCAAGAACATGTCTGAGAGAGTTCCTTGGAGACTTATCCAATTGTTTATTTAATGTCTCATCCCATCCCAAACTCATAATCTCAATTTAAAACATGTCTATAGGGAGGTGAACTTGGTTGCTGATGCCTTATCCAAACAGGAAATTGTGGAAAAGATCTCTATGTGGTCCTCTGTCACCCTGTCTTTTTTCTCACCATTCATGGACTCTAATAGGATGGGTTACATGCACACCCATATTTTTAAACCTTATATTTATGATTTTTTACTTTTTTTAATAACTTTTTTGGGGACAAGAATGCATGGTCTTGATCATTCTATTCCAAAAACCCCAAAGAAACAGTAAAACCCAATAATTCCAAAAAAACTATAAACACCCCTGAAACCCCAAGACCCTAAAATATTCTAAAACCCCTAAACAATGGTAAAACACCTATAAAACCACTAAATGAACATAAATCCACTAATACACACAAGAAACCATAAAATACCCTAAACACATCAAAATCCTAAAAATCTAAAATTCCATGAAAACCCCAAAACACTAAAATAACTGCACAACTCGTAAAACCTCCTATAACAATAAATAATCATTAAAACTAGAAAAAAATACAATAAATACAATAAAATATAAAAACATCCTAAAACAACTAGAAAATCCCTAAGAACCCTAAAAACCCAAAAAACCATAAAAATCTCCCTAAAATCACATAAAAATTTATAAAACAAAAAAAAACCCTAGAAAACCCTAAAAACATAAAAACACTAAATAACTCTAAAACCAATAAAACCCCCTAAAAATGAAATGAACCTGAATACCATAAAAACAAAATAACCTTAAGAACCCATTAAAACTCTTAACAAACCATAAAAAACTAAAACCCTTACGAACCCTAAAAATACTAAAAATCCCAAAAATTTGTTGAAACCTAAAAATGTCAAAAAACACAAATTACCTAAAACCCTAAAAATCATAAAATAATAAACCCCTAAATAGCCCTAAAACCGAAACAAAACCTAAAAGCCCGAAAAACCATACTGCACACTATAACACTACAAAATCATAAACAACCCAAAAACCCCTAAATAAACTAAAATATCCAATGATTCCTTAAAAAACCGAGAAACAACTCAAAAAACCCCATAACAACCTAAAATCCCTAAAACATAAAAGACCCTAATAACATAGAAAAACTCTAATAACAGTTAAAACCCCCTAAAAGACTGTAAACATCCATGAAAACAATAAATAAATTTAAAACCCATAAAAACACATAAAAACTCTTAAAACTTTTAAAAACCTTAAAAAAATTACAATATTTAAAATCCCTAATAAACTAAAAAACCATAAAATCCCTTAAGACAGTAAAAATACTGAAAAAAATGAAAAGTACTAAGAATCCTGAAAAACACTAAAACCGAAAAAACACTAAAACCCCAAAAAAACGTTTAAACACCAAGAAAAACCTAAAAAATCTCTAAAAACATAAGAACGCTATGATTCCTATAAAAACCTTAAAACACATAAAACCCAAGAAAACCCCTAAGCACCCATAAAGCCCTAAAACAATAATAAAACCCCTAAATACCCCCAAGAACTCCAAAAACCACTCAAAAACCAAAAAATCCCCAAAATTACAATAAAAAATTAGAATTCCATAAAAACCATAGAAATCCTATAAAACAATAAAAATCTTTAAAACCCTAAACACCATTAAAACGATAAAAAACCTAAAAGCCTAAAAACTAGAAAACACTAACGACACATATAATCCTAAAAACCCTAAACACTATTAAAAACACCTAAAATCCCTAAAAACCTAAAACCCCATAAAAAACCTAAAAACACAAAATGATAAAAATCGTATACCCCAAAAACATAAAAAACCCATAAAAGCTCTAAAATTCCAAAAATATCCAAAAACCACAAAAAGTCTAGGAAAACCCAGAAACCCAAAAACCCATAAAACCCCTAGATGGCCATAAAAACAATTAATCCACTCAAACCTTAAAAATTCATAAAAACTATAAACATTCCTAAAGGACCTAAAATCAAAAAACCTAAGAATGCTAAAACCCGATTAAAACACCCCCTTGTCCTATAATACCCGAAACACCCATAAAATCCAATACAAATCCATAAAAACCCAAGTAATCTATAAAGATCCTAAAATTCTTGAAAACCAATAAAAAATAAAAAAATAGTAAAAAACCCTAAACACCTATTGTTCATAAAAATTTCCTAAAACCATTAAAAAATAAACTCTAGAAAATACCTAAAAACCCCAAATATCCTAAAAACCTATAAAACCTTAAAATTCCTCAATCCCTTAAAACCCATAAAAATAATAAAATCCCAAAAGGTCCAGTAAACCAAAAAAACCACAAAACTGTAAACACCCATAAAAGACCATAAAACCCCTTAAAGCCCTTATAAGTCCCTAAAACTCCTAAAATGGATTAAAATACTCTAAAATCCCTTAAGATACCTAAAACACCTCAAAGATCCTAAAAACCCATAATACCCCTAAAAGTCTATAAAAACTAAAAAAACAAACTAAGACCTTAGAACCATATAAAAATCTAAAATACCCTAACATTCCCTCAAACACTGTAAAAAATCTAAAAACACCAAAAACCCTAAAAACCCAAAAAACACTAAAATATCTTACATAAAAATAAAATCCCCAAAATCTATAAAAACACTAAAAAACCCTAGGAAACCATAAATTACCTTAATCCTCATAAAAACTAACAAACAATAAAACTCTAAAAAACCATTAGAATCCTTTAAAACCTCATGAAAACTTGAAAAACCATAAAAAATCCTAAAAAATTCAACACCATAAAAAACCCTAAAAACATAAATTCTATAAAAAACCCAAACACTATAAATAATCCAAAAAAATATAAAAACCCGGTAAGCCCCTAAAAATTCCTAAAACACCTATAAATACTCTGAAAATCCTATAACCCCTAAAAATCCCTCAGATACCCTAATAAATCCCCAAAAATACTGAAAACAATAAAACACCTACAAACCCCTAAAACCCTAAAAGACAATGGGTACCCTAAAAAACCCTAAAACCCCCAATACCCTTGAAAAAGTTTAAACCATAAACAAACTATAAAACTATTGAAACCCTAGAAACATTAAATACCCTTAAAAAACCCCACACAACATTAAAAAGCCTAAAAAAATTAAAACCCACCCAAAACAATAAAAACCCTAAAAGGATATAAAAACCAAAAACATTAAAAAACCCTAAAAACCCAATAAAACCATAAAAATCAATAATAACCTAAAAACCCAAAAAACCCCAAAGCACTGAAAACCCTAAAACACCTAAAACCCGTAAAATATCCAAATAACCTTAAAACCCATAAAAGAACCTAAATTTGTCTAAAACACAGAAATAACTCTAAAAATTCCTAAAATCATCAATCATAGAATTCTAAAAATCCAAAAAAACCCTGAAAAAACCATAAAAATACCATAGTACCCCTAAAACCCTAAAAAAATAAAATAAACTAAAACCCATAAAAAAATAAACCCCTAATTCCCATAAAAAACAGTTAAACCACTAAAATCATTAATAAATTAAAAACCACTGAAAACTATAAAAATGCTTAAAATCCTTAAAAACTATAAAAACTCATAACACCCCTCAAAAACTCTAATAAACATAGAAAATAAATAAAAACCATGAAGAAACATAAGTACGTATATAAAATATAAAAAAACCTAAACCCCCCTAAAATCTTTGAAAACCGCAAAAAACTATGAGAAACCGTAAAAAAACTTGAAATCCTTATGAAAAACATTAAAATCATAAATCCCGTAAAACCCAAAAACACCCAAAAACACCTAAAACCTGGAAAACCCATAAAACCCTATAATCTCCTAAAATCCGTAAAAACCCATTAAAAACCCTGAGACACCTAAAACCCAAAAAAATTCTAAATTCCTTAAATCTCCTTAACACCATGAACACTCTTAAGAAAACTGAAAACACTTTGATGACCATAAAAATCATAAAACCCTAAAAACTTAAATATATTAGATGATCCTCAAAACCCTACAACCCCAAAAAATAATGAAAACCCTTTAACATTGTAAAAACCCTATAAAACACATAGAAACCTAAAATCCATTAAAAGACCCTAAAAACATAAAACACAATATATCCCTAATAACCCCTAGAAACAGTAAAAAATCCCAAAAATTTCCTAAAACCCTAAAAACCTTCAAACCCCAAATATTACCTAAAATACCTACATCTCTAAAAAAATTAAAATCCCCAAAAACCCCTAAGTATTCATGGAAAAAATAAATTAAAAAATTAAAACCGCTAATTATCTTATAGAAACATGTACCCTTAAACCCTAGAATGTCCCTAAATCCTAAGAAAACCATGAACTCCATAAATATTGAAAAAACTACAAAAAAACATAAAACCCATCAAATCATTAACAAAAATAAAAAACATTTAACAACCCTAAATCCCCATAAAACCAAAAAAACCAATAACCCAAAAACATTAAAAGGCCTTAAAACCCATAAATACCAACAGACACCCAAAAAAAATCAAAAATCATAAACCCCTTGAAATGCTCTAACGTCATTAAAAAACCCACCAAAACCCTACAACAACCATAACATCGTAGAAACCCTGAAAACCAAAATAAACAATAAATACCATAAAAACCATAAACCCCATAAACCTCTAGAAACCATTAAACCCCAAATCCCCCTAAAATACCATAGAAATCATAAAATCACAAAAAAAATCCCCTTAAGCACAAAAACTTCCTAAATGACCCTGGATTCCCTAGGAAAACCCAAAAGGCCCAAAATGTCATAATGAATCATAAAAGGCACTAATACCCATAAAATCTAGAAGAGACCATAAAATACCCTATAAATCCATACATGATTCTAAAACCCAAATGGCTACTAATGTAACCATAAAACCATAATGGACCATAAAAATCCCGCAATCCCTAAAGGCCCTAAAAACTATAAATACCAAAAAATAGCTCAAAACCCATTAAAACCCAAATGTACCGAAAAACTGAAAAACCATAAAGAACCCTAAAACCCATAAAGAATTATAAAAAAACTAAACCCCATAAATGACCCTAAAACTCTAAAACCAATAAAAGAACGAAAAAACCACTCAAAACCTTAAAACCCATAAAACCCTTTATAAAACTCTAAAAGACCCTAGAAACCCTAAAACCCCTAAATAAAACTAAAAAGCCCAAAAAATGAAAAAAGCCCTAAAACAAAAAAATCCCTAAAGGTCCCTAAAAGCTATAAAAAACATTAAAAGAACATCAAAATTATGTACTGGAAAATGGAGCTATACACACGGTTTTGGGTAGAACCATGGGTATAGGACACCCTATCCCCATGGTTTTGGGAAAACCATGGGTATATGCATTTTTTGATACCCTACACCCATAGTTTCCCCAAACCGTGGGCATAGGCTACCCTATACCCATGGTTTTCTCCAAATTGTGGGTATAGGGTATCAAAAAATTCATATACCCAAAATTTACCCAAAACCGTGGGGATAGGTTGACCTATACTCACTGTTTACACCAACAACATGGGTATATTCATCGGATAAAAAACCTATATGCACGGTTTTGACAATCCATGGCTATAGGTTTGTCGCATGTGCGAGGGAAATTTATTTTTTCCGCGGGAACAAACAAATCTTGGTGGGAGTTCAATACCCATGGTTTATTCCTCTATACCCACGGCTTAAATAATATATTTAATAATATATATATATCTATATACATACATATATGCGGTGATGGTGTAGTGCTAAGGCCTCTCGTGAACGGAGAAGTGTCGCGAGATTGAATCCTATGGGCCACTATTTTGTAAAATATGTTATACCCACAGTTTCCTAACTGTGGGTATGGAGTTATGACACGATGTTGAAAACTATTCCCATGGTTTTTCCAAACCATGGGAATAGGTTAGGGACCTATACTAACACCACCAATGACCACAGCTCCCCTAACTGTGGGTATAGCCTATACCCACGGTTTTGGGGTCTACACCCACGTTTTTGAACCGTGGGTATATGATCATTTTTCAGTAGTGATTATTAAAATCCCTTTAAACACCATTGACGAAACTAAATCTCTAAAAATCATGAAAACCCTTAAATATATTTTAAAATCCTAAAAAAACCATAAAACACCATAAAAACCTCAAAAAAACTTGAAACACCCACAAAAACCAAAAAACCAAGAAACCCAAAAAAAACCGAAAAAAATAAAAACTCTAAACCCCTAAAGAATATAAAATCCCCAATACCGCTAAAAATATGTAAACCCAAAAAAACCATAAAAACCCTAAAGGATACAAAACCCTCTAAAATATGAAAGGATCCAAAAACACCTAAAATTATAAATAGACACTAAACACATCGGAGAACCCAAAAATTACTTAAAACCCAAAAATTAACCTATAAAACCTCAAACCCTTGAAAACCACTAAAAGTCCCTAACAACCTTAAGAACCACTTAATAACTGTAAAACCACTAAAAACCTGAAATATCCCTAAAATTCATAAAACCCCTAACAACATTAATAAAACAAAAAATAACATAAATGACCCTTAAACTCTATAAACTATAAATGAACTAAAAATACAAAAGAACCCTAAAACCCTTTAAATAAAATAAAAACTCTAAAAATCATCAATCCCTAAAAAAATAATAAAACCCATAAATAAGCATAAAATACCAATAGAAAACAATAAAATCCCTTAAAAAACTAAAATCCCCAACCCCCACCCCCAAATCCATAGTAGCCAAGAATTAATAAAAATCTTAAAACCATTAAAGTCCCCAAATACCCAAAAACAACACTTTAAAATACTAATAATAACCTAAAACTCCAAAATCCCAATATTCACAACAAAACCGAAAAACCCCTAAAAATACCAAATAACCTTAGAAACCCTAGAACACCCTAAATCCCCCAAATTTATAAAATACCATAATCCCAAAAATATTAAAAAAACCATAAACCCCATAAAACAAATATAACTGTAAAACCCCCAAACCCCCTAAAAATAATAAACCCCGGTCCAATAAAAATCCTAAAACCCAAAATCATTAAAACCCCAAAAACAAAAAACCCCCAAAAACCCAAAAATATTCAAAAGATTCCCTAAAAATCCTTGAAATAACTTAAAATCATTAAAAACTTTAAATGGAACTTAAATACCAGTAAAAACATAAAATACACATAAAAACCCTTACAAACTCTCAAAATCCTTAAAACACTACAAAACCATAAAAACCTAAAAACCCTTATAATACATCAAAATGAAGAGGAAATAAAGGAACCCAAATAATGTAAAAATAACCTATGACACCTAAAACAACCAAAAATATGAAAAATACCATAGAAACCATTAAAAAACCCTAAAACCATAAAAACCCAAAAACCCCTAATCCATACAAACCCCTGAAAGAACCCTGAAGGGAGCTCTCCCAATGCCCTTTCTCTCCTGATGTCTCCTTGAAGGCGCCGAAAATGATCCGTCCCCCCCCCCTATAGGGGAGGGTTCTTTGCTCGGTCACAATGAGGACCTTGCCTTCATATCATCTTTTATGCCTCTTTCTCTTCTCCCCTTCCCTTGAATTGAGCTTCTCCCAAAGGTCCCTAACTTATATGAAGGCTATCCTCACTTACCATTATCGGACAATGAGTTCTAGGCGGCCTCTGCGTTTCATGTAATAACCTTAGATTACCAGTTCGTGAAGAAACAACCCTCGGTAATGTCTTTTTACAGGTTCATTTTTAGATGTTGGAACCTTCATGATCGGGCACCTGTAGGGTTATTGTTTTGCCACCATTTTTTTATTTGTTTCTCAAAGGAGGAAGATCTAATCCATGTTTGGTGTGCAGCCCCTTGAAGCCTCAATGGAATTAGATTCTTCCTCTTCTGATGGAGCATTAACCTTCACATGAACAGGGATTCGCCACTGATTTCATCATGGGTATGGTTCCCAGAACTTCCTCATACATTTCAGAATCCATCCATTATTTGTATGCTCATGAATCTTTTGGGCCAATATATGGGTTCAGATAGCTGGACTCTAGATATTTTCCACCTTGTTTCCCCAATAATTTGTTTTTAATTTGATGTCTCAAAACCATTGATCAACTTTGTGTGGATTACTGTTGGTAGGGTGTTTTGTTTCAAATAGCTGGTAGTTATGGAGTCCTATGTTGCGTTCTTCTCTATATGCAAGTGACTGGGTTATTCTAGCATTGATTGTAGACAAAGGGGTAGAATTTCAATAGTTATGGAGGGTGAACGTCTAGTGCTGGTGGAAGATCAACATAATGTTGTGACATGGACTCCTATGATAAAGGCAATGTCATGGAAATCCATTAGGCCAAAGGTTTCTCAAGTGTTTGAGTGATTGAAGCGGGATCTGATGACTAAGTGTTAGAGGGGAGGAATGGAGATTGGGGAAGGTGTGAGGCCCCCAAGTTTGTGCTATGATGTTTTGGAGGAGCAGGGGTAGGATGGAAGTGTGGAGAAACATGCTTCGGGTAGGCAGGGAATGAAGGTGTAGGCCTTGGAGGGGGAGGCTGTTGTATAGGGGTGGGTGAGAGTGTCACCATTTGGTGGTCTATATGTGAAGGCTCCTCAGACTAGTAGCAGGAATGAATAGGAAGGTGAGAGGGTGGTACAACTTCTAGGGAATCGGGGCGATTCTGATTGCTTGGGAGGGGTGGATGAGGGTCAAGAGGTTGTGATCATGTATAGTGGGCATGCTGGGCATAGGGAGCCGCTGGCCTTTGATGGTTCTCCCTTTTGTAACAGATTTGTTTGTCTTAATTCTGTGGAGTCTGAGGACAATGATGATGCAGAGGGGGATGTGAAGGAGCAAGGGGAAATGGAGGAAATGGGGGGGTTTCTGATACTAGGGTTGTGTCTGCTGCTAGGCCCGATACCTTTGTGGTAGAAAATGGTCCCTTAGTTAATCCTCTGATTGGGGATGTTTTCCATAGACAAGATGCACTGGATTTTCCCCTGCCTATGGATAATGGTGATGGTGTAGGGGCTGAGGAAGGCCAAATCATTTAGGATTCAATGGTCCGTTGAAGTGATATGCAGGATGGGGTATGGGAATTGGGTGGTAGAGAAAGGGTGGCCTAGATGGGGGAGGAGGCTAAGCAGGGGGAGGTACCTGGGCAAGGGGAGTTGGCAAAGCATTTGGGGATGGAGAGCTCCCCGAGGCATGGGATGGGGCCTTTGGGTTTTCTTGTGCATGATGGGGTTTCTGCTGGTGAGTCTTCTTTTGAATCATTATAGGAGGCTCTGGCTCGGCTTTCTCATGAGCAGAGGGAGACTGTTGAACCTAGGTAGTCGATGGAGCCGGTTGTGGAGGGCTGCAAGCTCACTAGGGAGGAGGGGTGATTACAGCTTTCCCTAACTAGAGTGGTGCCTATCATGCCGTAGTGTGTGATTCCTGCCACCAGGTCCCTATATCAGGAAGCCTCCTTCATCCCTGGTAAGTTTTTTTTCAGGAGGATGCTTGATGAATGAACTATAAGATGGCTATGATCAGTAAGGAGAGCACATTGCTAGAGGTGGCCATTCCCTAAGGGATGGAAAATAAATCTGCAGGGGTCTCTTTAGATCCCCCAAAGCGAAAACCGAGGAATTACTATTACACTTTACCAAAGACAGTGTCCACGAGAGCCTCTTGCAAAGCTAAGGAAGTTTCCTCTAACTGGGGAGGTCTTCCAGTCAAGGCACAACTTAAAGTGGAGTAGCAAAGACTTAGATAGTACTACAGTACCTTCCTAAAGAAATATGAGTCATCTAAATGGGAGTTGGTGGAGTCGGATGCTTCCTTAGGTTATGGTGTTAATGGGGACCCATATGGGGATAGAGACGTTGATATGTAGTTCCTGCTTCTTTCTCTCATACTATTGGGGTCTTTTGGGGTTTTGGTGTCTTGGGGGTCCGGGGTCTTCGGTGTGGGATGTTTGGCCCCACCCCTCCCTTTTTTGCTTTTATTTTCTTTTAATTAATTTTGGGGGACCAGGAATATCCTGGCCTCGCACCTTCCTTTCCCTTAAATAACCATAAAAACCGAAAAACCCTAAATATAAAAAAAACAATAAAAAACTAAATGATATAGAAAACCAAGAAACCCAAAAAAATGTAAAAAACCCAAGAATCATAAAAAAAATTACCTAAACCATAAAACTCTAACAACCCCCAAACCCATAGAAACTCATTAAAATAATTAAAAATTAAAAAAACCACAAAAACCCATAATAGACCGTAAATAACCTTAAGTAACTGAAGAAAAAAAACACTACAATAAACCTAAAATCCCATTAAAACTCTGAGAATCCTAAAACCCCGAAAAAACCCATAAAACCCCAAAAGCCTCAATTAACTAAAAAAATGCCTAAACACCCTGTAAGCACCTAATAACACATAAAACCTCTAAAAACAATAAAATACCTAAAAACCATAAAAAAATAAAAAACCAACTTAAACTACAAAAACCCCTAAAACCATGAAAAACATTTAAAACACTAAAAACCTAAAAAACACTTAAAACTCCTGAAACACATAAAATTTCCTAAAACACTTAAAACACGAAAAGGAAATTAAAAACATAAAACCATAAAATTACATATACCCTCTATAATAATTATAAAAACCCATAAAACACCTAAACACCATAAACCCTAAAAACCCTAAAAACCAAAAAAAAATATTACACTAAAAATCATGAAATCCATAAAAAACCTAAAACTCTTAATACCCTAAAAAAACTAATAAAGTATTAAAATACATAAAAATCAATTAAAAAAATTCATGAAATTTATAAAACCCCTTAAAACCCTTAAGACCCTAAAAGCCCTAAGAAAAAATAAAAACCCCAACCCCCCCTAAAATGTCCAAATTCCCTAAACACCATAAAAAAATTCATAAAAGACCCATAAAACCCAAACAACCCTAAAAAATCATAAAACTATAAAATAACCTAGAAACAAAAACATACCCCTTTAAAACCAATAATACCTCAAAAAACCCCAAAAACCCAAAAACCTTAAAAATCCAAAATTACCTTAATAACATAAAAACCAAAAAAATAGAAAAAAATAAAAAAAAACCCAATAAATTATTTGAAAATACTATACCCCCTAAAACCATTAAAAAAAAATAAAACCATAAAAACTCTGAAACCCCATATAACCCACAGAAATTTAAAAACCCCTATAAACCATAAAATTTATACGAACCCCATAAAAACCATAAAACAGATTTATAACCCTAGAGACCAAATATCCCTAAAAAACATGAAAAATTCTTAAAGAAAAAAAAAACCATAAAAACCTAAAGACCCCTAAAACCCGGAAAACCCTAAAACCCCTAAAAACCCCTCAAACCAAAAATTATTCCCAAGAAATCCCTAAAATCCCTAAATGCACTAAAAACCAAAAAAAAATTATTGAAAACCTTGAAACCCCTTAAAACCGTATGAAATCCCTAAAAACCCCATAATAATACAAACTCTAAAAGACACAAAATGGCCAAAAAAACCAAAGATACCAAAAAAACCTTTAAAAGCAACAAATACATTAAACCACCTAAAAAACCTAAACCCCCCTTAAAAACCATAAAACCCACTACAATACCCTAAATCCCCAAAAATCATAAAACCCCTAAATCAACTTTAAAACAATAAAAGATTCTAAAAATCTAAAAACGTAATACAACCGAAATAAACCTAAAAAACCGTAAAAAGTCATAAATCCCCCATAAACACCCAAAAACCATAAAACCAGTAAAATCTTGTGAAATGATAAATAAAACCATAAACACCCAAAAAACCAAGAAAATCATAAAAATCTGTAAACCCAAAAACCTAAAAAACCCACAAACACACTAAAATCAGAAAAACCCTAAAATTCAATTAAAATCCAAAAAATTAAATAACCCAAAAACCCTAAAAACATAAAAACCCCTAAAATGTCTCTAATGACCCTAAGTCCCTCAAAACCCCTAAAAATAGCTTAAAATCCTGATGAACAAAAAAACACAATAAAACCCAATAAAGAAAAAAACCCCTAAAATACCCTCAAAACATAAAAACCCTAAACACCCTAAAAACCCTAATAGATCCAACCCCCCCCCCCCAAACAAAAACCCTCTTAAGTATAAATAAAAACCCCAAAAAACCCACTAAACACCTAAATAAAATTATAATCCCTCAAAATCCAAAAAAATATATAAAAACCCTAAAAACCATAAAAACACTAAAACACTAAAAAAGCATGAAACCTTGAAAATACCAAATAAACAATAATAACCCTAAAACCCGAATAAACAACAAAATCACTAAAAACCATATAAACCTTTAAAACCATTGAAGCTCCTAAAAACATTTAAATACATTCAGATACCAAAAATCACTAAAAACCCTTAAAAACCTGATAACCCTAAAGACCCTAAAAACACATTAAAACCTAATATCCCTAATTACCCTAAAAACACTAAAAACCCAAAACCACACTAAATAATTCTTAAAACCTGAAATAATGATAAATGTCCAACCATACATGTAAAAACCCTAACAGACCTAAATACCATAAATATTCATCAAATACCGTGAAAAACAATAAAAACCCCTAAATGACCCTACAAAACCCTATAAATTCCACAAAATACCCTAATCCCCTAGAAACATCAATGAAACCAAACTACCATAAAACCCCTAAAAGTCTATGAAAAAATATAAAATACTCTAAAAGCCCAAGAAACCCCAAAACCCCAAAAGGCCCATAAAACACCAAAACCCCTAAAAGACCCTAAAAATGAAAGGTCCCTAAAAACCATAAAAACGAATAAGGACCCTAAAAACATAACAAACCATTACGGACCCTAAAAACCTAGAGAAAACCTAGAGGACCATAGTGAAGTCTAAAAAACCAAGAAAATTTAAAAAACCTAATGGACCCCATTAACCCAAAATCCCTACAACAAAAAAACATGGAATACACTAAAAACTCTAAAATTACCTAAAAACCTTAAAAACCTAAATAAAATTAAACCCCCTAATGAATAATAAAATACCCTAAAGACCCAAAAAACCAAAAAAAATCCCTTAAAATACACAAAAATCAAAATACATTAAAAGAACCTTGAAACCCTAAAAACACTAAATACAATAAAGGACACTAAAATGACCATTAAAACAATAAAATCCCTAAACCCCTAAAAAGCCTAAAATTCATAAAAACCCTAAAACACAAAAAAACTAAAAACCACTTGAAATCCATAAAACTCTAAAAACCCTAAAAACTAATAGAACCCCAAAACAACCCAAAACCCCTAAAACCCCTAAAACCAAATAAGACCCCTAAAATAGCTAAATACACTAACCCCCCCCCCCCAACCCCAAAAATCCCAAAAGCACCTAAAACCCAAATAACATTAAAACATCTAAAACACTAAAGCACCGAAAATACCTTAAAATAACCTAAAATCCTAAAATCTATAAAAACCCTAAAATCCCTAAAACCATTAAAAACCTTAAAACACTTAAATCCCATAAATACACAAAAACCCCAAAAAAATAACTACAGTCATTTAAAACCGCAAAAACCCAAAAAACCCTAAAACACTAAAATCCAGAAAAACTATAATAACACTAAAAACCCATAAAACACAAAAAATTTTAAAACCCAAAAAAGACAGTAAAACCCTAAATTACCCAAGATAATTTCAAAAGGCATAAAGGAGCCTAAAAATTCTAAATACCCCTAAATTAAACCAAAAAAATATGATAACTGAAAAGGACATTTCAAAACCCTTAAACATCCTAAAAATTTTGAATCCCTAAAAGCCTAAAAAACCATAAAAACTATAATAACACTAAAATACCCTAAAAATAATAAAAACCCTAAAAACTAAATAACATAAAAAAATACAAAAATACTTTAAAAAAAATAAAGAAACCCTGAAACCATAAAAACCCAAAACTCCAAAAAACTCTAAAACCATTTAATATCATAAAAACGGTAAAAACCCATTAAAATCATAAAAACCATTAATAATAGTAAAAATAATAGGAAACCCCAAAACCCCCTTTAAAACACAAAAATCCTTAAAAACCCTAAGAACCCCTAAAAAACATGAAAATTCTAAAATAGGTGAAAAACACTAAAAACCCATAAAACCAAAAAAAATCTATTTACATTGAAGACCATAAAAAACTATAACCCAAAAATAACTCTATAAACTCTTAACCCCCCCCCCCCAACCTAATACCCCTTTAAATGCATAAAAACTAAAAAAATTCAATAACCCAGAAAAACAAAAAAAAACACACGAAAAATCCATTAAAACATATAAATAATAATAACCATATAATCCCATAAGAATAATATAAAACCCTAAACTTTATACCCTACACCATAAAACCTATACACTACACCCTAAAACCTAAAAAATATATCATACACAATAAATCCTAAACCCTACACCTAAATCCCAATACCCTGCACTCTAAACCCTAAACCCAAAACACTACACCTTAAACCCTATACCCCACCCATAAAACCTAATACGTTCTCATTAAATCATATACCTTACCCCCCCTTAAACCAAAACCCTAAACCCTAAACACCATAACCTACAACCTACACCCTAAAACGAAATCCCTATTACGTATACCCCAAAACATTAACCCTACACTCTAAACCATGTACTGTACAACCAATAACCTAAAACCTACACCCTAAACCCTATACCCTATACCATAATCCCAAAACCATACACCTAAAACCCTACATACAACACCATAAACCATAAACCCCACACCCTACACTCTATATCATACTCCCAAAACCCTATACCCTACACCCTATACCAAATACCCAACACCCTAAACCCTATAACATACACCCAATACCCCATACCCTATATCATAATCCAGAGAACATACATCCTAAATAGCATACCCAACACTATAAACCATAAACCATACAACCTAAACCCTATACCCTACACCATAAACCCTAAACCATTCACAGTAAACCCTATACCCCACAACATAAACCCTATACCCTATACCATAAACCCTATACACTACACCATAAACCCTATAGAAAACACCCAATATCCAAAACCGTAAATACTACAGCCTTAACCCTAATTCTCACACCCCAAACCTATACCATACACCCTAAACCCTAAACCCTACACCTTAAATCCAATACCATATACCCTAAACCCTACAACCTAAATCCTATACATGACATACCAAACTGTAAAACCAACACACTAAACCCTATAACCTACACCATAAATCCAAAACCTCACACCTAAAACCTTATACTATATACCCTAAACCATAAAACCTAAAACCTTAACATTATAACCTACACCTTTAACCCTAAACACTACACACTAAACCATATAATATATACCCTAAAACCTGAAACTGACACACTAATCCATATATCATACAACCTAAAACCTAAACATGACAATAAAAAACCCTTTAAACATCAACCAAAACCCTAAACACCACACCCTAATCTATATAACCATCACGAAAAACACCAAACACCACACCAGAAACCCTATAAACTCAACCCTAAACCCTAACCCCTCTACCCTACACCGTAAACCCTAAATCCTACACCATATACCTTATTACCCACTCCAAAAACCGGAAATACTAAACCCTACACACTAAAACCTATACCATATACCGTAAACAATAAAACCTACAACCTAAACCCTATTCCTTACACACTCAATCATAAAACCTACTCCCTAAACCTTTTACCCCACACCACAAACCCTTAAACCTACACCCCACACCCTAAACAATAAACCCTAATCCTTAAACCCAATTACCTATAACCCAAACTATATTCCCTACACCCTTAACCATATACCTTATACCCTAAACCCAACCATTAAACCATAAAAGAACACAAACAAACCTAAAACATATAAGGAATTAATAAAATTTTAAAATGCCATAAATATTCTAAAAAAAGTAAAAACCATTAAAACCAATAAAACATTTAAAAACCTATAAATCCCTATAAACCATAATATATCCAAAACAATAAAAATAACAGAACTCTATGAGAAACCTAAAACCCATTAGAAAAGGCTCATAACACTAAAAACATTTAATTCCCTAAAAATATTTAAAATCCCTTAAAACCAATTTAAAATAATAATAAAAATTAGAAAAAACTAAAAAATACAAAAAAAAACTAATAAACCATTACATAACCTTAAAACCCTTATAAACTCCCAAAACCCCAAAAACCTTACAAAATCCAAAAAAATCCAAAAAACCAAAATTCTCTAAAAGAACACCAAAACCATGAAAGAACCCTAAAATACCTAATTATCCTACAAACTAGAAAACCACTATAAACCCAAAAACCCAAAAACCCAAAAACCCAAAAGAACATAAAACCAATAAAACCCTAAAAACCCCTATAGCCCTAAAAACACAATAAAATCCCAAAAGTATGATAAAAATACTAAAAACAAAAAAAACAAAAAAAACCCTCGAACCCATAAAACACTAAAAACCCAAAAAATGAAACTTCCCCAAGATACACCTAATAGAGAAAAAAACCAATAAAACACTTAAAGACCATAAAAACACTAAAAACCCAAAATAATACAAAAAACCAAAATCCTCAAAAACATAAAAAACAAAAAACCCCTAAAAACCCTGTAAAAACAATAATGAACCCTAAAAACTGTAAATGTCTCTAAAATCCCCTAAACCCCCAAAAAACTCTATAACCCTAAAACCCTAAAAAACCACACAGACCATAAAAAATTATTAAAACCCAAAACCAATCAAAACCCCTAAAACCCTAAATCCCATAAAACTAATAAAATCCTCCAAGACCACTAAAAATAATATGAACCCTAAAATACATAAAAATCCCTAGACTGTAAGAGCCATAAATCCCCTAAAATGTTGAAACAAATCATAAAATCCTTAAACCATGTTAGAACTCCTAAAACCTCTAAAAACCTAAAAACCCCAAAAAATGTAAGACCCCCCAAAAGACCGTAAAAATACCTTAATACCCATACAAATTGGAAGAACCTGAAATACCTTAAAAATATAAAAAACTAAAAAGACCACTAAACCCCATAATGACAATAAAAACCCCTATAAAACAATAAAATGCCATAAAACCAGTAAAGACTCTAAAACCATTAAAATCCAAAAAATCCCTAAAACCATAAAAACTAAAAAAACTAAATCCATAATAGAATCCTAAAAATAATGTGCACTAAAAACCCTAAAATCGTTAAAGACCCTAAAACCCAAAAACATATAACATCACATTTTTTGTTGGTGAATCTAACTGCGTGAGTCACGACATGAATTAATGATAATCTCAATGTATAAAGAAAATTATATAGGCTTTTGGATAGGAATATTTGTTGACATCAAAACATAATGAATTCCCACTAGCCTGGTTGTTCATATAATCTCATGTATTAGATATTACCAAGTGTTAATTTTCTGAGAAGAAGTCTCATCCACTTATGAGTACTCACACCTATCTTTCACCATACATTGTGCTAGATTGTATAATGTTTCTGGACCCCATAACTATATTTATGAATATCATCATGGAATTAAATTTTTCTTATTCTAAAGGGGAACTACTATGATCATATTAGTACAAGAGAAAAATTAGGACACTATTAAATAAAATTCATGCACAATAATGAACAATTTGTAAAAAATGTTTAAGTAAAATTGAAAATTTTAAATATCCATCTAATTAAAAATATAACTAGTTTGTTCTAGAACACCAAATCCAAAAAAACATATAACCCCCCTCAAAATTCCTACAACCCTAAAACCCCTAAATAAAACTAAAAACCGAAAACCCCCCATAAAAACCGAAAACATCTAAATAACCGCAAAAATATGAAACACCTAAAAATCATAAAAAGAAATTTAAAGACATAAAAATTCCATAAAAACACTGTAAACACTATAAACCATAAAAAAATTAAAACAAATAATAAAATAAAAAATATATATATATATAGTACCTTAAAAATTAATAATAAACCATATAACTCTAAAAGAAAAAAGTAGTAAAAACTATAAAACCCCTTAAAATCTAAATGAAGATATAAAAACAATAAAAAGATCTAATAGACAATAAAAGGACCAAAAAGAACTTAAAATACCCTAGAGAGCATAAAAACCATTAAAAACTCTAGAAACCATAAAATCCCTAATGGATGCCTAAAAATCAAAATCAGATTAAAACACAAAAAAACCCCAAAAAACCCGAAACCACAAAAAAATCATATAAACCATAAAAAACTATAATAACTCTAATAACCATAAAACCTCTAAAACCCCATTAAAAACCAAAAAATACCAAAAAACCTAAATAACATATAATCCCTAAAAATGAATAAAATTTCATAAAACCCAAAAAACACTAAATCAATTAAAAAAAATTTAAACCCACAAAACCCCTTAAAAACTCTAAAACACCATAAAGTACCCTAAAAACTATAAAAAAATATCATAAAACTATATAAGATACTAAAATACCATATGAACTCTAAAAATCCAACAATGTCCCTAAAAACCCTAAATGAACCTAAAACCCCAAAACCCCCAAATAGTCTAAATACACAAGAAAACCTAAATTAAAAAAAACCTAAAATCCAAAAAACCATTAAAAATACTAAAAACAAATTTAACACCTAAAAAGACCCTAAAAACCCTAAAAGACCCCAAAAACCCTAAAAAGAATAAAAGACAATAAAAACCTATAAAATACCGTAAAATTCCATAAAACCCCATAAAACTCTAAAATACCATTAATACCCTAAAAGACTCCAATAATCCAAAAAACCCAAATAGACCCTAAAACACCCTTAAAACATGAATGTACATAAAATCCCTAAAATTCTATAGTAAAATAAAACTCTTTAAACAATCTAGAAACCGTTAATGACCCTACATGACTTTAAGAACCATAAAAACCTATAAAAAATTAAGAAAAATGAAAAACGCCCTGAAAAAACTCTAGAAATCCCTAAAACCACCATAAAACCCCTAAAACTTGTAAAACCCTTAAAACCCCTAAAACCATAAATATATAAAATTTCTTTAAAAACCCCAAAACCATAAAAACCCTTGAGAAACTCTAAAACCCTGAAAGGACCCTTAGTAAAAAAATATCCTTAAACACAAAAATAAAACCTTAAAAACTAAAAAGACCCCAAAACCTAAAAAATCCAAAACACAGAAACCACTAAATGTCCCAAAAAACCAAAAACCCCTTAAAAGACGCTAAATACCTAAAGAATTCCAAAAACCCCTAAAATCTAAAAATTCCTAAAAACCTTAAACCCATAAAACCCTTAGAACCATAAATGTCCCAAAAAATGCCTAAAAAGTCACTAAACACCCTTAAAATATACAAAAACCTCATAAAACCCCAAGTAACTCTAAAAACCCTAAACCCCCTTAAAATCATAATAAAACCCCAAAAACCATAAAAATAACTCCAATAACCTAAAAACTATAAAATCCCTAGAAACACCTAAAAACACAAAAACCCCCACCAAAACCCCCAAAAACCAATTAGAACCCTAAAACCCCAAAAAAGAGTAGAAATCATAAAAACCCATAATGACCCAAAAGTCCCTAAAGAAACTAAAACACCTTAATAAAATCATAAAAAAAATTAAAGATCCAAAAACCCTAAATCCCCAAAAAACCCTTAAAAATACAAAATCTCAAAAATGGTCATAAAATTGTCAAAAATCAAAAAACCCCTTAAAACACCAAAAAACCCTTAAAACCTATATAACCCTATAAACCCATAATAACCATGAAGACATCTATAAACCATAAAAACCGATAAATGCCTTAAATGCCTTAAAAGCCCAATAGAAAACCAAAAGACCATTATAATCTATAAAATTCACTAAAAACATAAAAAAATCTCCTAAAACCACTAGAAACCATAAAAACCAAATATTATAAAAATCCATAAATCCCTTAATACCCATAAAACTCCCTAAAAACCCAAAAATGACCTGAAAACCAAAATAAACCATTAATATTCCATAAATACCATAATCCACCAAATAGACCCAAATCCCCTAAGCACCCCTCAAAAATCTAAAAAAACTATGTTACCCATAAAACCCCCCAAACATAAAAAAAGAAAACCCAAAATAACCGTAAAACCCATTAAAACCCCTAAAACCATAAAAGCCCATAACAAACTCTAAAAACCCTAAACCACTAAATAACCTGAAAAACCAACAATAACCCTAAAATACTCTCAAACCCTAATACCCATAAAAACACAAAAGAAAAACTAAAACCCATAAAGGAAACCTGAAAACTTTGAAACACATAAAAGAATCCTAAAACCCCCCTAAAAACCCCTAAAACCACCTTAAAAATGATTAGACCTTAAAAACCCACCAAAACACCAAATACCATAAAAAACTAAAAAAGCATTCCATCCCTAAAAACCCAAAAGAAACAAAAAAATCCAAAAACCAAAAAATGCTGAAAACACAGAAAAACAATAAACTTATAAAAACTATAAAGGCCCTATGAACCCTAAAATCTTCTATATTACTCTAAAAATACTAGAAACCCATAAAACCATTAAAAACCCAAAAAACACTAAAATCTCCTAAAACCCTGTAAACCAATAAAACCCTGAAACCAATAGGACCCTAAAAACCAATGACCCTGGAACACCTTAAACAACATAAAAACCCTAACATCCATAGAAAAATATAGAAAACCATAAATCCATAAAAAAAACTATAAAACCCTAAAAATTCTTACCCCCACCCCAATGCTAGAAATCCTAAAAACCATAAAATCACACTAAAAACCATAAAACATAATATAATCATAAAAACCCATAAATTCCCAAAAACACCTAAAAGTCTTGAAAAATCCTTATTACCCCTAAAACCTCGAAATCCTAGAAACTCTTGAGAGCTACAAAAAACACTAAAAACCCAAAAAGTTAAAAAAAATTAATACCACATAAAAAACCAAGAAACTAGAAAAAACAACACAAAAACCCATAAAATATCCAAAAATCCCATAAAAACACTAAATAACACAATAACTCGAAAACCCATGAAAACCAATAAAGAGCTGAGAAACTCTAGAAAACATAAAACTCATAAAAACTCTAAAGGCCAGAAAAAATTAAAAATCATAAAACACACTATAATACCATAAAACCCCTAAGACACATAAAAACCCTAAAAACACGTTGATACTCTTAAAGAAACTAAAAAATGATAAAAACACTATAAACTCCTAAAAAGACCCTAGAACCACATCAACACCTTAAAACCCCTAAAACCCAAAAATCCTGTAAATCACTAAAAACCCTAAAAATACCTAATTAAAACCAAAAAAATGTTAAAAACCAACCCCCCAAACCCTACAAACCCATAAAATGGTAAAAAACACCATCCATCCCAAAACACCCGTAAAATTCCTAAAAAAATGAAACCATAAAATTTCAAAACAAAATATAATCTCCTAAAATAATATATAAAACATGAAATACCATAGATAATATTTAAAACCCTAAACCCTAGAAACCCATAAAACCCATATAAATCCAAAAAACACCTAACAATTATAAATACCCTAAACCGAACTAAAAACATGAAAACCCTTAAAATCCTGAAATAACCTTTATATTCTGAAAACCCCTTAAAAACTAAATACCATAAACCCCAAAAAACACAAAAAATATCTAAGGTGACAAAAACCCCTCAAACACCTTAACCCCCCTAAAAACCCTAAAAACAAAATACCCTAAAGACTATAAAACTGCATAAAACAATAAAAACCATTAAAGACCCAAAAAACTGAAAATAACTCTTAAAACCCGTAAAACACAAAAAAACATAAAAATATCGTAAAACCCAAAAGAACCTAAAAACCCTAAAAACCCCTAAAACCACTAAAGGATCCTAAAACCCCTAAATAACCAAATATCTAAAACCCCAAGAAAACTCTAAAAACTCTTAAAAGACTGAACGACCCTTAAAAGCCTAATAAATATTATAAAAACACAAAAACCTTAAAATCCCAAAAACCTCGAAACCCCCTAAAAACCATGAAACCCCTAAAAATCCTGTAAAAGAGTATAAAACCCTAAATAACCCTAAAACACATTGAAACCCCTAAAATAACTAAAAGGTCCCAAAAAACATAAAAACCAAATAAGACCCTAAAAAAACTAAAACCCCTTAAAAAACCCTAAGAACCTAAAAAAACTAAAAGGTCTAGTAAACCATAAAAATATCTAAAAGACACTAAAAACACTAAGTAACATAAAATACCCTATAATACCCCAAAAACCCATTTAATACACTAAATAACTAAAAAAATATAAAGGTACATAGAAACCCCAAAGGACCCTAAAACCCTAAACACCCCAAATGTCCCTAAGAACCCAAACAAAAACGTAAAGGACCACCCAACCCTAAAACCCTACCCTCATAAACCTACTAAAAACCAAAAAGACCCTAAAAACCCTAAAAATCTTCAAAATCAAAAACATAAATACTTAAAAACCCAAGAACTCCTATGAACCATAAAAGACTATAAAAACCATAAAAACTCCTAAAAGGCCCTAAAAACATTAAAACCCTTAAAAACCACTAAACCACTACAAGTCTGAAAAAACCTTGGAAATTAAAATACCCCCTATAACCCCAAATCCATAAAAGACAAATAAAAACAATAAAATAAACTAACACTAAAAACGAGTAAAAACCCTAAATAATCATTGAAACCGATAAGAGACCATAAAAACCATAAAAACCTAAACACTATAAACCCCCCAATAACTCATAAATCCCCAAAACCCCTAAACATTCTTAAATATCATAAAATCCAATAAAACCAATAAAATACTAAAAACCCAAAAAACATTAAGACACTCAAAATCCTAAAAACACTAAAACCCCAAAAAAAGAAAAAAATGTAAAAACAATGAAAACCCTAAAAATCTGAATAACCCCTGAGAACCATCAAAAACATTAAAATAATCTTAAAAATTTATAAAACCCTAAAATCCATATACAATCCCAGAAAAACCCTAAAATCCATAGAAAATCCCAAATACCATAAAAATACGAAAAACCCATAAAAACCATAAACCCCGGAAAAACCACAAAAACACTTATAACCCCCAAAACTCCCCAGACACCAAAAAACCCCTAAAAACTAAATAAAAACTAAAACACCTATAAAACCTAGAACCCAAAAAATCATACCAATCCTAAAAATCATAGGAAAATCCTTAAACCCTCTTTTAATTCCAAAAACATCCATAAAACCCTAAATGCCATAAAATCCCTATGATAACCTTATAAGGCACTAAAAACAATTAGAGACCCAAAAATCCATCAAAACCATTAAACCACATAAAAACCCTAAACACATAAAACAACCTAAAACTCCTTTAAAACCCTTAAAAACTTTTAAACCCCTAAACCCATAAAAACCCAACCCCCCCAAATATAAAATTCTGAAAACATTAAAAACTATAAAAATCAATAAAACCCTATAACATTTAAAATAATACTAAACAATCCTAAATCCCTAAAACCCCCATATCCCAAAAAACTCCAAAAATATATTGAAAAAAACATTTATAATCATAAAAATACTAAAACCCCTAAAAACCATAAATATCCCTAAAAACCAAAATATATGAAAAATACACTTAAATCATTAAAACCCAAAACACCATAAATACATTTAATACCCTCAAAACCAATAAAAAAATCCTAGAAATCCTGTAAAATTCAAAAAACACTAAAAAATATTAAAAATACCCAAAACCCCTTAAAACCCTTAAAGGTTCCAAAAATTCCCAAAAAACAATAAAAACTATAAAACCCTATAAAATCATTACTAAACATCAGAAATCCCAATACCCAAAACCCCATAAATACTCTAAATCCCTAAAACATCTTTAAACCCCAAAAACCTCTTAAAAAACTAAAAAACCAAAAAATATCCAAAAATTTTTAGAGACCCTATAAGACTCCAAAATGCCTAAAAACCCTAAAAGACCATAAAAACCCCAAAAAATCCGAAAGTACCCTACCAACCCTTAAAACCCTTATGTGACCCTAAAAACTGTAAAACGGATAAAAGACACAAAAAACAATAAAAATCCACAAATAACCCTAAAATAACATAGAACCCCTACAAGACCCCAAAACCAAAAAGAACTCCAAAACCCCTAAAATACCATAAAACCCCTCAAAACCCCTAAAGGATCCAATAAAACCAAAAAACCCCATGAAAGACCCTAAAACAAAAAAACACTAAAGGATCCTTAAAATTACCAGAAAACCATAAAGGACAGTAATACATGAATGATCCTAAAAACCCTAGAAAAAAAATCCAGAATACCCAAAAAAACATTGAAAAAACACTAAAAGGCTAAAAACCATAAAACAACCTTTAAAATATTAAAAAAATTAAGAAGACATAAAAATCCAGAAAATATTTAAAACCTATAATGACACTAAATAACACTAAAAAGCCTAAAAACCCTAACACCCCTTTAAAACTGAAATACCCTAAAAATAATAATGGATCATAAAAACTTATAAAATACCTAAGAACCCATAAATCCCTTAAAATTATATATAAAACATTTAAACCATTAAAAATGAAAAAACTTATAATAAATCCTAACCCTAAAACCCTAAAATACTTAAAAATCATAAATCCCCCAAAACCTATAAAACACTAAAAACCCCAGTTATCCTTATAAAACCCCAAAATGACCTAAAACACTTAAAAATATAAAAATTCAAACACATCCAAAAAATCCAAAACCCCCTAAAATACCATAAAAAACAAAAAACCAAAAAAACCAAAAAACCCCCAAAACCCCAAAAAACCATAAAATCGAAAATATACTAAAAAACCAAAAAACTTATAAAAACCCCCAAGCCCCAAAAAATATAAAAATTATAAAAAATCCAACACCCCATCTAAAATACCTAATAACACTAAATACCATAAAACCCCGAAAAATCTATAAAAACCTAGAACAACCTAAAATTGTCATGAACCATAAAAACCCAAAAAACCAATAAAACTCTAATAACACCCAAAACATAAAAAACTCTAAAATCCTTAAACCCCCCCCCCCAATCTTAAAAATGAAAAAAAACACAAAATACCAACAATTAGTAAAAGACCACTAAAATCCCTAAAAACATAAAAACCCCTAAAAACCATTAAATCTCCTAGAACATAAAAACATATTACATCCCTTATAAACCATAAAACCCCTAAAATACCCCTAAAATACCGTGAATCCCTTTAAGACCCTAAAATACATAAAAACCCCATAAAATACTTTAATGGCCAAAAAACCAAAAAACAAGAAAAATAATAAAGATACTTTACAAAATATCTTACTAAACCATATAAAAACCCTAAAAACAATAAAACCACAACCTAAAAACTTTAAATAACAGTTAAAAATAATAAAAAAACACTAAAACCCTTATAAAACACTAAAAATACTTAAAACCCCAAAACCAACCAGAACCCATAAAACTCCCAAAACCCTAATGAAGATTAAGTACCCTATAACAACCCTAAACCCCATGAAACCCCTAATAAAGTTGACAAATCTTGGATAAAGCTAAAAACCATGAAAAGTCTCTAAAAACATTAAAACCATTAAAACAACTATCAAACATTAAAAAAATTAAAAAGAATAAAACCCCTAAAACCCTAATAACCCATAAAAACCTAAAATATCTATGAAACCCTAAGGACCTAAAAACATAAAAAACTCAAAAAACCAAAAAACCCAAAAAATCATAATCCCCAAAGAAAATATAAAAACTCGTTAAAACCCAAGAAAACATTAAGAAACCAAAAAAATCCTAAAATACCCCCAAATTCACTAAAAACTCTTAAAATCCAAGCAAACACTAAAAAACCAATACCCCTAATAAAACTATAAAACCACAACAAACCCTAAAACCCCTAAATAATCCTAAAAACCCAAAAACACTTAAACAAAACTATAACCCCAAAAATAAACTCAGTAGTCATAAAACCAATTAAAAAACTAAAATGCTAAAAAAAATTAAACCCCTAAAAGATCCTAAAAATTATAACAACCTCTAAAGACCATAAAACATCCTAAATCACCATAAACCCCCCAAAAAATTTCTAAAAACTTCCTAAAACCCTTTGAAATCCCAAAAACTCAAAAATCCCCATAAAACATCCTAAGGCCCAAACAAAATCCAAGAAACAATAAAATACCTCCTAAATACCAAAAAAACAAAAACCCTTAAAAATTAAAAAACCCCTACCAATCCCCCAAACCATTAAAATTTTAAACACCATACCAAAACCCAAAAAACCATAGAAACCATAAATATACCTAAAATCAATAAAGCCACAAAAACCCAAAATACCTTGAAACCCACTAACAAAACCATAAAAACACCTAAAACCCTAAAAATCCCAAAACCCCCTAAAAATCATAAAAATTATGAAAACCGTAAAACCATAAAGAACTACTAAAAATCATAAAAATCCTAAAAAAATATAAAGACTAAAAAACCTAATAATCTTAAATATACTTAAAACACTTAAATCTTAAAATCCTTAAATCCCGTTAATACCACTATAAACACTAAAAACTCTAAAAATCCCAAAATGACAGTGAAAAATCTACAAACGAAAACCCCCTAAAAATCCATTAAAACATAAAATGACCCGAAAAACCCTAAAAAATAAAAGTCCCTAAAAAACTTATAAAATAAAAAAATATACTAAAACCCCATAATCACCCTTGAAAAACATAAAACCCCAAAAAATCATAAAACCCCAATAAGAAACCTTAAAATAATAGAAACCTTAAACCCCATAAAACCATTAAACTCTTAAAACCCACGAAACCCATAAAATATTCCCGACACACTAAAAACTAGGAAAAATATAAAACCCTAAAACCAATAAAACCTTATCAAACCCTACAACCCCTAAAATTTAATAAAATTGGTTAAAATCCTAAAAAGCCTAAAGACCCTAAATTTCTTGATATTCAATAAAAGCCCTTAAAACGTCTAAAACTCTAAAAGACCCCAAAAACACAATAAAAACCTTGAAAAACCCAAATAATCCGTTAGACCCCCTAAAAACTAAATACCTTTTTAATCTTAATTAATCCATAAAAAACCTAAAAATATTAAAAACCCTATAATCCCCTATAACCTTTAATTATATTTAAAACCCCTAAAAATATTTTAAAAAACCAAAAACTAAAAAACCCTTAATAAATCTACGGAAATCATAAAAGAAAGGAACCCCTAAAAACCCTAAAAACACTAAAAACCCATAAAAACCTCATAAATCTATAAAAACATTTAAAACCAAAAAATAACCAAAAATGCCCTAAATTCCATAAAATCCCTCACAAACTACAAAGAGTCGTAAAAACATAAAACCATAAAAACCCTATAACCCATAAATACACTTACACCCCCTAAAACCCCTTAGAAAAAAAATGTAATAAAAGCACTAAACACCCCTAAATGACTATAAAAACCATTAAAACACTATTTCAAATTTTGTGTCCCTCGGAATGTGTGTTCTGTTTAGGAATCACTACATCCAAGTGGTTTCCATTTGATTTGTTAATGGAACTAGAAAGATCCAATGGTTATTTATCCAAAGTGACATGATTTCAAAATGCAAGAGTTAGTTAGGATTGACCTTGCGATACTTAAGAACATTTATTACTCAAGAGGATGGGAGTTCAGACTCATCCATCCCTTTTGTAGGGGATTGCTGCATACTCAGAGACTCTCAAATTGATTCCAGTTTCATTAACCCTTATTAACTCACCATGTATAACATAGGTTTCCCTTGGAATTTTCAATTTATCAGCTTCTGTGAAATTTAGAATCATCCTTATGTCTTTGAGGTTCTTCATTAATTGAGACATCCATATGTATTTGAGGTTCTCTATCAATGTTATCATATCATATACTATTTATAAATACTTTTATCATTTGTTAGGGTAATATTAGTTTTTAATCCACTAGGTGGGGTAAACTAAAATTTATTATCATCAAGGTAGATTAAGGTTTGTTTTGATTTTTGGATTGTACCCATAATTGGGATTCCTTCTTATCCCTGTTAAAGGAATCATAACCCACATAGTTCGGTGCCACATATTAGGACACATCATACCTCTTAAGGTCATGTGATAAGGACCTAGGGTTACAATTTAATGTCATGTGGTAAGGACATCTAAGTGAAAGGTGATTATTCAAATCTTGGTGTGGGACTTATGCCTAAGTATCCCAAGGACCATGTAATAGATACTAGTCTCCAAGTTATATTAGACCCTATTGGGAATATGGACCAAGAATAATAGGGTTAAATAGAGGTGTTGGGTTTGAACCTAAAAGAGGCATCCTATATATCCTGTTTTATTGGGAATCAATGCACAATTAGTTTAGTGAGTCTCATAGGAGAGTGTAGTCCTTTGAGAGAAATTAGTTTGACCTTACTTCTTCAAAAGGATGTCTTGGTGATTTTGGGGTTTAGTTTGGGGGTTACTCCAATGGAGGTTGCACATTTTCGGATGAAATAATATGGAAGTGGATACATAGGAAGGCTTCCTATGTATCCAAATTATTGTTGGAATCCATGTTCTTTTAGTTCATTGGTTGTTAGGTTGTTTGTAAAAAATTTGTGATCATCAAAAATCTCTATGATCTCGTGATTCATGCTCAGTGTGAGAAATAAGTTGATGTGAAAGATTCAAAAATTTCACACACACTCTTTTCCCACTTTGCTAGTGGAAGAGGGTGGGCTTACAGTAGCGAGGGTGGCCAGGAAGAGGCGATGAACCTTCCATCAATTTCATTTACAATAGAAAGTTTTCTAATGTATGGAATGATTTAATTTTAATGACTTATAGTGGATTGAGACTACAACCTCCTACATTAATGGTTAGGGGATAAAATTAGGTTGGTTTCCATAAAATTGGTCCTTGTGGGGGATGGATACTTCTCATTTTCTCAAATGTTAAACTAGTTGTGAACCGTACCATCCCTGCCAGAGACTTGAGGTTCTAGGTTTTAGAGATTAGAAGGGGAGGTCATGGACTAAAACCTAATATTCCAAATTGAGAACATACCAACACAAATTATGGTAGAATTTTCCATGTGACTATACATATAAAAACCCATATACACTCAATGAATCATACCCCATTGAAAAACAAATGTGGGAAACTTCTGACTGCAGATATACAAAGCCAAATAAAATACATGATGATGTGCCTTTCCCAAAGGTTTGATATGTCAGGTAGTTTTGGAAGAGATTTCAAAAAAATTTCTTTCAGATAAGGGATCCATGGATGAAGAAGACTTTCCATGAAGGGATTTTAAGAAGGATTTATTAAAGGCTTTATAGACTAAAGGGATTTGGTTAATCAAATAAGGTCTCCCAGGTAAGTATTTGGCACATAGGTATGGGAGTACAAGTTGGATTGGGAGACCTGATGTCAACTTAAGTGATAAAAAACTTGGATGTTCAAAACATTTGTGAGACATGACTAAGGATTTTAATATTATTCATAGTTATTACAAATAGTGGGGCACTCAAGTTCCTTTGAGAGGAATGGGTGGCGGAAAAGTGTTTTTGATTTAGGGAGATTGGGCAATGTAGGCATGAAAGTGTTATAGATTTCAAACACTAAAGGATCATAAGTCATATTATCCTCCTTCAATTACTCTTATCTAGGTGTTAAAGAACTTCCATGAAGGTTTCAAAAGACTTGGTAAAATTAGTAGGGTGACCGGAGCATCAATTAGGATTTAGGGAAATTTCTTTGTCCAAATGAAGACCAAAAAGGGTCTATTTATAGGAAAAAATAGGACACTTAATGAAAGGAGTTTGGGTGAATAAGTGGGGTTTCTAGCCATAATAATGGAACTCTAGTTTTTGGGATCCAAATTGGTGGTGATCAAGTATTATTTTTCATCACTGTTACCTTGGGAGCCACATTGGGGAATTAAACAAAATTTATTACTCCATACCGCACCAACATGGTGGTGTGCAAGTGTTTTCATGAAGGTACCTTGGAAGCCTCTTTGGGTACTTAGGAAAAACAATTTCTCCATACCACATGGGTTTTTGGCCCCTAACCCCTTCGTGGAATCAATGTCAGGCTATAGCCCTAGCCCTTCGGGTCAGTGCCTTCCTTACGGTCATTGGCCCCCATGAAAAATGATAAGTCGTAATGCGATAGTTTTGAGCATGATTGAGGAAGTTTTGGGTTGTCACAAATGGAAATGCATATTCAATTATAGGGAACCTCATGGAACACATTTCATAGTGTCTACAAAATCCCCTCCTTAGAATTATATTCGTTTAGAATGAAATGAATCTGGTTCTAAGGAAAATGAAAGGGAAATGTAACGCCCCGACCCCAGTTACCCAGAGTCAGTGCATTATTACATAAAAATGGAATGATACAAGGAAACCATGACCCAAGAGGCTGATTGGTTTTATATCCTTATAAATACTAGATACATTCATAAGGCCAACATTACCACTTGAAAAGAAAAAAACACTAAATTATTCCATTTGAAACATCCATGCTTCCTAGATTATGTCTGCAAGTCACTCATAAATAAATTCTTCATATCCTGGTAAAATTAAACATAAGAGAGGGGTGAGCACAAAATTCTTAGTATGAGTATGAAATACAGAAAAAGAAAACATAAACATTAGGCATGGTGATTAACTGAACACATACCTTTACAATTAATTAACATGAACACTTTATGGCAGGAATATGAGCTGAGTAAATAATGCCATAAAAAACATAGTCATGGGTATTCTACTAGTATAATTACCACATTAAATATCAATAGCTAATATCATAATGATGCAATGAATAATTTTGTACATCATAACCACATTGTCAAGCCCTTGTGGCAAGACTACAAATAAGATTCTGTCAAGGCCTTATGCCAAGACACTTGTTTGTCTCAAGAGACCTACCGAGGCATCTAGGAGCTATAGCGGGCTCCACCCGTCACTTTCTAAGCATAATACATTCCTTATATGAAAATTTTGAAACATAACATAAACATTAGTATTAAAACTAGTATAAAAAATGTCAATACTATATCCACAAACCATGAATGGTATAAAAATATCACATACACCGTCAAACATAACTCATTCAATACAATATAGAAGATTTTATTGTAAAATATTAACCAAAATAGAGAATAATGATGGATATTGACATAGATGAAAATAATAATCAAAACTATTTGAGAGAAATATCCACCTTTTTCTTGAAAACATTTAAATGTCACGCTATTTGTCAAGAATCCATTTAAAATAGATTTTTTAATAAATTTATCCCACACCACATTGAAACTTTTAAAAGAAATTTTAATTTTAAAACATTAAAGTCCATATAAATAAATCCTTAAAACCATTTTTAAAACATGGATATTAATGAGAAATATTTATAATAATTAATCTTTGAAACATTTAAATTGATATTTTAGTTAGCATTCCTAACCAAAAGAGAGACACTTGAATACAAATAATTGAGGTAATCAAAACATTATAATATCATGAGAATAAAAGGATTAATGACATACTATGTCAAAGTACATTATATACACCATATAAAAGTGAATTGGTGTATAACAAGAAAATAGAATCAATGGAATGTAAATTGAGATGAAATATCTTATAAATACCATATCCTTAGGTTAAGGATAAATCAATGACATAATTAAGTGTGAAAAATATAAATAAACTCAATATGATTGGATATTCTGTGTAAAACAATTATATTTCATTCACACATATTCTTGTAAAAACAACACCAATGAATTTGATGTTTAACTAAATAAATAGAGATTGAGTTAAAATTACTCTAATCAAGTTTATATCAATGACTTGAGAATTTATCAATGGAGTGATAATGTGTATCAAAAGTAAATCCACAGAATTGGGAGAGGAAATTACTACCCAAATAATAAATAGTGACTCCACACATAATCATGGAGTAAAATAATCAATGAACTATGCGTAAAGCCCAATGAGTGGAAATTAAAATTTGAATTTCGCTTACCGATTTGGAACTTATGAAACATACACCCCATGAAAGAAGTATCATACAATGAATATGTAAATACTGATACATTAAATTATATTATAAAATAATATAATTAGGGGCAGTATATACTCCACATGAAAGGAAATAGTGGCCAATATAGCTTGAATCTCAAGGGAATAAAAGTGAGATGAAAAACCCTTACTTCATTGTTATCAATAGATTCATATTAAAAAATGATAATAACCACCAAATGAATCACAAAATACCATGAATATAAATAGAATAATGATAATATATATCAAATGGTAGCATATATTACACCACATTCAATAAATATTTGGAAAAAAATGGAAATCTCATGGAATTAAAAGTGAGATAATAGACCCCTTACCCTGTACATTTCCTTGGACAAAGGTAGGTTAACCTCCTTTATAATGGTTAAATAATTGTTATTAAATTATACATGAATCAGATACATTAATATGATATCATATATGATCTTTTAATATTGCTTTGTTAATAATATCATACTATTATCGTCATTTCGGGTGTTAACTGATTCGTTTTCCTTTTATGCTTTGTCATGTGAGTCATATTTGTTATGTATGGGATGTATCTTATTCATATCCTGAATGATATCAAGTCTTCAAACATTATTTTTAATCATATAATTAAAATTATTCTTGAATGGATACGATGGGGAATGAATCTCATCTCGTTCGTGGAGATTATAATCCGCATGTACGCACGAGAGACAATATCAATTTTTGATATTAATATAATATATAATTGGATGGTATATCATATATACAGAATCATTATCATGTTATATGTATTATTTACATTAATTAAACAACATAATTAAAACCATCCAAATTATAATGTATTGAATAATAGTCATATCATGACGTAGAGACGATTATCTGTACGTAGGCACGTATGGTGACATGTCACTCAAAGGATGGATATAATAATGAAAATGTTTGTACCATATTTACAATAACATCACAATATATAGAAGATGTTGGATTTATTATTTTATAATTGAAACAACAAAGAAATAGAAAGTGGATGAAGAAATAAACTTGAAAGAGGTGGTGAGATATTTACCTCTTCTTCAGGTTCTTCCTTTTGATTTGATCAAAAGGGATCCTTAGGTTGGTTTTCTGACTAAAGGAAGGCCTCTAAGATTAAGTAAGGACACTTTTTAGGGTATTTGATCAAGGTTTTTCTGATCCAAAAGGCTTTGAAAATGTGCATTTAAGGGAAGGGGGAGTGGCCTTTTATAAGAGGGGAGAGGGGCACCTTAGGAAAAGCTAGAAATATTATTTTATAAGAAAATAAATTTCGGTTTATAAAGGATAAAAATGAATTATTTAAAGGATAATGGGGGGATGAGTCGAAAACCCCACAACCAGTAGGTTTTAGATAGGTTTGGGTCAATGTATTAACTTTATATTCAAGATTTAATTGTTTATTAAATAGTTTGACATTTACCACGTCTCTTTATATTTTTATATTATATGGTTAATAAACATACTATATACTTCCAATCGAACCCCAAGTGGTTCATTAATGATAAAAATATCATTATATAAGTATTTTGTTTGATCCTTATAATTTTAGGAATAGAATATCAATTAATAATATAATATTTGTTTTAAAAAACTTTCTTATGTCAATTTTGACACTATTTGGTAATTTGTTTTTTCTAAATTCATAACAGCATAATAACTTCGATAAAAATCATCTAAAAACCCTAACATGTCATATTAACCTCTAAAATTAGTGTAATTCATAAAAAGTCTCAAATTATATCTATTTTGATATTTATAATATCAATTATTTTAAAATATCTTTAATTAGTTAATTACTACATCATCATTCTGTCATAAATAGATTAAATTATTTTATGTCTAAAAAATATAAATAAAATTACATTAGGTGGGAAATAAATTTAGATTTATAATTAATATTTATATTAGAACTTATCTTATGTGTAACCCTATATTAAAAATGTTTTAGTTATTAAAAATTGTATTTAACACTTTTTTCTCTTCTTTGAATTAAATAATAATAATGTCCTAATCTAATCCATTTGCACCAATGAGGTTCATATTTTATTCATAAGGTTGTTTCTTCTCGAATTATACTTATCCCGTAGAATTAGGACATGTGTTAGGGTAATAATATTATTATTTTTACCGTTAATTACCCTATTTACTTTTAACTATGGTAAATAAAAGTAAAAAAGTTACTATGCACCAAAAATTATTTTCATCTTATTGAACCAGATTTTTCTTACTAATATCAACCATGTCTCTCAGAGTTTTGAAATTACACTCACAGAAGTGGTAAAATTATGTTTAATGTAAATTTCTAAATACTCATAGGCGGTGGGTAAAAGATGGTAAAAAGTTCAATAAAAATATTTTATATCAAAAAATACTATAAACTAACTCCAATGAATTACATTGAACTTATATAGGTATTAGGTATATATTTTTACCTAAAATAAATTTAAAGAAAATAAAAAGTTGGTTTTAACCAATAACTCAGTGTTTTTCACCATTCATCAAAAATTGAAAGTTTTAAGAAAAATACCAAAAATTCACCCTAAGATAATTTTGATATTATGAATTAAAAAATTAAGTATATTTTACCAATTTCATAAAATTTATGTTTCATTAATTAATTTAAAATTAATTCATGTGGTCAAAACCAAAAGGTGTATCTTTATGAAATAATAACTATAAAAAGATTGAGACTTGTTTACATCCAATTTCAAAGTGAAATTACATTCAATGAACACCATTGGATTAAATGGAAAAATATAATGTAATTATACTTCTAAACCATTAAAATGTATAATTCAACACTATAAATTATTTTGATAATAAAAATTTGTTTTCATTTAAAATAAAGTATTTTTTACTATTCACCCAAATATGAAAGTTATCTGAAATACACCAAAAATTTATTGAAACTAAATTCTTATGTCATTATTTAATGAAGAAGTTTATTTTGTCAAATTTATTATATAAATGTTTCATATATTATATTTAAAAAGGGTTCGCTGTTAAAAGGCAATAAAATTTAATATTTTTAAAAATAAATCTTTTTTTCGAAAAAAATGAAATTGCTCTTACATTATGTCTAAGAAACTCATTATATGGATTCTAAAATTATAAGTATTATATAATGTTCATAATTTAGTTAAAACTATTCATAACATCTTTTGAACGACTAGTTTGGTAAGTCATCGGGTGCTTGAACTCGGTGTTGGGTGTACTGCAAGTTATTGCATTACTTTGAGGAAATAATGTAATATAAAATCTTGGGGTGTTTCATTCTTCCCTAATTCAATAAATTAAATCCTTGCAATTTGTAAATGTTCATCAAAAATAAATGTTTGAAAATAAAAAATACCTTTGTGGGAAAACCCCCATCAGAAATATAGTCAATAAAACTGTCACTTTAATAGAAATAAAGAGAAGTACAAAGGTCACCCGTGATAATCCATACTAGGATTTAATATAGGAAGAAATTGATATGTAAGATAAAATAAGTTTCATGTTCTTATGGAGAGGCATAGAAAACATGATCAAGAGAAAGTTAACAACAAGAAAACCCCAAACATGTGATGGGACAAACTGTCCTTAGTTTCCCAGTAGGAAAAGTAAATGGACAATGTTTTTTTAAGTTACATTTCATAATGATGATGAATTTATTTATGATATTGACTAAGAACATAAAGAGATATACCTAATTTTTAAGTAGAGTTTCATTCATTAATAAATTTCTACCACTAAAACATTTTTTTAAACGATGAGTATTCAAGATGACTTGGTCACACTGGAAGAGATAGAAGCAACTTCTATATAATCACAAGATCCACAAAGGATAAACTATATATTTACCTTTTATTTAGAGATTAATCAAAACAAAAATTGTTATTAAAAGATCAGATGATCCCCCAAAGTATATTCCTTAAGGGAAAGAAATAGTAATCTTAATTTCTAAAATTAAACCAACAATACCGCAAAGTTAAATAAATACCATTAAATAATCAATTTTCCTTAAAATCCTTCAATATTATCCAAACTAATATTGAAACCCAAAACATAAAATAATATGGTTATGTAGTCTTTCACATTAAATTATATATCCAAATGACATCAGCTACTCTTAAGGTCACATACTTAAAAGTAATTATCCTAATCACATATTCTCTATTATAGGTTAATCATTTCCATAAATATCCCAAATCACTATAAATACATAATAAAAAATAGAAAAAAATTCACCATTACTCCTCAAACGAAGTACCATTGTATTCTATTTTCTATAGGCATATAGTGTTCCCAACAGAGCGAACGTGTTCCAAAATAACATTTATCACTTAATCACCAAATCATTTTCCTATACTAAGGGTATTTATTTTATAAGACATAAGATACCAAATAAACTAATTATTGATCAATAAAATCATTTAACTAAAAATAATTAGTCACACCAACCAGGGACATCTTGTAGTCCAGTGGTAGGTGATAAATCCCAATCGCACTCTGTTTGTGGGTTCGATTCACACAGCTTTGTCCGATGCGACGGGTTATCACACGGTCTGTGTGTTGCCATTTTTTAAAAACTAAATTTTATAACATTACCAAAATAAGATAAATTACTCAAAATAATAATAACATAATTTAACCACAAATTTTATCTCATACCTTTCATTTTCATCCAAAAATATAATAACTTGTTATTGCCTCAATCCCAATGATGATATAAAACCAAATAGTTATTTATAACTATATCCTCAAGAGAAAAGATAATTACTCCTTAAATATCATTTTTAGATAAAACATTAGGGTTACAAATACAAGTGAAAATTATTCCAAAGTAATCCCCTAAACAAGGAGCACTAATAATTTTAAACATTTCTCCAACCAATTATTTCCATATAACATCTTCTTTTACAAAAAAAATATCCTATAAAATAGATCATTCACTTGGGTAATGGCCAGGTCCCCTATATTTACAGCCAATGACTATAAATGGATTCTTGGGACATTTTTTATTTTCTTCCATAGTACTCATCATTTTCCCTCAGCAATTATTTACTTTATGTCTTTCTTTCCCACACGTAAAGCATTTATTTGTACCATTGAGACACTTTCCTTGGTCTCTCCTTCCACATTTCCTGCATGATGGAAATTGAGGATTCTTTTCTCTATGGTCTCCACTACTGGAGCTCTTATCATTCATCACCTTTCTCTTCCGTGTTGAGTCCAGGAGTTGGTTAATATATATGTTGTTGATAATATTTTTGGAATACTGATTTGGCAGGAACATGATATCTTTTATGTCTTTCAACATTCTATTTTTTCTCATTTCAACCACCATTCCCACCTTGTACAACACTCTCAAAGTTACTATGACTTCCTTGGAATCTATCCAGTGACTAAAACTAGAAAGCATTGTGTGAGTAACCTCAGTCATAAAATCATTTAGAGAATATCATGACATCATATTCTCAATTTGAAACACCTTATGATTAACCAAGTTCATTTATTCTCATATAATATTAAAATCCTTCAAATCGGTATGTAATGAAAATGTAAATTGTCCTAAACATATCTCTCAAGAGTGTCGTAACCAAGAGGGGAGCAAGGCCTGTTGTCGTGCACAAGTTCCTATTCGAGTCTAGCTCAAAGTGGTGTTTTCAGGTTTTAACCCCAGGTACATCTGTGGCAGATCCACCTATACCTGCTCTTATCTAGACAGGGATGTATTGCATGGAAAACTCACAAAATCTCTAGAATACTAAAATTCTAATAAGTTCTTCTATATTAATACTCAAATTCTATCTTAGGTATATGTTCTCTAATCGGGGTTTATCTAAATCTAGTTTCCAAGGTTTGTACTAAACTTTCTCTGATACTAATTTTAATGCCCCGGCCCCAGTTACTCGGAGTCAGTGCATTATTACATAACATTGGCATGATAAAATGAATTCATGTCCCAAAAGAACGATCAATTTAGTACCATTGGAAATACTAGATACATTCATAAGGTCAACATTACATCTTGAAAAGAAAAACAACATGAAATTATTCCATTATAAACATCCAATATTTCTAGATTATGACAAGAAGTCACTCATAACTAACTTCTTCATATCCTTCGAAAATGAAACATAAGAAATGGGTGAGCTCAAATTCTTAGTAAGAGTAAGGAATACAACAAAAGATAACATAATCATTAGGCATGGTGAAAAATTGAAAACACAGGAATTTACAATTAATTAACATGAACACTTTATGGCAGGAATATGAGATGAGTAAATAATTCCATAATAAAACAGACTCATGGGAATTCAACTTGTTGAATTACAACATGAAATATCAATAGCTAATCTCATTATGATGGAATGCATAATGTCGAACATCATAAACACATAGTTAAGGCCTTGTGCCAAGACTAAAAATAAAGTTTTGTTAAGGACTTGTTCCAAGACACTAGTTTGTCTCATGAGACCTACCGATTCATCGAGGAGCTATAGCGGGCTCCACCCGTCACTTAATAAGTGAAATGAATTCCTCATATGAAAATTTTGAAACATAATATAAATATTCGTATTAAAACTAGAATATGAAATGTCTATACTTTATCCACAAACCATGAATGGTATAAAAATAGCACATCCACAGTCAAACATAACTCATTCAATACAATATAGAAGATTGTATTGTAACAGATTAACCTCAATGAATAATAATGAATGATATTGACATAGATGAAAATAATCATCAAAACTATTTGAGAGAAATATCCTCCTTTTTCATGAAAACATTTAAAAGTCACACTATTTTTCAAGAATACATTTAAAATAGATTTTTGAATCAAATTGTCACATACCACATTGAAAGCATTAAAAGGAATTTTTATTTTAAAACTTTAATGTCCATATAAATAAATCCTTAAAACTATTTTTAAAACATGGACATTAACGTGAAAAATTTAAAATAATAAATCATTAAAACATTTAAAATGATATTTTAGTTAGAGTTCCTAACCAAAAGATAGACACTTGAATACAAATAATTGAGTCAATCAAAACATTATAATATCATGAGAATCAAGGGATTCATGATATACTATGTCAAAGTACATTATATACAGCATATAAATGTGAATTGGTGTATAAAAACAAAGAAGTCCCCATGGAATGTAAATTGTGATGAAATCTCCAATAATGACCGTATCCTTTGGTTAAAGATAAATCAACGACACAATTATGTGTGAAAAATATAAATACACTCAATATGAATAGATATTCTGTGTAAATAAATCAGAGGACATTCACATATATTCTTGTAAAAACAACACAAATGAATTGGATGTTTAACTCAATAAATGGAGATTGAGATAAAATTACACTTATCAAGATCATATCGATGACTTCAGAATTTATCAATGGAGTGATTATGTGTATAAAAAGTATATCCACAGAAATGGGAGTGGAAATTATATCCCAAATAATAAATAGTGATTCCACAAATAATCATGCAGTAAAATAATCAACGTAGTATGTGTAAAGCCTAATGAATGGAAATTGAAATTTGAAATTCCCTTACCGATTTGGTAACATATGAAACATACACCCCAAGAATGAAGTATCATACAATGAAGATGTAAATACCCATACATTAATTTATATTAAAAACGAATATAATCAGGGGCATTACAAAGTCCACAAAAAAGAAAATAGTGGCCAATATAGCATGAATCTCACAAGAATAAAAGTGAGATGAAACCCCCTTAATTCATTGTAATCAATCGATTAGAATGAACAGAAGATTATAAACACAAAATTAATCACATAATACCATGAATATAAATAGAATCATGATAATATATATGAAATGGAAGTACACAATACATCACATACAATAAATATGTGGCGAACAATGGAAATCTCACAGAATTTAAAGTGAGATAAGAAACCCCTTACCTTGTACATTTTCTTGGTCTAGGGTAGGTTAGCCTCCTATATAATGGTGAAATAATTGTTATTAAATTTTAAAATAATCATATACATTAGTATGATATCATATATGATCCTTTAATATTGATTTGTTTATAATATCTTAGTATTATCATCATTTCGGGTGTTAACTAATTTGTTTTCCTTTATATGGTTTTTACATGAGTCATATTTGTTATATATGGGATGTATATTATTCATATACAGAATTATATCAAGTCTTTAAACAATATTTTTAATCATATAATGAAAATTAGTCTGGAATAGATACGATGGGGAATGAATCTCATCGCGTTTGTGGAGACGGTAATCTGTATGTACGCACGAGCGACAATATCATTATTTTGATATTAAAATAATATATAATTGAATGGTATATTATATATAAAGAATCATTATATTGTTATATTTATTATTTTAATCAATTAAGCAACAATATTATACCTATCCAAATAATAATGTATTGAATAACAATTATACCACGATGTGGAGATGGAAAGACATACGTACGCACGTATGGTGACATGTCATTCAAAGGATGGATATAATAATGAATATGGGTGTACCATATTTATAATAACATCACAGTATATTGAATATACTGGATTTATTGTTTTATAATGGAAACGACAAAGAAAAAGGAAGTGGAAGAAGAAAGGAACTTGAAAGAGGTGGTGAGATATTTACCTTTTCTTCGGGTTCTTCCTTTTGATTTGATCAAAAGGGCTCCTTAGGTTGGATTTATGGCTAAAGGAAGGCCTATAAGATGAAGGGAGGACATTTTTTAGGTTATTTAGTCATGGTTAGATAGATCCAAAAGGCTTTGAAAGTGTGAATTTGAGGGAAGGGGGAGTTCCCTTTTATAAGAGGGGTGAAGGGCACCTTAGGAAAAGCTAGAAATATTATTTTATAATAAAATAATTTTCAGTTTCTAAAAGAAAAAAAATGAATTTTTTAAAGGCTAAGGTGTGGATGGGTAAAAATCCGCCTAACCAATAGGTTTTAGACAGTTTTAGGTCACTATATTAACTTTATCTTCTAGATTTAACTCTTAGTTAAATAGTTTGACATTTACCATGTCTCTTTGTATTTTTATATTATATGGCGAATAAACATACTATATAATTCCAATAGAACCCCAAGTGGTAAATTAATGATGCAACAATCATTATATAAGTCTTTTTTCCAATCCAAAGATTTCTAAAAATAGAATATCAATTTATAATATAATATTTGTTTTAAAAAACTCTTTTATGTAAATTTTGACACTATTTGGTATTTTGTTTTTTCATAATTCATAACAGCATTATTACTTAGAAAAAAATTCATCTAACCAACCCTAAAATGTCATAGAAATCGATAAAATTAGTGTAATTCATAAAAAGTCTCAAATTAAATTTATTTGGATATTTATAATATCAATTATTGTAATATTTAATTAATTAGGTAATTACTGCATCATCATTGTGTCATAAATAAATTATATTATATAATGTCTAAAAAAAATAAATAAAATACCATTATGTATGAAATATTTTTATATTTATAATGAATATTTATAGTAGAAATTATCTTATGTGTAACCCTATATTAAAAATGTTTTAGTTATTAAACATTGAATTTAACACTTTTAACTCTTCTTTGAATTAAATAACAATGTCCTAATATAATCCAAGAGAAACAAATTGTATCATATTTTATTCGTAAGGTTGTTTTTTGTTGAATTATACTTATCCAAAAGAATTAGTACATGTGTTGCGGTAATAATAATAATATCATTTTTACCCTTAATTACCCTATTTACTTTTTACCGTGGTAAATAAAAGTAAAAAGTTACTATTCACCAAAAATTATTTTCATCTTATTGAACCAAATTTTTCTTACTGATATAAACCGTGTCACTCGGATTTTTAAAATTCCACTCACAGAAGTGGTAAAATTAAATTTTATGTAAATTTGCAAATACTCCTAGGAGGAGGGTAAAAGACGGTAAAAAGATTAATAAATTTTTTATAAATAAAAAATTATTATAAAATTACTCCAATGAATTAAATTTAACTAATATAGGTATTATGTATCTATTTTTACCTAAAATATATTAAAATAAAATAAATAATTATTTAAATAAAAAGTCTGTTTCAACCAATAACTCAGTGTTTTTCACTATTCTTCAAATTTTGAATGTTTTAAAAAAAACCAAAATTTCAACCTAAGATAATTTTGATATTATGAATTCAAAAATTAAGTCTATTTTACCAATTTAAAAATATTGAATTTTCATTAATTAATTTAATATTAAATCCTGTTGTCAGAACCAAAAAGCGTATCTTTAGGAAATAATAACTATCAAAAGATTGACACTTGTTTACGTCCAATTTCAAAGTGAATATACATACAATGACCATTATAGGATTAAATGGTAAAAATATAATTTAATTATACTTCTAAACCATTAAAATGTATAATTTAACACTATAACTTATGCTGATTAAAAAAGGCGTTTTCAGTTAAAATATAGTTTTCTCACTATTCACCCAAATATGAAAGTTATTAGAAAAACACTAAAAAAAATTTGAAACTAAATTCTTATCTCCCGATTATAAAGAAGAAGTTTCTTTTGTAAAATTTAATGTATAAAAGTTTCCAATATTGTATTTAAAAATGGTTCTCCATTAAAAGCCGGTAAAATTGCATTTTTTAAAAAATAATTCTTTTATCCGAAAAAATGAATTTTTTCTTACATTATGTCTAAGAATCTAATAATATGGATTCTAAAATTATAATAATTAAATAAAGTTCAAAATTCAGTTAATACTATTCATAATCACTTTTGAATGACTATTTTGATAAGTCGGGGTGCGATTGAACTTAGTGTTGCGTGTATTGCATGTTATTGCATCACTTTGAAGAAATAATGTACAATTAAATCATGGACTGTTACAGGCACTTTGATGCATTTCAACATTATTTGGTTACATTTGGAGATACATCATGTTTGTAATGATGCTCTAATTTTTTCCTTAGCAATGAGGCCTAGAGATTATATTTTTATTTTTACTAGGGTTGTATAGACAACCCCCTAAAAATTGTATCTTTTGGGTTTTTGTTTCTCAATATTTCCAAAACCATACAAAATGTAGGTTTATTGAGCTAAGACATGACTTTTTCTAGAGTTCCCTTTGTGAGTTTTCAATATAGTGAGTATTGTGTCTCTTGATATTGGATGTTTAGAGTTATGTGTGTCCGACTAATAAGACTAGTGTTTCTGGTCAAATAACTTTAACCATAAATTTTGATATTAGATCCCAAACAAGGCTCAATGGATAGGAATTACTCAAATGTTCATTAAATACTTCCAAGGGAAATATTGAGTCATGAATTTTTTATGGTCATCAATTCTAAAACTTGTATAAACACAATGGATGTCTTTTCAAAGAATGTGGTTACCATTATTTGGAAAACCCGTTATTGGGGTTGCATTACATTGGTCCAACTAGGGAATATGTTCTATAGCCAAATAGTGGCAAATTTTGATTGATCGGCCTGTTATGTAAGAAAATTTTATGCAAGGATACTAGGGGAACGTAGTGCATATTCAAGAAAAATAAATCTCATGAATTTTACATTTTATTGTTGATAGACAAGGAAAATAAGATTTGGGTGACTGAAGATAACTATTGGGTGTTTTTCCAAGGAACATGATTTTAAGAATAATGGGTTATCTATGGAGACATATGTCTTGAATCGGAAAACCGTTTTAAAAAACCATGGTGTTTGAGGAATGGTTAAAAATTTTCAGAAAGAGACTTTCTGATATCATGCTATGAAGTTTTAAAGTTATGAAGTGAGGAAATTATACTGTGCAGTTTTAAGTCATATAGTGAGGACATTGAGTAGCTTTAATTTAAAGTCTTTAGCTTTGACCAAAGGTTTATGGTTCTCCAATTTCTTGATAATTTGTTTCGAAACATACTACCGTGTTCAAGTATGGAATGGAATAATTTTAAACTGTGATTTGGGAATTTCTAGATATGAATAATGATATGGGAAATGTGCTAAAGGCATTATGGGAAGTAATTTTTATGAACAAAGTTACCATTATTTGGAAAAAAAGTTGTCAGGGTTGTATTATGCATGGGAAACTAAGTAATATTTTTTATATCCAAATAATGGAATCTTTTTATTGAAATTCCTGCTATATAAGAAAATTTTGTACAAGTCCACTATGGGAACGTACGGTATAGTCATACAAAATAGATCAAAAATTTTTGACACTCCATTACTAAAATTCGAAGAAAATATATGGAGATTCAAATTTTACACAATAGAGAATTTGGATTAAAGAGAAAGGTACCCAAGTATAGAAATAGTATTTCCCATGATGATTTACAATGAATCAGATGAATAGTATTTCTATGAAGCTCTGACCCAAACATAGGAGGTATGGTGCCTGTAGTTTTTGATTATACAACTAGGACGAAAAATGGAAACATTATATGATATGTTTTTAAATAATCTAAGGTTTTTTCATATTTCTTTGAACACATTGAGATGGAAATGTGTAAATCATGGCCTTGATGAATTTTAGATTGATATAATTGAAATTTGACAAATATACATGGATGGCTACTTTAAGATACAAATTTTTGTATATTGTCGTCAAATTTTGAAGAGGACAACAAACACCTCAACCAAGAAAAATGTTACCATTATTTGACAATCCTTTTATGGGGTTTGTATTATTGGGGTCTGATTAGGGAATATGCTACATATCAAAAAAGTTGAATCTTTTGACTGACAAGCCCATTATGTAGGAAGACTTTATGCAATTCCACCATGGAGAATGTACAACATAGTCTAGAAAAGGATTTCTCGGATAACAGAGACAATACCACCAAAAAACCGTAAGAATTATTATAATGATATGAAAATATTAAAAATTAAGAATTTGAAATATAAATGTGTGTAATTCTCAATGTATATGAGAAATATTTGAATCAAAATTAGCCATGTGTTTGGAGTCACTTACGTAAATCTGAGTCATATGTAAAAATGGGGAAATTTATTATTTCCATGGTGGACCCTCTAAGGATAGGAACAAAAATGAAGACTCCAAAATAGATTGTTTATTATATGTGTAAGAGAGATAAAATATTTATCCCATTGATGGGACTATGAGCTACATCATAGTTTTCACTATGTATCTCAATTGGATGAGAATCAAGCCATACGTAGTTATTTTGGTGATTTACATTTTAATATCATGCATTGTGGACATTATGATGTGTGGTTTATAGTCATACAGAAAGGACATGATGTGATTCCAATGTGAAAAAGAAATATTGCGGCTTCACAAGTGAATTAAACCCATGTGTCACTACATATCTCATATGGATGAGAATCAAGACTCACGTAGTACTTTAATCTTTTCCTATGCAAGTTTGATTCATACACATCGAATAAAGGGTGTTTTTTATGTGGTGGTGGTTGGGACCAAGATTGGAGATCTAGGTGTCTCTACATATCCCATTGAAAATGGGAATCAATCCAAACTTAGTTATTGAAACAATCATTTCCTACGCCAATTGAGTTTGATGTGAGAGACTGGGGATTTTGACAAATTCTGAAAGAATGGTAAATCAAAAGACACAAAAGGTTATAAACATCAAACCATGTATCCTGAAAGAATACTAAGTATAGATCTGGTTGATATACAAGAGGAGAAATGGGAAATAAATTTCTTTTTGATTATAGCTTGACCCAACATTGGAGATCTACTTATATCTATGTATCTCATTGGAATAAGAGTCAATCCAGATGTAGTCCTTGATACGAGGTCCCTATGTAGATCTAATTTTAACATCGGTAGAAATAGAACTCAGGTGCCACTAAGGTCTAGCAATTATGTAAGTGATTGATGCTCATGGAATATACTCATTTTTTTAAAGAATCACAAATAATTCCAATTAATGGTATCTTATGGTATTTCTTAACATCAAATGAAGAAGATGTTAACTGAACAGCTTAATTTCATGTAGTGGGGACAAATGATGTCAAATAGTTTAATGTCATGAGAGAAGGAAGAAGATGGTACTCATTTTAACATCATTCATAATGGACATATGTGGTTTTTGTGGAGTTTAATGTCTTGAAACTAGGACTTTTTTCTATATAGTTTGGAGTCATGTAGAGGTGGCATATGATGTGAAATTACACAATGTATGTATTCAATAATCTTTCATTGGTTAGAGTTGAAACAAGTTCTCCATTCATTGATATTAGCGAATAAAATCTATTTGAGTAGACCTTGTTTACAGAGTAAGGTCCTCCCCATTTTGGTTCATGTTTTGGAGGTTTCTTTCATAGTATCATCAGAGTCCTGAGGAATAATACCAGCTCTCCTTGATGAAATTTTCAGAGGTGGACATTTTTTTAGTTATTGTGCTATTCTATTATGAGAGACTTCCAAATGCTACAATGTATGGAATATCTTTTTATCTAATCATTCTAGCTCATCAAATCACTTATGAGGCTATTCATCTGTAGATAATTGATGACATATTTCAACTCAATGTGAGGGAAATTGAATTTCAATTGGAAAAACTGTATTCATTCCAAACACTAATGAATATGGAGTTACCTTAGTGGCAATATGGGTAGTAGTCTGATAAGACCATAAAGCATGAAAATGTTTTTCAGGCCATGATTTCTTATCATTATCCACAATCATATGGAGTATATTTGAACCTTTCTTTTTTAAATACTATATTTGTCTACTGGTTGTCGCATGATAATGAGATGAATGGTTGGATTTGACATTATGCTCCCGATATAACTTCTTTACCTAAACAGAAAATAAATTGGTTTCATTTTCCCTCCATATGGTATGAGGGACACCAAATATGGTAATGATATTACCTTTGAAAAAGTTAGAAATGCTTTTGGCTCCAACTTCATTGAGGGTTATTGCCTCAGCCCATTTGGAGAGTAAATTAGTAGCAGTAAGAATATACTTGAACTATTTAGCAATAGTTAGAGGATAAGGTCCCATTATATCCATTATCCATGTGGAAAATGTCCATGAGTATTTAGATATATGTAGAAACTACGGGGGGTGATGAATGAAGTTGGCATGCACTTGGAAGGGATGACATTTCATTTTGAAATCTAGGCAATCAAATGTCACAGAAATCCAAAAGTATCCAATCTTTCATATTTGATCAGAAAGCCTATGAAAATACTGGTGAGCACCACAAGTTCCTGCGTGTAATTCTTTTATGACAGCTGCAGTTTCTTCTCCATTAATTCATCTTAAGAGGATTGCATCAAATCCTAGTTTATAGAGGATCTTCTAGTGATATGGGCTATCATAAAAAGTGAAATTGGCCACTTGTCATCAGATCATCTCTTTTCCAGCTGTATTTGGTCGAAGTACAACATTTTGAATGTATTCTATAAAAGGTTCCATCCACCCCATTGTATGACCACGTGGCTCAGAAATAGGGCTGATTTCATTAATTTGCTCTATTATATATTGAATAAATGGTGAAACCACATGACGATGGGAAACTCTAACGATTGTCTCATCCTAATTTGGATCTTCCAAGGTTGTGGTTGCATTATGCAGTGCATCACCTTGGGTATTTTGTGATCTCGGGACCTAAGACAATACTGGATCTGAGGTAAATTCATCCATTAACCCTCTTACATAATAACATAAAGGGATTAACTCTTTTTTTTCTGATAGAATAATCTCCATTAATCTATTTGATTACCAATTCTGAATCACCTTCCACTTTCAAGTGATTCACTTGTACCTGGAATGCTAATTCCATAACTGCAATGAGAACTTGATATTCGACCTCATTGTTGGTACCACCTTCTGATAACATAATGGAATATATAAATACAAATTTTTCTATGAAAATAAGTAAAATTTCTAATCCAACTTTACTGAGAATTTGGTTTTCCATTGTCTTTTCTATTGGACTTCTGGATGAACCATCAAATTACATTTCCCATTATTGGGGGTTATCTTGAATAGAGAATTTTTCTTCATCGGGAAGTTTAGTATTACATGATGTATCATTAGTAAATGGATGTTCAGCATGGATGTTGGATAAGGCTTGTAATTTTTTTTCTTTTTGAGGCCCAAACTGGATATCAAACTGTTTTAAAATAGTCCCCCACTATTCCCAACATCTTGTAAGAAAAGGAAAGCTGACGATAAATTTGATCCAGTTATTGCGAGATACCATGTGAACCTCGTGATGTTGCAGGTAGAGCCTCAATTTTTGAACAGCAATGAGTAATGCTAGGTATCACTTCTCGAGATTTGAATATAGATCCTCTAGGTCATGTATTGTTCGATAGAGATAGTAAAGGCTATCATCATTCTCAGTATCATTCTTTTTGGAAAAGAAGGTACCAAATGATCGCTCTAAATCTATCACATAGAGAATAAGTGGATTTCCATCAACAAGTGGCATTAATACTGGTGGATTCAAGACATATTTCATGAGGGAATCAAATGCCTCTTGGAAATTTTTTGTCCATTGATATGTTACTCCATCTTCTTTAATCTAGTGAAGGGTAATCACTTTCCTTCTAAATTAGCAATAAAGGCCCAAATATAGGCAATGTGTCCATGAAGTCCTATTAATTCGTTCAAATTTCATTGAGGTGAAATTACAAGGATTTATTTTGTCTTTTAAGGGCCACCTTTAATGCCATGATGGAATATGAAAAGGAAAAGTAATTTTACTGAGGTTACCACAAAATCAAATTTCAAGGGATTCATATTCAAATTATGTTGTCGAAGTTTGCTGAATACGGTTTCCAGATTAGTCAAGTGATCATAACGGTGTCTAAATTTAACAACTATATCATCCATTAAACATTCATCAAATTTAACCATGAAGGGTTTGATGATATAGTTCACGACACATTGATAAATTGCGACTACATTCATTAATCCAAAGGGAATTACACAATATAAAAAAACTTGAGGGGATCTGAAGGATATAAATTCCTTATCCTATAGGGATATTCAGATTTGAATGTACCTAGAGTGGCCATCTATGAAGGAGAGAGAATTAGAAATGGTTTTTGTATCAATCAAAAGTTTAGTGATCAGAACTGGAAAGTCATATTTGGAACAATATTGGTTAAGATCTCTAAAATCAATGAAAACATTGATTTTCCCATTTTTATTTTTCACAAGGACAATGTTGGAAAACCATTTGGGATATTTCACCTCCCTAACAATGTTTTCTTTGATAATCATGTCAACGTCAGTTTCAATTTTAGAGGCATCAGTAGGGTGTGTTTTTCTTGATTCCAATTTAAATCCTCAATGCTCTTCTGGAAAACCCAAACGATCAATGTCCACATCAGGATTATGGCCTAGAATTTCAATATAGTTTAATTAAAATATATCTCGATGTTTCTTCAGAAGTGAAGTATATATCTCTTTCTCTTAAAAAATAATGGTTGCACTAATTAAAGTGGGTTGTGGATCTTCTTCTGCACCCATATTTATTTCTCTGAGCACATCCATTATGGTGGATATTCCCTCTAAAAATTCATGAGGAGTGTCCTTGATATCATCTTATTCTAAATCGTTAGGTTTCACTTCTTATATTTTTTCATACCATATATATGATGAAGAAAATCTTTCATAGTTAGGGGAGGAGTATTTTTTTGATCATCCTGAAGAAGAGGAAATAATTTCTGACCCTACTTATGAGGAATATTCTTCCTAGAGTATTGAAGAGATAACAATAGGTTGGGAGTCAACATCTGTCTCTACATTTATTAATTTAAAAACCTATTCTAGCTTGAAAGATGAATAAAATACTTTCTGATGTTCTATGGATGATATGAAGACATATCCATTTAAGCTTTCACCACTGATTGATGGATCAGAAATTTATACCATGTTTTCAGGCTCAATTTCCACAATTGATATTATGGAATTCACTGGATCAATTCTTGGATTTGGCACTATCCTTTCAATTTTATTGATGTGAAACACATAATCTATACTCATATGTTTGAATGGTTTAGTTGGTATCTTTCTCATACCATTAAGTGCATTGATTCTTGTTACATCTAATTCCATAGATCTTGTCCCCTTTATGTGATAGAATTCTGCCTCAATATACTGAGATTCAAAAGTTTTCAATGGGTCCTTGTTACCATAAAATGTACCAATTTTACAAATGAAGAAATACATGAGAAATTGGTGATATGAAGAATGAATGGTCACATGATTATGTATCCAAGGCCTTCCAAGCAGAATGATGAAGGCTGTGTCCTAACAGACAACCAAGAAATCTGAATTAGATATAAGATCCTCAAGAAGAGTTTTAGAGTGTAATACTTTCTATTAGTCTTTATTCATTCTTGTCATAACCTTGCAACATATACGTGGTAGTAGATAATTTATATTCAGTGAGACCCAATTGACGAATTGTCCGGATGGGAATGAGGTTGACTCCCTGATTCTCCCATTGTGTAGCTCTTTCACCCAGATCCCTCATATTGTCTAAAGTAGCTCTCTAAAACACGAGAGAATAGGTAATCAAACAGGATAAGAATTTTTTGAATGTATTTCACAATTTTTTACATAGTATTGGTTCCCCTATGTGAAAGATATTATTTAGTCATCATTCAAGCCTGCGCAGCGCACCATTGCGGCACACCTATGTGGTACAACTGCCCGACGCAACCACACGGGGTACCTCCACGGCACACTTGAGCAAAGTACCTACGTAATAGAGCATGGTATAAGGCCTACCTACAAAATTAATTACCCTATTTAAATAAAATCCTTGAAGGTTATCCCCTTCCTTGCTTCCCTTATTTTAAATGGGCTATGTTGAAGCCTCCACCAAAACCTCCTGACTTATAAAACCTTTGGGAAAGGCACATCAGCGTGTCTCCTATTTGGGTGTGTATCTCCAGAGTTAGAGGTTTCCCGCATTTGTTCCACAATGGATTTAGGATTCATAGAGTGTTTGTGGGTTTTTATATATGTAGTCACATAATATTTTGTCCCCTGGACAGTGCTGGGATGTTCCTGGTTTTGATAATAAGGGTTTGGGTCCGGACCTCTCCCTTCTCAAAGATATGGAACCTCGGGTGTCTGGTAGAGAAGGTACAGTTCATAATATCTTTTTCATTCATGTGAATGAAATTTATCCCTCCCCAAACATGATCAATTTTAGGGAAGTCATCCTAATATAATCCCCTAACCTTTGTCTATTATTCCTTTGATTGGACCCTTGTCCAATGTAATGTGAATAGAGGGAAGTCTTATCACATCACCCTCTTCTCAGATCGCCATGACTTCTTTCACCGTCGTCGTGATAGGCACGCCCTATTCTACCAGTGGAGGAGGAAAAGTTTGGTTTCCTCTGTTTAATCAATGAAATCCTCTAGTTTATCACACCATGCATGCATCACGTGGGCTTGTAGATTTTTTCAGGATCAAAACATCTGAAAAACCCCTTGAACTACAAGAACTCTTATTCCTGTTCAAATCAGGATACATTGGAAGCCTTTTCAGGGCCTGAGCTCATTGGATATCCTCCTTAGGATATAACCCCATTTAACATAATTTGGGAGTCCTCCTTAGGATTAATCCCCAAGTTAAACCCCCACTTGAACTATGAGAACTCTTATTCCTATTCAAATCATGATACTTAGGAAGCCTTCTCAAGGCTCGAGCTCATTGGATATCATCTTCCGGAATCCAACCCTAATCACCATAATATGGTCATCCTCCGTATGAATATGCCCCAAATTAAACCTTCAAAGAAACAAGGAATCCTTTTAAAGAAGTAAGCCCGAACTCATTTCTCTCAATGGACTATACTCTCTTATGAGACTTATCTCACTACGTGGGCTTAGACTCTTATCTAAATGGGATACGTAGGAACCTCCATGAGGTTCAAACCCAACACTTCAAATAAACCATTTTATTCATGGGTCATATTCCCAATAGGGTCTAATCTTACTTGTAAAACCATATACTTTCCATCTTGCTTGGGCTGCTTCGGTATAAGTCACACACCGAACTTCGACTAAACACCTTTTTCTTAGATGTCCTTACCCAATGATATTAAACTGTATGGTTAAGTTCTTATCAAATGACCTTAAAAGGTATGATGTTACCCATTAAGAAGCACCAAACTACGATAGATCTGATTCCTTCTACAAGGAAATGTAGGTCGCCTATTTTACGGGTATGATCCCAATATCAAAACAAACTTTCTTCTCCCTGGATGAAAATAAATTCCAGAGTTCCCCATCAAGTGGCTTAAAAACCAGTATCATCATACTGATGATTAAAATAAAATCTAAATGGAATATGAGAGGATACCATTGATGGAGAACCTCAAATACATTTGGATATATCCATTAATGAAAAACCTTGAATACATACTAATGATTCTAAATTTTACACATGACAATAAGTGATTGAAAATTCCATGGGAAACATAGGTCATACTTGGTGAATTAATAAGGATTAATGAAAATATAATAAATTCATAAAGAGAGTCTAGGAGTAGACAATAATTCTCCCAAAAGAGTATGATGAGTCTGACCTCCCATCCTCTCGACCAGTGCATGTTCATAAGTTTCATAATTTTCAAACATAACAAACACTTGCCTTTGGAAAGTAGATCCCTATTTGGATAAAGAACTGTTGGAAGTTTCCAGTTCCATGAATCAATCCATTGGAAACTACGTGGAAGCAATGACTCTTAAAACTAGAACACATATTTCAAGGAAATACGAAACAACCCTAAAAACCCCAAAAACAAAAACAAAATCCAAAAAACCCCCAAAACCCATAAAAACATTAAAAACCCTTAGAACCCAAAAAAAACCTGAAAACCCTAAAAACCCTAAAAAATCTAAAACCCTGAAACCCCCCAGAAAAACCTTAAAAACTATTGAAAAACAAAAAACCCCTAAATACGCTAAAAACCAATAAAAACAATAAAACCCATAAAAGACCGTAAAACCCCCAGAAAACCCAAATAAAAACCTAAAAATCCTAAAGAAACCCTAAGACCCATAAAACCCTAAAAATAATAAAAACCACAGAAAACAATAAAAAAATAAATGACCCTAAAAACCCTAAAAACTAAAAAGGATCCTGAAAACACTAAAAGGACTATAGGATCCTAAAACCCATAAAACCCCATAGGACCATGTAATATCCCTAAAACCCCCTAAAACCCATAAATGATATTTAAATCACAAAAAAATCTAAGACACCATTAAAATTCCCTAAATAACCATATAAAAACCATAAAACACCTAAAAACTATTAGAACCCTAAAAACCATAAAAACCCAAAAACATCCAAAAAAATATCAACACCCCAAAAAACCCCAAAACATTAACAAACCCTAGAAACCAATAAACACATATAACCCCTAAAAACTCTAAAATTAGTAAAAATCTAAAAAATACCATAAATCCCTAAAAATTATTAACTCCCTAAAACCACTAAAAAATCCAAAAAACCTTTTAATGTAGTAAAACCAAAAAAACTACAAAAACCATAAAACCATCAAAATCCATAAAAACCAAAAAGTCCCAAAAAAACCCAAAACCCAAAAAAATAATAATAACCCCCTAAAAAATGACCCAAAAAAATAAATAACACCATAAATGACCTTAAAACCCTTAAAAACCAATAAAAGACCATAAATATTCTAAAAACCTTATAAACTGTAAAAATACACAATAACCCCCTCACCAATCCAAAAAGGAAACAAAAACACCCAAAAACATTAAAATACTATAAAAACTATAAAATACATAAAAATTTATAAAAAACATAAAACCCCTAAAATATGAAAAAATATTAAAACCCACAAAACACCACCATATAAAATTTAATATAAACCCAAAACACTAATAAATCACATAAAACACAAAAAATATAAAAACCCTAAAAAACAATAAAAATACTAAAAACCCCAAAAACCTTTGGAAAATAGAAAACCCCCATAATATTCCTAAAAAACTAAAAAGCCTAAAACCCCAAAAATAAAAGAAATGCATAAAAACCAAAGAAAACCAAATACCCCAAAAACCCAGAAACCCTAAAAACTAATGAAACTCCAAAATCTATAAAAATCCCTAAAACCCTAAATCCTTAAAAACACTAAATACATAAAAAAATATAATACCCCTAAAACCCATAATGCCCCCTGAAATCCCAAAACCCCTATAAAAACCATAAAACCCTAAATGGCCCTAAAAACCCCAAAAATCTATAATGGGCCCTAAAAATCCTAAACGATCCTAAAAAAAATACAAAAGGAACCTAAGAGCCGTAAAACCCCTAAAAGACCCAAAAATTTTCTAGACCCTCTAAAACTCCTCAATTACCCAAAAAATATGAAAAATGAAAAACACCAATAAATTTCCAAAAACCCAAAAAACCAACAACCCCCTTAATGGCCCAAGAAAACTATGAAAACATTTAAGGCACAAAAAAACCCTATGAAAACCTAAAATCCAAAAAAACCAAAAAAAATCCCTAATACACCCCAAAACCCCTAAAAATATTAAATCTATAAAATCAATTATCCAAAAAAACAGTTATAACCATATGAGAAACCCTAAAAACCCTAAGAACCCTAAAACTGCTAGAAACCTTTTAAAACCCCATTAAACCATAGAAAACCTGATAAAAACTAAAAAAACATGAAAACCCAAAAAACTAAAAAACCGTAAAATACTTATCAGAAAAAACCCTAAAAACATAAAATCCCCAAAACCCAAAAATCCAAAGAACTCTAAAACCCCTAAAAAAACTAAAACCCAAAAAACCATAAGACCCCTAAAAACACTTATAATAAAAAAATACACAAATAACATATAAACCATACCCCGAACCCCATAAAAATCAAAACACCCTAAAAATAATAAAATTATCTAAAAATACTGACACCCCAAGAGATGTTTAATGATTTTCCATTCCTTTTTGCATTGCAAGAGAAGGGGATATTGGGTTTCAAATTGAATATGGATATGATCTTCGATTTTGGATCTTGGTTTAATTCTTCAGGATATATCAATTTAATATAAATTTGAAATTTATAGCGACCCTATCTTTACAAATAATAAAATTACATAGTTTTGAATGATCTTTAAGAAACACTTCTCGAGGAAAATATCCTTTCCTCTTTGAAAAATGATTATTTTAAATAAAACCATATAAAGTGTTTCTTTCTGAAAATAGATATCAAAACATATAATGTTTTCTTTTAATAAAATAATTTTTTTAAATCCTTATTTTCTTAAGACATATCTTCATGGATATTTTGAATAAATTTTTAAAAACATGGTTTTTGAATATAATAGATTTTCATATAAAGTGGGAGGTGATTAGATTTTTCTAAAAACATTATCTTAAGTACCGATGAGTGAAAAATAGAACTAAAAATGATTATATCTTGAGTAAACAGTGGGGATGGAAACTAATTAATATTCTTTAATAATGGATTATATTATTTTATTAAAGGAATCATTAACAAAAACAATGTTGAAAAATGAAGATATTGTCTCAATAAAATCTTATAACATGGTGACTTGGGATGATAATCTCCATGAATGAAAAGGAAACTTCATGAAGCTTAATATATCATTAAAATAAGAATATTAATTATCTAATATGTAATTTTAATGAATATACACCTCAATGAAGAGTTTATTTTCATAAAAAATTAGTAATCTAACTGGAGGAAATTTGAGACAAAAATGTTTTAACGATTTTGAAACAATTGAAATTTTAACACCATGAAAGAAGGATCATAGAATGGATAAGTGAATACCCATAAATTTATGTATAGGATACATATAATATAATCATGGTATGTACAAACACCGCACAAAATTAAAGAGTGGTGAACATAGTTTGTATCTCACATAAATTAGTAGTGAGATGAAAATCCTCTTACATTGTGTCTTGACACTCTCCATAATCATACAATATTACTCTATAATAAATAAAATTTTATTATAAATATTTTTAAAAATCATATTATAATATATAATACAATATAAGGTTTTATTATAAACTTATACTACTTTCTTGTTAATTATCATATGTTAATGTCTTACTTTGGGTAATATTCGCTTTGTAGTCCGCATGTGTCTTAATTTGTTATAGTGTTCGTCCTAATACTTATTTTATGATTCCAGAATTTACAACAAGATATAAATATCTAGTATATCAATTATATGTAAATTATAATATTTTATTTAATAATGAAATATGAAATGGAATACACCTTTTATGTAGACGGTAAGTCATTCGTACACATGAACATTGTTTCCATTTTTATTATAATATAAAAATAATGAATGTAAATTACATATATATATATATATATCATTGTCACAGTAGCATTATTATCATACATATATATCATATAATTTCATTAATCTCATTCCTTGTTGTGGGTGAACGAATAACATATCTTTGAGGGGGTGGTAGTCCACACTTCCGCTAATAAGATTATCGTATTAACACCAAATGGTAGGTAAAATGATGTGTGTTGTAAAAGGAATATAAAATAATAAAAATATAATATATATAATATATTAAATATATAAAAATGTTTCCAAAAAAATCATCATCATTATTGGTTGTAAAGGAGAAATGAACAATCATCATTTCGTGAGGTAGTAGTTCGTTGTACCTAGAAATAGTATATTCAACATCCATTAGATGGAGGTTTGAGTAAGTTTATGTCAGAACCTTTTCATAAAAAAATCCTAGTATATAAAGGATAGTGATATTTTCACATAATAATGGAATAAAGAGTGTTGAAGTGTGGAGTTGGAAAATAAAGGATAATATTTTGAGAGAAGATGTTAACTCTTAATCAGGTAACTCTTTTTGGTCTGTGCCAAAAGGAATCCTAGAGAGGGTTTCTACCAAAAGGGAGGATTCAATGTCTATGGGAGGATTTTTTGGAATTCTATTGGTCTGGTATTTTCAGAATGTAAAATTTTTGAGTGGTGCGAGGAATGGGTAGAGGTTGTGGACATTTATGAGGAAGGAAAATGACTCTTTTGGAATTTCTAGAAACAAGTTAGGTGTGCACATATTTTTAAATTAAAAAGTCCCACCAAACCAAAAAAAACTCAAAAACTGTAAGTTTTATGGATGAACTATATATATATATATAATCGGTGTTAGACATGTTTATAGGTCATTTGGGCCCATAATTTTACGGTTTAGTCCCAAATTAATCTTAATTCTTCCTTAACCGTTGTGATTAATTTTTATCACTTTTACTAATAATTTCCCTAAAAAATTAATATGTTCTTATTATAATTTAAATATCAACTGAATATAATGGTGTATGTTTGTTTTTTTAAATTCAAATAACAGAAGCATAAAAATTAAGATTACTGCCAATCACGCAGATGTGATGAAATTATGTTGTTTTAATATAGGAAAAAGTTTAAATTTTTGTTATGAGTTAATATTTAGTTTCAAATTTAAAATGATTTTAATGAATTTAATTTTATAATTAGATGTAATATTTATCTATTTTTTCATTAAAAATAATTTATATTATAATTTATCATTAATACTTATTTAAAAAAATTGCATATTTTAACTTAAAATCAGTATTTTTCACTATCCATCTAGAAATAATGTTTCTAAGAAAAATCTCAATAATTCACCCAAATATATTTTTAAAATTAAAAATTCAAAAATTATGTTTATTTTATCATGTTAAATTTATAAAATTGTCTAAAATAAATTTAAATATTAAAAGCGGTTCATTCGAGAAAATGATGTTTTTAAACATAAAAAGGACTTTACCAAAGGTCAAAGCTTTAATTATAAATATGAATTATTTATATAAAAAAGTTGTAGGAAATATTAATATTAATATAAAAATGTAAAATAGAGGGGTTATAATTATTTAATTTATAAAATTATATTACAAAAGGATGTTTTTTATAAACACATTATTGCTTGTATCGTACACCAAGTCATTATTGCATGTAATGTACACCGAGTCAGTGTTGCGAGTGAAAGGAATCTATTACATATTGAATTTAAATATATAAAAGAAAATTTAAATTTATTCAGAAAAAATAATTCCATAAAAAATTGGGGTTTTACATTCTACCCCCCTTAAAATTAACTTCTCCCTTGAAATTCGTCACTCAGGTAAAAACAAGTGATGATACTTCTGCTTCACCATATCCTCATGTTCCCCTACAACATTCTATAACTGATGATTTATCCAGAAAACATTGAATATGAGAATGGTCTTGATTCATATAAATTTCTCTGATCTTTCCGGATTTTCAAAAGGTTGGTCCTCATAAGAATGATCCGGCACTGGTGGTATGACCTCTGAGTTCAGTACATGTGAAGGGTCATGTATGTAATTCCTTAGAATCGATACATTGAACATATCATGGACTTGAGATAGATTTGTGGGAAGTTCCAAGTGATAGGATACTATCCTGATACAATCATGAATTTCAAATGGACCCATATACCTAGGGATTAGTTCCCCTTTCTTCCTGAATCTCAAAACATTCTTACAAGGTGACATTCAAAGAAACACTATTTCACCAACTTCTAACTCTAGATCACATCAGTGGTTATCATCCAAACTTTTCTTCCAAATTGTTTCTACCTTGATTTGATTATGAATATTTCTAAGATTATCGACCATTTCTTGAGTGATCTCAGGTCCCAATATCCTTTTTTCTCTAACATCATACTAGTATATTGGAGCTCTATACTTCTTCCAATAGATGGCTTCACACAATGCCATCTGAATTCTTGAGTGAGATCTACTATTGTAAAAAAACACCACTAGATTAAGGTGTTGATCCCAACCAACATTGAACTCTAGAAAAAAAATATCAAAATTTCCTCTAGGTATTGAATTGTATTTGATACTAACCCTCTGTTTGAGGATGATATGCAGTGCTGAAACTCAATTCTATATCAAGAAATTTCTGAAGACTTTGCCAGAACATTGATGTAGACCTCGTATCTCGATCTGATACAATGTAATCTGGTTCTCCATGCAACTTTACCACTTCTTTATTGTATATTATAGAAGGTTTATCAAGAGATAAATATTCTATGAAAAAAATTATGTGTGATGACTGAGTAAGGAGATATAATACCGTCAATATAGCATTTAACGCTTTATATGTTTTTAGTAGTATAGTGACATAAATACATAGAGATGTTCTCCCATTTCCATTCGGTTATGGTCAATGGATGAAACATCTCTTTAGAATCTTGTATTTTAGCCTTAAAATTCTGGCATAGCAAACACCGTGATACAAACTCCTCGATGTCACTCTTCATTCCATCCCACGAGAAGTATTTTTGAAGTCCCTATACATATTCTTACATCCAATATTAATAGAGAATGATTAACTATGAGATTCCTCTAACATCTCCCTCTTCAAATCTGGTATATAAGGAAAAAATAAACGGTTCCTCAACGTTATCATTCCATCCTTATCAAGGTTAATCTTAGGATCATTTCTATCCTTCTTTGGCATCTCTTCATTTTCCGTATATGCCTCCTTAATCTTCAGTAGGATTGAGGTCTAAAAATTCATTTGAGAATGAAACGATTTTCCCATTCCTTCAGGATTTCTAGATCAATATATTTCAAAAAAAATATTGGATCTTTTGTGATCCTCATCATGGATAATCTAGCACGATCCTTCCGACTCAAATCATCGGCCAACTTGTTCACTTTCTAATGGCGGTAATGTATTGAGAAATCATAATCCTTTCTCAACTATAACCATCTTCTTCAGAACATGTTCAACTTCCTCTTTGTGAATATATATTTCAAACATCTATGATCAAAATATATATCACATGATTCCCCATAAATATAATGCATCCATATCTTTAATGTGAAAAATACCACTTCTACCTCCAAATCACGAGTTGGGAAATTTTTCTCATGAATATTAAACTCTCAGGAGGAATAGGCTATAACCATGTAATTTTTCCTGTGAACACATCCTAATCCCTTCTGGGATTCATCCCCATAGATTACAAACCCTTCCCTACTACAGAGTAATGTTATCACATGTGCAATGACAAAGATTCTCTTCAGTTCCTTGATATTTTCCTCACATTCATCTATCCAGAGGAACTTATCACCTTTTCGAGTTAACGTGGTTAGAGGATTAGATATCCTGATATATTATCCATATATCACTAATAATATCTACCTTTACAATGAAATATACGTATATAATTCATTGTGGATGGTCCAGGATAGATTTCAATAGCCTCATTTATTAACGGATCTGCAACTATACCATTCTCTGAGATTATGTGACCCAAAAATTAAACCTTTTCGCATCCTACCACCACATTTTTCAAAATTTTCATACATCTTCTCCTTCCTTTGGTTCTTCAATACAATTTTCATGTGATCTCCATGCTCTTCCTTTCTCTTTTAATAAATAATAATATCATCTATACAGACTACCAAAAACTAGTCGAGGTAATATCTGAAGAATATATTCATTAAATCCACGAAGAGAGTAGGGTAATTAGTATGCCAAAAATGCATCACTATATATTCATAGTCACCATCCCTTGTACGGAATGTCATATTGGGTATATCCTCCATCTAGACCCTTAATTGATGATATCCAAAATGAAGGTCAATCTTTGATAAGTATTGAGCTCCATGCAGTTGATCAAACAAGTCATCAATATGAGGAAGTAGATACATGTTCTAGATTTTGGTCTTGTTAAACTCCCAATAATCAATGCAATGTTGTATTGATCAATCATTATTTTTAACAAAAAGAATCAGTGCACCCCAAGATGATACACTTGGTCAAATGGATCCCTTATCAAGGTGTTCATCGAGTTGCTTCTTCAATTCCTTCAAATCAATTGGGCTCTTCTATAAAGAGTGTTTCAAATTGTTGTCGAACCAGGTATACGTTCCATTGAGAACTAAACTTCACATTTTAGTGGAAGACTGGGAAACTCTTTTAGAAATATATACATAAAATCACAAAGAACAAACATATCATCAATGTCGATTTTCCCCAACCATTTGAGATAAAACCCCATTTGAATGGGAATTAAGACCCATACACATGATGTAGTCTCTGTGGGATGTTTATACTTGTAGTCATATTGATGAATGATCATATGAGGGTTTTAAATATTGAACATAACTTCCATTACTTGAAAATTGATGTGGTATTTTTGGAATTAAATCTAATCCACTCCTAAGATGACCTCAAATTAGGCCAAAGGAATATAGGAAAGATTTTTCGTAATTCATATTCCCACAAACATCAACTAGAGTGGAATCATAGTATTGAGATGCAATCGTTGTACCATTATGAGTTTTCACTGCTAATACCACATCTAATTTTTTTGGTGGAACCTTAAAACCCTTAGAAAATTATTTATATATGAAATAGTGGAGAGATCCAAAATAAAATATGACATTAGAAGCTCTAGAGTGGCTGATAATTGTGCCACTCATTAAGTAATTATCACTGCCCTCAATAGAAAGATAATTTTTCGGATATTTCCACTTTTTCTATGGATGAAGAGGGTGTTGGCATCGATCATCTTCACCAGCCCTTGGATTTGGGAAGTAGTTAGAATAATTCCCATTCTCTATACAGTTGTATCACTAAATCGTGGGAGGTGCAATTTGTGCGGCTTTTTCTCCATTGGCACTTTGAACCAACTTCTTCCCATTACTTCGACAATCAATTTCCAAGTGACCTTCCTTTCCTCACTCAACTCATTTATTAGAGCCCTTAATGAAATTTCTTACATGATTCTTCCCACACATAGAGCATAAATTAATTTTCATATTATTTTCTCCATATTTCTTAGAGTTTCCTTTAAACACCATCTTCCCCTTCTTGTAAAATCCATGAGATTGATATGTGACAACTTTCATTTCATAACGCACAATATATTTGTTTCTACCAAGGTCTCTTTTGGAAAACACCCTTATGAGACTTGGCCTTAAACCACCAAAGAACCTATCAACCATAATTTCATATTAGATGATAATTCCTAAAGCATACCTCAAATGTCTCGTGACATTAGTCTCATAGGTACCAACAGATTCATCATCTCTTTGCTTCAACTCAAGGAACACTTTGTCCATCCTGGCATGGAAAATTTTAGGAAAGTAATCATTGATAAATAAGTTCATGAACTCATCCCAAACCATGGATTCAATCTCATAAAGTTTCTATGTATTCTTGATTAGTGTCCACCGCTGATCTGTTTCTCCTTCTAAGAGATAAACTACTAGAATTACTTTCTCATGCTCAGAACACTGAAGAACAGTGAATATCATTTTACTGCTACAAACCACTAAATAACCCAAACCCCCTAAAAACCCAAACCCCCTAAAAACCCTAAAACCCTAAATACCATAAAAACCATAAATACCCTAAAGACCCTAAATAACCCAATAAAAATTCTAAAACCCCCTATAATTTCTAAATACTATAAACCTCCCTAAATCAATAAAACCCCTAAAAGGATGGAAAACCCATTAAAACCACTAAACCACCCTAACCCCTAAAACCCCTAAAAATCCATAATACTCTAAAAAGTCTTAAAATACATTAAAATACATAATAATAATAAAAAACCCTAAAACTCTAAAAAACCTTAAAAACCTAAAATGCTTAAATAACCTTAATGAACATAAAAATCCATTAAAACCTCTAAAAACACTAAAACATAAAAACTCTTAGAACTCAAAAAACCCATGAAAACCCGAAGAACCCAAAAATACCAAAAAAAATATAAAAAGTACCATTTATAACATTAAAACCCTTACAGAACAATAAAAATCCTAAGATCCCTAAAACCCATAAATGTCGTAAGAACCCAAAAGGACCCAAAAAACCTTTAAAACCCAATAACTGTTAAATTTTTAAAAACCAATAAAACTCTAGGAAAAGGAAAAAAACCCCTAAATGGCCCTAAAAACCCTAAAACCCCTAAAAGACCCCAACCCCCCTAAAACTATAAAAGACCATAAAACCCATATAAGTCTTTAAATACCATTAAAATCCATAAGAGAACCTAAAAAATAAACTAAATCCCCTAAACACGTAAAATATTGTTAAAAATGTTAAAAACCCAAAAGACTCAATAATCAAAAAAGGAATAAAGACCCCTAAAACATCCTATGTAAACCAGATGAAAATTTAGAAACCCTCAAAACCCTCAAGGATCATAAAACCCCTAATGGACCCTAAAAACGTAAAGGAACCTAAAATACATAAATCCATGAAAGACACTAGAATATTTAAAAACCTTGAATGGAACCTAAAAACCGAAAAGGGCACTAAAAACCTAAAACCCATATAGCACTTAAAAACAATAGAAAACCCTAACCATCCTAGAAAACCCAAATAAATAAATAAAACATGAAAACCCCATTAAAAACCACAAAAATCAAAAAAACCCAAAAATCAAAAAAGGCCCCAGAAACCCCAAAAACTCTAGAAACCATAAAAACACAAAACCCCCTAAAAACCTTTAAACCCATATAAGATGGTAAAAACCCTAAGAACCATATAAACATAAAAATGTCCAAAAATATGGGGAAAACAAGAAGAAAACCTAAAAGACCTTAACACTCCAAAAATCCCTAAAAATTTAAAAACCCATAAAATACCTAACATGACCTAACTAAACCATAAAATTACCAAAAAAAACTAAAACCCCTAAAACCCATAAAACACCCAAAAACACCTTCAAAACCATGAATCCCAAGAAACCCATAGAAACCTTAAAAAGTCTTAAAATCCCCAAAAACCAAAAAAATTAATAAAAACACCAAAAATAAAAAAAAACACTCAAGCCCTAAAAACCCTTAAGATTCCCTAGAACCCAAATACACCCAAAACCTCAAAGAACCACCCAAAAAACCCTAAAATCAAAAAATTAATAAACACCCATAAAACCATTAAACTATAAAAACATGAACCCCCCTGAAATAACCCAAAAAAACTTATAAATAATAAAAACCCAAGAAAAAATAAATACCACTAAAACCCTAGGAATACCCCAAAAAACCATACCGCCAAAATACATTAAAAATCCAATAAAAAGAATAATATACGAAAAAAAACACCTAAAATAAACTAAATATGTGAAAACCCTATAGGACGACTAAAACCCTAAAACACCAAAAAGATACTCGAAGCCTAAAAACCCAAAAAATACCCAACCCCCCCCCCCCCCCCACAAGAACCCTAAATCCCCTAAAATCCCTATAAATAACAAACACAAAAAATACATAAAACCCTTGAAGTGCTAAAAATTTTAAATAACATAAAAACCTTAAAACTGTAAAAACCAAAAAAACAGTAAATATAAGAGTAATCCTTAAAAATTTAAAAAATATCCCTATAACCACAAAACACTAAAAATACTTAAAACCGCTTAAAACCCTTATTATCTCTGAGAAACCATAAAATTCCCAAAATAACTAAACACCCAAAAATCCAAAAAAACAACAGTGCCCCTAAAGATTCCATAAAACCCCTAATAACCTACAAACCCTAAAAACCCAACAAACCATTTAAAATCCCGAAAAAATAAAAACAATAAAAATCCAAAAAAAATTAAAATCCAAAAACCCAAAAAAACATAAAAAACCATAAAATAAATTTTAAAAAAAATACCTAAAACACGATAAAAGGTCATAAATCCCAAATCAATACCTCGAACCCTAAAACACTATAAAAATCCAAAAATAACATAAAACCCCTAATACATTAAAAATCCCAAAAACCCAAAAAACACTACAAAAATTAAATAACCCTAAAAAAATATAAAAACTATAAAACCCTTAAAACCCTTAAACCCCCAAAATTCTAATATCCCTATAAAACTATAAGAATCGTAAAAACATAAAGGAACCCTAAATCACAAATAAATCCCAAACAATCCTAGAAACACTAAAAACAATAAAAAATATTAATAAAAATAAACAACCTAAACCCCTAAAACACAAAAAAACCCATATAAAATTCTTTAAATTCCTAAAACAGCTAAAAATTCATAAAAAAAACTCACCCCCTTAAAAATCCATAAAAACGCTAAACCCCCCTAAAAATACCTAAAAACACTAAAATCCTAAAAAAATTCAAAATCCCTTAAAACCCCCCAGAACCCTAAAACCATAAAAATACTGTAAAAACCCTAAAACTACTAAATACCCTAATAATGCCTAAACCCCATAATACAACATAAAACCTTAAAAATACCTAAAAAAAATAAAACCCTTAAAAGAGATTAAAAACCATATCATTACGCTAAACCATAAAACTAATTAGAAAACCCTGAAAACACATAAAACCATAAAAAAGTCTTAAAAATCCCCAATCACCATAAAATGCATTAAAATGATTTAAACATTGAATACCCCTAAATACCATGAAAACCCTCAAAATCCCTAAAACCATTAAAATCCTAAAACCCCTAAAACCATAAAAAACCTAAAACCTATAAAAAATCAAAACCCATTAAACCCCTAAAAACATATAATCCCTACGACCCATATAAACCATTAAAACCGTACATATGAATTGCACAACCTAAAATTTGAAAAGAACCCCTAAAATATCCAAAAATCCTTAATACCATAAAACCCCAAAAATAAAAAATAACAATAAAAGAAATAAAAAACCATACAACATGAAAAGAACCTAAATTGCTGATTCAATCACTAAAACACTATAAAACCTTTAAATACAATAAGTCCAATAAAACACATAAAACCCAAAAACATCAAAAACCCAAAAACCCAAAAACCCCCCAAACCTTAAAAGAATCTAAAACCCCTAAAAAAGTTAAAACAACTAAAACCCTAAAATAATCGTAAAATGTCTCAAAACACCTAAAAAATCTAAAAATCATAAATACTCTAAAACCCTACAATCGCATAAAAATCCGTGAAACCCCCCTAACAGAGTCCCTTAAACCAAAAAAACCAAAAAAAACCCCCCAAACCCCTAAAATTAACTAAAACCCTTAAAAATACAAAATCTCTATAAATTAATTATAAAACACCCAAAATCCAAAAATCCATAGAAAGCAAAAAGCCCAAAATACCTTAAAAATATGAACAATTCCTAAAAAAATCCTAAAATCGATAAAAATTCCCCAAAACACTAATAAACCATAAAAACAAAATACAACCAAAAAATCATAAAACCCATAATAGGCCTAAAATAAATAGAGCCCCTAAAAATTGTTGAAAAACATAAAATCACTAAATCCTCTATAAACCCCTAATTACCCGAAAAAAACATTTAAACCGTAAAAAGCCCTCAGGCCTATGAAGACCCCCCCTTAAATCCCTAACATGCGATTATAACCATAAAAATAAAAAACCCAAAAAATTGTTAAAACCAGTAAAAAAAATAAAAACCACTCAAAACACTAAAAAATACCTACAAACCCTAAAAACCATCAAATCCCTCAAAACCATAAAACCCCTAAAAACACTAAAAAAGACCATAAAAACTCCAAAACCCAATAAAAAGCAATTGAATATTAAAAGCACTAAAAATCCTATAAACCTTAATAACCAAAAAACCCATAAAATCCCTAAAATAATAAAAACCCTAAATGGCCCAAAAAAATCAAAAAAAACTTATGAACCACAAAAACCACAAAAACATTAAAAGCCATAAATAGTCATAAAAAACATGAAAACACATAACACCCTAAACTAACAATAAAACCCCCACAAACCCATAACAACCCTAGAAACCATAAAACCCCTAAAATATGCAATAAAAGACTAAAAAATAACAAAAAACTAACCAATAAAGACATTAAAATCCCTAAAACTCGAAAATCAATAAAATACACCAAAATACCCAAAAAATCCAAAACCCTTAAAAACCCAAAAATCCCTAAAACCCCAAAAGGCCCATAAATATCCTAAAAACACTAAAAATCCTAATGTTCCATAAAAACCAAAACAATCCAAAAACCCAAAAAATATTTATGGACCTTAAACACCATAGAGGACCACAAAACCCTTCAATGATCCTCAAAACCCCAAAAGTCCATAAAACCCAAAAATGAAATAAAACCACCTAAAATCCTTAAAATTACCTAGATAAATATAAACATTACAAAAAAATACTATATAACCATGAAAAGACCAAAAAACCCAAACAAAACCTAGAACCCCAAAAAAATCCTAGAAACATTAAAAGGCCATAAAATCTGTAAATACCTAAAAAAACTAAAAGACCCAAAACCTCTAAATTCTATTAAAACCATAAAACCCTTAAATCCCTAAAAAACAAAAAAAACTAAAACAATAATAACCCTAAAACCCCTAAAACCCATAAAAGTCCAACAAAACATTTATAAACACCATAAGTCACAAAAACCCTAAAACCACTAAAATGATAAAAACCCAAAAACAATATAAAAACATAAAAATACCAAAAACCAAAAATACCTGAAACACTCTAAAAAACCTAAACCACTAAAAATATAAAAAATCTAAAACATTTAAAAACCATGAAACCCCCAAAAAACTGTAAATCCAAAAAAACCTTATTCTTCTAGAAACCCTAAAACCCCTAAAGAACCCTAATACACCTAAAAATCCATGGAATCCATAAAACCCCCAAAAACTAAAAAATTCACTAAAACTCATAAACTCATAAAAAGATAATTAAATCTATTAAAACCCTAAAAACACATAATATCCAAAAAATTAATATATAAAAACTCTAGATAAGATCTAAAAACCATGAAAACCCATAATATCCTAAAAACTCCTTAAAATGATTTTAAACCCCTAAAAACCTAAAAAACTTAAAAACCACTAAAAACTGTAAAACCTCATAACATTCTTAAGCACCTCTAAACACCCCAAAACCCTTACAATAACTAAAATACCCTAAAAACCCTGAAACCCTAAAAGACTATAAAACAAAAAAATAACCTATAATCAGTAAAAAACCTAAAAACCTTAAAAGACCATAAACTCTGTAAAAATACCAACTATTCAAAAACACAAAAAAATCACCCAAAATATCAAAAACACCCTTAAACACCAAAACAATAAAACCACTAAAACCTCATAAAACCCTAAATCCTTAAAAACAGGGGATGTCCTAAAAAAATACATAAAAAATAAAACTACCTAAATCACCCTAAAACACCATAAAAGAAAAAAACCCATAAAAACCCTGAAAATTCCAAAAAACCCTAAAAAATTATAACACCAATTAAAACACTATTAGAAACTAAAATAACCATAAAACCCCAAAAATAACTTAAAACCCTAAATCCCCTAAAAAAGACTAAAAAACCAAAAAAACCAAAAAAACATAAAACACCTATGAATATTTAAAAAAAATAAAAATCCAAAAAAACTCTAAAATTAGAAAATTCCCTAAAAACCCCAAAAACCAAAAAACCACCAAAAACCATTAAACTCCGAAAAATCCCTAAAGACCATAAAAACCCCAAAACTATATAAAACCTCTAAAACCACTAAAAATCATAATAATATAAAAAATCCTAAAATCCTAAAACCCCTAAATCCATAAATATCCCTACAACCCCTAAAACAAAAAACACTAAATAACATAAAATGCTAAAAATACACTGAAAACACCAAAAAAGTTAAAAATCTAAAAAAACCCCAAAAAATCATACAAAACTAAAAACAGATAAGAGTCTCTAAAAAACTAAAACCTACCTGTTAATTCATAAAATAACCCTAAAATAACCAAAATACCAATTATAGACCCAATCCTTCTTACTAAAGAACTGTAAAACCCAAAAATACCAAAAAATACATGAAAATTCAAAGATAATATAACAATTGTATATTCGTAAAACCCATTCTGACCTCCAACAAAAACCAAAAACCCCTAAAATCACTAAAAACAGCTATAACACTATATAACCATTTAAAACCCTAAAAATAAAAATCTAAAAGATCCATAATATTCCCAGTAACTCAAAAACCATAAGAAAACCAAAAAACCCTAAAAATATTAAAAACCCTAGAAACCCTAAAGAACCTAAAATCAATTAACCCCTAAAATACCCTAATATACATAAATATCCAAATAAACCTTAAAGGTCCTAAATTTACCTATATATCCCCTAAATGACCCTAAAACCTCTTAAACACCCTAAATCCCATAAAAATGAATAATTATAAAAGTTTAAAAAATTCTTAAAACAATAAAAAAAATAAAAAAAAACCTTAAAAACCATAAACCCCCTAAACCCAAAAAACCAAAAATATCATTTAAAACAAAAAATAACACAAAACCCTAAATGAATCCAAAAAAATGTAAAAGCCAAAAAAACCATTAAAAATAATTAAAACCATAAAAATAATACACACCCCTAGAAAATCAAAAAACCCTAAAAATCCCTAAAAGAAAATAAAAAACCAAATAAACCATAAAACCATAAAAGACAAAAAAAACTCAAAAATCAATAAAAACTCTTAAAACACCTTAAAACCCACAAAAACCAAAAAATAAAAAAATAGCCCAAATATCCCAAAAACCCAAAATATCCTAGATCCCTATGATTCCCTCAAAACCCATGAAACCCTTAAAATTACTAAAAACATAAAAAAATAGAAATCCCCAAAAACCATAAATTCCTAAAAAAACCTTTCATCCATTAGAAATGATAGAAATAACTAAAAAACCTAAAAACCACCAAAATCCCCTAAACACAAAATAGACCTAAAAACCATTTAAATTATAAAAACCCATAAAATACCTTAGAAAACTAAATCCCACAAATAATCATAAAACCCAATAATAAAATTTTGAAACTCTGAAAACCCTAAAATTTCTAAAAACCTAAAATACATAAAAACCCTAAAAACATTTAATATCCCAAAAAACCTAAAACCCATAAAACCACTTTAACAACATAATGGAATATAGAACCCCCAAAACCCCAAAAATTCCATAAAACATATAAAACCCATAAAAACCCACAAAAAACCTGGAATCCTGAAAACCCCAAACAAAAACATAAACACAAAAAACCTAAAACCAATAAAAACACTAAAAATATATAACAATTCCAGAAGACCGTAAAAACCAAAAACCCCCCAAAGTCCCTAAAAAACCTAAAACATATAAATCCACTAAAACCCTAAAGACCCTAATCAACTAAAATCCACTAAAACCTCTAAAATACCATAAAACCCACCCAAAACAATAAAAACCTTAAAGGAACATTAAAACATTAAAAAAATATTAATGATCCTAAAACCCCTTAGTAAACTGAAAGGACCCTAAAACCCTAAAAACACCGAAGAGCGATAACACCCATAAAAACATAAAGGACCAAAAAAGCACTAATGGAACCAAAAAACCTAAAACCACAAAAGACCCTAAAAACCTAAAAACCCTGTAATGATACTAAGAACCCTTTAAAGTCCATAGTTACTAAAAAATCATAATCTCCAGGAAAACCCTAAAATTCTTAAAATCCCAGAAATTCTAATTATCCAAAAAAACAATAAAATACCTAAACTCTGTAGTAAATCATAAAAACCCAAAAAATCCCAAAAATTAATTAAAAAAATTCTAAAATCAGAAATGAATGCTAAAAAATCATAAAACCCATGAAAAATCCAACAAACATCTGAAAACTATAAATGCCCTAAAACCCCCAAAAAAACCCAAAACACCCTAAAAATCACATAAACACCCTAAAATCTCGAAAACCATTACAACCCCCAAAATACATAAAACCCTCAAAATGTTAATTTTTTTAAAAAAGAACTAAAACCTCTAAAATCATTAAATGACCCTAAAACCACTAAAAATATTAAAAATCCCTAAACCCACTAAAAACACAGAAAAACATAAATATCCATGAAAAATATAAGAATCCTAAAAATTAATTCAAAACCAAAAAACCAAGGAACCCCTAAACCATAAAACCCCAAAAAACATCAAAGCCTGACACCCCTAAAAAGCATAAAAACCATAAAGGCCTTTATGAAACATTAATTCCAAAAAACTATAAAAAGACACAAAAAACCTAAAAACCCAAAAAACCACTAAACCCCTTGAAACCCTAAAACCATAAAATCCATAATCCCAATAAAAAAACTAAAAGACCATAAAAACCTAATAAAATTAAAGACCCTCAAACCCCCTAAAAACTCGGAAATTATTTTACAATAAAAAAACAAATAAAAGACTATAAAACTTCTTGAAACCCCTAAAATACCCTAAAGACACTATAACCCTAAAACACCCCAATAGACACTAAAATAAAAAAATACACTAAAATACTATAATGCACAAAATGACTCAAAAAACGAATAAAGGTCCCTAAAATACCATAAAAATCATAAATGTCCCTGAAATCCATATAAATCAATAAATTATGCTCATCCTGTCAAAGGCTGGGTCACTATGCCTCTTCTTGTAGGAGTTCTTTCTCTGTCAAGTCTAGTCCATCTGATGGTTCTCTAGAAGTTGTGCCTCCTTGGGGGGATTATGGATTGCACAATGAGGGTCTCCCCAATGGAATGGTTAATTCGCCTCTGGCAGAGGAGCAAGAGGTTTTTGTGGTCAGGGATGTTCTGATTCTGGTTGATAGGATGAAAAATGATCATGGAATAGTTGAATGTTTGGGTGTGGTGAAACCTGTGGAAGGAGTCATGGTGCTGCTTGGATCTTCTCCTGGAGGTCTGGAGGTGGCTGGGGTCTCTAGTGAACCTTTATCAGTGAATGAGGGATATGAGGGTGTCCCCTTGAGCAATTTGTTTGATGTCTTGGATTCAGAGGAGTTGATTTAGGATCATCACACTGTCCAAGTAATGATGGCTGGAGATTTTGATGAACAAGATGGGAAAAATACATGCCTTGGGCCTTAGGGAGCTGTTTGTGAGGATATGGGCAAGGGGTTACAGGTGGTGGCACCACCCGCTGGTAATAAGGAGGTGTCTGCTGGTGACTTTGATGATAATGCTGGACAGAATATGTGCCTGGGCCTCAGGAAGCTTCTTGTGAGGATATAGGCAAGGGGTTCTAGTGGTGGTGCCTCCCGTTGGAAATGAGAAGGCGTTCGTGGGCCCTAATGTGCAGGTCCTCTTTCTCAGCCGTGTCTCTAGTGATAGTGTTGAGCATTCTGGACATGTTGTAGAAGAAGGGGAGGTAGCAGCACGGGGGGCGGTTGGGGAGGATGGCTCTGAAGGTGTGGCTGGTTGCTGGTCCATGGGACTGGTTTCGAATGCATCTGAGGCGGGGTTTAAGAGGGATTCTAGTGCTGATTCTTTCCATGTTACTGTGCAGGGGGAGGTGGAGGTGCAGGTTCTAGAGAATAAGTTGTAGGAGGTGGCTGGGAAGGGGAAAGTGGACAAAATGGAGGGGGAAACTTCCCAAGGGGGTGCACATAAAGCAGGGTTGGTGTGCGGGTAGTGGGAGATACTTGAGACAGGGGATTCCCCTGAACACAGGGGTTTTGCGGCACTGGAGGTGGATCCAAGGGAGGAAGGGCTTTTGCAGATGGCTGGCAAGCCTCACTACTTAGCCAGACATGATGATGAGGGGATGGTCCTACCTGGGGCTGTCACTGGGAGTGTATAAATACCTTCCTTAGTGGATCTGAGCTTGCCTCAGGATGAAGATTTTGTTGAGTGACTCCTTAATCCGGAAGGCTCCTCTATCCTGGATCATGTGTAAGGAATGGAAGCAGAGGAGCGCTCATTTGAGATCGAGAAGGTGAATGTGATGGATGATGGTCCCACCTCGAATTCCTCAAAGAGGAGGAAGAAGCGGGATTTCTCCACTCTCCCTAGACCCATGGTTACACTGGAGTCTTCAAAGGAAGTTAAGCTGAAAGTCAAGGTTAATAATCAGGAATAGCCGCATTCGCCAGAACAAAGAAAATGCAGGGATATGTTTCTGACACTCCTCAAACTTAATGAGGATTATGACTCAGGATGGGATGACTCTGTCTCCTGCTTTGATGATGCAGCCTCTGGATATGGTGCGGATGGTGCCCCTTATGGTGTGGCTTCAATTTTGGAATATGGTGGTGACGTTGACTGGTCTGTTTTCTTTTCCTTCTTTATTTTCCTTTTGATCTTTTTTTGGGGTCTTTGGGTTGGGGTTGTAAAGGGATTTTGGGTGTGGGTCGTTTGACCAATCCCCTCCCTTGTCTGTTGTGTCTTTTATTTAATAAATTTGGGGGAGCCGAGAGTAGCCTGACCCTCGAATCTTCCTTGCCCTAGAAATCTATAAAACCCTAAGATCCCTAAAAATATTAAAACCTCTAAAACCATAAAAAACCCAAAAAACCCTAAAACCCTAAAAGAACCATAAAACCCCTAAAACTATAATAATACCTTAAAACCAAATAAAACCGTAATGAACCCAAAAAAATAAAATCCCTAAACACTGAAAATATCCCTAAAACCCCAAAAAACCCAAAAACAAATAAAAACCCAAAAAATAATATTACAAACCCGAAAACCCGAAAAAATAGTAAACCCCCTAAAATACAATAAATGACACAAAAAGAACCTTAATGTTCGTTAAACCACTAACCCCCCCCCCCTCGAAAAAACCAACAAAACCATTAAAACTCCTAAAAACCCCAAAATAACTATAAAAATCCTAAATAACAAAAAAATAAAACCACTAAAACCAATTAAAACTATAAAAAAACTACAACATTTAAAAACTCCTAAAAAGATTAAAACTATAAAACCACATAATAAACCTCAAATACCTTAAAACAACTAATTCCCCTATAAACATCTAATAATCCTACAAACCCTAAAACACTGAAAACCCAAATATATCCCGAAATAAACCCTAAGGACACAGAAACCCTAACAAACCCCTAAAAGCAAAAAATAACCCTTACACATAAACACCCCTAAAACCTTAAAAACAATAAAAATGCTAAAAATTACTAAAACAATAAATCCCAAAAAAAAACATTATAAACCAGGGACCACCTAAAAATGATAAGAAATCTAAAAAATTCCAGGAAAAAGTAATAAATCTAAAAAATCTAATACCCATAAAACCATAAAAAAATAAAAAACCCCTGAACCCTAAACCCTACACCCTTAAACCTAAACCCAACACTCTAAACCCTACATCCTATACCCCACAACATAATCACTAAACCTTAAACCCTACACCCAAACCATATACCATAAACCCTAAACCCCATACCCAACACCCTAAACCCTAAACTCTACAACCAGATCCATATACCCTATACCTTAATCCTAAGACGTTATTCCCTAAACCATACTCCTTAGTTCCTAAAAACCAAAACCTGAACCCCAATCCAAGTACACTAAATAGTAAACGTCCCTAAAATCCCTAAAAAACTAAATGAACCTAAAAAACCAAAATATCTTTTAAATCCATAAGAACCGTAAATGGAACTAAAACCCCTTAAAACATTATAACACTCAAAATACCTTAAAACCCCTTAAAACCCCTAAAACACTAAAACATTATAAACCACTAAATCTTCATAAAACACAAAAAACCCTTATGACCCGAAAATAATATTAAAACCCTAAAAACCCAAAAGCAGCCCAAAATCCCAAAATGCCCTAAAAATCCATAAAACCCAAAAATGGACACAAAAAATATCTAAACCCCATGAAACACTCGAGAGGCCCTAAAACCCAAAAAAGACCCCAAAACCTTAAAAACATTTAGAAACACAATAACATCATTGAAAGTAACTAAAAACATTATAAAACTAGAAAACCCCATGAAACAAATAAAAACCATAAAAATACATAGGGACCTAAAAACCCCAAAAACCACTTAAGGACCCTAAAAACTGTTAAACCCAAAAAAATATATTAAATCACAAAAAGACACTAATAACCGTTAAAATACTATATCCCCAACAAACCATAAAATCCATGAATACCCCAAATATCCCTAAACAACCCAAAAAAACCATTAAAACACTTTAACAACACAAAATAATCCCATAAAACCCTAAATGACCATAAAAACCCATAAACACCCTAAAACCCTAAAAACAAAAAAAACTAAAAAACCATACACACAATAAAAAACCATAAACCCCTAAAAACTAAAAACCCCTAAAAATAAAAACCCTAAAAAGATGAAAATATAAGAAATAATAAAAACCATAAAACCCTAAGGACCCCAAAACCCCTAAATTCTACTAAATCCCTAAAAATACTTAATAAACTAAATACTCAAAACCCAAAAAAACATTAAAAACACTAAAGCCCATATAATCATTAAAAACCAAATAAAAGCCTATAAAAACCAAAAACAATAAAAAACAGTAAAAAATCCTAAAAACTAGAAAATACATAAGAAACCCTAAAAACCATAAAAACTGATAAAAATCATTAAAACTAATTCAAAATCATTAAACCCCGAAATTCAAAAAGCCCCTAAAATCCTAAAAAAATCAAAATACTGTAAAAACAATAACACACCCCTAAAAGACTCTAAAACCCATTTAAAACCCTAAAATTCTATAAAACCCTAAAACCCCATAAAACCTAAGGAGATAATAAAAACACTAAATCCAATAAAAATCTTGAAAACAATACTAGTCATTAAAACCCCTATCAAAACTCAAAAGATCCAAAAAAATGCTTAGTCACCCTAAAAACACTAAAACCCTTACAAAACACTAAAAACCCCGAAACTCCAAAAAAGAAATAATCCCTAAAAACACTAAAACAATAAACACCGTAAAATACTTAAAACATTAAAACACCATTAAACCCTATAAAATACCTTAAGAACCATAAACCCGCCCCAATGTAAATAAAAACCCAAAAAACCAAAAGGACCCTTAAATCCATAAAAACCATAAAAACCGTAATACATTAAAAATATTTTAAAGCTGTTAAAACCCCCAAAAACCTAGACAACCATTAAATATCCCAAAATATAAATAAACTCCAAAAAAACCATTTAAATCATTAAAACCTATGAAAAAACTAAAACAAAAAAACACCCTAAACTACTAAAAACACAAAAAATGATAAAAAAATAATAAATAACCATAAACACCCTAAAAACCCTAAATGACGTAAAAATGCCTAAAATCAATATAAATTTAAAAAATATGAAAAACACTAAAAATAATAAAAGACACTAAAATCCACCAAAAACCCCTCAAATAAAATAAATGAGACACCCCAATAATCTATAAAACCCCCTAAAAACCGTTATCCCCCACCAACCCGTAAAATACATATAAAAGACCCCAAAAAACCCAAAAACCCCCTAAAAGATGCTAAACCACCACCCAAACACCATAAACCCATAGAAAAAATTAAATCGATTAAATATACATATAAACCATAAAAATCCATAAATCCGCTATAAACAATGAAACCACAAAATCCCCAAAATCCCTAAAAACCATACAAAAACAAAAATAAATAAAAACCCCAAAAAACAATAAAAACATAAAATATCACCAATGAAACCCAAAACCACTAATAATAAAAAATATCATAAATACACTAAAAACCTTAAAACACTAAAAACCCTATTTTCCCTGATAACTAAAAAAACTGAAATCCCAAAAACACTAATCAATCTTAAACCCCTAAAACACCATAAAAAATAAAGCACCCTAAAAAACTAAATCCCCGAAGTGTTCCTAAAAACCCCAAAAACCTAAAAATAAAAAAAAAACCCAAGAACCCCAAGATTCCTTAAAAACACCATAAAACCCATAAAATGGATAAAAATACCTAATATCTATTAAAGATGCACTAAACAGCTAAAAGTTCCGAAAAAAACTAAAAACCATTAAAATAGTCTAAAAACCAAAAAGTACCCAAAACCCTAAAAATTGATTAGAAAAACCTAATGACCCTTAAAAAACCTAAAATCCCCTAAAATAGCTAAAACCCCCAAATAGATTATGAAAAACATTAAAAAACACAAAAATCTCTAAAACCTAGGACACCATTAAAAACCATTAAACCCCTAAAAACATAAAAACCCAAAATACTAAAAAAATATAAAAATCTATAAAATATTAAACCCCCTAAAAACCATAAAAACATAAAAACCCCCAAAACCCTAAAAATTATTTTCACCCCCTAAAAATGAAAAAACCCTAAAATAACATAATCACCCTAAAACACCTTCTAACACTGAAAAGGCCTAAAAATACACAAAAAAAACATAAATCACTAAAAGGATATAAAATCCCAATACAAGCCCTAAAATAATATAAAAAAAATTAAATACACTAAAAACTGTAAAACCTCAAAACCCTAAAATGCACTAAAACTAAAAAATTCCAAAAGCCCTAAAATCCTATATATACCCTTAAACATATTTTAAATAATTAAAAAATAAAAAACCCCCAAAAAATAATACTTCTCCAAAACCCAAAAAAACCTAACAACCCTAAAAACCCATGTACCCTTTAAAGCCCTAAAACACATAAAAATCCATGAATACCACTAAAAGAACCCTTACAATGACAAAAAACTGTTAAAACTCTAAAACAATTAAAACATATCAAAAACCCTAAAAATAAAAAAAACACGGAAACCCCTATACAACTCTTTGAAACAAAAATACCATAAAAACTAAATACCCCTAAATTCTATAAAAACTACAAAAACCATGAAAATATCTAAATATCATTAAATCTAAAAATCCCTAAAACACGATGAAACCCAAAAAACATAAAAACCCATAAGAAACCCTAAAACCCATAAAATCCCTAAAAACATTTAAAACCACTAAAATCCATGAAAACACATAAATTCCCAAGCATCCCAACACCCCCCCAAACCCTAAAAATATTTTAAACCCTTAAAACCCTTTAAGAACCCTCAAACCCATGATAAACACCTAAAAGGCCTAAACCCCCATGAATACATAAAAATAATAAATTCCCTAAAACTTACTAAAAACCCTAAAAATACTAACACCCTAAAACCATTGAAAAACACTAAAAAATCTCTATAACACCTAAAAACCCTTGAAACCCACAAGACCCTAAAACAATACAAACACTAAAAACTATAAAACTCTAAAAACCCATAAAACCCCAAGAAAACCATAAAAATCATAATACCCCTAAAAACATTAATAACCAAGAAAACCCTAAAAACCCCATAATAAACCAAAAAGCCATAAAAACAATAAAATCCATAAAAACACTAAAAGACCCAAAAAATTGAAAACCCATAAATTACAAAAATCACAAAAATCCCTTAAAAATCACAAAGAATACTAAAAACCCTGAAAATTCATAAAAAAACAAAAACCCTAAAAAACATAAAAAAACATTAAAAATCCCATGAAACCCTAGAAACCCCTAAAAGACACTAAAAACCAAAAAAGATCCTAGATTCCCCAAAAAACCCTAAAACCTCTAAAACACAGATAAAACCCCTTGAAACCCTAACAACCATAAGACCTTAAAATACACTAAAACCCAAAAAACATAAAAATACCATAATTACCCTAAAAGACTATATAAAACTCATAAAACCCTAATGACCCAAAAGTCCTTAATACCCTAATAACCCAAAAACCCTAAAATACCTAATGGTCCCAAAAACATTAATGATATGTCAAATCCATAATGACACTACAAATACTAAAATTATTAGAGGCCTCTAAAAACTACTAGAACACTATGGGACATTAAAAACCATAAGACCCCCAATGATCCATAAAACCATAAAACCCTATAAAATAATAAAACCCCAAAACCAAAAAAACTAACATAATTTAAATACCCTAAAATCTATAAAAATCCTAACTAACCCTAAAATTTGAAACCCCTAAAAACATTAAAACCCTAAAAATCCATAAACACCTAAATACGTAAAAAGAACTTAAAACATAAAATCCATAAATACATTAAAACCCCCAAAAACACTAATACCAAAATAAACACTAAAGATTATTTTAAACCCCTAATAATATAAAAAAACATTTAAACCCCATATAAATACATAAAAACATTGAAACACTAATGAAATCCAAAAATAGTGAAAAAATCATAAAAAAACAAACCAAAGCCCTAAAAACCCCAAAAAACCCTAAAATCCCTAAAAATGAAAAAATGTTAAAGACATATAAATACCATAAAAAGACACAAAAAACCCCTAAAACCCCTAAAAATAATAAATCTCTAAAAACCCTAAACCACTAAAACCCCAAAAGAACCCAAATTCCCCTAAAAACGTAAGATATCCTAAAAAATACCTAAAAATAGGTAAAACTATAAAAAACACTAAAACCCATAAAAGACCATAAAACTCCTTATGACACCCAAAAAAACTAAAAAAAATAAATACTCTAAATACATTAAAAAATCCATAAAACCCTGAAATCCCTATAAAAACCAAATATACCTTAACACCCTTTTAAGCCCCTAAAAACTCTAAAAAATCAAAAAAACCTTCAAACCCCCTAAAAACCCCAAACCACCAAAAATATCCCTCAAACCCTTAAACACCCTATGAACACAAAAATCCTCTTAAAACCCAAAAAAAATCTCTAAAAACACTAAAATCTATAAAAACCTTAAAACTATAAAAATCTTAAAAAACCACTAAAAACCAAAAACACCATAAAATATCCTTAAAACCCCAATAACACTAAAACACATTAAAAATCATAAAACCCTAAAACCCTTAAATACCATTTAGAAACTTAAAACCCTATAAAATCCTAACATCTATAAAGCCATAAAACCCCTACTTAACAATCGAAACCCAAAAAATCCAAAAAAACCATAAAACCACAGAAAATCACAAAAACCTAAACAAAACTAAAAACCCTAATATTAATAGTCACTAAAAACACTAAAAATCGATTTTACCCAAAAAAACTATAAAAACCCTAAAAACCATAATGACTCTAAAAACCCTAAAAACCATAAAAACTACAAATCTCAAAGAGAATCCTAAATACCAAAAAGAATCCTAAAACGCAAAAAATATTAAATCCCTAAAAAGCATGAAAACCCTAAAACACTAAAACCCTAAAACCTAAAAACCTGAAATACACTAGAATCACTAAAGAGGCAATAAAACCCCTAAAAACACTAAAACCTCACAAAAACATAAAAACATAAAATCCCTAAAAACCCCTAAAACACTAAAAACACCTCGGAAACCCAAAAATACCACAAAATTTTTCAAATTAACCCAAAAAGACCATAACCCCCTAAAACTCATTAAAAAACCTCAAAAACCCAAGAAACACTAGAAATTTTAAAAACCCCAAAAACCCTTAAGACCCCTTACAAACCCTAAAACAATTAAAATCCCTAATGGCACTAAGAATCCAAAAAACCACACAAAACCCTATAAATGCTAAAAACTGTAAAAGAATTATAAACCCCTAAAAACACTAAAAACCATTAAATACCATAAAAACAAAAAAGCCAAAAAAGACACTAAAACCTTATAAAACTAGAAAAATCATTGTATGGTCCCGAAAAATCCGCAGAAGGGAAGGACGATACTTTATTAAAATTAGTGGTAGAATCTACCCAATATTCATCAATAATTTGGGAAAAATATGATGAATGTTCAGAAGAAATGGAAAAGTACCTAACTAGTTTGTGTACTTGTTCTTCATTAATGGTATGCTGCCAGTTCGGCGAACTGCACCACCCACAAATGTCGTTGTTCGTGAAATAAAGGGGGAGCTCCTACGCAGGCACGAACCAAATGGAAAGAAATGTACAGCTAGACTGATACGCAGATGTGGACTATGAACACTGTCTTTCGCAAAATGGCGGTCGAACCCTACGTGGCCGCGAAGCACCGTTGTGACTATGTTGGTTCAGAGGCAAGGTGCATTCAATATACCCTATGATCCTAATGTTGACTAGGTCATCCATAGGCCGAGTTTCCTATCATGGGCATCCGAAAAAGGTGTGCATGAACATAGATACAACCCTTTCCCCCATCTCTAAAATGAAGTAAATGGGGGATGAAAGGGATCAGAGATTGAGGATCGGATTTTTGGCAATTGACTTTTGGAGAAGGAAAAGGCTTCTGATAACTTAGTATTTCGTGGACCACAAAGTTCCGATTCTTGAACCAGCAACAAGTATAAACTGGGGAAGAATTAATTAGAACTGAATAACTCAAATGTAAATTGATAAATCATGAACCTAAAATTGGTAAACCGTGAACCATGGCCCCTACGAGGATGCACATCCCACGAACTAGGGAGCATATTCCCCTTATTTGATCCAGCCTGCCACGCAGTGCCCTCCTACGTGGGCAATGCCCTTACCGGCACTACTCCTAGCCGCCGATACTTGAGAAGACAGCAGCACCACATACCGATTTGGTATGTGGACCAAAACCGAAGCCGCGTACCACTCCGGTATGTGGGATTCCCCTCATTCTTCATACCAAAATGGCACACGGATGACCTCTCCACCCGCATAGTACCTTCCTACATGAAGGGAGCCACTGCTCATATGGGGCCAAGTGGTCCATCAAGGCCTTTGGTTTTCCAAACCCTCGAGTCATATAAGGCCCTTCCAATTCAGTCCAATCTTCCAGAATCACCTTAGTAGACTATCCATCGGCATCAAGTCGAGGCCTCTCCAAAATCCACAAGACCAGCATGCTAAAAGCTTCAGGAACATAAGCGCACCTTCATGAGTTCATATACCCATGGTAGGTAAAGACAATGGGGTTTCCCCATCCCTTGAGCAAAAATCCAGAGCCCTCCCAAGTTAACATACCCGGGCTAGTGTAGACTGCGAGTCTAGAAGCCCCCTTCTGTCTCTCCACACATCATGATTGAGGGTTCCCTCTCACTTTTCCATTTGTGGAGTACTAGCAGTGAACACATCTCCCCTCCTTGGGATAAAGAGATATGGAATCCCTCCTAGATTAATCCCCACTCCATCATCGTCAGATGTCAATAACCTTTCCCCTTTTTGATCCTGGAAGGTTCATTGTTCTGTACCCTTGCCTACTGTCACCCCGGACTCTTCCGATGTGGGCTCTCCCTCCCCCACCAATAGTGGAGTAGTAATGTGTGTTGTCTAATCATTCATATCCTCTTGTTCCTCACACTGAGAATGACTCACATGGGATTAGAGGTTTTCTTGGATTACAAAATTATCACTCCCATCTGAACTACATGGACTTTGATCCTTTCAAATGTTGGGTATGTAGGACGCCTCCATGAGGTTCAATCCCAACAACCATCGGTTCTGACCCCCTTCATGTCGGTTCACACCAATGAACTACATGGTTTTTGATCCTTGTCTCCTAAAAAGGGCACATAAGACACCTCCCTGAGTTTCAACCCCAACTCGGTCCACCAACCACATGTTATCCCCGACCATACCCCAAATTGGGCCTCCTAGACGTGTAATCCCCAAACCCATCCGAACTACGTGGAATTTGATTCATTCTAAGGATGGGTACATAGTACGCCTCCCGGAGGTTCAAGGCCAACAACCATCGGTTCCGACCTCCATCACATCAGTTCACACCAACTAACACAGTAGGTTTAGATCCCTGTCTCCTAAACATGGTACGTAGGACACCACCCTGAGGTTCAATCCCATCATTGGCCACCAACCACATGCAATCCCCAACCATACGCCAACCAGGTCCACCTTAGCATGTTGGCCCCAAAACCTTCTGAACTACGTGGACTTTGATCCTTTCCATGGCTGGGTACATAGGATGCCTCCTTGAGGTTCAAGACCAATAACCATCTGTTCTGACCCCCATCACATCGGTTCACACCCAACCGAACTACATGGATTCTGGTTCCTCTCATAAGGATACATAGGAATCCCATATTACGGGTTGGATCCAGATGCTCAAGTAAATCTTTGTCCCCTGGGATGAAAATGAACTATAGAGCGCCTAATTGTATGGGTTGAGACTAGTGTTGTCTAAACAAATTCCAACTTCCCCAGAATCTCTAATCCAGTGAGGGATGGTAAACCTTGAAAGTAGACAGTTCTGGATCCCTGTGTATACTTGTGACCTTCAACCCAGGGGTAATCTGTCGATACTATTCTTACGGATAAACCAAATTTTCGTCAACATATGAAAACATCATAAATCTATAAGAGAGCCCCATAATAGGCAATAATTCCCCCAAAAAGGGTGTGATGATTCGTACTTCTCGTCCTCTTGACCAATTTGTGTTCTTAAGTGTCATTGGCCATATCACCCAATGAGCACCTACCTTTGGAAATAAGTTCAATGGATTGTTGGATACAATAATTGTTGGGTGTTTCTAGCTCTCCAAATAAACCCATTAGAGACTAGGAGAAGCCACAGAGATAGGGAGCCCGATAGAAGTGATTAAACAACACCGACCCCCTTTAAAAAGACAAAGGAACTGATCACGTCACCTTTGCCAAGAAAAAAAAATGGACCCAACCATGAGCCTTCAACTAAGGTCTTGAAATAATCCCACTTCATGCCCCACTTTAATGCTCAAAAGGAGTTCCATGTAAGGTCAATAATTACGGACAGGATTATGAGATGTTATGTTGAAGTGGTTTTTTTTGCTGTTTCTACTTTCCAAAGGTTTTAATAGGTACGCATCAGAGCTTCCATCAATCTAATGGAGTCACAACAGAGTTCACAGACACACACGATAATCCACAAGAGGATAGGGTCTCCCAATTGGCAGAGCATGTCATCGTCCACCCAATGTCTTCAACGTTGTTTCTCAGATGCATTGATCGGAGAGTACTGTCGGAACGGTACTGTCCTGACTTTGTAGGTGACTATATACACCCTCCAGTCATCTAAGTCCCATCGGTCTCATGTCTAACAGAGACTAAGGGAGAAGATTCAGGTGTCCCCTATAGCCGTCTTGAATCATTTCAGGATAATTTCCTCATTACTAGACAATTAATACCTCTGTTATCATAGGGAGCTGGATGAGGTCAATGTTGATGACTTTATACCCACTGGAAAGGGGTTCTTCTCCAAGGCCCCCACTAAAAGACGTCACCACAACTACGCTGAGACCCTGTTTCCTCACCCTAAGGAGGATATGACTCTGAGGATCTACTACAATGCTCCCCAAGCTCTGGCCCCTCGTACCACCCACTTTGGGAAACAAACATACAACTAGGAACAGGCCTTCCCCCAGGTTTCTGAGGAAAAACTCTGCCGCTCAGACACAGAGGCATATCCCATATAGGCATGCATCCCCAATTAGCCTCGTCAAGCCCGTATCCCATTCATGATATCACCTACCTAGTAGGCACTTATCCCTAGCTGGGGTCATGAAGCCCACCAACTATAAATGGTGTTAATCTAGTGCCTGCAAGACCATCTCCTCATAGATGCTCTTGACGTCTACCATCCAGATATGGTTGCGATGAACCGGAGGGAACGTCTCCCTATCGACAGAGACCACCAACTAGATATGTTGGGAAACCAATAAATGCAGGGACAGATCCCTACAAATGTAAGTACATTCCTCTATCCCAATGTGGTGGAAAATAGATACGTAAGCTGGAATATCCCAACATAGGGGCAGACTCGTTCACCTGCCTTGACACAAGATAATCGTTAGTATCCACTGACCACTGGAGGTCCGGAGCCTGAAATTCATACTCCGACATTGGAATGGGAACACATACAAATTCCACACACGGATGTCTCTCTACATATCCTTTCAATGATGGAGGAGTAGGTATTCATCCCCGATAATATCTTGCAGATTTGGAGAATTTAATTGCATCAGAGGAAACAACAAGGATTCGGGCTGATGTGCCCATCTCCCCATTTGATGTGACTCATCTAAAAGAAGATATATCCACCATGGAGAATATATAAATCCCTGATCTTTCCCATGAGGGTTGTTGGCTATATCCCATGACACAAGGGCAACCAGATCAAGCATACTCAATCATTCCAACTGGGGGACACTCATCCATCTGGTGGATGCTCCAGGGTAGGCATACATCCCTGCCAAAACCCAAGATGTTTGTCGGTATATCCCAGCAACATTTGAGGACCCAATATGATAGGGACCTAGAGGTGATAGTTGTAATCAACAGCAGACGGTCCCTGCTGGCCACAAGAGAGTTCCCCGAATGTGCCGAAGGAAGCCGTAAAATAAAGACTGGTTCTATGACTCCACTCTGCTAGAAGTTGGAGTTATCAATGCTGAAAAACATGTCTCGATGGCTCAGAACCCTACCAACCCATTACCATACTATGGGAGTGGAAATAGTAGTAGCGGGAGTCCTCCCCGTAATGTCGATACTAGCAGCTCTGAAGGTCCTCCACAGAGCAACCATGAGGGCCTCCTGTGTGGGCATATAATGATATATCATGAGAGTTCCAATTTTGATGCGAGTCACAAAAGCCATCAGCATGACCAGATGATCGAGTAGTAAGAAGGTCCTCCACATGCTGCAGTCTACCCTAATGGTTCTCCCCAGGGTATACACTGCAAAAAGTCTCTATGTAGTGAAACCTCTGATTACATTGGTAATCCTCACCACCATAGTTGCAACTACGAAGGTCCTCCCCGCAGTGACATCTCATCACGACAAGAAGGTCCTCCCCTTGATGTGTCCTGACCTAAAGTTCATCCCTCATGGTTACATTGAAAAAATATTTTAGGCATCTAGGCATCAGATTATGGTGGTAGTCCTCACCACTATAATATCAGGGTTCCTCCCTATAGAGACGTCATGCAACGAGAAGTCCCTCCCCTCGTTGTGGTACATACTAAAGGCCCTCCCCAGGGTGTGCCTTAAAGATATTCTCCCTGTGGTAGCTATGATGGTAGTCCTTGCCATCATGGCTTCCATTGGAAAGGCCCTCCCCACAATAGCCTTAAGGAACAAGAAGGTCCTCCCATTTTAGCAGTGTGTCCTGAAGGCCCTTCCTCGGATGCACACAGAACATCAAACCATGATGGTCATCTTCACCATGATGGTCTCCATTGCGAAGGTCCTCCCCGCAATGGCCTTAAACAGCAAGAAGTTCCTACCCTTGTTGTAGTCCACTATTATGGTCCTTTCTAGGTTATGCACTACAGAATTATTTATGGTAGAAGGTCTTCAAGTCGTGTTTCCAGTCCTCGCCACTGCAGCACCAACTACAGAGGTCCTCCTAGTAGTGAAACATCATACCAACATGAAGGTCCTACCCTTTCCAAATCAAGTACAGAAATGCCTTCCTATACTGAGGCAATCAGAATGAGGGGATAAAGCATGTCAGATTCCCTTCCAGCTATCAATGACACCCTTCTATAGTCTGGGGGCGGTCCGGGACCATGTTCATCCTCTGATCCTATCACGAACCAGGCTAGGTCTCCATCCGACCTGGCACCTAACCTAGTCCAAGACATGGACCAAAGGGTGTTACCGATCCCCATAGGCTGTCACAAGTTCCTGGGTATCATATATGTCAAATGGGAATGGTTTACCCGAAATAAAAGATAAAAAGACAACTCACAATATGAACAACTAAAACTGCAAACAGACAACAAAAAACACCGTTAAACTATAAATAGGTTTAAATTATACAATTCGACTAAAACCCAAAGGTGAACAATAACAAGGATAAAGAACTAAACTCCAATACCAACCTCCAAGTGATACGTGAAACCAAAACTCCAAGCTACCAACACCAACCTCCACGCGAAGACCAATAAAATCCAGAACCACCAACACTAAGCACGATGTCACAACCTAGAATACACAAGAAACAAGGTCTACATACACCCATAGGTGTATGTAGGGTGTGATCTAAGAGCCCAGTAGGACATCACCCAATAAAAAGTCTCCATGCATAATTGTTAAATGAAAAATACATTTGCAATATTATGTAATTAAAATAAATAAATTCTTGAACATTTTAAAATAAAATGGAATTAAAGAAAATATTATCAAATGGAACAAATTAAATTAAAACACACACACCCTTAATTTTTAAAATAACAAATAAGTCACACCGACGAGTGTAAAATAACAAATGAGCACTGATATGGGAGAGGTTGCATGGGTATCAGCTAGCTTGGGTCCCTAGATCTTTGTGTCGTGGTGAAACATGGCATAGGAGTCCACGAACCTAAAAAAACGTGGCTTAGAAGGCCACAACCCACATAAATCATGGAGTAGAAGTATACGAACCTCATAAAGGAAAAATTTTAGTTAGTGTTGCAGTCGTCAGTCCTGCCAGTGAAACCGGGTCGAGTCACCTCCAGAACACTAGCACACTAGTCTAGTCCACCCTCCTAGATACCTGGGCTTCCCGCTTTGTGCTCAAGTGGTTTAGAGTTCATTTCATAATTCATATTTGTATACTCAAAAAAACAGGACACTACACGTTCCAAAACCACTATTTTCACACACAAAACACATTAGAAATAATATGCACACTAAAATATTTTAAAACTCTATCCGCATTTCTTTCACAACCTATTAAAACCAATGTGTGGTCAATGAAATAACTTTTAAGGTCAAACAAATCATTTAATGAATTTATTAAACAATTTCAACATACATCTCATGTCTTTATTCACCAAAAATCAACCCAAATACTCATTTAAGATAGAATGCATACAAACGCTACACCAAAACGCCAATTTCACCCGCCCACAAATTCTATAATAAAAATAATAATAATAATAATCATCATCATCATCATCATCATCATCATATACACGCCAATAATCTTTACATAACTCAATTAAAACAATTTTCCATCCTTAATAACTATTTAACAAAATGTTTAAGATTCTTATAAACAAATTTTTAAAATCAGAACATTGATTTGCACACAAAAACAACACAACCCTCTTTTTAGAATCAAACGTACACTAATGCAATATTAAAATATAATCTACATCCATTTACAGATTTAATAATCCAGGTGAACAATTTATAAAATACTAATAACCAGCTCGACATGAGTTTTCACATAAAATCACACTCATATCACATGATCACATTACTAACAAATCAATGCACATGAGATCTCAATATGAAAAAATAATTCTCACAAAGAAAAGAAATTAAATAATAAACTGAGCTTATTAAACACACAAATTAATTTATAAAATAATATTAATAATCGGAACCACCTACCTCGGGTAACAAATTTCCCAAAATTGGTTGAATTCTTCAATCTCACCTAAGGCGCAACATAAATGAACCAAAGTCGAAGCCTAAAACCTGAAATCGAACCAACACAATATATGATTAAAACCTAAGAAGAACCCCATAGCCTCTGGAAAACCATGAACTATAGATAATCAAAGAAGAAGAAGAGGAATGAACCCGAAGATGGCGTCTCCTAAGATGTCATGCACGCGAGAGGAAAACCAGCTAGAGGCCGCCAGTAGGGGAAGGGCGCCGGCCGGGATTCGCAGGACGGAGGCTGACTAGGGGAATAAGGGGGAAGAGTTATGGGATGGATGAGAGGGAGAGCAGGGAAACGGCGCGATGGGGGGTGGGATGTGGTAGCAAGGGGCACGACGGCATGGGGAAGACATTGCGATGGGGCGGGCCAAGTAGGGAGGTGCCTGTATGATGATCGCTGGGAGTTAGGATCCTACAGGGGATTTCATGAAGAGGAGGATGGGGTGCGGCTAGAGTGAGTCGGTCCAGTAGGAGAGGGTGCGGGGTGGCACGATGGGGGTGTTCAAGGGGAAGGCGATGCCAGACATAGGAGGAGGGAAGCACGCAGAGAGGTACAGCATGCATGAGAGGAGCGACACGATCCAGGAGAGGAGAGGGGGAGGTTTTGACTGGAAAAAAGAAGACGAAAAGAAGAAATGGGGAAGGGGTGTGGTGGTCCGAGGAGCACAATGTGAATAGGGGGTAAGGGGAAGGTCCTCAAACCATAAAAAATAAGAAAGAAAAGAAAAAGAAAAATAAAATAATAAAGATAAAATAAAAATAAAACCCAAAAATAAAACCAATAATAATGATAATGATAATATTAAAAAACTAAAACCATGAAAATATTATTATTATTATCATTAAAACAAAATTTATTAAATCAACGCATTACTATAATTTTTTTTCCAGACATTAATTTTATTTCATCATTACTATTTATTAATTTATTTAATTAGTTGACCATCGTGTTGGGTCATATGATGGTCGTGGTAAAGCCGCACGGCATCACAATTGTCCTTCTCCCGTTCATCGCATGATGACAAGCCCCTAAAAACTCATTTATCAGCAAAAACACCAAATTCAACTGAGATTCATCTCGTACCTCGGTGGAGCCTTCCATAGCCAAAAAATAATATCAAATCAAATACATTGACCTATATTAATAAAAACAATAATAATAATTATTGTAATATTAATAACAACTTAATTATTATTTTTATATTTTTAATGCTAATAATAATAATAATAATAACATTCTCTAACAATGTTATTATTATTATTATTAAGACAATTTTTTAAATTTTTTAAAACTACTTTTTTTAAATCTCCATCTCATTATTCATCACGATTTTATATTCCTGCCTTGAATACTTAGTAGATTGTTCGGTTAATGGGGTGAGGTCGCACGGTGACTTGGGAGAGGCCGTGTGACTTTGACCGTGGTGTGTTGAATGAAATGAAGGCCAAAACACACGTTTTAAAATAAGAACTCAAAAAAAAATTAGTTGGTCTTCATCTCGGACTACCCGATAGCCCGAAAATTAAGAAAATAACTTATTGAAAGATGATAGGTGTGACAATTATCCCCGCCATAATTCTTTCCATCCCCGGAAAGCCACAACTAAGGCTGAGACCCAAAGTAAGAAAGAACACCTTTTTATGGTCCAAAGAGGATCCCTATGAAAACAAGCAAAAAGAGGCAAACACATTATGCTCAGAGAAGGTGACTAAAATGAAAAAGTCAAGAAACTCGTACAAAGACATTATGATATGGTTCTCCCACCCGAAAGAACTATAACACCTCTAGTTGACCAAACAATGAAAGGAACTCCCTCACCCATAGAAACCAACCTCATAGAATGAAACACCTCAACTACCATAGAAAGAAAACTCCACCATTTGATTGGAAGGAACAAACAAGATCATATAATATCCCAAGAACACTCTTATCACCTACTACCATGTCATATCTAGGAACACGACCAAAATTCCAACATGTGGAAATCCCGAAGGGCTCCACACCATTAAGGACCTACCAACACCCAAGAAGAGACTGGAAAAAGGACACAGGGAGGTTCGAGTGGACTCCCCACCATTAAAGAAATGTCCAACATCGATTCATTCCATAGACATTTGTGCAAGATCCCATGTGGGTATCCCCGCCATTGAAACTGATAAAGGATATAAAACATTAGAATTTTTTGGATGGGGACCAAGCACCCCACCAAAAGGGCGTGGAGGGTCGAGACCAACTACTGGGTGTCAAAACCATGGCCAGGGACAGACCAACATCTCCAAATCCCTGGATGAGAATCATTCAAATTTGAGACTGATTTACCCAACAAACCTCATAAGGACCACTAAAGTGATTTCATCCTGTGGGAAAGAACCATTTGGACTAGAAGGTAACAAGACGAACACACATCCACATAGTCACAGAAACCTTACGCAGCCAGATGGTTCATACAAAATAGAACAACAATAGAAAAAAAATTAAACTGCCTTTACTTTCAACAGCGATGACAGAAATAAATTCGGGGTCACATATACTCCTAGGGTTGCTTACCACATTCCATCTTCACTCCGAGGCCTATGGATGGAGCCCTAATGTTTGATGTATCTCCTGCCTCGCAGTTAGGTATTGAAGACTCTCGAATGGAGATTCTCCTTTTGGTGTCACATACGACCACACTGCAACTGAGAAAACACCAGCAAACACAACACACCACAATATCCAACTATTCTCTCGCAACACATCCACCAAACAGGGGTTCAGAGGATGCACATGCATTGCCTTTCACCTCAACCATGAAACATTAGAAGGAAAGATGCATGAAAAACACTCCCATTTGAACAGAAAAAAATTAGAACTCCCAGAGAGGACTCACTCCTATGAAAATAGGGATTCCTGAAGGATCCATTGAAATCGATATTTTCTCTTCAAGAGCACTCATGAAGCTGAAATCACCAAACGTGACATTTATGACTGATTGAAGCATTACAAGCCTTTCAAAACACCGGTCAGCACTGATAATTCTGAACCACCTTCACCCTTCCCTGATGGAATTCCTTTCACCATTTCCAGGGGGACCTTCAGACACAATGGTGTCAAACCTCATACCCAATGAGTCAGAAAACTCAAAAGACCAAAATTATCATTAATTCCCCTTGCATCTGTCATCCCGCTGTAATAGGATCCTCTTAGTTGTAAAAAGGAATGGTGGGTTAAATTCTAGAATTAAAGAAGAGATTCCTCTGATGAATTGGAGGGTCATCCAACAACGAATTGTTTGTGGCCGCACTTCAATTACATGTTAATGTTTTTTGGGTCATGCACTAGTCAAGAAAGAAATCCATGGACCCAACAAAATTGGTCAAGTGGTCAAGACAAACCATAAGATAACACTAAGTGTGTAGGGGGAACCACTACAAGGGCTTCCTGAAAAACTTTTTAGAAGAAACCATTAACCACATGCTTGCACTGCAACTTACAAATAAGAATTACAACTCAGTACACAAATCGGTCAGAAGGGATCCCCAGCTCAAAATGCCTCACATCTGACATTTCCAAAACACAAGGGCACACCACACAATCACTGATTATTAACATACTGAATTTCATTTAAAAAAAACTTTTTGAAAAAAAAATGGTGGGTTGCACATACACCAATTTTGTCCCATGGGCCTCGCACATGCATGTCCTCATGCCACACCAGGATTCGCCTCATGTCCATCCTGGCACTCATCTACTCTTTCCATTAACCATTTCTCATTCCATATATGTTCATGCTTATGGTTTCCAATGACAACACCAATGTTCAAAACCAACCATTTCCATTTTTCAAAATAAAAATATTCAACCCACAATTTTAAAGCCTTACACATCATTTTATTTTTAAAGACCTTCATTTCAAAACATTTTTCAAGACCAAATATATTTTTCTCTTAAAATCCAGATTTCCAAGAATCCAAAACAAAGAAATGGGAAAACTATGAAAGAGAAAACTAGTGCTTGTGGGAGACTGGAACATTTGGTTGGCGCCCAAAGGCCACTCATGCCACCACCACAGACTGTATTCTAGGATAGCGTCCATGGCTCCACATGGCTTGCCAGTCCCTGCGAGTTCACTGGGACTGCAGACCCTACTCCTTTTTCATTTCCCCTAAACAAGATTAAACACACAGACCAAAGGTTTAAACAAACCTCAAATTGATTTGGTAACTTGAGTCCCGCCACGTGGGTTCCTGGCCAGGCCCCTTGCTCGAATCTAGGATGTCGAGTCTCGAAAACCATAACTCCAACCTATCGTGACCCCATCCCAAAATAACACGACCCAAGAGGACAAACAACCTCTGATACCATTTTGTCACGAACCAGGCCATGTATCCATCTGACTCGGCACCCAACCCTATCTGCAAAATTCCCTGAAGGGTGTTCCCAATCCCCATGGGCTGGAAGAAGTGCTCGGGTATCATAAGTATCAAATGGGAACGGTTTACCCGAAATAAATGATAAAAAGACAACACACAATATAAACAACTGTAACTAGAAATACACAACCAAACATGCCTTTAAAATATATATAGGATTAATGTCTACAATTCGACCAAAAACCCAAGGTGAACAATAACAAGGATAGAGAAATAAACTCCAATACCAACCTCCATGAAATACGTGAAGCTGCAACCCAATGCTACCAACACAAACCTGCACGCGAAGGCCATTTGCATCCAGAACCACCAACACTAAGCTAGATGTCTCAACCTAGAGTACACAAGAAACAAAGTCTACATACACCCATAGTTGTATGTAGGGTGTGAGACAAGAGCCCAGTAGGACATCACCCAATAAAAGGTTCCACACATAATTATTAAATGAAAAATACATTTCCAATATTTTCAAAAGAAAAGAAATTAATTCTTGACCAATTTAAATGAAAATGAAATTAAGGAAAATAGTTTAAAATGGAACAACTTAAACTAAAACACACACCCTTACAATTTAAAATAACCAATATGTCACACTGATGAGCGTAATGTAACCAAAGATCACTAATATTGGAGAGTTCGCACATGTATCAGCTAGCTCGAGTCCCTAGATCTTCATGTCACGGTGAAACGTGGCTTAGAAGGCCACGACCCTCAGAAAACATGGATTAGAAGGCCACGAACCTCTGAAAATGTTGAATAGAAAGTCATGACCCTCATAAAGGCATATGTTTAGTTAGTGTTGCAATTTTCAGTCCTGCTAGTGAAACCAGGTTAAGTCACCTCTGGAACACTAGCCCACTAGTCTAGTCCACCCTCCTAGCTACCCGGTGTTCCTACTTTGTGATCAAGTGGTTCAGAGTTCATGTCATATGTTGTATTCATATACTCAAACCAAACAAGACACTACAGACCCCAAAACCACTATTTTCACACACGAAATCCATTAGAAATAATACGCACACTAAAATATTTCAAAACTCAATATTTATTTTGTACACGACCAATTAAAACCAATGCATCATCAAAGACATAACATTCATGGTCAAAAAAACCATTTAATGAATTTATTAAACAATTTCAACATACGTCACATGTTTTTAAACACCAAAAATCCACGCGAAAACTCATTTAAGACAGAACGCATACAAATGCTACACCAAAACACCAATTTCACCTGCCCACAAATTCTCTAATAATAATTATATTAATAATAATTATAATAACAATAATAATCATCATCATCATCATATGCACGCCAAGAATCAATACAAAACTCAATTAAAACAATTTTCCATCCTTAATAACTATTTAAGAAAACGATAAATATTTTAATAAAAAAATGAAAAGTAAAACATTGATTTGCACGCAAAAACAACCCAACCCTCTTTTTAGAATCAAACATACTCTAATTCCATATTAAAAAATAATCTTCATCCATTGCAAGATTTAATAAGCCAAGTGAATAATTTATAAAACACTAATAACCAGCTTGACATGAGTTTTCACAAAAAAATCACACTCATATCGCATGAACACATTACTAATAAATCAATGCACATGAGGTCTAAAAAAACAATTTCACCCAAAGAAAAGAAATTAAATAATACACTGAGATAATTAAACACAAACATAAATTCATCAAAGAATAATTATAATCAGAACCACCTACCTCGGGTGTTGAATTTCCCAAAATTGGTTGAATTCTTCAGTTGCACCTAAGGCACACCATAAACGAACCAAAAAAGAACCCTAAAACATGAAATAGAAACAACACAATTTAAGATTAAACCCTAAAAATAACCCCATAGCCATTGAACAACCGAGAACTAAAGATAATCAAAGAGGAAGAAGAGGAATCAACTAGAAGAGGGTGTATCCTAAGGTGTCATGAAAGCTAAAGAAAAACCAGCCCGAGGCCGCGAGCATGGGAAGGGCACCGGCCGGGATTCTCCGGACAGAGGCCGTCCAGGGGAAGAATGGAAAGGTGATCTGGGCTAGCCGGGAGGGAGAGTAGGGAAATGGTGCGACGAGTTCTGGGAGGCGGTACCATGGGGCACGACGACCTGGGGAAGACGTTGCGATGGGGCTGGACGAGGAGGGAGGTGCCAGTTTGAAGATCACCGGAAGGTAGCAGGCTGTCAGGGATTGCTGGAAGAGGAGGATGGAGTGTGGCTGGAGCGAGTCAAGCCAGTAGGAGAGGGAGCAAGGCAGCATGATGGGGGTGTTCAAGGGGAAGGCGGTGCCAGACATGGGAGGAGGGAAGCTCGCGGTGAGGTGCAACATGAATGGGAGGTCTGGTGTGATCCAGGAGAGGAGATGCTGAGGTTTTGACGGGAAAAAAGAAGAAGAAAAGAAGAAATGTGGAAGGGGTGTGGCGAACCGAGGAGCACGACGGGTATAGGGGTAAGTGGAAGGTCCACAAACCCTAAAAAAGTAAGAACGAACAGAAAAATAAACAAAAATAAAGATAAAATAAAAAGAAAAACCAAAACTAAAACCAAAAATAATAACAATATTATTATAATTAATAATATTCTTAAACTGAAACCATGAAAATAATATTATTATTATCATTAAAACACAATTTATTAAATCAATGCATTTCTATCAGTTTTTTCTTCCACACATTATTTTTATTTCATTGTTATTATTAATTCATTTTTTTAATTAGTTGACCATCGAGCAGGGTCATACAATAGCCCTAGAAAATCCATATGGCTTCGCAATTATGCTCCGCCTGTGCGTCGCATGATGACAAGCCCCGAAAAACTCATTTATCAGCAAAAACAAAAAATTCAACCGAGATTCAGCTCGCACCACAATGGAGCATTCCAAATCCAAATTAAATAAAATCAAATCAAATAAATTATCCTATTTTAATAATAACAATAATAATAATTAATGCAATATTAATAATGGCTTAATTGTTATTATTTAAATTCTTAACACAATTATTAATAATAATAATAACATTTTCAAACAATATTATTATTATTATTATCATTAATGCAATTTCTTAAATTTTATTAAAAATAATTTTTTAATCTCCATGTCATTATTCATAACGATTTTTTATGCTTTCCTTGATTACCCAGTAGACCGTGTGGTTAACCAGGAAAGGTCTCACGGTGACTCGAGCGAGGCTGCACGACTTTGACTGCTGTGTGTTGAATGCAATCAAGGCCAAAACAAGCGTTTCTAAATATGAACTTAGAAATTTTTAAGTCGGTCTTCAACCCAGACTACCCGATACCCATAAAATTAAGGAAATAACGTATTTAAAGATGATGAGTGTGACAGAGCCACCCTGAAGCCGCCCACATAACAGTTCGAACCCTACCAGCCACACTACCTCTGATCATATTGTCATGGAGAGCCTCATCTGGGCTAATCAAATAGAGGATTCGCTCGTAGAGGTTCATGCTGATATATTTCACCTATGAAAAATGCTGGCCACTAATGAAATACCAATAATTTTTTGGCCCACATTCACCTCTCAGTTCTTCATTCCTATAGAGTTATCAGAAGGAAGCATACATGACATCCCCTCTAATATTTGGACATCCCTTCGCCAGTCGAAATTAAACATCCTACCATATGAAGGGTATGAAGATAATGTTAAGACAATATGATAGCTCATGCGTCAAATTGACCAGTAATCCCTTCTTTTGGTGTGACAACCGTGATCAGAGAGGCAAAAATGGACCTTGAGTGAAGTTGTCTTTATGCACTGCACAAATTGCATCACCTTATTGGTGACACTCTAACATGAGTTCATATCCATGGATGGGGAGAACATGGAGATCTATATTTCACTCCACATTCCGTCACAAGAAACTATTCAACGTAAGGTCTTGCAATTCCATCACGTCAAGATGGTAGTCAGATGAAGTCCCAAATAAGGAGACACAACACATCTGACAGAAACAGGCCTTGATTAAGTCTCAAAAGCATCAGGCCCGATAGGAGTGATCCATTCACAAACACTTGAATTAGGCTACCAAAAACATTTGGAAGGCAGTTCACCTATGAAAATCCAATCAGGGATTAGTGATTTCCTCCCCAGAGGGAATTATCTCATAGGTGAACTCCACACTAGGTGCGGCTCACCCTCAAATGGGGGAACACGAGATCAGGAAAGAAGTGATAGCAACAGTTGCTGCTTCAATATGGAACCAACCCCATATTGTTGGGATAGGGGCATTTCTAACAAAAAATGCCCCCGTAAGACAAGAAAAAATGGGTAGAGGCATGGAGCCCAAGGAACAAAGCTAACCTCATCCCCCAGGGATGGGGGCATTTTTAACTCCACAAAAACCACCCCCACGAGAATTAGTATTCTATAGTTTAGGGAGGTTACTCTGAAGAGGAGGTCCATGCCCAGTCCCATCCTTTGAAACACCATCCCCTTTGAGAGGTAGAAATTCCATATGGTCTCACCATAGATCCATTCACATCAACATTCATTAAGAAACCCGATGAAAATTCTGAAACAGAAGGGGGAAAACTATAATGAGGCGCAGAAGGTCCTATTACTATTTGGAAGATGACACATCATACACCTTGTATTATGCATCTGTCATAATCGTGGATGTTAACCCCGTTGGTGGCACCGAAGATGATGCAAATCTGGATGGATTGGGAGAAGATGGTTCTATTCAGGATGTGATTCTAAATGACCTAGTTGTCGTGCACACATAGAACCAGAGGGCCACCCTGGATCTGGTTATACTGGAAAATCCGCTTCTGCTTCCCCAATGAGCCCCCAAAAGAGAGAGGAAAAAAGGATTGGTTTTCCTCAACCCATCTCCTTCTTTCAACACAAAGGAGCCTCTCATTATCTGAGAGGTTCGCTTGGCCGGAGGAGAAAATTAGGGAATTAAGGTGGATTAACACCGAGATACTTCAGAGGAACTATCCTCTCGAATACGTTCCTCAAGATGGGTTGCAGTACGCACTTCCAATAAGTGCACCTCAATAACAAGGGTTTTCCCCAGAAAACGAAACAAGGTCAGGGCCCCCACCCATCATGGCACATGGCCCATCCAACTACCTAAACGTGGATTCAGGAGCATACCAAGACTTCCTCCCACTACAGAATCAACCGGAGCGAGTACATATAAATCCTCTGAAGATACCATAGATTGCATATGCACCTTAGGTACTGGCCGAGACAACAAATCAGGTAGTACCCCAAGTTTTACCCATTCGGGATCATGCCCAACAGGATGTAAAACAGGGTCTCTACAACACCATTTAAGTATTGATATCCCAATTGGAAGCTATGGAAGGCTAGCACACTCTGATAGAACCAGAGAGAAAGACTTAACCAGACTAGGTGACCATCATGGCACCTCCACTGAAATATTAGAGCCATGTATTCCCTATATTCAATGGCCCAGACAACCCGGAACAACATTTGATGCACTACAGGTCTCATTGCAACCCTATGATGGGAACTCCGGAACAATAAGAAGCATTGAAACATAGATCAATCGTGAAAACCATAAAAAGATCATCCTTCTTCTAGTTTACATGTTTTCCAGCTTAGTCATCAAAAGGATGGCAAGATCTTCTGCAGTAGTTCATGTTCCACTTCAGCTCAATGTTTCCCAAGACAATGGTTAGAGACCTCATGAATAACAAACAGAGTGAGTACAAGAGGGTCTCAGACATCATCGCTAGATGGAAGGGTCTGACCTAATATCTAAATAGGCCACTGACCCAGGATGATATGCTCACTATATATTTCACTAACCTCCGAGTTGAGCTGCGAATGCCACTAATACTAGTTAAATGCACTACTGGATTCCCGGATTTCTTTGTTATTTCCCAAAGAATCGAAGACTCCCTGCAGTAGACTACCATTAAGTCCCAAATAACCTCACTGGATCCTGCAAAGAGAGAAGGTGGAGCTAAATCATCTTCTGTCGTGATTAAGCTATCCTTCGTACCTTATCCACTACTGAGGCCTCCACCAAATCTCCATGGCCCTCCAGCGTATCAACGGCATCCCCTGCCTCGGTTAGACGATCCAAGAGGACCTAGGAAAAACCAATTTGAGGAACTAAGAAATAAATTTTACTTGTTCTAAGAGGACCATGTACATGACTGTTTCATAACCTCCATGAATTGCAACTTTCCCCACATACCAAATCCCAGAAATCCTGAATAATTCAGCCTCAAAAACCGACCGGATTATTGTCCCTACCATCAGATGTTGGGACACAACATTCTGGAATGCTTCGTCTTCAAATACCTCTTAATAAGGATTGTGATCTCAGGATATTTCAAGCTAGGACCACCCCCGACACATGTATCATATGTTTCTACCACCGACCCAGATGAGGGATAAGAGTGGAAGAAAGTGGTTAGAAAAAGGGAGTAGAAATTGGATGGATGGATGACTCAAAATACGATCAACCGAGTTCATGGAATACTCCGACCTCAATTGATGTTACTTATTGTGTAGCCAACAACTCTTAATGAAACACAACTGCCATCCTCGGACCCTAAACCCTCCATAAGATGGTCATCTAGGAACAATTAGAGATGGAAGAAACATGTACAAGATAAGCAGTTTGGGATGGGGCCAAAGTTATCCTTAACACTTTCAAATTCCATGCCATCAGGTTTGACGCAACGGGAAACGACCCACCACACGACACCATCAGATGAAGCCAACCAGGATAATATGTCATCAAACAAGGAACTAATATTTGGTTCTTTCAATTTCATCCATTTAATGGAACCATTATCTAATGAAGTGTATGGTTTTGAACATGAGTTCCCGACACCCGATCAGGGGATAGGAAGGAGGAATCGCAGAGGCATGGGATTCCAGGGAAGACGCAGCCATGGCCAGAACCGACCATACGGTTATGCCCAGGCTCAGACCATAAACATTCCAAAAACTCGTTGGAGATCCCTTCAACAGACCTAGCAGATGAAATAATATTCTCCTTCCCCCATGAGCAGCCACTCTGGACCAATTGTTCTAGGTACCCATGAGAGGTGGAATAAGTTTCTAGCCACCTAGGGCGCACGAGTAAACCGACTAGGTCAGGTCCGCAAAATGTAGGAGCACCATAATCTCTTTCCCCTGTGACTAGTCCCTCCTCATCTCACGATCAATCCCATAAAGCTCCCGTTAAAGAGCTACCACAGTTGGAGAAGCTACGACCTCTAGAGAAATAGAATGATATCCTAAAGAATTTGGACTCAGTACCATCCAAGCTATCAATCATTGATGCCATGAGTTTGATGGAAGATCTCAAGGAGGCACTCATAGAATCCCTACTTAGCATCCAGGATGTTCAAGCTGAAGTCACTGCCACCGAGATATATTGATCAAAGATAATCCCAAATGAATGTAATGTAGTGATTTCCTTCACCGATCAGGATGAAGACATCTCCTTGAAAGGACACATAAAACCCCAATATGTGTCTGGCATACTGAATGATGTTGAAGTCTAGAAATTATTCCTTGAAAATGGCTCCATACTCAACCTTATCTCACTACGAACACTTCATAGGCTGGTCCACAATGAGGAAGACCTGAGAACATATGCCTTAGCCCTGTTGGTAAGGACTCCTTAAGTGCATCCAAGCGACCAGTGATCAAATCCAGGCGGAGGTAGAACTTCTGGGATACTGTAGAAGCATTGTAGCAGGCACTATAGTAGGTACTGTATCAAGAAGTGTGCAATACTGTAGTGAGTACTGTAGAGGGGACTATAGCATGAATTGTTTGGCACTGTAGCAGCCGGGAATATGCCCCCATTTGGGCCTTCGGGACACCGATTTGGTCCCTGAGTTCATTAAGGCCTTCGGGCCACCCATGCCTTCAGGTTAGTATGGCCTTAGGGAGACCTCAAGGCCTTCGAGACACCTTAATTGAAGATGAAAACTATACAACCTTCGAGGAACAAGCTCTACAAGGAGAATGAGAAAAGGAGCTTTCACCACAGTAGAAGCTAAACGGATTTCAAGAATGAGAGGCTATGGCACCTGCCATTGGTACAAGCATGTGAATGCATAGGAATTCCTAGATGAACTGCCATGCGAAGGTGGAGAGCTGATTTCATGATGAATATGTTGGGGAGAAGCAGTTCCGTGTAGTTAGTCTGGGTTGTATGTAATGTTTGAATCCTATGGGTAATGAATTTCTCTAAGGCCTACAGTCCATGTAATACTTACACCTACGGGCCTTGTAGGGGTTCCACCTCAGCCCTTGAAAGGAGGATTATCAGAAATCAATAAAAAATGAAGTCCTCTGGGCCATTGGAGGAGGAAAACCTAGCACCCTTGGCCAGAAATCTCTTGGGTTATGATAAGAGTGAACAAAAGCTAGTGGGACAAATCCCGCTCAAAACCAATTTTGGAAACCTTGTTTCCCATTCAGAGTTCCTAGTGGTTTAGAAAAGAACAAAATTCAACACCCTGTTAGGAAATCCATGGATACATCAACACATGGCCATTCCTTCCTCCTACCAACATTGTATCAAATATTGAATCAGTGGACAAGGTGAGACATTGTGTGCTAATAAGGGCCCATTTGAGCTCTCTGAGTTTCATAACATCGATGATACATTTTTTGAGAAAAATGGTAAGACATCAGCAATTAAAGTTATTGACTAGTCCCCGCCCCAATTGGTCTAGAAGTGGTTCCTAAAATTCCACAAAAGCATCTCGGTGAAGATTACGTGCAACCAATCAACCATGTTGAGAGCAGGAATCTGAGTTTTGATGCGTATACAGTTTTTCTCATGATCTCAGTCATGATACCCGAGTCTGACAACGTAGAAGCACATGTTTACCCTCAATCTGAGGAAGAATGATCGAGAAACTGTGCCCACACCCCATCCATGAAATCTCAAGATATCCCTACCACACTCTCTAAAGTAGCATAAGGATAAGACACTTTTCAGCCCCATGCTTATCCCTATCTAGAGGATCACTCACAACCAATTGAGTTTTAGGAGGTCGCTTCTACCATAGAATTCCCATGCGACATCTTACTTCCGAGCTTTGGAGAGCCCACATCAAGAGCTCTCTCCCTGTCAGAAGAAGAGGAGGGGAATTTGGGGAAGAAGTGGAAGAGAAACTTAGAGATTCCCCTCTAGCATTCAATGAGGGTATCTCTACCACCATTGATGAACTCAGGGAAATAATCATGGGTACCAAAGAAGACCTAATACCCACACTCATTAGTGTGACCATGTCTTCTGAGGAACAAGAGGTATATATTTCCTTCTTGAGCCAGCATCAAGATGTTTTCGATTGGAAGCACATATAAATTCTAGGACTCGATTTCGAGGTGGCGACGCACCACCTAGGCCTTCTAGAAGATCACTAAGGTGATAAGAAGGCCTTCAGAAGGATGCACCCCACACGTGCAGCAAAGATAGAGGATAAATTTGACAAGATCTAAATGAATATTTCATTCAAGAGCACCAATATCCCATCTGGTTTACCAACATAGTCCTCGTTAAAAATAATAACTGATAGATCTGTGTCTACATCAATTTTAGATATCTTAATCGATACTTCCCGAGAGATGATTTCTCGGTCCTGATCACTGAACTCTTGATGGATGTGATAGCTAGATATGAGGATATCTCATCCATGGAAGGTTATTATAGATATAAAAAATCAATAATGGCCAGATAAGATGAACAATCCACTTATTTTAGGGCCCCCAAGAAGTATTTTGTTACAAAGTCATGCCCTTTGGTCTTAAAAACACTAGTGCCACATATAAACGTGCCATGAATCACATTTTCAAACCATTCTTGAATAAGTTCATCAAATATTATGTTCATGACTTGGTGGTAAAATCACGACAATGCTCAGATCACCTATCAGACATTGAAACCGTCTTTAGAATACTTCCACAAAATAGCATGAAGATAAACCCCTGGAAATGAAACTTCAGGGTTACCTTAAGGAAATTTCTCATCTTCATCATACACCATGGTGGAATTGAATTGACCCTAAGAAGAAAAAGGATATCTCTAGATTGTAACCTCCCCACAACCTCACCGATCTATGAGGACTCTAAGGACACTTGGCCCATATCAGGAATTTTATATTCAACCTCATAGGTAAATTTTTTCCCTTTACCGGATTGATGAAGAAGGGAGTTACCTACCAATGGATAGATGATTACAGGCATTCAATAGCCTCAAATAGTACCTCTTGAGTCCACCAGTGCTCATGCCTCCGGTTGAAGGAAGGACACATATCCTGTACGTAACGACATTATAGTGTCACTAGGAGCCTTCCTCACACAGAAAAGTGACGCTGGTAGTGAAAACAACCTTTAATATCTCATTCGAACCATGATAGATGCGAAGACCCAATATTCAAATAACTAGAAGAGAAGTTTGGATTTGGTCTTAACGGTCTATAAGTTGTGACATTATATGCAGCATCATGAAGTCCATCTGAGGTCGTGCAGTAATCCGTTGAAGTACATACTCATCCTTACAATGTTGTCTGGACACCTATATTGATGGAAAGTCATCCTACAACAGTTTTACAACAAGTTTGTGCCTCAGAAAGCTATCAATGACCAAACATTGGCCGATTTTCTGGCAGAGAATCCCTCAATAGATACCACCTCATCAGATGTAGAACTCCCCAACTAAGATTTATTCTCAGTGAAAAAGGATTCCTGGATGTGGTAAATGTCCTTTGACGATGCATCTAGAAGCCCAATAGGTAAAAGAATGGAAGAACCCAAGTTTATCAAGGTTGGTTTGGGAGTCATACTCATATCCCCAGAGCAATCGGCTTTTCCATATTCCATTCTCTTATTATAAGTATACGCAAACAATAAGTCATAATACCATTCCCTCATTGCTAGTCAAGAGCTCGCACTCTAGGTGCAAGTGCACCACCTCTAAGTAATAGGTGACTCAGAACATGTCATCAAGCAAGTCAATGGTGATTATTCCATTATGAAGGAGGAGTTGATACCCATATTTGACCATGCCTAGGGGATAATGTCATAGTTCTTCATAGAACCAACATTGACCTATATTCCCCAGTCTAAGAATTCTCAGGACGATGTGTTATCCAATGCGGCCACTGCCCTAGTTGACCCAGATCGGGAGGAAACAATTATCATCATTTCTCACCATCGAATTGTCTTGCCGTATGTTCAAGCTAATGTGGAAGAAATAAACGAAGTCATCCCATTCTCCAAGACATATGCTCCTACTACTGGCTGGATGACCCCCATTACGAACTACCTTCAAAGGGGATAAATTTCATCGGAGAGGGCTGGAAGAGAGAAAATATGGAAAAGGGTAGTCAATTTTTCTTTATATGGTGACACAAGTTAGCAGAAGGTCCTCTATAAGATTTTCCTTGATGGAGTCCTTCCCAAATGCATTGATAGAGAAGAGACTATTGCTCTCATTAATGAATTTCATGCCGGAGTGTGTGGATCACATCAATCGGGACCCAAGCTTTCTTATTAGATTCAAGGCTTGGATACTATTGGCCCACCCTGGCACGAGATTGCACAAACGTTACCATGAAATGACAATCCAGCAAAATTCATGCCAACTTCATTCATCATCCCCCAAATATACTTCACCAGGCTAAGTAATCTTGGTCGTTCCTTTCAGTGGAATAGACGTCGTGGGACTATATCCTCTCATAATGGTCCAACCATTCAAATATATTCTCACCTAGACCTATTTATTTTTCAAGGGGACCGAAGCTGCACCCCTTAAAGAAGTCGAGGTAAGGAGAATCATCAGCTTTGTAAAAGCCAAGATCATCACCAGATTTGGTGTCCCTCAAGAAATGCTGACAGACAATGACACCAACTTCTTCTTCACTAATTTGGAGATACTATACTATGAATATGGTATCAATACAAACCTTTCATCCCTTTACAATTTAGTGGCCAACAGACAGATAAAGGCCTTCAAAAAGACCCTATCTAACATACTCCGAGAAATGGTGGACAAAGACAAGAAGTCATGGACAAACAAACTCTTCCATTACTTATGGGCCCATTGAACCACAACTCGCACCACTACCCAGGCCACTCCGTACCCATTAGTATACAGAGAAAAATTTGTCCTCCCCATTGAGCTCCAATTTCCCTCACCCCGCATTTCCATTTGTGATAAATTGTCCGAAGATGAGAATATGGAAAAGATATTTGATGAAATGAAGTGACCCTATGAGAAGGGGTTTCACAATTTTCACCACATGGATGTATATCAAAACATTATTGCACAACCCTTCAATAAAAATGTTCTTCTTCAGTATTTCCTCGAAGGAGAATTATTATTGGTCCTCCGAACCCCAATGATACTTGAAATAAATCCACCGAAGATGGAGCTAATGTGGGAGTGACCATATATCATATACGAGGTCTACTCCAATAGATAATATGCCCCGATCTCCATGGATAGGAAGCTCACAACCACTCCAAAAAACGCAATATTTTTTTATGAAATATTTCATTTAACCCTAAAAGCAGTTCCATCCGAGATACAGCAGGTTAAACTACAAAGCCCAAAATGTCCTTAGTACATGACAATAAACTACATAGTAGTGTGTCCCTACCTAAGGATGTTAAAAATCACGGTACTTTTTCTCTGCGAAATGACAATAATGTGTGTCTTGTCAGTCCAAACTCTATGAACCTATACCAAGAGCCAATAATCCTTGAACTGTGACCTCAAAATGTCCTGGATTTTCCCCCTGAAGGTGTGTATCGGAGGTTCCCATCATCGTTCACATCGGTTCTACTTCAAAATCATATCATACGCCCCGGTTTGGAAGTGATTACTGTAGGTTTGAGCTCTGTGACCCACGAATTAATTGAATGATTTCCTAGTTGCATGAATTTAAACTGCATAACGAGATAGTGTCCTTGCCTAAGAGGAAATTGGTCTCCCAGAATTTTTCATCTATGGTTCCATGTTCAACGAACTATGTACATCTTGATTCCGACCCTTGCAGGATATGTAGCTATGTGGGAATTTCTGTATCCTGGCCTAGCTGTCAGGAAAAATTGACTCCCTCTTATGTATTCAAAATATTTGCGTAGGAAGCCCCATTGAATTAAAAGGGCCTTGAGAAATAAGTATGACTTGATTCCTTACCTCAAAGGATATATAGAGATTCTGGTATTTCTATATCTTTTCAAATCCACCCCCAAAAAAAATAATGACCCTCATCCTTACCTTATGACGCTAAACTGCATGGAGCCCGTCCTTACCGCATGATGCTACACTACAAAAAAATCATCCCTACATCACGACCATAAATTTAATAGTACAAGTCATAATCCACACTGGATACATGGTAAAAAATGACTATAACACTATTTTCATGTTTGGATGCATCCTTCCCATGAACAGGCTGCATGACCCGGAGGATTACGGATCTTCATAATCACCCATGGGCATCCGATATGGAAGTTCATCGACCTATGGACACCTTTCCATGACTATTCATACCATGCCCTTAGAAGCTCATCATATTGATCACCCCTGACCCATCTACCAATGGAAGGTCTTCCTTGGGAGACACTCTTCCTAGCAACGTACGTATACTGGCCCTAGAGCCCCCATATCACAATTCCCGATCCAAAAAATTTCGCAGCAATGGTTTTAATTTTTGTCCTATTAATGTCCAAACATTGTTGGGATGTCCTTACCTAGTTATCTTGCGTATCTAACCATTATTCCTATGATGGTATGGATCTAAGTCATAATTCTAGAGCTATGCTGCTTTAACCCAATAGAACATTGCGATATGGTTGTTTCTCATATGCTTGAACACATCTCTCCCCATTTTCCAGACTCCATGTCATGTTTGATCTCAGATCTTCATAATCGTTCGAGGTCATAGAAAGTATAAGGTCTTCGACCTGTGGAAAACTTTTTACGACTATGCATACCATTCATTCAATGGAACTGCATATTGATCACCCCTATCCCATCTAACAAAGGAAAGTCTTCCTCATGCAACACTCTTCCTATCTCCAAATGCTTACCGGCCTTAGTTCTCCCATACCAAATCTCATGATTTGAGAGACCGTGGGATTAAAGTTTACACCTTCATCTCCCATTTCTATCCAGAGCATGCTAGAGAATACAATTTTGATTATCCCATAGGTAACCGTATCATTGTCCAAGTATGGTCCAAAATCGACGACCATTAAACTATGACCAGATCATCCTAACCACACGATGTTAAACTGCATGGAGTAAAAGTGTACCCCACACACGTAGGGAAAATCAATGCATGGGTCTTCCCAAGATTCAATGAAAATTGCGGCCTAATATCTCAAACATGACCAGGCATACACTTTCCGTACATCAGGCTCTGTGACCCAGATAATCATGGTTCCTCATAAACCTCCAAGGTCATCAGACAAGGAATGTCATCAACCTACAGACACCTTTTCATGAATATGCATACCATTCCCTTAGAGGCTCTTCATATTGATTAATCCTGGACCGTCTACCAAAGTAATGTCTCCCACAGGCGACACTGTTCATACCCATGTACGCTAAATGGCCCCAAAGCCCTCATATCATTCCTCCTGATCCAAGAGGATCCAGAATCACATTTTACACTATATGAATCCTTCCCACATCATTGACATGTTAGGGTATTCAGACCCGGTTACGTTCTAATCAAGAGTGAACCTTACAACAGTGTCCTTACTGTATGATGATAAACTGCACGAAGCACGTCTTCACAGCATTATGATAAACAAAAAAGGCCAAGTACCTCGACATTCAAAAATGTCACCAGTTACGAGAATTTATATATAAAGAAGAAAAAGAAAATGCCCCATGTCCTTACTGCCTGATGTTAAACTGCACAGAGACCATCCTTACCACATGATGTTAAACAACAAAGTCTCGAAAAAACTCTATACTAGTTCAGTTGGGAATGGAGGCCTCCCACTCTTCCATATTACATGGGTCAGACCATCATAGATCATCATCTCACACCCGTGTGAGACAGATGAAATCACCCATTCCCGCGATATCTTAGCCAAAAATTCTCCTCCCGTGTCCAGACACCCCATTTTCATGAATCACAATCTGTAACCAGAAAGAACAAAATTACCATAAACAACCCCTGGTGGTCTTGCATCAAAAATTCCATGAAGTTGCACAGCTATCAAGAGAATACAACCATTTAACTAAGGACAAATTTTCACGACTATGCATACCGTTCCCCTAGCGTCTCTTCATATTGATCACCCATGGCACATCTACGAAAGGAAATTCTTCCATAGGAAATGCTTTTTTTAGAATGCCTTTTGGAATATGATCCCTTATATCCATCCCAGGATTTAGAAACTCTCAGAGATAAAATTTACAAACCGTTCCACAATCACGTTTGAGTATGGTGGTAAGTTTTTGGTTAAACACCTGAGAACTAAGGAAATCCAGTCTATTTTGGAAGAATGTACAACAGCATGACTTTAAACTACGTGACGCTCTAGCCCTCCTTCACGATGACCAAGTGTGTGTAGAAGTGATCTCATATCCATATACATGATTGATATGGATGTACCCAAACCATTGAGACACCATGTCCCTTTTGAACCACCCATGGTGGTCTTCATGATCTGAACATCCATGAAGAAACTCGACTATCAGAAATGGATAGTCATTAACTTAAGGAAAGATTTTTATGACTATGCATACCATGCCCTCAGCGTCTCTGAATATTGATCTCCCTTGTCCCTTCAACCAAAGGAAATTCTTCCTTAGGTGATGCTTTTCCTACCTCTGTATTCCCATATGAATCCTATGCCCCTTGGAATGTCCAACATGCTATTCAAACAAGAGTGAAGAATTCCTCCCATATACATATGAAATGTATTTAGGCATACACAATCAGTAAAAACCGCTACGGGGCCCTCTCCCCACCATATCTAGTCAAAGTTGTTTAAACTAAAACATTAGTAATGATAGCCTTGTTTATGGGACTTTAAACCACTCACGGAAATATGTTTGAAGCTCTCCATGATAGAAAACCCGCCAAGGGAATCTTGGGCCAAAACTGAGTGTCAGCATTCCATTCCTACACCTTGTATGGCCTCATCAAAATAGCGAGAAATAAAAACTAAATAGGAACAAATCATGTTAGGCTGAACACCAGAAAAGGGAGGCCTAAGAAAAATCTAACCTATACCAACTAAGTCCACACTAAATGGGCCTTGGAAAAAATTAGGGTATCATCAGAAGAGACACAATGTTTGTTGTGTTATCTTATTAGACCATAAAATAATTCAAACTATGCTCACTGGATCCATAAATATTGTAAAAATTTAGAGATGGTTATTTTCAGTTTAGTTTGATTTTCCCAAGCTATGGTTAATTACAATTTTTTTGAATTGTTGCACATAAAGCAACCATTACAATTGATTCATATCACATGAAAAAACAAAAAAAAAATATTGATGAGAAGAATCTTCTATTCTATTAAAAAATGGGATGGAGATCCTCTATAACCCAGAGCCTCTTTTGGTAGGACATGATTACTATAGGAGGATTTTGGCAGACTCAAAAAGTTGTAGCAAGATTCTGTGAGAATCCTCGATATCCTGTGGAGACTTTGCAGGGTGGCCTTCTTTGCCTCTACACCCACCCGCAATGATTCATCCTCATGTGCATCCATGGAACTTGACCTAATCTCCTCTTCTACCTGTCGTGGCCACTCAGCAATTGTAAGGAAAAGGAAAATTTGAATTTTTTTCTTTCAAGAGAGTGTGTTAGAAACTGGAGGAAGAAAATTTTTCCTTTCACCCTTCACAAGTTCTAACTCATCCCTTATATCCATTTCAATCAAGTCCATCCTAGCCTTGATTCAATCATTCATTTTTCTAGGAACATTTAGTAATGGTCCAATAACACTTTCAAATATATTTATTTTAGCATGCATGACATCAAAAAAATGTTTAACAAACAAACAATTACAATTCAATAATTCAATTAAAATTGATCTCTTCTTCAACAAAATATTGTATGGTTTTTCAAAAATGGTATACTGAAAATAGTGTCAATCTTTTTTAATTTTTTGTACAGTTTATTTCATATTCTTGGAGACAGAGTTGTACCTTTTTTGATATTCCCATTGAATTTTATCATCAAAGACCATTATTTATGTCATCGAGGTAAAACTGTTTGATGTCCTAAGAACACAGTCTTTGAGGAATGCTTCAACCGAACTGACTATGTGTGTTTTTCAGAAATGGGACATCCCGAAAATCCTTTAATTTTTTAGCCTAATTAATTTAAATAAGAGTGGAATTCATTTATCATTCCATACAACATGGCCATCAATGTGAATTCTTCACTTCTATGAGAATCATACATTATAATTCATGTATCCCGCATCAATTTCAGATCATTGATCAATCAAGACAAATAGACATCAATATCATTACCATGTTTCTTTGGATTATATATAAGTAGAGACAACATATTGTATTTGAAATTCACGCATAACCATGGCATCAACTTATAAATTTCCAACTTGATGGGCCATATACATTGAGTACTACTCTGTTTACAAAACGAATTTATTCCATTTATATATAATGTCATACAAATGTTTCTTGGCTCATTTCCAAATTTAGGAAAATCATAATCAACTTTCTTCCACTGAGGAGAGTATATTGAATGATGTAGGGTCCCATATTTAATTATTGAATCATCATGAAATGTTAACTGTTGGGTGGTTTCCTGAAATCCATCTAGTCTTCTAAACCATGGAATGATAGGAATTTACCATAAAAATTTGGAAGGACATGATTCATTTTTCTTGTATCAATCAGTGCCACACTTAGTGAATTTGATGGGTGATACATGGTCCATGAGAATCAATATGAAATCATTTGAATAGAAATGTATTTTTTTAGAGATCATTACCATTGAACGTAACATTCATTTACTATAATATGTTTGGAATGTTTGTTCATATTCTTATGGTAGAATATCATTCCGAAGACTAATTATTTTTGAAAAGATGGTGTCACTCCATCCATTTCTAGAATTAAATTAATATATCTTTAATAAATCTAACAATTTTGTGTATTTAGTAAAACCAGTATACAATGGTTTCTTGGAAAAACTATTTAACTCCTCAAACAACATTATACAATCATTATGTTCATCTTAAATTTATATTTCCAGTTCTTTCATGTGATCTCATTCATCATTTACAAAGGTTTTCCTATTAAATGATTCATAAACCATAATATCATCCTAATCGATGTCCAAATTCTATTTTTTTCCCAAGTTTAGTCAATCATTTATAGATTTGATCTATTCCATAAATAATAAAATGTTATTTCAACTATTTCAGACTCATCTGTCTTCAATAAAAACAATGTAAACACTGATAGAGGATTTTGGATGGGTTGTCAGCATTCTCTCTTGAAAACATGAAGAAATCTTGAACTGCATATTCATATTTGATTTTCAAATGAATAGTGTGAATAAATTTTCAGTTCATATCCATCCTATTGGGTTCATAAACAATTAATTTTATATAATATATAAATAAATACAAATAAAATATTCATTATCAAAAGTGAATGTTATAGATAATTTTAATAAGCTAAATGTGGATCATTTATACAAGAATATTTGAGTGCCTAGATAATCCATGTCTAATAATATGGGTTGTTGGAATTTGAAAAAAATTATAGGGAGATAAAGGTAGATAATAAATGATATTATCACTGAACATTATAGGTGTAAACTAGAAGTTGGATTATGTATTGACCCAAGCCTAAATTGCCCAAAAAACCAGGCCAGATCATCTTATGACCTCTAACCCAACTCAAATTCACTAAAGGATGGTCTAAATATTCAGTGTAAAAACTATAAATTGGAGGTCCCCCAAGAGAAAAAATTAGTACCAGAGGTAGAAAAACATTCTAGCATTAACCCAGGGGTCAATGGACAAGAAGACCAAAAAAAATCATTACCCGACAGAGGCATAGCTTCCAGACAAAATTTTTTGGAAATGAATGATGAAATAGCTATATAGACACACATAAATGTCACATTAGTATAAAAACTCATTCACTTATAGTTTATAATAAATATCAAATTGATAAACACCTGATATTCATTCATAATGTGAACTAACTTTACCATGATGATTCAAAAAAGTGAAGTCTTGAGTTGAAAAAAGTTAATGTTACTAAGTAGGGATGGCCCCTATGAATATGATCCATAAGAAAAGTAAATATCATTGTGAATTATAATAGTAACTACATCCTATGATTCATACAACCAATATAGGAACGTAAATCACTCTACTAACCTGGTTCCTAAAATATAACATCTGAACTTGCATGTCCACTATGGTGTTATTGAATGGTGTCATCATATATATAATCATTAGGGAACAACCATTGTTCCTCAAATTATTTTTCAATAAACAAGAATATACATGAAAATTTCTTCATTTTAATATATATATTTATATATGAAAAAATTGTTTAGTAATAAGATATAAATCATAGTAGTAAAACAAGAATGAATAAATCCAAGGTTTAGTGTTAGAAATAAATAACAGATCATGCATCGGTAGTCAATACAAAAAATGGACCAAAAATAATTCACTAAACCATGAATCACAAACAAATAATAAACAAAAGATCATAAAAAACACATCAAAAATTAATCATAGAATAAGAAATCAAAAATGAAACCAGAAATACACAAAGAATATCAGAAGGCCTACCTCTCTAGGTTAAAGAAAATCCGAGACCCTCTTCGGATGTCAGGAGAGATGTTCGGAGTCAGTCATGTGGTGTGATTCCACCTTCAATTCACCGAGGAGGATCGATTCGACCTTCAATTCACCGAGGAGGAGCACCAATAGTGGGTGGATTCCATAGAAAGCTTCTATATCACTATAGGTTCGCAAATGGTTAGGGTTTTTTAAAATACATCAGGAAACTTTAATCAGTAATTACCAATATGCAATGATAAAGAACCCTATTATATATTCTTATTATGTAAGAGATAATAAAAGGACTACTTATAAGTTCTTATTTAGCTCTGATAAAGATAATTATTTATCAACGCTAAAAAAACACTAATAAAACCACTCTTTATCAGTGCTAAATTCATTAATACTGATAAATCCTCATCTTTATCATAACATATTATTGAATTGCTTAAAAGGATTTATAATTATAGTTGTAAAAAAAGTGTATATATTTATTAATACATTGTAAATATATATAAATATAATAATAGTAAATATATTCCTTCTTAAATATATTTATTATAATGTTATAATTATTTAATTATAATAATAGAAATATTTTTTAAAAAATAATATTTATATTATTATAAATATATATTTATATATATTTATTATAAATAAATATAAATATATTAAATATATTCTTTATTTAAGTAAATTTATTACAATTTATAATTATTTAAATATATATCATTATTTATTTATAATTATATAATTACTTTAAAAAAATATTTATTTATTTATAATTATAAATATATAATTGCATAAATACTGTGAATGTTCATTTATAAATAAATATATATAAAAATAAACTTACTTATAAATTTTTTTACAAATATATTTTGTACATTGTTAATGAATATATAATTTTGAGTGAATGCATATATATATATATATATGAGTGAAATTGAATAAATTCAGAATATAGGTACAGTTTAATAATATTTATTAAATGGATAAGTTCTATGTGTGTGCATATTGAATATAAAAATGCATTAATTATACATATATGTGAAATCAATATAACATACATTTGATCTATTTTAAATTGAAATATAAAACTACAATCAATTAAATATATGTCGAGTACAATGCAATTAGTTAATATGTTTAATTTTTATTAACTTTTAATTAAGTACATTATTAAATAAATATTACAATTTAATGTAAGAGAGATAAGTATTTTGTAATATATAACCATATATATATACATTAATATATATCTACATATTTAATAGAAAAAATTTATTAACAATAATTATCATAATTTTCTAATTAATAATATGTTCGATATTTAATAATGTATAATCAATCAATCCATTTTTATGAATAATTATTTAATTAATAAAATCTATAATAATTTTTTAATAAAAATATTTTATATTTTATATTTATTTAATTATTTCATTTCATCCGCACTGAAAATTCACTCTTGAAAGAAAAATTTATAAATGTAAATCATAAAGAACTAAATAGTGTACCCTTTATTAGTACTAAAAATAAAGAGCTAGTAATGGATATCCATTATCAGTGCTAAAAATAAAACACTGATAAAGGATATCCTTTATCAGTGCAAAAAATAATGCGCAGATAGAGATCACCATTATTAGCACGGTAATAAAAGTGCGGATAAAAGGTACAATTTATTAGTTCATTCTTTAGAATTGATAAGAATCCCATTTATTATGGTTTTCTACTAGAACTAATAAATAATCATCCAATGGTATAATTGTGCTTGTGTGGAGGGGTTGACCAAGTAATTTCTATAATACAATTAGCAAGACTCTCACCAATGGGGATACTTTTTTAATGATCTCCTATGTATTATCCATAGGTAGTAATTCATCATACATATTACTGACATGTGAAATTCCTTATCCCGATAAATATCCCATAAACCAATCTCAACCTCACCGGGCGATTGATGGAAGGTGTTGGGGCTCTAACACTAGTGACTGAGTAGTTCAGGAAATATATCTCTCGGTCGGTAGACAAAAAAATGGGAAACCCACACCACCTTATATAAGTTGACATCCTATAATAGTTAAAGGTGATCTTGGAAAGTATGGTGCACCATGAACAACCAATCCCATTCATCTGAAAAACACTCTCCCAAAAACAAGTCCCATTTTAATCTCCATATTTTGTAATGGTTTCATCTTTTGAGTTTGAAAATGGATGTGTAATCATAAATGGATGATTACATGGATATTTAATGTTCATTTTTGTTCCTTAGTTTACACATAGAACCATTCATAGTAAATATTCTCTCTTCATTTGGACTAGAAATTATTTTCTTCACAGTAGATATAATCAAAAGGGATTCCTCCATGGAAATTCTAGACCAAGAGGATGGGATATTTAGGTAAACCAGTGGACAAATACCATCATATTCATGTAAAAAATTATATATTTATAGTTTATTGGATAGTGGATAAGATAAGAGTTTGGGTGAGATTATTTTTTAGAACACCCTCTTTAAGGGTGATGTAAGATCAAAGATCACCTCCAATATTCTCAGCAATGGCAGTTCTCCACCCAGTCACATTCATTGAGGAGTAACCAATTATTGTCTATGTGATGGATCTTTGAGAATATTTGAGATTCATTCAAAATGATGAAAAAATAATTCATAGTAAAAAAATGAATAGTATTCGACCCATGAACCATTAGTTCATGGAATTATATGCCCGCAAACTATCAGTTCATGAAGGTTCTGTCCCACAAATCATTGTCCAGAAAACAGATGGCCCAAGGAACAATCCTTCCAAAAAGTATCTGATCTCAATGAAATATATTGAAAGTTACCATTTCATATAATATTTACCATTCTTGGCTACATATTTTAGTTTTCGGTTTAAGATTCAAAATTTATCGAAAATTAGGACATAAAGAAAATAGTTCATGGATGAAGTATTCAGTCAAAAGAGCTTGCGGGTGCACTGGGTTTATCAAGAGAATTAGTAAAAGAAAAATGAGCTAGGCCACCAATTAATTTACGTGGCCCACAACTATGGCTCCACTCACATAATGAAAACTAGTTTAAAATTGTACCACATGCTACATCTTAATAGAGTCCTATTTCTCCTGAGCAAAACCCATTCCGTTGAGGGGAATTTGTTAGGTCTTGAAATTTATCTTATCATGATAGAGATAATTCCATAAAATTGGAAAAGGATAAAAACAAATCATAAAAATAATTCAGGAAAAATTGTTCTAAGGTATGAAACCACAAAGGATGTAGGAGATCATGTGAAGCTCAAATATCTTCACAAATATTTTATCCATTTGGTGTTCCCTCATTTCGTGAAGCATTCACGAATTATATGGTTCGCATAGGGAGGTGGTGTGGTCGGGTGATAAGATGAATTCATATACAATCTTTTATATCAATTAGTTAATGATTTTTGATGATTTATTTGGTAATGATCTTGGTAAGTGATGATTTTTAAGGAAATGAGGCTTCCAAAGACATAAAGGATAAAATGAAAAAGGCAAAAAAATTTCCTATTACACGTCGTGAAGCCTCATTACACAATGTGTTGTTGAGAATCACCACATTATACATGTTGTAATTCAAGTTGTGACTCATGTAATGAAAACTACAAGTGATTAATCACGTAAATATCATGAGGGTATGATACAAATATTGAAACACTTGAACGCAATTCCCACTCCGAAGATAAAGCTTGAAGGATGGTACCTATCACGAGTCTTTGATACATGATATAAATTGAGTAAAATATTACAATATATGATGATATATGTGAAATATGAATTTAGATTCAAAATTCATAGAGGAAATCACTGATTGGAATTACATGACATGAATTATCATTACGTAATGTGATGTATTTCACTAATAAATAAGGTAGGGGGGTTGTGGATTTAAAGAGTTCCAAAAGCAGACAGTTTCATTTTTTTTCATTACTCTCTCATTACCTTATATTTACTAAGCCCTAAACTCAAAATATTCTTTTCCACCTAATTATTTAACTTAATTAAAGTATCTTGGTTGGATTTTAAGGTTTTTGTTCATTCCAATTTTCATTCCTGAATCCCTTTTTCTCATCTTCATGCGACCAGCAGGCTACAATGAACTATTAGTGTGATTGTTCTAATCCTAATCTCTTGTGAGAAATAAATTATATTGTGTTTGATTCAAAATATACCTCTTTTAATCTTGGTTTTATGTTATTGAAATTTGTTTAGCCTAAATAATTTCATGATTTTAAACTATTTAAGCACGATCTATCATAGCATGCTGAGCATAATTTTAACTATTCATTTACTTGTATTCAATCCTAAAATGAGTGGATAAACCACATAAGGTACAGATCAAGATTAGGTGTATCTGAATTCAATAAATCATTAATTTAAAATCTAGTAACCATAAGATAATAATAAATAGGATAAATAATCTTTCTCAATCCAATTCGTTTGAACATCCTCGAACATAATATATTTTATTTAAGGACCCTATCCTGTTTGGAGTATTTTTGGATATGACGAATAGATTAAAATACTTTCTTCCTTATAATACAAGCTCAATTCATCTATGATTTCACTATTTGGATATCAAGGAATAATTACCTCTTAGGTATAACCAGTTGATTTGACTATAGTGAACAAGAAACCTCTATTTTCTTCATAACCGAATCCTTAGGTTCCTAAAATGTTATAATTATGATCATATTTTCTAAAGATCCTTGAAATTTATCCTAATCCATCTATTATTCCTGATGTAAACAATCAACACTTTAGAAATAACTTTCCCAAATTAAACCAATTCAAACACTAATAGACTAAAGGGTTCCAAGCCATAGGTTTCTAGTGCCAAAATAACTTCCCATGTGATCGAACCTAGTCATTAACCATATCATTCCCTTATATCATGTGATGTTTGGGAAAAAAGAAAATTCTAATATGATCGTACCCCGCATGAATTGAATGACTCGCAAGGGCACTTAATATTTTGGCATCTTTGATGAGGAGAGTAAATATGTGTTTCACACTGTCAAACAATAGTCAAAGACGTGTTATTACCTTTACCTCACCCTATTTCATTCCATCTATTTTTCAAGATTACACTCTGTACAAACCCTTACATAATAGAGAAATCATCTGAGCCTTTTTCCTTATTCAAGAATTCGTGAAGTAAAATAAAAAACTAGCCTTCGATCCCAAAATTTAATGATACCTCTTTGCAAGACACCGATAAAAAATGGTTGACCCATAAAATCTAGAGGGAGATAACCATCCAAACCCTCTGTACATGCAACAACTAATTCTTTGAGAGAACCCTGTGTAACAAGAGTGAACCATCATGGACTATGTCTTACCATCAATCCATGGTGCCACAACAAGAATAGTGTGTCCCCCTATTCATGACCATACCTTTGAGATAAAACCAGGACTCATTCACATGATCCAGAACATGGATCAGTTCGGTGGACTTCAAAGTGAAGACCCTCATGAGAACATCTCCAACATGGTGGAAGTATATGATACCATTCATAGTAATAAATTATCATCACATGATATTAGACTTCACATCATTCCCTTGTCATTGCGAGATAGAGCCAAGTACTAGCTCAAATGTCTAGCTCCAAAGCCAACCATGACTTGGGAAGATCTAACCAAGAATTTTCATGAAAAATAATTCCCAACAATACAGACATGGAAACTCTTGAATGAAATTAAAAACATTTCTCAAGATGATAGATATTATTCATGTTTACCTCGGTATACATTTAGGTAATTGAAAAAGAAATTCTTGCACCATTGAATATACATCTGGATCTTGCTCCACATATTTTACCAAGGTCTATAACCATCCACATGCATAGTCTTTGACGCTACTGTAGATGAATGACTGATATTCAGGACACCTAAATTCAGAAGATCCATTCTAGATGAAGACTCTCACAATGATAGTATGTGGAAAATTCATTTTGGACCACCACGGTGTGGCATCCACCAAGTGGATTAGAAGACAAGACTAATAGGGAAATTTTATGAAGTCACAAAAAATCTAGAATCATTGCAGATTCTTTCCACACAGCACCCTCCTACTATTGTAATGGTTATACAATCATGTGAAATGTGTGGTGTCCCAAACTTATACCAAGACATTATGGAATTAGTTGAATAGCAACAACCTCATGATTATAATTATGTTAATTATAATCTGTAGAACCCAACATTCCAACAATTAAAGTAGTACTATTAGAAAGGGAAGGATCATAAGATACCTCAAAACAACAAAGGCAATTATCAATAGGGGATTGGTCAAGCATCATTTGGTAACCAAGGACCACCAAGGTACCCACCTATGTATTCTGTTCCAATTCCACAACAACAAATGAAACAACAACCTTTCCCTTAGAGAGAAGAGTAGTATATTCAACCAGCTCAACCAAGACCTCAATTGCATGATACTCCACTTTAGAATAACATGGAGAAACACCAGGTTTCCAATTTTCAAAATGTTGACCATATAATTCCTACTCATGGGATGGAGAAACCAAACCAATGAGATTCCTTTAAAAATATAGATGTTATGATGGGTATGATCTCAATGGAATTATCTAACATATTAACAGGTAATCTTCCAAATAATACAAATACATAGACCAGGGAAGAAGCAAAGGTTAAAGTGCTGAGCTGTGGAAAAATATTGGACTTCCTAAAAATGTGGAATATATAAAATAAAAATTGAGGAACCTAAGAATAATTCACCCATATAAGAATAGAATGTTGGTAAGGCCTCCCAAAATGCATCACCCGCTGCATACACCCTAACACCTGAGAAATAAAAAGAACCAGTCTATGTTTCACCACCACCATAAATGACACCACTTCCTTTTTATAAAAGTGAAAAAAAGTCCAACAAGAGGCACATTACAATAAGTTCCTAGAAATTTTCAAACAACTGCATATCTACATACCCTATGTAGGGCCCATTCCTCAGATGCCAGTTTATGAAAAAATAATTAAACAATAGCTTTCCATCAAAAGAAAAATTGATGAATTTGGTTCCGTCTCACTAAATAAATAATACTATACTATTATTTAGTATAAAATCAAACCAAAGATGAAATATCCCAATGCTTTTCAGTCAAATGTTCTATTAGAGGTTGTAAATATGTATGGGCTCTGTGCGATCTCAGAGAAAGTGTCAAACTCATTCCAATGATTGTATTATTCATGTTGGGACTTCAAGATCTCAAACCAACTCGAATAGAAAAATATCTTGCGGCCCAATTAATAAAGTAACCTAGAAAAATTCTTGAATATGTACTAGTTAAATTCATAAAATTCAGCTTTCCAATGTACTTCCTAGTTCTGGAAATGGAAGAAGTAGATGACATCCCCATTATTCTCAAAATACCATTCTTGGCCACAAAATATTCTCTAATAAAGATGAATTTAGGTCATCTAAACTTTCATATAAGAGAATAATATATATTCTTCAACCACTTCAATGTTTCTAAACAATCATATTATTCATTTCATTATAACATTAACTCTCTTACCCAAAAGAGAAATTAATACAAGGCCATAGAGGAGGATTGTGAGGAGTCACAACCTAATATAGAAGAAGAGCCTGAATCCATGGAAGTTAACATCAAATAACTGCTCCTAGTGGACACTTTCCCACTCTTCACCCCCTCAATTATTCAACCAACAAAAATGGAGTTGGAGCCTGTACCCATTACTCTTATGTATTTATACCTAGGATCTTCAACTTCACTATCGGTGATCATTATCTCTTACCAATCCCAGTCATATGAAGAAAAATGGGTTGATGTCTTTAGATGTAAAAGGTATTAAATATCCTAGGGTGTATCTGAAATCAAAAGAATCGGTCCTACTGGAAGCACAAAAAAATATACTTGTGGAAGATGAAAAAACAAAATGTTATCCTGAAAGGTGGATAATAGCACAAATGAAAGTGTTTGTTAAAAATGAATTACTAAAACTATTGGATTCTGGAATAATCCATCCAATCTCTGATAGTGGGTGGGTAAGGCTACTAAATGTAGTACCCAATATAGGTTGACTCAAATTCGATAAAACAGGTGAAAATGAATTGATCACAACAAGCACAATCACTGGATGTAGAGTTTGTGTGGATTACATAAGCATGAATGGAAAAAAAAAGAAAATATAATTTTACATTTTTCATTATGGATAAAATGTTGAATTGAATTATAGGACATGAAATCAACTATTTCATGGATGGATATTCTTTTTAAAATTATATTTAATTTGACATAGATGACTACTCAAAAACCACATTCACATGTCCATTTTGCACATTCAACTATAGGCTTATGGAATTTAGATTGTAAATTTCTCCAAAAACATTCCATAGATTCATAATGCATATTTTCCATGATATGGTAGAGTAATTATTAGAAATATTCATGGATGACTTTTCAATTTATGGAAGATATTTTACCGTCTACCTATGAAATTTGGAGTTAGTCCTACGATGTTGTGAAGAGGAATGCCTCATTTTGAATTGGGTAAATATTTATTTTGTGTTTCAAGGACGAATAGTCATTGAACATAATATTTTCAAAAATTATATATAATTCAATCCATCCAAGATTTTGGTCATCAAGGATTTACCCAAACCATCAACAGTTTTGGGTGTAAGATGATTTCTAAGACATCCTGATTCTACAAGAAATTTGTTAAAGTCATTGAAATTGATTCCCTCTCACTTATGCACCTTTTTCATAGAAATTTATTATTGAATTCATTCAAGAATGTTAGTAGGAATTAAATACTTTGAGGAAAATACTGATTTCATCCCATGTAATCAATTCACCTAACTGGGACAAATAATTCAAATTGATGTGTGACACCAGTGACTTTGAAAATGGAACTGTCTTAGGAAAATGATTTGGCCACATATTCTATCCTATTTATTATTACAACCACACATTTAATGAATCTCAAGTCAACAACACAATAGAAGAGAAATAAATATTATCTATTGTGAATGATTTCGTAAATTTTTTTCCTGTTTGGTCTTATCGAAGGTGATAGTACACAAGGATCATGGTTCCCTTAGGTATTTAATAGAAAAGAATGATTACAAGACAATGATGATAAGGTGGATCTTCTAGCTCCAAGAATTTTATATTGAGATCAATGATAATAAAGGAACAAAAAATTTGGCGGCTGATCATTTATCCCAAAATCCTCGGCCACTCATCAAGAACGACAATGATACTGACATCGAAGATAATTTTCTTGATTGACCACTCATGTTAAAATATTTCATTGATGGATTATTATTACATTTCATTCCCAAAAATGAAATCTCAAATATGAAAGAAATGTTTCATATTTCACCAAATGGAGGACATCATAGACCTAGGTTCACATTATCTAAAATTCAATAATGTTAACATTTTTGGACCATACTACAACAGGATAGAAAGGAATTATATCAAAGCTATTGTAGGTGATAATGAACTGGGAACATTAGGAAGAGGAAAAAAATGCCTCAAAACCCAATCATAAAAGTGGTAATCTTATATGTGCGGGAATAAAATCCATGGAACCATTTCCCACATCATATGGAATGTCCTATTTTATTTATAGCATTGAATATGTATCAGAATGCATAGATACTAAATCCACATCACATGACACTGAAAAAGTGGTCATGAATTTTCTGAAAAAGAACGTGTTCTCAAAATTAGTATTTCATAGGTTACTCATTATAGATCAATGAAAACATTTGAACAACTAAGATGTTAAAGGATTGATAAAAATATCTAGAATATAATACATCATTGGAACTCCCAACCACCCAAAAACAAGTGGGACATATGAACTATAAATAGGGAGATCAAAAAAATATTGATGAAGACTATTAACACAGGATGAAGTGACTCGAGTGTGAAACTAGATGATTCACTATCGGTGTACCGCACTATATAAAAAAACCCATTGGTACTAAACCATTCATAATGGCTTATGGAAACCTGTTCCATATTCTATTTGAACTAGAGCATCACTCATAATGTGAAATAATGATGCCAGATTTGGATTCTCAGAAATATGGAGAAGCAAGAATGATTCACCTCTTGAGACCATCAGCACCTCCAGTAGACACCGCACCACCTGCACCTTCATTACCTCCAGTAGTAGCTTGTGTTGAACCATCTACTCAATATTATTCCTAATATATCTTTGAGGAATAATCCAATGATGAAAACCTCCATTTGTATTTCATTTTTTTATTCTTGAACCTGAAGCATCACGTCAATCTCAACTGACTATAGGTGAATCATATTAGAACAAACAAGAAGATGAACATGCCCATAATGACCAGCCTGAACATCAGTGACGACATCCTAGAACTCCTTTATAGACAAAATTTAAAATGAATTATTGAGGTATGTGAGGAAACATACAATGAACTATTTGTGTTGTTTGTTTTTACATTTGAGGAAGTAGTGGATAGTTTGTGTTTCCATCTGGGTGGTCGACCACATGAGTTGTCATTTTCCGAATTAACTATCGATATGGGAGTTTAAATAGAAGGGTTTTCTATGTACGAGGTCATTTGAAAACATTATATAGAACCACCTTTGTCTGATTTTAAGTGCATGTGGTAGCTAATTACATGAGGGTCTTAGTCCGTGCATTACCCAAGAATCACCAAAGACAGTTTTTTGTGTAGCCCAGCATTACGGATAATCCATAGATCCTTAACACATGCATAGTTTCTCAGGAAGAGTCTCATGGAAGTGTGATCTTGGTCGATGTACGCATTTTAGTATCATCCATGGGTGGAGCATCCATCAAAATGGATTCACAATTTTCTTACTACTATAGGGCTCACATATAGTGGACTAGAGGTTCAATGATTGGAATTTCATTCGTTACCCACATTGCCAGACATCTCCATGATTTTTATGCTTATCTTCATATCACATCACTTGGACTAATATTGATCATAAATTTCATGATGATGCACAATGTGCAGTTCTTGGTGAGGGAGGAAGATATTTCCAATTGGGCACCAAGCATACATGAGGCTGCACCTACAGTGTATCCACCACTACCTGTAGACCCACTCCCAACAGAAGACCAAATAAATGATCCACCCACAACATCATGTATGGAATCTCCAACCCATATTCATACCTCTACCACCACTATATCCACTACTAATCCACCCACCCATCTCACCCCACCTGATCATTGGGCCATGCCACTATAAATCATGAAGAACATATGATAGATCTCTATACATCTACACCGACCCTTCGAAAACCATTTAGATTTCACCACCCTCTCCTACCACATAATCCTAGACACCTCCAAAACCAACTTTCCCAAACGTTTATACCACTCCCTCCCCACCAACAACCCACCAAACAAACCATAGAGATCAATTAACCTGCAACACAACAAGAGTACCTTGCTGAGTAGGCTCGACGGGGAAAGGGATCGGCCACTACCACTACCACCGAGGATTAAATTATCAATCCAACTTCAAGACTCACTACCCCACATTGGATCAGCACCTCTCCACCACTTACCTCATCCCATAGGTCCATCTCCACGACTCGACCCTCCATAGCTAATCCACTCACCCATGTTTCCACCATGGTCACTGATCTAGAGGACTAGCAACAACCTCCACCTGATCGTGAGTAGACTATGGGGGTTATTTTTTATTCATTCTGCTTATCTTAGTCAAATAATTTTCTCATTTAGGTTTTAGACTATTGTGTCAATGCAAGTTGTTTTCATATTTTCATCAATTTATTCCCATATTTGGTATTGCTAAATTATTTTATATATATGGGAACTACATTTCATCAATTTTACTGGTCTTATTTTTCATATCATTTATTTTCAGCAGTCCGTTAAAAATAAGAAAATTCATGACTCCATTTTATTTGAAGGGTTTATTACGATGGATTCTGGCCGGTCATATATTTTAGGGAAGGAAATCCATCACAAAAAAATATATCATGAAAACATAAAACTCCGATAGTAGAAAATGGAAAAAACCCTTAAAACCGTATATATTATTAGAACCGTAAAATCCCAATAAACACCCTCAAAATAAAAAAAACCTAAAACCCCTAAAACCACTAAAACTCTAAAACCCCCTAAAACCTCTAAAAACCATTTAAAATATCTAAAACTCCAAAAAAACACAATAAACCCTATAAAATCCAAACCCCCCAATTTTAAAAACCCTAAAACCCACAAAAACCCTTGAACCCAAAAAACCTGAAAACCCCATAAAACCATAAAACCATGAAAAGAATATAAAACACTAAAAAAAATATACCATATACCCCAAACCGTAAACCCTAAATCTCATGCCATACACTCATACCCTACGCCATTAATGAAAAACCATACACCCTAAAAACTAAAACCTATTGCCTAAAATCTATAAAATACACCATAAACCTTAAACCACATACCCATAATCCTAAATCCTCCTTCTAAAACCCTAAACCCTACAAAATAAACCCTAAAATCTAGACACTAAACCAAAAATGATCCTAAAACCCTAAAAACCAAAAATAAGCCAAAAATAATAAATGAACCAAAAAATCCATAAAAGCCTAAAATTCCCTAAATCCCATAAAACCCCTAAAACCCCTATAAGACCAAAAAATTTCGAAACACCTATAATACCCTAAAAACATATAAAATTTAAATACCATAAAAACCCTTAAAACCCCTAAAAATCTAAAACATTAAAAAAACCCCAAAACCCCCAAAACCCCCAAAAACACTAAAATACACTAAAAACCCTTAGAAACCATAAAACACTTAAAAAACATTAAAAAATAAAAAACCTCAGAACACTATAAAAACCCAAAATCCCAAAAATATACAAAAACTCATAAAACCCTAAAAGTACTATAATCTCTACAACCCCTAAAAAATAAAAAAACCCTTAAACCCCCTCAGAAAATGCTAAAACCCCTAAAAATCCTACAAACCCCTAAAAGCCATAAAAACCATAAAACAATCAAAACACATAAAAACCCAAACAACAACTAAAATACATAAAACCCTATAAAAACATATAAAACCATAAAATCCCTAAAACACTAAAACCCTAAAAATAAATTTAAAGACCTTAAAATAAAAAAACATTAAATAAATCCAAAAATAACTAAAAAATGCTAATATATTTATATAACCCTTAAACCCCAAAAAGAAACTAAAATCACATAAAATACCATAAATTACACAAAAATCATTATAAATAAAATTAAACCCTAGAAACCCAAAATACCCATAAAACCAAAAAATTCATAAAAATACCTAAAACCCTATGAACCTAAAAACCCAAAAATTCGTCAAAACATAAATCCCCTAAAAAGTAATTAAATATTCCTATAAATCTAAAAACCATAAAACACTAAAAACCCTAAAAAATTCTTTAAACCACCTAAAAACACTTCAATCAATGAAAAACGTTTAAAAGTAACTAAAAACCCAAAATAAATAAAAATCCTAAAAATAATAAAAGACACTAAGAAACCTAAAAATCCTATAAAAAAAGATACCCAAATAACCTTTAAAACTCAAAAAAACTGAAATCCCTAAAGGAACCTTACAAACCCAAAATACCCTAAAAAACCACAAACCCCAAAGCCCCTAAATAACCTAAACCCCATAAAAACCAAAAAAATATGAAAATCCATAAAAGATCATAAAACCCCAAAAGACCCTAAAAACACTATAATAACCCTAAAATACAATAAAAACCCTTAAAAACATAAAACCCGTAAAACCTATAATCTCAAAAAGTAACCAAAACCATAAACCTTTAAAAACCCTAAAAACCCAACACAATCTAAAAATACATAAAATCCATAAAAATATCAACACCCCAAAAACCCAAAAAATAGTAAAACTCCCTAAAATTACCTAAATAATGAAAGAACATAAAACCCATAAAATCCCTAAATATCCATAAAACATTAATATTCCCAAAAAACATTAAAATGATGATAAATTCCATAAAATACCTTAGAATCCCTAGAACATTTAAAAACCCAAAAAACCAATCAAATTTCTTTTAAACCCCCAAAATCCAAAAAAGAAAAAAATATTTAAAATATGCTAAAAACCCTAAATAACACCAAAGCCCCTAAAAAAGTAAAATAATTAAAAACAAAAAACACAAAAAAAAAATCTAAAGCCACTAAAACACCTAAAAAAATTTAATACCCTATAACTAATTATAAATATTTGTTAACCATAAATAAACTCAAAACCACTTAAATTCCAAAAAATACCCCAAACCCACTTGAACACCTAAAATCCCTAACACCCTAAAACTTCAAAAACACATAAAACCCTAAAATATCCATAAAACCCTGAAACCTTAAAACCCTAAAACCCCTTAAAATACCTAAAAATTCTAAAAAACTGTAATACAACAAAAAATATTAAAAAAAATTTAAACCATAAAAAACATAAAATCCCAAATGCATTGAAAGATCCCTAAAAACCCATAAAACCCCTTAAAAACCATAAATACAAAAAAAAACCAAACAACACTAAAAACACTTAAAATAAATGAACACTTGAAAACCCCATAATAATACTTAACACTCGAAAAACTGTAAAACCCTAAAAAACATGAAAACCCCTAAAATACCATAAAATCCCTAAAACCCCTAATACCCCCAAAGAATACTAAAAATAATTAAAAAACCTATGAAACAAAAGGACCCCTAAAAATTATAAAACCCAAAAAAACCATAAAAGTTATTAAAATACCCTAGAAACACTAAAAACCAAAAAAAATAATAAACTAGAAAACTCTAAAAAACATAAAACCAATAAAACCAACAAAATCAGTAGAACTCCGTAAAAACTATAAAAAATAAAAAAACCCTAAATCCCAACAAATCCCAAAAACCCAAACATACTTAAAAACCCAAAGGAAATACTAAAACACCATAAACTAGAAATATAAAACCCTAAAAACCCAAAAACCACTAACCAAAATCCAAAATATCCCTGTCACAACTAAAAAATCTAAAAACCTCGAAAAAATGTGAAAATCCATAAAAACAAAAAAAAATCCCTAAAAACAATTAAACACCCTAAAACCTTGAAAACATTGAAAAAAAAGAAACCCCTATGAAAACCATAAGACATCTAAAGACCCCTAGAAACACAAAAACCCCTAAAACCCCACAAAACACAAAAAACACAAAAAACACTAAAACCCTAAAAACTATTAAAATTGTAAAATCCTTTAAAAACTCCCAAAAAAACCTAAAACCCTACAAAACCCTAAAATCACTAAAATCACTAATTTCTCATTAATACTGTAAAAAAACAGCAAAACAAAAAACCTAGAAATCCTAACCTCTCAATAGACTATTTAAAACCCCAAAAAATAAAAAATATATAAAAACCCCTAAATTCCCTTGGGAATCCATATAAAACACTTAAAACCCCCTAAAAATCCTTACGAATCCCTAAAAACTAGGAAAACCAATATAACCCCAAAACCCCTAAAACAATAAGAAAACCGAAAACACCATACAAGCCCTATAAAAACCATAAAATCCCTCGAAACCTTAAAAACAAAAAAACCCTAAAAACAAAAAAAAAACATCCCAAACCCCTAAAAACCATAAAACCCTTAATCACCATAAAGAACACTAAAACCACCAAAATCCCAAAAAAAACCATAAAACCCATTAAACCCTAAAACCATAAAAAACCTCAGAAAACAAAAAAACCCTAAAAACCCAATAAACCGTAAAGCCCATAAAATATCCTAAACCTATAAATTATATAAAAACTCTAAAAATGGAAAAAAACATCAAAATTATAAAAACCCTAAAAACCAAAAAAAACATAAAATACCCTAAAAACCTTATAAACCCCTAAAAGACATACAAAACCCTAAATATGTTCGAAAATATATAAAATGTGGAAAATCATAAAAATAAAAAAAGCCAAAAAGAATGTTAGAAACCCTTAAAAACCAAAAATCCCAAAGCACACTACAACCCTTACAAACTTTTGATAAACCAAAAAACACAAAAAACAATAAAATGACACAAAAAACTTAAAAAACCAAAAATGGTAGAACCACTAGAAACAGTAAAACAAAAAAAATCCATAATGACCCCTAAACCTTAAAACCCCCTTATAGAACCTAAAACTCAAAAAATGCATAAAACCCTAAAAACTATAAAAACCCCTAAAACCTTAAAAACCCCTAAAAACCACAAAATAAAAACACATAAAAAATCTAAAACACTAAAAAGACCCTAAAACCCCAAAAACCCTAAAAGCACTAAATCCCCTAAAACCATATAATCCCTTAAACCCCTTAAAACATTTAAAACCCACTAATATTTTAAAACCCCTCATACATTAAAAATTATAAATCCAATCAAAATTCCAAAAAATCCTTAGTAATTCCTCAAAACTCCCTGAAAATTCTAAAAACCCTAAACCCTATAAAAATACATAAAAACCTAAATACTGAAAAAACCCAAAAACCCTCAAAATACTAGAAACCCATAAATGCTCCTAAAAACATAAAACCCCAAATAAAATAGTTAAAACAATAAAAACCACAAAAATAACCCTAAACCCCAATAAAAACCATAAAACCCAAAATCATAAAAACACTAAAAATCCTACAAGTACTTTAAATCTCAGAAAACCCACTGAAAACATAAAAGAACCTAAAACCCTTAATAAATATAAAAAACCCCAAAAAACTGAAAACCAATAATCCTCTTAAAACCCAATAAACCCGCTAAAGGACCCTAAAATAAAAAAAACAAAAACCCTTAAATCCCTAAAAGACCTTAAAAATCATAAAATCAATAAATGACCCTAATACCCTATAAAAACCATAAAAGATCCCTAAAACTCCTGAAATAGCTTAAATACTTTTAATACCCAAAAACCATATAATAAACTAAAAACCACTAAAATCCATATAACCCCTAAAAACCCAAATAACTCAAAATACACTAAAATCCCATAAACAAAGCTTAAATCACCGAAAACCATAAAAAAACCAAATAAAATAAAAAAATCCTAAAACCGAAAAAGTCCTAAAATCCCTAAAACCCCAAAATACCACAAAATACCATTAAAAACCATTACAGACCATTTAACCCTATGAAACACTTATATATCCCTAAAGTTCCCAAATCATTCTTAACACCCATAAAAATCCCAAAGACACTAATAATAATAAAACCCCTAATAGCCCTAAAAATCCATAATCCCCAAAAAACGTGTGAAAAAATAAAAAAAAATAAAGCCAAAAACCCCACAATACACAAAATAAATAAAAATACCAAAACCCCTAAATATATAAAGAACCATAAAAACACAAAAAAATAAAAAACCCAAAAAAACCCTAAAAAACATAAAAAAACATGATAACCCTAAAAACCAAAAAACCCCTTAAGACCATTAAAAGCACTAAAATCACTAAAGAACCTAAAAATACAAAAATAACCTCCAAATCTATCCAAACCCTAAAACCACTAAAAACCAAAAAAACACCCCTAAAATGTTGGAAAGAACCTAAAATCCCAAAAAACACTATGAACCCCAAAACCCCAAAAACCCTAAAAAATCGTAAAAATTCCTAAAAACCCTAAATAATATAAAAACCCTAAGAAACCTAAAAAATAATATAAACCCTATAAAACTGTAAAAGAACCCAAAATACAATAAAACTCTAAATGCCCATTATAACATCTAAAACCCTAAATACTGTAAAACATCACAAATATCGTAAAACACTAAGACCCCCAAAACCCCCTTAAAACCGTAAAACCCCAGAAAAACCCCAATAAACATTTTAAAAACTTTAAAAACCCTAAAACGACTGATACCCTAAAAACCCAAAAAATCGTAACACCCCTTTATAATCCTAAAAACACCTAGCAATTTAAAAACCCCTAAAACCCAAGAAAACCTCCAAAACTATAAAACAACTAAAAATCATAATGTCACCTATACCCCATAAACCCATACAAATATTTAAAACCATAAAATCCCATAAAAATTAGAAAAATTATAAACACATTTAAAATCCCTAAAAACATTTAAAACCCTTAAAAACACTAAACACCATAATCGCCCACCCAAAGTCCCTGAAAACATAAAAACACCATAAAACCAAAAATAACTCAAAGAACCATAAATACCCAATAAGAAACTAAAATCCCTAAAATTCTAAAAATACGAATAACACCACAAAAAACTTCAAAAGACACTAAAAACCATAAAAAAACCTCTTAATGAACTTCAAACCCCTAAAAATTCAAAAAGACTCTAGCAACAATAAAGGGTCCTAAAACCCTAAAACCCTTATAAGACCAAAAAACATTAAATTATCCTAAAAATTATTAAAACATAAAGGACACTAAAACCCCTAAATTTCAGTAAAAGGCCCTAAAACCCCTAAAAGCCGATAAAAACGCAAAATAAACCTAAATGACCCAAAAACCCCAGAAACACCTAAAAGACCATATAAATAATAAGAAAACCATAAGAACTCTAAACAAAATCCTAAATATACCTAAATGACACTAGAAAATTCCAAAAACCATAAATGTCCATAAAACCCTAAAAGAAATTGAAATCCCTTAAACACTAAAAGACCCATAAAACATTAAAAAACCATAAAACAACATAAGGTTCCATAAACCTCTAAAACACATTAAAACCCATTAAAACAGTAAAAAACATTAAAAAACAAAATATTTCAAAAAAACAAAAAACCAAAATGCCCTAATAAACCCTAAAACCCCCATAAAAATCATAAAAACTGTTAAAACCCTAAAACACTCAAAAAATAGTACATACCCCTCAATCCTTTAAAAACAATTTAAAACCCCCAAAACCCCTAAAAACCCTAAATGTCCCAGAATCCCCAAAAAATAGAACATGCACTAAAAACCATAAATACCCATAAATACCCTTAAAATATCCTAGGAAACCTTAAAAATCACAAATGACCCTAAAACCCATAAAATTCCCTAAAACCCCTTGAAACACAAAATGGACTTTGAAAACCCAAAAAATGGACTATAATAAACTATAAAACCCCTAAAGAGACCTAGAAGTCATAAAATCTCTAATGGATAAAAAACCCCAAAAAATCCTAAAGGACAATTATGTTCAAAAAATCATAAATTACCAAACAATACTATTGAAACCATAAAAACCCTATAAAAATAAAAGCATTTAAACCCCATAATAACCCTGAAAACCCAAAAAGATACATAAAATCCAAAAAACCCCTAAATGGTACTAAAAATCCAAAAAGACTCTAAAATCACTAAACACCGTAAAAACACTAAAAACCATAAATGGCCCTAAAAACATAAAAAATCTGAAAAATAGTAAAAACCCTAAAACCATCTAAAATCACTAAACCGTAACACCGTTGTAAAAATACTAAAACACTAAAGTACTAAATACCACCTAAAAGACTAAAAATAGTAAAAACCCTAAACCATAAAACTAATAAAAATCCAAAAAACACTAAAATACCTGAAAACCCACCAAAATCCCAAAACCCCCCAAAAAACCTCAAAACAAATTTAAAATACCCCCCACACCCTAAAGTGTCTAAGAGGACCCTAAAAATATTTGAATCACTATAAGAACCTAAAACCCATAAAAACCCTAAATACATGAAAACCCACCAATGGACTGTAAAACCGAAAACCTCCAAACCCACTGAAAACAATAAAACCCTAAAACCTTATAAAATACAATAAAAACCCAAAAATCCCCAAAAAACCTAAAAAATACTAAAAAAACCTAAAAAAACTAAAACTCCAAAAACCATAAAAACCATAAAGGACCTAAAAATATTAAATTAACCAAAAAAACTATCAAAACCTAAAAACACTAAACCCCAATAAAAGACACTAAACCCCCTAAAACCTGATGATTGAGCATGTATGGGAGCCAGGTGACCAAGGATATCTCATGAAACTTCAGATCCTAACCCCCAGGTAGAATGAGTGGAGTTTCTTCTCTAGTTCAATTAGATCCGGTTGGGCATGAAGAGATTTTCCATTTATATATAGCTAAAAATGTAAAATCAGATAGTCATTAGGCTCTGGAGGTGTCTGGTTCAAAGAACATTATGGACATTAAAAAATCTATGTCCTTGCACACGTTCCTGGATTTGAGCATGTCTTCCCTTCACTACCACAAAAATAGTTTTCCCAGCGCCAACCATTATCAGTGATAATGAAAAAGTATTGATAAAGGGGGTTCCTTTATCAGAGCTAAAAAGGCGCTGATAAAGGGTCCCTTTATCAGTGCTAAAAAACGCTAATAAAGGTACACCTATATCATCGCTTTTTTAGCGATGATAAAGGTACCCCCTTTATCAGAGGTTTTTTTATTGCGGATAAAGGTACCCCCTTTATCAACGCTTTTTTTGTAGCGCTGATAAAGGGGGATCCTTTATCAGCGCTTTTTTTAAAAGCGCTGATAAAGGGTCGACTTCAAAAAAATTTAATTAAAAACAATATATTAATATATAAATATATAAATATACTTATATTGATATAATTATAATATATAAATTTTAAATATATTTTAGATAAGTATAAATATACATTTACAATTAATATACTTAATATATAAGATATTTAGTGAAAATGGATAATAAAAAAATAAAAAAATATTTTTAACTAACAATATTCTAATTATTATAGAGTAATAGTAATTTAATAACAATTTTAAGACTAAAAAAATAAAAAAAATAAATAAAAGATCCAAAATATGTTGAAAATGCAACTCAAACTTTAAATGGCCATAACTTTTGATCCGGGTGTCCGTTTGAGCTCTACCACATATCAAATCGAAGCCTGCGATGAGATCTATGTCCCTATGATCGGGGGAACTATGTTCAGTGTTTTTTCAAGGCAAAAAAAGGCCGAGAAGGTCTCAAAAACTGAGTTTTTAGTCGTGGTACCCATATTTTTTAACATTTTGTGGATTTTCAGCCTCATTTATGGGGTATTATTGCCTTTTTTTGTACTGAATTTATTACAAGGTATTACATTCATATTGATATTATGTGTAGGAAATTTCATCATTTTTTATAATGAACTGCTATTTATAATCAAATATATAACAATATATACATATTTTTTATATATTCACACATAAAAATTTAATGATATAAATATAAATAATAAAATATATTAACATATAAAATATATTAGCTTTATCTAAATAATAACTAATATCCATATTATTTAAAATACAAATATTTGAATATTTATATACCTATATATTAATCTAACTATATATATATATATTAATCTAACTACATATATATATTAATATAACTACATACATATATATTAATATTACTATAAATATATATATTAATATCACTATAAATATATATATATATATATATTAATATAACTATATATATATTAATATAACTATATATATATAATAATATAAATAAATATTACTATCCCAATAAATATAACTATATATATATATTAATATAACTATATATATAATATTATAACTGTATATATATTACAATATGAATAAATATTACTAAATAAATATATATAAATAGGGATGTATATTAATATAACTTTATGTATATATATATATTAATAAAACTATATATATATTAATATAACTATACATATATATTAATATAAATATATATTAATATACAAATAAATATAACTAAATATATATAGAGAGAGACATATCACGAAATGGAAAACAAATCAAAATAGAGGAGTGGTAAGGGCTTAGGCGCGCATGGGGAGATCTTGAGTTCAAATCCCGGTGGAGGCAGAGGCACGCACACATGGGGGAATATGGGAGCAAGCGCTGATAAAGGGTGGAGGGGGTGTGTGGGGCGCAGTAGGGGGTGGAAAAGTCCTGTAAAAGGGGGAGCTCGAGCGCTATAAAAGCTCCCCGATTGGAAGTATTTTTTTAATGTTTTTTAATGTTTTTTTTATTTTTCTTAATTTTTTTAACTTTTATCAGCACTTTTTAAAAAGCTCTGATAAAATGGGTCCTTTTTATCTCTAAAATGGATGTTCTGATAAAGGAAGCGCTCATAAAGGGGTATGTTATCAACGCTAAAACAAAGCGCTGATAAAGGACCCTTTTATCAGTGCTTTTGTATTAGCACTGATAAAAGTCCCCTTTTTCAGCGCTTTCTTTTAGCTCTGATAAAAGGGGTATTTATCAGCACTTTTTGGAGCACTAATAAAGGGGACCCCCCTATCTTCACTGGCATTAACAGTGCTTATCTAGCTCTTTTAAAGGCCATTTTTAGCACTGATAAATGCCGTATTTGTAGAAGTTCCTGGTCACGGGATGATGAAAGTTTGTGTGGGGAACGAACCTACTAATCATGATGATATTGAGGAATGAAAAAAACCTAAGTTTCCTATCCATTGGCGTAAGAGTTCTGACCCCATAGGGGGAGAAGATTTAGAAGCTTGGAGACCTCACCAAACAGATTGCCGAATCTATGAGTTCAATTATTATAAGATGATAGCCATGCGAAGGGGCTAAATTCATATTTTCTTTCATTCTGATGACTCAAAATGAAGGGAATGTAGCTATGGTTCGAACAATATTCTTCTAGTAAATCCATTCAATCATGATTGGGACCATAATTTTATTCCATTCGTTGTGAAAATAATTTTTTGTAGGTTTATATTTGGATCTAAAAGCTTAATTAGTTCTACTAGCATCCTAGGATTCTATGGAACATATCTTCTTCAGTTAGACTACTGATCTGAATTGAAAAAGAAACTGATAAACCCATATATGGTAATTATGGCAGGGTTCTCATTAATGATTATATAGAGAATAACTTGGTTGAGGAGGTTGTTTTCAATGCAGTTGAGGATAGCCTCACCCTGGATATCCAATATGAACAGAGGCCCAATTTTTTTTCATAATTGTAATTTCATTTGTCACCTCGTATTGGAGTGGTGTAGAATGATGGTAGGCACTATCTCTAACCTACAAGGGAATAGGACAACCTCTATAAGAATAACTGGGGTAATGGATATGGCTAGGCTTCTCCACCGGGCCATGTTGTTCTGGTTCCTTGCCAAGAAAATGCTTGCACTAAGGGGTCCCAGTAACCCTCTTCTACGCTGGGTGTCGGGGATCCAAATCAGGCCCCTTCCTTGACTCCTGAATTGCATTAATTGGAAATTAGTGATACATCACCTTCTATCCTTGATCATACATCGAGAAATGGTGGGTTTGAGGTTCTAGACACCCCCCTCTTCATGGTGTGGCTGGTTATTATGAGTACTACATGGAATCCCTGAGATATAGGAGGATCAAGATATGAGGGTTTGACTATCCACCCCAATGATAATTCCTTGTCTGGACCATCCACAATAGGCCTAGCTATCACAACCCGATTCCCCTCCCGCAGTCATTGTACATGGAAAATAAATTTACTAGTAGGGACCCTGAAACCTACCCGTCCTGCTTCCCTCGGACTGGCTCAACTACAATAGGTTCAACCTAATCAACCTATTACCCCACCCAATATGGGTAACATGGAAGGAACTTCTTCTGATGTTGTGGACTCACAGCATCTGGTGGAATATAAGGTTATGGTGAACCCTCTCTTATTGTCCATGTGATGCCACTGGAGATGTGTCATCTGTTGGATCAAGTGATCAATCCAGATGGACCAGCTACCCATGATCTAAGTGATGGGTCTTTAACTATGGTTCAACTGAACAATATTGAAAAGTGGAAACCTGATTCCAATGAATCTGTCTACACATTGAACACATACATCCCACTGAGGGGAGTCTTCTGGAGTGATGTTTCTGAGGACCCCCAAGAACACGATGATGGAAAGGAGAGACATCTTTATCCTAAACCCGCTGAGCCAAAAGATGGGTCCAGTAGGAGGGAGCAGTACATTGATTCTAGCTCTCCAAAGTATTCAATGGAAAATCTGAAAAACAAAGGGATGAAATGAAATTGGATGGCCAAAAAACCCTCCACCATTCCTTCTAGGGGTCATCCACAAGTTCTCAATGAGGATCATGTTCTGGTACTACCATGGGATTGGGAATTCACCCCTGGCTGCTTCCCTTTGGTACATTCTTACAGCTCACAGGACAATTCTCATTAGGATTGCTGAGACTATGATGAATTTTGATAACTATTAGAGATATAACTAGAACCAACATTGTTATTTTCTTGTTTCTTATAATATAGAGGATGGTTCCTCAGATACCTTATGGGTCATGAAGCATGATGATATCCAGGTACACTCTCATGAGGCGAGCAATCAAGTTATTTCACTCAATGACTATCTTCATAGTAATATTTCAACATTTTCCTTTGTGTATTCATCCTTTTCATATTCTAGAAGTCAAGATCTTTGGTGTAAGTTGACATATTAATGAGACTACTGCTCAAAAATGAGGTTTTGTTGGTGATTTCGACACTTTTGTGAGCTTGGAGGAGAAAATTAATCCTAATTTCTATTTCACTACTGCTGAGGATTTCTCACACTGCCTGGATCAATGTGTTCTTAGTAAAGTTCCTATTACTAAATCCACTTTTACATGGGGATGGTTCCCAATTAATGGTAGGCAAGCCAGTAAGCTTGACAGGTGCTTCTGTCAGATTTGTGATAGGAGTGGCCTCATTTTTGTCCATATATTCACTCTTCCCATGTTCAACTCAGACCACACGCACCTTATTATTGACCTCCAGGAGGGATTTTCAAGGTCCCCTATGCATTCTAAATTTATTAATTATTGACTCATGAATCCTAGTTGTAGGGAAGCCGTTAAAATGGCTAGAACAACACTATTCATGGAATCCCTCACTATATTGTGGCATCCAAACTGAAGAGAATCATATTGTTTCTTAAATAATAAGGTAGTAAATCTTTCTCCATCGATAAAGATGGGAAAAATTATTCTGAATATCATCTTTTATTTAACCAAATCACCAATCAACAACTAAACATACACAAAAGGGAGGAATTTCACCTCCATTCCATGATGGATCTTTTTGTAGCTATTATAGAGAGGAATTCCAATAATCAGTTCAATGTCAGGTGTCTAAAATATGGGGATAAGAACTCCAAAATATTTCATCATCTTCACAAAGTGAAAAATTACAACAAATTCCGGAATGTTTTCCAGCTTAATGGATCAACCTTCACATATACGGTGTATGTTTCTAATGAGGTGGTGGGATATTTTAAGGGGTTGCACAATGATGATAGTGGGGATCACTCCCCCCTTATTCTGAATCCATCATTCAATGTATTGATGATCATAAAAACAAGTCTTTAAGGGATGACCCTATTTTATAGGATGTCAGATACTAGGTGTTCTCTTTAAACATGGAAAGTGCAGCAGACCTGGATGGATTTAGTAACAAATTCTTTATGTTTTATTTGGAATCTTGCATGTTGAGATAAAAAATACAGTCAAAGAATTTTTGACTTCATCTCCTACCCACATGGAACTGATTCTAATTTGATTACCTTGATCCCTAAAAAGGTCAATGATATTATTATTGGGGGCTTACAATCGATCACTATTGGAAACATTATACCCAAAATTGTTAGCAAGATTTTTGTCATCATTGTGTGGATGTTTGTTAGAGATCTAGTTACCCCAAATTAGTTTGGGTTTACCCTATGTAGGAATATCCAAAATTTCCTTTTTATAGCCTCATATGGTATTAATATCATGTGGAGGCCAACAAAGTATGGTAATTTTCCAAATAATTGGATATCTCGATGGTTTCTGATAGAATCATGTGGAGCTTTGTCTTCCAAGTTCTTAGAAAATATGATTTCTCAAGTAGCTTCATCAGGTTGGTTAACTCTATATTTTCCACTTTTTGGGTTTCCATCCTTTCTATGGCTCCCCAAAAGGATTATTTCAATTCTCTTATGTCGTCAGGCAAGGTGATCCTCCCTCATGTATTCTTTTTGTGATTACTGACAATTATTTGAGTAGGTGTATTATTGATCTTGTGCAGGATGGAAATTATAATCCCATAAAGGCAGTGAAAGATATGTATATTCCTTCCCAACTTCTATATGCTGATGAAATCCCCTAGTTTGGGAAATCTAACAAGCATACTCTGTCTTCAATTAAAATGATCTTCTGACGTTATGAAAGTGTGGCTGGACAATCCATAAGTGGGAGAAAATCCTAAATTATTTTTGGAAAGGGGTTTCAATACCTAGAAAATTGTGAGACGTGAGGTCCCTTGGGGTGATGAAGGGATCACTGACTCCCCATTGTTTATTTGAGATCTCCATTTTCTAGGGAAGGGTTAAGAGTTTCTATATTGAGAGTATAGCTAAAAAAACTATTCAACTTGCTAAATGGAAAGGGAAGTGTCTTCCTTAGGCGGGAAGAGTCTTCTTCATCAACTTGGTTATCAATGATAAGTTTGTGCATGATTTCTCCATTTATAGATGGATGATCAATCATTCCAAAATCCTAATGGAATGGAAGAGAAACTACACTTGGATGGGTAGAACTAGTGAGTGGATGCTAGTCTTAGTGTCACAGAAAGACTGCACTAAGCCAATGGATCTTGGGGGGATGTACATTAATGATATCAGATGGTTCAATGATTCCCTATTTTCCATGTTTACTTGGATCTTTTTTGATTCAAATGATGATGTCCTAGGATTCATTCTGGGAAGGTTTTTGTGAAATGTAAGGGATGGATACATAGGATATATTCCTTCCTATTTCTAGTCATCAATCATACTAAAATACAAGGAAATTACAGCCCATTATAAATGGTTTCTCTAAAAACAATCTGATCTGAACTATTGGTCCACTATATAGATGGACATGCCTCTTCCTAATTCTATATCACCTCCCTTGTGTTATGAGTTATGTCTATTAAAAACCTCCAAATACTCAGAGACTCTTAGGTGAACCTCCTGTAGGACATTATTTTGTTGATTCAAAGGTATGTGTTTGTTGAATCAGAGGCCCTCATATGGAAACCCAATCTAGTGGAACAGCTTAACATGAGGGATTTCTACCTTCATATGTGTGATTGGGGTAATGTTACTCTATATTGGCTATCATGTTTTAAGTGGACTTTTATTCCACCATAAAATCAATTATTTCTATAGAAACTATGGAGAACAAACTCCCACTTCATGATCTGTTGAATATGAATTGTTACAACATTGATTAGACTTTCTTGCTTTGTCTCCAGGCTGAAGAAAACACACAGAATAGATTTTTTAGTAAAGCATTGCTGCTAAATTTTGACAGTACTTGAACTAGATGTTCTGGTTCCATATATATATGACAGAGCCATTTTTTGACATGCTGAGCTATCTCATAGAATAGAAGTGCAGCGAGCAGGTTCATAACCTCCTGATCAATATAACTACTATTATGATCTCATATTTATGGCCAACCCGAAATGCGGTCACCTATAATAGGGAGAGTATATCATTTCATGGTGGTTTCATGATGATAAATAATGTTGTATAGGAGGAATCCCAAATCCATATAGGCTCGATGGATAATTATTTTAATGATCTCATTACATTTTGATTTCCAAGAATTTCCATAAGGAAAAAAATCCATAGGTTCTCAAGTATACCCATTGCATCACCCCTATTCCATCATGGATCAATGTCAATGTGGATGGTGCAACATTGGGAGCACCGGGTCCCTCAGGGCGTGGCAGTGTTTTCCGCATCCATATTGTATTTTCGAAAGGTTTCATCTATAATTTTATTGTTGAAGTATGTGTTTAGGGATATGTGCTCTGAAAAATGATGAAGGTGGTGAAAATTGCATCCTAATTCGGGTGGAATCCACTCTGGATTGAATCTGGTTTGATCCTTGCGGTTGATGTCCTTATGAATAGGTTTATGAGGCTTACATGGAGGACTATCCCTCAATGGATTGAATTCCTTGAGCATTTTTAGAACCTCACTCTCAGTGGCACACATGATTATCAAGTGGCGAACTTGGTGGCAGATGACTTATCCAAGTGGGAAGTTATGGAAAGGTGCTCATCATGGTCATTCACCACTGTGCCTTTCTGGTCACCCTTTATGGAGTCTGATATGAAGGGTGATTTGAATACCCATTTTTGTAATCACTCCTTGTAATTATTTGAACTATTTTTTTTTATAAAAAAAATTTGGGGGCCAAGAATGCTTGGTCCCAAATCATCTTTTCCCCAAACAAACCAAAAAACCCATAAAAACCCTAAATCCTTAAAAACCCATAAAAATAAAAAATCTTCAAAAACCCCTTATAAACCCTAAAATCCCTAAAAATCTATAAAGTTACCAACAATACCCTAAAAACCCCAGAAACCCCATAAAACCCCAAATCCAACATAAAAACAGTAAAGACACTAAAATACCCTAAAACTCCTATAAATCCCAAAACACCCTCTAATAACTTGAAAACCCCAATGAAACCTAAAAACCCCAAATAAACCCCTAAAGGCCTAAGAAACCCAAAAAACATGAAAAACCTATCAAAATACAAACAAAAAAAATGAAAACTCTAAAACAAAATAATAACTATGGAATCTATAAAAACCTAATACCCATAAAACACTAAAAACCCAAAAAAGTCACTAACACACAAAAAAAGACACTAACACACTCTAAAAATACTCTAAAATATTAAAAAATTTAAAACACCCTAAAAATGATAAAACCCCATAAAAACCATTAAAACAAGAAAAAAAAAAGAAAACATAAAAAACATAAAAACTCTAAAAGACCTCAAAACCATAAAAAAAACCTAAAATACTAAAAAAAACTAAATCCCTAAACACTACTTCAAATCCCGGAAACCCCAAAATCCGTATAGAAGACCTAAATGACCCAAAAAATATACTATACATTAAAACACCCAAATAATACATTAAAATACCTTAAAACCCTATACCCCATAAAAAACTAAAAACACTAAAAACCAAAAATAATCATAAAAACAACTCAATCCCCTTGAAACCCCTAAAACCCTAAATAACACCAAAAATCATATAAACCATAAAACCATTAAAATCCTAAAAGATCCTAAAATACTATAATCCCTAAAATAACCCTAAAAAACTAAAAGCCATAAAAATACTCCGAAAACCTTAAACCACATAAAAGGACCTATGAAACATAAAATACCTTAAAAGCCCTAAAATCCCTACAAGACACTGGAAAAGATTTAAGACCATAAAACCTGAAAATCCCAAAATACCTAAAAATATTTAAAAAGCATAAAAATCCCATTAAAACCCTAAACACCCACTTAATACCGTAAAAACCCTATTACCATACAAAACTAGAAACCCCCTAAAACCTTTTAAAAAGATAAAAATCCCTAAAACCCCTTAAAAACCTAACAAACCCAAAAAACTCTATAAATCATACAAAACCCAAACCAAAACCTAAACAATTATAACATTATAAAAACCCTAAATGATCCTAAAAACCCTAAAAGAACCCTAAATCACAAAAAACTGGAAAACCAATATTTTAATCCTACAAACCCCTAAAACCCCTAGAATATATAAATCCCTAAGAACACTTAAAACTCTAAACCCCCCCAAAAAAACTATAAAAACCAAAAACACGTTAAGAAAACCCTAAAAACATAAAATACCCTAAAACCATAAAACACTAAAATACTTTAAAACCCTAAAAACTCTAAAAACCACCAAATGACCCAGAAAACTAAAACTACTAAATGCCTAAAACTCCTAAAACCTTAAAGAAATCCCAAAAAACCCTAAAACATTAAAAGACCCTAAAACCCACAAAACCCCTAAAAACCCTAATAAAACTCAAAACCCCCTAAAAACACTGACACACCCTAAAAACCACAAAAATCCCATAAAAACATTAAAACATTTATAAAATCCTAAAACCCCCCTTAAAACCACGAAAAAACAAAAAACACCTAAAACCCCTTAAAAACACAAAAAACCCCAAAAAACCTAAATAAATCCCATAAACCATTAATATAATAAATCCCCTAAAAACCTTTAAACCCCAAAAATACTATATAAATCCGTGAAACCATTAGAAACCCCTTTAACCCTATTAACATTTAAAAACCCTAAAAACCACTAAATGATCCTAAAAACCCCATAAAAACAACAAAATGGCCCTAAAACCCCATAAAATTCCCAAAAACTATTCAAACACCAAGAACCAAAAAAACCCAAAACTCATAAAAATCCTAAAAACCCCTTAAAAAGAAAAAAATCAAAAAAAATATAAAAATCCTTAATAACTAATAAAACCCCTACAACCAAATTAAAAACTAAAAAATCCTAAACCCCTTAAACCCTAAACCCCCCAAAACCCATAAAAACCATTGAAAATTTTAAAACACCTAAATATCCTAAAAGGAAAAAAAATACAAAAAATCCCCAAAAATACTTCAAACAATATAAAAACCCTTAAAACCATAAAAAAAAATTAAACCCCTAAATACCCAAAAATCCATATAAATCCTAAAACCCATTAACATCCATTAAAACACCATAAAACCCTCTATCTCGTATAAAATTTTATAACCCCTAAAAATTACTTAACCCCTAGAATACACAGAAACCCTTATTACCATAATATCCGTTAAAATACCAAAACAAATGACCTAAAAATACTAAAGAACCAAAACACCCCAAAAAACACTAAAAATCTGAAAACCATAAAACATCTAAAAGTGCTAAATTTCTCTAAATACACTAAATACATAAAAAACTGATAAATCATAAAATCCTCTAAAGGACCCTAAAACATCTAATAATTGATAAAGACACTAAAAACAAATAAAATCCAAAAAACTCCTAAATACCCACACAAAAAAACCAAAAAATATAAAACACACTAAAAACTCTAAAACCTCCTAAGATGCCCAAAAAAGTCCCTAAGATCATAAAATACCTATAGGACACTAAAACCCACTAAAACCCCTAATGACACTTAAATACCATTAAAAGTGCTAAATGAATTTAATAATCCCTAAGAAAACCCAAAAATACCCCAAAAATTTAAAAAACCCTAAAGAACCCAAATAAAATAAAACACTTAATGGCCCTTAAACATCTAATAGACATAAAAACCCAAATGGGCCCTTAAAACCATAAAACCCATAAAGGACCCTAAAAAGAAATAAAAACCCTAAAAGATGATATAAAACCATGAAATCCTTGAATCACATAGAAAACCAAAAACCCCATAAATACCTTAAAGCACTCCAAAAACCATAAAACACTAAATGACCATAAAAACACTAAAAACCATAAGGACCAAAAACATCCAAAAACCGATAAAACCCAAATTTTTTTAAAGATCCTTAAATTCCCAAAATTAGTTACAAGTCCCAAAAATAGTAAAAACATCAAAAATCACCAAAAATCATTAAATAACCTAAAAACAATACAAAAACCAAAAACCCATTAAAAACCATAAAACCATAAAAACCCAAACCAAACAATGAAAATAGTAGAACCCCAAAAAACCATAAAAACATAAAAAACCCTAAATCTGTAACAACTAAAAAAACCCTAAAAACCTAAAACCCCAAAAAAAAAACAAAAAAAACCCCAAAAAACCAAAAAAACCAAAAAAACCCTGAAAACCCCTATAACCCTAAAAACCAAAAAACCCCTAAAACCCACAATACCCTAAAAACCCTGAAACACAAAAAATCCAAAAAACCCCAGAAATTTAAAAATCCCTAAAAACCACAAACAACCCTAAAAAACTAAAACCCTAAAACCACCTAAAATCCTAAAAATTATAAAAACCCTAAAAACCCTAAAACCCCTAAACACTCTAGAAAACCCTATTACCTAAAACCCTAAAAATAATAAAACCCCTTAAAATGGCTAAAAACAAAACTTCCCTAACCACCCTAAAAATCCCAAAAACCAACTAATATCCCTAAAACCCCTAAAATACCATAAAACACCATAATCCCTAAAACCCCCTAAATGACCCCAAAAAATACCCACCATATCCTATAAACCCAAAATGTCAATAAAAACACTATAAAAATCATTAAAAGACCCATGAAACCCCTTAAACCACCTAAAACCAGTAAAACACATCCAAAAATTACACCCCAAAAGAAAAAACACTCCTTAAATCTTGAAATCCCAAAAAATCATAAATACATAAAAACCCTTAAAACCCCGAAAAATAAAAAACCCCTATAAACCCTAAAAACACCAAAAACACAAAAAGAACATAATAACACCTAAAACCCCAAAAAACCCAAAAAACCCAAAAAAACATTAATATCCTAACCCACACCCAATCCTAAAAATAAAAAACCGTAGAATAAACATTAAAAAAACTCAAAATCTTCCAAATCCATAAAAACACAGAAGACCCTCGAAACCCTAAAACCTTAAAAACCCTACAATAACCCTAAAATTCTTAAACCAATAAAAATCCTCAAATACTAGAAAACCAAAAAACCAAAAAACCAAAAAACCATAAAAATCGAAAAGAAAAATATAAAAAACATTACAAATCCTAAACACCCAAAAAAAACTTAAAACCTAAAAAACCTACAAAACATTAAAAATACCAAAATCCCTAAACTCCAACAAAAACCATGAAAACCCCTAAAAACCACAAGAAAATAATCCCCAAAAACCCCTAAATTCACTAATAACCATAAAAAATCAATATGAATCATACAAACCCCTATAAACCTTAAAAACCCTAAACCCAAAACCCTAAAAAATCTAAAAAACCCTAAAAACTCATAAAAATACACAAAATCCCCTAAAACACTAAAAAAGATGAAAAACCTAAAAAACCAATAAAAACCTAAAAACCCATAACAACCCCATTCAAACCATAACACCCTAAAAAAATTAATCACTAAAAACCAATAAAATGCTAAAAAAAACTCTAAAACACCTAAGATACCATAAAAACCTAAAAAACCAAAAATTACAATAAAAAACAGAAGTCTCAAAATTGAAACCCTAAAATACCAACAAACTAATAAACATCATAAAATCTCTAAAACTGATAAAAACATAAAAAATATACCCTTAAACCCTAAAAATCCAAAAAAACATTAAAAACCATGAACCACTAAAATCCATAAAAAATATTAAACCACTAAGGAAACCTAAAAACCCTAAAAACCCTAAAATTCCTTCAACCCCTAAAAACCTAAAAATAGTTAAAAAACTGAAAAACTTGTATGAAAACCCCAAAATCCTAAAACAAAGGAAAATTTATAAATTACCTTAAAAACCATGAAACCCCCAAAAATTCCTAAAAACCCTAAAACCCTAAACAACCAAAGACCTAGAAATCCTTATGTATCTCTTAAAATACTAAATCCCTTGAAAAGGAACTAAAAATCATTAAAACCCTAAAAACCACCCAAAAAATCCTACGAGTCCCTAAAAACCTGCAAAACCCCTAAAACCCCAAACCCCATAAAAACACTAAAAATGGGATAAAAATCCTAAAAGACCAAATACTCCTAAAACATCCAAAATATCCCACAAAACCCACAAAACCCTAACCCCCTAAAATCCCTGAAAATCCCTCAAAATCCTCAAAACCATTAAAATACCCCAATATCCTTAAACTATAAGATAAATCCATAAAATATATAAAAACCCCAAAAATCCTAAAACCACAATACCATTAAAGCCCTAAAAACCATAAAATCCATAAAAAAGAAAAACCCTTAAAACCCCAAAAAACACTAAAATCCTTAAAACCTCTAGAAAAGAATAAAAATCCCCTAAAATCCCTTAAAACACCTAAAAACCCAAAAACTATAAAATTTTATGAATCCCTAATAAACTAAAAAACCATTAAAAAGACATTAAAACCCTAACAAACCCTAAAAACTCTAAATTCCCTAAAACCTATAAATAACCTCAAACAACCAAAACCTCTAAAACAAGAAAAACCTTTGAGATCCCGAAAATCATATAAATCCAAACAAAACCTTGAATCCCAAAAAACCTATAAAATACAATAAAAACAGATCCTCTAAAAGACCTAAAAACCCTAAAAACACTAAAATAATTAAAAACCCCTTAAAACCCTAAAATACACTAAATACCCAAAAAATCTATAAAAGACACTTAAAATGAAAAACCCCTAAAAGTCCCAAAAAACTCTCAAAACATTAACAGACCCTAAAAACCCCAAAACCCCTAAATGATTTTAAAGATGGCGGCTCGGGCGCTCCTGGATATTCTTCTCCCCTGTGATGGAGATTTCCCCTCGGGTTGAAGGCGATGGAAATTGAAGCTCCTCCCCCTATCTCTACGAGGGAGGACCCTCTCCCTGATGATTTCTTGTCGCCCTATTCTGCTGATCTGTTACCCGCCTTCCCGCGAACGGTGCTTGGCCTGAATGTTTCGGAGTTCTTCGATGGTTGCCCTCAACTTCCTCTCTCATCTCGGGAGTTCACTGAGGCCAAATATCTCCACCGATTGACTCTGGTTGCAAGCTTTCCGAGGCGGCGACCCCCGGTGGTCACCTTCGACAGGTTCGTTGTGGCTTCCTAGAATATTAGGGCTCGTGCGACTGTCAGCCTACTCGACATCTCTCATATCATGGTTCGGTTTTCAATGGAGGATGATCTCATCCTTGCTTGGTCAGCGGCTCCTCGGTCATGTAATGGCGCTCGATTCTCTCTCTTTCGATGGAGCTTTGATTTTCATATGAAGAGAAGCTCCCCGATTGCTTCTACCTGGGTGCGTTTTCCTGAACTGCCACTCCCCTTTCAGAATTTCTCAATTATTTCGATGCTTGGAAACCTGGTGGGGCAATTCATCTGTGTGGATAGTAGGACGAGGACCCTCTGTCATCCGGTTCCTCCAAGGGCTTTTGTTGAAATTGATGCGTCGAAACCCCCTGTGGACTCTGTCTGGATTGTTGTGGGAGAGGAGCTCAGATAGAGACAATCTGTTGTCTTCAAGCAATGGCCAGTCTTCTTCTCTTTGTGCTGAAGCTTCAGGCACCGTGACTGTTATGGAATTTGTTCTGGCACTTCTAGGGGTGGTGAATCGCTGTCTTCTGGTGGGAGCGGCCTCCCTCGGGTGGAGGTGAAGGGGACGATTGGGGAGGTTTCCCACTCTGTGGCTACCGATGTACCCTACTCATCTTCTATGTAGGCTGGTAATGGGTTAGAAATCTCTCTGATGGATTCGGGTGGCTTCTTGGTGAGTCTGGAAGCAAGCGTCGGTGTCTCAGGGAATGCTGTTGAGGATGAAGTCATGCTCGTCGCGGGAGGAATTCATGGCTCTGCTAAAGGTGTTCACGGGTCTAGTGAAGATATTAGGAAGCAAACTGAGATAGATAGGACAATTATGATGGATGTCTGGCCAGGAAATGTGGAAAATTCCTGCAAGGATCTGGGATGGGATGACACAACTGGCTTTAAGGTTGATGAGAATGCTGGTGGATCCGCACTAACAGATGAGGCTCCTGTGAAGGTTTCTCAGGCTGCAGGTTCGGCTGAGCCTGCCATGGTTGGGGTGTGGGTGGAAGATGATGCAAAGGAGGATGATGTTTCTTAGAAAACCAGGTCTGGAGATGACTGGAGTTCATGCTCAGCAGAGGAAAAGACCATACTGGATGGGGATATAGACTGGCGTGATGCCCCGCTGGTCCTGCATGGGTATCCTGGCGTGGGGGGACCTGGCAAGGGGCCTGGGTTATCATGCACCTCTGACGGCAGTGCTGAGGACCTACCTAGTGACCAGCTCCGATATGCTGGTGATGCTGGTGGTCCTTCCATGGACCTGCAGAGGGCGATGATACTTCATGGTGTTCCATCTGCTGAAGACTTTTGTGTGCAGCTCCATGAGATGGTATGGGTTGAAAGGGAAAGGTTCCCTCTTAAAGATGAGGTGAGGAGGCTTGGGGAGAGGTTTTCTGAGGCTGATCAATGGATAAATGCTGCTATGGTCACATCAAGGGAGAAAAAAATCTGCGGAGGTGCTGAAACTCTTGAGGCAGAAAGCAAGAAAGGAAAGGCACCACTAGCCTCTAGTGATGGTGGCAATGGACCAAAGATGTCTACTGCGGGAACCTCCTCTGCCCCACCAAGACGAATAAGGAGGAGGGATTACTCAGCCCCCCCACGCCCAATGGCAACTAGGGCCTCCTCACGAGCTGGCAAACTGAATGTAAAGGTGAATAAGTGAGAGAAGCCTTATTTTTCTACTGAGAAGGTAAAATCTATGGAGAATCTACGGTCCAGACTTGGCATGCAGGAAGATTTTGACCCTGGATGGGACTCAATGGACCAGGGTGATGAATCAGATTTTAGCTTTGCTGGCGATGGCGGCGGCTTTGGTGTTGGCATGGGGTTTCATGATGCGGAGCTGGAGGATTTTGGCGGCGATGTTGACTGACCTACTCTGGGTGTGATTTTCTTTTGGACACTGTGTCTTTTTTGGTCTTGCGCTTTGTTTCTTTTTTTCTTTCCTTTTGTGGCCCTCGGGCTGAGGTCGTATGGGGTTTTGGGTGTGGATTGATTGATCCCTCCCCTCCCTTGTCTGCAGTGTCTGTATCCTTTGTTTATAAATTTTGGGGGGTTCCGGGAATAGCCTGGACCCGTGCCTTCTTTGCCTAAATGATTTTAAAAACCCTAAAATCCAAAAGGACACAAAAAAATAAAAAACCTAAAAGGAACCTAGGAGACAAAAAACCCTCAATACCCCAAAACCGTAAAAATATAATGTTTACTAAAATCTTTGAAACCCCTAAATGACCCTAAGGACCCCTAAAACCAATTAAAATCCAAAAACCCCAAAAGATACTAAAACTCCAAAAAACAAAAGAACATGAACCCCTAAAAACCCCAATAGACCATGAAACCTCCAAAACCATAAAAACCAGAAAACATATAAAAACCATAAAAATTGTAAAAAAACCATAAAATCCCCTAACAACTCAAAATATCATTAAACCATAAAACCACGAAGATTCATAAAAACTATGAAAACCCCATAATGTACCCAAAAACATCACAAACCCTAAAAACTGATAAAACACCCTTAGATACCTTAAATCCAAAAAAAAAAAATAAACCCACTAAAGATATAAAAAGACCCTAAAAACAATAAAAAATCCCCAAAGACCCTAATTCCCTTAAAAACTAAAAAATATAAATAACCAAAAAATCATAAAAAATACTAAAATCACTAAAATTCGTTAATAGTGCCTCAAATTATAAAGAACATTAAAAGAAATAATAAACATAAATACACTAACCCACCAACTGTAGAGGACATAAAAATCCTAAAAACCTAAAATCCCAAATAACCCTAAAAACATTTTGGTACCACAAAAAACTTCTAACACCCAAAAAACCTAAATAACCCCAAATCCCTTAAAACATATAATCAAAATAAACTCTAAAAAACACAAAAAACCATAAAACCCTTTTGAAACACTAAAAACACAAAACAAAACCTAAAACTATAAATACCCTAAAATTACTTACTTCGACAAACGCCTAAACCACTAGAGACAACTAAAAACCTTAAAAATCCAAAAAACCACCAAAAACAACATAAAATATAAAAAAGACCTAAAAACTACAAAAAACCAAAAAACACACAAATCCCTAAATCCCTAAACACTAATTTAAACCCTTAAAACCCCTTAAATCCCTAAAATCCTAAAACCCAATGCCCATATACAAATCCTAAACGTACCTAAAATAAAAAAATACATTAAAATAACCTAGTAAAATATTAAATGACTCAATAAATCCTTAAAACCCTAAGAAAACTCTGTTTCATCCCAATTCCCATTGTACCATGGTAAAAAAAATGACCTGATAGATAGTAACCCATTATACATTATTATGAAGGTTTCCATGTTGGCTTTAACATTTTTCTGTTGACCCAATTCACGTCACACCCTGGGTGATAGGGTATTTTTGGAACCATCCTTTTGGGGAAAAATTAGTGCATCATTCTCATGATATGAAGTAGTTTCCATAGTTAGTGGTCCCCTCGGGTGATTTCAGGGGGGCTGAGTATGTGGGAAATCATTCCATGTCGGGTACGATGTCATAACATGGTCCAAAATGGGTTTACTCGTGGAGCCAAAAACACCAAAAGGCCCTTGTATCCATGATCCGCGTACCTTCTTTCTAATGGAAGGCACTCATTGGATAACGATTTGGACAATAACACTTAAGGACTCCATTGGTCGAGGAGATGGGTGTTTAAGCGCATCTCATATTTTTGGGGTAATTTTTTCCTAGTATAATACACTATTATAAATTTAAGCAAATTTTATATATATGTGAATCGTTGGTTCTTTCCCTATAATGTGATTGTAGGTTACCCATGACATGAAAAATCAATATTGCATACACATTGATTTGGAATTACTGAGACCACACTAGTTTCAGCAACATGACAAGGTGCTCTAGAGTTTATCATCATATCAGGAGGATAGAAGTTGCTTTAATATTGGGATCAAACCCATGAGATGGTATTCTTATGTATCCTAATGAGATAAATCAGAACCCACGTAGTTTGGTGCCACTTAACAGGACACATCACCTTTTAAGGTCATGTGGTGGGGACCCATCCATGCAGTTTAGCATTGTGTGGTGATGATGTCTAGGAGAAGGATGCCTAATCATGATTTTTTGTGAGACATAAACCGAGGCGGCCCAGGATGCTCCAGAGGTGAATAGTCTCTTGGGTGGATATGGATTTACATGTGATATGTCTTATGGAACAGTAGGGTAATTTGGGTGCTGGGTTTAGTCCTCAGGTAGGATTCCTATTTATCATAGTCAGTTGGTAATCAAGGACCTCATAGTTAGGTTTATGTTTTGGCTTATACCTTAATGTGGGTGCTTTTATAATAGTAACATCAGGGATTATACCTAATGATGATGCCTTAATGAGTCAGGGGAAATTTTATTAGGATTGACTCTTAAGCATAATGTCCCTTGATATCGCTGCATTGGAAAGTATCATACATAGCCTGATCAAAGAAGGAATCATAGTTATCATAGTTCATTGATGTGGGGCTTACATATGGAAGATTACCATTTGATCTTGGGACTTCAAACAAACATCCTATGTATCCTAGTTAGAGCATGAATAATATTTCTCATAGTTCATTTGGGGTGGCCCTTATGCGTTGAAGCTTCCCACTTGAGCTCAAGCCTTCAGATAGACAAACTACTTTTATTGGTTAGAGAAGGAATCAGATTACAAGTAGTTCATTGGGGTGGGTCAAATATGTGGAAGTTTCCCACTTGATCTCAGGAATTCATACTAGCAACCTACATATCCTTGTTAGAGAAGGAATCATAGTTCTCATAGATCAATGGTGTGGGGATTCTGCATGGAATCTACCCACTTGAACTCGGGCCTTCAGAAAGACGTATTATGTATCCTGGTTAGAGAATGAATCCGAGTTCTTATAGTTCATTTAATTAGGGGCATATACCTAAAAGGTGGCCCTTTTTTCTGGATCCATGAGGAGGATCTATGCTCATGATGGTTTGACGGTTTGGTTGGGTCTCACACCAAGGAGGATGCCCATATTTTGGGACAATGAAGATTTCCTGATCACCCTCAACCTCTATCCCTACACCATCCATGGTCGTTGTGAGAAACAATATGAGGCATTGGATCTGAAGATCTCACGTCCAACATCATATGATAATAGATGGTACTTGATCCCAAAGGGAGACAGTGGGGGGGGGGCTTTTAATGTTCCAATTCCTCTCCTGTGTTGATATCCAGGATAGTCAAGTTTTGAAATATATCTGAAAATGTCTCAGGCTAAGCCCAAGAGGAGAAAGGGTTCCAACTCCCAAAGAAATGTCAGGGACTTACCTCAGGTGGATTACCCTTTTGAGAATCATATGGGGTATACTACAGGTTAATTACATATAGGTTGGAAGGTGATTAACTATAGGATAATCATGTTAGGTTGTTCTGACATGCCTTAAAGATTAGATGGATGGAACATGTTAACAATGATTTTGGAGGATCTCAAATTTGGAGAATTGATATGAGGCATGAAATCAATTATTTCATACGAAGGTTGAAAAATCCCCACCTGAGATAGAATATGTCTCTTGTTGATAGGAATTTTTTTAGGAAACATATTCATAGACATAAAGGTATTTGGTGCATAGTCAAGTATAGGTGTTATCAAGACACTTTCATTTCATTTCCGATGGCCAAGGATGTTTATAATGATATGAAATTCCCCGATATAAAACATTTTAAAGTCCTATATATTGGAAAATGGTATCAAATTTTAATTTCATGTTTAATGGACTAATATCATATATTTTAATGTCATGTGGTATGGACGATAGCTCCTAGTTTAAGGATATAGAGTTTGGACCATGTATTATTGAAACCCTGATTACATGGAGGATAATCAGGTCCGGATGTTCTGACATGCCTAGAATATGAGAGGGAAGGAATGGGTAAACCATGATTACATGGGTTCATAGATTAGGGGAAATGATATAGGTCATGGAAGATGATTGGATTACTAAAGAAGGGGAAGCCTATACCAACAACAAATTCTTCTTTGTTTAACATGCATTTTTTGGGTAAAACATGCAGAGCCGCAGGGGAATTGTGCACATAATCAATAAGAGGTGTCTACATGAAATTGAATATCCATTTTCAATAGACGAGGAGGTTTATAAATATATGAAATTACCCAAGACAAAAAGTATGATGTATGAAGAAGGGTGTGTCCAAGAATGTAAGAAGCATTAACATCACGATTTTCCATGGAGTTCTAGATCAAACTGGCATAAGAGGAAGGTGATGGTGTTTTAGGAGTCACATAAGGAGTAGATCAACTCATGGTATTTAAGGGACAGATGATGGGTGTCGCAAGGGCACAATGGAAAATATAGTAGACCCATACAGAAAAGATTGTTGTGAGAGTATTAATTTTTCATGGGGGTCTATGCCAGTATGGAAGGGACCATGCCTAAGGGACATGATCATAGCTTGGCACTGATCTAGAGTGGGGGTGCTAGGATTAAGCCCCAATAGAATGGACCAGTGGGTGCTTTTTAATTTCCAAATAAGGCTCAAAGAATAGGAGCGAGATGTGAAAGGCTTTAGGCATAGGAGCTCACATCATAGGGTCATCGGCATAAGTAGTGGTCAGGATGGGGTATCTGTATAGGAGATACCTTAGAACTATTTCCCACATAGGGGAGTCTGCAAACTCTTTTCCACATAGGCACATCCGCAAACTATCTTCTGCACAGGAGTGTCCATAGACTATCTTCTGTAATAGGGGAGTCTATGAACCATCTTAGGCATAGGAATTCCACGAAACATATTCTGAATAGGGGGTATGCAAACTATCATCCCCATAAGAATGTCCATAAACCAATTTTTTATTCAGGTTCAGAGTTGGAAAACAATGCCTCAATTCTATGAATGACACTGCCTCCACTTATTAACTTTCACAGAGGCTCTTCTGCTTGCAGTTCATGGGGTGGAGTTCTATGAAGGGCCACACACATATGGTTCACGGTATATCATATGCTAACTTATTTGGGTACTGGAAGGATTTCTCCCACACCATTTATGTTTTTCATCATGCTTCCTCCCTATTTTTCTCATCTTCAAAACTATTTTTTTCTGCTCTCATGAGATAGATTGTTCTATACCCTTCGGGGTTTATTTATAGAGGAGTTGAGAACTTGATTGATAGGCCACATAGTTCATTTTTGAGGATTCCCATGGAGAACTCCTAGATCAAAAAATGACTTTTTCAGTGGGAGTCATCATTTTCGGGTACTAGGATTCCACTTCATCCCATGAACTAGTTAGTTCATCGAGAATGTGGTATGAGAGGGGCGTTGTATGTAGGGGGTGTCGTACATGGGTGCAGAATTCTCAACCTCCATTTCTCCAACGACATAGATCATGAGAGTTAATGATTTCATTCTCGTTCCCTGAACTATTTAGGTCAGGAATATCTGTACGCAGTTGTGGAGTGCCAAGCAGAGTAGTGGTCTATGAACTGCTTTTATGGTTCGTGGTGCTCCCCACCTCTATTCCAAATTTGATATCTTCGAAATTTTTCTATGAATCATCTTCATCATTTTATTTCTACACTTTTTTCTTGTTAGATGGTATTTTCTTCATCTTGAATGCATAATTATTGGGACTCTAGAAACTCTTAATACCCAAAAACTAAAAAAAGTCCTAAAAATCCTATAAATCCCTAAAACCAATGAAAACCAAAAAAACCATTAATCGCCTAAATATACTAAAAACATCCAAATCCAATAAAACCCCTAAAATCCCCTTAAACCCACTAAACTGAAAAATAAGAGGGGAAAGCTTTAAAACATAAAAAAACATTAAAACCCTAAAAGACCCTAAAAATTTAAAAAACCAAAAAAGACCATAAAATGACCAAAACCCCTAAAAACACCCTAAAACCTATAAAACCCAAAAAAGGGCCTAGAAAATATAAAATAACTTAAAAACGCTAACAACTCTTAAATCCCTAAATGATACTAAAAATAATAAAAGGCCATAAAAACTGGGAAATCCCAAAAACCCCTAAAATCCATAAAAACCCTTTTAAATCACTTAAAATCCTAAACCCCCTTAGTAACCTAAACACCCTAAAACCATAAAAAACCTGATACCCCCTAATACCTCTAAAAATTCTAAAAAACCTTAAAACCCCAAAAAACCTAAAAACCCCAAAATCTCATAAAACATTACAAAACACAACAAAAACCAAAAAAACAATTTAACTCTAAAAACAAAAAATGAACCTAAAAACCCTAAAAGAACCCTAAAACACCAAAAAAATGAAAAACCCATAATATATTCTTAGAAACCCATAAAACCCTCGAAACAAAAAATACATAAAAACCCTTAAAACAGAAAAAAAACCATAAAAACCTTAAATCCCTAAAAACCAAAAAAACCTGAAGAAAACCCCAAAAACCTAAAAATATTAAAAACCCTAAAACCCTAAAAAAATAAATACACTAAACATGACTAAATGACCCTAAAACACTAAAAACCCTAAAGAACCTAAAACCCTAAAATACACCATAAACCTGAAAAGCACATATTGACATAAAAACTATAAACAACCAAAAAGACCCTAAAAACAATAAAAATATCTAAAAAACCTAAATCCACTTAAACACTTAAAACCCCCCTAAAAACACTAAATAGTATGAAATGATAAAAACCTTGAAAACACCGAATAATCCTTAAATCACAAAAAAAATACAACAAACCTAAAACTATAAAAAACACTAAAATAACTCTAAAATCACTTAAAACCCATAAAAAATCCTAAAACCCCTAAGAAACCTAAATACCGTAATAAAATCCAAAAAACCATAAAAATTACTAAAACCCCCTAAAAATCATCAATTCCCTTTTAAATTTAAAAAACCCTAAAAACCGCACGAAGACCATGAAAACCAAGAAAACACCTAAAAACCTGAAAACTTCTTAAAACCCTTTCAACAACAAAAAAACCTAAAAAACAACATAAACCATGGAAATACTAAATCCCCTAAAATCATTCAAACCGACTAGAAACAATAAAATCTTATAAAATTTATAGACCACAAAAATCCAAATAACATTAAAACCCCCCTAAAACCCACATATGTCCCTAAATCACTAAAAATAATTAAATACCCTAAAAACATAAAAAACCAAAAAACTGTAAAACCACCCAAAAAAACTAAAACAATAAAAAAACTATAAGAAACCTAAAAATAATAAAACCCCAAAAAAACCAAAAAACACCCCAAAAATCCTATAACCCCATTAAAATAACTAAAAACAAATAAAACCCCATAAAAATAATAAATTAATATTAAAACCCCTAATACATAGAAAAAAACTAAAAACGATAAACCCCCTCAAACCATAAATCCCAAAAGAAACCATTAAAACCCATTAAAATTCTGAAATCCCCTGAAACCCAAAAAAGACAAAAAAATCAAAAAATTACCTAAAGGCCCCTACAACATTATAAAAACTGTTAAATCTATAAACAACTTTTTAACCCCTAAATACCAAAAAATACCTAAAAATAATAAAACCCATTAGTACCCATTAAAAACTCCTTAAAACCACATTTCCTCAAAAAACCATTAAACCCCTAAAAAATCGATAAAACCCCTACAAACCCTAAAACCCTGTAAAAAACATCAATTCCCCTAAATTTACAAAAAAACCCATAAATAACCTAAAAATCCTTATGAACCAAAAAACCCCAAGAAATAGTAAAATTCTGATGACCATAAAATACCTAAAAAGTACTAAAAATATCAAAAAAAAACTAAAACCCCAAAAAACACTTAAAATGGAAAAATTCACTAAAGTACACTAAATACCCAATTAATTGAAAAATCATAATAAAAATATATAAAATCCAAAAAAATCATACAGACCCCAAAGAATCCCAAAAAACATAAAAGAAACTAAACACCCAAAATATGACCCTAAAAATCCTAAAACCATAAAATCCCTAGAGGACACTAAAAAACACTAAAAACAATAAAAAACACTAAAATACCCTTTAAACTCATAAAATTATGAAAGAAACCTAAAAACCCCCCAAAAAATCAAAAACCCTAAAGAAACCATAGAAAAATAAAACCCTATAATGGCCCCAAAACACCTGACAACCATAAAAAACACAATGGACCTTGAAAACCTTAAAACCCCAAAGGTCCCCAAAAAAGACATAAAAACCCAAAAAGAACATAAAAACCCTAGAAAGCCTATAATCCCATAAAAACCTAAAACCCCATAAAAACCATAAAACATTTAAAAACCATAAATACACTAAATGGCCCTAAGAACCCTAAAACCTCTCAAAGACTCTAAACATCCTAAAACCCCTAAAACCCACCAAAAATATCAAAATGAACCTTTAAACCCAAAAAATGATCACATACCAAAAAAATAATTATGAACCCCAAAATCACACTACAAAAAAAGTGATCTATACCAATAAATAATTACTGACAGATAATATATTTGTTGGTAAAAATGATCAACTCTAACAGATATCAAATTATGTTGATATTAACTATAGGTACCAATAGTTTTTTTTTCAGAAAATATATCTGTTTATATTAGTAGTTCAATTCCAACAAATCATTTACCAACATTTAAATCTGTTGTCTTATCATAATAATACCAACAATTGATTTACCGATAAATGCATATGTTGTTATTAATTATTATTACCACCAAATATTATACCATTATAAAAACTTGTTAAAATGAATTATTCTATTATATCAAATACTTTACCAGACACTGAATATATATATATATATATCAATAACTATAAATTAATTATGGATATTTTAATTAATCGCATTTTGATAGGTTTGTAATAGGTAATATATATATATTTATATAATAAAGAATGCTACGAATTTATACATATATAATATTTATGTTTGTATACACACACACAAACCCATATATGAAATAGAAGTTTTGAATATATATATATATATATATATACATATATATATATATATAAACACAAATACATATATGAAAAAAAGATAAGAATTTATATATATATATACATATATAAACACAAACCTGTATATGAAAAAAAAAGTTATGAATATATATATATATAGACCCCCATATAAGAAAAAAATAAAACAGCTAAATTCATCGCGACCCATATAGTTCTCCAAGACCCCCTTCCCCAATCCTAAGACCCCACCGCCACCCCCACCCCTGCCCTGTAACCCTCACTGCCCGTCTCATTCCCCGCGACTCCCCTTCCCCAATCCTAAGACCCTATTTCCCACCCCTACCACCTCCCTCTCCCCATGGCCCTCACCGCCTTTGCGTCTCCCCAATCGACCACCTCCCATGCCACCGCTCAGCCTCCCCGGCCCCCCTCCCCACTGCTAGCCTCCGCGCCTCCCCGATCGGTCGCCTCCCCCGCACCATTCAGCCTTCACGCCTCCCTGATCGGTCACCTCCCCCACCACCGCTCAGCCTCCATGCCTCCCCAATTGACCGCCCCTCTCCTCACATGCCATTGTCCCTGCCTATTCCTCTCCCAAATCCACCTCTACTACCCCCTGCTCAATGATCGTCGCCCCGTGTCCCAGCATGGTTCTATTCGGACTGTACATTTTGAACCAATAAAACCAGGTATGCATCAGCTATGCTATTCACAAAATTTCCATGGATTTTTCTTTTCCCACAACATAAGGGGTGCCAGTTGGATTTTTTTGCCAATCACTCACACATAAAACATAAATGGAACCATCCCATTCAATTTTAATCGGATAACTGGGGGTGAATTGGGCCACTTTGTTACCGATAAATAGTGTATATCAGGACATAATATGGAACGTGTGTTAATATTGGGATAACGTGATTCATGTATGTTTTCCTTTCAAGAAGGACATTTAGAATTTATCCCTGTGTGGAAATATTCATGACAGAGATAGTGTGTATTAGATTTGTGCGAATAAATTTGTAGAACTGCATACTGCTCTGTTTTTACTCAAAAATTAAATGGTTACTGCGTAATATTTTTGTGATGAAGATTTTTGCAAAGGAGACGTTATAAATTAGTTTATGATTTCATGACGAAACTTGAATCATTGAATTACTGCTTGCGTGATGGCATTGAGATTGCGTGAAACAATATCACACTGTTTTATGATGGAAACAATGTATATCACTATATTTTCATGCACACACTTGATTATTGGGCCTATGTTTTTAGTGGGGATTTTTTTTGAGTTGTGTGCACACATATTAAATCCAAGAGAAAGTGTTTCATTACTTGTGTGAAGTGTTGAGAAGGCCATGATCCGTACATTAAGGTTTCATTGTATATGTGAATATGATATCATATTGAGTAGTGGATAGTGTGTGTACTGTGACTGTGAAGAAAATAAAAATAAAGTGTGTTACATATACTATCGATCCTCTTTAGAGTGATAGTCCATAGAAACCTTATGCTGAATGTGCTAAGTCCGAAATCCTGTAAAATGATCTTATTCTCTATTTTTGGAAAACTGGGATCAAATTACAATCTCAAACAAAGCCTTTAGATGGACTCACCAACAACATCCAAAGAGAAAAATCATTTTGAATTCAATTCCAAATTCACCAACAAAATGAGAAGGATAAATGTATTGACATAGTAAAAATTGATTGTTTTATTTAATATGTTTTCAATGTTCCCGGTGATGATAATAATATAGGAATGATGTCTTTCTTTACTTGTGTTTTTACTTTCATATTCCTCTACCTCTTTTGGATGAAAATAATAATGTTTTTGGAGTTTTTAACATGGACATGTAGTATTCCATTGATACCTTGATAATGTGTATCATGAAGAAACAGAAGGTGTTACTTCATCCATTGTTGGTCATGGAGTGTGTAGAGTAGTCGTGACCATATGTTTAAGGTAATATATTGATGCCTCATTACTGTTGTAGTGTTCTCACTAACGTCTAAATTCCACTCACCTCTATATAATGCCTTGTTTTTTAATTTGGATTCTGTTATAGTGTTATGACAAACAATATATGGATGCCTCGTTCATTTATGCAATTTATGCCTCATTCATGTGTGTAATCTAAGTAGAAGTCAGGTTTGTTTCTTAGTGTGTGTGAAATCTAGAATCTATATACCATTTGTGAAATCTGGAATTCTTATTATAGGGATAGGGTGAACATTGAAGGCCAGAGCATGTTTAGAATTTATGTTCTATTTGTGAAATATGAAATTTTCATTGTAGGGAGAGAATGATCATTGATGTCTAGGCCCACATGGTCTTCCCTATGGACCACATTTACAGCATTGGAAGGGGAGGTATGAGGACACAAAGAAGAGTCTCGATGTCCTACCCATAGGAAGATGCATCCTTAACATGTACCTACTCGTTTTATTATATGGATGAATCAATATTGGCTTACATTTTTCAACTAGCAGGTAAAGGGAAAATCCTCCCAACAAAAAAAGGTACATTCACCTCTCTTTCTCCTAATTAATCAATTACCCTGCTATAGAGAACCATTTAAATGCTGAAATGTTCACTAGTTATATCTGATGGGAGTGATTAGAAAGAATACTGCAATTATTGGGTAGAGGGAATATTTTTGAACATGGGCATATTTTCATTTCGTATAAATACATTGTGAATTTATGCCTATGAATTCTATCCCCTCACCTATTTTTCATCTGGGTTTCTTAGTGTTCCACTTTGCAAACATTGCCTCGCATTTACCTAGATTGCACCCATGGCCTGTGTGTGAAATATGGAATATATGATCTATTTTAGAGTTCTCATTTCATTCTATTTGGAATATGGTATCTATAATAGTGTTCTCAACATATTTGCTGATAGGGCATTTGAATAAGATAGTGATGTGTAGTAGAGTGGGTGTTTATATTCATGTTCCAGTTGATGGGATCATCTAGGTTCGTGTACTAATGAGTTTTATGACGCCTCATTGTAAGTATTCTTGTATTTCCATTGATTTTTAGTTTCTTTTTTGGCATTCCAATTCCATGGTGTATAGGTACATTTCATTTTATTTGAGGGTGGGTAGCTCATGTATCTTATTGAATCTAACTGAGAAGTTGCATCCTCCTCAACCCATGATTTTTTTAATAACCATAACAGTTTTATAAAGGTGGCTTTGGATAATGGTTTGATATTCTCATGTGATTTTTTCAACTGTTAATTTATTCGCAGTTTTGATGTAGTCACATTTTTTTGCACATTTCTTTAAAAATCGTTAACTAGTTTCTTTTAATAATTAATCAATTTTGTTGATGGAGTTAGAAAGTAAATTAGAAGAAGATAAATCAATAGGATAAAATAGAATTGAGTATGTAAGACAACCTTGATAATAATAGGATTCAGGAGAACAAAGTATCTGTAGAGGAAGGTCCCCCCTAGGTGGTATAATAGAGGCCATTCATTAGAAATATAATAGAGGGGAATTACATTTAGATCCTTATAATCTATGTGGAAACCTCCATTATCTTCTGAAGAAAAATCTTCATCAATTTTATTGATCAAGATCTATGTACGTTGTGCTTACAATTATGCATGGGATAACTAGTTGTTCAAATTTGGTGTCATGTTCTTGGAGATTATTTGTTGGAAGGCGGGTTGTTGATATTGTTAGGTCCACTGAATTGAAAAATAATATATCATGGGTAATTAGTGAGTTATTATTTCAAACCTAATTCCAAGTCTATTTTTTATAAATAAAATGTTGTCTTTGAATGTTTATTTCCTTTTGCAGGTACCACTTTTGTTGAATGTCAAAAGGAAGTTAAACACAAATGCTGGAAGTTCAACACAAATGTTTATTTCTTGTTGTGAAGATACTACCTTTATCCCTATCGTGTAAGTGTATTTCTCTCACTTGTCTATGTACCTCCTTCAATCCCATATGAGGTATTTCTTCATCTGTTTGTGCATAGACAGGAGCTCGCTTGGATGGAGCATTGATTAGAGGTGACATGGATGAGTTGGATCCAGAGCTGGCATGGATGGGGCTAGAGTTGGATGAGCTGGCACAGACTGGAGGTGTCATGGATGGGTCTAGAGTTGGCATGGCTAGGTTGGGGCTATAGTTGACATGGATGGGCTAGAGCTGCTGGTGCTGCAGTTGCTGCTGATGATGGGTTGGATTTGTTGCGGTGGTTGATTCTATTTGGGGGATCTAATGGGGGGGGGGTTGTCCATAATTGTGGAATAATCATGTTGGGGATCCAAGAGGTTTTGTTTGTAATGAATTTCATTGTTAAAACAATTAATTATTTTTTAATTTTGAACATGTTTTAAAATATTATTCGGTTTAATAATTAAAATATATTTCTTATATATAATAAATTAATAAATATAATATAAAATCATATTGGAAATAAAATTTTATAATATTTATTTAAATGTAATTTATAAAATAATATTATTTATTGGAAATATTATTAACAACAGATAGATTTTTCACCAGAAATAGTTTCTTAACACTTTTACCCACATATTTATTATATTTGGTATTGTTATAATTGAAACAGAACAATTTTATCTGTCATAAAAACATTTAGCAACAGACTTTATACCAACAGTTTAGTGACAAGGACATATATGTTGGTAAAAAATTTTACCAATAGAAAATTCACTTTTAGAAATAGATAAGTCCCCATTGGAAAAAGTTAAATAATTTGTAGTGTCACATAAGACCAGAAAAAACACAAAAACCAAAAAATCATTAAAAACCACAATACCAAAAAAACCAAAAAAAAACACTCAAAACCCTAAAAAACCAAAAAAAATCTACATAAAATAAAAACATAAAATAATAAAAAAATATAAAAACCCAATAACTCTAAAAACCCTAAAAAACTAAAAACCATGAAATCCTATTAAACTAAAAAAAGGAAAAAAATTATAAAAGTCCTAAATTCATGAAAAAACCCAAATAAAACTAAAAACCATAAAACCTTGAAAAACCAATAAAACTATATAAACTCCTAGATACAAAAAAACCCCTAAAAACCAAAAACCCTTAAAAACCCTACAATAAAAAAATACCTAAAACCACTAAAAACATTAAAAACACTAAAACCTCTAAAATCCCAAAAAAACTCCAAAACCCATAAAACCCCCCAAACCTTAAAAAATATATAAAAAATCAATAAAACCCAAAAAAACCCTAGAAAAAATTATTTACTAATACCCAAAATAGATTGAAATCCCAAAATACCATAAAAAACACCACCCTAAAAATCGCTAAAACCCCCTAATAACCATAAAAACACCTAAAATACCAAAAAACAACCAATAAAACCCAAAACCCCTTAAACGTCTGAAAAAATACTTAATAGATCCTAAAACCCCTAAATTTTCCTAAAAAACTTATAAAATCACTAAAATACCCATAAAACCTCAAAACACACATTAAACCCCTAAAAATCCTAAAACCCCTCAAAACCCTAAAACCCTAAAAAGATAACCCCCCTAAATGCGTAAAACCCAAAACAACCATAAAATACCTAAAAACCATAAAAACCCCAAAACCACTATGATCCCTAAAAGCACTAAAATCCCTAAAAGACCGTAATAACACCTAAAACCCCAAAAAACCATAATAAAACCCAAACCCCCCCCCCCCCAAAAAAAAACATGAAACCCCACCCCCACCCAACATAATCACTAAAATTCCATAAAAAATCCTAAAAATCAAGGAATACCTTCAAAACACTAAAAAACATGAAAAATCCCAAAACACTAAAAACCCTTTAATAATCATAAAACCCAAAAAAATAAGAACCCTTAAACCCTTAAAAAACCTAAAAACCATAAAACCATAAATGCCTAATACATTAATCTAAAAAAATATAAAGACCATTAAAAATACTAAACACTGAAAAAACTAAAAACCTAAAATTCATAAACAACCATAAAAGACCTGAAAACCACTAAACACCACCAAACCCCTAAAACCCCTAAAAATTATAAATACCAAAAATCCCCTAAAACCACATAAATCCCTAACTACCCTAAAAATGTCACTCTAAACTCTAAAAATCCCTAATAACAATAAAAACCCCTAAAACCTATAAACTCTTAAAAACCCATAAAAGCACTAAAACCCAAAAAAATACCAAATATACCTTTAAAACCCATAAAACCCCTGAAAACCAATAAACTCCCATTAAAAACCAGATAACCCAAAAAACAAATTAAACACTAAATCCCATTATTGACAGCATGAATTGTGTTCCATGAACTTCCCCACAAAATATCCAAAATTGGGCCCAAACTTTTAATAGTGAGACTCTACATTTTTCATGGGGGTCAGTGACAGTAGCGAAGTCACCCGCCCAAAGGGCTGGGACTGTAGCCCAGTATAGATCCCATGCAAGGGTGCGGGGGCACAACCCCTATGGTATGGAGAAACTATTTCACAAATTTCCCTACTGACACTCTATTATATCTCATGGATAAAATAGTGAAAAAGGGAAATTCCTTAGAAAATATAGGAGAAAATATATCGAAAATATCAAATTTTGAAATGGATCAGGATTTGTTGAACCCAAGGTAGCCTGAATCACTAGGGGAATCAAAGTACTTGTGAAATGCTCACTTGTGTGCTACCCACTTTCACTCCAAGTCACCATCGATTAGGGTAATATGTTTTCCAATAAATAGAACCCCAGGGCCTTAATTTGTACGGACGAAATTCCCTAAAGCCTGATTGTCACTATGGTTACTATAGTGTATCTCCAAAGTGCTCTGATTCCACCAAGGTAGTCTCATAACACCTAAATTGAGGTTATTAAAATAGGACAGTGAGTCTTAGGTTCTAAATGTGTTAAAAAAATTTACAACACTTGTGTGAATCATTCATCCAAGTCCCTAAATTAAGAACACTTGAACATCCAACCTTCCTAATGTAGGATGTTTCACACCCCATTTCAAGGAATACCCATGAAGACTCTTGAAGAATTTAGTTAAGTGTCCTCCATGATTAGGAATATTGTAGTTCATCACTTATGGTGGAATCAATTCTCCTATGTCTACATGCGTGCCACAAACCTAGGCACCTCTTACCTGAGTGCCCCTTTATTTGTTCACCACACCCCTTCAGCCTGCTCATTAATTGCATGAATCCTCCTTCAAATACATTCCTGGAATGGATTGTCCTTCATTGGATCACATTCCTAAAAGGGATTATGTTGAAACATCCACCACAACTTACTGATTTACCAGTTGTTTGGGAAAGGCACATAAATGTTTCTCCAATTTAGGTTTTTATATCTAGAGTCAGAGGATTCCAACACTTGTCCTACCAAAGGTATATGATCCTAGGTATGTTTGTAGGTTTGAATATCTATAGTCACATGGAACCATACCTTAGGGAATGTGTTGTTGAGTTTCATATCATAGATTCTGGGGCTAAGACTATGTCCTCCTATTCTCATCATTAAGACTCCAAGCCTCTGGCTCCCAATTTGGAGAAAGAGGATCACACTTTCTTTTCCATTAAACAAAGGAAAGTCTGCCTCCTCTCTTTGGACTAATAAAATGGAATACCCCATTGAATAATCCCATAGCCCTTCAGGCCATACCCAACGACCTTCACCTTCATTTAATATTGAAGGGTTCATTAATCCACGCATTCATCAACCGTCACCCTGGATTATTTTTTCATTTCTCTGAAGTCTTCCTTCAGCAGAAGAGAAAGTGTGTGGTTTGTTTAAAATTTCCCTTTCTCTTGTTTCTCACACCGAGCTTGACCCGTGTGGGATTAGAGTCTTGTGATAATCACAACATCCGTAAAATCCACCTCTTATTCTTGAACTACATGATCTCTGATTCCTACTATAACATGGATATGTAGGATTCCTACCACCGGACAGAACTCAAGGGGCATCCCCCTTAAAATATTGTCCCAATAAAAATCTCAAATTTGAATAAACTAGGAGAACTCTGATTTCCACTATAATTGGGATTCGTAGGAAGCCTTTTCTTAGGGACCGAGCTCACTTGATATCCTCCTCAATAATCCAACCTTAATTAACTTAATCTATGAATCATCCTTAGGTGTAAGCCACAAATTATGTCCCCCTTAATTCTCCACGAGTTAAGACGTCTCTCATAGACCCTGTTACATGGGAATTATCATTAGGTGTAAGCCTCAAATTATTCATATCAAAGGGCCATAATCCCATGCAAGACTTATCGAACAATGGGGGGATTTGATTCCTAACTAAACAGGATACGTTAGAAGCCTCCCAGAAAATCAAACCCAATACCCCAAAATCAACATTATTCTCTCTCGGGCACATTCCCGGCATGGTCTAATACATCTTGGAAACTCATATCCTTTCCGGGTTCCTTGGGATTCATTGGTATAATTCCACCAAAAATTAACTAGGCACCTTACACCTAGATGTCCTTCCCATATAACGTAAAATTGTATGGTTAGGTCCTTCTCACATGACTTTTATGGTATGATGCGTCTTATTAAGAATCACTAAGACACTTTTGGTTCTAATTCCATTCACTAGGATACATTGGAACCCCATTTTTGGGTTCGATCCAAATATCAAAAACAACTTCCATCTCCCGGTATGACGATATATTCCATAGTAACCTTATATCTCCCTAGATGATGATAAACACTAGAGTAACTTTTGGATACCTGGATGACAATAAATTATAGATCTCCCCACTCAGTGGATTAAAAACCAACATCTCAGAATAATAACAAAAAAATATCTAAGTAGTATATGAGAGGTTACCATTGAGGGAGAACCTCGAATACATACAAATATCTCCATTAATGAATAACCTTGAACACATATAGATGATTATTAATTCATCACATGCTAAATAAATGATTGAATATTTTAAGGGAAACCAACATTATGCTTGGTACAATTATAAGGATTCATGAACATATCTTAAATCTATAATATAGTCATGATGTAGGAATTAATTCCCCACAAAAGGGTGCGATTATCCCAACCACTCATATTCTCAACAAATGAGAGTTCTTAAGTATCATAGGTCAACAGACCTAACGAACACCTACCTCTAGAGTAGAGGTTCCTCTAGATATAAAACCATTGGTTGTTTCCAGTTCCATAAATAAATCTGATGTAATCCAAACAAAAGTAGGGATTCCTAACTAGAACACACATTCTGAGAGAAACACCCATAAAACCAAACAAATAAAAAAACCCTAAAACACCTAAAAGACCCCAATGCCCAAACAAACATAAATGTCCCCAAAACCACTATGTCACCAAATAAGAACCCTAATATACCCAAAAACTCTTAAAATCTATAAAACCCCTAAAACATTAAACACCAAAAAACCCTAAAACCTTAAAATCCAAAAAAAACATTAAATAACCTAATACAACTAAAAAACATTAAAACTATAAAAAACATAATGACCAATAAAAACATTAAAAAACCTTAAATCCCTAAAACCGATAAAAACAAAAAAAATAATAAAAATCCAAGGACCCCAAAAACCCCTAAAATCTAAAAATACATAGAAAAGCATAAAACCGACCAAAAACCCTGAAAACACCCAAATCCCTAAAAACCCTAAAAAATAAAGAGCCAAAAACCTAAGGACTCAGAAATATCAATTAAAACCATAAAACTCCTAAAAATAACCCATATCTCTTAAACCCAAAAAACCCCTAAGAGACCCTAAAAACCTATAAAACCACTAAACACCCAAACACCCCTAAAATCCCTAAAAATAACATAAAACTCCATAAAAAACAAAAATACTCCTAAAAACAAATAATATTTTCCAGAAAACCCACAGAACCCTAAAACCATAAAAAAACAATGAAAATTCCTCAAAACCCTCAAAACCACTAAAACCCTATAAAATCTAAAGAAAATAAAAAAAATATCCCTAAAAACCAAAAACGCTAAAAAAACCGTTGAATTGAATAAAAATCCTATAAAATCCCTAAGATTCCCAAAAAATCCAAAAACCCTTAACAAATAATAAATCCTTAATAACCCAAAAACAACTTAAAAATCCATGAAAACACTAACAAAACCGAAATACATTGAAATCCCTAAAATATGTAAATGCACTAAAAACCATAAAATCTATAGAAGTCTCTAATAACCATAAAAAACATAAAGAACCGTAAAAACCCAATAAAACTTTAAACCCCTAAAATCATAAAAAAACTTAAAACCCAAAACCCCCCCAAAAAAACTACAAACTTCTTAAAAACGAAAAAAACACAAAGCCCCTAAAAACCCAAAAAAATAATAAAATCCCTAAAACCCCTAAAAATGTTAAAGGGCCATTAGACCTATAAAACCCTAAAACCATAAACCCCCTAAAAATAATAAAGATCCCCTAAAATCCCAAAAATAACCTATAAAGCCTATGAAAACCTAAAACCCCAAAAACCTATAAAAGACAATAAAAACCCTACAAGACCCTAATAACCCAAAAAATCCCTAAATAAAGAAAAAAAAACTATTTGAACCCAAAATTCCCAAAAATAATATAAAATTCAAAAAAACACTGAAATACATTTAAAACATAAAATCCCTTAAAGACCCTAAAAACCCGCAAAAATATTAACTCACACTAAAAAACCTAGAAACCCCTAATGGAGTCTAAAAATGTGAAAACCCAAAATGACCCAAAAAATCGAAACAACCATAAAGGAACCTATAAGAAAAATAAAACCCTAAATGTCCCAAAAAACCATAAAAACTAAAAGGTTATAAAATCCCTAAAAACCCTAAATAACCTAAGGCCCCCTTAAAACTATTAAAATATTCAAACCCTAAATGAACCAAAAACCCTAGAAATGTAAAAAAACATAAAACCCTGTGTACTCTAAATGACCCTAAAACCCCCAAAGAATAAAAATACTAAAACATTTGAAACGTATAAAAACCCTAAAAAATTGTAAAAACTCTAAATCCCCTAAATCCCCTCAAAATCTATAAGAACCCTAAACCCTCTAAGACCCCTAAAAACATTGAAAAAATTCCTAAAGTATCCAAATACTGAAAACCCTAAAATAACAGAAATATGCTAAAATAACTTAAACCCAAAAAAAGTAACCCCTAAAAAATATTAAATGTCCCTAAAATCCTAAAAACCCCTAAAGACACAAAAACTCTAGAAACACTAAAAAAATAAAATACAACAAACACTAAAATCACTAATACCCTTAAGATACCTAAAAAGATCCTGAAACACCTAAAATCATTAAAAGGCCAAAGAAAACGTAAAAACACTAAAAACTAAAAAAACCATAAGAGAACATAAAAATCCTAAAAACCCTAAAACCCAAATAACCTTAAAAACATTTTAATACCACAAAACCACTGAAATCCCCCAAAAACCGAAAAACGCCAATGGAAACCCAAAAACCCTTTAAAACCATAAAACCCAAATAATCAATAAATACCCAAAATCCCATAAAATCTTTTTAAAACCATTAAAACACCAAAAATCATAAAACCTTAAAAATGATAAAATTACTAAATTCCTAAAAACCTGTAAAACCCGTAGAGACCCCTAAAAACATTAAAATCAAAAAACACACCCAAAAAACACTAAAATATTTAAAATACCTAAAACCTTAATAACTTTGAAATCCCCTAAATCCCATAAAATCAAAAAGACCCCTCAAAACCCTAAAAAACTCAACAAGCCCTGAAAACGTAAAAATCCTAAAAAACACTAAAAATCCTAAATCCCTAAACACTCATTTAATGTCCTTAAATCCCTTAAAACCCTAATAACCATAAAAACCAAAAACTCATATAAAATAACTAAAAGACCCTAAAAATAAAAGAGAAATTAAAATTCCATAATAAAACATTAACTGACCCTACAAACCCTAAGAATACTCTAACACCTCTAAAACCCAAAAACAATTTTAAAAACCCTAAAACCCCTAAAACCCTTAAAAACTCTAAAACCCCTAAAACCAAAAATAACCTTAAAAATAAATAAAACCCCAAAACCGCAAAAACCCCTTCAAACCCCCAAAAAATAGAATAACAAATAAAAACATATAAACCGTAAAAACAATTAAAATCTTTAAAGACCCTAAAAATATGAAACCCTAAAAAGTCTATAAAAAACTATAACTCCGAAAAATAACTTCAATTCCATAAACCCCTTAAAAGGGCCTAAAAATATTAATGTAATTAAAACCCTAATAACCATAAAATCCCAAAAAGACAGAAAAAAATAAAAGACCAATAACCCCAATTTTTTTTGAAAACCACAGAAATTTCAAATAAACCTTAAAATCCATTACCCCCCATTCATACCCTATGAAACCTAAAACCATAAAAAAACGAAACCCCTTAAAACCATTAGAAATAATAAAAACCCTTAAACCCCATAAAAATACAACAAACCCAAAAAAATCTAAAAACATTTAAAAAACCTAAAAAACCTAAAAAACTAAAAATCTATAAAAAACCAAAATGAGCCTAAAACCCTAAAAGAACCGTAGAACACCAAACATGTATAAACCATAATAGAATCCTATAAAAACACAAATTCCCTAGAATTAATAAATCCCTAAAAACCCTTAAAACATTAAAATCCCATAAAAACCATAAAACCATAAAAACAAAAAAACAACTAAAGAAACCCCAAAAACACCTAGAAATCATAAAAACCCTATATCCATAAAAAAATCCTAAAACTTGAAATACCATTAAACCTCTAAAAGATCCAAAAAAACACAAAAATCCCAGAAGGCACTAAAACTGTAAAAGGCACTAAAAACCCTAAAAACACTAAATGACCAAAAAAACCTTAAAACCCCTTAATGACCCAAAAAACAGTAAAAATCCCTAAAAACCTTGAATTCTCTTAAACACACTAATACACTTAAACACATAGACACTAAAAAATTCAAAAAATAAACCTTAAACGCTTTTATATTCTTAATAATTCCCAGAAAATAATTAAAATTCCATGAAACCAAAAAGAAATTCCAAAACCCCCAAAAACCCAAAAATGCACGAAAATATCTCTATAAACACTAAAATACGCTAAAACTATCCTGAAAATGATAAATAACAAAAAAACCCATAAAAACATACAAATACCAAAACCCCTAAAAACCCAAATAAATTCCAAAACCCCCTAAAATGCAATGAAACCCCCTAAAACCATAAAATCCCTTAAAACCATAAAAACATTTAGGAACCCCTAAAACCCCTTTAAAACACTAAAAACCCATAAAACACAAAAATAAACCATGAACACCCCATAATTATTTTTATAAACCCAAAAAACCTAAACACCCCCTAAAGAATAAAAATTATAAAGCCCATAAAAACAATTAAACCCGAAAAACAATAAAAATCATATAAAACATTAAAACCCATTAAACCCATAATAAATATTAAAAAAACCATAAAACCCACGAAATGAACCTAAAATCACTAAATATCATCAAAACACTAAAAATTTTAATAACCATAAAACCCTAAAAATATTAAAACTCTCCAAAAAACCCAAAACAAACAAAAAAGATAACAAACCTAAAAACTAGAAAAAAAAACCAAAAATCACCCAAAAAACATAAAATCCCCTAAAGATCCTAAAAACCCCTTAAAACACTAAAAATAAAAAAACCCTATTATAATTCGAAATATATATTAAAACCCCTAAAACCAGAATAAACACAAAAAAATCCTAACCCCACTAAAATAATAAATCCCCCAAAACCCTTAAAAAGTAGTAAAAATATGAAACCCCTAAAAACAATTAAATATATAGAAAATGAAAATAATCCCAGGAAATACCTAAACCATTATAAAAAATCCAAAAAACCTAAAAACTTTTAAACCCATAAATACCCAAAATCTCATAAAATCATAAAACCCATTAATACCCATTAAAAACTCCTTAAAACAATTTATCCCTAATTTTTTTTAAAACCATTAAAAATCCATAAAAACCCTACAAACCCTAAAAACCATAAAATCCATAAAATCCCATAAAATATTGAAAAACACTAACGAACCTAAAACCCTAATGAACCAAAAAATCCAAAAAATAAGTAAAAATATGAAAACACTAAAATACCTAAAAAGGGATAAAATTCACAAAAACACTAAAATACCTAAAAACCCATAAAAACTTAAAATCCTATAAAGGATCCTAAAAACCATAATAATTGAAAAGGATCTAATATCACATAAAATATAAAACATTCTAAAAGACAACAAAAATACCCCAAAAAACCTAAAAGACAAAAACCCCTAAAAACCCTGAAGAATCCCATAAGAGACCCTAAATCCATAACATCATTAAATGTCACTAAAAATCAATAAAAACCAAAAAAAAACAATAAAATACCATTAAAACTCCTAAAGTTATATATGGAACCATAATAAAACACAAAAATAACCCAAAAATCAGAATCGTAAATAACATAAAAAACTATAATGGACCCTAAATACCCAACAACCATAAAAACCCTAATGGACCCTATAAACCCCAAAACCATAAGGGTCCCTAAAAAGTCATAAAACGCTAAATTACCATAAAAACCCTAGAAATCATGGAATCCTTTAAAAACCTAAAGCCCAATAAAAACCATAAAACACTCTAATAACCATAATACACCTAATGACCATAAAAACTCTCAAAGATACTAACTGTCCTAAAAACCATTAAACCCCCAAAAAACACAAAATAACCATAAAACCCACAAAATATTTACAAGGCCCAAATAATAGTTAAAACCCCAAAATCACCTAAAACCATAAAACACTAAAAACTAGACAAAACCCAAAAAACTCATTAAAATCCACAAAACCATAAAAAAACCCAAAACCACTAAAACCCCTAAAGACCCAAAAACCCTAAAAACAATAAAAACATAAAAAACCAAAATCCCTAATATCACTAAAAACCCAGAAAAACCTAAAAAACCTAAAAATCTAAAAAAAAATCTTTAAAAAGAATGTGAACCCCAAAACCCCTAAAAACCCTAAAACCACCTAGAAACATAAAACCATAAAATCCAAAAAAACAATAAAACAATACAAATCCCTAAAAACCGAAAAACGTCTAAAAACTAGAAACCCCTAAAAAACATAAAACAGTAAAAATCCATAAAACCCAAAACGTCATTAAAAACCTTAAAACTCATAAAAACATAAAAAAATTATGCAACCACTAAAACCCCCCAAAACCCCAAAGAAATATAAAAACTATAAAGTCCATAAAACCCAAAAAAACACTAGAAAAATATTACCTAAACCCCTAAAAATATTAAAACCCCCAAAAATGCTAAAACACAAAAACAACCTAAACACTCTAAAAACCACTAATAACCCTAAAAACCCCTAAAATACCATAATACTCCAAACACCTATATCCCTCCTAAATGACCAAAAAAATACCTAACAGATCCTGAAAACCCTATACATCCCTAAAACTGGTATAAAATCAATAAAGGACAAATAAAACCTTCTAAACCACCTCAAAACCCCTCAAAACCCTATAACCCTAAAAATAAAAATACCTAAAATAATGAAACACCAATACAAACCTAAATACCTAAAAACCCCTAAAAGTCGAATAAACCAGAAACCCCTATGATCCCAAAAATACTAAAACCCCTAAAAGATCATAATAACTAACAAGACCCCCAAAAAAACATAACAAAACCTAAACAACCCAAAAAACTTTATAATCCTTAAACCCCCCGCCCCATTCCTAAACCCTAAAAACATTAAAAAATTCACATACAACACTATAAGCTTCAAAAAACCCTAAAAACCTAGAAAAATACAAAATCTGAAATCTCTAAAAACCCTAAAATAAAGCTAAAATCCTTAAATACTAAAAAAATTTAATACTTATAAAAATCGAAAAAACCCAAAAAATCCCCCAAACCCTATAAATACGAACAAAAATCATGAAAATAATTGAAAATCTATTATATCCTAAAATAACTACAAACCTAAAAATACTACGTTACCAGAAAAAAGATCAATACCCTAAACACCCCCCAAAACCTAAAAACCCATATAAATCATAAAACACCTTAAAACCCTTAAAACGCCAAAAATATCTAAAACCCTAAAAACACTAAAAATCACTTTAAACCCTAAAAACCCCTAAAAATTAAAAAACATGAACACAAAAAACTCTAAAAACCAATAAAACCCTAAAACCCATTTAAATCCCAAAATACTAAAAAATCCTAAAAACCCTATAAGACAGATAAAAACACTAAAAACCCATAAAACCCAATTAAAACCCTAACAAGCTTAAAAACCATGATCCTTAAAAACCCATAAACCCTCAAAAAATCCATATAACACATAAAAGACCTAAAACCCTAAAACCCCATAATTGACCCGAAAAACCTTATGTCCTAAAATTAAAACCCTAAAATAACCAAAAATTCTTAAACACCATAAAACCCCAAAAAAGTCTAAAAAATAAACCCCTAAGAACCCAAAATCCAAAAACATTAAAACCTTAAAACCACTAAAGACCATAGAAACATTAAAAAAACACCAGGGACTCCTAAAAACCATAGAATCCCTTAAAATCCACAAACCCCTAAAAACCCAAAAAAATAATAAATCCAATAACACCTATGAAAACCCAAAAAACCTATTACACTAGGAAAACCATAAAACCCACCGAAAACCCTAAAAACTCCACAAATCCCTAAAAACCCTAATCACCCAAAAACTTAAAAACACTAAAATAACTCTTAAAACCCTAAACCCCTAAAAAGTACTAAAAAACCTTAAAAACCTAATGATTCCAAAAACCACCTAAGAGGACCTAAAAACAAATAAAACCTTTAAAAACTCAAAACCCCTAAAACCGTAAAAATATCATAATATTCCTAATAAATGCCAATAATAAAAAACAAATAATTTATTCCAAAAATCACCAAAAAACATAAAATCCTAAAAATACCTAAACATCCGTCTAAATCACAAAACCATTAAAAACCTCAAAACCCCAAAAACCATAAAATGTTTAAAAACCATAAAAACGTCATAAAAACTCTTAAAACCCATTGAAACCCTAAAACCCTTAATACCCGTAGAAAATAATAAAAATACACTATAATCCCTTAAAATACCTAAAACCCAAAATATCAATAAAAAATCATAATTCACTAATAACTCCAAAAATCCTTAAAAATATATGAAAACCCTAACAGATAATAAAACACTAAAATACCTAAATTCCATAAAATCCCTAAAATCTTAAAAACCTGTCAAAGACTCCAATAAACCAAAAAAACAAAATAACCCTTAAAACCAACAAAACCCTTTACAACCCTAAAAACCTACAACCCTAAAAAACATAAAACGTGAATAAAATCCCAAAACCCCATAATAAAGAAAAAAACTAAAAAAATCCCAAACCCCAAAAATATATAAAGACCCACAAAACCGTAAAAACATGAAAAGTCCATAAATCCAATAAAAACCCTAAAACCACAGAAAAACATTATAATAAGGAAAAATAATAAGATCCCCAAAAACATATAAAGCCTAAAAAACCTAAAACTCCAAAATAACTATAAAAGACAATAAAACCCTAAAAGAACCTAATAACCCTAAAACCCATTAAAACCCATCAAATAACCTAAAATACTTTAAAATACCCAAAAATTTCTCCAAATGTGATGTAAAACATAAAACCCCTAATGAACCCTAAAAACTGTAATATCAATAATAGAACATAAAAAACCAAAAACCCATTAAAGAGGTATAAGGACCTTAAAACCCTAATGGATAGAAAATACTAAAAAACCTTAAACGAACCTATGAGAAAAACAAAACCCTAAAAGAACCAAAAAACCTAAAAAACCTAAAGGTTTTAAAAATTCCTAAAATCCATAAAGGATCCAATCAACCTTAAAGACCCCTAAAACCATTATAATTAAAAAACCGTAAAAACCCTTAACAAACCTAAAAACCTAAAAATGAGAAAAAATCATAATCCCTTAAATGTAACACTCCAAGATTTCATAGTATTTTATTTTTCTTAAAGTAATGTAATAGCTTGCGATACACACACCACCGAGTTCGAGCACACCATGTCTTACAAAACTAGTCATTCAAAAAGCAGTTATGAATAATATTAACTGCATTTTGAATTTTATAAACTCCATATAATTTTAACGTCCATATTATATGGTTCCAGAAATAATATAAGAAAAAAATATATTTTTCAGATAAAAGAACTATTTTTCAAAAAATGTCAATTTACCGCCTTTTAATGGAGAACCACTTTCCGATCCAATATTTGATACATTTATATATTAAATTTCACAAAATAAACTTCTTCATTAGAAAAAGGACATACAGATTAGTTAGAAAATTATTTTGGTGCTTTTCTGATAACTCTAATATTTTGAAGAATAGTGAAAAATATTAAATATTAATTGAAAACAACTTTTTTAATCAAAATAATTTATATTGCTAAATTATAAATTTGAATAGTTTTGAAGTATAATTAGATTATATTTTTATCATTTAATCTAATGTGGGTTATTGGAAGTAATTTTACATTTAAATAGGACAAAAACACATATCAATCTTTTGATAGTTTTTATTTCTCAAAAACCCGCTTTCTGGTTTTGAAAATGGAAATATTGTTTTAAAATTAAATAATACAACATCTATTTTTTTAATTTGGTAAAATAGACATCATTTTTTGAATTTGTAATATCAAAATTATCTTATGGTGAATTTTTTGTATTTTTCTAAAAACATTTAATATTTGATGAATAGTGAAAAACACTGCGTTATTTTTCAAAAGTCGACTTTTTATTTAAATAATTTTTTTAATTTAAATTTATTTTAATGAAAATATCTCAAAAATCTGAAAAAACATAAATCTCTAAAGCCCAACCCAATCCTATACCCTAAGAACATTATAAAAAACATATAAAACACTAAAGACATCAAAAAACCCTAAAAACCCAGAAAAACCCAAAACCCAAAATCTCTAAAAACCCTAAAATAAAGCTAAAAATACTAAAAACAATAAAAAATTTAATACCCATAAAAACCAAAAAAAAAAACAAAAAAAAATCCCTAAACCCCTAAAAATAACAATAAAAAATCATGAAAACCATTAACAATCATAAACACCCTAAAATAACTACAAACCTAGAAATACTATATTACTATAAAATTTTCAAAACCCTAAACGCCTCAAAAAAAAAATAAACCACCAAAACCATAAAAAACATTAAATACACTAAAACCCATAAAAAATACCTAAAACCCTAAAATCCCTAAAAATCACTCTAAACCATAAAAACCAATAAAAAAACAGGAACAAAAACACTCTAAATGCCCCAAAACACCTAAAAACTCAAAAAACACCAAAAACCCCATAAAAATCACAAAATCCCTAAAAATTATTAAAAATCCTATAAAACCCATAAAAACCATAATATCCCATAAAACCCAATTAAAACCATAACAAGACTAAAAAACCTAAAACCCAAAAAATCCAAAATACCATAAAAAATCCCTTAAACACAGAAAAGACATAAAACACTAAAACCCCATATATGACCCTAAAAAACCTTATATTCGAAAATTAAATCCTTAAAATATCAAAAAACTATTAAACACAATAAAACCCCAAAAACAATACAAACTCAAAAAACCCCCTAAGAACCCAAATTCAAAAAAACATTAAAACCATAAAAACACTAAAGACCCCAAAACATTTAAAAACCCTAAGAACCACTAAAAATCATAAAATCCCTTAATTCCATATAACCCCTAAAAACCCATAAAATTAAATAAGCCAATAATACCTAAGAAAACCCAAAAATCCTAAACCACTAAGAAAACCATAAACCCCCCCTAAAAACCCTAACCCCCACCCCAATCCCAAAAACCCCTAAACACCCAAAAAACTAAAATAATAAAATATCTATTAAAACACTAAAACCCTTAAAAATAACTAAAAACCATTTAAACCCTAAAAATGACAAAACCCCCTAAGAGACCTAAAAACCTGTAAAACCCCTAAAACCAAAAAACCACTAAAACCCCTAAAACCTAAAAACCACTAAAACACTAAAAATAGCATAAATTTCTGAAAAAAATTCCAAGACTCAAAAAACACCTAAATTATCCCAAAAACCCCAAAAACCCCAAAAGTCCTAAAAAGCCCTGAAAATCTGTCAAAACCAAAAAACCATTAAAAAACACAAAAACCTTAAATATTAATAAAAATACCTAAAATACCTAAAAATCTTAATAACCCTGATTACCTCAAAACCCCTAAAACCCCAAAAACTATAAAAACACTAAAAAATAAAAGACATAAAAACCATTGAAACCCATTGAAACCCTAAAACCCTTAATACCCCTAGAAAATAATAAAAATCCACTAAAATCCCTTAAACCCCCTGAAACCCCAAAAATAAATAAATAAAATCTTAAATCACTAATAACTCTAAAAATCCTTAAAAACCCATGAAAAACCTAACTAAGAATAAAAACACTAAAATCCTAAAATCCATAAAATCCCTATAAATACTTAAAACATATTAAATTCTCCAATAAACCAAAAAAACTAAATAACCCTTAAAACCAAAAATAACCATTTACACCCCAAAAAACAAACAACTCTAAAACCCATAAAATGCAAATAAATTCCCAAAACCCCATAATAACGAAATAAACTAAAAAACCAAAAACCCATAAATTTCCTAAACACCCCCAAAAACCTAAAAAATGAAAAGACCATAAATCCAATAAAAACCCTAAAACCATAGAAAACCCTAAAAATATTAAAAAACACTATGATCCCAAAAAACATATAAAGCCTAACAAAACCTAAAACCCACAAAATAATTATAAAATAAAATAAAACCCTAAAAGATCATAATAACTCTAAATCCACTTAAAACCATTAAAATACACTAAAATACATCAAAATATCAAAAAATATCTCTAAAAGTGACGTAAAACATAAAACCCATAACTGACCTTAAAAACCTTAAAACATGTAATAGAACATAAAAATCTTAAAAACCATTAATGGTGTACAAAGACCTTAAATCCCTAAAGTACATAAAAAATAAAATACCTTAAAAGAACCTACGAGAAAATGAAAACCCTAAAACAACCATAAAACCCAAAAAATTATAATTGTTGGTAAAATCCTTAAAATCCCAAAAGGATCCGAACAACCCTAAGGACGCCTAAACCCATTAAATAAAAAAATCCTAAAACCCCTAAAAACCATAAAAACTCATAACAAAATACCATTGAAAAAATCATAATACCCTAAATTTGACAGTCCAAGACTTCCTTGTAAGTTATTTTTCGTAAAGTTATTTAATAGTTTCCACTACATGCAACATCGAGTTCGAGCGCACCACGACTTACCAAACAAGCCGTTCAAAAATAGGTTATGAATTATATTAACTTTATGTTGAATTATATATACTCCATATAATTTTAACATCCATATTATGTGTTTCTTATACATAACATAAGAACAAATTCTATTTTTTTGAAAAAATAAGTATTTCAAAAAAAAATCAATTTTACCGCCTTTTAATGAAGAACCCATTTTAAGTCCAATATTTGTCACTTTTATATATTAAATTTGACAATATAATCTTCTAATTTAGAATCAGGACATAAAAAATTAGTTTGGATAAATATTTTGTGTTTTTTTAATAACTTTCATATTTTGATGAATAGTGAAACATAATAATGTTTAATTGAAACGAATTTTCTAATAAAAATAATTTATAGTGTTGAATTATAAATTTGAATGGTTTTGAATTATATGTAGATGATAATTTTATCATTTAACCCAATTTTGGTCATTGGAAGTAATTTTAAATTTAAATTGTACATAAACACATATCAATCTTTTGATAGTTCTTACTTCTCAAAAACACGCTTTCTGGTTTTGACAAAAGGATTATTTTTTTAAAATTAATTAATTTAACATCTATGTGTTGAATTTGGTAAAATAGACAACATTTTTGAATTTGAAATACCAAAATTATCTTTGGATGAAATTTTTGGTATTCTCCTAAAAACTTTCAATTTTTGATAAATAGTGAAAAACACTACATTATTGTCTAAAGACGACTTTTTATTTAAATAATTACTTTTTATTTAAATTTATTTTAAATACAAACCCTAAGAAACCCAAAAACCATAAAAAGCTAAACCCCCGCCCCAATCTTATACCCTAAAAACATTATAAAACTCATATAAAACACTAAAACTGTAAAAAAGTCCTAAAAAAAGAAAAACCCCAAACCAAAAATATCAAAAAACCCTAAATAATCTAAAAACCATAAAAACAACAAAAAACATAATACCCATAGAAACCAAAAAATACCAAAAAAATACTTAAATCCCTAAAAATACCAAAAAATTCATGAAAATCATTTAAAATCCTAAACACCCTAAAATAACTACAAACCTAAAAATACAAAATTACCATAAAAACATGAAAACCACTAAAAACCCCCAAAAAACATAAAAACCCCTAAAAACCATAAAACACCTTAAATCCCCTAAAATCGCTAAAAATACCTAAAACCCTAAAAACCATAAAAACACTCCAAACACGAAAAACCCCTAAAAACAATAAAAAAATATAAACACAAAAAACTCTAAAAAACACAAAAAACTCCTAAAACCCCATAAAAATCCTAAAACCCAAAAAAAATAAAAACCCTATAAAACCAATAAATACCGTAAAACCCATAAAACCCAATTAAAACCCTAACAAGTCTAAAAAACTTTAAACCCTAAAATCCCATAGACATTAAAAAAATTATAAAACACATAAAAGACCTAAAAACCAAAAATCCCTATAAATGACCCTAAAAACCTTATGTCTGAATATTAAAACCCTAAAAAACCAAAAACTCATAAACACCATAAAACCTCAAAAAATGATAAAAACTCAAAAAACCCTGAAGAAACCAAAATCAAAAAAACATTAAAACCCTAAAACCACTAATGTCCACAAAAACATTACAAAAACCCTAAGGACCCCTAAAACCCATAAAATCCCTTAAAATCCATAAATCACCTAAATACCCTAAAAAAAGAAAAACCCCAATAACACCTATGAAAACCCAAAAGACCTATAACACTAAGAAAACTATAAACCCCCTAAAAACCCTAAAAACCTCGAATCCCTAAAACCATAAAATAACTGTTAAAACACTAAAACCCCTAAAAAGAACTACAAACCCTTAAAACCCTAAAATTGCAAAAAAACCCTAAGATACAATAAAAAAATATAAACCCCCTAAAAACCAAAAACCCTAAAAACCCTAAAAATATCATAAGAGTCTTATAAAATGAGAATACTCCCAGAAAACACATAAATTATCCAAAAAATCCCAAAAATCCCTAAACCCAAAAAATTTCTAAAAATCTATCAAAACCATTAAAAACCTAGACCACCATAAAAATTAATAAAATTCCCTAAAATTCCAAAAAATCCTAATAACCTTGAATGCCTGAAACCCCAAAACCCTAAAAAACTGAAAAAACACAAAAAAATTCAAAAAAACCATTAAAACCCATTGAAACCCTAAAACCCTTAATACCCCTAGAAAATAATAAAAATCCATTAAAATCCTTAAAAACCACTAAAAACCCAAAAATGAATCAAAAATCATAAATCACTAATAACTCTAAAAATCCTTTAAAATCCTTGAAAACCTTAAGAAACCTTAAAAACTCCAAAATCCCTAAAATCCATAAAATCACAAAAAATCATTAAAACATCTTAAAGTCTCAAATAAAAAAAAACTAAATAAATTTTAAATCCAAAAAAACCTTTACCCTCTAAAAACCAACAACCCTAAAACCCATAAAATGCTAATAAAATCTAAAAAACCCATAATAAAGGAAAAAACTAATAAAACAAAAAACCCACAAAATTCCAAAAAACTCCCAAAACCCTCAAAACATGAAAAGACAATAATGAAAATAAAAACCCTAAAACCAAAAAAAAACTAAAAATAAGAAACAACACTAAGAGACCTAAAATCATATAAAGCCCAACAAAACCTAAAACATAAAAACAAAACTATAAAAGGTAATAAAACCTTAAAAGATCCCAATAACTCTGAAACCCCAAAAACCCATAAAAAAATACACTAAAATAATTTTAAATACCATAATATATCACTAAAAGAGGTGTAAAATATAAAACCCCTAATAAAAAAACCTTAAAAACTGTAATAGAACCAAAATAACCTAAAAACAATTAATGGGGTATAGGGACCTTAAAAACATAAAGGGTAGAAAAAACTAAAAATAATTAAAGTGACCAAGGAGAAAAAAACCCTAAAACTACCAAAAATCCCTAAAAACTATAAAGGTTAGTGAAATCCCTAAAATCCCAAAAGGATCCAAATGACTCTAAGGGCCCCTAAAACCATTAAAATAAAAAAATTCTAAAAACCCAACAACAACTCTAAAAACCTAAAAATGAAAAAATATTACAATCCCATAAATGTAAAACTCCAGGATTTCAGAGTATGTAATTTTTATTTATGTAATTTAATAGCTTGCGCTACAAGCAACACTGAGTTTGAGCGCACCGTGACTTACCAAACTAGGTGTTCAAAAGGATGTTATGAGTAATATTAACTGAATTTTATATTTTATATACTCCATATAATATTAATATCCACATTATGTGTTTCTTAGACATGTTATAAGAACAAATTTCATATTTTTGATAAAAGATGTATTTTTTAAAAAATGAAATTTTACTGGTTTTATTGGAGAACCAATTTTTAATCATATATTTGAAACTTTTATAAATTAAATAAGACAAAATAAACTTCTTATTTATAATGAGGACATAAAAAATTAGTTTGGATAAATTTTTGGTGCTTTTATGATAACTTTCATTTTTTGATGAGTAGTGAAAAATAATAAATTTTAATTGAAAACTACTTTTTTATTTAAAATAAATCATAGTGTTAAATTATAAATTTGAATGGTTTTTAAGTATAATTAGATTATATTTTTATCATTTAATCCAATTTTGTTCATTGGAAGTAATTTTACAATAAAATTGGACCTGAAAACAAATAAATATTTTGATAGTTTTTACTTCTCAAAAATATGCTTTCTGGTTTAGACAACAGAAATTTTTTATAATTAATTAATACAACTTCTATGTTTTGAATTTAGTAAAATAGAAATCATTTTTAAATTTGGGGAATAAAAATTATCTTTGGGTGAATTTTTTCTATTTTTATAAAAACTTTCAATTTTGGATGATTAGTGAAAAACACTGCGTTATTTTTAAAGTCGAATTTTGATTTAAATATTTATTTTTAATTTAAATTTATTTGAAATACAAAACTAAAAAAACCTGAAAACCAATAAAAATATAACCCCACAACTATATCATAAACCCTAAAAAGATTAGAAAAATCATATAAAACACTAAAACATCAAAAAACCCAAAAAAACCAGAAAACCCCAAAACCCAAAATCTCTAAAAACCCTAAAATAAAGATAAAAACCTTAAAAACAATAACAAAACTTAATAACCATTAAAAAGAAAAAAACAAAAATAAATCCCTAAAACACAAAAAATACCAAATAAATCCCAAAATTCATTACAAATCCTAAACACCCTAAAATAACTACAAACCTAAAAATACTAAATTACCATAAAAACCTAAAAATACCTAAACACCCCCAAAAACATAAAAACCCCTATAAACCAAAAAACACCTTAAATATCCTAAAAATACCTAAAACCATAAAACCCTAAAAATCACTCTAAACACTAAAAACCCTAAAAATAATAAATAACATAATCACAAAAAACTCTAAAAAACCCAAAAAACTCTTAAAAACCCAAAAAATTCCCAAAACCCAAAAAAATACTAAAAACCATATAAAAAACATAAAAACATTAAAAATCCACATAACCCAGTTAAAAACCAAACAATACTAAAAAACCATAATCCCTAAAACCCCACAAAACCCTAAAAAATCCCTAAAACAGATAAAATACCTGAAAACCCAAAGGCCACATAAATGTCCATAAAAATATTATGTCCCGAAATTAAAACCCTAAAATAAAAAAAACATGTAAACACCATAAAACCCCAAAAATGATAAAAACCCAAAAAACCCTAAGAACCCAAAATCCAAAAAACATTAAAACCCTAAAACCACCAAATACCACAAAAACATTAAAAAACCAAAGGACCCCTAAAAACTATAAAATCCCTTAAAATCCATAAAACCCATAAGAACCCTAAAAAAATAAAAACACCAATAACACCTAAGAAAACCCATAAAAACCCAAAATAATAAAAAACAATAAAACCCCCTAAAACCCATGAAAACCCCAAATATCCCTAATACCCTTAAACACCCAAAAAACAAAAAACCATAAAATAAAAATTAAAACCCTAAACCCCTAAATAGATATAAAAACCCTTAAAACCCTAAATATGCGGAAAAATCAGCTAATAGACCCTTAAATCCTATAAAACCCCTAAAACAAAAAACCCCTAAAACCCAAAAAATAACATAAAAATCCTAAAAATGTGAATAATCTAAAAAACCTAAATTATCCCCAAATACCCAAAAAACCCTAAACCACTAAAAATCCATGAAAATCCATCAAAACCAGAAAATCATTAGAAACCTCAAAACCCCAAAAAATTAATAAAAATACCTAAAATGCCTAAAAATCCTAATAACCCTGAGAACCTCAAAATCCCTAATAACCTAAAAACTGTAAAAACCTTAAAAAAATTCATAAAAACCCTTAAAACCCATTGAAACCCTAAAACCCTTAATACCCATAGAAAATAATTAAAATCCACATAAATCCCTTAAAACCCCTAAACCCCCAAAAATCAAATAAAATTCATAAAACACTAATAACTATAAAAATACTTAAAAAGACCTGATACCCCTAGCAATCCTTAAAAACTCTAAAATCCTAAAGTCCATAAAATCCCAAAAAATCCATAAAATCTGTTGAAGACTCCAATAAACAAAAAAACTAAATAACCCTTAAAACGAACAAAAACCCTTTACACCCCTAAAAATTTACAACCCTAAAACCCATAAATGGCCAATAAATTCCCCAAAGCCCATAATATTGAAAAAAACTGAAAAAACATAAAACCCACAAAATTCCAAAAAATTCACAAAATCCAAAAAACTTGTAAAGACCATAAAGCCAATAAAAAACCTAAAACCACAGAAAAAGCAAAAAATAAGAAAACACATGAAGAGCCCCAAAAACATATAAAACATAACAAAAACTAAAACCCCACAAAAACTATAAATGACCATAAAACCATAAAATATACCAATATCTATAAAACCCCTTAAAATGAATAAAATTCCCTAAAATACCTTAAAATACCAAAAAATATCACTAAAAGAGATGTCAAACATAAAACCTCTAATAGACCCAAAAACCATAAAAACTATAACGGAACATAAAAACCTAAAAACCATAATTGGGGAATAGGAACTTTAAAAACCTAAAGGATAGAAGAAAAACTAAGAAACTATAAAGGAACTTATGAGAAAATCAAAACCCTAAACGAACAAAAAAACCCTAAAAACTCTAAAGGTTGGTAAAATCCCTAAAGGATCCTAATGAACCTAGGGACCCCTAAATCCTTTGAAATAAAAAAACCTAAAAACCCTAAACAAACCTAAAAATCTAAAAATGAAAACAAAAATAATCACATAAATGTAACACACCAATATTTTATAGTAATTTTTTTTATTAAAGTAATTTAATAGTTTGCGCTACACACAATACCGAGTTCGAGCGCACCACGACTTACCAAACAAGCCATTAAAGAAGTGGTTATAAATAATATTAACTGAATTTTTAATTTTATATATTCCATATATATTTAACATCCACATTATGTGTCTCTTAGATATAATATATGATCAAATTCAATTTTTCTGATAAAAGAAGTATTTTTCAAAAAATGAAATTTTACCTCCTTTTAATAAAGAACCCTTTTTAAATCAAATATTTTTCACTTTTATGTATTAAATTTGACATATTAAACTTATTATTTAAAATAAGAACATAAAAATTTAGTTTGGATAAATTTTTGTCCATTTTATAACAACTTTCATATTTTGATAAATAGTAAAATATACAAAATTTCAATTGAAAACAACGTTTTTTATCAAAATAATTTATAGTGTTAAATTATAAATTTGAATGGTTTTCAAGTATAATTAGATTATATTTTTTCTATTTAATCTGATTTCATTAATTGAAAGTAATTTTACATTTAAATTTTACATAAAGACATATCAGTCTTTGGATAGTTTTTACTTCTCAAAAAACCTGCTTTCTAGTGTTGACAAGAAGAATATTTTTTTAAATTAATTAATACAACTTATAGGATTAGAATTTGGTAAAATAGAAATAATTTTTGAATTTAAAATATTTAAATTATCTTTGGGAGAATTTATGGTGGTTTTCTAAAAACGTTAAATTTTTATGATTAGTGAAAAACATTACATTATTGTTTAAAGATGAATTTTTATTTAAATAATTATTTTTAATTTATATTTAGTTTAATGCGAAAATATATACATAATACCTATATTAGTTCAATTTAATCCATTTGAGTCATTTTATAATAATATTAGATGTATAAAATTTTATTGAACTTTTTAACATCTTTTACCCACCTTCTAGGCACATTTTCAAATTTGCATAAAATGTAATTTTACCGCTTCTGTTAATTGAATTTTAAAAATCTGAGAGACACAGTAGATATCAGGAAGTAAAATGTGGTTAAATAGGATGAAATTATTTTTGGTGAATAGTAACTTTTGAATTTTATTTACCACGGTTAAAAGTAAATAGTGTAATTAAAGGTAAAAAAGATATTATAATTACCCAAACACATGTCATAATTCTATTGGATAGGTGTATTTCGACAAAAATAAACCTTATGAATAAAATTTGATCCTTTTTTATCAACATGGATTATATTAGAACAGTTATTATTATTTTATTTAAAGAAGAGTTAAAAGTGTAAAATTCAAAGTTTAATAAGTAAAAAAAATTTAATATAGGGTTACACATAAAATAAATTAGACTATAAATATTCATTGAAAAGATAAAATTATTTAATATATAATGGTATTTTATTTATAATTTTTATGAATTAAATAATTAAATTTATTTATGACACAATGATTATGCAGTAATAACCTTATTAATAAATGATGAGATTAATTTATATTATAAATATAAAAATAAATTTATATTGAAACTTTTGATTCATTAAACTAATTTACTAGGTTAATATTAAATGTTAGAGTTGATTTAATATATTTTTTATTTAATATTGTTTTTTTTTGACTTTCTAAAAATCCAAATACTAAAGAGTGTCATAATTCAAATAAATGACTTTTTAAAACAAATACAATATTATTAAATGATATAATATTCCTAAATATATAAATTTTGGATAAAGGACTTATATAATGATATATAGGCCATTAATGAACCTTTTTAGGTTTTCTTTTCATTTTATTGTATGTTTATTAACCATGTAATATAAAACTACAAGAAGACATGGTAAAAGTTAATCTATTTAACGAAGAATTAAATCTAAAATATAAGGTTAATATGGTGACATAAACTTGTTTAAAACCTATTTTCTGAGAATATTTCGACTTATCCTCACCATAGACATGAAATAAATCCATTTGGATCCATTATAATCCGAAAATTATTTTATCATAAAATAATATTTCAGTCTTTTCCTAAAGTGACCCTCACCTCTCTTATAAAAGGGTTCTTCACCTTCTCTCAAATTCACATATCCAAATCCATTTGGATTTAATAAATCCTGTTCACATACCCTAAAAAATACCCTAAATTCACCCTAGAGGCCTCATGTTGATCAGAAATCCAACATATGGACCCCTTTTCATCAAATCAAAATGAAGCACCCGGAGAAGAGGTAATAATTTCACCACATTTTTCAAAGTTCATTTCTTCTCACACATCCTCATTATTTGTTTTATCCATTCCAAAATAATAAATTCAGTACCTTATACATATTGTGATGTTATTATAAATATGTTACAACCATATTTATTATTCTATCCATCCTATGAATGGTATAGTAACCATACGTGCGTACTTACAGCTTACCATCTCCACGTCGTTTTGTAGTTTGTTATTCAACACATAATTATTTTGATTGGTATAATAATGAGTATAATTGATGTAAATAATAAATATATCATGTTAATGATTCTTTATATATGATATAAAATCCTGTTACATATGATTTAACCATCAATAGAATGATATTGTCGCTCGTATGTATGTTCAGATTACCATCTCCATGAACGCGATGAGATTTATTCCCCATCATAAACATTAAAGAATAATTTTCATTTTATTATTTAAAATAATGTTTAAGAACATAATATAATTTTGGATATTAATCTAATAAATCCTATCCATAACAAACATGACTTACGTAACATAACATATAAAGGAAAACGAATCAGTTAACACCTGAAACAATGATACAACTGAAATATTATTAACAATTAAATATTAGAAGATCATATATGATATCATATTTATGTATGTTGTTCTTGAATAATTTAATAAAAATTATTTAACTATTATACCGGAGGTTAACGTACCCTTGACTAAGGAAAATTACAGGGTAAGGGGTTTTCATCTCACTTCTTATTCCTATGAGATTCATGCTATATTGCCACTATTTTCTTTTGTGTGGTGTACGCAATTACCAAGAATATATTACTTATGTAAAATAATTTAATTAATTGGAATTTAAAATTTTATTTTATGACCTTTATTTCAGGGGGTGTATGTTCCGTATGTTACCAAATCAGTTAGGGAATTTCTAATTTCATTTTCAACTCACTGGGTTTTTACGCAATCTTTATTGATTATTTTACTCCAAGATTATGCGTGAAATCACTATTTATTTATTTATTTAGTAATTACCACTCCCCTTTGGGTGGATATAATTTTGATACACATAATCACTCCATTGAAGAATTCTCAAGCCGTCAATATTAACTTGATAAGAGTAATCTGAACACATTTTCCATTAATTGAGTTAAACATCCCAGTCATTGGTTGTGTTTTTACATGAATATGTGTGAATTTCCAATGATTTATTTACATTGAATATCCAATAATATTGAGTGTATTTAAATTTTCACACATAATTATTTTATTTATTTATCATTAACCTAAATATACAATATTTATAATGAATTTCATGTCAATTAACATTCCATTGAGACTTCATTGTTTTTATGTGCCAATTCACTTCTATATGTTGTACATACTACACTTTGAAATATTATATCATGAATCCCTTTATTTTCAGGATATTCTAAATATTTTATTACTTTAATTATTTGTTTTCAAGCATATCTCATTTGTTTAGTAACTCTAACTAAAATATAATTTTAAATGATTTAATGATTTACTCTTCTAAATCATTGTCATTAATGTCCATGTTTTAAAATTCAAGTGATTGATTTATTTATATGGACAAGAATATTTTAAAATAAAAATTACTTTTAAAAGTTTTAATGTGTTATGGGATTCTTTGATTCAAAAATCTATTTTTAGAAGCTTCTTGATAAATTATAGGACTTTTAAATGTTTTCATGAAAATTGGATATTTCTATCAAATAGTTTTACTGGTTATTTTCATCTATGTAAATATCCTTCATTATTATTGTTTGAGGTTGATTTGTTATAATACAATATTCCATATTGTATTGAATGAGTTATGATTGACTATGTATGTGATATTTTTATATCATTCATGGTTTGTGGTTAAAAATATTGACTTTTCATATGCTAGTTTTAATATGAATGTTTAGATTATGATTCAACCTTTTCTTATGGGGAATGCATTAGACTTAGTATGTGATAGGTGGAGCTCGCTATAGCTCCTCGATGCATCGGTTGGTCTCATTAGACAAACTATTATCTTGGCACAAGACCTTGAAAAAATCTTATTTGTAGTCTTGGCAGGAGTCCTTTACTATGTGGTTATGATGTCCGACATTATGCATTCCATCACATTGAAATTATCTATTGATATTAAATATGATATTTTGACTAGTATAATATCCATGTGAATATGAAATGGAATTATTTGATTTATATTTTCCATAATATACTGAAGTTTAATTTTAAAAGGATTGTGTTTTAGTCTTCTACATTTCTTTAAATGATTATGCTTATTTAAGAAGGTTTCCTCTATATTGTTATCCTTACCGAGTATCTGAGATCCCCCTTTCTATGTTTTATTTTTCCTAGTATGCGAAGAAGTGTATAATGACTAAATTGTAGGGATATGTTAAGGGATATGTGTTTGTTCATAGAAGAAACAATGTTGTTGTTTTTTATTTCATAATTTAATGCAAAACATATGTATGTAACTAGTACTTCAAGGGATACTAAACATATCGGTTTTTCGGGATTTGATCCCTTATGATCATGCTAATGTTATATAATAATGCACCGAATATGAGTAACTTGGGTCGGGGTGTTATAGTTGGTATCAGAGGAAGTTTAGTACCAACCATGGAAACTATATTTAGAAAAACTATCATTCGGGAACATCACCATAAGATATACTTTGAGGAATAGTATAGAAGAAATTCATCGAAATTTGGTAATGTAAGGATTTTATTAATTTTCCTAGGAATACATCCCCATCTGGATACTAGTAGGTAGAGGTGGATCAGGAACAAATGTATATAGGGGTAAAACCTGAAAACACCACTTTTAGCTAGATTGGAACAGGAATAGGGGCACGACAGTAGGCCTTGCTGCACTCTTGGTTACGAAACTCCTGAGGGATATGCATAGGATATTTCACATTTTCTTTACAATTTTTTTAATGATTTTAATGTAATATGAGAAAAAATAACATTGGTTAATCCTAAGGTGTTTTAGATTGAAAATAAGGTGTTAGGATATTCACTAAATTATTTTATGACTATTTTTACTCACAATATGCTTTCTGGTTTTAGTTAATGGATGGATTTAAAGGAATTCATAGTAACATTGAACATGATTTACAAGGTGGGAATGATTGTATAAATGAGAAACTAAATGGAATTTAGATAGGAGTAAAATATATTGTCTTCTTTCCTAAGTGGGTTTCCAGAAATATGATGAAAAATATATACATTAACCAACTCCCAAACTCATAAAAGAAGAGAAAGGGGGAGAATGAAAATAGCTCAAGCAATGGAGACCATGGAGAAAATAAATCTAGATTTCCATCATTTTGAAAATGTGGAAGGAGACCCATGGAATGTGTATCAATGGGACAAAGAAATGCTTTATGTGTGGGAAAGAAATACATAAATTAAATAATTTCCCTGATAAAATGAAGAGTACTATGGAAGAAAATAAAAAATTTCCTATGAATCCACATACATTCATTTCTTGTAAATGTAGGGGACCTGCACATTACACGAGTGAATTCCATATTCTATAGGATAACCACTATGTCAAGGAAGAAACTATGGGTAAATAAATCTATGGTGAAATGTTTAAAATTATTAAATTTCTTTATTGATGGGATTAATTTGGAAGAATTTTCTCTTTTATGTGTAACCCTATAGTTTGTTATGTGAATATGATATTGAGGAAGAATTATCTTCTCTTTTGTGGATATAGTTATAAAGAAACATTTGGTTTTATATGATCCTTAAATTTGACAAAATTATAGGTTATTAATATTTGGGATGAAAATGCAATTTTTTGAAAAAGGAAAACCCGCAAACCCTGTGATAACCCGTTGCATCGGACAAAGCTGGATGAATCAAAACACACAACCAATGTGCGGCTAGGATTTATCACATACCACTGGACTATGTGAAGTCCCTGGTTAGGTTGACTAATTATTCTTAGTTAAATGATTTTATTGATCAGTAATAAGTTGATTTGGTATCTTATGTTTTATCAAATGGATATCTTTAGAATAGGAAAATGATTTGGTGATTAAGTAATAAATGTTATTTTGGAAGACGTTCACTCTGTTGGGAACACTGTATGCATAAGGAAAATAGAAAACTATGTGATTTCACTTGAGGAGTAATGGTGGGTTTTTATTTTGGAAGAATCTATGTTTTTTATATAGATTCGGGATATTAAGGTAAATGATTAACCTATCATAGAGAATGTGTGATTTGGTTAATTACACTTGATTATGAGACTTTAAAAGTAATTGAGGTTACATAGAGATAAATGTTATGATTTACTATGAAATTCTATGTGATTAAATTCTTCTGAGATTGGGTTTCAGTCTTAGTTTGGTTTATATTGAATGATTTTAAGGATTATAGTATATTGAAGGGTCTTTGTTGAACTTTGAGTATTGTTTGATTAATTTTTGGAAATTAAGATTAATATTTCTTTCAATAAAGGATTATACATTTTTTGAATCATCTAATATTTTACTAACCATTTTGGTTTTGTTAAATCTATAAAGACAAGAGAAATATATATTTCGTCCTTTTTTTATTATTTGATTCTCTTGAAGTTTATTTTTGTGCTTCAGGTGTACCCAAGTCATCTTGAATACTTATCGTTTGGAGAATAGATGAGTTAGTGGTAGAAATTTATTATAGTATTAAACTATACATGAAAAGTAAGTATATCTCTTTATTTTTGTAGTCAATATAATTAATATATTCTTCAACATTATAAAATGGAACTTAAAAAAAACGATATTCGTTTACTTTTTCTTCTGGGAAACTAATGACAATTAAACCTATCACATCTTTGTGGTTTTCATGTTGTTAACTTTCTCCTGATCATGTTTTCAATCACTCTCCATTAGAACTTGACACTTATTTTATCTTCCATATTCAGGTTTTCCTACATCGAATACTATTATGGGTTATCTCGAGTGACCTTTGTACTTATCTATATTTCTTTTAAATTTATAGTTTTATTGACTCTTTTTCTGATGTTCTACATTCAATGAATTTCCCATGCCCAATTTTGAAATTGAGATTCTTCAATTTCCAAAAGGGGGATGAATTTAACACCCCAAGATTTCATAGTAATTTATTTTCTTTAAATTAATTTAATAGCTTGTGCTACACTCAACACTGAGTTCGGTCACACCACAACATAACAAACTAGCCTTTCAAAAGGCGGTTATGAATAATATTAACTTCATTTCTAATTTTATATACTCTATATAATTTTAACTTCCATATTATGTGTTTATTTGACATAATATATGAAAAAAATTCTATTTTTCAGATAAAAGAAGGAATTTTCAAAAAATGTTATTTTACTACCTTTTAATGAAGAACCCTTATTAAATCCAAAATCATACACATTTATATATTAAATTTTAACAAATAAACTTTTTATTTATAATAGGGACATAAAAAATAAGTTTGGAAAAAATTTCGGTGCTTTTCTAATAACATTCATATTTTGATGAATAGTGAAAAATACTAAATTTTAATTGAAATCTGATTTTTAAATCAAAAAACCTTATAGTGTTAAATTTTAAATTTGAATGGGGTTTAAGTATAATTATATTATATTTTTATCATTTAATCAAATTTTGTTCATTGGAAGTAATTTTACATTTAAATTGGCCATAAACACAAATCAATCTTTTGATAATTTTTACTAATCAAAAACCCGCTTTCTGATTTGGACAATAGAAATATTTTTTATAATTAATTAATACAGATTATATGTTTTGAATTTGCTAAAATAGAAATAATTTTTTATTTTTTTATATCAAAATTATATTTGGGTGAATTTTTGGTATTTTTCTAAAAACATTCAATTTTTGATCAATAGTGAAAACACTGCGTTATTATTTAAGGCCAAATTTTTATTTGAATAACTATTCATAATTTAAATTTATTTGAAAGTAAAAAATATATACATAATACATATATTAGTTCAATGTTATTCATTGATGTCATTTTATAATATGATTACATGTATAAAAGATTATTGAACTTTTTAACGACTTTTACCCACCTTCTAGGCACATTTTCAAATTTGCATAAAATATAATTTTACCGCTTCTGTGAATTGAATTTCAAAAATTAGAGAGTCACAGTTGATATCATTAAGTAAAATTTGATTCAATATGATGAAAATAATTTTTGCTGAATAGTAACTTTTGAATTTTATTTACCACTGTTAAAAGTAATTATGGTAAATAATGGTAAATATTATAATATAATTACCCCAAAAATGTCCTAATTATATTGGATAAGTGTATTTCAATAAAAAATAACCCTTTTGAATAAAATATGATCCTTTTTTGTGAATATGGAATAGATTAGGACATTTATTACTATTTTATTTAAATATGTGTTAAAAATGTAAAATTCAATTTTTAATAAACAAAACATTTTTAATATTGGGTTAAACATAAGATAAATTCAACTATAAATATAAATTGGAAATGTAAAATTATTTACTACATAATGGTATTTTATTTATAATTTTTAGACATTAAATAATTAAATATATTTATGAAACAATGATGATGAAGTAATTACCTTATTAATTATTGATTAAAATAATTGATATTATAAATATCAAAATAAATGTAAATTGAGACTTTTTAGGCATTCAACTAAATTTATTGTTTAATATGACATTTTGGGGTTGATTTATTTTATTTTTTTCGAAGTAATAATGTTTTTTGACTTTCACAAAAACCAGATACTAAATACTATCAAAACTGACATAAATTAGTTTTTAAAACGAATACTAAATTATTAAATGATATAATATTCCTAAAATTATAAGGATTGGAAAAAAAATTATATACTAATAAATATGTCATTAATGAACCACTTGAGGTTCTCTGGGAATTTTATAGTAAGTTTATTAACCACGTAATATTAAAATACTAGAAGACATGGTAAAAGTTAAACTATATAACTTAGAATTAAATCTAAAAGACATGGTTAATTTGGTGACCTAAACTTATCTAAAACATATTGGTTGATAATATGTCAACCCATATACGCATTCCCCTTGAAAAAAATCCATTTTGAGCCATTAGAAACTGATATTGATTTTATAACAAAATAATATTTCAAGGTTTTCCTACAGTGACCCTAACCTCTCATAAAAAACGGTTCTCCCCCTACCATCAAATTCATGCATCCAAAGCCATTTTGATCAGAAAAACCCTGATAAAATATCATCATAACTACCATAAATTCAACATATAGCCCTAAATTTGATCATAAAGCCAACCTATGGATCCCTTTTGATAAAATCAAAAGGAAGCACCTGAATAAGAGGTAATAATTTGATCACCTCTTTCAAAGTTTTTTTCTTATCCCACTTCCTATTTCATTGTTGTTTCCATAACAAAATAACATATCTAGTACCCTATACACACTATTATGTTAATATAAATATGGTAAAACCAAATTAATTATTCTATCCATCCTATGAATAACAAAGTCACCATACGTGCGTACGTACGGCTTACTGTCATCACGTCATGCTGTAGTTTGTTATTCAACACAAAATTATTTGGATGTGAATAATGAGGAGTATAATTGATGTAAATAATAAAAATATCATGTTAATTATTCTGTATATATTGATATACCATCCAAATTCTTACAATTTCACTATTAATAGAATGATATAGGAGCTGGTGCGTACGTACGGATTACCGTCTCCACGAACGAGATGAGATTCATTCCCCGTCGTAACCATTCAGGAATAATTTTCCTATTATGATTTAAAATAATGGTTAAGAACTTAATATCATTCTAGATATGAATAAAATACGTCCTATCTGTAACAAACATGACTTATGTATCAAGACATATAAAGTAAACCAAATCAGTTAACACCCAAAACAATGATGCTACAGAAACATTATTAACAAAGCAATATCAGAAGATCATATATGATATCGTATTTACTTATGCCATTATTTTATAATTTAAAAACAATGATTTAACAATTATATAGGATTTCAATGTACCCTCTACTAAGTAAAAGTACAACGTAATGGGTTTCCAACTCACTTCTTATTCCAACGAGATTCATGTTATATTGCCACTATTTTCATTTGTTTTGTGTATGTACTCCCCATGATTGTATTATTTGTGTAATATAATTTACTTTATGGGTAGTTAAATCTTAAATTTAGGATCCTTCATTCATATGTTGTATTCTTAATAAGTTACAAAATTGTTAAGGGAATTTATAATTTCAATTTCCACTTATAGGGTTTTACGCAAACTTCATTGATTATTTACCTCAAAGATTATGTGTCAAATCACTATTTATTTATTTATGTAGTAATTTCCACTCCCCATTCTATGGATAATCATTCGATACACATAATCAATCCATTGATAAATTCCCAACTCGTCAATATGAACTTGATAAGAGTAATCTTAACTCAGTTTCCATTCATGGAGTAAAACATCCAAGTCATTGGTGTTTTTATTACAAGAATATGTGTGAATGTCCTCTGATTGATTTACACAGAATATCCAATTACATCGAGTGTATTTATATTTTTCACATACAATTATGTCATTGATTTATCCTTAACCTAAGTTTAAAGTCTTTATTAGGGATTTCAAATCAATTTACATTCTGTTGAGACTTCATTGTTGTTATGCACCAATAAACATGTATATGGTGTACATAAGGTACTTTGACATAGTTTATCATGAATCCCTTTAATCTCATGATATTATAAACATTTTATTACATTATTTATTTTTATTCAAGCGTCTATCATTTTGTTAAGTTCTCTAACTAAAATATCATTTAAAATGTTTTAAAGATTTATTCTTCTAAATCATTATCATCAATGACCATGTTTTAAAAATATTGTTAATGATTTATTTATATGTACATGAATATTTTAAAATTAAACTTACATTTAAAAGATTCAAAGTGGAATGGAAAACTATGATTCAAAAATCTATTTTTAGCATCTTCGTGATGAATAGTGAGACATTTAAATGTTTTCAGGAAAAGGCAATATTTATATAAAAAAAATTGTTGATTATTTTCATTATGTCAATATCCTTCATTATTATTGATTGAGGTTGATTTATTATAATTAATTATTTTATATTTTATTAAATGAGTTATGTTTGACAATGGGTGTGCTATTTTTAAAACATCCACGGTTTGTGGTTATAATATTGAAATTTCATATACTTGTTTTAATGTGTATGTTTCGATTATGATTCAACCTTTTCAAATGAGGAATACATTGGAAATAGTAAGAGATAGGTGGAGCCTGCTATAGCTCTTCGATGCATCGGTAGGTCTAATGAGAGAAACAAGTGTCTCAGCACAAGGCCTGGACAAAATATTATTAGTAATCATGGCACAAGGCCTTGACTATGGGGTTATGATGTCCAACATTATGCATTCCATCATTATGAAATTACAAATTGATATTACATGTGATTATTCGACTAGTAGAATATACAAGTTAATAAGTAAATTGAATTATTTGATTTTTATTTTCCATATTATACTAATGTTTAAGTTTAAAATGCATCTGTTTTAGTCTTATATAGTTCCTAAAATTTATATTCTTATTTATGAAATTTTACGCAATATTCTTATCCTGATTGAGAATCTGAGCTCTTCCCTTTCTATGTTTTATTTTTCCCAGGATGCGAAGAAGTATATTAAGAATGAATTGTAGGGATAAGATATGGGAAATGAGTTTTTTCAAAGGAGACACAATGTTGTTGTTTTTCATTTCATAATGTATTGTAAAACTTATGTATGTATCTAGTACTTCCTAGGATTCTAAAATGATCTTCCTTTTGGGATTTGATCCCTTGTGATCAAGCCAATGTTATATAATAATGCACTTACTATGGGTAACTAGGGTCGAGAAGTAACACTAAACCACTAAAAGATCCTAAAAACCCCAAATCATAAACCACCAAAAAACCCTTAAAACATATAAAAACCCTAAAAATTATAAAAAACCCTAAAAATAGCTAGAATCCCTAAAAACCCCAAATCCTCTAAGACCCGCCAAAATGTATGAGAAAACCATAAAGGACCCAAAAACTGAAAAACCCTAAAAACCCATAAAATACACTAAAATATCTTTTAAAAACAACTAGACCCCCTAGAAGAACAAAAAAAACCCCAAAACCTAAAAAAAACTTGAGTCCCTAAAACCCTAAAACTCTAACAACCCTAAAATGAAAAAAAATACCCTAAGAAAACTAAACCCCTAAAATGCGTTAAAAGGTCCTAAAAACATCAAAACCCCATAAAACCATAAAAACTCCAAAATCCCATAAAACGTGAAGAGAAATTAAAAATCCAAAAAACCCTGACTTACCTAATAACCCTAAAACAGTTCAACGCCACAAAAAAATTGGGGGGGGGGTCGGGAATAGCCTAATCCTTGCATATTCCTTTCCCTAATACCCATAAAACACTGAAACACTCTCAACAATAAAAACCATTAAAATAGCCTAAACAACTAAACACAAAAAAATACCAAAACACCCCAAAAACCATAGAAATATTAAAAACCCAAAAATAACCCAAATTTCGTTAAAACCCCTAAAAACCACAAAAAAAATAGCAAATCCTTAGAAATCTATAAAACACCTTAAAGACACTGAAAACATTAAGAAAACCCAAAAAATACTCATTTCCGTAAAAACCCCAAGAAAAACATTAAAACAATAAAATACACTAGATCCATAAAAAATCTAAAAAAAAGAAAACCCAATTAAAATCATAAAATCACCAGGAAACCCATTAATATCCCTAAAACCTTTAAATACCCTAGAATCCCAGAAACACAAAAAACCTCTAAAATCCTAAAATACAATGAAGGAACACTAAAAACCCTAAAAACAAAAAAAATACCCTTAAAACCATAAAAATCCATTAAAAACCCTAAAAGCCCCATGAAAAACCATTAAAACCCTAAAAACACTAAAATCCCTAAAAACTATTAAAAACTCAAAAAACAAATAAAACCCATAAAAACCATACCCCCCCAACCCACCCAAAGAAACCCTATATACCCCATAAAACCAATAAAACCCCCCAAAACCCCTAAGAAACCTTATAATACTGTAATACCCATAAAAACCCTTAATACTATAAACCCCCTAAAACCCCTAAAAAAATAAAATCCTAAAACCCTAAAATTATTAAAATCCCATTAGAAACCTGAATCCTCAAAAAAACCCTAAAAACCCATAACCATTTCCATACACCATAAAACCTAAACATTACACCCAAACCCAATAATATACACCCTAGGGCCAACACTCTAAACCCAAAACCCTAGACTCTACACCCTAATCTCTAAATCCTATTCACTAAACCCTAATAATGATACCATACAGCTTAAACCATAAACCGTACACAAAAAACCCCACACCCTAAATCATAAACCCTAAAACATACACCTAAAACCCAATACTGTACACTCTAACAAAAAACCTTATATCCTAAACCTTATACACTATACAGTAATCCCTGATCCCTACACACTAAATCCAATACCCTACACCATAAACCCAAAATTCGACACCCTAAACCCTAGAAACTACACCCAAAACCCAAAACCCAAAACCCTATACCTGACACCCTGAACCATATACCGTGCACCCAAAACCATATACCCTAAACCCTAAACCCATTACCCTACACAGTAAACCATTTATCATATAACCTAATATCTACACGATAATCCCTATACCCTAAACCCTAAACCTGAAATCTTACACTCAAAAACATATACCGTAAACCCTAAACCAAAATCCCTCTATCCTAAACCCTATAACCTACACCCTAATACATAATACCTACACTCTAAAACATATTCCCCACACCCTAAACCCTAAATATTTCACTCTAAACCCTATAAACTAAACACTAAACCCTAAATAAAGTACACTAAATATTATACAAAACACCCTAAACCCTATACCCAACACCCTAAGCTATATACCCTACACCCTAAAAAAGCCTTGCACACGAAACCCTATACCCTATACCCTAAACCCAATACACAACAAACTAAACAATATAAAAAACACCCTAAACCCTAATCTATAAACCGTAAACCCTACACCCAACACCATAAAACCTAAAACCTACACCCAAAACCCTATACACAAATCAGTAAACCCTACAACCTATACCTTATATGTTTTACCTTATATGACAAACCCTACACAATTAACCTGATACCCTGGACATTAAACCCAAAACACTAAACAGTTCATCTTAAACCCTATCCATATAACCTATACCCTAATAACTAAACCTTAAACCCCAAACCATACAACATAAGCCCTACACTGTACTCAAAAAAACCCTGAAACATACACCCTAATCCAAACAGCCTACACCCTAAAACTTATACCACACACCCCAAAACCCTATACCCAATATAAAAATACTAAACCCTACACCATAATCCCTAAAACCAACACCCTAACCCTAAAACACATACCCAATAACCAACACCCTAAAGACAATAACCCATAAAATAAATCATATACCCCACACCCTAATCCCAATACCCAATTCCCTAAACCCAATACCTGGAACCCTAAACCCTAAACCCTACATGCTAAACCAAATTCCATTCAACCTACACTATAAACCCTATAGCCTACACCATAAACTCTACACCATACACCATAAACCCTATACCCTTAACCCTAAACGATAAAACCTACACCATAGACCCCAAACCCTCTACCCTATACCATAAACCCAACACCCAATACCCAATACCCAAGAAAATAAACCCCAAACCCTAATCCCTGTAGCATACATCCTAAATTCTAAAATCAACACGCAAACCCTATAACTCACACCCTAAACCACAAACAGTATAACCTAAATCCTATACCATAGACCAAAAACAATAAACCCTACATTCAAAACCTTATACCATACCCCCAAAACCAAAAAACACCACACTATAAAACCTATACCCTACACTCTAAACCATATATCCTACACCCTAGACCTTTTACCCTACTTCCTAAACCATAAACATTAAAAACCCTAAAATAAACCTAAAACCCGTAAAAAACATAACGGACATAAATATACTGAAACCCATAAAGAAAAATAAAAACCATAAAATCCCAATAGAAGAAAAATAAAAAAACATAAAACCCAAAAAAAATAGAAATACCTAAAAAACCTCAAATCCGTAAAAATCCTTAAAACCCATAAAAACTCACACCCACCAAAACAAACCCTAAAAACACAAAAACCCACACAAAACACTAAAACCCTATAAACCCCCTACACCCTTATAAAATCCTAAAAACGCTGAATGTACCATAAATCCCTAAACGAACCCCAAGCACCGTAAAAGAATCATGAGAAACCCTAAAAACCAAAAACAACCATGAAAAATATGAAAACTGATTAATACCCAAAAACATTAAAAACCCCTAAAACCCCTAATAACCATAAAACCTAAAAAACCAAAATAAAAATAAAAAAACCCATCACAACCCTAATAACAGTCTAAAAATAATAAAAAACTAAAAAGACACTAAAAAATGATTATAACACCAAAACCCCAAAAAATAATAAAAAAAACTAAAACCCAAAAGGAATCATTGACACCCCCAAAATACTGTAAAACCAATCTAAACCCTATATGATCCAAAACCAAATAAAAATAAAAACCCCTAAATTACCATGAAAAGTCTAAAAAGGTATTTAAATAATCATAAAACCCCAAAAGACACAAAAAACCATTAAAATACCTATGAACCCTAAAGCCCATAAAATACCGAAAAAATATCCAACACCCCTAAAAACAGTAAAATCCCTAAATACCATAATGAAAAATTAAAATCCCAAAAACCCTAATACTCCTAAAAACCCCAATAAACATTGAAACCCGTAAATCCCCTAGAACACTAAAAACCATAAACACCCACAAACACCCAAAAAACTATAAAACCCTAAAATTCTTAAAAAATTCCTAAAAACTCTTGAAAACCCTTAAAAATCCATAAAACCAAAAAAAAATCATGAATACCCTAAACGCCCTAAAACCCCAAAAAAACATCAAAACTTCAAAAAACCTAAAACCGTAAAAATCAAAAAACCTAAAAACCCATAAAATTTATAAAAACTCTAAATACCCTTAAAAGATTGAAAAATCTCTAAAAGAACCTAAAATACCAACAACCCATATTGGAAAATGAATAACCTCAAAACCCTTAATGACATTAAGAACCCTAAAACCCCTAAAAACCCAAAAAGACCATAAATTTATACAAACCCCCAAATGAATGTATTGGAACCCTAGAAATCCAAAAATGAATTATAAAACCTAAAAAACCGCAAAAAACAATTATAGATTGTAAAATACCTAAAACCAAAAATAGACCATGAAATACAAAAATCCCATAAAATAGTCAAAAATAATAAAACATATAAAACCATTAAAAACTATAAACACCTTAAAAAATATTAGTAAACACTAAAAACCCTAAAATAAATATAAACCCATAAACCCCCAAAAAACTGTAAACATATCCTAGAATACAATTAAACTCTAAAACCCCCTAAAACAATAAAAATGCTAAGAACCATTAGAAATGCTCAAAAATCCCTCTAAACCCCTTAATACCCCTAAAACACCTAAAATTTCCTAAAAACCCAAAAAACATTAATAGTCACTAAAAGTACTAAAAATCCCAAAAATTGTCAAAACCCTAAAATCCTAAAAACCAATAAGAAACCCGAAAAATCCATTAACACACCAAAATACATAAACCTCCTTAAAACTACAAAAATTCATAAAAACAATATAATCCCACAAAAACAAAAAACCCTAAAGAATCATATACCAACCCTAATGAATCCAAAAAACCTTAAAACACCCAAAAAACCTTTATACCCCAAATAACCAAAAAACACTAAAAAAACGTAAAAACACTAGAAATATATAAAACACTAAAACCCATAATAACCCTTAAAGAACCTAGAATGATAATATCCCCCAAAGGCCCTAAAACCCCTAAGATCCTTATAAGTTGAAAAGTAACTTAAAACCCCCAAAAAATCCTAAAATACCCTAAAACCCATAAAAACCATAAAAATATGAGAAAACCCTAAAAGAATCATCGGAACCAAAAAACCCTAAACACCCTAAAATAACTTAAAATAACTAAATTAAATAAATTATAACTAAAACCCCAAAATGGAGCCTAAAACCCTTAAAAATTAAAACGACACTAAAATAACTTAGAAATCCTAAAGGTTCCTAAACCCTGAAATCCATGAAACCCAAAAGATCCCTAAAATTTCATAAAAACATTAAAGGATAAAATAACCCATCAAAACACCTCAACATCCTAAAATACCATAAAATACCCAAAACCCATAAACCATTAAATTCCATAAAACTATAAAAACTATAAAAACCCAAAAATTCCAAAAAAGCCTCCAAAATCCCTTAAATGGCTAAACACAGTTAAAGACTAAAAATCCCAAAAACCATAGAAATACTTACAAGCATTAAAACCCAATGAAGAATAAAAATCATAAATATCTTAAAAAATAAAAAAATAATAAAACACCCCAAAAAACATAAAACCTATAAAATTACAAAAAAATTATAATCCATAATTAACCCTAAAACCAAAGAAAACCCTAAAATCCAAAAAATCCCTAAAATGCCTAATGTAGGAATGATCATGCCTAATCCTGACATCTTCACCCCTATTCCTGCAATAATTGCCACCAAGGCTAAATTCACTGGAGTTCCTCACAATTAGGGGATTTGTGTTACTAATACCTTCTCCCCCTATTTGGGAAACTCTGGGCTGATCAATCAGATGACAGTCATGATGATGATGCAAGGTCTGATGTGGGTCATATGGCCTCTACTCATGAGGTACCAATAATTGAACAAGTCATCAAGAAAACTCCAAGAAGACCACCCAAGTAGGGAGGAAAGAGAAAAAGTGTTTTTTCTAAGAATACACAAGGTCTACCTCCTCAAAGAGTCAACACAAATCTCTATCAATGAAGCTAATTTTTCAGAATTATCATCAGATTGGGAATTCACCCACTGCAGTAGCCCTTCGACATTTTCACATTGCCAACAAACCTTCACTTGTGTCCATTGCTGAGCATCTTATTAGTTTTGATAACTAGAAGGGTTTCAACTGGGACTCGCATGGTTACTCATTTATAGCCAACAACAGAGTTACTGGTAACCATGAAACCTTATGGGGTTTTTCAACACAATGACATGAAACATGAGTCTTTTGATATTAGTTATCATGTAATTTTAGTTCACACCTGGCTGTAAGATATTTCTTTCTCTTTCTCTTTAATTTATTCCTCCAGCTCTTACATCAAAAGAAGAGAACATTGGGATGTTTTATCTGCTCTTAGTGAAAATATGGATTAAAACTAGGTCATCACTGGGAACTTAAATGTTATTCATCATTCAGATGAAACAATTAGACATCATTTCTCCTATACTGCTGCACATGATTTTTAGTGTTGTGTGGATCAAGGCAATCTCAATGATGTTCCTATTTCAGGTGCCAAATTCACCTGGGGAGGGTTCACTCTCAATGGGAGGCAATCCAGTAAAATTGATAGGTGCTTTATGCAAGTCAATGATACTAGTTCTCCATTGGACATATCAGGATTTACTCTTCCCAAATTCAACTTTGATCGTAATCCTATTATTGTCGCCATTTGGGAGGATAGAAGGAGACTCACCCCCTTACCTTTCAAGTTCAACAATTCCTAGATTTTAATTCCAGGTTGCAGGTAAGTAGTTCGTGATGGATGGAACTCCACCATTCATGGTAGTCCTCATTTTGTGGTTTCCTCAAAGATTTGGAAAATAAAAAGCCATCTAAATGTTTGGAGTAATCTCTCTTTATCAAGAATTGATGATGATATTGAAGATGTAGAGTATCGACTGGAGTGTTTCCAAGAGAAAAATTTCCAAGGGGATGTTCCTACTCGTGAGGAATAAGAGTTTCACAAAAAATGTTATGATCTTCTTGTTCTTAAAGAAAATCTGGGAAAAAAATCAATTCAATTCTCGATGGCTCAAAAATGGTGACAGAAACTCAAAGTTCTTTCATATTTTGCAATGGGAGAAAAGGGTTTGTAAATGTCATAATCATATCTGAATAAACAGAACAAGCTTGACTGAGGAGAAATAGCTCTCTGATGCTTTTTTAGATCATTTCAAATCACTTTATAATGATGATAATATCCTCCCTCCTGCCCCGATTGCCGAATGTATTGAGAAATTTGTGGGTGAATCACAGAACAATGATCTAACCTCTCCCCCTATTGAGGATGAAGTGAAATCTGTTATTTTTTTCACTCAATTCTGAAAGTTCCCCTGGACCAGATAGATTTACCAAAAAAATTCATTTTCTATTGGGATATCTTTCATACAAAAATTTCTAATGCTGTCATGGAATTGTTTCTCTCGGGATCAATCCCTTTTGGAGAAAACCCCAATTTTATTTCTATTCTTCCCAAAAAGGAAGATGCAATTGATATTGTTCACTTTCGACTGATTTCCATTGGAAACACCATCCCATATATTATTAGCAAAATCATTGCCATTAGGTTGGGGAAGATTGTTGGTAACATGATCAAACCCAATCAATTTGGCTTTTTTCTTAGGTGAATCAATAAAAACTACCTATATATGGAATATGAAGGAATGAATATCATGAGGAAGGATTCCAATCATGGGACTTTAGATTTAAAATTAGACATATCCAAAGCCTTTGATATAATTAAGTGGAACATTATTTTCAAGGTTCTGAGCATGTATGGGTTTTCAAGAAAGTTTATCTCTTTGATTTCTACCATTTTGGAGAGTGCCAGAATCTCTGTTCTTGTTAATGGGGCACCAAAAGGCTTCATTCGATGTTCACGAGGGGTCCGACAGGGAGATCCCCTTTATGGAATTCTCATTCCACTTGCAGAAGATTATCTATGTCACTTTATTGCACATGCAATGATGGTTGGCTTCTATTGTTCAATCAGAGCTTGGAAGGACTCTTTTGTACCCTCTCACCTTTTTTAGTCTGACGATATTCTTAACTTTGTGTAGGATAATATGCGAACTATATCTTATATCCAGGAAATCTTTACTCATTATGAAGATGTTGCTGGATAGGCCATCAGTTGGTGTAAATCATCCATTGTCTTTGAGAATGGGGGCTCCGTTGTGAGGAAAAATAGACTCATCAGTTGACTTGGTGTCAAAAAGGTATCTTTTCCATTCAACTAACTTGGGTTCCCCCTATTTTGGGGAAAGTTAAAGCGCTGCCACTTGGAAATAATCTCTATTAACATCACACAACAGCTGGCTAAATGGAAGGGAAAGTCCCTACCTCAAGCAGGCAGAGTATGCCTTATCAATTTTGTCATCACCTCAATGTTTGTTAACGTATTCTCTATATATAGATGGCCAGTATGTCTGATCAAATCCCTTCAAGCCAAAATCTGGAACATTTCATGGAAATGAGGCATTAATGGAAAGAAATTGGTAATTGTTGCATGGAATGATTGCATTAAACCCATTGAAATGGGTGGTCTTTGAATTAAGTACCTCAGAGATTTTAATGAGGCCTTTCTTTCCAAATTCACCTGGAACCTCTTCATACACAAGGAAGGGGAGCTAGACATTCTTAATGAAAGATTTACTACTCGCTTGTTCATTGGATACACTAGATACATGCTCTCCTATATCTGGGCCACAATTAAATCCCCATACAACGACATTTTATCCCAATAAATTTGGGCTGTTTCAAAGCTCTCCAATGTGAACAGTTCGTTCACTCTATGGCAGTACTGTCATCTATATGAAATCATGGAGGTACCTCAAGGTCTACAACACATTTCTATCAATGATCTCAATACAGGGCTGATGAAGTTGGATGGACTTTTACCAGCACTCATCATTTCCCAGTTTCATCGCTACAACTACATTGATTCTGATACTATCATCTGGAAATGGAATCTGATTGGCCAAATCACTGTAAGGGAGTAGTACACTCACAAATTCCTACAAGGCCTGGACCCCCCCTCATGGCTTCAGAAATATAAGTGTAAATTTATTCCCCCTTGACACTTCTTTCTCCTTTGGAAGATTTGGAGAAACTGGCTGCCTATGCATGCTCAGTTGCAAAAAGCTGGATGGCATATTGTATCGGCCTGCAGCCTCTATTTACAGGATGCTGAAAGTGTACATCACCTTTTTGGTGAATTAAATCTTGCACATAGATTTTGGAACCACATACAGGATTTTTTTGGTCCCCTTTTTCCCTCTAGAACCTTTTCCCAAAAGATGATTTTTATTATAGAATTCAGTTGCAGTGAGTAGCTCCATAATCATTTTCTTGCTGCATCTGCAGCAATTGTTTCCTTCCTATCAGATGCGAGGAATTATTCTATTTTTCAGAATAGTTCATGCTCCATACATGTGGGTATTATTTCCATGCACAGTGTTGTTCAAAATGATGGGAGTATCCAATCATGCACTATGAACAACTTTTTCAATTACCTTCTCACACTCCACACTCCTGGTGTCTCTGGCTGGTGTAAATAACCAATGTTGATGAAGTTCATTTGATGGATTCCACCAATACCATCTTTGATCAAAGTTAATATCAATGGTGCGACACCAGGTTCACCGAGTCCTTCAGGATGTGGTGGGGTTTTATATACCTATCAAGGTTTTTTCAAGGGAATTTTCTACCATTTCATTGGGAATGGATGCATCTTTGAGGTAGATCTTTGGGCTATTATCAAGGATGTACATTTTTCAAATCAATTCGGGTGGATGCATCTTTGGATTGAATTTGACATGATGCTTGCAGTGGAGGCTCTTCTTCAAAACTCAAGAAAGGTTCCATGGTGGCTCCTACCCCAATGGATTGAATGCCTTAGCTTATCCAAGAACCTAAGTTTCAAGATCACTCTTGCATACAAGGAAGTTAATATGGTGGATGATGTTCTTTCCAATATGGCTATTGAAGAATGTTTCTCATGGTGGTCTTTTATTGCTCCTTCTTTTTGGGCTTCTCAAGTAGACTCTGAAATGAAGGGTACTACCCACACATGATTGTACAAGTCTCCCCTATAATGCCTTGTACTTTTCTTTATTTATAAATTAACACACCAGGCTCCCCACTTGGTCCGTGCTTTATTTCCCCTATACCATACACCTTAAAAAAATCCCAACACCCAAAACCCTATAAAATACTATATAAGCCCTAAAACCTACACCATAAACACAACATCATATACCGTAAACTTCAAACACTTACTCAAAACCCAACACCTTAAACACTAAAACCTACACCCTCAAACCTAAACCTTAAACACTAAACCCTAAAACCTAAAATCCATAAAAACACATTGAAACTCCAAAAAACCCTATAATACCTTAAACCCATAAAACTATAAAAAACCCACCTATAAACATAAATTCCCAAAAAACCCAAAAGAACCCATTAAAGACCCTAATACCCCTAAAACAAAAAATATGCTACCTCCTGTAAAATCCCAATTACAAACATTAAACCTTGAACACCCCTAAAACCCTGAGAAACCCTAAATACCTAAAATCCAAAAAACAACTAAAAATCATGAAAAAAACTAAACACCTCAAAAAATAAAAAACCCAAAAACCCAAAAATATATATAAAATAACTTAAATCCCGTAAAAAATTTAAAAAGAACATAAATAACGTAAAAACACAAAAAAGCCCCTACACCCCAAGTAATACCTAAAAGAACCAAAAACCTAAAAACCCTAAAAACACAGAAATACCCTATAATCCTAGAAAAACCTAAAATCTCTAAAACCCCTAAACCCACAAGAAACCCTAAAAACCCTAAATCCCTAAACACCCCAACAAAACCTAAAACCCCAATAAAGGAAAAAACCTAAATAAACCATTGAATCCCTAATAGACCCTAAAACCCTGGAAGATATTAAAACACCATAAAAACAAATAACCCTTTAAACCCCCTTAAAGTACTAAAACCATATGAAAGCATGAAAACCCTTAAAAACACTAAAAATCCTAAAAACTATTAAAACATTAAGAAACCCTAAAAATAGAAAAAAAAACACTAAAACCCCAAACCCCACAAAAAACCAAAAAAATACTTAAAGTGCTATAAAATTCAATAAAAATACTAAAAATCCTAAAATACACTAAAAACCCTAACCCCCCCAAATAATCAAAACACACTATAAAAGCCTAAAAAACCCCCAAACCCCTAAAAATTATTAATAACATGAAAACCCCCTAAAAACCCTAAAAACAAAAAATAAATATAAAATCCTAAAATCTCTATAAACACCAATAAACCCAAAACCCATAAGAAAACAAACCACCATTAAAACCTCTAAAAACCCCAAAACCCCCAAAATACCAAAAATACCCAAGAGAATCCAAAAACACATATATATCCTTAATAATCAATAAAAACTCTAAAATTAATAAAATACCAAAAAACCATAAAATCCCTAAAAAAATAAATTCCCTAAAACCCTAGAAAATCCTAAAAATAATAGATATCCCTAAAAAATATAAAAATACCTAAAATAAATATTATATATGAAAATATCTTAAAAAATTGAAAAAATTCTTAAATTCCCTAAAACCTATTAAAATCCCGAACTAACCATAAACCCCCACAAGACGCTAAAATCCCTAAAAACACTAAATGACCTTAAAACTATAAATAGACCCTTGAAACCACTAAAAACAAAATTAATAGAAAAAAACTAAAAAATCCCCTAAAATTCATTCAAATCATATAAAAACCTAAATACACAAAAAGAGAATAAATATCCAAAAAAATAAAAAATAAAGACACACAATAGAATACCTAAAAAACATAATATCCCAAAAATACAAAAAAAAAATTAAACCCCTATAAACCCCTAAAACCGAAAAATCATTGGAATCCTCGAAAACCCAGAAAAGTCCACAAACACTTAAAAATTTAAAAATATGAAAAAACCCTTAAATCCCCCAAAAACGGTAAAACCCTACGAAACGTAAAAACCACAAAAACCCTACCCCCCACCCCCAAATTACCTTAAAACCCTAAATAAATGTAAAAAATCCAACAAAAAATTGAAACCCCAGAAACAAAAAACAAAATAACCTAATCAATAAAACATATTTGTTGAACCATTTACCTTGAAACATAAAACCAAAAATCAACACCTAAAACCCTTTATCTTAAAACATAAAACCAAAACCCTAAACCCTAAACCCTATATTATACACCATAAACCTAAAACAATTAACCCTACACACAATACCCTATAAACTAAACCTTAAAACATAAACCCAAACCATTAAACCCAAAACCATAAACCTAAACCCATAAAACCTATAACATTAACAATAAAAGACCCAAAAAACATTAATAAAAAGAGAACCTAAAAATTAAAAAATACTAAACAACACTTATGACCTCCAAATACCCAAAAAATAACCTAAAAACCTTTTAAAACTCTAAAAGATCTCAAAAACCCTAAAACCCTTAATGAAAATAAAACAACTAAAGAGGCCCTAAAATCCCTAAAATCAGTAAAAATGTAAATATCACCAAAATTACATGAAACCCTAAAAAGTCTACAAAACCATAAAAACATTAAAACCTAAAAAATCCTAAAACCGCTATAATCCCTAAACACTATAAAACCATAAAAACCATAAAAAATATTTAAACCACTAAAAAATCTTGAACCCTTAAAAACCCATAAAAACCATAAATAATACATATAAATAAAAACCCATAAAACTTCTAAAAACACCTAAAATGCATAAAAGACTCTAAAAAACCTAAAGAAACCCCACACCCATAAAAACCCTAAAAATACCCTAAACCCAAAAAACACAAAAAAGAACCTAAAAATCCAGAATCCTTAAAACACCAATAAAACCCTAAAACCATACTAAAACCCTAGGAAAATCATAAACGTCCATAAACACCTAAAAATTCACAAAAGAACCCTAAAAACACTAAAATATTAAAAAACTCAAAACCTTTTAAATGCTTAAAAGGTCCAAAATAACCCAAAATAACATCAAACCCCATAAAATTAAATTAAAATACTAAAACCCACGTAAACCCCTAAATTACCTAATAACAACACAAAACCCTAGAAAACCATAAAAACACTAAAAACATTAAAACTCTAAAACCCCCCAAAACCTATAAAGTCCCTAAAAACCATTGAAACCCATAAAACCTTAAAAATCAAAACTAACTAAAGAAACCATAAAACCAAAAAATGACCCAAAAAGAACATAAAAACACTCAAGATCCTAAAATAGCATAAAAAACTAAATGTCCTAAAAACAAATTAAACAAGCATAAAAACTAAAAATACTATAAAATAGGTAAACCCCTTAAATCGCCGAGAAGAAAAAGATGCGCGGAGTAAGATGGAGGACTCTGAGCTCTCGAGATGGGTTATCCCCTCCTCATCATGGAGGTTGACGATGGGGTAGCCTATGGCTTCATCAACGTCGCCCAACCAAGCTCCCTAGCTAGGGGAGGCGGTGGTTGGGCCTTCCCCAAACCTCCCATCTCCTTATTCTTCTGATACAGCACAATTTCCTCGCTTTCCAGAGATTCAAGTCTACCCTAAAGTCCCACTCTGCGAGAATGGTGTGTCTTCATTCCAGATCTCATCCCGGGAGTTCTCAATGGCCTCTGCCCTTCTGGATCTCACACTGGTGGCCCGATTTGGAAGGTTACAACCCTCTGTGGATGATTTAAACAGGTTTCTTACTTCTCCATGGAATCTCTATGAACAAGTGGTTATAGGATTGTTAGATGATCAAAACATCCAGATTAGGTTTAGGACTTTAGAGGATCTTGTCTCTGTCTAGGCTTTTTCTCTTTGATATACTAATGGACTTTAGTTTCATTTATTCCACTCTAATTTTAACATTCATATGAACCATGATCCCCCTAGAGTGTCTTTTTGGATTACCCTTCCTTGTCTCACCCTGCCCTTCTGAAACCCAGCCATCATCCAAATAATTGGTAACCTAATTGTTAGATTCTTATGTATGGATGCTCAGACAGGTGTTTCCTTCCACCCGGTTGCGCCGAGGATTTGTGTTGAGGTCGATGTGTCCAAAGCTACGATCAATTCTGTCTGTGTTGAGATTGAAGGTGAGATCAGGTGGCACCAGGTCGTATTCTTTGAATCCAGGGTTCCTTTATTCTCATCCTGCCATAGGTTGGTCCACTATACCTCTTCTTATAGGTGTGTTTCCTCTGTCAAGCCTGCTCCTCAGTAGAAAATTGCTCCACCTTATGGTTTTCTAACAGTTGTTCCTCCCTGGGGGGAACATGGAATGCACAATGAGGGTCTCCCTATTGGAATGGCTAAATCATATGTGGATGAAAATCATGAGGTAATCGTGGTCAGGGATGTTCTGATGCGGGTTTATCGGCAGCCCCTTTCTAACCCGAGGGTCTGTGTGGTCTTTTATAGGATGAAATGTGATCTTGGAATTGTGGACAACATGAGCATGGTGAAACCTGTGGAAGGATCCAAGAGTCTGAGGATGGTGGAGTCACGGATGATGGAGCTGCCTAGGCCTTCTCCCGTTCCTGGAGGTCTGTAGGTGGCCAGAGTTTCTGATAAACCATTAATAGTGCATGAGGGAGATGATGGTGTCCCCTTGTAAAATCATTTTTATGGATTGGTTTTGGAGGAGTTGACTTAGCAGAATCACCCTGTGAAAGCAATGTTGGCTAGTGACTTTGATGAACAAGATAGGCAGAAAGTAGAAACACAAGGGGGTCATCAGGGAGGACGACGCTGAGGGTCTGGCCAGTTGTTGGTCTACTATACTGGAGTTGAATACGCATGAGGCTGTGTTTGAGGGGTTGTTAGTGATGCTTCCTTCCAAGTGACTACGCAGGGGGAGGTGGAGGTGGAGGTGCCAGTGAATCAGTTGCAGGAGGTGGTTGGGAAGGGGTGCGGGCATGAGGAGGGCGTAGGGATGGGGGATGAGCATGGGCAAGGGTATGCTGCTACACAAAGGGAGGGGTTGGATCCAATTATGGAGTTTCATGAGGACTCCTCAGCTGATGGGGGTGTCTTCACTTGGTCTTTGATGAATGATCTTGACTCCCATAAACCAGTTCTGATCGTAGTGGATGCATCCTAGGCGCTCATCCCCTTTGGGTCACATCATACTAAATTTGTTGAAGATGGGATGATTAGAGACAATGATGAAGAGAACTCAAAATGTTTGGTTTTGAAAGACATGGCTTTAGAGGACCCTAATGTGATGAAAGTACCTGTGTAGATTTCTCTATTGGAGGAGGGAATGAAACCCTGATGGTCGATGTTTTAGGAGAGTGGCTCTGATGATGATTCTAGGATGAAATCCAAAATGGCCCAGATTATGTAAGACAAGTCCCTACTAGGATATTTTTCCTCTTTTGGGAAAGAAAACATTTTAGGGGGCCTATCCAGGGAGAAGTTTCCACCTCCCACAACTTGTTTACCCAACTAGGAGGACACTGTTATCCCTATCCAGGAAAAGCATGGTGATTTTGACGCTGTAGTCCTGAAAGGGAGGAGGCCCAGGAAGGACTACTCTTCCTTTCCGAGAATGGTATCTACGAGGGATTCCATAAAAGCTTCGATGAACTCCTTTGGAAAGGTGGGGAGGCCTGCTAAGAAGAACCTGAATGTGGAGAAGGTGAAGCTAATGGAATATTACACCAACTACATGCAGCAATATGACTCTTCTGAATGGGAGTCAGTATACACTAATGCGGCCTCCAGTTATGGTGCTGAGGGAGACCCCCTGGTGAGGACTATGATACTGATGGTGGGGAAGCCTGGTAGACCATGTACTGGTGTTTTTCCTTTTCTTTTCTGCTCTATTCTCTCCTTTGGACGAGTTCTTACTCTTTGATTTCCTTTTGAGGTTTGTTTTTGAGTATGGATCGATTGACCCCACCCCGCCTCTGTCTTTTGCGTCTTTTTTCTTATTAATAAATTTAAGGGGAGTTGGGAATAGCCTGGCCTCACACCTCTTCTGCCCTTAAATCCCATAAAACCCTAAAAACCACTAAAACCCATAAATATAACTAAAAACCTTCAAAAACACAAAAAACCATTAAAAATAACAAAAAATATCTAAAACCCCCCAAAATTATTGAAATATTATAAAAATATTAAAAGCACCCTAAAATCATTAAAACCCATTAAAAACCCCTCAAACACGTTAAAATACATGAAAATACACTCACACAATTAACCCCCAAAAAACCAGAAAAGATAGTGAAAAACCAAAATACACTAAAAGATCCTAAAACCCCTGATAGACACTAAAAAATGTTAAAGTCCCTAAAACTCTGAAAATCCTTTCATAACCATAAAAAACCCGTGAAAAAACCCATTAAAACCTAAAAGACCCTAAAAACCTCTAAAACCCCTAATGTACCATAAAAACACCAAATAAAACTAAAATACTATAAAAAATTAAAAACACCCTTAATGAGCTGAAAATACACTGAAAAATGTCATAGTATATAAAAACCCTAAAAATAATAAAGGCTGCAAAGAACCATAAAAACCCTAAAAGGACCTAAAATACAAAATAATTCCCAAAGGACCCAAACACCCTTATGAACTATAAAAGTCAATAAAACTTTATAAAACATTAAACTTGATAAAACCCATAAAAAATCCCAAAAAACCAAAAAAACCATAAAACCCCCTGAAAATACTAAAATCCCTAATTCTCATTAAATCCCCAAAGCCCCTAAAAATCCTAAAAACCGGAGAAACTAAAAATCCTAAAACCATAGAAACACTAAAAACGAATCAACACCTAAAACCCAAAAAAACCCTGAAACCCTAAAAAATTAAAAACCCTACAACTCATGAATACTATAAATACTCAAAAAATGCTAAAACCCCCTAAAATTGTAAGAGACACTAAATCCCAAAATAACCTCTAAACCCCCAAAATACCCCAAAACCTTAAAAATCCAAAAATCTCCACACCCCCTTAAAATCCAAATGATTGTAAGATACCCTAAGACCATTAAAAACCATAAAATCCCTAGAAACCAAAAAACTCGTTAAAACCCTAAAAAACCTACCAATTTCTAAAGCACCAAAAAAACCTAAGAACCATAAAAAAAAATAAAACCATAAAAACCCTAAAATTGTTTAAACCCCCTAAAAACCTATTAACTCATAAAACGCCTAAGACCCTATACCCAACACCCTATACCATAAACCCTATTCCCCACACCCAAAATCCAATACCCTACACCCCGAAATTGAAAAGCTACACATGAAACCCAATACCCAATACATTAAACCTAAAACCTAACACCCTATATCATATACCCTAAACCGGAAACCCTAAACCTGAAACCCTAAAACCTACACCCTAAACCCTATAACTTACAAACTAAACCTTAAACCATACACAATAAACCTTATAATATATATGTTAACCACTGAACCATACACGCTACACACTAAACACTTCACCCTAAACACTGAAATAACCAATGATTACTGAATTATTTTAAAAGAACCAAAAGACCCTTAAAGAGACCCTAAAACCTAGAAAAACCCCTAAAAACCAAAAATTACCTAAACCCCAAAAAACCCTAAAAGTATAAAAAACTATAAAGCACCTAAATGATCCCCATAATCTAAAAATCATAAAAGACTGTTAAAACCCATAAATAACCTAAAACTCCCTAAACCCCTATAAAAACCCTAAACCCCCTAAAACCCTAAAACCCCTACAATAACTAAAAACACTATAAAACATTGAAAACATAAAACCCTAAAAATCACCAATATCACTAAAAACCCTACCCCCACCCCCCAAAAAATATAAATCCCAAAAACCGACAAAACTATTAAAAATTAAAAAATACCTGAAAACCCCAAAATTTATAAAAAAACCCCATAAAACGCCAAAATGATCATAAAATGACTATGACACCTCTATGGATCCTTGAAACCCCTAAAACCAAAAAATCCGTAAAAATCCCTAAAAATCATTAAAACACTAACAATCCTTAAAACCGAAAATGACATTAAAACACCCCAAAAATACCCTAATAACATCTAAAAACCTAATTACCGATTAAATACAAAAAACCCTAAAAATCTTGAAACCCTAAAAGTACAGAAAAATACTAAAAACCATTAAAATCTAAATACCATAAAAACCCTAGAAACCATAAAACCCTAAAAAATATTAAATCCTTACAAAATGATACAAAACACAAAAGAACCCTAAGAACCCAAAAAATCAAAAAATATTAAAGGACACTAAATTTCCTTAAAACCCTAAAAGAATAAAATAGATCATAAAAATATTTAAAAAATCAAATACACTGAAAAATGATAAATTATTCCAAAAAACCCAAAAGAACCCTAAATAACCTTAAAATCCATGAAAATAAAAAACACCTAAAACAACTAAAAATCATAAAACCCTTTGAAAACCCTAAAAGGTTTTAAAAATCCTTAAACCTCTAAAAACCCAAAAATCCTCAAAAATCTAAAAAACTATAAAACCAAAAAACAATCCTAAAAACCCTAAAAATTTTAGAAACCCATTAAACCCTAAAACACTATACCATACACCCAAAATTGTATACCATAAACCCAAAACCCAAAAATCCTAGACCGTGAACCATGAACTCTACTCCCAAAACCTTAAACCCTACAGCCTAAACCCAAAACCCTATACCCTACACCCTAAACAAAAATATCCAACACCTTAAAAACTGTTACCTAACCCTAAAACATAAACCCTACTCCTTGAACACTAAACCTGACACTATAAACGTTTAACCATGTACCCTAAATCAAAAACCTTACACCTTAAACAGCAAATCCTACAAAAAAGAAATGAAACTATAAAACATAAACCCTAAAAGACATAAAAAACCATAAAAACACTAAAATAAACCAAAACCCCTTAATGACCCAAAAACCATTAAACCCATACAAACCCTCTAATAAACTAAAACCCCAAAACCCATAAAAGAATCTAAAAATAAGAAAAACACCAATGGGACCTTAAAAACAATAAAAATTTAAAATATCCAAAAAATAAATAAAAACAAAAAAAAAATATTCTAAAAATCCTAAAAACTCTAAAAACTCTAAAAACCTAAAACCATAAAAATCTAAAAACCCTAAAAATACATTAAACCCCATAAAATATACTGAAAACTCTAAAACCCTAAAACCCATTTAAATATAAAAACACCTAAATAAACCATTAAAACCCTAAAAATCCAGAGACACCAAAAACCACAAAAACACCTAAAATACACTAAATCCCTTCAGAATACTAAATGGCCCAAATCACCAAATAAATCAAAAAACCCCTAAAAGATCATAAAAAACTAAAAATACCCTAAAATATCAATAAAACATTAAAACATCCTAAATAAAAAAAATACAATATAAATCCTTGAAATAATAAATACAAAAATAAATACTCAGTAACCCCTAAAACCCTAAAAACCCTAAGACACCAAAAAACCATAAAATCCCTAAATTTCCATAAAACACTAGAAAACATAAAAATACTTGAAAACATTGAAACCTTAACAAAATTAAAAATACCCAAAAAACCATTGAATCCCCTAAAAACACTTAAATATTTTTAAAACCCTCCAAACCACATGGAAATACTAAAAACCATAAAAATCAGAAAAGAAACAAAAATTGATAAAATACCGAAATGAATAATGAATGACCATAGAAGACAGTAAAATAACATAAAATCACTAAACAACCCTAAAACCCAAAAAACCGAAAAAAAACATAAAAACATAAAAAAAACCATAAAAATATCCCAAAACACCAAAAAAAAACAAAAAAAAAAACCAAAACCCAGAAAACCCCCAAAAAATGCTCAAAATAAAAAAACCCTAAATCAGTCTAAAATGCTAAAAAACCTAAAAATCCATCAAACCACATCATAATCCCTAAAAACAATATGAATCAATAAAAACCCAAAAATTCCCTCACACAGAAAAACCCCTTAAAACCCCTAAAAGGACTATAAAAGACTGTAACAACCATAATATACCTCAAAACACTAAAAACCCTAAATAGACACGTAAATACTTAAAAATACACTAAAACCCCTAAAAGAAAAAAACCCCAAAAGACCGTAAACCCCCCCTAAAAGTCACTAAAATTCCTTAATGGGCCAAAAGAATAAAAACCCCAAGTAATCCTAAGAATACCTAAGATCCCCAACACCCCATTAAACCCACTTAAATCTCTAGAAACAAAAAAATACCCTAAAACAACTAAAATACCAAAAAACACCAAAAATACAGTAAAACCATAATAATCCTAAAAACAAAAAAAATGCTAAAAGACACTCAAAACCTCTAGAAACCAAAAATCCCAAAAATCCCAAAAGCACCAATAACCCAAAAAAACTGTGAAAACCATTAAAAACCATAAAAGCAATAAAAACCCTAAAGTCCATAAATACCAGGAAAAAACATGAAAACACCTTTAACCCCAAACACTTGAAAACAATTTGAACACCCAAAAAACCCAAAAACCCCTAAATGTCCCTAAGAACTACCCAAAACAGGAAAAACCCTAAAACACCTTAATAGACCAAAAATGCATAAAGCACTAAAAAATACTAAAACCCCTTAAAATATAAAAAATATAAAAAACCATACCAATCTAAAAAACCATAAACGACCCTAAACCCTTAAAAATAATTAAACCCCCTAAAAATCCTAAAATCACAAAAAAATCACATAAACCCCTTAAGAACCTTAAAAACACTAAACCCTTAAAAGACACTAACAACCTTAAAAAACAAATAAAAACCCCTATAATCCATAAATAACCTAAAAACTAGAAAAAAGCCTAAAATGTCACAAAGGAACCCTAAAAACCATAGACCCTTAAATACCCTAAAAATAACAAAAAACCCATAAATCACTAGAAAATTTTAAAAACCCATAAAATAATCCTTAAAACACTAAAAATCAAAAAACCCTAAACCCTCCAAAAACTATAAAACCCATAAAACCCCTAACAAAACCCTTTAAACAACTAAAAGTTCAGGAAAATCCCAAAAATTCTAACTACCCATTAAACAACTTAAAATCCCCCCAAAACCACTAAATATCCAAAAAAATCCTTAAAAACATAAAATGACAAAAAAAATCAAAAAACCAAATAAAAATACCCCAAACCCTAAATATATTAATCCCCTTAAAAGACTAAAATCCCTAAAAACAGAAAAAATCTATAAAACCCTTAAACCCCAAAAAATACTAATTACAATAAATAACATAAAACCCCTAAAACCCCTTAAAAGACACTAAATATTCAAAATGAATCTAAAACCCATTAAAACCCAAAAAGTCCCTAAACGAACTAAAAATATAAAAAGAACCTAAAAACCCTATGAAAACCCTAGAAGACCCTATAAATCCTAAAACACCCTACGATCCTAAATGGATGAAAATCCTAAAATCATAAAACCTCTAAAAACCTAAAATCCATAAAATACCAAAACTCTAAATATCCAACAAACCATAAAACCCCTAAAAATTCTCAAAACCCCCGAAAAATCCATGAAAACCCCTAACATAACCTAAATACCAAAAAAAAACACATAAAACCCCTAAATATCCCAAAAAATCCCTAATATCCATAAAATCACAAAAAAACTAAAACCCAGAAAAACTATAAATCCCTAAATCCATAAAACCCATAAAAATACTAATTACTGTAAAAACAAAAAAAAACCTCTCAAACCCCGTAAAACCATTGAAAACCATAAAAACTCATAAAACACGTAGAAATCCTATAAACCCTAATCAGACGTTAGAACCCATAAAAATGAAACAAAAAATCTAAAACCAAATGGTTCCGTAAATTCAAAAGAAACCATAAAACCTTAAAAACCCTTAAATACACAAATTACAATAAAAATACCCTAAAACACCAAAAAATTATAAAGAACCCTAAAAAACCCTAAAACCCCACAAAAGAACCTAAAATCCTAAAAACTGTAATAGACCCTATAAACATAAAAACATCACAAGGACCCTAAAAACCTAAAATCCTCAAAATACCTATAAAATCATAAAATCCCTAAAAGACCCAAAAATTCATAAAAAACTATAAAAGTCACTTAATCCGAGAAAAACTCTAAGAGGCCAAAAAATTAACCTAAAACCGAAGGAGACACTAAAAAACTTGCATACCCCTAAAAGACCCTAAATGCCCAAATCCCCCAAAAAATCCCAAAACACACTAAAAATACTAAAAGACCCAATGAAAAATAAAAACCCCCTAAGAGACACTAAAACCCAGAAGAATATCAAAAAACCCTCAACGACGCTAAAAACCCTAAAATACCTAAAACCATAAAACCCCAAAAAACCCTAAAAACATTAAATGTCTCTAAAAACAGAAAACCCCCTTAAAATCCTAAATCCCTGAAAACTTAAAAAACCATAAAAAGCTTAAAAATCCTACATAAACCTAAAACCGTAAAACCATAAAAACCTTTAAGACCTAAAATCCATAAAATTAATTAAATCTACAATAACCCAAAAACCATAAAAACCAGTTAAACCCGCAGATCAACTAAAACCCATTACCCCCCCCCCCACCACCACAACTCCTTAACCCCCTGAAAACTCTAAAAACAGTAAGAACGAAAAAACCACTAAAAACTCTAAAAATTACATAAAAATATAAAAAAACATTAAAAATTTACAAAACCCTAAAAATCCTATAGACACTAAAAACCCTAAAACCACCTAAACCCCTAAAACCAAAAGCCCCTCTAAACCCTAAAAATCCCAAAAACCCCATTAATATCGTAAAATCCTTAAATCTCCTAAAACCCATAAAACCTAATAAACCCCTACAAACCCTAAAAACTATAAAAAAAACTCTAAAACACCATAAAACCGAGAAAACCCCTAAAATGACATAAATAACATTGTAAAACACTAAATGTCCCACAAAACCCTTAAACACACTAAAAACGTAAAATCCTAAAAAACCCCAAACAATGATAATACATAAAAGAACCTAAAACCCCAAATAAACCTTAAAAATCAAAAAAACATAAAACCCCAAAAAATACCTAAAATATGCAAAATAAAAAAACCAATATACCGTTAAAAACCTAAAAAACCAAAATAAATCCTAAAACCATATAAAACCCATAATAAAACCATAAAAACCCTGAAACCCCATAAAAATGATAAAACCAAGAAAATCCTTAGTTTCACACTAAAACCCATAAAAATGATAAACCCACCAAAAACCCTAAACACCCTTAAAACTCATAAACCCATAAAAACTAAAAAGCACTAAAAATCAATTAATACCACTTAATTCCAAAAATAACCCAAAAGAATGCTAAAACCCCAAAAATATCAAAAATAGAAAAATCACTAAACCATATACACTAAAGTCGAATCCCAATATCCAATACCCCATAGCCTAAACATTAAACCCAACACGCTAAACCAAAAACACTACTCCATAAACTCAAAACCCAAAACCCTACACCCTAAATTTGATAACTTGTACCCTAAACCCTATGATACATATCGTAAACCTCATAACCTACACCCAAAACGCTAAACCATAGACCTTAAAACCTATACCCTATACCATAAAAACTAAACCCAACACGCTAAACGAATACCTTACACCCTGAACTCCAAACCCTATAAATAAATACCATTACTCTACTACTTACACGCTAAACCCTATAACCTAATCCCTATACTATACACCATAACCAATAAATTGTACACCCTAAACCATATAACCTTCACCATACAACCTAAAACTTACTCCCAGAACCCTATAATGAACAAACTATTCACTATAACCCAGCAAAAATACCCTTTATTTTACACCCAAAACAAGATACCACACACCTTAGACCATATACCCTACAGACAAAACCTTGAACCCGACACCGTCAATCATATACCCTAATCCTTAAATCATAAAACCTGCAAACTAACCACTACACCAAACATCCTGAATCCTATAACCTATACCCTAAAAACAATACCCTACACCCAACAATCTATACCCTAAACCCTATACCCCACACCATAAACCCTAAATCATAAACCCTACACCCCAAAACCTAAACCTGACACCCAAAACCCTACACCATATTCCCTAAACAATAAAACCTACACCATAAACCATATATTGTACCCCATAACACAATACCCTACACCGTTAACCCTAAACCCTATACGCTAAACCTAAACCCAACACCATAAACCCTACAAACTAATCCTAAATACATATACCCTACACCATAAACCCTTTACCATGTAATTTAAACCCAATATCCTTAAACATAAACACTAAAACCTATATCCAAAAATCATATAACTTAAACCCTAATCCTGAAATCATACACCCTAAACCCTATATCATACACCATAAACCCTAAAACATACACCTTATACCCTACACTATAAACCCTAAACCCTACACCCTAAACCATATACAATGCACCCTAAACACTAAATCCAATACGAAAAACCCTATACCCTTCACCCTAAACCCTAAACCCTATACCCTATACCCTATATCAAAATCCCTACACCGTAAACCATATGCCCTTTGAGATAAATCCTAAACCCTACACTATAAACCCTATACCCCATACCCTAATACTTAATCCCAAAACCCAAAACATTAAACCCTACACATTAACCCTTAAAACCTACACCCAAAACAGTAATCCCTATACACTAAATCTTATAAGATCCTAAAAACCCTAAAAATAATAACATAAACTAAAACCCCTATAAAAACCTAAAAACCAAACCCCTTAAAACTATAAAATTACCAGACACCATAAAAAATCCATCAATGATCTGAAAAACCCCAAAAAACCCTAATAGATCCTAACAAATACTAAAGAACACATATACAAGCATAAAAACAAAAAATGAATAAAATAACACATAAATCACTAAAAACACCAAAAGACCATCAAATCACTAAAAACCCGAAAAAACCTCTAAAAACCCCTTAAAAATTAAAATCCTAAAAACCATAAAAACCTAAAAACACTAAGAAGTTTAAAACCCCTTTAAATCCATAAAAACTCAAAAAATGATGAATCCCTTAAAACACTACACCCACCCCACCCGAAAAAATATTTAAAACCCAAAATAAACTCTAACATCCATAAAACCCATAAAATCTATAAAAATCCCAAAACTACCAAAACACCTAAAACCCCAAAAAACCCACAGTACCACTAAAAACCATAACACACCATAAGAGCCCTAAAAACCCTAAAAACCCCAAAACATGCAAAAACATAAAAAACCCAGAAAAACCTATAAACCATTAAAACATGAAAAAAATGAAAAAACTGAAAAACATAAAACCCATTAAAACTAAAAAATCACTAAAAATCTCAAAGACCTCTTAAACTCATGAAACACACAAAATAACTAAAACATCTACCCTACATCCTAAACCCAAAACCTAAAACATAATACAAATGTCGTTCACCCCAAACCCTAAACCCTAAAACATACACATCAATCCCTATACCCAACAATCAAAACCCTAAGCCCTATTCCCTAAACCCTATACTCTACAAACTAAACCCTAAATCTTATTCCCAAAACCCTAAAACCTACACCTTAAACCTTAAACCCTTCAGTATAATCACAATACCTTACACATTATGCCCTTAACCCTACACATTAAAACCTAAAACCTATTCCCTAAACCTTAAAAATTGAAAAAAAAAATTAACGAACAAGTAAGACCCTAAAAAAACATCAAACCCTAAAATAAACTGAAACACCATAAAACAATAAATGATAATAAAACCCAAAAAACACTAAAGACAGAAAAAATCACTAAAGAGCCCCCAAAAGGCCTTGGAACCCCAAAAAACATAAGACCCTAAAACCTCTTAAAAACCCTAATGAATTGAAAAAGAACTTGAATCCTTTAACCCCCTAACTACCTAAAAAATTCTAAATACCCTAAAACCCATAAAACCATAAAAATTGAAAGCCCCAAAAAACACTAAAAAAATAAAAACATGCAAAAACATTAAAATCTCATAAAACTAGTAAAAACATAAAAATAGATTAAAACTGAAAAATACACATTATTAGCACATAAAATACCAAACCCCCCTAAATACCTTAAAAACCCTGAAAACCACCAACACCCTAAAAACCTTAAAATCCCAAAAAACTATAGAACCTAATAAAAAACATAAATACCCTATAAACCCCTGAAACACCTCAAACACTAAAAATATTTAAAAAAAATTAAAAACCCAAAACACCCAGATGACCCCAAATAAGAAAACCACCACCTCAAAACCATAAAAATTCTTCAAAACTGTAAACTCTATACCTACACCCTAAATACTAAATAATACACCCTTAAATGTATGCCATATGCCCTAAAACCTAAATGATAAAACTGAAACCCTATACCCTAAACCCCAAACCCAACACCCTACATCAATCCCACTATACGCTACACCATTATACCTAAACCATGCACCTTAAATCATATACCCTACACCTAAAACCCAAATCCCTGCGCCATAAAACCTAAACCCTAGACCCTAAACTCTATAGAATTTAACTAAACAAAAAACCATATGCCATGAACCCTAAGAACCCTGAAAAATGTTAATGTCCCAAAAAACAACATACATTTCTTAAAACACCTAAAAGAACTTCAAATCGACAATCCCTTTAAAATCTCAAAAATCCCTGAAAACACTAAAAACTAGTAAATTCGTAAAAATCCTAAAAAATATAAAACCTAAAAAACCGTTAAAACCCATAAAAAACATGTAAAATAGTAAACTTCCCAAAAACACCAAAAAACCTTAAAACATAAAAAACCACTACAAACCGAAAAAACCACCAATACTAGCAAAAACATAAAACCTATAAAACCCTTCCAAACTACTAAAAGATGGTAAAATCATTAAAACCCTAAAAATAATAAATAAACATAAAAACTAATAAAAATCATAAAATCCCTAAAATGCTATGAAAACCCCAACATATTTTAAAAAAACCTAATCCCAATTACATACACCCTACTCCCTAATTTATATACCCCCACAACCTAAATCCTAAACCCTAAACCCAACACCTAAAACCCTATACCATATAGTCTAAACTTAAAACCATACACCCTAAACTGTCTACCGTACACCAAAAACCCAATACCCAAAACATTAAACCCCTAACCCAACACCCTTAACATTAAAAACAATACATATTCCCTATACCATACATCTTAAACCCAAAACTCATCTCCCTAAACCATAAAACCTAAACCCTAAAACCTACAGACTGTAAAAATCATAAATAATACTTAAATAAACTAAAACCCTAACCCCCCCAAAAATACTATATGAACCCCTAAAACCCATAAAACACACTAAACCCCCCAAACCCCATAAAAGACCCTAAAAATATCTAAACCCTCAAAGAACACAAAACTCCCCTAAAGTACCTGTAAGAGACCATAAAAACCCTAAAAACATAAAAGACCCTATAAACCCCATAAAACCCCTAAAATCATTAAAATCAATTAAAAACCCTAAAACCCCTAAAAATAAATAAAATCCCTAAATATAGAAAACACTAAATAACTGTAATAACCCTAAAACCCCTTAAATACCATAATTACCCTAAAAACTCAAAAAACACTAAATATCCCTAAATCCATAAAAACAATATTTAGAAAAATGATTCAAAAAACCAAAAAACATAATAAACACAGTAAAACCATAAAATACCCTAAAACCACAAAAATAATCTATAAACTAATAAAACCCCTAAAACCCTAAAAATTACCTAAAACAAAAAAACATATACACTAAAAACTCAAAATCCTCATTCAAAACTAAAAAAGTTATACAAAAAACCAAAAAAAAATCCTTAAACCATAAAAACCTGAATGAACCTTAATACCGTAAAAATGAATAAAAATCCCTAAATAACCCTATACCATATACCCTATAACATAAACCCGAAACACTACACTATATTCCCTAATCCATAAACAATACAACCAAAAACCTATACCATACATCTTAATCCAAAAACCATATATCATAAACATTATAACCTACACCATAAAACCCAAATCATAAACCCTAAATACTATATAGTAAACCATAAATAATAAATCGTAAAACCAAAACCCAGCACTATAAAACCTAAACCCTATACCCTACACCGTAAACCCTGACACCAAACACTAAAATAACTTAATAAATTATAAAAAATAATAAATGAACCTAAAAACCCTAAAACCCTTAAAATCATATAAAAACCAGTTAAAACCCTAATCCAAAAAAACCCACTAAACCTTTGAAAGACCATAAAACCCATAGAAACGCCAAAAATAACATAAAACCCATAAAGAACCCCTATAATACATTAAGACCCTTAAAAATAAACGACTATAAAACCCCAAAAAATCATAAAAACCATAAAAACCATAATAACCCAACAAAATCGAAAAAAACCATTAAAACCCAATATGAATCTACAATCCCTAAAACCCCTAAACACTCTAAAAGGCCTAAAACCCCTTAAATCGAATAAAACCACAGAAAATTAAAACCCTATAAAAGTAAAAAAAATACCACCCTAAAAAGGAGAAACAATAAAAAAATACCACAAACACCGAAAACAAAACAAAATCTAAAAAACCCTAAAAACCCTAAAATCCCTAAAAACACTAAAATTCCAAAAACTCCCAAAACCCTATTAATAATTAAAAACACAGAAAAAAAATAAAAATTATAAAATTGACAAAAATAATAAAACCCAAATATACCATTGAAACATTAAAAATAATAAAAAACCCTAAAAACCGAAAAATACCATAAAATTACATAAAACCCATAAAAACAGAAAAATCCCTATAAACCCTGAATACTAAAAAAGAAGTAAAAAATCCTAAATATAAATCGTACACCAAATACCATAAAACTTAAACCCAACACCTTAAACCCTATACCCAACACCCTAAAACCAAAACCCTACAATAGTGTCCTATACCATATATTAAAAACAAAAAACTATACACCCTAAATCATAAACCGCACACCCTAAATCCTAAACTCTACACACTAAACGATACTCCCTGCACCCTAAACCCAATCCCGACAATTTAAACTCCTTACCATATATCCTAAACTAGAAACCATATACCATAAACCAGAATAGTCTACAAAACCCCATGAAAAACACAAAAAGAGTCAAATAAACAGTCAAAATCACTAGAAACCACAAAACCCTTAATAAACCGAAATTATCGCAATAACCTAAGGAACAACAAGATGAAACAAAAATCATTAAAAAAAGAACACCGTAAAATCCCCTTAAAATAAATAAAACCCCTAAAATCCTCTTAAACACCTTAAAGATCATAAATCCCCCAAAACCCTAAAACCCATTTTAAAACTCAGAAAACCTGAAAAACCTAGAAAACCTAAAAAAACATAAGAAACAAAAAACATAAAAACAATTAAAACCCTAAAAACTATAAAAACCCTTAAAACCCTTAAAAACCATAAATACTATTGAATACACCTAAAACCTAAAAAATCCCATACTGCTATAAAATTACTAACCCCCCACAAAAAAACCGAAAACCCTTTTGAAGTCCTAGAAGAACTAATGAAACCCTAAAAAATTTAAAAACATAAAAATATAAAAAAAACATAAACCACTATAACCCTTAAAAATCAAAAAAAAACTAGAACTTCAAAAAAATTAAAAACCCTTAAACCCTAATCACAAAACACAACACCCTAAACCTAAAACCCTACACCATAAACCCTAAACCCTAATCCCTACACCAAAAACCATATACCCAACACCCTAAAACCAAAAAATATAACCTACAATATAAACCCTAAACCCTATACCCTACACATTATACGCCACACCTTAATCCTTAAACCACAAAGCATAAACCCTTAACATTACACCTTAAGAACTAGACCATACAACCAAAATCCTAGACCCTATATACTAAACCGTAAAAGAACCAAAGACCTTAAAACAATAAAAGAACCTAAAAACTAGAAAACACACAAAAATAACCTAAATTACCATAAAAACCCCCTTAAACCCCAAAAATTCCCTAAAAACACCCAAATCCAAAAAACCCTAAAGAATTGTAGAAGTCCCTAAAAATCCTAATAAACAAAAAAGATCCTAAATTATCTTTTGAACCCCAATAAACTATAAAAAGAACTAAAAATTATAAAACCCCTAAAAACAATTTAATACCCTGAAAATCAAAAACAACCCTTAAACCAATAAAACCCCCTTAACAATACTAAAACCCATAATACACTAAAGAACCAAACAAACCCAAAAAACCCTAAGGAAACCTAAAACTCATGAATAATCCCTAAAACTCATAAAAACACTATAGCCTAATTATGTACTAAAATGACCCAAAAATCCCAAAAACCCCTTAAAACACTAAAAAACCTAAATCAATAAAAAGACCATAAAATCCCAATAAAACCCCAAAAAGACCCTAAAAACATATAAAATATCAAAAAAAAACTAAATACTCATAATCAACCCAAAAATACTAAGAAAAAACTTTAAAACACCTAATAAAACCTTGATGACTGCTCCACTCCTGTGATGGAACCTATGACTCTCTGTTGCTGGGTTGAAGATGTTGTTGATGTATGTGCATTGGCCTCCCCCCTCTTCGAGGGAGGGGGCTTTGCTACTTCATGATAAAGAAAATGTTGGTTGGAGTGGATACTCAATTGGGGGTGAATTGAGTTCTAATAAAAAATTATGTTAAAAACTTCTAGGATTAAAATCCCCCAAATTAAAATAGCCCAGTTAATTAAGGAAGTAGAGATATAAGTGATTTATTATTTAATATGTTTCTCAAAGGATGATTAATCCTCAGTTGAATCAGTGTGAGTACTGATTCAACATTTGAAACAAGTTTACTAAAAGAATCACATATACACGCTAACCAAAGCTAACTATCAGAGTGAATGTAAAAATAGATTTCTGTTGTTGAAAATATAAGCAGCGGATAAATGTAAAACATAGTACTAGATATTTGAACACAATAATTTAAAAAAGAGGTTCATTCTTATTCCATGACCTAATCCTCTCAACTTGGTGGTCACCTGCCACCAAGAAGTTATATTAAAAATGATACATAGCCTGTATCGGGCTTTACAACAGTTTTCACAAACATTCCAGGTTTGTAAACCTCCACCAAAGTTATACGTGGGAAAATAAACTACCAAGAAACACTAGGATTATTCCACATTTATGTGTGGGAACCAAATGTAAAAATAGTTTGGTATGGGAATTTTCAGTGTCCCTTAGTTCAAGCACAAGATTCAGTGTGTGTAAGATAGACAAACACACTTCTCAAAAATGTAACATACTAAATAATGTAGAGATAAAGATATTAGGAAGAAGTTTATAATGCCTTATGTGTTGGCATATCAGCTATGGACTCCTTGAAATGAAGTAAATGATGTTTTTGTCCTTGTCTGCAAGTTTCCACTAAAATAGAGTGTCACAACTTCTAGGTTCTAACTACCAGATATAGAGATGATCAGCTTCTTAGGTCAGAAGCACTTTTTAGCACACCACCACATCATTGAAAATGTTCTTCCAACATATCTTTGTGAATCTCTGGGATCTTTAGAGTGAGTCATTGAGTTCTCTTCTTCTTGCATGGTATATCAGGTAGAGTATGTGTCCCTTATATGTGTGTATCTCAATATCTTTATGTATGTCTACTTTTCTTCAGGTCTCTACACACATATATAACATTTTTCCAACTCATATTTCCCTTAAATAATTTAGCAGGGGCCGACAAGAGAAATGAGTCATCCATGTGTGGTCTTCCTTGTACATCGTACTATTTCCTGATATGCCTGAAAATATCATTAAAAAATTTTAGGTGCATTAAATTTTCCAGACATGACCGTTATAATTGTATTAATAAAATTGGTAAAGTAAAGAATAGGTTATCATTAGACTGGTAGCAGATGCATGTCACATGGTATACTTCAGCAGTAGGCTCTTAAATAGTGGGCTTTAGTCAGTAAGCTTGATCAGTGGTAGACTTCAATCAGTAAGCTTCTAACAGTAGATCTGTAACATCAGACTACTTCAACAGTGACCTTTTCCAGCGGTAGACTATCTCAACAGTTGACTTCCTTAGTGGCAGAGTTTCTCTATCAGCATACTTTTACTTAACGGTAGACTTGAACGACAGTGGACTTCATCAATCTATAAGAGTTGTCTAGCGGTAGCCTTCTACTAACGGTAGACATGTCTAGCGGTAGACATAAACTGTGAATCTCTTAATAGAAGACCTGAGAAAGAGTCTGATAGTGGACTTCTAAAAGAATCATTTTCCCCGCATTGAACTATAACGTTGAATCTTTGTCTGTAAGCTTTGATAAGCATATCAACAGTAGACTTGTAATAGTGAACCTGTACTTGTAGCTTCCAACAGTGATTGTAGATCTTCAATAGTGACCTTTTAGCAATAGATACCTAGATTAAAATTTAGCTATAATGGTGACCTTGAATGGAAGTCTCTTACAAGCAGTCTTTAACAGTGAACTTATACTTAGAGAAATTTAAACTTTAAGCTCAGGTAATAATGCAATGAGACTAAAAAATATATATTGTTCAGGATAAATAATATAAATACAGATTAATAAGTATTAGAAAATGAATTAATATATCATCATCAGTATTAAAACATGATTTGGGATTATCAAAACAGTTGAGTCCAACAATCTCCCCCTTTTAGATAATAAAAAATTATGCCAGTATGTATTAATTATAGGTATCACATATAAGCATATAATACAGTTATTAAACATAGATCAAAAGGGAACCCTAGTTTAGTTTTGGTTTCTCAAGTAACCTAGATTAATAAGAGTTTAAAATCAGAGGATATTGGTATATGGTATCAGAGAGAAAAGTAGAAAAGGTCCATTAGAGAGTAATGAAATCATAAGATCATATTAGTATTAGCACAACATTTCTCCCCCTTTGTGATTAACAAAAAGAAATACAAATAGAGATAACGGAGAAATATTGTATTAATGGAATGAAATTACATGACCCAAACAAAATACACAGCCCCTATCAAATGACACAAACAAACTCAATCCACATCAACCTCAGGAAAGTGTTCTTTCCCATTGGATGAAGAAGATGGAGGAGGAGGTTGTGGATCAGTAGGTTTGGGAATTTTTGTAGGAATGACTGGAGGGGTAGCAACAGAAGCTCCTATTTGTCTGTAGTGAGTAGCTCTCTAAGGTATCAGTGGAGTAAGTCTCCTGATGTCCTCAATAGGAGACATCATGGAAGAACCACTGGGTTGGGAAGCAGGTAAGGGAGGAGGTTTTATGAAAGGGGTACCATCAACATAGATAAATGGTAGGAGTAGAGTTTTGAAGTCCATAATAATGCTTCCTCCTCTTTCCATAGCTGATATAAAATCATCCTTCTTATCCATAAATTTCTCTAAGGCTGGAGTCAATTGGCCCTGCTGAGTGACTTGTTCCTTGAAGGCTCTGGTGACTGGTGGAATCTTGAGGTTTTCTAACAAAAGCATGAAATGAGCATCCATGAGATGATTGGAGTAAGTCCTTTTTAAATAGTAATTAATCAGTTACTTTATACTCTTCTGGTGCTGGGATGCCTCTATCATGAAGTAACTAACTACCTTTTGAACATATTTTGTAGTTGAGATAATTTGAGTCACAGATTGAGGGTCAGGTGCACTGACACCCGATATCATTGATAACTCTTCACTAAAAACTTTCATGAATGCTAACAAGTCCACAGGTGGTGCAGTGGAGGTTGAAGCAGAGGTATAGGCAACCGATTATGTTATAGTGAAAACAACAGTTTCCTTATAATACTTGGACAACCCACTGATAAGCTTCTTCACATCATCATCCTGGCCCTTCACATGAGCTTTCATGGATTCCTTAAAACTTTCAAACACTCCAACCATATACTACACCACATTTCTAATATAGTGAATGTATTTTTCTTATTGGCCCCTAGAAGACATTAGAGAAGTTAGTCTCACCATTGACTATCATAGAAGATCCATAGACTGAGACACATCCTCGAGTTGATTCTGGCATTGAGATACTTCTTGGGACAAACTGACTTGAATAGAAGACTGAACTCTTGCCATCTCAGAGGCAATAAGATCTTGAATTAAGGCCATAACCTTTTCCATTTCAGAGGCATTGTTATCAAATATCTTGTGCAGATCTATTATCAGTGATTCTAGATCATCCTTAGTGAAAAGGTTCTCAAGATGGAAAACCACTGGAGGCACTACAGCAGGTTCTAAAACAGCATGTACAGGGTGTCTTTTGATTGACATATCAAAATCAGAATCATCATAATCCAGTCCATGTACCAAGTATCCATGGTCTTCTGACCACTCTACAATTTCCTGAAGAACAAAAACATAACCAAGATTCTCCCCCTCACTTGGAGAATTCTCCTGGGTAGCATCTTCTAATGGTTCTACTCTAGGGAATTCAACAACCTCCTCTTCAATTATAGTGGATTCAAACTCTATGTGATCGATTGGTTCACCAGTGAGGTGAGTCACGACCTCTAATGAGTCATCAATGACTTCTATTTCAATGGCAGAAGATGCCACTTTTACTTCTTGTTCATACACTATCATGTCTGTATTACCTATCACAGAGCTCAAACTGAGCTCCTCTTCTTCACTATCCTCATTATCAACATCATCAACAATAGCCTCCTTTCCTTCATCTTTATCACCAGTCACATTACCCCATGATCAGAAAGATCTGAATCAGTATCATCATCCTCTTCAGAGGTGTCTTTGAAAATATTCTGAGATACTGATTCTTCTTCACTGGTCTTAGTATCACTGTCCCTTAGAACAGTCTCTCTTATTGGAAGTTCTTTTGGAAGGCTTGGTGCTCCAAAATCTATTATCCTTACAGGACTGGAAGTTAAATCAGGGTCACTCCCATAATTAACAGGGGTGTTCTCACTTTCAGGTTCCACAGCTCCTTTAATTTTCTCCTCATTATCTAAATATGCTGGTTCTGGATCATCAGGCTTCAGGCCTGGATCTCTCTTGCCTTTTGGCCTAGATGGGTGAGTAGTATGGTCAAACTTTTCCTACAATTTTCCTTCATCATTTACCCATTACTTATTCCAGGTATTCCAGCTAATTTTCATTTATTTTCAACTAACCTTGGAGATAAAAACACTGTTCTTAGCCACTATCATCTCTTTTGTATTTCCAGCCACACCCTTTACCTTTATCATTACTGAGATTAGCTTCGCATGGAATATGGAATTGGACTTTGAGATTTCCTTAGTCATATCCTCCAATTGTGCCTTTAGAAACCTATATAGGTTGATCTTCTCCCCATGATTTAGTAAGTACATCATGAATATGTCATTATACTTCATCACTACAAAATAACCTCTCCTAGGACTAATCACATGCTGAATGAACTTAAATAAAAGAAAATATTCTCCATTCTTCTCAGCTACAATGATCTTCCTAGATTTTCCATTCCCTATCAGCTCTTCCAGAGCTTTTTCATAGACAAAAATATCACTATCTGGATGAGACACTCAAGAATAGAATTCATGAACTCCTTTATGAGGAACTGTCAAACAAGCATCCCACTCAGCAGATGAAAAGCTAACTTCATTTCCATTGACTCTAGATACCAGATTATGCACATAATCTTCTTTTTAAAACTTCCGATATTCATAGAATTCCTTCACATGCATCGGGTAGTACGACCCATTTTTGTTGGAGAGGCATTTGATCCATCCTTGGGTTTATAGTGCTTCCAGCAGTAATGACTTTCTCGACAGTAGCCATTCTTCACTTAGCTCCTTCTCAGCCACGATTTCTCTCTTTGTCTGATGCGGGTTGATAGGTCTTGTTGGGGTACTACTAGTGCTACTGGACTCGGCTCGAGTCTTCTTTGACCTTGGAACATCCTCATTGACAGTTGAGGGTTGCTTGGTTCTATCCATGAAGATTGAAAGAGGTTTGAGGGTTCAAACAGAGATTTAGGGTTTAAAAATTTTGAGTGTTAAGGTTTGTGATTGAGGAAGGAAGTGGATTGAGATATGTTCATAGCTTTAGTTTTACCATTTAGGGACTAAAGAAAATAAAATAGAAATAATGAGTAGGAATAAAACGGTTCGGATTCCCACAAAAATAATCGGTAAAATCAAACAGTGAGGTATCCAACAGTGAGGCTCCTAACAATGAGGTACACCAGTGAGGTGCCTAACAGTGGGTACACTAGTGAGGTTCCTAACAGTGAGGTCTCTAATGGTGAAGTATAATAGTGAGGTCCAATGGTGAGGTTTAATAGTGAGGTCCAGAGGTACACCAGTGAGGTGCCTATCAGCGAGGTTTGACTGTGAGGTTTCCTATACTAATGTTAATCATACATAACTCGTGTTTCGTGTAATTTAATCTCTCATAATTCAAAGGCTTTGTGAATATATCCGCCAATTATTGTTCAGTTCCAATGAATTCAAGAGGGATATCACCTTTTTTATAATGATCCCTCAAAATGTGATGTCCCACATCAATATGCTTTGTCCTAGCATGAGATACAGGATTTTTGGAAATGTTAATAGAATATTTATTGTCACACTTTATAGATACATGTTTGAATTGATATCCATAGACTAGTAAAGTGTGTTTCATCCACATAATTTGAGCACAAAAACTACCCACAACTATGTATTCAGCTTCTACAGTAGATAATGCAACAGAATTATGTTTCTTACAACACCATGATACTCGTGACTTGCCTAAAATGTGACATGTCGCAGAGGTGATTTTTCGATCTAACTTGCAAACTGCCAAATCAACATCATAATAACTCACCAAATCAAATGATTTTCCTTTTGGATAAAATACTCTTAAGTTGTGGGTATATTTAAGATATTTAAAAATCCTTTTTACAGTAGTTAAATGAGTCTCTTTTGGATTGGCTTGAAAGAAAGCACACATATATACATTAAACATAATGTCTAGTCTGGTAGCTATAAGATAGAGTAAACTCCCTATCATACCTCTATAGTTGGTTTGATCCACTGGTTCTCTAGCTTTATGAGCATCCAACTTACAAGTGGTACTCATTGGTGTTTCACTACCTTTACTACCATCCAAAGAAAACGTTTTAAAATATTCTTAATATATTTACTTTGATTCAAAAAAATTCCATTTTTATTTTGAAAGATCTAAAATCCATGGAAAAATTTAAGTTACCCCATTAAACTCATTTCAAACTCATTTTGGATCTTTTTTGAAAATCAATACATAACGAATTTTTAGAATATCCAAAAATAATATCATCCAAAAATATTTGTACTATCAAAACATCATTGGAAATCCTTTTAATAAAAAGAGTAGGATCAGCTATCCCTTTGGTGAATCCTTTTGAAATAAGAAAAGAGGTGAGCCTATCATACCATGATCTTGGAGATTTTTTTAAACCATATAAAGCTTTAGAAAGTTTAAAAACATAATTTGAAAAATGGGGATTTGTAAAACCATGGTGTTGTTCAACAAAAACATCCTCAACTATATACCCATTTTGAAAATAACTATTAAAATCCATTTGATAAAGTTTAAAATTTTGATGAGCTGCATATGCAAGTAGTATTTTAATGGCTTCTAATATAGCTATAGGTGCAAAGGTCTCCTCGTAGTCTATTCCTTGTTCTTGACTATATCCTTGTGTAACTAACCTAGCCTACATTCTAACAATATTTACAGACTCATCAACTATGTTCCTAAAAACCCTTTTAGTTCCTTTTGTCAAAGTTTCCATAGGTCTTTCAACTAATTCCCAGACCTTTTTTTATTTCGAACTGATTTAATTATTCTTGCTTAGCCATTACCCAAAATTCATCTTTGATAGAATCATTAATATTTTTGGGTTCAAGCAGTGAAAGAAAAGCTTGATGTTCATCCTGGTTTCTTAGAGAAGATCTTGTTTGTGATCCTCTATTTAAATAACATACGACAACATCTAGAGGATGATTCTTAAGAGTCCTAATGCCTCTAGGAAGGGTTGAACTAGATTCGTCATTGTTGTCTGTTGGTTTAGAATCAGAAGGTGCAGATTCTGGAAAACTCCTAGAACTGGATACTTTTACATGGGATTCACTATCTTTATCATTAAGGTTCAGAATTTACATATCTTCCTCATGATGTTCAAGAGAGTTTTTAGGCTCATGTGGATTAGTCTCATCAAATTTTACACGAACTGATTCTTCTACACATTTTTTTCTTATTGATCACTCTATAGGATTTACTTGAGATTGAGTAACCCAGGAAAATTCCTTCATCACTTTTGGGAGAAAATTTTTCAAGATTATCTCTAGTATTATGAATAAATACATTCCAACCAAAAACTCTAATGTAATTAACCACAGGCTTCCTATTTCTCCCAAGCTCATAAGTGGTATTCTATAGAACAGGCTTAATTAAAACTCTATTGATAATATAAAAAGCTATATTTACAGCTTCATCCCAGAAATAAAAAGGTAAATCATACTCATTAAGCATAGTTCGTGCAATTTCTTGAAGGGTCATATTCCTTCTCTCAACAACTCCATTTTTTTGAGGTGTCCTAGGGGAAAAAAATTTGTGACTATATGCATTGTGTGAGAAGTAAGATTCAAACTCATGATTTTCAAACTCACGACCATGATCACTTCTCTTGGTCTTGATTCTAAGTCCACTAATATTTTCTACAGACTTGGAATATTTGATAAAATAGGAACAAGCTTCACTTTTTTGAGCTAGAAAGTATACCCAAGTATACCTAGAAAAGTCATTTACTAGAACATAAACATAGTTCTTCCCATTTAAATTTGAAACAATAGATGATCCAAACAAATCCATTTGAACCAACTCAAGTGGTTGAGAAATTGAAACTTCTTTCTTGGTTTGAAAGAATCTTTCTGTTGTTTTCCTTTTTAACAGGGATTACACACATTGTCAAGTGAGAATTATAATTTAGGTAAGTCTCTAACTAATCGTTTCATAGATAGATTCCTAAGTGAGTGCACATTACAGTGTCCTAACCTTCAGTGCCACAACCAAGACACATTATGAAAAGCATTTAAGAAGGAAACATTTTGTTTGGCTAAGGAATTTAGATAAATACCATATACATTATGATTTCTACATGATGGAAAACTAAAACAAAATTTGAATTAAAAACATTGCATGCATCATTTTCAAACATAACATTAAATCCATCATCCCATAACTGATATATGCTAAGTAAATTTTACTTTAATCCATCAAAAAAAGTACTTTAGAAATTAATATTGTATCAGGGCTACCAATCTAGTCCAAGCTGATGATTTTTCCTTTTTCATTATCACCAAAGGTGACATGGACACCATCATCTTTTATTAGACTCTTGAAGTAAAAATTGTCTCCTGTCATATGTCTTGAAAATCCACTGTCCAAGTACCATAATGTCTTATAGGATCTTTTTAAACAATTACCCTGCAAAACAGATTAAACATGTGGTAATTTTGGTACCTAGAATTTCTTGGGTGCAAAGAGGTTAGAAAGTAAAACCTTTGGAACCCATATTTTCTTTATAGGTTTTATAAAATCAAAAAACATATTTTGAGACATAAATACTTTGTTAGGTACTTTAGAAAATTGTTTCTCAAAAGATGGTCTTGAACTAGAACTAGCAGCGAACAATCCAGATTTTGGAACAAATTTGGTTTTGCTAATTTTTCTCTGTTCGTGCTGATATCCTATACTAGTTGTATACTTTGGAGCAATATGTTTTCCTAGAAACTGTGTCAAGGTATCTCTACCAATATTGAGCTTCTCAAGATCCATTATTAATTGTTCATTAGATAATTTTAACTCTATATTTTTCTTTAGAAGCTTAGAAAATTTCTCTTTTTCTATATCCATATTTGACTTGTAATTTTCATTTAAAGAATGATGTATTTTTAGGACTTATATTTTTCCCTGAGTTCATTAAAATTATCCTCAAGACTTTCACAATATTCAAATAATTCTTTTGTATTCATATCTTCATCATTAAGAGAGTCACTTTTATAATAAGCACAATGCACATAGGAATTAGGTGTTACCTCAGATGACTCTGTCATAAAGCATAGATTGGCATGTTTGTTTTGTTCTAAGTCTGAAGAATCAGATCCACTCGAACTGTCTTTTGAAGCACTCCATGTTTCATTCTTAGCCTTTTAATAACCTTTTCCCTTATCCTTATATTTTCTTTTGAATTTCAACTTATGGAAGTCTGATTTCACATGACCTTTTTGTTTACATTCATATCATACTATTTCACTTGTATTCTCATTCCACTTCTTGTCTTTCTTCCATTTTCCTTTATGATCATACGTTCTTTTGAAGTTTGACTTCCTAGAGAATTTATTCTTTTGGTAGAACCTTTTGAATCTTCTGGCAAGTTGTGCCATCTCCTCATCACTGTCTGAATTTTACTCTTCACATGTAGAACTGTCTATAGGCACTTGAACTTTTTATTTATCTTTGATTTTTGAAGCAGAAGTCTTGAATGCTACTGAATACTTTCTTGGTTCTTCTTCTATTTAATGATTCACCTTATTATCTTCTTCATACATCATTAGTTTTTCAATTAGCTCCATTACTGGTAGCTTGCTGATGTCACATGATTCTCGGATTGATACAAAAGTGCCTCTCCTTCTGTCAGGTTGGCATCTAAGCAGCCTCATGATTTGTTCTTTGTTGTCCACTAGTTTCCCAAGCAGATTCACGGTGTTTACTATCTCATTAAACCAGAGATACAATTCAGAGATAGGTTCATTAGGCTTCATCTTAAAATTATCATATTTAATAGTATAGGTAGTTAATCTCATTTCTTTAACAATGGTTGTCCCTTCATGAGAAACATCCAAAGTATCCAAAATTTCATAATAAATCTTACAAGAAGATATTATATTGAATACTTAATCACCCAAAGCATAGTATAAGTCATTCATTGCATTACAATTATTATTATAAGTAGCTATAGTTACTTGAGAACATGTATCCCTAGAAGTACCAAGTAATGCATGTTGTTCTCTAATTGTGTCTGATATTTCAGGTCATAAGCTTTCAAGATACATTTTCATTTTCAATTTCCACTGTCCATAATTATTACCATTAAATAAAGGTGGTCTGTTTGTAGTAGCACCCTCAACTCTTTTATCCAGAGAAAATTAAAAGGTTAAAGAACTAAAAATTTGGATATAACAGAAATTTTGATATCTTTAAGACACAACTAAAATCACAGTTTGAAAGAAATTGAAAATCATGAAAACTGGTTTGATGGTATGAATAAAGAAACATCTTATACCAAATGTTTGTCAGAGTGGATACACAAGAGGGGGTGAAATGAATTCCAATAAAAATTTCTATTAAAAACATTTAGGATTAAAATACCCCAAATTAAAACAACCCGGTTAGTTAAGGCATTATAGATATAAGTGATTTATTGTCCAAGAGGTTTCTCAAAGGTTTATTAGTCCTCAATTGAATCAGTGTGAGTACTAATTCTACTTTTGAAACAAGTTTACTAAAAGAATCACATATACACACTAACCAAAGCTCACTATCAAAGTGAATGTAAAAACATATTTTTGTCTTTGATGATATAAGAGGTGGATAAATGTAAAATATTGAACTTGAAAGTTGAACACAACAATTTAAAAAAGAGGTTTAGTCTTAAGACAATACGTAATCCTCTCCACTTGGTGATCACCAGCCACCAAGAAGATATATCAAAAATGATACACAGCCTGTATCGGTCTTTATATCAGTTTTCACAAACTGTCCAGGTTTGGGAACATCTACCACAGTTCTACGTGGGAAAAGAAACTACCAAGCCAGACTTGGATTATTACACCATTATACGTGGGAAACAAATGTAAAGAGAGTTTGGTATGGGAATTTTCAGTATCACTCTGTTCAAGCACAAGAGTCAGTGTGTGTAAGATAGATAGACACACTTCCCACAAATGTAAAATACTAAACATAGTAGTGCTAAAGATAATAGGAAGAAGATTAAAATTCTCTATGTCTTGGTAGATCATCTCTGGACTCCTTGAAATGAAGTAAATGATGTTTTGGTCATTCTCTGCAGGTTTCCTCTAAAACAGAGTGTCAAAAATTCCAGGTTTTGACTTCTAGATGTAGAGATGATCAGCTACTTGGGTCAAAATCTCTTTGTAGCACACCACCATAGCTTTGAAAATGTTCTTCCAAAAGATCATTGTGAAACTCTGGGATCTTCCGAATGAGTGCTCAAGTTCTCTTCTTCTTTATTGGTATATTAGGTACTGTATGTGTCTCCCTTATGTCTGTATCTCAATATCTTTATGTTTGTCTACTTTTTTTAGGTCTATACACATATATATAACCTTTTTCCAGCTCAGATTTCCCTTACTTAATTTAATAGGGGCCGATAAGAGAAATAATTCATCCATGTGTGGTCTTAATCGTACCTCGTACATTTTCCTCATATGCTTGGAAATATCATTAAATAATGTCAGGTGCATTAAATTCTCTAGACATGAACGTTATGATAGTTTTAAGAAAATTGTTAATGTAATGAATAGGTTATCATTAGACTGGTAGTAGATGCATGTCACCCAGTAGACTTCAATAGTAGGCTCTTCAAAAGTAGGCTTCAGTCAGTAAGCTTGATCAGCGGTAGACTTCAGTCAGTAAGCTTCTAACAGTAGCTCTGTATCATCATACTACTTCAATAGTGACCTTTTCCATTGGTATATTGCCTTAATAGTTGACTTCCTCAATGGTGGAGTTTCTCTATCAGCATACTTTTACATAAAGGTAGACTTGAATGACAGTGGACTTCATCAATCAGTAGGAGTTGTCTAGCAGTATCCTTCAACTAACGGAAGACATGTCCAGCGGTAGACATAAACTGTGAAGCTCATAAAAGAAGTCTTGAGATAGAGTCTGACAGTGGACTTATAACAGAAGCCTTGTCCCAACATTGACCTTTAAAGGTGACTCTTTTTCTGTAAGCTTTGATAAGCATATCAACAGTTGACTTGTAACAGTGACCTTGTACTAGTAGCTTCCAAAAGTGACTTTAGATCTTCAAGAGTGACATTTTAGCAACAACGACCTAGAGTAACAGTGAGCTATAACAATGACCTTGAATAGAAGGCTCTTACCAGTAGGCTTTAACAGCGAACTTATACTTAGAGAAATGTAAACTGTAAGCTGATGCAACAAAGTCATGAGACTAAAAAATATAGGTTGTTCAGGTTAAATAATATAAAGATAGATTAAAAAGGATTAACAAATTAATTAATATATCATGATCAGTATTTAAACATGTTTTGGGATTATCAAAATAGGTGATTCCAACAGAAAGATTCTTCCCTTTCTTGGATCCTGACTCTCTTCCATCTTTTCTAAAAATTGAGATTTGCCCCGAGGTTCTGGGTTTTCACGACGGTCATTGGATGTTTCCACTGTCGATTTTGAAGTTAAAAAAGGCTTCTACACTGCATAATATGACCCTAGTAGCTAGGTTTTTGAATTGGAATCCCCTGTTTATGTTTTTGACATGTTTTTATTTGAACACTGGGATCTCTGAGATTGTTCCACTGTTGGATTGGCTGATTACTGTCACATTTTGATTCATCTATCTTATTAGGGGGATCTTATCCATGCTAGTATGCGGATCATGGTAGATGTGATGAAGCTCATTTTTCCCTCTTCTGGTGGAACATTGAGTTCCATCTACACTATGATTACCATTTATGGAAATTTGGTTGAGGATTCCTGAGATCCCCCTCCCCTTTCAAAATTTGTCTATTATTACAATGTTTTGAAATTTGGTTGGAAGGATTTTATGTGTGGATAGCAGAAATATGGCCCTCTACCACCCTATAGTTACGAGGGTCTGTGTTGAAATTGAAGTTTCAAAGGATCCAGTCAACATTGTCTAGATTGAAATTGGTGAAGTGCTTTGACAAAAGAAACCGATGGTGTATGAATCATGGGTGAGATACTATGAATATTTATTTACACTTGTCCATGTTAAAAGGGATTGCAAATGAAGTTTTAGTGAGTGTCTTATTGTGGGGGAGTGATCAGCATGCCACCTCCCTAAATTTGGGGTTGACAATGGATCTTGAGGTGAGGAAAGAAACTTTGTGGTATATCCTGCTGGATGTTGGGATGGATGATAGGGTGGAAGAAGGGAGGACCCTCCTCCTGGCAGGGTGTTTAGGGGAAATCCACATTTAACGGCATGTTCAAGCGACTAAAGGGTGACCTGGGACTGATGGGTGATGCCCCTTCCTCTACTAAGGTGGGGGATGAAGTTACAGATGAAGACAAGGTTGTGGCCTCTATTTTGTAGGTTGATCCTGACTGGGATGAAAATGATAATCTGATCCTCTTTGGTGGAGGTTTGGAGAGGGAACCACTGCCAAATCCTGTAGTAGTTTTTGTTCATGAACAATTCCAGGGACATGACTTGGTCTTACCCTCTAATCGGTTTGCGGGATTGGATCATAAGGATTCTATGGGAAATGTGGAGGGGTCTTGTGAGTCACGAATTGAAGGTTTTGGCAGCTAAGGATGATTCTAATGACCATCTAGATACGAACCTTCTTCCTTTTTTTGAATTGAGGAAAATGGGAGAGGAGAATACCGTATCTTCTTTCCAATATTCAGAGCAGGTGCTGGCTAATGCTGATGTTCTTGGGGATGGTCTGCGTGATGCCCCTCAGCCTGAGCAGTAGTCTGATAACACTATTATAGATAGGAGGACTATTGAATACCTTGATCTAAGCTTGGTTATTGTTCTGTTTTATACTATACCTCCGTGTGTTGAGTTTTATTAAAAGATAATGCTGGATTGTTCCGAAATCCCCTCTGAGCAGCATCAAAAAGAGATCTTGCAGAAGCAAGACCCCTAATCGGTTTTCTTCCTTGGGGATGAGAATGACGAAAATATAATTTTGGGGGAAATTTTTGGGGATCACGATGACATTATGTATGCTAATTTGGCTAGTATTAGGAGGGAATAGGTTTTGATAGGTCTCCCTGGTTCTTCTGGATTCAAATCATGCCACTGTTAGAGGAAGACGGAGTCTGTTCCTGGATCTAGTAGTAAGGGAGGTGTGGTTGAGCCTACTACAACCAATCATAGAAAGGATGGAAAATTCATGCCCTAGGTGTTGAGGGGTGATGTGATGCAAATCAATAAGAGGGGGCTTGGTGCATCCCCCGTGACGTAGAGAACAAGTAGGGATTCTTCCTCCCTTCCTGGGACAATTACTACGAAAGAATCCTCTATGATAAGTAACGTTGTGGAAAATGACCATGGCAGGGAAGGTCGGGCAAGAAAGGCACAACCGAATGTGGATCTCAGAATGTATTGTTCAGCCTTCCTCAAGCTATATAAATTTTATGTATGGGATTCAGTGGAGTCGGATTCTTCCTCTGGTTTTGGTGCTACTGGGGACCCTTATGGGGATGGAGAGGTCGACATATAGCTGTCTCTTTTTTTGTATTTTTGGAATTTTGGACTTTGGTGTGGGGGGTTCAAGGATTTTGGTGTGGGTAACATGACCACACCCACCCTTGTCTGCTTTACTTTTCATTTATAAATTGGGGGGGGGGGGGTCAGGAATAGCCTGACCTCGCACCTTCCTTGCCCTAAAAATCCCAATGAACCATAAAACCCTAAAAACCCTAAAAACCGAAAAAATAATCAAAAACCATAAAATACTTTAGCTTTCTAATTATTTATAAAACCCATAAAGGCCATAAAACCCTAAATAGTCCCCAAAAACCATAAAAGACCCTAAAACCACCAAAAATCCTAAAAATTCCTAAATCCCCTAATGAACTTAAGAATCCAAAAAAATATAGGACACTGAATAACCTTAAAACTCTAAAATAATTAAAAACAATAAAAAACCAAAAAAACCCCTTAAAACCATAATAACCATAAAACCATTAAATACCATTTAAAAATCTAAAAACCCTAAAACCCCGAATGATCCTTAAAGACAATTAAACCTCAAAAGAACATAAAAGACCCTAAAACCTAAACCCCAATAGAACTCAAAATCCATAAAATCGTAAACAAATATAAAACCCCTTAAAAAGTGAATCACATAAAACCCATAAAAAACCAAAAAACCCGGAATCCTCTAAAACTATTAAAACCACGAGAAATCTTAAAAATCCATATAATACATTAAAACCCCTAAAAACACTATAAACTACTAAAATATCCTAAAAATCCTGAACCACCCTAAAATACTATAAAACCACTGCATACCATAAAATCCAAAACATAAAAAATACCCATAAACCCCTGAAATATCCTAAAATACCTAAAAACATTAAAATTTGGAAGATTAAAAAATTATTCAAACCACTAAAAGGACACTAAATGAGCCTTAAAACAATAAAATGACCCAAAAAACACTAAAAACATTAAAAATAACCCAAAATCCTTAAAATACCCTAAAACCCCTATAACCTAAATTTCGCTAAAATTCATAAAAGACACAAATGTCACTGAAAACCATGAATGACACTAGAATGCCAAAAAAGAATCCAAACCCCCTAAAAACCTAAAAATAACTTTTAAACCCCTTAATGACCCAAAACCCCCATAATGACCTTAAAAAGCCCAAATGTACACAAAAAATATAACAAACACTAAAAACTCTAAAACCCTAAAGGACCCAAAAAACAATTGAAAAACACAAAAAACCTAAATGTCCCTATAAAACCAAAGACCAAAAAATAGATAAAGAACTAAAATAAATTTAAAAACCATAATATAACCTTAATGAACGTAAAAACTCTATATAAACCCTAAAAATAATTAAAACCCCTAAAACACTGTAAAAACCTCTAAACCTCTAGAAGACTGTAAAAACCAAAAAAAACCCTATAAGACCCTAAAGACCCCCAAACCCCTAAAACATAATGACACACTAAAAACATAAAATACCATAAAAGTATTAAAAACCATAAAATCATTAAAACCCATAAAAATATAAAACATTGTAAAAACCTATAAATCATTAAACACCCTAAAAGTTTACAAACAATAAAACACTAAAAAATTATAAAAACCTGGAAATCATTTAAACCACTAAAATACATAAAACCCCAAACAACAATAAAAACCCCTAAAACCCCAAAAATCTATAGAAACCCTAAAACCCCAAAACGCATAAATCAACCCTAAATACATAAAGCTACTAGAAAATATTGAAAACCCCTAAAACACTTAAAACCCCAAAAAATCACAGAAAACCCTAAATAAAATCTAAAAACCCTAGAAAGTATATAAATGAAAAAACACCCTTAAAATAACCTAAATCCTATAATATAAAAAAATACGCAAAACCCCCAATAAAATACCAAACCCATAAACCCCCCCAAACCATAATCTCTAAGATACTATTAATACCCTAAAACCCGATGAAACTAAAAAACCAAAATACCCCTAAAACATGAATAACCCCTTCAAATCCCAAAAAAAGACTCTAAAACATTAAAATATCCTAAATCACCGTAAATTTCCCTAAAATCCTTAAATCCCTATGAAATCCAAAATCCATAAAAATCCTACAACTGTTAACAAACACTAAAAACATTAAAAAAACCCTAAAAGAGAGTAGTAACACCTAAATGATCCTCAATGACCCTAAACCCCCAAATGAGACTAAAGACCCTAAAAACACTAAAAACTCCAAAAACACTAAATGAAAAACCAACCAAAAATACCCAGAAAACCCTAAACACTTTGAAAACCATAATAGCATGAAAAACAAAAAGAAACCTAATAACACATAAAAACCCTAAAAATCCATCAAATGTATGAAACCCATAAAACACAAAAAACCCTGAAAATCCCTAAAAACACCTATAAAATAAAAAACCATAAAGCCCAAAAAACACCTAAATCCAAACACCCCAAAATACCCATAAACACCATAAAATCAATTAAATCCCTAAAACCCAAAAAATCCCTAAAATTCCTAAAACCTGTTAAAATCCATAAATTACATTGAAAAAACCCAAAACCCCTAAAAAAAGACCGAAAAGACCATACAACCCCTAACCCCCCCCCCAAAACCCTTAAAAACTCTAAATACCGTAAGACCCTAACGAGCCCTCAATTCCATAAAAACCCTAAAAACCTTATAAAAACCTTTGAAAATATTTTAAACCATGAAATCCAAAAAACCTCTTAAAACCCTAGAACCCTTGAAAACAAAAAAAAACTAAAAAAAATACAAAAACGCCCCATAAAAACCATAAAGAACACTAAAACCCACTAAAAACACGAAAACTCCTAAAAGATCATTAAAACCCTTAAAACCCAAAAGAACCAAAAAATCCAAAAAAACCCAAAAATTCATTTAAAAGCATAGAATCTTCTTAAAAACCACAAAACCCAAAGAAACACAAGAAACCTAAAAGATCATGTGTATACTATAATCCAAACAAACATAAATCCCTTAAAAACCCTAAAACCCCAAAAAAAAGAATAAAAATCCTAAAAACACTAAATAAAACTAAAGAACTCTAAAAAAACATAAAAAACCCTAAAAACCGTAAAACCATAAAATCTATAAAACCCATAAATTTCCACAAATAACCTAAAAAATATAAAATCACAAACCCACCCCCCCTAAAAGATACTAAAAACTAAAAAAACCAAAAAAATACTAAAATAACATAAAATAAAATTAAAACCCTATTACCATAAATGATCCCAATACAAAAAAAATCCCAAAAATACCCTATTACCCTTAAACACCCAAAACCCCTAAAACCCAAAAACCCCCAAAAACCCATAAAACTAATTAAAAAAAATAAATCCTAGAAAAATTCTAGAACCCCTAAATACCCTAAAATCCAAAAAAAATTAAATACCATAATAACACTAGAAAATCCTAAAAAATCTAAATAAAACGAAAAAATTACAAAAACCCCTTTAAACCCACTAAAACCCCATAAAACCTATATAACCCCTACAAATCAATGAAAAAACCTAGAAATCCTAAAATGGATAATAATAATGAAATCATCTAAAAATATGAAGTCCTTAAAAGGACCATAAAAAACAAATAACACCTTAAAAACCGAAGACATTAAAAAAACCATTAAAACACAAAAAAAAAATACACTAGACACCCCTAAATCCCCTAACCCCCACCCTGCTCAAAAATCCTAAATAAACTATAACAAGTCCCAAAAAACTCTTAAAATCACTAAATAACCTTAACAATCCAAAAACACCCAAAAAACACTAAAAACACATGAAACCCTACAAGATAATAAAAACCATAAAACCTCAACAAAAACCAAGAAACCATTTAAAATCCACAAAACCCAAAACCACCTAAAAACTATAAAAATATGAAACACCCTAAAAAACCTAAAACCTCAAAACAACCAAAAAAACATTGAAACCCAAAACCCCTAATAACCTAAATTCCCGATAAACAAAATAAATTCAGAAAACATTAAAAAAACCCTAAAAATGGATTAAAAACCACTTATCCTTCTAAAAACCCTAAAAACCCTCTTACCAAATAAAAAACTCTACAACCCCTAAACATCCATGAAAAATCATAAAAAATACTAAAAACACCCAAAACCCAAAAAACACCTAAAAACCCTAGGATTATATAAAAACCCATTAAAACCCTAAAACCCTATAAACCCTAAAAACCTAATGAACCCTAAAAACCCTACACCCCATAATAACACTAAAAACCATAAGATCTTAAAAAATCCTAACAAATCCATAAGGACCTAGAAAACCATAAAACCCATAAAACTCTTAAAAATATTAAATCCTCTACAAACCCTAAATATCATAAAAATACGCAAAAAATCTAAAAAATTGAAAAACTGCTAAATACTGCTAAAACCCATAATAAACCCTAAAACTTCCAAAGGCCCTAAAAAAATTAAGTCAGCTAAAAACATTAAGACCCATAACATCCCTAAAAACATGAAAATCCTTAACACCCCTAATAAATTGTAAAAACCCACAAACCCCGTAAAGCCCCATGAAACCTCTAAATGTACCAAAAAAGTCTAAAACCCCTAAATAAACATAATAAACTCTAAAACCCCAAAAAACCAAGAAACCCCAAAAAACTCAAAATTCCTAAAACCTCTAAAAACATTAAAACCGTAGAACCCCCAAAAGAAAATAAAACACTGAAACCCCTACAAACCCTAAAACCCAAAAAGAACCATAGACCCGAAAAACCCAAATAAATTCAAAAAATTATAAAACACCCTAAAAACAATAATAACACTAAAAATTCCCCAAAAAACTGAAAATTCTCAATGAACAAAAATATATAAAATAATAAAAACTGCAAAACCCAAAACCACAACAAAAAAATAAAATTCCAAAAAACAATAAAAACCAAAATATAAAAAAAAACCTAAAACCCCAAAAAAACACTAAAACCACATACAAACATTTAACACCTCAAAACCATAGAAACCTCATAAAATCAAAAAATATCTAATAAACATAAAAAGATTAAAAAACTAAAAAACCTAAAACCCTTAGGAACCCTAAAAACCCTTAAAATCATAAATTAACCTAAACCCCTAAATGTCTATGAACCAAAATTAACCTGTAAAACCCTTAAAATTCCCTAAACATATCAAAAACATAAAACCCCCAAATAACACTAAAACCTATAAAACACTAAAACTGCTAAATACCCTAAAACACCCCTAAAATACACTAAAATCAGTCAAACAACCTAAATAACCCTATATAACCATAAAACCCATGAAATATACTAAAAACCATGAAAAACAAAAAATCCCCAAAACGCTATAAAACACATAAATGATCTCAAATCTTGTTAAACAAACCAGAACCCCTAAAACCCCTAAAAAAACTAAAAACCGAAAACCCCTTATGACTCTAAAACACTCGAAAACACAAAAACCCTAAAAAGGATTAGAAACCATAAAACCCTAAAAACACTAAAAATAATAATACCCCTAAAACCATAATAGTCTAAAAAGCATTTAAATCCCATAAACGCCCAAAAACCCTAAAATCATCAATGTATCTAAAAATCATAATAACCCTAAAACCCCTAGAAACAAAAACGAGCCATAAAAACTAATAAAACTCTAAAAAACATAAGAAAACCCTATATCCCTAAATAAAATTAATATACCCTAAAAACCTAGAATACCCCAAAGAATCACCAAAAACACTAAAAATCTAAATACCATTTAAACCCTTCACAAATCCAAAAGTCCCTAAAACCCCTACAAAACCCTAAAATCCTACAAATTCCTAAAAACCCCTAAAAACACCAAAACCTATAAAAGATCATTGAAAAACCATAAAATAACTCTTAAACCCAAAAAACCAATAAGATCCTAAAAACATTATAATAATATCAAACATAAAAACACTAAAAACCACAAACCACTAAAAACCCTGATATCCAATAAAACATAGAACACCTAAAACCACCAAAAAGACCCATAAAAACAAAAAAACATAAAATCCTTTTAATGTCCCTAAAACCCCTAAAACCGCTAAAACACTAAAAACTCTTAAATTCATTAGAAATCTCCAAAAACACAAATAAATCCTAAGAATCACTGAAAAACATAAAACCCATAAAACCCATAAAATGAATCAATAAATCCAGTAAAATAAAATACACTAAAAAATTCTAAAAAGGCCCTATAAGCCCTTAAGAAACCTAAAAACCATTAAACCCATAAACCCCCTAAATACCAAAAAAAACCCTTAAAACCCCTAAATACCTTTTAAATCCAAAAAATTATAAAAAACCTAAAACTCTAAAAACCCTAAAACCCTTGGAAATATAAAAATCCCCAAATCATCTAAAAAAACTCTTAACTGTGAACTCCCCTTAAACCCCTACAAACACTAAAAACCCTAAATATAATAAAAACTCCTAAAAATACTTGAAATTAATGAAAACCCTACAAACACAAAAAAACCAAAAAAAATGAAAACCCATAACCTCCCAAACACCTAAAACACTAAAACCATTAAAAACACATTAAAATTTAAACTCTCAAGAACCTAAAATCCCACTAAAATCCCCAAAACACAAAAAAAAAACCAGAAAACCCTCACAAACCATAATAAACATAAAATACAAAAAAACCCTACAAAATTCTAAAATCTCGAAAAATCCTTAAAGTCAGTAAAACCCTATCATACCCTAGAAGAAAAAAAATACTAAAATACCCTAAACCACCTATAAAACACCAAAGTACCCTAATAATCCATAACCACCATAAAACCCTAAATAATCTAAAAATCCAATGAAAAATTAAAAATCCATAAAAACTAAGAATATCTGAAAAAAAAATCCATAGAAAAACCACTACCCTAAAAACCCCTAAAATCCAAAAAAAAAACCTTTAAACCCCCTACAACCCTAAAATCCATAAAATCCAAAACAAAATCCGAATACCAAAAAAACCCTAGTAACCTAAATTCCAAAAACCCCTATAATACCCTAAACCACCCATAAGAAACACTAAATAACATAAATCTCGCTAAAACACCACATATCCTAAAATCTCTAAAAAAATTAACAACCTATAAAACCCCCCAAAAAACCTAAAAATATAAAACCCCTAAAAATAATTACAAATGCCTAATAAGACCATAAAACCACCCAACCCCCCCCCCCCAAACCTCTAATAGTCCCTAAAACCCCTAAAATATAATAAAACCCCAAAAATCCAAAAAAACACTAAAAGACAAAAAATTACAAAAAATTAACGAACCGAAAAACCCAAAAAAAACCCTAAACACTATAAAACCTTCAAAACATTGAAAACCCATAAAACCCCTAAAACCCCCAAAGAATCATGAAAAATATAAATTCATAAAAAGAATCTATAGGCATAAAAAAATTTAAAACCTAAAATCCCATAAAACATCTTAAAATACTAAAAATATAAAGAAATTCTAAAAAAAAAACAACCATATAACCCCTAAAAACACAAAAGACCATTAAATCCCTTAGAAAGCCTGAAAATCCAAAAAAAAATTAAAATCCCTAATATACAAAAAAAATTATACCAAAAAGTACTAAAAATACCTATAACACACGAAAACTATAATAACATTAAAATCCACTAAAAATGATTACAATTATTAATACCCACTAAAAATTGTAAAAACCTAATAAGCACTAAAATATCTAAAATCCCCTGAAAAATCCTAAAATCCCCATAAAACAAAAAAAATCCCTAAAAACATCAAACTCTAAAAACTGTGAAAAACTGTAAAAGAAAATAAATTTCTTAAAATACCTAAAATCATACAAACCCTAAAACCCCTTAAAATCTCCCAAACCTCTAAAAATCCTAATAACCCTAACAACTCCAAAAATAGAACAAAAATATAAAAACCCATAGGAACACTAAAACACCCATAAAGTCTCTAAAAACCATAAATCCCATAAAACCTAAATCACATTGAAAATATATAAAGGCTTTAATAAACCTAAATAAACCATAATAAACTCTAAAAATATCTAAAAAAAATACGAACCCTAAAATAACAAAAATATTACCAAAAACCAGAAGGATCCCAAAAAACACCTTAAAAATCCAAAATCCTCCAAAATCCTCTAAAAAACCCAACGAAAACCCCCAAAAACCCTAAATAAATATAAAACCCATAAACCACATAAAAACCATAAAATTAATAAACCACATAAAACAATTAAAATCTTTAAAACCATAAGACATACTAAAAATATTAATTCCCCAAAACACCCTACAAAAACCTATATAATCGTATAAAATAATATAAATCCATAAAAAATGAAAAGAACACTAAAATCACTAAAAGAACACTAAAACCCTAAAAACAAAAACCCCTAAAACCGAAAATACCATAAAACTGTAAATCCAAAAAAACCCTAAAATTCCAAAAATAACATAAAACACTAAAAAGACACTAAAAACCCTATAACAATTAAATAACCCAAAAATAATTAATAACACTAAAAACCCCTTAAACCATTAAAACTATGAAACCCAAAAATTATCAAAGCCAATAATGTTGTTAAAAACACTAAGAGTGCTAAAATTCTATAATGTCCTAAACATCGTTAAAATCCTTTTTATCAACTAAAATCCCAAAATACCCTAAAAAACCAAAAAATCCTAATAACCCTAAATAACACTAAAATCATTAAAAATAATGAAAAAAACAAACAATGGGTAGAAAATCCAAAAAACCCTAAAAACTATTTATTCCCTTAAAACCCTAAAAAAATAAAAATAGGAAAACCCATAAAATCCTTATGAACCGTAAAGACATCTAATAACCATAAAACCCCTAAAACCCCAAAAAAATCCCATTAAACATTTAAAACCACTGAAACCCCTAAAAACCATAAAAACCATCATAAACCCTAAAAACCCTAGAATGCATAATACCCAAAAACCATAAATTCCTTGAAATTCCCTAAAAATAAAAAATCCCCTTAATGACCATAAAAATTCTAAAACCCTAATCGACTCTTAATCACTATAAAACACCCAAATACCCTGACACCTTTGAATCGCTTAAAGACTCAAAAACCCACTTAAACCCCTAAAAGATCTGAAAATGATTTGAAATACCTAAAACCCTTAAATAAAAAATATTCAAAAGAAAATAAAACCCAATTAAAATTAGAAAAATAAAAAACCCTAAGAAATCATAAACAAACTAAAATTGTGAAAAATCCGAAAACCACTAAAACCCCATAAAACCCTAAAAGCACTTAAATCCTCTAATGACCGCCAATTCTGCGGCCCTTGGTGCTCCGGGCCCTGCTGGATGTGGTAGAGCTTTCCGCACCTATCAGGGCTTCGTCAATGGATACTTCCAACACATTATTTGTCATGGGAGTGCTCTTGAAGCTGAATTGTGGGCCATGATAAAGGCAATTGAGTATGCTATCATGTTTGGGTGGAGCATCCTGTGGCTTGAGTCTGAATCCATGGTAGCTATGAGCGCCCTTAAAAACATATCTAGGTGCGTTCCCTAGAGGCTCCTCACCCAATGGATGGACGGCCTCACCTTGTGCCAAAGGATGAATCTCACAGTGAAACACGCCTATCAGGAGGAGAATGTGGTTGTAGATGCTCTCTCCAAACAGGCCATTGGGAAGCAGTGCTCATTATGGTCCTTTATCACAATGCCTACCTGCTCTTCATTCATCGAATCTAACTTCAAGGGTGAGTTGTACACCTGGTTATGTAACCCCTCCCTGTAGAACTATATTTCTCCTTTTCTTTTGGATTATTTTTGGGGGACCAGGCTTGCCTAGTCTCGAGGCTTCCGTGCCCTAAAGACCTCCAAAATCACTAAAAAACACAAACCCCCTAAAAACCGTAAAAAACATGAAAACAACCAAAACCCTGAAAAACCATTATATCCTCTAAAAAATAAAATATCCTAAAAACCCTACTAATAAAAAAATACACTAAAAACACTAAAAAATATTAAATCCATTAAAACACTAAAAACCCAAAACACCCAAGAAATTGCTAAAACCATAAAAAACATGAATTAGCCAAAAATTAGGGAAAATCATAAATACAATAACAATTATACCCAACTTCAGAAAAACTAATCCATTAATCCTAAACCATATACCCGACACCCTAAACCCTAAAAACCTACACATGAAACCCTATAACCTATTGCCTAAACAAATACCCATATTGGCAAAACCTAATACCCTACACCGTTAACAATAGACCCAAAATCTAAAACCCTATTCAGTACAAAAAAACCAAAAACCCTACACCGTAAACCCTAAATCCAACACCCTAAACACTAAACAATATAACCCAAACCCTAAACCATATATCAAGAACACTAAATTTCCCTGATCCAAAAAAATATTAAAAGAACCTAGAAACCATGAAAATGCTAAAAAAACATTAAAACCCTAAAATATCCTCAAAAACTAAAGTACTAAAAAATAAAACAGATGATCCATAGAAACCCTAAAATGACTAAAAATTTAAAAGGCCATTAAAACCAAAATAAAACTCTAAAAACAATAAATAATCTAAAAGAACATTAAAAACCTAAAAAATCCTAAAACCATTATAAAACACTAAATAAACTCAAAACCCTAAAAATATAAGACAACAACACTCCTTGAATCCCATAAAAAATATAAAAACCTAAAAACACTTAAAAACCCTAAAAAATGTAAAAGCCAATAAAATCCCTTAAAACCACTAAAAACCCTAATAACCCAAAAGACCCAAGGTATTGAAAAACCATGGAACCCATAAAAACCATAGAAAATCCCTAAAAATCCCTAAAAACATAAAAATTCATAAAACTAATAAAAATCAATAAAATATTCTAAAACCCCTAAAATTATAAAACCCTAAAAAACCATAAAAAACCAAATACCCAAAAGCATACAACCTACACAAAAATCATTATACCCCCAATCTATACCCTGAATAGTAAAACCTAAACCCTACGCCGGAATCCCTATACCCTACACACTAAACCCAAAGTCAATAACTCTAAACACTATACCATACACCCAAAACCCTATACCATACATCTTATACCCCATACCCTACACAATAAACCATAATCATGACATATTAACACCTAAACAGTACACATTTAATTCTCTACACTCCACCCAATATTCTAAACCATACACCATAAATCCTAATGAGACTAAAAAACCAAAAAAACACTAAAAGAAACTAAAAACGATAAACCCCCCTTGAAAACAAAAGAACACCTAAAAATCCAAAAATACCCCATGTCTCCTAAAAATCCTAAAAGTCCCTAAAAAATATAAACGCTATAAAGGACCCCAAAACCCCCTAACGAACCATTAAAAGGCCCTTAAAAATAAAATACCCTAAAACCCACCTAAAACGTATGAAACCATTAAAAATCCTTTAAACCCATTAAAACCCCTAAAACCACAAAAAACAATACAAATAAAAAATCTCTAAAAGCCCTAACAACCCTAAAAACCATAAATCCCTATAAAAACTCAAAAAAACTTAAAAATATAAAAACCTAAAAAACCTAAAAACATTAAAAAATTATAAAAACCAGTAAAACACCATAAAACTCTAAACAACCCTGAAAACCACAAATCCACATAAAACTCTTAAATATATAACCCCCTAAAAGAATTAAATACACCCCAAAACCCTAAAGCCCATAAACTCCAAAAAACACTAATACCATTAAATACCATTAAAAACCCTAAAATCCCAAAACCCCTAAGTACCCTAAAAATCCCAAAAACCCTAAAAACACAAAAAAACAATACAATATCATAAAAACCAAAAAAACATAAAACCCAAAAAACCATGATAAACCCTAAAACCCTAAAAACTCATAATTACACTTGAGGAAACCTAATCTCTATACCCAACACAGAAAACCCTAAACACTACACTATAAACCCTAAACCACAAACAACACAATCGAAACCATATAAAAACACCAAAAACCCAAAACCCCACATTCAAAACCATATTACGTACACTGTAAACAACACATCCTAAACCCTATTCCTTATACCATAAACCATAAACCACACACTATAAACCCTAAATCCTCTACCATAAATGATAAATCATACCACCTAAACCGAAAACCCTGAACTCAAACACAAGTACACCATAAAAAATCATAAAAAATAGTAAAAGAACCTAAAATCCTAAAATACCTAAATCCCCTAAAAACCCTAAATTCTCCCTAAAAACCTCAAACCCACAAAACAAACAAAATTCCATAAAAACCCTCAAAAACCTAATTGAAACGAAATATATAAAGACCCCTAAATGACCCAAAAAACCCTAAAAACTTAAAAGACCCAAAACCCCTAAAAATGTAAAAATAATTAAAACACATTAAAACCTAAATACCCCTCATAGTCTCCAAAAAATCCGAAATCCCCTAAAATTCTTAAAAAAAAACTAAAATCACTAAATGGAAAAAACGACTAAAAATATTAAATCCCTAAAAAATCTAAAATAACCTCAATTCTCTAAAAACAAAAAACCCCTATAAACCCTTGAAACCCCTAAAAACCTAAGTATCATAAAAACCCTAACACTCCCAAAAAACACTAAAAACATAAATACCTAAAAACACGTAAAAACACTAAATTACAAAACACTCTATATCCCTTAAAAACAATAAATCCCTTTAAATAATAAAAAACACTAAAATCCCAAATATTCCATTAGAATACATAAAAATACTAAAAGACATAACACCCCTATAAAAACCAAAATGACAAAAAACTCCAAAAACATAAATCATATTCCCTAGACCATAAACCCTAAACCAAACACCCTAAACCCCATTCAAGACACACATTTCCCAAAACCCTGCACCCTAAACCATATACCCTATACACGAAACCAAAAACTCTGCACCCTAAACCATAAACCCGACACCATAAATAATAAACTCTATATAGTAACCCTATACCCGACAGACGAAACCGTAAAAACCTATACCTTAAAACATTCTAGATAAACTGAATACACTAAAAACTATACCCTTAACCTTATACTTTAAACCCTAAGGTCCATAAAAATCTAATAAAAACACTAAAACATCCTAATAAAATGTAAAACCCTAAAAACCTAAATAAATCCCCTAAAAACCTTATAACATAAAAACACTAAATAAGCTCTAAATGGTCCTAAAATCCTAAACAACTCCTTAAGAGTCTCTTAAATGTACTAAAAATCCTAAAACTCCTTAAAACCCAAAAAAACACTAAAAACATATAAACGCTAAAAACCCTTAAAGCAATTTTAAAACCAACCCCCCCAAACTACAAAAAACCTAAAACCCCTAAAAATAGTAAAAACCCTATAATACTTAAAAACATTAAAAACATAAAACCCCTAAAAATTATAAAAATTCAATAAAATTTAAAAAGATAACAACTCATAACACACGAAAATCCATGTAAAACCCTAAAACCCTGAAAACCAAAAAAAAACTAAAAAGTCCTTTAAAACCCAAAATCACCTAAAAAACCTAAGATCCAAAAAACCCAACAACCCCCTTAAAAATATACAACCCTTACACCCAAAAAAAACCCTAAACACCTGGAAAATCCCAAAACCTTAAAACACTAAAAACCTCCTAAAATAATAAACCTTATACCCTACACCCTAAATTGTAATCCCTAATCCCTAAACCGTAAACCCTATATCCTATAATCTAGAACCTACACCTAAAACCCTATACGCTACACTACAATCACAAAACCATATACCCTACACCCTAAAATATAAAATCTAAACCCTATACCCTACAAACAAAACCCTAAACCCTACACCATAAACCATAATCCTCACTCCCTAACCACTTAACTGTACACCTTAAACCCAAAATCATACACCATAAATCCTAAAACCTATAAAATAAACCCTATAAGACCCAAAAAACCATAATACACTAAAAGAACCTAAAAACTCAAAACCCAATAAAGTAACCTAAAATACCCTAAAACCCCTAAAATGCTAAAAATCCCATAAAAACTATAAAAAATAAAAAAACATAAAGTACCCCAAAGGAAAGTAAACGCCTAAAACAATTAAAATACCCTAAAATCCCCTTAAACCCAAAAAAACAAAACAAAATACAGAAAACCCTTATACCTATTAAATCCCATAAAGACCCTAACCCCCCAAATACCCCCTTAAAACCGTAAAAACCTACAACTACCATAAAACTCTAATAAAACCCAAAACAGTAATTACACCTAAGAAACCATAAATAAAACCTAAATCCCCCCCAAAAAACTAAAACCTTAATCTCCCAATGAAACCCAAAAATGACCCTAAAAACTCCAAAACCCCATAAAATGCTAAAAAATCCTAAAAACACTTAAGAGACCCTAAACCCCAAAAAATTCCAAACAAGATACTACAAATATATAAAATCCTAAAACACCCTAAAATCCCTAAAATCCCTTAAAACCCCTAATGAACTATAAAATCCACAAAAACCATAAAACCCCAACAAATCCCAAAAAACAATAAAATCATTTAAAACCTAAAATAGTCTAAAACCCATAAAAGACCCAAAAACCCTAAATAAACCATAAAAAGACTAAAATACACTAATACACCATAAAATCCTTATGAAATACTAAAACCAATAATGAACATAAATAACCTAAAACCATATAAGACACTAATACACCTAAGAAATCTAAAAACCAAACAAACATTAAAACTGCTACAAACATTAAAACCCCTTAAAACCCTACAACCCTAAAAACCTAAATACAATAAAAAACATAATGGGTCTAAAATACCTTAAAGACCATAAATAACATAAAAGACCATAAATAACTCAAAACCCAAGAGAACCACTAACACCCATATAAACCTAAACCCCGTTAAAAAAATTAAATCATAAAAGAGACGCAAAACCCTGTGGTTGGGGAAAGAATAGCTGATTTAGATGAATTATGGCTAGGAGAAGAAAAGAAAGGATAATAAGATGGGAAAGCCATAAATATTGTAATAGATTAACTCCCTGACTGAGATAATATTGATAGTCTTTCAATGATCCGGGGGGAAATCTATAAATTAAGAGAAACACAGGGTATCAGTGGAAAATGGGATGTCATATAGGATGATTACCTAAAAAAGAATCCCTTTCTTTAGGTTATGTCAAAGGGAAATAAGGCTCTTGTGGATGATAAAGTCTTCCAACATGTACCTCCTCAGAAATCAAGGCATAGAAAAGACTACTCATTTCTTAAGCCAACAATGGTTACTAGGTCTCATGGACCCTTTGATTGACAATCTGACTGGTACGAGGACTACGACTCTTATTATCAGTTTGATTACGATCTTTGATGTTCTTCCCTTGGTATGAGGGAATAATTAATTGTATTACCCCATACATCCCTCTTTGTCTCTCGTTTTTCTTTTAATAAAATGGGCACTGTCTTACCTATTAAAAAAATAATAAAAATTCTATAATCCCCTAAACTATAAAAACCCAAAAACCCCTAAAAAGCATAAAACACCTAAAAACTAAAACAACCTAAAATCCTAAAAAATACCTAAACCCACTAAAACCCATAAAAGTACTAGAAAAACATAAAACCCTAAAAACCCCTAAACCCCCAAAAAATCGTTAAACCCTAAAAACCACAAAAAACTAACATTTATAAAAACTATGAAGCCACTAAAATGAATTTTGAATACCCTAATGCCAAAAAAATATCTGGAAACCAAAAAAACACAGAATGACCCTAAAACCCCTAAAAGAACCTGAAAACCCAAAAAAACATAAAAGACCCATGAAAACCCTAAGACAATCCAAAAACTCAAAACCCTTAAAACCCACTAAAAACCGTAACAGACCCTAAAAATTCTAAAACATATTAATTACCCTAAGATACCATAGAATTATAGAAGTCACTAAAAACTCTAAAAACCCTAAAGGTCCCAAAATCTTAAAAACCACAAAAATCTAGAAAAACTAAAGGAACCAAAAAACCCCCCAAATAGATATAAAACCCCAATATAAACTAAAAATTCTAAAAAAATACTAAATGTACCTAAAAACCCTAAAACCATAATAACTCTTAAAAACACTAAAAACCCCACAACCTACTAATACCCCCTTAAAATATAAAAGAACCTAAAAACTAGAAAATAGAGGAGTTATATAGTTGTATTTAAGGATAATGAGAGTACCAATTGATCCTCTTCAGCAGTTAAGGTTGTTGCGACCGGTCCAAACAATTTCCAAGTTGTAGCCCTAGCTGAGCTCGCAGTGGCGGATGTGCTGGTGGGAGATGTTGTGAAGGAGGTAGTGGTTGCTCAGGGCACGAGGACTGGGGATGAGTAGATTATGTCTTCGGATGAGGAGGAAAGGTCTGTGGTGGAAGAGGATCCCTGGATCCCAAGGGTGCATTACACTAATTGGTGTGATGCACCTCTGGTACTGTCCGGGTGTGCAGGCGTGGGGGGACCTGACATGGAGCCTGTGTTATCTCCTCCCACAGACAGCACTAGTGGGGGTGATGATCTTCCCAGTGCTCAGGTTTTGAACCCTCTGCTGGGGAATGTTGGGGATGATGGTGATCCGTCCATGAACCTACAGAGGGATATGGTCCTCCATGATGTTTCCTTTGCTAAAGATCATTGTGTGCAGTTGCAAGAAATGGTGTGGGTTGAACGGGAAAGGTTCCCACTTGAGGGTGAAGCTAAGAGGATTGGGGAGAGGTTTGCTGAGGCTGATCACCGGAAAAACGTTGCTATGGTCAGTTCAAAGGAGGAAAGGAACAAAAGAGGTGTTGAAAATCCTCGGTCAGAGGGTAAGAATGGGAAGGAACCATCTGCTATCAGCGATGGTGTCACTTGTGCGACATCTGGTTATGATGCCATATCCACCTCCGCCCCCCTGAGGCAAAGACAGAGGAAGGATTATTCTTCCCTCCCACATCCTATGGAAACTCAGGCCTCATCAAGGGTAGTCCGACTTAATCTAAAAGTTAATAAGTGAGAGCGGCCCTCAATTTACGCTGAGCAAGAGCATGCTAGGATGAAACTGCTATCCAGGATAGGGATGCAAGAGGATTATGAGTATGGATGGGATTCAATAGACATGGGTGCTGATTCAGATTACAGTTTTTCTGATGTGGGTGATGGATTTGGTGTGGGCATTGGGTATCGTTGTGCGGAGATGGACGATCTTGGTGGTGACATTGACTGATCCTCCCCTTCTATTCCTTTCCTTTTGGATTCTTTTGGAATGTCTTTTTTTCTTTTTTGTTCTTTCTTTTTGAGGCATTCGGGCTGGGGTCGTAAGGGGTTTTGGGTGTGGGTCATTTGATATTTCCCCTCCCTTGTCTCTAGTTTCATTCTGTCTTTTTATAATAAATTTAGGGGGGTTCCATAATAGCATGGGCCCGAGCCTTCCTTGCCCTAAAAATCCTAAAAACCCCTAAAATCCTAAAAACACTAAAAACCCATAAATAAACCCTAACAACCCCTAATACACTAATAATCCTTAAAACCGCTAAAGCCACAGAAGACCCTAAAAGTCCAAAAAGACCATAATACCCCAATAAAAATACAAACACCCTTAAATCCCTAGAAAATCCACAAAAACCAAATAAACCCTTAAAAGACCATAAATGCTTAAAAAATCATAAAAAGACACGGAAATCCCTATAAAACACAAAAAACCTAAAAACCCCAAAATATCTAAATACATAAAAACTCTAAAAAACATAAAATGAAAAAAACTAAAAAACTCTAAAAACCTAAAAATCCTTAAATCCCTAGAAATTCTTTAAAAGGCCAAAAAATACGCTAGCAGCCCTAAAATACCATTAAAACATAACAGCTCTAAAACCATAAGACCATAAAAAGTAAAAACCCCTAAAAAATTTATGAATCATAAAAATCCCAAATGACCCTAAAAATCACTCAATGTCCCTCAAGGACCCTAAAAACCCCAAAAACCTCAAAAGCCACTAATAATACTAAAAACCCCAAAATGTAAACAAGCCTAAAATACCCCAAAATCAAAAAAAAAAACATTAATAAAACTAAAACATTAAAATATCCTAAAACCCCATAAAGTCCATAAACCCCCATAAAAACGTTAAAACCCCCAAAAATCTTTAAAACCTTGTAAAACCTTAAAACACCTAAAAACCCATAAAAACCCTTAAACCCATAAAACCCCTATAAACCCAAAAAATGACCTAAATAATCCCAAAATCCCGAAAATCCTTAAGAAACATAAAACCCATAAATATATTTAAACAACATAAAAAGACCCAAAAAAATCCCTAAAAAGTAAAAAAGTACCTAAAACCACTAAAATATCCCACAATGAACCTAAAACCCATTTCATCATAAAAGAACCTGAAACCGTCAGACACAATAAAAATCTTATAAATGCTAAAAGAACCAAAAATTTGTAAAAGAACATAAAACACCTAAGAGCCTTAAATTCACTAAAAAAATTAAAATCCATAAAATATCTAAAACCATAAAACACTAATTACACCTAAAGAACCCTAAAAACTCTAAAACCCAATATAAAAATCCAAAATAAACCATAAAACCCATTTAAACCCCTAAAAGAACTAAAACCCCTTAAACATCTGATATCCATAAAAAAGAAACATGAAAAATCCAAAAAACCATACAAAACCCTAAAGAACACTAAACACAACTAAACCCCTAAAAACTATAAAAAAATTTAACAGAATATTAAAAACACTAAAACCCCTAAAAGAACACTAAAAAACAAAAAAAAACCCCTAAAAAATACCTTAAACCCCCAAAAAAATGCCTAAAACCCATAATATATTCTTACAAACCACAAAGCCCTAAAAAAACTAAAAACCCAAAGAAAACATAACTACCATCAAGCCCACCAAAATTTTAAAAACCCATAAAAACCCTAATAAAAAAGAATCATAAAAATCCAAAAACCCTAAAATCGAAAAACACCCCATAAAACCCATAAATAACCTATAAAACATTACTCCCCTAAATAACAAAATGCCCCCCCTAAAATAGCTTAAAACCCTTAAATCCCGAAAAACCCGAAAAACCCCAACAAACCATAAAAACTATAAGACCCCAAAAATCCATGGAATACTCTAAAACCCAAAAAAAACCCAAAATACAAAAAAAATATACCTAAAAAAAGAATGAAAATTCTAAAAATAGTAAACACCCAAAAATAATCCTAAAAACACTTAATATCCCAAAAACCCATAAAACCATGAAACCCCCCTAAAAATCCCTACAATGCCCAGATAAGACAAAAAAACCTAAAGTAGCCCAAAAACCCTGAAAAACACTAAAACCCCAATTCCCATAAAATAGAATAAGAGAAATAAAAAACCCCCAAAATCCTAAAACTCTAAGAAAACTAAAACCCTAAAACACATGATAATTTTAATATTCACAAATAATCCCCTAACGAACCCTAAAACTAAAAAAAACCAAAAAACCAAAAAATAAATAAAAAATACACATAAACCCCTATAAAGCCTTAAAAACACCTAAAACACCCCAAACCCACTAAAATCACATAAAACCATAAAATATCCCAAAAAACTTGCGACCCCTATAAAAAAATAGAAACCCATTAACATGAAAAATTACCAAAACCCCTTAAAATCCATGAAAATCCTAATACATCATAAAAAACCAAAAATCCTTAAAACAACACTAAAACCCCTTACAAACCTGAAACCCCAAATCAAATAAAAACCCTTAACCCCCAAAGAAATACTAAAATAATTAAGAAATAAAAAAACACTCAAAACCTATTAAACTACCTAAAACCCCAAATAACCCTAAATCAACATAAAAACCCTATAACCCCTAAACAATACTGAGAAAACCTAAATATCTTAAAAACTAATAAAACCCTAAAAACACCTAAAACCCTAATGTCCATATAATTACTAAAAATAGGTAAAACCCCATTGAAAAAACTAAATCCCTTATAACCTGGAGAAACCCTAAAATCCCATAAAAATCCAAAAAAACCCTATAAAACTCCAATAAAATTCTAATAAATACATAAAAACCAATGAAATCCTAAACTGACATAAAAATTTCTAAAACTAATTAAAATTAAAAAATCAATAAAAACCTTAAAAATTCACTAAAAACAAATGAAACAATAAACCCCTAAAACCCATAAAAGACCTGAAAACCCTTTAAATGCTAAAATCCAATAAATACCCATAAAACTATAAAAACAATAAAACCCATTAAAAATATTAACCCCCCTAAAAATACTAAGGATCACTAAAAACACTGAAAACTCCTTAAAACCCCCTAAAATATCTAAAATTCCATAGAATGTCAAAAAACCCCACAAGAACCCTAAATAACCATGAAAACCATAAACCCCCTACAATCCCAAAAAAAAACTCTAAAAACAAAAAATCTTAATAACCATAAAACCACCAAAACCTCCAGAAGATACTAAAAACCCTAAAACCTTAAAACCCAAAATACCCTTATAACCCCTAAAAATAAAAAACCTAGAAATAATAAAACACCTTAAAACTCTAAAAAACATACCCCCCAAAGCCCTAAAAATCCATAAAAACAAAAAAATCACTTAAAACATGAATAACCCTAAAAAATCCAAAAAAATCCCAAAAACATTAGGAAATTTCTAAAAATTCTAAAAACACTAAAAAAAATATAACAAAAAATCCCGAAAACCTATAGAACCCATTAAAACCCCTTAAAACCCTTAAAACATTTAACACATCAATAAACACAAAAAATCACCAAACCCCTAAAAACAATAAAAATCCCATAAACACTAGAAAACCTAAAAACACAAATAATCTCTAAAAACCCCTAAAACCTTAAATGAATGTACCACCATAACCCCCTAAGACCTTAAAAACCCCTTTAAATGTTTAAATTCCTTAAAACCATTAAACCAGAAAACCCCTAAAACACTATGAAAACTTAAATACCCTAAAACACTCTAAAATAAGAAAAGATACATTGAAACCCCTAAAAGACCCTATAAAACCCTAAAACCCATAAGTGGACCTACACATCTAGAAAATAAAAAAAAGACTTAAACCCTATAACACCCCTAATAGTCTTTAATCCCCCATAAACCCTCTAAAACCCCTAAACTCGTAAAAATTGTATGAAATATAAAAAACCCCTTAAAACCATAACACACCCAAAAACACACAAAACCCATAAAAATCCTTAGAATAATTAAGAATCCTAAAACAACAGTAAAACAGTAAAAACCCCAAAAATAAAAATATCTATAAAACAAATCTAAAACCCCATAAATCCATGAAAAGACATAAAATGTCCTAAACCCCTAAAAACAAATAAAAACCCCAAACCGCTTTAAAAAAAAATAAAACCAATGAAACCACTAAAATCCCTAAAATACCTCACATTTCTAAACACCATAAAAAATCTAATAACCATTAGAAACGTTGAATCCCCTAAAAAACAAATAAAATCAAAAGTCCATAAGAAAACCCTAAATAAACCTAAAATAACCTAAAAACCCTAAAATCCTTAAAATACATAAAAAATACTACCAAACCATACAACTAATAACATACATAAAATTATATTGAAAATCCATAAAATAACCCTAAAAACCTAAAACCCTAAAACCCATAAAAAACCTGAATACATAATCCTATAAAAAACATAAAAACACTAAAAAAAACCCTTAAACCACTATGGGGATGGAGACAATGACCTGTAGTTTCTGCTACTCTCTTTTAGGTTTTTTTGGTCTTTTGGGGTTTTGTTGTCCTAGGGGTCCAGGGGTTTTCGGGTGTGGTCTATTTGGATCTGCCCCACCCTTGTCTGCTTCGATTTAATTTAATAGATTTTGGGAGGACCAGGAATAGCCTGGTCCTGCACCTCTTCTTCCTTAAACCACTAAAAATCCCAAATTTCGTAAAGAAACCTAAAACACCCTAAAACCCTAAAAAAATATAAAAACCTCAAAACCCTAATAACCCGAATAAACAACTAAAATTATAAACACCTAAAACCCTCAAAAGACCCCCAAAAAACACTAAAACCATTTAAACAGTAATACGCCTGAATATCCACTAAAATATCTGAAAAATTCTAAAAAAATTAAAATGCATAAAAAACCTAAAACCATTAAATACCCAAAAATCCCTAGTGCCCAAAAAATCATAAAAAATATTTGAAAACTACTTAATTTTCCAAAAAACCATGAAACCGTGAAACCCCCATAAAAACCCCTAAACCCCCCATAAAAACCTAATAGACCCATAAAAAACTGAAAACCCATTAACAGCAAAAAAAATAAAAACCCTAAAACTTCAAAAACCCTCAAAAACAATAAAACCCTGAAAACCCTAAAAACCAAAATAAAAGAAAAAAAAAATCTTTAAAACCTCTGAAAACCCATAAACATCAAAAAATACATAAAACCCCTACAACTCTAACCCCCCTATAAACCCGAAAACCATAAGAAATCTCAAAAAAAATAGAAAACCATACAAACCAAAAAACATGAAAACCCTAAAAAATTCATAAAAAAATCAAAAACCCTTTAAATAATTAAAAAACACAGGATCCGCTAAAATAACCTAAACACCCTAAAACCCAATAACTATATAAACCCCCCAAAAGACTATAGAAATCCGTAAAAACTCACAAAAACTAAAAATTACTAAAAATCAGAAAGAACGAAGACCCTAAAATCATAGATAAACTGAAAAATGCAGAAACCCTAAAAATCCCTTGTACCCTAAAAACGTAATGACCATAAAATCATAACACCCCATAAAAAACCCATATAACCCTATAACTCTTAAAAACATTTTAATGGAATAAAAATCCCTAAAACCCCTAAATAATCTAAAAACCCAAAAACCCAAATATAATAAACCCCATACAAAACAAAAAAGACTATAGAAATCCCTAAATTACCTAAAACACAATAAAACCACTAAAAATTCAGACAAACCCAAATATATATTAAAACCCTTTAAAAACCCTAAAACCCAAAAAACCCCAACAATTATTTCAAAGACCATAATAAATCAGAAAATCCCTTATAAACCCCAAAATCCATAAAACCACTAAAAGGACCTAAAAAAACAAAAAACCCTAAAATATCATAATACCCAAAAAATCATGAAGAGCCAAAACCCCCCATGAATACCCTAAAAACCTAAAAACCCCAAACCCACTAAAATATCATATATAACCTAAAATCTATAATAAAAATAAAGTACATAAAAACCTAAAAACCTTAAATATATTTTAGCACCTAAAACACCATAAAAAACCAAAAAATCCCAAACCACACTAAAATCCCCAAACAACACAAAAACCCTTGAAAAGGTCAAACAAATCATTAAAAACCCCAAAACCCCCTAATCCCCTAAAAACCATAAAATGGTAACCAAACCTAAAAACCCTAAAAATACAAAAATCCATAGAAATTCTCAAAAAACCCTCTAAAAAAAATTAAATTTATAAAATCCCCAAAAACACTAAAAACTAGTAACCCCTAAAAATCATAATGACCAAAAAAACCCAAACACCCAAAAAACCACAAAACACCAAATAGCCTTAAACCATAGAAAACATTTAAAAAAACAATAATACCATAATAAAACACAAAACCCTACAATCCTAAAATCCCTATAAACCCTTTAAAATCAAAAAAACCCTAAAAACCCTAATAGCATTAATAGACATAGAAACAGTAAATAACCTTAAAACCCCAATGAACCATAAAACCCATTAATCTCCCAAAAACCCTAAAACACCCATAGATAACGTAAAACCCTAGAAAACCCTAAATCCCTAAAAACCTTAAAAAAACCTTAGAAACATTAAGAAGCCTCAAAAACACAAAAATCCCTAAAAACATTAAAAAATGAAAGAACCCTAAAACCCCCCAAAAACACCAAAAAATGAGAAAAACTAAAAATCCAAAAACCCTTTGAGGCTTGAAATCCCCCTTAATCCATTTTAAATCCCTAATAACATTATAAAACACCTATAATATCCTAAAACCACTAAAAACACTAAAAAATATAACTCTAAAAACCCATAATACTCTAAAAACTCAAAAAAACTAAAAATATAAGGAACCCTATCAAAACCTAAGAAAATAATAATACCACATAAAAACCCTCAAACTATTAAAAATCATAAAAATGCCTAAATAATCCTGAAACCCCGACAAACCAAAAATTCGAAAAAAAAATTGTTGAATATACTTAAAACCCTAACAAATCCTAATAACCCTAAAATCCCTAACAACACATCAAAACCCAATGAAAACCTATAAAATCATCAAAACTCCTAAAAACCTAAAACACTAGAAACCCCTAAAATATCACTACAACGCCAAATAACATAATCCTCTAAAAAACCCAAAAAACACTAAAATAATAAATCCTAAGGAAACCATAGAAACACTAAAAACACTAAAAACCCTCGAAAGACAGTAAAACCCTAGAAACCCTAAATAAAAAAATAACTGAAAATACCCAAAAAACAATAAAATATCATGAAACCCAAAAAATACTCTTAAACAAATAAAACTCATAAAACACTCAGAGAGTTAAAAAATTCTCTAAAACCCCTGAAAAATCAAAAAAATCAATAAAAAACTTAATAAACACCAAAAATCCAAAAAAAACCCCGTAATAACCTAAACACCCCAAAACACCCAGAAAAACCTCATACCCCCTAAAACCCTTGAAAAAATAGGTCCCCTAAAACCCTAAAACAATATAACCCCTAAACAAGCAGTAAAAATTCTAAGAAAACTTAAAAACCCTAAAAGTCCAAAAAAACCCTTGAAACCAATAAACCCCTAAAAACCCTCAAACCCATAAAAATCCCTAAAAACCCAAAAACCCCTAACCCCCTATACAAACCCAAAAAAACCAAAAACACCAAAAAACCCCTAAACGATCCTAAAACCCCTAAAACCTATAAAACCCCTAAAACACTAGAAAACCTATATACAATAAAAACTGTAAAAATCCTTCAAACCCCCTTCAAACACATATAATCCTTTAAAAACCCCATAAAAGGACCTAAATATCCTAAAAACCCTAGAAGACCATAAAACACTATAAAACACTATAAAACACTATAAAACACTATAAAACACTGAAAAGTCCCTAAAAATCCAGAAACATCCTAAAAACCTAAAACCTCTATGACCCTAAAAAATATAAAAAACCAAATAACCCATTAAAAAATGAAAAATACGAGAAATCCCATACAACACTAAAATCCCTAAAGCCCCATAAAAACCCTAAAACTCTAAAAGGACCAAATAATATTAAATAATATAAAAACCATAAAACCCCTAAATATCTTAAAAACCCTAAAACACTGGAAAGCATAAAACACTTATAATCTAAAAATATGAAAAAAACCCCAAAACTGCTAAAATATCTAAAATCCATTAAAACTGTTTCAAACCCGAAAATCCTGAAAAAACTAAAAACACCAAGAAAACATTAAATCCCCAAGAAAAAAAAATACAATAATAAAACCTATTTACATGAAAATTCCCTAAAAACATAAAAATCCAGAAACCCTTAATAATCCCTAAAACCTCCTAAGAATCCTATAGAACCCTATATTTCCTAAAATAATCATAAAAACCCTATAATCGAAAACCCTTGGAAAACCCTAAAAAAATATTAAAAATCCCTAAAACACTTAAATATTTTAAAAACCCTTATAAACCCTGAATCCATGAAAACCCCTAAAAATATAAAAGACATAACAACCATAAAAATCCTTAAAACCATTTAAAACCATAAAACTCCTAAAACCCCTAAAAACAAAAAAAAACCTATAATCCCTAAAAATCATGAATAACTCTAAAACCCCTTAAAACCCCAAAACACCTAAATCCCTAAAAACCCTCCAAACCCCTTTAAACCCATTAAAACCCTTAAAACCTAAAAAACCAAAAAACAAAAAAAATACAAACAACCCAAAAAGTACTTTTAAACCCTTTAAACCCTAAAACCCAAAAAACCTAATAACACTAAAAAATCAAAAAAAAATTTATATAAACCCCTAAATACCTATAAACCCAAAAAATAAGCCTAAAATACCAAACAATCCTAAAAAAATCCAAAAACCCCTTAAAACCCTAAAAATCATAAAACCATAATAATAGTAAAAATCATAAAACCCTAAAAACCCAAAAAACCCCCGACCTGGTTAAAAATGTCAAAATCTCCAAATTCCGTATAAAACCATAAATTTACCAATTAAAGAATCATTAAATTTCCTGAGGTCCTTGATGCCCACCCCACCCATTTGGATGGGATTTGTTTATTCATTCCGTGACATAGATACAAGCTTCTTCTCATTTATGCAGCACGTCCATGTGATGTTTCGGAATTTTTCTTGTAAGATCTTGATGAGACTTGTCAGCCATCTATAAATGGAGAACGCATGCACAAAAATGGATGTAATAACAGAGTTTATCAGCCAAATTCTTCCCTCATGAGATAATAATTTTCCATTCCAGATCGCATGTTGCTGATTGATTTTGAGTGAAATTCCCTCATGGTAACCACTTTTCACCTTCCCCCAGAACAAGGGAACCCCTAGGTGCATGAATTGGAGTGAACCCCTCATGACACCAAGATTTTTGACAATTCTGCATTGGTTAGAGGCTGAAATACCATTTCCAAAAATAACAGAGGAATTTTTCCAACTAATCGATTGCCTTGAAAATCTTCATAATGTTGTATAAGTGATTTAATTGAGGATAGGGTATGCCCATCAGCCTTCCCAAAAAGGAAAATGTCATCCTCATATAGAAGATGAGTTGGTACATAAAGATCTTTCCCATCTTTTATCAGAGCTTAAAAACTAGCTTGAATGACAACAATTATGCATCTGCTAAGGTAATCCTCAACCAGAGCAAAGAGGAGGCCAGAAATCAAGTCACCTTGCCAGACGCCGTGAGAGAAATGAAAGAATCCCTTATGGGATCAATTAATAAGAATAGAGATCCTGGAACTGGACAAAGATAGTATTAATCAGATTTATAAAAGAGGTGGAGAATCCATACCTACTGAGAAAAGTAAAGATGAAGCTCTATTTGATCATATCAAATGCCTTTGAGATGTCCAGCTTCATAGCAAAGCTTCCATACATAGAGTCTTTCCTCATGATGTGGATACCCTCTGACGCAGAATATAGGCAGCTCTGAATATTACGTCCTGGGACAATACCAAATTGTTTTTGGGTGATTATCCCACTAACAATCTTCCCCAGCTGGAATCCCAGAATTTTACTTATTATATTAGGAATAGTGTTGCCAATCCCCACCAGACAAAAGTCCCCAATATCCATGGAATTCTCTTTCATCGGAAGTAGAGCATGGAAATTGGAATTTGTTCCCTGAGGGATGGAGTCGGAGATAAATAATTCTCTAATGGCATTAGTGACCTCCACATGTAAAATATCCCAATAGAACATGAAGAAATTATTACGGAATCCACCTGGTCTGGGAGTGCTGTCCATATCCGGAGAAAAAAGAGAAGACCTGACTTCCTACTCAAACGGGGCATCTGTAAGATGCTTATTATACTGATCATTAATGCAAGAATCAATAGATTCAAAAAGACTAGGTCTCTTCTCATGCCCTCCATCATTGTAAAGTGCTTTGATCTGATCAACCACAACATTGGAGATTTCATGTTCAGATGAAAAGGAAGCCCCATTAATCTTGATGACATTCAAAAATATCTTGGATTTTTTCTCCCTATGATGATGATGAAAGAATTTGGAATTCCTATCCCCTTCCTTGAGCCAGGCCACACTAAATTGATTTCTAGCCAGCTTCTCTTTTAGAGCGAAAAGCTCATCCAACTTAGAGTGAAGCTTTATTTCCTCCCTACAGGGGGTGACTTGTTGTTGATTGATTATTTGACAGTGACCAAGCTGGGATTCAGCAGCCATGATGTCATCAATGAGTTTGGATAAAGAGATCTTACTCCATTCCTTATGAAGAATCTTTATTAGTTTGAGCTTTGCTGCCACAACAATATGTGGGCTGCCATAAAAAGTGCTACTCCACCCATTAACAACCACTTCCCTACATCCAGGGATGGTGAGCCAGGCATTGTTGAATTTGAATGGAAAAGGAGAGGATCTGCAGTTATTATCATTGATTTCAATCATCAAGGGGTTGTGATCTGAATTGAATTTAGGGAGAGTAGTTGCAAATATCACCCTTGAATAACTGATATCATTGATTTGGATGAAACATCTATATAATTTACTTTCTTTCCTCCCATTCATGGTGTACCTTCCCCATGTGAAGTGATCACCCGCAATAGGGAGTTCCACCAGATTGCACTGGTCAATACAATAAGAGAATTCCTCTGTAGCGATGCGTGAGAAATATGATCCAATCATCTTATCTGTCCTCAGCACCGTATCGAAATCACCAACCGATACATAGTTATAATGGGTGTTCTCACTTATGCTCATCGTATCACTCCATAGTTTCCTTCTCCTAGTGTAAACAGATGAGGCATATACAAAATAAATTGTATGTATGGACTCATAATTCTGGATCCATAATGAGATTAATTGAGGTCTTCTCTCAAAGGATAACAATTGATTATTATCATGCTTGAGAACCCAAAGAGACTCCATACCACTCTCAATGTTATTATGAGCAACAAGAGAATATCCATACTTCTGCCAATTAAGTCCCTTCCAGCTGTCATAACTATTCATAGGTTCTGCATTCTCAAGAAGCAATGGGTTGTTGGCTAAAATTAAATTCTTAAGGGCATGGGTCATTGGTAAATTTCCTAGCCTTTTACAGTTCCAAAAAACGATCTTCATTAAGATGAGGTTTTAGCGCCCCCAACAGGAGATTGCTTCTTCTTGGATGGGGGTCGATGTCTATCCCTTTGCCTGTCCTGCCATTATTCATAGGAGGCCTACCAACAGGATTCTTCGTGGGTTCGGACACATTCCCAACCACCTTCTCCTCATCAGGGGTGCCACTGTTAGAAGACCGATGGGCCCCTTCTTCATGACCTTGCTCATTACCCCCATCATCAGCCCAGAAGCTACCAGAGGGTGGGGTGAACCTGTTGGTGGCACAAAGCCCTTAAGGAGGCTCGAAACCAGCCTAAATCCTTCTTGAAACCTTACATGAGAGGACTGGAGTGAACTCCCCACTCATATCCTCCAGAGCACCATTAGAATGATCCAGCACCCCAACAATATCAGTGCACACCCTACCATCCTTCCCGATTCCATCCTCCCAATCCAGTGCAGCTACATCCACATGACTCCCATCCACCAGCATTAGAGGAAGAGAAGGAGAGGGTGATGCAACATTACTGGGGATGACAGTATCGCTAATGTGGCCAACCAATAACTCTGTGTGTCCTGGAACCTAAGCAGAATTATCACCCGGCCTAGAGTCGGACTGTTTCCCACTTGCTGCACCCTCCACATCCTTAGCTTCATGTGGCGCTGCCACAGTCCCCATAAGAACACTGGATTACTGTGTGATTTCTAAGTAGTTCAGTCCAAGTAGAGTCCTTGCAGAATTATCAAGGCTATCCAATCCCATCTGTGTAGGGGGAGGCTGTGACTGAACAGAACCACCACCAGTGGGAACATCCCCATTCTCCACATCCTTGTTGGGATCCGAACATATGTGTGACTCCTTATCAAACATTAGCTGATTTGTTGGACCCTATGCCTGAGTTAATCCTATGGAGGGGGGACAGTTGGTTCAGGCCCTTGATGGGCAGTGACATCCTTGGAGGTAGATTCCCTATCAGCACTCACTGCCTCTGCAACTGCCACACCTCCATGGGCCATCCCAACTGGAAAATTGGCCGCCACATTGTTTCCCACAACTAAGATATTCCCTGGTTCCATATTACTTGGAATTTCAGGAGGTTTATTCATTGCATCAGAGACCATCCCATTTCCATTCACCCGCTTCCTCAGACAGTCATAGTCCTCATTCCCTCGCTGATTACAAAAGCCATGGATTCTGGACCTTCGACACTTAGTGAACAAGTGTACGATGAAGCTACAATTGGAACAAAACACGGGCCTCGTCTCGTACTGTATTTCCAGATTCAAGGTATCAACAATTTTGGGGAGGACCACCTCTTCAACAAGGGTACTTTCCATGTAAATATCAACAAGCACCCTTGCATAGTTCCTGTACCGTGGATTATTAGTCTCTTTGTCAATACGAATGGGGAATCCAACCGCAGAGGCAATATGCAATAAAATTATGGTATGCCAATAAATCCAATACAACTTGCATAAGAGAATCCACACTTGCATAAAGGTATTTTTCACATTTGATGGATAGAAGTTTCGGTCCCATTCCTGTATTCGGAGGAGCCCTGGATTAAGGGAAATTGTGACAAAACTCCAAGATTTCCTTTTCAGTTCATCAGTGGGGAACACCACATGGTAGAATCCACGCCCCATTGTTGTCATCTTCCAGTCATTAAACCCCCCAACCTCAGATATATGACATGCAATATTATAAAATTTCCATAATTTATCCCCCATCAGGACAAGGACCCTGGAAATTATAGAAAATCGACACAGACTGACCTGCTCCTCAAGAACCTCTCTGTTTGCAGCAACGTGGGCGATGTGCCCCTTCCGAATAATTCGTCCAGGAGAGGGAGAGTCAAAATTAGTGAACGATAGTGATGCAGCCATCCTCACTACTTCTTCAAAATTCCTCCTCCCCACCGGTGGATGTGAAGAAGTAGGAGGAGCTGGATTCGCCACCAAAGGATTACAGAAACAGAAAAGACCAGAAAAAATACAATAAAACCCCTAAAATTCCCTTATTTTTTAAAAAACACATAGGGGCCCAAAATACTCTAGAATACCCTGTAGGACCAAAAAAAACCCCTTAAAACACTAATGGACTAGAAAAAACCTAAAAACCTGTAAAGGACCATTGAAAACATTAAATGATAAAAAACCTGAAAACCTATAAAGGATAATAAAATTACTAAAAACTCTCATAGAGGACCATAAAAAACATAAAATCAAAATGGACCTTAAAACGACAAAAAATATATTCAAACCCATAAAAACCATAAAAATATAAATAACCGTAAAATGCACAAAAAGACACTAAAAACCTTATAAACCCCAAACACACCATAAATAACGTAAAATCATCTAGAAAACCCTAAAAACCTAAATGAACATAAAAAGTGTAAAACCCCCAAAGCACCCCAAATCCCACTAAAAACCCTATGTATCATAAAACTTTAAAGACCCTAAAACTAATAGAAACATTATCGAATCCCAAAATTCATAAAAAAAAAATAAAAACACTAAAATCCAAAAATGAGCATAAAAACCCAAAACCCATTAAAAACAGAAACCCCCCAAAAGCCACCAAAAAATGTAAATACCTTAAAAAATACAAAAATCTTTCGAAACCATAAAAACCATAAAACCCATAAAAACCCTAAATCCAAGAAAAACCAAACAACCCCTAAAAACCCTAAAAACCAAAAAGACCTAATAACCCTAAATATTCTTTTTAAATACTAAAGGGACCTAAAAATAACTAAAAATTCAAAATGACCCTAAAATCACAAAAAACCTAAAGGTCTATATAAACCCTAAACCCCCAAAAAACACTAAAAAACAATAACCACTGAAAAACCTAAACCCACTATAAAACCTCAAAGACATTAAAATCCCATACAAATCCAGAACGAAATTAAAACCATTAAACCCTAAAATTACTTGAAATCGAAAAACCCCCAAAACCCAAAAAACTCTAAAGACCGTAGACACTCAAAAAAATTTAAATGAACCTAAAAAAATAAATAACCCCCATAATTGCTAAAAAACATAAAAACTATAAATCCCTATAAATCCCTAAAACCCTGAAAAACAATAAAATCCCTAATAATCCCTAAAACCCAAATATATATTAATCTTCCAAAAACCACTAAAAACCCAAGAAAACCAAAAAATACCCAAAAAACCAAAAGAACCTAGAGACCAAAAAATAGGACCCCCTCATATCGTAATAACACCCTAAAAGCATCATAAACTTTAAAAACCCTAAAAACATAGAAAACTATAAAAACCCCAAAACCTATAAAACCTAAAAAACCCGAAAAAACCGAAAATCCATAAAATCCATAAAATCATTAAAAACCACTGAAATCCATAAAAAATCCCTAAAACGCATAAGACCTAGAAAAACACTAAAAACCATACAACCCCCAAAACCAAAAAAAAACCTATATGAACTATGAAAACCATAAATAACCTTAAAAATATTATAACCCTCAAACCATAAAACAAAAAGAACAATTAAAATACCTAAAAATGTTAAAAACCTAAAAACCCATAAAAAACAAAAAATATTATAAATCCTAAAAACCTTAAAGGGTGCTAAAGACCCTAAAGGACCCTAAACCCCATAAAAACATTTACGGACCCTAAAACATCAAATCTACCCAAAAATCCCTGAACAAATATAAAAACCCATTATATCCATAATCTCTATAAAACTCACAAATACTCTATATCCTGAGAAACCACTTTACCACCCCTAAAACCCCTAAAACCAAAAAACAAAAAATTCCATAATACCCTAAAAAAATAAAAGGCACTAAAATTATTTGGTTGATTACATCAACCATCCTAGAAAAAAACACATGGATGACAAATATAGTAAACATGCTAGCCCGAGGACTAGAACCCACAACCTTCCACTCACCCCCAAACAATTACCACCCCACCTATATCGATGGGTATTTTGAGATCCTAAAAATAAGAAAAACCCTAAAAACCCTAAAATATTAAAAATTATAAACACTCAATAAACTATAAAATGAAATAAATATCCAAAATACTAAAAAACCATAAAACCCATAAAACCCCTAAAAACTATTAAAACCCCTAAAAAACCTAAAAACCCTAAAATCCTAGAAACCTTTACAATTGAAAAAACCCTAAAAAATTATAAAATAGAAATACCATAAAACCATAAAATTCTAAAATAATCAAAAAAGTCTAAAACCATAATACCCTAAAAATCATAAAACCCAAAAAAATATGAATACCCCAAAAAAGACTTGAAACCCACCAAAATCCATACACCCCGAAAACACTAAAAATACAAAAAAAAACCCACCAAATCCATAAATACCTTCAAAATGATAAAATTATAAATAACATGAAATATAAAAAAACCATAAAATACATAAAACACCCACAAATTCTCAAAAACTATAAATATAATAAAACCAACTTAAAACCAGAAAATCTAAAAAACAATAATAACAATAAAAACCCCTGAAGAATAAAACCCCTAAAATAATAAAACCCCTAATAAACCTTTAAAACCCCTAAAATCATGAAATCGTGAAAAAACTCTTCAAAACCCTGAAAAAACCAAAAAACTAAAAAAAACCCCCATAAAACCTTTAAAACTTTTAAATAACCTAAAACCCACCAGATAGCCAAAAAAATCATTCAAACCCCTAATAAGTGTAAAACAACCTGAAAACTCCTAAAAACTATTAAAACAAAGAAATCCTAAAACTAACTAAAACACCAAATAAACATTAAACCCTAAAATGATCTTATAACACTAAAAAATCATAAAACCCTAAAAACCCTAAAATCCCAAAACACTAAAATAATTCAAAAACCGAAAAAAAATCCATTAACACCATAAAAATCATAAATTAAAAAATAAAATAAAACCATTGAAATAAGTATGACCATAAAACTTCCTAAAATCCATGAAAATTGGAAAAATCCATAAAAACCTATAAAACCCCTAAAAATAATAAAAATATATAATACCACTAAAAACCATAAAACCCATAAAAACCCTAAAACCCATTAAATCTTAAAACCATAAAAAATATAAAAACCCATTAAAACACATAAAACCCCTAATAACCCAACAAACTTCCCAAAACCCTAGAAATCCTAGAAATCATTGAAACCCCCAAAAACCATAAGAAACCATTAAACCCATTAAAAACCCTTAAACACCATAAAAACCCTAAAAAATAAAAACCCCAAAAAACCATAATGATCCTAAAAATCATAATAACATGAGAAACCCAAAAAAATTCTACAAATCTTTAATACCCCAAAAATCACTAAAACCATAACAATACACCAAATCCCATTAAAATATGAAAATCCTTAAAACCCCATAAAACCTAAAAAGAAACCCCAAAACACTTAAACCCCTAAAACCCAAAAATAATATAAATCCCAAAATATTCCCTAAAACTATTTATAACAATAAAACCCCTAAAAATGATAAAACATCCTAAAAACCAATAAAACCCCTAAGAGACCCTAAAAGAGTCTAAAACTCCCTTAACCCCCTAAAAGACCCCAAAATCCATAAATACTCCAAAAACCAAAAAGTTACTAAAATAATTAAAAACCTCAAAGACACTAAATACCCCTAAAAACCCATAAATTTCCCTAGAAACATAAAAGGATATACCCCCCCCCCCCGGAATCCCAAAGAACTCAAAAAGACCTTGAAAACCAGTAAAGGACCATAATATCCCAAAAAAATAAAGGGTATAAATCCCCCTAAAAACCAAATTGACATTAAAAAACCCCAAAATCCATAAACAACCCTAAAAGGCTCTAAAACACAGAAAACCATTATGGGCCCCAAACAAACTAAAAACCCTAAACACAATTAAACATTTAAAAAAACATTAAAAAAATATTAAAAAAATAAAAAACTATAAAATTTATGAGAAGACACTACGAACCCTAAAACCGTTAAAAATCATGAATCAAGCTAAAAATAAAAAAATAATATTGGTAACAAGAAAAAATCCTAAACAACCCTAAAACCACTAAATACCCTTTGAAAACCCTAAACCCCATACTAATATTCAAATCCATAAAAAATCCTCAAAACCCTAATTGAAAAAAAATCCCTAAAAAAATAAAAACCCTTAAAAATCAAAAAAACACAACACCCCTAAAAGACCCTAAGATTCCTAAAAATCATGAACAACACTAAAACACTTAAAAATACTAAATCCCATAAAACCCCATAAACCTCTAAAATACTAAAACCCCATAAAACCACTAAAACCCAAAAAATTATAAAAATCAAAGAACCTTGAAAAGAGTAAAAATTCAATAAAAAAACACCCCAAAACCCCTAATAATCCTAAAAACCCATAAAATTAAAAAATACTCTAAAACCTCTAAAAACCATTAAATACCTAAAGGGTCCTAAAAACCATAAAGACCCTAATAACCCTAAAAAAACTAAATTACCCTATAAACCATAAAAAACTCTAAACCCCTAAAACCTCAAAAAACCCCTAATACCCTTAATACCCCATAAATACCACGACGACCCAAAAATCCCATAAAAACCTTAATGATCTCAAAACCCCAAGTAAACATTAAATGATTACAAAAAATGAAAAACCCCTAAAAAACCCAATATTCCCTAAAAGGCCCTAAAAACTCCAAAAGGATCAAAAGAACCTTAAAATCCTAAAAAACCACAAAACCCCTAAAATTCTAAAAATTACATGAAAACCAAAAAAATATTAAAAAAATCCTATGAAACCTTACGGAACCATAAAACCCATAAATATCATAAACACCCTAAAAAATTCAAAAAATACAAAATCCTTAAAAACCAAATAAAAACACTAAAAAATACTAATACCCCTAAAAATGATTAAAAAATATCAAAATAACAAAAATACTAAAAACTCTAAAATACTGTAATACCTTAAAAACATAAAAACCCCAAAAAACCAAAAAATCGTAAAAATAAAAAAAAACATAAAAACCCCAAAACACTCTAAAAAATTAATAATTTACTAAAAACATAAAAACCCCAAAAAACCACAAAAACCATAAAACCCCCAAAACACTAAAAACCTAAAACCCCAAAAAGAATAAAAACCTCAAAATCCAATAAACCATAAAACCCCTAAAACCTTTAAAAACACAGAAAAACTATAAAAATCCTAAAAGTTCAAAAAACCTATAACGTTAAAAATCTGTACAAACCCTTTATCCCATAAAACACTAAAAACCTAAAGGACTGTAAAATCCTTAAATTACCTAATGTTCCCATAAAACCCTTAGAACAATAAGGGATCCAAAAAACCCTATAATAGCCTAAAGGACTTTAAAAAATAAAAACCCAATAAGATTCTAAAAACACTAAAAAAACTACTTCCCCTAAACCCCTAAAAGATTATAAAAACAATAAAATAATACTAAATCCTCTAAACAACCCAAAAAATCGATAAAACATAAAAAAACCATAAAACGCTAGAAAAAACCCAAAATTTCCCTACGAACTCAATTTTTTTTATGAAAAATACCTAATAATAGGTTGATTACATCTCCGAATGATAAATACAACACAATGAATAAAGTCACAGTAAACAAGAATGGCCATGGACATGGCCATGTAACCTACCTATCACACCAAAACCCTAACCATCCTACCACCAATAGTGGGTCTTAAAAGACCCAAAAAAGAATTAAAAAACATAAATAATAACCTAAAACTCATATAACACCTAAAAAATCTAAAACACATTAAATCCCACAAACCTTACAAACCCTAAAAACCATGAAAACCATTAAATACACTTGAAAAACATAAAACCCTAAAAAACAAAACCCATAAATACTATAAGAATCATAAAACCCCTAAAAATTCTAAAACCCTAAAACCATAAAAGACATAAACCCCCCAAACCCCTAAAAATCATAAAATCCTTAAACCACATAAATTCCTTAAAAATTAAAAACTCCTAAACCACTAAAAAATCATAAAACCCCTGTAAAAACTCATAGAAACACTAAAAACTATAAAACGCCCTAAGAATACCCAAAACCCTAAAACATCACAAAATAAACTCTAATTATACATTAAAAATCCCAAAACACATAAAAACTCCAAAAACCCTAGAATGCTAAAATCCTAATATCGGTAATATCCTAAACACCTCAAAAAATCATGAAAACCCTAAAAACACTAAATATCCATAAAACCTCTAAAAACACAAAAATCTCCCAAAATAAATAAAAAACAAAAAACCAAAAAAACACTCAAAACCATAAATCCATAAAAAAACCATAAAACCCTAAAACCCCTGAAAATGGTAGAAACAAAAAAACCATAAAACCCCCATTAAACCATAAAAACATAAACCCCCCATAAAAATATAAGTATCCTAAAAAACCAAAACCCTATACCAAAAAACATAAAACATACACCCTAAACCATATACCCTACACCCTAAACACTTAAAACTACACATAAAACCATATTCCCTAAACCCTAAACCGAAAACCCTACACCCAAACGCATATACCCTTCACCCTAAACCCTAATCATACTCTCTAAACCTTAAAACCTAAACAATAAACCATAAAACCTGCACACAAAACACTAGAAAATACACTTTAAACTCTAAATGATGCAACCTAACCATAAAAGAAATTTCTCATACCCTAAAAGTCCCTAAAAACACTAAAAACACTAAAAACACTAAAGTAACCTAAGAACCCTGAAATGACCCTATAAGACATAAATCCCCCTAAATCCTAAAATACCCCAAAAAATCATAAAACCACTAAAATACCCTAAACCCCTATAAATACTAGCATGCCCTAAAACACCTAAATAAATAAAAAAATATAACTTTTAAATAGACCTCAAAACCCCTCAAAACCACTAAAATCATAAAAGACACTAAAACCACCAAGATATCCATAAAGCCCATATAAAACCATAAAACCCTAAATATCATTAAAACCCCTAAAATCACTAAAATCCATAAAAGCCCTATAAATCCATAAATGACTAAAAACACCTAAAATCCCTAAAATCCGATAAAAACCATAAAAACTCAAATCACGTTTAAAAACCCGAAAAAAAATAAACACAAAAAACCAAAAAAATAAAAAATACCATAGTAACCTATATTCATTAAAAACACTAAAATCCCTCAGAAACATAAAAAACCATAAAAATAGAAAAACCATAAACATCATAAAAAACCCTAAAACACCATAAAAGCATAAAAACCCTAAAACCCTAAAAGTTAATAAACCCCAATATAATCCTTAAAATCCACAAAAAACAACAAAACCCTAAAAATTCCTTATCCATATACACAACACTGTATGTTTTAAGCATTACACCCAAAACCCAAAACCTTATACCTAAAACCCTATACTCTATTCCCAAAAATTAAAACCATACACCAGACACCCAAAACCCAAAACCCAAAACAGTATACCCTACACCATAAACCATAAAACCTAAAATATAAACGGTAATCCCTATATACTAAACCCTAAACCCTGAACGTGAAACCCAAATCCCTAAAGACAAAATGACCCTTAAAACTGAAAAAACCATAAAAACATTTAAAACTTTTAAATCCATAAAATATTATAAAATTACCCTAACAATCCTATATACCATAAATCCCATAAAAACCCTAAAAATACCAAAATTACCCTATAAACCCTAAATAATTCCAAAATTATCCTAAAACTCTAAAAACACAAATACCTTAAACCCCCCTAAAAATATTCAAAAATAGTCAACACCACTAAAACCCCACAAAATCCGTAAAAAAATATATAAAACCATAAACCACTAAATATTCATAAAAACCATGTAAAACAATAACACCTCTAAAACCTCAAAACCCTATAAAAACTAAAACAGCTAAAAACAATTATGTCCCTAAAAACCATAACAAACCTTAAAATACATAAAACACCCCTAAAAACCATTAAAACCCTAAAAACCCAAAACCAGTAATACTCTACTATTATATTTTATTATATAAATAAATCACATTTAAATGATTTTTGAAAACTGTAGAAATATCCCTACTATCCTAAAAACCCCTAAAACTCGCAATAAAATCCTAAATAACCATAAAAAATAATAAAAACCATAAAACCCCCTAATACCCTAAAACTATAAAACCCTAAATGTGAAAAAAATCATAAAAACCAAAAACCCTAAGACCTAGATCCTAAACCATAGACCACACACACTAAACCTGAAACCCCACAACTAAAACTGTTTAACATACACCCTAAACCTTCAACCCCACACCCTAAACCATGTACCCTACATCGTAAACCTAAAACCCGACACCCTACCCGAATAACCTACACCCCAAACCTCAAATAATACACCTTAAGCACTAAAAATGACACCTTAAACCCTAAAACAGTCACCCAAAACCCAATAACGTATACCCAAATCCCTAAATGTCCACAACAATTCTAATGCTGCTAAAGGATCCTAAAAATACATAAACACACTAAAAAACTCAAAACCCATAACATACTATAAAAACCCATAAAAAATTATAACCTTAAAAAAACATAACGACCCTAAAAACATATACCTAACCTAAAATAACATAAAAACCTTTAAAATAGAAAACACCCTAAGAATTCCATAAATCCCTAAAAAACCTTAACACCATAAAACCCATAAATTCCCTAAAAATACCTAAAGAATCCTAAAATTACCCTTTAAAAACATAAAACCACTATAATTTTTAAAAACCCAATAAACCCCCCTAATAATAAAAAACATACCCAAAACCGTAAAAATATAAACCCTTAAAAAACATAAAAACCCATTAATACCTAAAAACTATAAATAGCCCTAAAATGCTTTAAAACACCTTAGACCCTTAAAACACTACAATCAACTAAAACACCTAATTTTTTAAAAAAAACATAAAAACCATTTAAGACCCTAGAAAACAAAATAAACCCTAGAAACAATAAAATCTATAAAATCTCATTAAATCTTTAAAACCACAAATAATCCTAAAAACTCTGGAAATTCCATAAAAACACTAAATGATTATACCATACAACCAGAAACAGAAAACCAATTCCCAAAACTATACACCCTACGTCATAAACCATAAAACCTATTATCATAACCCGATACCTTATACCCTAAACCCAAAACCTTACACCCTAAACCATATACCCTACATCTTAAACCCTATACCCCATACCCAAAACCCTATACCAAACACTGAAAACCTTATACCCTACACCCTAAACCCCAAACCTCAAACTCTATAGTTTAATAACTATACCCTAAACCCAATACCAGAAACCTAAAACCTAAAAACCGTAAAACCAGAAAAAACTAAAATAACCAAACCCCATAAATACCATAAAATAATAAAATACCATAAAAAACTAGGAAGAACCAATAATCCATAAAGACCCTAAAACACTAGAGAACCCCAGAAATTCCCTAAAACCCTACAAAATGGTTGTAATGTAAATTTTTATATCATTTAACATTTGAGGAAAAAGTGAGAAACCAGACAAGACATACAAAAAAAAGATAACTAAAAAAGATATCACAAAATACTTTAAAAAAAGATAAATATATTGGATCCATATAACCCCTTAATTTTACATGGTAACTTTAATATCCACACCATAAATTACAATAGCATTAATTTAATTATCTAGTTTTTCCAAGTCTGAATATATTACTCCATCGTGATCTACCTTTCATTGAAACCTCTGGCCAAAATGTGATCTTTTTTGTTGATCCACTTCTTTTTCTACCCATAAATGTGAAGCCAAATCATTCCTGTGAATATTTTTTTAATACGAACTTTGGAAAATTGATACAAAATGATTCTTCAAAAATTTAATCCTCATGTTGAATAAAAAGTTCCATGTTTTTCTTGTTATCCCCTCCCACCTGTGCTCTCATCCTGTTCGAGACTTCGGCTAACTCTATATCTGTGTCCTACACCTTGGTTCCACCTTCAAGTGTTTTACTCTCCATAGTTGTATTCCTCATTCACATATTACCAAAAACTATCTTAAAACCTTCAAACATTGTAGATTACCCAGGTTTTTAATTTTTACCATTTATCCTTTCCTTACCTAAAGATCTGGTTACAATTTTGTTAGAGTGTTTAAGTAATTGGTGTGAGGTCTTGATCCCCCCTCTCTTATAGACCATAAATTTCATACAATTGATATTTCCATGATTTAACTTCATTTAGATGGCCCCAACCATTGTTTTACCTTGAAAATCCTTCTCATAATCCACCATTGGCTGGGAGTCCACCTATTTATCACTTGGATCTGCATCTTTTGAAGAACTTGACCCGACCTATTTTGGTTTTATCTTGGAATATATGTTTTCAATCCTTTAGGATCCAGATTTTCCTTTCCATATCCATTCATGGTATAAAAATTATTTTGGATCATAATTGACTTTAAGGATTCATGTAGGTTGGGCCACAATTGACTCAAAGACAATGGGGCTTTCTGATTGGGTGTGCCATGTTTCTGAACAATCACCATTGAATCAACATGGATACTATCACCACTACTAAAATTAGATTCATCAGTCTCATATCCATTAACCATAACACCTTCCTTGAATATATCAAAAAAGGAGGGGTCTTTCATGGAACTATGCTATCATGGGACTGACTCTGTTAGCTTGAAAAAACCCCATATTTTTTTTCAAAATTGTAGAAGATGTCATCAACTCTTGGGTCCCCACTCAAAAAACTTGATTAACTAGAAGATGATCGAAAATTACATCATTTTAAGGGGACAATGAAACAACGGAGAGATAAGTGGGAGGTGGATCAATCAATTGGTTAGGGACAACCACCCCATTGGAATCCCAAATCCCCTATCGACAAGATTGAGTGGATGGACCCAAAATCTTGTATGATGAACAAAACCCTATATCGGATTTAAAAACCACCTTATTCTTTCAACAATATCATTATACACCCGTAATAAAAAATCAAAAAATACATAAAATTCAATAAAAACACTAAAATCCTTAAAAACACAGAAAACCATTAAAAACCTAAAAATTCACAAAACCCCTAAAAATCCTAAAAATCTCTGAAAACTCACTAAATGCATTAAGCCCCCCCAAAACCCCCTAAAAACATTAAACCTATAAATCCCATTTTAAAAACCTAAAAACCTGTTAAAATCCCTAAAAACCGTAAAGACCCCTGAAAAACATAAACCCCTAAAAATCTCCTAAAATCCCAAAAAATCCCCAAAACACTAAATACCCTTAATACTCCAAAAAACCCGTAGAAAAACTAAAAACACAAAAAAACCATAAAAATCCTAAAAAAATGAAAAACTTGGAAAATCCTAAAAACCCTAAAACCCTAAAAATCTCTAAAACCCTAAAACTACTAAAACCACTAAAAACATAAAAACCCTAAAAACCCTAAAAATATTTAAAAACCCTAAAAAACATAAAAACGCTTAATACTCTAAAAAGTCGAAGAACCCCAAAAATAGATATAAAACAAAATAAAAACCCCAAAATACTTGAAAACCATAAAACACCAAAATACCATAAAACACTAAAAAATCATAAAAACTAGGAAAACATTATAAGAGAGTAAAAAACTAAATGACCCTAATAGCCTATGTAAATTTCTAAAAGACTAAAAACACAAAAAAACCCAAAAAACAAAATAAACATGAAAACCTAAAAATAAAAAAAACCCATAAAACACATAAATACCAAAAAACCCCTAAACCCCCTAGAAACACTGAAATCTCTAAAACCCATAAAAATTTGCTAAAAATCCCTAAACCATAAAAAATAAAAAAACCAAAAAAAATAAAACAACTTAAAATACAACACCCAAAAAAACATAAAACCATATTAAATTATTAATACCTTAAAATTCCCCTAAAAATTCTTTAAAACCCGAAAAACCCAAAAAACCGCAAAAACAATAGAAAATACATAATCCCAGAAAGACTCTAAAAACAATAATAACACTAAAAAAACAAAAAAACATAAAAGTCTATAAAGCCCTAAAACGCCAAAATAGCATCATAATTCAAAAAATACATGAAAATCATTTAAAACCGTAAAACCCCTAAAAACATAAAAACCATAAGAACCTAAAACCCACCAAAAACTCTAAAACAATCCTAAAAACCTAAAAACCTTATAAGCCAAAAAATAGAAGAGGCCCTAAAAACCATAAAATCTCTTGAAAACCATAGAACACCCTAAAATCCCTAAAACCCAAAACCATAAAACACCCTAAAATACATGAAAATCATAAAAAAACTATAAAACCCCAAAAAAACTATAAAATAACCTAAAACCCTAAAAACCATAAAAACCCAATAATTATCTTGAAAACACATAAAACCCTAAAAAATTCCTAAATTCCTAAAAGGCATATGAAACTAAAAAAAACATTAAAAACCTTAAAATGAAAAAAATCACAAAAAACTAAAATAATGATAAAACCATAAATAACACAAAAATACCAAAATATATAAAAACTCTAAATTATCATAAATATATCGAGAAACCCTAAAAATAAAGAAAACCACAAAAATAATAAAATTCATAAAACCAATAAAATCCTTTAAAATTGTAAAAAAATTAATAACTCTAAAAACCTATAAAACATTTAAAATCACTAAAACCCATAATGGCCCTAAAAACCCATAAAACACATAAAAACCTATAGACCCCTAAAACAATTAATACCATAAATTCCATATGAAACCCTAAAAACTATAAAATAAATAAAAACACTAAACCCCCTAAACGGCCCCAAAAAATACATAAAACCCCTAAAAACCCTAAAATATAAGACACTCTAAGAAAAATCCTAAATCCACTAAAACAATCTAACAATCATGTCAGAAACCCAAATGATCATAAAAACCCTAAAATCCCTAAAAGACCCTAAAACCCCTAAAATTCCCTAAAACCCATAAAACACCTATAGGACACTAAAGAACCCTAATAGATCATAAAATACTATACACACCCAAATTAATCTAATTGTTCTAAAATCCCCTTTAAACCACTCAATGACCCTAAAACTGCTAAAACCCCAAAAGGACACTAAAAACCCTTAATACCATAAAGGTCCCTAAAAACACTAAAACCCAAAGGATCCTAAAATGGCCAAAAAACCACCTAAAACCTAAGGGGTGAAAAAAACCTGTAAACATGAGAGAATTCCAAAACCCCTTAAAACCCAAAAAGATATTGCAATACCCTGAAACCCTAAAACCCCCTAAAACATATAAAAGACACTAAAAACCCTAATCCACCCAAAAACCCAAAAACATAAAGTTCCTAAAGCCCCTAAAATCACTAAAATGAAAATGGACCCTAAATCCAAAAATATATTAAAAACCCTTAAACATTTAAAAACCTAAAAACCCGAAAAAGGATAAAAGACCCTAAAAAACATAAAAACCTAAAAAACAAAGAACTCTAAAAACCCTAGATAATCCCTAAAAACCCTAAAAACATAAATATCAATTTAAAAACCAACCACCCCAAAACTACAATAAACCCCTTCAAGCCATTAAAACCACTAAAAAATAAAAATACCCTGAAACCCACTAATGAACCGTCAAACTCAATGAAATTATAAAGGAACCTAAAAAACCCTGAAACCCTTAAAACCCCAAAACCCAAAACCCATAAAAATCTTTAATGACCCAAAAGAACTATAATACCCCTTAAAATAAGCCGAATCTCTAAAAAAACATAAACCACTAAAACCCTATATAAACTAAAAACAAATAATTATCAAAAACACCAAAAAACATTAGAAGACTATAAAACCCGTAAAAACCCTTAAACCCTAAAAAACAAAAAACCGATCTAAAAACCCATGAAGACCATAAAATACCTAAAATCCCAAAAAAACCTAAAAACCCATAAAATCCCAACCAACCATGAAAAACATTTAAAACCCTTATAAACAATAAAAACCTAAAACCCTAATCCCTAAAAAAAATGAAACCCTATAACCACTCAAAAAACCCTAAAACCCCTATAACCTTGAAAACCCCCAAAAAATTAAAAATTCACAAGAAACCCATAAAACTCCAAAAAACCATTGAAAAAAACTAAAACCCAAACAATCCCAAAACTCATAAAAACCAAAACAACACTATGAAACCCCAAAAAAACCATCAATCCTCTTAAATCCTACAAATTACGTAAACAAACAAAACTAGAAAGAGCCACCAAATCCCAAAAAACATAACCCCCACAAACCTAAAAAACACACCAAAATCCTAAAAATCCTAAAACCATAAAAAAATAATCTAAAAACACTATATGTCATAGAACCGCTAAAATCCATTGAATATCCTAAAATTCATAACATTCCCTACAAACCCTGAAACCCATAAAAAACCCCTAAAACCATAAAACTGCTAAAGAGCCCTAAAACCCCGAAATCTTAAAAATGGAAATCAAAACCCTTAAGACCTTAATGGAACCAAAATACCACATTATACCCTAAAAGACCCAAAAACCCCCAAAACAACATAAAACCCCCTAAAACCCAAAAAAAAAAACACTAAAACCCTAAAACCATAGAAATCCCAAAACACCTTCAAGGACCGTAAAACCCCTAAAAATATTAAAATTTCCTAAAAAATATGTGAAATTCATATACCACCCTTGAACACAACATAAGGATGAAAATCACATAAGACATCGTCTAGGGGCTTGACACTAAGTCCTATGCCCAGCCTTGAACCATTACCATCCCCCCACAAATGGGTTGGCTTAAAAGAAAAAATAATGCTATGAAACCCCTAAAAATCCTAAAACACCATAAAAATATAAAACTACATAAAAAACCAAAAAGACCTAAAACCCATAAAAATATTTTTAAAACCTCTAGAACCCAAAGAATCCTGAAAACCATAGAACACCAAAAATCCGTAAAACCCAAAAAAATCCCTAAAACCATAAAGTAGTGAAAAATAATAGAAACACCAAAAACCCAAAAACGTCATCAAACTATAAAACCCCTAAAAACCTAAAAACATAAAACCTTGAAAATCCCAATAAACCCAAAAAAACATAAATAACCAAAAACCCATAAAAACTATAAAAACCCATTAAAATAAAAAATAACCTTTTATAAAACCTAAAAACCTTATAACCCTAAAACCCCCTAAAACACCAATAGAACTCTAAAAACTCTAAATTACATTAAATCCCATTAAAATCATTAAAATTCCAAAAACATCTAACATAACCTAAAGACCCTAAAACCCCATAAAACCAGTAAAACCCATAATACCCCAAAACTCCCCCAAATCCCATAATAAACCTAAAATCCCTAAACCGTAAAGGAGGATGATGGTGACCGAGTCTCCAAGTGATCTCTCTTCACGATCCCTAGCGTTGTTGTTCCCTATTCCTGATGGATCTTTGTTTCCCCTTGGTGGTGTTGTCGATGGCTTCCCGGTGGTCTGGGCATGGTTTGACTAGCTTGGTGATGGTCATGGTGACTCTGGTCAGTGGTGTGGTGTTAGGGAATGGAGATTTTCTTGGTTGATGGTGAAGTCAATACTATTTTGAAATCTGAGTTTTCGATGGCTTCCATGGCTTCGCGATGGATTCAGGCAGGTGCGATGGGTGTCCCGACGGCCTAGTGGTGTAATGGACTGGCCTTCTCAGCTGTCAATGATGTTGTACCTTCCAGATCTATCTTTGGGAGGGTTTTCTGGCTTTCCTGGATTCGTGAAGGAGTAAGATGGTGCCCGAGGGAACTAAATTGTCTTGCTGGTGGCATGATCAGTCCTGGTGTATAGGATTTCAGATTAGCTTGTGATGGGTTTTCACTGGACATGCAGGTGCATGGTTCTGGATCTTTAGCTTCGGCCTCGTTTGACACTGTCTTTGCAGGATATTTTTTGTTGTGTTGCGATATTGATTTGATGTTGGTCCGGGGTTTTCAGAGATTCTGAGCCAATCTCTATGGTTCGAGTGCTCTACACCTTAGGATTTGTTGTTCGTGATGTCTAGCTGCTTTATGGTTGTTTTTTGGATTCCTCTTTGGTGGTGGATGGCTTGGTTGGGATGCTATGTTAGTGCTGGATGATGGTTTTGAAGCAAGTCATTGGGTGATTTCTGGTCATGTTGCACGATTTAAGGGTCGGTGGGGATGAATCATAGATCTGGGTCTGAACATGGTGGATGTGGTGATGAGGATTTGTGCAAGGATTTGGTGATGGTGGTCCTATGTTGCTGTCTGTGAGGCTGGGTGTGGAATGTTACGCGCTGAATGGCTAGGAGGTGTTGGCCGTAGGATTTGGTTATGCTGGGTACCGATTTTTACTTCACTGGGAACCATTGAATGAGGTGCTAGCCTTCAGAAACTGATGGAATGGATACTGGCTCCTGCATGGATGAGATGTGATGAAGCTTATGCTTATGATTCTTGTGCTATAAATTCTATGTTACTGGTGGTGAACTTGCTAGGAAAGAAGACATTGGATGTTGAAAATTGTGATGCTGGATGCTGGTTGCTGCCTAGCTGGGAGGTGCTAAAGATGGGTTGTTGAAGTTGCTGTAGATCATTTTCGTGCAACTGGATGATGGTTACTGATTGGTAGGGAGGTGATGATGGGGAAAATTAATTTTTTCTGCTTTGTTTGGATTTGTGTGATTTTTTGGTTTTACATTTTTGGGGTCCTTTGGTTTTGGAGTTGTAAAGGGTATTTGGGTGTGGGTTTTTTGACCCCTCCCCTACCTTTTTTGTTGTGTCTTTTTTTGAATAAATTTGTGTGGGGGAGGGGGGGGGGGGGATAGCCTGACCCCCATATCTTCCTTGCCCTAAACCCTATATACAAATCCCGAAACCATAAATAATATACCCTATAACATAAAACCAACACCTTAAACGTCAAACCCAACATCCAAAACCCAAAATCTTACACCCTAAACCATATACCATACACCAAAAACACTAAACAGTACTCCATATAACCCATACTATACACCACAAATTGTATATCCAACACCCTAAACCCTAAATTATACTCCATAAACTCTAAACCCTACACACTAAACCATAAAACCTATACCCTAAACTCTAAGAGACCATAAAAATCCAAAAATCCAAAAATAATCATAAAATCCAAAAAATCCATAAAACCCCCAAAAACCTAAAATAGAATAAAACCCCAAAAATAACAAAAAACATCCCTAGAAACTCCAAAAAATAATCAAAGACCCTAAATACCCAGAACCCCAAAAAGAACCTAAAACAACGGAATACATAAAATACATCAAAACCCCATAAAACTCTAAAAACCACAAAAACACTAAAACCCAATAAAACTCTAAAAGACCTAAATCCCCTTAAAAATAGTAAAAAAACCCTAAAAAATATAAAAAAACTAAAAACCAAAAAAACTCATAAAAGTCATAAAAACCAAAAACCATATACCCTACACCCTAAAACCTCAAACCTACACCCTATACATTAAACCGCAAACACAACCCCCAACCACTATACTCTACACCCTAAACCCAAAGCCAAAATCCCAAAACCCAAAACCCAAAATCCTATTCTTGACACCATAATCCCTAAAACATAAACCCCCAACCCTATAATCTACACCCAAACCCTTAAATTGTACACCCTTAACCCTAAACCCTACACGTGTAACCATAAACCTAACACCATAAACCCAAAACCCTACACCCTATAACATATACCAAAACCCTGAAAGACTATTAGAACACCTAATAACACTAAAAAAACATAAACACTCAAAAAACCTATGAGACCCTAAAACCACTAAATAACCCCTAAAATCCCCAAAACCCATAAAAAATTAATAAACATAAAACATAGTAAAAACCCTAAAACCCTAAATACACAAAAAAATATTAAACAAACCAAAAAACCTTCAATGCCTTAAAACCCTTGAAATCATAAAAACCATTAAAAAAACCCCAAATCCCTATAAACTGTACAAACACTTAAAAACCCTAAAACCTCTTAAAACACCTAAAAACCATAAAACACTAAAAACCCTTAAAAAAATAAATACCATAAAATCTAAAAAAACCATAAAAAACCCCCAAATCCATATAAACTGTAAAAACACATAAAAACTGTAAATCCTCTTAAAACACCTAAAAACTGTAAAACCCCTAAAAATCCCTAAAATACCAAAATACCTAAAAACTACACAACAACCCAAAAAATAAAAAAAACATACAAACCATAAAACTCTAAAAAACCTAAAATAATTAAAATTCCCTAAAACCCCTAAAAACCTAAAACCCTTAAAAAAACTAAAATCGAACAAAAAAATAAACCACCAAATAACCAATAAAAACACTAAAACCTAAAAAACAATAAAAAACCTAAATCCCCAAAACCATATACCCTACTACTTAACCCTAAACCACACTACCTGAACCCATTACATCCACCTTAAACCAAAATCCCTACACCTGAACCCATTATAATTCAACCTAAACCAAATATCCTCCACCCTAAACTCTGTACCAAACACCACTAAACCCCAAACCATACACTATAAACCCTATACCCAACATCCTAAACCATAAACCCAACACCCTACCCCTTAAAATATAAACTCTCAAACATAAAAACTAAAAGTAAAACCCCAAATCCTACACCTCAATCCTTATACCCTATACCCTAATCATAGAAGACACTAAAAACACTAAAACCAAAAGTGAACCTAAAACCCCAAAAACATAAAAAAACATATAACCGTAAAACACCCAAAACCCACATAAACACCACTAAAACCATAGAAGTACCAAAAAAATAAAAAATAACTATTTTTCCCAATAAAATATAAATAAAACTTAAGAGAACCTAAATCTATAAAATCATAAAATACACTAAAACCCCCTTAAAACACAGGAAACCCATAAAACCGTAAAAACACAAAAACCGTAAAAACCCAAAAATCCTAAAAACAATGGAAATCATAAAGGACCATCAGATCATAAAATCCATAAAAACTCTAATATAACCATTTAAACAAATAAAAACAAAATAAATTTTAAATCCCTACAACCTAAAATATCGAAAAAAGAACATAAAACCCCAAAAAATACAAAAAATACAAAAAAAATCTAAAAACCATATATATCCAAAAAAACACTACAAAACCATAATAAATTAATACCATAAAAATCCCTAAAAAAATAACACCCCAAAAATACCTAACCCATTTCAAATCCATAAACCCTCTAGAAACCCAAAAAAACCCTAAACCCACAAAATACCATAAAACCCCATAAAAACCTAGATAACTAAAGAAATGCTAAAATACCCACAACAACACTAAAATTCTAACAAACCTAAAAAACCTTAAAACATTAAAAACCTTAAACCCCTAAAAACCCTAAAATCCTAAAAACCGTAAAAACCATAAAAACACTAAAACCCCAAGAAACCATAAAAATCTAAAAAATCGTAAAATGATAAAACCTCAAAAAAATTTAATACCCTAAATATACAAAAGCCCCAAAAATTCACTAAACCCCAAAATGTCTATAAATACCCCTAAAAATCTTAATGGGACATAAAAACCATAATAACACTAAAAGACCCTAAAAACCAGAAAATCATAAACAAACCTAAAACCCCTTCAAAACACAAAAAAACAAAAAAACACTAAAATCTCCCAAACCCACTAAAATCCTAAGAAAATCCCAATATAAATAAAAACCCTAAATTTTTTAAAATAAACTAAAAATATTAAAAACCCCAAAGAATCATAAAAGATCCTTAAAAAAAACAAAAAAAAATTTAAACCCCAAAGCCATAAAATCCCTTAATACCCATAAAAATAATAAAAATCACTAAAAATCCTAAAACCCATTAAATCATTAAAAGAAACTAAAAAACATATATACTTAATATCACCAAAAAATCTAAAAACCCTAAAAACACTAAAACCCCTTAAAATCCCAAAAATTCAAAACCCATAAAAACCATAAAACACAATAAAAATTCCTAGAAACGATAAAAAATTTTAATCCCATAAAAACATAAAAACCACTAAAATCCTAAAAACTCATAAAACAATAAAAAACATAAAAACCTAAAACCCAAATAAATCATAAAAATATCAAAATCCCCAAAAAAACTAAAAACATTAAATAACCTAAAAAACCCCAAAAACATTAAAAACCCCAAAACCCCCTAAAACCCATTAAAAAGAAAAAAACAACCCAAAAACCTGAAAAACTAAACTACTCTATAAATCCCTAAAACTCAATAAAATTGCTAAAATATTCTTACACCCAAAAAAATCCTACGGAATGTAAAACAACAAAACAATCCCAAACCCCAAAAGACCCCTAAAAACTGAAAAAACACTAAAACCCCATAAACCAATTAAAAACCCAAAAAATACATTTAATACCCTAAAACACTAAAAACCGAAGAAAACTATTCAAACCATAAAACCACAAAACCCCAATACAAACACTAATACCACATAAAAACCTAAGAAACCAAAAAAACCTAACACACCTTAAAAACCCCTATGAAAACCCTACAACCCCAAAAACTCTATGAAAACTCTAAACCCCTATAAATCGTAAAAAATTATGAAAAAACAAAAAAATCACAAAATCCCTCAAAACCATATGAATTATACAAAACAAAAAACCATTAAAACCGTAACAAATAATAATAATCCAAAAAAATCCAATAAACCCAAAAAAAACCTAAAAAATCTAAAAACAACACAAAACCCTAACAACCATAAACCCCATAATGGGACCTGAAAACCCCTGAAAAGATCCAAAAAACCAAAATAACTCTAAAAACCTAAAAAAATCGAAAAAATATTAAAAAACATAAAAAATATGAAAAACAACCTAAAACCACTAAAAAACACAAAAAAACTAAAAAACCGTAAAAATTATAAAATCGCATAAAAATACCCTAAAACCCAAAAGAAAAAAATACCCAAAATCCCAAAAAGAACACTAAAAGAAACATAAACCCTAAAAATACTAAATTTATAAAAAATCTCTAACCCCTAAATATTATAAAAAAATTGAAATAAAAAAACATTAAAACCCTAATACACTGATCACCTGTAAAATCCTAAAAAACTATAAAAAAACATTAAAAACCACAACCCTAAACCCCAAAAAAATCATGAAATTCCCTTAAAACACATAAAAACACATAAAATACTTAAAATAAAAAAAACAATTTAAAAAGAAAAAAAAAGACTAAATACTTTTAAAACATTAAAAATACTGTAAAGCCTTACAAACCCTGAACAACTAATAACCTTAAAACACTCTAAAAATATATAAAAACCTTGAAAACCCTTCAAAACACTAAAACTAGCTAAAAGAATAAAATAACCTAAAATTTATAATAACACTTATAACCCTAAAAAATAGTGAAAATCCAAAAATCCCTAAAAATCCTAAAACCCCTTGAAACCCCTTAAAACCATAAAAACCATAATATCATAAAAGAACTTTAAAAACCCAAAAAGAGTCCCCAATAGCCTAAAACCCTAATAAATATAAAAAAATATAAAAACAAAAAATCATAAAAAGAAAATAACAACTATAACCCCCCCCCAAAAAAAACCTAAGAACACCAAAAACACTAAAAGTAACTAAAACCCTAAAAACTATAAATCCCTAATAACAATAAGAGCCATAAAAGACACTAAACATCAAAAAACCTAGAGAAACCTTAAAATCCCCTAAAACAGTAAAAATCTAAAACACCTAATAAACACTAAAATTACATCAAAATAATAAAACCCATTAAAATTCTAGAACAATAAAAAAGCCAAAAATAACATAAAAACCATAAACATAAAAAAATTAAAAAAAGCCAAAAAACCCCCAAAAAACTGAAAACCCTTAAAACATTAAAAAACCAAAAAACCCCAAAAAACCCAAAAACCCTTAAAAATAAAAACCTAAATGACCATATACCCTTATAAACTCTATAAACCCCTCCAAAATACTATAAAAAACCTAAAAATACATAAAAAATAAAAAACATATAATAAAACCTAATAACCTATATAATCCAAAAACCCCAAAAACCATAAAACCATAAAAATATAAAATACACATAAGAAACACTAATATGATAAACCCCCCCCCCCCAACCCACTAAAATAACCTAAAACCATAAAACCCCATAAAGAACCTAAAAACATAAAGACCTTAAATGACCCAAAAACTAATTAAAACCACAAAGACCCATAAAAAACATCAAACACCCCAGAAACCCTAAAAAACATAAAATCCTAAAAAATATATTAATCCATAAAACTGTTAAATTCCTTAAAACCCAAAATCTCAAAACCCCCTAAATAACCCTAAACACCCTAAAAATTGTAAAAATAACCAAAAAAAAACCGTAAAAATCCCCAAAACACATTAAATGATTAAAAAAGACAAAAAACCCTAAAAAACCAAAAAAACATCAAAAAACACAAAACACCCTATAATTCCAAAAAATACATAAAACCAAAAACCACCCTTAAAATCCTTAAGACCCCAAAACCCCTAAAAATATAAAAATCCTAAATGACCTTAAAAATACTAAAACCCCAAAATCCCAAAACACTCAAAGAACCCCTAAAACCAATATAAACCTTATATATAGTAAAATAATAAATTAACATAAACCTAAAAAGTTAATAAAAACTATAGAAAACATTAAAAGATTATAAAACACCTTAAAATCCTTAAAAACTTTAAAACCCTAAAAATTGTGATAGAAACTAAAAATCTAAAAACCATAAAAATCCATAAAATAAACCAAAACTCTAAAAGGATCTATAAACCCTAAATCCATAGTGGAACCTAAAAATAATAAAATATAATAAAAGAACATAAAAACCATAAAAACCTAAAGGAACCTAAAAAAACTAAAACCCATAAAAGAAAAAAAACCATTAAAACCTCGAAATGACCCTAAATCCACTAAAACCACTTAAAACCCCTAAAAGTCCCAAAAATCAGAAAAAATCATAAAACCATAAAAAACATTAAAGACCATGAAATTACTAAATAACTTTGATGGACCCTAAAAGACTCAAAATACACCTATAAGACCCTAAAAACTCTAAAAACCCTAAAACCTATAAAACCCATGAAAACTCAAAGACCATATAAATCCAAAAAACCCTAACCAAACCCTAAACACCTTATAATCCCTAAAACCCTAAAACCCTAAAACCCCTAAAAACATTTAAAACTTCTAAAAACTATAATTATCATAAAAACCAAAAATACTATAAAAAATTAAAACCCTTAAGAAACTCCCTGAACACCCTATAAACCACTTAAAATATAAATCCCAAAAAGAAAATAAAAACATTAAACCCCTAATAGACATTAAGAAACCTATAAAACGCTAAAATAACCATAAAAACCTTTAAAAACCCAAAATGCCAACAAAACCCCCAAAACCCAAAAAAAAAACTAGAAAACATTAAGAAACCCTAAAAATCTGAAAACACCCATAAACTAATAAAAACCCTAAAATCCAAAAAACCATAAAATCTATAAAAACCAAAAAAGATCCTAAAAAAATAACAACCATAAGAAAATCCTAAAAACCATAATACTCCCAAAACCCCTAAAAACACATTAAGCACTAAACCCCCCAAAACCCTAAAAGCGATTATGACCCAAAAAACCTTAAAAATACTAAAATAAATGAGAAACCAATAAAGACCCAAAAACCACTAAAACCCATAAAAGATATTATAACCCCCAAAAACCTAAAATCTCATAACATCCACTCAAAACACTAAAACCCAAGAACCAAAAATACCCTAAAAACACTTAAAACCATAAAAAACTCTTAAATTACTAATAACCCCTCAAAACCTAAAAAAAACATGAAAAATCCCTAAAATCCTAAAAACCTTATAAAACCATAGAAACCCTAAAATACCATAGAGACCAAAAAAGATCAAAAAACCGAAAAAACCCCTAAAACTTATAACAACCATAAAAGATACCATTAACCCCCAAAATTCCATAATACCATTAAAAACAATGAACACCCTCAAAAATTATGAAAACCCAAAAATCTCTTAAAAAATTAAAATGCAAAAAGTCCATAAAATACTAAAAACCCTACAATAAAAAAAGGCAATGAAATTCCAAAGAGAACTTTAAAAACACAAAAAAACTAAACCACCTAATAACTCTAAAAACCATGATGTTCCTAAAAAATCTAAAATTAATAAAAAAATCAAATACCCCTATAAACACTAAATATCGCTAAAAACCATAAAAACTCCAAAACCATGAATGACCCTTGTAGGGTCCTAAAAATTATTCCATGTGGAGAAAATCCCTCCATGATTGATTTGAAAAAGGAAGAAAGTTCTTCAAAAAGACTATCACGGAGAAAGGACTCAAATTGAGTTGAAATTATTTGAGGGAACATGAAGGAATTCATGTTTTCATGGTTTTTAAGTGACCCGTTTACCATCATTTGGAAATGTACACCGAGAAGATGGTTCGTGAACTAACAGGTATGTGAGACAGTCTGCAAACCATTTTCCCATGAGGCGATGGCCAGGGAGAAAGGTAAACGATAAACCATGTCAACCAAAAGATTTGCACACATAAGGCCAGTCTGCATACCATACCATGAACCCATCAGTTCGTGGATGAAGTGAATGGGTAGGGTTATGTGAACCAAACCCTCTGCAAGCCTTAGTTGACCGATTCTTCCCGGGGAGAGGATATTTCTTCAATGGGCCTCAACAAATGGTGTTATATGCCCAATTTATATGATCACTCTGGTTCTCTATAAAAGGAGAAAAATATACATACAAAGATACACATAGAGGGAATAGATGGAGATAAGGATGGATGGAGAAAGATTTAGGGAGCATTGGAGGTTTCACTCCGGCTTCCATCTTGTTTCATCGGTGAAGCACGAACCGGGAACCACTCCTCCGCAGGTACAACTGTCTACGAAACAAAAAATGGGGGAATTGAATAATAATAATAGAACTAAGAACCAAACTGGTGAACCTTGAACCAAATACTTCTCTCAAATTCCCTCCCCATGAACGATGATCACCTAGACCCTCCTCCAGTATGGTGCTCCGCATAGCGTACAACTGCGTAGATTGAACCCGGCGCTGCATTCCAAATTGGTGCGTGGATGTAACCCAAAGTGGCATGGTGAGCCGCATACCACTTCGGTACCCAGTGGACGATACCGATGCCCATGTACCGCAACGGTACACGAATGAACCCACTGCCTACATACCATTATGGTATGCGGAGCCTCCCCCATCCCACATGAAAAAATAGTATGAAGAATGTGGTTTTTCGGGTATTATTCCCACCATTTCCAACAACAGCCCTCCACTACTGTCCATTCCTCTGTGGTCCATCCACTAACCAGTCCTCCGATAGTAGGCCAAAGCCTCCTCCAAAGCCACCAGAACTGTATGATCAGACAATCGAGTACATCATCACATCCCATTGAGTCTGCATTCCAACTATAAGCGGAGTCACAAAGGCCCTCCCCAAAAAGGTGTAGGCTTCAAGAATGCCTACGAGGCTACACTCCGATGGTATCCCAAAGCCCAAACATGGGATACCGATGTGAACCTCCATGTTCTATGGATTAAGGTTGATCACTTTCTTTTCCATTCAATGAGGGATAATGATCAGTTTAAGGGGTTATTTTATCACCCCCCCACCATTGCTGAGGACGAAACTCCTCCCCTTCCTAGAATGTGCTTCAGGGACCTTCCATTGAGGTAAGTCCCCAATATTCTCTGGTCAGACTGCATGACCATTAATGCCATCTCAGATTGAAAGGTTCATTGCATCGCGCCCTCGCCCATCATCTCCCTATCCACTTCCACAGTGGGCTCTCCCTCCCCCACCAATAGGGGAGGAGGCATGTGCATTGTTGAATGTTTAAAATACTATTGTTTATCATGCTGATCATGACACACTTGGGATTACTGGTTTGTAAAGATTATAACATGAAAACCTTATGAACTACGAGAACTCTAATTCCTTGTCAAAACAGGATACGTAGGAAGCCTACCAGAAGGACCGAGCTCAAATGGGTTCTCATCCATATAGGGCCACCCAATCATGTCCCATCAAATGGGATGCTTCTATGAATAAGCCCCACACAATCTTAACTACGTGGGTTCTGATTCCTCTCTCGAGGATATGTAAGAAGCACTCCTTGTGGGAATGATCCCAAAAACAAGTCATATTCCACCCCCTTGGATGATGATAAACTCTAGAGAGCCTTATTATATGGATCAAGTCAGCATCACCTCTGTAGCATCAAATATATGCATGCTTATGATGATTTGGAAAACCAAGGGTAGCTTGTGGACACACTCATCCGGAATGAAACATGGATTAATGAACATATTAACATGACATAAATCTATATGAGAGTCCAGAAACATTCAACAATCCTCCCTCGGAAGGGTACGGTGAGCCTGACCTCCCATCCTCTCGACCATTGGAGTCCAAAAGGGTCGTTGGCTAAATCTTCAGCCGATGAGTTCTTCCCTTTGGATGGTAGGTCCATGAATCCTGGATAGCATGCTAATTTGGCATTCTTGGCTCCACAAATAAACCAATTGGAGACCATATAATGAAGTTACATCTGAGAAGGACTGATTGAATGAGTGATTTCCCTAACTGAATCGCCCATTGGGACCAACAGTTCCCATGGGGTTAACTCAACCTTATTTAAAGGACAATGATGCTGAATAGGTCGAAAAAAATGAAGGATAAGTTCGAAGATAACCTGCCTCTATTGAAAAGGGTATGGGTGATGATCCTCATCGACCATTTCTACACCGCCCATAAACACGCCACCAAGGAGGTGAAACAAAAATTGTGAACCTAAGGTGAATCAATATCCAAGGTGGAGGTTATACTCACATGATAAAAGGAAAAAAGGATACTTCATGTCAGACCATTTTGTTTTCCCTAGTGCATGAAAAACACACCACCTCGGAGGTGGAAAAAAATGGTGAACCCGATGTGAATCCTTAACCATGATGATGGTCTCACCCCACTTAGGCCCCTTATCCCTAAAGAAAAAGAAAAGCTAAAGGGATCCAGGATGAATTTACAAATATGTATATGTCTAAAGGAATGCTAATTTGATGATGTTTTGTGGTCTGTATGTCATATATGTTTATTGAAGGTTCCTGTAGAGTGACCTTCGATCGAAATTACTTCCCCACAATCCATGCAGATGCACGCATTAGCGATCACTCAGTCAATCGGGGCCTCAACGAAGAGCATTACCCCCTCACCTACGCTACAACTTCAACTCTGGGTATCCAAAACACTTATCTGGGAGTACCACCGAATGTTTAATCTCCCAAATCTGGAGGCTGCATGACAATACCTGTTGTCTACAATGGTTCACCAGCCGCCTCTTTAGCCGATGTCATCACCCCAGCACAAGGCAGCCTTGATGGTCATCTCAAATCGTTTCAGGAGCATGTCCCCAGAACGTGACAATGTGTACCTCCCTCATCTCATAGAGTCAGATGAATTCAATTCTGATGACTTCATCTCAAATGCATATGGGTCCTACTCACAGGCCCCCGCCCGATAGCGTCCCCACCGACACCAAATGACCAATCCTCCTCCCATCAAGGATGACCATATTCAGAGGGAACCTGACAAAGTCCAAAAGACCCGAGCCACCCGGGCTGCCTTACAAGGGTAGAGAATATATATCCAGGAACACGCTATCAACTGGGATCATGAGGAGAAGCTCTACAGTACTAACATGACAGTGTTCAATGGGAATACACACAACACTTCCATCCAAACTACAACCCACCACAGAAATAGGGTGGCACAATACGAGCACATGCTTGTTTCATCCTATGCTTTCTGGTCCCTCGAGGAAGAAAAATCTTCATACTATAGGCAGTTGCAAGTATCTTTCTATGCAAAACAATCCCACCATCCAAATAGGGAGGCACTTAGCTATACGTTGGCACAAACACCTGTGGACGCATTTCATGCCTGCCAACTAAATAGCGAAGCAACAGGTAATGAGCAGGTATGAAAACCTACTGATGAATTTCAAGCCTGCCATCCAAATAGGGCGGTAACCAAATACAAGTAGAGTCAAATTCCTACTGATTCATACAAAGGCCATGAGGAAAATGTAGTTGTAAGCGAGCGGATGAAAATACCTTCTCATGAATATGAATACTACCATTCAAATATAGTGGAAACCAGAGAATGAAATCAGTGAGAGACTCATTCCTTGGTCTCGGTACATGAGAACTACTAGTATATACTCGCAACTCATGGAGGATCGAAGTAGGAACCAACTCCAGTTCCGGCATCAGAATGGGTATTTATACCTGTTCAATCCAAAGATGTATCTCACTGCATCCTGGCAATGATTGAATATCAGACATTGATTCCACACCATATCCTCCAAACATGCCAAGATATCATTGCATCAGTAGAAAATGAGATAAATTTGTCCCATGCACAAATTTCTTCGAAATAAATGAATCTCTGTCAAAATTAGTTAGTTACTACAAAGCAGTTACACATCCATATTCTTGTCTAGGAGGTTCGATGGTAATATCCATCAATATATGGAAAACCACATCAGGAACAAATACCAAATTCCAATAGGGGATGTCGGTCCAATGTGGTATCCACTCTAGGGCGGGAACATATCCCTGCTAAAACTAATGATACATATTGGCATATCTTGAGGACACCATGGGAACGAATGGAACAAATACATGTATATGAAAACCATTACCAATGGTAGATGTCCCTGGTTACCTGGAAGAGATTTCCCAAGAATGAAGAGTGCCAAAGGAAACTGTAAAATGAAGAGAACATACATGACCCTTATCTACTAGAAACTAGGTTTCATGACACACACAATAATATATCAATAAATGAAAAAGGTCATGTCATTCTACAACAAAATTATGGAAGTGGTAGTACCGGTTCCAAAGTTCATCCCCACAATGTCACTACCAGCAGCTCTGAAGGTCTTCCACAGAGAACCCATGGGGGATTACACTATGGGTCAACAATGATCGACCACAATATCCTACATCCTAATGAGCATCATAATAGCCCTCCCCTCGACATGATTATCAGGTAGTAATAAGGTCGTTCCCTTGCTGATGTCTGCCCTAATGGTCCTCCTCGGGGTATACACTGTAGATATGCTGCTATCTATAGTCAGAATTCAAATATTGATGGTTGTCATGTCCAGGATGGTGGTCATTGTGAAATCCCTCCCTCCAATTAATGTTTCTATAATGGTCCTCCCCATGGAAACACCAAGAAATGAGAAGGTCCTTCCTTCATTATAGTATATCCTGAAAGCCCTCCATAAGATGTACGCTGCAGAAATTCTCCCGGCATCCAGATATCAAGTCATGATGGTAGTCCTCAAAATGATGATAGTCATTACAAAGGACCTCCCTACAATGACAGTTGTTGTGAAGGTCCTCCCCATAGTTTCATTAAGAAGAAATAAGGTTTTCTTCTTGATACAGCCCGCCCTGATGGTCCTCCCCATGGTATGTTCCGTAAAGAAAATTACCACAGTCAGGAATCAAGTTGCAATGGTAGTAAACTCCATTGCAGCACCACATACCATGGTCCTCCTCACAACCAAAATACAAGATGGAAAGAAGGTACTCCCCTTTCCAGAACAAATATGATAAATCCCTCATACGCTGAGGTGCATGAAATAGAGTCAGGAAAATTGGGCTCTTTGTCTATAATGAGTGACATTATCTCTCAACCAGAGGTTACCCCGGATCCACACTCATCATTCAACCCTCCCCGCACCATTTTAAAATCAAAATGTGTCCCACCTGCTCGGATGTATGGAAAAAAATTATTAAGAGGTAGTCGAGCTGGGAATATCAAGTAGAGGGGGCTCCGGAAGAACAAAAGCTTGGTATGTTGCTTGTGAGAAGACAACTAGCTAGGGATAATATACCAGTGATGTATTGGCCTACAACCACATATCACTTTGACATACCGGGAGATTTTCGGGGGGAATGAAAAAATGAAATTCTCCTAAATAAATGGACGACTCTTCTAATGTTGAAAGAAAAATTCCTACCTGATGAAGGGTACACATACCATGTTAGGACGATAGGGGATCTTTGCTATCTGATCAACTTGGAATCCCTCCAATATTCAAGGCAGCCGTAATTAAGAATGTGAAAGAAAATCCATGAAGTGTTTTTCCTCTATGCACTACATAAATTGCATTGCCTCATTTGAAACACCCCAAATTCTGTTCACAATCGGAGATGGGGAGAACATGGAGCTTTTCACGTAACCCCACATCCCATTTAGTAGACCCCATTGGCAATGAAACCATGAAATTTCATTGCCCATAGGTAGTAATCAAGTGAAAACCCTACTCAGAGAAGATGAGATACTCAATAAAAAATACCCCTGAGGAAGTCTCAAAAGCGTTATGGACAAATTGATCAAGCCATCAAAAATTCTCTGAGTCAGGTGACAAGGAACATCCATAAGGCATACCGCCTCAAGGAAGCTAGCCAGCATGTAGTGCCCCCAATCTTAAAAAGTCCATATACTCCGTTCAGGCCCAATTCCATACTTAGATCACACCCATGGGGGAGTACGTGAAATTGAAAGGGTGGAAATATAGGAGGCTAACCCCTAGATTCATGAACAACACCATCCCCAAGGCCTGGGGAATTTTTAAATCAAAATTCCCCCATAAGACTAGCAAATACAGGCTATATTGCACTAATAGGAGAATGCAAAAAAACCCATCCCACAACGTTGGGGGCATTTTTACCTCGAATCCCCACCCAGTGGGCATCTGTCTTCCATCATATAGGAAGAATGATAACAGAGGATTTTCCCGTTTCATCCCTTCTTGTGGTTCACTGCCTCTGAGACAAAGGCACAATACATGCTAAGACCAGAGCCCCCTTCTAGACAATATTCTCTAGGAAACCCGAAGATTACCGCAGAATTAAAGTATAAATTCCAAAAAAGGGTGAAAAATCCTTCATACCATTTGGAACTGTGTACACCACCCCCAATGCGGTATGCCTCACGGAATCTGGTAAACATCAACACCACAGATCTCATAGGAATTTATGTAGGGGGAGCACGTGAAGGAAGATGGTTCCCTCCCAGAGGAATTCCACACTAAGCCTGATGGAGTGCATACATGAAACCAGTGAGCGATCCTAAATTTGGGTGCCCCTTCAAATAACCCATCATTACCTCCCCCATGAATCACTAACTAGGAGAACAATAAACCGATGGTCGTCTATGGCCTGACTTCTCCTCCCCATGAGAATGCATCCCTCACCCTCGAGGAAATTTTTGCCAGGAAGAAGGAAGAAATGAAAGAGCTCAGGGAAATTAATGTCGAGCTACGTCGAGAGAGTTACCTTGTCGGATGTGTCCCCCCCTGGAATGTTAGCAGGTGATCCCAGAAGAGGTTCCCATGCCATAGGCACTCATTCCAGTGAATGAATCCGAGCTCAGAGGACCATTCAACCCATCCTCAGAAGGACATAAATACTTCCCTTCTTTGGGATGGCAGCCATAATATATCCAAGTAAAAACTCTTATGAAACCTCCGGCAGGGTATTAGCCCCATGTTCCAGTAGCACCATAATTCCCAATCTTGGCCACTACCACTCCAGCACAAGCTCTCAAGTCTGAGAGGACATTCATCAAAGGATCTTAACCACCATTGAATAGCGAACAGCTCGACTAGAAGCTATGGAGGTGTGGTACACTCTGATATAACTAGAGGGAAAACCCTACCCTGATTGGATGTGCAATGTTCTACCCCCACCAAAAATTGAAAACCACATATTCACAATATTCAATGGCTTGGGTGACCCGAAACAACATTTAATGCACTATGCCTCTTACTATGATCCCACGATGGGCATGCCAGAGAAGAAAGAAGTCATAAATCTCAAGGGCTTAATATGAACCATGCATTGCTCACCTTTCCTACAGTATACTATCCTATCAGCCAATTAAATTAAAGGATAAAAGGACATCCAGATACAGTTTCACTTCCAATTTAGTTTGACACATCACAAGACAATGGTAAGGGATCTTACGAACTGTAGGTAGTAAGAGAACAAAAGAGTCACATAATTCATTTCTAGATAGAAAGGCTAGACATAATTCATGAATCGATCACTCCCCAAAGATGAGATGCTCTCCATGTGTATCGATAACCTTCGGGAAGAATTGAGAATGTTTCGCATCACAGTGAAGTACACTAGTGGATTTCAAGATTTTGCTTCCATTTCCCAATGATTAGAAAACTCTTTGTAACATACCAATATTAGGTCCCGAGTGGCCCCATCATCCCCTGGGAAAAGAGTAGGAAAATTTGAAACGAATTATATCACTAGTAGCCACCCACGACACCAGCTCCAGTTTCGAGGTCCCCACTAAACCATGTGGGGCCCCCTAGACTCCAACAGGCACCCCCACCTCAAAAAGATGAGTGACAAGGTAATAAAAGAAATCATTTAGAAGAATGAATAAATAATGTTTATTCACTCTAAGATGACCAGGTCCATGAATATTTCATAGCCTCCATGAATTGAATGTTTTCACCAGCTACCAGAGCCAAAGCGAGCTGATGAAGTAGGTCTCGAATACTGTACAAATTATTGTCTGTATCACCGAATACTGGGATATAACATCTAGGAGTGCTTTTTTTCAAGGATCTCTTGAAAAATATGGTGGCTTTTGGGAAAGTCAAGTTGGGTCCGCCACCAGAACAAGTTTCATAGGTTTCCACTTCCGAATCAAGAGAGGAAAGGGAGTGGAAAATAGTCACTAGTAAGGAGAAAACATTTCATAGCTAGATGACATGGAAGACCATCGACTGATTCAATGGAATCCTCCAGCCGCAATTAAAACAACCAACTATTCCCCCAAAATATTTTAATACATCACAACCATCCTCCTCGGCCACGCTGTCCTCTAAAGGACATAAGGGTAGAAATCAAGAACAAGAAGATGAGTTGATACAAAAGATGAGGTCAATGTTGACTCTCTCAGAATTAATTCCAAAATTCTAATCATAACAGACATTGTCCCACCAAATGGAACCATAAGAAGAAGACAATAAGACAGAAACGATGTCAGATCAAGAAAGGATCTTCAGATTTGTTAATATCACACACTTTATGGAACCATTCTCTGATGAATACTATGGCCACGAACCAAAATTCCATGCTCCCAACTGGAGAGAATGAGGAAGATGCCATAAAATCTGGAGGTTTCTAGGAAGGTATGATATTGGAAGGAGTCAAATACCCAGCTACACCACTAGTCAAACCATTAACATAGCAAAAACTCATGGAAGGACCCTCTAATAGACACCAAAATTACTGGAATTCTCATTTCCCCGTATTGGAAGAAATCTAAGACTAGTTATCTGAAATATCCATCAAGGGAATAGAAAATACCAAATCTCCAAAGGTATATAGGTGGACAAGTTCGGCCAAATGTAGAAAGGACTGCAGCACCACTGAACCCTACTACATAGGCCAAAACATCTACATCCAATGCTAAAACCCTTAAAGTGTCTGTTAAATAGAAACCCTGAGCTGGGATGTACTGACCATTAGAGAAGAAATATGAAATTCTAATCTAGATGGCTTCAGTACCGAAAAATCTATCAATCATAGATGCATAGATACTATCCACATATCTTTGGGAAAAACTCATCAATGCATTACGAAGTATGCAAGTGTTCGAGGTTGAATTAGCATCGGCCAATGTCTGCTGGATAGAGACTAGTCCTGAATAATTTCACACTGTCATCTCCTTCACATACAAGGATGAAGACGCCATCATGCAATGTCACATCAAGCACTTATATGTGTCGAGAGTGATAAATGGAATTGATGTTCAGAGGATCTTCATCAAAAATGGACTTGGATTTAACCTCCACCCACTACGAACTCTTCTTCGTTTGGGATATGATGAAGACAACTTTACACCCTACACTACAACACTTCTGGGATATGAAAAAAGTGATCAGAAACAATTCCGATGAATCAAGCTTAAAACTTGGCTCAGGGATCTCATATCTGACTCTAAGTTCCCAATAGTGCGGAAAAGTAAGACCTTCATCGACTTGTTGGGGAGGCCTTGGATGCATCAACATGTTGCAATTCTATCCTCATACCATTAGTGCATCAAATATGGAAGTAATTGAAGAAACGAGACATTTCATACTGCTAAATCCCCTTTTGGGTTTTGTGAATTGTATTATATCGACATAGGGTTCTATGAGTCAGAAGAAAAACATATTTCAGTTGATGACATTGATTGGATCAATGATTCGAATGGATTGGAGATGGCTCCCACCGACCCCCTCCAGCAACATGAGTAAGAGTACGTACAACCCATCAACCAAGCTGAATGCATAAATGAAAACACGAATGCAGACTCAGTGGTCTGCATGGTGTATATTAAAACCACCAAGTTCCAAGACATAGAAAAGCGGGATGACTCCTAGGATGTCAATAAATTTCCAACCAACAATGCTCTTGGACCATCCTTGGGAAATCAAACTTCCCTTTCCTCACACACTAATGCAACAGATGATTTCTCTTCTAACATCAGAGTGTTCATCTCAAAAATTATTTCTCCATCAAAAGAGGGACATGATGAAGATAAATAAGAAGAAGAAAAGGAAGAAGAACTCAAGGATTCCCCTCCTACATTCTAAGAAGGTGTCTCCACCATAATTGATGAACTTATGGAGATAAATCTAGGCACTGAAAACAACTCATGGACTACTCTGATCAGTTTGGCCATGTCGGTCGACGAACAAGAGGCATACACCTCCTTCCTAAAGAAAAATTGAGATGTGTTTTCCTGGAATTACATAGAAATGATAGGCCTATATCCTAAGGTTTACACTCTTCATTTGGGCTTACCAAAATATCACTAGGGCTATAAGAAGGTGTCCATAAGGACACACATGAAGCATGCTTCCAAAATAGAGGCTGAAGTTGCCAAGATGATAAAATCCAAATTCATATGGGAGGTCAAATATCTGATATGGCTGGTAAACATAGTCCCTTTCAAAAAGAAAAATGGATAGATTATAATATGAATTGAAATTAGGGACCTTAATCAGTATTTCCCAAAAGATAACTTCCCAATCCCAATCATAGAATTGTTGATCAATGCAACAACCATATATGAATAACTCTCCTACATGGATGGATTTTCAAGATACAATCAAATCCATATGGCCTGAGGAGATGAATAAGGCACTAAATTTAGGTCCACTAAGGGATTATTCAATTATATATTGATTCCCTTTGGTCTAAAGAATGATGATTCCAAATATCTGTACACCATGATCCTCATCTTCATGCACTTCTTGGGAAAGTTCGTTGAGTGTTATGTCTACGACCTAGGGGTTAAATCACGAAATCATTCAAACCACCATACTGATCTTGAAACTATCTTCAATAGACTATGACAACATAGTTTAACAATGAATCCCCTAAAATGTTCCTTTGGGGTTACCTTGGGGAAATTATTTTGGTGTTTCGTATGCCATCATGGAATCAATGTCGACTCTGAGAAGAAAAAACCATACACGACATGTCCCCACCTCGCAACCTCCCTGAGTTGAGAGGTATCCATGGGAAACTCACCTACCTTCAGTGCTTCATAGCCAACCTGCTAGGTAAATGTTTACCTTTCACTAGGCTCATGAAGAAAGGAGTTACGTATGACAGGTATAATGATTGTCAATAATCATTTGACAGTCTAAAATGATATCTCTTAAGCTCTTCAGTTCTCATGCCACCAGTTGAAAGAAAACCACTCATTTTGTGCATGATATCCTTGGAATTTCCATTAGGTTCCTTCCTCGCGCAGAAGAATCACTCCAACAGTATGAATAACCTCTACTACCACATTCAAAAAATGATCGATGCTGAAACTCGGTATTCGATGATTGAAAGGAACTACCTAGCCCTAATCTTTGCATCTCAGAAGCTCATACATTACCTGCAGCATCATGAGGTCCACCTGGTTCCCCGATGCAATCCTCTCAAATATATATCATCTTTCCTCTTCTGAATGGGTGACTATCATGATGGGTAGTCATCTTACCATAGTTTAACCTATGATATGCACCCTAGAATTCCATCAATGTACTGGAATTAACAGACTTCCTAGACGAGCACCCCTCGGAAGAAACAACACCATTGGATTACAAACATGCATAAGAAGAGGTGTTTTCCATCCAGGAGGACACCTAGGAATTGGAAATGTAATTCAATGGTGCTTCTTGAAGGTCGACAAGAAAAATGATGGAGGATCCCAAGCTCGACAATGTAAGGCTAGGAGTTATACTTTTATATCCACAAAAGGCCATCTTGACATACAATTTCGTACTTTTAGAAGGATGTACAAACAATGAAGAAGAGTATCAGGCCCTCATTGTAGGTCTGGAATTAGAACTCAAGGTGCAATCCAAAGACCTAAAAATAATGGGTGATTCAGATATGGTCATCAAACATGTCAATGGTGACTATGCTATCAAGAAAGAAATGTTGGTTCCCTTGACGAACCATGTTTGGGCACTGATGGAAGAATTACCATCACAAACAATGTTGACTTATGTCCCCTGGTCACAAAATGATCCAGACGAAGCTTTGGAAAATGCAGCCATGACATTAAAGGATCCCCACTATGGTGAAACAGTCATTATCATAGATCACCGTTGGATGGTCTTTCCATTCATTGAGGGAAATATAGAGGAACTTTATGAAATTATTCCTATTCTTGAGACTTATGGTGATACCGCCAATTGGATGTTTCCCATTGAACATTACCATTAGAATGGGGAACTCCAACCAGATAGGGATGTAAGGGAGCATGTCTGAAGACGGGTAGTAAACATTGTCAAATACAATGGGGTAAACAAAAAAAGGTACTCTATAAATGAGGCCTCTATAGAGTCCTTATCAGTTTTATTGATGGATAAGAGACTGTTGTTGTCGTGGATGAAGTGCACGCAAGAGCTTGCAGAGCACACATGCCAGCAACCAAACTCTCTCATCAAACAAATAGTTATTGCAGAGTACAATAAGAAAAAAGAAACACCACCTACTTTCATTTGCACATTTAAACATTCCCAAAATCAAATTATTTTGCAGATCCTAAATTTTTACTTCTACAAAAACATGAACATGAATTTTTTAGTATAATTCAATATTTTTAAGATTATAAAAGATAATACAAACCATCAATTTAATTTTCCTATGTATTACCATTACATTCACTCAAGATCATTGATTATTACACCACAAACTCCATATCTTCTGCACTGCACAACAACATAATTTCAATTCATCACATCATCCACAAGACTAAAATCATAATATCATGTTCCCATCATAAAATGTTATAATAGTCTATGATTTAGATTTTATCTTTATCATTATTACACATTCAATATCCATTTTCATGTTTTCCTAGCTCGATCAACCAATGTCATCTTGACTAAAAAAATATTCTTCAAAAAACTAGTCCATTTGTATGTTTAAATGATGTAAAATGATACATTTTATTTAATATTTAGAACTCATAATACGTAATATATTAATGATCCATTTATTTTACACATGGTGAATTTGATGTATGAATTTGTTTCACTGACTTATTTCAGTTTTAAATTTCAATTTTTCAAAACACATTAGATTCCTATAGTATAACATCAAATTGAAATATCATCCAACACACATGTCATCCTACTATACATCCTAAAAAATCATAACATTGTGATTATTCAAAAATATATATCTATTTTCATTCTAAATCACTTTAACATCACATCTTCTACACATCTCTTATGAGTAAATCATGTGGTAGAATCTTCTAGCAAACATAAATTTTGTAAAAATGCCTCAATGAGATGTTCACCTTGAAACATCTATAAATTCATTACCCTTAAAAAACTATTTAACATCAGTAAACATCTCTTCCTTATGATCAATAGTATCGATGTACAGAATCATTTTATGAAAACATCATTTTATGAATATTTAATATATGTTTTATAGTCATTGTAAAAACAAGGATGGATTATTTCAGTCATCAAACTGAATATATAATTTAAATTTCTTTCTTCAACCATATATAGTTACTGTAGATTCCCATTAAAGATCATAATATCACTTCTAGAAATAAATCAACGATCATGTAATGTCTATATTATTGAAATTATTCTTCCAAAAGAAATCAAGAAACATAGGAAATATTGTTTTATAAATACTATCAATGCATAATTATTAAACAAAAGGTTACTATTTAATATAAACACAAGGATATATTAACTTAATCATCTGTATAAATAGGTTTTAGAAAATTAATTGACAAAAATTAAACATAATTATTGTGTAATAAAATATTACTAACTCAATGGTAATTAGATATATTTTTTTGTTTCCAATCAAGATATATAATTTCATTCCCATAGTAATGAGAATAATATTCTTCTCCCCCTTATCAACACCTGAATTGATCTTCTGTCGCATGTCCAATAGAAGGAAACATTATAAAAAGTTATCTATAGGAACTCCAACATGTATCTCATCATCCTTATTCTTAGGGATTATCCTCTCTTAACCAATTACCAACTGTCATCAAACTAACCTATTGGAATCAAATATAGTCATCAAAATCCATTGGATTTATCAATCTCCCAATATAGATTTTTTTCAATGAACCCTAAAAAATATTATAAATCACTTATATATATGTGTTCAGATGATAAAATTACATCTCCCCAATATTTATAAATGATGAAATGATTAATCTACCTATTTTTTATGAAATTGTTTTAGTGTGTGAAATTTACCATCATCTGATAAAATATTTAAATATCATCTTCTCCCCAGTATTAATATGAAATGTAGTTGATATGTTGATATAATAACATTTCTATTATCAATGATCTATAAAATAATTGAAAATAAATCTAAATGAGAAATCTCAGTGCAGAAAACACGACTAATCATTCTTCACAAAAATATATCAATAAACATTTCCGAATGTTATACCAACTCAAAAATAATCTTCCATGGGTATTTAAAATAATATTGGTCCAAATATTCTCCAAAATCCATCTTAAAAAATAGAAAAATATTTATAATGAAGAATATTCCATACAATTCATGTTAATATCATCATATCATCAAATATTCAATCTCTCAACTTGAATATAAGAGTTTATTTTTCATATAAGGATGTGGGAATATAATAAACATATATCATTTATAACAATATCAAGATTTATAACTTATCATAAATATATTTTTTATGAGATATTGATATATTGGAAATTACAATATAATTCTTCCTTACTATGAAAGAACCATTTATTATCTTAATCTATGTTGATAAAAATTTAAATAATCTCCAATCGTATACTTATAATTAATTGTGATTTGTTTTGTGGAGGATCATTGTTGTATTTTGGGAATTCAATGAAGGATATCTATTTATATTGTATTATTATCAAAACATTATATATTTTATATATTTCTCTATAAATATATATAACCATTGTTTCCTTCCAAATAATAATTGTAACTAGAGACATGTGAATAAGGTGGATTCTTATATTTTTCGTAAAGATAAAAATATAGATGCGAGTTTCTTCTCAACCAAGAAACCATTTTATTCACAACTATGTTGGTGTTCAAGTTTTCTCCAATGATATTTATATTACTAATTTGTGGTCTTATTTATAATATCAATCTTATTAATAATTAAAATATGGGACTTCACATCGTCCTATAATATACATTAACTATTTTTCATTCTTCAATTTTTTATCATTTTCCAATATTTCAAAATATATGATAATGTATTCATTATGAGATTATTGTTTTTCCTTTATGTGGACTCTACTTTGATGAAATTTTTTTTGAGAATATTTAGTTGAATTTTTTTCATCATTATTTATAATTAAACCCTATTTTCATAGAATCCATTTCTTGTATTTTATAGAAATCTATCTAGCCTTTTTTTACCAATCACAGAGGTTCTCCATAGCCTTTATGTTTTCATTCATTGTTAAAATATCCTTATTTTCTTCTACTACGATTTCCACCAAAATAATAATTTCATTTATTTATTGTATTTTTCAATTATTTGATTCAGTCATACCTTTTCACATTAATATTCATAGTATCCTTAGATAGGTTCATTATTTTTCATTTTCCACCACAATAGAATAATCCAATCCTTAGTATAGAATCATTTTTTTCATAGGTATTATGATTGATATTCATTTCCCATTTCTATTTTTTATCACTCCCTAAAGTAGAATCTTCTCTATTTGAATGACCATAGAAATATTTAAATTGAACATATGAAAAAATATACATTATTTTAAAGATAATAACTTACTTTCCATTAAAAAACAATATTTAGTAAAAATTTATGGAAAAGGGAGATGTTAGTGATACCAAAAATAACTATATTAAACTTGAATGGGTAAAATTTAATATTAGTAAACAAAAAAATACATAATATTATAAAAGAGAATAATTAATATTAAAAATTAAAACAGGCTAAAATAATCGAAATAATCCAATGGAATTGGAAATTGGATTCCTATAGTTCATCAAAAATCTAGAAATAAATAATACATTGAATAAATTAATAAGATTCTTAAATGTAAAAATTGTGTGGAGAAAATATCGTAAGTCTTACTACAGTAGAAGATTTATTTCTCAATTGATTTTTGCGACTTCTAAATTGAAATTAAAACTAAGAACATAAAATGTGTTACCAAAAAATATTGAATAATATATTAAGTTAATATTTGTAGAAGATGGTTTAGAAAATTATGAAAAAGAATTCATGATGCCTATGATATTGAAAATAGGCATGTTGGTAATACATATTGTAAATAATAATGAGTAAATATGATAAAAAAATATTGTGAATAATTTATAGATTCAATACTATAAAAAAATATACTCAATAAATATGAAGAAGAAATATCATATAGTGCACCAACTATTCCCGTCATCTGAAATCATAGAAACTTATAGTACAATCAAGCTCAATGAAAATCAAACAGAAATAAAAGAAATCATACCTAATGGAATAAGTCAAAACAAATAAACCCTATAAAATTAAAATATGAAAATTTATAATTCTATAAGTCGAAACAAATAAATCTTACCCAATGAAAATTGGATGTATAAGGATCAAAAATTAAGTAGACCCTTCTCTGTGGAATAAATATGAGGGAATGAGCAGTAGTAGAATCGTCCTGGTTTATATGTTGTTGGACTCAATATGATTATGCAGCTGTAGATGTGTATTATATAAAATAATATTTAATAAAAACCCCAACATTATAAATCAATCATAGATGTGACTAAATATAGGAATCATCATTCTAAAAAACCATACCATAAAACAATTAGAATTGATGGGTCAATGATAATAAACTGTTGAGATGTGGAGGAGCACAATGAATGTGGGAAGACATCAAAAAAATTATAAATTGATTAATGGAGGAGGGTATCATAATGACAGGGGGTAGAATTATACATGGTGGAGGATCCATGTCGATGCAGCGTTCGAGGAGGATGATCGGGGGGAGTTCGGGTGGCCACATCAGAGGTGAGATGGAGGAAGTGATGGTGAGGCAACATTTGAGTAGCACCATTAGGGAGGTGGGGTTGTTATGCAATCGTTGGAGAAGGAACATCCCAAGGTTTGGTGGATGCACCGTTAGAGGAGGAGGATATCTCCAAGGATTGGTGGCCACACCACCGTCGGAGTATGCAGGGATGTTAGGTGGTATAATTGGGCGACGAGGGTCACAGAGAGGGGAGATCTTGAGGAGGTAATAAATGGGGGGAATCACAAAAGTGTGGGGGTGGTGGTGTAATTCCATGGTTATTTTATGACCCATGTTCAGATGTTTCCCTAGATGTATATTTTTTTATAAAATTTGGCTACAATCTTAATTTCAAGTAGTCTTTAAAACCCTAAAAACACAAAAAAAAACTCTAAAAACATAAACTCCAAAAACTATCAAAACCCTAAATCCCGCAAAAAAAACACGAAAATACCAAAAAAACTATAAACTATAAATATTTAAAAGACACAAAAAACCCATTAAAATCCTAAATGATCATAAATCCATATAAGATAATAAATTGAACTAAATCCCTTTAACACCCTAAAAACCCTAAAACCCCACAAAAACCCAAGAAACCCCATAAAACACCAAAAAACAATAAAAGAATCCAAAAAACATAAAAAATGAAAACCCCCTAGAACCCTTTAAAAACCCTAAAAACCATAAAACCACTAAAATCAATAAAAACACTAAAACGTCCAAAGAAGTGATGAAAACCACTAAAGACCCTAAACCTCCTAAAAATTCATAAAAAATATATAAAATACCTCAATAAAAAGCCCTAAAATACAAAAAAAAACATACAAACTATAAAAAACCGCTAAAAACCCCTAAATCCCCAAAAACAAGAAAACCACTAAAACACCATCAAAATTTTAAAAACGTTAAATCCTAAAAAACAGAAAAAACTACTTAAAATCCATAAATATCCTAAAAATCATATAAATCCTAAATCCCCTCAGAAACATTATATAACACTAAAAACCTTAAAATCCCGACAAAACCCATAAAACCCCAAAAAACCTAAAAGACAAAAAAATACCTACAACCCTCTAAAAGCCCTTGAAAACAATATAAAAATTAAAAACCATTTAAAATATTAAAAAACATGAAAAACTACATATTTCATTAATGACATTAAAAAAATTAAAAAATAGAAAAATCCATAAAACCTTTTAAAAATAAAATAACCATTAAAACTATTAAAACCCATAAACTACACTATAAAACCCTTAAAACCCCTAAAAACATGAAAACCGATAAAATACCTAAAATAACTAAAATACCTAAAGACCATTATGCCCTAAAACCCATAAAAACCCTAAAAACCACAAAAAACCATAAAAACTACAAAACATCCTAGAAACCCCTAAAATACAGAAAAACCCAGACGTTGTTTTTGTTGCTCCGGGGTGGCATCGCTGATGTTTCCCTGGTGGATTGGGTGATGACGCTGAGGGTTTCTACCTTCGATCCAGATCTGAGCTTTCGATGGGTTTCCATTGACTTTCTGTTCTACTGCATGTCCCTTTTGGCGCTTCGATTCTGTTCTCAGCTTTGGTCTGAACTGGCGATGTTCTTATGTTTGAAGAAAGTGGTCTTATTTGCTTGGAACATGGATGCGATGAAGATTCAGTGGTGGGGTGCGGGCAAGGCAGACATGGAGTCTGCTTTTAGGGTTTTAGGAGCTGCGGATCTGACAGTGACCCTCGATCGGGGAGGCAAGGTTCATTTTTTTTCTTTCTTCTGTCGATCTCCTGGATTTTTGCTGCATGTTGGTTTCTATGTTGGATTTTGGAAGTGATTTACATGTTCCTGGTAGCCGTTGTGGTGATGATTCTTGGTCTGGTTGTGCTTTATTGTTTCTATTGATTCATGTGCTTGCTGCAAGACTTGGGTTCTGCTTCTTAAGGTGGTATTTCTTGCGGTTGATGGGTTATGCTATGGTTTGGTCCTTCGCTTGGCTGCGGGTTATTTTCCACTGGTTTTGCTATTGGGTGAGAATTAATGGATTGTTGGCTGCTGTATGGTTGAGACGTGATGATGTTTGGGTCCCTGCTTTGGCTGGCAGTGGCTCTAAAAATGGGTGTGCAGGAAAATGCTGGTGTTATTTGTTTGCTATCTTTGGTTCTATGCTGCTGTTTAAGGATCTAGATGGCATGGAGGTACTGGCTGCTGTGGAGGCTGCTGTTTGTGGCACTGGTGATGTGCTGTTATTGGCGGTGAGTCTCCTTTGTGGGGAGTTGTCAGGGGCTTGCTGGTTGTTGGGAAGTGATAGTGGTTCGGATTGGCTGTGGTTGTGCTGGTGCTTGATGCTGCTAGTTGTGATTGGCTGTGTTGTCGGTTTTGGTACTACTGGTTGCTGGGGCTGGTTGGTTTGGTTGTGTTGCTGCTGCTCTGTAGCTGTGATGACTGGATGTGGTGCTGCTAGATGCTGGTACCGGCTGGATGTGAAGTGATGCTGCTGCTATTGTGTCTGTTTTTGAGTCTTTTTCTCTCTTTGTTTTTCTTTTTTGGTGTGGGTTGTAAGGGGCTTTTGGGTGTGGGTCGATCGACCCCTCCCCTCCCTTGTCTACAGTGTCTGTGTCTTTTTGTTTTATAAATTTTGGGGGGGCCAGGAATAGCCTGGACCCGACCCTTCTTTTCCTAAAAAAACTATAAACTACTTAAATAACTAAAAACCCTAAAACCCTTAATAAAACCCAAATAACACTAAAAAACATAAAACACATTAAAACCCTAAGAACCATAAAAACCCCAAACCAATAAAAATATAAAACCCCCTAAAAATCCATTTTAACCACTAAAAGAACCTAAAACCCTATACACCCTGAAAATTATAAAAACCCATGAAAACTCTAAAAATCCAAAATAACCTAAAGGACATAAAAACGAAAAAAACAAAAAAAATACCTAAAACATCCTAAATCTAAAAAACACCTTGAAACCCAAACACCCCTAGAAACACTAAAACCATATAAAAACATAATAAACACAAACCCACCATAACATAACCCTAAACACCCTAAATGACTATAATAACCCTAAAATCCTAAAATATCATAAAAACCATAAAAACAATAAAAGAACCTAAAACCCGCTAAAACTCCTAAAAGATCCTAAAACACTTATAAACCCCTAAAAGCATAGAATACATAAAAAAACTAAAAGGTACTAAAACCCTAAAATTCCATAAAATCCATAAAATCCCTAAAAGACCCTAAAACCCCCAAAAGACCTAAAAACCCTAAAAACCATAAAACACCAAAAAACCTGAATACCCCCTAAAAATCCTAAAACCCCAAAAAAACCTAAAACCCTAAAATACAATTAAAACCATGAGAAATCATAAAATCTTAGAAAACATCAATGCCCCCAAAACTATGAAAGAAATCCTAAAAACACTAAAAACCCCAAAAAACCCAAAACACCAAAAAAACCAAAAATACCCTAAAACCCCAGAAAACCATAAAACCCTTTAAAACACAAAATAACAAAAATCTATGAAAACCCCAATAAACCTAAAAATCCACTAAACCATGAAAACCTAAACCCCCAAAAATCCTAAAAAACTCTAAAACCCCCTAAAAACACTTAAAACACTAAATACCCTAAAACATATCCAAAAGACACTAAAACCTTTAAAACACCAAAAGAAACTAAAAACATGAAAACCCCCTAATCCTACCTAGAAACACAAAGAGACCATATAAATCATATAAAACACCTAAACAAATCTTTAAAACACTAAAAATAATAAAAATCCCGAATACCCCCTTATATTCTTAAAACGCCATAAAGCACTCTAAAACCATAAAAACACCAAAACTTCTAATTCCCTAAAACCACCTAAAACACTTAGAAATAATAAAACCATAAATACAATAAAATCCATAATACCCATAAAATCCCAAAAAATACAAAAAACAAAAAAGAACTAAAATCTTCAAAGACTCTGAAAATCACTAAATCCATTAAAAAACCTTAAAACTCTAAAAACCAAAAAACCAAAAAAACCCTAAAAAACCCTAAAAATAGTAAATACATTAATATTGTATGAAAATCCTAAAAACATTAAAATCCTAAAAACAGTATGAAAACCCTAAAAACCATATAAAATCCTATAATACAATAAGAAACTCTTAACTACCCTAAAAACCTTAAACCCCTTAAATATCCTAAAAATCCCTGAAAAATCTAAACCCCATAAAAACCCAAAAATACCCTAAAAACCCAAATATAACCCTAAAAAAACTAAATGAACCCTAAAAATCAAAATACAACAAAAAACCTAATACCCAAAAAACCCTAAAACCTCCAAAAATACTAAAACCCCAAAAAAATTCATGGAAACCCCAATAACACTGTAAACCATAAACCCCTAAATACCATAAAAATCCCTAAAATCTATACAATAAACTAAAAATCCAAAAAAACCCACTAAACCCCGTAAAAGACCACTAGAAGACCATATAACCCTAAAAAATACCTATTGTCCATAAAAATCATTAAAACCCCTAAAATACAAAAACGTATAAATAACCCTAAACAACATAAAAATCATTAAAAGCCCTAATGATACTATAAACCACTTCGAACTCCAAAAAAACCAACAAAGACCCTATATCCCCACCACAAACACACTAAAAATTGAAAAAACACCTCAACCACCTAAAACATAAAAAAATCCCTAAAAACCCAAAAAATCCAAAAACCCGCGAATTATAAAAAACCATAAAAATAGAAAACAAATAACTAAACACCATAAAAAACAAAAAATAACACTAAAATGCCGAAATGATCATAAAATTATAAAACCCATTAAAATACAAAAATCCTTGAAACCTTAAAAATAATAAAAATAAAACAAAATTCTAGAAACCTATGAAATTATAAATATACTTAAAAACTAAAAAATCACTTAAAATCCTTAAAACCATACAAACCTGAAAAAGACATGAAAAACCATAAAACCATAAAACTCCTAAAACAAAAAAAGATCTTAAAAACCTAAAAAACCCAAATGGTCCCTAAAAACACTAAAAACCCTAAAATCCATAAAAACCCAAAAAGACACTAAATACCGTGAAATATTCTAAAACCCCCCAACAAATTTAAAAACACTAGAAGACATAAAGATGATATAAATCCTAAAACCCGTAAAAATCCTAAAATCCCAAACTGATATGAAAACCCCCTAAAATAAATACAATATTCTTAAACCCCTAAAATGAGGAAGAACAATTAGAATCCTAAAATCCTGTAATTAGAAAATAAAAAACCTAAAACCCCTAAAAACCATACTAAAGCCAAAAAAATCACTAAATCCCTATAAACCATAAAAAATATTCAAACCCTAAAAACCTTAAAAACCATTAAACCCCCTTAAAACCCTAAAATCCAAAATAATATCTAAAATCCCAAAAAACCCTAAAACACCATTAAAAACCCCTAAAACCCTAAAATCCATAAAAACACTAAAATCCCTAAAAACACTAAAAACAACTAAAAGCCATAAAAATAACCTAAAAACCTGAAAACCATTAAAAAATATAAAACTATGTAAATACCCCTACAACCCTAAAATCCCTTAAATACAAAAATCTCTAAAAACCCAATAAAAACTAAAATACCCTGAAAACCATAAAATTTCTAAAGGACCTATAGTCTCTGAAAATTATAAAACCCTAAAGATCTAAAAAACACTAAAAGAACATTAAAAATCCATAAATCCATAAAAATATTAAAACAGCCTAAAAACCAAAAAATAACTATAGCCCCAAAAAACTCAAAAAACACTTAAAATCATAAAAAAATATAAAAATAATTTAAAAACCCTAAAACCATAAAACCCTAAAAACCATAAAACCCCCAAAAGATCAAAAACCCCCATAAATCACTTCAAACCCCTATAAACTATCTAAAACCTATAAAACCCTAAAATTACCCAAAAATATTAAATATCTTAATCCCTAAACATCCTAAGGGTCCCTAAAAACAAAAAAAAAACAAAACTACCCTAAAAACAATAAAAATCCCATAATAACCCCAATAGACCATAAAATATCTTAAATGCCTAAAAATTCGTTTTTCTCCTACACCATAAATGACCCTAAAACCCTAAAACCCCTATCATACCCTAAATATGATAAAAACCAACCCAAACCCCTAAAAGCCCTAAAAAATATAAAATCCACTAAAACCCTATAATAAATTCCTTAAAACCCCTAAAAATAACTAAAAACCAAAACAATCTATACAATTCCTTCAAAAAAAAGAACCATGAAAAAACCTTAAGAACCCTACAAACCATAAAAAATGCTAAAAGCCATAAAACCCCTAAAATGAAGTTAAAAACGCTACAACCCCTAAAAGAAAACAAAAAACCATATAGATCCATAAAATACCAAAAATGAATCCCACAATCCCCAAAATCCCCTAAAAAATACAAAAATACCAAAAAACCCTTACACACCCAAAAGAACCCTGTAAAACACATAAAAACCACAAAACCATTAAAAAACTCAAAATCCTAAAACAAAAAAAATCATAAATTACTAAAATCCCTAAAATCCTAATAACCCTAAGACCCCATAAAATACCTAAAAACTCTAAAATACCCTAAAATACCCAAAATACCAAATAGGATTTCTAAAAGAACATAAAAACAATAAATGACACTAAAAGACCTAAAAACCATAAAAGACCCCAAAAACCCTAAAAGTATCTTAATAACCATGAAACCCTTAAAAACCCTATAAACCCCTAAAAATATAAAGAACCCTATTAACCCAAAAAATATAAAACAAAAAAATGGTAAAAACACTAAAACCCCGTAAAACCCCTTAAAACCATAAAATCCCTTAGAACCCTTAAAACCATAAAAACCCAAAAAAATTCCCAAAAAACGAAAAAACATACAAATTAATAAAAACACTGAAATCCCTAAATATACTAAAAACATTAAAAATACCTAAGGAACCCTAAAATCCTAAAAAATCTAAACATGTAATGTCCCAAATAATACCCTAAAACCTCTAATTGCCTCCAAACCCCCTAAAACCCACGAAAACCCATAAAACACCCCCCAAAACCCTAAAAACCATAAAACAATAAAAACCATAAAAACACTAAGACCCTTAAAACACCGATACACCAAAATCCCACAAACCCCCAAAAGAATCTAAAAACCATAAAACTGATAAAATCCTTATAAAAACAATAAAAACCTAAAAAAAATAATAAAAACCTAAAATCTCTAAATACCCAAAAAACCATAAAACATTATCCCCTATAAAAAACTAAAAACACCTAAAAACATTAAACACTCTAAAACCCCTAGAACCCAAATAACATTAAAATCACTAATACATGATTAAAACACTAAAAACACATTTTTATAAAAAAACTCTTAAAAATCCTAATAGATTCCAAACCAAAATGCTATAACCCTTTAAAAATACAAAAACCCCAAAACCCCTAAAATACCAAAAACATGGTAAAACCATATAGAACTGAAAAAATTGCTTAAAAACCCCCTAAAAATTCCTCAAAAATCATAACAACCTAAATAACCCATAAAAACCCTAAAACACTAATCCCCTAGAAAGACCTAAACGACCTAAAACACCCTAAAACCCAAAAAATCGCCTAATACCCTAAAATCATAACATCGTCTAAAAACCAACCCCCCTTAAAACCCTAAAAACCCATAAAAATATAGAAACAATAAAAAACATAAAAACCCAGATAATCCATGAAAATAATAAAGACACATAAAACCTCTAAGAATCCCTAAAACCCCTTACAACCCTAAGACCCATAAAACACCCTTAAACCCAATAAAGAACCTAAACACCCCTACACCCCATAAAACTCCTCAAAACAGTAAAACTCATTAAGAAATCCATAAAAAACCTATGAAACCATAAAAAACCAAAAAAAACCCTAAAACCCTAATGACCATAAAAGCACCTAAAAACCTCTAAAATACCATAAAACCCTTAAAAATAGTAAATGACCATAAAAACATTAAAACCAACTAACATACCCAAATAGACCCCCCACCAAATTAATACCCATAAAAGACCCTGAAACCCCTAAACAACCTAAAAACCTAAAAAAACTTAAATGACCATAAAAAAACATAAAACCCCTAAAACAAGATAAAAACACAAAAACCCGTGTAAAAGTCCATAAAAACATGAAAAAATAATGAAAGCCCGTGAAAGACCCCAAATTTTATAAAAATTCAAAAGTCCATAAATACCCTAAAAACTATTAAATCCCTAAAAACCCTAAAACCCCCCAAATTAATCTAACAACCCTTAAAACTCCTTAAACACCATAAAAACCATAAATTCTCCGAATACCATAAAAACCATAAAATATTAAAGAGCACTAAAACCATAAAAATCAAAACAACACAACAAAATTCTAAAAGATCCTTGAATCCCCAAAAAATCAGAAAAGGCCCTAAAAACTATAAAAACCCCAAATAACCCTAAATTACCCTAGAACCCCTAAAAACCCTAAAGCCACTAAAAAATTCCAAGAAACCTAAAAAATATTAAAATCCAATAAAAACCCTAAAAACCTAAAAACACTAAAACTCATAGAAACTCTAAACACTATAAAGACCCTAAAAACCCTTCAAACACCTTAAATACGATTAAATTCTAAAATCCCAAAAATACATAAAAACCCTAAAATCTCTATAATACCTTAAAGAACATAAAATGTCCTAAAACACCCTAAAACTAGTAGAATCCCTTGAATAATTAACAAACTAAAACCCACCTGGAATCTAAAAACAATAAACCCCCTTACAACACCTGTAAACCCAAAAAACTTAAAAAAAATTAAATATCATATAAATAAAAAAATACATAAAAATATTAATACACTAAAATATTCTAAAAACACAATACACCTTAAAAATCCTAAAAACACTAAAAACTAAAAAACCTAAAAGACTCAAAAAAACCCAAGAAACACTAAAAACCCATAAAAACTAAAATAAATCTTAAAAAACCATAAAACATTAAAAAATAGAAAACAAATAAAATATCTATAAACCCCTTCAAACCCTAAAAATCCTGAAAAACATAAAACCCCTAAAATCCCTAAAAACATCTAAAGACAATGAAATCATACAAAAATGAAAAACCCTAAAGACCATAGACAACCATAAAGAATCAAAAATCCCCTAAAACCCCGAAAAACATACATCCCTAAAAACATAAAAACCCTAGAACCCCAAAACCCCTAAAAACCGTAAAACCCTAAAAACTGTAATAAAACCTAAAAGTCGTAAAAACCTTAAAAACACTAAAACCAAAATAAAGAATAAAACCCCTAAAATCCAAAACCTTATACCCTATACCATCAACCCCAAACCATATACCCTAAAACATATCCCGTACACCATAATCATCAAACCCAAAACCCTACACCATACACCTTAACCCCGACACGGAAAACCATGTGCCCTTCACCATAAACCTTATAGCAAACACTATAAACCCTGCACCTTAAACCATAATCCCAAAAACATTATACATATAATCTATAACCTAATACCCAAATGACCCTAAAACCCATAAAACACTAAAATAACCAATAGCCCCCCAAAAACCCTAAAAACATTAAAAACATGAAAGCCCCTGAATGTCTCAAAAAATTACCTAAATGCCCAAAAGACCTTAAAACCGCTAATAATCCTAGATACAAATAAAAAGTACCTAAAACCCTAAAGACATAGAAGAACATAAAAACTCATTAAACACCCTTAAAACACATTAAAACCCAACAAAACCCTAGAAACATTAAAAAAACTTAAAACCCATAAAACTCTAAAAATCTCTAAAAACCATAGATCCTTAAAACCCCCTAAAACCATAAAGAGCTAGAAGAAGAGATGGTTGATCCGCTCCACTCCTAAAATGGTTCCTCAGCCTCTCCCTTTCTAGCTTGAAGACATTGCTGATGTCTGTGCCTTGGCCTCCCCCCTCATTGGGATAGGAAGATTCGTTTCTTGCTGATAAAGATAGATTCTTCCCTTTCTTTGTTCTTGACTCGCTTCCAGCTTTTTGGTGCATTGATCTTTGCTCTATGGTGATGGGTTTGAATGAAGGTATTCTGAAGCTTCCACTTTCGATTTCAGATATCAATAAGGCTTTTTCCCTGCATAATCTGACCCTGGTAGCTAAATTATTGAATTGGCATCCCCCGGTTGATGTTTTTGATTGGCTTGTGTTTGAACATTGGGATCTCCGAGATCGTTCCATTATTGGTTTGGTCCATTCCTATCACATTTTTATTTGGTTCTATTATAAGGAGGATCTCAACCATGCCTAGTCTGTGGCTCCTCATAGTTGTGATGATGCTCATTTTTCCTCTTCTGGTGGAACTTTGACTTCCATATGCATCATGATTCCCCATTGTTGTAAATTTGGATGATGTTTTCTTGATCTCCCCTCCCCTTTCAAAACATTTGTATTATTATAATGTTTGGAAATTTGGTTGGAAGGTTTTTGTTTGTGGATAGCAGAACTAGGTCACTCTTCCACCCGGTTGCCCTGAGGGTTTGTGTTGAAATTAATATTTTTAACGACTAGGTCAAATTTTTCTAGATTGAAATTAGTGAGGATCTTAGATAGAAGAAACCTGTGGTGTTTGAATCATGGTTGAGATACTGTGAATCTTTCTTTACTCTTGGCCATGTGAAAAGGTATTGCAGATATAGGGGTAGTGAGTGTCTGGTGGCTAAGAGTGAGTACCAGGACACCTCTCTGATCTTGGGGTTGATGACAGAGCTTGAGGTGAGGAAAGATACTCTGTGGGATACCCTAATGTAAATTGGTAGGTATGACAGGATGGAAGAAGGGGTAACATCCTCCTGAGAGGGTGTTGAGGGGAAATCCACAGTTAAGGGAATGTTCAAGAAACTGAAGGGAGACCTGGGACTAGTGGGTGATGCCCCTTCCTCTATTGAGGTGGGTGTGAAACAAATGATAAAGATGGGTTTGTGGCCTCTATTTTGCAGGTTGATCGTGTTAGGGATGAAAGCGAGCATCTGAGCTTCTTTGGTGATGGGATAGAGCGGGAGACACTGCCAAATCCTACAACAATTTTCGTGAAATGACAATTCTGGGGATATGATTTGGTCTTAACTTCTAATCGGTTTGTGGGATTGGATCCTATGGATTCCGTGGGAAATTAGGAAGGGGGCTAGTGAGTCAGGAATTTTAGTTTTTGGTTACTAAGGATTATTATGATGACCTTCAGGATATGGATCTTCTTCCCTTTTTTGAATTGAGGAAAATGGGAGGGGATCCTACCTTACCTTCAGTGAAATTGTTGGAGCGGGTGCTGGCTGATGCTGCTATTTTTGGGGATGGTTTGAGTGATTCCCCTCATCTTGGGTAGTAGTTTGATAAACCTCTTACAGATAGGAGGACTCTAGATAAAATAGATCTGAGCTCTGGTGTTATTCTGTGTGAGACTCTACCTCCGTGTGTTTATATTTCTGAAAAGATAATGTTGGATTTTTCAGAAATCCCCTTTGAGCAGCATCAAAAAGAGATCATGCAGAATCCATACCTACAACTGGTGTTCTTCGCTGGGGATGATAATGATGAAATTATATGTTTGAGGAAATGTTTGGTGGATCTTTATGACATTTTGTATGATAATTTGGTTAGGATTAGGAGGGAGAAGCCTTTTCTGGGTCTCCCTGGTTCTTCTGGCATGGACTCATAGCACCATAAGAGGAAGCCGCAGTCTGTTCTTGGATCTGGTAGTCAGGGAGGTGTGGTTGAGCATGATGCTACCGATGACAGTAAAGATAGAAATATCAATCCCAGGGTAGTGAGTGCTGATGATGTGATGGAAAGCAAGAAGGCAGGGCTTGGTGCACCCCTAGTGAAGCGGAGGACAAGGAGGTATTATTCCTCCCTTCCATGGCCAATTGCTACCAGAACTTCCTTAAAGGCTAGTAATGTTGAGGAAAATTCCCCAGTCAGGGAAGGTTGGGTAGGTAAGGCACAGCCGAATGAGGATATTACAAAGTATTATTCAACCTTCCTCGAGCAATATGATTCTTCTGAGTTGGAGTTGGAGGAGTCGGATGCTTCCTCTAGTTGTGGTACTGATGGGGACCATTATGGGGATGGAGAGGTCGACTTGTAGTTGTATCTTTATTTTTCCTTTTGTGTCTTTTGGACTTTTGTGTGTGGGGGTTTAGGGATTTTGGTTTGCGTTGTTTGACCCCACTCGTGCTTGTCTGCTTTTCTCTTCATTTATAAATTTTGGGGGGTCAAGAAAAGCCTGACCTCCCACCTTCCTTTCCCAAAATCCATAAAAAATCTAAATAAACCCTAATAAAACTAAACCCCCAATAAAACCATTAAATCACCAAAATAACACAATAAAGACCCTAATACTCAAAAATCCAATAATGTCCCTTAAACCCCAAAAATCCCAAAAAGATCCCGAAACCCCAAAAGAACATAAAAACCATATAAAACCCTAACAACTCCATAAAATAATTTAAAACCCTAAAATCCCCAATAAACCCAAGAGATCCCTAAAAACACTAAAACCCCTTGAAATTCTAAAAAATCATAAAACCCTAAAAATCCCAAAACATCTAAAATGGTAGTAAAACTCTAAGACCCTAAAGCACTATAAAAGTACCGGCAAAACAATAAAAATACTAAAACCTTTAAAATACCAAAACCCCCTAAAAAAAATAAATCCAAAAAACCCAAAAATACAATAAATACTCTCAAACCACTAAACCCCTAAAAACTCCAAAACGAATTACATAAAACCCAGAAAAAAGATTAAAATCATCAATAGTGAAAATAACCTAGAAACCAAAAAAGACCCTAAAAGACCATAAAGACCCTAAAACACAAAACAAGACAAAAAACTCTAAAAATTTAAAAACCCTGAAATACCCTAAACCCCCAAAAAGCTCGATGTCCCTATATATACACTGAAAACCCTAAAATACCTAAAAACCAAAAAAAAACCTTAAAAACAATCTAAAACCCAAAAAAACATCTAAAACTCTAAAAACACAAAAAATCATTATAAAACACTAAAAAACATAACACCCTAAATAATACTTAAAACCATAAAATCATAAAAACCCATAAAAGCCTAAAAATTCTTAAAATACCCTAAAAACCTAAAAGTACCTAAAACCCCTAATACACTAAATCCCTAAAAAACCTAAAAGTCCGTAAAATAACCTATAACCCCCAAATTACTTTAAAATCCAAAAAACCACTAAGAGGACCTAAAAACCTAAAAGACCCTAAAAACGTAAAAATCATAAAGGGTCCTAAAACCACTAAAACCCCTAAAACAGTAAAACCCTAAAACACTATTTCAATAAAAGAGACAAAAAATTTCAAGTAACCTAAAAACACTTGAAGAATCTAAAACCCTGAAAATCTCAAAAAAAAACATACAAACCTAAAAACCCAGAAAACCCTAAACACCCTAAAAATCCACAAAACCCTAAAAACACCAGAAAACCCTAAAAACAATAAAATTAAAAAAACCAAAAAAACCAAAAAAACCCTACAATACCTTAAAAATATTTAAAAGACCATAAACACACGAAAATTTCCAAAAACCATAAATCCCCTAATGACCATAAAAACACTAAACACAATAAAACACTAAAATTCCTAAAAACCTTAACACCTAAAAACCCCTAAAACACCTAAATACCCTAAAACCCTAACAACCCTCAATAACCCTAAAACCCAAAAAAATCCTAAACCCTCAAAAAACCCTTAGACCCGAAAAACTGTAAAAAACACTAAAACCCTAAAAAACCTTAAAACAAAAAAACCCTAAATCCCTAAAAAACATTAAAACAACAAAAAACCATAAAAACTATTCAAAACACTAAAACTCTCTAAAAACACAGATACTCTAAAGATGCTTCAAACCCTGAAAATCCGTTAAAACACCTAAAAAACTAAACCATTGAAACCCCCCTTTAAAACAAAAAATGAAACAACCCAAATACTCTATAACCATAAAAAAACCCTAAAACCCCTAAAAATCCATAAAACCCCTAAAACACTAAAAACCGAAAAAACCATAAAACCACTAAGACCCCATTAACAACCATAAAAAACAAATAATCTATAAACCCTAAAAACATTATGAACTATAAACCTCAAAATACATTAATACCCAAAAACCCTAAACCTTAATCCCTAAACCCTAAACCTTACTCCAGAAGCCAAATATTCTACACCATAAACCCTGACCCATACTATTGAAACCCTATACCCTACACCCTAGAATAAAATCTCTCCACTATTAACCCTATACCCAACACCATATGCCCTAAACCCTAAACACTACTCCCAAAATTATATTCCCTATAGTATATGACCGAAGCCCAGTTCCTTAAACCCTAAGCCGAGCACCCTAAACCTTGAACCCTAAATGACCCAAAAAACCCTAAAACACTAAAAGAACCTAAAACCAAATAAAACATTAAAAAACATAAAACACATAAAACCCGTAAAATACCCTAATACCCCTATAAACCCAATAATCCCTTACAACCCTATAGATCCCCTAAGAGATCCTAAATACCATAAATTCATAAAACTCCCTAAAAACTTTAAAAACGCTAATATCCATTTAAACACCTAAATCACCCTAAAAATTAAAAATATTAAATACCCTAAAAAGTCCCCAAAATAAAATCTAAATAAAGTATAAAAACCGTAGAAATGATTAAAATACAAAACCCTAAAAGACCCCAAAAATCCACAAAAACCATAAAATGTCACTTAAACCCAAAAAAAATCTATAAAATTCCCAATACCACGCATAAAACATAAAATACCATAAAAACACTAAAAACACCCTAAAACACCTAAAAACCTAAAACCCAAAATGACCTCCACTAACACTCTAAACATTAACAAATCCTAAAACACCTATAAACCCTAATGACACCTAAAATCCATAAGAGCACAAAAAAAACCTAAAAAGACACAAAAGGCTCAACATGGCCCTAAAATCGCAATACCCAAAAAACTATAAAAATCCTTTAAAAATCCCTAAAACCATAAAAACACTAACAACCTTAAAAAATATAAAAACACTTAAATACCTGTGAAAAAAATATAAACATTATAAATACAAACATTCCTTCGAATCCCTTAGAACCCTAAAACCCCTAAAAACAGTAAAAATTCTCAAAAAAAACATAAACTAACATAAAAACTGTATAACCATAAAAATATAAAGAACCATAAGATAATCGTAAAAAACAATAAATAACACCTCAAACACACTAAATTCCCTGAAATCCACTAAAAACCATAAAACCATAAAAACCCTTAAACACTTAAAACCCCTAAAAACCTAAAAATAGTAAACCCCCAAATATTACTAAAAATCACCAAAAACCCATAATAAACCCCAAAAACCATAAAAAGGCTCTAAAATACTAAAAACACTTAACACCCAAGGAATCCCTAATATTTCCTAAAAACAATAAAAATCATAAAACCCTCAAAAACCATAAAAACACCAAAAATATGGAAGGATCCTAAATCCCATAAAAAGATGCTAAAAACTAAAAATTCATTAAAAGACCATAAAATCCTAAAAACCCATGAAGTCATGAAAACCACCATTAGTTGTAAATGGTCCTAAAAACCATAAAACCCAAAAAAGTCACTGAATACACTAAAATACTTAAAAACACTAAAACCCTTTTAAAAATCAAAATCGCCCTAGAAACCCTAAATCCCTAAAAGACCCTAAAGTCACTAAAATCCCTAAAAGACACTAAAACTCCTCAAAACTATTAAAGTAACTCGAATCCCTAAAAACACTAAAAGATTATAAAAATTCTAAAAACCCCAAAACAACCCTAAAACCCTAAAAACCCCAATGAAAACCTAAAACCCCATAAAAATCATAAGGCACATAAAAACCCTAAATCCCCATAAAAACCCCTTAAAGAGAAAAAAATTCAAAAACATAAATGAACATAAAAATAGTAAAACATGAAACCCTTAAAACCTAACAGATCTAACAATCCTAAAACCCCAAACCCATAAAACCCTCAATATCATTAAATATACTAAAAACAATAAATACCCTACTACCCCTTAAAACACTAAAACCCCTAAAATTAATAAAAATCTAAAAACCCTAAAAATAAAATCAAACCTAAAAACCTATACAAACACTAAAAACCAATATAAAAATAAATCCTAAATACCATAAAAATCCACAAACCACAAAAAACTCCCTAAATCTTCCTAAATCCCTAAAAATTTAAAAAAGCCTAAAAAACCAAAAAACCCCTAAAACCTCTTAAAAACCAAAAAACTCCCAAAGAACCCTAAAACCATAAAAGAAACCAAGAACCCACTAAAAACCATAAAATAAATATACTACCATATAAAACCATAAAAATACCATAAAACCCATAAAACCCCATTAAATCCGAACGACCACTAATAGTCATAAGAAACCCTTAAAACCCAAAAAATAATAAATCCCCTATAAGAAAATAAAAAAACATAAAAACCAAAAAAATCCTAATAACCCAAAATACCATAAAAAATATTAAATACTCATAAAACCCCTAAAAGACCCTAAAACCAAGAAATGAAAATGATAACAATTAAATAACCTAAAAACACCTAAAAACCCTAAAAGATCCAAAAATCCCTTAAAATCCCAAAAAGACCTAAAAATCCCCTAAACACCCTAAATACACTAAAAACATAAAATACCCTAAAAATGAAAAAAACCCCCGCTAAAATCCTAGAAAAACTAAAACAAATCTAAATTCTACCAAACCACCCAAAAAATCCAAAAAAACTTAAAGAACAAAAAGAAAATTAAAACTCAAGAATGATAAAAACCCTAAAATTCCCTAATAGACCTGAATGTACATAAAAATTTAAAAACCTTAAATTACCTAAAAATATATAACCCCAAAATTCATAAAACCCCGTAAAACCGATAAAAACATACAACCCTGAATTTTTTTAAAACCCATATAAACAAAAAAAACACTAAAACCTATTTAAAAGCATAGAAAGCTCTAAAACCACATAGGATCCTAGAATCCCATGAAATGCCTAAAAAACCTAAAACCCTAAAAAATCCATAAATGAACCTTTAAAATCTACCCCCTGACAAATAAAACCCTAAAAACATTAGGACAAACTAGGAAACACTAAAATACATAAAAACCCAAAAACCCTAAAAACCCATATTGATGATTAAAACTATATAAACCCTAAAAATCCCTAAAATACCCTAAAAACCATTAAAACACTAAAAAATGAAAAATAATAAAACCCCTAAAATCCAGAAATAACCTATAACACCTTAAAAATATTAAAAATCATAAAACCCCATATAAACTAAAAAACACTAAAAAACACAGAAACCCAAAAAATATTAAAACCACTAAAAATATTAATACAATCGTTAAAACCGAAAAAAACACTCAAATCCCTAAAACCCAAAAAACCGTAAATCCTGTAAGCCCCTAAAAAATATAAAATCTCTCAATTCCCTAAAAATTCCCAAAAAAACAATGAAATCCCTAAAACATTATAGAAACATTAAAAAACCTAAAACCTAAAACCCCATAAAACCCTAAAAGTGATAAAAACCCTATGTAACTTTAGAACACAAAAACCCCCAAAACCCAAAAAAAATATACAAATACCATAAAACCATTAAAACACTAAAAACCTAAATACACTTAAAACCATTAATAACCCCAAAAACTAAAAAACCATAAAACTACCCTAAAACTATAATGAACAGAAAAACCCTGAATCCTTAAATGGCCCTAAAGGACCCTAAAAACATAAAACCATAAAATCCTTTAAAAACCCAAAAACCCAAAAACACTAAAAACCATTAAAAACTAAAGAACCATAAAACATCCTTCAAAATCATAGAAACTGATAACAACCAAAAAAACACCTAAAATCCTCTTAAAGGAACTAAAAACCCATAAAATCATAAAAGACCTAAAAACCCATTATTGGTCTTATAAGATCCTAAAATACCACAAAACACATTATAACTTTGAGAGGCACTAAAAATAACTTAAGGACTCTAAAATATATTAAAATTCACAGTCCCTAAGAACCACCAAATCTTAAATGACCCAAATAACATGTAAAATACACAAAAATACTACAAACCCCCTAAAAGACACCAAAATCCCTAAATCCACCAAAAATAACCTAAAGTACCCTAAAACCCAAAAGGCTCTAAACCCCATAAAAATGGAAAGGAACCTAAAACTGTAAAAATAATAAAGGACACTAAAACACCTAAATGAATTTAAAACCCTAAAAAATCTAAAGGTCCCTAAACGTAATAAAATCGTAAAGGATGCTGAAAACCCAAAAAACCCTAAATCACCCTAAAACCCACAAAAAACATAAAAATCATAAAAACCCTAAAAACCTAAAAGACCCTAGAATCCCCTAGAACCTTAAAAGGCCATAAAACCCATAACATCCCCTATAGAAGGGAACTGTCTTCTATTGAACCCTCCTAATTTGTATTATCTTCAGTAAGGTCCTTGGTATTTACATCCACAATGTTCACTGATGCATACCGCATTGGGGGTGGCTTACTGGGTGCGAAATGGTAAGAGAGAGTCTTGCATCTCTTGTCAGATCTTCTCCGTCCATATTTGGACACTCTGCAATTTTCTTAGTGAAGAGTGACTTAAAGGGATCCTTGACATGGCCTAGTATTATGCCTCCACTCCATGTGAAATGAGTTAAAAGGCGGGGTATAAGGAGTAACCTCTATATTTTTGTCCTCCCCAGGCGCGAAAAGACTGACTTCCACTTGGCAGGTGTTTGAGGTAAAAATTCCTCCCAACCATATGTGCTGGGTTTTCCCCAATTCTCTTGCTTGTTTGTCTTGTCCCTAATTTTTTTATCTTACAAGGGCACATTGTATTAAAAATTACCCCAACACGATGGTCTGTGGTTTCCCCCTTATTGCGGCAGTTGATGCAACTATCACCGACTTTTTGATTTCATGCATCCCAATGTGGGGGTGATATGGATATGGTTCTGAATCATGATGTAAATTATTTTCTACTTATGAAATTATTATTTCTCAATTATGGGATTCCATTAGGTAATAATACTACTGAATGTTCATTGTGGCCTGGTTTAGGATCTTCTCAATGGCTTGCTTTAATTATTCCCGATGCATTTGAGGCGTTCTCATGGCTGGTTCGTGTCATGTAGGATTCTTTTCCTGAATAGGTACTTCATTTGGATGACATGTTTGGATAATGAAACTGCTGTATTCCATTTCTAATGGGATCTACTGACAAGATGTGGGGAGAAGTGTAGAGATCCATGTTCTCCCCACCCTTAGATGTGAACACCATAAGGGGCCTCATCGATTGTGCAACACAATTTTTGCAATGAGTGGAGGTAAGACAACTCACTGTTTTTCATTTTTCCTTTTTGATCGTGGTTATCGTGCAAACTGATGTGCTTCGAGGTCAATTTTCTGGAGAAGATCCCACAATATACTGACACGGTCTGCAAACCCATCATATGGTAGAAATTTTATTTTCATCTAGAGGAGAGTTTTCAAGTCATTAAGGTGAATGGTGTGCATACATTCTTCTAAAAACTCTTTTGGAATTATGAATTGGGAAGTGGTTGTTGGACATAACCTAACTAGCATGTATTCTATGGCTAGTTTTCTTCTCATGATACACATGTATTTTTCTTCTTTTTTAAGGTATTACTCCACTTTTTGTTCCCAACTCGGATGCTTTGAGATGATCTCATCCTAATTAGTAGGGCTAGTAGAGATTCCATTGATGCATAAATGGTGCGGGGGTGTCTTAGAGGATGAGCATGGCCCCAGTTTGTTTTCTTCCTATGAATGGGTAACACATGTCATTGACAGAGTTTCTAGCATATCTAAAGATGTCCTTCCAAGTGCCTTAGAATATGAGGGCATTCTCATATTTTGAATGGTGGGGGGAGGAACTTATTACTGGGGTGAATTTTGACTGTAGGGAGGGCCTTTGCATCAGTTCCATGATGTCGAGGACTTCCATCAGGATTTAGTGTCTGATAATAGAGAGATGTACTATGGTGTATACTCTGGGGAGGAAATTCAAGGCCGAATACAACAAGGAGATGAACTTATTGCTACCTAGCCCCATTAAGGTAAGGCCATTCACAATGAGTTTTGTTATTGTGAGTAATACCATAATAACTCTAGTTATAGAGAGAATATATGCAGGATATATTCTGAGGAGGAGCTTTATGATGTACTGCAATGAGGGGAGGAATTTCTCATTGATTTGTGTCACTATGGGGAGGGACTTGATGGTGACCCAAATTATGGTGAGGACTACTGTGATAGATTGATATAAGACTACATGGAGAATCATATCTTCATCATATACACTTGGGAATACTGTTAATGTTGAATACAATAAGGGGAGGTCCTTATTGAAGTGTGATCTTCTAGTCAAGGGGATGAATACCCTAATGCTAATCCAGATATTGGTTCTCACGATCGATCAATTTGGGACCATGGCGTAAACCCCCATGGGTTCTCTAAGGAGTACCTTCAGAGCTACTAGGTGAAACATTAAAAGGAGGACCATCACAACTTCTACTGCTATTTCCATAATTTGGTAATGGATCAATTGGATCTTGATAATATATTGATAGGAGTATTATGGAATCAAGAACTCTATCTTCCAGAAGATAGGTCTTATGTGTGATCTTCATTTTCTAGCTGTCTTTTGTGCCTTTCGGTTTTGGGTTCTCTCTTGCAAGAAATTGTGGCCATATTTTGTTTGTAATTCCCTTTAAATATAGTTCCCTATTTGGATGGCTCCTATAATGTCTTCGAGATTTATTGACATGCATCTTGATTTCTGGAAGGGCTATATGCCTTGCCTAGAGTGTCCACCACATTAGACCAGTGCCCCCAGTTGGAATGGGTTTTTGTTCCTGATCTTGTAGTCCTTGTGTTCAAGAATATATCCATTGACCATGTAGGATTGGAGAAGGGTTTTATGTATCCTCTAGAGTAACAAAATTTTGGTGGATGAATCACCCATCCTAGGTAGATGGTATCATGGTCCCAAATCCTCACTTTATCCGTAGATATGATAACATTTTGACAAGTTTGGAGGATATGGTGTGGAATTGACTTTTGATCCTCCATTATTTCTAAAATATGATGAGATACATATTTGGATGGAATGGGTATAAATTACCATCCCAATTTTAGAGAAGGATTTTGTACCTACTCTGGTCCTCCATGTGTTTCCAGTGGGTACTTTCAGTTCTCTTATTCTGAAGTAGAGGAACAATTCCACCCCTAACTTATAGTCGTGATATGCCAGCAACTTTCTCCAGTTGCAACTGTATTTTACAAGTGATCATTATACTTTCTATCTGGAATTTGAATGTGATTGTTTGTAGCTATATTTATATAATAGGATTCATGTGAATCTATACGAATTTGACTCTATATAAATTTACATGACACTATATTTGTATGGTGGGATTCACATTTGTAGGTTGGAATTTCATCTGCATGCCGATTGCCACCAGATTTGACTTGTAGGATTCATTTGCATTGGAAGTGTTGAATAACCTCCCATATTTTCCCAATATATTTATATTGAAGACATCTTGTGTGTCAGCATAGATTTTTGTATACTTTTAGCTGGTTTCCACCCTATTTGGGTGGCATTCTTCTTGCACATTGGTATGGATTTTCATTTTACTATATTTTTCATCCCTATCAACAAAGTAGGACTGACGAGAATTGGTTTGAATTTTCACTTGCTCATATTTTTCCATCGTATATCCATGGAGGGATTCATTATAGGTAGTGGGAATGTGTTTCCACTCATTGGTTATCCCTGTATTTCCAATGAGGGCTTCAAAAGTGGAGGCAGAGTTGTATGTTTTCCCATGGTATGACGTTGTGTCTGTATGATGGATCGTCTCCTCAGGAACCAAGGTAATGACCTGCTCCTAACTACACATTTTCCGGCCATGGTGGGTATCCTAAGGGGACCAAATTTTCATTAAACTTCAATGGGTGTTCTTTACATGATATCCTCTTCATAGCTAGGTTATTTTGTCATGCGGCACTAGTGGAGACGTTCTTCGGTAGGAGATCTTGAATGGGGTTCCAGTGTTGGTGGGATGAATTTAATTTGGTAAAATTCATCTTCCTCCCTATGGTAAAGGAGTTACTCATTATCACACTCTGGGTATAGGCTCCTGAAACAATTGGAGACAGAAAGTGGGGCCACCGTGTGTTGGGATTGTATGTTGTGGATTAAGAGGAAGCTAATGAGATTTCTCAAATTAGAGGTCCTACCTTGCAGCCTCCACCATGGGGAGATTATCTTTTTGGAGGTACTCATTGATCTAAACTTTTGAAACCCAGCATTGAAGATGATAGGTAGATGATTCAGTCTTGTTCTTAATTCGGGACTAGGCTACCGGTGTGGTCACTAACACACATGTCTAATAAAATTGTTGGTATTCCATTGGATTGAAAGTATCTCTTCATAATTCCTATAATATAAATTGAATATATAGACAACCCCCCCTAATGTAGCACCTCTTTAACACATGCATAATTTATGACCTTTCTTGGCCCTCTTCCTTTTGAATGTGAAAGGTACATGAGGTGGGGTGAGCCACCACCATGTTTAAGGATTCATGTTGGGATCACCATTTTTGTTTTTCTCCAAGGTGCATGCATGGGAGATAAAAAAATGATCTAATGGATAACAATTAATTTCCAGCTATTACAGAGAGTTTCATTTTGGGTTCACCATTTTTGTTTTGGCCCAAGGTGTGGGTGTGAAAAAATGGTCTGATGGATAACATCTAATTTCCTGCTGTATTAGAGATTTTTACATCAGGTTCACTATTATTGTATCAGCATGAGGTGCATGTGTGGGAGAGAACAAAAGTTTATGATAGATAACAACTAATTTAGAACTATTATAGAGAGTTTCACATTGGGTTCTCCATGTTTTTCGTCCTGAGGTCTATGTGCGTGGGAGAAAGAAAATATTCTGATGTATAATAACTAATTTCTTGCTGTTATAGAGAGTTTCATGTTAGATTCACCGTTTTTTTCCTAATTGTAATCATATATTCATTACATTGAGGTGGGGTGATAAGGTTCTCTTGTAGGGACTGTGATTTGGGTCCTTTTTCTGTTACAAAGGAGGTTCCATAGTTGAATTCCCTCAATGGGTGATTGCAAGGGGTTATGTTTCTATGGAATCATCCCAATTCAGATTCAATTTCCTTTGATAGTGTCCAATGAGGTTATTTACAGATCCAAAATCACCCAACGACCCTTTTATCCATGTTTCGTGGGCCTTCTTTCCAATGGTAAGAACTCATTAGATTATTTTTCCAATGACACTTAAGGAATCCACTGGTCAAGAGGATGGGAGGTCAGGCTCATCACACCATTTTGGGAGTAATTATTCCATATTCCAAGGATCTCTTGTATATTTAAGAAATGTTTATATACTTGTGAATCTTTGGATCTATCCTGAGAATGTTTCCATGGATTACCCTGGGGTTCAAAAATCAATCATATATATACACGGATCAGGAATTACTGAGCCGAAACTAATTTAAGCCATGTGTTTAAGCAGTTTAGAGTTTTTTGTCATCTAGGGGGAATGAACGTTGATTCGCTATTGGGATCAATCCCATAATATGGGCATCCTAGATATCCTCACAGGTAGAATTAGAACCCATTATGTTTAGTTTGGGTTTGTACTTACACCCTTGAGGCGGACCATTTTCTTGGGGTTAAGATTGGGGAAAACCCTTGAAAAGGATCCCCTTTGAGTCAGATCCTCAGAGAGGCGTCCTTCATATACTAAATGGGGTAGGAATCCGAGTTACTGTAGTTCATTTTTATTTGTAAGTTACACCCTTGAGGAGGACCATTTCTGGGGGAATTGTTGGGAATTTCACGTTGGAGATTCCTTTTTGATAGAAATAATTCAAGGCGTACTCCTGAAAAGGATACCCTCGAATGTTTGGGGGAATTTTTTTGGGAATTATTTTCAAGAAGAATGTACCTTGATATCGGGACATTAGAAGAAGTCCTACATATCCTGATCGAAGATGGAATCAACCTTTTCATAGTTCATTTGAATTGGGAATTACACCCCTGAGGCGGCCAATTCCTTTGGTGTTATGCAGATGTCATGATCACCACCAACCTGTAATCCCACATGATTCATGATCAGTGTGAGAAACAAGAGGAAGTAGATCTAAAGATTGCACATTCCACATCATTTGCTGATCGATGGTGCTGAATCACAAAGGGAGAGATAGAGAGGGGATTTGAATGTTCCTATTTCCTCTCCCATGTTGATATCTATGATAACTACATTCGATGATCCATAGATATTTGTCTTGAGCTATTTTGAATAAGAACAAGAGAACCATCCCCAGTGGGATGGTTATGTACTTACCCTAAGACGAGTGCCCTGAAATGAGTTTTGGGAAAGGGGAGAAGCATCTGTCCTCATCAAAAGGGAAAAGGCAGGCATGATCCCTTTGACTTTTCACTATCCCTCAATGAATGGAAAATAAAATGATTACCCTTGATACCTATAATGGGAGGTATATGTTTGTATCCCATGTTTAGTCCCCATGTCACGATGGGAATTTAATCATATGGATATTCCAGGTTACCCAGCCATTGTAGGGATTACCCACACGTCCCCACTTAACATGAGCATGTCAACTAAAAAGGGAATTGAGATGGGCTTGGTTGTTTTATCATATTGGTCGAAGGGATTCATAAGATCCTACAGTATAATTCAAATGGACTAGTTCATGAAGGGGCTATGTCGGTGTTTCGGGTTTCGGTCTCAAAATGCCCAATGGTTCCGTATCTGATGACGCTCATACCTGCTTTCCAAAGGAAGGCGTTCGCCGGATGGTCTGACCAGTGATTCTTAAGAACTCACATTGATCGAGAGGATGGGAAGTCAGGCTCATCACACCCTTTTGGGGAGAATTTTTTCATGTTTCGGGACTCTTTTATTGATTTAAGATGTATTCATATTTTTCTGAATCTTTGGTTTATACAAAAACATATTATCGACGGATTCAACCCCCGTGTGTAACGGTCAACTGGACGCAGGGGGGTCCAGAATCATTTAGGACTGAGGTTTACCATACCTCATTGGATTAATGACCCCATGGAGTCGGAACACTTTTAGGCGGCACTAGGAGTACCGTGGTGAACAGATGTGAAGATAGTCGGATCGACCATTTGTTGGGCTTGAACCTCATGGAGGCTTCCTACGTACCCTACCTAGGGGACATGGATCAAAGTCCATTTAGTTCGAAAGGGGAGCGTCGGAGAACCAACATGAAGGTGGACCCGATGGTCTGTTGGTGATTGGGCTTGAACATCATGGAGGCTTCCTATGTATCCCTATGGTAGGGAATCAAAGTCCTCGTAGTTCACATTGGCTTGGGACTTACACTCTGAGGCAGCCTAGGATGATGGGTTGGGGCTTACACTCTGAGGAGGCCTAGGGCGATAGATTGGGGGTTACACTCTAAGGAGGCCCATAAGAGGATGTCATGGTCGATGATTACTCTAAGCCCACGTGATTCATGCTCAGTGTGGGAAACAAGAGGAAGCAAGGACCAGAGGATCACGTCGCGAAAGGTGCGTCCGTGAGAAATGGAGTTGGGTTTATGCATGGAGTGGCCCATGGCTACAAAATGCTGCTGGAGAGGGAAAGGGGGTGCTCCTGTGCCCATATCCTCTCTTGCATTGCATGAGGGCTTCCTTCTGATGGGTATTTGACTACCCCCGAGGAGCCCTTAACAAGTGGAGGTGAAGAAAGGGGACTCTCGAGCTCAGACTCCACATTACCGTGGGAATGTGAAACCCCGAATGCTTTGGAAATCTTCTCAAGGGTTGGAGCAACCCCTTCGCCTCTACTTAAAGTGGGTATGTGAAATCAAAATGGCGCGCTGATGTTCCTGAGGGTTACACCACACAGATCTGGTGGCTCTGGTAGAGGCCTTGGCTCGGGGCCGATGAATAGGCCAATGAGGAGGTTGCGGAGGATCGGGCCAGATTGGAAGGATTTTATCTAACTCGGGGAATGGGAACTCTGAAGGATTTGTCATACCACACATGGGTATGGGTGGTGACGCCCTTCACGTAGGGAGGTGCTATGCTACTGGATTGGCCATCCGCTAACTAGGGCGGTCCACGGACTGATTGTCCATCCGCGAACCAGGGTGGTCCGCGCACTGATTGGCCGTCCACGAACCAGGGTGGTCCGAGGACTGGTTGGCCGCTCGCGAACCAGGAGGTTCCACCGACTGAGAGGCCGTCCGCGAACCAGGAGGGTACACGGACTGATTGGAATCTTTTGAACCAAGAGGGTTTGCGGCTTCAAGTTCGGCCCGCAAGCGAGGTTGGTACGCGGTGGGTTCCATGCGAGCAGCGGCGGCCAAGGTTGGCACCGATCGGGGGATCGTCGGTCCAGGCTTTACCCGTGTAGGAGGGTGCTACGCGGTGCGGAGAATCAGAAAAGAGGCATAAACACCCTGGTCCTGGCGGAGTGCATCCGCGGAGGGGCTATGGATCGTGGTCTTCTTTTTATGTTATTTTAAGTTTGTGGTTCACCAAATTATTACGGGTTTTCGGTACCTTATTAGTTCGTTCACAGGTTTATACCTTCTCTAGTTCACGTACTGGAACATTGTTGTTTGCAAAATCATAAGCCTTCCTTCAAAATCCTTCCACCCAATTCTGATCGATCTCTAATGAACCCTCTTCCTCCGAATCTGAATCAGAATCCCAATCCCCAATACCCTTTCCTTCCCCCTCGGTCTCCTTTTATAGAGTTTGGGAAAAAAGGCATCTGTGGTCACAATGAACCTTTTGCAGAGGCCGTTGGTCGAAAACCAGGTTTACAGCTAATTTTGTCAATCCACGACTTGTGGTGGGTATTGAGCACTCCCCCCCTATGAACCGAACGAGGGGAGTGCTTCACGGCCGCAAAGGGTTTTGCCTACATTCATAGAACACGGAGGAGGCAGTTTGGGCTGGATGACACGGTTCACGGCCGGGGTGGTTCACATCGGTGAACCACATTGGCGCCCTCCCTGGTTCATGACTGCAGAGGATCTCTGCCTCCATTCCATGAACAAAAATGGTCCGCGGAGGGGGGATGCTTCGTGGAACCGGTCGTCCATCCCTAACATTAGACCAGTCCACAGACTGGATCCTCCATCTCCATCCTTGAGTATTTTCCACATTTGCCCATCCCTTTTGAGGGGAAATTGGGCAGAGTCTCTCTTGAGTTAAAGGCAATCATCACTCTCCTTTTCGGGTTTTTTTTAGGACCCTATAAATGCCCCCATCGGAATGGGGTCCAATCAGAACAAAGAGGAGGCTATTCCGATGCAGAGGGATCCTAAATCTTGGGTAGTTCGTAGTAGAGAGGTGGACCTAGTAGGGGACCACGCCAATAAATACAGGGGTCTTTTCATTTTTCCATTACCGGATTTTTCGTGAAACCAGAGCTTTTTCGCTTTTCCTCCTCCGTGTGCTGGTTCCTTTGCGAAGCTCTTCATCCGCAAACTGACAACTACTTCAGCGAACCATTTATCATTCTCACAATTCTTCATCTGTGGATCAATGTCCTTGCTGCAAACTAACACTTTTAATTAAGTAAGAAGTAATTTACGACGAGCCGCGTCGGAACTCGCTTCGCGGTTTTGGTGCTCCACGATTTCAAAGCTCTGCGGTCTCGATGCTTTGCGGACTAAAATCTCTTGAAATTTAAAAATTTCTAAGTCTTCCAAACATAACCAATTAAATTTAGGAATGAAATTCCACGGGGCAACCTGGTCTGCAGTTTCTTGGACAACGCTCTGCGGGCCAGGGTTTCACCAACTACTTTCACGAAGGGCTGGTTTGTGGGGTGTTGTCCTCGTGAACCATCCATCGAGGCCTCCTCACAGACTTATCTATGAAGGCTCCTCAACTGATCCTCCACCATATATTTGGTATCTTTTTCCGAAAAATTTTATTCCGGACTGACCGCTTGTTGTCTCTCATCTTGCAGGCAGAAAATATGGTTCCCCCTCGTTTGCACCGAGGCCTGCTGCAGAGCATCTCCCAATTGGTTCAGGGAGACATCCAACTATGGTTCGTATAGAGAAGAGCATCACGGAGGACCCCAGTCGGCCCATTATTCCCGACGATGGTGTCTTGAAAGACATGCTCGCTCCTGAGCTCCTGGATTATCCACTATCAAATCGGCTTCTTCTTCATGGATTTAGTCTTCAAGATGATGTCCCTATTCCCCCCACCTTCTCAAGTCTTCTATATCCTTTCTTGGAAGCATCGCCCAAGTGTATTCAGGTGAACCTTACCCAATCGGGGGAGATGGTTTCCGACTCTGATCAGAAAGACACCTTTATTTTGAGAGGCTCTGTTTGGACCCAAAGTGATCAGCATGCCTGAAACTTTTCTCAGGAGGCTGTCTTCAAGAGTTACCATTCTATTATAAACCTTGCTCGAGTAGATCCTTATCCGGGGTGGATTCCTAGGTGGGATCTTTAGTCTAGCGGGCTCTTCTCAAGTGACTGGGCCTGGGATTTCTGGGTCCATCATCACTGTCGGGAGTCTCCCGAATCACTGGAATCAGTCAATTTGTACTCTGCACTGGGGGTTTCCCAATTTTCTATTTACCCACCATCCATGATCCTGCCTGACCTACTCAGTCGCTGGTGTTCATGCACTAATACTTTCCACCTTTCCCATGGTGAAGTTGGCATTAGTCTGTGGGATGTCCATCACTTTGGAGGGCTCCCGGTCATTGGTGAAATGTATGACGAATTTTTTCCTGCCCCTGAAGCATGGGATGACCACGAACATGTGCCTCTATTGGTGAGAGAACTATTGGTTATGTCGGAGAAATCACTGGGTCAGGCCTTGCGTTCCCGCTCTCATATTCCCAATAGTACATGGATAGGGTTATTTCTAAACTCCACTAGCCCTGTGACGAAGATCAAGCGCCCCAGGACTCATCCTTATCAACAGTCACGAACCTCCCCAGGTTCCTATTGGGTGGTTCTGGAGGCGGGTGACTACCTTTCATGGGGTTACGAGGTGTGACCTGGTGTTCCGCCTATGATATGGCTAGCGGGTTTGTTTTCTATGTTCCTGAGCGAGTGGCTACTCCCTTCTTGAGAAATTAATCCTAGAGTTGGGGATTGCACCCAGATGATGGCAGTTGAGCTGGCCGAGGGCCGCCTAGTGAATTTGGTCATGCCCACATTGGCTCGTATTTATGAACTGCTGGGTCACATGTAGAAGGGAGGTTCAACCTTCCATCTGAGTGGGCCATTTTAGTTTTTGTATGGCTGGGTAGCAGATCATTATCATTGTTATGAGTTTTGTCACAATAAAGTCATCCCGCATCCTACATTTCGGCCTCTACTACTTAATATACCTGGAGTTTTCCTGAAATTCCTGAGCCTTGGTGAATTCCTTGAGCTTCTAAGTGACTTTTCCCAGTTTTTTTTCACTTCATACCCCACCCCTTCTGGCACCCTAGTTGAAAACCGTCGGGGGAACCTGGAGGAGCGTTCTTACATGATATCTCTATGGGACGGATTTCTGTCTACACGGATCGACGAGGTTTCTCTGTGCGAGATGTATGTCTCGTATTGTTTTTCTCACCAGTTTGGATCCATGCAAGTCCATGTTTCTCTTCCACCTCCTCAGGCTCGAGGACTGCACCTGGCCATTCTTCGTCAATGGTGGCTGATGCTGATGCAGGAGGGATCTGACACGAGCATTCCCCTGCCTATTGTGGGGGCATCCATCGGCCTTTCCATGGAGTATGCAAAGACGTGGGAAAAATACTATCCGGAAAGGATCCTAGGGAAGGCCGTCTGGAAGGTTACAAAATCCGGAGGTATTAAGTTTGTTGCGTCCACCCCACCTTCCTCATCAACTCTAAGGGAGGATCGACTGATGGATCGTCGATCAAAGTAGCTCATGGGATTTTCCTATCCCATTCCAACAGTGTTATAAGTTCAGAAGTGTTCATCCTTCTTGGACATGGATGCGGATGACCCTATGGTTGTGGGTCCCAGCAAGACAATTCTAGAAGTTTTGCCAGCTGGTACCGGGCTCAGCAAATTGATCCCCAAGCATGAACCTGGGTTAGAGGATCCAGACTTTCCATCTTTGGAACCAACTTCTAGAGAGCACATGCATGTGCTGGTTACAATGACAGATTTCGTTCTCGTGCCATCCGGTGAGGATAGCCAAGATCCTCATGCCATGGCGGACCACCGGGCGGTGTGCAGGTGGACCTGGCCTCAGATTTGTGAGATTGCTGTTGAAACTCCTCTAGCTGAGATGGAAAATAAGACTGAAGCTCCTCGATGGCTCTTTCTGGGTTTGGGGTCGAGTGGCTTTGACTATTGGCAGTTCCATTCTCTTGCTGTCCATGTTGTCATGGCCCACGAGGAAGCTGCCACTAGTGAATGAAAAATTGCTCACTTTTCTTCTGCTCATTACGGGACACGATCCCTGGAGGAATCCATGATACAAGTCCATCAGCTGATAGCACAGGAGGTGATCTCTCGAGATCAGGTGGTCATCCTATCCTGCGAGTTGAATGAATGTGAATAACGAGAAGTGATGCTGAGGAATCAGTTGTCAGCTATGACTGGTCATCTCAAAGCCACCAGAAAAGAGATCAATGATCTCCAAAAAATAGTGGAGCATACTCCTCCGGTGGCTAAGGTTGAAACCAGGGAGAAGGCCGTGTTGGAACAGTCTTGTAACGACCTCTACCGCACGGTCACTGATCTGGTGGAGATAGCGAGTCAGGCTCCTTTATAACTGTCAGAGCCACTCTTGTACCCTCTTTTTTACTTATACCTCTTCCCCTTTTTTTTGAGGGAGAGACCCCAGCTTTTGGATGTCCCCCCTTTTTGTTCGAACGAAATTAAGTCTATGTCAATCACTTGTTGCTGTGAAATTAGATTGTTACTAGAACAATTGTTGTGTAAATTACAACTCAATGAATTTGAATTAATCATAACCTAGGAAAACAACTCTAACTTTTTCCTGGACCATGAGATCTAGTGAGAATAGTTTGAATCACACTAGGGTTTTGTTGAAAACCCCACAAAATTTTTGTCTTTTCTTTTTTAATACCTTGATTTGGCCTGGGCCCATTTGGCATGGACCTAGCGGGTATAACCCGACTTTTTCTTAAGTCTCCATTTTCGGGTCTTCGGCCTAACAGGCTTTGTGCCTCTTTTTGTGAGTGGTTTAAAGTCTCAATGACAAGACTATCATTACTGATGTTTTAGGTCGAACATCTTTGACCAGACATGGTGGGGAGAGGTCCCCGATGGGGTTTGGTTGATTAAAAGATGTCTCAATACTCTTCAGACGCCCGTGGAGGGACATGTTTAAATTTGAATGACATGCAGGGCATGTCTCAAGGAATGGGAGCCACGTCGGCGTGCAGAGGTGGGAGGATCATTGCCAAAGGAAATATTTCCTTTGTTAGAAAGGCCTTGGGTGATCAATATGAAGAGCCGCTAAGGGAATGGTATGCATAGTCATGCAAAGGTGTACTTAAGTCAACGACTCTCCATTTCAGATGGCCATAGGACTTCATGAAAGCCTGGCTTATGGAATCCACCATGGGTGGCTTGGAGGATTATGAGAACCACTGAGGGTGGCTCAGAAAGGGTATGTGACGTCTAAAAGGTTTTGAGAACATCTGTATCAATCAGGAGTGTGAAAGCAAGGTTCCTGTCCTACGCATTTATCTAGCATAAAGGACGGTTGGGGCTTGGAACAGTTTAAAGTCATGCAGCTAGGACATCATCTAGAATGGAATGGCTTCTCCTGATCCTCGGTAATCTTGTTAGAGACGTTCTACCATATTCAGGAGGGGTTGTGAAAGAGGTTGGTAAACTGTAACTCAGAGGGTTTCTAAATCACGGGATAGACATGGGGGCTTAGAGGCCAAGAGGCGTACGGATAGAAGCATTGCCTAAAGAAATATTTCCTTTGGTAGACGGTCCAGGGGCGATCAATATGAATATCCTCTGAGGGCATGGAATTCATAGTCATGCAAAGGTGTCCTTAGTTCAATGGTTGTATTCCCCCGATAGCAACGCAACTTCAGGGAAGTTGAGATTTGGGACCACCAAGGGTTTCTTGTTAGAGTCTGGATTTTTCTGAGTACAATGTATGGTTTCTGATGAAAAGGTGCATGGATACGAGGGAAATATCTAGACTTAACATCTCGATAATGGGTGAAGTAATCCCTTCTCACACGAGTGTGAGATGGTGGCTTGTGCCTGTCTGACATGTGCACTGAAGGACTGAGAAAATCCTTCGGTCCATATTGAACCCATGACAGGTTTGACCATGTAGTTTAGCGTCATGCGGTAAAGATGTAGAGTATTATTAAAGGATGCTATGCCGTTTAACATTATGAAGTGAGGATGAGGGGAATTTTTTTTCTTTTTCCAATGCTGTTCAGTTTAAGGTCATGTAGCAAGGACGATTGACCATGCCGTTTAACGTCATGCGGTGTGGACATAGTTAAAAAGGCCTCTCTTGATTAGAATGTAACTGGGCCTGAATATCATGGCATTTCCATGATGTGGAGGGGGGGGGGGTTGATGGTGTAAATCATGGTTCCAAGGCTTCTTGGATCAGGAGGGATGTCACAGAGACTCTGAGGCCGGTAAGCGTATGGAGCTAGGAAAAGTATCGCCCGGGGAAATCTTGCCTTTTGTAGACGGGCCGGTGGCTATCAATATGCAGAACCGCTGAGGGCATGGTATGCATACTAATTAAAAGGTGTCTCCGGGTCGATGACTTTCCACTTCCGATGGCCATGAATGGTTATGAAGATCCGCAATTGACTAGGCCACAAAGTCTGTCATCGGGGAAGGAAATGTCTGAACATGTCGGGCATACTCGGCCTCGGTTGCTGTTAAAGATTAGAGAGATCCTTGTGCTAATTTATTTCACACGCGGGTGTGTACCTTTACTCCATGCAGTTTAACGTCATGCGGGAAGGATGGAATACTCCATGTTTAGCGGTCATAGAGCTCAGACCATTGGGTGACTATTGCAGCAGTCACTCAAAGGATAACTGGGTCAACATGCTCTGATATACTTGGAACAAGGTGGGGGTTGAAGGTCATAAACTGCAACTTTGAGAGTTCCTAGATCGGGAGGTGTGGCATGGGGGATCTAAGGCCAGTAAGCATACAGAGCTTGGAAGAGTACCACCAAAGGAATTCTTGCCTTTGATGGACGATCCAGGGGCTATCATTATGCAGAGCCACTGAGGGAATGGTACGCATAGTTGTACAATGGTGTCCCCGGGTTGATAAATTTCCACTTCCTATGGCCATGAATGATTATGAGAATCCGTGATTGCTCACAGTGCATAGTTCAGTACGTGGGGATAATGGTGTCCGAGTACACAAGAAACATCTTCTCTACAATTGTCAGTTGAGTCAAAGTAGCCTAGTCCTGGCTTGATGTTCGTTGATGCAGGTCTCTTTTTGAACCACTGGTGGACATACAGGCTAGCCAGATAGGGATACCCTGGAAGAACATGGATGTGAAAAGGGAAATGAACTTGTAAACCACTACTTAAAAAATTTTTGGATCGGGAGATTTGATACTGGGGCTCTAAGGCCGGTAGGAGTACGGAGCTAGGAAGAGTACTGCCCGAAGAAATCTTGCCTTTGGTAGACGGACCAGTGGCTATCAATATGCAGAGCCACTGAGGGCATGGTATGCATAGTCATGCAAAGGTGTACACGGGTCGATGACCTTCCACCTCCGATGGCCATGAGTGATTATGAAGATCCGAAATTGTCTGGGTCATGGAGTCTGATGTATGGAGAGAATGCATTAAAATGTGCAAGGAGTATCTCCATCTCGTATCGCTATGTGACTTGGGTGGGTCGTGATGAAGTCTCTGTAGTTTAACGTCATGCGGTGAGGCAGAAGTCCGTGTAGTTTAACATCATGCAGTGAGGACGATGTAAACACCCCTGTACAGGTCTGGTCTGTACATAGGGGAATGAGGAATTTTTAAAATTTATTGTCCAAGCAGTTTAACGTCGTGCGGAAAGGACGCAAAAATACACCTCTTTCAGGCCTAGACCGTACATGGGGAAAATGGAGCATTTTTAAATCTTGCTAACTGTGAAGTTTTACGTCGTGCGGTATGGACGAGAAGTACACCCCGTGCCGGTCTCGTTCATACATGGTGGGAAAGGGGAATTTTTATCTTTTATTCAGGGGGCTGGGACAGGATGGGGAACCCTGGAATCACTACATATCCTATAGGGGTAGGAATCAAGACGAACGTAGTTCTTTGGAAGAAGTACACCCAATGCAGGACTGGTACGTACACGGGGTAAGGGGGCATTGTTTAAACTTTTTGTCTGTGCTGTTTAACGTCGTGCGGCAAGGACGTGGGATACACCCCATGCAGGTCTGGTTCGTACGCGGGGGGATGAAGGAATTATTAACTTTTCTTTGGGCGTCTCTAGGATGGGATAGGGGATCTTGGCGTCACTACGTATCCTACGAGGGTAGGAATCAAGCCGCACGTAGTTCTTTTAAATCCGATAAACCCTGTGTAGGTATAGTCCATACACAGGGGAAGAGGGAATTTTTAAATCAGCTTGTCCGTGCAGTTTAACGTCATGCAGTGAGGACGAAATACTCTTATTTTAAGGTCGTAGATTTTGGACCGTTGGGTTCTTGGCAGTTTAACGTCATGCAGTTATGACGAAGAGTACACCCCGTGCAGGTCTTGTCCATACAAGGGGGGAGGGTCATTCATACCTCTTATTATATGTGTAGTTTAACGTCGTGTGGTAAGGATGAAGTACTCTTAGTTTAAGGTCAAAGATTTTGGACTGTTGGTTGCTTGGCAGTTTAACATCATGCAGCTCGGACGAAGAGTACACCTTGTGCAGGTCTGGTCCATACACAGGGGGAGGTGCATTCTTAACTCTTATTATCCATGCAGTTTAATGTCATGCGGTAGGGACGAAGTACTCTTTGTTTAAGGTCATAGAGTTCGGACCGTTGTGTGCTTGGAAGTTTAAGGTCATTCAACTCGAACGATCCTTCTTTTTTTTCTTACGCGTGCAGCTAACCGTCGTGCGGGTAGGATGAGAAGTACAGCTGGTCTCCATGAGAAATACTTCTTCCGGAATCTCGCATTGGTAGGAGCCTTGGTGAATTTCCCATCCATGGAGATCAGGGCATATGCTCCATTGGAGTAGACCTTGTGTACAATGTATGGTCCCTCCCGTTTGGGCTCCAGCTTTGGAGGCTTCATGTCGGGTATCATTGGGGTCTGAAGGACAAACACTAATTCTACTTCCAAGAAAGACCGAAGGCAAAACTTTTTGTTGAAGGCTCGTGCGATCTGGTTCCGGTATAACTCCAGATGGTGAAAAGTGTGCAACCACTTCTCGTTTAGCTATTCCAATTCACCTAGCCACTTCTCTGACTGCTCATCATTGGATAATTGATCACTGATGGAAAAACAGAGTGAGGTAAGTTTGTGTTTAATGGGTATGACCGCCTCTGTGTCGTACACCAATGAGTATGGGGTAGCCCACGTAGCAGTGCAGTTTGTGGATCGATAAGCCCAAAATTCATGGAGGATCTTATCTGGCCACGACTTCTTGTCTTCATCCACCATTTTCTACAGAATTATGTACATGGTCTTGTTGAAAGCTTCTATCTATCCGTTGGCCGCTGCATGGTAGCGGGATGAGTGGCTAGTCTTGATACCATACTCGTGGTATAGATTCCCCGGTTCAGTAGAGCAGAAATTGGTGCCGTTGTCCGTCAGTATGGTATGAGGGACAGCAAATCTGGTGATGATATTGGTCTTCACAAAGCTGATAGTATTTCTTTCCCTGACTTCTGTGAGGGGTATGGATTCTATCCATTTGGAAAATAAGTCGGTTTCCATGAGGATATACTTCAGCTGGTTGGCCGTGGCGGGAAGATATGGTCCCATGACGTCCATTCCCTGGACGGCAAACAACCAGGAGTACCTGGCTTGATGAAGTAACTTTGGGGGATGGTGTATGTAGTTGGCATGAATCTGGTAGGAGTGGAATTTTGTGGTAAAACGCTTGCAGTCTCATGCTACTGTGGTCCAGTAGTACCCAAGCCTTCGAACCTGATGGGAAAGCTTGGTCCCTGGTTGATGTGATCCATATGCTATGGCATGTACTTCATTCATTACAGTAGGGATTTCTTCTCCATCAATGCATCTAAGGACCACTCTGTCGAGACCTTGATTGTAGAGGTCCTCTTACTGACCCACACTTCCATATAAGAAAAAATTGATTGCCCTTCTCCATAATTTCTCTCATTCATCCCAGTTTGATGGAAGTTCTCCCTGTTGAAGGCAGTTTTCTATAGGTGTCATCCAGCCGGTGGCAGGAGCGTATGGTTCGGGGACAGGGCTGATTTCATGGATTTATTCTGTCTTAGCTTGAACAAATGGAAATACCATTCGACAGTGAGTAATACCGATAACCATTTCATCCCGGTCCGGGTTAGCTAGGGTTGTGGTCACGTTGGCTAATGCATCAGCCTGAGCATTCTGGGACTGGGGAGTATAGGTCAATGTTGGTTCTGTGGAGAACTCATCCATTAACCCTCAGACATGGTCAAACAGGGGAATCATCTCTTCTTTTTTAACAGCACAGTCACCATTGACTTTCTTGATGACCAGCTCTGAGTCACCTTTTACCTTAAGGTGATGTACTTCTACCTAGAGTGCGAAATCCAGACCTGCAATGAGAGTTTGATATTCGGCTTCATTGTTTGTACATCCTTCTGATATGAATAAGGAATATGGATAGACTACCTTTTCTAGGGACACAATTATTATTCCCAAACCCACTTTGTTGAGCCTGGGATCCTCCATCCTCTTCCCTGTTGGGCTTCGGGATGCACCGTCGATGTACATTTCCCTTGCTGGGAAATCCTCTTAAACCAAGAAGATGTCTTTATCAGGTAGCTCGGCATCTGGTGGAGTGGTCCCTGATGAAGGGTGATCTTCCAGAAAGTCTGTTAATGCCTGGCTCTCGATGGATTTCTGATGCACGAATTGGATGTCGAACTGTTTCAGGATGACCGCCCATCGAGATAGGCATCCGGTTAGCATCAGGCAGCTGAGGATGTACTTGAGCGGGTTAATCGGTGAGATAAAATGGAATTAAGGATGCTGTAGATAATGTCACAACTTTTGAACCACAAAGACAAAGTCCAAATAGATCTTCTCGATATTTGAGTATCGAGTCTCAGCATCAATCATGGTTCAACTGAGTTAATATAGTTTGTATTCTCTGCCGGCGTCGTTCTTTTGTGAGAGGAAGGCTCCCAGTGATCGTTCTAGGGCCGTCAGGTATAGGATAAGAGGTCTTCCTTCAACCTGGAGCATTAACACCGGTGGGCTTAAGAGGTACTTCATCATGTTTTTGAACGCCTCTTGGAAATCATCCGTCCATTGGTATGTGACCCCCTTCTTCATTAACCTGGTGAAGGAAAAAAATTTGCCTTCCAGGTTGACTATGAACTGCCTAATATAGGCCAGGTGTCCTTGGAGTCCCCTAAACTCAGTGAGGTTGTGGGGAGGTGGCAGGCCAAGGATAGCCTTTGTCTTCTCAGGGTCGACTTCGATTCCACGATGGCGTACGACGAAGCCAAGGAATTTCCCTGAGGTAACCCCGAAAGCGCATTTCAAGGGGTTCATCTTCAAGCTATGTTGTCGGAGTTCGTTGAAGACAGTATCAAGGTCTGTCAGGTGATCTGAGCGTTGTATGGACATGACCACCAGGTCATCCACGTAACATTCAATGAATTTCCCCAGGAATGGTTTAAAGATCTGATTCATGGCATGCTGATATGTGGCACCAGCATTTTTGTGACCAAAGGGCATGACCCTGTAACAAAATACCCCTTGAGGGGCCCTGATGGAAGTGGATTCTTAATATTCTTGTGCTATCTTGATTTTATTATATCCAGAATAGCCATCCATGAAAGATAGAGCCTCGTACTGGGCCGTCGCATCGATTAACAATTCGGTGATCAGGAACGGGAAAATCAACTTTCGGACACTGCTGATTGAGATCTCTAAAGTCAATACAGACGTGGATTTTTCCGTTCATTTTCTTGACATGGATAATGTTGGCCAACCAAATGGGTTACTGGACCTACCGAATGAAGCCTCCTTTAATGAGATTATCGACTTTAGCCACTATTTTTGTGTCATGTGAGGGATTCATCCTTCTGGTGGCCTGTTTATAGCCCCGATGGCCTTCTAGAAGACCCAGGTGATGCGTTTCCACTTTGGGATCGAGTCCCGACATTTCTGTGTAATTCCAAGCAAAGACATCCCAATGTTGCCTCAAGAAAGAGGTATATACCTCGTGCTCCTCGGGGGACATGGCTGCACTAATGAGAGTAGGCCTCAGATCTTCCTCAGTACCCAGGTTTATTTCCCTGAGCTCATCCACCGCGGTGGAGATACCCTCCTCAAATGCAGGAGGTGCATCCATGAGATCTCCCCCCTATTCTTCTCCCAAGTCCTAATCTTCTTGATCTGACAAGGAGAGAGATTCCGGATTGAGCCCTTGAGGGTGTGAGGGAGAGGGATCGTGGGAATCCCCGTTTGAGTATTCATCCCCAAATAGAGGGTTGGAGGACGTTCCTGCATTGTCGTGCTTGGCCGTCATGGCTGAAGTCATGAGGACATCTGAATGTGTGTCCGTACATGAACTCCTACTCTCAACATGGTTGATGGGTAGGACATAATCTCCTCCAAGCTTCTTGAGGGGGTCATCAGGAACCATTTCTAGGCCATTTGGAGCGGGGATCCAGTCGACACCATCGACCAAAGGATTCTTTTTCTTTTGCTCATAGAACCTGGTGTCAATGTAATGTGACTCGGAGAGCTCTAAAGGGGACTTGTTGGCGTGAAATGTTATACTTTGTCCATTGATGCAGTACTAGATATACTGGTTTTAGGATGAAGGAATGGCCATGTGCTTATGGAGCCACGACATTCCCAGTAGGGCATTGAATGTTGTGCTCTGCTGGACCACCAGGAATTCTGTGTAGGCTACCAGGTCACCAAAATGGGTCCTTAGCTTAATCTTTCCCATTGGCTTCTGTTCATTCCTGTCATATCCCAACAGAGTTGTGGCTGAGGGAATTAGTTCTTCCTCACTATAGCCCAACATACGAAGTGTCCGTTGGGGATGGAGGTTAACTCCATAGCCATTATCTATAAAGACATTCTGGATCTCAATACCATTCAGTGTGCTGGGCACATATAATGGTATGATGTGTCCTTGCATGATGGTGTCTTCAACCTGATCGGTGAAGGAAATCACAGCATTGCATTCAGCCGGGTCAGTCTCCATCTGGTAAATTTCAGCGGTAGCTACCTCGGCTTGAAACTCCTGGGGGCTGATCAAAGCTTCGCAAAGTGCCTCCCTAAGGTCGGCTGACAAACTCAGGGCATCTAGGATTGAAAACTTGGTTGGTACTGATGCTAGCTGCTTAAGGATGTCGTACTTTTTCTCCAGCTGCCGACGCTTCTCCATTGGCGGGAGAGTCTTAGCGTGTGCTTTGGGAGCTGGATCATTTGACGAGGAGGGATCGGCCGCAGGGTCGGGTATCGATGGCGTTTCCGCATTTTATGGACTTGGCACGGTCATTCTGTTTGTGAGCACTTGACGGCCAGACACTTGTACCGCCTCTGGTGGGTATCATAGAACAACAGGGCCAGAGTGGCTTCTTGTGGAGGTGTAGCGGAATTCTATCTCATGCTTATTCTGTTGAAGGGATCTCCCATAGGATTCCGTGATATTAACTATTTGGGCCGGGGTCCAACCGTAGGGTTGGTTTCGGCCATGGCTGCGCCTCCCCTAGTATCCCCTACCTCTTCGATTCCTCCTCCCGGCTCCTCGTGCAGGGAACTCGGGTTCGTAACCATACCCTTCGTCATGGAATGATTCCATAAGATGGATGACGTTAATAGAACCAAAAATTTCTTCTTCATCCTCTGATAGGTCAACCTGGTCGGTTGTCCCTGATGGTGCCATTTGGTGGGTCAGTGCCTGTGGTGCCAAATTCGAGGGCATATAATCTGCCTCGGTCCGGACTAACATTGGCCCCATCCCGGACTTCCCCTCTTGCGATTGTTTCCCCTCCTTCGATTATGCCTGGATGAACGGATTGTGGAGGGTTGTGAGGTCGATATTGTCGGCTCTGCGGCTTCAGGGGCTATTGGTGGAAACACCAGATACTGTAGTTGAGATTGGAGTATGCCCTGGGCTCGGTTGATAGTCTTCCGAGTCATACAGTTGTCAAATTTCTTCCCCTTCTTTCTGGTGACTTTTTGCAAACCATCATCTTTTTCGGAGTCAGTGGTAGAGATACGTGCCACATGTGCTGGGGGTGGTCCCAGCTCGACCAGTCCAGAGTCTACCATCCTTTGCAGGAGGTCATTGAAGACGAAGCATTCTCGGATACTGTGTCTCAACATCTGATGGTAGGGGCAGTAATATGGCATGTCATCGTGGCCGACCTCTTTGGGTTTCCTCGGCTCCAGGAGGCAGAGAAAGTTGCAGTTCATGGCGGCAATGAAGTAGACACAGAAATGATCGTCTCGTAACGAGTATAATTTTTGTCTTCGTTCCTCAAACTGGTTCCACTTCGGTCCTTACTGATCGTCCCATTTTGACGGAGGTGGCCACTGATATGCAGGGGACCCTTGATGATTTGGTGGAGGCCTGAGCGGTGGAGCGGGCACAGGGGCCGTCTTGACTGTGACAGTGGATGCTTCACCTCTATGGGCTCTTTTCGTAGGAGACTGCATGGCTATTCGGGACGTTGAATTAGTCCGCTGCAGGGAGTCCCCAATTCTCTAGGAAATGGCCGAGAGATGGTGGATTCCAGTGGTACACTCCACTAGTATGAGCGGTGTTCGCAGCTCATCTCAAAGATTATCAATGCATATGGCTATCATCTCATCTTGAGGCATTAGTATGTTTAAGGAATAGGTCAGACCTTTCCATATGGCGATGAAATTTGATACCCTCTCGTTCTCCCTATACTTGCAATTCATGAGGTTGTTGACCGTTGTTTTAGGAAACATTGAGCTGAAGTGGAACATGAACTGCTGCCGAAGGTCTTCCCAACTCTTTATTGATTGGGATGGCAGACTCTTATACCAAATGAAGGATGAACCTTGCACGGTCCGTACGAATCATCTAAGTTTTACTGCTTCTTTTTGTTCCAGAGTTCCCATAATCGAGTCGCAATAGGATGTGTAGTGCATCAAATGCTACTCCAGATCACCTAACCCATTGAAAATATGGAATACAGGGCTTCTAAACTTGGGTGGAGGTGGTGTGTTAGTGACCCAATTTGGGTAGGGTTTCCGCTCTGGCTGTATCGGAGCGCGTCGACCTTCCATCGCTTCCAATAGAGCTATTAGTGTCTCGATGGTGTTTGTGAGACCCTGGTTTACATCCTGCTAGGCCCAGTCCTGGGCAGGCATAGCCTGAGGCATTGCTTGAGGATCCAGATTAGCTGGAACCAAGGGTGCATATTCCGTTCGGGGCACCCTCAGAGGATTCGGGCGTACTTGATCTGGTTTCTGCTTAAGTGGAGGGAATCTTGGTATTCATCATCCAAATTTAGTTAGTTGGACGGACTATGCGCCTCATTGGGAAGGATCCCTGACCATGCTTCATTTGTCAGGGCAAGCCTTAGCCTTTGAGGTGCACTTGCTGGGAGTACATGATATGGATCCTCCTAAGACGCACTTTCAATATGGCGGTTCCTCTGGATTATCTTGGCGTTAAGCTACCTCAATTCTATAATCTCCTCTTCCTGTCGAGCGAATCTCTCTTCGAGTGTGAGTGGCTCATTTTTTTCGAGAGAAGGAGGTGGGTTAACGGTAACCAGTCCTTTATTCTTATCCTTATTGGAAGCTCGCTGGGTAGGCAGAAGAGGGTTGGATGGAAGGATGGCCATATTTAGGGAAGCCCTCTGGTTCTGGGTGTGCACACCTGGGGGTTCGCTGTGAGTCACAGCCTGACTGGAACCATCATCTCTCGATCCATTCAGATTTTCATTTTCCCTGGTGTCTCCTGCGAGGTTAACCTCTATGACGTTGATAGATGCATATCGTGGGGCGAAGAGGATGTCATCTTCCAAATGATATAAGGATCTCCCGTGTCTTCTGCTGGCCTTCCCTTTCATGAACTGGGGTATCCATCAAACTTCTTAATGTAGGGTGACACGAAGAGTTCATTGATTCGACCTTACGGTGTTCCTTCCTCTTGGAGGGGATGATGATCTAAATGATAGGACATGACAGAAATCTCCTGTTCTTATTTTCCTCCCTAGACGAGAGAATATAGACTATCATGGGGGAGGTTGTTGTTGAGGGGGTAATAATTCCCCCTGCCCTAAGGGCTGGGGTTGGCTTCGTTCCTTGGAAATCGAGTCTCTTCCCGGTTTTATTGGTCTTACGGGGGCATTTGTTGTTAAAAATGCCCCCATCCCTGCAGGTTGGGGTTGAACCTGGAAGGAGGCAGTGGCTGCTGTTATCGCGACCTGCCGAATCTTGCGTGCCCCCATTCGGGAGTTAACTCAATATGGTGTCGAGTTCTTCTGTGAATCAATCCCTTCTGGGGAGGTAGACAATGATTGTTGATCGGACTCTCTTAGGCGAGAGGCCTATTGTATGCTCTCGGTGGCCTGATTCTGGAGTTCTTGAATAGCTCTTTCCCGTCGGGCCTGACGCTTCTGGGACTTACTCAAGGCCTGACTCTGTTGGGTGTGTTGCCTTTCCTGAACAGGGATACCACTCAATTTCCGTCTTGACGTGATGACGTTGCAATACACCATGCCGAATGGGTTCTTCTGGGTGGGGATTAGAGTGAAATGAAGAGCTCCGTGTTCCCACCATCCCCTGATATGGACTCCCATCGAAGCGTCACTGATGTGGCGATGCAACTGGTGCAACGCACAGAGGTAGGCTATCTCTATGTTTCCTTTATGCCTCTTGGGTCGCTGCCGTCGTGCTGAAGGAAGGTCCTCTAGGTTGATGTGACACAAGGGGTATCCAATCTTCTTGGCATGGTCTACATACCCGTAATTGGGAAGAAATTTTGATTTTAGCCGGCGGAGGGTTGTCCATATATTATGGCGGATCCCGTGCACGCATTCTTCTGACAACTATCGGGGTATGTTGAACTGCAAGGTGGTCGTGAGCCAAAACATAACTGGTATATAATCCCTAAAAAGTTGTCTCCTCAGGTGAAACATAACGGAATACTCTTCCTCTAGTGATTCCTCTACCTGGTCAGCCCAACTGAGGCGCTCACTGATAGTGCGGTCGGAGGCAGTGGGACTGGTAGGTGCTGAATCATCATGTGGGAGATTCTGAGGTGGTTCGGAGGATAAACGTGGCCCTGGACCATCTCCTGATTTCATAAGTATGTCGTCAGTGACTAACTGGGAGTCTGACATTCTTGATTCCATCCTTCGGAGTGCCTCGACATACGAGGGATTTTCGGTGCTTGATTCGGCAGGGGGAGGACCTTCTTGTCGATATGATATGTCATCGCTGGGAGGACCTTTGCAATGGTAGCTGTAATGGTGAGGACTACCATTACTGCTTGATGCTTCACTGCATAGAGGACTTTTGTAGTGCACACCCTAGGTGGACCTGTAAGGCGTGTCACAGCAAGGGGAGGACCTTCTAGCCGTGTAGCGTCATTACAGGGAGGACCTTCGCAACAACTGCCATCATGGTGAGGATGACCATCACGGCTTAACATTGGATTTTCATCCTGGGGAGGACCTTCAGGACACACTACGGCAAGGGGATGACCTTCCTGTATCATGGGCCCAATGTGAGGAGGACCTTCTCAATGGCAGCCGTGGTGGAGAGGACTACCATCACAGCTGCGGAAATGGTGAGGACTACAATTACTACTGCCTCAATGAGAATATCTGTGGGATACTTCCTGGGGAGGGCCTCCAGAATGTACCGCAACAAGGAGAGGGCCTTCTAGTTACTTGACTTCTCTACAGGGAGGACCTCCATTATCAGAGTGGAGAGGCCTACCACTGTGATCTGATGCCCGGCTGCGTGGAGTTTCACTGCAGTGTAACCACTGGTGTGGGCCTTCAGGGAAGGCCACGACAAGGGGAGGACCTTTTTGTCATGATGATATGTCACTACGGGGAGGGAATCCGAAGTTGCGACTATGATAGCGAGGACTACTATCACAATTTTTGGTCCCACTGCATGGAGAGTGATTGCAGTGTATACCCCGTGGAGGACCTTCAGGGTGGACCGCAGCAAGTGGAGGACCATATTGCTGCTCGATCTTTTGGTCACGTGGAGGGTATCTGTGACTCACGTCAAAAGATGAGCTATCGTGATTGATTGTTATATTCCCATGGGGGAGGCCCCCACGGGTGCTCTTGGGAGGACCTTCAGAGCTTCTTGTAGCGACATTGCGGGGAGGACCTTCGCAACTACTACTTCCACTCCCATAAAATGGTAATGGGTGGGTAGGGTTATGATCCTTTAATGTATTCTTAATGGATTTTGGAACCCCATCTTCTAGAAGAGTGGAGTTGTGAGCCCGATCTTTATTTTCGGCTACCTTTGGTGCGTTCAGGGCACTCTTTTACAGGCAGCGGGGACCATCTGCTATTGATAATGACCTTCACCTTTGGGTCCCAATCTAATTGGGTCTCGTGACATTGTCCGGATACGCCGAATAAAATCTAGAATTTTGTCAGGGATATATGCCTACTCTGGAGCATCCACTATGATAGACGGGTGTCCCCCAGTTGGAACTAGTGAAGCTTCTTGATCCAGTTTCCCTTGCGTCACGGAATATGACCGGCGACCCTCCTGGCCAGAAGCAGGGAAGCAGATGTGCTCCAAGGAGACAATCTCGTCTCTTAGATGAGTCTCTTAAATTGGGGAGATGGGCTCACGGGCCCGAGTCCTTGGTGTTTCCACTGATGCAATTACATTCTGGTAAGTCTGCAAGATATGATCTGGGATCAATACCTACTCCTCCATCATTTCTAGGATATGTAGAGAGACATATTTGGCTGGAACGGGTATGAAGGCCCAATATGGTATCGGAGTAGGAATATCCTGCTCCAGTCCTCCATTGAACAGTGAGTACTGACAATTCTCCTATGTCGGGGCAGTTGAACGAATCTGCCCTTGTACCGGGATACACTGGTTTATCTATCTGTTTTCCACCACATCGGGGTGGCAGACATTACTTGTATCCGCAGGGATCTGGCCCTGCATATATTGGTTTCCAACCATATCGAGTTGATGGCATTTTTTGGCGGGGAGACGTGCCCGCCTATTAATTACCGCCAGATCTGGGTGGCGGGCTTTACTGATCACAGCCATGTCAAGATGGCGGGTGTGCGAAGCATCTTCTAGGAGCTGGTCCTATAGGAGCTGGGCCACCACCACGTCAAGCAAGTGGGCTTCACAGCCCTAAGAAGGGAGAGGTTCCTTCCGGGTATGTGCCGTCCTGTGTGAGAAACAGGCTTGGTGGGGCTCGGTGGGGATGCGCGCCGGCTCATATGATGCCACCATGCCTGGATGGCGGGCTCGGGAGGAGCGAACAGGTGTAGGTGCCTGTTCGTGGTACGTCTCTGTGGTTGGGTAGCGAAGCTTGTCCACAAGGACCAGGGTGATGACCGGTCTCTGATTGTACGTCTACCACCCTCGTCGGGCGGTCTGAGGGGCCGGATCTCGGGGGGCATGGGCCGGAATCCTCGGAGAGACATCCTCCTCGGTGTGAGGATGTTGAATCGCGATGTGACCACAATGATGTCTGCCTTCTGGTGCCTTGGAGTGGATCCATCATTCAGTGGGGATGAAGTCCTCAACATCGACCTCATCCGCCTCCCAAAGATAATGGAGGTACGCATTGTCTCATTCCAGGGACAGACTGCCAAAACAGTTTGAGACAGAAACATGGGCTGTCTGGATCTTCCTTTGCGGCCGCTGCTGGGCAGGAGACCGGTGAATCTTGAAAGATTGGAGGGCATGGATGGCCACCTCAAACTTTGGGAGAGTATCGTTCACATGGTAGTCTCGGATCAGCGCATCCGAGACCCGGCGTTGAAGACGCTAGGTGGGTGACGGGGTCCTCCGTAGGTGAGGATGTCTTGTCATTGTGTTGTTGGAAGCACGAACATGTTTGTTCCTTCAGGATGCCATTGGTTTGAAGGGAGTTCTGACAGTAGTATGTGCAAAAAAATTTAGAAAATACAAGCTGCAAACCCGTCAAAGAAGCATCTCATGATCCCATGCGTAATTAATGACCTTGCTTGGCCCTCCTTTAGAGTATAAGGGGGAAGAGGGTGAGATTAGGTTGAATCCATCATTCTTGGTTAATGATTCCCATCAGGTTCACCATTTTTGTTTCGGGTTTCGGTCTCGAAATTCCCAACTGTTTCGTATCAGATGACGCTCGGACCTACTTTCCAAACGCAGGCGTTCGCCGGATGGTCTGACCAGCGATGCTTAAGAAATCACATTGGTCGAGAGGATGGGAAGTCAGGCTCATCACACCCTTTTGGGGGGAATTATTTCCTGATCCAGGGCTCTCTTATAGATTCAAGACATATTCATATGTTCGCAAATATTAGTTTATACACAAACATAGTATCCACCGATTCATCCTCAGTGGGCAGTGGTCAACTTGACGTAGGGGGAGTCCGGAATCAATTTGGCCTATGATTTACCATCCCTTGAGGGATTAATGACCCCATGGAGTCGGAACTCATTGAGGCGGCACTAGGAGTACCACGGTGAACCGATGTGAAGATAGTCAGATCGACTAGTTGTTGGGCTTGAACCTCATGGAGGCTTCCTACGTACCATACCAAAGGGATAGGGATCAAAGTCCATATAGTTCGAAAGGGCAGCGTCAGAGAACCGACATGAAGGTGGAACTGAGGGTACACTGGTGATCGGGCATGAACCTCCTGGAGGCTTCCTACGTATCCCTGTGGTAGGGAATCAATGTCCTCGTAGTTCTCATTGGCTTGGGACTTACGCACTAAGGCAGCCCAGGATGATGGGTTGGGGATTACACTCTGAGGAGTCCCATGAAGATAGATTGGGGAATAAACTCTGAGGAGACCCATAAGAGGATGTCATGGTCGATGCTTACTCAAATCCCACATGAGTCATGCTCGGTGTGAGAAAAAAGATGCAGCAGGGACCAGAGAATCATGTCGCGAAAGGTGCGTCTGTGAGAAATGGAGTGGGGCTTATGCATGGAGCGCCCATGGTGAAAAAGCGCAACGGGAGAGGTAAAGGGGGTGCTCCTATGCCCATATCCTCTCTTGAAGTACATGAGGGCTTCATTCCGATGGATATTTTACTACCCCCGGGGAGCCCTTAACAAGTGGATGGGAAGAAAGGGGACTCCCGTGCTTAGACTCCACATTACCGGGGGAATGTGAACCCAGTAATGCTTCAGGAATCTGCTCAAGGGTCGGAGCAACCACTTCGCCTCTACTTACCGTGGGTTTGTGAACTCAAAATGGCACGCTGATGCACCTGAGGGTTACACCACATAGATCCGGTGGCTCTGGTGGAGGCCTCGGCTCGGGGAAAATGAATAGGCCAATGAGGAGGTTGCGGAGGATCGTGCCAGATTGGAAGGATTTTATCTGGCTCAGGGAATGGGAACTCCAAAGGTTTTGGAAGACCACATAGGGGTATTGGTGGTGACGCCCTTCACTTAGGGAAGTGCTACACAGCTGGATTGGCCATCCGCAAACCAGGGCGGTCCGCGGACTGATTGGCCATCCATGAACCAGGGTGATCTATGGACTGATTGGTCGTCCGCGAACCAAGGTTGTCCACAGACTGGTTGGCCGCCCGCGAACCAGGAGGTTCTGTGGACTGAGAGGCTGTCTGTGAACCAGGAGGGTTCGTGGACTGATTGGCATCCCGCGAACCAAGAGGGTTCATGGATTCAGGTTCGGCTCATGAACGAGGTTGGTACACAGAGGGTTCCACGTGAGCAGTGGCGGCCACAGTGGGTTCCAGTCGGGGGCTCGTCGGTTGAGGCTTCGCCCGTGTAGGAGGGTGTAATGCGGTGCAGCGAATCAGAAAATAGGCATAAACACCCTGGTCCATGGCTAGTAAATCTGCAGAGGGAATATGGTTTACGGTCTTCTTTTTTATGTTATTTTATGTTCACGGTTCACCAAATTATTATGCGTTTTTGGTTCCTTATTTTTTCATTCCCAGGTTTATACCTGCTCTGGTTCGCGAACTGGAACTCTTCTGTTTGCGAAATCCTAAGCCTTCCTTCAAAATTCTTCCACCTGAGTCTGATCAATCTCCTCTGAGTCCTCTTCCTCTGAATCTAAATCCGAATCCCAATCCAAAATCCCCTTTCCTTCCCCCCTAAGTCTCCTTTTATAGTGTGAGGAAAAAAAGGTATATGTGGTCACGCGACACCTTTTGAGGAGGCCCAAGACCGAAAACCCGGTTTATGACTGACTTGGTCAATCCGAAAATTGCGGTGGGTATTGAGAACTTCTCTCCCCTTCCTTCAACCTAATGAGGAGAGTGCTTCGTGGCCATGGAGGGTTCCTCCTCCATTCCTCAAATGACGGCGGAGGCGGTTCGGGCTGGCTGACACGGTTCGCGGCTGGGGCGGTTCTCGTCGGTGAACCAGATTGGCGCCCACCCTGCTTCGCGCCGGCGGAGGATCTCCGCCTCCATTCTGTGAACGACAATGGTACATGGAGGGGGGATGCTTAGTAGAACCGGTCGTGAATCACTATCATTAGACCGGTCTACAGACCGGCTCCTCCTTCTCCATCCTTGAGTATTGTCCACATTTTCCCATCACTTTTAAGGGGAAATTGGGAAGAATCTCCCTTGAGTTAATGGGGATAATCACTCTCCTTTGAGGGTTTTTTTCAGGACCCTATAGTGGAGTCTGATGGAAATGGATGGGGATGGAAAAATTTGGTGAATAGAACACCCCAGAGTAACCAATTCTATATACAATTTCTTCATGCAGGATAGAGTCCTCCCTGCGTACCGTATTGCTAGCTGGGTGGAGGGACCATCCACATACCATGATAGTATGCATACCTCTATGTGATTTGTGTAGTTTTTTTTATATTTGGGACCATTTTGTAGGTGTCTAGAATGATTCTACATTGCACCGAGTTCCGTTTGCCTAGCGAGGTGCTATGAGGTGTATGGTTCCACCTGCGTATCATTATGCTATGTGGGGTGCTAGAGTGAAGAAGGGTAATTAATCCTTTAGTTCATGGGATGTTAATTCACCACATGGGTATGGTTCATGGTTTTACAATTAGTTTCACAGTCTACACATTAATATTATTTCCCCTCCATTTCTGTTATGCGGCAGGTTTATACCTACAGGAATTCACTAGAAGAGGTAGGCACCAGGTCGATCGATCTCTTCTAAAATCCATCTCAAAAGTCCATCCAATACTCTAAATTTTAGTATCTTTTTAATCTCCCATTAGAGTCCCTTTTCAGAGTGTCAGCGAATCTGGATCTATTGATCTATAGACACCTTTTACATAATCCCATGAAGGGATCATCCTGCCCATAGACGACTCGATCTACATAGGTCTTTGGGGTTACTGTTCGTCACAACAAAGATCACCACTTCAATCCCACAAATGACTTTGTCTTATTCATGGGGTGTTTTTGGTTATTCCTCATTAAAAAACTCTAGAGTTTTTAGGGAAGGTATGTAGGGGTGATTTTACCCAGCTCAATTCTTCCAATGACATGATTCACGATGACGATATCTAGGGGTTGAATTCTCCACCTCCATTTCACCAACATTGTGGTTCATGACAATAGTCATACATGGATGCGAAATTATCTACCTCCATTTCACCAAAAATGCAGTTCACGGTGACTACTAACACCGTTATCTTCATTCCACATACTACATGGTTCATTGGAGATTACATTCACATACATTTCTTCAAATTCATTATGCGGACCACTCAGGGTCCTTCAAAAATTTTGGTTTCTTTAACAATTTTCTGTAAATCCTTCATCCATTTTGATTGAATTCCTTTTCCTAAATCATGGGAGTAATTTAATTCCCTTTGAAAAGTTTTTAGTATCCTACAAACACTAAAAAGAACTAAAACCCCTTTAAAAACCTTAAAACCCCTAAACACTAAAAAAACCCTGATATTGATAAAAAATCCTAAAAACCCCTTAAAACCCCATAAAACCCTAACACCCCTAAAAACATATAATAAAACTAAAAAAAACATAACCCCCCCCCCCCACTCACCCTAAAAGATCAACAATGATCCCTAAAATTCCTAATGACCCTAAAACACCTACCCCCTCTCCCAAACCTCTAAAAATCCAAGAAATACCCCAAAACTAAAAAACCCATAGATACTGATAAAAAATACAAAAAAACCCTAACAACCCAAAAAATCTATAAAGATCCCCAAAAACCCTAAATACCTTATATCCCATAAAAACCCATAAGATCCCAAAAAATGAAGTTAAACCCAATAACACTAAAACACCATTTAAATCCCTAATAACCCTAAACCCCCTAAAAAACCTAACAATCCATAAAACCTCTAACAAACATAAAAACTAAAAATACCAAAAAACCCAAAAAAACCTAAAAAGATGAAAACCATTAAAATAAAAAGAATCCTTAACGTACCCTAAAAATCTCAAAAAACTCTAATACCCATAGCAACCCCTATATTCCTGAAAAGCCCTAAAACCCTAAAACTGACTATACAGGCCCAAAATATCCCTGAAAGACCCTAACAATCCGAAAAACATAATTGTTCCTAATAAACCAAAGAAAACCCAAGATACCATAAAAACCATAAAAACCATAAAAAAATAAAAAACCCTAAAAGTCACCAATCCCATAATAATTCTAAAAGAATATAAAATACACCAAAACTGTAAAAAATTCTAAAAATACATAAGGACCGAAAATCCCAAAAACAACCTAGAGGCCCTAAAAACGCATAATGGACTCTAAAATACCTAAAGGACCCTAAAACCCATAAAGGCCCTAAAGAACCTAAAAAACCAAAAAACACCAAAACCACCTAAAAACATAAAATATCCTAAAAACCATAAAACCCATAAAAACCATAAACCACTTAAAAACCATAAAATCCCCAAAACCACAAAAAAATCATAAAAACCTCAAAAAGAACATAAAAAACCAAAAAACACCTTTAAAGACCCTAAAAATAAAAAAAACCCTAAAAACCCTAAAAACACTAAAACAAGAAACCCCATAAAACCATAAAGCATGCTAAAAAACCGAAAAACCCATGAAATCCCCAAAATCCATAAAAATAATAAAAACAAGAAAAAACATGAAACCATAAAAAATTAAAATCTCTAAATGGAATGAAAACCATAAGAAAATATATCCTAAAACCAAGAAATCCTAAAAACCCTACAAATGACATGAATCAACCCACCAGGGTCTGACTAGTAACTTCCCAAACCCCACCTCCAATAGACAAGGGGCTGGCGACCAGCACTAAGTAGGCATATCCCTAAAATGGGAGACATTAGCCTAATGTACCTGCACAGATTCACACATCTTCAAGGCCACAAAATGTTGAAATTTAAAAAAATTGAATCAAATGAGTGTATATATCTCAGATCCCACAATAGAGTTTGGTAGTAGATTACAGAAAGTCGAAAAAGGGGACAATTAAAAGATAAAAAAAATGTGTAAAGAACCCATCCTACACCAAGGGAGATGGATAAATCCAATTTATGGTCTATATTAACACCTCATTCTATCGAGATTTAGTTATTCTCCACCAATTACTTGTCCTCCCAAATAACTGTAAAATGAGCCCTCATTTACAGAATACATACCACAAGTGGGAATGTCCCATGTAGGGGTGAGTATAAACATTCCAAGAAGGGAACCCTAAAAAAACATGAAGAACCAATTATAATAAGATCAATACAATTTATAACAATCAATGTATAACAAAAACAGCCATATATAACCAAGAACGAAACCACACCACCAGAAAATCATAACCAACTACCATCAATAGGATTCTTCTGGAAGCATTACACGTTCAAGGAGAATCCACTCCATTGGACATGATATAACTAGAGACACTTTTCAGAATTTCCTAGATCATGAGGCCTTCTCTATGAATGATCATTGGTCTCATAAGAACTTGATACTTATAAAGGGGGTCATGTCTAGAACTACTAGGTGACACCACGAACCCAATACGGATCAACCCGCTATGTAGGGGATAATATGCCAAGGATATCACATACCCTACATGTATGAACTATTAGATGGAGGATCAATTCCATAATCCTAGAGGTAAAACGGATTCCACAAATCCCTCATAGGGTATAATTATGATACAGGATCTCACTCCGAACTGTTGGAGGGATTCCACGAACTCTATTTGAGAATTATCCTCCAGAGTGGATCACCAACCTACAATGTGGATACAATGCCACACTATACACTTGAGGGAATGGACCAAGGGAACAAAATCAACCAATAATGTTCCAAACTATGTAAAAATAGGGCTATAAACATTTTTTAAATAGGTTATATGATGGGTATGAGTGGTACATGGCGTCTCCAGCTTTCCCAAACACTTCTCATGTGGTAAATAATCATGTGACGTGTAAATATTTTAATACACTATGTGTAGTATAATTACAAGGCATGTAGAGATCACATGACACCGTAACATTATCACATGGTCGTGTATGTGTACCACTAGATGTGTCGCTATAACAAATAATGTACACAAGGCCTTCTCCATGTCCAGGTACATGGCATGCCACTTTCCACGTACTTTTGGTTGTGTTTTTGTACTTTATGATGTACACGTCATTCCTCCAAGGGAGGGTTTACATGGAGTGTGACCATATCACATGTCACATGATACATAAATCCAATCAACACCTTATCATCATAGCTAGGGGTCCCACTTGGATTGTAACTTCAGATTACATGTCGTGTAAACCATAAATTTCTAGATCCCAATGGATTTTCCATCATGTCATCCCATGAATAACCAAATCCACGCCCCTCACCAGAGCATGTAGATCTGGGGTCGGTTGAGGCATTCCATAATTTCTGACTAGAATCCTTCTTTATATATTCTTGAAAAATGATCTGTTGATCCAATTCCATTAACATGATTCAAAACCGAGAAGAATGAGAACCTCAAATCTGTTCAATCTGACTCCAATCATCCACTACCATAATCAATCTTTGATTTAACCATTTGTCAGAATCCTCACCCACAACATTTATCCATTATGCCGAATAACATTTTTGAAATGATCTAATACCTAATATTTCATCGAAGCACATGCCAAATGATAGACCTGTGACGAACATGTGAAGAATGTGGGAAGAAAACAATAAGAGATAATATGTGGGAAATAAACCATGAACTTTTATTATTTGACCATGATTCGTTGTTGAATAATAAAATGAATATAGAGGAATAAATCACAATCACTAGTAGAGAATTGACCAGTCGTGGAGGAAAGATTCAGGCGATCACCATTTGGTGGTTGCTATTGACACCATTAGGGACAACCAAATGGTGGTCGATGAATTTTTTATTCTCCCATTACAAAATACCTCTAATTATCCATATATTTCATTCACCCTTCCACCCATGAGCCCGTGACCCCACGACCCCATGGCCCCACGACCCGCGACCCTGACCCCACTCCGCCATCCTCCGTCTCACCGTCGTCGAACACTTTCGGCCAACCACACCCCACTATTTATTTTGTTCACCATCTTGCATGAGACCCCCAACCCCTCTCCCCCTTCATCTATCCCATAGATATCAGACCCTTCCAACCTCATCACCCCTTCTGTTGAGTTCTCCCACCTCTATCGAGCCTCCCAACATAATCAAGATCTGCTATTGAGCTCTCCCACCTCCGTTGAGCTCTCTCACCCCTGTCAAGCTCTATCGAGGCCTCTCCCCCCGCTAAAGCTCTACTTTCAAGCCCTCCAACCCATGTTTTCGATCCCTAGTGTGAAAGACTCATGCCCTGTGATCCAGAGTGATCTCTTGCATTCCTATATTTCCAATTCTATGAATTTCAGCATTTTTTCCATCAAAATTTTCTACTCAGTGATTCAAATGTTCTATGTTGTCGAATAATTTTGATATAGTCAGGTGTGTTTTGCATTTCACATATGATATAGTTTTATTTCTTCATTGTTATTTAGTGGGTTATATAAACCAAATGGGAATTTGAATGGCTGTGAGGGATGAAAAATCTAAATATATAGGAGAAGACAACAGACAATTAATTTTCTAAAATATGGCGCATGAAATCCATTTACATAAGGAATAGATAAAACTTTCTATGAAACCCTTCTTCTGATAACTATTAGTAGAGTGCCTTCTCGATGTCGCATTCTTGGTGTAAATCCTATTCAAATCTTCAGCTTACTATATGTTACCCACTACCACTACCTAATTCATTCTATGCTTCCAATGGATGTATAATTGTTTTTCATTATGTATAAATGTCTTGATAACATTTTTTATTGCTTCATAAATCTTTGTTTTAGAGAAATACCCACAAAATCCAATGCTTGGTCATCATTGCATTGCACATGAGCAGGTATAATCACATTTTGAAGTTTCTATACATGGCCCAATGCCTTCATTCAACTTTTATTGACCTTAAACTAATTATTTTCATTGTTTTGTATCCTATTAAATTTGTATGGATAACTTAAAAAGATGTTACTGATTTAGTAATTAAAGTTGTGAAATCCATCCAAAGTTGCGAGCTCAAGAAAGTTTTTAAAAAACTAAAATGTTCTCATTAGTATCTTGATTTTGGTAATGATTGTATTTGACTATGTTGCTACTAATTGGTGATTTGTTGGGAGGAAACAGTGGAATTTATGTTGTCAACTACCAGGAGTGGGTTATGATGATATAGGTATACTTCAGTGTTAGTCTCATGGACCAAACTGTGTTCCATTGCATGGAAGGTTTTGCTGTGTTTTTGTAGTCATTTAATGATAATGGATTATATTGTGTTCCTTTATATGACTCATTAGGTATTAATTATTATTATTGTTATTATGATTTTTATTTTTTTCAACTTATGTCCTTCACAATATAAATTTTCATAATTTACTAATTTGTCGTCTAGTCGCATTTCAAACAGAACTGTTCATGGGAAATGGAACTACATTGGATTATGTAAAAAAATGAAATGATATATCATTACACAAATTGGTTGGATGAATATGAAATTTTATAGAGATATGGTTCCAAAAAATGTTATATTTAATGATAACTCAAAGGGAATTAGTATGTTTTCCTCATTATTATAAGGGAAATAAAAAGAAAAATATTCCCCTTGCCTTTTTTATTTTAAAACAGGGATATATTTGTATTTAAAAAATATTATTTTGAAAGTAACCAAATAGACCTTTATTATTTATTCATTCCATTCAATTCAATTTCATTCCACTCAATTCCATTTCATTCCATTCCACCTCATTCCAACTTCACTTCATTTCATTCCATTCTCAATCATTCTATAAACCAAACATAGAATTCATTTGGTTTCTTTACTATTTTATTTTAGGTGTTGATGCTATATAATTCAACATATTCCATGAGGAGGATACAATTGCATTTGTAGAGGAGAAAAAGATTCAAGAGGTACATTAATGAGTGGAAAGTGATGTGTTTACTTTACCCTTTTTAGATTTTTGTTAATGTTGTCCAGTTATTTTTCATCGCATTCCCTCCCCTTTAATATTTTTTAGACACTACCTAAGACAAAAAAAATAAAAGTAAGTTCCATTTAACTTTTATGTTTTGGTCCCAATACAAGTGGTTGTAGGTAGCCTATATGCTATGCTTTGTGTATAAATTGCCAGCTTTGGATGGGTTATTCCTTATGAAAGGGACATGGTTGAAGATTTTGGCTTGACTATATTATCCTGGGATGATTTTTTACAACAAGGAGTCTACGTTGCTTCCAAATCCAGTCCACACACATGATATTTAACAATGAAAAAAACATGATATGATTACTTAATTTATTTCTATATTTATACATGTATTTGTTATAATTTTTTCATTTCTTCTTGCATGCATACCATGAAAAACTGTGGGCTTGTCCAGGGATTTATCCACACCGATAACTTCTTATGGACTTTATGTTACTTATTTTGGGCATATTGGAGTTGTCTTCATTTGATGATGTCTACTAAAAAACTCAAACAAACAAACATTAAAGGTTTGACATCCATTAAAAAGGTGCATTTGGGGGGTCAAAACCAACCAAATGGCCTTTGAATGAGTTGAAACTAGACAACAATAACCATAACATGAATTGTGAGATAGCTGTGGTGACAGAATGTCAATCAGTGATTCCATTTCCCAAGATGACCTAAAATACACTTTTAGTGTCATAAAACACCAAAATGTGCTTTTAATGGTCAATTCAATATCAAAAATACAGGGAATGACCTGAAAATTAGTAAAAACCACTTATTATTATTCATGTTGTGTACGAGCATACATAATTTCAATCAAAGGTGCAGTTTGACCACAATGACCGAATATGTGGTATTTAAAGGATCAACACAGTTTAAAAGCATGTGGGGGTCAAAACGAGCTAAAGAACCACCAAATGAGGTGAAATCATGTAATAAAAACCATAGAGGGGATTGTGAAAGGATAGAACAGATGGTATGTCAATCGGAGTTTCCGTTTGGCTAGGTTGATAAAAAACACACTTTTAGTATCATAGAACACCAAAACACGAGTTTAACATTCAGATATATAACAAACTCCTTTTTTAATTACTTAAATCATTGTAAAAATATCTTATTATTATTATTGATGTGTATGAGTAGACGAGACGTCAAGAAGATGTGTGGTCTGCTCGGAATCACCAAATATGCGATTTTGAAAGGTTTGACGTCCATTAAAAAGGTGCATTCGGGTGTCAAAACCAACCAAAAGACCTCTTAATGCACTAAAATTAGGAAAAAAACTACTATATTGTGTATTGTATGTTGTTCGAGTAGATGGAACATCAATCGATGATTTCATTTTCCCAGGATGACTGAAAATGCACTTTTAGTGTCATAAAACAACAAAACTTGCGTTTAACAGTCAATTCAAAATAAAAAGACCTATGAATGGCCAGAAAATTTTGGTAGACCATATTATTATTATTATTTATGTGTTGTATGGGTGTATATAATGTAAATCAGATGTCCAGTCTGCCTAGAATGACAGAATATACTATATTTAAAGGTTCAACGCCTATTAAAAAGGTACATCAGGTGGTCCAAACCAACCAAAAGAACTCAGAATTCAACGAAATCAGTACAAAAAAACCATGGGGTGAATTTTGGAATGGTCAAAAAGACATTACATCAATCGAAGATTTTGTTTGACCGTAATGATGAAAAACACATGTTTAGTGTCATAAAACACCCAAACGGGCGTTTAACGGTCATATTCATAGAAAACGACCTTAGAATGAATTAAAATCCTAGGAAAATTGTATTATTATTATTATGGATAAGTGTGAGGACAAAAAATGTGAATCAGTCATGCTGTGTGTGTGGTACGACTGAGCATGTGGATTTTAAAGATTTGATGCCCTTTAAAAAAGTGCATTGGGTGGTCAAAACTAACCAAACAAACTCAGAATGGCATGAAATCAGATGAAGACAGTGACTGAGTGAATTATGAAATGGTCGAGCTGAAAATATGTCAATAAGATGTTTCATTTGTCTGTGATGTCGTAAAATTCACTTTTAGTGTTATAAAACAAAAAAACAGGCATTACTGTTAGATCTATCGAAAAGAACTCGGAATGAAATGAAATTTGAGGTCAACCGTCTTATTGTTATATTTGATGTGTGTGAGGAGACGAAACATCAATCGGACATGTTTTGTGTGTGTAATGACCAAATATTCGGTATTTAAAGGTCCAACGCCCTTAAAAAAGGTCTTTCGGGTGGTCAAAACCAACAGAACGAACTCATAATGTCATGAAATCAGACCACAACATCCATGGAGTGAATTGTGAAATGTTGAAATAGAAGGTACATCAATCAGAGGTGTCGTTTGACCACAATTATGAAAAAAACTTGTTTAGTGTCATAAAACACAAAAAAAATGTTTAATGGCCAGATGCATTGAAAACGTTCTCGGAATGACTTGAAATCATAGGAAAAAAAATTAATTATTATTCGTGACATGTACGAGTAGACTGCACGTCAATTGGATTGCAGTGAGCATAGTACAGTTGAATATGTCGGTATTAAGTGTTTTGTGTACTTCAAAAAGGTGCATGGGGTGGTCAAAACCAGTCGAATGACCTCTCAATGCCATGAAATCAGATGACAACAACCAATGAGTGAATTTTGAAATGGTTGGGTAGAAGGTTCCTCCATTGGAGGTGTCGTGTGACCACGACGATAGAAAACTCCTATCTGGTGTAGTAAAACCCCAAAACAAATGTTTAACAATATGATGAATTAAAAACATGATCAAAATGACTTGAAATCACATGGAAAGAATCTAATTTTTATTTTTGATGTGTACAAGGAGATGGCACATTATTCGGACTTGCGGTTTTCACGGTACAACAGAATATGTGGTTTTTAAGGGTTTAGTGCACTTCAAAAACGTGTGTCAGGTGGTCCAAACTCTCCGAATGACCTCGGAATGCCTGAAATAATACTATAACTACTGAAGAGTGAATTTATAAATTTTTTGGAAGAAAACACGTCAGTCGGGGGTGTCGTGTGACCGTAGTGACATAAAATGCCAATTCAGTGCCATAAAACACCAAATCGAACATTTAATGGCCAGATACATAGAAAAAATGATTATAATTACATGAAATCATAGGAAAACAATATAATTATTATTTTTGATGTGTACGAGGAGGTAACATATAAATCGGACGTGCGGTTTTCACGGTATGACTGATTATGTGGTTTTTAAGTGTTTGGTGCGCTTCAAAAACATGTGTCAGGTGGGAAAAACCAGCTGAACGACCTCACAATGCCATGAAATCAGACAAAAACAACCGGTGAGGGAATTTTGAAATGTTAGAACAAAAGGTAGGACAATTGAAGGTGTCATGTGATAGTAGTGATGGAAAACGCCAATCTGGTGCCATAAAACACTGAAATGAACATTTAAGAGTCAGATGCATAGAAAACGTGCTTAGAATGACTTGCAATAACAGGGAAATAGTATAATTATTATTTGTGACATGTAAGAGGAGACAACATGTCAATCATACAATCGGTTTTCACGGTATGACTGAATATGTGGTTTTTAGTTGTTTGTCGCGCTTCAAAAAGGTGCGTCTAGTGGTCAAAACTAGCCAAAGGGCCTCTCAATGCCATTAAATCAGATTAAAAAACCGGTGAGTTAATTGTGAAATGGTTGGGAAGACGGTACGTCAATCGGAGGATTTGTGTGACCGCGGTGATAGAAAACGCCAATCTGGTGCCATAAAACACAAAAACAAACATTTAGCAGTCTGATGAATAGAAAACGTTCTTAGAATGACTTGATATCATAGGTAAACAATCTAATTATTATTCGTGACGTGTACAAGGAGACATAACATTAATCAGATGTGTAGTTTTCAAAGTACAACGGAATATGTAGTTTTTAAGTGTTTGTTGTGCTTTAAAAAGGTGTGATGGGAAGTTGAAACTGGCCGAAAAATCTCATAATTCCATGAAATTAGACGACAATAATCGGCCAGTGAATTTTAAAATGGTCGGGCAGAAGACACATCAATTAGAGGTGTCTTGTGACTACGGTGACCAAAAATGTACCTCTGGTGCCATAAACGACCAAAACTAGTTTTTAACGATAAAATGCATAGAGAAAGAGATCCGAATGGATTGAATTCACAAGACTACAGTCTAATTATTATTTATGATGTTTATGAGGAGACGGCACATCCTTCAGATGTGCGGTTTTCACCATACGACTGAATATGTGTTTTTTAGGTGTTTGGTGTGCTTGAAAAATGAGAGTGGGGTGTTCAAAACCGGCCGAATGACCTCAGAATGCCATGAAATTAGATGAAACCAATTGGTGAGTGAATCATGAAATGGTCAGGTAAACGACACGTCAACCGTAAGTGTCGTGTGATAGCGGTGAACGAAAACGTACTTCTGGTGTCTTAAATGACCAATGCAGGCGTTTAACAGTCAAATTCATAATGAACAACATCATAATGACTTGAAATCCTAGGAAAGCAGTATAATTATTTTTTCTGATATGTACGGTTAGACGAAACGTCAATCAGATGTGTGGTTTGCGTGGTAAGGCTGAATGTGTGTTTTTAAGCATTTGACGCACTTGAGAAATGTGCATGGGGTGGTCAAAACCAGCCGAACGACCTCAGAATTCCATTAAATCAAACAACAACAACCTGAGAGGGAATTTTAAAATGGTCGAGTAGACGACACGTTAATCAGAGGTGTCATGTGACCGTGGTGACCGAAAACGCACTTCAGGTGCCATAAACAACCAAAACATGCGTTTAACAGTAGAATGCATACCTAACAACATCAGAATGACTTGAAATCATAGGAAAACTGTATAATTATTATTCATGAATTGTACAAGAAGACACCATGTCAATCAAACGTGCGGTTTGTGCGGTATGACTAAATATGTGTTATTTAGGTGTTTGGCGCGCTTGAGAAAGGGGCGTGGAGGGGTCAAAACTAGACGAAAGACCTATGAATGCCACAAAATTAAAAGAAAACAATTGGTGAGTTAATTGTGAAATGGTAGGCAATATGACACACCAATCGATGGTGTCGTGTTTCTGTGGTGACCGAAAACACACTCCGGGTGCCATAAATGACCAAAACAGGCATTTAAAGGTCAAATTCATACCAAACAGTCATTCGAATGACATGAAATCATAGGAAAAAAGTATAATTATTTTTAATGATGTGTATCATAAGACGACACATCAATCAGGTGTGTGGATTTCATGGTACGGCTGAATATGTTTTTTTAAGCATTTGACGCACTTGAGAAAGGTGTGTGGGGTGGTGAAAACCGGTCAAATGACCTCCGAATTCCATAAAATCAGACAAACACAACCAAAAATTGATTTTTAAAATGATTAGGTAGACTAAACGTCAATTGGAGGTGTTTTGTGATCGCGGTGACTGAAAACGCACTTTTGGTGCCATAAATGACTAAAACACGCATTTAACAGTCAAATTCATACCGAACGACATCATAATGACTTTAAATCACATGAAAATAGTATAATTATTATTCATGACATGTAATAGGAGACAAAATGTCAATATGATGATTGGTTTTCACGGTGCGACTAAATATGTGTTTTTTAGGTGTTTGGTGTGTTTGGGAAAGGTGTGTGGGGTGGTCAAAATCGGCCAAACAACCTCAGAATTCCATTAAATTAGAAAAAAAGAACTGGCAAGTGTGTTTTGAAATTTTGAGGCAGAAAACACATTAATGGGAGGTGTTATGTGACCGCGGAGACCGAAAACACACATTCGGCTCCATAAACAACCCAAACACACTTTTAATAATCAAATGCATACAAAACTACATCATAATTACTTGAATTCACGTAAAAAAATTCAAATTAATATTCAGGATGTGTATGAGGAGACAAAACATAAATCAAATGTGTGGTTTGTGCGCTACATCTGAATATGTGTTTTTAGGTGTTGACTCACTTGAGAAAGGTGTGTGGGGTGGTGAAAACCTACCGAAAAACCTTAGAATTCCATGAAGATGGATGACAACAACCGGCGAGTGAATTGTGAAATGGTCAGGCAGACGAAACATTAATCAGAGGTGTTGTGTGATTGTGGTGATCAAAAACAAACTTCCGGTTCCATAAAGGATGAAAACACGTGTTTAATGGTTAAATTAATATCGAACGACGTCAGCATGACTTGAAATTACAGGAAAACATTATAATTTTTATTTTTGATGTGTACGAGAAGATGAAATGTCAATCATACGTGTGGTTTGTGTGGTATGGCTGAATATGTATTTTTAGGTGTTGGCGCGGTTGAGAAAGGTGTGTGGGTTGGTCAAAATCGGCCAAATGACCTCGGAATGCCATTAAATCAGATGACAATAACCGACGAGTGAATTGTAAAATGGTTGGGCAGACAACACGTCAATCGGAGATGTCATGTGACAACGGTGACCAAAAACACACTTCCAGTGCCATAAACAACCAAAACATGCGTTTAATGGTCAAATGCATACCTGAAGATATTGTAATGACTTGAAATCACAGAAAAACTTTATAATTATTCTTCTTGATGTCGACAAGGAGACATAAAATCAATCGAATGAGAAGTTTACATGGTACAAATGAATATGGGTTTTTTAAGTGTCTACCGTGCATGAAAAAGGTGCGTGGGGTGGTCAAAACTGGCCGAAGGACCTTGTAATGCCATGAAATTAGACAACAAAAACCAGAGAGTGAATTCTGACATGATCAGGCAGATGACACATCAATTAGAGGTGTCGTGCGACCATGGTGACCAAAAAGGCACTTCCTGTGCCAAAAATGAGCAAAACACGTGTTTGACAGTCAAATGCAAAAGGAACGATGTGATAATGGATTGAAATAAGAGGAAAACATTCTAATTAATATTCATGATGTGTTAAAGAATACAAAATGTCAATCGAACATGCGGTTTGCGCGGTACGACATAATATGTGTTTTTAGGTGTTGTTGTGCTTGAGAAAGGTGTGTGGGGTGGTCAAAACTGGCCAAATGTCCTCATAATTCCATGAAATCAAATGACAAAAACCGGAAAGTGAATTTTAAATTGGTTGGGTTGAAAACACATCAATTGGTGGGGTCGTATGACCGTAGTGACCGAAAACACAGTTTCAGTGCCATAAACGACCAAAACACACGTTTAACTATCAAATGGTTACAAAAAAACCATGAAATGACTTGAAATCACAGTAAAATAGTCTAATTATTATTAATGACGTGTACGATGAGAGGGAATATAAATCGGATGTGCAGTTTACAGGGTACGGTTGAATATGTGTTTTTTTAAGTGTTTAGGGTGCTTGAAAAAGGTGTGTCGGGTGGTCAAAACTGGCCGAACGACCTTAGAATTCCATGAAATTAGACAAAAACAATCAAAAAGTGAATTATGAAATGGTCAGGCAGAAGATACATCAATCAAAGGTGTCGTGCGACCACAATGACCGAAAACTCACATCCCATGCCATAAATGACCTAAACACGTGTTTAACTATCAAATACATACCGAACGACATCGGAATGACATGAAATTATAGGACACAGTCTAATTATTATTTGTGACATGTGCTAGCATAGGACACATCAATCAGAAATGTGGTTTGATTAGAAATATAGAATTAAGTGTTTTACATTTTTAAAAAGGTATTAAAAATTATTTATATACATTCAAAATCAAATACATTTGATCTGTTACAGTAAGCTTGAATTGAAATATATATTATTGCATTTCAATTATTTCTTTGCATGTTTTTTTTCAGTATGAATTTTCTTATTAAATTTTTTCATGCAGTTATATTCGATGATGGATGTTGAAGTTTGGAAGATTCCTAAATGAAGATATTTACATGCATATGAGTTTAGATATTTGGGAAGTTATTTTGTGATTTTTAAATATAGGGTATTTTATTGTATTGGTATCATTTTAAAAGAAATAATAAAAAAGCATATAGCGACCGCCATTTGGCGGTCCCTATAGGTGATTTCGGAAGCACCTATAGAGTTTTCCATTTGGCATTCACTATAGCCAAAGCTAAACTAGGCTATAACAACACCCATTTGGAATATCCTATCGGTGCCGCCAAAATCACCAATAGAGACTACCATTTGGCGGTCGCTATAGGCCATGTTGGCTCATCTACAACATCACCCAAATGGTGGAAAATATTAGAAACAACGACCAGACAAAAGCGTCTGCTATTTGGCAGATGCTAAGAGGCTTCAATATACCTTTAGCATCTGCTTTTGGCAGTCTCCAAAGGTCTTCATTCTACTAGTGAATGAACAAATAAATAATTCCGTCAAATTAATTCTACCAATGATTCACGTATCAATTTTTTCATGGAATTGATCCATGTTCGTCCAATATTAAATAAAGAGATGGAAAAAATGAATCAAACATCCTACAAAGAGTTTCGAATGATTGTTGATGAAGAAATGTGGTGTTTTTATTTGTGAAAATATCCATGAACTTCTTTGGTGAAACTGTAACACCCGAGACTTTTATGTTATATAAATCATCAAAGGAATCTTTTTCTACACAACACTTTCTTGGCTTGCTTTACACGCAATCGCGACCTTCCTCGATAGCTTGCGTCGTACGCAATACCGAGTTTCACTAAACAACAATATGCTATTAAAACTAGCCGTTATGAATAGTAATAACCACTTTTTGAAATTTTATAAATTTTATTTTTCAAAATGGACTTCATTTTTGGACTCAGAATATCGAAATTAGCCTAGGGTGAAATTTTGGTATTTTTCTGAAAACTTTCAATTTTTGATGAATAGTGAAACCACTAAGTGGTAGGTTAAAAACTGAATTTTGCATAAAACTTAATTTTATCGCTTCTGTGAATGGAATTTCAAAAATCCGAGAGACACGGTTAATATCAAGGACTAAAATGTGGTTCAATGAGATGAAAATAATTTTTTGGTGAATAGTAACTTTTTACTATTTTTACCGCGGTTAATAGTAAATAGGGTAACTAAGGGTAAATATGATATTAATATTACCCTAACACATGTCCTAATTCTATTGGACAAGTGTAATTCGACCAAAAACAAACTTAGGAATAAAATATGACCATTTAGGCCCACTTGGATTAGATTAGGACATTTATTATTAATTTATTTAAAGAAGGGTTAAAATAGTTAAAATCAAAGTTTAATAAGTAAATCATTTTTAATATAGGGTTATACATAAGATAAATTCGATTGTAAATATTCATTAGAAAGCTAAAACGATTTCCTACATGATGGTATTTTATTTTTAATTTTTAGACATCAAATAATTTAATTTATTTATGACACAAAGATGATGCAGTAATTATCTTATTAATGAAATATTGACAAAATTGATAATATAAATACCAAAATAAATGTAATTTGAGACTTTTTATGAATTCCACTAATTTTCTAGGTTACTATGATATATTAGTATTGATTTAATCAACTTGGTTCGAACATATAATTCTGTTATGACTTTGACAAAAATCATATATCAAATAGTGTCAAAATTGACACAAAATAGTTTTTAAATCAAATATTATATTATTAATTGTTATTTTATTCCTAAAAATCTAAGGTTCGGCCAAATGACTTAGATAAGGATATATATATTAATAATAAACAATTTGGGGTTCGTTTGGCATGTTATAGTAAGTGTATTAACCATATAGTGAAAGAAAACAAAAAGACATGGTAAAAGTTAAATTATTTAACTTAGAGTTAAATTTAATTGATAAGGTTAAAATAATATCCTAAACTTGTCTAAATTCTATTGGTTGATAGGATTTCGACCCATACCCACTTTAGCTTCGAAATAAGACCCTTTGGAACCATTATAAACTGATTTTGACTTTAATATAAAATAATATTTTGAGATATTCCTAAGGTGCCCCTCTCCTCCCTTATAAAAGGGCACCTCCTCCCCCTCCTCCTCACACCAATTTGAGCACTCAAGCTCGGCCAACCCCTGCCATTTTCCCTTCTCCACTTCCCTAGAATAATCCTAGAGGTCCTGGTCTTCTCCAAAGACCAATCTTAGTTCCTTAAGTGGAGGATTCAAAAAGGCGTTCCAAAGAAGAGGTAATATCCATTACCGATCTTTTCAATTTCTTTCTTCTTCAACTTCTTCTTCTTTAGTTGTTTCATGATAAATTAATAACATCAGTATTACTTACATACTGATATATTATTATAAATATGAAACAACCCTAATTCACCTTCTATCCATCCTACGGAAAAATGAAATCACCGCGCGTGCGTACGTACGGAATACCGTCTCCACGCCGTGGTGTAATCTATTTTCCACCATCACCTTACAAGGATGGGTATAATGGTGTAATGAGTAACTATATATGATTATTATTAAGTAATATTGATACTGAAATAATATATATATATACTCCAATACAATTCCACGATCATAGGAACGATATCATCACTCGTGCGTACGTACGGAATACCGTCTCCACGATGTGATGCGACTCGTTCTACATGATCTTCATTTCATAATGATTGTATAAATGAATTGAATGAATGAATATGGTATATACTACACTAATACCATTCTGGAAATGAATTATCTATAACCTAAAGATAAGAATAAGAATTTATTCGACAAAACACGCATAAGAACAAAAAGTTATAAAGACCCGAGTAACAAGTAACAATGAAATATTACTAACAAGAAGCTAATAATATGACCATATATGATCTCATATCAATATGTATGATTCTGGAATAAGTCAATAACATTATTTAAACCATTATACAGGAGCTTCGGACACGAACAAAGCAAATCGGACCTAAGGTAAGGGAAATATCACAATCTCATTTTTATCCGAGATTGTTTATTCGTAAGTATTTACTGGGGTGTATTTTATCATCCACATCCATGTTCCCTCAATATGTAATATTGTTTCCATCCACTTGAAATAGTTTAAATCCAATTTTACCCTTAGGTGAGTTTTTAGTAAAGAATATGAAAGGAATCTTTTGTCGTTTTTCCGTACGAGGTACTTTTTGACTTTTCCGAAAAAAGTACGAAGAATGTTTTTTTTAACTTATACGGCATGAATGGATTTTTAAAACATTACTTCAAAGAAGCTTCCTTTACAAGTTTTCAAGTTTATTTTTAATCAACATCTTTTATTTTAAAGTTGTATGACAAGTTATGAAAGGAAAAATGTTTTTGAAGAAGAAAGGATATTTTCCTCAAGAATTCAATTCAAGTGTTTTATCAAAATTATTTTCCATCTAAGATAATAAAGGGTTCTGTTTCTATCCATATTTTTACATTGGTTTGACTATGTTGTGATGGAATTATGTTTATGAATTCCTTTATCATATATGAATTGATTTATGATGTCATGATGTTTCAAGAATCCCATTTTTGTTACATGTGTTATGCGATGATGTATGTTTTATGATTATGTGGCACACATAAGAAAGGATTCATTATAAGATGGGTGGGAACTATATCTCCCTCCAATGCATTGGGTAATGATTTTATATCTCATGAGATAGACATGGCTGGAACGGAAGGTTATTTCGGTTCAGTGATACAGGACTGAAACGAGGAGTGAACTCGGTTCAGAAAGGGACTTTGTCCACTAAGATAGTCTTGGCAATGAGTCATGACTAACAAGAAATGATTTTCCATGATTATGTGTGCATGCCACAAAGTTTCATGTTTTATGTTATGATTATGGGGATCTCATTTTCACTTCTATGATTTATTCCATGTTAAGATATTATGATCTCTTTTGCAGGTTTTGATTTTCATAAAGATATGATATGATTTTTATTTCCTTTATTTGCCCTTGCTGAGCATTTGAGCTCACCCTTTTATGTTTTCTTTTCCCCAGGTCAGGAAGATGGATATTAAGTAGAATATGCTAAAAGGGACCCTAGATATGATGAAATAAATGGGAGACACTGTAGAAGATTTATGAACCAGTTGTTTATGTTTCCCCAGTTTCTAAAGACACTATACCTATACGGTCCTTTGTGGTTTTTTCATATGTTGTAATAAGAGTGCTTCAATTTTGAAGTATTAACAATGTATGTAAAGTGTGGGTCGTTATAGTTGGTATCAGAGGAAAGGTATTGTCAACCTTTGGAAACTAGGATGTGAAAGCCTTAGTAAGAACCCTAAGGATAAGTCTAAGCATAGAACACAATCTTAGTGTTTTAGAAATGGCCTTGAATTACCTAGGATAAGACCTTAAGCATGAAAATTTTATTCTTGAATTATGTGGTTTCCTATTATAATTAGTGTTGCTCACACTATTCTTCTTGGTTTTAGTCAATGGCTGGAACCCGAAGGAACCGTGTTAATGCGGAATGCGATGGGCAATGCAATGATTGTCCCCCTGAGCAACCAAACGATATGGGAGCTGGAATGAAAAATCTTGTAGCCATGCTCACACAACTTTCTCAAGCTATGAATCATGCAGGATTTCCAAACGAACAAAGAAGGGAGCAACATTCTGTTGAATCCTTCATGAGGCAGCGTCCACCATCTTTCAGCGGGTCTACTGATCCATTAGTTGCTGAACAATGGATTAGTACTACTGAAAAGATATTTTCAGTTCTTCAATGTTCTGAGCATGATAAAGTCATCCTAGCAGTGTATCGTTTGGAAGGAGATGCGGATCAATGGTGGAATCTTGTTAAGAATACGAGGCAAAGGGATGAAATTGAGTCTATGGAATGGGACGAGTTCAAGAACTTATTTTTCAATAAGTACTTCCCTCGTATTCTCCGAACAAAGATGGAGAAAGAGTTCCTTGAACTGAAGCAAAGGGATGATGAATCTGTTAGTACCTATGAAGCAAATTTTACAAGACTTTCAAGGTACGCTTCTGGTATTATTATCCAACCTGAGAGTAAGATCGATCGATTCTTTAGTGGCTTAAAACCAAGTCTTCGAAGGGCGTTAGCCATAAGGGACTTCAATAGCTACGAGGAAATCGTTCGATGTGCTCTCAAAGTCGAGATGGAGATTGGAGTAACCCATCAGTCACATGGGTTTGATAAGAAGAGGAAGATGGAATTCAAAGAAAAATCTAAAGAGCACACGGAAAAGAAGATGAACTTTCCCTTATGCTCAAAGTGTGGAAAGAAACATGGAGGGAGTTGTCTTAAAGGGACAAGTAAATGTTTTAAATGTGGAAAGGAAGGTCATCGGGCATTTGAATGCCGTGATAATGGGAAGAAGATGTCTAATGATGCAAACAAAGGAAGGGATACACAGAATGAACCTGCTACACTTCAATGTTTCAAGTGCAAGGAGATGGGGCATTATGCCAATCAATGCCCAAATCCAAGGGTTGATGATGATGGTCGACGTCAACAAACTCTTAAGGCTAAAGACAAAGGAAAGTCACATGCAATTTCTATCAGCGATGTGGAGTACGATAACGATGTGGTGAAAGGTACACTTACCATCCACTCTAAAGTAGCAAATGTTTTATTTGATTCTGGATCCACCCACTCTTTTATTTCTGAAAAATTTTCTAAGGGTATCACCGTATTACCTCAACAATTAGATGTTGAGTTAGCTGTGACAACACCTAATGGCACATCAATCGCATCAGAAGTTTATAATTCTTCTCCGATCGAAGTTTGTGGGAAAGTGCTTCCTGCAAATCTTGTGATCCTTCCTTTAGTGGAATTTGATGTGATTCTTGGCATGGATTGGCTTTCTCTACATGGAGCTCATATCAATTTCCAAAGAAGGGAAGTCACATTTCATATTCCAGATCAACCTACGATCGTCTATCAATGCAAGGATGAACATAACCTTCCAGTGGAAATTTCTTCCATCTTATGGGTATTGATTCCACTAAATGAAGGTTATTTATCTCAAATGGTTGGTGAGAAACTCACGATTAAGAATATGCCCATTGTACGGGAGTTTGATGATGTCTTTCCGGAGGAATTGCCGGGTCTTCCACCAAATCGTGAAGTTGAGTTTTCAATAGAACTCGTACCGGGTGCTTTGCCTATTTCAAAGACACCTTATAGAATGGCCCCAATTGAGTTGCAGGAATTGAAGAAGCAACTCCAAGAGAATCTTGATAAGGGATTCATACGCCCTAGTGCGTCACCTTGGGGAGCACCTGTTCTATTTGTTAAGAAGAAAGATGGATCAATGAGACTCTGCATTGATTATCGAGAACTTAACAAGATCACTATCAAGAACAAATATCCTCTCCCACGCATTGATGACTTATTTGACCAACTACGCGGAGCTCAATACTTTTCCAAGATTGATCTTCGTTCAGGGTATCATCAATTAAGGGTCAAAAGGGAGGATATACCAAAGACGGCTTTCCGTACAAGGTATGGACACTATGAATTTATAGTGATGCCATTTGGTCTTACTAATGCCCCTGCTATCTTCATGGATCTAATGAATAGAGTCTTTAGAGACTATCTTGATCAATTTTTGGTAGTCTTTATAGACGATATTCTTGTCTATTCAAAGAGCAAGGAAGAGCATGAAGATCACTTGAGAATTATATTGAAGACCCTGAGAAAAGAGAAGCTTTATGCCAAATTTACCAAGTGTGAATTTTGGCTTCAAAAAGTTGCATTTTTGGGTCATATAATCTCAAAAGAGGGGATATCTGTGGATCCAGCAAAAACAGAGGTTATCGAAAGATGGTCAAGACCAACAACAGTAACTGAGATCCGAAGTTTTCTTGGTTTGGCTGGATATTATCGACGTTTTGTAAAAGATTTTTCACGGTTATCTAATCCAATCACCAAGTTGACTCGGAAAGGAGTTAAGTTTGTCTGGACAGAGGAATGTGAAGAGAATTTCAAGGAGTTGAAAAGAAGGTTATCCAGTGCACCTGTGCTCACACTGCCTTGTAGTGGAGAAAGGTTTGTGATCTACAGTGATGCATCCAAGAAGGGATTGGGGTGTGTTCTTATGCAAAATGATATGGTTACCCAACACATGATTTGGAGTTGGCTGCGGTAATCTTTGCATTAAAGATTTGGAGGCATTACCTTTATGGTGAAAGGTGTGATATTTATACTGATCATAAAAGTTTAAAGTATATTTTCACACAAAAGGAGTTGAATATGCACCAAAGAAGATGGTTGGAGCTGATTAAGGATTATGACTGCTCAATCCATTACCACCCTGGGAAAGCAAACAAGGTGGCAGATGCATTAAGTCGACAAGACCATGCTAGTTTATCCATGATGAGGATCACAAAAGATCCAATATTTATGGATTTACAAAGGATGGATCTTGGAATTATAATGGAAGGGGAAAAATCTTATCTTTCTCAAATGAATGTTCAACCATCTATACATGTGAAGATTAAAGAGGCACAGAAAGAAGATGTCGAGTTACAAAAGAAGGTGAGAAATGTTCCTGAATTCAACCTTGATTGTGATGGGATAATAAAGTTCAGGAATCGGGTTTGTGTTCCTCCCATCCCCTAATTAAAGAAAGAGCTGCTGGATGGGGCTCATAGTTCTTCATTCTCTATTCATCCTGGAAGCACGAAGATGTATAGGGACCTGAAAGAGTACTTCTGGTGGGATGGCATGAAAAGAGATGTTGCTGAATATGTCTCTCGATGCTTGGTTTGTCAACAAGTTAAAGCTGAGAGACAGAAGTCTAAGGGGATGTTACAACCATTACCCATACCCGAATGGAAATGGGAAAACATCACTATGGACTTTGTCACAGGACTTCCTAAAACATCCAAAGGCAATAATGCTATCTGGGTCATAGTTGATCGTCTTACAAAGTCTGCACACTTCATTTCTATTAGAGAGGATTTCTCTCTAGATCAGCTTGCCAGGATATATGTAAAGGAAGTGGTAAGATTGCATGGAGTACCACTTTCTATTATATCTGATCGGGATCCGAGATTTACCTCGAAGTTCTGGCGAAGTCTTCAGCATACTCTGGATACAGAGTTGAGTTTCAGCACTGCTTATCATCCCCAGACAGACGGTCAGTCTGAGAGAACAATTCAAACCCTAGAAGATATGTTGAGAGCTTGCTCTATGGATTTCAAAGGAGGTTGGGATCAACACCTACCTTTGGTGGAATTTTCTTATAATAATAGCTTTCACTCCAGTATTCAGATGGCTCCTTATGAAGCTCTCTATGGAAAGAAATGCAGGACTCCAACTTGCTGGGATGAAGTTGGGGAAAGAAAGATATTAGGACCTAATCTCGTTGATGAAATGGCAGAAAAGGTCAGATCTATTCAACAACACATAAGAGCAGCTCAGAGTCGACAGAAAAGTTATGCCGACAACCGAAGAAAAGACCTTGAGTTTGAAGTGGGTGATAAAGTGTTCTTACGAATATCTCCCTGGAAGAGGGTTATGAGATTTGGAAAGAAGGGGAAGTTGAGCCCTAGATATATCGGTCCTTTTGAAATACTGAATCGTGTTGGGAAGGTAGCTTACCGATTGGCGCTTCCACCGAATCTCTCTCAAGTTCACGATGTGTTCCATGTATCTCTCCTGAGAAAGTACATACCAGATCCTTCACATGTACTCAGCTCAGAAGTTGTACCGCTGGAGCAAGATCTTTCTTATGAAGAACAGCCGATAGAGATTCTGGATCGTAGCGAAAAAGTCCTACGAAACAAGACCACTCGCTTGGTGAAAGTTTTATGGAGAAACCACCAACTTGAAGAAGCTACATGGGAGCTTGAGGATATGATGAGGGAGAAGTATCCTCATTTGTTTGTTGCAAAGTGACGAATTTCGAGGGCGAAATTCTTTTTAAGGGGGGTAGAATGTAACACCCGAGACTTTTATGTTATATAAATCATCAAAGGAATCTTTTTCTACACAACACTTTCTTGGCTTGCTTTACACGCAATCGTGACCTTCCTCGATAGCTTGCGTCGTACGCAATACCGAGTTTCACTAAACAACAATATGCTATTAAAACTAGCCGTTATGAATAGTAATAACCACTTTTTGAAATTTTATAAATTTTATTTTTCAAAATGGACTTCATTTTTGGACTCAGAATATCGAAATTAGCCTAGGGTGAAATTTTGGTATTTTTCTGAAAACTTTCAATTTTTGATGAATAGTGAAACCACTAAGTGGTAGGTTAAAAACTGAATTTTGCATAAAACTTAATTTTACTGCTTCTGTGAATGGAATTTCAAAAATCCGAGAGACACGGTTAATATCAAGGACTAAAATGTGGTTCAATGAGATGAAAATAATTTTTTGGTGAATAGTAACTTTTTACTATTTTTACCGCGGTTAATAGTAAATAGGGTAACTAAGGGTAAATATGATATTAATATTACCCTAACACATGTCCTAATTCTATTGGACAAGTGTAATTCGACCAAAAACAAACTTAGGAATAAAATATGACCATTTAGGCCCACTTGGATTAGATTAGGACATTTATTATTAATTTATTTAAAGAAGGGTTAAAATAGTTAAAATCAAAGTTTAATAAGTAAATAATTTTTAATATAGGGTTATACATAAGATAAATTCGATTGTAAATATTCATTAGAAAGCTAAAACGATTTCCTACATGATGGTATTTTATTTGTAATTTTTAGACATCAAATAATTTAATTTATTTATGACACAAAGATGATGCAGTAATTATCTTATTAATGAAATATTGACAAAATTGATAATATAAATACCAAAATAAATTTAATTTGAGACTTTTTATGAATTCCACTAATTTTCTAGGTTACTATGATATATTAGTATTGATTTAATCAACTTGGTTCGAACATATAATTCTGTTATGACTTTTACAAAAATCATATATCAAATAGTGTCAAAATTGACACAAAATAGTTTTTAAATCAAATATTATATTATTAATTGTTATTTTATTCCTAAAAATCTAAGGTTCGGCCAAATGACTTAGATAAGGATATATATATTAATAATAAACAATTTGGGGTTCGTTTGGCATGTTATAGTAAGTGTATTAACCATATAGTGAAAGAAAACAAAAAGACATGGTAAAAGTTAAATTATTTAACTTAGAGTTAAATTTAATTGATAAGGTTAAAATAATATCCTAAACTTGTCTAAATTCTATTGGTTGATAGGATTTCGACCCATACCCACTTTAGCTTCAAAATAAGACCCTTTGGAACCATTATAAACCGATTTTGACTTTAATATAAAATAATATTTTGAGATATTCCTAAGGTGCCCCTCTCCTCCCTTATAAAAGGGCACCTCCTCCCCCTCCTCCTCACACCAATTTGAGCACTCAAGCTCGGCCAACCCCTGCCATTTTCCCTTCTCCACTTCCCTAGAATAATCCTAGAGGTCCTGGTCTTCTCCAAAGACCAATCATAGTTCCTTAAGTGGAGGATTCAAAAAGGCGTTCCAAAGAAGAGGTAATATCCATTACCGATCTTTTCAATTTCATTCTTCTTCAACTTCTTCTTCTTTAGTTGTTTCATGATAAAGTAATAACATCAGTATTAATTACATACTGATATATTATTATAAATATGAAACAACCCTAATTCACCTTCTATCCATCCTACGGAAAAATGAAATCACCGCGCGTGCGTACGTACGGAATACCGTCTCCACGCCGTGGTGTAATCTATTTTCCACCATCACCTTACAAGGATGGGTATAATGGTGTAATGAGTAACTATATATGATTATTATTTAGTAATATTGATACTAAAATAATATATATATATACTCCAATACAATTCCACGATCATAGGAACGATATCATCACTCGTGCGTACGTACGGAATACCGTCTCCACGATGTGATGCGACTCGTTCTACATGATCTTCATTTCATAATGATTGTATAAATGAATTGAATGAATGAATATGGTATATACTACACTAATACCATTCTGGAAATGAATTATCTATAACCTAAAGATAAGAATAAGAATTTATTCGACAAAACACGCATAAGAACAAAAAGTTATAAAGACCCGAGTAACAAGTAACAATGAAATATTACTAACAAGAAGCTAATAATATGACCATATATGATCTCATATCAATATGTATGATTCTGGAATAAGTCAATAACATTATTTAAACCATTATACAGGAGCTTCGGACACGAACAAAGCAAATCGGACCTAAGGTAAGGGAAATATCACAATCTCATTTTTATCCAAGATTGTTTATTCGTAAGTATTTACTGGGGTGTATTTTATCATCCACATCCATGTTCCCTCAATATGTAATATTGTTTCCATCCACTTGAAATAGTTTAAATCCAATTTTACCCTTAGGTGAGTTTTTAGTAAAGAATATGAAAGGAATCTTTTGTCGTTTTTCCGTACGAGGTACTTTTTGACTTTTCCGACAAAAGTACGAAGAATGTTTTTTTTAACTTATACAGCATGAATGGATTTTTAAAACATTACTTCAAAGAAGCTTCCTTTACAAGTTTTCAAGTTTATTTTTAATCAACATCTTTTATTTTAAAGTTGTATGACATGTTATGAAAGGAAAAATGTTTTTGAAGAAGAAAGGATATTTTCCTCAAGAATTCAATTCAAGTGTTTTATCAAAATTATTTTCCATCTAAGATAATAAAGGGTTCTGTTTCTATCCATATTTTTACATTGGTTTGACTATGTTGTGATGGAATTATGTTTATGAATTCCTTTATCATATATGAATTGATTTATGATGTCATGATGTTTCAAGAATCCCATTTTTGTTACATGTGTTATGCGATGATGTATGTTTTATGATTATGTGGCACACATAAGAAAGGATTCATTATAAGATGGGTGGGACCTATATCTCCCTCCAATGCATTGGGTAATGATTTTATATCTCATGAGATAGACATGGCTGGAACGGAAGGTTATTTCGGTTCAGTGATACAGGACTGAAACGAGGAGTGAACTCGGTTCAGAAAGGGACTTTGTCCACTAAGATAGTCTTGGCAATGAGTCATGACTAACAAGAAATGATTTTCCATGATTATGTGTGCATGCCACAAAGTTTCATGTTTTATGTTATGATTATGGGGATCTCATTTTCACTTCTATGATTTATTCCATGTTAAGATATTATGATCTCTTTTGCAGGTTTTGATTTTCATAAAGATATGATATGATTTTTATTTCCTTTATTTTCCCTTGCTGAGCATTTGAGCTCACCCTTTTATGTTTTCTTTTCCCCAGGTCAGGAAGATGGATATTAAGTAGAATATGCTAAAAGGGACCCTAGATATGATGAAATAAATGGGAGACACTGTAGAAGATTTATGAACCAGTTGTTTATGTTTCCCCAGTTTCTAAAGACACTATACCTATACGGTCCTTTGTGGTTTTTTCATATGTTGTAATAAGAGTGCTTCAATTTTGAAGTATTAACAATGTATGTAAAGTGTGGGTCGTTATAGAAACAGTCCATGATCTTCTCATGATCCATTGTTGTTTTCCAAGAACTCTCTCCTCTAATGGATTATACATCTCTAGGGTTAATCGACCAACCCAAAGAAAAAATCCATATCCCTATATTTAATGAGGGATCATGTCACTATATGAAATAAAAATAAAATAAATTCTTTAATGATTTTATTTTATTAATTTTGTGCACACAACAATTTTTTTTTAAAAAAAGGCCCTCACCGACAATGATTATGTCACGCCTAGGGTAAAACTCAAATTATGAACTCAATCATGCCCTCAAATTTCTGATATGAAAACCCATTTATATGTTATTCCACTATTTTTTTAAAAAAATTTCCATGTTCCCTTTAATATATTAAATATTTTTCAAATATTTTTCTTGGTACACCATGCCTCAAAATCACATGCCACATTAGTGTCTGGTCATGAAAAAATACATAAAACATCCAAATATAGTAGATAGAAAATACGAGTCATTACATTATAATCACCTTATGGATTTTAGTCCTAAAAAGAGAACACCCTACTCAAATATATGAGGGTATTGTGATCAAATCTGGGTATCTGCCTCATAAGTCCTCCCCTGAATATTCTCATGCTACCACTGGACACACACAAAGGGAATTGTTCATCCCGGAATGATCCTCTCATATTGATCACCGATCTCTACTAGGTACTCTACTAAGGTATCTCCATAATTGATTTCCATCTCACCCCAATCAATTACATGTAATGGGTCATGCACATAAATCCTTAGCTAGGACACATAGATGATGTCATGTACCCGACCCAACTGTGGAGGTGGAGCTAAGTAGTACACCAAATCTCCAAGTCTATTATGTATCTGAAAGGGACCAATAAATCTATGACATAACTTTACACTGTATCCAAATCTACTCAATCCATGTTGAGGTGATACCCTCAGGAACACATTGTCTCCCTCTAATAACACTAGAGGTATCTATCATCAATCCCCATAAGACTTATGATTACTCTATGTAGTATTCATCCTCTCCAGGATGATATACTCCTTCACATTAGTAGTTCAAGCCAAATATGATTTCATGAGTTATGACTCACCTAAATTGGTAAAAAACTTTTGATGACCTATATGGTCTCCCATAAAAATAATTTAATGGTTCAATACCAATGGTGGAATGGTAGTTTTTATTGTATGAGAACTCAAAAAAGTGTAGGTGAACCTCCCAACTAAGTCTAATGTCCAACATGGAAGCCCACATCATGTCCTCCAATACCTAAATGATCCACTGTATTTGGAAATCTATCTGGGGGATAAATGTTATGCTCATGTGTAACTAATCCCTAAATGCCTCCTATAATCCTCTACATAACTGATATGTGATTTGAGCATCTGTATTAGAGATGATCACTGAGTGAACTCTGTAGTGTTGGAATTTCTCCTACACATAGAGGCGTCCCAAGCCATCTACTAAACTATGCTCTTAGATAGCGAAGAAGTGGGATGTCATGTTGAGTCGATCCATTATCATCAAGATTTCATATTTTATTTTTTATGTATGTGGTGATACCATCAAAAATTATAGGGATATCCCATCCCACATCCACTCTGGCTTCTCAAGGGGTTGAGCTAAACCCGATGGAACCTGGTGCTCAACCTTCACCTACTGAAAAGTATGGCATTGAGAGACAAACTTTGAAACCTCATTCTTTGTGCCTGGCCCCCAAAACTAAAATCAAAGGCCTTATAATATCTTTTATACTCCTGTATATACTTACAAAGGGGATTTTTGGAACTCCCACATCACCTCCTCCCACAACATAAAATTTACCGTCGTCCTTCCTCTGAAGAGAATAGCATGGTCTGCACATTCTGAATATCCATTAGGAGCATCTATTGAGTATATATTTTTATGTAAGTTCTCATATTCTATATCATCATGATGAGAATCTGTGAAATTCTATAAAAGTGGTTGTGTAACAACCATAGAATGAAGATATGAAGCTCCATCCTTTTTCACCAAGGACAAATTCAATGAGGATAAAAGTTCTAAAACATAATCTAATAATTGTGAACAAGATCTTCTGTTGAAATCGTCTGGCACCGTGTTCCTCTTCCTAGGAGTATAGACAATCTCGAATTCATTTTCCAATAAGATCTATAACCTTTACCTCTATCTAAAATTGATATCATTTTGTGAGAAGTTATAAATGAGACTCACTACTAATACAATGTTTTTATCTAGCTCAATTTATTTAACACCGCTAGCTGGATGCATGGTCAAATCCCCCTTTGGTAGTGCAACATATTTGATATTAAAGTGGGATTTTGACATCGTTTTTTATCATTATTAAATTGGGTCTATAACACACTAAAAATCACTTATTAATACGTTCCTTTAATAACACTTGCAAAATAGCACTGAAAAAAGGAACACATTTAACAATGCTAGTAAAAAAACACTGATAAAGGGGTACCTTCATAAGTTCTAGTAAAAAAGTACTAATAATGGGGGGGGGGGGTTAGGGGCTTTATCAGGGTCAGTAAAAAAGCATTGCTAAATTTTGGGGGGGTGTTATCATCTCTTTTTAGTAGTGTTGAGAAAGTCCCCCTTTATCAGGGGTTTTTTACTAGTGATGATAAATGTTATATTTCAAAAACTAATCATAAAAAATAATCTATTAATATATTAATATATTTATATTTATTGAAATATAATATTTTTAAAAAAATATGCTTTAGATAAGTCTAAATAGACATTTTCACTTAATATATAAGACATTTAGTGAAATTGGATTATAGAATAATTTTAAAAATAATTTTATTTCATAATTTACTAATTATTATTGATTAAATGTCATTTAATAACAATTCAAACATAAAACAATAAAAAAATAAAAAAATATCTAAACTAATTTTAAAATGTACCTCAATCATCAAACGACCATATCCATTGATTTAAATGTCCCTTTGGGCTCTTCCACATATTGTTCTGGCTATCCATTTTTCTCTTCCAAATATCAAAGCAAATCTTGTGATGATATCTACACCCTACATACTTGGGGGAACCATCAACCTCCTTTTTCGAGGCCAAAAAGGCTCATAAGCCCTCCAGAAATTTTTTTATTCATAGTACCAAATTTTCATAATATTCGATGTAATTTGATCTCTTTTTTATTGGGGTCTTTTTGACAATTTTCATTGGGGAATGAATTTATACCTAGGTCTTACATTCATATTGATATTTTGGTTTTGACATTTTTCATTTTTCACCATGCTGTTTTATTTTTAATTAAATATATTAATATATTATTATTTTTTCTTATAATAAATCATCTGAATAAATACATATCTCAACATATTTATTTAGAAATGTATTTTTAAATAAATAAAATAATTATGTATTATTCATTTTCTTTGAAGTAAAAAATTATCCATTTTATTTGCATTATAAAAATTCATTCGTAAGTATATATGTAGATATACAATTGATGTTTATATATAAACATGTGGTTGTAAGTAACTTAAAAATATATACGTATATGTTTATTATAATATATATAAATAAATAAATATTCTAAAAATTTATTTAAAATAATATCTAACAGTGCATCACATTATAAATATATGTATATATATATATATATAATGATATATACTTATATCAATGTATTAATAAACAGATATATATTTATATTATATTATAATATATGTAAATGAATATAATATATAATATATTCAAATAAATATATTTATATATATATATATATCACAGAAACACACACACACATATTTTATAAATATAATTAATAATAATTATATAAATAAATTATTATAAAATATATTTTAAAAAAAATAAACGTAAACAAAAATATAATTAAATAGACAAAAATATACACGGTGCACTAGTAAAGGCATTCCATCTACAAAGAATAGGTGTAAGGTTCGAATCTAGGCAGGCGCAAGAGGCTAGAAATTCAAAATGCACTGATAAAGGGTGGTGGGGTGAACATAACTGATAAATGGGGGGGGGATGTTGTTAAAGGTGTCATGGAAGAGCTGATAAAGGGGTTGGGATCATAAATTTCTTAAGAAAATATTAGTTCAGCCTCTTTCACTGTGCTAAAAATAATTTTTAAAGAGGTATTTTAACAATGTTGATAAAGGGGAGATTTATTAGTTCATTTATTAATGCTGATAAAAGACCCATTTATATGTTCATTTATAGAACTGTATAATCCTAAGGATTTTAACCGATATCTAGTCGTCTACCCTTTTTTTGAAATGATAATGTTCTATTCTGGCACTGCTAAAGGCGTCTTTTATAGAAGTGACTATTGTGTTCATAATAAATGATAAATATCCCACACATCAGATAGTTTCACAAAATCATTAGTGTTAATACTATTGCTGCTAATATGAGATCATGGGTCTTAAAGATCTACTCATGTTGTCTCTACTGACATGAACCATAGGCAATAACTGCCTTCCTCTGCATCATAACACAACCAAGACCTATCCCTGATACATCACATATCACTATTTAATCAACACCGTCCTCTATAAATTTCATTATGGGATTCCTCAGTATCCCCTTCCTCAGCTCACAATAGCAGTACTAGAACCTTTCCATTCACCTGAAAAATATCCAATTCTAGGTCAAAACTATCAATGGTGATTCCACTCTAGGGAAATTAGGTACAAGCCTCTAATAGTACCATTCCAACCCTTGGAAACATCATATATTGGTAACACTCATAGGTAGGTCCCAAGAAAGCACTACGTCAACCTTTGTTTGGTTATTTGCTACTTTATCCTCTAATATTTCATGTACCTAAAATTGGAGCTCTTGATTCCAAAATATACACATGGAGATCGTCCCATAATGATGTTGCTCTTGGAGTGTGTCTAGGACCATCCTCAAATGTATCGTGTGCTCCCCCGTAGATGATGAATTCACGTGGATTTCATATATGATGATCACCATGAACCGGTCTAATAAAGGATAAAATATTTGATTTAGAAGTCCCATGAACTCTAATGGGGAATTCACCAGGATGAATGGTGTCAGTAAGTTATCATAATGACCATAGAGACATATGAATATCGTCTTTGGTATATCCTCATCCCGTACTCATAGCTGGTCCTATCCGAATCTATGGTCAATCCTTGAGAACCATCATTCCCCAATAAAATGATCAAAGAGGCTATCGATCCTTGATAGTGGATACTTATTCTTCACGATCACCTAATTCAAGTGCTGGTAATCCACACATAACCTCAAGATCCCATTTTCCTTCATCATGAACAACAAAGGGGTTGCCCTCGGAGAAACCCTGGGTCTCACAGATCCCTTCTCTTGAAAATCCTCTAACATTACCCACAGCTCTCAAAGCACTTTGGGATCCATCTAATATTATGGTGTAGATATTGGTGTCATCATGGGATGTAGGTAAATGTAGAAGTCTATCTCTTGAAGTGGAGGTTAACCTGGTACATCCTTAGGAAAGACATCCTCAAACTCCACCAACACCGTAGGAAATTGATAACATGAAGCATCCATTACAACAAGAGTCATGCTAGATAACTCGGGGTAATCAACTATAATATCCTATTAATGAGCTTATCCAACCCCTTCTTGGATTAATTTTCACTCACAATGAAAAACCTCATTCCTTCACAGCAGACACACCACATCCTCCACCTAAAATAGTCATTCTGGCCATGAACTATGGACATCCATTACATAACTTAGATGATATCGCAAGGACTCATTTCTTCTCCATAGAGTCCCATAGAAACTCTCTCCAAGTAACACCCCGAGATTTTATGCGATATATTATTTTTAATTTCTTTGATGTATTCTATTATACACTACATAAATATTAGCTTGTACTATACGCAACACCGTCTTTGCTTGCAGTATACACAACACTATTCTAGGCTCGTGTTACACACAATTTCAAGTTGGTTTTGTGGAAATTTTTCTATGCAAAATTAAGTATAGATTTTGTTTAATGTATAAATGAAATAAGTTTTGATTATGTTATATGCAACACCAAACGTAGATTTCTCTACACGCAACCCTGACTTGGTTTTCATTACACTCAATCAATACCTTCTTCGATAGCGTGTGTAGTACGCAATACCAAGTTTCACTAAATGAGATATTATTATAATATTATTATGAACTAGCTGTTATGAATAGTAATATCCACTTTTTGAAATTTTATAAATTTTATCTTTCAAAATGGACATCATTTTTGGATTCGGATTATCGAAATTAGCCTAGGGGGAATTTTTGGTATTTTTCTAAAAACATTCAATTTTTGAGGAATAGTGAAAACACTGGGTTACTATTTAAAAACTGTCTTTTTATTTAAATAATTATTTATTTCGTGTAAAATTATTTTAGGTAAAAATTGATACATAATACCTATATAAGTTCCATGTAATTCATTGGAGTAATTTTATAATAATTTTAGATATATAAAAATTTTATTGAACTTTTCACCGTCTTTTACACACCTCTTAGGAAAATTTGAAAATTTACATAAAAAATAATTTTACCCCTTCTCTGAGTGGAATTTCAAAAATTAGAGAGACACGGTTAATACCAAGGAGTGAAATGTGTTTCAATAAGAAAAAAATAATTTTTGGTGAATAGTAACTTTTTACTTTTATTTACCACGGTTAAAAGTAAATAGGGTAATTAAGGTTAAAAATCATATTATTATTACCCTAAAACATGTCCTAATTCTATTGGATAAGTTTAATTCGTTCAAAAACAACCTGAGGAATAAAATATTACCCTTTAGGTCCACATGTATTAGATTAGGACATTTATTATTATTTTATTTAAAGAGAAGTTAAAATAGCTAAAATCAATGACTAATAACTAAAAAATTTTTAATATAGGGATATACATAAGATAAATTCAACTATAAATATTCATTAGAAATATAAAACGATTTACTACATAATGGTATTTTATTTATAATTTTTAGACATTAAATAAAGTAATTTATTTATGACATAATGATGATGCAGTAATTAATTTATTAATGAAATATTAACATAATTGATATTATAAATACCCAAATAAATTTAATTTGAGACTTTTAATAAATTAAACTAATTTTTTAGGTTAATATGACATGTTAGTATTGATAAAATTAACTTTTTTCGAACTAATCATGCTGTTATGATTTTAAAAAAAAATCAATTACCAAATAGTGTCAAAATTGACATAAAATAGTTTTTAAAAAAATATTATATTTTAATTTTTATTCTATTCTTCAAAATCTATGTTTCGGCAAAATGACATAGATAAGGTTATATATATTAATAATTAACCACTTGGGGTCCGTTTGTCTTGTTATAGTATGTTTATTAACCATATAGTGTAAGAAAACAAGAAGACACGGTAAAAGTAATATTATTTAACTTAGAGTTAAATCTAAATGATAAGGTTAAACTAGTACCCTAAACTTGTCTAAAACATATTTGTTGATAGTATTTATACCCATACCCACTTGTTCTTCGAAATAAATCAATTCTGAGCTATTATAAACCGAATATAACTTTATTATAAAATAATATTTTAACTTTTTCCTAAGGTGCCCCTCGACTCCCTTGTAAACAGGAACCTCCTCCCTCTTCTTTCTACACAATTTTGAGCTTTCATGCTCTACCAAAAACTTCCCATTTACCATATAAACTTCCCTAGAATATTTATATAGGTTCTTTTCTCCCTAAAAGACAAACTCTAGTGCCATTTGAGGATTCTTAGACGAGGTGCGTCGAAGAAGAGGTAATCTCTTCTACCGATTATTTCAAGTTTCTTTATTCTTCGACATATTATTCTATAGTTTTTTCATTATAAAGTAATAACATAAGTATAAATAATATAATGATATGTTATTATAAATATTAATCAAACCACTTTTCACCTTATATCCATCCTATGAAAAATGAAATCACCGCGCATGCGTACGTACGGATTACCGTCTCCACGCCGTTGTGTAATGTGTTTTTCCACCACCACCTAACTTGGATGGGTATAATAGTGTAACGAATAAATATATATAGTTATTATAAAATAATACTTATTCTGATATATTATATCATCCACTCCAATTCAATTCAATAATTATGGGAACAATATCATCTCTCGTGCGTACGTACGGATTACCATCTCCACAACGTGATGAGATTCATTCTCCATGTTAACTACTCAAGAATGATTATAAAGTATATAAAATGAATAATAATGAGATACATGAAATGATAAAGATAATATATATATATATATATGTGTGTGTGTGTGTGTGTGTTATCTACTTACTTCCATTCAAGTCAATAAGGAAAGGAAAACAGCGTTCATGCGTACGTACGACTTACCGTCTCCATGAACGGTGTATTTCATTTCAGTCATCTATCTATTATATATACATATATACTGAATATATATGTTATATAAATCATTATTTACATTATTTAAGTATTTAAATCATGATATAAGTAATAATAATATCAATAACAACAAGTCTAAATACGTACGATAAATAAAACGATTTTAACCAAAACGCTGCTTTAACATGGAATTTACAAATGAACGGGTAATATAAAGTCATAAGTGAACCATATGTGATATCCCAACAATGAATATGATTATGTAATAATTCAGTGACTTTACATAAATCATTATACAGGAGACTCAGATACGTATGAAGCATATCGGACCTAAGGTAAGGGATAACTTTTCCAATCTCGTTTTTATCCGAGATTGTTTATTCGTATGTATTTAATGGGGTTGAATTTATCATCCATGTCCCAGTTTTTTTAAATATGGTTTCATGTATGTTTAAAGTCCTTTTTATCCATTTTGTACTTTTACTACATGGTATGTAAGTAATCTTTCTTTTGTTTACCATACGAGGTACTTTTTTTACTTTTCCACCAAAAGTACGAGGAAAATGATTATTTTAACTTATACAGCATGAACGGATTTTTACGGCTTCATAACGCCTTATTTTACGTATGTTTAATCTACAAGAATTCATGTTTATTTTCAATAAAATCATTTTGTTTTAAAATTTTGTGGCATTTTGTGAAAATAAAATGATTTTTAAGAATAAAGGATATTTTCCTCAAGAATTCATTCCAAGAGTTTTATCAAAACAATTTTTCATCTAAGATGACATTATTTCATATGTGTATGTTTCAAGTATATTGTCTCTATTATTTACATGATTTCACTTTTCTTATGATTAATTGATGTCCATTTTTTTTATGGATTATGTTATGATGGTATGATGTTTATGATACCCATTTTATTCCTTGGGTAATAATAAATGATTTATGTTCATGTTGTGGAACACGTAAGAATGATTTCATTATGAGATGGGTGGGACCTATATCTCACTCCAATTCATTGGGTAATGTTTCAATCTCATGATATAGACATGACTATAATGGTAAGTAAATCCGGTTCAGTGTTACAGGACTGGAATGAGGAGTGAACTCAATTCCGAAAGGGAATTTGTCCACAAAGATGGTCTTGGAAGCAATTCCTTGGCTACTATGGAAATCATATCATGTAATTAATGGTTTTCCACAATTACATGTTTTATTCCCATAATATTTTATCATGATTTATGATCCATTATGATCTATGCCTTACGTACTACCATGTTTTATGTCACTGGTCAGGATTTAGATGTTTAAATATTGTGTTCATGTTTTGAATTTCAAATGTATATGGTTTGTTTTATTTTCTCCATACATACCCTTACTGAGCATTTGAGCTCACCTTTTATATGTTTTGTTTTCCCCAGGATATAAAGAATGGTTTTAGGTATGAAAAAAATGAAGATCATTTTGGGAGATGTAGAAGATCTTTCACCAAGATTAGAAGATTATATTATGAGTTTCCAAAGACCCTAACCTATTACTTTCCTGTTGTGTCTGTTTTTGTTATGTATTAAGTATTCCGCAAAAGTAATGTCATGTCCATGTACATTAAGATTTGGGTCTCTACAGTTGGTATCAGAGGAAAGGTTTAGTTAACCTTTGGAAACTAGGATGCGAAAACTTTAGTGAGATCCCTAGAGATATTTCTAAGGTATGTCTTGGGATATCCCAATGGTTTAGTATAACTATAGGTTACAGTACAAGAGTTATGTTGACAATCATGAATAACCAAGGGTGAAACTAATGTATCATGGATTAAGGAATGTGTGATAAGTTTTACATCCCATAAGTAAATTTTAATCATTATGTGGTTCTTTGTCAATTTAAATGTTTCTTACACTATGGTTTCTGGTTTTAGTCAAGGTTGGAAACAAGAAGGAATTCAGTTAATGTTGATTCCGATGGACAAATTGGTGACTATGATCAACAAAATCATGTAATGCATAGAGAGAAAGATATTGTGATTATGCTGAATCTGTCATCACGATATATGATTAACAAGGTGAACTTTGGTGGTACTCCTAAGTAATCAAATAAGAGAAAGATGAACTTTTATACATGTTTTCGTGGAGAGGAACATAGAGGAAGGAAGATGAAGCTTTCTAAGTATCAAGAAGAAGGGAAGAAGAACCTTGAAGAATACCTCAAATGGAGGGGAAGATGTTATCTGTGTGGAGAAAAGGTTCATAGAGTGATGAATATTATGGATTTCAATGTCTTATTTGTGGAGAACATGGGCATTACCCAACTCAAATCCCTGACGTAGGAGGTTACTTCTAAATTATAGAAGGACTTATTCCATGACAATCATTGAAGAGGATGGTTTTAAGAGTTTATGTATTGGTATTCAAGATTAATGTTGTTGAGGTACTTTTATGGTATATTGGAATATTTTTGTATTAGTGTATTGTGGTTTTCATGAATTTTATGATACCGGTAACCATGAAAAGTGATTGAAATATTTTTGGAAAGTAGATGATATGCGCTAATGAAGGGATAAGGGGAAAATGATATTTTTGATAGTATTCATGAGCTCATGACTGATATAAAGAAAAAGTGATATCATGGTTTGAGTATAGAGAAATTTTAGGATTTTGGTATGTGGAAGGAGTTAACTTTTGACAGCATTCATGTTTCCATTAAGGTTCTATGGTAATTCATGTTTCAAAAGTATACATGATTAAGGTATTTACATGTGTGGAATGTGACCAACAAGATATATCATAGGATATAAGGGGGATAAATGATGTATTCACGTGCTTGTTATGTGACCTTTCAAGTAATTGTTTTCTTTATACATTGAGCTTGGGCCGAATTATTTTGGATAAGCCTAATGATTGGACTGAATTAAGTTAGACATAAGATAGTATTGTTTAAGGATAAAACTTTTTTTGATATTATTACTGGAATTTTATGATAATTTAGTTTTAAAAAAATGGACAACCTGCAAGACGTGCAACAACCCGTCGCGTCAGACAAGGTTGCCGGAATCAAACCCACAACTGAAGTGCGACATACCTTTATTGCAGACCACTGTCCCACAGGAAGACCCTGGTTAGTATAAATTAGTTTCAATTTATTATGCGGTATGATATACGAAGTATACATCCATTTTAAGAACCATATATGATTAATCTCACCATAGATGGACTTATGTATATTTAATAACTTTTTCTAACCTTTTATTTGAGATAGATAGAATGACCCACTATTCTATCACATGATCTGCTAATGCCTCATGAATGACAAATTCAACTCCATTTCATTAAGAGATGAAGTGGAAATTGTTCAAGGCATGAACAATGGTGAGATTATACCAAAATCAAGTAAGTATTTCATTAAATTCAATAATTCTACAACTTTAGGGAAATGATCTTGAAAAAAAATGTTGTCCTAGTGTCCTTATCTCCGATGAATCAGATAGTACCTTAAATCAACAAAAATTTATGGCTTTGTGATTTTAGGATTTTTCATAGCCATTTCCTCTACCACTCTCCATCAGAACATGATGGTTAGATTTTTCTTCCATATCCATATTTCCACATATGTTCTCCTATGTGGAAACCCAATGATGAGTTAATCTGGGTAACCATTACATTTATTACTTTAATTTTTAAAAGTATGTTTTAGTATTCCTTTTTACAATGTGGGTTTCTATGAAAGAAACATTCACGTAGTAAACCATTTATAACCCCGGCGAATTTCGAGGGCGAAATTCATTTTAAGGGGGGTAAATGTAACACCCCGAGTTTTATAAGATATATTATTTTTAATTGCTTTGATGTAATATATTATACACAACAAAAAGGTTAGATTGTAATATATGCAACACCGTATTAGCTTGTTGTATATGCAACACTATTCTTGGCTCATGTTATACACAATTTCAAGTACGTTTTGTGGAAATTATTCTACGCAACATTAAGTATAGATTTTGTTTAATGTATAAATGAAATAAGTTTTGATTATGTTATATTCAACACCAAACAGAGATTTCTCTACACGTGGCCCTGGCATGGCTTGCATTACACGCAATCAAGACCTTCTTCGATAGCGTGGGTAGTACGCAATACCAAGTTTCACTAAACAAGATATTATTATAATATTATTATGAACTAGCCATTATGAATAGTAATACCCAATTTTTACAATTTTATTAATTTTATATTTCAATATGGACTTCATTTTTTCATTCAGAATATCGAAATTAGCCTAGGGTGAATTTTTCGTATTTTTCTGAAAACATTCAATTTTTTATGAATAGTGAAAACACTGGGTTACTATTTAAAAACTGACTTTTTATTTAAATAATTAATTATTTTATTTAAATTTATTTTTGGTAAAAATTGATACATAATACCTATATAAGTTCAATATAATTTATTGGAGTCATTTTATAATAATATTAGATATATTAGAATTTTATTGAACTTTTCACCGTCTTTTACCCACCTCTTAGGAGAGTTTGAAAATTTACATAATACATAATTTTACCGCTTCTATAAGTGGAATTTAGAAAATCTGAGAGAAACAGTTAATACTAAGAAGTAAAATGTGGTTCAATAAGATAAAAATAATTTTTGGTGAATATTAAGTTTTTACTTTTATTTACCACGTTTAAAAGTAAATAGGGTAATTAAGGGTAAAAATGATATTATTATTATGCTAAAACATGTCCTAATTCTATTTGATAAGTTTAATTAGACCAAAAACAACCTTAGGAATAAAATATTTCCATTTAGTTCCACATGGATAAGATTAGGACATTTATTATTATTTTATTTAATGAAAAGCTAAAATAGTTAAAATCAATGTTTAATAACTAAAACATTTTTAATATATGGTTATACATAAGATAAATTCGACACTAAATATTAATTATAAAGATAAAAATATTTCCTACATAATGGTATTTTATTTATAATTTTTAGACATTAAATAAATTAATTTATTTATGACACAATGATGATGCAGTAATTACCTTATTAATGAAATATTAACATAATTGATGTTATAAATACCCAAATAAATGTAATTTTAGACTTTTAATAAATTACACTAATTATTTAGGCTAATATGACATGTTAGTATTGATTCAATTAAATTTTTTAGAACTAATAATGCTGTTATAATTTTCAAAAAAATTAATTACCAAATAGTGTCAAAATTGACATAAAATAGTTTTTAAAACAAATATTATATTATTATTTTATATTCTATTACTAAAAATCTAAGGTTCTGAAAAATGACTTATATAAGGTTATATATATTAATAATGAACCACTTATGGTACTTTTGGCTATTTATAGTATGTTTTTTAACCATATAGTGTAAGAAAACAAGAAGACATAGTAAAAGTTAAATTATTTAACTTAGAGTTAAATCTAAATGATAAAGTAAAAATAGTACCATAAACTTTTATAAAACCTATTGGTTGAGATAATTTCAACCCATACCCACTTTAGCTTCGAAATAAATCAATTTTGAGCAATTATAAACCGAATATAACTTTATTATAAAATAATATTTTATGTTTTTCCTAAGGTGCCCCTCTCCTCCCTTATAAAATGGCACCTCCCCCCTCTTCTATTTACACAATTTTGAGCGTTAAAGCTCGGCCAAACCCTGACCATTTACCTTATAAAATTCCCTAGAAACATTATAGAGGTTCTTGTCTCCTCAAAAGACCAACTCAAGTGCCATAAGAGGAAGCTTAAAAGAGGTGCGTCGAAGAAGATGTAATCTCATCTACCGATTCTTTCAAGATTCTTTCTTCTTCAACATCTTCTTATTTAGTTTTTTCATTATAAATTATTAAAATAAGTATCTCTAATATACTGATATGTTATTATAAATATTAAAAAACCCCATTTCACCTTATATCCATCCTATGAAAAATGAAATCACCGCGCGTGCGTACGTACGGAATACCGTCTCCACGCTGTGGTGTAATCTATTTTTCCACCACCACCTTACTTGGATGTGTATAATGGTGTAAAGAATAACTATATATTGTTATTATAACATAATACTGATTCTGAGATATTATATCATCCACTCCAATTCAATTCAATAATTATGGGAATGATATCATCGCTCGTGCGTACGTACAGATTACCGTCTCCACGACGCGATGAGATTCATTTTCCATGTTAACTACTCAAGAATGATTATAAAGTATATATAATTAATAATAATGAAATATATGAGAAGATAAAGCTAATATATATATATATATATATATGTCATCTACATACTTCCATTCAGGTCAACAAGGAAAGGAAAATAGTGTTCATGCGTACGTACGACCTACCGTCTCCATGAATGGTGTATTTCATTTCATTCATCTATCTATTATATATATATATACTGAATATATATGATATATGAATCATGATTTACATTATTTAGGTATGTAAATCATTATATAAGTAAAAATAATATCAAGAACAACAAGTCCAAATATGTACGATAAATAAAATGATTTTACCCAAAATACTGCTTTAACGTGGAAGTTACAAATGAACGGGTAATATAAAGTCATAATTGAACCATATATGATATCATAACATTTAATATGATTCTTTAATAATTAATTGACATTATTTAACTCATTATACAGGAGGTTTGGATATGTACGAAGCATATCAGACCTAAGGTAAGGGATAACTTTTCCAATCTCGTTTTTATCTATGATTATTTATTTGTATATATTTACAGGGGTTATATTTATCATCCATGTACCTATTTTTTTAAATATGGTTTCATGTATGTTTGAAGTCCTTTTTACCCATTTTTTACTTTTACTACATGGTATGTAAGGAATCTTTCTTTTGTTTACCATACGAGATACTTTTTTGACTTTTCGGGAAAAAGTACGAGGAGAATGTTTTTTTAACTTATACGGCCTGAACGGATTTTTATGGTTTCATAACACCTTATTTTCATGAAGTTTACTCTACAAGATTTCATGTTAATTTTCAATAATATACTTTTATTTTAATTTTTTTTGGCATTTTCTGAAAAGAAAATAACTTTTAAGAAGAAATGATATTTTCCTCAAGAATTCATTTCAAGAGTTTTATCAAAACCATTTTCCCTATAAGACGACCTTATTTCATATGTGTATGTTTAAAGTATAATGTATCTATGATTTAAATGTTTTCACTTTTATTATGATGAAATGATATCCATTTTTTATATTGATTATTTTATGATGGGATGATGTTTATGAAACCCATTTTATTCTTTGGGGAATGATGAATGATTTATGTTCATATTGTGGCACACGTAAGAATGATTTCATTATGAGATGGGTTATACATATATCTCTCTCCAATTCATTGGGTGAAGATTTATATCTCATGAAATACACATGTCTAGAATGGTAAGTTAATCTGGTTCAGGGTTACAGGACTGGAATGAGGAGTGAACTCGATTCAGAAAGGGACTTTGTCCACTAAGATGGTCTTGGCAGCAATGCCTTGGCTACTATGGAAATCATATCATGTGATTAATGGTTTTCCACAATTACATGTTTTATTCCAATGATACTTTATCATGATTGATGATCCATTATGATCTATGCCTTACGTACTGCCAGGTTTTATGTCACTGATCACGATTTTGATGTTTAAATATTATGTTCATGTTTTGAAGTTCAAATGTATATGGTTTGTTTTATTTTCACCATGCTTAACCTTACATAGCATTTGAGCTCACCCTTTATATGTTTTCTTTTCCCCATGATATAAATAAATGTTTTAGGTAAGAAAAAAAGGAAGATCTTTATGGGAGATATTGAAGATCCTTCACCAAGATTAGAAGATTATATTCTGAGTTTCCAAAGACACTAAACTATTACGGTCCTTTGGTGTCTGTTTTTGTTTTTTATTAAGTATTTCTCAAAAGTAATGTAATTTCCATGTACATCAATATTGGGTCATTACACTACTCCAAGAATAATATCACACTATTGGAACAATTACACAATAACTGATTCAGAACCTATCGGAGTCTCCAACTATAAGGGTCAAGCCAATAGCTCAACCAGAATCTATAGGTCTCAATCCAAAAAAGTGTAAAGGAATGAATGAATCACACAAGTGTCTATCAATATTACTAATAAAGTAGAAATTAAACCTATCATAATCATATCATACATGGAGCCTCTATGTTATAGGCCTCCATAATATGTATATAGCATTTTCCATGTTCACAAACTCCCTAATCCTAGCACAGATATCCTGGGGGTGGTGGTGGTAATATGTCAAACCTGTAACCACCTCCAACTACTCTACTGGACCCTCATCCACATATTATTCCATGTAGATCACCAAGAAACTTCTTCTTTATCGACATCGATGGTCCCTTAAATATATCATAGTTAGCTGTATGAGGGGTTTGGAAATCATGATCTATATGTACCCATCATTCATAAGAGAAACACCATCTTTACATTGGATGATTTTATCCAACCTATGTGCCCCACACCACTGAACCTATGTCATGGGATCACATAATCAATCATATGACATAGTTGGATCTCTGTGACTATCATCAGATTCCAACTGTTGAGGTCTTAGCTAGTAGGTTCCAACTACTAGCACACACTGTCGGAGATTGCACTGCTAGAAAGATCTCCACTACCAAGGCTCACTCAATCACCTCAGCATAGGTTGGAATGTATAGGGATACTAGTGAATCCTTTATGTGGTGATGTAAGACCTACTTATTGGTCCATGATTTGAAGAAATAACCCCACACCATGTCTGAGGAGAAATAAGAGAGATCAATAAACCTCAATAAGTACTCGTCTATGGTAAAACATCATTCCTACTGATATCGAAGCTCATGTATGCATACTGATTGAAATGTGGTTGGATATAAGTCAACACTAGAGATATTCTAAATGTTTTATAAGGAGGGATTTATATTTTCATGTGGTTGAGTCATTATGCTATATAATTTCACAATATATCCATGAAAAAAACTCACCAAGAAGACATACATCTAATATTCATCCATCCTCACGAGGCGAAAAAATCATGTAACTGCCATTAGCCCGTCCTGCAACACATGGGGGTCTAGATCACTCGAAAAACTCCGAGTCTTCTACCTTTGAAACTAATGCAACAAACACAATATCTTTTCATCATCAATTGGTGCTACCATCACTAACTACTACTCAATGGGTGGTGATATAGCTAGTAAACCAACCATAGGTTCTATCTCAAGTAAGTGCCCCTAAACTGATGCCTCTTCACTGGGTGGATCATCCATTTGATAACACAGTGGAATATTGGCTGGGTATCTAGGTGGAGGCATCCAAAAATAAAACATGTTGTTCCACTGTCAAAAGTGTATACCTAGGGAGATGGATCATGAAGGACGTCGAAAACACAACCTATTCATATATGATTCATGTACCAAAAAATATCCTTACAACCAATGTTAACATATACAGAGTTTATCTTAAAGTGATCAGAGTCATGTTGTATAAATACGTCAGCCGCCACACCAACACTTGAGTCCCTGGAAAAAAAATAAAAAATCCACAATCTAAACACTGTTGCCCAAAACCAATCTCATCAACTCTAGTACTAATGTAGAATTGAATTCTCAATCACTATATTGTCATGACCCCACCCACTGGAGTATGACCCGTTTCTACACAAATCTCCCCTCAAAGAGGCTAGGGGTAGGCAACGAGTTCTGAGTAGGCATATCACACAAATGGGTGGAATTAAGCTAATGCAACTATACACACACCCACACACATGTCTCCAACACATTGATGAAATGTAAACAAACTGAACCTAATTGAAGCATAAATCTAGGATCCCATAACAGAGTACCACAGTAATGTATTGAATGTGGAAAAAGTTCCCATTACAATCCCATCCAAAAATAGTAAATAGTCCAACCTACTACAAGGGTGAAAAATAATGTCAAATGAATGATCCCGGTAAACACATCAGTATTTTAGTATCCCACTATGCTCTAACCCCTACATGTCCTCCAAGGACACCATCAAAGGGGATATCATCTATATAAGACAAGACAGTTTGGGGAAAATCCCATGCAGGGGTAAGTATAACAGTACCCAGCTGGACATCCTGAAAACACTATTCATGAAGCACCATGTATAGTCATCTCAATACAAGATATAAAAATAAATATATTACATAAACACCCATTTATAATGAGGAAGGAAAACATTCCACCATACGGTCATATTCAACTGTTAGAAATATGATGTGTCTCGAAACAATGCATATTTCAAGGGAGTCCACTTCAAGATCCATGATATCATTGGAGACACTTGAAGAAGATATATATAACATCTATAACCACACAAGAAATATCATTTGTCTTAGAAAACCATGATACATAGAAAGGTGGTCATGCCTAGAACCGGTGGGGGACACCACAAACCCAATCCAGATGAACTCGCTACATAGGGGATCATATTCCAATGATACCATGTACCCTACTGATATGGCCTGCTATATAGAGGATAAAATCCCTACTAAGGGAGGTCACATTGATTCCACCAACCACACCTAAGTTTTAATGATGATAGAGGGTCTCACTCCAGTCTCACAGAGGGATTCCATGAACCCTATCTATGACTAATCCTACAGAGGGGATCAGAATCCTATGAAGTGGATGAGATGACACACTGTACCCTCAAAGGAATGGTCCAAGGGAAAAAAACCAATAATAGACAAACTAAGGAAATGAATATTTACAAAAACTTTATAAGGGGGTACATGGTGTGTACTTGGGGTACATGACGTGTCCAACTTTCCCAAAGCCTACCCATGTGATAAATCCTAAAAAAATCTATATAACTGAATACATTGAAGGTAGATGAATTACACGACCTGAAGAGATCACATCACACCCTGCCTATGTAGCCTAACAGTGTCCATGTTCTTCTAACTATGTCAGTGTCCCATCACATCCACACATGGCCATGTCTATATCCAAGTACACAATGTGTCACTAGTCGTGTAATTCTAGAAAGGTCAGCGTCCTTTTTGAATTACAGAAAGAGCTGCAGGGGCATTTCACACAGCGTGTGACCATGCTACACTTAGTGTGATACTAAACGCCATTCAGAACACTAATATATTATCATTGGGGTCCCAAAGAGTGTGTAATGGTAGATTACATGCTGTGTAACTCGAAAATTTCCCAATCCCACTAGATATTCTTTTGTGTTGTCCTATACATCTTCAGAGAAACTTCCCTTACGGAAGCACATAGATCAAGGGTCGGTCGAGCCTTTGCATCATCACTGGTTGGAATCCGGTCACAGATCTTCTCAAAAAATTATATTTCTATCCCAATACATCATCATGTGTGAAAAGAGTTAATAAATGGAACCTAAAATCTATCTTATCTACATGTAATCATCCACCTCCTTCGATGAAGCTCGATTTATCCATTGATCATGAACCACACCCATGTTATTCATCCACTGTGCCATGGAACGATCTTGCAATGGTCAAATACTGGGTATTTCATCAAACCATGGGCCAAATGAAATTCTCATGATGAATGTGCAGAGAATGTGGGAAGAAAACAATAATCCATAGTATGTGAAGAATGATCCTCATAATTTCTTTGTTAAGCCTTGATTCATTTTAATAGAATAATATGAACAAATTGGAATAAATCACAATGAACAAATAACAATTCCGTCGATTTAATTATATAGATGGTGCGTGTATCAATTCTATTCATGGAATTGATATGTGTTCATATAGGATTAATGAATTCGAGTGGAAACACATAATAAAACATACTACATGTAGTTTGGATCGATCATTGATGAAAAACGGTTGCCTTTCGATCATTAATGAGATCCACAAACTCTTTTGGTTCAATGATTGATGATCTGGTCCCGATCCATTGTTGTTCTCCATGAACACACGACTCAAATAAAAATAAATTAAATTATTTATTTTATTAATTTTATTAATTTCTCAACCACGACATCTTTTTCACAAATGGCTAGCACTGATAATGATAATGTCGTGCCTAGGGTAAAACCCGCTTTCTGAACAGAAATTTTCTCTTGTATTTCTCAACTAAGTTTTTGTTTAGAAGATATTCCACTTTTCATGAAGATTGGAAATGCATGGCATTTAATATATTTAATATATTTTTAACATTTTTCAATGCACACTGAGCCTAGAATTCTCTTTCCCTCTCAGAACCTAGTCTCGAAAACAATCCCTATAATATAAAAAAATAATATATGGAAATTCAAAGTCCTTACCAAAAAAACTAAGAACCCAAAAAATCATAAAACCGTATAACATTAAAAAACACTAAAATTTCAAAGGACACAAAACACCCTTAAAACATTAATGGGACCTAAAATATCCAAGAGGACCCTTTATACCCTAAAAACCATAGAAGACTACAAAAAACACAAAAAAACACTAATATGTTGTAAATCCCCAATATAAACCTTTTTGACATTTGGAATCCCATAAAAACCTTAACCCCACCCCCAAATCCTAAAAATCCAAAAAACACTAAAAATAAAAATAAATATAAAGTCCCAAAAACCCCAAAAACCCTTTTAAAACACAAAAAACACAAAAACACCAAAAAATCAAAAAACCCATAAAAACCAGAAAAACCTTAAAAACTCTAAATGAAACCTAAAACCCTTAAACCACAAGAAAAATAAAAAACCCTAAAACCCCTAAAACCTTAAAACCCTAAAAACCACTTAAATCCCTAAAAAATCCAAAACAACCCTAAAAAACCAAAAAATACCAAAAAACCTAAAAACACAAATAGAAAAAAAAATATTAAGGAACCCTAAAACACACACAAACACCCGAAAACCCATAAATAAACACCATAAATCCTAAAATAAACCTAAAACCCTAAAAACCATAAAGCATAATAGAAAATACAAAAACCGTAAAACCAAAAACACCTAAAAACCCTAAAAACCCTAAAAACCAAAAACCCTAGAAATCTAAAAACAATAAAAACAATAAAAAACTATAAAAAACCTAATAAACCCCTTAAAACCTAAAAATAGTAAAACTAAAATAATAAATACACTAATAACCCTAAAATCCCTAAAATCCTAAAAAACATTGAAAAAAACCTAAACCTTTTAAATACCCTAAAAACTATCAAAAAACCATTAAAAACCTAAAAACCTTAAATCCCCCCCAAAAAACTCTTTAAAAGTAAAAAAATCCATAAAAATCGTAAAATCCCCAAAAAAACCCCAAAAAACCAAGAAAAACCACTCTATAATCTTAAAAACACTGAAAACCCAAAAAAACAACTAAAAACCCTAAAACGCCCCAAAAACATAAAAACTATAAAATGACTAAAATCACTAAAAACCCCCAAACCCCTAAAAGTATAAAACATCTAAATCCTATAAAAGTCCTAAAACCTTAAAACATCATAAATCCCGTAAAACCCAAAAAACCCCTATACCCTATATACTAAACCTTAAACACTACACCCTTAAACCTTGACCCAATACCCCAAACCATTAGCCCTACACCCTAAACTCCTTACCCTTCTCCAAAAACCAAAAACCCAACACCTAAAACCCTAGACCCTACACCCTAAACCCTAAACACTACACCCTACACCCTACACCTAAAACCCTAACCCCTAAACCCTAATCCCTCATCCCTATAAAAAAATCCCATACTGTACACCCTAAACCCAACACCATAAACCCCAAACCCTACACCATAAACCCTGACCCAAATCCTTATACCCTTTACCATAAACCCAATAGAAAACACTCAACACTCTATACATTATACCGAAAACCCTAAACCCTTTACCATACACCATAAACCAAATAACCTACACACTAAACACAATACCTTATACCGAGAACCTATACCCTCTAACCTAATACCTAAACCCTACACACTAAACCCAATAACCTACACCCTAAACCAAAAACATCACACCCTAATAAACATTATCTATTCCCAAAACCCATTACAATACACCCAAAACCAAAAACCAAACACACTAAACCCTAAACCATGCACTCTGCACCCTATACCATACATTATAAATAGAAAATCAAACACAATAAAACCTCAAACAAAATACCTACACCCTAATCCTTATACCCTACACCCCAAACACTAAACCCTACAGAATAAACCCTATATCCTACAAGCTAAACCCTAAACACCACACACTAAACCCAATACACTGCACCATAAACCCTTAACAATACACCATAAACCCTATAACGTACACCATCAACCCTAAACACTAAACCGTATTCCATATAACCTATAAAGTAATCCCTAAACCCTACTGACTAAACCCTATATGTGAGACCATAAACCGTAAACCCTACACCATAATCACTATTTCCTACACCCTAAACTGTAATACCAAGACCCTAAACCCTATACCATTCACCCTAAACCCTAAATCCTAATCCATAAACCCCACACCATAAACCAAGTACCCTCCACCCTAAACCAAAATCCGTACACCCAAAAGCCTATACCCTACACCCTAAACCCAAAACCATTAAACTAAGACATATTCCTTCAACTGTAAACCATAAAATCTACACCCTAAACCCTATAACGTACACCCTATACCCTAAACCCTACAACCTAAACCCTAGATGATACGCCCTATACCTCAAACCATACACCATATACCATATACCATATACCGTACAACCAATACCTTGTACCCAACATTGTAAACACAATACCATACACACTAAACCCAAAAATTTACACTATAAACCCTATACCCTTCACCTAAACCCTACATCATACATGTATAGACCCGTAGCTTAACGTACATGAACATTACATTACTTTTTCGGAATACTTAGTACATAACAAAAACACACACACAAGGTCTGTAATAGTTTAGTGTCTTTGGAAACTCGGAATATAATCTTCTAATCGTGGTGAAAGATCATCAACATCTCCCATAAAGATCTTCCTTTTTTTTAATACCTAAAACCATTATTTATATCCTGGGGAAAAGAAAACATAAAAGGGTGAGCTCAAATGCTCAGTAAGGGTAAACAAAAGAAATATCAATCACATCATATACATAAGAACATAGCTTTTGGAAATCTTAACCTACAAAAGAGCTCATAATATAATAACATGGAATAAATCATAGAAGTGAAAATGAGATTCCCATAAAACTTGAAACTTTGTGGCATGCACACATAATCATGGAAAATCATTTCTTGTTAGTCATGACTCATTTCCAAGACTATCTTAGTGGACAAAGTCCATTTCTGAACCGAGTTCACTCCTCGTTTCAGTCCTGTATCACTGAATCGAAATAACCTTCCGTTCCAGCCATGTCTATCTCATGAGATATAAATCTTTAACCAATACATTGGAGCGAGATATAGGTCCCACCCATCTTATAATGAATCCTTTCTTATGTGTGCCACATAATCATAAACCATACATCATTACATAACCCATGTAGTAAAAATGGGATTCTTAAACAACATGACATCATAAAACAATTTATATAAGATAAAGGAATTCATAAAAATAATTCCATCACAACATAATCAAATCAATGTAATAATAGGGATAAAAACATAACCCTTTATTATCTTAGATGGAAAATAATTTTGATAAAACACTTGAACTCCATTCTTGAGGAAAATATCCTTTCTTCTTCAAAAACATTTTTCCTTTCATAACATGTCATACGACTTTAAAATAAAAGAAGTTGATTAAAAATAAACTTGAAAACTTGTAAAGGAAGTTTCTTGGAAATAATGTTTTAAAAATCCATTCATGCCGTATAAGTTAAAAAAAACATTCTTCGTACTTTTGTCGGAAAAGTCAAAAAGTACCTCGTACGAAAAACGACAAAAGATTCCTTTCATACATATTACTAAAAACTCACCGAAGGGTAAAAATGGATTTAAACAATTGTAGGTGGATGGAAATAATATTACATATTGATGAAACATGGATGTGGATGATAAAATACACCCCAGTAAATACTTATGAATAAACAATCTCGGATAAAAATGAGATTGTGATATTTCCCTTACCTTAGGTCCGATTTGCTTTGTACGTGTTCGAAGCTCCTGTATAATGGTTTAAATAATGTTATTGACTTATTCAAGAATCATACATATTGATATGATATCTTATATGGTCATATTCTTAGCTTCTTGTTAGTAATATTTCATTGTTACTTGTTACTCGGGTCTTTATTGCCTTTTGTTCTTATGCGTGTTTTGCCGAATAAATTCTTATTCTTCTTTTAAGGTTATAGATACCTTATATCCATAATGGTATTAGTGCAACATATATCATATTTATTCATTCAATTCATTTATATAATTACTATGTAATGAGGATCATGTAGAACGAGTCGCATCACATCGTGGAGACGGTATTCCGTACGTACGCACGAGTGATGATATCATTCCTATGATCGTGGAATTGTATTGGAGTATATATATATTATTTCAGTATCAATATTAATTTATAATAATCATAAATAGTTACTCATTACACCATTATAACCATCCTTGTAAGGTGATGGTGGAAAATAGATTACACCACGGCGTGGAGACAGTATTTCGTACGTACGCACGCGCGGTGATTTCATTTTTCTGTAGGATGGATAAAAGGTGAATTAGGGTTGTTTCATATTTATAATAACATATCAGTATGTAAGTAATACAGATGTTATTACTTTATCATGAAACAACTAAAGAAGAATAAGTTGAAGAAGAAAGAAATTGAAATGATCGGTAATGGATATTACCTCTTCTTTGGAACGCCTCTTTGAATCCTCCACTTAGGGAACTAAGATTGGTCTTTGAAGAAAACCAGGACCTTTAGGACTATTCTAGGGAAGTGGAGAGGAGAAAATGGAAGGGTTTTTCCGAGCTTGAGTGCTCAAATTGGTGTGAGGAGGAGGGGGAGGAGGTGCCCTTTTATAAGGGAGGAGAGGGGAACCTTAGGAATATCTCAAAATATTATTTTATATTAAAGTCAAAATCGGTTTATAATGGTTCCAAAGGGTCTTATTTCGAAGCTAAAGTGGGGATGGGTCTAAATCCTATCATCCAATAGGATTTAGACAAGTTTAGGGTATTATTTGAACCATATCAATTAGATTTAACTCTAAGTTAAATAATTTAACTTTTACCGTGTCTTTTTGTTTTCTTTCACTATATGGTTAATACACTTACTATAACATGCCAAACGAACCCCAAATTGTATATTATTAATACATATATCCTTAACTAAGTTATTTGGCCGAACCTTAGATTTTTAGGAATAAAATAACAATTAATAATATAATATTTGATTTAAAAACTAATTTGTGTCAATTTTGACACTATTTTATATATGATTTTTTTGAAAGTCATAACAGAATTATATGTTCGAAACAAGTTGATTAAATAAACACTAATATATCATAGTAACCTATAAAATTATTGTAATTCATAAAAAGACTTAAATAACATTTATTTTGGTATTTATAATATCAATTATGTCAATATTTCATTAATAAGATAATTACTGCATCATATTTGTGTCATAAATAAATTAAATTATTTGATGTCTAAAAATTACAAATAAAATACCATAATGTAAGAAATCTTTTTAGATTTCTAATGAATATTTACAATCGAATTTATATTATTTACAACCCTATATTAAAAATGTTTTAGTAAATATACTTTGATATTAACTCTTTTAACTCTTCTTTGAATTAAATAATAATAAATGTCCTAATATAATCCAAGTGGGACTAAATGATAATATTTTACACATAAGGTTGTTTTTGGTCGAGATACACTTGTCCAATAGAATTAGGACATGTGTTAGGGTAATATTAATATCATTATTACCCTTAATTACCCTATTTACTTTTAACCGTGGTAAATAAAAGTAAAAAGTTACTATTCACCAAAAATTATTTTAATCTCATTGAACCACATTTTACTTGATGACATCAAACGTGTCTCTAGGATTTTTGAAATTCCATTTACAGAAGCGGTAAAATTAAGTTTTATGAAAAATTCAGTTTTTTTAACTACCACTTAGTAGTTTCACTATTCATAAAAATTTGATGTTTTTCAGAACAATGCCAAAATTTCATCCTAAGCTATATTTCATATTCCAAATTCAAAAATGAAGTCTATTTTACCAAATTCATAACATAGAAGTTGCATTAATTAATTTTATAATTAAATCCCGCTGTTAAAACAAATAGCGTGTTTTTATGAAACAATATCTATCAAAAGATTGACACTTGATTATGTCTGGTTTAAATGTGAAATTACATTCAATGACCAACATTGTATTAAATTGTAAAAATATATTCTAAATATACTTTAAAACCACTCAAATTAATAATTTATCAATATTAATTATTTCGATTAAAAAAGTTTTTTTTAATTATAATTTAGTAATTTCACTATTCATCAGAATATGAAAGTTATCCGAAAAGTACCAAAATTTCACCTTAGGCTAAATTCGATACTCCGAATCCAAAAATGAAGTCCATTTTGAGAGCTAAAATTTATATAATTTAAAAAGTGGTTATTACTATTCATAACGACTAGTTTTAATAATATTTTAATAGCATATCGTTGTTTCGTGAAACTCAGTATTGTGTACTACACACGCTATCGAGGGAGGTTGAGATTGAGTGTAATGCAAGGCAAGTCAAAGATACGTGTTGTGCAAGCTCCTTTTGGTGTAGCGTACAACACAATAAAATTAAAAATAATATTTTTCATAAAATCTCTGGCTGTTACATTCTACCCCCCTTAAAATGAATTTCGCCCTCGAAATTCCTCGGGGTTATAAATGGTTTACTATTCGAAAGTTTCTTTAATAGAAACCTACATTGTAAAAAGTAATATCAAAACCAATCTTTAAAAACAAAAGTATGAAACGTAACGGTTACCCAAATAAACTAATCACTGGGTTTCCACATAGGTGAAAATATGGATATGGAAGAGAAATCTAACCATCATGTTCTGATGGAGAGTGGTAGAGAACATGGCTATGGAAAAGCCAGCAATCACAAAGCCATAAATTTGTGACGATCTAAGGTACCATCTAGTTCATCAGATATAAGATCACTATGACAACATTTTTGGTTTTCAAGATCGTTTCCCTAAAGTTAAAGAATTTGAATTAGAATAAATACTTACTTTATTTTGGTACAATCTCACTGTTGTTCGTGCCTTTAACAATTTACACTTCATCTCTTAAATAAATGAAGTTGAATTTGTTATTCGTGATGTGTTAGCAGATCTTGTGATAGAATGACGGGTCATTCCATCTGTCTCAAACAAAAGGTTAGCAAAAAATTATATACATAAGTCGATCTATAGTGAGATTAATCATATATGGTTCCTAAAATGGACTTATACATCATATTTCATACAGCTTAATATAATAAAACTAGTTTCTACTAAACATGGACTTCCTGTAGGCCAGTGGTAGGCGATAAAGGCCAGTCGCACTTCGGTTGTGGGTTCGATTTCCACAGCCTTGTCTGACGCGATGGGCTGTCGCCCGTCCTGCAGGTTGTCCTTTTTCTAAAACTATATTACTATAACATCCCATCAATAATATCGAGAAAACATCTATCCTTAAACAATACTAACTTATGTCCAACATAATCCATTCCAATCTTTAGGTTTATCCATAATACTGCAGTCCACTCTCATAATATAGTGAAAATGATTACCAGAGATTTAACAACATCATCGATCCCCATATATCATAAGATATGTTTTGTTGGTCACATTCCAAACATTCAAAGTCCTTAATCATGTATTCTCTTGAATACCTTAGTGAAAACATGAATGTAGTTAAAATTTAACACTTTCCACATACCAAAATCCTCAAAATTATATATACAATTATATCACTTAGTCCTTATATCATTCATGAGCCCATGAATACTGTTAAACATTTCGTTTTCTCATTTTCCCTTCATTATGCTCATATCATCTTATTTCCAAAAATATCTCAATCACTTTGAATACCACATTAGACCAATACATAAATATTCCAATACTTTATGATACAACATTATTTTGGAATCCCATTACATAAACACTTAATCATTCCACCACATCGTTATCATATTCAACATCGCCAATGGTGATCGCATGTGACTTCCCTTTGTGCTTTGCCTTAAGCGGTTGCTCATGTCGATCATCACTAACCCTTGGATTAGGGCATTTATTAGCATAATGCCCCATTTCCTTGCACTTGAATCATTGAAGTGTTGGTGGTGCGTTCTCTGCAGTGTTTGCTTTATTCACATCATTAGAATCCCTTTTTTCCATTACTTTGACACTCAGCTGCTCGATGACCTTCTTTTCCACACTTAAACCATTTTCTAGTCCCTTTAAGACAATCTCCACCATGCTTCTTTCCACACTTTGTGCATAAGGAAACATTCATCTTCTTTTCACCATTATTATGAGATTTCTCCTTGAACTCCATCTTTCGTTTCTTGTCAAAACGTTGAGATGGATATGTAACACCAACTTCCATTTCTACCTTGATATCACAACGCACAATTTCTTCATAGCTACTAAAGTCTCTTATAGATAATGCCCTTCGAAGACTTGGTTTTAAACCACTGAAAAATTGATCAACTTTACTTTCAGGTTGGATGATAATGACAGATGCATACCTTGCATGTCTTGTAAAATTTGCTTCGTATATACCAACAGATTCATCATCCTTCTACTTCAGCTCAAGAAACTCCTTTTCCATCTTTGTTCGAAGAATACGAGGGATGTACTTACTGAAAAACACGTTCTTGAACTCGTCCCATTCCATGGACTCAATTTCATCTCTTTGCCTCGAATTCTTGATAAGATTCCACCATTGATCAGCTTCACCTTCCAAACGATATACTGCTAAGATGAATTTATCATGCTCAGAACATTGAAGAACTGAAAATATCTTTTCAGTGGTACTGATCCATTGTTCAGAAACAAGTGGATCCGAAGACCCACTGAAAGAAGGTGGACGTTGCCTCATGAAGGACTCAATAGAATATTGTTCCCTTCTCTGCTCATTTGGAAGTCCAGAATGATTCATAGCTTGTGTAAGTATAGCAATAAGATTTTGCACTCCATCTCCCATAACATTTGTTTGTTCAGGAGGGAAATCATTGCATTGTCCATTACATTGATCAACACAGTTCCTTCGGGTTCCAGCCATCGTCTAAAACCCAAAACAATAGTGTGAGAGGCAAAAATCATGCTAGGGAAAACAACATAATAAAGGGGGAGTACCTTCAATATCTAACATATTAGGTTTAATTCTATGATCGTTAGTGAAATTATAGTACTATAACTTATACGTATACTTAACCTTAGGGACATCCCTAGACATACCTTTGAAATATCTCTAGGGATCTCACTAAAGTTCTCGCATCCTAGCTTCCAAAGGTTGACAAAACCTTTCCTTTGATACCAACTGTAGAGACCCGCAGCTTAACGTACATGAAAATTACATTACTTTTGCGGAATACTTAGTACATAACAAAAACACACACACAAGGACCATAATAGTTTAGTGTCTTTGGAAACTCGGAATATAATCTTCTAATTGTGGTGAAAGATCTTAAACATCTCCCATAAAGATCATCCTTTTTTTTAATACCTAAAACCTTTCTTTATATCCTGGGGAAAAGAAAACATAAAAGGGTGAGCTCAAATTCTCATTAAGGGTAAACAAAAGAAATATCAATCACATCATATACATAAGAACATAGATTTTGGAAATATTAACCTGCAAAAGAGCTCATAATATCATAACATGGAATAAATCATAGAAGTGAAAATGAGATCCCCATAAAACATGAAACTTTGTGGCATGCACACATAATCATGGAAAATCATTTCTTGTTAGTCATGACTCATTTCTCAAGACTATCTTAGTAGACAAAGTCCATTTCTGAACCGAGTTCACTCCTCGTTTCAGTCCTGTATCACTGAACCGAAATAAACTTCCGTTCCAGCCATGTATATCTCATGAGATATAAATATTTACCCAATGCATTGGAGGGAGATATAGGTCCCACCCATCTTATAATGAATCCTTTCTTATGTGTGCCACATAATCATAAACCATACATCATTACATAACCCATGTAGTAAAAATGGGATTCTTAAACAACATGACATCATAAAACAATTCATATAAGATAAAGGAATTCATAAAAATAATTCCATCACAACACAATCAAATCAATGTAATAATAGGGATAAAAACAGAACCCTTTATTATCTTAGATGGAAAATAATTTTGAAAAAACACTTGAACTCCATTCTTGAGGAAAATATCCTTTCTTCTTCAAAAACATTTTTCCTTTCATAACATGTCATACGACTTTAAAATAAAAGAAGTTGATTAAAAATAAACTTGAAAACTTGTAAATTAAGTTTCTTGGAATTAATGTTTTAAAAATCCATTCATGCCGTATAATTTAAAAAAACATTCTTCGTACTTTTGTCGGAAAAGTCAAAAAGTACCTCGTACGAAAAATGACAAAAGATTCCTTTCATACATATTACTAAAAACTCACCGAAGGGTAAAAATAGATTTAAACAATTGTAGGTGGATGGAAATAATATTACATATTGATGAAACATGGATGTGGATGATAAAATACACCCCAGTAAATACTTACGAATAAACAATCTCGGATAAAAATAAGATTGTGATATTTCCCTTACCTTAGGTCCGATTTGCTTTGTACGTGTCCGAAGATCCTGTATAATTGTTTAAATAATGTTATTGACTTATTCCAGAATCATACATATTGATATGATATCATATATGGTCATATTCTTAACTTCTTGTTAGTAATATTTCATTGTTACTTGTTACTCGGGTCTTTATTGCCTTTTGTTCTTATGCGTGTTTTGCTGAATAAATTCTTATTCTTCTTTTAAGGTTATAGATACCTTATATCCAGAATGGTATTAGTGTAACATATATCATATTTATTCATTCAATTCATTTATATAATTACTATGTAATGATGATCAGGTAGAACGAGTCGCATCACATCGTGGAGACGGTATTCCGTACGTACGCACGAGTGATGATATCTTTCCAATGATCGTGGAATTGTATTGGAGTATATATATATTATTTAAGTATCAATATTACTTTATAATAATCATAAATAGTTACTCATTACACCATTATACCCATCCTTGTAAGGTGATGGTGGAAAATAGATTACACCACGGCGTGGAGACGGTATTCCATGCGTACGCACGCGCGGTGATTTCATTTTTCCTTAGGATGGATAAAAGGTGAATTAGGGTTGTTTAATATTTATAATAACATATCAGTATGTAAGTAATACATATGTTATTACTTTATCATTAAACAACTAAAGAAGAAGAAGTTTAAAAAGAAAGAAATTGAAAAGATCGGTAATGGATATTACCTCTTCTTTGGAACGCATCTTTGAATCCTCCACTTAGGGAACTAAGATTGGTCTTTGAAGAAGACAAGGACCTCTAGGATTATTATAGGGAAGTGGAGAGGAGAAAATGTCAGGGTTTGGCCGAGCTTGAGTGCTCAAATTGGTGTGAGGAGGAGGGGGAGGTGGTGCCCTTTTATAAGGGAGGAGAGGGGCACCTTAGGAATATCTCAAAATATTATTTTATATTAAAGTCAAAATAGGTTTATAATGGTTCCAAAGGGTCTTATTTCGAAGCTAAAGTGGGGATGGGTCGAAATCCTATAATCCAATAGGATTTAGACATGTTTAGGATATTATTTTAACCTTATCAATTAGATTTAACTCTAAGTTAAATAATTTAACTTTTACCGTGTCTTTTTGTTTTATTTCACTATATGGTTAATACACTTACTATAACATGCCAAAAGAACCCCAAATTGTATATTATTAATACATATATCCGTATCTAAGTAATTTGGCCGAAGCATAGATTTTTAGGAATAAAATAACAATTAATTATATAATATTTGATTTAAAAACTATTTTGTGTCAATTTTGACACTATTTGATATATGATTTTTGTGAAAGTAATAACAGAATTATATGTTCGAACCAAGTTGATTAAATCAACACTAATATATCATTGTAACCTAGAAAATTAGTGGAATTCATAAAAAGTCTTAAATTACATTTATTTTGTTATTTATAATATCAGTTATGTCAATATTTCATTAATAAGATAATTACTGCATCATCTTTGAGTCATAAATAAATTAAATTATTTGATGTCTAAAAATTACAAATAAAATACCATAATGTAGGAAATCTTTTTAGATTTCTAATTAATATTTACAATAGAATTTATATTATGTGAAACCCTATATTAAAAATGTTTTAGTAAATATACTTTGATATTAACTCTTTTAACTCTTCTTTGAATTAAATAATAATAAATGTCCTAATCTAATCCAAGTGGGCCTAAATGATAATATTTTACACATAAGGTTGTTTTTGGTCGAGATACACTTGTAAAATAGAATTAGGACATGTGTTAGGGTAATATTAATGTCATTCTTACCCTTAATTACCCTATTTACTTTTAACCGTGATAAATAAAAGTAAAAAGTTACTATTCACCAAAAATTATTTTCATCTCATTGAACCAAATTTTACTTGATGACATCAACCGTGTCTCTCAGATTTTTGAAATTCCATTCACAGAAGCGTTAAAATTAAGTTTTATGAAAAATTCAGTTTTTTTAACTACCACTTAGTAGTTTCACTATTCATAAAATATTAATGTTTTTCAGAACAATGCCAAAATTTCATCCTAAGCTATATTTCATATTCCGAATTCAAAAATGAATCCTATTTTACCAAATTCATAACATAGAAGTTGCATTAATTAATTTTATAATTAAATCCCGCTGTTAAAACAAATAGCGTGTTTTTAAGAAACAATATCTATCAGAAGATTGACACTTGATTATGTCTGGTTTAAATGTGAAATTACATTCAATGACCAACATTGTATTAAATTGTAAAAATATATTTTAAATATACTTTAAAACCACTCAAATTAATAATTTATCACTATTAATTATTTCGATTAAAAAAGTTGTTTTTAATTATAATTTAGTAATTTCCACTATTCATCAGAATATGAAAGTTATCCGAAAAGTACCAAAATTTCACCTTATGCTAAATTCGATACTCCGAATCCAAAAATGAAGTCCATTTTGAGAGCTAAAATTTCTAAAATTTAAAAAGTGGCTATTACTATTCATAACGGCTAGTTTTAATAATATTTTAATAGCATATCGTTGTTTCGTGAAACTCAGTATTGCGTACTACACATGCTGTCGAGGAAGGTTGCGATTGCGTGTAATGCAAGGCAAGTCAAAGATGTGTGTTGTGAGAGCTCCTTTTGGTGTAGCGTACAACACAATAAAATTAAAAAGAATATTTTTCATAAAATCTCGGGCTGTTATAATACACCCTGAACCCTATACACTAAACCTTAAACCCTAAAACCTTAAAACCCTAAAACATCCATAAAAACCATAAAAGAAAAAAAAATTAACTGTTTTTTGAAAAACTCAAAAACCATAAAAACCAAATAAAATCCCAGAAAAATCCTAAAATGATAAAAAAAATTAAAACCTTCAAAACCCTAATAACCACTATATCCCAAACAAACCACTATAATCCCTAAAACCCATAAATGGCCATAAAACCAATAGAAATCTTCAAAACCCCTAAAAGCCCTAAAAAACTAAAAACCCTATAATCATGAAGAAACCCCTAAAATCCCAAAAATCCTTATGAATGTGCTCCAAACCATACAAACCATACAAATGTCAATAAAAACATTAAACCCTAAAAAACCTTAAAAACTATAAAAATACTAAACACCCTACTAACAAAAAATACACAACTCCCCTAAAACCCCTAAAACCCATATAAACCCCAAGAAAACCGTATAAACCCTAGAAAAACCTTTAAAACCTAAAAATATTTAAAAAACAAAAAAACCCTAAAGGACCCTAAAAATCTCTAAAACACAAAGCCCCTCAAACACCCTAGAAACCTTGAAGCCACCTAAAACCCATAAAGCCCTTAAAAACCCCTACTAACCCTAATGAATAAATGAACCTAAATACCCAAAAACACCTAAAATTAAATCGAAATCCATCAAAAAAACTAAAATATCTCTTAAGTTATAAGATTTCTAAAAGCCTTAAAACCATTAAACCCCCAAAAATATTGTAAAAACACTAAAAAACAATAAAAGACTCAAAATACCATAAAACCATAATGGACCCTAAGAAGCAATAAAACGATTTAAAGACCCTAAAACCCAATAACCAATAAAGGGCATTAGAAAACCCAAAAACCCCAAAATGGGGCTAAAAACCCTATAAAATCCAAAAATACCCTAAAAAGAATAGAAAATCCAGAATATTCAAAAAACACTAAAATTACATGAAAAGAACCTAAAACCCCTAGAACCCACTAATGGGCCCTAAAACCCCTTTATATCCCAAAAAAATACCTCAATTCCACTAAAATACCCTAAAAACTCTAAAAACCTTAATATCCATTAACCCCCCTCCAATAGCTAAAAGATCCATGAATATCCAAATGAATCTAAATGGACCAAAAACACTAAAATACACTAAAAACCCAAAAAAGCAAAGTCCCAAAAAGCCCCTAAATTTTTTCAAAGGTCCAAAAACCATAGAAAACCCTAAACTACCCTAAAACCACTAAAATCCATAAAACCCAAAAAAAACTACAGGACCCCTTAAAACACCATTAATACCATTAAAAATCCAAAAAAACCAAAAAAACCCTAAAAACCAAGTAAATATTAAAATCCCAAAAAACCCCTAAAAATAAAAAATACCCTAAAACCATAAACACCCTGAAAAAAAGTAAAAATATGTTAAAAACCTAAAATCTATAAATGATATTAAAAACCCTAATTCCTGTAAAGGTTCCCAAAAAACCTAAAACCATAAAAACCCAAAAGAAACTAAAAAACCTATAACCTCATAAAGGCCATAACAACCCTAAAAACATGAAACACCCTAAACACCCATAAAGCCCCTACAACCCCTAGGAACCACAAAAAACACCAAAAAACACACTAAACACCCTTAGAACCCCTAAAACACAAAAAATCCCCTAAAATACCTGAAACCCCAATACAACATAAAATGACTCGAAAAGCTATAAATAAACCCCAAAACCATAGAAGAACATTAAAAATCTAAAAAACCCTAAAAACCATAAAAAAACCTAAAACCTATAAGACACCATGAAAACCATTAAACCCCCCCCCCCAATCTAAAAACCTTAAAAACCTAAAACCCCCAAAACCCTAGAAACATAAATCCCTGAAAACCAAAAAATCATAGAAAATCATAAAAAAACCATAATATGAAAATACCTAAAAAACATCCAAAACCATAAAACCACAAAAAACTCTAAAAATGCCTATAAAACACTAAAACCCAAAAACACATCTAAATCCATAAAACCCTAATATATCCTAAAAACCCTAGAACAGGAATATGTATTGATATTCAAAACCCCTAAAAACAAAAACCCCCCCAAAATTTATAAAACCCCAAAAAAACACTAAAATCCATTACCACACAAAAGACACTAAAGACCCTAAAGATGTAAAAAAATAAAAACAAAAAATAATAGGAATCCAAAATACAATAAAAACACAAAAAAACCCAGAAAACCCAAAACCCCCCTAAAACCATTTAAACCCCTAAAACCCCTAAAAATCATTAAAGACTCGAAAAAACATTAACATATCTAAAATCGATAAAATACATTATAAAGCACCAAAACCCCTAAAAATTCTAAAAAAACAAAAAATAATCTCTGAATAGATATAAAAACCATATAAAAACCAAAGACCCATAAAAACCCTTAAACATACTAAAAACCCTAAAACCCTTTAAAAAGACCTAAAACTCTAAAAAACCTCAATACACTAAAAACCAATAAACAACCCAAAAAATTAATACAATAAAAATCATAAAAACCCCTAAAACCCCTAAAATCCTAAAACCATTAAAATCCCCAAAACACATAAAATTTTTAAAAACACTAAAAATAATTATGAAATCACAAAAAACCCTATAAACCATAAATACACTTAAACCCCATAAAATCCTAAATAAATCCTAGAAACCCTGAAACCAAAAAAAAAACTCTAAAACTAATAAACCAGTAAAAAGACCAAGAACCCCTAAATGACCCTAAAAATACCTTAAACCAGTAAAAAACATCGTTAAAGCTTAAAAACACAAAAACATTATAAAAACCAAAAAACCATAAAAACCACAAAAAATTGTAAAACCATAAAATGACTAAAAACCCCAAAAACACTAGATCCAACAAAAACTCCTAAAAGTATATATAAACCCCAAAAACATTAGAACTCCAAAAGACCCTAAAATCACTAAAAACATAAAAAAAATCTAAAACTCCAAAAAAACCATTAAAACCCTAAAACTGCTTAAAACCCCTTAAATCCCTAAAACAATAAATACCCCTAAAAACCCAAATACCAGAAAACCCAAAAAAACAATGAAAAATAATGACAACCCTAAAACCGCTTGAAACCATAATAGACTATAAAACCGTAAAAACCATAAAAATATCCCAATCATCCCAAAAACCCAAAAAACCAAAAATCGTAAAACCAGTAAAACACCCTAAATACTCTAACTCACCATAAAACAAAAAAAAATTCAAAGATCCCAAAGAACACTAAGAGCACGAAAACACTAAAATCCCCAAAATGGCCTTAAAAAATAAAAATACCCACAATTCCTAAATATATTAAAAATCCACAAAACCTTAAAACCCTAGATAACTATAAAACCTATTAAACCCCATAAAAACACCTAAAACCCTCTAAAACCCCCCTCAAAACCTTTAAACCCCAAAATATCATTAAAATACTTAAATAACGGTAAAACCCATTTAAATCCTCAAAAAAACCAAGAAACCTAAAAAACAAAAAATATTTTATAAACACTAAAAAATACTTAAAAACACCAAAACCCCTAAAAACACTAATAACCCAAAATAACATTGAAATTTTCTAAATGACCCTAAAACAAATAAAAACCCTAAAAGGCTTAAAACCCCTAAAGACACTACCAATTCCAAAAAACACTAAAGACCCTAAAAACCCTAAAAATCCCTAAAAACCCTAAAAAACCTAAAAACTATATAAAACCATAAAATCACTTTATGATATTAAAATATATGACCCCCATATAAAACCACCTTAGACCCTAAAGTACCCTACAAAACCTAAAAACACCAAAAGACCCTAAAACCCCCCAAAACACCCTAAATGACCCAAAATACATAAAAGAAACTTCAAACTGCTAAATGATAATAAAATAACTTAAAACCACTAAAAGAATCTAACAACCTTAAAATTTTTAAAAGGCCTTAAAACCCCTAAACAACACTAATAGACCCTAAAACCCAAATAGGGAACTAAAAACCCTAAAATCCTGAATGTTCCTTAAAAACAAAAAATTCACTAAAAGGCCTTAATAACCCTAAATCCCAAAAGGACCAGAATACCCTAAATGGACCCAAAACTTCTAAAAGACTCTTCAATCCCTAAAATCCTTAAAAACCCTAAAACCCCATAAAACCCAAAAAGATCCAAATAAACTCAAAAAGACCTTAAATCACTTGAAATATGAAATAACCCTAAAACCCACTTATATCCATTAAAATTCCTAAAACCCCAAAAAAACCCAAAAAACACATAGAAATATCATCAAAACCCTGATACCCCCAACCCAAAAATCCCTAAAAATAATAAAAAATTCCAAAAATAAATAGAAAAACATACTAAACCACTAAATCCCCTAATACACCTAAAACCCCAAAAACATAAAATGAAAAAACCCATAAAAACCTAAAACAACCCCAGAAAACCAAAAATCCCTAGAAGCCCTAAAAATCATAAAGACTCAAAAAAAGCCTAAAAATATATAAAACCCCATTAAACATGAAAAACAAATTGAAGGACCTAAAACCCTAAAACCCCAAAAAAACCCTCAAAACTCATAAAGAAATCTAATAATCTAAAAAAATATGAAGTACCCTGAAAAACACTAAAACCTCTGAAGGACCCAAGAAACCCTAAAACCATAAATGACATTATACCGATAAAACCGTAAAAGACCAAAAACACCTACAATCCCCTAATAACCCTTAAACACTCAAAAACCCCAAAACACCTTAAACCCCCTATATGATCCTAAAAAAGTTAAAACCCCTAAAAACCCAAAAACTAAAAATACCAAAAAAAAACCTTGAAAATACATAAAATCCATAAAAACACTAAAAACCATAAATGTAACTAAATCCCTAAAACCAAAAATAATTTAAAATCCCAAAACCACCCCTAGAAATCCCCATGAAATTCATAAACCCCCCTAAAACAACACTAAAAACATTTCAAAATGCCAAAAAAACCCTAAAACCCCTAAATTCTAAAAAAACACAAAAACCCCTAAAAACCCAAAAAAAACCTCTACAAGGCCCTTAATACCAAAAAAACCGAAAACATTCCCTAACTTTCCTTAAAATCCCTAAAAACTAAAAATCTCAAAAAAAATCCAAGCAAACCCTTAAATCCTCCAAAAATTACAAAACCCATATAAAACCATAAAATCCCTTTAAACCCCAAAATGTTTTAAAAAAATGAATATACCAAAAAACCATAACCCCTACCAGACCTAAAAACCCTAAAAATACCTAAACATCCTAAAACACTGATTGACCATAAAACCCTTAAAACCAAAATAAAACCCAGAAAAAACCTTAAGACCCCAAAATCCCCAAAATCACATTGAAAATGTAAAAAACACTAAAAACCCTAATAGACCCTAAAACCACTAAAAACCAAAAGACCCTAAAAATCATATAAAATCTTAAATGTCCTATAAAACCATTAGTCCCCCTAAAACCCCAATATAAATAATGAAAATGTAAAACACCATAAATACATAATATATCTCAACAAAACCTAAGAAAACTAAAAAAACCATAAAAAATGAAAACCCCCTTAAAACAGTAATGAAACCCCTAAGACCCAAAAAACTTGAATAAACTCGATAATTCAAAAAAAAATCCTGATTAAGCCCTAGAAAAAATAATAATCGTAAAACCCTTTAAAAATCCTAAAAAAAACTAAAGAACCCTAAAGCCACTAAAAACAGTAGAAATACTAAAATTAAAAAGATCCTAAAACCCATAGAAATAGTAAAACCTACAAAAAAATCGCAAAGACACCATAAAAACTATTAAAAACCCTGATAAATTACATTAAACCCAAAAAAACCCAAGAAATCATAAATAAGATAAAAAACATAAAAAATATCCAAACCCAAAAACCATGAAACCATAAAAACACTAAAAATATGTAAAAACACTAAAACCGTCAATATCCAAAACTCCTAAAAAACTATAAAACCCTAAAAAATCCTAAACACTATACCATTCACCCTAAACCCTAAACCATATACCCTAAACCATATACCCTACACCCTAATCCCTAAACCGTATAACATACACCCTAGACCATAAACATTACAACATAAACCCTTAACACCACACCGTAAACCATAAACCCTACACCATAAACCCTATACTCTAACCCTATACCCTAAACCCTATACCCCAAATACATAACCATAAAATATAAATTGTTAACACTATACCCTACTCCATAAACCCTATACCCTATAACATAAACCCAGAACCCTCTAACCTATATCTAATACTCTATGAAAAATACCCAAGACCAATACACTACACCCTAACCCCAACACCCAATGCCCGAAAGCCAACACCCTGAAACCTAAATGTATACCGTAAACCCAACACCCAACACCCTACCCAACATCCCAACCCCAATACCCTACACCCTAAACCCTAAACCCTATTCCATTGACCATATAACCTACACCATAAATTATATACCCTACACCCAAAACCATAATGAAAATACCATAAAACCTATACTCTAAACCCAATAACCTACACCCTGAACCCTAAACACTAAACCCTGTTACCTACACCCTAAACCCTAAAATCTAAACTCTACACCCCATAACCTACACATAAACCCTCAATACAACACCTCATTCATTTTACCGAACACACTACACCCAATACCCTACAACTTAAACCCTATTCCATACAAATAAATCCCCAAACCCATACCCTTGACAGTAAACTCTCATCCCAACACCATAAACCTTATACCATCCACCCTAAACCACAAAACCTACAACCTAAACTGTATACCTTACACCCTAAACCCTAAACCCTCCACTATAAACCCCATACCCTAAACCCTAAACCCTAAAACCTAAACCCTAATCCCAGCACTTTATACTGTATAAACTAAACTTTAAAAAATCATAAAACAATCCATATAATTGTAATAGCCATTTAAAACAATAAAACCCTAAAAACCATAAAAAACCATATAAACCTGTAAAACATCTAAAAACATTAAAAAACATAAAATCCCACAAAACCCTATAAAACCCTAAAAACTATAAAATCACCTAGTCCCATTAAAAACCATAAAATCCTATAAAATCTAAATGAACTAAAACACTAAAAACCCTTAAAACACTAAAAATCCTAAATATTTTAAACCCCAAAATACCATAAAAACACTTTAAAACCCCTTAAACCCCCCCCCCCACCCAAAAAAATATTAAAACCCATAAAAATACAAAATCTACCAAAAAATCCTAAAATCCTAAAACCCCCTAAAACATGTGAATGACCCTAAGAACCCTAAAACCCCTAAAAACCATTAAAAACCAAACCCCTAAAAACCATTAAAAACCAAACCCCTTAAAAACCAAAAAACTATCTAAAAACTATAAAAAACTCTAGATTTTTTAAAAGTCAATAAAAACCCCTAAAACCCCAAAATTTCCCTACACCCCCCTAAAATCCATAAATAACCTAAAATCCCTAAAATCCTGAAAACATAATAAAAGGTCCTAAAACCCTTGAAAGACCATAAATAACCCTCAAAATTGGTAAAAACACTAAAAACATAAATAACCCTAAAAACCCATAAAAGACCCTAAAAACCCTAATGGATCCTAAAAGACCCTAAACCCTATAAGGGACCCTAAAAACCGTAGAAACCCGAAAGGACCCTAAAAACCCCAAAGGACCCTAAAAACCCTGGTGTTCTGGTGCTATCATTCTTTGGAATTTTCTGCTTTTTTTCACTGGCAGTGGATCCTCCTAGGGAGGACATGCTAGTTGCTGGAAATGGTGTGATTGGGTTTGATGGTTGTTGTTTGCTGGGAGGTGATGATGAATGAATTTGGTTGCGGTGCTCGTGCTGTGGTTTCATGCTACTGGTTGTGAGTCGCTGCGATGTTGGCTTTGGTGTTGTTGGTTGCTGGGGCTGGTTGGTTTGGACGTGTTGCTACTGCCGTGTTGCTGTGATGATGGGATGTGGTGCTGCTGGATGCTGGAATGCCCTGGATGAGGGAAATTGTGCTTCTTGATGCTGGTTGGTGCTGACCTAGGAGTTGTTGAAGCTATGGTTTATGATCGTGTTGCTACTGGATGTTGATTGCTGGTTGAGTTTGAATGCTGGTCATTGGTTAGCTGTGAGATACTGGATGCTGGTTGATGTTGGATGATGGTGGTGGCTATTGGGTTTGTGTGCTTTACTTTTTTTGCTTTTATTTTTCTCTCTTTTGGGGTTTTTTTTTTGTTTTGGGTTGTAAGGGGTTTTTGGGTGTGGGTCGTTTGACCCCTCCCCTCCCTTGTCTGTTGTGTCTCCTTTTTCTTTCTAATTAATTGGGGGGGGGGGGGGGGGCTGGGAATAGCCTGACCCTCGCATCTTCCTTTCCCTAAAAACCCATAAAAACCCCGAAAAAATTGATAAAACACAAAAAAATCGTGAATAATCACATCAACCCCTGAACACATTAAAAACACCTATAAAACACCAAAAACCTGATTAACCCCAAAAGAAACCAAAAGACAAAAAGCTCCAAAAAATAAAAAAACACCAAAAAAATTCCGAACACCATTGAAAACACCTAAATATTCAAAAAAACCAAAAGTACAAAAGAACCAAAAAACCTATAAAACATGAAAACCATGGAATAAAATAACACACTTGAAGCCCCTTATAAACTCTATAACCACAATAGAACGTATGAAACTTAAAAATGATAAAATACACTAAAAAATAAATGACCCTAAAATACCCCAAAACCACTAAAAACCCGAAAAAAACGCCAAATATCCTTTAAAACCCTTGAATAATTTAAAAAACCCTAAATCCCATAAAAACTAAAAATCATTAAACCCTCAAAATCCATAAACAGACTTTACCCCCCAATCAATAAAAATCATATAAATTAGAAAAAACCTAAGAATCCTTTAAAATCACTAAATTCTTAAAAAATCGTAAAAACCCATATAAAACCAAAAACCCAAAAACCCAAAACCCTTAAAAGACGCTAAAATCCCCCAAAAACCCAATAAATCACCATTAAAAGTCCCCAAAATAGAAAACCCATAAAAGACACACAAAAACACTAATAAACCCCTTAAATACCTTAAAACCCACATAAAACCCCAAAACACCCAAAAATCCCTAAAAACCCTACACCACTAAAAACCATAAAAATCATTAAAGCCCGAAAAACCAAAAAACCCAAGAAACACTAAAATAGCCTAAAACCTATAAAATTCCCCCAAAACTCTAAAATACCCTAAAAACCCAAAAAAATCATAATAAACCATCAAAATACTGAAACCTATGAAAATCATAAAAACCCCTAAAACATAGAAACACTAAACACCCAAAAATGCAAAAAACCCTACAAAACCCAAAAAACCAATAAAAAACCTAAAAGTCCCTAATAACCCTAAAATACCCTATAAACCCACGAAAAACCTTAAAAACATAAATTCTCTAAAAGAAACATAAAAACATAAAACAAAAAAAATTTAATGATGAAAAAAACCCTAAAACATTTGAATCCCTTACAAAACCCTAAAACACCTAAAAACACTAAAAACATTAAAAACCCAAAAAACCCAAAAAACTGTAAAAACCCATAAAAACGCTAACCCCCCACCCTAAAACCCTTATAAACCAAAAAAACACTAAAACCCTAAAAACCTTAAAACTATAAAAATCCATAAAACCCCAAAAAAACAAAAAAACATACAAAACTCCCCAAAAAACTAAAAAAACATAAAAAAACCATTTAAACCCTAAATGAACCAAAATCCCAAAGGACCCTAAAACCCTCTGAAATCAAAAAAAATAAAAGACCCTAAAACTCTTATGAAACCAAAAGAACCAAAAAAATTCTTAACAAACTAAAAACACTAAAAAACCTAAATCCCCTAAAAACCATAAAACTCATAAAACCCAAAAAACACAAAAACCTTAAAAACCAAATAACAACTAAAACCCCTGAATGACACTAAAACACATGAAATCTCCCTTAAAAGAGAATAAAAGCCCCTAAAACCCCTAAACATGTAATATCCCCTAAAACCCAAAAAATATATAAAAACCCTAAAAATATCTAAAACCCATAAAAACTCTACAAAACCCTAAAAATCCATAAAACAACTAAAAATCCTTTAATCCCACTAATAACCATAAAACCCTAAAATTACTAAAACCTTAATAAAAACATAATACACCGGAAACAACCCTAGAAAACTCTCAAAAAACTTGTTAATCCTCAAAAACAAAAAAAACTTAATCCCCTAAATGATCCTAAAAGTCCTAAAAACATGAAAAATAGTAAAAACCCATAAAAACCTGGAAAACCTATAAAACCCTAAAAACCCTAAAAATGACTAAAAATCAAAAAACCCAAAATACACCAACAACCCCTTAAACCCCCTAAAAACCAAAAGAACCTTAAAACCCTTAAAAACACTGAATAATCTAAAAAAACCTAATTCCCTTAAAAACCTTAAACCTAAAAAACCTGAAGAAGCCCTAATAACACAATAAAACGCCTTAATGACACAAAAACACTATAAAAACTAATAAAGGTCCTATAATGCCGTTAAACACCCTAAACCAATAATAAATTGTAAAACAACCTAAAAACATAAAAACCATAAAAACAATAAAACCCCTTAAAAATGATTAAGACTCTAAACACCCCTAAATCCATAAGAACCGCAAAAAACCCTAAAAACACTAAAACCCCTAAAAACCCCTTAAAACCCTAAAAAAATAAAAAAAAACCAATTATGAAAACCATAAAACATCAAATACCTAAAAATCCCATGAAAACCGTAAAAAACCAAAATATCATAAAAACCCTAAAAACTCATAAAACACATAAATATCCATAAATCCCTAAAAACCATATAACCCACTAAAAACTAAAAAAACCCCAAAAAACCCAAAAAACCCCTAAAACCCCTAACAAATGAAAACCAATAAAAATATAAGAAAATACTAAAATAATAAATAAAACTCAAACCCTTACAATGATAATCCCTAATAAATATACATAAAACCCTAGAATCCCTAAAATAAAAAATCCGTTAAAAAACTGTAAAACCCAAAAAAAACCCTAACAATCCCAAAACCAATAAAATATACTAGAAATTCTAAACCCCTTAAAAACCATACAACCCTCAGAAAACCCAAGAAAATCCAAAATCCGTATAATGTAAAACACCCCCTAAAAGTTCATTAATACCATAATAAACCCTAAAACTCATAAAACACAAAAACCACAAAAAACCCCAAAACCCATAAAACCACCAAAAAATCTAAAAAGGCCTAATACCACAAAAAAACCTAAAAAATATAAAACAATAAAAAAATATAAAACCCTAATAGCACTATGAAGCCAAAAAACCTGAAAAACACAGAATCCCTAGAAATCATAAACCCATAAAACCATTAAAAAAACCTAAAACCATTAAAACCCATTAAAACCATTTAAATCCCGAAAACCATTAAAACCATTAAAACATTTAAAATGTCTAAAAACCCTAAACCCCTAAAAACTGTCTAAACCAAAATGGAGCCTAAGAAACCATAAAACACTAAAACCCTAAAACATTAAAGATCATTGAAACCCTAAAAACCCATAAAATACCCTAGAAACCTATAAGGACAAAAAACTATAAAGTTCCAATAAGGCCATAAAAACCCTAAAACCCCTAATATGACTTAAAAATAATTGAAACCCTAAAATACCACAAAAAACCCCAAACGAAAAAAGACAATAAAACCCCCAAAGCCGATAAAAGACCATAAAATATGCTAAACCCCCTAAGTGTCTAGAGACATGAAATTTTTTTAAAGGCTCTAACCCCCTAGAAAACCCTAACAGACCTAAAAACCCCTAAAAATTAAAGGACCCCAAAAACCAAAAAGTATATGAAAAATACTTAATGACCCTAAATCCCCCACAAAAACAAAAAAAACATCTAAAAATACCCAAACACTAAAACCCTTAAAAGACCCTAAAAACACATATACCGCTAAAAGACCCCAAAACCTCAATATCCAAAAAGGTTTGAAACACCTAGAAAAATCTATAACCATAAATGAACCAAAAAATCCTTCCAAAATTATAAGTTTCTAAAAATATTAAAAAACCATAATACCCATAAAATACCTAAAAACACTAAAAACTCTAAAAATCATTAAAACCCCGAAAAACACTAAAACACACAAAAAATTAATAAAACCATAAAACCCTTAATATACCCTAAATCCTATAAAACTACAAAAAACCCATAAATGAGTAAAACCTAAAAACCCATAAAAACACCCAAAACCCATAATATCCCGAAAACCCCAAAAGGGAAGAAAACAATAAAATTCCATAAATACCAAAAAATTACCAAAATCACTAAAATCTCAAAAAACCCTAAAATACCATAAAACCCCACAAACCCCCAAAAGTCTCTAAAAAAAATTAACCCCTAAAAACCATAAAAGAACCTAAAAACATAAAAAAGACACTAAAAATCATAAAACCCCCAAAAGAACACTAAACCCTAAAAGGCACCAAAACCCCCTGAAACCCTAAAAATATTAAAAAATAAAAATCCTAAAACACTAAAATCCCAAGAAAAACTAAAAAACCTATGAAACCTATGAAACCCAAAAACCCCTAATACCCTTAAAACCCTAAAAAATATAAAAAGACACTAAAAATACCAAAACCATAAAAAATTAAATATACACCCAAAACCCAAAAAATTAAAAAACCATAAAAACCATAAAACCAACTAAAAACCAAAAAATATTGAAACCCTAAAAATCTATAAAAACCCAAAAAACCGAAAAAACCATAAAAACCAAAAACATCAAGATCCACCCAATGAACATAAAACCCTAAAAACCTAAAACCCCATAAAACACTACAAAAATTAAAAAAACAATTAAATCCATAAAAACCCTAATAATATAAAATCCATAATCCCCTGAAACTCCTTAAAAATACTAAAATTCAACTAAATAATTAAAAACACCATAAAACCCATAAAATTCCAAATACCCCCTAAAATATATTAATACCCCTTAATATCCCTAAAACCCATTAAAAACTCAAAAAATCCTAAATATTAAAAAACCGATAAAATACCCTAAATACCAATAAAATCCTTTAAAACCCCAAAATACACTAAAAATTTAAAACCGTAAAACCCATAAAAATAAATAAAATTATAAAAAATATATTAAAAGAAACTAACAAAATGTAAAAATTCTGACAACCTGAAAAATCATAAACCCTAAAAACCATAAAGACAGGTAAATAATTAAAACCCCTAATACACCTAAACATTTAAAGAACATTATTCCTTATATAAAACACCCAAAACCCCAATACCATGCACAATAAACCCCCCAACATAAACCCTAAACTGCACACCTTACACCCAAAACCCAAAACCCAACACACTACTTGATTCCCTACACCCTAGACCGTAATCCCTAAAACCTAAGCCCTACCCCCAAAAACCTATATCCTAAACCTTACACTCTTAACCCAACACCCAAAAACGTACACCATAATCCCTATACCCTTAACCATTTACCGAAAACCCTATACCTGAAACCCTATACCCATATCCTAAACCCTACACACACCATACCAAACCCTATACCTTACACACTAAACCATAAAACCTACACCTTACACTCGATACCCTACACCCCTAACCCAAAACCATATAACCTGAAACCGATACAAAACAACATAAACCCAAAACCCTATAATGTAAACCCTATAACCTAAAACCTAATCCCAATACCTTACTTCCTAAACCCTTTACCCAACACCCCAAATAAATTACCTTTGACCCAAAACCCAATACCCTACACCCTAAACCCTATACCGTATACTGAAAACCCTATACCATAAATCCTAAACCTGATACCCTATACGCTAAACCCAAAACCCTTCACAAAACCCTATAAACTATACCAAAAAACATATAACCTACACCCTAAACCCTAAACATTATAACCTATACCTTAAACCCAAAACACTACACATTGAACCTTATACCATACACCATAAATACTATACGCTAAACCCTAAACCCTATTCCCTATACTCATTCACCATACACCCTAAACCCTCCCCCTAAACCCTTTACCCTAAACACTACACCCAAAAACCTATACCCTACACACCAAACCCAAAACCATACACCCAAAATCCTATACCCTACATCTCAAACCCTAATCACTACACACTAAACCTGATACCCCACACCATAAAACCTAAACCCTACGCCCTATACCCTATATTATACACCATAAACCCTAAATCCAAAACCATACACCATAAACCGTATACCCTACACCTTAAAGCCAAAACCACACACCATTAACCATATACACTACACCTAATACCCAACACCCCAAAACCTAGAACCTACAAGATAAACCCTATACCATAAATCCTAAACCCATCAAATTGAGCCTTAAACCCTACACCATAAACCCCAAACCATGCGCCCTAAACCCAACACCATACACCTTATACCCTATACCAGGCACCCTAAACCATAAACTTTTCACCCTATACCCTAGACCATAAACCCTAAACATTATACCCTAAACCCAATACCACCCACCCTATACCCTAAACCATACACCATAAACCCAATACCACGCACCCTAATCCATGAAACCAACACCCTGTACACTATAACATATATCACAACCCTTAAACTCTACTACCTAATCCCTATACCCTACACTCAAAATTGTTAAGCCTACACCCCAAACCCCATACATAACACGATGAACCCTAAATCTCACACACTAATCCCTTTTCCCCACACTCTAAACCCTATACCCTACACCTTGAACTCTATACCCTACACCAAAAACACTATACCATTCCCCCTATACCCTAAACCCTAAAAAGTAGACACCACACTAAAAACATTTAAAATTCATAAAACACAAAAAATTTCAAAATAAGATATAAAAACCACAAAAATTTTAAAATCCCTAATATAAATTAAAAACCCAAAAAAACACAAAAAAATAAAAACCCCAAAAAACACTGACTAAACCCTCAAAACCAAAAAAAAATTCCCTAACAATACTAATAACATTAAAAACACCTTTAAAACCCTCAAAAACCCTTAAATTACTTAATACACTAAAAACCCTAAAAACTCTTAAAAAACCTCAAAATTCTAACAATTTATACAAAACACAAAAACCCATATAGAACCCTAAAACTATTTTGAACCCTAAAAAAACTAAAACACTAATACAACCCAAAAACCATAAGAACCATAAAAACCATAAAACCCCTTTAAAACCTTAAAAATAATGAAAAAACCAAGTACCCTAAAACCCCCAAAAAAACATAAAAACCTAAAAAACCGTAAAAGACCCTAAAATACCATCAAATCCATAAAATTCCCCAAATACCATAAAACCATAAAAACCCAAAAACCCTAACTAAACCTAAACAATCCTCAAAACCCACTAAAAGACACTAAAATCCCCTAAAACCCTAAAAAAAGTAAAAAAACCTCAAATCTCTCTAAAATACCAAAAAAACCAAAAAACGATTAAAAACAATAAGATACAGTAAAAACCCCAAAACCATAAAATCCATTAAAAACTAACATCCCAAAAACCCAAATACCCAAAAAACCACAAATATTCAAGAAGCCATAAAAAACCTGAGAACCCCCAAAAAATCCCCAAAAACCACCTAAAACCCTAAACCCTAAAATCTCTTAAAAATATAATAATGACAAAATACATTAAAACCCTAAAACTCTTAAAAACTTAATTACCCTATAAATCATCAAATCCCCAAAAATACAGAAAGAAAAAAAAACCAATAAAAACACTCAAACCCCATTTAAGATACTAAAAACTAGAAAATGAATAAATGATCATAAAACCCTAAACAACCCAAATTCAAAAAACCCTAAAACAACCCTAAAATCCTAAAAACTCTAAAATACCCTAAAATACCTTATAAACCCCTAAAATATCAGAAAATCCTTTAAACACCCATAAAACCATGAAAACCATAAAAACCCTTAAAGGACCCTCAAAACCCTTCAAAACTCTAATAAAATATTAAGACCCCTAAAAATTCTCAAAAATCCAAAAAACCATAAAAACCTATAAACTCAAAAAACCATTAAAACCGAAAAATTTATGAAATCTTAAATAATGATAATAAAATCCTAAAAACCCGAAACCCCAAAAAACCTAAAACACAAAAATCCAAAAAACCCTAAAAGCCATGGAAGACCCTAGAAACATTTAAAACCTAAAAAAACCTAAATTCATTAAAAACTCCTAAAAAATTAAAACACACTAAAATGAGAAAATCCCCTCAAGCTCAAAAAACCCTAAAATTATTAATAATCTAAAAACCTGAAAAACCCTAAGAACCAATAGAACCATAACCCCCAAAAACCCAAAAAAAATCTAAGAAACCCTAAAAAATCCTAAAATCCAAAAATAAACCTAAATGTCCCAAAAACCCCTAAAAACCATAAAAACCCAAAAAAACAATAAATAACATAAAAACCGTAAAAACTATTTAAAAGACCATAAAAATTTATATCCCTAAAAACACCCAAAGCCCTAAAAGACCCAAACCACACATAATAACCCTAAAAACACTAAAATTCCCTAAATGACCCCAAAAATAAAAAAACATAAAGACTATAAAACCATAAAATAAAAAACCCCGCTAAAAGATCCAAAAATAACCTCAAACCTTAAAATGAGTCTAACAATACAAAAAACACTAAAGGGCCCGAATCACCATAAAACCCAAAAAGATCCTAAAAACCATTAAATAAAATCCTAAAGGAAATAAAATAGCCCTAAAAGCCTAAAATACACAAAAAATATATAAAGAATAACAACATAAAAGACATTAAATAAACTAAAAATCTTAAAATAATATTTAAACACTAAAAGACACACAAAATACCTAATACCCCCAAAACCCCCTAAAAACTAAAAACCATAAATACTCTATAACCATAAAAAAAATAAAAACACTAAAAAACCTAAATTTTCATAACAACTGTAAAAACAATTTAACCCCTATCATGTATTAAAAGACTGTAAAAGCATAAAATACCCTAAAAACCCCCAACACCCAAAATCCCCTAAAAACAATTAAAATCCCTAAAAACAGATAACTAACAAACTTAAAAACCCTTAAAGGCCCATTACCAACCTTCAAAGAAATTTAAGACACCCTAAATAACAAAATAACTCTAAAAGGCCTTAAAACCTAAAAATAATAATTATCCTCAAAAACATTTAAACCCAAAAATACCCAAAAACCCCAAAAACCCAAAAAACCCATGAGAACCACTAATAATACATCCTCTTGTTTGGGCAGGCAGACAAGCAATCTTTGTCCATAGTCAAGCAGATCTTTCACCATTATGAATGTGTAGCTGGGAAAGCTATAAGCTGGATGAAATCTTTGATTTTATTTGGCAATGGTATCTCACCTGCTAGACAGCTCCGCATCGCAAATGGGATGGGGGTTAACATGGATCCCTACCATGTACTTACCTCGGTGTTCCCCTCTTCTAGGGGAGAGTCAAGGGTGCCTACTTTGAGATCATTGCTTCCATGATTATGCTGAAAATGTTGAAATGGAAGGGAAAGTGTCTCTCCTAGGATAGCAGGGTCTTCCTTGTTAACTCGGTCATCACCTCCATGCTCGTGCATGATTTTTCTGTATACAAATGATCGACTGCTCTCCTCTAAAGCTTGAATGCCAAATAAGGAATTTTGTCTGGACTGTTTCAACCAGTGATCGGAAATTGATCTCGGTTGTATGGAAGAATTGCAAAAATCCAATTGATTTGGGTAGGCTTGGTATCAAGGATCTACAGTGTTTCAATGATGCTATGATTGGGAAGTTTACCTGGAATCTTCTTCGGCCTCAGAGTGGTGGCCTGAATTTCATTGGGGAATGATTTACAAACAGGTTATGTGACTGTGTTGCTAGGTACTTGTTGTACTCCATTTGTCCGGCTTTGCGATCCTCTTACCAGGATATAATGAATCAATAAAAATGGATCGTTTCACGGTCCTCTGCCCTGAACTTCTGGTCTACCCCTAGGCTGGATCAGACCCTTTCAGAGGAGATGACGCCTCCCCATGAAATGCAGACCATAACAATTGTTGGTCTCATCCAGCATCATGATGACCTAGGGACCTTGCTCCCGAATGATCTTGCGATACAGATTTAGCAATGTGCCATTGCAGACACTGATACCCTTATTTGGCGGCCCAACATGGTGGGTAAATTCAACACTTGAGACTTCTACTGCATGAAGTGCCAACATGGGATGACCCCTCCATCATGGCTGTCCAAATTCAGGGTTCCTTTCATCCCCCCATTGCACTTTGTTCTAATATGGGAAATTTGGAAGAATAGGCTTCCAACTCATACCCAGTTAAAAGTAGATGGCTGGCATCTTGCTTCGGCTTGTTTTTTATGTAGGGCAGCAGAAGATCACTGTGATCACATCTTCGTAAATTGTACCTTTGCCTCTAGCCTCTGGAGTTATATTTTGAAATGCTTCAACATCAATTGTTGCCTCCAAGGATCGATCTGTGAATTTTTGGGAGGTCTGGTGGAGATGAAACAAAGTGATCAGGTGCATAGTCGGCTGCTTGTTGGTGTGGCGGATATGATTCATTATGTCTGGGATGCCCGTAACACCTTCGCCTTCAACCGGAAGCCCCCCATGCTGTTTGGAGGAGTGGTTTTACTGCACAAGATGATTCAGAATGCCTCGTGAATTCAAACAGGTTCGATGTGGAATGATGTTAATGATCTAACTCTACTACGCTCTCTTGGGGTTGCTGGCAGATGCGGGAAACCAATGGCCCTGAAGTTGGTTAGATGGATTCCTCCGATTCTAGCATGGTTTAAAGTTAATGTTGATGGCGTGGAATTGGGAGCCTCGGGGCCCTCAGGGTGTGGTGGTGTCTTTCGTACCTCAATAGGGTTCGTCAAGGGATGATTCTTTCATTTTATTGGAGACGATTGTGCCTACAAAGCGGAGCTTTGGGCCATTTTAAAGGCTGTGAGATACACGAGCCAGTTTGGGTGGCAGCGGATCTGGATTGAATCAGACTCGATGCTGGTGGTCACTGCTCTAAAGAACTCTTCCAGAGAGGTCCCAGGGATATTACTTCCATATTGGATTGAGTGCCTTCATACCTCCAGATCTCTGAGCTTTACTGTGTCTCATACCTATAGGGAGGCAAATTCGGTGGCAGACGCTCTTGTGAAAAGGGAAATTGATGAAAGATGCTCGATGTGGTCCTTCGTGGCCCCATCTTTTTGTTCTCCCATTGTTGATTCAGATATGAAGGGTGAGACTCACTCTCGCCCTTGTCGACCCATCTTGTAACTATATCTTTATGTTTTATTGATTTTGGGGGGCTAGGCTTGCCTAGCCCTGAACCTATTCCACCCTAAAAACGCAAAAAAAAACCTAAATTCCTTTAAAACCCAAACCCATAAATCCCAAAATCCCCCAAAATCCATTAAAACCATCAAAAACCAAATATCTGTAAAACCCCATAAAATGACTAAAACCCAAAGACCCTGTAAAATAAAAAAAACTCTAAAAATGAAAAAAACCCTAAAAACCTAAAAACCCATAAGACCCTAAATGATCTAAAATGACCAAAAACCCCAAAAAAACAACTAAAATCCCTATATACCCAAAACAACTAAAACAAATGATAACCATGAAAACCATAAAACCATAAAACCCTAAAAAACTGTAAAAACCCATACAATTATTATAACCTAAAACCAAAACCCTAAAACCTGAATCTTACAACATAAAACCTATACCCTACACCTTAATCACAAAGCATTATTCCTAAACTATAAACCCAACACTATAAAACCTAAACCATTCCCCATAAACTCTATACCCTACACCATAATCCATAAACCCTAAACCCAATAACATAAACCCAAAACACAAAACTCTATATGATAAACCCTAAAAGAGACTGATAAAACTAAAAATACTAAAAGAATATTAAAACCCCTAAAAACCATACAACCCTTAAAATACCATAATAACACAAAAAAGTCCCTAAAACCCCAATAAAGACCTAAACGTCCCCGAATAACCTATAAAACTCGAAAAAGTACCCTAAACCCCTAAAACCCCGAACTCCCCAAACCCTAAAACCCCTAATGATCCCTAAAAACATTAAATCCGCTAAACCTCGTAAATCCCTAAAAATCCATAAAAACCATAAATGAAATTAATCCAACCTAAAAATACCATGGACCATTAAATCCCCTAAATCCCATCAAAAAATGCAAAAACCCCCAAAAATTGTTAAAAAAATTAAAAAAGGCTATCGTTTTTCTAAAAAATTCTAAAAACCCGTAAAACCCCTAAAACTGTTAAAAACCCATATACACCTATAAAAATTAAAAAAACAATAAAGTAACTAAAAACCATAAAACCCCATAAAAGATCCTAAAAACCTCCAAAACCATAAAGACCCTTAAAGAACCTAACAACCTAAAAATCACTAAAAACACATAAAATATGCTTAAACCACCTAAAATCCAATACCCTTTTAAAGGATAAAAATCCTAAACCCCTTAAAACCCCTAAAAAGAACTAAAAACCCCTAAAACCCCTAAAAACATAAAAAATTGAAAACCCATAAAAACCATAAAACCCCCCATAAACCCCATAAAACCCATAAAATTTACTTAAAACTCCCTAAAACCCTAAACCACTGAAAAAATACTTAAAAACCCCTAAAAGACCCTCAAAACCCTAAATAGACCTAGAAAACCCAAAAAACTAAAACGACACTAAACCCTTAAAATGAGACAAAGCTCCTAGGAACTCAAAAGGACCCTATAAATCCCAAATCCCCTAAAATGCTCTAAAAACCTAAGAAATTTATAAATTACCCTAAAGTCCATAAAAACACTAAAAACTGAATAAAACACTAAAACCCCCATTAAAACACTAAAAACCTTAAACCCATAAAAACATTTAAAACACCATGATATCCCTAAAATCCTAAAAGTGGCTAAAAATTAAAAACAAAACCATAATGTCTCTAAACTACCCTAAAAACACTAAAATGCTATAAGAAACCTATAAAAACCTAAAGGGCCCTAAAAATCATAAATAAACCCTATATGAATTTATAATCTCCAAAAATTTCTAAATGAACCTAAAAACCATAAATTGCCAAAAAAATATAAAATACCCTAAAACTCGTAAAAGCTTTAAATGATTATAAAAACTATAAAAATACTAAAAACCAAAAAGAAATCTCTAAGACGCAAAAATGCTAAAAAATATTCCAAAACATTAAAACCCTAAAAATCCATAAAAACACTAAGAAACCCAAAATGAATAAAAAAATCCAAAAAAAAATAAAAACGTTCAAAATGCTAACCCCTCTAAACCCTAAAAACCAAAAAATTGTAAAAACCTTAAGAACCATAAAACCATGAAAACATTAAAAAAGTAAAAAACACCTTAAACAACTAAAAATCATTAATACCAACAAAAAACCACCAAAATCCAAAAAAAAACTAAACACCCCATAAACCCCTGAAACTCTAAAAATATAAAAAAAATACAAAATATCGTAGAAAACCCTACAAATGAAAAAAGAACAAAAAAACCACTAAAACCTTAAAGGCCTCAAAACACGAAAAAAGCCGTAATAACAAAAAAACTAAAAAACCTAATAACACTAAACCCCTAAAATCCATAGAATCCTAATTTTTTAAATAGATAAAAATATAAAAACCACCTAAAAATCCCTAAAAAACATAAATCTTTTAGAAACACTAAAAAACCAAAATAATTGTAGAATTCCTAAAACCACTAAAAACACTTAAAAATCCAAAAAACACAAAATAAACCATAAAAGTGCATTAAAAACCAAAAAACCAAAAAATCCTAACATAATACTAAAATCCACAAAAACCATAAATGTCATAAAAACATTTAATCCCCAAAAAACAATAAAAACACTTAAAAATTCCAAATACCCTAAAAACCTAATAATCAATAATACCCCTAAAAATCATCAAAATCAATAAATATCCAAAAAATCCCTTAAAATCATAAAAATAATAACCCTCTAGAACCCTTAAAAACCCTATAAACCCTAAATACCACCTAAAACTTATAAAACCCCTTTAAACCCTAAAAGTCTACAACCCTAAAAACCACTCTAAGTCCTGAAAACACTAAAAACCTAAAACAATCCCGATAATCTATAAAAAACCCCCCTAAAATGACTAAAAGTCCCCAATACCCTAAAATCCTTAATGTATATAGAACACTTAAAAAACAAAAAAAAACCTAAACCTTATAACATACTAAATGTCCCTTAAAAACCCTAATAAACAAAAAACATCATAAAAACAATAAAAACAATAAAAATCCAAAAACCTTAAACCCCCTAAAACCTATTAAAATGATATAACCCTAAAACTACAATAAAACCCAAAAAGAAATTAAAACTCTAAACCCATTAAAAGCCATAAAAACCCGTTAAATTATCAAACAACCCCATAAATAACCAAAAAAGACTAAAAACCATTAAGAGACTAAAATATTAAAATCTAATAAAATTCACTCAAAACACTAAAAACATTAAAATTCCTAAAACCCTAAATACACATTAATTCCATAAAAATACTAAAGGCCAAAAAAACCATAAGTAAAGCCTAAACCCACCAAAACCCCAAAAACACCAAACCCCCTAAAAATTATAAAAAACTATAAAAATCTGTCAAAACATAAAACCCCCCAAAACCCTAAAAACCTATAAAACCCCTAAAAACCTAAAAAGAATAAAAAGCATAAAACCATAAAATTACATTAAAACCAATACTCTTTAATAACCAATAAATCATAATAAACCTAAAAAACTGAAATAACAAAAAACCCTAAGAACCCAAAAAAACCCCTAACACCCCAAAAGCATCTAAAATAACAAAAAATCCCAAAAAACCGTAAAAAAAATCCCAATACCCATTAAAACCCAATAAATTTTTAAATACTATAAAAATAAAATGAAATCCATAAACCCCAAATAAATCCCTAAAAATCCATAAACCCATATAAACATAAAAAACATCAGAATTCACATAAAATATAAAAACCCCTAAAACATGAAAAAACCATTAAAGAAAAAAATCCCATCAAATCTATTAAATAGCTAAAACCTGAAAACTAAACAAAAAACCTCAAAATCATGAAAAACATTAAAAATATTAAAAGGGCCTAAATACCTAACACGAACATCAAAACCTAAGAAAACTGTAAAATCCCAAAGACCCCTAAAATAAGTAAAATCCTGAGAAAACCCTAAAACTCTCCAAACCCTTAAATACAATAAAACTCCTAAAAACCCTAAAAACCATTAATACAGTAAAATCCCTTAAACTTTGTAAAAACACTAAAACCCATAAAACCCCTAAAAACCCTAAAAATCTTACAAAACCCTAAAAATTATGAAACACCTAAAAACCATAAATAAAAATTTTAAAAACCCAAACTATGCTAAAACCCCTTAAACACATTAAAACTCTAAATCCCCTAAAAACCTAAAAAATCCTAAAAGTCTAGTAAACTTTAAAACACTTAAAATTGATAAACACTATATATCTCTTAACATACATTAAAAACTCATAAACTATCGTTAAAACCCTAAAAACCCAAAACCGCTTAAAAATAATAAAACCCCCTAAAATTGATAAAAAACACCTAAACCCCTAACAAGCCCAAAAGTCGACTAAAAACTCTAAAAACCCTAAAACACTTAAAACCCTAAAAAACCCCAAGAAAATAAAAAACCTAAATAATCGTATAAAATTCCAAAAATCCCAAAATTCTAAAAACCCTAAAACAACTTAAAACCCCTAAAAACAAATTAAAATTCTTAAGAAAGAAAAACACAATAAAAATATTAAAAGTACTAAAACCCATAAAAACACTATAAATCATAAAACCCCAATTAACCAAAAAAAACCTAAATTCCCCAAAACCCTAAATAACATATAACCCCAAAAAAATACTAAAACACAAAAAGGATCCAAAAAATCATTAAGAAACCCAAAAACCAAATAAATAGCTAAAATACTGAATCATCCCCTGAACTGAAAACCCATAAAACCTATAAAAACATCAAAAACTCAAAAAACATGTAAATCTCTAAAAACCATGTAGACACCTTGAAATGTGTTTTATGCACTTTTCCATAGTTCCAAGATAAGATTATCACATTGAAAAGAAATGTAAAGTATGAGTAAAAATGTTTTCACCAGAAATATGATGCAGGTAGGACTACTATGTTCCAAAATACTACCCCATATTGATGGATAAGTGGAATGATTCCCCCATCCAAGATTAGGCAGTGGATTTCCTATATTGATGATGAAAAGGTTTTGACACATTAAAATCAAATTTGGAGTTTAATCTGAGAGTAAATTGTTAATTCACCAACTATCAAAGTGTAGAGCTCTTCAATAGATTCGATTCGATTAGTCACATAGCCCGAATGGACTTACGGATCAAATGTTATGGAACTCAAAAGACGGAAAAATTCCATAAAGGGACTTACGCAGAGGACCTATACAGGGTACCTACATGGAGGAACTACATGGTAATATAATTTTTACACCCCTACAGGGAAGATATATGTGTAGGAGTTGCATAGAAAACTTCCCTTCGACTCGGTACCCTCTATGCCTATAAATAGGACCCTTGGGATCCCCATTTCAAAGATGGAAAAAGTTGGATGAAGTATGAAAGCTCCTGTTACATCGATCATTCGCCAAGATACCCAAAATATTGACAAGTAGCTCTATAAAATATGAGATAAGAGAGAATTAAATGGGGAAATGTGGTTCAATGTCCCATCAAGTTTTAGAAAACATGGAGCTACCCGGAGCCCCTGCGCGATGCACCTGCGCGGAGCACCTGGGCGGAGCACCTGTGTGGACCAAATTCATGGACACATATGGGACACACCTATGCATCGCACCTGCACTCCACACCAACACGCCACACCTGTGTGGAGCACCTACACGACTCACCTATGGAGAGCACATGTGCAATGCACCATGGCTGAGAACCTACGCGTCTCTGCAGGTCCATACCATGGGGCATGCTCCCCCGCACCCCTGATTAGGCTTCTTTCCCTAATATGGTCCTGGCCCTCTGGGCCTGTCCCTTCGCTTCCGTCACTTACCCACTTGAAAAATGTAGAGTCGCACCACAAATATTCTGGTTGGGTTGACATCTTTTTTACATTGTGCCGATTATGTCACCCAACCACCAACTTTGAAATACTATGATTTGAGACACTCCATCTACTCAATTATGTTCATTGAGTTGACTTACTCCTCTTGGTTCCTTTCACATGTTATGAGTTTGGAATCCCTTTATAGATTCCTCGGGTAACATAGGTCGATAGATCCTCAAGAAACTCCTCAGACCTCATCACCTGACTCATATTCCAGGTTAATTCCCAAATGGGAATCCTCCTTAGGAGTAAGACCCCAAAAAATTCCCAAATGGGCATCCTCCTTAGGGGTAATCCCCAAAAAATTCCCAAAAGGAAATCCATCCTTGTGTAAGCCCCTAAAAACTCAAGTAGTAGGTTGAATTCTTGATACTCTTTAATTCTTTAACCATTACTCCTTCTTTTAATTGGATCCTTGTCCAATGTAGATTGAATAGAGGGAGGGTTCATCATCTCTCCCTCTTCCCAGGTTGCCTCGACCTCATCCACCCTTGCCATCGTAGGTGTACCATCTTCCACAAGTGAAGGAGGAAAAGTGTGAGTGCCATTTTGGAGTCTTTTACATCCTCTTTTTTCTCACACCGAGCATGAATTAAATGGGATTATATATTTTTCATGATCACAAAATTATTCACAACTCACTTGAACTACAAGAACTCTGATTCCTATTCAAACTAGGATACATTGGAAGACTTCATCAGGGCCAGAGCTCACTGGATATCCTCTTGAGGAATTCTACCTTAATTCCCTTATGTTGGGCATCCTTCATCGGAATAAACCCCAAATTAAATCCCTAAATCACCAAGGCATCCTTTTCAGGATTTAATCCCAAAATCATTTCTCTCAAAGGACTATACTCCCCTATGGGACTTATTGAACTATGTGGGCTTTGATTCCCATTCACAAAGGATTCGTTGGATGCCTTCTTGAGGTTCAAACCCATCACTTCAAAACAACCCTATTCTCCTTGGGAAAAATACCTGAAAGGGTCTAATCATAATTGGAAACCCATATCTTATCCATGTTCCCTTGGCTTCTTTTTCATAAGTCCCACAATAAACATTGACAAAGCACCCTTTTCTTATATATACCTACCGCATGACATTAAACTATACGGCTAGGTCCTTATCACATGAACATAAAATGTATGATGCTCCCCATTAAGCCACACAGAACTACGAGGGTTCTGATTACATTCACAAGGATACATAGGTAGACCATTTTATGGGTACAATCCCAAAATCAAACCAAACCTTCATCTCCCTAGATAACAATAAATTCTACAGTGCCCTGTTGAGTTTCTTAAAACCAGTATCATCATATCAAGGATTAAAAGAATCTATAAATAGTATATGAGAGGATACCATTGATTGTGAACCTAGAATACATACAAATATCTCCATTAATGGAGATCCTCGAATACATATTGATGATTCTTAATTTAACACATGTAAATACGGGATTGAAAATTCCGAGGGAAACTAAAGTTATATTGGGAGAATTAATAAGTATTCATGAAATTATCATAATTTTAAAAAGAGAGACCTAGAGTAGACAATAATTCCCCCCAAAATGGTGTGATGAATCTAACCTCCCATCCTCTTGACCAATGCACATTCCTATGTATAGTTAAGTTCAAACATAACGATCTCTTGCCTTTGAAAATCAGGTCCCTTTTGGATAAAGAACAGTAGGATGTTTCTGGTTCCATAAATAAATCCATTGGAAACCATCTGGAAGCAGTAATTCTTAATACAAGAACACATGTTTCAAAGAACTACGGAACAAACCCTACAACGCCTAAAAATAAAAAAACATAATATGCCCTAAAAGACCCTAAATGCCATAAAATATCCTTAAAAACCCTGAATGACCCTAAAACTCCTAAAATCCCTGAAAACGCAAAAAAACCCAGAAACCCAAAAACCATAAAGCATCAAAAAATACTCTAAAACACTAAAAGATTCTAAAAAACCTTAAAATTCTTAAAGGAGCCCAAAAAACCATAAAATACCATAAAAATCATAAAATATTCCGCAAGGACCATAAAACCACCAAATGACCCATGAAACAATAAAAATCCCTAATGAAAAAAAACAAACCATAAACGAACCTATAAACATTCAAAACCATAAAGGACCCAAAAGCCAAAAAAAATCTAAAAATACACTAAACATCTAGAAATCCCCTAAACCACCCATAAAAACCGTAAAATAGTCTAGATACCCTCAAATTCCCTAGAAAATAAAAGAACAAAAAACCAAAAAACACTTTTTAAAAATCTAAAAACCCTAAAACCATAAAAGACCCTAAAACACCTAAAAACACTAAAAGACACTAAAGACCATTAAAAAACTAAAAAACCCCAAAAAATCATAAAATACTCTAGACCCCCTAAAACAGTTAAACCCTAAAAATATTTACTCCCCTAAAACCCAAACAAAATCCTAAAAAAACATGAAAACCCAAAAAACCATAAAAACACTAAAAACCATCTAACCCCCCAACCTAAAAACCAATAAAAACACTAAAACCCTAAAACCCGAAAAAATAAAAAAAAACCATTAAAAAATATAAACACATAGAAACCTAAAAAAACCAAAAAATCCCTAAAACCAAGAAAAAACATTTACAACTCTAAAAACAAATATGATGCCCCCAAACCCCTAAAAACCACCAAACCAAAAAAATACATACAAAACCAAAAACCTGAAAGCCCTATAAAACCCTAAAATCTCTAACGCCTCTAAAACCCTAAACCCCTAAAACCAATAAAAACCAAATAATTCCCCAAACCCCCTAAAATGGCGAAAAACCCCTAAAAGTACTTAAAATCGTTAACACCCCCTTAATGAACCAAAACCCCTCAAAGACCCCAAAAAACTATAAAAACCTAACAATTACCTTAATATCCTTAAAACCAATAAAAACCCAAAAAACCATAAAATTGGTAAAAACCCTAAAACATCTAAAAATCTAGAACCCCAAAAATACCCTTCATATCATATAAAAACTATAAAATACAAAAATTTCCTCGAAAACCCTAAACCACCTAAAAAATAAAACAAAATAAAAACCCCTATAATATCCAATAAATCCATAAACAATTCCTACAAATATGGAAAACCTGTTAAAAAACCAAAAAACACTAATATAATAACAACCCTTAGAACCCCTAATAACCCTAAAAAAATCATTAAAAGGCTTGGAAAACACTAAAATCCATAAAAACTCTAAAAAACCAAAAAACCAAAAAACCCCTATAAATTTCTAAGGAAAACCTATGGATACCCTACAACCCTTAAAACCCTAAAAACACATAAAAACGCAAGAAAAAGCTGAAAACCCTAAAAAAACTACAACAACCCCTAAAATACCCAAAACCCAAAAACCCCTTAAAATTCCCGGAAACCTTAAAACCGAATACCCCAAAAACTCAATAAAACCCTAAAAACCTTAAAAACCATACAAAGAACTACAAAACCTTAAAAACCATACAAAGAACTAAAAAACCTTTAAACCACTAAATACTCTAAATGTCCAAAAAATACTAAAATTATAAAAACCCATAAAACTAAAAAACCATAAGAATTCCCCAAAACACCCAAAACCCCTAAAAATAGTAAAAAATAACAACAAATTGAAAAAGCTCTTTAAAACCACTAAAAATGTTAAAAACCCTAAAAGCCCGTAAAATATCTAAAAATATATAAAATACATAAAAATCAAAAATAACCCGAAATCCCACTTAAGAGACCTAAAAAATAATAAGAAACATGAAACCCCTAAAAACCATAAAAACCCCCAAGACCCTGAATGACTCCAAAACCATAAAATCTCAAAATTACCCAAAAAACACTAAAAATACTATAATCACCTTATAAAAACCCAAAAAAGACCCTAAAACCCTTTAACAACCCAGAACCCCAATTACCCAAAACAATCCTAAATCCCCTGGAAAATAAAAAAAAACTATACAAAATCATAAAAAAATTTAAAAACACGCAAAACCCATAATAAAACCTGAATTAACAAAAAACCCAAGTACCCCAAAAAACATAAAAATTTATAAAACCCAAAACAACCCCAATCCCGTAAAAACCCTGAAAATTTTTAAAAACCCCTAAAACCCATAAATTTCCATTAAAGTCCATAAAAACCCTGAAAAACATTATAAAACCTAAAACCACTAAGAAAACTTGCAAAACTCTAAAACCCCTAAAAACCCCAAATGACCTAAAACACCTAAGAAAACCCATTAAATCCTAAAACACCATATGAATACCCATAATCCCTATGAAAGCTCTTAAAACCACAAAAAGTAATTTAAACCCCTAATAACCCTAAAAACACTAAAAATCCAAAAAAATATTATAACCCTTAAAAACATTGAAAAAACTACAAAATACCCTAAAAACCCAAAAAACTAAAAACCCCAAAAAAACAAAAAATATCCTTAAACCATAAAAATACTTAAAATATTTAATTAAATATCAAAAACCGAAAAAAAATAAACAACATAAGAAACCCAAGACCCCCAAATACCTATAAAAATCATAAAAACCATAGACAACCATAAAAACCAAAAAACCATAAAAATACATCAAAACCATAAAAATCTTAGAGAAACATAAGACCCCAAAATAAACCATAAATTACCTAAACCCAATAACCTAGACCCTTAATCCTACACCCTACACCCAAAACACTAGGTCTTATTCCCGAAACTCAAAACCATACAGACTTAACCCTAAACCCAACACTATAAAACCTATACCCACTCCTTATACCCTAAACCGTACACCCTAGTTCTGATTCCCTATACCTAAACTGAAAACCATACACCCAAAACCCTAAACCATACACACAAATACCTACACCCATGATCATAAACCCTATAACCCACACCCTGTTAACTAACCCCTATAACCAATAACAAAAACCATGTACCCTAAAACCTAAACCCCATATCCACACCCTAAGCCACTAAACCTATACCCTAAACCATATAATCTACACATTAAACCCTAAACCCCACAAAATAGACCTATATCCTACACCTTAAACACTAACCCTAACACTAAAACCCTAAACATTATATTATATAACCTAATCACTTAGCCATGAACTCTAAACTCTATTCCCTACACTCTAAACCTTAAAATCACCACACTAAACCATATAACCTACAACCAAAAACCTAAACCCTACGTCCAAAACCCAAAACAGTGTACCCTATACCCTACACACTATAGCCTACACCCTAAAGGAGAAATCATACACCCTAAGAGCAATACCCTATACCCAAAACCATTAACCCTACACCCTAAACCCTATACCCTCCACCATAAACCCTAAACCCAACACCTTAAACATATACCCTACACCCTAAACCATAAAAACTACAACCTAAACACTAATACCTATACCCGAAACACTAATAAACACTCCCTATACACTATTACATACATCATAAACCCTAAACCATATACATTAATTCCTTACCCTACAGCCAAAAACCTAAATCATACACACTAAACCTTATTCCCTACTACATAAACCCTAAATCCTATAATTTGAAACCCCAGACCCTACACCCTGAATCTTAAACCATAACTCCTAAACCCTATACCATTCACCCAAAACCCTAAACCCATCACTCTAAACCCTACACCCTAAACACTAAATCCCATAAACTATACACTAATTCTTATACACTACACCCTAAACTGTAAACCTCAAACCCCTAAAACGACCCAAAATAACCCAAAAAGTCCTTAAAAACCTAAAAACATCTAAAAACATCTAAAAATTTTAAACACATAAAAAGAAAATAAATCTAAAAAAACCTAAAAACCATAAAAAACTCTAAGATCCATAAAAACACAATGAAACCCTTATAAAAACATAATATCATAAAAACACTAAAAACCCCTAAAGAACTAAAAAAATATTTAAACCGATAATATCCCTAAAACCCAAAAAAACACCTAAAACCCCCTATAAAACCCTAAAACCCCAAAGACCCTGAAACCCATAAACTCCGTTAAACACCTTAAAAAACCCTAAAACCCCATAAAAACCTTAAAAACCCAAAAAATACTAAATTAACCCAAAAATAACCCCTAACTCCCTAAAAACCCCTAAAAACCAAAAACCCCTAAAAACAAAAACCCAAAAAACCCTGATATCCTCAAAAAAACAAAAAGCACTAAAAATAAATTAAAAATCCTAAAACACCTAAAAACAATACAACCCTGTGACCCCTAAAAACCATTAAACACCTAAAACCCCTAAAATACTAGTAAATGTCCTTTAAACGCATAAAAATTTTAAAATTCAATTAAAATCCTAAAAAAAATTAAAAATTTAAATCTAAAAGAAAATATACAACAAATCCTAAAAATACATAAAACCATGACAACCCAAAAGGACCCTAAAAACCTAAAAACACATAAAAACCATAAAAACCCATAAAACGCCAAAAAAACATTTAAAAAACACCAACCCCTAAAAATCCATCGTTGCCTAAAACCCCAAAAATCATTTTGAAAAATAAAAATTTTAAAACCAATAAAAACCTAGTAAAATCATACAATCCAAAAATACCCTAAAAACTATAACAAATATGTAAAATCCTTGAAAACCCTATAAACCCCTAAACACCAAAAAACCCAAAAAACGACACAAAATCCTTAAAAAGAAAAAAACCCAAAAACACAAAAATAATCCAAACGACAAAAAATCCTAAAATACACTAAAACCCAAAACACACAAAAGATCCCAAAACACTAAAAGAACCTAAAAGACCCTAAAAGGATAAGAACCCTAAAATATCTTAAAACCCTAAAAACTAAAAAACCTCTAAAAGACCCTTAAAACACTAAAATCCCTAAAATCCATATACAAACCCTTTAATAACATTAAAAACCAAAAACAACCTAAAAACCATAATAACCATAAAATACACTAAAAACCATAAGAGGCCCTAAAATCCTAAAACCCCTAAAACCCTAAAAACGCTTATTACACATTGATACCCTTAAAACCCCAAAAAACCATGAAAAATACCCCCTGAATAAAAACTCTAATACCATCCAAAACACTAATATAGTCCTAAAAATCCTAAAACCAGAAAATTTATGAAAAACCCAAAAAAACATTAAAATACCTATTAACACCTAAAAACCCTAAAAATAAAAATACCTATGAAAACCCTAAATACCCTAAAAAACAAAAAATCCCAAAACCATCAAAATCATATAAATTCATAAAACCCATTAATGTATTTAAAATACCCTATGTAATGTGAAAAATCCCCAAAGCAAAAAAATCCCCCAAAAACCCTAAAAAATTCAAAACACTAAAAATCATGAAAATACATTAACTACTTGAAAACCCATTAAAATACATTAAAACCCATTAAAATAAAATTAACACACAAAAAATACCTTTAAAATGCAAAAATAACATGGAAAACGTAAAAACCCATGTTAATTCCTAAAAACCCAAAAACTCCAAAAGTACACAGAAACCCCAAAAACCCCAAAAAAACCAAAATACCCCTAAAAACCTAAAACTCTAAAAAACCCAAAAACACTAAAAAACCCATACAATAACATAAAAACCCTAAAGGACCCTCAAAAAATAAAATCAATAAAGACCCTAAATTCCTTAATAATTTCATAAAGGACACTAAAAACACAAATACCCTAAAAACCTTAAAAGTACCAAAAAAAGTCCCTAAAACCCAAAAAAAATAATTAAAGTCCATAATATACCACAAAATAATTTAAAATATTTTTAAAACCCATAAAACCCATAAAACCATTAAAATCCATAAAAACACTAAAAACCCATAAAACCCCAAAATATGCTAAACACACACAAAAACTCTAAAACACCTAAAAGACCCTAAAAGACGTTAAAAGAACAAAAAAGGACATAAAAACCCTTAAAAACATTGAAAAATAAAAAAACAATGAAATACCTAGAAACCCTAACACCATATAATCATAAAAACCCCAAAACACTAAAACCCCAAAATATTGAAAACCCCCTTAAAATAAAAAACCCTGAAAACCCTAAAAACCACTAGAAACCATAAAAATTCTATGAACCCTCAAAACCTAAAAACCTAGAAACCTAAAAACCCAAAACAAATCCCTAAATATAGTAAAATCCAATAAAAACCTAAAACTCTAAAAACCATAAAACCACATAAAACCACATAAACCAATAAAATCCCACCCCAAACACCAAAAAATCATTAAAAACTCAAACAATTATCATCTATAAAAATATAAAAGCCCAAAAAATAAAAAATACCCAAAAAATAATTATAAATCATAAAAATCCTAAAAACCATAAAATCCATAAAACCCAAAAATAACCCTAAAACCCCTAAACTATACACCCTAAAGTGTAATCCCTAAAACCTACACCCTAAACCATATAGAATATTAATAAACTATAATACCTAGTCATCAAACCCAATAACATACTCCCTAAGACAAAAAAATAAACCTTATAGCCTAAACCATACACCCTAAACCCTAATCCACACACTATAAACACAATATTGTACACCCTAATCAGTAAACCATGCACTGTAAACCCTCCACAATATTGAATATAACCCACACCCAAAAAAATTAACCCTGAATCCAAAAACCTAAATCATACCCCCAAAACCCTAATAACTATACCATTATCTCTAAACCATAAATCATACACCCTAATCCCAATACCCTATAACCAGAACACTTAACCCTACACCTTAAACCCTACAACCTCCACCCTAAACAATAAACACATCACCATAAACCATATAACCAACACAATAAGCACAAGAAACTACGTCCTAAATACTATACCCTACACCCAAAACACTAAATCCTACTCCATAACCCCAATAACCTACACCCTAAACCCTAAACCATATACACTACACACTACATCCTAAATCAAAAACCCTTAATCGTACACCCTAAACCTTATTCCATACAACCTAATCCAAAAACCTTTCATCCTAAACCCTACACCGTACACCCTAATCCTTAAACCATATCCTAATACGTAAAACCAACCTCCTAATTCTTAAACCCTACACCCTAATCCATAAAACCAAAAAACCCAAAAAACCCAAAAAAACCCTAAAAATCCCAAAAAAACATAAAAAATATTGAAAACCCCAAGAAATCATAAATCCCTAAAACACTAGAATTATTAAAAACCCAATACCCCTAAAAAGACATTAATAAAACCCTAAAAACATAAAATACTAAGAAACCTTCATAAACATAGAAAATAAGAAAAATTATAAGAATCCCAAAAAACATAAAAAAAAATTCAAACCCCTAAAAATCCTAAAACCCCTAAACACAATGAAACACATAAATATGCTAAAACCTCATAAACACCTATAACAACACTAAAACCCCCAAAATAACCATAAAAACCCATAATTTTTTAAAACAAGCCTAAAAACCCAAAAAGATCCATTAAACCCCCTAAACACCCTGAAATCCCAAAAAAACCCCAAAACCCAAAAAACCCTTAAAACTACAAGAACAGAAAAACCATAAAAATATAATAAAAACACTAAATCAAAAAAACCTAAAAAAATAAATCCTTTCATATTTTAAAAACGATTAAAACAATTAAATACAATAAAAGAATAGTAAAATACCATAAATCCCCTAAAAAGACATAAAACGCCATCAAAACTATAAAACCCCTAAAAATCCTGAAAAAACTAAAAATACACTATAAACCATAAAAATACATAAAACCCTAAAAACAATAAATGACTATAAAATCCATAAAACCCGTAAAACCCCATAAAAATGAAACCCCCCCCAAACCTTTTCAAATCCATACATCCCTAAAACCCCTAAAAAATTCAAATGTCCATAAAGATTTATAGAACCCCTAAAAATATATTGATACCCTAAAATCCCTAATTCCCTAAATCCCTAAAAACTCTATAATATCCATAAAAACCATTAAAACACTAAAAACCCTAAAATCCATAAAGCCCTGAAAACCAATAAAACAGGAAATATCCTATAATTGAAAAAAAAATCCCCCAAAAAATAAATACCCTACAAACCAAAAAACACTATATAACACTAAAAACATAAAATACAATAAAAACCATAAACCCCTATAAGGACTTGATAAATCTAAGAACCATAGATAAACAATATCCCCAAAATAACCAAAAACATGCAGACCCAAATTACCAAAAGAATGGGTGAGACCCTCCCGATACTTCCTTGATGGCGCCACTAGTGATCCTCCCTTATCCCCCTGTGGGGGAAGGATTCCCACTAGATGGTAATCCAGATTTGGTCTTCATCCCTCCCCCTATAACTGAACATCATCCCCCATTCCCCCAAAGCAAGATTCTCCTAAAGGTTCATGATTTATATGAAGGATTTTACCATTTATATTTATCAGAAATGGAGTTTCATACGGCCTCTGCACTTCATAGTTTGACCCTGGTTGCTCAGTTCTTGAATCTCTATCCTTCGGTGGAGGCTTTTGACAGATTTGTTTTTGGATATTGAAATCTCCATGATCGGGCCACGATAGGGTTACTGGATGGCTGGCACTTAATGATACAGTTTTCTTCTGAGAAAGATTTTATCCGAGCATTATCCACAGCCCCTCAAAGCTTCAATGGAGTTATTTTCTTTCTCTTCAGGTGGAGTTTAGAACTTTACATGAAATGTGATTCGCTGCTGGTTTCTTCATGGGCGAGGTTCCTGAAACACCCCCATCTGTTTCATAATCATTCCATTATCAGTATTCTTTGGAATCATGTGTGTTGGTACCTGTGTTCCAATAGCCAGACTAAAGCGATTTGACACCCAGTTTTCCCCAAGAATCTATTTTGAACTTGATGTTTCAAAGCCCCTAACAGACATTGTGTGGATTACTGTTGGCAAAGAATTTCACTATAAACAGTTGGTGGTGTTTCAGTCGGTTATGGTGTTCTGTTCTAGATGTAAGCGTTTGGGAAATTCCATTTCTTCTTGCAGATGAGGAATTATCCTAAAAGGAGAAATGTAAAGGTATTATGGGATGGTTGGGTCAGCTGATAGGTTAGTGATGGTGGAGGAGAAAAGTAATGCTGAAAAATGGAATCCTTTTCTGAGGGCAATGTTGCGACAATCAGATACATGTGACCTTGTATAGGTGTTGGGTGTGAGGAATCAAGAGGTGGTAGTCCGGAAGGAGGATGGTTTTACATCCTTAAGGTTGTGAAGTGGAGAATTACAGGAGCAGGGGAATGCAGGAAGTTGGGAGAAGGTACAGGCTTTGGGTGTTATTGTGTAGTGCAACGGGCCTGGTCTATTGGATTCGGTGGGAGAGGCAGTTGCTCATGGGATGGTGACGGAACCCACTTAAGGTGTCCGGGACCTGGAAGATCATTGTGGTAGCGGGAAGACTGGGGCTGGGGAGAGTCTAGTTGTTCCGGGGGGCACGGGTATGTAGTATGTGCTATCAAGAAGGCGACTGCTCAGTACCAACTAGAACCCAAGGTGAGTGACGTTTTCAAGCGACTGAGGAGCGACTTGAAACCCTTGGATGCTGGAAGTTCTCTTTGTAAGGAGGTTGCTGCTGGTGGGATTACTATATCCCCTAGTAGTAGTTTGATGCAGAAGAAGGATGTATTTCCCACTTTCAATAACTTTGATGGGAGAGAGCATGAGGAAGAGGGGAAAGGGTCTCCGTTTGGTGATGTTGGGTGTGTGAGGTCTGCTACACAGAGTGAGGTGAAGGCTGACGTAGCTGGGCGCAATGGAGGAAGTGTGGTCCCAATTTCCAGTGAATCCTACTTACCATTGGACACAACTGAGCACTCAGATGTGGCTGTTGAGAAAGAGGAAAGGCAGACTCTTGTTCTCAATAGTGTAGGGATCGTGGTTGAGGGGAAAGTAAACAAGATGGATTGGAGTGATAGGTCTGATACACAGTAGAACGAGGTGCATGCTGTTGTTGCTGAGGGGCTGGAGGGAGTGTGGACCAAAAGGCTTTTGAAATCGAGCTTCTATTATACACCTCTGGGAACTTGGGTGATGTTGATGATCATGAGACAAGGGAGGAGGGGAAAGGGTCTCGGGTTGCAGAATCTGGGAATGTAAGGCCTGTGGTATAGGAGCTGGTAGTTGCTATTAGGCGGGGTGGAGGTAGGGTAGTCCCTAATGCATGTAAGGATATGGCGCTGGACATAATTGGACCCATGGTTCATGCTAGAGAGCAGGGGAAAAGGGAAATGTGGCAGCTGGAAAATGCGCTCCATTTCTAGGGGGATGAGAGCAAGTTGCCTAGGGATTTTGCAGCTAGCCCTGATTGGTGGGGTTCACCCTCTTCGGATGGATTCTCAGGAACCGGTGGTGGTTGCTGGAAAGCTGAAATGTGGGGTTCTTCCTGTTTTTTCCCTCAATCAGGAATCCTCCTTCATTCCTGATCAAGATTTTATCCAGGAGGATCGTGAAAGGATGGAGTAGAACATGAATATGATCATCAAATAGAGGACCCTGCGGGAGTTGGTCATTCTCTAAGGGAAATAAATCAAATCTGTGGGGGTCTCCTCAGTTCCCCGTAGGAGGAAACCAAGGATGGACTACTCGGCTTTGCCAAAGACAGTGTCCACGAGAGCCTCTTCCAGAGCCAAGGAGGTTGACTCAGACAGGGGAGGTCGATCTAACAAGGCACAGATTCATGTGGATCAACAACGTCTAAGAGAGTATTACACGACCTTCAAAAAGGAATATGAATCATCTGAGTGGGAGTCAGTGGATTCAGATGCTTCCTCTGGATATGGTGCTGATGGGGACCCATATAGTGATGATGTTGACTTGTAGCCCTCATTTTTTTCCTTCCTGCATTCTGGGTCTTTTGGGGTTTTGGTGTCATGGGGGGTACATGGTTTTATGGGTGTGGGCTGTTTGGCCCCTCCCCGGCCTCATCTGCGGAGTCTCCTTTTCTTTAATAAAGTTTGCGGGGGTCGGGAATAGCTCAGCCTCACACCGCTTCTGCCTAAGAACCCTAAAATACCCTAAAACCCTGGAAACCATAAAACCCCTATGAAACCCCATAAACACTAATTTTTTTTAAAAACACTACAATACCATAAAAACACTTAAAAACCCTAAACAACATGAAACCCATAAAACATCCCAAACCCTAAAAGACCCTAAAACCACAAAAAATCCTAATACCCCTATAACCCTTAAACCCCCTTGAGAACACTAAAAACCCTAAAATTTTAAAATCACCCTAAAATACTAAAACCCATTAAAAACCCAAAAAAATATTAAAAAAAAACTAAAAACCTACAAACCTGGAAAAACCCAAAAAATAGTTAATACCCCTAAAATAATAAATTCCAAAAAAATCCCAAAAAACCATGAAAATCCAAGAAACCAAAAAAAATTATTGAAAAAAACATACAAAAATACTAAAACCCCCCCAAAAACCTCAAGGTATTTAAAATTCCCTCAAATTGTGAATAATACCTAAAACACCTAAAACCCCCAAAAATCCATAAAACCAAAAAACACAAAAAACCCCTAAAAATCCATTAAATCCCCAAAACCCCTAAAATCCACAATAACCCCTTAAAAACCAAAAAAATCCTTAAAGCCCAAAAATAATTTACAACACAAAAAACCATGAAAAACCCAAAATACCCATAAAACATAAATCCCATGAAAACACAAAAAACACCTAAAATCCTAAAAAGCAGAAACCCCATGAAATTCATAAAAAGACTAAAAAATTAAAAACCCTAAAATCCCCTAATATAAAATAAAACCACTACATCACCCAGAAAATAAAAAACCATAAAAGACCCAAATATTTCTAAAATAATTCTTATAGGAAACTAAAAACCCTAAGACCCTAAAATCTTAAAAGACCATAAAACCATTAAAAGTCCCTAAAACCCAAAACAAATCGTTAAAAGCCCCATTACACTACAAATGTCTCTAAAAGATAATAAAAATAAAAAAACACCATAAAACCACTAATGTCCATAAAATCCCTAAAACCCCATAAAATACTCGAAAGTCCCTAAACACAATAAAAAAAGAAAACCCTAATACCCTACAAAACTGAAACCTCCCAAAAAACATTAAAAACACCAAAAGACACTAAAAGACCATAATAGAGCATAAAAACAACTTAAGCCCCGTAAATAAACCCCAAACCCCTAAAAATCCAAAAAAAACCCTAAACCCCAATGATAATATTAATAATCTTGAAAACATGAGAAAAAAACTAGAAACCCTAAACATCCTAAAAATTAAAAAAATCCCAAAATCCCAAAAATTCCACTAAACACAAAAAACTCAGAAATAGCAAAACCCAAAAAAATATTAAAATCACTAAACCCCTAAAAACACAATAAACCATAAAACCACAAAACATTAAACAAAAAAAAACCCTTATAACCTAAAAACTATAAAATCCATAAAACCCCTTAAACCCCTAAAATAACTAAAAATCCAAAAACCCACTAAAGTCCTTAAAACACTAAAAACCTTAAAAACCATAAAATAATACAAACCAAAAATTACCCCTAAAAACCCTAAATTACCCTAAAAATAATTAAATTCATATAAGAACTAAAATCTATAAAATCCATAAAAAACCAAAAACACCAAAAAATATATAATACCTCTAAAAACCAATTCTATACCCCATAAACCATATTACCTAAGCCATATTCTATAAAACCTATTACATAGAAACTAGAAACTAAACCATAATAATGAATCACTATACCTTACACCCTAAACCCAAAATCATACACAATAAATTATAAACCCTACAAGCTAAACCCTATAACCTACACTCTACAACCTTAACCTTATACCCTACACCATAAACCTTAAACCCTACACCGTAAACCCTAAATGCTACACCATAAACACTTAACCCTATACCCTATACCCAATACCCCAAAGATCATTGAACTCCAAATGGAGTAAAAGAACAAAAAACCCCTTAAAATATAAAATCATAAAACCCCCTAAAAACCATAAAATACCTTAATAACCCCTAAAACCAAAAAGTCCATATAAACCATAATAAACACTAAAAGACATTGAAATCCATAAAGAACTCCAAAAAATTCCTAAAACTCTAAAAAGCATAAAAGGCTCTAACACCCTTAAAAAAAGAAAATCCCTTAATCCTATGAAATGTTAAAATACCCTAAAACATATTTTAAAAACCCTAAAAATATCACTCTACCCATTAAACCCTTTAAAAAAACTAAAAACCACCAAAACTAAAAAAATATTTAAAAACATGCAGAACCTTCAAAACAACATAAATTCCTATACACGCCCTAAAACCCCTTAAAAATAATAAAATAAATCCTAAAAGTCCTTAAAACCTAATAAAAACTTAATAAAACTAAAACCCTATAAAACATTAAAAACACAGTAAATTCCCTAAATACCCAAAAAACATAAAATCCTAGACAACCCAAAAAAACCATAAAATTAAAAATCCCTAAAACCCACAAAATACCCTTAAATAGAACTAAACCGCTAAAAGACCCAAAAAATCCTAATAATACACAAAACACCTATAAACCCTAAAAACCATAAAAATACCAAAAAACCATAAAAACCTAAAAACCAATAAATTCAATATAAAATCTCTAAAAACACGAAAACACCTAAAACACTAAAATACCATAAAACCCTAAAAATACAAACACCTTTAAAACATTAAAAATTCCATAAAACCCTTAAAATAATAATAAAATCCATTAAAACCCTTAAAAGCCATAAAACCCCTATAACCCTGAAAAACCCTGATAACCATAAAAAATTCCCAATTTGGATGTTGACATGGGTGAGGGTATTGAGGTTGTTGTTGACTGTAAATTACAGAATCCCATATAGGTTACAAAATTTAATCCACTGGTCTCTGATATCTTTCGGAGACTTATGTCTGACTTTGGTATTGATATTCTTTCTGAGGTTGAGCCAACGTTGGATATGTCTATGCTTGTGTGTGGTTTGGTTTTCATTCCATTGATTGGTGTTTACACTGGTAATGTGAGGGAAACGCTATATTATATTGTATTGTAGGATATAACTCAGAATAAAACATTCGAGGATAGTTCTACTAAACATGTGGCTTGGATGACTCATCTTGAGATTGGGCTGGGGTAGGGTGTTTCTGCTAAACAGGGGATGAATTAACTGTAGGTTACTCAACCGAATGGTGGTTTTGAGCGTGATCTAAGTGAGAGACATGTTGTGGGGGAGGTTCAACCCTTGCAAATTATCCCTTATTCTGGGAAGGATGGAGTTTTTGAAGGACATGATAATTGTTCTAGGAATGGGGGCACCCAAATAGATCAAAGGGGATCAGAGGATGAAGGAGTTCATGATGGAGATTCTTGGGAAAGCTCTTGTTGTCCATTTCTAGGGGAGATTCAACTGGAGGAAGGAAATGTGCACTCATATGGATGGATGGACATTTTTGGGGATGAAAATAAGGATGATGGAATAAGCACGAACAATTTTGGGTTTTTACAAGGTAAGGAAAATAGGCCTGGGGGTTACGCTGCTCCTCCAAAGAGGAGGTCAAGGAAGGACTACTCTGAACTTCCAAAGCCTATATTCAAAAGGGCCCCGTATAAGGCCCCAAAAACGTTTGCTGATGATTCCAGGTGAGGCCAATTCTCTATGGAGCAACAAAGACATAGAGACAAAAATTTGGCACTTTTTAAGCAGTATAAATCTGAATGGGTGATGGGGGATGTTGATACAACTTCTGGATATGGTGCAGGTAGTGATCCATTGGATTTTGGGGGAGAGTTCAATCCCTTTTACATGTAGATTGTTTAGGGTGTGGGTTGTTTGAATCTACCCTTAATTGTTTGCATCATTTTTTTCTCATGGTTTCTGGGTGTGGGTTGATTGACCCCTCCCCTCCCTTGTCTTTTGTGTCTTTTTTTTTCAAATAAAGTTTTTGTGGGTTTGGAAAGCCTACCCCTAAACCTTCCATTCCCTAAATCCCTAAGATTCAAAAAATAATTACAAAAAAACTAAATGCCAAAAATCCATAAAAAAAATAGAAATCCCTAAAACCCTAAATATCTATAAACAATATGAATCTGCCCTAAAAATCCTAAAAAACCTAAAAATAGTTAAACCCTAGAAAATCATTAAGAACATAAAAGGTCCTCAAAAACTGAAAATATTAAAATTTCCTAAAAACCATAAAGTCCTAAATGACACTAGAAGTCCCTAAAACCCAAAAAAAGGACATAAATATAGTAAAATACTGAATCAAAACCATAAAATATGGAAAACACTAGTACCCAATTTAAAATAAAAAAACCTCAAGTCCCAAAAAACTATGAATATTATTAAAATATCCCCAAACCCCATAAAATAAACTAAATTTTTTTTACAAATCCCAAAAGAACCAAAAATATTCTAACCCACCCACCTAAAAGACTCGAAATTCCCTAACGACCCTAAAAGACCCTAAAACCCTAAAAATAACCAAAATAACTCTAAACCCCTAAAAGAACCTTAAAAAATAATACCCTTAAAGGAACCTAAAAACCCATGAAGCCATAAAAAAATAAATACCCTAAATCCCTAAGAACACTACAAATTATAAAAACACTAAAAACCCAAAACCCAAAAAGACCCAAAAAATCATAAAAATTCTTTAAACCCCTAAAAACGTCAATATCCTAAAAAAGCCTAAAAACAAAAAAAAATCCAACAAACTCTAAAACCCCATAAACACCATAAATAGCCCAAAACTCAAAAAGCTTCAATGAAAACTAAAAACACATAAAAACCTTAAAACAAATAAACCCTTAAACAACCTTAAATATATTTAATAGGGTAAAACAAAAAAACCCCAAAAACCCTTCAAACCCCACAAAACCCCTTAAAAACAACAAAATACTAAATTAAAAAAAATTAATAAAATATTAAACACCCTAAAACCCTGAAAACAATAAAAACCATGAAAGTCCATGAAAACATAAAAACTCAAACAAAACTATTAAAAAAACCTCAAAACCAAATACCCTTCACCATCATCCCAAATATCGACCCCATAAACCATATAAACTACACATTAAAACATAATTTCTATAACCAAAACCCTATACCCTATACAATAAACCCAAATACCAACACCCTTAACCCAATACCCTACAACCTATACCGTAAACCCTACACCCTAAACCCTATACGCTACGTCATACACCATACACTGAAAACTGTAAATCCTAAACCCAAAACCCTAAACCTACAATTGAAACTCTAGTCCCTCAAAACTAAACCCTAAACCCAGAAACAGTAAAATACCCTAAACATCCCATAAAACACTAAATGAACAAAAAACCCTATAATACACTAAAACCATAATACCACAAAATATCGCAAAATAACACAAAACTCCACTAATTCCCTAAAAGTCCAAAAACCCCCTAAAATGTCATAAAGACCATAAAGCCCTAAAATATCCTAATAATCCTAAATAACATAAAATAAAATAATACCTTCAGACCCTAAAGTCCTGTAAAACTCCCTGAAACCCCATAAAACCTAAATTTCCTGAATTTTTGTTTTCAAAAAAACACTATGAAATCCGAAAAATAAAAAATTCCTAAACCCCCTAAAACCAACCCTAAAACCAAAAAACCATAAATAAACAAAAAATTATAAAAAAACAAAAATTTCCATAAAACCCTAAAATAACAAATTAAAATATGAAATCATCTTAAACACACTAAATGACCCTAAAACAAAGAAAGACCCATCTAATCCCAAACCCCCTATATATACACTAAAAACCAAATAACTGTAAAATGAAAATAGAAATACCAAAGAACCATAAGGACCCTAGAAATTATAAAACCCTAAATCCCTAAAAAACCCAAAAACTATAAAAGTCCTGAAATAACTATAAAAACCATAAATACACTCAAAATTACTCAAAGGACCCTAAAACACTAAAAATATCCTAACATACCCAAAATATTCACTAAAAACTGTAAAAACCTAAAAGACAAAAAACCATTAAAATGAACATAAAAGACATTAAAAACTCTAATACCCTAAAAACACTAAAAAACATAAAACATATTAAAAAAATATAAAAAATAGAAGAACAAAAAAAACCTTGTAAACCATAAAAAACCCTAAAAACCATTAAATACCTAAAAACCATATGTCCATAGAAAAGACGCAAAAAATATAATTGAACCTAAATTACATTAAAAACCTAAAAATATTATGAATACACAAAAAACATAAAAAAACCTAAAAACCATTATAAAAAATAAAAAAACTCTAAAATAATATTAAAAAATATTCAAACCCCATAAAACCCTAAATAACCCAAAACACACCAAAACAACCTAAAACCCTAAAAACCATAAAAACCCATAAAAACACTATATATCATGAATCCATAAAAAAATTAAAACACTAAAAAAATTAAAAAATCATAAAACCCAAAATATCCTCAATCCCCTAAAATCCCTAAAAATCTAAAAACCCATGAAAAAACTAAAAAGACCATAAAATCTATAAAACCTTAAAAAAATAAAATCCATCAAACCCCTAAATATAGTAAAAACCCTAAACCCATAAAACCCAAAAACAATTGAAAAACAAAAATAATCAATAAAAAATCAAAACCCCTTAATCGACTAAAAAATAAAAAATTCAAATAAAACCTAAAAGAACGTATAGAACCAGAAAAAACCTAAAAACACTAAAAACACCAAAAATCAAAAAAACCCTAAAAACCATAAATAACATAAAACCCACTAAAATACCTTAAAACCCTAAAACCAAAAAAAATCCATAACCTTATTCCCTACATCATAAACCCTAAACCTTACACCATAATCCCCATACACTATACCCTAAACCCTACACCCTACACCCTACAACCTACACCCTAAACGATAAACCCAAAAGTCCAAACCCAGTACCTGACACCATAAACCCTAAAATGCACAACATAATCCCAATACCCAACACCCTAAACCCTAATTCCTATAAATTTCACACTAAACCCTATACCATTCACCTTAAACCCTAGACCCTAACCCAAAAATCCAAAACCATTCACCATTAACCCTATACCTACACCATAAACCCTATACCCTACACCATAAACTATATACCCTAAACCCTATACATTACACCCCACACACTAACCCCTATACACTGGTTTCATAGTTCCATGAAATGTGTGTTCCAATTTTAATAATCACTATTTCCATGTGGTTTCCATTGGATTTATTTATGGAACTGGAATCCTCCATCAATTATTTTTACAAAGGGGACCTCATTTCCAAAGGTAATTGTTCATTAATTTTGAAATTTATGATATTTAAGAATATGCATTGTTTGAGAGGATGGGAGGCTGGACTCATCATACCCTTTGGGGGGGAATTATTGTCTACTCTTGGACACTCTTGGTAAATTTAAGATATTTTCATAAATCTTTATTAATTCACCAAGTATATCATAAGTATCCCATGGAATTTACAATAACCTACTAACATGTGTAATATTTAGAAGTATCAGTATGCATTAATGGTTCTTCATTAATGGAAATATCTGAATTTATTCGAGGGTTTTCATCAATGGTATCCTCTAATATACTACTTAGAGATTATTTTAATCATCATAGTGATGATTCTGGTTTTTAAGCCACTCGGCATGGCACTATGGAATTTATTTTCATATAGGGAGATGAAGGATAGATTTGATTTGGGGATCGTTAGCATAAAATGGTCTACCTACATATCCTTGAGAAAGGAATCAGAACCCCCATAGATCCGGGCCACCGAATGGGGAACATCATACCTTCTAAGGTCACATGATAAGGAACTAGCCAAATATTTTAATTCCATTGGTTATGGAAATCTATGTGGATGGTCCTTAGTCAATATATAGTGTGGGAATTATACTAAAGTAGCCCAATGAGCTTTGGAAAGAATATGGGATTCCAAGTAGGATCAGACTCTGTTGAGAATATGGCCAAAGGAGAACATGGTTGATTTTGGTTATTGGGTTTGAACCTCAAGGATGTTTCCTACGTATCCCATATAGATGGGAATTAAAGCCCACATAGTTCGATCAGCCTCCTAGGAGAGTATAGTCCTTTGAGAGAAATGAGTTTGGTCTTAATTCTTGAAAAGGATGTCTTGGTGACTTAAGGGTTTAATTTGGGGCTTATCCCTATGGAGGATACCCAGATTAAAGGAATTAGGGTTGGATTCCCGAAGAGGATGCCCAATAAGCTCAAGCCCTAAAAGGGCTTCCTATGTATCCGAGAATGAATTGGTATTAGAGTTCCCATAGTTCCATTGATTGTGAAAATGTTGTGACCATGACAAATCTCTATGCCCACGTTGGTATTCCTCGGTGTGAGAAACAAGAGGATGTCAAAGATTCAACCAAGGCATTCACACATTCAAATTTTTTCTCCTCCAATAGTTGAAGAGGGCGCGTCGACTGTAGAATAGGGTGAGGCAACGAGCCTTCCCTCTGTTTTATTCAAATTGGGCAAGGGTCCCATGAAAGGGAGAACAGAAGATTATGGGCTTAAACTAGGATGAATTCCAATCGTGGTAAATCCTAATGGGAGAGGGAAAGGGGAATGAAAGTCCATATGCCCATATCCCCTTTGGTCTTTGGCATAGAATAATAGAGTAGGAGAAATGGTGCCACCTCTTGCAAGAAAATATAGGGGTTTAGCCAAGATGGTTTCCCTAAAATTTATCTTTTTAAAAGAGGGAGGATTATCTTTATTTTTAAAATTAAAAGTAGGTATGAACTGTATCTTCCCCTACTAGAGACTTGAGGTTCTGGGCCATCTTTTGAAGAAGGGAGACGCCAGGACCCAACCATCCTCCAAACCAGGAACTTCCCAACACTATTTGTAGGAGAAAGGTCCATGTGAATGTGGATATACAAACCCACAGAAAGTCCATGATTCCTAACCCTATTGTGTAACAAGTTTGGGAATCCTTTGACTATGTAAATACAAAACCAAATAGGATACATGCTGATGTTCCTTTCCCAAAGTATTGATAAGTCATGAGGTTTTGGTGGAGGTCTCAACTGAATCCCTTTCAGACTAGGGATCCATTGGAGAAGAAGCATCTCCATGAATGGATTGTGGAAGGATTGATGGATTGTAAACTAAAGAGAGTGAAGAGGGTATGTGAATCAAAGAGGGGCACCCATGTAGAGAAGGTCGCGCAAGTATGGGTGCAAAATTACAATTGGAAGACTTGATGTTCACATAAGAAACGAAAAAACTGTATGTTAATACTTGGGAGAGACCCTTATCAAGCCTTAAAGAGTATTCATGGGTGATCCCCGAAGTGGGGGACTCATGTTTCTGTGAGAGGAATGGGAAGTGCAGAAGTATTTCTGACTTGGGGAGGTTGGGCTCATTATGCACGCAAGTTTCATAGTTTTTAAACACTAAAAGGACTTAAATAAAATGATCCACCCTTAAATCCTTGGTTCAATGTGTTAAAGAACTACCTTTAATGTTTTAGAAAACTAGGGCGAAGTAATAGGGCGACTAGAGCAACAATTGAGCTTCAGGTAAATTCTTCCGTACAAATGAGGTCCCCAAAGGTCTATTTATAGGAAAATAAGTTACCTTGGGCGAAATAACTAGGTCGTACAAGTAGGCTGCATTACATTTGGGGGAGCTAAAGAGGGTTTCGCAACATATCGAGGTGTGCATGTAGGCTGTGTGCCGCTAATGTTTTGGCCAGACTAAGGGGACCAAAAACTTATGCATTTGAAAAAATATGTATTTTCCCCATTTTCTTTTTAATGGTTTCCCTTTGTCATTTTTTAGACTCCTTTACAGAATAAGGTTTCAACATAAGCCCCCCCTCAAAATTGGATCTGAAATGAAAAGAGGATCCTTTACTGATGTAATGTAATGATGGAGAAATAAAAGAGCACTGGGGAGCACAAGTATTGGTGCTCCAGTAGACTTCGGCATGCAAGTTTGCAACGTGTAAAATTTTTGGCGTGCTAGGTGAAAAGAATCTATTATATATAAGGTCATTACTACCATGAAAAGTCTCGTAACCTCAGAATTTTCAGCTCTCATTGTGCAAGTCGTTTTCTATTCAGGTGCTTCTCTTTCACCACGCTTCTTCTATATGTTTTTTAGCTGTACACTATAAGTTGGGCTCCATACTTGTGCACCTATGTATAATAAAACGCCATGTTTTAGTCCTAAGCACCATAATGACTTTGGGATTTTTTTGTAAAACACAAAAAATGAACTTACATTTATAATAAGATCTCTATATTTTTTCAGGTTCAATGGATCCTAAAAGAATTAGGGCTACTGATGTGATCTCCAGCAAGAGGATTTATGACATAATGAATTTCTTTGGACATGATTATTTTTATGTTAGCAAAACTACCCTTCCATAAATAGCGAAATATTTGATGAAGTGTCATTTTAACCTTCCTCAAAGAACCTATCTACCTTTGTATAGCTATAGCCATTTGAAGGATGCTAACATTATAGATACAAAGAACAATGTTCCACATTCTTGGTTTCATGATTATACCAACTTATAGTTATCCAATGTTTCTATTGGGGGTTCATTTTCTAATGTTGCGATAGTAGAGAAATCTCATATTATGCGTCATAGCCTGTGTGCTTCGTATTTGAAGGCACAAACACCCAATCTGCAGACACACTGCAATTCATCCATATTTCGAGATTCTTAGATAGATCAGTACAGGGGTTGGAAGAAATGTTCGTACTTATGCCTAGGAGGAGGTGTAAAACCCACATAGATGTGGGCATACTGGGTGATAGAGACATGTGCAGAATTTGTAGATTATTTGAGAATGGATGGGATTTATGAGGCTGTCTGGGTTGGGAAAACATACATTTATAGGAATGATGATTTCATGATAGAATTATTATCTTGATGGAGCCCAGAGACTAATTCCTTCCATTTAAAACATGGATATGTAGGTATGAGATTGTGGGATATTTAAAAGATGTCTTGAGATAAAATCCATGGAGACATATATGATGAGTTTATTTCTCCCAAGGTGACATGGAATGACTTGGAGAAGACACTGTTTTTGTTCGTGAGATGATGAAAATATTTAAAAAACACATGAATTCAATCACCACGAATCCTCGCACCCATAGGGATATTCTTCTGGAGGAATAGATGGAAATATTTTTGTTATAGAAGAAGGAAAAGTGTCCCACTTACACCTGTCTAACTAGCTGTCCAAGGGAAGTGAAGAGAGGAACTCCTAACACCTTTTCCCGACATTGGAGAAAGGAGAATTTGATAAAAGGGGATATGAAATCAACCCAAAAATTCATGCAAAGACACATCAGGAGGGTTTCTTGGACATGTGGCTCAATGTGTATTTATTACCATTCTAAACTCCAAAGGAGTCGTGAGGCCTAGAACCTTTTTCATTTTAGCTAAGTTGGTGGAGAAAAGGATGGTAGGTTGGGATACTCCTGTTTTGTCCAAGATTCATAGGAGTTTTCTACATGTTTACAAAGGGAAGTCCCCCTTTAAAATAACGGGTCCATTCCACGTGTTGTGGGAATGGATTGCTACTCACTTTAGAACTTATGTTGTAAAAAGTGGAGTATAGGTTTTTGGATGTTCTTTGTGACCATCTATTTATGAGTTTTTTTGGTATTTTACCATTATCCTTGATTACTTATTTCATCAAGGCTAGAATGAGCAAGCATAGGGAATTCCATTTTTTTCCTTATGGGAATCTGCCTATAGGGAAATTCGTTGATGATGGTACTGCCAGTTTGGAATTGAGGGAACATATGCTAGCATGTAGGGATGGTGTGTTGGACACTAGAATTGTCGGAGAAATCATATGTGAGTCCTATGATCCTTATATATTTACACATCAATTCAAATGTCTACAATAGAATTTTGTATCCCCTCCCATGCATGTTTGATTAGAGTAGTACCCAATTGTTTCCCGACAACTATGGTTGTTGACATCTGTATTGAATACTAGGGAAATGTTTAATTTACCTGTCACTGACATAGTCAGAAGGTTGACCATCTGGTATGATGAAAAATTGGTTTCATATTACCCTGAAGGGGTATTAAATCATGTCTTCTCTCGAGTGGAGATAAAGAGAAGTACTAAGAAGGAACCTCATTATTAGTAAGATAATTCTTAATCATCAGGGGATGACTTTCGCTAATCAGAGGGTGGAGGTAATGATGCTCCAAATTCACCGAAGAGGCCTTGTGCTAGATATAACCATCCTGCCAGAATTAAGAGCACCACACCATCAATCCCTACTAATGTTGAATCAAGGTGATCTGGTCTCCATCATTCTGAAGAGATACAAGTTCCATTTTCTAATCATACATCTTTGACTGGGGGTGATGGGAAGGAACCTCATGTCCAAGGTTGTAGCATCCTCTACAAAACCCTCAGACATACATTCTCAATATATATGACCAGAGGCTGTTCGAACATTTCAGAATCTGTATTTCGATGTTGAAACCATGTGGATAGATCTGTGCAAAGGACAGAATTTTCCAGGAGTAGGGGATTTGTAGGCTTCTTCTAACATTCTTTTTAAGGATATTCAAAATGAGGTGAGGACCTATATTCAAGAACTAGAAATTATCATATACTCCATTTATGAATCAATTCATACCAAAAATATGGTAATGGAAATGATAGATCGTGGTACCACCGAAGAGATCAATCCTTCATTAGATGAAGAGTGGTGCAACTTTGTAGATCCTGAGGATGTAAGTTTCCTTTGTCACACATTCTCTTCCATTTTTCAACTTGAAATTTACTGTAAAAATTCATACTTAGGAGAAATATCATATTATCATACAGTTGGTTAGAGGAAAAATAACTGACGTTCCTTCACCTTAGTATAGCCCCAGAGGCACGACTCTTCATGCTATTGGGACAACCCGTGAATCAAGAGAAATATCTCCAGGACAACAGGACACATAGGAGGAATTAGATAGGGTAATGGAATCTCTAACACCATTCTTTATTTATGATGATGCAGGCCCTCCCAAGAAGGAAAATAAGAAAAATCACTAAATAAAGAAGGCCATGGTTAAGCGCTTTCATAGCAGTGGTAAGTCCCCCTTATAATCATTAATTTTTTTCTTTTTTTTCATGAAAATGTGTTTAAAATTTTTAAGATTATACGAGATTATTTTGTTTCATATTTGTAAGAAACTACTGATAAGATTCAAGGAGCCATATAAGATGCTATTGAGTAGACACAAATTCCTGCAAATCCAATGGTTCCTAAAGAGGCATTGAAGACAAAGAAACCAATATTTGTTCCCAGAATTGCTCTAATTCATGCTATTAGAGGAGAGGAAGCCTCTAGTAAATCAATAATACCTCAAAAAAGCATCAAATTTGAAAATAGAAAACTTCCATTATATGATACATTTAGGTTCATAACGTGCACCAGAACATTTAGAAACAACTGAGGTTAACCCCACAATTATTTTTGAAGAAGATACTTAGGGTCAAAGGTTTCCAGAGGAAGGTTGTGAAGAAAACATGCCAAGTTCTCCCATGGGTGAGACTAACCTTGGATATGAGATAAAATTGGATGAAATGATGAAACATGGAATGTCTATTGAAGAACAATTAGAACATTTCAATATATCAAATGATTTTTATGATTTTGTAATTACTTGTATAGAATCAATTGGATGTGTGTTCCCATAATTCTTCATGTTAAATTTCATAAGATTAACCTGCTAACAATGGTTGATTGAAATTTTCAGTTCCATCTAATCAAATTGTAGCCGCAACAGTACTCGAAAGAAGTGTTGATGTTAACATCAACCCCACCATTATGGATACATTGGCTCGGGTGGTTCATGAGATAGCAGGTCTTCTTGAGATTCACTTTGAATATCCTGAGCATATAAAAGATATCACTCCTCATCCAGAGATTTTAAAAAAATTACTGAAACTGAGAATATTGGGGAGGATTCTTCTCATGCTGCTTACCTATTATTATGTATGAGATACTGATATTGGCATTTCATTAATTTTTTTATCTCTTTAATCTAATCATAACCATAATTCTAGTTTTACCATATAGGGATATCAACTTCAATGGCTACGTCTAGAGGTGAAACCTCTACATTAGCCCAAAAAACATTGGATGGGGGAGAAACCATTGTTCAACAAGGAACAAAACATGGACCTTCTTTAAGTGCATTAGTCTTAGAATATACCTCTACTTCTGACAGTGATCTTGAATCGGATCTAGAACAATAGAAGTCTCTTCATCTTGCTCATCGCAAATCTTAGAAAAACATCTGGAAGATAATATCTGAGATTCCCCTTGAGGAAATGCCTTCAATATTTCACAACATTCTTCACTGTTTATTACATTAGGATTTGGTGGTTTTGAATGCCATCAAATTCATACTATAGGGAATGATATTATCCGAAAGAGGGAGAAAGAGAAAAAGCATCGACAAGACTTGAAAAAATCCAAACTATCAATCAATATTGAAGAGTTCCCTGAATCACAATCCCAACCTGTGGCTAATCCTAATGAAAAGATGAAGGGACTGAAATAGACCATTAAAGAAAATACATTTCAGCAGTTGTACCTTGAATAGGAGTTAGATATCATTACTGGGGAGCTTTACCTACTTCATAGATCATTAGGAGAAGTACAGAATTATGGTGCAAAAGCTATTGAATATGCTAAAGATCCACTTCATCATGTTGAAGAGAACATGGCTGGTCAAATATAAAAAAATCAAAAATAAGTTTACGGGGCTCAAGAGGTTTTCAAACAAATGAGTAATCATGTAGAAATCCTTCTGTAATTTCTGAGAGAGAGACTCCAATTTGTGGATGCTCCTCTATAACAATTTTTCTTAAATGAAAATTATTTTTTCTTTAATCATTTGTGTTTTAACTTTCTATAACTACTTTGGTTTTACCTAATCCATTGGGAATAGTAAGCCTAGTTTGATTTTTTTTTCTTCTGTTATATGGATAACCACACAAACTTTACATATCTTGAATATTTATTGCTCAATATTTCCTAAACCATACAAAATGCACGTTTAGTGAGCTGGTACTCGACTTTTGTTCAGAGTTCCCATTGCGGGTTTTTAGTCTAATGAGTACCAAGTATTTTTTTGATTTTCGATTTAGATTCATGCATGTTGGAATATAATGAGATAATATTTAGGGTCAAATAGATTGGACCATAAATGATGAATTAGATCCCAAACAAAACTCTGTGGCTATGAATTGAATTAATATTCTTTAAATATTTCCAAAGGGAATCTTGAGCCATGATTTTTATGGTCACCAAATTTAAAACCTGTATCAATATAAGGGGTGTATTTTCCCAGAACTATGTTACCATTTTTGGACAAACCCATTATAGGGGTTGTGTTATACAGGGCCGACTGGGGCATATGTTGTATAGCCAAATAATGGCATATTTTTACTGACATGACTGTTAAGTTAGAATCTTATGCAAGGCCACCTAAGGTCAGGTGCTACATAGTCAAGCAAAAAAGATCTTTGATGTTTAACAATTTTTTGTTGATAGATAGGGGAAATAAGATTTGGGTGACTCGAGACCAGAGTTGGTGTTTTTTCCAAGGAAAGTAATTTTATGAATGAAAAAGGTATATTTTAGACCGACATAAGTCATGAATAGGAAAACCGTTTCTATAAAATTTGGTGTAAGAGTAATGGTTAAAATTTATCAGAAAGGGGAATTTTTGGTATCATATTGTACAGTTTTAATTCATGAAATGATGAAATTGGTACTATGATGTTTTAAGTCATGTAGTGAGGACATTGGTACTGTGAAGTTTTAAGCCATGAAGTGAGGACATTAGCACTGTGGAGTTTTATGTCATGTAGTGAGGACATTGTACTATGCAGTTTTAAGTCATGCAGTGGGGGAATTGGTACAGTGTGGTTTTATGTCATCCAGTGAGGACATTGTACTGTGCAGTTTTAAGTCATGAAGAGAGGACATTGGGTGGATTTAATTTACGGTCTTTAGCTCGGACCAATGGTACGAAACTCTCACAATGTTTTATGATAATTTTTTTGGAAACATACTATCATATTCTGCTATGGAAGGGAATATTGTAAACTGTGATTTGGGAATTTCTCAAACTGTGGAATGATATGGGAAAAGGGATAAATTCATTAGAGGAAGTCTTTTCCAATACAGAAGTTACTATTACATGAAAAACCCATTATGTGGGCTGTATTATGCAGGGAAAACTGGGGCATATGCTGCATACCAAAATAGTGGCATATTTTTACTGGCAGGCTTGTTATGTAGGCAACCTATTCAACACCACCTAAGGGAACATGCTGCATATTCAGACAAAAGAGCTCTCTGATGTTTGACGTTCTATTGAAAAAAACTAAAGAATGTTTATGGAGATTCAGATTTTTTGAAGCATAGAGTTTGGGTTATGGAGAAAGATACATGAATATGGATAGGTAATTTCCACCCAAGATGTCTAAAGAATCAGAGAAATACGACTTTTATGAAGGTCTGACTCAAACGTAAGAATTATGGTGTCTGTAGTTTTAGTTCACACAACTAGGACCAGAAATGGAAAAAATATATAAAATCTGGCCAAGTGATTTCAAGGTTATTTCATATTGTATTGAACACATGGTGGGTGAAATGTGAAAATCGTTGTCTTGAAGACTTTTAGATTGTGATAAATATAATATGACATGTATACTTGAATTACTATTTCAAAATACAGATTCTTTTATATTGTCATCAATGATTAAAGGGGGAAAAGATACTATAACCTAGAATGAAGCTACCATTATTTGAAAAAACCATTATGGGGGATGTATTATGAAGGTCCAACTGGGGAATATGCTATATATCCCAATAGTGTCATCTTTTGACTGACATTAATTTTACGTATGCAACAAATGAAAGGGCACCTAAGGGACTGTGCTGCATATTCAGGAAAATGAGCTCTCTTATATTAGAAACCCTATCACTAGAAACCGTATGAAATATTATAATGATCTAAAAAATTTAGGATTAGGAGTATGAAATATGAAAGGGTTTATGTACAATGAATATGATAAATATTTGAACCAATATTGGCCATGAGTTTGACATCTTTTATGTTGATCAGACTCATATGTAAAATGGAGAATTTCTTTTTTCCCTCTGAATTAATATTATGAAATTTAGTTTAAATTCATGCAATGAGGACATTATACTATGCATTTTTAAGTCATAGAGTGAAGATATTAATAACCCCATAATAAATGGAGACACCTTATTTATATAAAGAAGCCTTCTACCCAATTCTTAAGCCCACTTGAGCTATGGTTAGTGTGAGAGACAAGGAGTAGTAAATGTTTCTTCTATAATATATAGGTGACACAAGTGAAGAATATGGGTGATATATTTCGATGTAGTTTAACGTCATCCAGTAAGGATGAAGATGAAATAATGTGTAATACAGACAAATTGTAACTGGATTAAGGGATAAAACCCATGTGTCACTATGTGTCTTTCTGGGGAAATAATCATTTCATACGTAGTTCTTAAAACATTCCCTATGCATATTTGATTATTATACAAGAAATAAAAGTTTCTTTATCATGGTTGGGCCCAATATTGGAGATCTAGGCATCTCTACATATCTCAAATAGATGATAATAAATCCATACATAGTTATGTACTCAATCATTCCTCATGCTAATCGAGTTTGACACTAAGAATGGTGAATTTTGACACATTCCGAGGGAATGGTAAATCTTAAGACATAAAATGGTATAAGGGCCAAATCATATATCTTAAGGAAACACTCTGTATAGATCTGATTCATATACAAGAGTAGAAAAGATAATAATAAGATTTTGTGATTATGGCTGGGCCCAAAATTGGAGATTTAGGCACCTCTATGTATCTCATTGGAAAATGAGAGTCAAGCCATACGTAGTTCTGGAAATAAGGCCTCTTTGAAGATCTGACTCAGACATAGGAATGATAGGGACTCTTGTGCTACTAAGATGAAGTGATGAGGACAATGATGCTTACTTATGGGAGCTTCTAACATCAAATAGTGAAAAATTTAGTTGTAAAAATGATGTCCTATAGTTTAACATCATGCAACAAGGACGAATATGCTATGCATTTTAACGCCATCCAGCATGGACGCTTATGTTTATTAGGCAGTTTAATGTGTTGTAACTAGGACATGAGGCTGTGTAGTTTTATGTCTTGCTAAAATTACATTGTACTATGCAGTTTAATGTCTTTTAGTGAGGATGTTGTACTATGTAGCTTAAAGTCTTGCAGTGAGGACATTGTACTGTGCAGTTTAAAGTCTTTTAGTGAGGACGTCATACTGTGCAGTTTAAAGTCTTGCAGCGAGGACATTGTACTGTGGAGTTCAATGTCTTGCAATGAGGATGTTGTACTGTTTATTTTAAAGTCATGCAGTGAGGATGTTGTATTGTGCAGTTTAAAGTCTAGCAGTGAGGACGTTGTACTATGTAGTTTAAAGTCATGGAGTGAGGATGTTGTGATGTGCAGTTTAATGTCTTGCAGTGAGAATGATGTATTGTGCAGTTTAGTGTCTTGTAGTGAAAACGGTGTACTATGGTGTTTAATGTCTTTCAGTGAAGACATTGTACTATGTAGTTTGAATTCATGCAATAAGGACATTGTACTGTGCAGTTTAATGTCTTGTAGTAAGGACATTGTTCTGTGCACATTAAATTGTTACAGTGAGGACTTATGTGCAAAACTACACAATGTATTTCTTCAAGAATATCACATTGGTTGGTGTTGTAATAAACACTACATCCATTCAAATTAAGTAATATGATCCATTTGAATAGATATTATGTATGGAATATGGTCCTTCCCACTTCGGATCAGATTTTGTATGTTTATTTCCTTGTATCATTGGAGTTCTAATGAACAATTTGAATTCTCAATGAAGAAATGAATGGAGGCGAACTTTTTTGTTAAAATATTGGGAAATTATATTCTGATATACTTCTAAATGATGAAAATTATGAAATATTTTCTCATCTAATCATTCCAACTCATTAAACCATTTCTGAGACCTCTAATCCATAGACAACTGATAACAGATTGCAACTCTGAGTGAAGGCAAATGCATTTCAATTGGCAAAACTGCTTCTTTTCCATATACCAATTAATAAGGAGTTTCTTGGGTAGTATTATGGGTAGTTTTCCGATATCCCCATACAACATTCAAAATTTTATCAGGACATGATTTATTATCATTATCCACCATCTTCTAGAGTATATTTGATAGGGTCTTATTGAAGGCCCTATCTATCCATTGGTTACTGCATGATAGTGAGATGAATGGTTGGATTTGATATTATGTTCTCGATAGAACATTTATAACCTTAGTAGAAAAATATTGGTGACATTGTCCATCAATATTGTATGAGGGACACCACATATGGCGATGGTGTTAGTTTTGAAAAAAATAATAATGCTTTTGGATCTGACTTCTTTTAAAGGTATTGCCTCATCCCATTTAGATAAGAATTCAGTAGCAGTGAGAATATTCATGAACTTCGTATCCATGGATGGTGGATAAGGCCCTATTAAATCCATTCCCCATGTGGAAAATGGCTAGGAGTATTTAACTATAAGTTTCAACTCTGTGGGTTCATGAATGAAGTTGGAACGCACTTGGTAGGAATGTCATTTCTTAGTAAAATATGTTTAATCCTACATCATTGAAGGCCAAAAGTATCCAAGCCTTTGGATCTGATTAGAGAGTTTTTACCCAAATAGGTGGGAACTGCAAACTCCTGAAAGTACTTCTTTCATGAAAACTACAGTCTCTTCTCCATAAATACATCTGAAGTGAATTCAATCAATTCCTCGCTTGTAGAGGATCTTTTGTGGTATGGACAACCATAAAGAGTGAAATTGGCTACCCGTCGTCAGATCTGTTCTTTTTCATCCCTATCTGGTGGATGTATCCCATTTTGAAGATATTCCTTGATTGATGACCTACATACTGTTGTATGACAACATGGTTTATAAATAGGGATAATTTCATTAATTTTATCCATTATTGTTTATAAAAAAAGGTAAAACAACATGACGCTGGGAAATTCTGATGACTGTCTCATCTATATTTGGATCTGCCAAGGTTGTAGCTGTATTAGCCAGTGCATATGCTTGAGCATTTCGTGATCACGTGACATAAGAAAATATCGACTCTGAGGGAAATTCAGCCATTAACCTCTGATCTAATCACACAGAGGGATTAACTCTTTTTTTCTGATAAAATATTCACCATTAATTTTTTTATTACTAGTTCTGAATCACCTTTCACCTTTAAATGATTCATTTTCACCAGAAGAGATATTTCCAAACCTGCATTGAGAGCTTAATATTATGCCTCATTGTTTTTACCACCCTCTGACTACAGGATGGAATAAGGAAAGACTACCTTTTTTAGGGAAATAAGGACATTTACTAACCCAAATTTTTTGAGTTTAAGGTTTTCCTTTCTCTTCCATGTTGGACTTATGGAAGCACATTCAAAATAAATTTCCCATGTTCGGGAATTATCCTGAATAGATAAGACATCTTTATCAAGAATTTTAGTATTAAATGATGTATCTTCCACAGATGGATGCTTAGCAAGGAATTCAGCAAGATATTGGCCTTTTATTGACTTTTGAGGTACAAACTGGATATCAAACTATTGAAAAATAACTTCCCACTGTGCCAAACGTCCTGTAAGCATAGGACGGATAAGGAAAAATTTGAGCGGGCTGTTCTGAGATACCAATTGGACCTCATGATGTTGTAGGTAGTTACTCAATTGCAGAACTATAAATATTAATTCCAGGAAGCACTTTTCAATACATTAATATCAAGTTTCTAGTTCAATAATTGTTCAATTGAGATAGTAAAGGTTGTTTTCCTTCCCAACATCATTCTTTTGGGAAAGGAAGTCACCTAGTGATCGCTCTAAAGCTGTGACATAGAGAATAAGTGGTCTTCCTTCAACAGGAGGAATTAATAATGGTGGACTTAAGAGATATTTTTTAAGGGTATCAAATGATTCTTGGTATTCATTAGTCTATTGGTAGGTGATTCCCTTCTTCATTAATTCGGTGAAGGTTAAACACTTGGCTTCCAAATTGGATATAATGCTCCAAATATATGCCATGTGTCCTGGGAATCCACTTAATTCATTCAAATTTCGAGGAGGTGATAAACCATAGAATAGTTTTTTTATCTCAGGATTAACTTCGTTACCATGAAGGCATACAAAAAAGACAAGAAACATTCCTGAGGTTATCCAGAAATCACATTTCAAGGGGTTCATCATCAAACGGTGTTGCCGAAGAATATTGAATATAGTCTCCAAATCAGCCATGTTATTAGAATGTTGTCTGGATTTGACCACAATAACATCCACATAACATTCAACAAATTTCTCTAGGAAGGGTTTAAAGATATGGTGCATGGAACGTTGGTATGTTTCACCTGCATTCATTAAGACAAAGGGCATTACCCGATTACAAAACACACCCTGAGGGACTCTGAAGGCTATAGATTCTTTATCCTCTAGGGCCATATGGATTTCATTATACCCAGAGTATCCATCCATGAAGTAAGGATCTTTATATCTATCCATTGAATCAATTAAAAGCTCTGTAATTATAACTGGAAAATCAAATTTTGGAAAATACAAGTTAAGATCTTTGAAATCCATGAAAACTCCAATTTTTATATTCTACTTTTTCACTGGGACATTTTTGGCTTGCCATTTGGGATATGTACCTTCCATGAAAAAGTGAGGATTTATAAGTTTATCAATATCAGCTTCAATTTTTGTGGCATGAGTTGAGTGTGTTCTGCTTGTTTCATGATTGAATCCACGATGTTCTTATGGGAAACCCAAATTATGTCTGGCTACATTAGGATTAAGACCTATAATTTTAGTATTGTTCCAAGAAAATGTATCTCGATGTTTCTTTAGCAATGATGTATACAAATCTTTCACCTCAGAGGTCATGACCTCACTAATTATAGTGGGGTATGGATCCTCTTATGTACCATAATTGTTTCTCTCAGCTCATCCAAAGTGGTAGAGAAAAATTTCTAAAATGCTGGAGGAGCATCCCTGAGATCTTCCTCTTCTTCTTCATTACGTGTTACCTCTTCTTTTTCCACATTCATAGTAGATGAAGAGGAAAAACTTCTAAAGTTTTGGGATGAGTCAATATTAGAACATCCTAAAGTAGAGAACACTATATATGACCCTACTGATGACAAAGGGTTTTCTTGTAGAAATAAAGAGGAAATGATGGATTGAGAATCAACATATTTGTATTTTTATAGAATTTCTACATTTTTTTATACTCTGGTTGATGAAGTAGTGGCTTGTTTTAGTTTAGAGGATAAAATGAAAAATTCTCTATTTATGAATTCATCATTTCTTGGTGGATCAACAGTTTCTTCAATGTTGTCAGACTCAATTACTATAATTGACATTATGGAAGTAACTGGAGAGTTCTTGGATTTGGGTTTAACTTTTCAATTTGATTAATACGTAACTCATAATCTATACTCAAATTTATGAATGTATTTTTTGGAATCTTTTCCAATCCATTCAAAGAATTAACTCCGGTTATTTCTTTTGTCATGGACTTCATTCATTTTGTGTGATAAAACTCTGCCCCAATGTATTGAGATTCACATGTTTTGACCAGAGCCTTGCCATTATACAATTTCCTGATTTGATTAATGGAATAGAACTTAAGACATTGGTGGTATGGAGAATGTATGGCTGCATGTTGATGCAGCCAAGGCCTTCTGATAAGAATATGGAATGTTTTGTCCTAACGAACGACCATGAAATATGAATTTGACACAAGATCTCCAAACTGAGTTCTAAGTGTAATCTCGCTGAGGGGTTCTTTTTCATTCTTATCATAATATTGCATCATTAAAGTCGAAGGAGATGAGTCATATTTATTTAGGCCCAATCGATGAAGTGTACGGACATGAATGAGGTTGACTCCAGATCCATTATCAATTATATCTCATCGGATGTCTATATCATTGAATTTTCTAGATAAATACAGGGGTCTGATATGCCCATATAGTACATCATCTTCATCTTCATCTGCAAAAGATATGACTGGATGAAAATTTCCAGAATCATTCTCTATACGGTAATCCTAAATAGTAGCAACTCCGGTTTCAAACTCTTGAGGACGTGAAAAAGCCTCAATGTTTGCTTCTCGAAGATATATTGATAGATTCAAAGCATCCAAAATTGATAACTTGGCTGGTAAATAGGCCAATTATTTCAAGAAATCATTCTTTTGGTCCAAAGGTCTTTGTTTCCCAACATGGAGATGTGGGATTTCATGTTCTTTGGAAGTTGATTCTTCGGATGTAGATGTACTCTAAGTAAGAGAAGAATCTATAAATACTCCGAGATTTGGTAAATTAGACTGACTAGGTTGATTCATTTGTTGAGAAGAAGATGGTGTGACTTCTAATCATTGTTCCAAAATAATTGTGTTAGAACCAAACCTATCATTCATGGAAGAAACTCAGTGTTCCTTTTGGGAATGCAAAAGGGCTCTTCCACAAGTTTCTACTAAATATATGGTTTGAGAAGGGGTTGAGTAAAAAATTGTTGATTCAATAATTCTCATTTATTCCCATGTATCCTCACCCTTGGCCTCTTCCTATAGTTCCCCAATTAGGTATAAGGAATTCTGGCTCATTGTAATCAGAACCACCATTGGAATAGGGATCCGTTAAATGAATAAAATTAACAAAACCAAATATCAATTCTTCATTTGATAAATATTCTTCTTGAAAATTTAATTCTTGTTCTGCTATTTGGCAGGGTGGTGCCCGTGATTTTGAAACGTATGGAAGAAAATCAGCCAGGGTCATGGAAAACTTTGGAATTAACACGAGCTCATCATCTTCTGACTGCACTTCTTCCTTATAATAACTTCTATTCTTTGTGGAATGAACTTTTGATGAAGAGGGTTTTAATATGAATGGAGTGGCAGAAGACAAAATTGATTGTTTCAACTATGTTCGTAAAATGGAATGAGTTCAGTTGATCATTTTCCTCATCATCCAGTCGTCATATTTATGCACATTTTTACTTTTGAACTCTTGGCATTCGCCTTATTCCTTTGGATCTTTGGCAGTAACACATGCTATATGATTTGATAAACTTTTCAGTTTTACCTACCCAGAGTCTACCGTCATTTGAAAGATGTCCTTGAAAAAAAACATTCCTAGATGGGATGCCCTAACATCTAGTGAAAGTGACAATAATTCAGAAGATCTTCATCTCCTTCTTTATTTGGTTTCATCAGCCTTGGAAACAAAACAAAATTGTTTTCTAACGCTGAGACAAAGTAACCAGGAACTTGTTCATTCATTCATGAATAAAATTTATTCTTTAATTCCTCAAATTGTTTCCCCCTTTGATCTCATTGATCAACTTGAAGAGGCAGTTGTTTCTATCGATGCTCAGGAGGAGGAGCCCTTCAGTATGATGAAGGATTTGAAGTAGAAGCAGGTACGGGTGCCTTCTTAAGTATGACTATAGCAGCTTCGGTCTTTCCTATCCTCCTCCCCATAGCTGATGGAATTGCATTAGTTTTATCTTTAGTTTCTATAATAGTGTCTTTTATCTGTTGAGCGATTGAAGGACTTGAAACCCTCCCATGTATTTCAAAGGAATCAATGGTGTGTGTATCTCATCGCACAAATTTTCCACACGATCCATACCAACTCTTCTTGAATGAGTACTAGACCTAAAGAATATGATAATCCTTTCCATCGAGTAATAAAATCTAAAAATATTGCATTCTACCTTTTTTGCAATTAGTAAGATAATAAATGGTCGTCTTTGTTAGCGTTGAGCTAAATTGAAGTGGGAATTTCTAATGGAGATCTTCCCATCCAGTAATTGATCAAGATTGTAAAGTTTTATACCATACAAAATCTGGTGCTTGTAATGACTGCAAAAAACACCTAAGCTTTACTGCATCTTTTTGTTGAGAATTTATCATCATGAGATCGCAATGAGAAACAAAATTTGTTATGTGTTGTTCTAGATCTCCCGAACCATTAAATATTGGGAATGTGGTATTCAAAAAATTTGGTGTGGAGGAATTGCATCCACCAATTTAGGGTAAGCTCTCTTTTATGGCTGAACTGGTGCACGTATATCATCTATAGCTTCCCATTGAGTATTTAATGTCTAAATTGAGTTCATAAACATTCAGGGAATATCTGGATAAGATGGATTCTATGCAGGTATAGAAAATTTATCTTTAGATGGTGCAACAACCAAAAAACCACTGATGGTGGTGCTGTTATTTTCATTGGATAACCCACAGGAAGAGGTCTATCAATATGTGTTTGATCCAGCCTTGATTGAGTACGTAGTGTAGATAATTCATTATCTGCATCTGTAGTTACTACAAATCCTCTTTGTTGAGGAGCTCTTATAGGATTTTCAAGTTGAGGACCTCTCTGGGGAGTACGTCTAGTACAAATGTTATTTTGAAGCAACTATGTATTGAGTATTTCCAACTCCTTAACTTCTTATTATTGTTTTTTAAATCTCTCTTTAGGTGAATTAAATTGACCTTATCTAGTTGAAAAGTGTGATGAAATATGAATTTTTCCTTTCCCCTTGGTAGATGACTTTCAGAGAGGGGGAGTTAGTCATTTGAAGGTATACCTAGATTCTGGAGAAGCCTATGATTTCGTGTGTGCATACCATCTTTATTTGCCTCGGTGTGTGCCATATTATGGATAAGAACTTCATCTTATGTTTCCACTAAACTGGACCCATTTTCTGGAGGATCTTCTATAGTGGTGTTAATGAAATTTACTGACACATAATTCATCGATGGTATTCTGTCATTGTTTTGGCGAGATATTCTTCTTTTGTGTCTTCTATGAGACTTTGTTCTCCTATATAATGAATTCAATCAAACAGTTTGGTAGATAGTAACCCGAATGGAATCCTTGGATATTTCATTTGTATGCTATCATTGTGGATTCTTTCCTAATTAGGAGAAAACTGGATTTGGTTGAGGATGGGATTGCATATTTGAAAAATCCCCCAGCCCTATAGGCTGGGGCTATTCCTTTTCCTCATCTTCAAATCTTTGAAGTTTGTTGAATGAATTTGAAGGTTGAAATAAATGAGCCCCCAGCCTAGAATGGTGGTGTGATTCTTGAACTGATATGGAAGAAATTCGTGAAACTGTTCATCTGATTTTACTTATTTTTATCAAACATTAGCTGGGTGAATCATCCGACAACCACTCAAATCAACTGTTTCAGAAGATCGTTGTGCTATTTAAGACATTTTCATTCTCACATGCCTAATATCCTCTAAGCAGGACACCTGATCAAGATTCTCAGATTCTTGATTTAAATGTAACTAAACCACTTCATTTCATTGAGAATTATTCTGATGAGAACTGGTTGAGGCATGTTTTTGAGCATACATATGATTACATGCAAAATCAATTTATTGTGACCGACTGTGGGAAATAACATTGCATTAACCCACTTTTTGTGGACATTGCTGATTTTCGTGGGCAATGAAATGCAATGCCCCATATGCACCCCATCCTCTGATACAAACACTAAATAGGGAATACTAAATTAACTGGAATAGCCTCTTTAGAACATTGAAACATGCACGCATAAGGGTTCTCTACTGTTTTTCATCCTTTTGGATGTTGGTAAATAGGGAGAGATGCTAAGTCTATTTGTCACTACAACCCTTTTATTACCATTACAAGATTTTGATATTCATTAGACGATAATACCTTGGTTTTTAAATGATGATGAATTTTCCATAAGTTGAGGTTGATGTCATGAATTCAATATTCTGTCTTTAATTTTGGAATGATATACTAATAATTTTCCAAAGGCTACAACATGACTGGTATTTCACCTTTGGTAAATTGTTTTCTTATGTTTAACATATATTCATCATCTTTCACTCGATATTTATCCACTTAGTCTATCCAAAATGGATGCTCTGTATTATAAGAAAAATGACCCAATGGAGGTTCAGAGAATGACCATTCCATTAATATTTCTTCTGGTTGAGAAAGTATTTCACTCATAAATGAAAAGGCATCAGACATGGCTGGACATGTGTTTGTAATCTCCATAAGATAGGATGGCACTCTCATCCCAACGTTTTCAATTATAAAATTATATTTACAATGTGAAATAATACTACGGAGAGGAAATTCGCAGCGAATGCCATCATCGGGATGATCACCATGATAGATTACAGTAAAGGATAAATCTTCTTGCTCCATGGTCTTCTGGCCACATGGACGGTTGTCGTGGCACTCATCCGGAGATAAGAACTCCAGATTGACTGAATTTTCATGAAGCAAGCCTTCATGAAGATGTGTCCAATAAGGAGCTTAATAATAATAACTACCACTGCTAATATTTAGTAATTATATCGTAAAATATTAAGCTTCAGTAGATAAATGTATGAGGGCTTCAAGAACTCTACTATTAAGTGAAGCCAAATTACTGCCTAACTCTTGATTTTCCAATAGTGATTGGAGAGACTTCTTCTTGGATGTTCTCTTATAATTATTTTTGGAAACATTCTATGAATAGTGGTAATCATGGGAATGTTTATGTTCCAACCATGGAGTGGTTACCGGAATGGACTGATTACCTCTAATTGGAAAGGGTTTATGTTCCTGATCTTATTGTACGTATGATATGGGGGAGTATGCCCCATGACCCTCCTAGAATGGAATAGAGTTGTGTATGTGCTTCGAGATGATATGTCTATTTTTCATCCCATGTGTGGGGATAAACTTATGTGTATGTTCCCCTGATACTGCTGAAGTAGTTGTTAAAATATCCAGGTATGCTTCTAGAATATGGATTGGGATTTGTGTATTCCCTTTCACCATTGATAAGATGTGTTTAGTGACTTCAGTTGATGGAATGAAAAAATAAGTCCATTATATATATGGAGTAGGTGTATCTGTCTACTATTGTCCTCATTTTCTTATAAATGGGTATTGACAGTACTCATGCATGGGGGAAGAGAGTTGGGTCTGCCCTAAATTTCACATCGGAGCTTTTCGACTGACTTCTCCGGGTGCTACCAAACGAAATTGTTGGCAGACATGATGAACATTGGAAGGTGTATGTGCCTGCTAGATGTTTCCTGTCATGTATGGTTGACAGACTTCCATCAATACTATAAGATGAGACTACTAATAGAATTGATGATTTTAAATACGTGTATGTTCTTGTTTACCAGTTTCCACCACATTAGATTGGAGAGCTTCTTTTAAATTCAGTCACACGAGCCTACTGGCTAGATGATAAATTGTAAGAAAATGTATGTGCATGTTCATGGTACCCCATCGGGTTTATCTACTGGAATTGGTTGTCTTCTGTCAGACGAGCCTACTGAGAAGAAAAATTAGGACGGACGAATGTATGTGCCTACACGTTGTTTTCCATCATGTTAAATTCATGGACTTTCCCGTAGGAGGGAGAGGTGAGACCCAACTCCCTGTTGACTAGACGTTGTACTTGGATGTTCATCTTTCATTCTTGGGACTGAGAGACCTGGGACAAACATCTAGAGAAAACACCCCTATCATGATGGGGGTACACAATCATGTGATTCTGGTGGCGATTACTAGTGGGAGTCCTTAGAAAAGACTCCTTCATTCATGAATTGAGGCATTGAGTGACCTCTTGATCCACCTCCTTATATTATGGGTGGGATTGATTGTTGTGTTCTAGGGATAAGGACCCAAAAGGTTGTAGACGGTGGTTGGCACCGTTTTCTTCTTGATCATCGGTCTTCATTGGCCAGATGATCGAGGATTTTTATTAACCTGGAGGGCCTATCGAGCATCCTTCAAAGTCAGGATTGTACCGTTCTTATGATATTCCTTTACCAGTACATTATAGACCCTGAATTTAAGATTATAGGTTACTGATGACGTCCTTCTCATGGATATAGATCCGGCATGAGCAGTGGTCAGGATGTTCATAGATGGTGTCTGGGAGAAATCCATTTTTGGAATGAAGGTATTTCTGAGAAGAAATACTAATAACAACAAAAACATCCATTAAAGAAACATATTTTTAGATGTATACATGCATGATTTATTTTCTTTCTATGGAGTTCCTTTATCAATTGATAGGGGCCTAATAGTTACGTAACATTATTAACATGGTTAAGGATTCATGTCGGCTTCACCATTTTTGTTTTGTAGTTACATGAAATGTGTGTTCTAGTAATAATAATAACCCTTTCTAGGTGGTTTACATAGGATTTATTTATGTAATAGGAAACTTCCAATAGTTCTTTTTCCAAAGGGGACCTCCTTTCCAAAGGTAGGCGTTCATTATGTTTGATCTTTACGATTGTTAAGAATGTGCATTGGTCAAGAGTATGGGGGGTCAGACTAATCACAACATTTTGGGAGAATTATTGTCTACTCAGGGACTATCTTTGTAAATTTATGTTATTTTCATGAATCCTTATTAATTCACCAAATATATCATTAGTATCCCTTAGAATATACAATCACATATTAACTTGTGTAAAATTTAAAATCATCTTTATGCATTCAAGGTACTTCATTAATAGAAATATATGTATGTGTTTGAGGTTTTACATCAATGGTATCCTCTAATATACTGCTTAGAGATTCTATTAATCATCGTTGTGATGATACTGGGTTTTAATACAGTCAGTGGGGCACTCTGGAATTTATTGTCATCCAGGGAGATGATGTTTTGATTTTATTTTAGGATCATTACCATAAAATAGACTACCTACCTATCCTTGTAAAATGTATCAGAACCCCAGTAGTTTGGTACCACTGAATGGGACACATCATACCTTTTAAGGTCATGTGATAAGGACCTAGCTGCAGAGTTTAATTTCGTGTGGTATTGACATCCCAGTGGAGGGTGCATACTCAAAACATTATGTGGGACTTATATGGTAGCATCCCAATGAACATTCATAAGAATATGACTTTCCAAGTAGAATCAGACCCTGTTGGGAATATGGGACAAGGAGAACAAGGTTGATTTAGTGTATTGGGTTTGAACCTCAAGGAGGATTCCTACGTATCCCATATAGAGGGGAATCAAAGCTCACATGGTTCAATTAGTCTCATCGGGGAGTATTTTCATTTGAGATAAATGAGTGTGGGATTACTTCTTGAAAAGGATGCCTTGGTTAAGTAAGGGTTTAATTTAGGGCTTATCCCTATATAAGATGCCTAGATTAAGGGAATTAGGGTTATATTCCTAAAGGGGATTTCCAAGGAGCTCAGGCCATGAAATGGATTCCTACATATCCAGGTTTGAACAGGAATCAGAGTTCTCATATTTCCTCCGATTTTGTAATTGTTTTGACCAATACAAATCTCGAAGCCCACATGAGTCATGCTCCGTGTGAGAGGCAATGAGCATTACCTCTGTTCTCTTCACATTGGACACGCGTCCAATGAATGGATGAATGGACGGTTTGGGGATTAAACAAGGATTCCTGCCCATGATGATAAATCCCAATGAGAGAAGGAAAGGGTGATGAAGGTCCTTGTTTCTATCTCCACTTTGGTTTTTGGCACCGAAGAAGAGAGGAAGAGAAATGGTGGCACATCCTTCAAGAAAAACTATGAGATTATTCCATGATGGTTGCACTAAAATTGATCCTGGTAGGAGTGGGAGACTTCTCCTTTATTTTTAAAAGTAAAAGTATGTATGAACCGTATCTTCCCCTACCAGAGACCAAAGGTTCCGGGTCATCTCTTTGAGAAGGGAGAGGCTAGGAACCAACACTCCTCCAAACCCAGAACTTCCCAACATAGTTTCTGGGAGAAATCTCCATGTGACTATGGATATACAAACCCCATAACACTGTTTGAATCCTAACCCCATTGTAAAAAAATTGTTTGAAACCTCTACCTGTGGAAATACAAACCCAAACAGGGGACACACTAAAGTGCCCTTCCAAAAGGATTGATAATTCAGATGGTTTTGGTGTAGGTCTCAATAGAATCCATTTCAGAAATGGGAGCCAATGGCGAAGAATCCTTTCCATGAATGGATTTGAGGAAGGCTTGATGTCTTGTAGACTGAAGAGAGTGAAAAGAGTAAGTGAATCAAAGAGGGGATCCCATGTAGTGAAGGGTGCACATGTATGGGCATGCAAGTACACTTGGGAGACCCGATGTTCACTTAGGAGACGAACAAACAGTATGTTAATACTTGGGAGAGACCTTGCTCAAGCCTTCAAGAGTATTCATAAGTGATCCCAGAAGTGGGGTGCTCATGTTCCTATGAGTGGAATGGGTACACCCAAGTACTTCTTTACTTGGGGAGGTTCAGCGCTTTAGGCATGCAAGTGTTATTGTTTTCAAACACAAAAAGAACATAAGTCCAATTTTCCTCCATTAAATCCTCCATTAAAGGTGTTGAATAACTACCATGAATGTTTCAGAAGACTAGGGCGAAGTACTAAGGAGACCAGACCAGCAATTGAGCTTCGGGGAAACTCTTACGTACAAATGAGGACCCCAAGGGTCTATTTATAGGCAAATAAGTGACATTTGGTGAAATAAGTTGGGCGCGCAAGTAGGCTGCGCGATATATTGGGGTGCACAATTGGGTTACACGACATATCGGGGTGCACAAGTAGGATGCACACTGACAAATGTTTGGCCAGACTAAGGTATCCAAAAACTTATGCCTTTGAAAAAATATGTATATTCCCCCTTTTTTTTAATGAATTCCCTTTGTCATATTTTTTAGAATCTTTGATCGAATAGAGTGTTAAAAACACTACACACTAAACCCTATACCCTTCACCCTAATCCAAAAACTCATACCCCACACCAAAAACCATATACCCTACACCCTATGCCCTAAAATCTACACCCTTAACCCTTTACCCTAAACCATAGTCCCTAAACACTACATCCAAAACTATATACTAACACATTACACCCTAAAATCCAACACCCTAGACCTTATAACCTACACCTTAAACCCTAAACCATACACCAGAAACCTAATACACTACACCCTAAACCCTATACACTACCCCCAAAACACTATACACTACTCACTATTCTGTATACCCTACTCCCTACACCCTAAAGCCTAAACCATACAGCCTGAACCATATACCCTACACTCGAAACCCTAAACCCTATAACCGACACTCTAACCCCCAATCCCGACCCTTTACCCTATAACACACAGCCAAATCCCTATAACTGAAACCATAAACCCTATACCATATAACCCACAACATAAACCCTAAACCCTAAATCATAAACCCTATAGCCTACAGACTAAAACATAAACCCAATACCATAATCCCTATACCCTAAACCATAAATCCAATCCCCTAAACCTAATACCCTACAACCTATACCGAAAGCCCTAAACACTCTACTCCAAACCCTATACCCGACCTCCAAAATCCTATACCATGCACCCAAAACCATATACCCTACACCATAAACCCCAATCAATACACCCTAAACCATATTCCATGCACCCTACACCCTTACCGATACACTATAAACCCTCTACCCATCACACTAAACCGTAATCCCTAATCCCTAAACCCATGCAGTCTAAACCCAAAACCCTAATCCCTAAAACCTATACCAAACACCATAAACCCTAAACCCTTCACCCTAAACACTAAACCAAACACCCTAAACCATAAATGTATAGCCTAACCCTATACCCTACGACATCAACCTTAAACCATAATATTTAAACCCTAAACCCAACATATTAAACCCTATAACCTACACTCAAAACCCTATATCCCGCATAACAAACCCTAAACCATACACCTAAATCCCTAGGCCCAAAAACACTAAAAAATCCCAAAATCCTAAACAGCCTCTAAAACCCTAAAACCCCTAAAACCATTTAAACACTTCACAACCCAAAAATTTATAAATATACATAAAAACCAAAAACACAGAAAAACCCAAAAAAGTTCCCAAAACCATTAAAAAAATTAAAAGACCCTAAAGACCTAATAGATTCTAAAATCACTAAAAACAATAAAAGACATTAACACCCATAAAACTACTAAAAGACCATAAAAACCTGATAAAATCCATAAATTCCCTAAAAATCATTAAAAACCATAAAACCTATCAAACTCACAAGAAACTAAAAATGAAAAAACATTAAAAACATTGAACACACTTAAAAAAACCTAAAATCCCTTAAGAACCAAAAAACCCCAAAAACAATAAAAAACCCTAAAAAATAAAAATCCCTTGAAAACCCAAGAAAAATCTAAATATCCAACAAAATCCAAAAAATTTCAAAAAACACAAAATAACCTAAAATCCCAAAAAAATACTAAAACTGTTACAGTCACTAAAAAGACAATAAAAGACACTAAACACCCAAAAATATTCTAAAAACACTAAAAATACCATAGAAGACCCTAAAAACAAAAAAAGATCCAAAATTATCTAAAACACCCTAAAAATATTGAAAAAACCTAAAAGAGCCATTAAACCCTAAAAATCATAATAATTTTAAATACCCGAACCCCTAAAAACCCTTTAAAACCATAAAAGACCCTAAAACCCAAAATATACAAAAATACCCTAATACCCTAAAATAAAATAAAAACAAAAAAACCATATAATTCTCTAAAATATCCTAAAACCCCTAAATTAATCTCAAAATAAAAAAACTATTATGGATCCTAAATCCTAAAAACCATAAAGACCCTAAATATCGGAAAAAAATCCCAAAGGGACATAAAAACCGAAAACCCCAAAAACCATAAAAAAATATACTAAACCCCCAAAAATAATAGTAGAACCAAAAAACCATAAAAATAATTCAAAACTCCTTAGTACACTAAAAACCATAAACACCCCAAATTGTACTAAAAACACCGAGAAACCAAAAAACCATAAAAACAACTAAAAGCATGAAAACCCCCCTAATATCATAAAAAAACATAGAATCATAAAGAACCCTAAAACCACTAAACAACCTAAGAACCCCATAACCATTAATATACTAAAAATCCTAAAAACACTATAAAATTAAAACCCCTTTAAAAAATATTAAAATTCACAAAAAAAAACAAAAAGAACTTATAATACCACAAAAGACCTTAAAAGCTATAAAACCCATAAAAACATAAATCCATAAAAATCGTAAAATTGAAAACAAAAAAAACACTTGAAAACATAAAAATACATAAAAATCCATTAAAAATCCAAAAATCTCTAAATACCCTAAAATTTCTTAAATCCACTAAAAACCCTAAAAACCCTAAAACCCCCAAAAACCATAAAAACCATAAAAACACCATGAAAATACTAATAAACCATAGAGCACAAAAATCCCTGAAAAATGTTAAAACCACAATGAACCCTAATACCCACTAAAAAAACCCCTAAATCACAAAAAACTGTAAAAACCAAAAAAGACCCTTAAAACACCTAAAACCCATTAAAACCCCCAAAAATTCGTAAAATTTAAAAAAACCCCTAAAAAATCATATAACCTAAAATCCTTAAAAACATTAAAAAACCCTAAAACCCAAAAAATCTTTACAATACAATAAGATCACTAAAAACCACAACAATATGAAAAAAAAATTTTACCCAACACCCCAATCATTACAATATAAACTATATAACCATGACCGTAATCCTTAAAACCTACACTAGAAACCCTATACCCTAAACCCTGAACCCAAAAAACTACACCCTAAAACAAAAAACCTACACCCTAAACCTTATACCATCAACCATAATCTTGTCACCCTAAACCCTAAATATTACACCTCAAACTGTAAACCCTACACCCTAAACACAAAATCCTACACCATATACCCAAATTATTTAACAAAAACACTATACACTAAACACTAAAAACCCTAAAAACTCCAAAAACACTAAAACAAATTTAAAACCCTAAATGTCCTAAAAACTATAAAATACCTAAAAGCCATTAAATATCCTAATCCCCTAAAAACCATAGCATAACCTTAAACCCTAAACCCCTAAAAACCCTAAAATACCTCAAAACCATAAAGACCCCCTAAAATACCGCAAAACACTCAAAAATCTAAAACACAATAAAAAACAAAAAACCCTTTAAAACACTAATAAACAATAAAACCCATAAAAACCCTTAAAAATATCTAAAAACCATTAAATCCCTAAAACCCAAAAACCATAAACACTATAAAATAAATAAAACCATTCAGTCAATAAATAGTCCCTAAAATCCTCTAAAAACCTAAAAAACCAAACAGACCCTAAAAAGGGACTTAACCCCCCCCCCCAATACCCTAAATAGTCAACAAATCCTAAAAATGACGCTAAAAACTATAAAATACCTAAAATAAGCTAAAATCCCCTAAAAACCAAAAATCCCATAGAAGAATACAAAAACCCTAAAATTCTTTAAAATCCAAAAAATGACCCAAAAAATTAACACCCTAAAAAATACATAAACACCATTAAACCATTAAACACCCCTAAACCACAGAAAATGCTTAAACTTCAAAAAACCGTAAAAGACCATAAAACCACAAATTTCCCAAAAATTCCTAAAAAGAGCCTAGAAATAAAAAATACCCTAAATCCATAAAAGTCCCTAAAAACCCAAGAAACCAATAAAATCCATAAATATATCTAAAATATATAAAAACTCCTAAAAGACCCTAAAATCACAAATAGACCCTAAAACCCTAAGAACACTAAAACCCCTTAGAAAAAATAACCCAAAAAACCCTAAGAGGTGCTAAATGTCCTTCCAGAATTGCAAAGGAACCTAATATAACTTTAAAACCATAATACACTAAAAAACATTATAAACCATAATGGACCATAAATAACCCAAAACACCAAAAACTAACCTAAAGGACCCTAAAACCCCCGTAAACCCCCAAATGACCCAAAAACATCCTAAAAGACCCTAATACAGTAAAAAACTAAAATATACCTAAAACAGTAAAACCCTAAAAACCCATAAAAACTTAAAAAAACCCTAAAACCCCTAATATCTATAATATCCCAAAAAACATAAAATCATTAAAAATACAAAAATAATATAAATCCTAAAACCAATAAACATCTTAAAACATAAAAAAATCCCAAACCTCAAAAATTATAAAACCTACAAAACTATGAAACCCTTGAATACCTCAATTACGTAAAAACCGTAAAACTCGAAAACCCAAAAAGCCACAAATACCCAAAAAAACAAAAGAACCCTACAAACCGTTTGAAAACCCAAAAAATACTCTAAAAACTCTAAGACCCTTAAATACCCAAATTACCATTAAAAATACAAAAATACCTAAAACCATAAAACCATTAAAATCACAAAAACCCTAAAAATCCCAAAAAATAATGAAAACCACCCGAACCCCAAAAACATCTAAAATACAAAAAATCGTAATATACTTAAACTATCATTAAAAACCATAAAAATATATAACCCTAAAAACCCTAAAAACCCTGAAGTTCTGAAAACCATAATAAACCATAAACAAATATAAAAACCATCAATCCCTAAAAATCATGAATTTTTTTTCCAAAAACAAAAAACCCTAGATCAAGAGCCATCTACCATACACCCTATCAACGTCACCATATTCCCTCCACCCTAGATAGTAAACTCTACACCTGAAACCCTATACCATGCATCGTAAACAAAATAACCCTCTATCCAAAACACTATACCCTAATCCTAAAACGTTAAACCCTACACCTAAAAACTATACCATATACCCGAAACCTTAAATAATATTCCCTTAACCATATTCCATATACATTGAACCCTAAATACTACATCTTAAACTGTAAACCATTCAACCTAAACCTAAAATCACCATAGAAACACTCAAACCCATAAAAGAACCAATAAAATAAAAAAATATACAAAAGCATTGAAGCCCCTAAAATTATTTAAAAAGTTCCTAAAATCCCTACGAACCCCTAATAACCCAAAAAAAAATAAAAGACCCTAAACCCCTTAAAAGATCCAAAAAAGACTTACAAATACACTAAAACCCTTTTAAAAACCGAAAACCCTAAAAAACACCAAATACCATAAAATCCATAAAAGACCAAATACCCTAAACCCATAATAAGCATAAAAACTCAAAAAACCATAAAACCTAGAAACCCCTAAAAATATTGAAGACCCTAAAACACTATAAACCCTATGATTCCCCTAAAACATAAATAAATAAATAAATAAACCCCCCAATCCATAAAATATAAAAAATCATAAAAATAATGAAACCATAAAAAACTAAAAAAACCTAAAAAACAAAAGAACAATAAAACCCAAAAAATAAGAAAACCCATGAAAGTCCATGAGAACGTAAAAAATACCCTAAAAGACACTAAAACCAGCAAAACTATAAAAACTGAAAACCTACACAAAAAAGTCTAAAACTGCCAAAAACCTAAAAACACATAAAAATCCTTAAACCCCTAAGAACCATAGAAGACACAAAATCCATGAGGAGACCCTAAAACACTCTAAAACCCACAAAAATTAAAATCCCCTAAAAAATGACCAACACACCCAAAAAAATATAACTACCATAAAAATCCTAGAAGACTATAAAAATACTAAGAACCCTAAAAAATTTAAATCCCCTATAAACCCAAAACCCCTAAATACCCTAAAACCCATTAAAAACCTAAAAATAGTAAAAACACATAAAACCCTAATAACCTAAAAAACCAAAAGACCATAAAATCCCCAACAGAGACCCAAAAAATCCCTAAAATATCCTAACAACCTAAAAACCCCTAAACCCCTAAAAATTCTTAAAACAAAAAATAAATAAATATTCACCTAAAGGCCAAATGCAGTAAAAACACTAAAAAACATAAAAGTCATGAGACATTATAAACCTAAAAACCCCATAAAATCCATAAAATCTATAAAACCCATAAAATTACCTAAGGGAATCTAAAAAACAAAAAAACAATAAACCCTAAAATTGACCTTAAAAGGTTACATCACCAAAAAAATCCACCAAAGTCATAAAAATCCCTCAAAAAACCAATATCCATAAAAATCTAGAAACACTAAAAACCCATAAAACCCCTAAAGACCCATAAAATCTAAAAGATCCTAAAATTCATAAAACACTAAAATTAGAGTAAAAACCCCAATGACCCAAAAAATACCCTAAAAACTCTAACAAACACCAAAACTATCTAATGACAATAAAATACCATAAAAATCCCAAAAACACCCAATAGCACTAATGACCCAGAAAATGAAAAAAACCATAAACCCCTTAAAAACCATTAAGCCCCAAAAAACATTAAATCCCCAAAATACCTTAAAAACCCCAAACCCCCATGAAGACCACAAAAAACCATAAAAACCATAAAAAATCTAAAACCCTAAAAACACTTAAAACGCCCCAAAAAATCACTCAAACCCCTAAAACCCCATTAATACCTAAAAAAACCTATAAATTACTAGTAATACCTACAAAAAATGTGCAAAATCCTAAAATCCCTACAAAACCCTATAAAATAATAAAAATCGTAAAACCAAAAAGGAAACTTAAGACCCCTAAAAAACTCTAAAACAACTCAAAAACCCTAAATGAACTCTTAAAATACTAAAACCCCTAACAGAATCAAAAAAATCCTTGAAAACCACTAAAACCCCATAAAACCCAAAGCACCAATAAAAAAACTAAAAATCCTGACAACCATAAAACACCTAAGACCCCCATAAAAAACCTTGAAAACCCTGAAAAACACTCAAATAACCCTAAACAATGTAAATCCCATAAAATAATCCTAAATCCCTGAAAACGATAGAAACCCTAAAATCCCTAAAATCCCTAAAAACTAGAAAAAAATAAAAACCCCAAAACCCTTAAATAACCAAAAAACCATATAAAACCCTATACCCCATAAACCCCATTAAAAGACCCAAAACACCATAAAACCCCATAAAATCCATAAAACCTCTACATGTATCGAAAAACACAAGATGAAACTAAAAACACTAAAAGGCCATGAGAACCATAAAATACATAAAAACATTAAAAACCATGAAAGCCCAAAAAACCCTAATTACTATAATAATAATTAAAACTCCTAAATACCATAAAATTTCTAATTACTCATAGAAGTCCCAAACATCTCTAAAAAAGACCTAAAAACCCTAAAAATCAGTTAAAACCCAAAAACCAATTACACCCCATAAAATTCTCTAAAACCCTAAAAATCCAAAAAAATATCTAAAACCTTATAAAAAATCATCAAACCCCTAACAACCCATAAAACCCTACAACCCTTAATAAACTAAAGAATATAAAACCACTTAAAAATACCGCAATAAAAAATTAGGATCCTCAAAAACCTAAAAAACAGTAAAGGACTGTAAAAACCATGAAAACATTAAAACCCCTGAAAACTAATTTTTTTTTAAAAAACTTAAAAATTCGAATTTAAACCATAAAAACCCAAAACCCTTTAAAACCTAAAAAACCCTAAAACACCTAAGAAACCTCTACGATACCATAAAACCATAAAAATACTAAAATACCTTAACGACATAAAACCCCAAAAGACCCTAAAAGTCCCCAAAACCACTTAAACCCCCTAAAACCCAAAAAACCAAAAAACCCCAAAAAAACCCTAAAAACTATAACCCCCCCCCCCAAGAAACAAAAACACGAAAACCCCTTAATGGACCTAAAATACCCCAAGAAATTCAAAAAGACTCTAAAAATCCAAAAAATACACTATGTACCCCAAAACCCAAAAGGACCCTAAAACCCCTAAATGACCCTAAATTCTCTAAGATCCCTAAAATCCCTAAAGGAACCTAAAACCCATATAACCTATAAAGGACCCCATTAACCCAAAAAACCCCTAAGAGACCACAAAACCGGCCATAACCCTAAAAGAAACTAAAAAAACCAATCCCCCTAAAAAACCATTAAAGGGCATAAAACCACAAAAATCCTTAAATCTATGATGAACACTTTTAAAAACCTTAAAACCCACTAAAACATGAAAGACCCTGAAAACCTAAAAAACCACTAAAAGACCCAAAAAATAGATAAATTCCCAAAAAAACTTAAAATATCCTAAAACTATAAAAACACCAAATAAAATAAAAACCCTAAAACCCCCCAAGGACCCTAAAAGCCAAAAAACATTGAAACTCCCAATAATCCCTATAACATGTAGGTACTATTAAGACCCTTTAAAACCCAACAAGACCATACAACCCCTAAAAACATAAAAACCATTAAAAACACAATAAAAACCCTAAAAAACCTAAAAAACCTAAAAAACCCCAAAACCCCCAAAAACATAAAATCCATGAAAACCCCCAAAACACTAAAAAACCTAATGAACCCAGAACCCTGTAAAAACCATTAAAACCCTAAAACACCTAAATGACCCAAAATACACTAAGAAACACTACAGAACCTGAATGACCGTAAAACCCCAAAAAATACTTAAAAACCCAAAAAACCTACAATACAATAAGAAACCCTAAAACTCCTAAAAACAATAAAAACCCTAAACATCCTCGATAAACCATAAAAAATCTAAAAACTTGAAAACCCCTAAAAATACTAAAAAATAAATATAAAACAAAAAAAAACCCCAAAACCCTAAAAAAATCCATAAAACCCCATAAATCTTTAAAAGGACTTTAAGAATACCCAAAACCCTAAAAACACAACAAAAACCTAAAAACCCTAAAGAACCCCTAAAACCCCTAAAACTCTAAAAACCCCTAAAACTACTGATAACCATAAAACCCTAAAAATTATTAAATAACTAAAAAACATAAACACCCCAATAACCCAATACCCATAAAACCCGAAAACCAGAAAACCCAAAAAAACAAAAAAACATTAAAACAGTTAAAAACCCAAAATCCCTAAAAATTCATATAAAACATAAAACCCATAAGAACCAAAAAACCCCTTTCATTTTTTTAAAAAACCTAGAAACCCTAAATAAAATAAACCCCCCTAAAACTCTAAAACATCCATCAAGACCCCCTAAAATATTAAATCCCAAAAGACTATAAAGATCTATAAAACCCTAAATGACCCTAGAAAACCTAAAAATCCATAAAAGGCCCTAAAAATGTAAAACCCAAAAAGATCTTAAAAAACCTATTAATACCCTAAACCCATAGACACCCAAAAACACTAAAATAGTCAAATAAAAACTTATAATAGTAGAAATACGAAAACGCATAAATACCCTAAAATTAATAAAAACTATAAAAACTGTAAAAGACCCAAAAAACACTAAAACACCCTTAAATCCCGGAAATCCTAAAACCTCTAAAAACAAAAAAAAACTATAAGAACCCTATACAAACAAAAAACATATAATGGATCGAAAAACTACAAACACATTAACTCTTAATAATATCCAAAAGGCACTAAAATATCTTAAAAAAATAAAAAAATAAAATCTCAAAAAATCGTAACAACCAAAAAAATTCCAAAAAAATGATAAAACCCCATAATAAACATAATAACTCTTAATAATATCCAAAACACTCCAAACCCCTAATAAAACATAAGAAAACCCAAAAAACCCAAAACCTCCTAAAAACCATACAAAACCCTAAAATCCACTAAAAAGGCCCTACAAAACATCAAAATCCCAAAAATACCCTAAATTTCCTTAAATACACTAAAAAACACAAAAAACGCAAAAAAAATTAATCCCCTAAAAATCCATAAAAACCCTAAAAACCCTAAAAACCCTACCAAACAATAAACAACAAAAACCCCTAGAAACCCTATAGGAACCATAAAAACCAATAAAAATATTTAAAGACCGAAAAAACTAAAAATCTATTAAAACACAAAAATCTCAAAAAACTCTAAAAACCTTTAAAACCAAAAAAACTAAAAACCCTAAAAATTCATTAGAAACCATAAAACCCTAAAAACTCTAAAAACCCTTAGAACCAATAAATTCCCTAAAAAATTAGAAAACAAAAAAAATAACCCCCCCAAATAAAATAAAACCCCCGAAAAACAAATAAATTCCTAAAATCCCTTAAAATCCCTAAAAACCCAAAAAACCATTAAAGACATCGTAAAACCCTCTAAAACACTAAAAACCATGAAACCCCATAAATCCCTAAAACTCCTAAAATTGGATAAAACCCATTAAGAATAATAAAAACCCCCAAACGCCCACTAAAAACCACTAAAATCCATAAACCCCTGAAAAAATCTTAAAAACCCAAAAATCATGAAAGCCTTTGAAAAACCTAAAACCCTGGAAATCCCCCAGAAACCCCTGAAAATCCTAAAGACCGTAGCAACCCAAAAATATTTTAAACTCCCCAAAATCCTAGAAATACTAATACACTACAAACCCCAAAAAACCTTCAAAACACTAAAAATTACATAAAACCTTAAATCCATTTTAAACCCATAAAACACTGAATACAATAAAACCAAAAAATGACCAAAAAATAAATAAAAAAACAATTAGAGACCATAAAACCCATAAAAGGACCTATAAGACCATTAATAATCTTATAAAACCCAAAAAGAGCCTAAAACCCCATAAACATAACAAACACCCTAAAACCATAAAATTAATGAAAAAACATAACAAAACCCCTAAAAAAACTAAAACACTAAAACAACTAAAAACCCCTAAAAATCCTTTGAAAACCCTAAAACCATAAAAATATACAAAATAATCTAAACCCCCAAGAACTCCTTAAATAAATTTAATACTAGAAAACCATCATAAGCTCCAAAAATATATAAAAACACTAAAACCCAAAAATCCCCCTAAAAAGAAATGAAAAATCAAAATATTCCCAAGAAAGGAAAAAAAACCTTAATACCCGAAAAACCATAAAAGGCTAAAAAACCCTTAAAAGGACAAAACAATGCTAAAAAAATGAAAACTTGAAAAACACTAAATTCACAGAATAAATGTAAAAAATTCTTAAAAACCTAAAACCCTTGTAACAATAAGAATCCATAAAACCCATAAAACCCATAAAACCCCAAAACCAATTCAAAATAAAAAAACTCCCAAAAAACGGCAAAACCCAAAAACACTAAAAACACTAATACCCACCAAAATTAACACTAAAAAAATTCTAAAAACCCCAAAAAAACAAAACTATATTGAAACCCTAAAAATCCAAAAAATACTTAAAACACTAAAACCATAAAATCCATTAAGTAGCCATGAAAAAACCCAAAAAAAATCCCCTAAAAACCCTAAAAACAAACAAAATCCTCAATACCCAAGAAATCATAAATAATCCCAAAAACACTATATGCTATAAAAATCCTTAAAACCCTAAAAATATTTAAAAACCTTGAAAACCGAAAACCCTAAAAAACCTCAAAACCCAAAAAAACACTACATAAATACTAAAACCCTAAAAAACAGCATAAAAATAGTTAAAAAAAACATAAAAACCACTGATCCCCTAAACACACAAAAAACCATTAATAACTGAAAAAACCAAACAAACCTAAAAAACTATTATAATAGTAATAATCAATAAAAATCTTAGAAAATAGTAAAAATAATAAAACCCAAAAATAACTCTTAAAATCATTAAACACCTTTAAAACTAATAATAATTATAATGACCCTAAAAACCCTAAAAACATTTAAACCCCAAACAACCCAAAAACACCTACAAACTCTAAAAATAATAAAGGCTCATCAAGTTCCTTGAAACCACTAAGAACATAAAAACCACTAAACCCACTTTAAAAACCTAAAATCCTATAAACCATAAGAAACATAGATCCCTAAAAACCGTAAAAACCATAAAACCATAAAATCTCAAGAAACACTAAAAACCCATATTAACCTATAATAGACCTAAAACCTAAAAACCCAAAATATACCCCAATAGCCCCTAAAAATACCAAATAACCATAATCCCCCCAAAAGAAATCAATACCCTAAAAATCTCTAAGAGAAACTAAAAATATAAACCCCCAAAAACATAAAATGTCTATAAAATAACCTAAAATACATAAAGGCTCGAAAATTAATAAAAATACTAAAGGATCGTAAAAACCCAAATTTAGCTCAAACACTAAATACCCCTAAAGGGCCATCAAAATCCTAAAACCCCAAAAATGACCCTAAAAACCAACAACCACTAAACAACCCTAAAGGCCCTAAAATCCTAAGGTAGACTAAAATAACTAAAAACAACAAAAACAACCTAAAAAATACACAAAAACCTTAATAAACACTAAATACCCTAAAACACCAAAAACATACAAGGCCATAAACCCCCTAAGACCTTTAAATGACGCAAGAAATTCGTAAAACTGCTAAACAAACTTGAACACCATAAGAAACCCAAAAATAATCTAAAACCCCCTTAAAACTATAAAAGACCTACAAACCCTAAAATCCCCTAAAACACCTTAAACATAATAAAAACATTATAATCCATAAAAACCCTAATATCCCTAAAGACTTTAATGATATATAATCTAAAAAACTGAAAAACCCTAAACAATTAAAACCCACTAAAATCCCTAAAACCCCTAAAATCCCATAAACCATATAAAACATTAAAATAAAAGAAAACACTAAAATCCTTAAAAAACTGAAAAACCAAAAAACCAAAAAACCCCTAAAACCCATGATATAATAAAAAAAACGCTAAAGGAAACTAAAACATTAAAAACCCTAAAGGATCCTAAAAACAAAAAAAATCCAAATGTTCCCTTAAAAATACTAAAAACCCCAAATTGACCCTAAAACCCATAAAGATCCTAGGGGACTATAAAATCCCTAAAAACCCCTAAAACCCCTAAAACCCCTAAAACCCTAAAACCCATCAAATACACAAAAAAGACCAAAAACAAAAACAACCAAGAACCCTAAAACCCATAATACTAAAAAAAGAAACTGAAAATACCCTAAAAACATTATAAGACCCAAATGGCTCTAAAGAACCCTAAACCCCTAAATGAAAAAATAATCCCTAAAAATTATAAAATAATAATTAAAAACCCTAAAAAATTAAAATTCATTAAAACCTAGAAAAAATAATAAAAACCACAAAATTATAAAAACTATTAAAACCCCAAATTAACTCTAAAATTCAAATAGATTTAAACCCTAATAAGAATTAAAATCCCTAAAAACCTAAAAAACCCATGGAAACCCCTAAAATCCAAAAAATACGCCACCATAAAAACCCTAAAAACCTCTAAAAAATCCTAAAAAACATAAAAACTCAAAAATTATCCAAAAAACCACAAAAGAAAAAACAGGTAAAATCCATAAAAACCCTTAAAACCAGCCAAGTACTCTACTCACATCACCCGCACAAAACCTAAAAACCCCTAAACAGCATAAAAATTAATAAAACCCTAAAAACTAAAAACCCTAGATACCCTAAAAAGCCTAAGAACCATAAAAATGATAAAAAAAATCCAAAAAACCTTAAAAACCCTAAAAACACAAAAAACCCTAAAAACCATAAAAAAACTACCCCTAAAACAACTTAAACCCCATAAAATACCTAAAATACCTAAAATACCATAAAACCCATTAAGTACCATAAAAAATAATAAATTTACCTAAGAAACCCCAAACCACTAAAAACTCTAAAACCTATAAAAACACTAAAACCAATAAAACCTCTAAAACCAACAAAACCCATAAAAACCCTAAAAACCCTAAATAAACCAACAGCCATAAATTACCAATAAATCCTAAACCCTAAATTAACCCAAAATCTTAAAAGACCATAAAACCCTAAAAACATTTAAATACTACAAAAACCACTAAAAAACTGAAAATATGAAAAAACCCAATAAAATAACTAAACCCCTAAAGCCATAAAAACCCTTAAAACTCCTGAAAATACTTGAAAACCCTGAAAACCCAAAAAAACCTACAAAACACTAAAACACTATAAACCTAAAATACAAAAATGAAAAAAAATGCCATAAAAACACTAAAAATGCTAAAAACGTTAAAAACCCCTAAAAACCAGAAAAAACCTAAAATCACTAAAAACTAGTAAAAATATAAAATCCCAAAAACAGGGTAAGAGAGAAATGAGAAGATTCCGCCCCTCTCTCCTCGGTTCTCCCTCTCGGCGTTGTGATCTCCACCGTTTATCTTCCCCTCGGAAGCGTTGTTGATTTGTTCGAGCTTGGTGGTGTGGTTTGGATCTTGCTCGTGCGGTCCTTACACTGGTGTTGTGCTTGCAGGTGATGAGGCAGATGCTTGGTTGTGAAGGGATATATCAGTTCTGTTTCGGAAAGGGCAAAGATGATTTGGTCTGTTTTTTGCGGCGAAAGGACTATTCTTCGGCAAATCTGGAGGCTTGTGAAGTTTCCTAGCAAGGTTAGGTTTTGCAGTAGACTGGTTGAAGTGACCATCACCATTCCATATCTAGGATTAGGAGTGCCTGCCCCGGGCGGTGGTGTTTTCAGGAGATTCTAAGTGTTGTCTGTCTTCGACGGGGATGCGGTCCCTGGCGGCGGAAGTTCCACTTTCGGTTTGGAAGATCTGGGTGTTTCGGATTGTTGGCGGTTCTGGTCTGAGCTGACATGGATAGATTCGGGCTTCTCCTACCTAGATCTGTGTGGCTTGAGAGGGGATCTGGCGAGGTGTGGAGTTTTGGCGGTGAGGTGGATCTCCGGATCTGGCTCGTCGGGTGGTCTCGGCGTTTGCGTGGGATGGCTCCAGGCGTGACGATACTATTCTTGGCTTGGGATGGCAGGTAATTTTTGACATCATCTTCTTTGTCGCGCGAAGCTTTGTCTGCGGATAGGGTGCGAGGAGCTACGAATCCGGAGCTCCTATGGTGTCCAAGGTGGTTGGTGGGCTGAATTCTTCTGGGATGGTTGACGGTGGGCTGCACGATGGTCAAAACTATGTCGTGGGGCTCCTGGCTGCGGAAAACAAGCTTGGAGGCCACCTGGGGTGGGCTACATGGTGGTGCTCAGGTGGCTGTCAAAGATGTCTGTATGTGGTTTTTCCTTTTTCTGCTACGCGTGCTCTGCTCTTGGATGAATTTGTTGCTGGTGTTGGGTGAATCAGTGTATGATTCTTTCGAGAAGATTTTGATGTGGCTGATAATGGATTTGGATGAATCTACTGAGGTCCCTAGGGGAAGATGTGAATGTTTGTGGTATGATATTGGCGTGCTGGAAGTTGAATGGACAGGACATGTTTCTTGCTGTGAAGGAAGTGATGGTTGTTTCTATGTGTTGGATTTGTTTGGTGGTGTTACTGGAAGGGCTACTGTCAGAGCTGGTGCGGGTGGTGGGGTTGCTGATTTTCTCGACTGCTAGATGGGGAGTGTGGTTGAATCAGTTATAAATCGATGGTGCTGCTGTCTTTTGGTTGTGATTGGTCTGCTTGAGATGTTTGTTCGGGAGGCTCTGGAAGCTTGGTTCGGTGATGCTGGTTGCTGGAAGGGGAGTAGTGGTATGATAGAAGAAGGGTGTTTAGATGGTACTAGATGCTGGATTTTGAGTTACTGGATAATGGTTGCCGATTGGCGGGGAGGAATATCCTGGTCCTGGAAAGTGTTGAAGGAGATTCTAATTCTGATGTTATTTTCTGCTGCTACGAATGAGTTTGTTGTTGTGCTGCTAGTTGCTACTTTCTTTTTGTTGAGAGGCGATGATGGCTGAATTTGGTTGTGGTGCTTGTGCTGTGGTTTGAAGCTGCTGGTTGTGATTGGCCGTGATGTCAGATTTGGTGTTGTTGGTTGCTGGGGCTGGTTGGTGTGGATGTGTTGCTGCTGCTGTATAGCTGTGAAGATTGGATGTGGTGCTGCTGGATACTGGTACTAGCTGGATGTGACGTGATGATGTCATTGTTGTGTTTGTTTTTGAGTCTTTTTCTTTCTTTGTTTTTACATTTTTTTGGGTGGGTTCTAAGGGGTTTTTGGGTGTGGGTTGTTTGACCCCTCCCCTCCCTTGTCTGTTCTATCTCCTTTTTTTCTTTCTAATAAATTATGGGGGGGGGGGAATGGACCGACCACCGCGTCTTCCTTGCCCAAAAACACCGTAAAAACTCCTAAATACCCAATTAAACCCTAAATACCCAAAAAAAACTAAAACCCTGAAAAAAAATATGTAAAAACTCAAAACACGAAAAACAATCCCTAAAAACTGTGAAAACAATTTAAAAAACCCAAAAACCCGTAAGAATTCTTAAAATCCCTAAAAACACTGAAAACCATTAAAACCCCTAAAAACCCCAAAATAAATTAAAAGCCTTAAACCCCTAAATAACATGGAAACCCATAAAAATAATAAAAAACAAAAAACCCCAAAAACCTTACAAACCATAAAACCCCAAAAAATTCAAAAAACCAAAAAACCCCTAAAATATCGTAAAAACCTGAAAAATCCCTAAAAACCTAAAAATCTTAGAACACTTAAAACCCCTAAAAACTATAAAATTCCCTAAAACCCTAAAAACAGTAAAACTACTAAAAAACCTAAAATCCTTAAAACCATAAACCCCTAAAAGATACTAAAAACCCTAAACCCTTAAAAATTGTAAAAACTCTACAATACTTAAAAACCCTAAAAGACCCATAAAACAACCTAAACACCCTAAAAAGAATAAAAACATTAAACTCTAAAAAACCTAAAACCCCATAAAAACACAAAACATTCTAAAGAACAATAAAAAAACTAAAAACCCTAAAAATATCTAAAAAAACCCAAACACCCTAAATGTCCTTAAAACATAAAAAAAATCCATTAAACAACAATAAAACATCTAAACCCCATAAAACTCCTAAAACAGAAAATAATATAAAAACCACAAACCAAAACCTTAAAATCAAAAAATGCATAAAAACTAATAAATTTGAACTCCTAAAAAACACAAAAACCCGAAAAAACCCCAAAATCCCTAATGAACCTTTAAAAACCTGGAAATACTAAATCCCCTTTGAAGTCCTTAAAGCCATAATAAACCTCTGAAAAGCGTATAAAAACCTAAAAAACATAAAACCCTAAGAACCCCTAAAACCTAAACACCATGAAAAATCGTAAAACCAGTAAAACCCTAAAAAACCAAACACCAGCTAAAAACTGTAAAATTCCTAAAACTGAAAAAACCTGAAAAACAGAAAACAAATCCCTAAAAAACCTAAAATGAAACCCCCCAAACACTAAATTCACTTCAAACCCAAAAATACTTTAGAAACCATAAAAATCCTAATAAAATAATTAAAACCCTTTAAAAATGTAAACCCCCAAAAACTCAGAAACCCAAAAAAGACCCTAAAAACCCTTCAAACCTTCTAAAACCCATTAATACCTCTAAAACCAAATAAAACATCTAAAATCACTATGAACATTTTAAAACAATAAAAAAATTAAAATCCCTAAATACCTTTAAACCCCTAAAAAACCCTAAAAACTCTAAAATTCCACCCAAAAGACACAAAACCCTAAAATGCCTGAGAACCACTAAAAGACCCTTAACATAATAAATAACCAAAAAGGTCCTAAGAAACCCTAAAACCACTAAAACTATTTTACCCCTTAATAAACCTAAAAATTCTAAAAACCCAAAAAACCATAGAAGAACCTAATAACATTAAAAGCACTAAAGACACTAAAAACCTCTATAACACCATGAATATCCTAAAATACCACAAAACCAGAAAAACCGTAAAAACATTTAAAACCCTAGAGGACTATAAAAAAATTAAAAGGACATAAAAACATATAAACCCTAAAACAAAAAAACACATAATAAACTAAAATCCCAAAAATGTAAAAACCTTAAATGCCCCTAAAAGAAATTAAAACCCTAAAAACCTGAAACTCAAATAATCCAAAAAAACCTCAAACCATAAAAATACCTAGAGAATCCTAAAAAGTCCAAAATCCCAAAAAAAACTCTAAGTACCATGAACCCTCCTAAAACTCTAGAAACCATAAAAACAATAAAAATAGTAAAATCAAAAATGCACCAAAAACCATAAAACCACACTAAAAGAATTTAAAAGGCCAAAAAGTGCCGAAAACACCAAAAAAACCTAAAACCCCCCTTAACCTAAAATAACCCCTAAAACCTCCAAATTACTTAAAAACTATTGAAATCCCATTAAAATTCTAAAAACCATAAGAATCATAAAATATCTAAAAACAGTAGAAACCCAAAAAGGACAAAACCCCAAAAGTCAAAAAAACACCAAACCCCCATTAAAATACAAAAAACTGATAAACCTAAAATCCCTAAACCCAAAAAACCAAAAAACCAAAAAAACAACTAAAATTCCTAAAAACACTTAAAACTATAAAACCCCTAAAACCCTTAAATCACGTAAAACCCCTGAAAAAATAAAAAACTAAAAAACCATTAAAACCTTAAAACCCCCAAAAAACACTAAAAAATATACCCTAAAGTACCTAAGAAACACTAAAACCCATAAAATTCATTGAAAACACTAAAAACCCTAAAGTTCTTAAAATCCCTAAAAATAAAAACACCAAAAAACCAAAAAAAAAAAGACCACCAAAACCAATAAAAACCCTAATTAACATAAACCATAAATACTATATTATAATGTCTACAATGGACAACCTAGACTACCCTTAACCCTAAACCCAAAACCTTACACCTAAAATATTGTACCTTAACCCCTAAACTCAAAACTTTACACCATAAACCATATATCGTACACCATAAACCCAAAACCGTATATCTAAAACCTGGTACCCGACAACCAAAACATTAAACCCAATATTTTAACCCCTTAAACCTATAGCCTAAACTATAAAACCAACACCCTAAACCCTAAATCTTGTACCCCAAACCCAGAAAGACACTAAAATACTAATGGAACAAAAAAATCATAAAAAATATCAAATACATAAAAAATTAAAATCCCTTAAAAACCCATAATGTATGATAAAAACCCTAAAAAACCTAAAACACCATAAAAACTAACAGGAACATATAATACCATAAAAATGAAAGTGACCATAAACCGATGTAAAACCCCATGAAAACAGAAAACCCTAGAAAACCAAAAAATAACTCTAAACCCTAAAACCAAAGAAGACCCGAAATCACTAAAATTACATTAAAACAATAAAAACTATTAAAAACCATAAAATACCAAAAAAAAAGAACAACCCCCAAAATAGAAACCCTCTTAGAACCATAAAAATCCAAAATAAGCTCTAACCCCCCCCCCCCAAAAAAAAACATAAATCCCTAAAATGACTTGAAAACCTAGAAACCCCTAAAAACCCTTAAAAACCCAAAACCCCAAAAATACCCCCAAAATCATAAAAAGACCCTAAAACCCAATAAAACTTTAAAATACCTTAAAAACCCTTATAAATTTTCGAAAGTTCTTTAAAACCCCCTAAAACCCCTAAAGTACTAAAAACCATAAAGAAGCATAAAAAACTAAAACCCTAAAACCCTAAATCCCTAAAAAAACCCCAAAAAAACAAATGAACCTAAAATTCCTAAAAACCTAAAAATAACCTAAAAATATAAAAGATCATAAAACACCATAAAATACCCTAAAATCCATAAAACTGTTAAAAACACTTTTGAACCCTAGAAACCATAAAAACACTATAACCATATTGAAACTGAAACCCTAAAAACTCTAAAACCCAATAACACTAAAATACCATAAAAATCATAAAGGAAACTAAAAATAAATAAAAAATAACCTAAAAGTACCAAAAATCCTAAAACCCTAAAATAAAAAAAAAGACACTAAAACCCCAATAACCCTAAAGACTCCTAAAAACCCTAAAAACCCCTAAAACCCCTAAAAACTATAAAAAGTCAAAAATTACATATAAAAAATAAAAACATAAACCCCATAAAATTATTTAAAACTTTAAAAACCCATAATCCCACAAAACCCAATAAACCTCCAAAAATACGAAAAACCTAAAAACCAGTAAAACCAGTAAAACCCCTGAATCCCAAAAAAATCATAAAAACCCAAAAGAAATCCTCATGAACCCATTTAAACCCAGACAATCCATTCAAACCCCAAGTCTCATATAAATCCATAAAATCAATAAAAAATCATAAAGCCCTAAAAACCAAAAAAAACCCTTAATGGCCCTAAAAACACTAAAATTCTAAAAAACAATAAAATAAAAATAACCTTAAAAGTCCATAAAAACACTACAAAACCGAAGAAGATCATAAAACCTAACTAAGCTCATAAAATAACCTCATACCACTAAAATCACCTAAAACCATAAAAATCCATAATAATCTCTAACAGCCCCTTAAAAATAATAAAAAACCCCTGAAAACCTTAAATACCCAAAAATCCTAGTAGACCCAAAAAACACAAAAAACACTAAAAGATATTAAAACCTATAAAACCACATAAAATACACAAAAATACCCTAAGATCATAAAAAAATTTAAAAACCATAAAATCCTAAAATACCCTAAAACACCATAAAAAACATAAAAGATCTCAAAAACATAAAAGGCTAAAGAAACCTACAATTCATAAAAATTCTAAGAGTCCTCAAATACCCTAAAATCCTTAAATGATGAAAAAATCACATAAAACCCTAAGAACCCCATAATAACCTAAAACCGATTAAATGATTAAAATCATAAAATCCTTAAACAACACTACAACCCAAAAAATCCCAAAAACACAAAAAACCAAAAAAACACTAAATACCTGTGAAAACTCTAAAAAACCATAGAAATATAAAAATCTAAACCTCCGTAAAAATCCTAAAATCCATAAACACCACAAAACCCCCAAAACCACTAAAAATAATAACAAACCTAAACTCCATAAACACCTAAAAACTCTGAAAACCCCTAAATCCAAAAAACACATTAAAATAGAAAAAAACCTGTAAAACCAATAAAATTTATTAAAAACATTAAAACCATACAAAACAAAAAAAATACATAAAACCCCTAAAAGTCCCTAAATCCCAAAAATATGAAAAATACCTTCAAAAATAATAAAATCATAAAAACCATAAACCCCAATAAAATAAGAAAAATACCATAATCCCATGAAACTATAATACCCTAAACTTCTAGAGAACCTTAAAACCCCTAAAACTCTTAAAGGACCTAAGAACCCTAAAAGAACCTAAAAACCATAAATATATCCTAAAATTCCTAAACACCCCTACAACCCTCAAAATCAAAAAAATCCATAAAACCATAAAAATTATAAAACCAATCAAAAACACTAAAAACCAAAAAAACCATAAAACCATAAAAAATATAAAACCACTAAAACCATAAAAAACATAAATACATAAAAACACTAAAACACCATAAAACCCCTAAATACCCAAAAACCCTTAAAGCCTCAAAAAATCATTAAAACCCATAGAAACCATAATAACTAGAAATACCCCTAAAACCACTAAAAATCCTAAAAACCTAAAAACACATGAAAACCTAATAATCCAAATAAAACCCTTTAAACCATTACAAACCTAAAACCCCAAAATTTTTTAAAACACCTATATACCCTAATAACCCTAAAAACCCTGAAAACCCATTAAATACCTTAAAACACCAAAAGACAGTAGAACCACATAAAATACCATAAAACCATAAAACACCCTAAAAACCCAAAAAACCCAAAATGACCTTAGAAAACCTATCAGACACTAAAAACCCTAAAAACCCATAAAATCCTAAAAGACAATAAAATTACCAAAAAGACCATAAAATCCCAAAAAATCTCAATTAAATCAAAAACCCAGAAACCCCTTAGAAATGATGAAAATATTAAGAATCCCTAAAAACCTTAAAAACCCTTAATGACATAAAATACATAAAAACAATAAAGGAAACTAAAAACCTAAAAACCCCTAATGATTCTAAAATAACATAAAACCAAAAAAGATTCAAAAACACCTAAGAACACTAAAAACACCTTCAAGGACCCTAGAACCCTAAAAAACTTATATAACATTTAAAAAAGTGAAAGACCAAAAAATATTAAAATCCATAAAACCAAAAACCGATGAAAACCCTAAAAAACCCAAAATTCCCTATAAGGACTAAAACACCCAAAACACAAAAAACCCCCAAAACACTTAATACCCTTAAAACGCAAAAAATTGTAAAAACCAATAACAACCTAAAAACCCTAAAAAATTACAAAAAACAAAAACAAATACCATAAATAAAATAATAATAATAACACCTTAAAACACTAAAAACCCAAAACACCCTAAAATCCAAAAAAATTAAAAACCCCCCTTAAAACGCATAAAAAATCATACTATACATAAAAACTAAATCCCTTAAAAACCCTAAAGAAATTTAAAATCCATAAACCCCCAAAAACCCCAAAAACCCAAAAACCCACAAAATCCAAAAAAAACCAAAAACCCTAACAACCTATAAAATCCAAAAAAACCTCTAAATACCTAAAAAAATCTTAATAAAAAACCTATGAACCATAAAAAGACAATAAAACCCTAATAAACAATAAAACATATACCATACAACATAAATCCTAAGACTTACACCCCTAAAACGTCTACCATGATCCTCAAATCCTTAACCCCGCACCAAAAACCCCATATGCTACACCCTAACCCCTAAACCCGACACCATAAACCCTATAAAATACACTTTAAACCCTACAACCTAAACCCTAAACCTTAAAAAATAAACCAAACATCCTAAACGCTAAAACCTATACCATAAAACCTAAAGGACCCTAAAAACCATAGAATCTCTAAAAACCCTAAAATAACACAAAAACACTAAAATACACTAAAAAACTTTAAAAAACATAAAATTACACAAAAATTAACTAAAACACCTAAAACACCCTACAAGATACTAAAAACCATCAAAACCCCTAAAGGACCCTAAAAATAACAAAACCCCCTAAAGGAACGTAAACACCCAAAAATATTGGACGCTAAAAACACTTAAAATCCATGAAAATCCAAAACCCCCTTTGTCCATTAAAACCCCTAAAAACATAAATCACCCTAAATCAACTATAAAACATAATGATAGTAACCCCCCTCCCCTAAAATACACTAAAAACAAAAATAAACACTAAAAACATAATGAAATCCTAAAATTCCTAAAACCATAAAACCTATGAAAAACCTTAAAACCCATAGAAGACCCTAAATCCCTCAAACCCTTAAAACCCCTAAAAACTATCAAACCCTTGAAAGATTCTAATAGAACTAAAAAATAAAAAAAAGTCCCTAAAACCTAAAAAACCCTAAAAACCCTAAACCCCTCTAAAACCATGAAGATCCATAAATAGCCAAAAAACCAACAAAACCCTAAAAAATCATAAAACCCCCCAAACCCCAAATCCCTAAAAAGACTATATAAACCAAAAAATGACCCTAAACACCCTAAAATTCCATAAAACCCTAAAAAACTAAAAAACCAAAAAACCCCTTAAAAACAAAAAAAACCATATAAAAACAATAAAACCCATAATATAACATAATTAGACTAAATCCATAAAAACAATAAAACCCTAAAAACCTAAAATTCCCCCTAAAACACTTAATAACCAAAAAACCCATAAAAACTATTAAAAATCTAAATAATCTAAAAACCAAATAAAACCCAAAGGACCCTAAAAATCATAAAATTCAATGAAACACCATAAATAAATTAAAATACCCTAGAATACCCTAATACCCCTATAACTCTAAAATCTATGACAATCATAAAAACAAAAAAACAATAATAAAAACACCTAAATACATAAAAAAAACATAAAAACCTTAAAATAACTAAAAATCGTTAAAACAAAAAAAATCCTGAAACCCCAAAAAACCATTAAAAATCAAAAAGTTGATAAAAATTATAAAAAAAAAATTCATCAAACTCAAAAAATTCTATAAAGTCTGTAAAAATCCCAAAAGATACAAAAAAATTCAAAAAGCCTAAAAATGAAGACAAACCCCCCAAAACACCCTAAAACTCGGGATAAACTAAAACTTATTTAAAAGGTATAAAAATCGCTAAATGTTTTTAAAACTACAGAAAGACCCTAAAATGTCACTAAATACCATAGAGCCCTAAATGAAATTACAAACCCTATAAGTCTCTAAAGATCCTAAAACCGCTAAAAACCAAAAAAAACACTTAAAATCATAAAAAATTCCTACAAACACTAAAAACACCTAAAAACCCCCCAAAAATCCATTTCAATAGTTAAAAATCAAATAAAACCCCTGAAAAGGCCTAAAAATAATAAGAATATTAAAAGAGTATTAAATCACTTATGAACGCATAAAAACCCCTAAGATCTATTCACAAAAATAAAAACCATAAAAATCCCTAAAACGCTTGTGAAAACCTAATATATAAAAACCCTAAAACACTAAAAATACCCAATGTACATTAAAACCACTAAAAATTACAAAAGAAACCTAATAGAACCCTAAAAACCCTAAAACCATAAAATAATCCCAAAATCTCCTACAAACCTTAAATCCCAAAAAAACCCAAAAACCTAAACACCAAAATACCATAATAAATTATTAAAAACCCAAGAAAATCATAAAATCATAAAAACCTAAAAACCATTAACAATATAAAAACCCTAAAAACATAAATTAACCCTAAACACCCTAAAAACCATAAAAAAACACCTCAAATAACCTAAACCCTAAAACACATAAAATATAAAAAAAATACTAAAACAGTCTAAAATACACTAAAACTCAAAGAAAATATCAAACACCTAGAAAACCAAAACACGCATAATAGACACTAGAACCCCAAAAAATTCCAAAAAGTTGGTAAAAGAACATTAAACTCCCAAAATTCCTTAAAACCCCAAAAAATCTAAAATAAATTTAAAAATCATAAAACCCATAATATAGCTCCCAATAATACTAAAAACCATAAAACCCTAGAAATCATAAAACCCCTAAAACAACCCCAACACCCCCAATCCAAAAACACCACAAAATCCCGAAAAGACCCTAAAACCCTAAAACCCTAAAAACCCTTAAACAACCTCAATCCCCTTAATAAATCTCAAACCCTAAAAACTAATTAAAACCCCAAAATCTCTTAAAAACACATACAAAACCTAAATTTCCTAATAACCATAAAAATATTGTAGAAACCCTAAAACCCCTTGAAACACCCCAAAACCTGAAAAATGAAAAAAAACATACCCCCCCCCCCCAAATCTCTAAAAACTGTAAAAATCCTAAAAAACCTAAATAACCTACAAACCCAAAAACCGTAAAAACCCAAAAATACCCTAAATTCACCACAAACCTAAAACCCATAAAAACACGAAAAACCCTAAACCATTAAAAACATACTCAAACACTATAAACCCCCAAAAAGTCCCTAAAACTCATAATCACCCTAAAAACAATAAAAATCCTAGAAAATCCTAAAACACCCCAAAAAACCAAAATAAATTAAAACCCCTAAAATCCATAGAAACCCATAAACCCTTGAAAACCCTTAAAAATCCTAAAGCCTATAAAACCCTAAAAACACCCAAAACCCCTTTAAAAACCCAAAAGTCCAATAAACACTAAAAATGATTAAAACATTAAAAATCCCAAAAAAACACAATAAACACTAAAACATCACTGAAAATCCAAATGAAAATTTAAAAACCAAAAAATAACGATGAAACCCTAAAACACCAAAAAAACTCCTAAAGAAACTAAACCCCTAGAAACCCTGAAAACTAATAAAAATCTCTAAAACACTAAATAATTCTAAAAACCTAAAAAACCCCATAGACACACTAAAAGAAACAAACACCCTAAAACACGTAAATTCCATAGAAACCCTAAAATCACAAAAACTCTCTAAAACCCCAAAACACCTAAATACATAAAAAACCCTTAAAACCAAAAAAACCAATCAAAACACCAAATATCACTAAAAATCCATTAATGTACATAAAATCATAAAAAATCATAAAAACCATAAAACCATAAAAAATTAAAAATACCCTAAGAGCCTAAAGATTCTGAAAACCAAAAAACACCCAAATACACACATAAAACAGTAAAAACCCCTATAACCACCCAAAAAATACTAAAAACTTTTATGAAATCCAAAAAACCCCAATAATCCCCAAAAAAATGTTGAAAACTATAAATGACCGTAAAAACCCCAAAAGACCTAAAATTTCCTAAAAATCTATAAAACCCATAAAACACCCTAAAAGGAAACATAAAATTCTAAAAACATTTAAAAGACACTGAAATCCTTAAAATACTCTAAAATCCCAAAAACAAAACAAAAGTCACTAAAAAAATAAAATTGATAAAAGAACTAAAAATACTGAAAACCTATAAGATGCTGAAATAAAATAAAACCCCCTAAAAGACTCTAAAAACTCTAAAAACACTAGAGGATCATAAAAATATTAAAATACCCTAAATGAAATTAAAACAAAAAAAATCTATAAATGGACATAACAACATAAAGGAACCTAAAATCCCTTAAAACCAAAAAGGAACCTAAAAAGACAAAAACCCCAAAGGGCCTTAAAACCCCTAAAATTCCATAAACGACACTAAGACCCTTAAAACTCTAAAAGACCTGAAAATCACTATGAAATCCAAAAAGACCCTAAAAACCCAAAAACCCTGTAAAAACACCAAAGAAATTAGAAACATTAAATCACCCAAAAAACCCAAAAATACAATAAAAACTATAAAATACCCTAAAACTCTGACACACATAAAACCCTTAAAAGACCCTAAAAACACTTAACAAATAAAAGACCTGAAAAACAATAAAAATCAAAAAAAAATATCTCTAATGGGACATTAAAACCCCAAAACACCCCATAAATACAAGAAATCCTTTTAACCGAAAAAAACCCTAAAAACATAAAAATCATAAAAACCGATAAAATTATTAAAACCCGAAAAACATAAAATACCAAAAACCATTAAAATATAAAAAAATCTCTAAAAAGTAAAAAGATAATTTAAAAAACTATAAGACCCCAAAAACCCCAATGAACCCAAAAAGGCCCTTACAAAACCTAAAAATCCTAAAAGACCTTAAAACCTGAAAATACCCTAAAAGACCCTAAAACCTATAAGATCATGAAACCCTTAAAAAACCTAAAAAAATAAAGAAAATAATTAACTCCATAAAAATGAAAAAGTCATGAAATCCAACAAACCCCTAAATTCATTAGGGACCCTAAAATAAACCTAAACCTCATGGTCTGATGGGGACTGGGTGGTGTGTCCTTTTCATTTTGTAAATGAGGTGTCATTGGTAGAATGTTTGCATCAGGTTACCATTTTGTTTACACCAAAGGCACTTTTAGTTCCTAAACAGTTGATTAAAGGTGGTTGAATGGTGTGGAATAACCGATGTTGTGTACATTCTCTTCATAAGTTCTCAAATGGGTGTTTTTCCTTGATCCGGAAATGTCCTATGGTTCTCATATCCATGATTCAGAAACCTTCTTTCCAATGGTTGGTGTTCGTTGGATGATTTCGCCAACAAAACATAAGAACTCACATAGGTCGACATGAAGGGATCTTAGTCTCCTCATAACATTTTGGGGGGATACTATTTCCTATTATAGGACTCCCTTATAGATTTAAGTCAGTTTAATAAGTTCATTAATCCTTAGTTCATTCCCAATCTCGTTTCCGCAGATTACGCCTAAAGCAGTTGTCAATTAGGATTATGCATGGGTATGGAGTCATTCCTATGTATATGTGGTTATTTACGAATGGAAGGATATGTATTTATCATGTTTTCTCCATCAATGATACTCTTATATAAATATATCAGGGATCATTAAGTCATTCTAATAGAAAACAATGAATTTAAGCCATATGGGATGGCGTTGTGGCTTTTGTCATCATCCAAGGGGATGGGGGTTTCACTGAGGTCGGGATTGAACCCGATATATGGGATTCCAATATATAATTGAGAGAGTAATCAGGAACCTAATAGTTCAGTGTCTCATAATTGGACATGTCAATATTTATGGTCATGTGATGAGGACTAAGCCATGTAGTTTAATATCATGTGACATGGAAATCCAGGAGAAATATTACTTGGTCAAGGATAGTGTGGGACATATGTTGTGGTATACCAAGAGACCAAGAAGAGATATGGTCTCCTGGGTTAATATGAACCTACTGAGGATGTGTCTAGGAGAACATTTGGGTGATTTGGGTGTCAGATTTGGACCTCAAGGTGGCTTCCTACGTAACCCATCTTGATGGGAATCAAAGCCCATGTAGTTCAGTATGTTGGGTCTTACACATGGTAGCTTCCCATTTAATTTATGTTTTGATATTACATCGATATAGAATCCACATAAATAGGTATGTGATTGGGTCTTAAACTATATGGGATGCCCACAATATAATTTGGGATTTCATGGATATCATGGTCGATGCTAACCTTTATGCCCATGTGAGTAATTCTCAAGATGAGAAACAAGAGGTGGCAGTTGATCTGAAGATCGTACGCCCTGCTCCATTTACTAATAGATGGAGTCAGTTCCTAAAGGGTTTGAGAGAGGGGGTTTAGTGACCAGATTTCCACTCTTGATTTCATATCTAGGATAGCCATTTTTGGTGATCTATCTAGATATGCCCCGGGCTAAGGCGATGTGGTTAAAAGGTGTCTCCTACCACAAGAAAAGCCAGGGGATTACCTCAAGAGTATTGACATGGATTCATATCTAGGTAAATATGTTCAAAACCATCCCTCCTTATGGGAACAACCATCTACTACCCTTAATACATAGAATGGGGAGGTTCACATTATATACCGAAGGTGAGAACCCTCATTACCATGGGAATGTACAGTAAACAACATTTTTGAGGGTCCACCTTATCACATGGGTAACACATGTGAATCCACAATACATGGGTATATAAAAACAAAAGGGAAATTTTTATGTGATCTATGAACTCCTTTAATTTTCTAGTGGATTTGGAAGAATCCTTGACCTGATGTCATTTGACTAGTTTTTGGATGGGCTATCACAGGAGCTATTGATGCGATAGACGGGCATAACTGGATATGGATAGTGGAACACCCTAGTATTCCCCATTCCATGTAGCATATTCTTATGAGGGATTAGGTTACCTATATGTATCATGCTTCTATGAGGGTAATTGATCCATTCACGCACCATACTACATGAAGACTTGGGGTTGGTCCACACAACACATTGCTTTGCAGGGCTGGGTTCCATCTACATAGCATGGTGCAATAAACGATTGAGTTCCTCCCATGTATGGAATTCTTTTTGCGGATCCTGTTAACTCCCATATAGTTTCTTGTTCTAATGGATTCTTGATTACAAACGAGGCATTGTTTCTATGCCCTGCGGTAAGTATGCCAATAAAGGATACTGAGTTCAGAAACTACTAAATTATTTTATTTTTTTTCCCATCATGACATGCATTCGGGTTTTACCTATAGGGAGATGTTGATGTTTCCATTATTTTGAGGAGCTGTTGATTGCTCAGTTGATCCATTTTTAATCTCTTAATGCCTCCATCTCCCAATCTATCACCCCATTCTAGTTCCCCTCAGGTTCAATTTGTAGGGGATCAGAGGAACTAGATATTAGTGTAGTCTATCCTCCATAGTTGGCTATGGGAATATTTTTTGAAATCCCATCAATAAATTAGTCATTGTGGGGGATTTTCGTGGTTACATAAATCCTTGAATGGATCCAATGATGAATTCATTTCGTATTCAAGAATCAGAGACACTGACTTTACCCATGAATGATTTCGTTTAGGGGAGATCATTAGTGGGAGATGGTATCACCACACCATTCCAAAAACTAGATAATTTTATTAACAAGAGCTACTGGATCCACCCCTTTTTCTAAACATTTCATATCATGGGGATTTTCACATAGTAGATAACTACCATGCAGATCAGTGATCCGTAAAGGGATCCTTTCTTCAAAGAACTGTTTCCTCCCTTTTTAATTGACCACCTTCTATGAACATTTTTCTTCCAATATTCCATAATTTTATTTTTCTACCTTATTCAAATTAAAAAAAGTTCCTTCTTCTTCTATGTGGAATTTTCTGGACCCAATAAATTCCTCTCATCAGAATGGGATCCGATTAGAAAAATATTGGGGTAATCTTATGTAGAAAGTCGTCCTGATTTGAACTGGTTTATGGTACATCAGTGGACCCATAAGAGGGGACCACACCAATATATAGGGTCCCAAATCATTTTATTTCCACCATTTTTCAAATGAATTCAGTGTTACCATCAACTTTTGACCTCTTTTAGATTCCGTTTACTTCCTCCTTTGTGGACATCTTCACCTGCAGACTGAGACTTTTCAACCGGGGACTAAAATACATCAGCTTTAAAGGGTGAGTTTTTTCTTCTACATAGAAGGGAATGATCATAAGATGGTTTTTTCCATGAAGTATTTCCTCATTGTTCGATGCTTCAAGGGCCATCATTTCATGTACTGATGGTTCATGGGCCAATGGTTCCCACACACCATTAGTATGCATACTTATATTTTAGTCCTTTATTGATTTTTATACTAACTTCAATATGTTGGAATTTTGATGCAGACAATAGGATGAACCCTTCATAGTATTCTTCTAATGTAATTATGACTTCAATTTCTTGTCTTTTTAATCTTCTCCAAAAATTACAATTAATTACAATTGATCTCTCTTTGATTATAATATTTAACAAATACTGATTTACATCATGATCTGGGAGAATCAATAATGCTATATTTTTTCCCGAATCAATGGATACAACATGCATAGTTTGAATATAGATACGATGACATGGAAAACCCTAAAATATTTTTGTCTTTTTTGTTGTTACCCTAATTTATTTATAAACCAAATTTTCTCTAGTCTTAGAGGGTAAAAATTGAATTTTTCATAGGCCTCTCTTTGATAGTTTTAGACACAACATGATTTTTTGACTCATTTTTCTCAAATTTCTCAATATGTTTCCTAAAAAATGGAAATAATAGGTTTATTGAGGTGGTAATAAACTTTTTTATAGGGTTCCATTTTCAAGTTTTCATCTTATCATGTTTTGTGTCTCTTTTCATGGGAAGTTTAGTGTCTTGTAAACTTATACAAACATTAATGATGATTTAGGTAAAACAGATTTGGCGATGAACTGTGGGGTGAGGACCCAAATTACGAATCATTGATCGAATATGTACTAATACTTTTCAGACATGAATGAGGGATTTTTATTAACCATAACATTTTGGTTACTTAATATAGGACAAGATATAGGGAATGGAAGTTATGGAGTGTATGGGGGTATGAATATAATCTCGTGAGGAAGAATTTTCCTAGTAATGAAAGATCCCCTTTCTTTGGGAAACTTATACAGATCCAACTGGGGTATATTATGAATATTCAAGAAAAGGTGTCCCCAGGACAATGGTAATCAATTTCCATTATCCAGATAATTTTTTTGTAATTTTGATTTCTCATGACCATGACTGGAGGATTTTTGATGGAGTGGTGTCTAAAAAGTATGAGGGAATTCATATCAACATTTATTGTGAATGAGAGACCAACCTTCAAATATTTGTCTTGTGTAAAGGAGAGTTGAGTCATGGGGTGTTTTAACATCATACAAACATCATGTTTGAGAGTTATGATTTAATTTCATTTTTATCTAAACAAGGGTGTAATTGATTATTCATTTTCATAGTAGTTTGATCTAGAATTTTCTATCATATTCGGTTATGAAAGTGGGTAAAAGATGTAAAATGTAATCTATGGGGTTTCTAAAACATGCTAGTGAGGTGGGAGGTAAACGTCATAGGGTCATAGAAATGTAGAAAAATCCACATGTGAGGATGAATTAGCCTTTTGATGACTGGACTCTTTTTTGGGAAACTTATACAAAGCCACTTGGGAATATTTTTCATTGTCAAAAAAAGGTTTTATCAGGATATAGACTATCCATTTCTAATGTCAATGGATGGCTATTAGGATTCAGACCTTTCTGGACATAGAGTATTGTTTGTGAAAAGGGAATTCCTTAACATGAAAGGGTAATTTCAAGGTAAAATATCACAATATTAGTTAGATATGATCTCCCCATACATGTGTGAGGACGTTCCCTATGAAGGTCTAACCCATACATCGGTAAGTGTTGTTTTCAATCATTACGGTGACTACACCCAAGGATGAACATTTTTTATCAATCATCATGATGTTTTAATGTCATGCAATTAGGATGATGATATTGAATCCCTGATTAAATGGATGATAACTTGGTGGGGAAGTCCTAAAATTCCTAAGAAGTGTGGTGGGAAGAGAGTGTAAACCATGGATTTGGGGGTTCTCGGATGAAGAGAAATGATATAGGGAATGGATGAAAATGGGAGATAAGGAAGGAGGAAAATAAACTCCTGAGGACAAATTTTCCTTTGGTAGATAGGCCTTATTTGTGGGAAACTTATGTAGAGCCAACTAGGGCATATTGTACATATTCAAACAAAGGGAACCTCAAGATAGTAACTATCTATTTCTGATGATTGTGGAGGATTATTAGGATACTAAATTTCCCAGGGCACAGAGTTTGATAAATTGAAAGGATGTTTTCTGGGCATATTAGAAATGGTCATACCAAAATTATCCATAGAGATGGGAACTCCCTACCTAGATCTAAATAGAATATATGGAATTTTGATTCCTTTGTTACAAATGGTCCCAATATTAATGATATGGGTGTCACTATGTATACTATGATAAAAGGAATAAAGCCACATTTAGTTCTTAAAATTTTATCCCTTTATATTTTTTTCCATACATAGGGATAGGGGCATGTTTGGTATATTTATTTCCATTGGGGGGCTGAGGATGAGATATATCATCCATGCATCACTAAATTTCCTGAATGTACATTAATTATTCCAAATGTAGTTCTTCGGGTACCTTTCTGTTTAATGTGATGTGGTTCGGAATTTGGGTTCCCCAATGTGAAGAGGAAAACCGTAATGTGCCTTTAAAGGTTTGTTTCGCATGGAATTCGGGGATGACCTCCTGGATGGGAGATTCAAACGTTCTGATCGGTTTCTAACAGTTTTGTTCGTAGAACCGAAAACATCCAATGATTCCACATCTGTTTGGACCTACTTTCCAAAGGTAGGATCTCATTATCTTGTGGGCTAATGAGGCTTAGGAATTTGCATTGGTCGAGAGGATGGTAGGTCGGACTCATCACACCTTTTTTAGGGGAATTATTGTCTACTCCGAGACTCTCTTTATAGATTTAAGTTATGTTCGTGAATCCTTATTACATTAACAAGTATAAAATGAGCTTTCCTTCAGTTTAACAATCAATGATTAAATATGTAAGAAATTTAGAGGATCTTTTAAATGTATTCGAGGTTCTTCATCAATAGAGAATCATCTGTATCTATTTAGAGATTCTTGGTCAATGGTATCCTTCAAAACATTTATATAAAATTCTCTTGGTCATTATGACGACCAGGATGGTTTTAAAGCCACTCAGTGGGGCACTTGAAGTTTATCGTCATTCAGAAGGACAATTAATTACTTCAGAGTTGGAATCGAAACCATAGATGGGCTAACTATGTATCCTTTGTTTTGAAAAAGGAATCAGAACCCACGTAGTTCGAATAATGGTATGATGTTTATGATTGATGGCTCAAAGAAGGATATCACAATTACTTTTACACTCTAAGATCACGTGAGTCATGCTCGGTGTGAGAAACAAGAGGTATTAGTAAAATTTAGACAATTGTGCCATGAAAGATGCAATGATAAGAAATGGTTTGGGGCTTATGTATGTATGACTGCCCATAGGATTTACTTTTAGGGAGAAAATCCATGAACAGGGTCCATAAAGGTATATGTGCTTCATGGAGATTTGAATACTCTAATCTTTGGGCTCACTCCTAAGGAGGATTCCCAAGTTAGGAGGGGACTTATGATTGGGTTTTACTCCTGAAAAGGAAACCCAAATCAAGGGTAAATTAGGACTGGTTAAAGAGAAATTAGGGGACTTGGGGATTATTCTTGAAAAGGAGGCCCAAGATTATAACTGGGTTTTATACTTGAAAAAGGAGTCCCAGGTTAGGGATTAAGGTTTGGGGCATATTCCTGAGGAGGATGCCCAAGTTACGGGACTCGGGGGCTTATTCCTAAGGAGGATGCCCATATTTGAGATTGGGTCATACTCCTGAGGAGGATGCCCAAGTAAAGGAATTATGGTTTGGGGCTTACTCCTGAGGAGGATGCCCAAGTTTGGGAACTTTAAGAATTTGGGACTTACTCCTGAGGAAGATGCCCAAGTTAAAGGACTTATAACTGGGGATTATTCCTGAAAATGAGACCCAAGTTAAGGATTCTTTCATCTTAAAGGATGTGGTTGAATGAATGAACTCTCCATATTTAGTGACATAAGGATATTTAAATCACTAGGTTTTGAGAGATATTCCACAGAATTCCTTTCAGATAAGAAATTCAAATCAAGAAATCATGCAATAAATGGCTTTGAAGAGTGTCTTGAAGACTGAATCTTGAAAAGGAAAGGTGTGATGGCTTAAGAGGGGTAAAATGGGCAAGATGGGAACCCAAAAAGGAAGGGGCGCACACGTCTTGAAAGGCGCGCAAGTATTGCGGCGGCGCGCAAGTATTGGTCGCACAAGTATACTTGCGTGACATGAGGGTTACTTGCGTGATTCTCAAACATCATTAGAATATTTGAGCGACTCTTTATAAATCCCATTAGAATCCTCTTGAGGTTCTTCCAGAAAAGGGACGCGCGAGTTCTATTGAAGGAATAAGGCGGCGCGCAAGTGTTGATGAGTTTCAACACTTAGGCCTTCCTTATTCTCTTTAAATCTTCCGTTCTAGGTAAGAAATTACCTTTAGAAGTGTTCCAGAAGCTTTGAGAAGAGACTTGGGCGTCGGGAGCTTCAATCCGAGTTTCTGGAAAAAGATCCTCTCGAATGGGGGGCCCACAGGGTCTATTTATAGGTAGGAGAAGACCTCGGACGGTTACCGGGCGGTTACCACTTAGGTCGCGCAAGTCACTTGCACGACAGTGATATAACATGCGCAGTGCAGTTGCTTTTGATCCTTTGTTCATGCCTTTTTCGATTTTTGATGTTTTCTTCAAAGGTTGAATCACTTTGAGCTCAGATATTCCCCTTTTCCGATCTTTAGATTCTGTGACGAAAGGAGCGTCAACAAAAGTCCCCCCTCGGAGTTGGATCCGGAGAGAAATGATGATTTGACTCTGAGGAAATCAAATCCATCCAAAGGAAAAGGGGCGCGCAGGTCTTCAGGGCATAGAGGGAGGCGCGCAAGCTCTCTCCGCGCAAGCGTTGAGCACACTGGTTACGGCGCGCAGATAGGCCTCTGGGCCTATAAATACATGTCTTTTGGCCGTGTGTAGCATCTGATCCCAAATTTATCGAGCTCTCGCCGCGCAAGTATTCCTCGCCGCGCAAGTTTCTTTTTTCCACTATTCCCTCGCTGTCTTGCTACTGTAAAGGTAATAGGGCTTTCACGGTGATACATGCGCGACAGAAACTTGCGCGGAACATGTAACACTTGCGTGACATCTCCTTACTTGCGCGCCTTAATGCCTTAGCCATTTTTTTGATTTCTTTCGCAAAGTTTGTGAAAAATTAATTCATTTATAAATTAATTTATTCAACTCTTTGTGCAGAATTAATGTCTCTTAGACCCAGATTAATTGATGAACTGGCTAGCAAGCAGATAGATGATATGATGAACATTATTGGCCCTGATTACTATACTGTCAAAGAGAGTACTCTTCCAGATTTGTCTAAGTATCTGAATAAATATCATCGCAACTTTCCTCATTGCACTTATCTACCTTTGTATGGCCATGGTCATCTACAAGAAGTCATTATTCCAAAAGTAAAGAATTATCTTCCATTTTCATGGTTTCAGAATTATACCAACTTTGCTTCAGCAAATATCTCAGGTGGAGGAGTATTTAAAACTGCTGGAACAGTTGAGAAGGCTTATGTGATGCATCATAGCCCTTGCACACCAGATCTAAAAAATCATACACCTGAGCTTCAACCACATTGTCATCCTTCAATCTTCCGAAATGCTCAGTTGGATCAATCCGAAGGTTGGAAGAAAAGTTGGGATTTCTGTCCTGGGGTAGGTGTGAAGCCAACTTGGATGTGGGCATACTGGGAGAGACAAACTTGCGCAGAGTTTATCGAGGACCTGAAGAGAGCTGCAATATATGAGGCTGTCTGGGTTGGGCAAACATATGTTTACAGACATGATAACTTCATGCCAGAGATACTCAGCCACTGGAGCCCAGCAACTAATTCTTTCCATTTGACTCATGGAGAAGTAGGTATCAGTTTGTGGGATGTCTACAAGATTTCAGGGGCTCCAATTTTGGGCGATATGTATGATGAATTCATTCCTCCCAAGGTGACTTGGAATGATTCAGAGAAGACTCCTTCTTTAGCTCGAGAATTATTTAAAATCTTCCACAGGCTTAAGAGTTCAGAGACCTCATTAACTCATTTTAGAAAATATATTCATCCATAAGAATGGATGAATGTGTTTATTATTGAGAAGAAAGGGATGGAGACAAAATAAAAAGGATCTAAGAAAAATAAATCAAAGGATACCAGGCCCAGACGTCCTACCACTTGTCCAAAACCTGAGAAGAGAGGTGCTCCTGGCACATTCTGGCCAACTCTAGAAGCAGGAGAGTTTGAAAAGTGGGGATATGAAGTGAATCAAATAATTCCAAAGAAAACTCGTCTGGCGGGTTTCTTGGCAATGTGGCTCAGTTTTTATCTCTTGCTGGTCAGGGATTCGAAGGGAGGCGTTAGGCCAAGGACCTTCGTCATTGCGGAAAAGTTGGCTGAGGGAAAAATGGTTGGTTTAGCTATCCCCATTTTAGCAAAGATTCACAAGAGTTTACTTCATGTCTTCTAGGGTAAATCTCCTTTAAGAATAGTGGGACCATTCCAGGTTTGGTGGGGATGGATCGCCACTCACTTCAGGACTTACAATGTACAGAATGGATTACAAATTCCTGGATGCTCTTTCAGACCGTCAGTGCAAGCATCCTCTGGAATTTCTCCATTAGATGTTAATGGTTATGACATGAAAGTAAGGCTGAGCATGTTTAAGGAATTCAACTTCATTCCCTATGGAAGTCCACCATCCGGGCGGTTTTTTGATGATGGGACAACCCATTTGGATTTGAGGGCATACATGCTAGCTTGCAGGGATGGCGTGTTAGTAGCCAGGATTGATGGAGAAATCATATGTGAGGCCTATGCTCCATATAGATTTGCACGCCAATTCCAATGTTTGCAACAGATTGTTGTATCCCCTCCAGTACATGTCAGGTTAGAGCAACATCCGATGGTTTCTCGACAACTATGGCTGCTGACCTCAAGAGAGAAGACTGGGGTAGTATTTGATCTACTAGTTGAAAAATCAGCACATAATTTGACTACATTTTATGTTGAACACTGGATAGCATCATACCCCAAAGGGATATTGAATCACCCAGTATATCAAGTGGGAAAGAGGAAGAGGACTGTAGAGAAAGAAACCCTTCCTCATGAAGGTGACACTTCTCCACCTGAAATAGGTTCAACAGACTCCTCTTCTAGAACTGATTCATCGGATTATCATGATGGGGATGATGAGGCACAACCGGCAGCAAAGCGGTTTCGTGCCCGATATAATCCTCCGGCCAGAATTAAAAGACTCACTCCATCAACTCCTGGTGAGTTATTTCATTGTAGTAATTTCAATCACTGCTACTTTATAAAGTAATAAGTCTTACTTTCTTATTCTCTATCTGTAGTTGCAGGAGCTGGGAAGAAATTAAAATAAAAAATTGTAGGACCTTCCTCACAGCCTTTATATCTAAGACCAGAGGCTGTTCAGCTATGGCATAGCTTATACTGTGGTACTGAGACTGCCTGGCTGGATTTCTGTGAGGGCCTACAACTTCCTGGAATAGGAAATCTTGTAGCTTCTAAAAATATTCAATACGGAGATAACCCCAATGAAGTGCGAGCTTACATCAGAGAGCTGGAAATGCTCATATATGCCACTGATGACTTGGTTCCTATCACCAGGCGGGTGAAGGAAATGATTGATCGTGGAACCACTGAGGGGGATGGTGGTTCTGGAGATGAGGAATGGCAAGAGTACGTGGCTCCTGAAGATGTAAGTTTTCGTTCCTTATTTTCTTTGCAACTTGATTTCAGTTGAATCTTTGTTACTTAAGGAAGTTATTTTCTTCATCTTGCAGCTTGCAAAGAAAGGAACTGGGGTTCCATCGCCACAGTATAGCCCTGGTGGTACTGCTATCGGGGCTGCTGCTGATTCTCCTCGCGAACCAGGTGAGATATCTCCAGGCCAGCAGGCCATGAATGAGGCGCTGGACATAGCCTTCCATTCTCCAATCCAAGTGCCAATAAGGGAGACTACTGATACTCCGAAAAAACAAAAGAAGCCAAGGAAACGAAGGAGGAAATCCATAGCTAAACGTTTCATTAGCAGCAGTAATTCCTTCAAACAATCATGAGCTTATACCCATAATCATATGGTTACTCATATTTCTGAGGATTGCAGGGGATTCTTAAATTTCCCCCTTGAGGGAAGGGACTGACCCTCCTTCAAAGGCCGTGGAGGGTGCTGTAAAACAATCACAGACCCAAGCTGACTTGGTTGCTCCTGGAGTAGAGCTACCATCCATTCCCAGTATCCCTCCTACTGCTGAAGATGATATCCAGGGTCAGGGGTTGCATGACATAAGTCGGAAAGAAGATGTAGCAAATGCTCCCACTGTTGAGACTAATCAGGATTCTGAAGTATCATTGGATGAAATGATGAATCAAGGAATGACTTTTGAAGAATTTTATGATCATGCTAAGTTGTCATGTGATTTAGAAGACCTTGAGCATGAGTGATACCCTTCGCCCAATTTTTTTTTAAAAATTATACTTCTTACCATGACGAAAAACAATATGCAGTTTCTTCCGTAGAAGCCGCTGAACTGCCAATGCCTGAAGAGGGTGTGGATATTGATGTCAACCCTACCATTACAGAAACATTACCTCAAGTAGAGCTAAACCCAATAAAACCTCCTGAGACCCATCTTGAAAATCCTGTTGAGACTGGGAAAGATGGGGAGAAGTCTTATCAGGTTGCTGAACCACCCTTGGGTAAGGGATAACAATATTTGTGATTGTACTTTATTTGCAATACAATCCATTCTTTTGTTATCCTTTGACGCTAACTAAATCTTTCAATTAATCATGCAGGGCCATCAACTGTAATGGATAGATCCGGAGATGAGGCCACAACCTCTGCCCCAACGGGAATTGAAAGTGAAGAAGCACAAGTCAGGGGGGAAAGAGAAGGATAAGGCACTTCCTTAAGCGTGTTAATTCCAGATTACATACCCCCCTCCGATGATGATGTTGGATCAGATCCATAGATTCTTAAAGCGTTCAGCTTTTCACGACATAAGGCATGGAACAACATATGGAAGATTATATCTGGGGCGCCTTTAGAAGAGCTACCATTGAAAATTCCTCAATTGTCATCCCAATTTGTTATACTGGGACTTGGTGGTTTTGGGTATGAAAAGATCCATGCCGCAGTGAAACAGATCATTTTCAAGAGGGAGCAAGCGCAGACAAGTCGCGAAGATTTGACCAGAGTGAAATTGTCAGTCAACATAGGCGAATTTGAGGCTGCAGTATCCCAAGCTGAAGCTGATTATGCTGCCAAGATGAAGGATCTGAAGCAAAAAATCAAAGAAATGGTCGTACAGTAGGTGCAACTCCAGCAACAGTTAGATGCTGTTACTGGGGAACTTGATCAACTTAATAAATCATTGGATGAAACTCATATGAATGGCATGAAAGGCATCACAGATGCTAAGAAGGCACTTCAGCAAGCTGAAAAGAGTGAAGCTGGTCAAGTTCACGAGCTTCAAGTAACTGCTGATAAGGCTCAGGATGCTATACATAAAATGAAGACTTATGTTGACAATCTTCTATAATTCTTGAAAAAGAGAAGAGACTCCAGTCTGTGGATGTCTTTATATCTCTTGTGTATCAATGAAAGACACTTTCATCTTCAATCATTTGTACTTTAATTCTTTCATTACCTGCTTCAAATTTACTTAGGCCAATGGGCTTAGTAAGCATAGTTTGATTTTTACTAGGATTATTACAAATAACCCTACAAACTTTGAATCTTTTAATTGCTCAGTATTACCTAAATCACACAGAATGTATGTTTAGTGAGCTGGAACTTGACTTTTATTCAGAGTTCCTTTGTCTTTTTGTGGGCAGTTTAAAGTCATGCACTCCAGACATAAAGGGGCTAATGTTTAAGGTCGAAATAGCTTTGACCAAAATGGATTAAAATTGATTCAATTCCTTGGAAATTTATCTGAAAACATATTACCATACTCAATTATGAGAGAAAATATGTAAACTATGGATTAAGAATATTTGAATTTGAGGAATGATATGAAAAAGAGCTAAAATGCATTAGAAGAAGTAGTTTCCAAGAATGAAGTTACTATTATTTAACAAAACCCGTTAGGGGGTTGAAATATGCAGGGCCACCTATGGGCATTGGCTGTATGGTCAAATAAATAGTATCTTTCGGCTGACAAGTCTGTTATGTGGACTGTTTATGCAAGGCCACCTATGGGCATGTTCTGCATAGTCAGGCGAAAAGAACTCTCAAAAATTTACTTTCCTAGTGCTAAAAGCGAGTGAAAGTTTATGGAGATTCAAATTTTCTAAAGTATATAGTTTGTTGTATGGAAAGAGGTACTTGAATATGGAGAAGATATTTCCGAACAAGAATATCGAAGAACTAGATGAATATCACTCCTACGAAGGTCTGACCCAAACGTAGGGAAGAAGAATAAACCGTAGACTTGAATACTTTCTGATCATGAAAAAGGATATGGGACAAATATGTTAAGGATGGATATTTTTTTCAGATCCCTACATACTTTCGTTTAAGAAAAATAAGGACAAAAGAGGCATTCTTCCCAAGAATGAAGTTACCATCATTTAACAAACCCGTTAGGGGGTTGAATTATGCTGGGCCACCTAAGGGCATTGGCTGCATAGTTAAATAAAATAGTATCTTTTGGCTAACAAGTCTGTTATGTGGACTGTTTATGCAAGGCCACCTATGGGCATGTGCTGCATAGTTAGGCAAAAGAATTCTCAGAAGTTTGACATTTTTGTGACTAGAAGTCATGAAAAGGGTTATGAATATCTGAAAATATTTAAGGTTAGGATTATAACACATAAAGATGGATATTGTCTAATGTATATAGAGATACATAGGTTAATGATAACCATAATCATGTTGTGGCTGGGTCCTAAATTGAAATTTTGTACTTCACTACGTATCTCATAAGAATGAGAGTAAAGCCATACGTAGTTCTTGAAATGCAGTTTAACGTTGTGCAGGACGAAAGTATGAGTGATCTTAGTTTAGGGTCATAGAATTCAGACCATAATAATGAATACACAGTGTGTGTTTTCATGAGGACTTTTCATCCAAGGGACTGAATCTGAAATTTGGGGTTAGTCCCAAAAGACTTGGGACTAGATTCGAGGGATACTCTAATGTTCCTACGTATCCCATAGGGATGGGAATCAAGTCCACGTAGTTCTAGAACTACCCTTTGTACAAATTTAGTTCGTACATGTGAAGGGTGAAAGGGGACTTTAGTGCAATGATGGTTTAACCTAAGATAAAAAGTTTAGGCATTACCATGTATGCACGTAGTCTTTTGAAAATGAAAACCATGATGGAAAAATCAATGTCAATAATAGTTCTCTCTCAAATGAGGAAATAAAAGAATATTGTAGTTTATTGTCGTACCGGACAAAAGTGTTTCATAGTTTAACGTCATATAACAAGTACGAAAGTGAATCAATGTAAAGATATTGATTCTAGGTGCGGTTTCACGAATCAACATCATATGAGATGGTGGTGAACCGATGTGAAGAGATTGTTTTCGGGCTTGAACCCTGGGAGGTTGCCTACATACCCAGCTTGGAGGGAAAGGATCAAAGTCTGTGTAGTTCAATTAAAGAATGAATTAATGATCAAGTTTTTCTTGGGGACAATGATCTAATAAAAAATGTTGTTGGGACTTACACATGGTTAGGGGCCCAAAGAGAGTGTTATGGTTGAGGTTTGATCTAAGCTCACGTGAGTCATACTCGGTGTGAGAAACAAGAGATAACAACAACCTTAACGATGCACAGTTTAATGTCATGTAGGACATATCAAGGGACTATTCAGTTTAAAGTCTTTCAGTTAGGACTATTGGTGTTGCACAGTTTAGTGTCATGTAGCAGGGACAAAATAACAGTTTAATGTCATGTAGGACATATCAAGGATTTTCTGTACAGTTTAGCATCATGTAGTTAGGACGATGGGGACAATACAGTTTAACGTCATATTGGATGAAAGGGGAATTGTGCAGTTTAATGTCATGCAGTAAGGTCAAAAGAGTGTACCATTTTAACGTCATGTCGGACGAAAGTGAGAATAGTTTAAGGTCATATGAATGGACCGTGAATGGTGCAGTTTAATTTCATGCTGGACCTTTGAGATTATATAGTTTAACGTCTTTCCGGACGTAAGGGACTTTTATACAGTTTAGCATCATGTAGTTAGGACGTCACAGTTTAACGTATTGCTGGACGTAAGGGACTTTTTCATAGTTTAACGTCTTGCTGGACGTAAGGGACTTTTTCATAGTTTAACATCGTGTGGGAAAAAGTTACAGTTTAAGGTCATACTGGACCATTGATGTATAGTTTAATGTCATATATCAAGGACGAACTGGTGTCGCACAGTTTAGTGTCATGTAGCGGGGACATATTCTTTTCTACAGTTTAACGTCATGTTGGACGAAAGTGCAGATAGTTTAAGGTCATATGCATAGACCGTGGATGATGCAGTTTAACGTCATACTGGACTATTAAGTGCTTATGTAGTTTAACGTCTTTCCGGACGTAAGGGATTTTCCTACAGTTTAACGTCATGTTGGACGTTGTTGCAGTTTAAGGTCATACTGGAACATTACTGTATAGTTTAACGTCATATAGCATGGACGAACTGGTGCCGCACAGTTTAGTGTCATGTTGCGGGGAAATCTTGGTGCTTTTATACAGTTTAACGTCATGTTGGACGAAAGTTACAGTTTAAGGTCATACTGGACCATGGATGATGATGCAGTTTAAATTCATACTGGTCTATGGATGATGATGCAGTTTAAAGTCATACTGGAATATTGATGTATGAACCAATTGTAAGAGTCTTTGTTCTGGGGACCATATTTTGTGTTTATACAAAATATTTCTTCAGAAGTCTGGCATTGGTTGGAGTCGTGATGAGTTCTCCATCCATTGAGATTAATGAATAAGCTCCATTAGAGTAGACCCTATGTATTGAATAAGGTCTTTATCATTTTGGCTCAAGCTTGGGAGGTTTCTTTCCTGGTATCATTGTAGTTCTGAGAACTAATACCAATTCTCCCTGAATGAATGAACGAAGACGAACTTTTTTGTTAAAATCTCGTGCTATTCGATTCTGATAGATTTCCAAGTGGTGCAAAGTGCACAATCTTTTCTCATCTAACTGTTCCAATTCATTCAATCGCTTTTGGGATTTATCATCTGTAGATAACTAATCACAAATGGCTACTCTGAGTGAGGGCAATTGAACTTCAATTGGAAATACTGCTTTTGTTCCATATACCAACGAATATGGAGTTGACCGCATTGCATTGCGGGTGGTAGTCCGATAATCCCATAAAGCATGAAAGAGTTTATCAGGCCATGACCTCTTATCTTTATCCACCATCTTTTGCAGTATATTTGAAAGAGTCTTGTTAAAGGCTTCTATTTGGCCATTGGCTTCCACATGATACCTAGATGAATGGTTGGATTTAATGTTGTATTCTTGATACAATTTCTTCACCTCAGAAGAACAAAAGTTTGCACTGTTATCCGTCAATATGGTATGAGGGACACCAAATCTAGTAATGATGTTAGACTTGATGAAGCTAACAATACATTTAGAACTTACTTCTTTGAGAGGTACTGCTTCTTCCCATTTGGAATAGAAATCAGTAGCAGTAAGAAAGTAATTAAACTGCTTGGCCGTAGCTGAAGGGTAAGGTCCCACCACATCCATTCCCCATGTGGAAAATGGCCATGAGTATTTAGCTGTATGAAGAAACTCTGGAGGTTGATGAATGAAGTTGGAATATACTTGACATGAATGACACTTCTTTGTGAAATCAACACAATCTTGTATCATTAAAGGCCAAAAGTATCCAAGCCTTCGAATTTGATCAGACAATCTATGTCTAGACTGGTGGGCACCACATACTCCTGCATGCACTTCTTTCATGACAGCCATTGTCTCTTCACCATCAATGCATCTGAAGAGAACTCCATCAAAACCACATTTGTAGAGAATTTTCTCTAGGTGGTTTGGGCTATCATAAAGAGTAAAATTGACCACACGTCACCGGATTTTTTCTTTCTCGGCTCTATCAGGTGGGAGTGTTCCATTTTGAAGGTATTCCCTGATAGGTGTCATCCATCCTATAGTATGACCATACAGTTCAGGAATGGGACTAATTTCATTAATTTCCTCTGTTCTGGCTTGAACATAAGGTGAAATTGCACGACGGTGGGTAATACTGATGGTTGTCTCGTCCCGATTTGGATCTACTAGAGCTGTTGCTATATTAGAGAGTGCATCATATTGAGAATTTTGTGATCTTGGGACATAAGAAAATGTCGATTCTGAAGGGAATTCTGCCATTAACTCTCTGACGTAATCTTACAACGGGATTGATTCTTCTTTTCTGATGGCATAATCCCCATTGACTTGTTTTATTACTAGGTCTGAATCACCTTTCACCATTAAGTGATTCACTTGTGCTTGGAGCGCTAACTCCAAGCCTGTAATGAGAGCATGGTACTCGGCTTCATTATTAGTACCACCTTCCCACAATAGAAAGGAATAAGGTAACAATGCCTTATCTGGAGAAATGAGTACAATTCCTATACCAACTTTGTTGAATTTAGGATTTTCCATTTTCTTCCCTATTGGACTTCTGGAAGAACCATCAAAATATATTTCCCATGTTTGAGGATTCTCTTGAATAGAAAAAACTTCCTCATCAGGGAGTTCAATATCTGAAGACGTGTCTTCCATGGAAGGATTTTCAGCCAAGAAATCAGCCAGAGCTTGACCCTTTATTGCCTTTTGAGACACATACTGATTGTCGAAATGTTGCAAAATAACTGCCCACCTTGATAGACGTCCTGTAAGCATTGGACGACTAAGGATGAATTTGAGCGGATTATTGCGAGATACCAATTGGACCTCGTGATGTTGCAAGTAGTGTCTCAGTTTCTGAACTACAAAGATTAATGCCAGGCAGCACTTCTCAATACTTGAATACCGAGTTTCTGCTTCAAGCATAGTTCTACTGAGATAGTAGAGGCTATTTTCATTCCCAGCATCATTCTTTTGAGCAAGAAAGGCCCCCAATGATCGCTCTAGAGCTGTCACATAGAGGATAAGTGGTCTTCCTTCAATAGGTGGCATGAGTACTGGTGGACTCAAGAGGTATTTCTTGAGAACATCAAATGCTTCTTGACATTCTTCAGTCCACTGGTAAGTGACTCCTTTTTTCAATAATTTGGTAAAGGGTAAACTTTTTCCTGCCAAATTGGCGATGAAACTCCGAATATAGGATAAGTGTCCTTGAATTCCTCTTAATTCTTTCAAATTCTGAGGAGGTGACATACCGAGGATTGATTTGTTCTTCTCAGGATCGACTTCAATACCACGATGGCGTACAAAAAAGCCGAGGAATTTTCCTGAGGTTACCCCAAAAGCACATTTTAAGGGGTTCATCTTCAAATTATGTTGTCGAAGCTTGTGGAATATGACTTCCAAATCAGCCAAGTGATTAGAACGTTGTTTTTATTTAACCACCAATTCATCTACATAGCATTCAACAAATTTGCCTAAGAAAGGTTTGAAGATATGATGCATGGCGTGTTGATATGTTGCACCTGCATTCTTTAAACCAAAGGGCATCACCCGGTAACAAAACACACCTTGAGGGGCTCTGAAGGATGTAGATTCCTCATCTTCTGGGGCTATTCGGATCTGATTATATCCGGAATATCCATCCATGAAGGAAAGTACTTCATAACCAGCCGTCACATCAATTAAGAGTTTTGTTATCGGAACTAGGAAATCATCTTTAGGACAATACCGATTAAGATCTCTGAAATCGATGCGAACCCTAATTTGTCCATTCTTTTTCTTTACAGGGACAATATTAGCCAACCACTTGGGATATTGAACTTCTCTGACGAAGTTAGCTTTGATCAGCTTATCCACTTCAGCTTCAATTTTGGAAGCATAGGTTGGGTGTGTTCTTCTCGCGGCTTGATTAAATCCTCGATGTTCTTTTGGTAAACCCAAATGATGAGTAGAAATATCAGAATCAAGCCCAGGAATGTCTATATAATTCCAAGAAAAAATATTTTATTTTTCTTTAGAAAAGAAATATACATCTCTTGCTCTTCAAGGGTCATGGCCGCACTAATTAAAGTGCGGAGTGGATCTTTCTCTGTACCCAGATTTATTTCTCTGAGTTCATCCACAGTGGTAGAGATACCCTCTTCAAAAGCTGGAGGATCATCTCTAAGATCTTCCTCTTCCTCTTCATCATGTTCTATTTCTTCCATTTCTACTTGCATAGTATATTACAAAATGAAATTTTCATGATCATAAGAGATATCAAAATTTTCACATTTTGAAGAAGAAGCTTCCATTTCCGACCCTATTGATGATAAAGGGCCTTCTTTGGGAAATAAAGAGGAGATGATGGATTGAGAATCGACATCATTATTCACCTCTGGTGTTTCTATAACTTCTTCTGGACTGATTGGAGAAGTATGGACTTGTTGGACTTCAACAGATGAAATGAAAACGTCACCACTTAGGCTTTAATCACTGTTTGGTAGGTTACCAATTTCTCCCATGTTGTCTGGCTCGATTGCCGTAACTGACATTATAGATCATTCCATAAGATTATTTTGATTTGGGCCTATTTTGTCAATTTGACTGATAGGTAACACATAATCTGTACTCACATGTGTAAATGGATTTATTGGAATTTTCTCCAAACCATATGGAGCATTAACTTTGGTAATTTCCTTCATTGTATATTTTTCTCTTCCCTTCATGTGATAAAATTATGCCTCAATGTATTGAGACTCACATGTCTTGAACGAGACCTTATCACCATACAATGTTCTAACTTGACCATTGAAATAGTATTTGAGACATTGATGGTATGATGAAGGAATAGCTGCATGCTGATGTAGCCAGGGTCTTCGAAGCAAGATGTTGAAAGCTGAGTCTTGATCAACAATCATGAAATCCGAATTGGATACAAGATCTCCAAACTGGGTTCTGAGTGTAACTTCGCCCAGTGGTTCTTGTTCATTTTTATCATATCCTTGTAACATCATGGTAGAAGGAGATAAATCAGATTCCGTGAGGCCCAATCGACGAAGTGTACGAATGGGCATGAGGTTGAATCCTGAACCATTGTCAATGAAAACTCTTCGGATATCTACAATATTGACTTTGCCAGATAAGTAGAGAGATTTTATGGGCCCATGCACAACATCATCTTCATCTTTATCAGTAAAAGATATCACTTCATGGAATTCTGCAAGATTATTCTCTATGTGATAGACTTCAGCTGCAGCAATTTCAGCTTCAAACTCCTGAGGACTTGACAAAGCTTCGATGAGTGCTTCCCGAAGATCTTTTGACAGATTCAAAGAATCCAAAATTGATAACTTGGCTAGTACTTGGGCCAAGTGTTTCAATATATCATACTTTTGATCAAGAGGTCTACGTTTCCCAATAGGAATATGAGGTTTAGCAGGTACCTTGGAAGAAGATTCTTTGGAATCTGATGCATCTTGTATTGGGATAGAAGTTGGAAACATCCTTGGTTTTGGAATATTAGACTGATTAGATCCATTTACTTGCTGAGATAAAGAAGATGGAACCTTTAATCGGTCTTCCAAAATAACTGTTCCAAAACTGAGTTGGTCATTGGCAGAAGAACTTTCTTGTTCTTTTTGAGCTCGCTGAAGGGCTCTACCACGAGTTTCTGCTGCATACACAGTGCTAGCAGGGGTATAATTGGAGTAGTGGATTCGGAAAGATCCACGTCTTCCTCTATATCCTGAACCTCTGGAACTTCCTCAGATTCCCATATTTGATACAGGGAATTCAGGCTCATCAAGACTGGAATATGGATCTGTTAATTGAATCATATTAACAGAACCGAAGATTAACTCTTCGTCTGATAAAGACCCTGCCTGACTAGCCTGTTTAGGCTGTGCCATTTGATGGGGCGGTGCCCGTGGCTTTGAAGTAGATGGCATGAAATCTGCCAGAGTCAAAGACAACTTAGGCCTCAATACATACTCATCTTCTTCTGATTCCTCTTTCTTCTTTGAATTGCGCTGCCCTTTTGAGGATTTGTCTTTTGATGGAGGCTTCACTGTAGATTTTGTAGGAGACACAACTAGCTTCTTCAAATGTGTTCGCAAAATGGCATGGGTCCGATTGATTGTCTTTCTGACCATCCAATCATCATATTTTTGCGCAGTTTTGCTTCTGACTTCCTGCCACTCGCCTCCTTCCTCTAGATCTGTAGCGGTAACACATGCTACATGAGCTGAAGAACCCTTCAATTTGACTTGTCCCAAGTCGACCATCTTTTTTAGGAGGTCTTTAAAGACAAAACACTCCTTGATGGGATGCCCCAACATTTGATGAAAGGGACAATAATTGGGACGGTCTTCATCTCCTTCCTTGTTTGGCCTCTTGGGCACTGGTAATTGAACCAAATTATTTTCCAGAGCTGAAATGAAGTAACCAGGAACTTGCTCATTTCGGAAAGAGTATGTTTTACTCTTCATATCCTCAAATTGTTTTCGTCGTTGATCTCTTTGATGATTTGGACGAAACGGCCTTTGTTGTTGGAGTTCAGGAGGTGGAGTCCTTCGAGAAGATGAAGGTTTTGAAGTAGATATAGGTACAGGTGCTTGTTTAAGCATAACTGTAGCAGTTTATTCTTTACCCATTCTTCTTCCTAGAGCTGATGGAATTACACGAGATTTAACCTTAGCCTGTATAAGGGAATCTTCAATCTGCTGAGCGATTGATGTAAGGTCTCGAAACCCTCCTGTGTATTTCACAGGGATCAATGGCGTGCGTAATTCATCACGCAAATTTGCCACACATATTGGCAACAGTTCTTCCTGAGGGAGTGCTAAACTCAGGGAATACGTTAATCCCTTCCAGCGAGCAATGAAATTAGAGACTCTTTCATTCTCCCTTTGCTTGCAGTTTGTAAGATCGAAAACTATCGTTTTTGGAAAAGTTGAGTTGAACTGAAGAAGGAATTTTTGACGAAGATCCTCCCATCCGATGATTGACCGGGATTGCAAGCTTGTATACCAGAAAAAAGCTGGTCCTTGCAATGTTCGCACGAAGCATCTGAGTTTCACTTCTTCTTGCTGCTCTGGAGTTCCCATCATAGGATCACAACAAGACACATAATGCGTCAAATGTTGTCCAGGGTCACCTGATCCATTGAAAGTAGGGAAAACAGGGTTTCCAAAACTGGATGGAGGAGAAATTGAATCTACCCATTCAGGGTAAACTTTCTTTTCAGGTTGAACTTGCGCCCATTTCCCTTCCATAGTTTCTAACCGAGCTGTTAATGACTCAATAGTAGTTATTAAATTTTGAGAAACATTAGGTTGAACTTGGTTTTGGGTAGGTGCAATAAATGGAGCTTGGACAGACGTGGTGGTTGGTGCTGCAACTGATGGTAGCACTGCCAACCATTGTTGTGCATGACCCATAGGATTAGACTTCTGAAGGTGTACTGATATAGAAGGATATTCTTGATTCATCTCAGTAACTGCAACAAATTCCTTCGGCTGTCGGACTTTAGCATTCTTAAGAAGAAGACTACTCTTAAGTAGTTCTGCATTCAACCTTCTTAATTCTTTCATTTCTTCCTCTTGTTGTGCAAACCTTTTCTCTAATGAGAGCGATTGACCTTCTCCAGAGGAAGGATATGTAACCTGATTCTTTCCCTTCCCTTTGTTGGATACCTTTTGGAGGGAGGGAAGTGGATTACATAGGTTCTGAGTAATCCTTTGACTTCGTGTACGTACACCTTCTTCATTTGTATCGGTGTGTACATTTTCTTGAGCAGGACACTCTTCATCTGAGTCCACTGAGTGAGTCTCCTCTGGTGAATTAACAACAACGGCATTGATGACATTTATTGATGCATAATGCATCGCATCTCTTCTATCAACATTTCTGTGATATTGTCTTCTTTCATGTCTTTGATGAGACATTTCCTTTTGTTGATTCAATCTTTTAGGAACTTCTTGATGAGATATAACTTGGAGGGAATCTCCTGATAATTTGGCTCTTCGTTCCTCTTGGGGATTCTTCCCCAATCGAGAAAAGGCCGACATTATCTGAGGAGGGGATTGATGATTTGAAAGAGTCCCCAGTCTCGAGAACTGGGGATGTTCCTGCTGATTCCGCTCAACTCCTAAAATCCCATTTGTTGACTCTGAGGGTTGGGTTAGAGAAGTCCCCAGTCTGAAAAGCTGGGATGGCTCTTGACATGCTACATCTGAGATATTCTTAAAAGATCTCTTGATCTTGCGAATCTTAGTTCGGAAATTAGCTGGATGCATTAACCTGTATCCACTTTTATCACCTGGTTCAACAGACCGTTGGATGATTTCCGAGACTACTGTCATTTGATGACATGTTTGCTCCATACGAGAGGCTTGTGCAATATTCTCGCCTGCTTGATGTAAGTGCAATTCAACAACTTTTTCTATCTATGCTTGATTTTGAGAGGAACTAGTTGAAGCCTGTTCTTGAGAAAGCTTTTAATTATGAACAAAGCCCATTGACTGTGGCCGGCCATGGGCAATAACATTGCATGAGACCATTTTCGGCGGGCTTTGCTGACTTGAAAGCACTGTGAAATGTAGTGCTCCATGAACACCCCATCCTCTGATATTAACATCAGATGGAGCGTTGGCAATTAACTGACACAATTTTCTTAGTGAGCCAAGGAATGAACGTTGAAGGGTTCTCTGTTGTTTTTCAGCCTTTGGATACCGAGATACTGATAGAGATGCTAAATCAATCTGACGTTGTAGCCCTTCTATTATCTTAAGATGATTTTCATATTCATCATAAGATAATACCTTATTCTTTAATTGACAAAGAGTTTTCCATATGTTGAGACGAATATCATGGATTCCATCATCCGTCAACATCTTTGGAATGTCGTACTGGGAGTCAGCCAAAGGCCAAAACATGATCGATACTTCACCTTTTTCCAGTTTTTTCCTCATGTTCAGCATTTCCTCTTTATCATTAAATGAAGATTCTTCTACCTGTTTTGACCAGAGTTGGTGTTTCCTTGTTGCTTCATAGGATTCAACAAGATTGGTAGAGAGATCATTGGTTAAACTAGAAGATGCATGACTTAGGGGTGGTTCGGAGAATGACCTACACCCTGGGCTATCTTCTGATTGAGAAAGTATTTCACTTGTTAGCGATAAAGCATCAGACCTGACTGGTTTCGCATTTGCAAGTGCCTCAAGATAAGAGGGCTTTATCGGCACTACATTGTCCACTGGAGTATTTTCCAGGCAATGTGAATCACTACTATGGAGAGGACATTCGCAGCGAAATTCATCATCATGGGGAGGACCACCATAATGGGTTACAGCAAAAGATGAGATCTCTTGCTCCTTGGTCTTCTGATCACACAGAGGGTTCCTGTGGCTCTCATCTGAAGAAGAAACTTCAAGATTGACCGAATTTTCATGAAGCAAGTCTTCATGTGGAAGTGTCTGTTGAAGACCTTCAGAATTAATGTTCCCGTTATTGGGAACCGAGGGAGTAGAATCTTGAATTACGACAGATAAATGTCTGAGGGCTTCAAGAACTCCAGCATCGAGCAAGGCCTTGTTATAGATTGGCCTTTGATCTCCTGACTGTGTTGGGCGGATCTTTTTCTTAGATGCCTTCTTACTCACTTTAGAAACCACTTGTTGACGAAAGTGGTTACTCTAAGCATGTGTATATGCCTGATCAAGAAAGATGGTCAGGTTAGGCTGACGATCTTCACTCAAATCAGGTGTATGTGTCTGACTTGGTTGTCCGTATGATATGGGGGAGTATTCCCCATAACCCTCTTGGACTAGAACATATGTGTGTGTCTTTTCCAGAGTGAATCGTTGATGTGTCACTCCACTGATAGGGATAGATTTATGTGTCTGTACCTGAGATGATGCTGAAGCTGTTATGATATCCTGGAAAGCATCCAGAATATGAGCAGGAATTTGCTTCTGCTCTTTCACCATTGATAAAATATGTTTGGTGACTTCAGTCGCCAGAACAGGGATATACGTCCATTCAGGGTTTGGAGTAGTTGAATGTGCCTGCTCCTGTCCTCCTTTTCCTGTCAGTGAATCCTGACAGTACTCAAGTGTGGAGGCAGAGAGTTGAGTCTGCCTCCTATTTGTCGTCGGGGCTTTCCGACTGACTTCTCCGTGCGCTACCAAGCGAGACTGTTGGTAGTCTTGATTAGTATTAGCATGTGTATGTGTCTGCTGATTACACTTCGCCAAATGCGGTTGACGAGATCCATCATATGTAGTCAGACGTGCCTGCTGACTAACTGATGATGCATAAGCAGGTGCATGTTCCTGCCTATAGTACTCCGCCGGAATTGCCTGGCGGGATTGGCTTGATGCTGCTAAACGAGTCTGCTGGACAGCAGAATTAAAATGGACAGGTGTGTGTTCTTGTTCGTTGTTTTCCACCAAGTTAGGTTGGTGGACTTCTCCGGAGATGGCAGGGATGAAAACCTGCCTATTGTTAACCGGATTCCGTCTCTGGCGGTTCATCTTTCCTTCTCGGGTTCGAGGAACCTGAGCTGAATGCCTGGAGTCGGTACCCTCATCATGTTGAGGGTGCACTACCACATGAGTCTGGCGGCGATTGTTGATGGGATCCCTCAGGAAGGACTCTTGTCTTTTTGAATTAAGGCCCTGTGGGACCTGCTCATTCACTTCCTCAGAGTAAGGGAGTGAATGGAAATTGCGTTCCGGGGATAACGACCCGAAACGGTTGGAGATGGTAGTCAGCACCGTCTGCTTCTTGATCGCTGGCCACCGTTGTCCGGACGAACAGGTAGATTTGTTAACTTGGAGGGCTTGACGAGTGGCCTCCAGAGTTGGGATAGTACCATTGCGAAGGTACTCCTTAACCAGTGCATTAGAAACCCAGCGTTGAAGACGCTGAGTTGGTGATGTCATCCTCAGAGCGGACGACGTTCCAGCAGGAGTAGCAGCATTGGTTTTCACAGCAGTAGACCTCACAGTAGAGGTGTTTACCGCAGTAGTATTCACAGGGGTGAATTTAAGGAATGACATTTTTGCAGAAGATCTTGAGAAAAGAGTGCCTGTTCCATATAACAGACATAATCAAGATGAATCCAGCTACTGCATCTTTTGGATGAGCACATGTCAATGATTTATTTGTTGGCCCAAGGGGCCTAACAAATAAGAAGAACATCACTTTAACTTGGTTAAGGATTCACGTCGGGTTCATCATTTTTTGTTTCGCAAGGAATTCGGGGATGACCTCCTGGATGGGAGATTCAAACGTTCCGATCAGTTTCTAACGAGTTTGTTCATAGAACCGGAAACATCCAATGATTCCACATCCGTTTGGACCTACTTTCCAAAGGTAGGCGCTCATTAGCTTGTGGGCTAATGAGGCTTAGGAATTTGCATTGGTCGAGAGGATGGGAGGTCGGACTCATCAAACCTTTTGGAGGGGAATTATTGTCTACTCCGGGACTCCCTTTATAGATTTAAGTTATGTTCGTGAATCCTTATTACATTACCAAGTATAAAATGATCTTTCCTTCAGTTTAACAATCAATGATTAAATATGTAAGAAATTTAGAGGATCTTTTAGATGTATTCAAGGTTCTTCATCAATAGAGAATCATCTGTATCTATTTAGAGATTCTTGGTCAATGGTATCCTTCAAAACATTTATATAAAAGTCTCTTGGTCATTATGATGACCAGGATGGTTTTAAAGCCACTCAGTGGGGCACTTGAAGTTTATCGTCATTCAGAAGGACAATGAATTACTTCAGAGTTGGGATCGAACCCATAGATGGGCTACCTACATATCCTTTGTGTTGAAAAAGGAATCAGAACCCACGTAGTTCGAATAAGGGTATGATGTTTATGATTGATGGCTCAAAGCAGGATGTCAAAATTACTTTTACACTCTAAGCTCACGTGAGTCATGCTCGGTGTGAGAAACAAGAGGTATTAGTAAAATTTAGACAATTGTGCCCTGAAAGATGCAATCATAAGAAATGGTTTGGGGCTTATGTATGTATGACTGCCCAGAGGATTTACTTTTAGGGAGAAAATCCATGAACAGGTTCCATAAACGTATATGTGCTTCATGGAGATTTGAATACTCTAATCTTGGTGCTTACTCCTAAGGAGGATGCCCAAGTTAGGAGGGGACTTATGATTGGGTTTTACTCCTGAAAAGGAAACCCAAATCAAGGGTAAATTAGGACTGGTTAAAGAGAAATTAGGGGACTTGGGGATTATTCTTGAAAAGGAAGCCCAAGAGTATAACTGGGTTTTATACTTGAAAAAGGAGACCCAGGTTAGGGATTATGGTTTGGGGCTTATTCCTGAGGAGGATGCCCAAGTTACGGGACTTAGGGGCTTATTCCTAAGGAGGATGCCCATATTTGAGATTGGGGATTACTCCTGAGGAGGATGCCCAAGTTAATGAATTAAGGTTTGGGGCTTACTCCTGAGGAGGATGCCCATGTTTGGGAACATTAAGAATTTGGGACTTACTCCTGAGGAAGAGGCTCAATTTAAAGGACTTATAACTGGGGATTGTTCCTGAAAAGGAGACCCAAGTTAAGGATTCTTTCATCTTAAAGGATGAGGTTGAATGAATGAACTCTCCATATTTAGTGACATAAGGATATTTGAATCACGAGGTTTTGAGAGATATTCCACAGAATTCCTTTCAGATAAGGAAGTCAAATCAAGAAATCATGCCATAAATGGCTTTGAAGAGTGTCTTGAAGACTGAGTCGTGAAAAGGAAAGGTGTGATGGCTTAAGAGGGGTAAAATTGGCAAGATGGGAACCCAAAAAGGTAGGGGCACGCAAGTCTTGAAAGGCACGCAAGTATTGCGGCGGTGCGCAAGTATTGGTCGCGCAAGTATACATGCGCGACATGAGGGTTACTTGCACGATTCTCAAACATCATTAGAATAATTGGGCGACTCTTTATAAATCCCTTTAGAATCCTCTTGAGGTTCTTCCAGAAAAGGGACGCGCAAGTTCTATTGAAGGAATAAGGCGGCGCGCAAGTTTTGATGAGTTTCAACACTTAGGCCTTCCTTCTTCTCTTTAAATCTTCCGTTCTAGGTAAGAAATTACCTTTAGAAGTGTTCTGGAAGCTTTGAGATGAGACTTGGGCGTCGGGAGCTTCAATCTGAGTTTCTGGAAAAAGATCCTCTCGAATGGGGGGGCCCACAGGGTCTATTTATACGCAGGAGAAGACCCCGGGCGGTTACCAGGCGGTTATCACTTAGGTCGCGCAAGTGTACTTGTGCGACAATGATATAACTTGCGTGGTGCAGTTGCTTTTGATCCTTTGTTCATGCCTTTGTCGATTTTTGATGTTTTCTTCAAAGGTTGAATCAATTTGAGCTCAGATATTCCCCTTTTCTGATCTTTAGATTCTGTGACGAAAGGAGTGTCAACAAAGTTGTACCACTATGACCGACTATTTTAGATTCATTCACAATGGATCGGTGGGGAATCCCTTTCTAACATCCCTAATCCCATGTGAGTTGTGCTCAGTGTGAAAAACAAGGGGCAGTAAAGGTTTAATCCACCACCACGGGATGGTGTATCCATGGATATGATCCTTTTATATTTGGAGTGATTGGACATGGATGGAAATTTGAATGTCTCTAAATATTCTGTGTGGATAGGAATCAATCAATGCATAGTTATATAACATAACATGGTGGTTAACCAATGTCACGGAAAATGTCGTATTGGGTTGGAACATTGTGTTGATGGGTAGTTTAACATAACATAGCAAGGACATTTTATCATGTAGTTTAGCATCATATAGTTATGAAAACATATATATCATTTACCATCAAGAAGAAATGACATATGTTCCATGCAGTTTATCATTTTTTGGAGAGGATGTATATTCCATGAACTTTGTCATCATGTGGTGAGGACCTAGATGAACCAACACGAATGAGGGGGAATGTACTTATTCGTAAAATCTTCCTTCATATAGGGAATGTTTCGGAGACCCTAGATTTGACATATTTTTCATGAAGGGGGTATTTTTAGGCATTCTGCGGCTGGTATCAGGTCATTGGATCTTGGAAGAACTACATATCTTGTGTGGATAGGAATCAAGACACATGTAGTTCTATATAGAAAATGGGGGAATATTTAACTTTTGGGGTGGCAAGACCATGATGAATGTATAGGAATCACTATGTATCATACGAGTATAGGAATAAATCCATACATAGTTCTTAATTGTGACTTTTTATATAGGTTTGACACATTCACATGGAAAAAGATGAATTTTTATCTATTATTATTAGGTTGTCTGGACCAATAGATGAATCTTGGGAATCTATACATATCATATGTAGAAAGGAATCAAGCCATATGTGGTTCTATAAGATGGAATGGTTGATAACCAATGATGGAGGCAATTTCCTCTCAAGCATGAACATTGTGGTATGGTAAAATTTAATGTCATGTAGTGAGGACACATTATCATGATGTTTAATGTCATGCGATTAGGATGTTTTTTCATTGAAAAAATGAGTTATTAGGGGTTAATCGGGTCAGGATATTTTGGAATGCGCCAAACACGAGAGCGAAGGACAATGCAAACCATGATTCCGGGGGTTCTCAGACTAGGAGACATGATAAAAGACATTGAAGGAATTGGGGAATATAGAGGTAGAAAAATATTATCCCGAGGATGAATTTTATTTTGATTGATAGAAATTTTTATGGGAAACATAAGAATGTCTATTGGGACATATTGTGCATAGTCAAACAAATTTGTCCTTGGGACCCTAACCTTCAATTTATGATGGATGGGGAGGTTTATTGAGATCTGAAATTTCCCTAGTCATGGAGTATGATAAATGTAAATTCTGTGTTCTAGAATGTAAGAAACATTCCAACCACAATTGTTTATGAAATATGGATTTTACCTATATTGATATAGCTCATATATGTGGGGGGAACATCAGTTTCCTTAATGTGTCCTAGAATGTGGAACCCAAAATCGAGATCTCCTACATAGATCTTGTATTTTCTTAAATGATATGGGGAAATTTAGTTATTACATGTTTCTAGATCTTGGACACAACACCTAGGTGTCTCTACGTACATCGTCCAAATGAGAACCAATCCACACTTAGTTATTTAAATTCCTTGTGCAGGTCCGACCCATACATAGGGAAGTGGAATTTTATTATTGTGTGAGGTGTATAGAGATGGATGTGAAATCTAGGAATCTCTATATATCATTTGTATAAATGATTCAAGTTGTTTGTAGTTCTGTAACACGGCTTGGTAGGTGACCAATTCCATATGCAATATCCTCTCAGCTGGAAACATTGTTTTTCAATGAATTTTAGCAACATGTGATAAGAATTATTTCAATATTGTCTGGTATCATATAGAATGGATGTAGATTCAATTTAGTTTTTCATCGTGTGGTGATTAAATAGATAATAAATTTTTTCAATATGAGGGGTTATAGTACATCCGATATAAACTGACATGAATGAGGTCCTACGAGGCCCTATGAAACACCACACACTCCAGAAGGGAAATCGAGCCAAAGGGATAGAAAGATGAATGGACTTATGGGTGGTCCTGAGATATGTCATCAGGCATCACTAAATATCCCATGTGGATGGGAATCAAGCTACATGTAGTTCCTAAAAGAAACCTCCTTTCATTCGTTTGTCCTATATGCAAGGAGGGGGAATTTTTTATAATGTCTAGACCTATGATTGGAGATCTGAGTGTGGATACATATCCTACATGTGAAGGAATAAATCTATATATTGTTTTTTAAAAATACTTACACAGGTGTAACCCACGCACAGAGATAAAGAGGTGTTGTAACTATTCATTTGGGGTGGCAGTACTATGATGTAAAACCATGGGGACTCTATGTATATTGCATGTATAGGAATCAATCCATAAATATTTCTTTATGATGGTATAGTTTATAACCAATTCCTGAGGTAATGTCCTCTTTGGTGAGACCATTTTAGTGGTAGCATAGTTTAACATCTTATTTTGGGGAAAAAATCCATATAGTTTAACATCACGTGGTTATGAGGATGTCTGCTATATAGTTTAATGTCGTATAATGAGGACATTACGTAATTTTTTTAACATCATGTGATCTGAAATTATCATCATTTGGCTACATGAAATATTTCATCAAGAATCCTACATTGTTAAGAGATTTAATAAGTTTTTCATCCACTGAAATTAAAATACATACAGCATTAGAATAGACATTGTGTGTGAAATATGGTCCATCCCATTTTGGTTCGAATTATAGAGGTTTTATTCTGAGTATAAATGCAGTTCTGTGGACCAACACCATTTCTCATTTGAGGGAAGACTGAAGGCCAACCATTTTGTTGAAGTATTGTGCAATCCGGTTAAGTTGAACCTCTAAAAGATGCAAGGTAGGAAATCTATTTTCATTGAGTCACTCATATTCAACCAGTCATTTTGGGATTTCTCATCTATGGATTGTTGATCACAAATGGCCATGCGAAGTGAGGGAAATTGAACTTTGATGGGCATGACCGCCTTCGTCTCTATACAAATGAATATAGGGTTTCTATAGTAGTGGTGAGGGTTACAGTCTGGTAGGCCCATAGGGAATGAAGGAGATTTTCTAGGCACGAATTCATATCCTTATCCACCATCATTTGGAGTATATTAGATAAGGTTATGTTGATGTCCTATATCTGTTTTTTGGAAACTGCATAACAGTAGTATGAATGGTTAGTCTTGATACCTTACTCGCTATATAATTTCTCTAAATTAGAAGAATAGAAATTGGTGATTTTGTTTTTCAGTATGGTGTGAGGGACACAAATCTCAGGATTTTTTTGGATTTCACAAATCTAATAATGTTCCTTACTTGACTTATTTAAGTGGTATAACTTATTACAATTTAGAAAAGATGTTGGTTTCTATGAGAATATACTTGAATTGCTTAGCAGTATTAGGAAAATATGGTCCCACAAATTCCATTCCCCATACGTAAAACGACTTGTTGTATTGGGTTGTGTGAAGTTAAGTTGGTGGTTGGTGGATGAAAATTGAAAGAACATGGTCGGAATGGAAATTCTCGGTGAATGTAGTGTAATCATGTGTCATATTGGGCCAATAGTATCTAAGAAAACAAATTTAATGGGGGATCTTAGATCATAATTTATGTTCACCTCAATATATATTGTTTATTTCCTTCATGACATCATTTGTCTCTTCTCTATCAATTCACCTAAGAAGGACCCCATCAAGGTCCCGCTTATAGGGGACCTTTTATAGATTTGTTCCATCATATAGAACAATATTAATTTCTCTCATCTAGACAATATCACTTTCTTCCCTATTTGGTGGGAGGTCTCCCATTTGGAGATAGTCTTCAATGGGAGTCATCCAGCCAATGGTGGGACCATACAGTTTAGTGATAGGACTTATTTCATTAATTTACTCAATGTTTTCCTAAAAAAAATGTTGATAACATCCGATAGTGAACAACACAGATGACCATTTCATATTGGACAGGATTGGCCATAGCTATAGTTGTATTTTCCAATGCATCACCATAGGCAGTTTGGGATTGGGGGACAATAGTTAATGTTAGATCTGATGATAATTATACCATCAATCCTCAGAGGTGATGAACCAAAACGTGATGTTCTTCCATTTTGATGAACTACTCTTCATTAATCTATTTGGCGACCAGTTCAAAATTTCATTTTATCTTCATGTTCTTTAGTTATACTAGAAGTTATACCTCAATTCCTAAAAATAGAGATTTATATTCTTCTTCATTGTTTGTTTACACCTCTAATAGCAGGATAGAGTAATGAAAGACTTATTTTGTTGGAGATATGATCACGACTCCCATCCTTTCATTGTTTCTCCTAGGGACTTTAATTATTTTTCCTATCAGGATTCTAGATGAACCGTTGAAATACATCTCCCATATAAAAGAATATTATTATATAGCGAAAGCCTCTTCACCGAGTAGTTCAGCATCGAATGATGTAATTTCATCCAAGGGGTTCTCTTCCAAAAAATCGACTTTGAGGGATTTAGGAGGCATGAACCGTATGTCAAACAATTTTAGGATGACCTCCCAACATGGCAGGTGTCCATCCAAAATTGGATGGCGATAAATATATTTTATTACGTTTCTATGCGATACCAAAGGTACCTTATAGTGATACAAATAGTGCCTCATCTTTTTGACAACAAATATTATCACCGAACACCTCTTTTCAATATTTAAATACTAAGGATCATCATCGATAATGTTTTGGCTAAGATAAAAAAGGATGTTTAAAATTCCACCAACATTCTCCTTTTCAAGGAAGGTGCCTAGGGATCTTTCCAAGATAGTCACATACTAAATGATCGGACTTCCATTGAAATGTGAAATTAACATTGGATGAATTAATAGATATCTCTTAAAATTGTTGAATGATTCCAAACAATCATAATACCATTCATACACAAGCATGTTTTTTTCATCAACGTGGTAATGGGAAAACAATTTCTTACATGTTTGGCTATGAATCATTGAATGTAGTCTAGATTTTCTTGATGTCCTCTCAACTCAGTTATGTTATGAGATGGTGACATTCCAAGGATATCCATTGTATTCGTGGGGTCCACTTCGATTCCATAATGTAAAATGAAGAAGGAAAATAATTTCCCTGAGGTAATGATGAAAGAACATTTCAAGGGGTTTATTTTCAGACATTCTTGATACAGTTTGTTGAAGATGAGTTCAATATATGATAGGTGGTTTGAGAATTGTCAAGAATTAACAACTAGGTTATCAAAATTGCATTTTATAAACATTACTCGGAAAGGGTTTAAATATGTGATGAATGGCACATCGATGGGTCACACCGATTCTCTTCAGATCTATGGGAATTACATTGTTGAAGAATAATCCCCAGGAGACCTTTAAGGTGGTGGATTATTCATCTTATTGGTCTATTTATATTTACATATATCCTGAATAACCTTACATGAAAGAGAGATCTTGATTCCAAGTAGTTTCATTGATCTGCAATTCTATGCTCGAAATCGGGAATCCATTTTTTCGTTAGTTCAAATTGAGATCTTTGAAATAGATGCATGCAATGATTTCCCCTTTATACTTTTTGACATGGACTATGTTGGATAGACATATGGGCTATTGAACCTCTCGAATGAAGTTATCCTTGATGATATTGTCAACATCAACCTCTATTCTTGAATCATGAGTCGAGTGCATCATTTCTGCTGCTTGTTTGTAGCATCAGTGGTCCTCTGGAAGGATTAGGTGGTGAGTGACCACTTCGGGATCGAGGATTGGAATTTATATGAAGTTATAGGTGAATATATCTCAATGATTCATTAGAAAATATTTATATACCTATTTTTCATTGGATGAATTGGGTGCACTGATCAAATTTGGTCACTAATCTTCCTTGGTAACAAGATTTATTTCTATGAGTTCATCAATGGTGGTAGAAATTCCCTCATAAAATGATGGAGGGGAATTAATAAGAACTTTATTATCTTCCTCTTATTATTCCTCCTCCTCATCATCATCGGATTCCTCTGGTGGGGATAAAAGTCAACAAATGAGTTCTATGGAGACGAGGGAGGAGTCAAAACCCTATAATTTTAATGATGGAGTGACCTCCTTGGATTGAACTACCAACATGGGATCTCTTTGAAAAAATGGTGATGATGGGGTGAGCGATGGGGGAGTTTCCTCACCCACAGTTGGTGATGAGATGTCCCCGCCTCCTCTGTGAGTGTGGTAGTCGATTCATGGAGGTATGGGGGTGGGTTGAAGGCATATCCATCCAAGCTATCACTATTGTTTAGGGAATCATCTGATTTTGTAACATTGCTATATTCAAAAGTCATAATTTAAATCAAGAATATTTCTATGTGTGTGCCTACCATGGGCCTCACCTACTCAACCTGGTTAATATAGGTAGAACATATTTCTCACTGATTTCTTTTAAGGGTTTAATGTAATCATTTCTAAACCATTAGGGGTAGTGACCCATTAAGAACCATCAACCATGGATTGCTTCCCTTTCTCTTGATTGAATCGTACATCGATATAATGTGACTCATATTATTCAAATGGGACCTCATCTACTTATAATGTCCTGATTTTTCCATTTGTGTAGTATTTTATGCCTTGGTGGTATGAGTAGGGTATTTTTATGTGTTGGTGCAACTCAGGCCTCCCTAACTAGACATTGTAGGCTATGTTTTACCGAACCACCCAAAATTATGGGTCAACTATAAGGTCTCCAAATTAATTATAGTGCTTGATTTGGACTAAAAACATATGATGAATTATCTCATAGCCATGAAATGTCATGGATTAAGGTGTTAGTATATTTTCATCACAATCCAATTTGAGGAGTGTTCATACTAGAAAGAGTATAACTCCAGAGCCGTTTTCAATGATAAATTTCTAAACATCAACACCATTTATCCTCCCAGACATGTATACGGGTTAGATATGACCCTGTATAATGGAATCTTCATCTTGATTTATGATAGAGATAACCTTATGAACTTCCACCAGATCAGTCCCACTCCAATAGAATTCGGTGGTTCCCACATTAGCTTCAGTCTCATGGGGGGCTAGTAGAGCCTCTATAAGCAGTTCCCCGAGGTAATTTGACAACCTCATGGCGTCCAAGATTGATGGTTTCACTGGTACTGAGGCCAATTGCTTCATAATTTCAAATTTCTGGTCTATTTCCTTGTGATTCATAGTATGGGGATTCTCTTTCATAGGAACTTCATGTGCATTAGAATTAGATGAATATGGATCGGCCCTCGGGATAGGAGCTGGAGGATCTTCCATTTTCTATGGGATGGATAGGGAAGGTATTCCCATACACTGAGGGTGATTAGACACCTAATTTTATTTTTATTGATATTCTAAAATTATTAGGATAGAGTAGATTATTTCTAGTTTATGGTAATTTTAATGTTTTTTGGGTCCACTTAAGGGCTCTTCTATGAGTTTCGACAACATTGATGGTTTGAGTGGTGGTGCAGCCATAATTTTGGTTTCTACCATGGATGTATCTTTTTTAGTATCCCCATATTATGTGACCTACTCCCCTGGCTCCCCAATCAGGTTTTGGGTAATTAGTTCCATATCCATATACAACATTAGATAAGGGATCCATTTAGGGAATAAAATTAACAGACCAAAAAATGAACCCTTCTTCTGATCATGACTCTCAAAAACTGACTACTTCTGGTGCTTCCATTTGATGAAATGGGTATAGGGAAATTTAGTTCCTAAAATGGGTTTTTCTTATTTCACTTTCCCTCTATCTTTCTGGTCATTATTCTTTTGGAGGATTGTGGGTCCAAGGGTGTTGGCTGGGTTGCAGCAGGAACTGATATGGGAAGAGTTGGTATCTTAAAATTTTCATGGAGTATTCCATGATATTGGTTGACTATTTTTTGAGTCATATAACGATCTGAATTCATCTTCCTTTTTCTGACAACCTTTTCCAATCCACTCCTTCATCAGGGCTAGAGGTGGAAACATATGCCACTTGTGCCGAAAGTAATCCCATATTAGGTTTTCCAGAGTCCACCATTTTTTTTCGGAGGTCATTGAAGATGAAACACTCTTGGATGGTGTGTATCAGTATCTAGTGGAAGGAAATATAATATAACTAGTCATTGAGGAGGAATTCTTTATCCCTCTTTGGTTCTTATAGATGGAGCTAGTTTCAGTTCATAGAAGATATAAAATAGCCACATACTTGATCATCTCGGAATGATTGTGCTTTATTCCTCCATTTCTCACATTGATTTATCATTGGTCCCATCTGATAATCTTTTCATGTTGATGGTTTTTGTTGACACTCAAGCGGCCCTTCACAATTCAGTGTGGGCATAGGGGAAGGAGCTAGTGCATGGGGTTTCTTAAGAATAATGGAGGTTGCATCAGCTCTTACCATTCTATTTTCAGAGACTGTTGGTGGTACCAAGGATTTTATATTAGTCCTTTGTAAGGAGTATTCTATTATTTGAGAAAAGGAGAATAAATATCGAAACCCACTTGATATTTCATGAGGAAGAGTGTTTTTAGAATATCATCATAGAGGTTATCAATTCATATAGAAAGAATCTTGTCTTGGGGGAGCGGTTATTTCATAGAATAAGTCACCCCTTTCCATGTGGTGATAAACTTTGAGACTCTCTCATTCCCCTCCTCTTTGAATTTTAGGAGTTCACTGATTTTTTTCAATGAAAATATTGGACTGAAATTGAAAAGGAACTATCGCTGGAGATCCTTTCATCCTGTTATCGACTATGCTCGAAAACTGATGTACATTATAATGAATGAAAATTGTAGAGTTCGCATAGAGAATTTGAGTTAAATTCCTTCTTGTTTCTATGGGGTTCCCATCATGGTATATTAATAAGAGGGATAATGCATTATATTTTGTTCAAATTTTCCTGAGCCTTTAAATATTTGGAACTTGGGGTTTCCAAAATTTGGTGGCATTGGAGTGTTGCTCACTCTATTTGGGTAAGTTATCCCTTTTGTCTATACAAGATCATGATTATCTTACATTGATTCCAATCGATCATCCAATGACTCGATGGTATTAAGGAGCCTTAGATGTGTGTCTTATTAAACCTAATCTTTGGTAGTCACAATAGAACGTAAGATTGGATGTGCTGGTTCTGGTGGTACTTGAGGCAGATACCTGACCGGTGGAATCCAGGGAGGATTTTTCTACACCTATTCCAGATTCTTTCTTAATAGGGGATATCATGATGTCTTTCTAGGATACGATTCAAGTAGAATCATTGTCCTATCACTATGTTGGATGAACATTCAGGTCATTCTTCATTTGTCGAGATAAACCCTTATAAGTGAGGTAAAATTGTGGAATGTGAATGTCCATGCTCTTCTTGATGAGTGTATTTGATGGGATGGCTTCCTTAGCGAAACTTAGTATTAATTCACCTCAACTATTTCATTTCACCCCCCTATGGAGTGAATCTCTCATGGGGTGTAAGGGGATAATTCTCATTAGGTGGATGAGGTGGGTCATATGAACCTTTTCTTCTTTTTCTTCTCATTGTAAGGGATTCATAGAGAAAATGGTGGAATACTCAATCATGGAACACCCAAATTCTAGATAACCCTTTGGTTCCAGATGAGAAAATTTTACACTTTAGTGTGGATCAGATTTCGGGAAGAACCATCATCTCCCTATTCTTCTATATTTGTATCTTATTAGTTGTGGTCTATAGGATTGACATCCATGACATTCACGGATGAATAAAAAATTGTGGGTGGAATATTAGATACCAAATAGTAAGGTCATTTGTGTCTTTTATTATATATTCTCCTTCCATTCTAAGATCATCTATAAGATAATTAATGAAGAGTAACTCAAAGTGAACCAATGCATGAACATGATTTTTTCTTCCCTTCTAGGGGGGATGATTCGTGAGATATTACCTAATGGGAGATCACTCAATTTTTCATCCTCCTTTAGTGGGAAAAGACTGATGTCTACACGGTGGGTGGTTGTGGTAAAAATTCACCCTACCATATGGGTTGGGGTGGCTCAATTTCCCTTATTATTATTCCACAAATCGTATTTTTTTGTCTTAAGAGGAATTTTGTGTTAATAAATCTCCCATCCCAATGGGATAGGGATAATATTATATTGATGTAGTTGCAATTGCAGTTTCCACATTCTTGATCCCATGCATTCCTATTCGAGTGTGAGCTGGATAAGGTGTCAGGTATGCACATGAATTATTTTCTTTTTAGTACTTTATATGTTCTTGATTATTGGATTCTATTAGGCAAGAATCCAACAAAATGTTCTTAGATTCATGGTTCAGGAGTTGTTCAAGGGATCTCTCTCAATGAGACTAATGCTTTTGAGACTTACTCAAGGTCGGTTCTTATTGAGAATGTCCCATCTCCTGACAATTTATTTATTTTGAGAGATTTATTTGGACAATTGAACTATAGGATTTATTTTACATTGGGTTCTATAGGATGAGAAATGGGGTCAAGTACCAAGTTCCATACTCTCCCCATCCCTTGATATGAACACCATATGGGGTGTCACTGATAAGATGACATAACATATGAAGCACATTGAACTAGGTGAATCGAAGAACTTTCCTTCACCTGTTAGATTTCAGCCGTAGAGTATATGGGAGGGATTATAAGTTGATTTTATAGTGATTCTATTCCAATACATTAACATGGTCTGTATACTCATCATAGGGTAATAATTTGGTATTTAGTTGTGGGAGAGTTTTCCAGATATTGAGTTGAATGTAATGTATGCATTATTATAACAATTTATTTTGTATGTTGAACTATAAAGAGATTGTGGTTCAAAACCTGATTGGTATTTCATCCCAGGATAATTTTTTTCTCATGAGAAACAAATCCATTTATTTTTCCACCAGAGATTCCTCTACCTGATCTTCCTAATTTGGATACTTCCTGATAATTTTTTCACATATAAAGGGGCTAGTAGGGGTATCATTGATATGTGATTGGTATGGAGGCAGATCATATAAAGAGTATGGCCCCTATCCATCTTTGGGTTGAGAAGAGTTGTCTATTTTGACTCACAGAGTATCCAACATATGTGGCATCATCTTTCTATGTTCCTCAAATTATGAGGTATTCATTATGCTTGACTCATAAATGGGATTACCTTATTTTCAGTGTGAAATACGACTATAGGGAGGGCCTTCACAGTTAGTTCCATTAGGGATAGGTATACCAATGTATCTTGATGTCAAACTGTAAGGATAATTTATGTTGTGTATACACTTAGGAGGACCTTTAGGGAAGATTGCAGTAAGGGGAGGGCCTTCTTGTTGTTCGATGACATTGCAGGGAGTACCTTCCCAGTGACTTCCATCATGGAGAGACTACCATAATAGATGGATGTTTGACTACATGGATAATTTCTATAGTGTATACCATGAAGAGGAACTTCACAGTGGACTGCAGTAAGGTTAAGACCTTCTTGCTATTTGAAGTCATTATGAGAAGGACCTTCACAATGACTACCATCGTGGAAAGGGCAACCATCGTAGCAGGATGTCAATCTAAAGGGTGAATTTATACAATGTATACCCTAAATAGGACCTTCATGGTGGAGTGAATTATGGGGAGGATCTTATTTCTTTTCAATGTCATTTTTGGGAGGACCTTTGTAGAAAGTTCCATCATAACAAGGACTACCATCATAGATTGATGTCTGACTATAGGGAGAATTTCTACAACATATACCCTGGGGAGGACCTTCAGGGAAGACTATAGCAAGGGGAGGACCATATTCCAAAATTATTTCATAGTGAGGAGGACAATCGTTGTGAATACCATCATGGATAGGACTACCATCATAGCACGATGTCGGACTACATGGAGAATTTATACAGCGTATACGATGGGGAGGATCTTCATAGTGGACTACAGAAATGGGGGACATTATTGATGTTTGATCTTCAAGCCATGAGTGGGGGTATAATGATTCTCATTAGAAGATAGGCACTAATGATTTATTGTTTCTTTCCCACAATGTAATCCTTTATGGAATTTTCTATGGGGAGGACCTTCAGAGCCTATGGTAATAATGTTGTGGGGAGGACCTTTGAAAATTATATTGCTACTTCAATATCTTTTGTAAATATTTGGGATGATCCAGAGCTCATATTGAAATATTTTTGACTCCATCAACAACTACAACATCATGTAGACCAGGTTCATGAATGTGCTCTTCATTTTCTAGTTTCTTTGTCACATTTTATTTTTTGGCACTCTCTTGGGGGTGACTGGGGATGCCATCTCTTGGTAATGACCTTCATATCCTGGTTCCTATTCGAGTTGTTCCTATGATGGTACCAAGATTTGACAACTATAATCTTGATTTTTGGAAGGGATATATGCCAACCCTGGAGCAGCCTCCATGGTGGACCGATGTCCCCCAGATGGAACAAGTATTTTTTCCCAATAAGATTGTCCATTAATCATGGAATATGGTCAACAAACCTCCTGGAATAAAACAGGGATGCTGGTCTTCTCTAGGGATACTACCTTATTTTTTGACGCATCACACCACATTGGGAGATGGGGTTGTGGGTACAACAATTTTCCGTTTATGTGGACATGATTATGTCTTGATAGGTCTGGAGGATATGATCATGAATTGATGTCTGATCATCCCTCATATCTAGGATTCATTGAGATACTACTTTGTATTGAATGAGGATATATACCAATTCTAAGGTCAGAGTAGGAACAAGTGAACTATTTCAAAAATAACTTTTACATCATTTATTTAAAAAATAATGTGGTATATGAGTTTTTTACATTGATTTTAAATAAATGACGTGATAAACTACATTTTTGAGGTCGGTTGTTTTAAACTGATGTCAAAATCTATGATTTCATTTTTTTTAAACTGATATGAAAATAGTGGGTTTTCAGGTCGGTTTAAAAATAACTGATATGAATGATGAAATTTCATATCACACCCATGTGGGTTTGAATTTTTTTAAAATACGCCTTTGATATTTTCGATTAGCATGTAAAATTTATTATACCACCGTTCAATTTTCAAGTGCATTTATACGCTTTCACACTATACATGTGTTTCTTTCATGATCAAATTATTCAACCATCATCAGTATCCCACTTATTTGACTATTCAATTAATTATCATGGTTCCAGTTATTCTATCTTCATAGAACACTTCATGGTATTTATAATTTTTTTTCGTGATTTAATGTGTTTTTTATTTGTTTTCTCAATTGATACCCCATTAAATTATTACATTTTTCTTGTCATGAACAATCAATCTTTAGATGATGCTAAAATGAAAAAGGTCTGTTCATATTCAAAAATACCTTCTAAGCTGCCACAACTTCTTTTGCCTCTGGAGATATTTCATCTGATGAAAATTCTCTCAATGAAGAGTAAGAAAGGATTGAAAATTATGTCAAATATTTAAGATTCCTTTTGTCGATGCCATTTCGTTTCTATGATCCTTTTCCCTTTTAACTATAAAGTATTTTTATGTAATGGGGTTATTTGATTTAAAAAATAAAAAAAAGATAATTTTTTTTAACATCCATTATTTCTAAAACCAATGTAAAAAAGTGAGTTTTTTACATCAATTATTTTATAACCGACAAAAAAGTGACATTGAACTGCGTTTAAAAAAACCGACATAGAATTTCTCTTTTTTACATTGGTTATAAAATAACAGATATAAAAACTCATTCAAAATAATAATTTTATTATTGGTTATATTAACCAATGCTAAAAAATATTATTTTTACATCATCTACAACAACATCGTATTTAAAACTAATGTTAAAAACATAACAAACCCAACATGAAAAATGTATCTTTGCACTAGTGGTGCCTACAATGTTGCTCTTTGTTTTTCCACAGGGTACTAGCAGTTCTCCTGTGTCGGGGTAGAGGAAGGATTATTCCCTTGATTTATTGTTGAGATATACCAAATATTTTCTCGAGTTTTCATCATATTTTAGTGATGGGATTCATATTTGTGAGTAGGGATTTTCATTTGCTCGTTTGTCACTATATTTGACTGATGTAATTGATATATATCTGCATAAATTTGACTCTTCTTGTATTTTATTTCCATCATACTTGACTAGTGGAATTTATATGATAGAGCATGGATTTGACTCAACATGTATTTGATTTCCACCATATTTGTATTGGGGGCTTCACATTCCTTGTAAGGGATATGTACCTGATAATAGTTTGTCACCAAATTTTGATGATGGTCTTGGCATGTGTCAGTAGGTATTTTTATATGAAAATATTTCTTCCACCCTATTTGGATGATACACTTCATGTAGATTGGTAGGGATTTTCATCGGCCTATAATTTTACTCCATATTTGCATGAAGTGCATGGTAATCATTATTGGGAAGTTTCGCTTGCTAATAATTATCCATCTTATTTTTCATGAAGGATTTAGAATAGGGAGAATAAATATTTTCTTGCTTTTAGTGTTCCTATATATATGCATGGAATATATATTTGTTAAGAACCTGGTGATGATCTATTTATAATTATATGTTCGTCTCTCTTGGTGGGTTGAATGAGGGGCATTTTATCATTTTCCTTCAATAGGAACCCTCAGAATGATATCCAACACATGTTGAGGATACTAGGTTTCATGGCATTGATGCACGATGTCTTCTTCCAAGTGACCTTGAGCGGTACCCCTATGTGGTAGGGACTACGTCATTGGTGATGAATTCATCTACCTACATAACATATGGGATGTACAAAATGTTGGGTTTTTTTGGATGGACTCAAAAAACAATTAGAGATGGCTAGTGGATTCTCCCAGATCTGGACCTCCAAACACTATGGGGGGCTGGTGGGATTTCATCAATTATAGGGCCATTATTTATTCCACTAGTGTTGGGAGAGTACCTTATGATTGTACTCCAAAATCAGTGCTTTTTGGACTCAGCAATGGAGATGTTTCATAGGTGATAGATTCCTCTACGTCAGGGAGGACTCAGACAATATAGTGAATGACATACATATCTGTGAGAACAACTAGGATGACATTGGGTTGAAGGATGTTTGGAAGAATTCCTGCAATATATGGGAAACATAAAGACAAAAAAACCTCATCAAAGTATCATAAAAAGATATCAAATGTAATTTATTATCTCACTTGGCCCTCTTCCTCTTTAAATGTTAAAGGGGCCTATAACGAGGTAACAATGCCACCTTGGTTATGGATTCACATCATCTTCGCCAATTTTTTCACCCATAGATAGTTTGTACCCATTTATGAGAGGATTCGGGGATCAATATGAAATGGTCGGATGAGGACTAGGTGGGGTATCATTTTTTATTCTATGAAGTAGATTTCATAGTAATGGCCTTCTTATCAGGTTACCATTTCATTTCCAACAAAGGGGAATTTTTTGCCTAAATAGTTGATTACAAGGGTTAAATAGTGTGAAATCACTAAAATTGGGTACAAGATCTTAATAAGGTATCGAACATGTGTTTTTTTGTGGAGCTAGAAACATACAAGAGTTATCATATCCATGATTCAAGGACCTTATTTTCAATGGTAGGCGTTCATTGGATGATTTTCCCAAAAACACTTAAGAAATCACATTGATCAAGAGGATGGAAACTCGACCTTATTAAACCATTTTGGGAAGAACTATTTCATATTCTGGGACTCTCTAATATATTTAAGTCATGATTATATAATCATGAATCCTTGGTTCATCCACATGTATCTGTCCATGGATTACCCCTATATAATCAACTAATCATGATTACACATGGATTTGGAGTCATATGTATGAATATGTGGTTCTATATTGATGGAAGGATCTGTATGTATCTGATTTTCTCCATCAATGTTACCTTTTAACGAATATATCAGGTATTATTTAGTCTTTATCTAAGAAAATTATGACTTCAAGCCTTATGGGATGGAATTATAGATGTTATTGTCATCTAGGGGGATGGTAGTTTCATCGATGTCATTACTAAACCCTAATATAGGTTTCCTATATATCCCCGTGAGACGAATTGGAACCCATGTATTTTAGTGTCTCCTAAATAGAGACATCACTGTTGATGGTAGTGTTATGAGGAACCATCGATTCATTTTAACATCTTGAGAAAAAATACTTTTATATGAAATATTTAATGATCAAGGATATTGTTGGTCTTCTGTTGAGGCTGACCGAGATACCTGGAAGAGATATAGTCTCCTAGGTGAATGTGAAACTATCAGGGATGTCACCAAAAGAAAATTATGATTATTTTTGTGTTCTATTTGGACCTCAAGGATTCTTCCAATGTATCCCAGTTTTTTGGGAGATAAATCCCATGTAGTTTTCTATGTTGGGGATTTGGCATGGAACCTATGCACTTAATTTTTGTTTGTGACATACATATGTAGAGAAAGTCAATTAAATTGGATATGATTGGGACTAATATCATATTGGTGTCCCATGATATAATTTTATATTGAACATTTTTCATGATCACCACCAACCTATAAGACCACGTCGGTCATTCTTAATATGAGAAAAAAGATTAAGAGTGGATCTAAAGATCAAACCTCTCGATCAGTCCATTGGTGGATCGTGTTGGTGCCTAAAGGGTTAAAGAGAGAGGGTCTTTGAGTTTTCCCATTTAATATTGTGATTTCATATCCATGATAGTCATATTTTTATATCTATCACTACAATCCTCAGACTGAGGCGTAGAGGAGAAAAAAGAGACACCTCCTACGGGAAATTCAAGGTGCATACCATAGGAGGAGTTCCCAGGATTCGACACTAGAGAAATATGTTCAACACTTGAACTAAATAAATGGAAAGGCCACGAGATCTTATTAGTCCTTATACTGAGAAGGTTCACATTATTACCCCATGTTTGGAACCCTAATTACCATGGGAATGTATACTCAAGGTCATTTTGAGGATCTGCCTTATCACTGGGGTAACTCGGGTGACTCTTATTAACATGGGTATGTATACTCAAAAGGGAACACTAATGTGTTTGATGATATTACCATTAATATATGGTGGTTTTGGAAGATTCCTCATCATAATTTTAATATACTAGTTTATAGAGGGTCTTCCATAATGGTTTGTAATGCGACAGAATGGAATAACTGGACCCAGAGAGTGGAATTATCTAGGTAGCCCAATTCCATGTAGCAAGATCTTATGAAGGATGGGGTTCCCCCATGTAGAATGATATATGATGGGTAAGGGATCCATCCACAGACCATTATGGTATGTGCACAGGGTTCCATCTACATGGGGCTGTGTAGAGGTTTTCTCCATGGGACCAGGTTCCATCTTCATAGCATGGTGCTTTGTACGATCGAGTTCCACCGGCGTAGTGATTTTTTAAGCAGGGAAGGGTTCTACCCACAAAACATCTTGCTATGTGGTACGCCTAATTTAAAAGGAGAAATTTGTTATCTTACTTTCATTATTAATTCCTGCAATGGATATTGTGTTTGTAAACTGCCAATTGATTTTAATTATTTTTCCCCTTAATGTTATCCGGTGAGGTTTTACCTATAGGGAATTGTCAGTGGAGTTCATCATTTGAGAAGATATTAATATATTGGTCGATCACTTTTTTATATCTTCATTCTCCATATCTCAATCATATTATCCCCTTTTCGATTTCACCAGGGTTCTATTTATAAAGGAGCGGAGGAACTAGATACCGGTGTAGTCGGTCGTCCACGGTAGGATGAGGGAATCTTTTATGGTAGACCATGAAGGACGTGGTTAGTGAGGAGGGGGAGTGTTTGGATCCAGAAATCCATGTATGGATCTGCATATGACATCATTTAATCAATGGGTATCTCCTAGACCGCCTTTACCAATAAATGATTTCATTCTGGGGGTTGAATTTGTTTTGGAGCACATATCCCCACCCTTTCCCACAAACAACTTTTTGTCATTCGTGGGCAACACCCGATCAACCACTTATGAAGACCATTTACATTTATGGGAATTTTCACTGATGGAAAGACCACTCTGTGGAGCAGTGGTCTGGAAATGGATCCTTGATTTGTAGAGTTATTTCCACCCTATGTATGACGACCCTTCTTTTATTACAAACTTAAACATGATTTATTACATAAAACTTCACTTGATACAACAAAGAAGATCGAGAGGTTTAATGTCTTCGGGGATTAGGATCATTACATAAAAACATGAAACATGAAATAAAACATCTTTGTTGAAAACATCCTTTACATGACCACTACATTCACTCATACTTAGCATTGCATTGGATAACCTGCGGACATGCGTAAGAAAAGGGTGAGATATAAAGGCCTGTAAGGGAATACACATGGAATATAATGAGGAGTAAAATAAATGTTAGAAAATAGGAATATAAATAGAGCACAAGAGAAACATGAACATAAAGTCATGATAGAGCATGATAATCATAACCTGGAAATGTGGCAACAACACTAAACATGGAATTAGCATGAGGCAAGGCTCATTGCACATAGTGCATGAGTAAATCCTCATTGCACATAAATCACAAGTAAACCCTCATAGACCATGAATTATCATGATTCAAAACTCATTTCACACAACATATCATGATACTATACTTTACCCAATACGTTGGAGCGCTATAAGGGTGCACCCTTCTTAAACATTTCATTCCATGCATAAGGGTGCCACATGGATCATAAAACCCGGATTCATAAAACATAATCATTTATTCCATGATAAAGGAGTGTGTAATTCATTCATGAAACATTATAATCAATAATTAAATGTTAATAAACGTGAATACCCTTGATGGAGAAATTGTCATGGTATTTACTACACAATGACATTAGCTTAGAAAATCGGTGCGATTTCGGCAGCGTAACGGCGTGACATAAGAATTAATAAAAATGGTTGATGAGAGATAAAGGGGTTCCTCATCATATTTACATATAATGGACAGTAATGAGGTCATATAGATACATGTCCCAACAATTTTAATGGAATTTAATTTCATGATACAAAAGTATTGCTTGAATGTAAAAGAGGAGAGAGAAGTTCCTTTCGGAATTTCGGCATAGTAACGGGTGTACATGGGAGTCATTTAATGAGAGCGAAAGGGGTCTCAAATCATTCAAAAATAAAGAGGGAAGTATGAGGTAGGTTTGAAACCATGCCCCAATGTTAATAATTGAAATTAAAGGGGCAAAACAACTTAATGAAAATTGTCAAAAATGAGAAAGGAAGAAAAACCCATACTTGGAAGTGTGCTTCCAAAGGCTTGAGAAAGGCTTGAGAGAGGCTTATTGGGAGCTTGGGGAACCTTGGTAGGATTCTAGAGAGAGTAGGGAATAGGTTTGACGAACTACAAATGCTTTGAGTGAGGAGGAAGTGGGAACTTGAGTGGGTTTATATAGGAAAGTTGATGGAATTCTTTATTATTTAGGTTTGGGTCCCCTTACATTAAATTAATCCAAACCAAAAACCATCCCTTGGTTATTGCCCATGGTTTTTGGAAAAGGGAAGAGGAAAAAATATTTTATATGTCCAAAGTCCGAACTTCTTAAAATAATACGGTTTCCTATGTGCAGGTGAGTCGCACTCCCATGGATATTAATTTAAAAAGACAATGTGTTTAATAAGTCTTGAGGGGTCTATTAATGCTTTGAAAAGTAATTCAAACAAACCCAAAATCACATTATTTTAATGGTAAAACATATATTGGCCGAAAATAAAGCTTATATTATTTTACTACCTCACTATTGCGTCATTATGATGTCATAAAACACATTATATATTTAAGCGGTATTTAATTTTTACCCAAAAATTTGACTGTCTCAGAAAATTATGAAAAATCCACCGTTGGATAATTTCGATGTCCTGATTCCAGAAATAACATTTATTTTATCTAAATAATTTTCTAAATTTGTTAATTTTCACTTTTAAAATAAAAACCGACATTTATCGAAAATTCACAGGTTTTGACAGAAATGGATTTCAATCCTTAAAAAAATTATAATTTCATTCATAAAATTATAAGATAATTAATATTTAATAAAAATTAATTTAATAATAATAATAATATTTTAATAAAATAATATTTAATTCAAAAATCCATTAATTTAAAAAAATAGAGTTCTTAATTAAAAATCATTATTTGTACTTTAAAACTATTTACAATGTATCAAAAAAGACAAGGAGGTATATTCATTATTATTTAGAAAAATAATATACATGAACATAGTACCAGTGATTTGTTACATAACCCCTTAAAATAGCCGCATAAGACCTAAGGGTATGGTGTGCGATGGTGAAAGACTCTTAGGGTGGCTCGGATAACATTGCTCGAGTGGTAATCCCTATCAACTTCTACTTTTCACGTAGACGGTCTCGTTCGAGCCTGACATGATGAATCTCAGCTTGGGCATGGTCAAGAGCGAAGCCCAAGGACGCCACTTCTTTTCCGAGCTCTAAAAAATGGGCTTCGTATGGAGTAATTCTACTGGATGAGGCCATTGCTTCTTTTGTCTGAGTAAATTGGATTTGTTAAAGTTCTATATTTATACTAATCATGTGATCCTTGTTCAACAGTTATATTAGAAATGGTCAAAATTCTTAATATAAAACCAAAGAAGTTGAAATTTTATATAAACATAAAGAGACATTTAATTATATCAAGAGGAATTTCCATTAATGAAACTTTGGGTCGTTACAATATTCCCCCCTTATGAAATTTCGCTCTCGAAATTTTCTTTTTCCCACACTAAAACAGATGTGGGTAACTCAGCTTCATCATTTCCTCCGATTCCCAAGTTGCTCCTTCAAACTTGTGGTTTCTCCACAACACCTTGATGAGGGGAATTGTCTTATTTCGTATAACTTTTTCTCTATGATCTATGATCTTCACTGGTTGCCCCTCATAAGAAAGATCATCTTCACATTGTACCGCCTCAGAAGAGAGTACATGTGAATGGTCCGGTATGTACTTACTTAAGAGGGATACATGAAAGACATCATGTTCTTTGGCCAAGGTAGGTGGAAGTGCTAGTTGATAGGCCACAACCACGACACGATCAAGAATCTCGAAGGGGCCAATGTACCTTGGACTTAACAGCCCTTTATTTCCAAACCTCATGACCTTCTTCCACGGAGATATTCATAGAAAAACCATGTCTCCAACTTTAAACTCAATGTATCGTCGACGATTATCTGCATAACTCTTATGTCGACTCTGGCCTGCCATGATATGCTGCCGAATGGTTTTCACATTCTCCAGCATTTCCTCGACCATTTCGGGTCCATGCATCTTACGTTCACTGACCTCATCCCAACATGCCTTTTTTTCCACCTTTTCCCATACAGGGCTTCATATGGTTTCATTTGGATGCTTGAGTGGAAACTATTATTATAAGAGAACTCAACCAGAGGAAGATGTTGATCATATCCTCCTTTAATGTTCATTGAGCATGCTCTCAACATATCCTCAAGTGTTTGGATAGCTTTCTCGGATTGGCCATCAGTTGGAGGATGATAAGCTGTACTGAAGATCAGTTCAGTATTCAGAGCATGTAGAAGACTCTTCCAAAACATAGAGGTGAATCTTGGATCTCGGTCAGACACAATAGATAGTGGTAATCCATGCAACCTTACCACTTCCCTGATATATATCTGTTCCAGTTGATCCAATGAGAAATCGTCCCGAATAGCAATGAAGTGTGCAGTCTTTGTAAGACGATCCACAACAACCCAAATTTCATTGTTGCCTTTGGATGTCCTCTGAAGTCCGGTGACAAAGTCAATGGTGATGTTATCCCATTTCCATTCTGGTATGGGAAATGGTTGCATCATCCCCTTAGACTTCTACCTCTCTGCCTTCACTTGCTAGAACACTAGGCACTTTGATGTATATTCAGCGATCTCCTTCTTCATATTATCCCACCAAAAGTTTTCTCAGAGATCTCGATACATAATTGTGCTCCCTGGGTGATTAAAGAAATTTGAAGTATGGGAATCATCCAAAAGTTCCTTCTTTATCTCCGGACATGATGGAACACATAGTCATTTCCCAAAAAGCACAATTCCTTATTCATTGATATTAAACTCTGAGGATTTGCCTTTTTCGATAGCTTCCACTTTTTCATGAATTCCCACATCATCCTTTTGAGCATCCTTTAACCTTTCGAAAAGAGACAGTTGAGAAATAATTTGTGAAAGGATTGATGATGGTCCCTTTTCTATGATTCCCATTTCCATCTTCATCAAGTCTAAGAAGGTTGGATCCTTCTCAATTCTCATCATTGATAAAATCACTAGATCCTTTCTACTTAGGGAATCTGCCACCTTGTTTGCTTTCCCAGGGTGGTAATGTATTGAATAGTCATAATCTTTGATAAGCTCTATCCATATTCTATGGAGCATATTAAGCTCTTTCTGTGTGAATATATATTTAAGACTCTTGTGGTCAGTATATATCTCACATTTCTCCCCATAGATATAATGCCACCAGATTTTCAAGGCAAAGATCACTACTGCCAACTCCAGATCATGTGTTGGATAGTTTTTCTCATGGATTTTCAACATCCTTGAGACATAGGATATCACTTTATCATTATGCATCAGCACAAAACCTAATCCCTTCTTCGAAGAATCACTGAATACCACAAAAAGTTCCCCACTTGTGGGTAAAGAAAGCACGGGTGCAGTGATAAGCCTTCTTTTCAACTCATTTAATCTTTCTTCACATTCACCAATCCAAGAAAAATTTAATCGCTTTCGAGTTATCTTGGTTAGAGGGTTGGAAAATATTGAGAAATTTCTCACAAATCTTCGATAATATCCAGCTAACCCCAAGAAGCTATGGATATCTATTACTGATGTTGTCCTCGGCCATCCCTCAATTGCATCTGTTTTGGAGGGCTCCACAGATATCCCATTGCTTGTGATGATATGTCCCACAAATGAGACTTCATTCAACCATAACTCACACTTTCTATACATTTCATAGATCTTCTCCTTGAGAAAATTCTCTAGTACAGTTCTTAAATTCTCCTCATGATCCTCCTTGGTTTTGGAGTATATTAGAATATCATTTATAAAGACTACCACCAATTTGTCGAGGTAATCTCTAAAGACTCTATTCATTAAGTCCATGAAGATTTATGGACCATTAGTGAGTCCAAAAGGCATTACTATGAATTCATAGTTCTCGTATCTTGTGCGAAAAGCAGTTTTGGGGATATCTTGCTTCTTCACCCTTTCTTGATAATATCTCAACCACAAGTCCACCGTGGGTAAGTATTGTTCTCCACACAGGTGATCGAACAATTCATCAATTCATGGGAGAGGATAGTTGTTCTTTATAGTGATTTTGTTATGTTCACGATAATCGATGCAAAGTTGCATTGACCCATTCTTCTTCTTGATGAAGAGGACTGGTGAACCCCATGGTGAAGCACTTGGGCGTATAAACCCTTTATCCATATTCTCCTATAGTTGTTTCTTCAGCTATTCAAGTTCTACAACAAACATTATATATGGAGTCTTGGATATTGGTAGCACCCCGGGTATAAGTTCAATTGAGAATTCAACATCTCTTCTATGAGGAAGGCCAGGCAGTTCCTCGGGAAACACTTCCGCGAATTCCCTCACAATAGGAATTTCTTCAAGGATGGTTTCTTCCTTGGACTCAGTCATCTAAACCAGATATGCATGCTCATAGGGAAATAATATCCATGCTCGAGATGATGGAGATAAAGGAGATTCATCTTCCTCCTTACACATGTAAATAATCGGGGGTTGATTCTCTATATGGAGTGTGATTTCCCTCTCCTGAAAATTTATGTTGGATCTATATAAAGAAAGCCAATCCATGCCAAGAATTGCATCAAATTCAACCAAAGGGAGTATGATGAGGTTCTCCAGGAAATTAAATCCACAAATTAAAACAGGGGAGGACTTATAATCATGGGATGCAATGATTTCCCCATTTGCTGTACTCACCGACATCTTCACTTACATGATTTCTGGTGGTGCTGGGATTGTTCTACTAAACTTTCGAGATATAAAAGAATGCGTAGAACCTGAATCAAAAAGTATGTTCTCTATTATTGAATGAATAACTAGTGTACGTGTCACCACTTCATTGTTTGGGTTCACTTCGGCAGAAGTGATGGCAAAAGCTCTTCCTTTCTGCCTTGGAGGTTGTTGGTTGCCTCCAAAAACCCATGGATTAGGGCACTGATTTGCAAAATGACCCTATTATTTGCATTTTTAGCATTGAACAATGCGTTGAGGTTCGAACGGAGCGTTCCTCTCCTCTGTTACAGCTGCGGGTCTTTCTTTCTGACAGTTAACAGCTAGGTTCCCTTCTCTTCCACACCTGAATCATTTCCTCGTCCCCTTAAGGCAATTTCCAGGGTGCTTATTTCCACACTTTTGGAAAGAGGTGTGTTGGATCTTCTTAGTACCATTGGATTTATCCATCGGACCGCCAGCATTAAAGTCCACCTTATTCTTATTGTCCCCATGATACCCCTGTGATTCCCCGATCTCCATTTCATCCTTGAGGGCACATCGGACAATTTCTTCATAGCTGTCGAATTCACGGATCGTCAATGATTTACTCAGGCTAGGCTTCAGCCCACCAAAGAAGCGGTCAAGTTTTCATTCTCGGGTAATGACAAAGCCAGAAGCATATCGTACAAGCCTTGTGAGGTTTGCCTCGTCTGCTCCAACAGATTATTCATCTTTTTTCTTGAGGGAAAGGAAGTCCCTTTCCATCTTAAGCTGGAGGGTGCGTGGAAAATATTTATCGAAAAACATCTTTCTGAAATCCTTCCATTCCAACGCCTCGATATCCCCCCCAGGCGTCATATTTTGGATCAACGTCCGCCATTGATCAGCTTCACCCTCCATATGATAAGCCACTAGGAGAAACTTCTCTTGTTCAGAACATTGATGGATGGAGAAGATCTTTTCAATGGAGTTTATCCATTGTTCAGCGATCGTGGGATCAGATGATCCACTAAAAGTAGGAGGCCTTTGTCTCATTAAGCTCTTGATAGAAACTTGTTCTTTCTTGGGGGGGGGGGGGTTGAACATTCCTCTTGACCCGTGTTTCTATTCAAAACATGAGTTATCTAAGAGAGAAGCGTGACAAAGTTCGCGATTCCTGCTCCCATTAGATTGGGCATCTCATTAGTACAGTCATCACACTGATCTTAACAATGGTTGTTAGCCTAAGTCCTCTTTTTACCATCCATTGGCTGGAATAAAAGGAAAGTTAGGGGTAACACCTAAAGGGTAATCCAAAGACAAAAGTTGATGACTCATAAATAAAATCTTATTTCATAAACTCATGAGTATATAGGCTTCAATCTAGGCTTTTCATAATCTACTTTCTAACATACATTCTTAGGGAAATTTTTTTAATTACCTTAATAAGGGTTCACACTAAGCTTGTGAATTTATCAAAACATATCCCCCGGGAGTGTCGTAACCAAGAGTGTAGCAATGGACGTTGTCGTGCACCAGTTCCCATTCGAGTCTAGCTCAAAGCGGTGTTTTCGGGTTTTACCCCTAGGATACATATGTGCCAGACCCGCCTCTACCTTCTTGTATTCAGACAGGGATGTATTTTCTTGATAGAACGCTTACTCAGTACTTACAAAAACATAGAGATGTTTTTATTATACTTAGTCTTGTATCTAAGGCTTTACTAGGGTTTTCTAATTCTAATCCCAAAAATAACTAAACCTATCCTCTGATACCAACTATGACGACCCTTCTTTTATTACCAACTTAAACATGATTTATTACATAAAACATAACTTGATACAACAAAGAAGATCAAGAGGTTTTGTGTCTTTTGGGCTTAGGATCATTACATAAAAACCTGAAACATGAAATACAACATCTTTATTGAAAACTTTCTTTACATGACCACTACATTCCCTCATACTTAGAATTGCATGGGATAACCTGAGGACATCCATAAGAAAAGGGTGAGTGATAAAGTCCAGTAAGGGAATACACATGGAATAAAATGAGGAGTACAATAAATGTTAGACATTAGGAATATCAACAGAGCACAAGAGAAACATGAACATAAAGGCATGATAGAGCATGATAATCATAACATGGAAATGTGGCAACAACACTTAACATGGAATTAGCATGAGCCAGGGCTCATTGCACATGAAGCATGAGTAAATCCTCATTGCACATAAAGCACGAGTAAAACCTCGATGAACATGAATTAGAATGAGTAAACACTCATTACACATGACGTATCATGATACTATACTTTACCCAATGCATTGGAGCGCTATAAGGGCAGACCCTTCTTAAACATTTCATTTCATGCATAACTATGCCACATGGATCATAAAACATGGATTCCTAAAACGTAATCATTTATTCCACAATAAAGGAGTGTGGAATTCGTATATGAAAATTTATAATCAATAGGTAAATGTTCATAAAGTTGAATACCCTTGATGGAAAAATGGGCATGGTATTCACTACACAGTGACATTGGCTTAGAAAATCGGTGCGATTTCGGCAGCGTAACGACGTGAAATAAGAATTCATAAAAAAATTTGATGAAAGAGAGAGGGGTTCCTCATAATATTTACATGTAATGGAAAGTAATTAAGTCATATAGATACATGTCCCAACAATTTTAATGGAATACAGATTCATGATACAAAAGTATTGCTTGAATGTAAAAGAGGAGAGAGAAGTTCCTTTTGAAATTTCGGCATAGTAACGGGTGTTCATGGGAGGCATTTAATGAGAGAGAAAGGGGTATCCCATCATTCAAACATAAAGAGGTCAGTAGAAGGTAGGTTCGAAACCATACCCCAACATTCATAATTAAAATTAAAAGGGCAAAACAACTTAAAGAAAATTGGAAAAATTGAGAAAGGAAGAAAGACCCTTACTTGGAAGTGTGCTTCCAAAGGCTTGAGAGAGGCTTGAGAGAGGCTTCTTTGGAGCTTGGGGCACCTTGGGAGGATTCTAGAGAGAGTAGGGTAGAGGTTGGACGAACTCCAAAGGATTTGAGTGAGGAGGAAGTGGGATCTTGGGTGAGTTTATATAGGAAAGGTGAGGGAATTCTTTATTATTTAGGTTTGGGTCCCCTTACATTATATTAATCCAAACCACAAACCATCCCATGGTTTTTGCCCATGGTTTTTGGAAAAAGGAATAGGAAAACAATATTTTATATGGCCAAAGTCCGAACGTCTTAAAATAATATGGTTGCTTATGTACAGGTGAGTCACACTCCCCTGGAAATTAATTTAAAATGACAAGGTTTTTAATAAGTCTTGAGGGGTCCACTAATGCTTTGAAAAGTATGTCAAAAAAATCCAAAATCACATTATTTTAATGATAAAACATATATTGGCCGAACATAAAGCTTATAGTATTTTATCACTTCACTATTGAGTCATTATGATGTCATGGAACACATTATATGTTTAAACGGTATTTAATTTTTACCCAAAAATTTCACTGTCTTAGAAAATTATGAAAAATTAACCATTGGATAATTTTGACGTCATGATTCCATAGATAACATTTATTTTATCTAAATAATTTTCTAAATATGTTAATTTTCACTTTTAAAATAAAAACTGACATTTATCAAAAATTCACAGGTTTTGACAGAAATGGCTTTCAAACCTTAATAAAAATTATAATTGCATTTATAAAATTATAAGATCATTTATATTTATTGAAAATTAAATTAATAATAATAATAATATTTTATTAAAATATTATTTAATTCAAAAATACATTAATTTAAAAAAATATAAATCTTAATTAAAAAAACACTATTTGTACTTTAAAACTATTTACAATGTATCAAAAAAGACAAGGAGGTATACTCATTATTATATACAAAAATAATATATATGAACATAGTACTAGAGATTTGTTACATAACCCCTTATAAAAGCCGCATAAGACCCAAGGGTAAGGTGTGTGATGGTGACAGACTCTTTGGGTGGTTCGGATAACATCGCTCGAGTGGTAATCTCTATCAGCTTCCACTTTTCACGTAGACGGTCTCGTTCGAGCCTGACGTGATGATGCTCAGCTTGGGCTTGGTCAAGAGCGAAGCCCAAGGACGCCACCTCTTTTACGAGCTCCGCAAATGGGCTTCGTATGGATCAATTCTACTTGATGAGGCCATTGCTTCTTTTGTATGAGTAAATTGGATTTGTTAAAGTCCTATATTTATACAAATCATTTGATCACTGTTCAACGACAATATTAGCAACGGTCAAAATTCTTAACATAAAACCAAAGAAGTTGAAATTTTATATAAACATAAAGAGACATTTAATTAGATCAATAGGAATTTCCATTAATGAAACTTTGGGTCGTTACACTATGTATCTATC